>OY804580.1:44412002-49212002 GCA_963680875.1 Bathymodiolus brooksi | reverse complement strand
CAATGATTGACTAAGCACTACACAGGAAACTAAACAATGATCGACTAAGCATTACACAGACGACTAAACAATGATCGACTAAGCACTACACTGAAGACTAAACAATGATCGACTAAGCACTACACAGAAAACTAAACAATGATCGACTAAGCACTACACAGAAAACTAACCAATGATCGACTAAGCACTACACAGAAGAGTAAACCATGATCGACTAAGCACTACACAGAAGAGTAAACAATGATCAACTAAGCACTACACAGAAAACTTAACAATGATCGACTAAGCACTACACAGTAGACTAAACAATGATCAACTAAGCACTACGCAGAAAACTAAACAATGATCGACTGAGCACGACACAGAAAACTCAACAATGATCGACTAAGCACTACACAGAAAACTAAACAATGATAGACTGAGCACTACAGAGAAGAGTAAACAATGATCGACTAAGCACTACACAGAAAACTAAACAATAATCGACTAAGCACTACACAGAAAACTAAACAATGATCGACTACGCACTACACAGAAGAGTAAACAATGATCGACAAAGCAATACACAGAAGATTAAACAATGATCAACTAAGCACTACACAGAAAACTAAACAATGATCGACTAAGCACTACACAGAAAACTAAACAATGATCGACTAAGCACTACACAGAAAACTAAACAATGATCGACTACGCACTACATAGAAGAGTAAACAATGATCGACAAAGCACTACACAGAAGACTAAACAATGATCAACTAAGCACTACACAGAAAACTAAACAATGATCGACTAAGCACTACACATAAGACTAAACAATGATCGAATAAGCACTACACAGAAGACTAAATAATGATCGACTAAGCACTTCACAGAAGACTAAACAATGATCGACTAAGCACTACACAGAAGATTAAACATTGATCAACTAAGAACTACACAGAAAACTAAACAATGATCGACGAAGCACTACACAGAAGAGTAAACAATGATCGACTAAGCACTACACAGAAGACTAAACAATGATCAACTAAACACTACACAGAAAACTAAACAATGATCGACTAAGTACTACACAGAAAACTAAACAATGATCGACTAAGCACTACGCAGAAAAATAAACAATGATCGACTAAGCACTACACAAAAGACTAAACAATGATCAATTAAGCACTACACAGAAAACTAAACAATGATCGACTAAGCACTACACAGAAAACTAAACAATGATCGACTAAGCACTACACAGAAGAGTTAACAATGATCGACTAAGCATTACTCAGAAGAGTAAACAATGATCAACTAAGCACTACACAGAAAACGAAACAATGATCTACTAAGCACTACACAGAAGATTAAACAATGATCAACTAAGCACTACATAGAAAACTAAACATTAATCGACTAAGCACTACACAGAAAACTAAACAATGATCGACTAAGTACTACACAGAAAACTAAACAATGATCGACTAAGCACTACACATAAAACTAAACAATGATCGACTAAGCACTACACAGAAGACAAAACAATGATCGACTAAGCACTACACAGAAGACTAAACAATGATCAACTAAACACTACACAGAAAACTAAACAATGATCGACTAAGCACTACAGAGAAAACTAAACAATGATCGACTAAGCACTACACAGAAAACTAAACAATGATCGACTAAGCACTACACAAAAGACTAAACAATGATCAACTAAGCACTACACAGAAAACTAAACAATGATCGACTAAGCACTACACAGAAAACTAAACAATGATCGAATAAGCACTACACAGAAGAGTAAACAATGATCGACTAAGCACTACACAGAAGAGTAAACAATGATCAACTAAGCACTACACAGAAAACTAAACAATGATCGACTAAGCACTACACATACGACTAAACAATGATCGACTAAGCACTACACAGGAGACTAAACAATGATCGACTAAGCACTTCACAGAAGACTAAACAATGATCGACTAAGCACTACACAGAAGATTAAACATTGATCGACTAAGCACTACACGAAAACTAAACAATGATCGACTACGCACTACACAGAAGAGTAAACAATGATCGACTAAGCACTACACAGAAGACTAAACAATGATCAACTAAACTATACACAGAAAACTAAACAATGATCGACTAAGTACTACACAGAAAACTAAACAATGATCGACGAAGCACTACACAGAAAACAAAACAATGATCGACTAAGCACTACACAGAAGATTAAACAATGATCGACTAAGCACTACACAGAAAACTAAACAATGATCGACTACGCACTACATAGAAGAATAAACAATGATCAACTAAGCACTACACAGAAAACTAAACAATGATCGACTAAGCACTACACAGAAAACTAAACAATGATCGACTAAGCACTACACAGAAAACTAAACAATCATCGACTAAGCACTACACAGAAAACTAAACAATCATCGACTAAGCACTACACAGACGACTAGGCAATGATCGACTAAGCACTACACTAAAGACTAAACAATGATCGACTAAGCACGACACAGAAAACTAAACAATGATTGACTAAGCACTACACAGAAAACTAAACAATGATCGACTAAGCATTACACAGACGACTAAACAATGATCGACTAAGCACTACACTGAAGACTAAACAATGATCGACTAAGCACTACACAGAAAACTAAACAATGATCGACTAAGCACTACACAGAAAACTAACCAATGATCGACTAAGCACTACACAGAAGAGTAAACCATGATCGACTAAGCACTTCACAGAAGAGTAAACAATGATCAACTATGCACTACACAGAAAACTAAACAATGATCGACTGAGCACGACACAGAAAACTCAACAATGATCGACTAAGCACTACACAGAAAACTAAACAATGATCGACTGAGCACTACAGAGAAGAGTAAACAATGATCGACTAAGCACTACACAGAAAACTAAACAATGATCGACTAAGCACTACACAGAAAACTAAACAATGATCGACTAAGCACTACACAAAAGACAAAAACAATGATCAACTAAGCACTACACAGAAAACTAAACGATGATCGACTAAGCACTACACAGAAAACTAACCAATGATCGACTGAGCACTACACAGAAGATTAAACCATGATCGACTAAGCACTACACAGAAGAGTAAACAATGATCAACTAAGCACTACACAGAAAACTTAACAATGATCGACTAAGCACTACACAGTAGACTAAACAATGATCAACTAAGCACCACACAGAAAACTAAATAATGATCGACTAAGTACTACACAGAAAACTAAAAAATGATCGACTAAGCACGACACAGAAAACTAAACAATGATTGACTAAGCACTACACAGAAAACTAAACAATGATCGACTAAGCATTACACAGACGACTAAACAATGATCGACTAAGCACTACACTGAAGACTAAACAATGATCGACTAAGCACGACACAGAAAACTCGACAATGATCGACTAAGCACTACACAGAAAACTAAACAATGATCGACTGAGCACTACAGAGAAGAGTAAACAATGATCGACTAAGCACTACACAGAAGACTAAACAATGATCAACTAAGCACTACACAGAAGACTAATAAATGATCGACTAAGGACTTCACAGAAGACTAAACAATGATCGACTAAGCACTACACAGAAGATTAAACAATGATCGACTAAGCACTACACGGAAGACTAAACAATGATCGACTAAGCACTATGCAGAAGACTAAACAATGATCGACTAAGCACTTCATAGAAGACTAAACAATGATCGACTAAGCACTACAGAGAAGATTAAACAATGATCGACTAAGCACTACACAGAAAACTAAACAATGATAGACTACGCACTACACAGAGGAGTAAACAATGATCGACAAAGCACTACACAGAAGACTACGCAATGATCAAATAAGCACTAAACCGAAAACTAAACAATGATCAACTAAGCACTACACAGAAAACTAAACAATGATCGACTAAGCACTACACAGAAAACTAAACAATCATCGACTAAGCACTACACAGAAAACTAAACAATGATCGATTAAGCACTACACAGACGACTAGGCAATGATCGACTAAGCACTACACTGAAGACTAAACAATGATCGACTAAGCACGACACAGAAAACTAAACAATGATTGACTAAGCACTACACAGGAAACTAAACAATGATCGACTAAGCATTACACACACGACTAAACAATGATCGACTAAGCACTACACTGAAGACTAAACAATGATCGAATAAGCACTACACAGAAAACTAAACAATGATCGACTAAGCACTACACAGAAAACTAACCAATGATCGACTAAGCACTATACAGAAGAGTAAACCATGATCGACTGAGCACTACAGAGAAGAGTAAACAATGATCGACTAAGCACTACACAGAAAACTAAACAATGATCGACTAAGCACTACACAGAAAACTAAACAATGATCGACTAAGCACTACACAAAAGACTAAACAATGATCAACTAAGCACTACACAGAAAACTAAACAATGATCGACTAAAAACTACACAGAAAACTAACCAATGATCGACTAAGCACTACACAGAAGAGTAAACAATGATCAACTAAGCACTACACAGAAAACTAACCAATGATCGACTAAGCACTACACAGAAGAGTAAACAATGATCAACTAAGCACTACACAGAAAACTAAACAATGATCGACTAAAAACTACACAGAAAACTAAATAATGATCGACTAAGCACTACACAGAAAACTAAACAATGATCGACTAAGCACGACACAGAAAACTAAACAATGATTGACTAAGCACTACACAGAAAACTAAACAATGATCGACTAAGCATTACACAGAAGACTAAACAATGATCAACTAAGCACTACACTGAAGACTAAACAATGATCGACTAAGCACGACACAGAAAACTCGACAATGATCGACTAAGCACTACACAGAAAACTAAACAATGATCGACTGAGCACTACAGAGAAGAGTAAACAATGATCGACTAAGCACTACACAGAGGACTAAACAATGATCGACTAAGCACTACACAGAAGACTAAACAATGATCGACTAAGGACTTCACAGAAGACTAAACAATGATCGACTAAGCACTACACAGAAGATTAAACAATGATCGACTAAGCACTACACAGAAGACTAAACAATGATCGACTAAGCACTATACAGAAGACTAAACAATGATCGACTAAGCACTTCATAGAAGACTAAACAATGATCGACTAAGCACTACAGAGAAGATTATACAATGATCGACTAAGCACTACACAGAAAACTAAACAATGATAGACTACGCACTACACAGAGGAGTAAACAATCATCGACTAAGCACTACACAGAAAACTAAACAATGATCGATTAAGCACTACACAGACGACTAGGCAATGATCGACTAAGCACTACACTGAAGACTAAACAATGATCGACTAAGCACGACACAGAAAACTAAACAATGATTGACTAAGCACTACACAGGAAACTAAACAATGATCGACTAAGCATTACACACACGACTAAACAATGATCGACTAAGCACTACACTGAAGACTAAACAATGATCGACTAAGCACTACACAGAAAACTAAACAATGATCGACTAAGCACTACACAGAAAACTAACCAATGATCGACTAAGCACTACACAGAAGAGTAAACCATGATCGACTGAGTACTACAGAGAAGAGTAAACAATGATCGACTAAGCACTACACAGAAAACTTAACAATGATCGACTAAGCACTACACAGAAAACTAAACAATGATCGACTAAGCACTACACAAAAGACTAAACAATGATCAACTAAGCACTACACAGAAAACTAAACAATGATCGACAAAGCACTACACAGAAGACTAATCAATGATCAAATAAGCACTACACAGAAAACTAAACAATGATCAACTAAGCACTACACAGAAAACTAAACAATGATCGACTAAGCACTACACAGAAAACTAAACAATGATCGACTAAGCACTACACAGAAAACTAAACAATCATCGACTAAGCACTACACAGAAAACTAAACAATGATCGATTAAGCACTACACAGACGACTAGGCAATGATCGACTAAGCACTACACTGAAGACTAAACAATGATCGACTAAGCACGACACAGAAAACTTAACAATGATCGACTAAGCACTACACAGTAGACTAAACAATGATCAACTAAGCACTACACAGAAAACTAAACAATGATCGACTAAGCACTACACAGAAAACTAAACAATGATCGACTAAGCACGACACAGAAAACTAAACAATGATTGACTAAGCACTACACAGAAAGCTAAACAATGATCGACTAAGCATTACACAGACGACTAAACAATGATCGACTAAGCACTACACAGAAAACTAACCAATGATCGACTAAGCACTACACAGAAGAGTAAACAATGATCAACTAAGCACTACACAGAAAACTTAACAATGATCGACTAAGCACTACACAGTAGACTAAACAATGATCAACTAAGCACTACACAGAAAACTAAACAATGATCGACTAAGCACTACACAGAAGATTAACAATGATCGACTAAGGACTTCACAGAAGACTAAACAATGATCGACTAAGCACTACACAGAAGATTAAACAATGATCGACTAAGCACTACACAGAAGACTAAACAATGATCGACTAAGCACTATACAGAAGACTAAACAATGATCGACTAAGCACTTCATACAATACTAAACAATGATCGACTAAGCACTACAGAGAAGATTAAACAATGATCGACTAAGCACTACACAGAAAACTAAACAATGATAGACTACGCACTACACAGAGGAGTAAACAATCATCGACTAAGCAATACACAGAAAACTAAACAATGATCGATTAAGCACTACACAGACGACTAGGCAATGATCGACTAAGCACTACACTGAAGACTAAACAATGATCGACTAAGCACGACACAGAAAACTAAACAATGATTGACTAAGCACTACACAGGAAACTAAACAATGATCGACTAAGCATTACACACACGACTAAACAATGATCGACTAAGCACTACACTGAAGACTAAACAATGATCGACTAAGCACTACACAGAAAACTAAACAATGATCGACTAAGCACTACACAGAAAACTAACCAATGATCGACTAAGCACTACACAGAAGAGTAAACCATGATCGACTGAGCACTACAGAGAAGAGTAAACAATGATCGACTAAGCACTACACAGAAAACTTAACAATGATCGACTAAGCACTACACAGAAAACTAAACAATGATCGACTAAGCACTACACAAAAGACTAAACAATGATCAACTAAGCACTACACAGAAAACTAAACAATGATCGACAAAGCACTACACAGAAGACTAATCAATGATCAAATAAGCACTACACAGAAAACTAAACAATGATCAACTAAGCACTACACAGAAAACTAAACAATGATCGACTAAGCACTACACAGAAAACTAAACAATGATCGACTAAGCACTACACAGAAAACTAAACAATCATCGACTAAGCACTACACAGAAAACTAAACAATGATCGATTAAGCACTACACAGACGACTAGGCAATGATCGACTAAGCACTACACTGAAGACTAAACAATGATCGACTAAGCACGACGCAGAAAACTTAACAATGATCGACTAAGCACTACACAGTAGACTAAACAATGATCAACTAAGCACTACACAGAAAACTAAACAATGATCGACTAAGCACTACACAGAAAACTAAACAATGATCGACTAAGCACGACACAGAAAACTAAACAATGATTGACTAAGCACTACACAGAAAGCTAAACAATGATCGACTAAGCATTACACAGACGACTAAACAATGATCGACTAAGCACTACACAGAAAACTAACCAATGATCGACTAAGCACTACACAGAAGAGTAAACAATGATCAACTAAGCACTACACAGAAAACTTAACAATGATCGACTAAGCACTACACAGTAGACTAAACAATGATCAACTAAGCACTACACAGAAAACTAAACAATGATCGACTAAGCACTACACAGAAAACTAAACAATGATCGACTAAGCACGACACAGAAAACTAAACAATGATTGACTAAGCACTACACAGAAAACTAATCAATGATCGACTAAGCATTACACAGACGACTAAACAATGATCGACTAAGCACTACACTGAAGACTAAACAATGATCGACTAATCACGACACAGAAAACTCAACAATGATCGACTAAGCACTACACAGAAAACTAAACAATGATCGACTGAGGACTACAGAGAAGAGTAAACAATGATCGACTAAGCACTACACAGAAGACTGAACAATGATCGACTAAGCACTACACAGAAGACTAAACAATGATCGACTAAGGACTTCACAGAAGACTAAACAATGAACGACTAAGCACTACACAGAAGATTAAACAATGATCGACTAAGCACTACACAGAAGACTAAACAATGATCGACTAAGCACTATACAGAAGACTAAACAATGATCGACTAAGCACTTCATAGAAGACTAAACAATGATCGACTAAGCACTACAGAGAAGATTAAACAATGATCGACTAAGCACTACACAGAAAACTAAACAATGATAGACTACGCACTACACAGAGGAGTAAACAATGATCGACAAAGCACTACACAGAAGACTAAGCAATGATCAAATAAGCACTACACAGAAAACTAAACAATGATCGACTAAGCACTACACAGAAAACTAAACAATGATCGACTAAGCACTACACAGAAAACTAAACAATGATCGACTACGCACTACACAGAAGAGTAAACAATGATCGACAAAGCACTACACAGAAGACTAAACATTGATCAACTAAGCACTACACAGAAAACTAAACAATGATCGACTAAGCACTACACAGAAGACTAATCAATGATCAACTAAGTACTACACAGAAAACTAAACAATGATCGACTAAGCACTACACAGAAAACTAAATAATGATCGACAAAGCACTACACAGAAGAGTAAACAATGATCGACTAAGCACTGCACAGAAGAGTAAACAATGATCAACTAAGCACTACACAGAAAACTAAACAATGATCAACTAAGCACTACACAGAAGACTAAACAATGATCAACTAAGCACTACACAGAAAACTAAACAATGATCGACTAAGCACTACACAGAAAACTAAACAATGATCGACTAAGCACTACACAGAAAACTAAACAATTATCGACTAAGCACTACACAGAAGACTAAACAATGATCAACTAAGCACTACACAGAAAACTAAACAATGATCGACTAAGCACTACACAGAAGACTAAACTATGATCAACTAAGCACTACACAGAAAACTAAACAATGATTGACTAAGCACTACACAGAAAACAAAACAATGATCGACAAAGCACTACACAGAAGAGTAAACAATGATCGACTAAGCACTACTCAGAAGACTAAACAATGATCAACTAAGCACTACACAGAAAACTAAACAATGATCGACTAAGCACTACACAGAAGACTAAACAATGATCAACTAAGCACTACACAGAAAACTAAACAATGATCGACTAAGCACTACATAGAACACTAAACAATGATCGACTAAGCACTTCACAGAAGACTAAACAAAATCAATGATCGACTAAGCACTACACAGAAGATTAACAATGATCGACTAAGGACTTCACAGAAGACTAAACAATGATCGACTAAGCACTACACAGAAGATTAAACAATGATCGACTAAGCACTACACAGAAGACTAAACAATGATCGACTAAGCACTATACAGAAGACTAAACAATGATCGACTAAGCACTTCATACAATACTAAACAATGATCGACTAAGCACTACAGAGAAGATTAAACAATGATCGACTAAGCACTACACAGAAAACTAAACAATGATAGACTACGCACTACACAGAGGAGTAAACAATCATCGACTAAGCAATACACAGAAAACTAAACAATGATCGATTAAGCACTACACAGACGACTAGGCAATGATCGACTAAGCACTACACTGAAGACTAAACAATGATCGACTAAGCACGACACAGAAAACTAAACAATGATTGACTAAGCACTACACAGGAAACTAAACAATGATCGACTAAGCATTACACACACGACTAAACAATGATCGACTAAGCACTACACTGAAGACTAAACAATGATCGACTAAGCACTACACAGAAAACTAAACAATGATCGACTAAGCACTACACAGAAAACTAACCAATGATCGACTAAGCACTACACAGAAGAGTAAACCATGATCGACTGAGCACTACAGAGAAGAGTAAACAATGATCGACTAAGCACTACACAGAAAACTTAACAATGATCGACTAAGCACTACACAGAAAACTAAACAATGATCGACTAAGCACTACACAAAAGACTAAACAATGATCAACTAAGCACTACACAGAAAACTAAACAATGATCGACAAAGCACTACACAGAAGACTAATCAATGATCAAATAAGCACTACACAGAAAACTAAACAATGATCAACTAAGCACTACACAGAAAACTAAACAATGATCGACTAAGCACTACACAGAAAACTAAACAATGATCGACTAAGCACTACACAGAAAACTAAACAATCATCGACTAAGCACTACACAGAAAACTAAACAATGATCGATTAAGCACTACACAGACGACTAGGCAATGATCGACTAAGCACTACACTGAAGACTAAACAATGATCGACTAAGCACGACGCAGAAAACTTAACAATGATCGACTAAGCACTACACAGTAGACTAAACAATGATCAACTAAGCACTACACAGAAAACTAAACAATGATCGACTAAGCACTACACAGAAAACTAAACAATGATCGACTAAGCACGACACAGAAAACTAAACAATGATTGACTAAGCACTACACAGAAAGCTAAACAATGATCGACTAAGCATTACACAGACGACTAAACAATGATCGACTAAGCACTACACTGAAGACTAAACAATGATCGACTAATCACGACACAGAAAACTCAACAATGATCGACTAAGCACTACACAGAAAACTAAACAATGATCGACTGAGGACTACAGAGAAGAGTAAACAATGATCGACTAAGCACTACACAGAAGACTGAACAATGATCGACTAAGCACTACACAGAAGACTAAACAATGATCGACTAAGGACTTCACAGAAGACTAAACAATGATCGACTAAGCACTACACAGAAGATTAAACAATGATCGACTAAGCACTACACAGAAGACTAAACAATGATCGACTAAGCACTTCATAGAAGACTAAACAATGATCGACTAAGCACTACAGAGAAGATTAAACAATGATCGACTAAGCACTACACAGAAAACTAAACAATGATAGACTACGCACTACACAGAGGAGTAAACAATGATCGACAAAGCACTACACAGAAGACTAAGCAATGATCAAATAAGCACTACACAGAAAACTAAACAATGATCGACTAAGCACTACACAGAAAACTAAACAATGATCGACTAAGCACTACACAGAAAACTAAACAATGATCGACTACGCACTACACAGAAGAGTAAACAATGATCGACAAAGCACTACACAGAAGACTAAACATTGATCAACTAAGCACTACACAGAAAACTAAACAATGATCGACTAAGCACTACACAGAAGACTAATCAATGATCAACTAAGTACTACACAGAAAACTAAACAATGATCGACTAAGCACTACACAGAAAACTAAATAATGATCGACAAAGCACTACACAGAAGAGTAAACAATGATCGACTAAGCACTGCACAGAAGAGTAAACAATGATCAACTAAGCACTACACAGAAAACTAAACAATGATCAACTAAGCACTACACAGAAGACTAAACAATGATCAACTAAGCACTACACAGAAAACTAAACAATGATCGACTAAGCACTACACAGAAAACTAAACAATGATCGACTAAGCACTACACAGAAAACTAAACAATTATCGACTAAGCACTACACAGACGACTAGGCAATGATCGACTAAGCACTACACTGAAGACTAAACAATGATCGACTAAGCACGACAAAGAAAACTAAACAATGATTGACTAAGCAGTACACAGAAAACTAAACAAAATCAATGATCGACTAAGCACTACACAGAAAACTAAACAATGATCGACTAAGCACTACACGTAAAACTAAGCAATGATCGACTACGCACTACACAGAAGAGTAAACAATGATCGACTAAGCACTACACAGAAGACTAAACAATGATCAACTAAGCACTACACAGAAAACTAAACAATGATCGACTAAGCACTACACAGAAGACTAAACTATGATCAACTAAGCACTACACAGAAAACTAAACAATGATCGACTAAGCACTACACAGAAAACAAAACAATGATCGACAAAGCACTACACAGAAGAGTAAACAATGATCGACTAAGCACTAATCAGAAGACTAAACAATGATCAACTAAGCACTACACAGAAAACTAAACAATGATCGACTAAGCACTACACAGAAGACTAAACAATGATCAACTAAGCACTACACAGAAAACTAAACAATGATCGACTAAGCACTACACAGAACACTAAACAATGACCGACTAAGCACTTCACAGAAGACTAAACAATGATCGACTAAGCACCACACAAAAAACTAAACAATGATCCACTAAGCACTACACAGAAAACTAAACAATGATCGACTAAGCACTGCACAGACGACTAAACAATGATCGACTAAGCACGACACAGAAAACTCAACAATGATCGACTGAGCACTACACAGAAGAGTAAATAATGATCGACTAATCACTACACAGAAGAGTAAACAATGATCAACTAAGCACTACACAGAAAACTAACCAATGATCGACTAAGCACTACACAGAAGACTAAAAAATGATCGACTAAGCACTACACAGAAGACCAAACAATGATCGACTAAGCACTTCACAGAAGACTAAACAATGATAGACTAAGCACTACACAGAAGAGTAAACAATGATCAACTAAGCACTACACAGAAAACTAAACAATGATCGACTAAGCACTACACAGAAAACTAAACAATGATCGACTATGCACTACATAGAAGACTAAACAAAGATCAACTAAGCACTACACAGAAAACTAAACAATGATCGACTAAGCACTACACAGAAGACTAAACAATGATCAACTAATCACTACACAGAAAAATAAACAATGATCGACTAAGCACTACACAGAAAACTAAACAATGATCGACTACGCACTACACAGAAGAGTAAACAATGATCTACAAAGCACTACACAGAAGACTAAACATTGATTAACTAAGCACTACACAGAAAACTAAACAATGATCGACTAAGCACTACACAGAAAACTAAACAATGATCGACTAAGCACTACACAGAAAACTAAACAATCATCGACTAAGCACTACACAGAAAACTAAACAATGATCGATTAAGCACTACACAGACGACTAAACAATGATCGACTAAGCACTACACTGAAGAATAAACAATGATCGACTAAGCACGACACAGAAAATTAAACAATAATTGACTAAGCACTACACAGGAAACTAAACAATGATCGACTAAGCATTACACAGACGACTAAACAATGATCGACTAAGCACTACTCTGAAGACTAAACAATGATCGACTAAGCACTACACAGAAAACTAAACAATGATCGACTAAGCACTGCACAGAAAACTAACCAATGATCGACTAAGCACTACACAGAATAGTAAACCATGATCGACTAAGCACTACACAGAAAATTAAACAATGATCGACTAAGCACTACACAGAAAACTAAACAATGATCGACTAAGCACTACACAGAAAACTAAACAATCATCGACTAAGCACTACACAGAAAACTAAACAATGATCGATTAAGCACTACACAGACGACTAGGCAATGATCGACTAAGCACTACACTGAAGAATAAACAATGATCGACTAAGCACGACACAGAAAACTAAACAATGATTGACTAAGCACTACACAGGAAACTAAACAATGATCGACTAAGCATTACACAGACGACTAAACAATGATCGACTAAGCACTACTCTGAAGACTAAACAATGATCGACTAAGCACTACACAGAAAACTAAACAATGATCGACTAAGCACTACACAGAAAACTAACCAATGATCGACTAAGCACTACACAGAATAGTAAACCATGATCGACTAAGCACTACACAGAAGAGTAAACAATGATCAACTAAGCACTACACAGAAAACTTAACAATAATCGACTAAGCACTACACAGTAGACTAAACAATGATCAACTAAGCACTACACAGAAAACTAAACAATGATCGACTGAGCACGACACAGAAAACTCAACAATGATCGACTAAGCACTACAGAGAAAACTAAACAATGATCGACTGAGCACTACAGAGAAGAGTAAACAATGATCGACTAAGCACTACACAGAAAACTAAACAATAATCGACTGAGCACGACACAGAAAACTCAACAATGATCGACTAAGCACTACACAGAAAACTAAACAATTATCGACTGAGCACTACAGAGAAGAGTAAACAATGATCGACTAAGCACTACACAGAAAACTAAACAATGATTTACTAAGCACTACACAGAAAACTAAACAATGTCCGACTAAGCACTACACAAAAGACTAAACAATGATCAACTAAGCACTACACAGAAAACTAAACAATGATCGACTAAGCACTACACAGAAAACTAACCAATGATCGACTAAGCACTACACAGAAGAGTAAACAATGATCAACTAAGCACTACACAGAAAACTTAACAATGATCGACTAAGCACTACACAGTAGACTAAACAATGATCAACTAAGCACTACACAGAAAACTAAACAATGATCGACTAAGCACTACACAGAAAACTAAACAATGATCGACTAAGCACTACACAGAAAACTAAACAATGATCGACTAAGCATTACACAGACGACTAAACAATGATCGACTAAGCACTACACTGAAGACTAAACAATGATCGACTAATCACGACACAGAAAACTCAACAATGATCGACTAAGCACTACACAGAAAATTAAACAATGATCGACTGAGGACTACAGAGAAGAGTAAACAATGATCGACTAAGCACTACACAGAAGACTGAACAATGATCGACTAAGCACTACACAGAAGACTAAACAATGATCGACTAAGGACTTCACAGAAGACTAAACAATGATCGACTAAGCACTACACAGAAGATTAAACAATGATCGACTAAGCACTACACAGAAGACTAAACAATGATCGACTAAGCACTATACAGAAGACTAAACAATGATCGACTAAGCACTTCATAGAAGACTAAACAATGATCGACTAAGCACTACAGAGAAGATTAAACAATGATCGACTAAGCACTACACAGAAAACTAAACAATGATAGACTACGCACTACACAGAGGAGTAAACAATGATCGACAAAGCACTACACAGAAGACTAAGCAATGATCAAATAAGCACTACACAGAAAACTAAACAATGATCGACTAAGCACTACACAGAAAACTAAACAATGATAGACTAAGCACTACACAGAAAACTAAACAATGATCGACTACGCACTACACAGAAGAGTAAACAATGATCGACAAAGCACTACACAGAAGACTAAACATTGATCAACTAAGCACTACACAGAAAACTAAACAATGATCGACTAAGCACTACACAGAAGACTAATCAATGATCAACTAAGTACTACACAGAAAACTAAACAATGATCGACTAAGCACTACACAGAAAACTAAATAATGATCGACAAAGCACTACACAGAAGAGTAAACAATGATCGACTAAGCACTGCACAGAAGAGTAAACAATGATCAACTAAGCACTACACAGAAAACTAAACAATGATCAACTAAGCACTACACAGAAGACTAAACAATGATCAACTAAGCACTACACAGAAAACTAAACAATGATCGACTAAGCACTACACAGAAAACTAAACAATGATCGACTAAGCACTACACAGAAAACTAAACAATTATCGACTAAGCACTACACAGACGACTAGGCAATGATCGACTAAGCACTACACTGAAGACTAAACAATGATCGACTAAGCACGACAAAGAAAACTAAACAATGATTGACTAAGCAGTACACAGAAAACTAAACAAAATCAATGATCGACTAAGCACTACACAGAAGATTAACAATGATCGACTAAGGACTTCACAGAAGACTAAACAATGATCGACTAAGCACTACACAGAAGATTAAACAATGATCGACTAAGCACTACACAGAAGACTAAACAATGATCGACTAAGCACTATACAGAAGACTAAACAATGATCGACTAAGCACTTCATACAATACTAAACAATGATCGACTAAGCACTACAGAGAAGATTAAACAATGATCGACTAAGCACTACACAGAAAACTAAACAATGATAGACTACGCACTACACAGAGGAGTAAACAATCATCGACTAAGCAATACACAGAAAACTAAACAATGATCGATTAAGCACTACACAGACGACTAGGCAATGATCGACTAAGCACTACACTGAAGACTAAACAATGATCGACTAAGCACGACACAGAAAACTAAACAATGATTGACTAAGCACTACACAGGAAACTAAACAATGATCGACTAAGCATTACACACACGACTAAACAATGATCGACTAAGCACTACACTGAAGACTAAACAATGATCGACTAAGCACTACACAGAAAACTAAACAATGATCGACTAAGCACTACACAGAAAACTAACCAATGATCGACTAAGCACTACACAGAAGAGTAAACCATGATCGACTGAGCACTACAGAGAAGAGTAAACAATGATCGACTAAGCACTACACAGAAAACTTAACAATGATCGACTAAGCACTACACAGAAAACTAAACATAGATCGACTAAGCACTACACAAAAGACTAAACAATGATCAACTAAGCACTACACAGAAAACTAAACAATGATCGACAAAGCACTACACAGAAGACTAATCAATGATCAAATAAGCACTACACAGAAAACTAAACAATGATCAACTAAGCACTACACAGAAAACTAAACAATGATCGACTAAGCACTACACAGAAAACTAAACAATGATCGACTAAGCACTACACAGAAAACTAAACAATCATCGACTAAGCACTACACAGAAAACTAAACAATGATCGATTAAGCACTACACAGACGACTAGGCAATGATCGACTAAGCACTACACTGAAGACTAAACAATGATCGACTAAGCACGACGCAGAAAACTTAACAATGATCGACTAAGCACTACACAGTAGACTAAACAATGATCAACTAAGCACTACACAGAAAACTAAACAATGATCGACTAAGCACTACACAGAAAACTAAACAATGATCGACTAAGCACGACACAGAAAACTAAACAATGATTGACTAAGCACTACACAGAAAGCTAAACAATGATCGACTAAGCATTACACAGACGACTAAACAATGATCGACTAAGCACTACACAGAAAACTAACCAATGATCGACTAAGCACTACACAGAAGAGTAAACAATGATCAACTAAGCACTACACAGAAAACTTAACAATGATCGACTAAGCACTACACAGTAGACTAAACAATGATCAACTAAGCACTACACAGAAAACTAAACAATGATCGACTAAGCACTACACAGAAAACTAAACAATGATCGACTAAGCACGACACAGAAAACTAAAAATGATTGACTAAGCACTACACAGAAAAGTAAACAATGATCGACTAAGCATTACACAGACGACTAAACAATGATCGACTAAGCACTACACTGAAGACTAAACAATGATCGACTAATCACGACACAGAAAACTCAACAATGATCGACTAAGCACTACACAGAAAACTAAACAATGATCGACTGAGGACTACAGAGAAGAGTAAACAATGATCGACTAAGCACTACACAGAAGACTGAACAATGATCGACTAAGCACTACACAGAAGACTAAACAATGATCGACTAAGGACTATACAGAAGACTAAACAATGATCGACTAAGCACTTCATAGAAGACTAAACAATGATCGACTAAGCACTACAGAGAAGATTAAACAATGATCGACTAAGCACTACACAGAAAACTAAACAATGATAGACTACGCACTACACAGAGGAGTAAACAATGATCGACAAAGCACTACACAGAAGACTAAGCAATGATCAAATAAGCACTACACAGAAAACTAAACAATGATCGACTAAGCACTACACAGAAAACTAAACAATGATCGACTAAGCACTACACAGAAAACTAAACAATGATCGACTACGCACTACACAGAAGAGTAAACAATGATCGACAAAGCACTACACAGAAGACTAAACATTGATCAACTAAGCACTACACAGAAAACTAAACAATGATCGACTAAGCACTACACAGAAGACTAATCAATGATCAACTAAGTACTACACAGAAAACTAAACAATGATCGACTAAGCACTACACAGAAAACTAAATAATGATCGACAAAGCACTACACAGAAGAGTAAACAATGATCGACTAAGCACTGCACAGAAGAGTAAACAATGATCAACTAAGCACTACACAGAAAACTAAACAATGATCAACTAAGCACTACACAGAAGACTAAACAATGATCAACTAAGCACTACACAGAAAACTAAACAATGATCGACTAAGCACTACACAGAAAACTAAACAATGATCGACTAAGCACTACACAGAAAACTAAACAATTATCGACTAAGCACTACACAGACGACTAGGCAATGATCGACTAAGCACTACACTGAAGACTAAACAATGATCGACTAAGCACGACAAAGAAAACTAAACAATGATTGACTAAGCAGTACACAGAAAACTAAACAAAATCAATGATCGACTAAGCACTACACAGAAGATTAACAATGATCGACTAAGGACTTCACAGAAGACTAAACAATGATCGACTAAGCACTACACAGAAGATTAAACAATGATCGACTAAGCACTACACAGAAGACTAAACAATGATCGACTAAGCACTATACAGAAGACTAAACAATGATCGACTAAGCACTTCATACAATACTAAACAATGATCGACTAAGCACTACAGAGAAGATTAAACAATGATCGACTAAGCACTACACAGAAAACTAAACAATGATAGACTACGCACTACACAGAGGAGTAAACAATCATCGACTAAGCAATACACAGAAAACTAAACAATGATCGATTAAGCACTACACAGACGACTAGGCAATGATCGACTAAGCACTACACTGAAGACTAAACAATGATCGACTAAGCACGACACAGAAAACTAAACAATGATTGACTAAGCACTACACAGGAAACTAAACAATGATCGACTAAGCATTACACACACGACTAAACAATGATCGACTAAGCACTACACTGAAGACTAAACAATGATCGACTAAGCACTACACAGAAAACTAAACAATGATCGACTGAGCACGACACAGAAAACTCAACAATGATCGACTAAGCACTACAGAGAAAACTAAACAATGATAGACTGAGCACTACAGAGAAGAGTAAACAATGATCGACTAAGCACTACACAGAAAACTAAACAATAATCGACTGAGCACGACACAGAAAACTCAACAATGATCGACTAAGCACTACACAGAAAACTAAACAATTATCGACTGAGCACTACAGAGAAGAGTAAACAATGATCGACTAAGCACTACACAGAAAACTAAACAATGATTTACTAAGCACTACACAGAAAACTAAACAATGTCCGACTAAGCACTACACAAAAGACTAAACAATGATCAACTAAGCACTACACAGAAAACTAAACAATGATCGACTAAGCACTACACAGAAAACTAACCAATGATCGACTAAGCACTACACAGAAGAGTAAACAATGATCAACTAAGCACTACACAGAAAACTTAACAATGATCGACTAAGCACTACACAGTAGACTAAACAATGATCAACTAAGCACTACACAGAAAACTAAACAATGATCGACTAAGCACTACACAGAAAACTAAACAATGATCGACTAAGCACTACACAGAAAACTAAACAATGATCGACTAAGCATTACACAGACGACTAAACAATGATCGACTAAGCACTACACTGAAGACTAAACAATGATCGACTAATCACGACACAGAAAACTCAACAATGATCGACTAAGCACTACACAGAAAACTAAACAATGATCGACTGAGGACTACAGAGAAGAGTAAACAATGATCGACTAAGCACTACACAGAAGACTGAACAATGATCGACTAAGCACTACACAGAAGACTAAACAATGATCGACTAAGGACTTCACAGAAGACTAAACAATGATCGACTAAGCACTACACAGAAGATTAAACAATGATCGACTAAGCACTACACAGAAGACTAAACAATGATCGACTAAGCACTATACAGAAGACTAAACAATGATCGACTAAGCACTTCATAGAAGACTAAACAATGATCGACTAAGCACTACAGAGAAGATTAAACAATGATCGACTAAGCACTACACAGAAAACTAAACAATGATAGACTACGCACTACACAGAGGAGTAAACAATGATCGACAAAGCACTACACAGAAGACTAAGCAATGATCAAATAAGCACTACACAGAAAACTAAACAATGATCGACTAAGCACTACACAGAAAACTAAACAATGATTGACTAAGCAGTACACAGAAAACTAAACAAAATCAATGATCGACTAAGCACTACACAGAAGATTAACAATGATCGACTAAGGACTTCACAGAAGACTAAACAATGATCGACTAAGCACTACACAGAAGATTAAACAATGATCGACTAAGCACTACACAGAAGACTAAACAATGATCGACTAAGCACTATACAGAAGACTAAACAATGATCGACTAAGCACTTCATACAATACTAAACAATGATCGACTAAGCACTACAGAGAAGATTAAACAATGATCGACTAAGCACTACACAGAAAACTAAACAATGATAGACTACGCACTACACAGAGGAGTAAACAATCATCGACTAAGCAATACACAGAAAACTAAACAATGATCGATTAAGCACTACACAGACGACTAGGCAATGATCGACTAAGCACTACACTGAAGACTAAACAATGATCGACTAAGCACGACACAGAAAACTAAACAATGATTGACTAAGCACTACACAGGAAACTAAACAATGATCGACTAAGCATTACACACACGACTAAACAATGATCGACTAAGCACTACACTGAAGACTAAACAATGATCGACTAAGCACTACACAGAAAACTAAACAATGATCGACTAAGCACTACACAGAAAACTAACCAATGATCGACTAAGCACTACACTGAAGACTAAACAATGATCGACTAATCACGACACAGAAAACTCAACAATGATCGACTAAGCACTACACAGAAAACTAAACAATGATCGACTGAGGACTACAGAGAAGAGTAAACAATGATCGACTAAGCACTACACAGAAGACTGAACAATGATCGACTAAGCACTACACAGAAGACTAAACAATGATCGACTAAGGACTTCACAGAAGACTAAACAATGATCGACTAAGCACTACACAGAAGATTAAACAATGATCGACTAAGCACTACACAGAAGACTAAACAATGATCGACTAAGCACTATACAGAAGACTAAACAATGATCGACAAAGCACTTCATAGAAGACTAAACAATGATCGACTAAGCACTACAGAGAAGATTAAACAATGATCGACTAAGCACTACACAGAAAACTAAACAATGATAGACTACGCACTACACAGAGGAGTAAACAATGATCGACAAAGCACTACACAGAAGACTAAGCAATGATCAAATAAGCACTACACAGAAAACTAAACAATGATCGACTAAGCACTACACAGAAAACTAAACAATGATCGACTAAGCACTACACAGAAAACTAAACAATGATCGACTACGCACTACACAGAAGAGTAAACAATGATCGACAAAGCACTACACAGAAGACTAAACATTGATCAACTAAGCACTACACAGAAAACTAAACAATGATCGACTAAGCACTACACAGAAGACTAATCAATGATCAACTAAGTACTACACAGAAAACTAAACAATGATCGACTAAGCACTACACAGAAAACTAAATAATGATCGACAAAGCACTACACAGAAGAGTAAACAATGATCGACTAAGCACTGCACAGAAGAGTAAACAATGATCAACTAAGCACTACACAGAAAACTAAACAATGATCAACTAAGCACTACACAGAAGACTAAACAATGATCAACTAAGCACTACACAGAAAACTAAACAATGATCGACTAAGCACTACACAGAAAACTAAACAATGATCGACTAAGCACTACACAGAAAACTAAACAATTATCGACTAAGCACTACACAGACGACTAGGCAATGATCGACTAAGCACTACACTGAAGACTAAACAATGATCGACTAAGCACGACAAAGAAAACTAAACAATGATTGACTAAGCAGTACACAGAAAACTAAACAAAATCAATGATCGACTAAGCACTACACAGAAGATTAACAATGATCGACTAAGGACTTCACAGAAGACTAAACAATGATCGACTAAGCACTACACAGAAGATTAAACAATGATCGACTAAGCACTACACAGAAGACTAAACAATGATCGACTAAGCACTATACAGAAGACTAAACAATGATCGACTAAGCACTTCATACAATACTAAACAATGATCGACTAAGCACTACAGAGAAGATTAAACAATGATCGACTAAGCACTACACAGAAAACTAAACAATGATAGACTACGCACTACACAGAGGAGTAAACAATCATCGACTAAGCAATACACAGAAAACTAAACAATGATCGATTAAGCACTACACAGACGACTAGGCAATGATCGACTAAGCACTACACTGAAGACTAAACAATGATCGACTAAGCACGACACAGAAAACTAAACAATGATTGACTAAGCACTACACAGGAAACTAAACAATGATCGACTAAGCATTACACACACGACTAAACAATGATCGACTAAGCACTACACTGAAGACTAAACAATGATCGACTAAGCACTACACAGAAAACTAAACAATGATCGACTAAGCACTACACAGAAAACTAACCAATGATCGAATAAGCACTACACAGAAGAGTAAACCATGATCGACTGAGCACTACAGAGAAGAGTAAACAATGATCGACTAAGCACTACACAGAAAACTTAACAATGATCGACTAAGCACTACACAGAAAACTAAACAATGATCGACTAAGCACTACACAAAAGACTAAACAATGATCAACTAAGCACTACACAGAAAACTAAACAATGATCGACAAAGCACTACACAGAAGACTAATCAATGATCAAATAAGCACTACACAGAAAACTAAAGAATGATCAACTAAGCACTACACAGAAAACTAAACAATGATCGACTAAGCACTACACAGAAAACTAAACAATGATCGACTAAGCACTACACAGAACACTAAACAATCATCGACTAAGCACTACACAGAAAACTAAACAATGATCGATTAAGCACTACACAGACGACTAGGCAATGATCGACTAAGCACTACACTGAAGACTAAACAATGATCGACTAAGCACGACGCAGAAAACTTAACAATGATCGACTAAGCACTACACAGTAGACTAAACAATGATCAACTAAGCACTACACAGAAAACTAAACAATGATCGACTAAGCACTACACAGAAAACTAAACAATGATCGACTAAGCACGACACAGAAAACTAAACAATGATTGACTAAGCACTACACAGAAAGCTAAACAATGATCGACTAAGCATTACACAGACGACTAAACAATGATCGACTAAGCACTACACAGAAAACTAACCAATGATCGACTAAGCACTACACAGAAGAGTAAACAATGATCAACTAAGCACTACACAGAAAACTTAACAATGATCGACTAAGCACTACACAGTAGACTAAACAATGATCAACTAAGCACTACACAGAAAACTAAACAATGATCGACTAAGCACTACACAGAAAACTAAACAATGATCGACTAAGCACGACACAGAAAACTAAACAATGATTGACTAAGCACTACACAGAAAACTAAACAATGATCGACTAAGCATTACACAGACGACTAAACAATGATCGACTAAGCACTACACTGAAGACTAAACAATGATCGACTAATCACGACACAGAAAACTCAACAATGATCGACTAAGCACTACACAGAAAACTAAACAATGATCGACTGAGGACTACAGAGAAGAGTAAACAATGATCGACTAAGCACTACACAGAAGACTGAACAATGATCGACTAAGCACTACACAGAAGACTAAACAATGATCGACTAAGGACTTCACAGAAGACTAAACAATGATCGACTAAGCACTACACAGAAGATTAAACAATGATCGACTAAGCACTACACAGAAAACTAACCAATGATCGACTAAGCACTACACAGAATAGTAAACCATGATCGACTAAGCACTACACAGAAAATTAAACAATGATCGACTAAGCACTACACAGAAAACTAAACAATCATCGACTAAGCACTACACAGAAAACTAAACAATCATCGACTAAGCACTACACAGAAAACTAAACAATGATCGATTAAGCACTACACAGACGACTAGGCAATGATCGACTAAGCACTACACTGAAGAATAAACAATGATCGACTAAGCACGACACAGAAAACTAAACAATGATTGACTAAGCACTACACAGGAAACTAAACAATGATCGACTAAGCATTACACAGACGACTAAACAATGATCGACTAAGCACTACTCTGAAGACTAAACAATGATCGACTAAGCACTACACAGAAAACTAAACAATGATCGACTAAGCACTACACAGAAAACTAACCAATGATCGACTAAGCACTACACAGAATAGTAAACCATGATCGACTAAGCACTACACAGAAGAGTAAACAATGATCAACTAAGCACTACACAGAAAACTTAACAATAATCGACTAAGCACTACACAGTAGACTAAACAATGATCAACTAAGCACTACACAGAAAACTAAACAATGATCGACTGAGCACGACACAGAAAACTCAACAATGATCGACTAAGCACTACAGAGAAAACTAAACAATGATAGACTGAGCACTACAGAGAAGAGTAAACAATGATCGACTAAGCACTACACAGAAAACTAAACAATAATCGACTGAGCACGACACAGAAAACTCAACAATGATCGACTAAGCACTACACAGAAAACTAAACAATTATCGACTGAGCACTACAGAGAAGAGTAAACAATGATCGACTAAGCACTACACAGAAAACTAAACAATGATTTACTAAGCACTACACAGAAAACTAAACAATGTCCGACTAAGCACTACACAAAAGACTAAACAATGATCAACTAAGCACTACACAGAAAACTAAACAATGATCGACTAAGCACTACACAGAAAACTAACCAATGATCGACTAAGCACTACACAGAAGAGTAAACAATGATCAACTAAGCACTACACAGAAAACTTAACAATGATCGACTAAGCACTACACAGTAGACTAAACAATGATTAACTAAGCACTACACAGAAAACTAAACAATGATCGACTAAGCACTACACAGAAAACTAAACAATGATCGACTAAGCACTACACAGAAAACTAAACAATGATCGACTAAGCATTACACAGACGACTAAACAATGATCGACTAAGCACTACACTGAAGACTAAACAATGATCGACTAATCACGACACAGAAAACTCAACAATGATCGACTAAGCACTACACAGAAAACTAAACAATGATCGACTGAGGACTACAGAGAAGAGTAAACAATGATCGACTAAGCACTACACAGAAGACTGAACAATGATCGACTAAGCACTACACAGAAGACTAAACAATGATCGACTAAGGACTTCACAGAAGACTAAACAATGATCGACTAAGCACTACACAGAAGATTAAACAATGATCGACTAAGCACTACACAGAAGACTAAACAATGATCGACTAAGCACTATACAGAAGACTAAACAATGATCGACTAAGCACTTCATAGAAGACTAAACAATGATCGACTAAGCACTACAGAGAAGATTAAACAATGATCGACTAAGCACTACACAGACAACTAAACAATGATAGACTACGCACTACACAGAGGAGTAAACAATGATCGACAAAGCACTACACAGAAGACTAAGCAATGATCAAATAAGCACTACACAGAAAACTAAACAATGATCGACTAAGCACTACACAGAAAA
This sequence comes from Bathymodiolus brooksi, assembly GCA_963680875.1. Classification (NCBI taxonomy): domain Eukaryota; kingdom Metazoa; phylum Mollusca; class Bivalvia; order Mytilida; family Modiolidae; genus Bathymodiolus; species Bathymodiolus brooksi. Next base: position 49,185,696 of record OY804580.1, on the reverse strand, counting down.
CTAAACAATGATCGACTAAGCACTACACAGAAAACTAAACAATGATCGACTACGCACTACACAGAAGAGTAAACAATGATCGACAAAGCACTACACAGAAGACTAAACATTGATCAACTAAGCACTACACAGAAAACTAAACAATGATCGACTAAGCACTACACAGAAGACTAATCAATGATCAACTAAGTACTACACAGAAAACTAAACAATGATCGACTAAGCACTACACAGAAAACTAAATAATGATCGACAAAGCACTACACAGAAGAGTAAACAATGATCGACTAAGCACTGCACAGAAGAGTAAACAATGATCAACTAAGCACTACACAGAAAACTAAACAATGATCAACTAAGCACTACACAGAAGACTAAACAATGATCAACTAAGCACTACACAGAAAACTAAACAATGATCGACTAAGCACTACACAGAAAACTAAACAATGATCGACTAAGCACTACACAGAAAACTAAACAATTATCGACTAAGCACTACACAGACGACTAGGCAATGATCGACTAAGCACTACACTGAAGACTAAACAATGATCGACTAAGCACGACAAAGAAAACTAAACAATGATTGACTAAGCAGTACACAGAAAACTAAACAAAATCAATGATCGACTAAGCACTACACAGAAGATTAACAATGATCGACTAAGGACTTCACAGAAGACTAAACAATGATCGACTAAGCACTACACAGAAGATTAAACAATGATCGACTAAGCACTACACAGAAGACTAAACAATGATCGACTAAGCACTATACAGAAGACTAAACAATGATCGACTAAGCACTTCATACAATACTAAACAATGATCGACTAAGCACTACAGAGAAGATTAAACAATGATCGACTAAGCACTACACAGAAAACTAAACAATGATAGACTACGCACTACACAGAGGAGTAAACAATCATCGACTAAGCAATACACAGAAAACTAAACAATGATCGATTAAGCACTACACAGACGACTAGGCAATGATCGACTAAGCACTACACTGAAGACTAAACAATGATCGACTAAGCACGACACAGAAAACTAAACAATGATTGACTAAGCACTACACAGGAAACTAAACAATGATCGACTAAGCATTACACACACGACTAAGCAATGATCGACTAAGCACTACACTGAAGACTAAACAATGATCGACTAAGCACTACACAGAAAACTAAACAATCATCGACTAAGCACTACACAGAAAACTAACCAATGATCGACTAAGCACTACACAGAAGAGTAAACCATGCTCGACTGAGCACTACAGAGAAGAGTAAACAATGATCGACTAAGCACTACACAGAAAACTTAACAATGATCGACTAAGCACTACACAGAAAACTAAACAATGATCGACTAAGCACTACACAAAAGACTAAACAATGATCAACTAAGCACTACACAGAAAACTAAACAATGATCGACAAAGCACTACACAGAAGACTAATCAATGATCAAATAAGCACTACACAGAAAACTAAACAATGATCAACTAAGCACTACACAGAAAACTAAACAATGATCGACTAAGCACTACACAGAAAACTAACCAATGATCGACTAAGCACTACACAGAAAACTAAACAATCATCGACTAAGCACTACACAGAAAACTAAACAATGATCGATTAAGCACTACACAGACGACTAGGCAATGATCGACTAAGCACTACACTGAAGACTAAACAATGATCGACTAAGCACGACGCAGAAAACTTAACAATGATCGACTAAGCACTACACAGTAGACTAAACAATGATCAACTAAGCACTACACAGAAAACTAAACAATGATCGACTAAGCACTACACAGAAAACTAAACAATGATCGACTAAGCACGACACAGAAAACTAAACAATGATTGACTAAGCACTACACAGAAAGCTAAACAATGATCGACTAAGCATTACACAGACGACTAAACAATGATCGACTAAGCACTACACAGAAAACTAACCAATGATCGACTAAGCACTACACAGAAGAGTAAACAATGATCAACTAAGCACTACACAGAAAACTTAACAATGATCGACTTAGCACTACACAGTAGACTAAACAATGATCAACTAAGCACTACACAGAAAACTAAACAATGATCGACTAAGCACTACACAGAAAACTAAACAATGATCGACTAAGCACGACACAGAAAACTAAACATGATTGACTAAGCACTACACAGAAAACTAAACAATGATCGACTAAGCATTACACAGACGACTAAACAATGATCGACTAAGCACTACACTGAAGACTAAACAATGATCGACTAATCACGACACAGAAAACTCAACAATGATCGACTAAGCACTACACAGAAAACTAAACAATGATCGACTGAGGACTACAGAGAAGAGTAAACAATGATCGACTAAGCACTACACAGAAGACTTAACAATGATCCACTAAGCACTACACAGAAGACTAAACAATGATCGACTAAGGACTTCACAGAAGACTAAACAATGATCGACTAAGCACTACACAGAAGATTAAACAATGATCGACTAAGCACTACACAGAAGACTAAACAATGATCGACTAAGCACTATACAGAAGACTAAACAATGATCGACTAAGCACTTCATAGAAGACTAAACAATGATCGACTAAGCACTACAGAGAAGATTAAACAATGATCGACTAAGCACTACACAGAAAACTAAACAATGATAGACTACGCACTACACAGAGGAGTAAACAATGATCGACAAAGCACTACACAGAAGACTAAGCAATGATCAAATAAGCACTACACAGAAAACTAAACAATGATCGACTAAGCACTACACAGAAAACTAAACAATGATCGACTAAGCACTACACAGAAAACTAAACAATGATCGACTACGCACTACACAGAAGAGTAAACAATGATCGACAAAGCACTACACAGAAGACTAAACATTGATCAACTAAGCACTACACAGAAAACTAAACAATGATCGACTAAGCACTACACAGAAGACTAATCAATGATCAACTAAGTACTACACAGAAAACTAAACAATGATCGACTAAGCACTACACAGAAAACTAAATAATGATCGACAAAGCACTACACAGAAGAGTAAACAATGATCGACTAAGCACTGCACAGAAGAGTAAACAATGATCAACTAAGCACTACACAGAAAACTAAACAATGATCAACTAAGCACTACACAGAAGACTAAACAATGATCAACTAAGCACTACACAGAAAACTAAACAATGATCGACTAAGCACTACACAGAAAACTAAACAATGATCGACTAAGCACTACACAGAAAACTAAACAATTATCGACTAAGCACTACACAGACGACTAGGCAATGATCGACTAAGCACTACACTGAAGACTAAACAATGATCGACTAAGCACGACAAAGAAAACAAAACAATGATTGACTAAGCAGTACACAGAAAACTAAACAAAATCAATGATCGACTAAGCACTACACAGAAAACTAAACAATGATCGACTAAGCACTACACGTAAAACTAAGCAATGATCGACTACGCACTACACAGAAGAGTAAACAATGATCGACTAAGCACTACACAGAAGACTAAACAATGATCAACTAAGCACTACACAGAAAACTAAACAATGATCGACTAAGCACTACACAGAAGACTAAACTATGATCAACTAAGCACTACACAGAAAACTAAACAATGATCGACTAAGCACTACACAGAAAACAAAACAATTATCGACAAAGCACTACACAGAAGAGTAAACAATGATCGACTAAGCACTAATCAGAAGACTAAACAATGATCAACTAAGCACTACACAGAAAACTAAACAATGATCGACTAAGCACTACACAGAAGACTAAACAATGATCAACTAAGCACTACACAGAAAACTAAACAATGATCGACTAAGCACTACACAGAACACTAAACAATGACCGACTAAGCACTTCACAGAAGACTAAACAATGATCGACTAAGCACCACACAAAAAACTAAACAATGATCCACTAAGCACTACACAGAAAACTAAACAATGATCGACTAAGCACTGCACAGACGACTAAACAATGATCGACTAAGCACGACACAGAAAACTCAACAATGATCGACTGAGCACTACACAGAAGAGTAAATAATGATCGACTAATCACTACACAGAAGAGTAAACAATGATCAACTAAGCACTACACAGAAAACTAACCAATGATCGACTAAGCACTACACAGAAGACTAAACAATGATCGACTAAGCACTACACAGAAGACCAAACAATGATCGACTAAGCACTTCACAGAAGACTAAACAATGATAGACTAAGCACTACACAGAAGAGTAAACAATGATCAACTAAGCACTACACAGAAAACTAAACAATGATCGACTAAGCACTACACAGAAAACTAAACAATGATCGACTATGCACTACATAGAAGACTAAACAAAGATCAACTAAGCACTACACAGAAAACTAAACAATGATCGACTAAGCACTACACAGAAGACTAAACAATGATCAACTAATCACTACACAGAAAACTAAACAATGATCGACTAAGCACTACACAGAAAACTAAACAATGATCGACTACGCACTACACAGAAGAGTAAACAATGATCTACAAAGCACTACACAGAAGACTAAACATTGATTAACTAAGCACTACACAGAAAACTAAACAATGATCGACTAAGCACTACACAGAAAACTAAACAATGATCGACTAAGCACTACACAGAAAACTAAACAATCATCGACTAAGCACTACACAGAAAACTAAACAATGATCGATTAAGCACTGCACAGACGACTAGGCAATGATCGACTAAGCACTACACTGAAGACTAAACAATGATCGACTAAGCACGACGCAGAAAACTTAACAATGATCGACTAAGCACTACACAGAAAACTAAACAATGATCGACTAAGCACGACACAGAAAACTAAACAATGATTGACTAAGCACTACACAGAAAACTAAACAATGATCGACTAAGCATTACACAGACGACTAAACAATGATCGACTAAGCACTACACTGAAGACTAAACAATGATCGACTAATCACGACACAGAAAACTCAACAATGATCGACTAAGCACTACACAGAAAACTAAACAATGATCGACTGAGGACTACAGAGAAGAGTAAACAATGATCGACTAAGCACTACACAGAAGACTGAACAATGATCGACTAAGCACTACACAGAAGACTAAACAATGATCGACTAAGGACTTCACAGAAGACTAAACAATGATCGACTAAGCACTACACAGAAGATTAAACAATGATCGACTAAGCACTACACAGAAGACTAAACAATGATCGACTAAGCACTATACAGAAGACTAAACAATGATCGACTAAGCACTTCATAGAAGACTAAACAATGATCGACTAAGCACTACAGAGAAGATTAAGCAATGATCGACTAAGCACTACACAGAAAACTAAACAATGATAGACTACGCACTACACAGAGGAGTAAACAATGATCGACAAAGCACTACACAGAAGACTAAGCAATGATCAAATAAGCACTACACAGAAAACTAAACAATGATCGACTAAGCACTACACAGAAAACTAAACAATGATCGACTAAGCACTACACAGAAAACTAAACAATGATCGACTACGCACTACACAGAAGAGTAAACAATGATCGACAAAGCACTACACAGAAGACTAAACATTGATCAACTAAGCACTACACAGAAAACTAAACAATGATCGACTAAGCACTACACAGAAGACTAATCAATGATCAACTAAGTACTACACAGAAAACTAAACAATGATCGACTAAGCACTACACAGAAAACTAAATAATGATCGACAAAGCACTACACAGAAGAGTAAACAATGATCGACTAAGCACTGCACAGAAGAGTAAACAATGATCAACTAAGCACTACACAGAAAACTAAACAATGATCAACTAAGCACTACACAGAAGACTAAACAATGATCAACTAAGCACTACACAGAAAACTAAACAATGATCGACTAAGCACTACACAGAAAACTAAACAATGATCGACTAAGCACTACACAGAAAACTAAACAATTATCGACTAAGCACTACACAGACGACTAGGCAATGATCGACTAAGCACTACACTGAAGACTAAACAATGATCGGCTAAGCACGACAAAGAAAACTAAACAATGATTGACTAAGCAGTACACAGAAAACTAAACAAAATCAATGATCGACTAAGCACTACACAGAAAACTAAACAATGATCGACTAAGCACTACACGTAAAACTAAGCAATGATCGACTACGCACTACACAGAAGAGTAAACAATGATCGACTAAGCACTACACAGAAGACTAAACAATGATCAACTAAGCACTACACAGAAAACTAAACAATGATCGACTAAGCACTACACAGAAGACTAAACTATGATCAACTAAGCACTACACAGAAAACTAAACAATGATCGACTAAGCACTACACAGAAAACAAAACAATGATCGACAAAGCACTACACAGAAGAGTAAACAATGATCGACTAAGCACTAATCAGAAGACTAAACAATGATCAACTAAGCACTACACAGAAAACTAAACAATGATCGACTAAGCACTACACAGAAGACTAAACAATGATCAACTAAGCACTACACAGAAAACTAAACAATGATCGACTAAGCACTACACAGAACACTAAACAATGACCGACTAAGCACTTCACAGAAGACTAAACAATGATCGACTAAGCACCACACAAAAAACTAAACAATGATCCACTAAGCACTACACAGAAAACTAAACAATGATCGACTAAGCACTGCACAGACGACTAAACAATGATCGACTAAGCACGACACAGAAAACTCAACAATGATCGACTGAGCACTACACAGAAGAGTAAATAATGATCGACTAATCACTACACAGAAGAGTAAACAATGATCAACTAAGCACTACACAGAAAACTAACCAATGATCGACTAAGCACTACACAGAAGACTAAACAATGATCGACTAAGCACTACACAGAAGACCAAACAATGATCGACTAAGCACTTCACAGAAGACTAAACAATGATAGACTAAGCACTACACAGAAGAGTAAACAATGATCAACTAAGCACTACACAGAAAACTAAACAATGATCGACTAAGCACTACACAGAAAACTAAACAATGATCGACTATGCACTACATAGAAGACTAAACAAAGATCAACTAAGCACTACACAGAAAACTAAACAATGATCGACTAAGCACTACACAGAAGACTAAACAATGATCAACTAATCACTACACAGAAAACTAAACAATGATCGACTAAGCACTACACAGAAAACTAAACAATGATCGACTACGCACTACACAGAAGAGTAAACAATGATCTACAAAGCACTACACAGAAGACTAAACATTGATTAACTAAGCACTACACAGAAAACTAAACAATAATCGACTAAGCACTACACAGAAAACTAAACAATGATCGACTAAGCACTACACAGAAAACTAAACAATCATCGACTAAGCACTACACAGAAAACTAAACAATGATCGATTAAGCACTACACAGACGACTAGGCAATGATCGACAAAGCACTACACTGAAGAATAAACAATGATCGACTAAGCACGACACAGACAATTAAACAATAATTGACTAAGCACTACACAGGAAACTAAACAATGATCGACTAAGCATTACACAGACGACTAAACAATGATCGACTAAGCACTACTCTGAAGACTAAACAATGATCGACTAAGCACTACACAGAAAACTAAACAATGATCGACTAAGCACTACACAGAAAACTAACCAATGATCGACTAAGCACTACACAGAATAGTAAACCATGATCGACTAAGCACTACACAGAAAATTAAACAATGATCGACTAAGCACTACACAGAAAACTAAACAATGATCGACTAAGCACTACACAGAAAACTAAACAATCATCGACTAAGCACTACACAGAAAACTAAACAATGATCGATTAAGCACTACACAGACGACTAGGCAATGATCGACTAAGCACTACACTGAAGAATAAACAATGATCGACTAAGCACGACACAGAAAACTAAACAATGATTGACTAAGCACTACACAGGAAACTAAACAATGATCGACTAAGCATTACACAGACGACTAAACAATGATCGACTAAGCACTACTCTGAAGACTAAACAATGATCGACTAAGCATTACACAGAAAACTAAACAATGATCGACTAAGCACTACACAGAAAACTAACCAATGATCGACTAAGCACTACACAGAATAGTAAACCATGATCGACTAAGCACTACACAGAAGAGTAAACAATGATCAACTAAGCACTACACAGAAAACTTAACAATAATCGACTAAGCACTACACAGTAGACTAAACAATGATCAACTAAGCACTACACAGAAAACTAAACAATGATCGACTGAGCACGACACAGAAAACTCAACAATGATCGACTAAGCACTACAGAGAAAACTAAACAATGATAGACTGAGCACTACAGAGAAGAGTAAACAATGATCGACTAAGCATTACACAGAAAACTAAACAATAATCGACTGAGCACGACACAGAAAACTCAACAATGATCGACTAAGCACTACACAGAAAACTAAACAATTATCGACTGAGCATTACAGAGAAGAGTAAACAATGATCGACTAAGCACTACACAGAAAACTAAACAATGATTTACTAAGCACTACACAGAAAACTAAACAATGTCCGACTAAGCACTACACAAAAGACTAAACAATGATCAACTAAGCACTACACAGAAAACTAAACAATGATCGACTAAGCACTACACAGAAAACTAACCAATGATCGACTAAGCACTACACAGAAGAGTAAACAATGATCAACTAAGCACTACACAGAAAACTTAACAATGATCGACTAAGCACTACACAGTAGACTAAACAATGATCAACTAAGCACTACACAGAAAACTAAACAATGATCGACTAAGCACTACACAGAAAACTAAACAATGATCGACTAAGCACTACACAGAAAACTAAACAATGATTGACTAAGCACTACACAGAAAATTAACAATGATCGACTAAGCATTACACAGACGACTAAACAATGATCGACTAAGCACTACAGAGAAAACTAACCAATGATCGACTAGGCACTACACAGAAGACTAAACAATGATCAACTAAGCACTACACAGAAAACTTAACAATGATCGACTAAGCACTACACAGTACACTAAACAATGATCAACTAAGCACTACACAGAAAACTAAACAATGATCGACTAAGCACTACACAGAAAACTAAACAATGATCGACTAAGCACGACACAGAAAACTAAACAATGATTGATTAAGCACTACACAGAAAACTAAACAATGATCGACTAAGCATTACACAGACGACTAAACAATGATTGACTAAGCACAACACTGAAGACTAAACAATGATCGACTAAGCACGACACAGAAAACTCAACAATGATCGACTAAGCACTACACAGAAAACTAAACAATGATCGACTGAGCACTACAGAGAAGAGTAAACAATGATCGACTAAGCATTACACAGAAGACTAAACAATGATCGACTAAGTACTACACAGAAGACTAAACAATGATCGACTAAGGACTTCACAGAAGACTAAACAATGATCGACTAAGCACTACACAGAAGATTAAACAATGATCGACTAAGCACTACACAGACGACTAAACAATGATCGACTAAGCACTATACAGAAAACTAAACAATGATCGACTAAGCACTTCATAGAAGACTAAACAATGATCGACTAAGCACTACAGAGAAGATTAAGCAATGATCGACTAAGCACTACACAGAAAACTAAACAATGATAGACTACGCACTACACAGAGGAGTAAACAATGATCGACAAAGCACTACACAGAAGACTAAACAATGATCAAATAAGCACTACACAGAAAACTAAACAAAATCAATGATCGACTAAGCACTACACAGAAAACTAAACAATGATCGACTAAGCACTACACGTAAAACTAAACAATGATCGACTACACACTACACAGAAGAGTAAACAATGATCGACTAAGCACTACACAGAAGACTAAACAATGATCAACTAAGCACTACACAGAAAACTAAACAATGATCGACTAAGCACTACACAGAAGACTAAACTATGATCAACTAAGCACTACACAGAAAACTAAACAATGATTGACTAAGCACTACACAGAAAACAAAACAATGATCGACAAAGCACTACACAGAAGAGTAAACAATGATCGACTAAGCACTACTCAGAAGACTAAACAATGATCAACTAAGCACTACACAGAAAACTAAACAATGATCGACTAAGCACTACACAGAAGACTAAACAATGATCAACTAAGCACTACACAGAAAACTAAACAATGATCGACTAAGCACTACACAGAACACTAAACAATGATCGACTAAGCACTTCACAGAAGACTAAACAATGATCGACTAAGCATCACACAGAAAACTAAACAATGATCGACTAAGCACTACACAGAAAACTAAACAATGATCGACTAAGCACTGCACAGACGACTAAACAATGATCGACTAAGCACGACACAGAAAACTCAACAATGATCGACTGAGCACTACACAGAAGAGTAAACAATGATCGACTAATCACTACACAGAAGAGTAAACAATGATCAACTAAGCACTACACAGAAAACTAACCAATGATCGACTAAGCACTACACAGAAGACTAAACAATGATCGACTAAGCACTACACAGAAGACTAAACAATGATCGACTAAGCACTTCACAGAAGACTAAACAATGATAGACTAAGCACTACACAGAAGAGTAAACAATGATCAACTAAGCACTACACAGAAAACTAAACAATGATCGACTAAGCACTACACAGAAGACTAAACAATGATCAACTAATCACTACACAGAAAACTAAACAATGATCGACTAAGCACTACACAGAAGACTAAACAATGATCAACTAATCACTACACAGAAAACTAAACAATGATCGACTAAGCACTACACAGAAAACTAAACAATGATCGACTACGCACTACACAGAAGAGTAAACAATGATCGACAAAGCACTACACAGAAGACTAAACATTGATCAACTAAGCACTACACAGAAAACTAAACAATGATCGACTAAGCACTACACAGAAGACTAATCAATGATCAACTAAGTACTACACAGAAAACTAAACAATGATCGACTAAGCACTACACAGAAAACTAAATAATGATCGACAAAGCACTACACAGAAGAGTAAACAATGATCGACTAAGCACTGCACAGAAGAGTAAACAATGATCAACTAAGCACTACACAGAAAACTAAACAATGATCAACTAAGCACTACACAGAAGACTAAACAATGATCAACTAAGCACTACACAGAAAACTAAACAATGATCGACTAAGCACTACACAGAAAACTAAACAATGATCGACTAAGCACTACACAGAAAACTAAACAATTATCGACTAAGCACTACACAGACGACTAGGCAATGATCGACTAAGCACTACACTGAAGACTAAACAATGATCGACTAAGCACGACAAAGAAAACTAAACAATGATTGACTAAGCAGTACACAGAAAACTAAACAAAATCAATGATCGACTAAGCACTACACAGAAAACTAAACAATGATCGACTAAGCACTACACGTAAAACTAAGCAATGATCGACTACGCACTACACAGAAGAGTAAACAATGATCGACTAAGCACTACACAGAAGACTAAACAATGATCAACTAAGCACTACACAGAAAACTAAACAATGATCGACTAAGCACTACACAGAAGACTAAACTATGATCAACTAAGCACTACACAGAAAACTAAACAATGATCGACTAAGCACTACACAGAAAACAAAACAATGATCGACAAAGCACTACACAGAAGAGTAAACAATGATCGACTAAGCACTAATCAGAAGACTAAACAATGATCAACTAAGCACTACACAGAAAACTAAACAATGATCGACTAAGCACTACACAGAAGACTAAACAATGATCAACTAAGCACTACACAGAAAACTAAACAATGATCGACTAAGCACTACACAGAACACTAAACAATGACCGACTAAGCACTTCACAGAAGACTAAACAATGATCGACTAAGCACCACACAAAAAACTAAACAATGATCCACTAAGCACTACACAGAAAACTAAACAATGATCGACTAAGCACTGCACAGACGACTAAACAATGATCGACTAAGCACGACACAGAAAACTCAACAATGATCGACTGAGCACTACACAGAAGAGTAAATAATGATCGACTAATCACTACACAGAAGAGTAAACAATGATCAACTAAGCACTACACAGAAAACTAACCAATGATCGACTAAGCACTACACAGAAGACTAAACAATGATCGACTAAGCACTACACAGAAGACCAAACAATGATCGACTAAGCACTTCACAGAAGACTAAACAATGATAGACTAAGCACTACACAGAAGAGTAAACAATGATCAACTAAGCACTACACAGAAAACTAAACAATGATCGACTAAGCACTACACAGAAAACTAAACAATGATCGACTATGCACTACATAGAAGACTAAACAAAGATCAACTAAGCACTACACAGAAAACTAAACAATGATCGACTAAGCACTACACAGAAGACTAAACAATGATCAACTAATCACTACACAGAAAACTAAACAATGATCGACTAAGCACTACACAGAAAACTAAACAATGATCGACTACGCACTACACAGAAGAGTAAACAATGATCTACAAAGCACTACACAGAAGACTAAACATTGATTAACTAAGCACTACACAGAAAACTAAACAATAATCGACTAAGCACTACACAGAAAACTAAACAATGATCGACTAAGCACTACACAGAAAACTAAACAATCATCGACTAAGCACTACACAGAAAACTAAACAATGATCGATTAAGCACTACACAGACGACTAGGCAATGATCGACTAAGCACTACACTGAAGAATAAACAATGATCGACTAAGCACGACACAGAAAATTAAACAATAATTGACTAAGCACTACACAGGAAACTAAACAATGATCGACTAAGCATTACACAGACGACTAAACAATGATCGACTAAGCACTACTCTGAAGACTAAACAATGATCGACTAAGCACTACACAGAAAACTAAACAATGATCGACTAAGCACTACACAGAAAACTAACCAATGATCGACTAAGCACTACACAGAATAGTAAACCATGATCGACTAAGCACTACACAGAAAATTAAACAATGATCGACTAAGCACTACACAGAAAACTAAACAATGATCGACTAAGCACTACACAGAAAACTAAACAATCATCGACTAAGCACTACACAGAAAACTAAACAATGATCGATTAAGCACTACACAGACGACTAGGCAATGATCGACTAAGCACTACACTGAAGAATAAACAATGATCGACTAAGCACGACACAGAAAACTAAACAATGATTGACTAAGCACTACACAGGAAACTAAACAATGATCGACTAAGCATTACACAGACGACTAAACAATGATCGACTAAGCACTACTCTGAAGACTAAACAATGATCGACTAAGCATTACACAGAAAACTAAACAATGATCGACTAAGCACTACACAGAAAACTAACCAATGATCGACTAAGCACTACACAGAATAGTAAACCATGATCGACTAAGCACTACACAGAAGAGTAAACAATGATCAACTAAGCACTACACAGAAAACTTAACAATAATCGACTAAGCACTACACAGTAGACTAAACAATGATCAACTAAGCACTACACAGAAAACTAAACAATGATCGACTGAGCACGACACAGAAAACTCAACAATGATCGACTAAGCACTACAGAGAAAACTAAACAATGATAGACTGAGCACTACAGAGAAGAGTAAACAATGATCGACTAAGCACTACACAGAAAACTAAACAATAATCGACTGAGCACGACACAGAAAACTCAACAATGATCGACTAAGCACTACACAGAAAACTAAACAATTATCGACTGAGCATTACAGAGAAGAGTAAACAATGATCGACTAAGCACTACACAGAAAACTAAACAATGATTTACTAAGCACTACACAGAAAACTAAACAATGTCCGACTAAGCACTACACAAAAGACTAAACAATGATCAACTAAGCACTACACAGAAAACTAAACAATGATCGACTAAGCACTACACAGAAAACTAACCAATGATCGACTAAGCACTACACAGAAGAGTAAACAATGATCAACTAAGCACTACACAGAAAACTTAACAATGATCGACTAAGCACTACACAGTAGACTAAACAATGATCAACTAAGCACTACACAGAAAACTAAACAATGATCGACTAAGCACTACACAGAAAACTAAACAATGATCGACTAAGCACTACACAGAAAACTAAACAATGATTGACTAAGCACTACACAGAAAATTAACAATGATCGACTAAGCATTACACAGACGACTAAACAATGATCGACTAAGCACTACAGAGAAAACTAACCAATGATCGACTAGGCACTACACAGAAGACTAAACAATGATCAACTAAGCACTACACAGAAAACTTAACAATGATCGACTAAGCACTACACAGTACACTAAACAATGATCAACTAAGCACTACACAGAAAACTAAACAATGATCGACTAAGCACTACACAGAAAACTAAACAATGATCGACTAAGCACGACACAGAAAACTAAACAATGATTGATTAAGCACTACACAGAAAACTAAACAATGATCGACTAAGCATTACACAGACGACTAAACAATGATTGACTAAGCACAACACTGAAGACTAAACAATGATCGACTAAGCACGACACAGAAAACTCAACAATGATCGACTAAGCACTACACAGAAAACTAAACAATGATCGACTGAGCACTACAGAGAAGAGTAAACAATGATCGACTAAGCATTACACAGAAGACTAAACAATGATCGACTAAGTACTACACAGAAGACTAAACAATGATCGACTAAGGACTTCACAGAAGACTAAACAATGATCGACTAAGCACTACACAGAAGATTAAACAATGATCGACTAAGCACTACACAGACGACTAAACAATGATCGACTAAGCACTATACAGAAAACTAAACAATGATCGACTAAGCACTTCATAGAAGACTAAACAATGATCGACTAAGCACTACAGAGAAGATTAAGCAATGATCGACTAAGCACTACACAGAAAACTAAACAATGATAGACTACGCACTACACAGAGGAGTAAACAATGATCGACAAAGCACTACACAGAAGACTAAACAATGATCAAATAAGCACTACACAGAAAACTAAACAAAATCAATGATCGACTAAGCACTACACAGAAAACTAAACAATGATCGACTAAGCACTACACGTAAAACTAAACAATGATCGACTACACACTACACAGAAGAGTAAACAATGATCGACTAAGCACTACACAGAAGACTAAACAATGATCAACTAAGCACTACACAGAAAACTAAACAATGATCGACTAAGCACTACACAGAAGACTAAACTATGATCAACTAAGCACTACACAGAAAACTAAACAATGATTGACTAAGCACTACACAGAAAACAAAACAATGATCGACAAAGCACTACACAGAAGAGTAAACAATGATCGACTAAGCACTACTCAGAAGACTAAACAATGATCAACTAAGCACTACACAGAAAACTAAACAATGATCGACTAAGCACTACACAGAAGACTAAACAATGATCAACTAAGCACTACACAGAAAACTAAACAATGATCGACTAAGCACTACACAGAACACTAAACAATGATCGACTAAGCACTTCACAGAAGACTAAACAATGATCGACTAAGCATCACACAGAAAACTAAACAATGATCGACTAAGCACTACACAGAAAACTAAACAATGATCGACTAAGCACTGCACAGACGACTAAACAATGATCGACTAAGCACGACACAGAAAACTCAACAATGATCGACTGAGCACTACACAGAAGAGTAAACAATGATCGACTAATCACTACACAGAAGAGTAAACAATGATCAACTAAGCACTACACAGAAAACTAACCAATGATCGACTAAGCACTACACAGAAGACTAAACAATGATCGACTAAGCACTACACAGAAGACTAAACAATGATCGACTAAGCACTTCACAGAAGACTAAACAATGATAGACTAAGCACTACACAGAAGAGTAAACAATGATCAACTAAGCACTACACAGAAAACTAAACAATGATCGACTAAGCACTACACAGAAGACTAAACAATGATCAACTAATCACTACACAGAAAACTAAACAATGATCGACTAAGCACTACACAGAAGACTAAACAATGATCAACTAATCACTACACAGAAAACTAAACAATGATCGACTAAGCACTACACAGAAAACTAAACAATGATCGACTACGCACTACACAGAAGAGTAAACAATGATCGACAAAGCACTACACAGAAGACTAAACATTGATCAACTAAGCACTACACAGAAAACTAAACAATGATCGACTAAGCACTACACAGAAGACTAATCAATGATCAACTAAGTACTACACAGAAAACTAAACAATGATCGACTAAGCACTACACAGAAAACTAAATAATGATCGACAAAGCACTACACAGAAGAGTAAACAATGATCGACTAAGCACTGCACAGAAGAGTAAACAATGATCAACTAAGCACTACACAGAAAACTAAACAATGATCAACTAAGCACTACACAGAAGACTAAACAATGATCAACTAAGCACTACACAGAAAACTAAACAATGATCGACTAAGCACTACACAGAAAACTAAACAATGATCGACTAAGCACTACACAGAAAACTAAACAATTATCGACTAAGCACTACACAGACGACTAGGCAATGATCGACTAAGCACTACACTGAAGACTAAACAATGATCGACTAAGCACGACAAAGAAAACTAAACAATGATTGACTAAGCAGTACACAGAAAACTAAACAAAATCAATGATCGACTAAGCACTACACAGAAAACTAAACAATGATCGACTAAGCACTACACGTAAAACTAAGCAATGATCGACTACGCACTACACAGAAGAGTAAACAATGATCGACTAAGCACTACACAGAAGACTAAACAATGATCAACTAAGCACTACACAGAAAACTAAACAATGATCGACTAAGCACTACACAGAAGACTAAACTATGATCAACTAAGCACTACACAGAAAACTAAACAATGATCGACTAAGCACTACACAGAAAACAAAACAATGATCGACAAAGCACTACACAGAAGAGTAAACAATGATCGACTAAGCACTAATCAGAAGACTAAACAATGATCAACTAAGCACTACACAGAAAACTAAACAATGATCGACTAAGCACTACACAGAAGACTAAACAATGATCAACTAAGCACTACACAGAAAACTAAACAATGATCGACTAAGCACTACACAGAACACTAAACAATGACCGACTAAGCACTTCACAGAAGACTAAACAATGATCGACTAAGCACCACACAAAAAACTAAACAATGATCCACTAAGCACTACACAGAAAACTAAACAATGATCGACTAAGCACTGCACAGACGACTAAACAATGATCGACTAAGCACGACACAGAAAACTCAACAATGATCGACTGAGCACTACACAGAAGAGTAAATAATGATCGACTAATCACTACACAGAAGAGTAAACAATGATCAACTAAGCACTACACAGAAAACTAACCAATGATCGACTAAGCACTACACAGAAGACTAAACAATGATCGACTAAGCACTACACAGAAGACCAAACAATGATCGACTAAGCACTTCACAGAAGACTAAACAATGATAGACTAAGCACTACACAGAAGAGTAAACAATGATCAACTAAGCACTACACAGAAAACTAAACAATGATCGACTAAGCACTACACAGAAAACTAAACAATGATCGACTATGCACTACATAGAAGACTAAACAAAGATCAACTAAGCACTACACAGAAAACTAAACAATGATCGACTAAGCACTACACAGAAGACTAAACAATGATCAACTAATCACTACACAGAAAACTAAACAATGATCGACTAAGCACTACACAGAAAACTAAACAATGATCGACTACGCACTACACAGAAGAGTAAACAATGATCTACAAAGCACTACACAGAAGACTAAACATTGATTAACTAAGCACTACACAGAAAACTAAACAATAATCGACTAAGCACTACACAGAAAACTAAACAATGATCGACTAAGCACTACACAGAAAACTAAACAATCATCGACTAAGCACTACACAGAAAACTAAACAATGATCGATTAAGCACTACACAGACGACTAGGCAATGATCGACTAAGCACTACACTGAAGAATAAACAATGATCGACTAAGCACGACACAGAAAATTAAACAATAATTGACTAAGCACTACACAGGAAACTAAACAATGATCGACTAAGCATTACACAGACGACTAAACAATGATCGACTAAGCACTACTCTGAAGACTAAACAATGATCGACTAAGCACTACACAGAAAACTAAACAATGATCGACTAAGCACTACACAGAAAACTAACCAATGATCGACTAAGCACTACACAGAATAGTAAACCATGATCGACTAAGCACTACACAGAAAATTAAACAATGATCGACTAAGCACTACACAGAAAACTAAACAATGATCGACTAAGCACTACACAGAAAACTAAACAATCATCGACTAAGCACTACACAGAAAACTAAACAATGATCGATTAAGCACTACACAGACGACTAGGCAATGATCGACTAAGCACTACACTGAAGAATAAACAATGATCGACTAAGCACGACACAGAAAACTAAACAATGATTGACTAAGCACTACACAGGAAACTAAACAATGATCGACTAAGCATTACACAGACGACTAAACAATGATCGACTAAGCACTACTCTGAAGACTAAACAATGATCGACTAAGCATTACACAGAAAACTAAACAATGATCGACTAAGCACTACACAGAAAACTAACCAATGATCGACTAAGCACTACACAGAATAGTAAACCATGATCGACTAAGCACTACACAGAAGAGTAAACAATGATCAACTAAGCACTACACAGAAAACTTAACAATAATCGACTAAGCACTACACAGTAGACTAAACAATGATCAACTAAGCACTACACAGAAAACTAAACAATGATCGACTGAGCACGACACAGAAAACTCAACAATGATCGACTAAGCACTACAGAGAAAACTAAACAATGATAGACTGAGCACTACAGAGAAGAGTAAACAATGATCGACTAAGCACTACACAGAAAACTAAACAATAATCGACTGAGCACGACACAGAAAACTCAACAATGATCGACTAAGCACTACACAGAAAACTAAACAATTATCGACTGAGCATTACAGAGAAGAGTAAACAATGATCGACTAAGCACTACACAGAAAACTAAACAATGATTTACTAAGCACTACACAGAAAACTAAACAATGTCCGACTAAGCACTACACAAAAGACTAAACAATGATCAACTAAGCACTACACAGAAAACTAAACAATGATCGACTAAGCACTACACAGAAAACTAACCAATGATCGACTAAGCACTACACAGAAGAGTAAACAATGATCAACTAAGCACTACACAGAAAACTTAACAATGATCGACTAAGCACTACACAGTAGACTAAACAATGATCAACTAAGCACTACACAGAAAACTAAACAATGATCGACTAAGCACTACACAGAAAACTAAACAATGATCGACTAAGCACTACACAGAAAACTAAACAATGATTGACTAAGCACTACACAGAAAATTAACAATGATCGACTAAGCATTACACAGACGACTAAACAATGATCGACTAAGCACTACAGAGAAAACTAACCAATGATCGACTAGGCACTACACAGAAGACTAAACAATGATCAACTAAGCACTACACAGAAAACTTAACAATGATCGACTAAGCACTACACAGTACACTAAACAATGATCAACTAAGCACTACACAGAAAACTAAACAATGATCGACTAAGCACTACACAGAAAACTAAACAATGATCGACTAAGCACGACACAGAAAACTAAACAATGATTGATTAAGCACTACACAGAAAACTAAACAATGATCGACTAAGCATTACACAGACGACTAAACAATGATTGACTAAGCACAACACTGAAGACTAAACAATGATCGACTAAGCACGACACAGAAAACTCAACAATGATCGACTAAGCACTACACAGAAAACTAAACAATGATCGACTGAGCACTACAGAGAAGAGTAAACAATGATCGACTAAGCATTACACAGAAGACTAAACAATGATCGACTAAGTACTACACAGAAGACTAAACAATGATCGACTAAGGACTTCACAGAAGACTAAACAATGATCGACTAAGCACTACACAGAAGATTAAACAATGATCGACTAAGCACTACACAGACGACTAAACAATGATCGACTAAGCACTATACAGAAAACTAAACAATGATCGACTAAGCACTTCATAGAAGACTAAACAATGATCGACTAAGCACTACAGAGAAGATTAAGCAATGATCGACTAAGCACTACACAGAAAACTAAACAATGATAGACTACGCACTACACAGAGGAGTAAACAATGATCGACAAAGCACTACACAGAAGACTAAACAATGATCAAATAAGCACTACACAGAAAACTAAACAAAATCAATGATCGACTAAGCACTACACAGAAAACTAAACAATGATCGACTAAGCACTACACGTAAAACTAAACAATGATCGACTACACACTACACAGAAGAGTAAACAATGATCGACTAAGCACTACACAGAAGACTAAACAATGATCAACTAAGCACTACACAGAAAACTAAACAATGATCGACTAAGCACTACACAGAAGACTAAACTATGATCAACTAAGCACTACACAGAAAATTAAACAATGATTGACTAAGCACTACACAGAAAACAAAACAATGATCGACAAAGCACTACACAGAAGAGTAAACAATGATCGACTAAGCACTACTCAGAAGACTAAACAATGATCAACTAAGCACTACACAGAAAACTAAACAATGATCGACTAAGCACTACACAGAAGACTAAACAATGATCAACTAAGCACTACACAGAAAACTAAACAATGATCGACTAAGCACTACACAGAACACTAAACAATGATCGACTAAGCACTTCACAGAAGACTAAACAATGATCGACTAAGCATCACACAGAAAACTAAACAATGATCGACTAAGCACTACACAGAAAACTAAACAATGATCGACTAAGCACTGCACAGACGACTAAACAATGATCGACTAAGCACGACACAGAAAACTCAACAATGATCGACTGAGCACTACACAGAAGAGTAAACAATGATCGACTAATCACTACACAGAAGAGTAAACAATGATCAACTAAGCACTACACAGAAAACTAACCAATGATCGACTAAGCACTACACAGAAGACTAAACAATGATCGACTAAGCACTACACAGAAGACTAAACAATGATCGACTAAGCACTTCACAGAAGACTAAACAATGATAGACTAAGCACTACACAGAAGAGTAAACAATGATCAACTAAGCACTACACAGAAAACTAAACAATGATCGACTAAGCACTACACAGAAGACTAAACAATGATCAACTAATCACTACACAGAAAACTAAACAATGATCGACTAAGCACTACACAGAAGACTAAACAATGATCAACTAATCACTACACAGAAAACTAAACAATGATCGACTAAGCACTACACAGAAAACTAAACAATGATCGACTACGCACTACACAGAAGAGTAAACAATGATCGACAAAGCACTACACAGAAGACTAAACATTGATTAACTAAGCACTACACAGAAAACTAAACAATGATCGACTAAGCACTACACAGAAAACTAAACAATGATCGACTAAGCACTACACAGAAAACTAAACAATCATCGACTAAGCACTACACAGAAAACTAAACAATGATCGATTAAGCACTACACAGACGACTAAACAATGATCGACTAAGCACTACACTGAAGACTAAACAATGATCGACTAAGCACGACACAGAAAACTAAACAATGATTGACTAAGCACTACACAGGAAACTAAACAATGATCGACTAAGCATTACACAGACGACTAAACAATGATCGACTAAGCACTACACTGAAGACTAAACAATGATCGACTAAGCACTACACAGAAAACTAAACAATGATCGACTAAGCACTACACAGAAAACTAACCAATGATCGACTAAGCACTACACAGAATAGTAAACTATGATCGACTAAGCACTACACAGAAGAGTAAACAATGATCAACTAAGCACTACACAGAAAACTTAACAATAATCGACTAAGCACTACACAGTAGACTAAACAATGATCAACTAAGCACTACACAGAAAACTAAACAATGATCGACTGAGCACAACACAGAAAACTCAACAATGATCGACTAAGCACTACAGAGAAAACTAAACAATGATAGACTGAGCACTACAGAGAAGAGTAAACAATGATCGACTAAGCACTACACAGAAAACTAAACAATGATTTACTAAGCACTACAGAGAAAACTAAACAATGATAGACTGAGCACTACAGAGAAGAGTAAACAATGATCGACTAAGCACTACACAGAAAACTAAACAATGATCGACTGAGCACGACACAGAAAACTCAACAATGATCGACTAAGCACTACACAGAAAACTAAACAATAATCGACTGAGCACTACAGAGAAGAGTAAACAATAAAGGTAATAACAAAACCACCGAACTCCGAACAATCTTACAAAGGGAAAGTCAAAACTCATAATTATATAAACAGACAAAATCAGTCAACAACCGGAAAACTGTGAAAACCGTAATGACCCTGACTTGGTACAGGCATTTCTAAAGAAATGGTGGGTTGAATCAGATTTTAAGGCGCCAAACCTCCCGCTCTTATTACGGTTCAAAGGTTCCGGCTGTCACTGTAACAGTATTTAAATACAGGAACAAAATAGGTAAAATAGTTGTCCGACTAAGCACTACACAGAAAACTAAACAATGATTTACTAAGCACTACACAGAAAACTAAACAATGTCCGACTAAGCACTACACAAAAGACTAAACAATGATCAACTAAGCACTACACAGAAAACTAAACAATGATCGACTAAGCACTACAGAGAAAACTAACCAATGATCGACTAAGCACTACACAGAAGAGTAAACAATGATCAACTAAGCACTACACAGAAAACTTAACAATGATCGACTAAGCACTACACAGTAGACTAAACAATGATCAACTAAGCACTACACAAAAAACTAAACAATGATCGACTAAGCACGACACAGAAAACTAAACAATGATTGACTAAGCACTACATATAAAACTAAACAATGATCGACTAAGCATTACTCAGACGACTAAACAATGATCGACTAAGCACTACACAGAAAACTAACCAATGATCGACTAGGCACTACACAGAAGAGTAAACAATGATCAACTAAGCACTACACAGAAAACTTAACAATGATCGACTAAGCACTACACAGTAGACTAAACAATGATCAACTAAGCACTACACAGAAAACTAAACAATGATCGACTAAGCACTACACAGAAAACTAAACAATGATCGACTAAGCACGACACAGAAAACTAAACAATGATTGACTAAGCACTACACAGAAAACTAAACAATGATCGACTAAGCATTACACAGACGACTAAACAATGATCGACTAAGCACTACACTGAAGACTAAACAATGATCGACTAAGCACGACACAGAAAACTCAACAATGATCGACTAAGCACTACACAGAAAACTAAACAATGATCGACTGAGCACTACAGAGAAGAGTAAACAATGATCGACTAAGCACTACACAGAAGACTAAACAATGATCGACTAAGCACTACACAGAAGACGAAACAATGATCGACTAAGGACTTCACAGAAGACTAAACAATGATCGACTAAGCACTACAGAAAAGATTAAACAATAATCGACTAAGCACTACACAGAAGACTAAACAATGATCGACTAAGCACTACAGAGAAGATTAAACAATGATCGACTAAGCACTACACAGAAAACTAAACAATGATAGACTACGCACTACACAGAGGAGTAAACAATGATCGACAAAGCACTACACAGAAGACTAAGCAATGATCAAATAAGCACTACACAGAAAACTAAACACTGATCGACTAAGCACTACACAGAAAACTAAACAATGATCGACTAAGCACTACACAGAAAACTAAACAATGATCGACTACGCACTACACAGAAGAGTAAACAATGATCGACAAAGCACTACACAGAAGACTAAACATTGATCAACTAAGCACTACACAGAAAACTAAACAATGATCGACTAAGCACTACACAGAAGACTAAACAATGATCAACTAAGTACTACACAGAAAACTAAACAATGATCGACTAAGCACTACACAGAAAACTAAACAATGATCGACAAAGCACTACACAGAAGAGTAAACAATGATCGACTAAGCACTACACAGAAGACTAAACAATGATCAACTAAACACTACACAGAAAACTAAACAATGATCGACTAAGTACTACACAGAAAACTAAACAATGATCGACTAAGCACTACACAGAAAACTAAACAATGATCGACTAAGCACTACACAAAAGACTAAACAATGATCAACTAAGCACTACACAGAAAACTAAACAATGATCGACTAAGCACTACACAGAAAACTAAACAGTGATCGACTAAGCACTACACAGAAGAGTAAACAATGATCGACTAAGCACTACAGAGAAGAGTAAACAATGATCAACTAAGCACTACACAGAAAACTAAACAATGATCGGCTAAGCACTACACAGAAGACTAAACAATGATCAACTAAGCACTACACAGAAAACTAAACAATGATCGACTAAGCACTACACAGAAAATTAAACAATGATCGACTAAGCACTACACAGAAAACTAAACAATGATCGACTAAGCACTACACAGACGACTAGGCAATGATCGACTAAGCACTACACTGAAGACTAAACAATGATCGACTAAGCACGACACAGAAAACTAAACAATGATTGACTAAGCACTACACAGAAAACTAAACAAAATCAATGATCGACTAAGCACTACACAGAAAACTAAACAATGATCGACTAAGCACTACACGTAAAACTAAACAATGATCGACTACGCACTACACAGAAGAGTAAACAATCATCGACTAAGCACTACACAGAAGACTAAACAATGATCAATTAAGCACTACACAGAAAACTAAACAATGATCGACTAAGCACTACACAGAAGACTAAACTATGATCAACTAAGCACTACACAGAAAACTAAACAATGATCGACTAAGAACTACACAGAAAACAAAACAATGATCGACAAAGCACTACACAGAAGAGTAAACAATGATCGACTATGCACTACTCAGAAAACTAAACAGTGATCGACTAAGCACTACACAGAAAACTAAACAATGATCGACTAAGCACGACACAGAAAACTAAACAATGATTGACTAAGCACTACACAGAAAACTAAACAATGATCGACTAAGCATTACACAGACGACTAAACAATGATCGACTAAGCACTACACTGAAGACTAAACAATGATCGACTAAGCACGACACAGAAAACTCAACAATGATCGACTAAGCACTACACAGAAAACTAAACAATGATCGACTGAGCACTACAGAGAAGAGTAAACAATGATCGACTAAGCACTACACAGAAGACTAAACAATGATCGACTAAGCACTACACAGAAGACGAAACAATGATCGACTAAGGACTTCACAGAAGACTAAACAATGATCGACTAAGCACTACAGAGAAGATTAAACAATGATCGACTAAGCACTACACAGAAGACTAAACAATGATCGACTAAGCACTACACAGAAAACTAAACAATGATCGACTAAGCACTTCATAGAAGACTAAACAATGATCGACTAAGCACTACAGAGAAGATTAAACAATGATCGACTAAGCACTACACAGAAAACTAAACAATGATAGACTACGCACTACACAGAGGAGTAAACAATGATCGACAAAGCACTACACAGAAGACTAAGCAATGATCAAATAAGCACTACACAGAAAACTAAACACTGATCGACTAAGCACTACACAGAAAACTAAACAATGATCGACTAAGCACTACACAGAAAACTAAACAATGATCGACTACGCACTACACAGAAGAGTAAACAATGATCGACAAAGCACTACACAGAAGACTAAACATTGATCAACTAAGCACTACACAGAAAACTAAACAATGATCGACTAAGCACTACACAGAAGACTAAACAATGATCAACTAAGTACTACACAGAAAACTAAACAATGATCGACTAAGCACTACACAGAAAACTAAACAATGATCGACAAAGCACTACACAGAAGAGTAAACAATGATCGACTAAGCACTACACAGAAGACTAAACAATGATCAACTAAACACTACACAGAAAACTAAACAATGATCGACTAAGTACTACACAGAAAACTAAACAATGATCGACTAAGCACTACACAGAAAACTAAACAATGATCGATTGAGCACTACACAGAAGAGTAAACAATGATCGACTAAGCACTACACAAAAGAGTAAACAATGATCAACTAAGCTCTACACAGAAGACTAAACAATGATCGACTAAGCACTACACAGAAGACTAAACAATGATCGACTAAGCACTACACAGAAGACTAAACAATGATCGACTAAACACTTCACAGAAGACTAAATAATGATCGACTAAGCACTACACAAAAGATTAAACAATGATCGACTAAGCACTACACAGAAGATTAAACAATGATCGACTAAACACTACACAGAAAACTAAACAATGATCGACTGAGCACTACACAGAAGAGTAAGCAATGATCGACTAAGCACTACACAGAAGAGTAAACAATGATCAACTAAGCTCTACACAGAAGACTAAACAATGATCAACTAAGCACTACACAGAAGACTAAACAATGATCGACTAAGCACTTCACAGAAAACTAAACAATGATCGACTAAGCACTACACAGAAAACTAAACAATGATCGACTGAGCACTACTCAGAAGAGTAAACAATGAACGACTAAGCACTACACAGAAGAGTAAACAATGATCAACTAAGCACTACACAGAAAACTAAACAATGATCGACTAAGCACTACACAGAAGACTAAACAATGATCGACTAAGCATTACACAGAAGACAAAACAATGATCGACTAAGCACTTCACAGAAGACTAAACAATGATCGACCAAGCACTACACAGAAGATTAAACAATGATCAACTAAGCACTACACAGAAGATTAAACATTGATCGACTAAGCACTACACAGAAAACTAAACAATGATCGACTACGCACTACACAGAAGACTAAACAATGATCGACTAAGCACTACACAGAAGATTAAAGAATGATCGACTAAGCACTACACAGAAGATTAAACAATGATCGACTAAACACTACACAGACAAATAAAAAATGATCGACTGAGCACTACACAGAAGAGTAAACAATGATCGACTAAGCACTACACAGAAGAGTAAACAATGATTAACTAAGCTCTACACAGAAGACTAAACAATGATCGACTAAGCACTACACAGAAGACTAAATAATGATCGACTAAGCACTACACAGAGGAGTAAACAATGATCGACTAAGCACTACACAGAAGAGTAAGCAATGATCAACTAAGCACTACACAGAAAACTAAACAATGATCGACTAAGCACTACACAGAAGACTAAACAATGATCGAATAAGCACTACACAGAAGATTAAACAATGATCAACTAAGCACTACACAGAAGATTAAACATTGATCGACTAAGCACTACACAAAAAACGAAACAATGATCGAATACGCACTACACAGAAGAGTAAACAATGATCGACTAAGCACTACACAGATGACTAAGCAATGATCAACTAGGTAGCACACAGAAAACTAAACAATGATCGACTAAGCATTACACAGAAAACTAAACAATGAACGACTAAGCACTACACAAAAAACTAAACAATGATCGACTAAGCTATACACAGAAGATTAAACAATGATCGACTAAACACTACACAGAAAACTAAACAATGATCGACTACGCACTACACAGAAGAGTAAACAATGATCGAATAAGCACTACACAGAAGAGTAAACAATGATCAACTAAGCACTACACAGAAGACTAAACAATGATCGACTAAGCACTACACAGAAAACTAAACAATGATCGACTAAGCACTACACAGAAAACTAAACAATGATCGACTAAGCACTACACAGAAAACTAAACAATGATCGACTAAGCACTACACAGAAAACTAAACAATGATCGACTAAGCACTAAACTGAAAACTAAACAATGATCGAAAAAGCACCACATAGAAAACTAAACAATGATCGACTAAGCACTACACAGAAAATTAAACAATGATCGACTAAGCTCTACACAGAAAACTAAACAATGATTGACTAAGCACTACACAGAAAACCAAACAATGATCGACTAAGCACTACACAGAAAACTAAACAATGATCGACTAAGCAATACACAGAAAACTAAATAATGATCGACTAAGCACTACACAGATGACTAAACAATGATCAACAAAGCACTACACAGAAGACTAAACAATGATCAACTAAGCACTACACAGACGACTAAACAACGACGACTAAGCACTACACAGAAAACAAAACAATGATCGACTAAGCAATACACAGAAGATTAACATTGATCAACTTAGCACTACACAGCTGACTAAGCAATGATCGACTAACCACTACACAGAAGACTAAGCAATGATCGACTAAGCACTACACAGAAAACTAAAAAATGATCGACTAAGCACTACACAAAAGATTAAACAATGATCGACTAAACACTACACAGAAAACTCAACAATGATCGACTGAGCACTACACAGAAGAGTAAACAATGATCGACTAAGCACTACACAGAAGAGTAAACAATGATCAACTAAGCTCTACACAGAAGACTAAACAATGATCAACTAAGCACTACACAGAAAACTAAACAATGATCGACTAAGCACTACACAGAAGACTAAACAATGATCGACTAAGCACTACACAGAAAACTAAACAATGATCGACAAAGCACTTCACAGAAGACTAAACAATGATCGACTAAGCACTACACAGAAGATTAAACAATGATCAACTAAGCACTACACAGAAACCTAAACAATGATCGACTGAGCACTACACAGAAGAGTAAGCAATGATCGACTAAGCACTACATAGAAGACTAAACAATGATCGACTAAGCACTACACAGAAAACTAAACAATGATCGACTGAGCACTACACAGAAGAGTAAACAATGATCGACTAAGCACTCCATAGAAGAGTAAACAATGATCAACTAAGCACTACACAGAAAACTAAACAATGATCGACTAAGCACTACACAGAAGACTAAACAATGATCGACTAAGCATTACACAGAAGACTAAGCAATGATCGACTAAGCACTACACAGAAGATTAAACAATGATCAACTAAGCACTACACAGAAGATTAAACATTGATCGACTAAGCACTACACAGAAAACTAAACAATGATCGACTACGCACTACACAGAAGACTAAACAATGATCGACTAAGCACTACACAGAAGATTAAACAATGATCGACTAAGCACTACACAGAAGATTAAACAATGATCGACTAAACACTACACAGAAAACTAAACAATGATCGACTGAGCACTACACTGAAGAGTAAACAATGATCGACTAAGCACTACACAGAAGAGTAAACAATGATAAACTAAGCTCTACACAGAAGACTAAACAATGATCGACTAAGCAATACACAGAAGATTAACAATGATCAACTTAGCACTACACAGCTGACTAAACAATGATCGACTAACCACTACACAGAAGACTAAGCAATAATCGACTAAGCACTACACAGAAATCTAAACAATGATCGACTAAGCACTACACTGAAAACTAAACAATGATCGAATAAGTACTACACAGAAGACTAAACAATGATCGACTAAGCACTACACAGAAGACTAAACAATGATCGACTAAGCACTACACAGAAGACTAAACAATGATCGACTATGCACTACACAGAAGACTAAACAATGATTGACTAAGCACTACACAGAAAACTAAACAGTGATCGACTAAAATCAACACAGAAAACTAAACAATGATCGACTAAGTACTAAACAGAAGACTAAACAATGATCGACTAAGCACTACACAGAAGACTAAACAATGATCAACTAAGCAGTACACAGAAGACTAAACAATGATCGACTAAGCACTACACAGAAAACTAAACAATGATCGACTAAGCACTACACAGAAAACTAAACAATGATCGACTAAGCACTACACAGAAAACTAAACAATGATCGACTAACCACTACACAGAAAACTAAACAATGATCGACTAAGCACTACACAGAAAACTAAACAATGATCGACTAAGCACTACACAGAAGACTAAACAATGATCAACTAAGCACTACACAGAAAACTAAACAATGATCGACTAAGCACTACACAGAAAACTAAACAATGATCGACTAAGCACTACACAGAAAACTAAACAATGATCGACTAAGCACTACACAGAAGACTAAACAATGATCGACTAAGCACTTCACAGATGACTAAACAATGATCGACTAAGCACTACACAGAAGATTAAACAATGATCAACTAAGCACTACACAGAAGATTAAACATTGATCGACTAAGCACTACACAGAAAACTAAACAATGATCGACTACGCACTACACAGAAGATTAAACAATGATCGACTAAGCACTACACAGAAGATTAAACAATGATCGACTAAGCACTACACAGAAGATTAAACAATGATCGACTAAACACTACACAGAAAACTAAACAATGATCGACTGAGCACTACACAGAAGAGTAAACAATGATCGACTAAGCACTACACAGAAGAGTAAACAATGATCAACTAAGCTCTACACAGAAGACTAAACAATGATCCACTAAGCAATACACAGAAGATTAACAATGATCAACTTAGCACTACACAGCTGACTAAACAATGATCGACTAACCACTACACAGAAGACTAAGCAATGATCGACTAAGCACTACACAGAAAACTAAACAATGATCGAATAAGCACTACACAAAAGACTAAACAATGATCGACTAAGCACTACACAGAAGACTAAACAATGATCGACTAAGCACTACACAGAAGACTAAACAATGATCGACTATGCACTACACCGAAGACTAAACAATGATTGACTAAGCACTACACAGAAAACTAAACAGTGATCGACTAAAATCTACACAGAAAACTAAACAATGATCGACTAAGTACTAAACAGAAGACTAAACAATGATCGACTAAGCACTACACAGAAGACTAAACAATGATCAACTAAGCACTACACAGAAAACTAAACAATGATCGACTAAGCACTACACAGAAAACTAAACAATGATCGACTAAGCACTACACAGAAAACTAAACAATGATCAACTAAGCACTACACAGAAAATTAAACAATGATCGACTAAGCACTACACAGAAAACTAAACAATGATCACCTAAGCACTACACAGAAGACTAAACAATGATCGACTACGCACTACACAGAAGATTAAACAATGATCGACTAAGCACTACACAGAAGATTAAACAATGATCGACTAAGCACTACACAGAAGATTAAACAATGATCGACTAAACACTACACAGAAAACTAAACAATGATCGACTGAGCACTACACTGAAGAGTAAACAATGATCGACTAAGCACTTCACAGAAGAGTAAACAATGATCAACTAAGTTCTACACAGAAGACTAAACAATGATCGACTAAGCAATACACAGAAGATTAACAATGATCAACTAAGCACTACACAGCTGACTAAACAATGATCGACTAACCACTACACAGAAAACTAAACAATGATCGACTAAGCACTACACAGAAAAGTAAACAATGATCGACTAAGCACTACACAGAAAATTAAACAATGATCGACTAAGCTCTACACAGAGAACTAAACAATTATCGACTAAGCACTACACAGAAAACTAAACAACGATCGACTAAGCACTACACAGAAAACTAAACAATGATCGACTAAGCACTACACAGAAAACTAAACAATGATCGACTAAGAACTACACAGAAGACTAAACAATGATCGACTAAGCGCTACAGAGAAAACTAAACAATGATCGACTAAGCACTACACAGAAAATTAAACAATGATCGACTAAGCTCTACACAGAAAACTAAACAATTAACGACTAAGCACTGCACAGAAAACTAAACAATGATCGACTAAGCACTACACAGAAAACTAAACAATGATCGACTAAGCACTACACAGAAACCTAAACAATGATCGACTAAGCACTACACAGATGACTGAACAATGATCAACAAAGCACTACACAGAAGACTAAACAATGATCAACTAAGCACTACACAGACGACTAAACAACGATCGACTGAGCACTACACAGAAAAAAAACAATGATCGACTAAGCACTACACAGAAGATTAACAATGATCAACTTAGCACTACACAGCTGACTAAACAATGATCGACTAAGCACTACACAGAAGACTAAGCAATGATCGACTAAGCACTACACAGAAAACTAAACAATGATCGACTAAGCACTACACAGAAAACTACACAATGATCGACTAAGCACTACACAGAAGACTAAACAATGATCGACTAAGCACTACACAGAAGACTAAACAATGATCGACTAAGCACTACACAGAAGACTAAACAATGATCGACTAAGCACTACACAGAAGACTAAACAATGATTGACTAATCACTACACAGAAAACTAAACAGTGATCGACTAAAATCTACACAGAAAACAAAACAATGATCGACTAAGTACTAAACAGAAAATTAACAATGATCGACTAAGCACTAACCAGAAGCCTAAACAATGATCGACTAAGCAGTCGACCTAATATATTTCCATGATTTTGGTTAAGATAACGTTATTTTCAGTTTTTCCACTTTGCAATTGTAAGAAGAACTTGAAATTACCAAAAGAGTAATCAGAAGCGTAAATCAAAGTACAGACCATACAATGGACAAGAAAGGGTACAAACGGACAAACAACCATCTACAAAACACTACACAGACTAGAAACAGAAACTGGACAGATCAAAACTGTTGCACTATTAGAACATGTAGATGAAACAAACAAAGTTGATTATTTTACAGAAAGCATTACAATAACAACAATATGCCAAAGAAACCTAACACATATATCCCCGTGTCACAATAAGTAGGCCAGTCATTGGATAATGTTTTATTATTTTTTTCATGTTTGAAAAGTAAACAATTTTTCTTTATAATTATGTTCCTCATCTATTCTTGCTCACATGTGTAAAGTTCCATAGAAAAAAGATCGATGACAAGGACACACTGACCCATAAGTGTTTACTACCCTTATTGTAAATGGTGTCGTATAACGTGACATAAGGCAGGTCAGTGGTAAATAAATCACATGATGTTGTCGTAGGCCAACCAAACTTAAAAAGTAAAAGATTAAGAAAATACAGTATTTTAGCTTTTTCTGTGTAGTTGTTTTGCTTGAAGAATTTAAAAAGATTTTTTTTTTCTAAATAGTTTGAAATTGAAGAATTAAAAATTAATTGCTTGATGCAAACATTGAACTTGCTTACCCATATAATAAGATATTTAATCCAATGCATTTGGTATTTTTGGTTGTGGAAATGCAATATATTAGACTGACTACATACTACCATATTTTTGTAAAACAATTAATGACTCATTTCTGTTTATTTCAAACACATTTATTATCACAGAATGGTAACAATACAGTTTTGTTGATGCTATTTGTAACAATGACAGGTTCCCCACCTCCGATAATAGCATGTATCTGTCTGGCTTAATTAATTATCTGTTCAATTTATACTATACATTTTTATTATTTCTGTTAAATTAATTGTTTTTCTATCTCCTCTGTGAATATCATTTCATTACAGCAAGAAGTAAGGGGTATATTTGTTATTTAAGCAGCAGTGGAAATGCAGAATAATCTGCCATTATGTGACTAATGGGGAGCACTTGTATATATTTTCCCGGTAAAATCAGCCATTTTCTAGAAAATAGTGGAATCTGAATGATCAATCGTCATATTTTCAAAGTATTTTGAAATACAATTTGCTTGGCCTACATTCCAGAAAAGGTCATGATCTGTGATGACGATTACATCAACAAACCGAAAAGGTAAAAATGCGTGGGAAATACCATCGCTTAAAACATATTTAACAAGCATAATGATCAGGAAAAAAAGATATTAGTAAAAAGGATCTTTCTGACTTGCATGGAATTTATTCAATTCAATCTTATCTGTTTTAATCTCATCTTGTAATTTTGAAGTTTAATATAATTCCCTCTGTGTCTATGTACGCTATGAATATACAGAATGACGCCACCGGTCTCGAGCTGCGCGAGAATTGCAAATCAAACCAAATGACCGACTTTATTGCATGGCCGAGCAGATGTCACGACACGATACGTACACAATTAGGCTTAAGCTATCTCGCTGGATGACTAACACAATTCCCTCACGTGCTACATCTAGACATAAATATCGTCTGCTGTAGTCTTATATGTCTGATTACGTCATAAATATCGTCTGATGTAGACTTATATGTCTGATTACGTCATAAATTATATATTATAGAGAAATATAACTATTAAAGTCAAGATAATGATTTAACCTTTGAACTTTGTTTTAATCTGACTAATCGTTATGTTATCAAACCACAGGACAAATAGGATTACCATAAAACAAGTGTTTGGAAGATCTACTTTAACATACAACAACAATAGTACATTAAGCAAGGCATAATAAAGACAACAGTATAAAGTGTTCTGAGAATAAATTATGTTCGTTATAATCAGAAGTACCTCTTGTGGGTTATCGTTATGATGTAAATAAGAATTTGATGTCGGATTATTTCTTAGAATTATACATCTGTGTACATAGAAATTTCTACTAAAACATTGTATAAATCTTCTCTGATATAAAGACATGAAAGGTTTGATGATGCTAATGGAGTAATTAGAAGTCGTACATCGAAGAACAAACAATGGCCAAAAGAAAAATGACAAGAACAAGCAATGGCCAAAAGAAAAATGACAAGAACAAGCAATGGCCAAACGAAAAATGACAAGAACAACAATGGCCAAAAGAAAAATGACAAGAACAAGCAATGGTCAAAAGAAAACTGACAAGAACAAGCAATGGCCAAAAGAAAAATGACAAGAACAAACAAAGGCCAAAAGAAAAATGACAAGAACAAGCAATGGCCGAGAAATCACTACACAAACACAAACAAATGGTTGAGTAACACGACGGTATTTGAAACCAGTGTGTATCTCTGGTGCTATGAGGTGGTAAATATTCAATATTTCCTAAACTAACACCCGAGTACTAGAATAACACGATGGGTGCCTTTAGTAGAACAGGAACTTCCGGAGCACCTGCATCCACAACGTTTTCTAGTGGAGTTTGTGTTACTCCATCTTTAGTTTTATGTGCAGTGTTTTGTAGATCGTTGTTTGTCCTTTTGTCCTTTTTCTTTTGGCTTGTGCTGTCTGATTACGCTTCCTAAGCTAAGTCATTCAAAACACTCTACAGAAAAATATTGCTACAGATATTCCTCTCTACCTAAGTTATAGGAATCGTAGTAGGTTCATAACCCTCCCTCGCCTCATTTGTTGGAGGAGATCTCTTTTAGTTTTGTTGATAGCGAGGTGGCTTACGATGTGGGAGGTTGCGGGCTCGAATCCCATTAGGGCCACTATTACATTTTCTCAGGGATAAAACATGTTCTACTGTCACAATATATTATCCTTCTATATCCGTCGAAAACACAACAATTTTGTAGTTTGTATATATTTTTCCCCGGTTTCTAATATGATAGTAAGCATCTAATACAAGTGGATAATATAATTGTGACCAAGAGGCAAATTATGTCCCTACCGATGAAGCTGCAACCTTAATTGTATTAATAATTATATTATTTGGGAACTGTAAATTTCAATGATAGATATATCTAATAAATCAGGTCAGTGCAGAAACACTGACTACTGGGCGGACGGGGAACTATACTCCACCAACAGAGGTATTGACACAGTCCGAAACACTGACTACTCGGCGGATGGGGAACTATACTCCACCAGCAGAGGTATCGACACAGTCATAGTAATAAAATAGGTAGATATCGAATTTAGTGCTCGCGAAGATGAACAGAAAAAAATGAGCACGTGGAATATTAAATTGATACTGGTATTGTATGTGCCATTTCAAATATAGATATTTGATATATCTATGACGCAGATATAAGAAGAGTTTGAAGATACCAAAAGGGTAATCAGAAGCCGTAATTCGAAGAAGGACAGACAGCATAATTACCAACAGATAAGGGACAAAAGGACAAACAATGATCAACAAAACATTACATATAAAACCAAAGAGCAACACGAATGCCACAAAAAACCGGGATGGACTGATTACCCCGTTGGTATCTTGAAATTCCTATTCCAGTATTGATGAATATACCATATTCTGAAATTGGAGGAAAAAGATTTAATACATTGAAAATAAAATAATCGGATTACAACAGTTGTGTCAAAACCTTGCTGTCTGGCATCAAGAATATAATTTGTTTTAATACCTTAGCAATACTTACAAAATTCAACGGACAAATTATAGAAATATAGGCAAAATCGATACCTCTAACACACATATATATGTCCCAAGAAAACCCTTTGAGTGAAATTGTGTAGTCATGTAATTGTTTTTCGTGTGTGAGTAAAATGGCAATACAAATTTGGTTACGAGTTTCGGGAATAACCTTCAAAATATACCCTCATGGTCAAAATATGTGAAAGCCAAACAATTTAGATGCCTTTGGGAGCAAGAACACCAAAGATAATGAGCTAACGTCACCTATACCTGAGGAAGGAGTCATTTAATCTTAATAATAATTACATGATTTAAGAACTGTAAGTTTCGATAAAAATTTATCTATGGAAAATTCCTAATTATCAAACATGTTTAGAAATTGCAAATAGTTCCAATTTATCAGAGGGAAGTGGAGCAAGGAGTGCTTGACATGAGTTCACCCCCGGTGTTTAGTGGGCTTTGTGTTACTCGATCTGTAGTGGTATGCAATTTAAAAAAAGGTGAGCATGATATACAAAATATAAGATTAGTAAGAATGGAGTAATAACGCTTGGAAACAAATATGCTATAATTAAATGAGAAACAAACATTATCACATTGTCGGAACAGCTCCTAAATCCAGTCGACAAATCTAGAAACAAAGGCAAAATCGATATCCCGAACAAACACATACATGACCACTCACTCTCCTGGCTTTGGTATATCCACTTTAATAAAAAGTGGCGGGGTTAAACTAGATTTATTCCATGCAAGAAAAACTCATAGAAAGACTGCCAATCCTATGAAATAAAACAAAATCTAAGAAACATAAATGAAAGGACATAAAGTTTATCTAATACAATCGTCTAAGTTGTATGTTTTGTAGATCGTTGTTTGTCGTTTTTGTACTTTTTCATTTGGCCATTGTGTTGTCTGTTCTTCTGCGACATACGGATTCTGATTACTCCATTGGTATCTTCAAACTCTTCTTAGAAAATAAGAAATCCTAAGATTTCAAGATTTATCTATTATTGCTATCTACCTATTTTATAGTTATATATGTTTGTTTCATGTTTGGTGACAGATTCAATTGGTTTTTGTAATAACGTGTAACGTCTAAATATAGATTGATCAATACATTAGGATTATAGCACTGCCATTTCTTCTGATTTTTTATTTGTATAATAACGTTTTAGTCTCACTTAATCCAGCCTCCACACATATTAAAGGTATAAATAATATCCAAATGGGTGAGATGTTGGTGATAAAAGGGTTGGCATTAACTAGGACATACTGAGAATGAGAAAGGTAAGAAATTATGACATTGCACGTTATTCTTTCCTATTGCACGTTGGATCTAAGTCTAAGAAGATATAAGATTTCCTTTTTTTCACTTTTGTAAAGTAATCAAAATTTTAATGCTTTGTTCACCTGTTAAAGAAATTGATTATAGTAAGGTAACACATTACATGTTTTTTTTTTTACATATTTCGCATTTTTATATTTCATATCATTATAATTTGGATCTAAGAGCATTAAATATTTCCATTTATTTAACTTTCACAAATTTTGAGATTTTGAGTATTTCGTTTCACCTGCTGAAGAAACTATTTATAGTGTTTAACCAGCATCTTTTATAATAAATAACAAATTTTCTATGCAAATTATTTTGATATTTTCCCGTTTTTATAATTTATACTTTATACTATAAAATAAAAATAAAAATTTGAAAAGGTAGGTAATACAATGTAGTCTGTGTAAGCGTTATATCTGGTTCTTTAAAGACAATGTATGATGTTTGTTACTAAAGCTAGGTAATACAATGTAGTCTATGTAAGCGTATATCTGGTTCTTTAAAGACAATGTTTGATGTTTGTTACTAAAGCTAGGTAATACCATGTATTCTGTGTAAGCTGTATATCTGGTTCTTTAAAGACAATGCTTGATGTTTGTTACTAAAGCTAGGTAATACAACGTAGTCTGTGTAAGCGGTATATCTGGTTCTTTAAAGACAATGTATGATGTTTGTTACTAAAGCTAGGTAATAAAATGTAGTCTGTGTAAGCGGTATATTTGATTCTTTAAAGACAATGTTTGATGTTTATTACTAAAGCTAGGTAATACAATGTAGTCTGTGTAAGCTGTATATTTGGTTCTTTAAAGACAATGTATGATGTTTGTTACTAAAGCTGAGTAATACAATGTAGTTTGTGTAAGTTGTATATTTGGTTCTTTAAAGACAATGTATAATGTTTATTACTAAAGCTAGGTAATACAATGTAGTCTGTGTAAGCTGTATATTTGGTACTTTAAAGACAATGTATGATGTTTGTTACTAAAGCTAGGTAATACAATGAGGTCTGTGTAAGCGTTATATCTGATTCTTTAAAGACACTGTTTGATGTTTGTTTCTTAAGCTAGGTAATACAATGTAGTATGTGTAAGCTGTATATTTGGCTCTTTAAAGACAATGTATAATGTTTGCTACAAAAGCTAGGTAATACAATGTAGTCTATGTAAGCTGTATATTTGATTCTTTAAAGACAATGTATGATGTTTGTTACTAAAGCTAGGTAATACAATGAGGTCTGTGTAAGCGTTATATCTGGTTCTTTAAAGACACTGTTTGATGTTTGTTTCTTAAGCTATGTAATACAATGTAGTATGTGTAAGCTGTATATTTGGCTCTTTAAAGACAATGTATAATGTTTGCTACAAAAGCTAGGTAATACAATGTAGTCTATGTAAGCTGTATATTTGATTCTTTAAAGACAATGTATGATGTTTGCTACTAAAGCTAGGTAATATAATGTACTATGTGTAAGCTGTATATTTGTTTCTTTAAAGACAATGTATAATGTTTGTTACTAAAGCTAGGTAATACAATGTAGTCTGTGTAAGCGTTATATCTGGTTTTCTAAAGACAATGTATGATGTTTGTTACTAAAGCTAGGTAATACAATGTAGTCTGTGTAAGCTGTAAATTTGGTTCTTTAAAGACAATGTATAATGTTTGTTACTAAAGCTAGGTAATACAATGTAGTATGTGTAAGCTGTATATTTGGTTGTTTAAAAACAATGTATAATGTTTGTTACCAAAGCTACGTAATATAATGTAGTCTGTGTAAGCGGTATATTTCGTTCTTTAAAGACAATGTTTGATGTTTGTTAATAAAGCTAGGTAATACAATGTATTCTGTGAAAGCGTTATATCTGGTTTTCTAAAGACAATGTATGATGTTTGCTACTAAAGCTGGGTAATACAATGTAGTCTGTGTAAGCTGTATATTTGGTTCTTTAAAGACAATGTATAATGTGTGTTACTAAAGCTAGGTAAAACAATGTAGTATATGTAAGCTGTATATTTGGTTGTTTAAAGACAATGTATAATGTTTGTTACTAAAGCTACGTAATATAATGTAGTCCGTGTAAGCGGTATATTTCGTTCTTTAAAGACAATGTTTGATGTTTGTTAATAAAGCTAGGTAATACAAGGTAGTCTATGTAAGCGGTATATCTGGCTTTCTAAAGACAATGTATGATGTTTGTTACTAAAGCTAGGTAATACAATGTAGTCTGTGTAAGCGGTATATCTGGTTCTTAAAAGACAATGTATGATGTTTGTTACTAAAGCTAGGTAATACAATGTAGTCTGTGTAAGCTGTATATTTGGTTCTTTAAAGAAAATGTATGATGTTTGTTACTAAAGCTAGGTAATACAACGTAGTCTGTGTAAGCTGTATATTTGGTACTTTAAAGACAATATATGATGTTTGTTACTAAAGTTAGGTAATACAATGTAGTCTGTGTAAGCTGTATATTTGGTTTTTTTAAGACAATGTATAATGTTTGTTACTGACGCTAGGTAATACAATGTAGTCTGTGTAAGCTGTATATGTGGTTATTTAAAGACAATGTATCATGTTTGTTACTAAAGCTAGGTAATACAATGTAGTCTGTGTAAGCTGTATATTTGGTTCTTTAAAGACAATGTTTGATGTTTGTTACTAAAGCTAGGTAATATAATGTAGTATGTGTAAGCGGTATATCTGGTTCTTTAAAGACAATGTTTGATGTTTGTTACTAAAGCTAGGTAATACAATGTATTCTGTGTAAGCTGTGTATTTGGTTCTTTAAAGACAATGTTTGATGTTTGTTTCTAAAGCTAGGTAATACAATGTAGTCTGTGTAAGCGGTATATCTGGTTCTTTAAAGACAATGTATGATGTTTGTTACTAAAGCTAGGTAATACAATGTAGTCTGTGTAAGCTGTATATTTGGTTCTTTAAAGACAATGTATAATGTTTCTAACTAAAGTTAGGAAATACAATGTAGTCTCTGTAAGCTCTATATTTGGTTCTTTAAAGACAATGTATAATGTGTGTTACTAAAGCTAGGTAATACAAAGTAGTCTGTGTAAGCGGTATATCTGGTTCTTTAAAGACAATGTATGATGTTTGCTACTAAAGCTGGGTAATACAATGTAGTCTGTGTAAGCTGTATATTTGGTTCTTTAAAGACAATGTATGATGTTTGTTACTAAAGCTAGGTAATACAATGTAGTCTGTGTAAGCTGTATATTTGGTACTTTAAAGATAATATATGATGTTTATTACTAAAGCTAGGTAATACAATGTAGTCTGTGTAAGCTGTATATTTGGTTCTTTAAAGACAATGTTTGATGTTTGTTACTAAAGCTAGGTAATACAATGTATTCTGTGTAAGCTGTATATTTGGTTTTTTAAAGACAATGTATAATGTTTGTTACTAACGCTAGGTAATACAATGTAGTCTGTGTAAGCTGTATATGTGGTTATTTAAAGACAATGTATAATGTTTGTTACTAAAGCTAGGTAATACAATGTAGTCTGTGTAAGCGGTATATCTGGTTCTTTAAAGAAAATGTATAATGTTTGTTACTAAAGCTAGGTAATACAATGTAGTATGTGTAAGCTGTATATTTGGTTCTCTAAAGACAATGTATGATGTTTGTTACAAAAGTGAGGTAATACAATGTAGTCTGTGTAAGCTGTATATTTGGTTCTTTAAAGACAATGTTTGATGTTTGTTACTAAAGTTAGGTAATACAATGTAGTCTGTGTAAGCTGTATATTTGGTTCTTTAAAGACAATGTATAATGTGTGTTACTAAAGCTAGGTAATACAAAGTAGTCCGTGTAAGCTGTATATTTGGTTCTTTAAAGACAATGTATGATATTTGTTACTAAAGCTAGGTAATACAATGTAGTCTGTGTAAGCTGTATATTTGGTTCTTTAACGATAATGTTTGATGTTTGTTACTAAAGTTTGGTAATACAATATAGTCTGTGTAAGCTGTGTATTTGGGTCTTTAAAGACAATGTTTGATATTTGCTACTAAAGCTAGGTAATACAATGCAGTATGTGTAATCGGTTTATTTGGTTCTATAAAGACAATGTATGATGTTTGCTACTAAAGCTAGGTAATACAATGTAGTCTGTGTAAGCGGTATATCTGGTTCTTTAAAGACAATGTATAATGTTTGCTACTAAAGCTAGGTAATACAATGCAGTATGTGTAATCGGTCTATTTGGTTCTATAAAGACAATGTATGATGTTTGTTACTAAAGCTAGGTAATACAATGTAGTCTGTGTAAGCGGTATATCTGGTTCTTTAAAGAAAATTTATAATTTTGATACTAAAGCTAGGTAATACAATGTA
The DNA here is from genome assembly GCA_963680875.1 of Bathymodiolus brooksi. Taxonomy (NCBI): domain Eukaryota; kingdom Metazoa; phylum Mollusca; class Bivalvia; order Mytilida; family Modiolidae; genus Bathymodiolus; species Bathymodiolus brooksi. The sequence continues at coordinate 49,143,074 of OY804580.1, read as the reverse complement.
GTATGTGAAAGCGGTATATCTGGTTCTTTAAAGACAATGTATAATGTTTGTTACTAAAGCTAGGTAATACAATATTGTCTGTGTAAGCGGTATGTCTGGTTCTTTAAAGACAATGTATGATGTTTGTTACTAAAGCTAGGTAATACAATGTAGTCTGTGTAAGCTGTATATTTGGTTCTTTAAAGACAATGTATGATGTTTGTTACTGAAGCTAGGAAATACAATGTAGTCTGTGTAAGCGGTATATCTAGTCCTTTTTAAAGAAAATGTATAATATTTGCTACTAAAGCTAGGTAATACAATGTAATCTGTGTAAACGGTATATCTGGTTCTTTAAAGACAATGTATAATGTTTGTTACTAAAGCTAGGTAATACAATGTAGTCTGTGTAAGCGGTATATTTGGGTCTTTAAGGACAATGTATAATGTTTGTTACTAAAGCAAGGTAATACAATGTAGTCTGTGTAAGCGGTATATTTGGTTCTTTAAAGACAATGTATGATGTTTGTTAATAAAGCTAGGTAATACAATGTAGGCTGTGTAAGCTGTATATTTGTATCTTTAAGGACAATGTTTGATGCTTGCTACTAAAGCTAGGTAATACCATGTAGTATGTGTAAGTGGTATATCTGGTTCTTTAAAGACAATGTATAATGTTTGTTACTAAAGTTAGGTAATACAATGTAGTCTGTGTAAGCGGTATATCTGGTTCTTTAAAGACAATGTATAATGTTTGTTACTAAAGCTAGGAAATACAAAGTAGTCTGTGTAAGCGGTATATTTGGTTCTTTAAAGACAATGTTTTTTTCTTTGTTACTAAAGCTAGGTAATACAATATAGTCTGTGTAAGCTCTGTATTTGGTTCTTTAAAGACAATGTTTGATGGTTGTTACTAAAGCTAGGTAATACAATGTATTCTGTGTAAGCGGTATATCTGGTTCTTTAAAGACAATGTATAATGTTTGTTACTAAAGCTAGGTAATACAATGCAGTATGTGTAAACGGTCTATTTTGTTCTTTAAAGACAATGTATTATGTTTGTTACTAAAGCTAGGTAATACAATGAAGTCTATGTAAGGGGTATATCTGGTTCTTTAAAGGCAATGTATAATGTGTGTTACTAAAGCTAGGTAATACAATGCAGAATGTGTAAACGGTCTATTTGGTTCTTTTAAGACAATGTATGATGTTTGTTACTAAAGCTAGGTAATACAATGTAGTCTATGTAAGCTGTATATTTGATTCTTTAAAGACAATGTTTGATGTTTGTTACTAAAGCTAGTTAATACAATGTAGTATGTGTAAGCTGTATATTTGGATCTTTAAAGACAATGTATGATGTTTGTTACTGAAGCTAGGAAATACAATGTAGTCTGTGTAAGCGGTATATCTAGTTCTTTAAAGAAAATGTATAATGTTTGCTACTAAAGCTAGGTAATACAATGTAGTCTGTGTAAACGGTATATCTGGTTCTTTAAAGACAATGTATAATGTTTGTTACTAAAGCTAGGTAATACAATGTAGTCTGTGTTAGCTGTATATTTGTATCTTTAAGGACAATGTTTGATGCTTGCTACTAAAGCTAGGTAATACCATGTATTATGTGTAAGTGGTATATCTGCTTCTTTAAAGACAAGGTATAATGTTTGTTACTAAAGCTAGGAAATACAAAGTAGTCTGTGTAAGCGATATATTTGGTTCTTTAAAGACAATGTTTTTGTTTGCTACTAAAGCTAGGTAATACAATGTAGTCTGTTTAAGTTGTATATTTGGTTCTTTAAAGACAATGTTTGATGTTTGTTACTAAAGTTAGGTAATACAATATAGTGTGTGTAAGCTCTGTATTTTGTTCTTTAAAGACAATGTTTGATGTTTGGTACTAAAGCTAGGTAATACAATGTATTCTGTGTAAGCGGTATATCTGGTTCTTTAAAGACAATGTATAATGTTTGTTACTAAAGCTAGGTAATACAATGCAGTATGTGTAAGCTGTATATTTGGTTCTTTAAAGACAATGTTTGATGTTTGTAACTAAAGCTAGGTAATACAATATAGTATGTGTAAGCTGTATATTTGGATCTTTAAAGACAATGTATGATGTTTGTTACTGAAGCTAGGAAATACGATGTAGTCTGTGTAAGCGGTATATCTAGTCCTTTAAATAAAATGTATAATGTTTGCTATTAAAGCTAGGTAATACAATGTAGTCTGTGTAAACGGTATATCTGGTTCTTTAAAGACAATGTATAATGTTTGTTACTAAAGCTAGGTAATACAATGTAGTCTGTGTAAGCGTATATTTGTATCTTTAAAGACAATGTTTGATGTTTGTTACTAAAGCTAGGTAATACAATGTAGTCTGTTTAAGCTGTATATTTGTATCTTTAAGGACAATGTTTGATGCTTGCTACTAAAGCTAGGTAATACCATGTAGTATGTGTAAGTGGTATATCTGGTTCTTTAAAGACAATGTATAATGTTTGTTATTAAAGCTAGGTAATACAATGTAGTCTGTGTAAGTGGTATATATGGTTCTTTAAAGACAATGTATAATGTTTGTTACCAAAGCTAGGAAATACAAAGTAGTCTGTGTAAGCTGTATATTTGGTTCTTTAAAGACAATGTTTTTTTTTTTGTTACTAAAGCTAGGTAATACAATGTAGTCTGTGTAAGTTGTATATTTGGTTCTTTAAAGACAATGTTTGATGTTTGTTACTAAAGTTAGGTAATACAATATAGTCTGTGTAAGCTCTGTATTTGGTTCTTTAAAGTCAATGTTTGATGTTTGTTACTAAAGTTAGGTAATACAATGTAGTCTGTGTAAGCGGTATATCTGGTTCTTTAAAGACAATGTATAATGTTTGTTACTAAAGCTAGGGAATACAAAGTAGTCTGTGTAAGCGGTATATTTGGTTCTTTAAAGAAAATGTTTATTGTTTGTTACTAAAGCTAGGTAATACAATGTAGTCTGTGTAAGTTGTATATTTGGTTCTTTAAAGACAATGTTTGATGTTTGTTACTAAAGTTAGGTAATACAATATAGTCTGTGTAAGCTCTGTATTTGGTTCTTTAAAGACAATGTTTGATGTTTGTTACTAAAGTTAGGTAATACAATGTAGTCTGTGTAAGCGGTATATCTGGTTCTTTAAAGACAATGTATAATGTTTGTTACTAAAGCTAGGGAATACAAAGTAGTCTGTGTAAGCGGTATATTTGGTTCTTAAAAGAAAATGTTTTTTGTTTGTTACTAAAGCTAGGTAATACAATGTAGTCTGTGTAAGTTGTATATTTGGTTCTTTAAAGACAATGTTTGATGTTTGTTACTAAAGTTAGGTAATACAAAATAGTCTGTGTAAGCTCTGTATTTGGTTCTTTAAAGACAATGTTTGATGTTTGTTACTAAAGCTAGGTAATACAATGTATTCTGTGTAAACGTATATCTGGTTCTTTAAAGACAATGTATAATGTTTGTTACTAAAGCTAGGTAATACAATGCAGTATGTGTAAACGGTCTATTTTGTTCTTTAAAGACAATGTATGATGTTTGTTACTAAAGCTAGGTAATACAATGAAGTCTGTGTAAGCTGTATATCTGGTTCTTTAAAGACAATGTATAATGTGTGTTACTAAAGCTAGGTAATACAATGCAGAATGTGTAAACGGTCTATTTGGTTCTTTAAAGACAATGTATGATGTTTGTTACTACAGCTAGGTAATACAATGCAGTCTATGTAAGCTGTATATTTGGTTCTTTAAAGACAATGTTTGATGTCTGCTACTAAAGCTAGGTAATACAATATAGTATGTGTAAGCTGTATATTTGGATCGTTAAAGACAATGTATGATGTTTGTTACTGAAGCTAGGAAATACAATGTAGTCTGTGTAAGCGGTATATCTAGTTCTTTAAAGAAAATGTATAATGTTTGCTACTAAAGCTAGGTAATACAATGTAGTCTGTGTAAACCGTATATCTGGTTCTTTAAAGACAATGTATAATGTTTGTTACTAAAGCTAGGTAATACAATGTAGTCTGTGTAAGCTGTATATTTGTATCTTTAAGGACAATGTTTGATGCTTGCTACTAAAGCTAGGTAATACCATGTAGTCTGTGTAAGTTGTATATTTGGTTCTTTAAAGACAATGTTGATGTTTGTTACTAAAGTTAGGTAATACAATATAGTCTGTGTAAGCTCTGTATTTGGTTCTTTAAAGACAATGTTTGATGTTTCTTACTAAAGCTAGGTAATACAATATATTCTGTGTAAGCGGTATATCTGGTTCTTTAAAGACAATGTATAATGTTTGTTAATAAAGCTAGGTAATACAATGCAGTATGTGTAAACGGTCTATTTCGTTCTTTAAAGACAATGTATGATGTTTGTTACTAAAGCTAGGTAATACAATGAAGTCTGTTTAAGCGGTATATCTGGTTCTTAAAAAACAATGTATAATGTTTGTTACTAAAGCTAGGTAATACAATGCAGTATGTGTAAACGGTCTATTTGGTTCTTTAAAGACAATGTATGATGTTTGCTACTAAAGCTAGGTAATACAATGTAGTCTATGTAAACTGTATATTTGGTTCTTTAAAGACAATGTTTGATGTTTGTTACTAAAGCTAGGTAATACAATATAGTATGTGTAAGCTGTATATTTGGATCTTTAAAGACAATGTATGATGTTTGCTACTGAAGCTAGGAAATACAATGTAGTCTGTGTAAGCGTATATCTGGTTCTTTAAAGAAAATGTATAATGTTTGCTACTAAAGCTAGGTAATACAATGTAGTCTGTGTAAACGGTATATCTGGTTCTTTAAAGACAATGTATAATGTGTGTTACTAAAGCTAGGTAATACAATGTAGTCTGTGTAAGCGCTATATATGGATCTTTAAAGACAATGTTTGATGTTTGTTACTAAAGCTAGGTAATACAATGTAGTCTGTGTAAGCTGTATATTTGTATCTTTAAGGACAATGTTTGATGCTTGCTACTAAAGCTAGGTAATACCATGTAGTATGTGTAAGTGGTATATCTGGTTCTTTAAAGACAATGTATAATGTTTGTTACTAAAGCTAGGTAATACAATGTAGTCGTGTAAGTGGTATATATGGTTCTTTAAAGACAATGTATAATGTTTGTTACTAAAGCTAGGAAATACAAAATAGTCTGTGTAAGCTGTATATTTGGTTCTTTAAAGACAATGTTTTTTGTTTGTTACTGAAGCTAGGTAATACAATGTAGTCTGTGTAAGTTGTATATTTGGTTCTTTAAAGACAATGTTTGATGTTTGTTACTAAAGTTAGGTAATACAATATAGTCTGTGTAAGCTCTGTATTTGGTTCTTTAAAGACAATGTTTGATGTTTGTTACTAAAGCTAGGTAATACCATGTAGTCTGTTTAAGTGGTATATCTGGTTCTTTAAAGACAATGTATAATGTTTGTTACTAAAGCTAGGTAATACAATGCAGTATGTGTAAACGGTCTATTTGGTTCTTTTTAGACAATGTATGATGTTTGTTACTAAAGCTAGGTAATACAATGTAGTCTGTGTAAACGGTATATCTGGTTCTTTAAAGACAATGTATAATGTTTGTTACTAAAGCTATTTAATACAATGCAGTATGTGTAAACGGTCTATTTGGTTCTTTAAAGACAATGTATGATGTTTGTTACTAAATCTAGGTAATACAATGTAGTCTGTTTAAGCGGTATATTTGGATCTTTAAAGACAATGTATGATGTTTGTTACTAAAGCTAGGTAATACAATGTAGTCTGTGTAAGCTGTATATTTGTATCTTTAAGGACAATGTATAATGTTTGTTACTAAAGCTAGGAAATACAAAATAGTCTGTGTAAGCTGTATATCTGGTTCTTTAAAGACAATGTATGATGTTTGTTACTAAAGCTAGGTAATACAATGTAGTCTATGTAAGCTGTATATTTGGTTCTTTAAAGACAATGTTTGATGTTTGTTACTAAAGCTAGGTAATACAATGTAGTATGTGTAAGCTGTATATTTGGATCTTTAAAGACAATGTATGATGTTTGTTACTGAAGCTAGGAAATACAATGTAGTCTGTGTAAGTGGTATATCTAGTTCTTTAAAGAAAATGTATAATGTTTGCTACTAAAGCTAGGTAATACAATGTAGTCTGTGTAAGCGGTATATCTGGTTCTTTAAAAACAATGTTTGATGTTTGTTACTAAAGCTAGGTAATACAATGTAGTCTGTGTAAGCTGTATATTTGGATCTTTAAAGACAATGTTTGATGTGTGTTACTAAAGCTAGGTAATACAATGTAGTCTGTGTAAGCGGTATATCTGGTTCTTTAAAGACAATGTATAATATTTGTTACTAAAGCTAGGTAATACAATGTAGTCTGTGTAAGCGGTATATCTGGTTCTTTAAAGACAATGTATAATGTTTGTTAATAAAGCTAGGTAATACAATGTAGTCTGTGTAAGCTGTATATTTGGTTCTTTAAAGACAATGTATGATGTTTGTTACTAAAGCTAGGTAATACAATGTAGTCTGTGTAAGCTGTATATTTGCATCGTAAAGGACAATGTTTGATGCTTGCTACTAAAGCAAGGTAATACCATGTAGTATGTGTAAGTGGTATATCTGGTTCTTTAAAGACAATGTATGATGTTTGTTACTAAATCTAGGTAATACAATGTAGTCTGTTTAAGCGGTATATTTGGATCTTTAAAGACAATGTATGATGCTTGCTACTAAAGCTAGGTAATACAATGTAGTATGTGTAAGTGGTATATCTGGTTCTTTAAAGACAATGTATAATGTTTGTTACTAAAGCTAGGTAATACAATGTAGTCTGTGTAAGTGGTATATATGGTTCTTTAAAGACAATGTATAATGTTTGTTACTAAAGCTAGGAAATACAAAATAGTCTGTGTAAGCTGTATATCTGGTTCTTTAAAGACAATGTATGATGTTTGTTACTAAAGCTAGGTAATACAATGTAGTCTATGTAAGCTGTATATTTGGTTCTTTAAAGACAATGTTTGATGTTTGTTACTAAAGCTAGGTAATACAATGTAGTATGTGTAAGCTGTATATTTGGATCTTTAAAGACAATGTATGATGTTTGTTACTGAAGCTAGGAAATACAATGTAGTCTGTGTAAGTGGTATATCTAGTTCTTTAAAGAAAATGTATAATGTTTGCTACTAAAGCTAGGTAATACAATGTAGTCTGTGTAAGCGGTATATCTGGTTCTTTAAAAACAATGTTTGATGTTTGTTACTAAAGCTAGGTAATACAATGTAGTCTGTGTAAGCTGTATATTTGGATCTTTAAAGACAATGTTTGATGTGTGTTACTAAAGCTAGGTAATACAATGTAGTCTGTGTAAGCGGTATATCTGGTTCTTTAAAGACAATGTATAATATTTGTTACTAAAGCTAGGTAATACAATGTAGTCTGTGTAAGCGGTATATCTGGTTCTTTAAAGACAATGTATAATGTTTGTTAATAAAGCTAGGTAATACAATGTAGTCTGTGTAAGCTGTATATTTGGTTCTTTAAAGACAATGTATGATGTTTGTTACTAAAGCTAGGTAATACAATGTAGTCTGTGTAAGCTGTATATTTGCATCGTAAAGGACAATGTTTGATGCTTGCTACTAAAGCAAGGTAATACCATGTAGTATGTGTAAGTGGTATATCTGGTTCTTTAAAGACAATGTATAATGTTTGTTACTAAAGCTAGGTAATACAATGTAGTCTGTGTAAGCGGTATAGCTGGTTCTTTAAAGACAATGTATAATGTTTGTTACTAAAGCTAGGAAATACAAAGTAGTTTGTGTAAGCTGTATATTTGGTTCTTTAAAGACAATGTTTGTTGTTTATTACTAAAGCTAGGTAATACAATGTAGTCTGTGTAAGTTGTATATTTGGTTCTTTAAAGACAATGTTTGATGTTTGTTGCTAAAGTTAGGTAATACAATATAATCTGTGTAAGCTCTGAATTTGGTTCTTTAAAGACAATGTTTGATGTTTGTTACTAAAGCTAGGTAATACAATGTAGTCTGTGTAAGCTGTATATCTGGTTCTTTAAAGACAATGTATAATGTTTGTTACTAAAGCTAGGTAATACAATGCAGTATGTGTAAACGGTCTATTTGGTTCTTTAAAGACAATGTATGATGTTTGTTACTAAAGCGAGGTAATACAATGTAGTCTGTGTAAGCGGTATATCTGGTTCTTTAAAGACAATGTATAATGTTTGTTACTAAAGCTATTTAATACAATGCAGTATGTGTAAACGGTCTATTTGGTTCTTTAAAGACAATGTATGATGTTTGTTACTAAAGCTAGGTAATACAATGTAGTCTGTGTAAGTTGTATATTTGGATCTTTAAAGACAATTTATGATGTTTGTTACTAAAGCTAGGTAATACAATTTAGTCTGTGTAAGCTGTATATTTGTATCTTTAAGGACAATGTTTGATGCTTGCTACTAAAGCTAGGTAATACAATGTAGTATGTGTAAGTGGTATATATGGTTCTTTAAAGACAATGTATAATGTTTGTTACTAAAGCTAGGTAATACAATGTAGTCTGTGTAAGTGGTATATATGGTTCTTTAAAGACAATGTATAATGTTTGTTACTAAAGCTAGGAAATACAAAATAGTCTGTGTAAGCTGTATATCTGGTTCTTTAAAGACAATGTATGATGTTTGTTACTAAAGCTAGGTAATACAATGTAGTCTATGTAAGCTGTATATTTGGTTCTTTAAAGACAATGTTTGATGTTTGTTACTAAAGCTAGGTAATACAATGTAGTATGTGTAAGCTGTATATTTGGATCTTTAAAGACAATGTATGATGTTTGTTATTGAAGCTAGGAAATACAATGTAGTCTGTGTAAGTGGTATATCTAGTTCTTTAAAGAAAATGTATAATGTTTGCTACTAAAGCTAGGTAATACAATGTAGTCTGTGTAAGCGGTATATCTGGTTCTTTAAAAACAATGTTTGATGTTTGTTACTAAAGCTAGGTAATACAATGTAGTCTGTGTAAGCTGTATATTTGGATCTTTAAAGACAATGTTTGATGTGTGTTACTAAAGCTAGGTAATACAATGTAGTCTGTGTAAGCGGTATATCTGGTTCTTTAAAGACAATGTATAATATTTGTTACTAAAGCTAGGTAATACAATGTAGTCTGTGTAAGCGGTATATCTGGTTCTTTAAAGACAATGTATAATGTTTGTTAATAAAGCTAGGTAATACAATGTAGTCTGTGTAAGCTGTATATTTGGTTCTTTAAAGACAATGTATGATGTTTGTTACTAAAGCTAGGTAATACAATGTAGTCTGTGTAAGCTGTATATTTGTATCGTAAAGGACAATGTTTGATGCTTGCTACTAAAGCAAGGTAATACCATGTAGTATGTGTAAGTGGTATATCTGGTTCTTTAAAGACAATGTATAATGTTTGTTACTAAAGCTAGGTAATACAATGTAGTCTGTGTAAGCGGTATAGCTGGTTCTTTAAAGACAATGTATAATGTTTGTTACTAAAGCTAGGAAATACAAAGTAGTTTGTGTAAGCTGTATATTTGGTTCTTTAAAGACAATGTTTGTTGTTTATTACTAAAGCTAGGTAATACAATGTAGTCTGTGTAAGTTGTATATTTGGTTCTTTAAAGACAATGTTTGATGTTTGTTGCTAAAGTTAGGTAATACAATATAATCTGTGTAAGCTCTGAATTTGGTTCTTTAAAGACAATGTTTGATGTTTGTTACTAAAGCTAGGTAATACAATGTAGTCTGTGTAAGCTGTATATCTGGTTCTTTAAAGACAATGTATAATGTTTGTTACTAAAGCTAGGTAATACAATGCAGTATGTGTAAACGGTCTATTTGGTTCTTTAAAGACAATGTATGATGTTTGTTACTAAAGCGAGGTAATACAATGTAGTCTGTGTAAGCGGTATATCTGGTTCTTTAAAGACAATGTATAATGTTTGTTACTAAAGCTATTTAATACAATGCAGTATGTGTAAACGGTCTATTTGGTTCTTTAAAGACAATGTATGATGTTTGTTACTAAAGCTAGGTAATACAATGTAGTCTGTGTAAGTTGTATATTTGGATCTTTAAAGACAATTTATGATGTTTGTTACTAAAGCTAGGTAATACAATTTAGTCTGTGTAAGCTGTATATTTGTATCTTTAAGGACAATGTTTGATGCTTGCTACTAAAGCTAGGTAATACCATGTAGTATGTGTAAGTGGTATATCTGGTTCTTTAAAGACAATGTATAATGTTTGTTACTAAAGCTAGGAAATACAAAGTAGTCTGTGTAAGCTCTGTATTTGGTTCTTTAAAGACAATGTTTGATGTTTGTTACTAAAGCTAGGTAATAAAATGAAGTCTGTGTAAGCGGTATATCTGGTTCTTTAAAGACAATGTATAATGTTTGTTACTAAAGCTAGGTAATAAAATGCAGTATGTGTAAACGGTCTATTTGGTTCTTTAAAGACAATGTATGATGTTTGTTACTAAAGCTAGGTAATACAATGTAGTCTATGTAAGCTGTATGTTTGGTTCTTTAAAGACAATGTTTGATGTTTGTTACTAAAGCTAGGTAATACAATGTAGTATGTGTAAGCTGTATATTTTGATCTTTAAAGACAATATATGATGTTTGTTACTGAAGCTAGGAAATACAATGTAGTCTGTGTAAGCGGTATATCTAGTTCTTTAAAGAAAATATATAATGTTTGCTACTAAAGCTAGGTAATGCAATGTAGTCTGTTTAAACGGTATATCTGGTTCTTTAAAGACAATGTATAATGTTTGTTACTGAAGCTAGGTAATACAATGTAGTCTGTGTAAGCGGTATATTTGGATCTTTAAAGACAATGTTTGATGTGTGTTACTAAAGCTAGGTAATACAATGTATTCTGTGTAAGCGGTATATTTGGGTATTTAAGGACAATGTTTGATGTTTGTTACTAAAGCTAGGTAATACAATGTAGTCTGTGTAAGCGGTATATCTGGTTCTTTAAATACAATGTATAATGTTTGTTACTAAAGCTAGATAATACAATGTAGTCTGTGTAAGCGGTATATCTGGTTCTTTAAAGACAATGTATGATGTTTGTTACTAAAGCTAGGTAATACAATGTAGTCTGTGTAAGCTGTATATTTGTATCTTTAAGGACAATGTTTGATGCTTGCTACTAAAGCAAGGTAATACCATGTAGTATGTGTAAGTGGTATATCTGGTTCTTTAAAGACAATGTATAATGTTTGTTACTAAAGCTAGGTAATACAATGTAGTCTGTGTAAGCGGTATATCTGGTTCTTTAAAGACAATGTATAATGTTTGTTACTAAAGCTAGGAAATACAAAGTAGTCTGTGTAAGCTGTATATTTGGTTCTTTAAAGACAATGTTTGTTGTTTGTTACTAAAGCTAGGTAATACAATGTAGTCTGTGTAAGTTGTATATTTGGTTCTTTAAAGACAATGTTTGATGTTTGTTACTAAAGTTAGGTAATACAATATAGTCTGTGTAAGCTCTGTATTTGGTTCTTTAAAGACAATGTTTGATGTTTGTTACTAAAGCTAGGTAATACAATGTAGTCTGTGTAAGCGGTATATCTGGTTCTTTAAAGACAATGTATGATGTTTGCTACTAAAGCTAGGTAATACAATGTAGTCTGTGTAAGCGGTATATCTGGTTCTTTAAAGACAATGTATAATGTGTGTTACTAAAGCTATTTAATGCAATGCAGTATGTGTAAACGGTCTATTTGGTTCTTTAAAGACAATGTATGATGTTTGTTACTAAAGCTAGGTAATACAATGTAGTCTGTGTAAGCGGTATATTTGGATCTTTAAAGACAATGTTTGATGTTTGTTACTAATGCTAGGTAATGAAATGTAATCTGTGTAAGCGGTATATCTGGTTCTTTAAAGACAATGTATGATGTCTGTTACTGAAGGTAGGTAATACAATGTAGTCTGTGTAAGCGGTATATCTGGTTCTTTAAAGACAATGTATGATGTTTGTTACTAAAGCTAGGTAATACAATGTAGTCTGTGTAAGCTGTATATTTGGATCTTTAAAGACAATGTTTGATGCCTGTTGCTAAAGCTAGATAATACAATGTAGTCTGTACAAGTTGTATATCTGAATCTTTAAAGACAATGTATGATGTTTGCCACTAAAGCTAGTTAATTCAATATAGTCTGATTAAACGGTATATTTGATTCCTTAAAGACAATGTATGATGTTTGTTACTAAAGCTATGTAATACAATGTAGTATGTGTAAGCGGTATATTTGGTCTTTTAAAGACAATATTTTATGTTTGTTACTAAAGCTAGGTAATACAATGTAGTATGTGTAAGCTGTATATTTGGATCTTTAAAGACAATGTTTGATGTTTGTTACTAATGCTAGGTAATGAAATGTAATCTGTGTAAGCGGTATATCTGGTTCTTTAAAGACAATGTATGATGTCTGTTACTGAAGGTAGGTAATACAATGTAGTCTGTGTAAGCGGTATATCTGGTTCTTTAAAGACAATGTTTGATGCCTGTTGCTAAAGCTAGATAATACAATGTAGTCTGTACAAGTTGTATATCTGAATCTTTAAAGACAATGTATGATGTTTGCCACTAAAGCTAGTTAATTCAATATAGTCTGATTAAACGGTATATTTGATTCCTTAAAGACAATGTATGATGTTTGTTACTAAAGCTATGTAATACAATGTAGTATGTGTAAGCGGTATATTTGGTCTTTTAAAGACAATATTTTATGTTTGTTACTAAAGCTAGGTAATACAATGTAGTATGTGTAAGCTGTATATTTGGATCTTTAAAGACAATGTTTGATGTTTGTTACTAAAGCTACGTAATACAAGATAGTCTGTGTAAGCTCTGTATTTGGTTCTTTAAAGACAATGTTTGATGTTTGTTACTAAAACTAGGTAATTCAATGTAGTCTGTGTAAACGGTATATTTGATTCCTTAAAGACAATGTATGATGTTTGTTACTAAAGCTAGGTAATACAATGGTGTATGTGTAAGCAGTATATTTGGCTCTTTAAAGACAATGTTTGATGTTTGTTACTAAAGCTAGGTAATACAATGTAGTCTGTGTAAGCTGTATATTTGGATCTTTAAAGACAATGTTTGATGTTTGTTAATAAAGCTAGGTAATACAATGTAGTATGTGTAAGCGGTATATTTGGTTCTAGTATTATATGTGACGTGGCGTCATTTCGTCTTTTTAAGCCAGTTCGATCTGAACCTCTTCATGATAACAACAGAAAATTCCTCCATATTCCGTTTGCTAACAAAGGAATCGATGCTATTAACATCAGCAACATTCTTAATAGAAAAGAGGTCGTAAAAGAAATTCCACCATATTTCAAAAATCAATCTGTTCCCATTGTCTCCTATAGCTACACTAACAGCATTGGCCGTAAAATTTTCAACTACAAATAAGCATTGCAAGATATTAACATAGAAGAGTACCTTCAAAACCCTCTGACTTGTGACTGCTCCCACTCTCCTTTTCAATACAACCCATCTGGACATGTAATCACTGGTGATCTGAATATCATTCAACATGAGAGCCTCCGAAAGGTGATTTCTCATGGGCCTAAATTCAGAAAACCTCAAAACAGCATTGGAAACATAATTTCAAGATAATTATGGATGCTGTTGAAGATTATGCCAGAAGGTGGATAAAGAGAGAAGTAGACCAAGATCCTGAGTTAGAGTCCTTGTCAGACTGGGTTAGAACAATTAGGTCTCTAGTACAAGGTCGGATTCACAAACTCAAAAATTGTGTTAATAGTCGACCTAAGTCTGTATTTAAAGACCAAGAAGCTGTTAAGTGCCTTTCCTCTCTTCATGACAAATATGTTATCGTTCCTGCGGACAAGGCTTCCAACAATATAGTGTTTGTATGTAAATCATATTACTTCGAATGCCTAATCAAGGCATTAGGCATAAGTAGCAACACCTCTAGTAATACCACATACAAACCAACTTCGTTCGACAAAGATGAAATCCTAGCTAACCACAGATCATTCATGACCTCTTTAAACATTCCCTCTGGTAAAGAGTCTGAGGATTTACCCTATTTATATTGGATACCTAAACTCCATAAGACACCATACAAAGAAAGGTACATAACGGGATCATCAACTTGTTCGACGAAAGAATTGTCTATTCACCTGACAAAGATTATGTCTGCAGTAAAAGAGGGGCAACAGAAATATTGTGAAACTGTTTACTCGCGTAGTGGCATAAATCACATGTGGATTTTGAAAAACTCAAAGATCTTTTGGATAACCTGAAATCAAGATTTTTCTCTCAGGTATCCTCCATCAAAATTTAGATTTTTCAACTCTATATACCACCCTACCGCATGACAAATTAAAACCCGCTTAAAAGAAACAATTCATAAAGCTTTTAGTCATAGAAACTATGGCTCAAAATTTGTTGTGTTAGGCTACAATTCCACATATTTTTCAAACAAAATTCCAAAAGGTAAAACATGCTACTCCGAGGAACAAGTGATCAGTATGCTGGAGTTCCTCATCGATAACGTATTTGTCTCCTTTGGAGGGACACTGTTTCAGCAGGTCGTCGGCATACCAATGGGTACGAATTGTGCCCCTCTTCTAGCCGATTTATTTTTATACTCATATGAGTCGGAGTTTCTTCAAAAGCTTGTAAAAGATAAGAAGATTCATGAGGCTAGAGCCTTTAATTTCACATACAGGTATATTGATGACGTTTTATCTATCAATAATTCTAGATTGGCAGAATTTCTTCCATTGATATATCCTCCAGAGCTGAAAGTTAAAGAGACCACCGATACAGCTTCATCCACATCATTTTTGGACTTATACCTCGTATTTGACGACAGTGGTCAACTCAGTACTAAAATTTATGATAAACGGGACGACTTCAATTTTAAAATCATAAATTTTCCAAACATGTGCAGCAATATACCAGTTTCTCCTGCATATGGTGTTTACATCTCGCAATTGATTCGCTATGCAAGGGCCAGTAGCAATTATTCTGATTTCCTGAAACGTCATCTTCATCTGAGAAACAGGCTACTGGACCAGGGCTATCAAAAGATTCGCCTTATTCGATCTCTTAAAAAGTTTATATTCCGATACCAAGATCTTGTCGAAATATATTCCGTCTCTGCAGAAAAAATTATAAGCGATGCATTTTCATATAGTGAAAATGTATAAAGATAAAGAAGTCAAAAAATGTCAAGGATATTTTTTTTGTCAATGTGTGACGTAAAAATATTTTTGACATTTACGTCACCGAATATGGTACTGCTTTGACAACTATTTTACCTATTTTGTTCCTGTATTTAAATACTGTTATAGTGACAGCCGGAGCCTTTGAACCGTAATGAGAGCGGGAGGTTTGGCGCCTTAAAATCTGATTCAACCCACCATTTCTTTAGAAATGCCTGTACCAAGTCAGGGTCGTTACAGTTTTCACAGTTTTCCGGTTGTTGACTGATTTTGTCTGTTTATATAATTATGAGTTTTGACTTTCCCTTTGTAAGATTGTTCGGAGTTCGGTAATTTGTTATTACCCTTCTTTAAAGACAATGTTTGATGTTTGTTACTAAAGCTAGGTAATACAATGTAGTATGTGTAAGCTGTATATGTGGTTCTTTAAAGAAAATGTATAATGTTTGTTACTAAAGCTAGGTAATACAATGTAGTCTATGTAAGCTGTATATTTGGTTCTTTAAAGACAATGCATGATGTTTGTTACTAAAGCTAGGTAATACAATGTAGTCTGTGTAAGCTGTGTATTTGGTTCTTTAAAAACCATTGTTGATGTTTGTTACTAAATCTAGGTAATACAATGTAGTATGTGTAAGCTGTATATTTGGTTCTTTAAAGACAATATATGATGTTTGTTACTAGAGCTAGGTAATACAATGTAATCTGTGTAATCTGTATATTTGGATCTTTAAAGACAATGTTTGATGTTTGTTACTAAAGTTAGGTAATACAATGTAGTCTATGTAAGCTATATATTTAGTTCTTTAAAGACAATGTTTGATGTTTGTTACTAAAGCTAGGTAATACAATGTATTATGTGTAAGCTGTATATTTGATTCTTTAAAGACAATTGTTGATGTTTGTTACTAAATCTAGGTAATACAATGTAGTCTATGTAAGCTGTATATTTGATTCTTTAAAGACACTGTATGCTGTTTGTTACTAAAGCTAGGTAATACAATGTAGTCTGTGTAAGTTGTATATTTGGTTCTTTAAAGACAATGTTTGATGTTTGTTACTAAAGCTAGGTAATACAATGTAGTATGTGTAAGCGTATATCTGGTTCTTTAAAGACAATGTATGATATTTGTTACTAAAGCTAGGTAATACAATGTAGTCTGTGTAAGCTGTATATTTGGATCTTTAAAGACAATGTTTGATGTTTGTTACTAAAGCTAGGTAATACAATGTAGTATGTGTAAGCTGTGTATTTGGTTCTTTAAAGACAATGTTTGATGTTTGTTACTAAAGCTAGGTAATACAATGTAGTCTGTGTAAGCGGTATATTTGGTTCTTTAAAGACAATGTATGATGTTTGTTACTAAAGCTAGGTAATACAATGTAGTCTGTGTAAGCTGTATATTTGGATCTTTAAAGACAATGTTTGATGTTTGTTACTAAAGCTAGGTAATACAATGTAGTCTGTGTAAGCTGTATATTTGATTCTTTAAAGACAATTTTTGATGTTTGTTACTAAAGCTAGGTAATACAATGTATTCAGTGTAGGCGGTATATTTGGTTCTTTAAAGAATTTTTTTTATGTTTGTTACTAAAGCTAGGTAATACAATGTAGTCTATACAAGTTGTATATCTGGTTCTTTAAAGAAAATGTATGATGTTTGTTACTAAAGCTAGGTAATACAATGTAGTCTGTACAAGTTGTATATCTGGTTCTTTAAAAACAATGTTTGATGTTTGTTACTAAAGCTAGGTAATACAATGTAGTTTGTGTAAGTTGTATATTTCGTTCTTTAAAGACAATGTTTGATGTTTGTTACTAAAGCTAGGTAATATAATGTAGTCTACGTAAGCGGACTATTTGGTTCTTTAAAGACAATGTTTGATGGTTGTTGCTAAAGCTAGGTAATACAATGTAGTCCGTGTAAGCGGTATATTTGGTTCTTTAAAGACAATGTTTGATGTTTGTTACTAAAGCTAGGTAATACAATGTAGTTTGTGTAAGCTGTATATTTGGTTCTTTAAAGACAATGTATGATGTTTGTTACTAAAGCTAGGTAATATAATGTAGTCTGCGTAAGCGGACTATTTGGTTCTTTAAAGACAATGTTTGATGGTTGTTGCTAAATCAAGGTAGATAAAGCTACTCTAGGCACAACTCGGTGTTGTCATGATGTAAAATATTATCTATGGATTTGATGCCTCTAATGGTGGACCATTAGTTCACGAGGGTAGTCAGTGTATTAGTACATACATGGTATATGGGTACAAATTGTGCTCCGCTACCCGCCGATTTGTTTCTACACGCTCATGAGGCAGACTTCCTTCATGGGATTCTCAAGAATAAAGATAAAAAATTAGCCAAGACGTTTAATTCCATCTTCCGCTATATAGATGATGTTCTGTCACTGAACAATTCTCGAATCGGTGATTATCTGCAGCGCATCTATTCAAATTAGCTTGAAGTATAGGATACTACTGACGCTCAAAGGTATGCGTCTTACCTTGACCTCCACCTTGAAATCGACAACGAGAACTCAACGAAAAACGTGACTTTACTTTTCAAATAGTCAATTTCCCTTTCATCAACAGAAATATTCCAGCATCACCAGTATACGGGGGTTACATTTCACATCTCATACATTATTCTACAGCTTATGACAATGTGTCGTGATTTTGTAGACAGAGCTCAGCTGCTGACACATTAACAACTCAAACAAGGCTACGTTAACCCTAGATTGAATCCATCGATACAAAAAAATAAACGGTCGTAATCACGATTTGGTTGACCGCTACAAAATATCCATATCTCAAATGACAATGAATCTTTTATTTTTTATGTATTTATTTCACTGCCAATGCTTTGACCGGACGTGACTGTATATATGAGTAACAGAGCAGGTGTCTTATAAGAATCAGCTTACCCTTCGACAGCACCTGATTTCACTCCCGATTGTTCTGGCTGATTCCGTGTTGCTCATCTAATAAACCATGTCAGAGCCGAAACTTTGACCACAGGGCAGATGATGACATCGGGAATTAAAAGAACACCAGCAGATGATGACATCGGGAATTAAAAGAACACCAGCAGATGTATCAACCAAGTGATAGTAATAAACACATAGATATCAAGATTTAGTGTGCACGACGCGTTTTTACAAACTATGTCATATATCTATAACCCGTAGTTCCCTCCAGGTGTGGTGAGAAATGTCTATCATGTTCGTTGTTACTTGTAAGGGACATTTGAATATTTCTGTGTTTTGTATTACTCTAATTTATTATCTTTGTTGTCGATTTATTCTCTATACCGGTTCATTGTATCTCAGTGATTGATCAACCTCTTTACCTAGCACTCCCAGGTAATTCAAAAAGCTTTGATCAATGTTAATATTTCAACAGATTATTGATATCGTTGTATTGTTATTTTTTTTTTGATTTGTCGCGCCTATTCCATCTTGGAAGACTCTGCTCGAAACGCCATGTGACAATATTAATGACATCATAATTGTGAAGACTTGCACACGACATTATCACTAATGGCATCACTTCAGGCTCCTCTCTATGTGAAATTCAATTTGTTAATTAAGAAAAAGATATATTATTCAGACAGGTTTGAAGATACCAAAGGCTAAATAAAAGTCGTAAATCAGATGTCGTAAATCAAAATAGACAGACAATACAATGGCCAAAAGAAAAATGACAAAAATACAAATAATGATCTACAAAACATTAATCAGAAATCTAATGATCGAGCAAAGCGAACTGCACTAAAAACATGCGCATGTGACACCCGTCATGTTATTGTTGGACTAGTTCGTGCGCACGACGCGTATCTTTAATAATTTTCATATTGTACGCTTAATATCAAAAGATTGCTAAACCAAATAATATAAGTCTTTTGCAGCAAGAAACCAAAAGATTATAAACAGGACAACCATAATAAGATATGAGTAAGGAGGAGAACCTTCGTAATTTAAGCTTTTATAATGGCTTGAATGGTTTATTTGAAATACTCTTAAAATGATATCTGACTTAGACGAATCAGATATTGTCAACGTTCTGTAGCTGGAGGAAATATGATGTCTGCAACTCGTTTTCATTCGCTAACTGTCTTAGAACGTTGTCATATTTCGTACCACCAATCAATCGTCATGCAAAGAGTAAATTCCACTTTATATAAGATATAATATATAGTTGCCACTAGTGAATCAAGAACTACTAACCCTTTCGGAGCGTTTGTCAGTGACTTACAAAAGGTATGTGGTTTTCTCCGGCACTTTGGTTTCCTCCACCAATAAAACTGACCTCCTCGATATATTGTTGAAAGTGACATTAAACACCATAACCTCCCTTCCGGAGCACATGCGGTCGCCCCCAGTTTTTAGTGGGGTTTGTGTTACTCGATCTTTAGTTTCTTGTGTAATGCTGTGTAGATCGTTCTTCTCCTTTTGTCCTTTTGTCCTTTTGTCTTTGTGTTTTCTATCCTTCTGTTGATTTACGGATTCTGATTACCCCATTTATATCTTCAAGCTCTTCTTTTATGAGCAAATGGTGTATTGGAGGTTTTACAATGAGTAGACCATATGCTTACTCCGTTTGGTAACATTTAAGACAATGTTTGACCTATTCGTGGTAACATTGTAAAGGACCCTTGGAATAACATACATAAATTCGATTCTAAAAGGTAAATGTACAAACATATTTGAATTCTTGGTTCAAATAAACGACGCCCATTCTTGACAAATTTATGACATTTTTACTACAAAACCAATTGTCACCTCCTTAATTTTCGCAGGTCATGGTTTCTTGGGAATTAAGGTCCTCTTGTTAGAATGAGGCCAAAAATATAAGCGAAACTTGCTTTATCAGCACGCTTGAGTCATTCTTGTGACACTGGTGAAATAAACATGATTCCTCTTATTTTTCTAAACAAAGCTCACAGTTCTATCACAGGGTAAAATTTTAGCTATATTATCTACAATTATATGATAAAACAAATTATTGTCATACCGAGGTGTATATATAGATTATTACATGACATTTTTCATATCATACCCTTTATCAGCCCTCGTTCATGATATCAGCCCGAGAGCCGATAGGCTCAAGGGATGATATATGAACGAGGGCTGATAAAGGGTATGATATGAAAAATGGCATGCTATGTTATGTTTATCATATACTTCAACAGTGGAATTTTGAACAGATATATCATGTTTGGGAGGGGTATTTGCAAAACATACCAGTCGAGAGACGAACAATTTCCTGAGCCGAAAGGCGAGGGAAATTAAGTCTCAAGACTGGTATTTTTCGCAAATACCCCTCCCAATATGATATATCTGTTTAATTACACCGAATATTATTTAGAACACTGGTTTGTCGTTTTCAGGAATATTCAGTTTTTATTGGGTTTTTTTCAGGAACGTTTTAGCTTGTTATAAACCTTTTGAAGTATTTTAATTTTTGTTATTTTTTTATGGGTATTCCGAATGAATTTGGCGGTTTGAGTCAAGCGAGGGTAAAAAAGTGAAATACGTTTACATAGGAACACTTCCGGGTTTCAAATTTGATTAATCACGTTACCTTACGTATAAAGATAAAGAAGAAATATTCCGAATGAATTTGGCAGTTTGAGACACGCGAGGGTAAAAAAGTGAAATACGTTTTCGCAAATACCACGGCACAGAGGGAAAAAAAGTTAAATCCTCATGCAAATACCCCGACAGTGGTAAAAATGAACGACATTAATCCTAAATCTGAAAATACACGATAAATGCACCGGCTATTAACCAATCAAAATCCAGGATTCTTATATAAGGTGTAATTAGTACCAAAATGCTTAGTCATTTCTGGCTAGAATTAAATACATGTATATAGTCATAAGATACAAATCCAATAAATGCATCTTTTTAAACACTTCCAATATCACAAGAAAGAAAATGGGCAGTTAATTATTTTCTGTGTAAATATTCAATAAAACAGTTTAGTCCGCCTTGTTTATAAACACAGTTTTCCGGAAATTCACGAAGTCAACTTACGAACATTGACGGAAAGGCATGTAATAACATTCCGGAAGCAGTTAATAAACTTGCTTTATCAGCACGCCTGGGCCATTCTTGTGAAACTGTGTTAAATAAACATGACGCCTCTTATTATTCTAAACAAAACTCAAAGTTTTATCACAGGGTAAAATTTTAGCTATATTATCAAAGTATGTGATAAAACACGTTGTTGTCATACTAAGGTTTATAACACGTGGTTGTCATACCAAAGGGTTATAACACGTTATTGTGTAACGGGCCGGGTATCTATTGAAAATGATATGTTAAAGTAAATTAAAATAAATAGGAAAATAAACTGTAAGAAAGGATTCGTACCTAAGTTACTTCTTATGGTTCGAGATTTATTGTGTAAAATGAATAGAACCTATCCAAATTAATTGAATTATTTTAAAATGGTAGAAAATTTTATATCTCAATTTTGCTCAGTAAACTATATCTATAAATAGAATGTTGGCTCGCTTTGAGCTATTCAACGATCAATCGTTTTATCAGAATAACTGGCAAGACTTAAATGCAGTCACTTCTGCTATTCTTTAAACCCTGATGTCTTGTTTTAGCTCAGTTCAGCTCAATATACCTATTTAATCTTTCTTATCTTTCGACATTCACTTCCCAAATGGCACAAAACGAATCCAACGATCCGCGGCATATACTCTAAAATTTACTCGGGATCCTCTAATTAATCGATCACTTCTATGTAAAAACCCGAGGATTCTACAAGGGGATTCCCAACTTTATAAATACAACATTGACGTAATGGAAAAATAGCGCTTTCAGTAAAGTGTTCATTTCATTTCACTACAATTGTCATACCGAGGTTTAAGACAAGTTATTGTCATATCGAAGCTTATAACAAGTAATTGTCATATCAAGGCTTATAACACGTTATTCTCATACCAAGGCTGATAGCATGTTATTGTCATACCGAGGATTATAACACATTATTACCAAACTGATACTTAATTTTATAAGAACACGTTATTGTCATACCTATGCACAAGACACATTATTACCTTATCCAGGAAACATAGATTGATATATTGCCTACACTCCCATTAAATAACTGTATAATATTGACCTTTGAAAACCTAATTGTTGGTTTGATTGCATTGAGCACATTAAACTTACAATGAAGCAATTCTTTTTAGATTATATTGGTCTTCCAATTTTCAGGATTCACCCTGCAACAAAAGGACAGGAGGAGGCAATAATTTGTTTTAATGATATAAATTACATAAAAAGATGTCTTCATCCTGTTTCCTTAACATATGATATATTAAATATGTCATTTATATGCATATGCATAAAGCCGACCGATTTAAATTATGTTATTCATTCTCGTGAACCGGATTGCCTATCACTATACCGTAGAATAACCCACGTCCCAAATTGTCTGCATTATAACCCATTAGAATACCTGTAACAAAACTGATATGTAATAACTGTGTCCAATATAGTAATGTGCATCGATATTTTACTGGAAGTAAATAACAAATGCCACCTTTAATCTGTTCCTATTTTGTTTTCATTACAAAATCAAGTGGTGCTAAGCGATTTATTAAATCTAAATTGATGTCGTCAGACGTCGAGAAGAGTTTGAATATACAGAAAGGGTAACCTGAAGCTGTAATTTAAGTAGGGCATACAATGCAATGTCTAAAAGAAAAAAGGACAAAAGGACAAACAATGATCTATAAAACACAACACAGAAAACAGATTGAACAGCATAAACCGCATATTAAACGGAGGGCAATCATTAGAAGGATAAGCATATCCTGCTTCACTAGTGACACCACCCGTCGTCTTACTCTTATTACAAACTCATCAATACTCAGGAATTATGAAAGGATGGAATTGTGATAACGACGAATGCAACATATCATTTGTGACGATAATGGTCTCCACAAATATTGCAACGAATTGTTACGTCTTTGCCAGTGATGAGAATCAAATGTACCGTCTTCAGAGATTCCACACATTTACTTCAAAGTGTAAATTAACATATCATACATAGGCTTTGACTTTTCTACCTTTTGCACTACATTATCTCATTTAAAATGGTTAAGTAAGTCTCAAGAAGTAAGCCATAAATAAAACCAAGGGTGTAATTCCGACAGGCAGCAATTTTAGTGGTGGAGAAAACAAAAGTACTCGAATAAACAAAACAAAAACGCAACAAGAAACTGACAATTATTATCGTACAGCGTTGTATCGAGTACCACTAAAAAATTCGCAAATCTAGTTCACCCCCGGTTTTTAGTAATTACATAAATTGTTAACTGATGGTAATGTAAAGTTATATTTTGGTTTCCTTTTCTCGGATATATTTACTATCATGACCTTTTCGAGACCGTCAATGCTTGCCTCTAGCAATAAACTTTCATTATTTAGTACATCCAGCATGTTGTAAGATATTACTCTGTGGCCATAGTTCCAAATATTATATAATAGAATGCTACAAGTTGAATAACTGGCAGAAACCAAACTCGCATCATATCTTCAGAGAAAGTACAATGACTATGCGTAAAGGTGAAAGCAATAAATAGTGTTTTGCCTTGCACAGTTTCTTCTTGAAATTTAATAGTAATTTGGCACGGTATAAGGTATGCATTTTACATGTTATATTCTAATTCCAGTGAAATAATCGGTTAGTCTACACTCCCTCAAAGGTCGAACGTTACATATGAAACCATTGTGGGTTTTCTTCAATAAGATATAATTAGATAATAATAAAAATAAAAACGAAGACAAAAGAAAACGACCCCCCCCCCCCCCCCCAAGAAAAAGAACAAGAAAACACAAAAGCATTGCTTCTAATATATAGTAAATAAGGGTAATAACAAATTTAACGAACTCCGAACAATCTTACAAAGGGAAAGTCAAAACTCATAATTATATAAACAGACAAAATCAGTCAACAACCGGAAAACTGTGAAAACCGCAATGACCCTGACTTGGTACAGGCATTTCTAAAGAAATGGTGGGTTGAATCAGATTTTAAAGCGCCAAACCTCCCGCTCTCATTACGGTTCAAAGTCTCCGGCTGTCACTATAACAGTATTTAAATACAGGAACAAAATAGGTAAATTAGTTGTCAAAACAGTACCATATTCAGTGAATGTAAATGTCAAAAACACTTTTTTTACATCACACATTGATAAAAAAATATTTTTGACCTTTTTGTTGACTTCTTTATCTTTATACATGTTCACTATATGAAAATGCATCGCTTATAATCGTTTCTGCAGAGACGGAATATATTTCGACAAGATCTTGGTATCGGAATATAAACTTTTTAAGAGATCGAATAAGGCGAATCTTTTGATAGCCCTGGTCCAGTAGCCTGTTTCTCAGATGAAGATGACGTTTCAGGAAATCAGAATAATTGCTACTGGCCCTTGCATAGCGAATCAATTGCGAGATGTAAACACCATATGCAGGAGAAGCTGGTATATTGCTGCACATGTTTGGAAAATTTATGATTTTAAAATTGAAGTCGTCCCGTTTAAATTTTAGTACTGAGTTGACCACTGTCGTCAAATTCGAGGTATAAGTCTTAAAATGATGCGGACGAAGCTGTATCTGTGGTCTCTTTAACTTCCAGCTCTGGAGGATATATCAATGGAAGAAATTCTGCAAGTCTAGAATTATTGATAGATAAAACGTCATCAATATACCTGTATGTGAAATTAAAGGCTCTAGCCTCATGAATCTTCTTATCGAAGAAACTCCGACTCATACGAGTATAAAAATAAATCGGCTAGAAGAGGGGCACAATTCTACTCATTGGTATGCCGACGACCTGCTGAAACAGTAAGAACGACTAATTTTGATATATATGTAGCAGTATTAATACATAAAACGAATTTTAAAACGAAACGAAATATATTCACTAGAATGTTTAAGTGCTAGTCAAATGTTGCTGATTTAATAGATCAACATGCACGGGTGGGTTTAATAGTGCTAGTCCACAGCACATGTAGACTGTCTCTCCACTGAGACATATAATCCTGAATCTGGGCTAACAAATCATTTGTCTTACTTTCTAAAGTGGTATGTCTCTTTTGTTTAACATACATCGGCTAATAACTGCTAATGCGCAATCAACATTAATAACTTATCTGCAATGCAAAATACCAAATAAAGCAATAGACAGAATAAAAGTCCGGTTTTATCCCAATGGATGGCTCATGTCTTAATGTGTGGGTGCTTGTGTTTGTTTTCTTATAGTGGTGTACAACATTTTGTCTTATATTATGTCTGTACATTCTTAGTTTCATGCTGTGATGTCCGCCTAAAAACTATATTCAGTTCGTCTTTGCACCCGGTTTTTTGTAGGAGGATCCGTGCTTTATTTATTTTGATTGTTGTTGTTTGCTAATAGTGATGTCCAACACGTCTTGATTATGGAAGTAGGATGATGGGTGTTTTGTAAGAGGCAGGATCTGTTAACACTTTGTGAGCAAATGGGTTCTAAAAGATAGAACAACAGAAGCACCAATGAACCAAATATAGAACGGATGTTCGAACTGGACAAATTATCTTTTAAGCGTACCTGATGACGGTACTTTCACAAACGCGTCATGCACACTTACATTAGATATCTATATCTTTACTACTATCAGTGGGTCGATACCTCAGTCCCGTATGATATCGTCCGCCCAGCTATGTGCTTCAGCACTGACATGATGTATTATGTATATTCATTATAGAAATTTATTGAAAATGATTGAATTATAATAAAAACTAAGACATTCCTTCCTCAGGCATAGGTGACTGTAGCCGATGATTTTGGCCATCCTGTTTAGGCCCTTTGGTTTTCATGGTCCCAAATACTTTTTCAATCTTTTGAAATTGAGCTTACCTGATGACGGTTTCTCCAGAATTGCATTATGCACACTTACACTAGTATATATGATTGCATTACTACATTGCTATCAGTGGGATGATACCTCAACTGGTGGAGTGTTAGACCAAGGTGATATTCCCCTTCCCAGAAGTCAATGTTTCGGCACAGATATATTTATTGTTGAGAATAACAGTTCTTAGATAGTGTAATTATCATTAAAAAAAAATAAGGTTCGCCTCCATCGCATGGAGTCTATTCACAACTTATACGTTTCGCTCGAGCTTGCAGTTTGTACATTGGGAAAACACTTTCCCGACCTTGTTAATGTACTAAGACGGCGGACGGTTTGAGCCCATAACACTAGTTTATTCACACCACTCTGCAATATAGAAATTATTATGCCGTGTTAGATATATAATTTAATGTATGTTTCTAGATATAATTGGTCTATTCATATGTTTATTTAAATCTTATGAGAAATAAGATAACTACGTACATGTTTATCTATATATATACAATTGTATATAATTTGATGTGAATACTGCAATTTGATTGGCTGATCCACTTGGGGTCATGCTTAATAACCTGGGTTGGTATTGTGATATTATTCATTCATTCGCCAAAAGACAGATGTAAATAATCCTATGAAATAATCGTAGCTAAGATCGAGGAATCATTAAATTTTGTTAAAAAATTAAATTATAAGGAATTCGTTCAATTTTTGAACAGATTATACTCGTATAACCTGGTTATAACCGGGTTTAGAACAGTTTACGCTTATCATAAACTGCTTCGCGGTTTATCAAACGCAAACTATCCCAAACCAGGTTATATCATATAACATGTTAAAAAATTGAATATATTCCTTAAATAACATGGTTTGGAACAGTTTACGCTTTTCATAAACCGCTTCGCGTTTTATTTTCCATAATCTGCCCCAAACCAGGTCATATTGTATAACCTGTTCATAAAATGATTATATTTCTTAAACATCTTCCACGAATATACTAATGTTTATTGTCTCGTTATATTTATTACATATGATGTTTTATTTTTCAGCTTTTGGTCGGTGTTTTTCTGATAATGACGGCAAATGATTGTTTGGCAAAAAATATGTTGTCATGGATAAAGAATTTTACAAGAAATAATACAATAGACAATCCGTATAAACGATCAGACACATTAGATGAAGAAAGACCGTGTACTTGTGACAGTCGAGTCGAGTGGACCGATCTAGGAGAACATGTTTATCCTAGACATTTAAGGGAAACAACGTGCATATCTACACATTGCTGGTTTGGACACAATCGATGTACCCAGATATATTATACCGTCCGAGTGCTTGCTAGAAAAACCTTACCACATGAAGATTCTTTACTCCCAGAGGCCCTTCGTTCTGATTGGACATTTTTAGATAGAATTGTATCGGTAGGCTGTCTGTGCGGTCGATAATATCAGCGATGGCTTGTTTACATTGTATTACTAAAGTAGATTGACGGAGCCAGTGTCTTTCCAATAATGTTTGCTTTCCGTAAATGTATAAATCAACCTTACGCATCCTTGAATCGATTTGTGAGGTTTATTGAATATTTCTATATTATGATAATATGTTGAGTATAAATGTGACGTACACGTGACAATCAAAATGTTGTTGTTCCCATGGAGATGAAAATGGTCAGTATTACTCACATTAAACGTCTACTGCTTAATTGGACGAATTCAAAAAAAGAAAAAAAAAACTGATCTTTTTTCATTATTTTCTATGATTGCTCTTATCTCACAAATGTAGAAACATTAACAATTTTGTGGTTGATGACTTTCAAATTTTTTTCATATCTATTTTCTTTACCTGATACCGACAAGGAATGACTTCTTGAGAACTGTCACTTATCTCATGTTCATGGTCTGTAATGAGAAAACGACAAGTGTATCTGGCTAGTCGGACGTTCACCCACAAGCCAATGAAATGAACTTCATCTCTAAAATAACCTGCCGTCGGTTGAACTCGTGATTGATCATAAGCAATTTTATTGAATAAGTGCATTTAGTGAACTCGCTTTTTAGTATTATATTTATATTGCAATTATAGCTATGTACGTATATAACCTTTCTTTACACGTCTACTAGACGTATAACGTCTAGTGATATCCCTTGACTATCTTATTTAGAGCGAAGCGCAGTAGGCACTGGTCGAACGCGGATCTCTGTGTAGACACACCATAATAAATTTATTCATAATGTCCAATGTGTTTGCCTTTTTGTGTGGAAATTTAACATGTTTTTGCATACTGTATAGCGCTTTATATATGCGGTGTCAAAATATGGCGGGTTTTATAAATCCGACTTATTGGGGGATATCTTTTTTTGGAGGTTTTATGAAAAGAAAAAAAATATGTATTGTTTTAACCGTTATCACCTATGCCAGTTATATTTTTAAAAAAATAATTGTGAATAATAATAATAATAATCTTTATTCACTAAAGTGATATCAACTATAAGTACACAGCATAAAATATACATAGCATATACATAGAATAACAGAGGGCTATTTTCATGTCGGATCCTACTTTTAATGCCCGAAATTTCTGTTCAGTCAGTCTCGGCGTACGCAAGGCAAATTTCATCTGTATTCCTATTGTGGTCGTTATCCGCACGATTCAGGTCCGTGGTTTCTATTCTATTAACATATTTTCGGTGCTTCCCGGAATCGAAAAGCTCGTTAGTTAGGTAAAGTGTGTCCCTTATCATCTCTGATTATGAGTACATTACGTTGCAGTAAAAACACAGAATGAAATAGAATTGTAAAATGTATTTATACTCGCCTTAAAAGAGGAAAGTCAAGCTCGCCAGATGTGTGCCTTTCCTCTTGTTTCTAAGGCTCGTAGAAAATGTTTTTTATATTTGGCGACAATAATAATGTGTATGTTGTTTCTTTATCATAAGCAGACGACCATCAATATCGTTGTTTATATTTGTATTGCATGTGTCAGTTGGGTTTCAGACCCATTCGTGGTTGGCTATAATTAAGAAATAACTGTATTGTATTTGAATAGTCGGAAGCATAAATTAGGAATTTGACGGTCGAAAATGTTAAAAAGCCAAATTGTCTAAAAGATCAGAAAAAAGTGTCGTTCTATTCGTTTTTCAAGATGTCCTCTATGACGTCCGTGCGTAAACTGTTACCGTTTCTGACCGTCGCTCAACATGAATCAGGCGCCAAAAATTATGTCTTGGTGGTCAGTGACCGTACATAGTTTATCCAGTCAATGCAAATTGACTGCTCAAATAGAACCATTGCAGGATAAAATCAAAATACGATTCCATGTAGTTTCTATGCTGTGATAAGTTGTTATTGCTTGTTTTAATAAAATTTAATAATGTATTTGTATTTGTCAATATTATACAACAACGCAAAGTCTGAAGAATAGTTTGAAGATACCAAAGGGGTAATCAGAAGCCGTAATTCGAAGGACAGACAACATCATGGCTAAATGAAAAGGGACAAAAAGGACAAACAACAATCTACCAAACATTACACATAAAGCTAAAAATCGAGTAACACGAACCCCACTGGAGATAAGGGTAATAACAAAATTACCGAACTCCGAACAATCTTACAAAGGGAAAGTCAAAACTCATAATTATATAAACAGACAAAATCAGTCAACAACCGGAAAACTGTGAAAACCGTAATGACCCTGACTTGGTACAGACATTTCTAAGGAAATGGTGGGTTGAATCTGATTTTAAAGCGCCAATCCTCTCGCTTTCATTACGGTTCAAAGGTTCCTACTGTCACTATAACAGTATTTATAACAATACTTGAACAAAATAGGTAAAATAGTTGTCAAAGCAGTAACAAATTCAGTGAAGTAAATGTCAAAGACACTTTTACGTCACACATTGATAAAAAAAAATAATAATAAAATAGTTTTGACATTTTTGCTGACTTCCTTATCTTTATACATTTTCACTATATGAAAATCCATCGCTTATAATCGTCTCTGCAGAGACGGAATATATTTCGACAAGATCTTGGTATCGGTATTTAATCTTTTTAAGAGATCGAATAAGACGAATCTTTTCATAGCCCTGGTCCAGTAGCCTGTTTCTCAGATGAAGATGATGTTTCGGGAAATCAGAATAATTGCTACTGGCCCTTGCATAACGAATCAATTGCGAGATGTAAACACCATATGCAGGAGAAGCTGGTATATTGATGCACATATTTGGAAAATTTATGATTTTAGAATTGAAGTCGTCCCGTTTATCATAAATTTTAGTACTGAGTTGACCACTGTCGTCAAATTCGAGGTATAAGTCCAAAAATGATGCGGATGAAGCTGTATCTGTGGTCTCTTTAACTTCAAGCTCTGGAGGATATATCAATGGAAGAAATTCTGCCAATCTAGAATTATTGATAGATAAAACGTCATCAATATACCTGTATGTGAAATTAAAGGCTCTAGCCTCATGAATCTTCTTATCTTTTACAAGCTTTTGAAGAAACTCCGACTCGTATGAGTATAACAATAAATCGGTTAGAAGAGGGGCACAATTCGTACCCATTGGTATGCCGACGACCTGCTGAAACAGTGTCCCTCCAACGGAAACAAATATGTTATCGATGAGGATCTTCAGCATACTGATCACTTGTTCCTCGGAGTAGCATGTTTTACCTTTTGGAATTTTGTTTGAAAAATATGTGGAATTGTAGCCTAACAGAACACATTTTGAGTCATAGTTTCTATGACTGAAAGCTTTATGAATTGTTTCTTTTAAGCGGGTTTTTAATTTCTCATGCGGTAGGGTGGTATATAGAGTTGAAAAATCAAAAGTTTTGATGGAGGATACCTGAGAGAAAGATCTTGATTTCAGGTTATCCAAAAGATCTTTAGAGTTTTTCAAAATCCAAATGTGATTTATGCCACTACGCGAGTAAACAGTTTCACAATATTTCTGTTGTCCCTCTTTTACTGCAGACAGAATCTTTATCTGGTGAATAGACAATTCTTTCGTCGAACAAGTTGATGATCCCGCTATGTACCTTTCTTTGTATGGTGTCTTTTGGAGTTTAGGTATCCAATACAAATTGGGTAAATCCTCAGACTCTTTACCAGAGGGAATGTTTAAAGAGGTCATGAATGATCTGTGGTTACCTAGGATTTCATCTTTGTCGAACGAAGTTGGTTTGTATGTGGTATTACTAGAGGTGTTGCTATTTATGCCTAATTCCTTGATTAGGCATTTGAAGTAATATTATTTACATACAAACACTATATTGTTGGAAGCGTTGTCCACAGGAACGATAACATATTTGTCATGAAGAGAGGAAAGACATTTAACAGCTTCTTGGTCTTTAAATACAGACTTAGGTTGACTATTAGCACAATTTTCGAGTTTGTGAATCCGACCTTGTACTAGAGACCTAATTGTTCTAACCCAGTCTGACAAGGACTATAACTCAGGATCTTGGTCTACTTCTCTCTTTATCCAACTTCTGGCATAATCTTCAACAGCATCCATAATTATCTTGAAATTATGTTTCCAATAGATGTGTTGAGGTTCTCTGAAATTAGGACCATGCGAAATCACCTTTCGGAGACTCTAATTAATTAAAATTAGATAGTTTTTGCATCTTTATATAAAATAACAAATCCTTTGCGATACACTAACATTTAACGACATCTTGTTTTGGGTCATGTCAGAGTTCATTTTCAACCGACCAATCAATGATCATCATATTTCTTAAGTACACGTTATAAGTTGTTGCCCGATTGGTCAACATATTTAATTATCTTGCATATATTGGAAGATGAATGAAATGTTACTTGACCTGCCCCCAAATGGGATGTTTTTAGAAGTTAGTATGTTGTCTAAAACAAAATAAATAAATAAACTAAAAAAAAGAAAAGAAAAACGTAAAAAAAGAAAAAAAAGAAAGATAGAACAAATATCAACTTTTAAATAGATTTCCAAAGTAATCAGAACACGTAAATCGAAGGCCAGAGAATACAATAACCAAGATAAAATGGGCAAAAAGACAAACAATAGCCGACAAAGCACTGTGTAGAAAACATGTGCTCCGGAAGAGTGGGTGGTTCCTGCTCCTCTACTAGTGACTTGTTTTAATAATGCAATGTGAATACTACTAGGTTTGGTGATTTCGTTGATCGCATCTATCTCATTGAGCTTGACATAAAGGATACCACAGATACAGATAGGTCTGCTTTATACCTTTACCTACACCTCGAAATTGACAGTGAGGGCCGGTGAAGTACTAATCTTTACGACAAAAGAGATGATTTAAATTTTCTCATTGTGAACTTTTTATTTATATGTAGCAATATTCCAGCAGCACCTGCATATGGAGTATATATCTCTCAGTTGATGCGATATTCCAGAGCTTGTGGTCCCTACCATGATTTCCTTGATAGAGGGTTGCTGTTAACAAGGAAGCTACTGAACCAAAGGTTCCTCTTGGTTAAGTTGAAGTCATCACTTCGAAAGTTTTACGGGTGCCACCTAGACTTGGTTGACCGTTATGGAATATCAGTGTCACAAATGACCACGGATATGTTCCACTTGTCGTAAACACTTCCCGGTCCTTTCCTCATTCACGGCTTATCACCGGGTGTGTAACTAGATTAACACGACGGGTGCCACTAGTGGAGCAGGAACTGTTTACCCTTCCGGAGCACCCGAGTTCACCCACGGTTATTAGTGGGATTCGTGTTACTCGATCTTTAGTTTTATGTGTATGTTTTGTAAATCGCTGTTTGTCCTTTTGTACTTTTTCGCTTGGCCATTGTGTTATCTGTTCTTCTTCGATATACGAATTATGATTACCCCTTTGGTATCTTCAAGCTCTTCATATGATTAATAGATAGTATAGTGCCTATTACTATTCTCTTGATAGATGGTTGTTGTTAGAGGACACGACAGAGACAATCAAACAAAATGAAAAGGAAAGAAAACACACACACAAACGGAGCTACACTGATCCCATATATAATTATTATAAGACATATATGGCATCCGCCATGTTTAAATGAAATATAAAGTACCGATTTACTTGCCAGGTGTACCTGCTAATACTACCTGCAGATTGTCTAAAATCTTAGCAGAGAAAATCCGCCTCAATGAGTCAACTATAGTTGTTAATTCATAGCCTTTACGAAATAGATTATGTACGTTTAGATATGCCTGATTTCATCCATTTAGTTTTGCTAATAACGCCGCTATAAAACATGGAGGAGAATGTCTTTTCTGAACAGGTCAATGGATGTTAAATTATATTTCAATGCACAATCTGTATTGCTGTAATATAATTTAGCGAAAATTTCGATATTTTATGAAAAATGTCTCCTAATTTTGAATTTATTGACAAATGAGTCAGCTAACTATTATAGAAATCATATGCTTGTCACGAGATTATGGTCACTTAAGTCAGAGCCATTATTACAATAAAGAAAAAAGCGCACCAACTAATATATATATAAGCACCATTTCATGAGGCCAAAGGAACATCGTCATCCAAAAATGAAAAATTGACCAAAAGGAAATATAGTTCGTCTCTTTTGTAGTTGTATCAAATTGGTTTTCTTGCTCCTAAGACTTTTAAATTATTAGGCTTCCAAATATTTTGGCTTTGAATGTACTTGCTGGAGGTAACCCCAGAAACGCGCCGTGCGCACTAAATTATGAACACTATCTCAGTTATGTCGTGGTGGTCAGTTATATTGGTGGAGAAAAACCCCGACCTGTTGCAAGTCAATGACAAACTTTATCACATTAAGTTGTATCGAGTACACCTCACCATGAGCTGGATTCAAACTCACAACTTTAGAAGTTATATAAATTGATTACACAGGTAGTTGTAAATTGAATTACACTAAAAAACGTTCACGACCACGACTCCCCAATAATGTGTTTTACAAATTTAACAAAAGCACAATTATTTACAGTTAAGATACCGCATAAATATGTAGGAACATCACAGCAATAACTACATTAGTAGTACATGTATATATCTCTCCGTTAATGTTCTAGAGCTTTTGTTTCTTATCAAGATTCCCTTGATAGAGGGTTGCTGCAAACAATAAAGCTGCAATGTAACAGTGGTCCTGGTGGTAAAGCTGAGTTAATCACGTTCATAGTTTATCGGTCGTCATCATGACTTGGTCAACCGTCACGAAAGTTTGTGTCACAGCTGGCCATGAATATGTCCTGTTTGTCTTTCTTTATTTTGGGCATATTGTATTGGCTGTCCTCCGATTGACGTTTTATGGTATCTTCAAATTTTGCTATCTACGTTGCGATTCTTTGATCTGTTTCCTGTGTTTGATTGGTTGATTGATTGATTGATTGATTGATTGTTGTTTAACGTCCAGCGAGCAATTTTTCAGCTATATTCAGGACGAGAACATTTAAAACTTTAAACGCCACGGGACTCGAAACAAGGAAAGATGATGGGTAGGGACGGAAAATTTTGCCAGTGCAACAGGTCTCTTATGGACCACTCATCATGAGCATATTGCTCATAATGAGCTGTTACACTGGGTTCGTTAACGTGTGGAGAGGGTTGCAATCTCTCAACGCGGGACCTTGGTTTTATTTACGTCTCATCCGCAGGACGGGTTGGTTGTGAATTTTTACATCCCGCACAACCGACGGACGCCCCTTCAAGCCGAAGAAGCTATCGGTCCCATTTCTATACCCCGGGGTTCCCGCGGGGTTGTCCTGTGTTTGATATATAATGTCAGGACATTGAGACGTCATGTATGTTAGAGGCATACACGTTTAGTTAGAAAGAATATGAATTATAATCAACACCAGAGTTCATTAACTGTATACGTATGTCCTAATAGTGCAGTGACAAAGTGAAAATAGTCGCATATTAACAGAGTTTAATCTCACTTCATACTATATGGCTGAAAATTGGCATATGCATAGTTAAATGCATCTTCTTGCAATTTTGACTTTCGTCAAAAATTCGCATGGTGCCATTTTTGGGGAATTTGACCTTTAGTTACGAAATTTCATATTAAATAGAATAGAACACGCGCTAGATTAATTGATTTGCATTTTAATACTGCTTTGAAGATGCATCTTATTTTACCTAATGCAAATTATATAAACCCTATTTCATTCATAATGTATGACACATACAAATTGTAATACTTTGTTAGAAAATTATGTCAAAAGAAAACATGAAATGTCGCTTTATTTTCTAGTTCCACTAGGCTTCAATTCTATTTGATAAAAAATTATCTATCAAACTGTTAAAAAAATTGACATACTATTTGCATTTAATATATTATCTAAACATTAAAATGGTATTATCGCCTCAAAATTATTATCGGAGGCAATCAAAATATACACTACAAAATCCTGGATTTAGACTTCTTCCTGAATCTCATTACCGCTCTGACTCGATCCGTAATTTACGGTCATTATATTTTTTAAGGCATATTTTAGATTTTTGAACAGGTTATATACAAATATATCCTGTTAGCGAGGGCTATTTGCGAAAAATACCGGTTGAGAGGAGAGGCAAATTTCCCGAACTGCCGCAGGGGCGAGGGAAATTTCACTGTCCTCTAAACTGGTATATTTCGCAAATAACCCTCACTAACAGGATATATTTGTTTAATTCCGCCGACTATTAAACATCCAGTAAAACAGTGGCATATAAAAAAATGAATGCAAATAAATTTGAAATATATCTTTTTTTTTAAATTAACAATCAAAACATGTTCATATATAAATGACAACAATAAAGTGAATCGTCAATTCTGAAACAGAACACATAAAATCCATTATATGTCATAAAA
Source organism: Bathymodiolus brooksi (assembly GCA_963680875.1). NCBI lineage: Eukaryota > Metazoa > Mollusca > Bivalvia > Mytilida > Modiolidae > Bathymodiolus > Bathymodiolus brooksi. The sequence goes on along the minus strand of OY804580.1, from coordinate 49,107,039 downwards.
TCTCTTATTTCGTTCATTTCACATTTGCTGCATGTTTATTGTCACTGCGCAATTATGAAATATCATACCGGGGCTAGGATCAGAAGTTTTCTTTCAGTCGATTTCAGAATTCAAAGGTTGAATATGTGTAATGTCCTGAAGAGGCATAGACTGAAGTTGGGCCTCGTTTTCAACTATCTGGTTAATCAAGCTATCGGTCTGAGAGGCAGAAAGCACCAATTCATCCTCAGTTATTGCAGTGTCAAATTCAGAGTTTTCAGTTGATTTTGAGTTGCTTTCTTCTTTAGATAATTCGATTGTGTTGCTGGTATTTTCAACAATAGCGAAATTCGAAATATATTTCGGCATGGATTTTTTCTGTTCATTGGACGTGTACCGACAATAGCTCTTAATAATTTCCTCGCTACGGTGGCCTGAAACTGTAATTACATGGCGTCCTTCGAATCCAGCCTCGCTAAGAAGTGTTATGCATGTCGCTCGAATTTAGTGATTCGTGTAAATTCTGGATAAAGCGGCTCTCTCAGATATTTTTTACATAAACTCGCCTAAGTTATTTTGGCCTAAAGGTTTCCTTTTAAACCAAATGTCATTATCAATAAATGATTCACTTGGACGTTGCCACATGCTTCACACTTCAGATTTCTTCTGTCTAGATATTTGATAAACGATTTCACTGGACACAACGGTGTCCTTGTCTTATACATGCGACCTACCTCGGTTCAAATTGCTCATTACGCAATCCTGGTGGTTTTTCGTAAGTTCAGAAGTTACCTTGTAAATGAACCTCTTCCCGTTATCGTCAGTGCTAACCCCAAAATAACTAGGTTTCATCTCTCACATTTTCTTGACCTCTTCTGTAGAGGTAAATCCAGATCTCAGAAAATCTTTATTTAGGAGACCAGATGGAATGTCAGTGTTAAATACACGGGGATGTGAATGCAGTTTCTGCATGTCACCTTTTTGTATAGTCGCTTATGATGTACTATGTTTTTTCCTTGTTCACGAATCTGTTTACACATTGATTGAAATGAAGTGTTTGCTTCATTGAACTCCTGACCATCGATGATGTTGAATGTTTTAAAGACGGGATGGCTCCTTAAATATATGTTCAAGCGTTGTCTACTAACAAGAAAACTACTCTTGGTGTATAATTCCCCATTCTGTTGTCGAAGATCAATATAAAATTCCTTCAGCAAAAGATTTAAATCTGACGTGCTACGGTTCTCAAAGTCAACGTCATATTCTTTACTATGCAATAATCCCTGAGCAATTTCACTGCAAATTTTGTTGACGTCCCGGTGTTATAGGAATTTATGACATTTAGAATACTGCAGATCTCATCTTCAGTGGCTGATCCAAATCGATTGGCAACGCTGTCAACTGCCATTTTCTTTTCTTTATCTTGACGTCATCCGTGACGTCATAAGCTATTTAAAGAGGGATTTTCCCTCGAGCGTGGTATTTGCCTAGTAAAATGGTATTTGCCTAGGCAAATACCACGCTATGCAGAACTCCCAAGGATAAATACCCCTTTTATCAACCAATCAAAAGACAGCATTCATATATAAGGTGAAATTATACGATATAACCTGGATTGGGGCAGTTTATGCTTAATAAACCGTAAAATGTTCCAAAACAAGTTATACAAGAATAACATTTTCAAAAATTTAAAATATTTAAGAATTGAATGCATTCTTTTGAAGTTTCATTTAGGTATGAAAGCGCTGACCGAAGTACATTTTCAATGAAGCGCGCTTCATGTTGAAAATGTAGTTCGTTCAACGCTTTCATACCCCAATGAAACTTTAAAAGAATGCATTCAATTCTTATAATTATATTTAAATCACACCAAAATTTATTATAGTTGAATTTTTCGCTGTGAATTTTATTTGTGTTAGATTATTTGCTGTTGGAAATTACTGAAAACGCCATTGATTGTTTACATCTGACGTCGTCATGGAGGCATGTGCAAGTTCGGATTTGAGTTTCATTGGGATGTGAAACATCTCTTTTATAATCATGTGACCACTTCATAGCCAATCATATTGTAACATTTCAATCAAAAACGGAAGTAATGTAATTAATCCTCATTATTTAATTTTTGAAATAAATGTTATGATTTCTTGATTTTAATTACGATTGATTGATGAGACTATTTGAATACGGTTGTTTCGAATCATTTCCATTCCGTCAACATTTTGTTATTTTCGTCCGCCAGATCACGTGATTTCGATGGACTAATCGGCATTGAACTTCCGGTGTCAATGTCCACAACAAAAATTCCAATCGATATGTGCCGTTTTGACGTTCGATCCTCAACTTAAGAAAAATTTTACATTTTCTGTAAAAGACGAATATCAATTAAATTATTTTATTTGTATCAAAGACTTCAATGCAGAGACAAATACTTCTTTAAAATTAAATTTGTTTTCTTTCTTTATTGGCTGCTGTCAGCATCATCAAAGGAAAACGATCTGTCTTTATGTATATATTTCTGATATCAGACAGATAGTGGGGTACCGAACACCAGTATTTATTCAGCGGTTTCCTTGGCGTCTCCATATTACAATTACTTATAATCTACCACATCTAAGACTATGATATGCTGACGTTGTCACAGTAATAGCGTAAGCACCGGAAGTCGCCTGTCGATTTGTTCCGACGTCAAGACAAGAAAAAGACGGAACGTGGTCGGAATTGACATGATTCGAAACAACCGTATTTGTCGTTGGTGAATGAATACGTTGGTGACGTCACAATATCAACCCAGGTTATCAAGAATAACCAACCTTTTTTTCAGGTGGATCAGGCAATCAGATTGCAGTATTCACATCAGATTAAATTATTCACTAATATCCTTGAATGATCAGACCAGACATGAGTTCTCATGACTATACTTTTCGAATAATTTGAATGCCATATACAGTCACTTATGGGAACATTTCGCGAATGGGGATGTGCTGCATCACCAACATTTCAATGCTGGGGTATTTTTCTTATGGGAGTCAAAATTGTGTTGGCGGATGTTAGAGCAGAACGTGATGGTAACTAATCAATGCATCTAATAACTTCATCTCATATGTTACCGTATTTCTTTGTTGCGACCCGTACTAATTGTTCAAGATGGATGCCAGCCTACATTATTGATATTCTTGAACTTCCCGAGGACATACGATCTGTTTTTGAAGTCGGTCAGTTTGCCATTAGACCATCATCTGGAAAATTCAATGCCATTTGGAGCGATATGAGTACCGAAAAAAACATTATTAATGACTCAAAGGGATCGTATATATTACGTGTCAGAAGTCTGCACTCGTGAGATGGGCTCTTACAAGACATTGTTAGCGTCTTTCAGTGGTGCGATGGAAGACAACGCTTGTCTTTTCAGAAACTCTGAAAATTCGCACGAAGAAACCAAACCAGCAGCGCTAAAACGCGATGAATAACAAGTGCAAGCATAAGTGGATCAAACAATGACTGAACCCTCTGACGTTGAAGCCCATCCAACATGCCTTATAGATATATCCACATGCTACAAAGGAGGTAGATGATTCTTTATTCACCGCAGTTGACGAAGGAGGTAATATATATGGAAAATTTGTCAACAGCGCATTCATCGTAGATCAGTCAGGGATTTTTACAATCCTATACCTAAGTTAAAATTGAAAACATTTGAACACATGACCTCAACAACAAGACTCAAATGTATATCAGGAGAAATTCTCTTAGGTCACATCAATCCAAAACTTGTTTTCCTTGGAATTAGTAAACTGTAGGGATGATGTTACAGTTTAAGTTGTTCTTTCACACCATATTTATTATATTCCGGTTTCTGTTTTTCAGGATGATGGAACAATGCGAAAATATTGCAAATCAAATCTAGTGAAACAGATGTATCTTCTGTCCTCTCTTTACCCGATTTTCATCGATCTCTCAGAACATATATAAGAGACGCCATGACAGTTATACAGTGCATTGACGTGAAGAACATAAACCTTTGGTAATGTCGCAGCTGATTATTATAGAGATTTAGTTCGTTACGTTACATTTCCAAACACTTTTGAATATATTTTTGACCGATACGACATAAAAGAACTCAACCAAGTCAGCAGAAAGAGAACGTTGTTCAAAAGTGTTTGCCTCCACCACAGAATTTTAGGTAATAGAGGGCAGAACTATACCCGACTGGAAAACGTTTCCTTCTGCACAAGAAAACAAACAGGCGCTCTGCACCTATCTCTTGCAAATTGTTCGAAATGATCATGTTATACAGCCTGTGCATGCACTCTATCTTGCTGGCATTTTTGGAAACCCTGAGGTTGTCAATGTTTTCGCAGAGAAGATTGTCACTGATTGCCCTGATTTGTGCAGCAGTCAGGAAGAGGCTGACACCAGCATGTTGTTGCATGTATCTCATGCCGACAAAAACTGAAAGAGATGGGACATAAAGGTCGGGTCATAATAAAGACGTCCGATACAGATGTGATTGTTCTTTATGTGCACTACTTTCCCCAAATGAAAAATACGGCCGAATTATGGATCCAGATGGGAAATGTATCTTTTGTGTTCTTCTCTCTCAGACATCACCTGCAAAGTTATATCTGCTGCCCATGCTGTATCCGAATGCGACACAACTTCATCTTTCATGGAATAGGTAAAACATCAGTGTTCAAAGTGTTGAAGGAGACAACTGATTATTTTAAGGATTTAGACAAATTGAGAAATTCAGAAAAGGATGAAGTCTTTACATGTTCTAGAAATTTTTTAACAAGGCTGTGTGATCAAAATAAAACCTTCAAACGTCACATCATGACAGGAACAAAAGGTGTGTGAACATTCCTACAGTCGTGATGCAAGTTTGGTCAGAATACCCCCTCTAAAGCAGAACTGAAACAGTATAGTCTTCGAGTATCCCTTCAAACCCAAGGAGCCGTCGTGGTCGTGATTGTATGGTAGTTGAATTTACCTGTGCAACCAGAGCCTATCACCACTAAAAGTTGTGAGCTCGAATCCCGTTCATTGCGAGGTGTACGCGATAAACATTATGTATCAGTGACTTGTGACATGTCGGTGGTTTTCTCTGGGAACTCCGGTTTCCCCCAGCAATACAACTGGCCACCACGATATAACTCAAATATAGTTGGAAATGGCGTTAAGCACCATAAACCAAACCAAATCAAAGCATATCCTTAGACTCGAATATGGACTGCCTCAGATGTTCCAAGACCCAATATTCCATCACCATTAGAATATGGAATGGCAGAGGAGGAGGGTTCGATACAACCGGTATAATTTGAGGGACCGATGTCAGCAGACATTTTGCAAGATCTTGTATGTTCACGTAAGGGTAAATCGCATTGTCAAAGTAATGTGTTTGTTTCGGGCAAAACCTTGCATGTACGTATTAATGCCAAGGGTCAGAATTGTGCATAAAATGCACAAACGCTTACATTGACAGAGGACACTAGTAAGGTAACCAACTAATAAACTTTTCTTAGAACATATTGATGTTATTCTTATCTTTATTTAATTTTAAGCAAGCTTATTGTCACGTGGTTGTGTAAGACAGATGCAAATACCCATCTGGAAAAATAGTATACTAGTACCATGCATGTATGCCTGCTGTTCAAACTCTCATGTTAGTTCGTTTGCGATTGCCCCAGAACAGATATCGTCTTACAAGAGGCATAAATTGTTAACCCTTTCATGGTGCTTGTATACACCTGCAAGTTTATTTTTGGGATAGGTGTTGCACATTTGCTTTTAATTTTCAGTGTAATGTTTTCATTTGTTTGTCTTCCTTCGTCTCTGTGTCTGGTATTGACGTTGTTTCTGTAATTATCGTTCTTCATTTTCACCTCGTTTTTGTCTTCTTCATGAGAGAATGTACATAATGCATTAAATCCACTCAAGAATACTTCAGTTGATTGGATATCGCACAATGTGTGATGTTTTAGTCAAGATGTTTCATTTTGTCTCCTTGCCATTATCTTTTTGGTTTTCGATCTTCTTAATTGTGGGATACAAAACCATTTGTATACCAATGTATTTCAATAATATTTCAACAGTAAAGTTACTGATAAGGTTGATAATATAGTTCAAAAGTTAAACATGTTGTGACTTTTCCCGCGTTTTTCTAAACGTCATAATACGTATTTACAGGACGTCGACTGATTTTTATATCAGTCGACGTCCTGTAAATATATTTTTATTTTCAGACAAAACATATCTTTACTTAACAGGAAAAATTGAAATTTAGAAAAGAATTCTAGAAAAGAAAGACTGCAACTTTGCTTTCTATGTTTTGTACGATGTCAAACACTGCTAAAACTGGTTGATGACTTTTGACCCCAATTTCGGAAAATTTTTACCACATTTGATTTTGACGACATCCATATTATGAATATACATAATTTGACGAATGGAATGGCATATAATATAGCGTATAGTATTTCTGATGATTAAATCTTTAAAAATCTTACTTTGGTCACCGGGCTATAATTAAAATAAAGGAATAATGGTTTTATTGTTGTTCTACATTTCACAGGTACAGTCTGGTCATCAATAATGAGTATATATCATACCCCTCAAATGAATGCAATAAAGACGTAGATGTCGAATACGCTTGTTTCGAATCATTTCCATTCCGTCAAAAGATTTTTTTAATTTTCGTCTGCCAGACCACGTGATTTTGATGGAATGTTAGGCACTGGACTTCCGGTGTCAATGTGCACAATAAAAACTCCAATCGATATGTGGGGTTTTAACGTTCCTCTACTTAAAGAATTCTTAGCATCTTCTGTAAATAACATATATCAATTAAATTATTTTATTTGTATCAAAGATTTCAATGCACAGACAATTACTTCTTTAAAATTGAATTTGCTTGCTTTCTTTATTTATTGCTGTGATTGTACATGCTGCATGAATCATGAAATAAAAATGATATGTCTTGATATATTTTTGTTATCAGACAGCCAGTAGGGTACAGAACACCAGTATTTACTCAGCCGTTTTCTTGGCCTCTCCATATTACAATTACTTATATATATATATATATATTATATGTTATTCAGCTATCAGACAGGGTATATAATGTGACATTCCCGGCTTATGATCTATATTCCCTGAGGCGCAGCCGAAGGGAATATAGAGCATAAGCCGGGAATGTCACATTATATACCCTGTCTGATAGCTGAATAACAAATATATTACGGATTTAACCATTTTTTTGTTAAATACAGAACCAAACTGTCGAATAAATTTTTTTTTTATTTTTTTTTATTTATTTTTTTTTGTTTGTTTCCTTTTTGTTTGTTTATTTTTATTTTCCTTTTGGTTTTTTTTACCACGTACATAGTCCCAATTCGTATTTAAAACCTTATTAAATATTTGCATCTTTTATTTTCATTTTCCGTATTTCTAGATGTCCCTTTTCGTACCTCTGACATTCTTTGTTCAATGACGTCAAATATTTGTCACGTGATATTTTATGTACTGAGGTGTCTCATAGAGGAAAATCCTGTTCAATATTTCTAAATCAACACAATTTCATATGCAGTAAATTTAATAAACTTTATAATTATAACATTAATATATTGCATAACAAAACAACGGGTTTGTGAAACAATTTCAATAATTAAAATGTTAACAATAAGCAAAAACTTGTTGTGGCCCCGGACCTCGAAAGTTTTAAAGGCGGAAACTTTAACACACTTTCACTTGTTGATTGCTATGTTCAAATTTGTAATGGTACAGCCGTGGAACATGGGAGTTTGCTGAATTGTTCTGGTGTTTGTGACGGAATTAACTGTTGTAAGAATTTAAAAACAGCATTTAATTTGGTAAAAATACATTTATTATTCCGTATTATGATATTGATTCAGTGAAGCGTAAATATTTCTGTTTTTGTCAACCACATTGTTATTGTTTTTTGAGGCCCAAATGAGGGAGACCGAAAACGTACATATATACCCCGTCTGTTTTCCGAATATATGCTGACATCCAGGGTTGAATAACCATTGAAAATATGTGTAACAAACTAAATTCGTAATATATAAATATATATATATATACGTCTGAAAATTAAACCAAACAGTGTTAGAATTAGATTTTAGAGCGCTGTCAAGTTTTTGTTCTTCCCTCGACGGGATTTGAACCTACACCATTGATACACTGCAGCACCATTCGCTTAGCCTTACGTCCAGCGCCCTAGACCACTCGACTACATCCACTCCCTAAAAAAGGAGCTTCAATAATCGTAGTGTTACCTTTTCTCGTTAGGCAAATCTAGGGATACACGTAAGACATGTGTATAAGCGTGTGTAGATTGTACATATATACTTAATATTATAATTTGACAGCAATCTAACTCAGCTATTTTTAATATATTGTATAGGATAATGAAGAATTCATTATACAATCACAGGAAATAAAGTATAGTATACAAACGTCTAGAAGCAAGTGACAACCATACAATATATCTATCCCACTGGATCTCAAAGTTACTAAGGATACTATGTTAATACTAAATATGATATACGTCTGAAAATTAAACCAAACAATGTTAGAATTAGATTTTAGAGCTGTCAAATTTTTGTTCTTCCCTCGACGGGATTTGAACCTACACTGCAGCACCATTCGCTTAGCCTTACGTCCAGCGTCCTAGACCACTCGACTACATCATATATATGCACCGCATCTACGACTAACTGATATATTGATACGATATTCCAGAGCTTGCCATGGTCCTAGTATTTAATTCATGTAACGTGATAGTAAGAAACAGTAATGGTATAAGCGCAGACTTGACAGAGATCACCATTGAAAACTATTATAACTACGCTTGCTTCAGCTATTTCCAGAACTTTTGGCACTTGTGTTTGGACTTTTTGATATTGTAGGATAAACACAATATACTTACATTGATGGTAAATATAAAATGAATTTGCACTAGCAGCCAAACAGGCCAGAAAAGCTCGCCAAAGGCTCGTTTTTCTACCTGTTTATAAAGAAAGTACGTACAAATAAATTTGATATTTTACGACAATGTACGTATATTGTATATCTATACGACCTTGTGTTATATTTGTTGATCATTGTGCGACATCGGTGCTACCGGTATCAGATTAATACTAATACACAACAATTCCATATATATACAATATGTGCAAGGAGTCTTAATATATAAAGTTTATGTGTACGAGGGTTAAAAACTAGAAGAAAGTCGAGTATCATCGATCCTTTTCCCAGTTTTATGGCGAATATACTCAAGCTTTATAACTTAAGACACTGCATTAATATTGTGTTATCATTTAGAAAAAACAAATCACTTTTTTATATTTTCAGTCAGCAGGAAGTGAACTGATTAACAACTAGCTTCCAAACGCTCAACAAATAAAACGTTAGAGGGGTATCAGAAAAGTTATATTTCTGTCAATGACCGTGTATCAAAATATTTCTAGTCAATACAATTGGATGTCTCAAATAGAACAAGTACAGGATAATATATTTCATATTTCTAATGTTGTAATATGGTATTTCATTCGCTTCAACAATGATACACTGTGCTTTATTAGATCTCGAATTTGACGCTCACAGTTAACCTTCCATTTCAATTATTATCATCAAAGCATCCACTGATGGACCAAACCTATATGTTCTATTGTTTGTAAACAACAGTCAACCAATCATTGGTCAGTGGATATAAAATAACAATCAGAGGTAACAATACAGCACGACGGAAATAAAAGAAAAAGATGTCATTACCAGGGACAAATATCCAGCTAGGAACTTATTATATCTGATATGATGCAGGTGGACGGTTGAAATAATTACCTAGAAGTAAATTAAACACGTCGAGCGATGTCGGGTTAGGTATTCAATGGGCAATGATCTTCTTAAAAAAATAATGTTTTCACGAAAGCTTCACTAAAGGTTAAACTCCATGATCTGTTGAAACAACTCTCTCACAAAACAACGTCCTGGTTATTTGTCTTTCGCATTACAAAACTAAACTTGAGGTATTACTCACTATACGTACTCGTTATCAAGCAAAAATAAAAATCAAACTTTATCAATAGGATTTGTGTGCTCGCCTCGAATGCGGTAGACCGCAGGTTCGAGTCCTATCGCATCAAATCAAAGACTATCAAATTGGTATGTGTTACTTTTCCGCTTAGCACACAGTATTAAGGAGAAAGAGCAAAGATTGGCAGGCTCGGAATCAGAATAATGAGTCCGAGTGGAGCGACATGTCTATCCGCAGACTGTTGTCTAGCGAGCTAGCACTATAAAAATCCAACTCAGCGTGTTGTTCTAGTACAAATCGGACCTCATCATCATCTCATTGAAAATTAACTTGTTCTCACCATGGTGTAGCTGACAATTTGTTGAATTGGCGTTAATAAACAATCACTCACTCACTCAATAGGAATAAGTGACCAATCCTTTTGTTAAATAGATATCAAAGTGGAATATTTAGCCAATTTCTTCATTCATCTCTTATGTGAAAAATGACTCTCAGAAAACATGACAAGGGGCGCTGCACAAAATCAAGATGTGAAAAGAACACTGCAGTGAGAGTCAAACATGCATCCAATGTCAACAAAACGAGCAATAATCTCCCACCTGAATTCACTGAACACAAAAAGGGGGCACGAAATATAGCGTTGTAAATCCATTTCTTGGTTAATCATTACGGAGTATATGTGTCACAAATGACCACGGATATTTTCCGATTATTACAATCACAATTCGGTCCCTTCCGCATTCCCGACTTATCACCGGGTTTGTAGAATGAGTAATACAACGAGTGTCACATTTGGAACAGGAATGCGAACCCTTTCGGATCACCTCGGTATTTAGTGGCTTCCTTTTGCTCCATCGTTAGTTTTCTGTGTAATGCTTTGTAAATCGTTGTTTATCTTTTTATCCTATTTCATTTGGCGATTGTATTGTCTGGCATTCTTCGATTTAGGGCTTCTGATTACTCAATAGGTATCTTCAAGCTTATTTGTGGACAAGCACAAAAATGTGACAGGGTTAAATTTGCCAATGGAATCTCAACCCTTCCCTTTTGACAGTTGGATTTCAATAGGCAATACATATATAAGCATGAAATTAAAAACCTTCGCATATTCGCTTCCACTCAAAATGACCACATACTATCACAAAATGGAATGACAATATAAACATTGATAGTATAATGTGTCATGATACTGAAATGTAGGACCTTACTAGGTTAGATCATTAGACATGCTCATTAAAATTAAATCGCGATCGAAATAAATTGCAGGGGATTTAAAACGTTGCACTCAAGTTTTAGTGGGGTTCGTGTCGTTCTTTATGACAAATTGCATGTTTTTCGCTTGAAATATCGTGTTGTGATATCTGTTACGATATCGGCATTTACTTAAGTATAATGGTGTCAAATACTATTTCCGTATTAGATGATGTGCGTGTTGCCTCACAGTAACACGATGTGTATCACTAATGGGAACGGCTTACCCTTCCAGAGTTTACCCCCAGTGTTAGTGGGGCTTGTGTTTTTCAGTCTGTAGTTTTCTTAACAGTGCTTGTCGATAATTTTTTGTGTTTTTGTGTTTTTTGCTTAGCCATTATATTGCCTTTCCTTCGAAATACGAACTCTTCTTAGCTCTTTTGTATAAACAGATAAACGTTGGAGAAAACCGAAGGGGTGAACAAAAATGGACAACATAGAGATACTGGCGACATTGGACACACAAGACACAGGACAAATAAACGTTAGAGAAAACAAAAGGGGTGAACAAAAATGGTCAATTCAAAGATACTGGCAACATTGGACACACAAGACACAGGACAAATAAACGTTGGAGAAAACCGAGGGGGTGAACAAAGATACTGGCGACATTGGACACACAAGACACAAGACAAATAAACGTTAGAAAAAACCAAAGGGGCTACCAAAAATAGTCAATTCAAAGAAACTGGCAACATTGGACACACAAGACACAGGACAAATAAACGTTGGAGAAAACCGAAGGGGCTACCAAAATGGACAATTCAGAGACACTGGCAATATTGGACACACAAGACACAGGACAAATAAACGTTGGAGAAACCCGAAGGGGCTACCAAAATGGACAATTTAGAGACACTGGCAACATTGGACACACAAGACACAAGACAAATAAACGTTAGAGAAAACCGAAATGGCGACCAAGAATTGACAATCCAGAGAAGGAAACTGGCAACATTGGACACACAAGACACAGGACAAATAAACGTTGGAGAAAACCGAAGGGGCGACCAAGAATTGACAATCCAGAGACACAGGCAATGTTGCTTACAATTTTTACTTCATCCCAATACATTATTGCGACAATAAGATTCTTATTCGATTCTAATAAGATTATCATCAGCTGGTTATGGCTTGTCATTGATTTAGACATCTTGAAATAATATTGTTCTTTCAAATATTAGGTATTTAATATGTTATCCTGCAAGCTGTTGGAAATAAAATATAACTAAACACGATAAATACAAGATCGTGTATTTGGCTCACTACAAATTACATTGCGATAGCTTCGATTTTTTTTTCAAAACTAAAATTAACTCTAATGACATGTGCACTTTTCAATATTTTATCTTAAGGATAATCAACTTTTTTTTTATTCTTCGTGTAAATTTGATATCCAACCTTTGCTATAACATAATTCAAGGTATTAAAACATGCGCTATATATTTAAAGTTCAGTAAGACGACGACGCCTACGATACGATTGACAAATACTGTAGGGGTTTTCCTCATTCATCACAAATCAGATTTTTTTTTCTTAAGAACATAATATAAATGGATGTGATAATGGGAAGATGATTTGTGACATAACAACGACTATAGCCTACAGGAGCATGTGTTATTTTAGGACATAATTAAATATTAGCTTACGAAGCAGATATTTTTTTTTTTGCAATATTATGCAGATCGGACATGAGCAAACCATAGAAATCAATGCAGTTTCCCATTATATGTGTCACGTTCACATTCTTCACATTTGTAATAATTATTTATCCATGAATATAAATACGGGAACTCCTTGTTATATATTGTTTTGTCTAAAACAAAGTGGAGTGGTATACATTGTCTAGAGGGGTGTGTAATTCTAAATGAAAAGTTTGAAAATACCAAAGGGTTGGGATCATGCAGAGCTATGGTGTTTAACGTCTCTTTCAACAATAGTTCATTTATTCAATAGTATAACATTTGATATATGATGTATCCAGTCAGGAAATTGAGACGTCATGTATGCTAGAGGCATCGACATTTTTTGTTAGAAAGAATATGAATTTAAATCAACACGACAGGTCATTAACTTTATACATAGGTCCTAATAGTGCAGTGACAAAGTGAAAAACAATCGCATATTAACAGAGTTTAATTTCACTTCCTACTATACGGCTGAAAATTGGCATATGAATAGTTAAGTGCATCCTCTTGCAATTTTGAGTTGTCATAAAAAAATCGTATTGTTCCATGTTTGTGAATTTGACTTTTAGTCACGAAATTTCATACAAAATAGAATAGAACATGCGCTAAATAAATTGATTCGTATTTTAATACTGCTTTGAAAATATATCTTATGTTACCTAATGCAAATTCTATAAACCCTACATTATTAATATGTATGAAACATAAACATTTTAATCCTTTGTTAGAAAATTATGTCAAAAGAAAACGTGAAATGTCGCTTTATGTTCTAGTTCCACTAGGTTTCAATTCTATTTGATAAAAAATTATCTATCAAATTGTTAGAAAATTGACATACTATATGCATTTAGTATATTATCTAAACCATAATGGTCAGTTATTGAGTAGCCTTTTAATGCTTAAACGTCCTATGTCAGTTAGTTTGTGAGGGTTTTACGTCCGTCGACCCTGCTCAGGTATTGCGAACAAGTATTTCTTTTTCTTGCTGGGTCTTTGCCTGCTACTTATTTCCCGTGTTGGTGTCGGTGGTCTATCACCAATATATGTTTCATGAAGATAGTCTGGAAAGCGTTTGATGAGTGCTGGATCGTACGGGTCGAATGACTCAGATAGAGACATCGATCCGTCTCTGTATTCCGTCAAGTTGGCCAATTTCATTCTGTTGTACGTACTTCGTACAGTTGTACAGTTTTTCCATTCTTTGCTGGTATCTTCAGTTTCGGTGGGATTTTTCGATGTTGGTTGCATACCAGTATATGTGCATATTGTCTGTGTCGATCGCTCCTTTTTTTTGTCAATACTGTTGGAATGTTGATGGCTTGGGCGTCGCTGTCGAGCTGCCCTGTTTGTGTCGTTTCATCTGTAGAGGGGTTGATGTTGTCTGTCTGTGTTTGAACACAAATTTTGTTGTCACCAACGTCTTCCCTTTTCGCCTTCCACTGGTCCATGCGTTTGGCGTTTCTTCTCCTGGTGGAAGGTGAGAGGTACTTCTTTTTCTGGGCCCGGCTGGTAATTTCTCCTGTTTTTTCAACGGATGTCGCAGCCTTGATCCACACCAGCTTGACCGATACAGCGCCAGAATTAACTTGCAGGTCACAAGTTAATTTCTTACCATCTACCCCTGCGTGCTTGAGAAGTCCAACCAATTCGACAGGTAAGTCCATTATTGAGTTGAGTTGTTTGTTGATTTCTGCTCACTGTAGAGATGTATCCGCTAGTCAAGTTTAGATCCGAATGTCATATGTCACATGATACAATGAAATATATACATTGAAAGCACATGTCTGTTATTTTATTTTGATGGGTTGACTCTTACACTATTTGTACTTACTCCATGTAGATGTTTACACTTCAGAAAAATATAATTAACATGGAGACCCAATTGATAACATTTTTAACAATGAACCAAAATGTTGACATTCATTGTCAGAGTTCGTATATATATCATATATTAATATACATAATAATGTACATATAGAAAAAAATGTTGATTTGAAAACTGATTGCTAATATATTTTTCTAAACATTTATAGAAGTCAAACAGACTATATGTAGCTGTTGACTTCTCTGTAACTATATGCATTTGGTTTGTCAGAATAAAATTCATCCATTCATATATTATCAATATTAATTATTCTGTTCCTTATGGGGCACTCTTTTTTGGCAATACATCACTTGTTTGTTTGTTATATTTGCAATAAACCTTTTCGATTATGTATTTATATCTTATTGAACTAAAGTGGAATATATATTTACAATATGGAAATAAATTACCTTTAGTATAACGGGGCCATTTTCAGGAAAATATATCTGCATTCAAGAACAGATTCACATCATATTTGACAGAGTAACACACAAGAAACACTGCTTTTAAACTGCACGTGTTAATATGTCTTTAATATTTAATATTTGAAAACATAACATAAAATACTTGCGTGATGGGTCTTAGACCCTTTACAATTTAATAATGTAGATGTAGATCTGCTATTATGGAAGAACGTTTTACGTGTTATCGTTGTATACATAACCTGAAGTCGACTCATGAATAATGTTATTACAGAACCGCATCATAAAGACTTAATTAGTCTAAGTCAGGTATCCAAGATATGTAGACTACATTATTTTGCTGGTAATGATAGATGAAATTTTATCAAATTTCCTCGAGCAATTTTCTTTCAACATCAGTTGCATCACCCAAGATAACTTCATCATTGACTATTATATTTTTGCACAGTGCTTTCGTTTTACTGATATTTGTTGGAAACACTCGACATATCTTTAGTTTTTCCATTACCGTCCATTACCATCAGGTCTTTAAATTACATTTTTGTGAATTGTAGTGTCATATTTGATGCTCGTGTCGCTTAATAATGGTATGATGGGTGCCACTAATGTAGCGGGAACTAATTATCCTTCAAGCGCATCAGTTTTCAGTGGGATTCCTGTTGTTAAATCTCTAGTTTTCTGTACTGTGTTTTGTAGATAGTGGTTTGTCTTTTTTTCTTTTTCTTTTCACCAATTTCTTCAATTTACATTTTTTGATTACCCTTTAAAATCATCAAATTCTTCTTATTTACATACGAAGTGTACTCGATACAACATTATGCGATAAAGTTTGTCAGTGACTTGCGACAGGTCGGTGGTTTTCTCCGAGTACTCCGGTTTCCTCCACCAATAAAATTGACTGCCACGATATAACTGAAATATTGTTGAAAGTTGCGTTAAACACCATAAACCAATCGAAAGGACATTCGATTACTTTTAATCCATCATGTCACACTTCTAGTTGTTTGTGGTAGTTCGATTCATTGCATCTCTTGTTTCCTTTAGATTGTATGTTTCGTAGGTGTTGTAATGTCTATTTCTTCTATTGACGGTGTCTGATTACCCTTGTGGTGTCATCATACTTTTCTTGTATTGTACTTTGCTATTTTGCCGTAATTTTCGCGTTTTTAATCTATTGGGGGGGAAGAAACATAAATTGTGTTTATTTAGACATGAAATAAATAATATTGACATACTAAAAAACACCATCATTCTTATATTTAAAACACATCGGTGATGTAATGGTTATCGTGCTCTCCTCTAGTGCGGTTGATCGTAGTCAAACCAAAGACTATAAAATTGGTATATATTACTTCTCCGCTAAGCACGCAGCATCAATGAGAACAGGCACATACTGGTTGGCTAAGACTCAGGATAATGGGTTCAAGTGGGGCGACATTTCTATCCCCGGATTGTTGTTTCAGTGAGCGAGCACTATCAAAATCAGCTGAGCATGTTTTTCCAGTACAGAGTGGACCTTATCATCATTTCATTAGAAATTAACTTGTTCTCGCCATGATATAGCTGAAAAATTCCTGAATTGGCGTTAATACAACAATCACTTACTCACTCTTATATTTCATTTTTATTTTACTCCGTGTACCTCATGGAGGTTTGACTCAGTGCACCTGTTGGGGATTCTTCCAGAAACGCGTGGTGCAATCTAAATAAGATATCTTTGTTGATCTATCTTTTTTTAATAATTATTTGTAAGTAATATACACGTTTCTCATCTAATATAACATAGAGTTTCATGTTACGACATTATCTAACTACAGGTATTATATAAACGTTTCTCACCTAATATAACATAGAGTTTCATGTTATGACATTATATGACTACTGGTATTATATAAATGTTTCTCACCTAATATAACATAGATTTCATGTTACGACATTATCTGACTACTGGTATTATTCCCCCACACACTTACACAGATTCTAAAGTTTCTATCTTCATCAAATGCTGACCGCATTCAACAAGTTGAAGATTATGTCTGAGGTAACGCAAAACCAATTGAAATAGATAACCCTTATCTATTTCAATTGGTTTTGCGTTACTTCAGTGGGTCAAAATTACCGAACACCGAGCAATCTTCCAAAGGGAAAGGCAAAACTCGTAAGTCAACAGACAAGATCTGTCAACAACCGGAAAACTGGGAAAACCGCAATGGCCCTGACTTGGTACAGGCATTTCCAAAGAAATAGAGGGTTGAATCAGACTTTACGGCGCCAAACATCCTGCTTCCATTACGGTTAAAAGGTTCCGGTTGTCACTATTACAGCATGTTTAACAATACTGGGACAAATTAGGTATAATAGTAGTCAACGCAGTACTTTATGAAAATCCATCGTTTATTATCGTCTCTGCAGAACGGTTCAACTAAACGGTCATCTTCTTACTCAGTTTGATTTCAAATGAGATGGTGAATGACGTCATGTCTAAACCACGATTACTTAATCCTTATCCTTATACATTTTCATATTTACTTTATGAAAATCCATCATTTATTATCGTCTCTGCAGAGACAGAATATTTTTCGACAAGATCTTGGTATCGGAATATAAACTTTTTAAGAGATCGAATAAGGCGAATCTTTTAATAGCCCTGGTCCAGTAGCCTGTTCTCATATAAAGATGACGTTTCAAGAAATCAGAATAATTGCTACTGGCCCTTGCATAACGAATCAATTGCGAGATGTAAACATGCAGGAGAAGCTGGTATATTGCTGCACATATTTGGAAAATTTATGATTTTGAAATTGAAGTAATCACGTTTATCATAAATTTTAGTACTGAGTTGACCACTGTCGTCAATTTCGAGGTATTAGTCCAAAAATGATGCGGACGAAGCTGTATCTGTGGTCTCTTTAACTTCAAGCTCTGGAGGATATATCAATGGAAGAAATTCTGCAAATCTAGGATTATTGATAGATAAAACATCACCAATATACCTGTATGTGAAATTAAAGGCTCTAGCTTCATGAATCTTCTTATCTTTCACAAGATTTCAAAGAAACTCCGACTCATATGAGTATAAAATTAAATCGGCTAGAAGAAGGGCACAATTTGTACTCATTGGTATGCCGACGACCTGCTGAAACAGTGCCCCTCCAAAGGAAACAAATATGCTATCGATAAGGAAATCCAGCATACTGATCACTTGTTCCTCGGAGTAGCATGTTTTACCTTTTTGAATATTGTTTGAAAAATATGTGGAATTGTAGCCTAATACAACAAATGTTGAGCCATCGTTTCTATGACTGAAAACTTTGTGAACGGTTTCTTTTAAGCTGGTTTTTAGTTTGTCATGCGGTAGGGTGGTATACAGAGTTGAAAAATCAAAAGTGTTGATGGAGGATATCTTAGAGAAAGATCTTGATTTCAGGTTATCCAAAAGATCTTTAGAGTTTTTCAAAATCAACATGTGATTTATGTCACTACGCGAGTAAACAGTTTCACAATATTTCTGTTGTCCCTCTTTTACTGCAGACAGAATCTTAATCAGGTGAATAGACAATTCTTTCGTCGAACAAGTTGATGATCCCGCTATGTACCTTTCTTTGTATGGTGTCTTTTGGAGTTTAGGTATCCAATACAAATTGGGTAAATCCTCAGACTCTTTACCAGAGGGAATGTTTAAAGAGGTCATGAAGGATCTGTGGTTAACTAGGATTTCATCTTTGTCGAACGAAGCTGGTTTGTATGTGGTATTACCAGAGGTGTTGTTATTTATGCCTAATTCCTTGATTAGGCATTCGTAGTATTATGATATACATGCAAACTCGATGTTGCTGGAAGCCTTGTCCGCCGGAACAATAATATAGTTGTCTTGAAGAGAGGAACGACACTTAACAGCTTCTTGGTCTTTAAATACAGACTTAGGTCGACAATTAACACAATTTTTTAGTTTGTGAATCCGACCTGATTATTCTACCTCAGTCTGACAAGGACTCTAACTCAGGATATTGGTCTACTTCTCTCTTTATCCACCTTCTAGCATAATCTTCAACAGCATCCATAATTATCTTGAAATTATGTTTCCAATTGAATTGATGTGTTGATGTTCCCTGAATTTAGGACCATGCGAAATCACCTTTCCGAGATTCTCATGCTGAATGATATTCAGATCACCAGTGATTACATGTCCAGATGGGTTGTATTGAAAAGGAGAGTGGGAGCCGTCACAAGTCAGAGGGTTCTTGAGATACCCTTCTATGTTAATATCTTGCAATGCTTCTTTGTAGTTGAAAATTTTACGGCCAATGCTGTTAGTGTAGCAATAGGAGACAATGGGAACAGATTGATTTTTGATATATGGTGGAATTTCTATTATGACCTCTTTTCTATTAAGAATGTTGCTGATGTTAATAGCATCGATTCCTTTGTTAGCAAACGGAATATGGAGGAATGTTCTGTTGTTATCATGAAGAGGTTCAGATCGAACTGGTTTGAAAAGACGAAAAGACGCCACGTCACATATAATACTAGACAATCTGTACTTAGGAGAAAAAAGGATCTACGCCTCCTTTGTCAAGTCCAAAATCCCTAACATCTTTGAGGTAGTTTACAGGTAGTGAAAATAAGATTGCACGAATGTGATGAATTCCAAGAGGTTTCTGTATATTAGAAAGTAAATCATTAAAAGTATTTTGTAACGGTCTTGGTTTAGAGGACTTTTCAACATTCAGATGTTGAAATCTTTTATGACCATGGCTACGTTTAGCTCTTGGATTAGTATTAAAAAGGCTCATCACGTTGATTTTGCTGCAGACTTGACAAATTCCCCCACTCCTTTGATGTTATCATTGCAGCCGTAAGGTATTGCAGTACCTAACTCCTTAATCCAAAACAACTCTCTATCGGTACGGTAAGGTGTACTAAGTTTTGGACTGTTTGTATGATGGTAAATCTTCTCGATCTTTCATCGTCAAACATAGGTAAGAACTAATTACAGGTATCATAGATTAGTTTTTAATAGGGAGACGGCAGAATCGAATGACATTCCTGAAATAGGCTGACCTATAATCTGAACAGACTTGATATTATCATATATATTGTATTTAATAAAAGTTGGAAGTATTGTAGGACTCTTATATTATACATTACGGTTTTTTCTGTTATCTTCTTTATATATAAATAAAAATATATTTCAATGTGTACTTATGGTCGTTCTTTTTATATCAATAGCGCATACAGACCTGACTTTTATAGGGTTAGGGATATGGTGCTTAACGCCACTTTAGCAATATTTCAGCTATATCGTAGCGGTCAGTTTTATTGGTGGAGGAAACCGGAATACACGAAGAAAACCACCGACATGGCGCAAGTCACTGACAAACTTTATCACATAATGTTGTATCGGGTACACATCGCCATGATCGAGATTCGAACTCACAACGTTAGTGGTTATAGGCTCTAATTACATAGGTAGTTGTAAATCCAACTACCATACGATCACGACCACGACGGCCCCCACCTGACTATTATAAAATGTCAACACATTACCTTCAGTTTTATTTTTACCGTGTCTTGTTAATTAAAATACAATTGTAATTGGTTGCTATGGAATATATGGCATTCTAATTACGATTTTCCTGAAAATAAAATAAATATTTTCATGATTTTATTTTCCAATTTACATAATGTTAATCTATTATAATAACCATGCAATAATGTATCATAATATCGATAATATATACATATTTACATGTTAGGGTTATGGTGTTTACCGCCACTTTCAAAAATAGTTCGGTAATATCGTGACGGTACGTTATATTGGTGGAGGACACCAGAGTACCCGGAGAAAACACCGACCTGTCGCAAGTCCCTGACAAACTTGATCACATGACGTTGTGTCGAGTGGGATTCGAACTCACTACTTTAGCATTTTCACATGTAATTAAACGTCTTTTATAAAACGTTCATGATAAAGAATGATTTTTGGATGATGCTTGGCTTTTGTCGAAGTGTACTTAACAGAAGAAATAAGAATTTACACAATGCAGAGGTTTGTGTATGTATTTTTGTCATACAATCGATAAGTGTATCATGGTTTTTTTTAATTTTCAAATGACTTGACATTTTAGATATTCATATATCACAAATTCATACGAGGGCCCGGGTGGCTCAAGAGTTAGGTAGTTGGATTATCTAACAACTCATACAAGCCTATCACCAATACGGCGTGGGTTCGCGCCCGAATTTCTATATTACAAAAAGGGTGCACTCGACCCACAGCCGCAAGTGATAAAGTTTACCAGTTGTTTGCCCATGGTCGGTGGTTTTCTCCGGGTACTCCGGCTTCTTCCACCACTAAAACTGGTCGCCATGATATAGCTGAAATATTGCTGAAAGTGACGTTAAAACACCAAAAATAAAAAATAAATCAAATTCATAAGAAGTACACAATTATTATTTTTTAATGTCTGGCGTTATAGTGAATTATTGTATTTTCAGAAATAATAATAAATGTTCAAGATCAAGTTAATCTTTGACTACTGAAGCTGGACGTAAGGCTAAGCGATTAATGCTGCAGTGTATCAATGGTGTGGGTCAGAATTCCGTCGAGGGAGAACAAAGAGTTTGGCAGTATAACATTGTATAACATTGTTTTTAGAATGGAAAAAATATATATATATCTTTTTTTTTCTTTGCTTTTGCATTATTACGATACAAAGGTTATAAAACAGGATAAGAGCATGTAAAAGGTGTGCTATCAGTAATGGATGTCCTAAATCACCATTTTATCTGTATAATTTTTACCTTCTAAATGTTTTCCATGATAGAAACCACATGAATAACAATACGAAAGCATCTGATTTATGGTGTTGAACGCCACTTTCAACAATATTTCAGCTATATCGTGGCGTTCAGTTTTATTGGTGGATGAAAAACCGGAGTAGGCGGAGAAAACAACCGATCTGTCACAAGTCACTGACACACGTTATCACATAATGTTGTATCGAGTACACCTCGCCATGAAAGAGGTTCGAACTCACAACTTTAGCAATGATAGGCTCTGATTGCATAGGTAGTTGTAAAACCACTACCATACGATCACGACCACGAAGCTCCTTCATCTTTTTGGATATTTGGAACTGAGTGTTGCAATGGTCTCAAACGTCACCGTTCTTTTCTTTTTTTACTTTTCTGTTCCTTCTTGCTTTCACTGGCCATGAGATGAATCATATAAATGTTATCAGTGGGTTGTCAAGTAGGCACAGCGTTCGTTACAAACGATGATGTCAAGTGAAAGAAAAGTTTGAATAAAAAGAAGGATAACTCTAACTTCACATCAGTACTATGCAAATAATAATAACTATAAATATGATGGGATGGAGTGAGTCTTTTCTCATACTACTTTGTGACGGATGTTTATAATAACTATAAATATGATGGGATGGAGTGAGTCTTTTCTCATACTACGTTGTGACGGATGTTTATAATAACTATAAATATGATGGGATGGAGTGAGTCTTTTCTCATACTACGTTGTGACGGATGTTTATAATAACTATAAATATGATGGGATGGAGTGAGTCTTTTCTCATACTACTTTGTGACGGATGTTTAGCGGAGAAGCAACAAATACAAGTTTATTTTGTTGTCTTTGGTTTGACCAAACCGGGGATCGAACTCACAATCTACAACACTCAGGACAAGCACACTAACAATTACACTTCCGATGAAATTATATAATACATTATATATGTTTACAGCTATAGTATCATGCTCATGACATCAATCAAATTATATATGTTTATAGCTATAGTATCATGCTCATGACATCAATCAAATTATATATGTTTATAACTATAGTATCATGCTCATGGCATCAATCAAATTATATAAGTTTATAGCTATATAGTATCATTCTCATGGCATCAATCAAATTATATATGTTGATAGCTATAGTATCATGCTCATGACATCAATCAAATTATATATGTTGATAGCTATAGTATCATGCTCATGACATCAATCAAATTATATAAGTTTATAGCTATAGTATCATGCTCATGACATCAATCAAATTATATATGTTTATAACTATAGTATCATGCTCATGGCATCAATCAAATTATATATGTTTATAGCTATATAGTATCATGCTCATGACATCAATCAAATTATTGCATATAACAGGAAGGCACAAGGTTCAACTACACAATAAATGTCTTAAAATGAAAGAGAAAACTAATATCACACTGCCGGCCGGAACAGTTCCAAAATACCACACTGTCGGAACGGTTCCAAATAACCACACCGTCGGAACAGTTCATAAATATCACACTGTCGGAACAGTTCCAAAATACCACACTGTCGTGACAGTTCCAAAATACCACACTGTCGGGACAGTTCCAATATATAATGGTAAAATCGTAGAAAGAGTGGCAAAATATATACCATGTACTTTATTGACAAGCGAAGACACAAGACATGGTAGACGTTCAAACGGTAACTTAGATCAAGATTTGATTGTTTTAAAGTTGTAAAGTCGTGGACTGTTTCAGGACAAAAGTTATACAAATTCAACTATGCCAGTAACATTATGTCTATTTTTGGTTTGATGGTGATGAAATTTGAGAAAACAATCCATATTTGATGCCTTTCTATATTTCCAATTTACAAATACAGAAATAAAACCCCTTCTCTATTTCATGTAAATCTGCAGTTTACAATGTTCGTCAACTTCAATCTTACGTTTGATAAATGTATGGTACCACTCTCATTTCATGTTAATAAAAACAAATAACTTAAATAAACCAGGCAAACCACTCCCAAACACACACAAATCAAAAGGGAGTAAACATGGACCGAACATCGTCCTTGCGTGATTTATTTTTTATTGTTTTTTGGTGTTTTAACGCCACTTTCAGCAATATTTCAGCTATATCATGGGGACCAGTTTTAGTGGTGGAAGAAGTCGGAGTACCCGGAGAGAACCACCGACCATGGGCAAGCAACTGGTAAGATTAATCACTTGCTGTTGCGAGTCGAGTGCACCCTTTTTGTAATTTACAAAGCCGGACACGAACCCACGCCGTATTGGTGATAGACTGGTATGACTTGTTAGGAAATCCAACTACCTAACTCATTGAGCGACCGGGTCCCTCGTCCATACGTGAATATCGTAGTGGAAGTCACAATATAGAACTAAAGTATACATACATGTAATTGGACAACATAAACAAGATGACTCCCACTAAAACACAGGGGCGAACTTAGTTTTCACGGCAGGGTAAATAGTACCTGCTCCACTAGTGTCATCCTTCGTGTTACTCATATTTAAAATCATGAAGGAGGAAAGTACGGAATTCAGATACATTTTCATTCTATTTCAGATACATTCAAACACTGTCCTGTGTAGTCAGAATATGTATCAACAAACTGCAGTAGCATTTATCATCAACTAAAAACAAACTGAATCGTTTATACGTACCCCTGGCATTTAAATCTTACAAATGTTACAATGCAATATAACCTATTATCTATTACTAATACATGGAAAGAAAGATAACTCAGTATCAGATACTTGTCATCATCTCGTTGTTACGTATTAATGTTAAACATCAATGTTACTATTTAATTAATGAAAATACTGGCAAAAGTCTCTATAAATATCATTATTATCAAGATTACTATCACTGGCTCGATACCTCTACTGGTGGACTATTAGTCATGTTCAGTAGTCAGTGCTTTGGCACTGTTATGGTTTCTTAGACACATTTGCATTACAATTTACAATTCCTAAATAATGTAATTATTATTAAAACTAAGGTACTCCTTCCTCAGGCATAAGCGACTTTGTCTGGTTCAGGACCTCTGGTATTCTTGTTCCCAAAGCTTGTGAAATTATTTGGCTTTGAACATACCTGATGAAGGTTATTCCAGAAACGCGTCGTACCTGATGAAGGTTATTCCAGAAACGCGTCGTACCCACTACATAAGATATCTATGTTTTTATTACTATGTCTTCCTCACCCCTCTTACAAGAAAGGTGATAGACAATAAAGAATGATAGTGCACAGAGTGTACCCTCTATAAATACGAAGAACATATCTTCTTTCCCTGCTTCTATGATATTTCAACAGGGTTGATGTTAGGGTTATGGTGTTTAACGCCACTTTCAACTATATTTCACCTATATAGTGGCGGTCCGTTTTATTGGTGGAGGAAACCAGAGTACCCGGTGCAAACCACTGATACGCACAAATGGCTATAGATTGAATAGCTTTTATCCTGCAATGACAGCATTTACCGACCAATATAGCCTGCCCAATATTTTTTTTTATATTGGTCAGTTATAAATAGAACATACAAATGTAAGCTCCGCCCACTTCGGGGCACATCTGGGGATATTGTTTTCAAATACATACACAAAATTATTTCAAATACTTTTAGCATCGTCCAGTAAATATTTATTTACGATTTAAAATTGCATGATAAATACAATACATGTGCACTGTCGAAGCATATAGGTAAATATGTGTATTCGGCGCGAAACACGGGAAAAGGCTCGGTGAAGCCTCGCCTTTTCCCCCTTCTCTAAGGCTCATGCACATATTACCTATATGTTTCGACAGTGCACAAGTATTGTATATTTAAGACCCATTTATGTTATATGATTTGACAGCAATGTTAAGGAACAATATACACAATCAGGGCAGAAAACATTGTTTAGTTGTTTTGATTGTTGTTAAGCGTAAGCTGTTTCACTTATATTCATTCTTGACAAGACTGCAAACATTAAATTTAGTAATCTTGTTATTAATGGATGGTTTGAAATCAAATGAAAGAACAAAATTAACTTCCCACACAGACACCAAACTTATGTGGATATGAGTGATCAATATCGGTTGAGGGATGATAACAGTCCTGTTATGGAAAATGTCATCCATTGATCTATGTATAGAAAGGCTTGATATCGTGTTATCATAGTTTTGCCTCAATATCTGCCCATTGGCTGATATCGCTGTGGCACTTTCGGTGTTTACGCATGGGCAAAATTGACGTTATTACTTATAAATATGTGATAGAAAAAATTGTGCACTTGCTGCAAAACAGGCTAAATAAGCTTACCAAATGCTCACTTTTCTAACTGTTTCTAAAGCACGTACAAATATATTTTATTCTTTCCAACAATGTAGGTATATTGTATATGTGGTACCAAGTAATATCTTAAGCATACACTAATTAAATAATCATAAAATATTCAGCACACATCTTATATATTTGTATCATGAATGACTACAAACACACCTTTTCATTTACCTTCAATCTGTCGCAAAGTTTCTTTATTGTAACTCTAAAAGCGTAGAAAATGAACTTCATTTTCTAATGTCTTGTCCTAGGTTTGAAAACCCCAGAAGAGAACTCTTTTCAAATGTCCTTAATTCTAATGCTGCTATATTAGGTGCAGAGGATAAATTTGTTTGGATATTGAGTAACGAAGATCCATCTTGCGTCAGAGAACTCGCAAAATGTATTCACTCGTGTTTTCAAATGGCACCATAGTTCTCTGCATGCATGTTTTATATTTTAACTTTTCCAAATACAGTTATCTCTCTTTCATTGCCTCCCAATGCAAACTATAACCTATAATTTTATTTGTTATTTTATTATGTCATTCTTCTTTCAAGAACTATCTCATAATCTTTGTCAACCTTAATGTTCAATGATTGAGCTTTCTTTAATAAAGTATTTCGTATTTCGTATTTCGTATATTAATTCTACCTTTTTTCAGTGCACAGATAAAATGCATCTAGTAAGATATATTTTATAACATTAAACGGCCTATCATGTTTTTATTAACAAACAATTTTACCAACTCTACAGATAAATATGCTTGGGGGTATTTCATTTCATTTTAAACATATTTTATTCATAAATAAATGAAATGGATTGGATAGCAGGCAATAGCCTATATAAATCCTCTCCATACACAAGGCAACAGCAACAATCAATAATGCATGCAGTTAATATTTACAATACACAATATAGAATTTCATACTCAAAGGGAAATAACTCGAGTATACAATAGCAGTCAGAAATCTCATATATTCAGTTATTGATAAGTAATTAACATTGATTAGATTTTATCGACAATTTGGCTGATATGAGATCTACTAATTTTTTTTAAATACAATTAGTTGCTATCTAAAAGTGTTACCAGTGTACGATGTTGCTAGATTTATTACCTCTCAATTTAATTTAAATACTTAAAAAATCATAGTGTAAATATGAGATTTATGACATTATATATACATGTATATATTTATAAAACAAAATAAATTATAAATAGAATATCAATAAGTTAATTTAATTTAGTCATGTGAGAGGAATAGTACCGATATTTGCAATCATGGTCCATCATATGTGAGAATACTGTTATAGTTTAAAATGTTTAAAAAATTAAATTTATATTACTATATTATTATCAAATCGTTTGCTCCGCTTAATAAAGGAATGTACTGCACGAAAAAGTTTTACATTCTGATTATAATCAGAGGTTTCACTTCCATAAAGAATGGTTTGAATAGTAAATTCTATGTTAAGTTTATTAAAGGAATCAACAAGTTGTTGCCTATGAATATTATATAAGGGCAGTGCATAAAATAATGGGAGGGGCTTTCACAGGGATCATTGCAATGTGGGCAAGATGGTCTGTCAGATAAGGGATGTTGCTGCAAATATAGATTTAGATTGCTAGCATCATTCCTCATCTGACAGTGTGTGATATTTTCTTTTCTGCTCGGGGGTATGTTTGATAGTGCTCTAAATTGTTAGTTAATAAGCAGGATGCTAATTTAATTTGTATATGTAGATGCTTAATTTAGTCCGAACGAAGAGTATTTAAGACAACCTTCATCAGATAGTCTTAAAGTCAAGAGATGGGAAAGTCAAATAGCAAAATATGAATGTTTGCCTCAATCGTGAACTTTCATTGAAATTCATTCCACCAGGTTTACAAAATGTGCCGACCAATAGACCATTGCATAGTTTCGATCAATAATAATAATCTTAGAAAAGATGAAGAAGTTGAGATGGAGGAAACAGTACCTGATTGCAACATTGAGAATAACTAATAAGCATTACAGGCGCGTAGCTGCCTTTACGCAAAACATCAATTGCTTGCACATCATTTTGGCAAAGCAAATTGTTTTGCTTGCACTAAAAAATATTATTACTGACATGGGAAGAATCCCACTTTTACTGAAACGTGAAACGTGTTTTATATGCGATCTGGTAGAAGCGGTCAAAGAGAGTGAAGTTGTTATTAATCAGTTAACTTCGGAACGAAACGACCAAACTGTGTGGGACCCGATCGTTATTTGATATGGTCGTTTCTATTGCCGATCAGTTTGAAATTCTACCGGCTATTCCAAGGAGAACGGGCCGACAGATCAACCGAACTGGTCATCCCGCTGATAACCCTAACCAGTTTTGGCAGCGGTCTATGTACTACCAGTTTATGGACTATTACATAACAGAGCTTACCGCGAGATTACTTGAAAATGGCGGCAGATACCAGGCACAATACTTGATACCAATGAACTTGCCTAGAATAACACCAGACACCGTAGATGTTATATTTGACACATACAAAACCAATTTACGTTGCGACATAGTTATGTTTTAAAGTCGAAATCAAAAGGTGGAAAGCCCGTTGGGCAACATTTACAACCGCTAAACCATCGAATCTGAAGGACACCCTTAACGTCACAAACGAAGAGCTCTATCCTTCGATCAGCACCGTTTTGTTGATAATTTACACCATGCCTGCCAGCACAGCTACGACGGAGAGATGATTATCTGTTCTTAAAACGTACTTGAGGGCAACAATGCTGCAGGACCGCCTGACTTCTTTAGTTGTACTGTATGTACACAGAGATATAGATATTGACATCGACAGAGTCATGCGCTCATTTACTTTAGGAAAATATCGTCATATTGACTTTGGGTACGGACATTAAATTCAAACAACGCAAACTACTATGTGTTTTGATTTTTACAGCAGGAATTCATTACTTTCATTATTTTGAATTATTTTGTATTGCCAAATTTGTATTACAAATATACAAAATAACTCTTAAAACAAGTGGACAATATGGCAATATGAACAGACTGCGAATCAAAAGGTGCATGCAATAACGTGTTATTATTTTTGTTTAAATATTTTTTTCAGTTGTACTTTGTAACATCCCCGTTAATCAGCAAAGCTTTTTAAAAAGCAAATATTTAGTATCCATCAGATTGTTCATACGCTAGCTTTCTAAAATAAAATTTTAATAACCAAGGCGGACGGTATATATAAAACTGAATTCATAGGAACAAGTCGCAGATTTCAGGATTCAAGGCATTTCTTTTTTAACAGGTGTTGTACCTCATATTTCCTTTGTTCATATTCATTAACTTCTTGAAGTGTTTTGTCAACCGATGCATGTTTTCTGTATGAAACGTGATGGTAAAAAAAGGAGCGATTTAACAACAGGAATTGCCCTCTCTAATTGCTAGAAATGCTGACCTTCCGGGGGCTTAGCCCCCCTGGTCCTCCTACCAGGGCGTCAGCCCTGGAACCGATGGGGGACTTAGGCGTCCCCCAGAACCCTCGCCGAAGGTCTTTGATTGCACACAGTTTTACCTCCAGCTACGCCCCTGCATTAAATATAAGATGACAACATTATGTATGCATTCTACCTGTATTTTGTACGCCACTATGGATCTTAAACAATATATTTAGAGTTATCTCCCTTATTATAATAGAAACGTCAAGAAATGCAGGAACACTATATAATCCTATGAAAAGAATTGTTCTCCCTGACAATCGAAGAAAGAACAATTCTCCAATTGCAAAGGCTTTGTAAATTTTGTAAAGAAAAGAGGTAAAGGCAGAGGATTTGTTAAAGACAAATTATGATACACGATTTGCAAATGGTTTTCTACAAAATGAACCATTCCAATTTTTAATTTGCATTTCCTTTTTTAAATTGTACATTAACCGTTCTGCAATAGCACGGATTGTTTGAATAAACACAGATCATTTTCCAATAGCAGGGGCTTTGTAGGAATGCACTATACTGATTTGTTTCGTTTTTGCATCTATGGTAATAGATAATGTATATAATATACATAATTCCCTCTTTTATTGTGTGATAGATTAACATCTAACTACACCCCTTTAATAGCTATGCCAGGCAAAATTTAATTTTATATTTGACTATCCAACTATCTGAAAGATAGCATAAATAAATTGACCAATCGAATAACAGCCAAAGCATGATGTGGTCAGTATAAATATAAAAAGAGACGTATGTAATAGAGATTCCTCTTTCTAAATATCGATTACGTAATTTCGTTTGAATTTACTGATGACCCACATACATAAACATTAGAGAATACCGAAGGAGCAATGAAATATGGACAATCCAGAGAAACTGGTACCATAAGGTACACAAGACTAAGACAAGCAAAACAAAAACACAACATGTGTTGGACACAACTATTTGCAAACAAATAACATAAATAAGACATGAGCCCTCCTACATACAACTGGAGGTAAAGACGAACCGAACATTACACATCAATTAGTTCATTTGTAAATCTTATCAGGAGTCAATAACGTTTTAAAAAAGACAAATAGAGAAAATAATTGAAACAATTTGTACATGAGCGATGACATCTTGATTTTAGTACTCCACGATTTGGAAGACTCGTTGCTCATTGGTCATAGTTAAAAAAAAAAAAAAAAAATCGGTATTATCGTAAAGCATAATAATGAAAGTAAGCTTACACAGTGATGGACGACTAATTCAATTTCTTCCACAAAGCAAATAAATTATTCGGTTCACCAAAATCACGGACAGTACCAAGGCACACATAGCGAGTGACAGTGGTAAACTGATTACTAACTAAGATGATGGAATCTATCAGTTACATGTATAGACCGCAAACCCCGTACGATAATAAAGTCATATTGATGGTAATTTGATCCTTATCCCTTTTAACAAATTAATTACCAATCAGTCATAGTTAATAGTTTTAGAAATCAGATGTCATAAAAGTGACCAATAAAAGTACTAAGAAGAGTTTGAAGATACCAAAGGGGTAATCAGAATCCGTATATCGAAGAAGAACAGACAACAAAATGGCTAAAAGAAAAGGTACAAAGGGACAAACAACGATCTACAAAACATACACATAATACTAAAGATAGTACCCCACTAAAACCCGGGGGTGAATTCAGGTGCTCCGGAAGTGTAAGCAGTACCTGTTCCACAAATGACACCGTCGTGCTAGTTAATCAACCAAGGGACATGTGAATAACATCACAGAGTTAAGCCATTGTTGACTAATCATCGACTTGATATATATATATTTTAAACTCCGAATGTCTTCAAATGTGAGACTTAAAAGTTATTTCAGAAACGTGTCGTGTGCAATAAATTTGAACTCTACGTTTTTATTCCTATCACTGGTTAATACCATTGCTGGTAGACTCTTAGTAAAACGAGTAACATCCGTCCATCTAAATATACAGTTCCTAAATTATTTACTCATTATTAAAACTAAGATTCTACTCCATCAGGGATAGCTGACCTTAGACGATTTTGGGCTTACATAAATTATAAGGTCGTCATCATCACGTATTAGATGGCCATTACAAAATATCCATTTCTCAAAAGACAATGGATGTTTTCCCTTTTACGTAGAGGTTTTCTTTCCTTTATCACCGACGAGACTTTTATAGGATATCACAGAATAAGAAACAAAGCAATTGCCCTAGAAAAAAGGCACACTTCATGAACACCCACCCGGGTTTATCACTGCATTTTTGTGGGGTTCGAGTTGTTCATCGTTTTAGTTAATTGTGCAGGTTTTTTTTTGTTTTGTTCGACTTCATTCTGTGTCTTGCACCCAATGTTGCCGTTGTCTCTGATTTGTCCATTATTAATTGCACGTTCGGTTTTCTTTAGTATTACCTACACGACACCGTGTTGTTTGTCATGATGCAGACAATATTTTGGGTTAGCTTAGTTTCGTGAATTGACAAAATAATTATAACTTTATTTTGTATTCTACAATTTCAGATAATGGCAATTATTTCATACATTTTGATGCTTTTTAAACGAATCGCTAAATTTACCTCATCATGAAATACGTTAAACACCAATCTATTAATCCTTCAAACACATTGACTGTATTTATGTAAGTTTTACCATTTTACAAAGTACGTGTTGGGTGAATAACATGTTTTTATATTTCGTAGAGGAAATAAAGATCATGTCTTGATAGTCTAAGATTGTTTTCTTAGTATGAATAATAGTTTTTTGTATGCTATGAAAAAGAAAATAAATAGTTCTTAAATATTATTATTTTTATTCTTAAAATCTATTTAAATTTGTACCAGCTGATTAATTCCCTGGATAATCAGTGGATTGTAACAGGGTACATCAAGAGAAGCTTGGACTCTTGATTAGATTTGTAACAAGCAATAATTCAGAATAAATAAAATTATTACGTTGTTAAAAAAAAAATTGTTTTCTTGTAAAGGGTAGCATATATTGACGTATACAGCCATTTGTTTGTCAATTCTCTATATTGATCATTTAAGACTTTTATGGACGAAATGTGCATTAGAATCATTAGAATCATTAGTTGTTTCCGATTTTAACCGTATAACGTACATCTATACAAACAACACAATACAGTCAACACATTGTACATATATACATCCTAATAACTGTACACGGCAAGAAAAGTCATACAATAACTTTTTATTAAGGTAAATGACTTCTTCTAAAATGGAGGGCCCGGGTGGCTCAATGAGTTAGGTAGTTGGAATTCCTAACAACCCATACAAGCCTATCACCAATACGGCGTGAGTTCGCGCCCGGCTTTGTAGATTACACAAAAGGGTGCATTCGACTCACAGCCGCAAGTGATAAAGCTTACCAGTTTGCTGGCCCATGGTCGGTGGTTCTCTCCGGCTTCTTCCACCACTAAAACTGGTCCCCATGATATAGCTGAAATATTGCTGAAAGTGGCGTTAAACACAAGTTGGTATGTATCATTGATATTTTAAATCATTATCAGGTTTTTTTAATTGTGTAATATATGTAATATATATACCACAGTTTTCCGAGTTTAACGGTGAGACAATCGAAAGCGAAGCGTGAGATTGTTTTCCGTTAAACTCGGAAAACTGTGATATAAAGGATTCCTAGCATGGAGCCTTGCGATATCACATCTAAGTCGTTGATTATTGCATGGTTCTTTGAGATTAATAAATCTACAGCCCAGATTTAAAGTGTATAATATATCTTACACACTAGTTCTATTGTTATCGATAGATATTCAAATTTTGGAAATACCTATTTGTCAAAAGAACTCGCACGTGTCTTAGGCCCAGGACAAATAGTGACGTCACTTGAACACCTCGGCACTGTGCCATGTGTTCAAGTGACTTATCGATGACAAAAACGGCTGCATTTAATTGGCTAAATATGTACAAGTAAATTCAATATTTTTGATATTATATATTTTTTATAAACAATATCACTAGAGTGTAAGTCAGTTACCGACTTCGATCTCGGGTTCAAGCTAGATAAACACCCTCGCCCGTGCTTTGAGCATCTCGACCGCTACGCGGTCTGGGCGCACAATTTACACGGGCTCAGGTGTTCATCTAGCTTGAACACCTCGATCTCAGTCGGTAACTATTAGTATTTGCGTGTATTATTTCATAGTTCTTAGTTGTTGCTTACATGCTGGTATATAAACCATAAAAAGATCAAAGGAAAAGAATGCGTTCATGTTACAAAGATAAATAAAACATTACGTTTCTGGTTATTCTGTTTAACAGCCTAAACAATGTTGGATATTGTATTCAGAACAAAACATATATATTTAAGGATTGATCGCAATTTTGTTCGGTTCATGAAGAAATAACCTCAATCACCTGATTGAGGTTATTTCGAATGAACCGAACAAATAATTTCGATCAATCTTTATAAATTAATTCAAACTTTTTTGCTATGATATTGAAAAATATATTTATTTTTTTCAAAATAAGGCAAATAATCGGAAATAAATTTAAATAACCCCAAAGGGGCCTCATT
Organism: Bathymodiolus brooksi; assembly: GCA_963680875.1. NCBI lineage: Eukaryota > Metazoa > Mollusca > Bivalvia > Mytilida > Modiolidae > Bathymodiolus > Bathymodiolus brooksi. The sequence continues at coordinate 49,072,621 of OY804580.1, read as the reverse complement.
TAAAGAAAATCGCCTGATGACAACGACACGCGACGCTTTGGGAACGACGTCTATTTTCAGATTCAGTACATATGAAAATAACCTCAACTTCTTAAACAAATCAAAACACGTATGAAATAACAGGAGACTCTAAAATTAATTTATATATATATATATATAAATATATATCTTACTTACTGCACACGACATGCCACGGAACTCCAGGTGTGCCTAAAATCATTAGACTGAAAAGCCAACTAAGTGCAAAGTCTTTAGGAGCAGGAAAACCAAAGGAAACAAACAAGGTATACAACATCGTCCCATGTTACCTATGTCTGAGTGAGCCGAACCTTAGTTTGATTAATAATTGCATTACTTTGTACCTGTAAATTTCAATAAAAATATAGCTTATAAACCATGTCAGTGTCGAAACGCTGATTACTGTGCGGATGATACCATAACCTCGGTGACTAATAACAAAATGCACCAGAAGAGATATCAACCCAGTGATAACAATAAAAATATAAATCTAATTTACGACTCCGGACACCCCCTCCCCTCCCCATGAAATGCCCAATATTTTTCAAAGACCAGTAAGTCAAAATCGATTAAACAGTTACTTACCTCCTTTATTAAATATAGGCCATTCCTTTAAATGTGTTCAGTATAAACTGCACTCACGATTTCAAATTTTGGATAAAATCAAGCAAATTACATTAACAGTATGACTCATTTGAAATATATACTTCAAGGAACCAAGGGGAAAGATATGTTTCCTATTGTAGAACTAATTGATTGTGTTGCGTAGCAACAATTTAGGAGAACATATTCCAGATTTTGATCTTCTACTTATTACTAAGAAATAAAAAAAAGTATATTTCTGGGAAGCCACTTTAAAAGACACTATATGAAATCTATTGATATAGCTGTCGTCATTATTCATAAACATCGATGTTGAAATATTGCTACAAATTTCTTTTAACTATCTTGTAGCCTTTTCGACCTTTCTCAGTAACAGGCATGTAGGCATAGTAACCAATCAGATGAATCATATGAACTGTCTTTAATTTCCTTTGAAAAGTGCCAAAACGATATCAATATATTACAAGATATCATCTTTTTGTGGAACCATGAAAAATAATTCTTTCGGAAAGAAATGAATTTCCTAATTGAGATTGGGTCTGTCATACTACTGTAAATATACACATCAAATATTACCAATTTTATTGGACGTTTCGGCGTCAAAGAAAAAAGTAATTCATCATGTTTTATGGCTGTTCTGATCAATATTCTCTTTGATATATGCAATATCAGATTTTATTTTGTTCTTTTAGCAAGTTATAGATTTATCACTGTCTTACTCGGGGGTAATGATGTCAGAAACAATTTTCTGTTTTAGTCTTTGGTTAATACCAGACACGTTATCAGAAAGTCCACTACTAAAATGTAATTTCATGTCTTTGTGCCAACAGTTTTCAAATGAGAAACAATATGTATTAAGTTTTAGAAGCAATTTAAGAAATCGTGGTGACAACTTTTCTATCCCCATTTAGTTTGGTATTTATATTACAACCAGTAATATCTCTATTTGCATTATATTCCATTTAGTGATTTAACTCCGCCACAATTTGGCGTCTGTCCCAAGCAATGGCCTCGATTTCCAATGTCATATGTCGTGGTGTTTTTTGTGTCTGTTCCAATGTGTGAGATGAGAGGTGACTGTTCGTTTTGTTGATATTGATGAAATTGTTGACTATCACTGTTTAAAACGTATTTGCTCAATGTTTATAACTCTCAATGTTTTAAAACAAATACTATTTGTATAGTATTCATTATAAAATGAAGGATTAGGGTTATGGTGTTTAACGCCACTTTCAACAATATTGCAGCTATATCGTGGCGGTCAGTTTTATTGGTGGAGGAAACCGGAGTACCCTGAGAAAACCACCGACCTGACGCAAGTCATTTTATCACATAATGTTGTATCGATTATACTTCCCCTGAGCGGGATTCGAACTCATAACGTCATGGCTTGCTATTTCATTTTGTTGTTTTGTTTTCAAAGATTAGTACATCAAAGAATAAAAAAGACAAAGCAATTCCAAAGTAAAAAGGATATGTCTAAACTATAAATAAAATTAGTTTTTAGAAGAAATATTAGGAAATACAATTTAATTAAAATGAGTTCTCTACACTTGCTCCCTATTTTCTATCGGTTGCTTACATTCCGCGCGGCGATAGAAAATAAGAAGGCAGTTGCGGAGATCTAATTTCAATTAGATTGAGGAAAATACTGCTAGTGATATTCCTTTTTTTTTCTGATAAAGTGATTTTATATAGTATTTTATTTAATCCTTTGTTTGTTTTAATATTCATAGCATGTTGTATTACATTCGTGTCAAGACAATAACAATTTCTGTTGAGATATGACATGGTGGATATATCAGTTTTTGATCGATAAATCGTGGACAAAAATAAGCAGGTGCAACTAGTGGAGCAGGAACTGTTTACCCTTCCGAAGCACCTGAATTCACCCCCGATTTTTAGTTAAGTTCATGGTGCTCTATCTTTGTTTTCTGTGTAGCGTTGTATAGATATTGATTTGTCCTTTCGCCCTTTTTCTTTTTATCATTGTGTTGTACGCTTCTGATTGCTCTTTTGGTGTCAAACTTTTCATATGGTGTTGATAGCTTTAGAATCTTCTTCTTTTTTTCTTTTTGAATTTACACGTATAACATGAAACATATTGTACTGCATGCACATTAATATTATCATAGTATGATGCTTTGTTCTTTTGGGAGCTTTATAAAACCTCTTACTAAGAGAAGATACAGTTAGCTTCCATGATGAGGCAACATTTATAACCAATTATATAATTCATTGTACACATATTAAGTTCCAATTATGTTGCATGTTTCGGTGATTTCACACAGTTTCGACTAAAGTCACATTAACAAAAACCATATCAGTCTAATTTAATACTCGTTATATAACAGAGTTAAATGGACAATGCTAGTTTCTCCAATACAAATTAACACTGATAAGCATATTGAAGTTAGATAATTGTTTTCTGCTCAAGTTTTGTCAATATTTTTTCAACCCGAGACATCTCGAGATAAAACCTTGTGATTATTAGAACTGTAAATGTTGGGATATTTCCCTATAATTTATCCTTAATCAGTGGTAATTCATATATCTTGATATTTCAAAATTGCCATTATGTGTAAGTTTAATCCTCTTTCGTATTCCTTTTCTTTTATTTGGTAAAACGGTTCAAATTGCTTCATATTTTTTTATTTGTAGATATCTTATTTAAATTTGAAACATTTCAGCACTAGTGGTGGTTATCTCATTTGCCTCATATATCTATGCATATTTAATCCACGGAATGGTTTTTCACCAATGTTACAACAAAACCAACTAAGAAAGTTTGTACCAATCAACGGGTTCAGTATTTCACAAAAATTCTTACGATAAAGAATTGTCTTTTTTAAAAGTGTAAAACTAAGATTAAAAAGAGTTTCACAAAAATACTTACGATAATCTTAAGTGTAAAAATAGTCCTAACTTTACGTGTAAAACTACTCTGTCGTAAGTATAAAATTTTGAACGTAAGAGAAATATTTGTCTTATCTTTTATTATAAGTGAAAAAATAGAAAAAATAGATGGACGATGCATTGGCGCTTCGGCTTGAAAATAAGAGAGCAATTCACCGTTAGTGCATTTTCTCTGACCGTATGACAAACCTTATTACACATATTGATAAATGTTTATTGAAATAAATATGGTTTATTATCTCCGGCTTGAAAATTATAACAACTTTTGATTGGTTAAAACCCCGGGCATAAAAAAAAACATATTCCCGGGTGTTGCTAGGCCATATTACCGGGTGTAACTAGCCATTTAACCAATCAAAAGTTGCTAAAATTTTCAAGATCGGGAAAAACATGACGTCAAAGCTCGCGACGTTGCGCGCCTAAATCAAATTTAGTTGATTTTGGTCACATGTTGAATATACAGCTGTTAATGTGATCAACTGTAAGGTTCTACCAAAGGTAAAGTAGTACCCTACACCGGGTAAAAAGCACTCGAAACTTTCATATTTTGTGCTTATTCTTTCCAACAACAAAGACAACGTCACTTTTACGTTGTCCACCGGGGTCCAAAATGTCTTATTTTTTACCATAACCAGGGATAAATTCATTATATACGTTTCTATCCGTAGATATTTGAACACTCTTCAGTAGCCTGCACACCCTTCGGCTGCGCCTCAGGATGCACTTGGCTACTTCAGGGTGTTAAAATCTCCATATCTACGGATAGGAACGTAAATAACCTATAATACAAACAGACGCTACAATTGACATTGTTTGTTTACTACTAATAACAGAGTTTATTAACTTATAGTATATATTTTTCATATGCTATATTTTGAACTCATTACAAGAAAATTTTTAAAATAGCCGGCGGAGTGAAACAGTTGACTGTTCCCCTACTTCCGGATCCGAACTGTTCCATGCCCGAGAACGATGCGCAGTGCGTCATTCCTGTCAAGCGCACAAGTGATCATTCAGTTCGTTGGGCAGACGAGATGGCAGATAAATAATCAATAAAATGCTGTATTTCTTTCAAAGAAATGTTGTGCCCCAATTTTTTAATGGTATGCTGACATTATCATCTTCAGTGGATTTGTGGTTATGTGGATGTATATAAGATAATAAAACAGTTATTGCATGCCTGTTCAGGGAACAGTATACAGTTATTTAATGGGAGTGCAGGCAATAGATCAAAATATTTTCCCGAGGTATTGGGAAAGACCAAAATGTTCCGTTGACCTCGGGCAATAGAACACTTTGGTCTTTCCAAATGCCGAGGGAAACATTGTTTGATCTATTGCTTGCACTCCCATTAAATAACTGTTTTATTACCTAATATTATTTTTCTAAACAGATTAAAAAAAAACTACTGTTTTCAATATTTAAATATTGTTTGACAAATAACACAAATTATCTTTTTCATAATAAAAATGAAGATTCTTAATTTTTTTTAAACTGCACTTGCTCTTAGACTGCGCGAGGGACATATATGTCCCTTGGGAAAGAAATTTACGTTTATTTTCTTTAAGAAATACGTTATAAGTAGATTGCACAATTTAAAATTAGATACAGATATTGCACATATAGAACCTCTTCAAATGAAACGTCACATTGCTTTTAAAATGGCGTCATGAAATAAATGACGTCACTCTGCTGAAAGAGCCATAATGTCAGGAATCGTACTGCACACGAAGTTACGATTATACACGAAACGTCGCAGTCAAAGGGTTAAATCGTTTTAGATTACCACGCTTTCATACGCTGTAATAACCGGTGTGGACTAAAGAAAATTTTGGATTGGTAATAAATGTTCATGAGATTGCTTTGACCAATAACAGAAAAGGTCAAAGATAGCCAGGCAATAGAACACCATGCAATAGAACACCAGGCAATAGAAGCCAAAACCCCAAAAATAGTTGAAAATAAAAAAATACTTCATAAAACATGTAAAACTTTACAATTAGGTAATAATCAAAACTATTGACCCGAGGTGCTGGAGATGACTTGAGAACTGTTGCCTGAGGCCGAAGGCATGTTCCCTGAACAGGCATGAAATAACTGTATACTATAACAATGCATTCCGTACATTTACCTTTTCAATGCAGCAAAGTGTATCGTTTACATATCAACTACCATATGACCAACAAAAATCAGGATAATTATTTTAATTTTAGATTTCAAATTTGGGAACGGTCGACAATCGAAAAGACTACTTGCAAACTTGGGGAGAATTCTTTTTTGTCATTATTTATTTTTTTTTGATAAAAACAGGAATACGGAATTTTCTTCTAGACATCTACTCCGCTTACAAAAGTTTTGTATGAACAGCCGCTATAGGACTGGAAGTTTCTGGATCCAAAAATATCGTTTCGATATTGCCTTTATATTAGTAATATAATTCATTAATTTCTGGCAACTTCGATGATCATCGAACACTCTGGCAATACATAAGTGTACATTCTTCTGTTATATTAATATATAACAGGGATATTTATTCGTCTTCAGGATTGATCGATGATAAACACATCTTAATTTGGATTATCTTAGAAAAATCGGTATACATTTTCATCAGTAAAAGAACAAGCGTTTAATTTTATGTGGGATGGGATTAATTGGGAAAGGTGGGGAGGGGGGGCGGTAAATATTTTGCTGAAACACAACCGATAAAATGAATTATCCAGCATGGATAATATATATGAAGAGGTTTTTTTTTCGAACTCCAGATGCACTCCATTAAAAAAGACTTCTACCAAAAGTGACCACGCGTGGATGATGACGAATAACTCCAAGTAATGACAAATTTTATAGATAATTATAATTTACATGCATAAGAAATTTTTCTTTACACGAAAATCATACCCGTTCATATTTTGTGGAGTTATTGTTGACCAATTCATATATTAGATAAAAATTCAATATAAACAGTCTCATGCTCGGATTTGATTACACAAGGATGTAAATGCCAATTGGTTTAGTGTTCCAACACTGATTTTACAAATCTTTTGCAATATATATGCATCACAACTTCTTGTCACTTGTGATGTTCAATCGGACGGCTTGCTTTTGTAAATGCAGACGAGATAGAAGACCCGTTGTTATGGTAACATCATAGCATAAAAACTGCTTACAAATTAGTGCCGGGAATGTTTTATAGAATATGTTTATTTAAAAAAATATTCTCTGAGACTGTCTGTGATAAAGGGACAACTTTTCTTAGAAATCGTAGTTCAGATAATATTGAAAGCAATACAAAGACATTGTTCAATGATAATGAAACTAGCTGCTGAGAAAGATAGTTTGTTGTGCTTAAAGCCCCTTTCAACAATATTTCAGTTATATCGTGGCGGTCAGTTTTATTGGTGGAGGAAACCGGAGTACCCGGAGAAAACCACCGACCTGCCGCAAGTCACTGACAATCTTTTTCACGTAATGTTGTATCGAGCACACCTAAGGAAGAATTTTTATCGTAAGTGTAATATTAGTCGTAAGATTAAAATTTTTCGTAAGATAATCTTTGTGAAAATGACATAGGAATTATCGTGAAAAAGTTGAGATTATACTTACTAATTTTTATGAAAAGGGCTACTGAGGCTGAAATGAACATGTAGATATTTTATTTGATGCTCATTGTCCAAAGATTGAAATTCCAAATAATTTAAAAGTATGCTGGGAGCAAGAAATACAAAGAACCTAAATCTAACAATGACATCAATAGAAATTATACATGGTAAACATCTTGTCTTATCTATTCTGATGAATACGGGATTTCTATGAATCAAATATCTTCCGACTTGAATTCTGTGAGACAAGTTTAAATCCTGCTTGTTGAATTTTCTCATTCTGCTTAGATATATATATAACATTACAAATGGTAGAACTCGTAGAGCAGACCCCAAAAAATAAACATAGGACACGATTCAGCATAATAAAATCGGACTAGATATATATGCACTACCAATGTATCATAGAGAAGAAAAAAGGGGATTTCCAAGAAAACCAGGAATAGGACTAGGTGGTTCAAACCTTACCTGCTCTATACATGTTACATGCCATGTGGTCCTCATATACAACGTCGATGCATGGTACGAGTAGCACAAATGTGAAAAGGACACGAGGCTGCAGTGGATAATATGGAAACATGGAAACATGTCAGAAAGTCAGCTGTTGAGACACGGATATCTCGTAATGGTCGACACATTTGCGATCCCATAAATGTATCTAACTTTATATGTAGTGGTGCTATCCATTCTAAAATATAAAAAAAATATCCATGAGTTTTATATTTAAGCTGAAAAAACTACATAGAGGAAGGATCTTTAAATCTCTTCAAAGGAGAGCTGGTAATATACTCTTAAAGAAAACGCATAGCGAATTAAGGAAGGATTTCAAATCGAATATTCTATAAAAATTTAAACCTTTAATAAATTAGTAAATATAGCGAAAACATTAACACAGTTTAAATGTTCATTTTCATGGAATGTTTATTGCACATACGAAGGTCGAGGAAACAGCAGTTCAAATATTTGATGAAGGTTATTCCATAAACGTGTCTTGCCCACTAAATTTAATATGCGTTTTTTTTTACCAAATGAAGAAACTATTTTCCCCGGAAATCAAAAAACCTAATTATGATTTTAACATTGTGTAATTGTTAGCTGTGACGTATACATATTTCCATTGTTTGATTGGACAAGTGACCCCATAGAAGACAGCAACACGTGCAGATGTCATACATGGGTTGTCTTACACGGAACATAGCTATAGTCTTGTCGCTAAGGTCATGTCACCAAGATGTAGTTTTAACATAGTTGAAGTCTTGATCGACAAGGTCGTGTCACAAAGATGAAGCTTTAAATACTAGCAAATCAACACTTGTCGCCAATATCAGATCACATCGACGTCGCTGCTGTAAAAGAGCTAAACGTTGTCGCCAATGTCATGTAAGTACTGTGTTACTTTAAAATAGCTTAAATATTGTAGTCAATGTTGGGTAGACAAAGTGTTGCTTTAAAGGAACCAAAATCTTGTCGAAAATGGAGGTATCCAATGTGTTGCTTTAAAATAACTTAAATATTGTCGTCAATGTTGGGTAGCCAATGTGTTGCTTTAAAGGAACAACAATCTTGTCGAAAATGGAGGTATCAAATGTGTTGCTTTAAAATAACTAGAATATTGTCGTAAATATTGGGTAGCCAATTTGTTGCTTTAAAGGAGCCAAAATCTTGTCGAATATGCAGGTATACAATGTGTTGCTTTCAAATAACTAAAATATTGTCGTCAATGTTGGGTAGCCAATGTGTTGCTTTAAAGGAACTAAAATATTGTCGCCAATGTCAGGTAAGTAATGTGTTGCTTTAAAATAAATACAATAGTATCGCCAATGTCAGGTAACCAAGATGTTGCTCTAAAATAACTAAAGTAAGCGCATCACATCTGTGTTCTAAAATAACAAACACTTGTATGTATATATAATGAACAGCTACAGATATTGTTCAATACTTAACTGGTATACAACGTATAAGCAAGAATGTATTCACCAATCACGGGCCTACAAAGGACATACACATGAGTAACACACATGATTAACATGTGAATGTACATGGAACTTACCAGTTCATGATACCATATGTAGAATAAACGACTGATATAGTTATCAATAAGCTTAATTTAGTTTCCTAACTATAAAAGGCACCAAGTGACGGTGCTGAAGAACGTTAAAATAAAATACATTCTACCTGTACCTAATGTAGAACATGTGTATCTATTTCTATATGTAGATATATGGCACAAAGATAGATTATCTTATCATGTTTAACGTACATGTACGTTTTTCCTGGTGATATAGTTATGTATTAACAATACACATATAGTTAGCCTGACAGGAGAACGAAATGAAAAGTGCTCCTATCATTTTAGCACTTTTACATGTTGTGTCTGTCTATGCGGATGATGGTAAGTAGCTCTGTCACATCTGTCACAAATAATTTGATGCAAGGTCCCCATTTCTATCTTTTTGTCTGACCTGTTCATGGGTGTACATAGGAAATATTAGACAATTCATAATTGTAGATAAACGTGTCGTCTTTCAATGGTGAATTATATTCGTTCATTTATTAATAGGTTTGATTGTTTGTTTATGGTGTTTAACGCCACTTTCAACAATATTCCAGTTATATCGTGGCGGTCAGTTTTAAAACATTGAATATCAATAACGTGGCCATGTCGATGACATCCTTAAAATAAATTTACAGTCACCACTGTCTTATATGACTGTGGAAGGAAATAGTGAAACATTGTCACATAGAACAGGTGGTCGCTTAATACAGGTTAAATTAATATGAAGTGCACTACTAAGGGACATAAATAATAAGGTCGCATAAGACTAGTTATTGCTTAATAGAGGTGGTTGCTAAGACAGGTTTGATTGTATTTGAATTTATTTAGAGCACCAACATCGAAATGATTTGAAAAACTGTTCTTTTCAGCATTTTAAAATTTTATTAATAAAAAATAGAAATTAATATTTTATGAAACATTATAATATATTACTTCATATGCTGTAAGAAATATAAAGATGAGAGATTGGCATAGAAGAAAACAATGAATATTGTTTAAGCTCTTTCCTTGATCTGAATAATGCCAATACATTTTATTTTGCTTAAACCAGACAAACAACACCTTTTATATCAATATTGCTTGTTTAGCGAGGATCCAGTTGCTACTCATTATGTTTGCACCCAGTAAAAATATTAGATATACAGTCAAACCTGCCTTAGCAACCACCTCTATTAAGCAATATATTGTCTTATGTTACCTTAAATTTTATTTCCCTTCATAGTGAATTTTATATTAATTTAACCTGTATTAATCGACCATGTTTCAATGTTTCCTTGCACAGTCACATAAGACAGGTTTCCAAGCAAATATCCAATTACAGGCTGGTTTTGGCAGGTGACGGATTTTCATTATGACCCTACATATCTTGATAATGCCATATCCTGTGAGAAAAATGCGTCTGGTAGAGGAATGTATGGACACAGCTGGTGTGATTCTCCATGGAAACTTATTACAAGTAGCATAGATGCCATGCATACAAATAAAGCTGATGTTGATTTTATCATATGGACAGGGTATGTAAAAATAAAATGTAAGTTTTTTTCAAAGAAACATGACAGACATTCTGGAATTGTTCATTAAAGGAAATATTGAGTATATATCAATACACATTTGTTTATTGAAAAGTTTGAAGATACCAAAGGGGTTATTTTATCCTGTAAAAACTCTGATTCTAGCAAAGGTTATTCTGAAAGTGACATCATCAAACTGTTCGTGCTATTGATAGACAATCAGATTGAACAATCAAAAGCCGTAATGGAAGTAGGACAGACAATGCAATGGTCCCCCAGTTGTGTTGTAGCCACTGTTTATATATTATTAAACATGAACATATAGTTAGAATGTGTCACATAAACTATGATATTATTGGAAAAGAAGGAACTATATTCTTCTGGTCCACCGGAACACGTGAATACAGAAGAGTTTGAAGATACCAAATGGATAATCAGAAACTGTATATCGAAGAAGAACAGACAACACAATGGCCAAAAGAAAAAGTACAAAATAACAAACAACTATCTATAAAACATACACATAAAACTGAAGAACTAGTAGCACGAACCCCACTAAAAACCGGGGGTGATCTCAGGTACTCCCAGGAGTAAGCGGTTCCTGCTCCACTAGTGGAACCGGTTTTTAATTAGGTCCATTGTGTTTATCATTTCTTTTCTTTTTTTATCCACGTTGTTATTGTTGTCTTAATCTCGTTTTAATTTATTGGTTTTAGCCACGTATTTGTTTCTGCACCATTTACGATTTCTCATCATGTCTTGGTATTATTTTCCTTTCATATACCAATGGTCAACAACATAACCAATTGCAACGAACTGCTTCGGTGTTGTAATGGTTAACATGATCGCCTAAAGTGTGGTAGATCGTGGGTTAAATCTGATACTATAAAATTGGTTTTTATTGCTTCCCCGGTAAGCGCACAGCATTACGGAGCAAGAACAAAGACAGGTTGGCCTGGAATGAGGATAATGTGTCTGAGTGAAGTGGTATGTCTATCCACTAATTGTTATTCAGTGAGCTAGTACTATAAAAATCCAACTCAGCATGTTGGTCTAGTACAAAGTGGTCACCATTATCATGTCACTGATATGTAACTTGTTCTCGCCATGGCATAGCTAAATAGTTTACCCACTTGGCATTAAATACCAATCACTAACTCGCTCACCCAATTGTAACAAAGCAAACCATCCCACAAACCTCTAATCTCAAGAAAGATAATGACAAAAATAGATGTGATCAATGTCTTGGATGCTAACATAGACCAAAACAAGTTTCCGAAGCCATTGTGTAGCATGCACATTTCTTAAGATACATTAGAAAAGAGGAACTCCGTAATATGTGGGACAACTTGTAAATTTATTTATTTATTTATTTCGCTATTCCCTTTTATTTGTTTTTGTTTTCATCAAAGATTCATAGAAAGAGGCAAAATTGATACATCTGGCACACATACACGTGACAGCTTACTTTCCTACTTCGGTACAGGTACTTCAATAAAAATTGATACATCTAACACACATACACGTGACAGTTTATTTTCCTATTTCGGTACAGGTACTTCAATAAAAATTGATACATCTAACATACATTCACGTGACAGCTTACTTTCCTGCTTCGGTACAGGTACTTTAATAAATATTGATACATCTAACACCTATACACTTGACAGCTTACATCTAACACACATACACGTAACAGCTTACTTTCCTACTTCAGTACAGGTACTTCAATAAAAATTGATACATCTAGCACACATACACGTGACAGCTTACTTTCCTGCTTCGGTACAGGTACTTCAATAAACATTGTGCGATTAAGCTAGTGCTATGGACCCAAACTCTCCTTTTGGTGAATAATCTTTTTTTTATGCTCAGCGACAGTACACCTAGTGTCAATGACAACGTAACAAGCCATGATGTTTACCAACATATTATTAGTAATATCACTACAACTTTAAAGTCTTAATAGCGCTTTGGACTTTTTAGTGAATTGCCTTGTACATGTCAATGCTTGATATTGTATTTCTATCATATTTAGAGACAGTACCCCTCATGTGAAGGACAACGTAACAAGCCGTGCTGTATACGAACATATCATCAGTAATATCACTACAGCTTTGAAGTCCAAATTCATGTCCACTCCAGTTTATGCTGTTTTCGGCAATCATGATTATTATCCTGCTCACCAGTTCCCGCCACATAATAATCACATGTATAACGAGATTTATGAAAATTGGAAAGACTGGATAAATAACGATACACAAAAAGATAATTTTCTGAAAGGTATGTAAATATAAATAAATATATACTTTGACAAATATCTATGTATATGGTTTGTTGAGAAATAAAGATATATACAAATGCCGTCCATCTTACATTGAAGACATATAAATTAATATGCCACCACTTTCATTTACTTCACATGAGAACAAAGGCCGTCTATTAGCCTTGAACAAATATGTAGAAATGATAAATGCAAAGCTTGAATACTGTGAAAGTACTTGCATTGTTGAATAAGCAACTGGGCGCTAATATGCCTACCTATTCTTTATCCATGAAACCAGTTTAACCCCATATTTATTAACCTTAATTTAACTTGCAATCAGTGCCTATCACCACTAATGTTGTGAGTTCGAATCCCGTTCATGGCAGGGTTTACTCGATACACTATTATGTGATGAAGTGTGTCAGTGACTTACGACAAGTCGGAGGTTTCCTCCAGGTACTTTAGTTTCCTCCACCAATAAAACTGACCAGCACGATCAAACTGAAATATTGTTGAATGTGGGGTTAAGCACCAGTACCCCTATCCATAATTTAACTTAATTAAACATTACTCATGAGAGATTCTATATACACCATTATATAACCCAGGAGCCTATTACACTGTCAAAACTCACCATGGTATTAGAATAATGGCATTAAATACCAATCTCTACTACCGATCGGATAAAGTGTCACAGAAATACAGATATTCCGATCCCGCAGACCAGTTCCAATGGATGACTGATACCCTTCAACACGCAAAAGACAGAAAGGAAAAGGTAAATGTCTTCTTCTTCAATATATTAACTTGAATCTTCAAAGAGCTCTATACTCAATTATATTTGTCCATGTAAATCTAAATTCATATTGAAATATATCTATGATATAAAATGGACGATCGCGTCACTTTAAACTCTTCCCGTATTATTTTAGACAGCCATCAGAAATATTTCTATTTTCAAGAATCAACTCTTCTCCTATTATTTTAGACAGTCATTTGAAATATTTGTCATTTCACCTATGCTTTTGTACTTATGTTATTGGTATACCTTTAATAGGTATTATTCCTTAATATATCAAAAACTTCAAATAGAGTAATGCTAAAATATCTGGCAACAATCTACAGGTTTGAAATCGTTTGGATATGTGGTCGCCATCCATTAAATTGTCAGTATATCCCTAATAGAAATAACATATTATTAAACGTATATCTAGTATATTTGTCAAATCTTATTAAAATCAGACTTCTCACTTACTCCCCTTTACTGGTATGTCGCGGCGAGGGAGATCTGAAGAATCCCTATTACGTGCGAGTGTCCTTATGTCATGAATACTAGTATATAATTTTATAATAAATACGGCTATGACATTTTTTGGCCAATCGCATTCTTCGTAGCATGCAAAGCAGTTTAGTAACACTTTCATATTCTCGCAATCGCCATTTTCATTGGATGGTACATAGGGTCATGCACATATGACCCCTAATGGGGTTTCTTTAGATCCCCCATGCCGTAACATATCTGTAAAGGGGAATAAGTGAGAGATCTAATTTTAATCAGATTTGTATTTTTGTATTTGTTGTAGGTTATTATCATATCTCATGTACCACCGGGTGTTGTTGCTTCCGAACGGCAACCATGGATGTATCCACAGTTCAACTATCGTTTCAACGAGATTCTCGTTGAATTTTCTGACGTCATTTCTGGACTTTACTTTGGTCATGAACATATCGATAACTTTAGAATATATCATAAAAACAGTAAGTTTGATTTTATGTAAATTTATAAGTGCTTCTAAACATATCTTGTATTGTGAAGTTCTTCAGCTCGTAAATGTGTGTCAAATTTCAGTCATTTTCGAAAATATTAAAACAAATACAACATATTTCATGCTAGTGGAACTGCCTACCCTTCCAGAGCACCTGAGTTCTTTAGCTTTATGTGTATGTTTTGTAGATCGTTGTTTGTCCTTTTGTCCTTTTATACTTTGGCCATTGTGTTGTCTGTTCTTCTTTGATATACGGATTTTGATTATCTCTTTGGTATCTTCAAACACTTCTTATTTGTGGCTAGTTAAAATTGTATATTAAATAGAGATAATTTGTCATTTCGTTTTTAGAAGTACCTGTTCTTGTGCAGTTTTGTGCTCCTGCTGTAACTCCGTGGACTTATATCAGGCCTAATGGTGAGGCTGAACCCACTAGAAATCCAGGGATAAGATTGATTCGGTACGACAGAATTACAGGAATGCCTTTAGAAATTGTACAGTACTATCTCGATTTCAAAAGTAGTAACAAGGTTCAAAGGGCAAATTGGACAGTTGAATACACAATGCCGAAAGATTACAACATGAATGACTTGACGCCACAGTCATTCCATCAGCTCCTAGAGAAAATGAAGACAAATGGCAGTTATGCGTTTGCTGAGTACGCAAGACGACGTTATATTGACGGCTCAACAGATGACGTTCGTGTAAAATCTTGTACATCCATGACCTGTAAAGCACCTTTCATTTGTAGCATAGGAAATCCGAATGTCCTCTCATTTAACTCATGTATCGATCCAAGTATTCCATTTGGGCGCAAATGATCTTTTTTCGATTTGCATTGTTGTTCTTCAGTAGACAAAGTATTTAAAACACTAGACAATTTATGGTTTTCAACTACACACATAGTGATGACGTGACAATAGTAACGTCACATATCAGAGTAAAATTTTCACAATAAATTATTTCACTTATTTGCATGTCAAAGCTGACAACACTGATATTCCTTCTCCGTCTGATTTATTTTATATACATGTGCTTGTATCAATTAAAATCATATGAGCTATTATCACTACTTTTCTTTCTTTAAAAAAAGAACCTCATTGCAGGATCGTCCAAATGAGCAATCTGAGAAAGTATGGTTTCAATTGACTGGCGAATATCGTTATCTTCTAAATACACATTATTAGATAAATTATCCAGAATAAATACATCATTTGGAGAACGTATTTGATTATCAGTGGAAAGTTTCTGAATACATGTAAAGGAAAACATTGAATTTGCAAAATGACAAAGATGAATTACTAATCTGTGAGAAAAGTTCCAAAATCACATCGAAAAATCACTGGAACAGAGGCAAAATCGATACTCCTAACACACATTAAAATATCATCTCACTCTTCCATGTGGTACAGGCATCTTAATGTCAAAGATGTGGTGGTGTAAAGCTAGTTATATGTGTCAAGAAGAGTTTGAAGATACTAAAAGGGTAATCTGAATCCGTAAATCGAAGAAGGACAGACAACACAATGAACAAAAGAAAAAGGACAAAAAGAAAAGTTACGATCTACAAAGCATTACACATAAAACTAAAGATCGAGTTACGCGAACCCCACTAAAAGCCGGGGTGGACTCAAGTGCTCCGTAAGGGTATTTACTTCCTGCTCCACTAGTGAATGAAGCTGTCATTCCAAAATTATAGTTTTAATGTATAAAGGATGTTTTTTCTCTCTGTACTGCTGTTTCCTCCACCGATGATTCACCCCTCCCTGGTATAACTTGAGTTCTTGTTGACAGTACTATTAAATACACAAATACATTAATTCACTACAGAATACTGATGGACAATTCTACTTCAATTAGACAAATATAAAGCTAGGCATAACAAGTATCCAAGAGTTACTTCAAATGTCGTTTGTTGTGCTAGCTTAACAAGTGTACACGAAAAGTTTGAAGATACTAAATGTGTAATCAGCAGAAGAGATGACAATACGATGGCCAACAGAAAAGGTTAACAGGACAAAGAACGATATACAAAAACACTGCACATAAAACTAATTATTGAACAAAACATAACCTAAGCAACGCCGACGGTGAACTCCGGAATAGAAAACCGTTCCGTTTCACTAGTAACACACCTTGCGTCATTAGTAAACGACAACAAACAAGAAAAATACCAACATCAAAATATGAGATCAATGTGCGACGTACATGACATACCCTATAACTTTTTATTTACTCCAAATGTTAACATCGATGGTTTTATTAACGTAACAAACACAAACGTGTGCCCACAACCAAAGTACATGGTGTTCGTGTCATGTAGCAGTAATACGACGGGTGTCACTAGTGGAGCAGGAGCTGCTTGTTCTGCCGGATCACCTGAGTTCCCATCCGGCTTTTATTGGGGTTCGTGTTGTTCAGTATTCAGTATTTTGTGTAGTTTTTTGTAGATCATGGTTTGTTCGTTTGTCCTTTATTTTTTAGTCATTAAGATCTGTGTGCTTTTTCGATTAACGACTTTTCATTACTCCTTTGGTATATTTAATTTTTGTTACTCGACTTCAATTTCGTATATACTCTCGTTTTTTGCATATTTTGCATATTTCACAGATTTAATGTGTTACAAATAGTTAAGGGTAATAACAAAATTACCGAACTCCGAACAATCTTACAAAGGGAAAGTCAAAACTCATAGGTATATAAACAGACAAAATCAGTCAACAACCGGAAAACTGTGAAAACCGTAATGACCCTGACTTGGTACAGGCATTTTTAATGAAATGGTGGGTTGAATCAGATTTTAAAGCGCCAAACCTCCCGCTTTCATTACGGCTCAAAGTTTCCGGCTGTCACTATAACAGTACTTATAACAATACTTGAACAAAACAGGTAAAACAGTTGTCAAAGCAGCACCAAACTCAGTGAAGTTAGATATGACAGGAATGTGACTGTTTTGCTTAGATAATTGTAATATGATAGTGGAAGTAATTATGTCAAGGAATATCAACACTAATATACACGCAAATCAAAATACATGTACATTTGTATCTAAAATGACAAATTTAATACATATTAATGCGCACTAAATTAGCTCTCTACGTTTTAATCACTATCATCGGGTAGATACATCTGCTGGTGGACTGTTAGTTCCCGAGTGTATCATCCCCCCGATAGTCAGTGTTTCTACACTGACATGATGTATCAGATGTGTTTATTGCTGAAATTAACAGTCGATAAATAATGTAATTATTATTAAAACTGAGGTTCCCCTCCCTCAAACATAGGTGAACTTAGCCGATTTTGGCTATTCTGTTTAGAGTCTTTGGTATTCCTGTTCCAAAACCTGTTCGTGACCTGATGTAGGTTATTTTAGAAGCGCGTCATACGCACTAAATTTGATGTCTAGGTATTTATTAGAACTCTCTGAAAAATTGTGGTGTTATACCTAAATGATATATGAACTTTCACACAATTTTACTCCTAAAAATAATCTTGTAAAATTATGTATAAAATTAAAAATAAAATGGATGACTCTGTGGTATTTTTCGTTTTGTTTTTTCATTTTATTATGACAAAGCAATATATTGTTCTATAAAGTATATTGATTTAAAAAAAATTTCTGTAACTATATTGATTCAATTAATTTGTATCATAACAGACAATTTTATGCCACAATAATATCACTCATAAAATGTTATTATACGTCCCAATGCAACAGAACTTTTAAGTTTTCTATATGCTATTTATTGTTATGCAATTATTTTAACATTTAATATTATCTAATAGAAGCAATGGATTCCTTGGTGTCTTGATCGGCGTCCATATTGACCAATGCTTAGGTTCTTGTTATAGCAGTCAATACTGGAAGCCAATTATTCCTTTAGGACAGCTAATCTAACGCGTACAAAAAAGAATCTTATTTGATTTTAGTACTTGTCAGTTTTACCGATAATAAGATCCCCGTGTTCTGATTTGATCAGAACTCTGTTGGCAGCGCTTGGTATGTTGAACCATGGACGAGCACATGAAAGTGTTGTTAAAGCACCGTGGACAGATTATGCTGAATGACAGAAACGAATGAATAGTCAAGAAAAACCAAGTTTTAAGGTCAGTACCTTTGTGCTCGTTTATTGTGTTAGTTTTTGTTTTTGTTTTTTTTTTTGCTTTTGTTTTTATTTCATTTTTTTGTATCTTTTGTTTTTTTTTGCTTTTTTATTGTTGCTTAGTTACATTTGATAGATATTATAGACGACATTTTGTATTACATTTATTTTACTTTTATTATATATTTGTGTATTTGTATTATACAGAATATTGATTATAGAGAGCTATCATGACATCTAAATTCCTCCTGTAAATTCCTATGATATACATGTACATAAATATTCATTAGTATTTTGTGTTAATAACTTTAGTATCTTCTGGCTCTTTTTAGTAGATGGTGTTGTTGTTGAAAATATACTGATCTAACGTCGGCAAAAATGAATTCAATACAACAAATTTATTATTTTCTAATCTTTTCCTTTATTATTTTTTTATAATTATTATTATTATTATTTTATTTTTATTATCATTATTATTATTATTATTATTATTATTATTATTATTATTATACTAGTTAATTTGTATCGCTTTGGCAACTACAACGTTTGCAAGTATTCCAATTTGATATTACCTGTAGATTGAACATTTCTATTTGATAAATCGTATTATTCTTATTTGAAATATTTCACTCGGATATTTAAATATTTAAGCCATTACTATATTTAATTAAAATGCAATTATTTATTGCATACAAAAACAAATCATTTTCAATAAAATGTATAAGCAATCTTGAAATTTAGTTTTTACTTCTTATACATAGTAAAGCTCATTACAGGAATATCTTTGAATTATTTAAGCACAACATTTGAGTTTCTCCATACTTTTTTTTAAATGATATTATTAAGCATAAATACTGGAGACGTTTGATTTGAAATAACCAAGGATTTAACTACTATGCAAATCCTTGAAATAACCTATAATTTTGAATATTTAGAATACTTAACTAGCTACATATAAGAATTAACTAAATGAAATACCACACCGTCAGAACAGCTCTAAAATATGTATTCTAATTTAATTGTGATCATTTTCTACGGACTATATTTCAACAAAACATATGGCTGTAAAAAGTCCTTTCCATTTCTCTGTGTAATATAGGATGTTTCCTTTGTATGATTATTTAGAACAATAAAATGAAACACAACACATACTACACTCTCGGAACAGTTCCATAATCCGACAAGCAAATCGTAGAAAGAGGCAAAATTGAAACCGCTACATGTAGCACACAAATACATGACAACTAACTGCTGGTAAAGAACTGAAATAATACATTTTTTTTCTAATCATTTGCACTATTTCTGTTAAGCTAAAAAAAATTATATAATTCCTTAGCAATATTTTATTTCTATTCCATAACGAATTTTATTCATCCATCATATTCTATCAGAACTAAACATTTATTTCCAATAAAGCAACAAATAAAACACACCAAAGACTATAGCGATTGTTCTCTATATCAAATGACAAAAAATGCTTAAACACATTTATTTGAATTTATTTTAGAAATTGTTGGCATTATTTATTTATCCATTTTTTATTTTTTTTACATGTTGTATTAAGTAATTATTTAATGGAATCATTCGTCAATGATTGTAGGATAGTCGATGTTATTTACCGACACAATGACTATTTTTGAGTTATGGTTATGGTGTTTAACACCACTTTCAACAATATTTAAGCTATTTTCGTGGCGGTCAGTTATATCGATGGAGGAAACATGAGTACCCAGAGAAAACCATCGACATTGCCGCAAGTCATTGACAAACTTTATCATATAATGTTGTATCACCATTTTTGACACTGTCCTATATAAAAATAGTGAAGTATCGGAAGTTGGATAAATATATTTCGAACTTGTTTCCTAGTCCGCAATGCGTATTAATTCTAATAAATACTGCTTTAAGAGGAAAGAAACCAACATAAGATGTTTGTTTATTTCAAACAATGGAAGAGGCAAAAACGATCAGGCGTTTCTATCTTTTTAAATAACCTATAGTATAGTCGCAGAGACGATTTTGATTTTAATGGGTATCGGTATTTTGTTGAACCCTTTGCCATTAAAGACCACACAAATTGCATTATTCTACGTCACACCTTCTATTTCGGTTTCTTTGTGCTTATGTCATAACAACAGTTGCTAACGACAGTGAAGGCGGATCAAGAATGGACAATCCAGAAACTTTGGCAACATTGGACATCCAAGACACCTGACGAAGAAAAACAAACAAATACAATATTTCAGCTATATCGTAGCAGTCAGTATTATTGGTGGAGGAAATCGGAGTACCCGGAGAAAACCACCGACCTTTCGCAAGTCACTGACAAACTTTATCACGTAATGTTATATCGAGTACACCTCGCCTGAGCAGGATTAGAACTCACAACATTAGGGGGATACCTATTGATTGCATAGGTAGTTATAAATCCAACTACTATGCGATCACGACCACACGACGGCCCCAACTAAAAGCCACATGGACACCACCAATAAATTAGGGCGAATCCAGGTGTTCGTGAAGGATATTAAACAGTTCTTACTTCTTATGAAACATATGCAATGTTACTCATAGGTAAGTCCGATAATGAACTTGTCGGTGAAAGGGATGAGAAAACATCTACGTAATATAGCCGAAGATAATCATAATTCTGGAACCACAACAATTTACACAAACATATTTTTTAAAGAAAAACAAAACAATATATTAGGTGGGTTGTTCACGTTCTGATAAATGATAGGAGTCGTACAGAAAAGTGGGTGGCTGCGGTTGTTTGCCGAGTAGATACCACGGCTGTTAATTTCCTCTACCGAATAAACTGGATCGAAATGTAAGAATATAAGACCATATTGTTTATTCGCCATCTATTTTAACTCAGTAAATGTACATTTTATTTTCTTGACATGGTTAATGTGTATTGTGTTGATAATTGAATTAACCGGACAAGAAGGAGTGACGTCACTAACATTGTCAGTATGGTTACTGTCGCAGCGACGGGAAATCTATTGAGCTTCAAATAAAGGATACCATTGATATACTTTTTTGCTGCTCGATCTTTAGTTTTCTGTGTAATGTTTTGTTTTATAAATCGTTGTTTGTGTCTTTTCTTTATACTATTGTGTTGTCAGTCCTCCTTTTCTTTATACTATTGTGTTGTCAGTCCTCCTTTTCTTTATACTATTGTGTTGTCAGTCCTTCTTTTCTTTATACTATTGTGTTGTCAGTCCTTCTTTTCTTTATACTATTGTGTTGTCAGTCCTTCTTTTCTTTATACTATTGTGTTGTCAGTCCTTCTTTTCTTTATACTATTGTGTTGTCAGTCCTTCTTTTCTTTATACTATTGTGTTGTCAGTCCTTCTTTTCTTTATACTATTGTGTTGTCAGTCCTTCTTTTCTTTATACTATTGTGTTGTCAGTCCTTCTTTTCTTTATACTATTGTGTTGTCAGTCCTTCTTTTCTTTATACTATTGTGTTGTCAGTCCTTCTTTTCTTTATACTATTGTGTTGTCAGTCCTTCTTTTCTTTATACTATTGTGTTGTCAGTCCTTCTTTTCTTTATACTATTGTGTTGTCAGTCCTTCTTTTCTTTATACTATTGTGTTGTCAGTCCTTCTTTTCTTTATACTATTGTGTTGTCAGTCCTTCTTTTCTTTATACTATTGTGTTGTCAGTCCTTCTTTTCTGTATACTATTGTGTTGTCAGTCCTTCTTTTCTTTATACTATTGTGTTGTCAGTCCTTCTTTTCTTTATACTATTGTGTTGTCAGTCCTTCTTTTCTTTATACTATTGTGTTGTCAGTCCTTCTTTTCTTTATACTATTGTGTTGTCAGTCCTTCTTTTCTTTATACTATTGTGTTGTCAGTCCTTCTTTTCTTTATACCATTGTGTTGTCAGTCCTTCTTTTCTTTATACCATTGTGTTGTCAGTCCTTCTTTTCTTAATACTATTGTGTTGTCAGTCCTTCTTTTCTTTATACTATTGTGTTGTCAGTCCTTCTTTTCTTTATACTATTGTGTTGTCAGTCCTTCTTTTCTTTATACCATTGTGTTGTCAGTCCTTCTTCAATTGACTGCTTTTGAAAACCACTTTGGCATCTTCATGAATTTCATACAGAAATGAATGGGAAATTAGAAAATCGGGGCTACGAGTTTTGACTGTCATTGAAGAGCTGGATATGGACGATTATTTTAGCCTTTAGTAGCAGCTACAATGCACATACTCTCCTTCAAAAGTACCTAATAATCAAGAATAAATAAGGATGCAAATGTGTGTTAGGAAATATCATATCTGACACATAGATATATACATAATGAAAACTAAAAATAGCGGATCGACAGTGCAGTTCCAAAATCCAATAGGAACATCGTAGAAATAAAATGAAAAGCATATAATAACACACTGTCGGAACAGCTCCAAAATCTAATAGGAACATCGTAGAAATAAAATGAAAAGCATATAATAACACACTGTCGGAACAGCTCCAATATCTAATAGGAACATCGTAGAAATAAAATGAAAAATAAATAATACCAAACTGTCGGAACAGCTCTAAAATCTAATAGGAACATCGTGGAAATAAAATGAAAAATAAATAATAACACACTGTTGGAACAGCTCCAAAATCTAATAGGAACATCGTGGAAATAAAATGAAAAATAAATAATAACATACTGTCGGAACAGCTCCAAAATCTAATAGGAACATCGTAGAAATAAAATGAAAAGCAAATAATAACACACTGTCGGAACAGCTCCAAAATCTAATAGGAACATCGTAGAAATAAAATGAAAAATAAATAATAACACACTGTCGGAACAGCTCCAAAATCTAATAGGAACATCGTGGAAATAAAATGAAAAATAAATAATAACACACTGTCGAAACAGCTCCAAAATCTAATAGGAACATCGTGGAAATAAAATGAAAAATAAATAATAACACACTGTCGGAACAGCTCCAAAATCTAATAGGAACATCGTAGAAATAAAATGAAAAATAAATAATAACACACTGTCGAAACAGCTCCAAAATCTAATAGGAACATCGTAGAAATAAAATGAAAAGCAAATAATAACACACTGTCGGAACAGCTCCAAAATCTAATAGAGAAAACGTAGAAATAAAATGAAAAGCAAATAATAACACACTGTCGGAACAGCTCCAAAATCTAATAGGAACATCGTAGAAATAAAATGAAAAATAAATAATAACACACTGTCGGAACAGCTCCAAAATCTAATAGGAACATCGTGGAAATAAAATGAAAAATAAATAATAACACACTGTCGAAACAGCTCCAAAATCTAATAGGAACATCGTGGAAATAAAATGAAAAATAAATAATAACACACTGTCGGAACAGCTCCAAAATCTAATAGGAACATCGTAGAAATAAAATGAAAAATAAATAATAACACACTGTCGAAACAGCTCCAAAATCTAATAGGAACATCGTAGAAATAAAATGAAAAGCAAATAATAACACACTGTCGGAACAGCTCCAAAATCTAATAGAGAAAACGTAGAAATAAAATGAAAAGCAAATAATAACACACTGTCGGAACAGCTCCAAAATCTAATAGAGAAAACGTAGAAATAAAATGAAAAGCAAATAATAACACACTGTCGGAACAGCTCCAAAATCTAATAGAGAAAACGTAGAAATAAAATGAAAAGCAAATAATAACACACTGTCGGAACAGCTCCAAAATCTAATAGAGAAAACGTAGAAATAGAGGCAAAATAGATGTCCCTAGAATACCTATAACCACTCCTGGCTTGTAATAGATACTTCAATAAGAGTCTCGTGGGTTAAGATGGCTCTATGGGCCCACATCTCTCATCTGAGTGAAATGATTCGGTCATGCAAGTGTCTTTCACATGTGAGCTAAATATCAACCTCACATATAGCTCGCTGAGCAGTGTTATTATAAAGGACGCTGGGTTCTAATTTTGAACTTTATGCATAGTGTAGTTTAATCTTTGTGACATAGAATTTGTAATATGTATAATAATAGTTCCTCACAAGAAAGCCGATGACATTAATCATCAATTAAATATTAGACTGTACACAAGGCCATCGTAAGATATAATAGGGAAACAACGGTCAACTTTGTACCAACCACCCAATTGTCAATACTATCTTTCGTCAGCATTCCGCAAGTGACAGAATACTTCTCAACAAAGTGCTGATATCGTCTGAGAAACGTTTTAAATGATAAGATTATAGTATTCCTTAAAAATCCTTAATTTAATAATCTAGTACTCAGAAGGTGGTAATGTTGCAAAATGCTTGAATCCAAACTGCAAGGCCGAGTATAACGTACGAGTTGTGAAATACAAACTCCAAAATCGGAAGCGGTCCGTTGGTATATTAATATCAAGGCCTGGAAAATTAATAACGGTGACATTGAAGTCGCCTCTTTCATCTCAGAGTCTTGGAGAAAGATAGCCATTTTTTTTCTCAAGTTGTTTGAGGTATTTTAATGGAATCCAATTTACCTCAGTGTGAGATAAAAGGCTATAACCCCTGTAATTCTTTGGTTTTTGATGAGTTTTTGATAAAACAAAAACAAAATCACACGACTTACATATTTCACCGTGTTCATGTTATTTAGTGTTAACACAAAGCGTGTGCATTTCCACATTGATAAGCCACGTCTCTGGTGCAATGGTTAGCGTGGTCGTCTTGAGTGCGGTTGATCGTGGGTTAGAACCGCGGTTGAAGACTATAAAATTTGGTATTTGCTGCTTCTCCGCTAAGCACGCAGCACTAATGAGAAAGAACAGTGACTGGATGGCGCTGAATCAGGACAATGTGTCTACCCGCGGACTGTTGTGTCAGTGAGCTACAACTATAAAAATCAAACAAATCGTGTTGGTCTGATACAAAGCGGGCATCATTATCATTTCATCGAATGTACCGGTAGCTTGTTCTCGCCGTGATATAGCAGAAAAATAGCCAATTTGGGTGTTATGTAACAATCACACACTCACTCTACATTTAAAAACTTGTTTTCAACAACGAACGGTTCACATTAGTCCTACCTCTCATCTGTCTTAATGCCATCCAGTATGGCTAAAAACGACAATAACATAACTTCTGATACTGGAATGACATTATACAAATATTCCCTGTGATTGTGGTCAATATGCAATATTTTCCCGAGGTACTTTGAATTGCATGGATGTGTTATTTTGCCCGACGCCAACGACGGAGGTTAATATAATACATCCATGCAATTCAAGGTACCGAGGGAAAATGTTCTTGTATATTGACCACAGTCACATCGAATATTTGTTATATTATATTTTAATAGTAAAATAAATAATCAAAGCTAAAAAAATATATGAATAAGTGTAAGTTGACATACTAAATGAAACAAACAGCAAGAAATTTCAAGTAGTCTAACAGTTCTGATAATAAACATTAACAGTACATGTGCTGTTATTAAAATTAATAATAGGTTGCGAACGTTTTTGTCTTTGTCGTCTGCTTACAACAGATTGGTTTAACCGGAAATCGTCACCGGGCAATATAACTCACGCGCGGGAATTTCAAACGTTATATTTCCTGATGGACGTGGCAAGTGAAGTTAGAATAGATAGAATAGCGAAGCATATTGAATTTCTAATATTAAAAGAAATCTAGTTCTAAAATATAATATTATGCAAATATTCCATGTGATTGTGGTCAATATACAAGAATATTTTCCCGAGGTACCTTGAATTGCATTGATGTGTTATATTGCCGATTTTGGCTATCCTGTTTAAACCCTTTGTTTTTCTTCCTTTCAAATATTTTTAAATTATTTGGATTTCAAATATTTTGAATAAGAGCATACAAGATTAATGTAATTCCAGAACCGTGTAGTGTGCACTAATTTAAATATTTAGGTTTTATGCAACATTTTGGTGATGACCAAATGCCATTGCACAAGAAACAAATTCTTACATTTCTTTTCTTTTCTTTTGTGTTTGTCTTTGTTTTGTTTTGTTTGATTTTTTGTTTGTTTTTTTTAGTTTTTTTTTCTTGTATTTTTTATTCTCTATAGCCTATGCTTAGACACCACTGTGTGAATAGCCTATGTTTCACCTTGACATGCTTATTCTATATGTCTGTGGTATTTACATAACGTTTTTTTTTATGATGGCTGGTCGACTGTCATTTCGTTTCCCTTATTCCATATTATGGCATATATTTTAAAAAGAAAAAAAGAAACGCTTATTGATCATAACGCCATTCAAAATATTTTGTCTTAGGCTTATTGTCCTTTCGAACTTCCCTATTACTGACGGAATCCTTAAACAGGCCATTTACATAAGTCATTAAATGTCAGTAACAGAATCATCAGTCTCTGTCTTTTAGATGAAGTTCTGTCAATTATACACATTATAGATTCATTATGTGTCCAAAGGGTACATCATTAGTAATGAATTAGATAATGTATACAAAGTCATTTATATGACAATTCGCGGACACAAAGGTTGATGCCATTTTTTTTTAGAGGTGTTGTTTAACTGTTTCTTTCTTATGGACATTTACAAATAAGTGGAATTTTACATCTTTGTGTAAGTAGCTTTACACTTTTGTGTAAGTATTTAAATACAGATTCAATTCTTTGGGCATCAAAATATTAAAATCGCGAACCTGAAATATACGGATTCTGATTACCCCTTTGGTATCTTCAAACTCTTCTTGAGTTCTTTCTATTCGTGTTTATTAAGAAAAACCCAATTAATTTGTGTAAAACATATGTCTTCGATAGGAATTGCAGGATTTGGTTTTGCTCATTTTAAATATCGTTAAACCAGATTATTCAATTGTGTATACTTTCGTGTTATATAATACCGATTCAATGAATTACAGTAGACGTAACATCAAGATAGAATAGAATTATGTACCATATCTACATGGTGTTAATTGTTGTACCTCTGGCACACTTCCTCGAACGGTTCAAACCAGAGATCCTAGCATTGGTCCTTACTGCTTCTCGGTTAAGCACGGATTACTCAGGAATAAATGTATAGACTTAGTGGCGTGGAGTCGGGATGTTTCTTGTACCTTTTTACCGTCATGATATTTAACTGAAAACCTGCTCACTTTGCGTTAAGCAAAGATCACGTTCCACTAACGTTAACAAACCAGGCTTAGGTTTATTGGTATTTATCATCACTGTATGCAAATTTATTTTGCTATATCGTGACGACAAGACCTACAGGAGAAATCCGGTTAATGCTTGACTAGGGGTTACAGTTACAAATGAAGCCACGATATAGCTGAAATATTGCTAAATTTGGCTTTATACACCAATCAATCAATCAATCAGTTACGAGTGCATAACACCATTTTTATGTTTCAATATTTCAATTACATAGTTGCGGTCAGTTTTATTGGTGGAAGAAACCTGAATACCCGGAGAAAACCACCGACCTTCCGCAAGTCACTGACAAACTTTATTACATAATGTTGTATCGAGTACACTTCGCCATGAGCGGGATTCGGGCTTTTATAGTGATAGGCACTGATTGTACATGTAGTTGGAAACGCAATAGCATACGATGACGACCACGACTATCCCCGGAAAAATGAAATATATCATTAGTATAAAATGATGTGTGCTAAGCACTCATTTTAAAATATTTTAGAACGACATTATCATAAAAATAAAAATAAAGATGCGCTCAAAGTAAGAAAAAGTTGAAAGCCCAATAATTTAACATCTTATTAATGCTTTAACAAAAGATGATTTTCTTGAATATTATAGTCAGTAGGACGACTTTTCGATATAGAAAATACAACCGCATCGGTGATGTAATGGTTCGCGTGCTCGCCTCGAGTGCGGTAGACCGTGCGTTAGAACCCCGATCGTGTCAAACAAAAGATTATAAAATGTGTATTTGTTGCTTCTCCGCTAAACACACAACATCAAGGAGTAAGAGCAAATACTGGTTGGCTCGGAATCAGAATAATGTGTCTGAGTGGAGGGACATGTCTATCCGCGGACTGCTGTATCAGAAGGCAAGAACTATAACAATCTAACTAAGCGTGTTGATCTAGTACAAAGTGGACCTCATCATCATGTCTTTGAAAATTAACTTGTTCTCGCAATGATATTGCTGAAAAATTGCTGAGTTGGCGTTAAACAACAATCACTCATTCACTCAAAGTAAATACAATGCTAAATGTGGAAAAAGGGTAAATTAAAATCCATAGATGGGTACACAACAGCTCGTGTTTCGGAAAGTACTTTATACAGCAAACGCTAAAGGCGGACAAGTGCGAGCTTGACTATCTTATAAATGGGTAGAGGGTACTTTTATTCATTCAGACATTCTAATATTTAATATCCAGATGTTTAAAGTCTTTGAAATTTTACTACAAGCCTAACACCACTGAATTGAGTCCACGCCCCTTATACCCATATAAACACTATATGATACCAGACACCTCCCCAATCCCGGGGGTTTTACCGGTAGGTCAGTGCGATATATCTGTCCACATTTCCCCCCAAATAAAACTGGATGTATCAAAATAGCTGAGGCATATCTAAAAATGACTTAATAACAAACAACCCCAGCCTTAATACATTTCAGCACTTTAGCATATTTGGTATTCTCAAAACGAGGTTAGTTAGATCTGAATTAGGTGTTCCCTTTAACAAATTATATAAAGCAAAATTATGGTTCTTTTACGTTAAGCCTGTGTCATGATGTGTTCCTGTAGACCTTTATATGGTTAATGTTATTGGGATTATATTCTAAATTTGTCTTTCTCTTATATCAAACCGAAAGTGAAAAAATATCCTGTTATTCGTAAATTGAGTTAGGTAAAGTTGCAAATTAGATAGAACAATACAAGACATAAAAATATGGATATAATTAGCAATTGATTATTCCATAAACAACATTCAGAAAAATATTTTATAACTTTATCGTGGCGAGAACAAGCTATATTTTGTTTTGATAAGTCATGTTTTGTACCAGCGCAACCTGCTTTATAGTACTAGTTCGCTGAAAGAATAGTTCTCGGCAAGTGTCGCTAATTTCCGACACAATACTTCTGTGCTATGCTGCTGGTGTAAAGAAAAGGCACCAGGGTTTGGTCGATTTTGTCTCTCCAGTTTCGGGCCTTTTGGTTTTCTTGGTAAAAAAAACTTTTGGGATTTCCAATCTTTTGACCTTCACCTTACCCGATGGGCGTTGTTGTGGATGTGCGTCAAGCTACAGACAGTGAACAAAAGTATTCGGACGTTTCCAGTTTTCCCTATATATTTCATATTAATCTACAATTAAATTGTGTTTATTCTGAAGTCAATTCATGTCCGATTTTGATATTTTTTTAACTGACACAAGTAAAATAGAAAGCAGTTACTGTATAATATCAACATTGTTTTACAAGACAAACATTTTGAGAAAACACAAGTTAAACACAAACCTTAATTTATTTCATCCGAAACACAATACAATGATAGTACTTTTGTAGACAAATTATTAAGTTTTGTTCAAATCATGGTGATTTGAAATACATGCTTCTAAAAATTGTTTGACAATTATAACTATAAACTACATACTTTTCTGCTTTTGTTGATCAAACAAGTATCAAAATTGGACGTCAATTGACCTCAGGATAATTATTTGAAAAATCGTAATTTTATATGAAATATATATGGAAAATCAGAAGCGTTCGAATACTTTTGTCCACTGTCTGTTTTGTAATTATGTTGAATATTTGTAGGGTTTTTTCATAGTTAGTCGCTTGCCAATACCTAGCAAGACCAAATACCGTCGTGAAATCCTAATATAGAAAGCCCATGTATAATATAAATTAAAACGTAGTCAGTAATGTTCTAATACTTACACCATGAACATGTGTGAATCCAGTTGCGATACCGGATACCTTTATTTTTAACAATGGTAATTAAGCTTCTCTAATGAAACATGTTCCATAATGCACAGTAATCATATTGTTCCTATCCCAGAGTATGGGGTCGACGTAACGTAAATGATTTGATATTCTGGAGTCTATTATGATTCTCATGACTTCTTAAACAGTGGACTACTACAAATGATATGTTTATGTATAACAACTACATCACCGGTCTCATCTGTTCAATGGTATACTTTACTGATGGTGTCTGCTCAGATTATATAACATGTGTCAGTCTCTATCTAATTTGTGAGTTACATTTTTCGCCTTACCCACTCCCCTTTCTCTTTAATGAAAATCATAAAAAATAACCATGACAATATTTTTCTCATTTTAGAGCAAAAATACTATCAAATTTAAGTAGGGGGGTAAAGTTTGAAGATATATAAGGGGAAATCAGAATCTGTAAATCTACACACAATACAATGTCATTGAATTGTTAGTTCTGATATCGTGACATTTGAAGAGAAAAAATACCACCATTGGGGATCGGGCTCAATTATGAGGTGTTAAAAATCTAGAAGTAAATATCGGTTACCATTGAATTGTCTTATGTCATTAACCTGGAGGTCATACGACCTTGTACTCTAACCCCTCGTGACAACTCTTATTGCAACTTGACATTGACATTTTGCGATGACATATAACGGTCGGTCATCATCACTATTAAATTATGTCATTTTCAAAAAGTATTTAATTTCTACTCATTAAGTAATTGTTTCCTCATTAAACATTGATTACAATAATTGACAGCCCACTTGACCAACTTATACTTTTCTACTTGACCGAACGGTTGACACAAATAGATCATAGCAATATAGTATCACAACATAAACAATAGTTTTCACTTCAGTAAAGTACATTAGACCTTGTTCGTGTCAAAATGAACCAGGTGTGCATTTCTTTTACGCAAATCTCAAACATGTTTTTAGAATCAGGATCAAATGAACGTTAGAGAAATCAGAAGGGGCAATCAAGATTATTGACAATCCAGAGACACTGGCACCATAAGGCATACAAGACAAGCAAAAAAACGGAATTAAAATGAAAATCATGATTCACCTATTGTAAAGCCACCGTGTTCAAAATACTGCACATGCAATTGTTTCATTTTTTAACTATCCACATCAACCTAAAAGAGATTATATTTGAGGTTATGGAAAGTAAACTAAAATAATAGAAACCATTTAGTAATTAATATAATATTGTGCAATACCGACATATACGGAATCAATTTTAACAGTCCAATTTAACCATTTATTCTGTCAAATCTAAAACTGTCGAAATATTTTTAAGTTTTAGTTATTTTGCAAAAACGAGGTCGGATTTACTTGATTCGAGTGAGTGAGAGTTTGTCCACTTTGTAATAGATCAACGCGATTAGTTGACATGTCGCTCTACTCGGTCATATTATCTGACTCCTTAATGTTGCGTGCTTTGTGGAGAAGCAGCAAATACAAATGTTATAGTCGTTGACCCAACCGTGCCTCGAACCCACGATCTACCACACTCGAGACCTGCACGCTAATCATTACACCACCGATGTCGTCATTTGATTCGACATCATGTTTCTGTTTCGTTTAATAAACATGTTGAAGCATAAAAGGTGATTAGGAATCTTGTGCCAGTATTGGTAGAAACAATATATACATGTATGTAACAGACACATTGGCACCAATGCAAATGAAAAGAATCCAGCCCTTTTGAAGTCCAATATCTGGTTATACGTACTCGGGAAAAAACAACAACCAATCAAAACACTGTATTAAATAAATGTCTTACTCTGATTGAAAAAAAAATCGAATACGAGTATGAATATTATGCTCGAAAAGTGTATGACCATAAGACCTAGTTTCGGATATTCAATTGTGTAATTCGTATGAGTCTGATTTGTTTATTGGTAAATAAAGTGATATAAACTTTAATGGCGAACAATCTAACCTACTACAATAACATTCACTCTTAATACATGTAGTTCCTCTTTTATACAGCTTGGTCATAGACAGATGCATGATGGGTCAACAGTGTATATTTGACATGGAAGATGATGATCACCGTTCAAACCACTGTGGAGAAGATACACAGCTACACAGCCATGATATGAACATCACATAATGTCGTCAATGTATGTTGTTTTCACTTATAATAATAGCGTATATTTTGGCTTTTTTAATAATAATAGCATAACAAATAAAGATTTGAATGGACACAGATCGGTTAAAAGCAAATATATTATTAGAATAAAATGGAAAACAAAGATACCACTTTTAATTGAAGTACCTGTACCAAATCTTGAAGGTGATGGGTCATGTGTATGTGTGTTAGTGGCATAAATGTTTTTGTTACACAATTTGTTGGTCTTGAAGGTGATGGGTCATGTATATGTGTACTAATGGCATAGATTTTGTTGTTACACAATTTGTTGGTCTTGAAGGTGATGGGTCATGTATATGTGTGCTAGTGGCATAGATTTTGTTGTTACACAATGTGTTGGTCTTGAAGGTGATGGGTCATGTATATGTGTGCTAGTGGCATAGATATTGTTGTTACACAATTTGTTGGTCTTGAAGGTGATGGGTCATGTATATGTGTGCTAGTGGCATATATTTTGTTGTTACACAATTTGTTGGTCTTGAAGCTGATGGATTATGTATATGTGTGCTAGTGGCATAGATTTTGTTGTTACACAATTTGTTGGTCTTGAAGTTGATGGGTCATGTATATATGTGCTAGTGGCATAGATTTTGTTGTTGCACAATTTGTTGGTCTTGAAAGTGATGGGTCATGTATATGTGTGCTAGTGGCATAGATATTGTTGTTACACAATTTGTTGGTCTTGAAGGTGATGGGTCATGTATATGTGTGCTAGTGGCATATATTTTGTTGTTACACAATTTGTTGGTCTTGAAGCTGATGGATTATGTATATGTGTGCTAGTGGCATAGATTTTGTTGTTACACAATTTGTTGGTCTTGAAGTTGATGGGTCATGTATATATGTGCTAGTGGCATAGATTTTGTTGTTGCACAATTTGTTGGTCTTGAAGGTGATGGGTCATGTATATGTGTGCTAGTGGCATAGATTTTGTTGTTACACAATTTGTTGGTCTTGAAGGTGATGGGTCATGTATATATGTGCTAGTGGCATAGATTTCGTTGTTACACAATTTGTTGGTCTTGAAGGTGATGGGTCATGTATATGTGTGCTAGTGGCATAGATTTTGTTGTTACACAATTTGTTGGTCTTGAAGGTGATGGGTCATGTATATATGTGCTAGTGGCATAAATTTTGTTGTCACACAATTTGTTGGTCTTGAAGGTGATGGGTCATGTATATGTGTGCTAGTGGCATAGATTTTGTTGTTGCACAATTTGTTGGTCTTGAAGGTGATGGGTCATGTATATGTGTGCTAGTGGCATAGATTTTGTTGTTACACAATGTGTTGGTCTTGAAGGTGATGGGTCATGTATATGTGTGCTAGTGGCATATATTTTGTTGTCACACAATATGTTGGTCTTGAAGTTGATGGGTCATGTATATATGTGCTAGTGGCATAGATTTTGTTGTTGCACAATTTGTTGGTCTTGAAGGTGATGGGTCATGTATTATGTGTGCTAGTGGCATAGATTTTGTTGTTGCACAATTTGTTGGTTGTAATTTGGAACTGTTCTGGTGTTGTGGCATTTTTTTATTTTATTGTAAAATAATTTTAATTCTAATATGACGTCCTTCAAACGAGTCCAAACCCGTGGTAAAAATAATATTAATCTATGACCGATTAAATTTATGACGTCATCGACAATTTATAACGATATTTTACCAATTTTTACATATTAGAATCGAAATAATTCATGGAAGCTATATCTATATGTATATATTGTTTTTACCACGGGTAGACCTTTATGTCAGCTTTTTACCACTCGCTAACGCTCGGGGTAAAACTTCGTAACATAAAGGCCTACCCGTGGTAAAAACAATATATACATATGGCTTCCATGAATTATTTCTTAAATAGATTTCAGTTTCAGCTATGACTTTTCACAGCAGTGTTATTTTTATTTTATTCCGTTGTCATTCTAAATGTCTTTTAAGTATTAAAGCATAAGCTAATTACAGACATGTCCACAATTCTAATATGACTTCTTCATTCGTTATATAGAAAATGCCAAGATAAAACTCAAGATATATTTTGTCCGCACATGCATATTACAGGACAATACCGAGTGGTATCGTGAATTTATACTGGACCATGATATATATATACATTGAAATCTCTCAATTTTTTTATTGCTCCTCCGGTTTTCTCTAACGTTTATTTTGTTTCTGTTGTCTGTGAATAATGAGTATGTACCTATTTCAATATCAAGAATATGACTCATGCTCAAATTTGTTTGATATCGTCACAATTCCCTACTACAGAAACATTCCTAATTCGGCAACTAGATAAGGATTGATCAGTAGAAGTGTCTATATGTTTCTAAACTAGTATACGATCTGATAACATCATAGACTTTACTTGATTGCTAAACTGTGTAGTTTTTGTTAGACAAATTATCTCTAATGACATTCATTTAACGAAATATCATAACTGGAAAATCTAATATATTGTACATAAACCCCCGTCATTTATTCTCTCTTGATCAATATCTCGGCAAACTTTTGATTACTTTTCATCTTTATGTTTATTTGACTTAGTTAACTTCTCTCGATACAGATTTATTTACAATGGCTATTTACCCAGACCAATTCCAAATATGAATTGTGCATTATTTATATCTAATATCGGCCCGTGGACGTAAACATGACAATAAGACAAATTACAATGATGATATTGGTTCTCTTTGTAAAT
This sequence comes from Bathymodiolus brooksi, assembly GCA_963680875.1. Taxonomy (NCBI): domain Eukaryota; kingdom Metazoa; phylum Mollusca; class Bivalvia; order Mytilida; family Modiolidae; genus Bathymodiolus; species Bathymodiolus brooksi. The sequence continues at coordinate 49,037,003 of OY804580.1, read as the reverse complement.
ATCATAACCCAGTTGATACGTCTTTAGATGTTCTGGTCACTAACTGGTTGATATTGATTGTGAGAACTGTTTCTAGATACTCTTCTTCTTCATAGGGACTGCGGTATTATAGAGACGGCCGATCAGATGTGTTGACAAATAGTAAACACTGGAAAATAACTCAAATTAAACTCTTTTTTTTTAATTTGACATGCATTTTACAAAAATTCGTTACTTTAAATGATAGCAAAATCAATATGAATTACCCTTCTCTCGAGCACCTGGTTCAATCCTGGTTTTTAGTGGGGTTTGTTGTTGCTCATTTTTGAATTTTCTGTGTTGTGTTGTGTTTTTGTGTGCGTTTCTTTTGCTTGTGTGACCTATGTTGCCTGTGACTCTAGACTGTTCATTCTGTATTGCCCCTTTTGTTTTCTCTGACGTTTATTTGTCCTGTGTCTTGTGTGACCTATGTTGCCTGTGACTCTAGACTGTTCATTCTGTATTGCCCCTTTAGTTTTCTCTGACGTTTATTTGTCCTGTTTCTTGTGTGCCCAATGTTGCCAGTGTCTCTGTATTCTCCATTCTTGCTTGCCCTTCTCTAACGTTTATTTTTAGCCAACCTAGTAGCCAATTATCCATGTATTTATATTTTAAGGGCCTCTTTGGTGTAGTGGTCAGTGTCCTTTCCTTGAATGTGTCCGATAATTTGTCCGAGTGGAGCGACATGTCTACTTGTGAGCTGTTGTTCCATGGAATTAACATTATATAAATTCCCCTCTGAGTGGGATTGTGGATCTAGTATAAAACAGGCAACATTGTCATTTATTATAAAAGTTACTTATTCAGTTATTCTCGATCCCAGTGATATACCCGAACCATTGCCCCATGGCGCTAAACATCCACCACTCACTCGAGTATATTTACACCAACATATCGTCCCTTTGTTCGCAAAACTCTTCTGATCTGGGTGGCTGCGTTTGTCCTCAGTACTAATCAATATAGAGAAGCAAAAAACACAAAATACCCATAATTCAGTTTGTTGGCAGCACAGTAATTTAAGATTTTCAGATAAATAAAAAACAGTTCTGTCTTCTGAGATAAGATCATTACACCATTGGTACAAGCTTCCACTTCTGTATTCCTACATTAGGACGTGTTAATGTATTTTATTAGACATTGTTAATGTTTTATTTTCTACCAACTATTTCAGTGTAGTAAGCTTAACTTGCAATAAATTGCTGCATGAATCATGAATATTTGCATATCATTAAAAAAAAATCCCAAACAATTGAACCAATCAAGGAATGCAGATTGTAGCATACAAAATTATAACAGACAAAATGATAAATCTTAGATATGAAATTGTTGTTGGCCATTCCACAATATCAACAGTTTATAGCGTCTTACATGAGTCATGTAACCATTGGATTGACAAGATTTGAAGGGTGAACGGACAAAGCTACTGAATCTAATACTCCTTGTAGTAATTTGTACAAATTGGATTAATAATGTATCCAAACTCGTTCAATTGTTAGGAATGGATGTCATAAGTCAATAAGAGTAAGAAGCATTGGATTGGAAACCGTCATTTTCTATTTATGTAATCTATTGGGATCTAAATGCACGTCTAAATGAGCATAAATGGTATCATTCATATCCAGCTATCTTGTATTGGCTTTCTAACATTTCTAAATTGCTACTTGCTTAAAAATGTCAATACACAATTATATAATTAAATAGATTGCTGTATTTTGTATGTTTCGTCGTTACTTGTTGCGCAGACTATGATGGATGGCAAATCAATACCATAGGGGTATGGGTGAAACCAATTTGCACAAATATCACATGAAACAGACAGCTACTTAATATTGATGTTTTCTCTCTTAGGAGTTAATATTGCTGAAACAACATCCTAAAACAGTAATATAACATGACGAATAGTGCGTTTTTGCGTTTAGAATTGCATTTTTAGATTATCGTAGCTTTCCAAAATAAATTTTTATTTCTAGGAAATGTATATATTGCATGTATGTATGTATGCTGGAGTGACATACCACACCAGTTAGGACCAGGACGTAAAGAAGTACTTGGTGATTGGTAAATTTCATGACATTTGTTTGTTAAAAATACAAAAATATAGATATCTCCATGATGCATTACTTTAACGGGCACTCCCAATCAGATTATCTGAAGGCCAAATATGTATACCTCTTTGAGGGCAAGCAAATCGGCTAAGATAACTTATGTCTCGGGGAAAGGAAATTATAATAAATACATGTCTATCTAATACCGAAACACAAAAGATTTATTGGATAGTTGACTGATATGTGCAGGGAAATTCCCAAATATATAGTTAGTCCAGAAGTGTCATGTGTTCACCTTTCTGTTACTTTCATCTCAAATGCTGGATTATGTAGTTAATGTTTATTAGATATATTTATCTTTGAATTTTACCTTTCCTTAATATTGTAATTTATTAAACCTAAGGTCAATCAGACATCTAACCTTGGCCGATTTCGACTATCCTGTTTAGATTCTTTGGTTTTCTTTCTCTCAATGACTTTTAATCTATTAAGCTTTTCAAACTTTTGACGATGAGCATACCTGATGCTGGTCAAAAGCTACTGAATCTAATACTCCAAGTAGTAATTTGTACAAATTGGATTAATAATGTATCCAAATTTGTTCAATTGTTAGGATTTTGATTTGGTTTTTGGTGTTTAACGCCACTTTCAGCAATATTTCAGCTATATCATGGCGACCAGTTTTAGTGGTGGAAGAAGCCGGAGTACCCGGAGAGAACCACCGACCATGGGCAAGCAACTGGTAAACTTTATCACTTGCGGCTGCGAGTCGAGTGCACCATTTTTGTAATTTACCAAAAAAAAGCGGGTGCAAACACACGCCGTATTGGTGACAGGCTTGTACGAGTTGTAAGGTAATCCAACTCATTGATCCACCCGGGCCCTCAATTGTTAGGAATGGATGTCATAAGTCAATAAAAGTAAGAATCATTGGATTGGAAATCGTTATTTTCCGTTTATCGTTCTTCAGCTTTGTCACATTGTGCCTTTTGCAGTTAGACAACTAATTCAAGCTTATTGTTAAATACTTCTATACTATATATGGTATATATTATTTTATTTTCAACAAATGTTCGCCACTGTTTTATATCAAACTTTAAGGATGTCTTATTCTGTTGATTTCATACATTTCTATATGATTGTATAATTACATTCAGTATTCATACAGTTACATTTTATGAAATAATTAATGTTCAGTCAGCCGTGAGGGAGTGAGTAAATAAGACAGGACTATTCAATACATCAAGTTGAATTTTATTGAGCTGATTTAAATATTTTTTGCTTAATATTTACAATAGAAACCTGACATCGTGGATATAAAATTTAAGGGTTTGAGTTTGGTCCTCGTACTCATAAAACTCTAAGAAATGTGATACTTCTATTAAAGGCTTCTGTACACAATTTGAATATGATGTTTAGCTATATATATATATATATATATATATACGTCTGAAAATTAAACCAAACAGTGTTAGAATTAGATTTTAGAGCTGTCAAATTTTTGTTCTTCCCTCGACGGGATTTGAACCCACATCATTGTTACACTGCAGCACCATTCGCTTAGCCTTACGTCCAGCGCCCTAGACCACTCGACTACATCCACTCCCTAAAAAAGGAGCTTCAATAGTCGTAGTGTTACCTTGTCTCGTAAGGCAAATCTAGGGATAGGCGTAAGACATGTGTATAAGCGTGTGTAGATGGTACATATATACTTAATATTATAATTTGACAGCAATCTAACTCAGCAATTTTTAATATATTGGATAGGATAATGAAGAATTATTCATTATACAGTCACAGGAAACAAAGTATATTATACAAACGTCTAGAAGCAAGTGACAACCATACAATATATCTGTCCCACTGGATCTCAAAGTTACTTTAAAGGATACTAGGTTAATACTAAATATTATATACGTCTGAAAATTAAACCAAACAGTGTTAGAATTAGATTTTAGAGCTGTCAAATTTTTGTTCTTCCCTCGACGGGATTTGAACCCACACCATTGTTACACTGCAGCACCATTAGCTTAGCCTTACGTCCAGCGCCCTAGACCACTCGACTACATCCACTCCCTAAAAAAGGAGCTTCAATAGTCGTAGTGTTACCTTGTCTCGTAAGGCAAATCTAGGGATAGGCGTAAGACATGTGTATAAGCGTGTGTAGATGGTACATATATACTTAATATTATAATTTGACAGCAATCTAACTCAGCAATTTTTAATATATTGGATAGGATAATGAAGAATTATTCATTATACAGTCACAGGAAATAAAGTATATTATACAAACGTCTAGAAGCAAGTGACAACCATACAATATATCTGTCCCACTGGATCTCAAAGTTACTTTAAAGGATACTAGGTTAATACTAAATATTATATACGTCTGAAAATTAAACCAAAGAGTGTTAGAATTAGATTTTAGAGCTGTCAAATTTTTGTTCTTCCCTCGACGGGATTTGAACCCACACCATTGTTACACTGCAGCACCATTCGCTTAGCCTTACGTCCAGCGCCCTAGACCACTCGACTACATCCACTCCCTAAAAAAGGAGCTTCAATAGTCGTAGTGTTACCTTGTCTCGTAAGGCAAATCTAGGGATAGGCGTAAGACATGTGTATAAGCGTGTGTAGATGGTACATATATACTTAATATTATAATTTGACAGCATATATATATAAGATGTCATATAGGAACCATAGTGGTCGTGGTCGTATGATTGTTAGATTTACAACTACCTGTGTAATCAGTGCCTATTCCCACTAAAGTTGTGAATTCGAATCCCGCTCATGGCAAGATGCACTCGATACAACTTTATGTCATAGGTTGGTGATTTTCTCCGTTTTTCTCCACCAATAAAACTGACCGCCACTATGAAGTCATAAAATGAAAAAAAATCCCTTTGTATGTGCATGTGTCTATTGAGTTCAAATTCAGTGATATAATGTTGATCTCTCAATGTTTTTTCTAAATTTTACAAACAACTATGCGTCACTACAAGTATTATTACAAACAACTATGCGTCACTACAAGTATTATTACAAACAACTATGCGTCACTACAAGTATTATTACAAACAACTATGCGTCACTACAAGTATTATTACAAACAACTATGCGTCACTACAAGTATTATTACAAACAACTATGCGTCACTACAAGTATTACTGCAAACAACTATGCGTCACCACAAGCATTATTACAAACAACTATGCGTCACTACAAGTATTATTACAAACAACTATGCGTCACTACAAGTATTATTACAAACAACTATGCGTCACTACAAGTATTACTGCAAACAACTATGCGTCACCACAAGCATTATTACAAACAACTATGCGTCACTACAAGTATTATTTATAGTGTAATTACACCTTATATAAGAATGTTGGATTTTGATTGGTTAATAGCCGTGATATTTTTTAAAAATTCAGGCCTTGCATTGTGAATTTGCAGAATTTTTACTTCATGTAGGTGTATTTGCATAAGATTTAACTTTTTTTCATGGTATTTGCAAAATCGTATTTGCCGTTTTTACCCTTCACCGAGACGCTTGTAACAAAATTTGTAAAACGTTATCAGTTGTGCGTTTTATGTAACATCATTCGGTAGAATTAAACAGATACATCATGTTAGGTCCTGAAAACGACAAACAAAAGGTATTGTTATACCTCACTAGCTTCTCATTGGCTTAAATTAAATCACATGACCTGAAACAATATTAATGTTTTGTGAAAATTAACCCAAACGGGAAACAACTAGTTGTTTACCGGGTAACAACCCTATTGTTTCCCGGTAAACAACCCATTGCGTGCCTCAAAAGGGAAACAACTCTAAAAAATTTCATAAAATTTCAAAATTTTCATAAAATTTCAAAATTCTATTAAAAAAATTAAAGTTCAAAATTTTAAATTTCAAAAAAAAAATTAAATTTCAAAATTTTTAAAAAATTTTGAATTTTCAAAATTTTCAAAAAGTTACAAATATTTCAGTTTTCATAAAATTTCAAAATTTTAATATTTAAATAATAATATTGAAAAATGATAAAACAATTATAGTCTACCATTTCGGTTAATACTATTGCCTTCTTCAAAAAGAATGAAGATTACCTATAATTGAAATTGACAGGTTAATAAAAGTATTAAGAAATGGGTGTTTTCATAATGGACCGGTTATATGTCCAAGGTTAGTCATAATGGCTCAAGGAAGGTTGTATTTGCCCGAGGCAATTTTTGAAGTTATTAAACACACATTTTAAATCTGTTGAAAATATTACTGATGGCCGGTTTGTGCCCTATATCACTGGTTGTGTTGTGAACTTTAATATAAACATGAAATAGTTTAACATTTGTTAAAAATTTGTCAAAAGTTATTAAGCACACATTTTGCTTAAATACATATATTTATTTAAATGCCCAATCCTTTGTCTGTTGTTCGGTATAATAAAACAGTTATTGCCTTCAATGGATTGTAAACATCAGAATTGTTAACCCTCAAGGGGTTGTTTCCCTCGGGCTAAAGCCCTCGGGATAACAACCCCCATCAGGTTTACAATTCTGGATGTTTACATCCATTGAAGGCAATAATTGTTTATTATTTATTTAGCCAGTGTTCTAAATAATATTCGGTGTAATTAAACAGATATATCATGTTTGGGAGGGGTATTTGCGAAAAATACCAGTTTTGAGACTAAATTTCCCTCGCCGTTCGGCTCGGGAAATTATTCGTCTCTCGACTGGTATTTTTCGCAAATACCCCTCCCAAACATGATATATCTGTATATAAGCATAGAGTGAGATAGTTAGAAACTAAAACATATATTTCACCATATAACCAGACACAGATTTAAAGGTGGAATTCTGTGCGTGTGCATCCCCTTAGAATTGGCAAAAATCATGTTGAAAATGCTAGTAGTATGTGTGATTCCTCAAACGCCTGGGGCTCTACCACATCACCAGTTTGGGATCTAACCGGTCCCCCAGATCTCTTGTATAATTTTCAAGTCTTCTAACACAAAAACTTGGATCTATGCCTGGTAGCTGTATGAATTCTATAAAGTTTTACAAAGAACGTAAGAGATGGTAGTTATGTATATGATATAGTTGTACTTAACCGACTTAGACAAGTTATCAATGCCTCTGTGAATACATTTGAATTGTATTTCGTTTTTTAACGGTTTTGGAAGAAATAAGACGCCAGCTTGGCAAAATCGTATGTATCGAATAACTTTATTTGAATATAGAAAGTTTTAAAACGTCGGAATCCATTCTTGTACTGGAGATAAATGTGTATTGGGACAGAACGATATCGATTTTGTTTGTTTTTGTAATTAATGAATCATATATTGCCGTGACAGAAATTGATTTTTTAAATATACTTTAATCGTCGTGATTAAGTCGGTATAAAACAGTTTGTCTCTAAAGACTATAAAAATACATGGCATCTGGCTTTCTACTAGGTCAGCAGACATCAATTGATCTTCGTCAAAAGGCATAATGCCAAATATTAAAACGTGTCTGGCGTCACGTGAGGTGCATACATGTACCTGTGTAATCCTAGCTCTTAACGGTCTTTTTTTACGTCAAATAAGAAAGATCGTTATGGGCTACGTTTCCACAGTCAGTTATGTACAATATTTCATCGCATTTTCTATTTTAATTTTCGACTTGTTTGCGAAGTAATAAATAAATGGTGCGCAGTTAGGGAATTCCCACAAGCAAGTACAGTGACAAAAATCGCATATGTATAGTATTTGTTACTTTTCTGGATAATCTTGTTAAAATTCTAGTGGCTTCTGAAGGTAGTGTATTTGGATTTGATAATGCATATGCTGTACTCGGATGCACGCATTCCAAAATATATCAAAATCGTATTCAGAAATCATTTGTGGATCGGAATACTTTTCAAACCAGGTTTTGGGAAAATACAAAAATATATATGTAAAACGAAATAACTTTCTGACGAAATTATGATGCACATTATTATTAACAAAATAATACCAACAATGATGTAGTACCTTAATTTTTGAAAATGGTTTGTAGTTGAAGTCGTCACTACTTCAAGTGTAGTTTACAGTTGTTATAATAACATGGTTAACCGTTACAGAATATCTGTGTCACTTATAACCGTTTGTCGTAATCACAATCCCCTGCTTTTTTCTTCCTTTGTGACCTTTAACCTCATTTTAACAAGAGTAGCACGACGGGTACCACTAGAGGAGTAGGACGTGGCACCTGAATTCACCCCTTGTTTTATTGAGGTTCTTACTTTTCAATATTTAGTTTTCTATGAAGTGTTTTGTTTGTCTTTTTTGTCCCCTTTAAATTATATACTCCTGTGTCTGATTGCTCCCATGACGTATCTAGCCTCTATTCCGCACAATTTTACGAAAGACAACATCTGCAAGCAATGTAATTAATATATAGTATCCCATGTTATTCAGCACCCAAGCTGCTACTAATTGTGTTGTTAGTAAAATAACGAAACAGTCTAATGGGTAAATGGCTGTCATGTCAGAACAACACGTGTGCCACGTTGTACGGTGACCTTATCCTTCACGATTTTATATTGATATATACGTAATAAGTCTTTATCAATATAAAGAGAGAACTCGCCGTTTGATGGTGGAAATAAATATGGTTTATTTCGTAAAATAAAAAATAGTTTCAGCAATCGATAGTGTTGAAGCAATCCAAGTTAAAGCAACCGAGATTTGACTGATTTGTATATCTTCAAGGTTTCGTTTTTAATTCAATTGTGTGTTTTTCCATTGATATGTTTTCCTTCCTTAATCGAAGCGTAATTGTTTTTATTTTATCATTTTTTTCTTCAAAATTTACAAATGGAATATAGAAAAAAGGGGGCATATTGAAGCATTAAAATTCTACGGGGTTTTTTCCCGCATGGAGACAAATCGAAAGTTGAGACAATTGTTATAGTGAAGTCGATAATTTTTAAAATGGGCTTGCGAAATGTCGATGATTTTCATCAGTTTCCTCGATCAGTAAAACTAATAAAAAAAAAGATAATCATGTTTTCAATCAGTGTTTATTACCACAAAATGTGAGTTTCAGTTTCCATGGCAATATGTACTTGTGACAGGTTGGAGGCTTTCCTCGTGTACTCCAATTTTCTCCATCAATAAAACTGACCGCCATGATATAACTGAAATATGAGTTGAACGTGGTGTTAAACACCAATAACCAAATCAAAACTCCTTGGTTTTACCTACATTGTATTTCCTTGTAGACAGTATGGTGTAATTTAATTATACTTAATCATATAGCATCAATTATATTTGCATTAGAGCTATAGAATCATTACCCGTTTCTTAATATATGTCCAGGAAACAATATAAAAAGAGGTTTTATTGGTGTAAGCTGCCCTTTCATATCAGAAATAAGCCGTCAGAAATTTCAAAAGTCAGACTCTGAATATTAAACAATTACGACAGAGAAAAATGTATACCTTGAATGACTGTACAATTAAAATTGCTGACCTTTCTTTGCACCGCGGATAAGTGAAATATTTTTGAAAGTGGCCTTAAGTTAAGCATCTATTATCTTAATATTTCCTCAAGTACTACTCCAATTTGTGCCACGATTAATTTAAATATTTTAGACAATGGTCTTAAGCACCAATTACTTAAATCCTTCATCTAAACCTCAAATTGACCTTTCTTTGGGTGGTAAAAGTTCTGTATCTGGTATATGTTTATCACAATACATCATAAGTATATAACCATGATGGTTGTGATGTTTCTTGTGACCAACCATATTAAATAATTCCTATTTGTAAACTGAGAGATTGATATAATTATAGACAAATTAGCATAGGTGTGAGAGGTGAACGTATTTTAACGCCAAATGAGCAATTGTGTTTATCTATATCATGATGAGAACAAGTTATAGTCCATGAAATAATGATGATGTCAGCTGTGTACTAGACCAACACGCTTAGTTTATGTACAGTGCTAGTTTACTGAAACAACAGTTTACGGGTTGGCAATTTGTCATGTCTCCCCTCTCGGACACTTTATCCTGACTCAGCTGACTCAGAGCCAATTAATCTTTGCTCTTACTTCTTAAACTTGCATGTTAAGCAGAGAAGCAGCAAATACTAATTTAATAGTTTTTGGTTTCATCTGACCGGGGCTGGATTCCACATTCTACCGAACTCTTTGGTTTCATCTGACCGGGGCTGGATTCCACATTCTACCGAACTCTTTGGTTTCATCTGACCGGGGCTGGATTCCACATTTTACCGAACTCTAGATGAGCACGCTATCCATTACACCACCGATCAGGTTCAAATCAGTATGCATGGTTACAATACAAATAAGTGTATTCCTCCATCCTCTGCCAATACTCACTGAGCTGTTCTCCCCACTGACCTTTGATGTAAAATTATGCTTCCAAGGCAACCAAACTCATAGGAGTAACATAGTGATTGGATGTTACTTGACAGGTAATTCCAACATCAGTATTTTTATTTATAATTTGCTATAACAAATTAAAAATATGTTATATAACAGATTACATTTCTGCCATTTCAGGTCCACAAAAATCTGGAATTTTGAGAACTACATTTATTTCATCCATGTCATGAACAAAGCTGAAAAGTTCAAATTTGTCATATCTTTTATGATTTTTTATAACTTATTTTTTTTCCCTGAATTTCGAGAACTAGATTTAGTATACATTATGTTCAAAATGTATAAAATTTCTTTATTCGCTTGAACATACATCAACAGGTGCGGATCCAGGGGTGAGGGGCGCGCCCGGCGTCCCACCCCCCACCCCCCCCCCCCCCCCCCCCCCCACCCTAAAATTGGAAAAAATATGATTTGTTGGCGTAAAATCGTGATTTTTCACACGAAATACCCCAAACATTTTCGCGCCTCCCTCCGCTCGGCGAAATTTTTTTTAGTACGCCCCCTCCCCCCCCCCCCTAACTTGAAATCCTGGATCCGCCCTTGATCAATAACACGTCTGTGGGACTCTTGTGATTCCTCTTTGTCATTGCTAGCTTGAACGAGCGTTAAGTCAAACTCAATATTATCTATTTTGAAAACTTTTGAAGTCATTGGCAACGAAGAGTTTTCCTTTTTACATTTATGTTATCTTTGTGTAGTACCGTCGAAGGAAAAAATCACACAAATCTCACTGTGTTCGTCACCTACTGGGTTACCAATTACACTCATTGCCGTGACGACTCCTGTAGTACTAATCTAAAAGTCAAGACAACTCTTTCTACTTTGATAATAGGAGAAGGGAAATAACTCAAATTATTTTGCGCTATGGAAAAATAAATAATAAAATAAATAACTATGTTAATACAATCAATTTTTATTGTAATGTCTTTTTTTTTTAGTAATATGTTATTTTTATAAATCATTGGTGTAAAATATTATCGTGCGTTATGTTATGTAATATTTATATAAATGTGTGATCACCACTAAAGTTTGAATCCCGCCCCTGTGTAATATTTATACAAATGTGTGATCACCACTAAAGTTTGAATCCCTCCCCTGTGTAATATTTATATAAATGTGTGATCATCACTAAAGTTTGAATTCCGCCCCTGTGTAATATTTATATAAATGTGTGATCATCACTAAAGTTTGAATCCCGCCCCTGTGTAATATTTATATAAATGTGTGATCACCACTAAAGTTTGAGTCCCGCCCCTGTGTAATATTTATATAAATGTGTGATCATCACTAAAGTTTGAATCCCGCCCCTGTGTAATATTTATATAAATGTGTGATCATCACTAAAGTTTGAATCCCGCCCCTGTGTAATATTTATATAAATGTGTGATCATCACTAAAGTTTGAATCCCGCTTCTGTGTAATATTTATATAAATGTGTGATCACCACTAAAGTTTGAATCCCGCCCCTGTGTAATATTTATATAAATGTGTGATCACCACTAAAGTTTGAATCCCTGTGGATCTGTCCTCGTTCTTTATCTTACACTTGTTCTATTTGAACAGGCAGGTCATTTTTTGTTATATACTGTCACTGGTCCGTTGTTCTGGTACCCCTGCCACATATTACTTGTTGAGCTTTGGGGATCTAGTTGTAAATCCAGTTCACCTCCAAAGAAAAACAATCTTCTTAAACGTTGCAAATTTATTAAGGTTATTAATAAAGTTGTATGTCCCCCTGGCTAAATCTATATTCTTTTTCTCGTTTGTATGTTCATTATTAATGTTACCCGTGGACGTGTATGCCCTTCATTAATATATAAGTACAATGTACATGGTTTTCTTTATTTGTCATATCTTTAACATGTATTCGTGTATGTGTTCATGTTGTTTTTCTTCTTCTGCTTCTCAGTCTCTTTATTTAGATTTGTTTGTAAGTATATTACCTATGTAATCGCAATGATTTCAGAAAAATATGAATAACCTTTATTAGGTAACGGCTCAAAGTCAAAAGATTGAAAAACAAAATATTTGAAAAGTCTTTGACCCCATTTTAATCTGAGTGGTAAAGTACACCTTTAAAAATATATAAGTACTGTGTCACATTCCATATTCGTCAAATACAAGTATCTAAAATTTCGATTTTAAAATTTGACCTCATTTTATATGGAATTGCTAATGGCAGGAAGTTTAAACCATCAAAGATTGTAACAGATGATTAACCCAAACTTAACATGGCCCTCCGTACCTTAATGTTCTAAAAATAAGTATAGAGGAAATCATTAAACTTCTCGTTCCTTGTTAGGTGTAAGTCAAGTTAAAATAATTACATTGTGTATGTTACCATCCACTTAATGCTGACATCCCATAGTTCTTTGTACATTAACATAAGGGGTGTTCTTGTGGTCGATTAATAACATTTAACCCCAGAATGGAATTTTAATCAAAATAATTTTGAAAGCGGTGTGGCCTGTGGTATTCTTGAAATAAATAAAATTGACTGGAGCAGCCGAGAAAAGGATTGACATAAAAAATAACATTACAGTATTGATTGTTTTCTTCTTGTAAAAATGTTTGCTACATTTAAATTGAGAATATAAAAGAATAACAATTATTTCCTGACCATATACATATTTAAGCTACCACATGCAAGATTAACATTCGGTAAAGATACCATTCAAGCGGTATAACCTTCATACGTTGTGTGAAGAAAAGGTGTACTCGATTGACTCATTAGCTGACGTATACTTGTCTGTTTCAACTCTGACATCAATTATTACCATACTAAAATAGTTGATGTCAGTATATGTAAATGTACGTATATTATATAAAAAAGAAGAAAACAAACTAAATTGTAGGTGTGTGCCCAAAAATGTTAAACTAAACTAACAACCATTATTGTAGGAGACACATTTATTATAATAATAATAATAATACCTAATAATAGTATTATAACTACTTTTACTGAAATTTACCTTACCAAACTTAGTACGCACGACGCGTTCCTGGAATAACCTTCATCAGGTATATTCAAAATCGAAAGATTGGAAAGCCAAATAATTTAAAGGTGATTGAGAGCATTAAAACCAAAGGGCCTAAGTAGGATAGCTAATATCAGCTGAGATCATCTATGCCTAAGGGAACAAAACCTTAGTTTTGATTAGGATTATATTATTTCGGAATTTTTAATTTCAATAATGAATATATCTAATAAACTATGTCAGTGCCGGAACACGACACGATTCTGGAATGACCTTCATCAGGTACGGTCAAAAGATTGGACAGCCAAATAATTTAAAGGTTTTGGAAGCAAGAAAGCCCAAGGACCTTAACAGGGTAGCCACAATCAACAAATAGTTTTCTAGATTTAAAAGTTTCTTATATGTTCTAATAAAAACGTAGATATCAAGTTTAGTGCGCACGACGCGTTTCTGTAATAACCTTCATCATGTGACGCTTAATGTCGAAATATTAGAAAGACAAATAACTTAAAAGAGTTTTGGAGAAATAAACCAAAAGGTTCTAACCAGGATAACCAAAATCAGCTAAGGTCATCTATGTCTGAGAGATGAGAATCTTAGTTTTGATAATAATTACATATTCTAGGAACTGTAAATTTCAATAATAAATATATCTAATAAACTATGTCAGTGCTGAAACACACACGTTTCTGAAATACAATGTAACCTTCATCAGGTACGCTCAAATGTCAAAAGATTGGACAACCAAATAATTTAAAGGTTTTGGAAACAAGAAAACAAAGGACATAAGCAGGGTAGCCAACATCGACAAGTATTTTTCTAGATTTAAAAGTGTCTAGTATGTTGGAAGTTTGCAATGAATCGTCCTAAAAGATAAGATAAATATTGGCGGAGAAAAAATTGTAATAACGGTTGAAAATTTAAAGCTTAAGAATTAAAGACGTTTATTGTGATAATATAATGTGGAAAAAAACTTTTAAAAATAAAATTTATCTATTGTAACAAAATTTAGAATAAGTGCTCATCGGTTAAGAATAGAAACGGGACGTTATGAACGTATCCGAAACTCCCAAAGAAATTTAGTTATGCTAGATAGAGGGGAAAGAATATGCCTTCATTGTACATTAAATGAGGTTGAAGACGAAAGTCATATGTTATTAAAATGCCCAATATATGAAACTGAAAGGGCTACATTACTGATATACATTCAAGATAATTGTAAAAATTTGGAACATCTGAGTCCGAACAATAAGTTGATTTGGCTTCTTAGTAGTGAAGCCACTCTGTTATCAAATAAACTTGCTGTCTTCCTAAACAAAATTTAGAAATACGGAAGAACCATACATTGCAAATTTAACCTTACTTAAAGATAAAATAGTATTCGTGATATGAACACCATGTTATATCTGCATCATATTATATTTGTATAATATATATTTTTATGTACATCATAATATTAGCTATAAACTGCCATAGTTTGTTCTGCCTATGGGTGGTTTCCCCCCTGCAGTGTCGATCATCTATACTTGTTTTTATTCTTTTTATATATGTCATATATGTTACTAATCACCAAAATCATTGTAAGTGTAAAATGCAAATGTCTGTAATTCTGTGCTCTCACGGGCTTCTTGGTTGATTTAATAAAACTATTCTATTCTATTCTATTCTATTCTATTCTATTCTATTCTATTCTATTCTATTCTATTCTATTCTATTCTATTCTATTCTATTCTATTCTATTCTATTCTATTCTATTCTATTACTCATCTATCTGTCTTAAGTCGCAGTAAAATATTTTGATTAATGAGCGATATTTATTTTACTCTAAATTTGACTACTAAAATATTTGAAAATTTGCAGGCGAGTTAATTATGGTTGTAGTAAATTAAAATTTTGTAGAACACAATACAAATTGCACTATTCAAATTTTTTTCTAATAAAACGTTATCATTTATTAATTGTTACGCTTGAGTGATTTATATTACTAATAAAGCTGGCTTTGTCGTCTTTGTCAACATATGGCTTTAATGATGTGATGATTAAGCTGTCCCTTCGGATCAATGTTTTAACTGTGTTTAATAAAATACATAAAAATACAGGAGTTTGGTTCTGCAAGCACTGAACCTGAAATTTCTATAAAAGGAAGAAAGCTTCACACGCGAGCAAAACATAAATTATTACAAAGATAGTTTATTAAAGGTGTGTTAAGTCGCACCTGGTCATGTGTCGTATGAATCAGCAGATACATGATATTTGATCAAGATACAGATGTTGATGAAACACTTTCAATTACTAATTGTTTTTCAAATTTAGCGTGCGTCTAATGGTTAAATTGTTACTTGAAATGTCAAATTATATATTATAATGGTATATTGAAGGGAAATATTTAGAAAATTGTTACGGGTATACAACGCCACTATAAACAATATTTCGTGGATGAAACCGGAGTAACCGAAGAGAATATCCGTCCTGTCACACATCTCTGATTAACTTTATCATATAAAGTTGTATTCGGAAAGGGGACATTTTATTGAAATAAAATTACTTATATGGGTAAATACTAGACAAAAACAATATATACCCATACAAATGAGGATATATAATCATGATAATTTAGTGCATATGACGAATTCTGTAACAAGTCTAAAGTTTGGAGAGACAAAATAATCTAAAACTGTCAACAAGCCAGTGAGCAAAAAAACAACCCGAAGGGCCTAAACAGGATAGCTAAAATCGGTTTAGGTCACCTATGTCTGAGAGCGAAATTAACCTTACAGTTTAAATATTTACATCATTTTATTAACCTATAAAATGCAGTCGTCGTTATATCTATAAATCATGTCAAATCATGTATTGCTATTCAATGACCGACAATAAAGGGCACCATAATACACGCAAAACTTACTGTACTTTTCGAAAATAAATAAATAAAATTTTATGTTAATTTTATAACTTATTAGTCAAACGTGTTACATACAAGACACTCATGTATTTACGTTACTTGAGGGGAAGTAAGTTAATCATCGCAAATAAAATGAAAGGTGTGTTTAAAATTATGTAAAAAGATACCAAGTTAATCAAATGAGAATTGTAACAGGCAATTTGATTATGCCGAATCCTATAAGCATCAGTAGTTACCATGGGAACGAAGTATCCCCAGTAATAATTATTATTGAATTACATCGATATAAATACTTCTAGACACTTATCCAATCTAAAAAGGACAATATGACTTATAATAATCGATCAAGTTTAATGTCATTCATCCAATAATAATGGTAATGTATGTTATATGCAGACGACCATATTTATCGTCTGGTACTCGCGTGGCAGGTTCTGATGAAGATACGAGAATACGGCTGATGAATATGAATGAGTCAGTCAGGGATGCACATGTACATTAAAGAAGATTAATAAATGCTTGATATGTACATGTGATTAAGAGTGTGGATTTGATGTGCCGTATTTGTTTAATCTATATTTAATCTTTAAAAAATCAATGTCGGTTTAACAAGATAAAACCGGCGCGTCAATATCCGGATGATTGCTGACAAGTTAGGTCCTTGTGTAAACAAAACATAATAATGTGTCAAGGAGTGATGACACTTTTTAATATACGATTTAATATACCTACCTCGAATTAACATCTATGACATCTATGTCAAAAGAGGTTACTCCGGAAATAAAGTCTATTGTTTCTGCCACTGACAATAAACTTATTAGAGGTGAACGGAAATAATGTATTTTCATTGGTTAATTAGACTGGAAAGTAAAAACGTAAATTGTCGATGTTGAGTGTATCATCTTCAAAAAGATAAAAAAGTGATTTCTTGGATAATATAATAACGGGCGTATGGAGAATAATCATCTTCAATAAAATCGGGGTCAGTGGGTAATCCAACACCCCCTGCGTAGCAATTATAAGCAAATCAACGGATATACGCTATATTTCATTAATTCAGCATCTGTATCTTTAGGATAGGAAGTGTTTGTGTTTATGTGATATTAAAATGAACTTTTTGGATCTTGTCCGTGGTAAGCATTCCTTTAGGAGGACTATAAGTTTGAATGGTTGTAGTTCAGACTCAGGGACCAGCTTTCATCATTCAGGTTGTGGCTCTAATAATACATCATCGTCCAAGATGTGTTCATCTTCTTCTTCCAGTAATTTATTCAGTGTGACTATAGTGATATGCGTGATTTTGTGTAGTATATTTCCATGTGTGACGGGTACTCCGGTAGAAACTGAAGCACAAGCAGTGGTAAGATTTAATACAAATTTTATTTCAAATAAATTTGAAAAAAAACTCCAAAGGAAGAAAAGCCCATAATTTCACATGTTTTAATGCATATAACAATAACACAATAAATGTGTCTTAGAATAATAATATCTATATGGTTGCTCTTGTCTTATTTTAAGATGTTAATTATGTATATTGTATATATACAAACCCCACGTATGTGTTGGTAACATACTAACAGAATATAACATCATATAGATATATTAATATTATATATTTATATTCAGGGATAATGTAAATTTGTTTTTATTTTTGATATTTATCTCTTTACCATGTAATTTGGTTATGATAGAAAAGATATATGCGCTGAACCTCTCGATAAGCATGATAAGATACATGTTTGGAAGAAATAATAGTATAAGCAAAAATAATAATGCAACAGTTACTGCAGAAGAGTTTATTACCAATAAATTTTAGTCATTTTAATTTTAATTTTAATAACTGTTTTCATTTAATACCCTTCGTGTACCTCGACATGAAAAACCAATAATTTTTACAACAATTTATTGAACTTTTAGATATACCACAATAATGAACTAATATGTAAATTGATAATTTAAGTTGTACACGTGTACATCGAAATAATATGCAACTTCTAAGCACAGCTAAACGAAAACACATTATTATGCAAATAATGCTTAATTTTTCAAATTATCCTTATATTAATACACAGACATCGATGTACTTAAAAGTGTATAATAATATAATTATGTACATACTGATTCTGTATAGATGTTTTTTTCTTATGATATCTTGTGTTTATACACACATGCATATGAAAACAAATGCCATGTACCAGTTCTATATGCTCGTTGGAGAAAAATCATGTAAATTTATTAAATAAAAATAACTAAAGTTAGCTTTGGCGAGGAAAACTTGGCACGGTTATCATCTGTATACAAGCAGATGTTTCCCTTTGTAATAAATATATAACGAGTTTAACAGATCTTCATAGAGCAATCCAGTGAATCGTGCCAGAGATGAAACAGGCCGTAAAACAGATGGTACATCTGCTCTAATGTACGGAAACTCTGTGTTAGAATACAACAATATAGCCTATAGATAGGGATTGAAAAGTTAAAAATGGACATTAATAAATTCGAATAATTTACTTACAATAATGTAACATGTTTGTTTGATGGTGTTTAACGCCACTAAAAATAGTGACCTTATTAAATTCGGATAATTAACTTATAATAATGTAACATGTTTGAAGGTGTTTAACGTCACTTTCAACAATATTTCAGTTATATCGTGGTGGTCAGTTTTATTGGTGGATGAAACCAGAGGATCCGGAGAAATCCACCGACCTGTCGCAAGTGACTGACAAACTTTATCACATAATGTTGTACATCTCGCCCTGATCGAGATTCGAACTCGCAACATCAGTGGTGATAGGCACTGATTGAGGATTGCATAGATAGTTATAAAACCATACGATCACGGCCACGAAGGCCCCTGTCAGAATAGAACAAAATAGCCTATAGGGATTGAAAAGTTAACGCCCTGATCGAGATTCGAACTCGCAACATCAGTGGTGATAGGCACTGATTGAGGATTGCATAGATAGTTATAAAACCATACGATCACGGCCACGAAGGCCCCTGTCAGAATATAACAAAATAGCCTATAGGGATTGAAAAGTTAAAAAATGTAAACTATTTTAAAAACGGTGACATTAATAAATTCGGATAATTTGCATATAAAATAATGTAACATGATATTTCCGTAACCACATATAAAATTAATGTCTCAGGTCATGATAAGGATTGTATATAAATATATTAAACATCCGATCACGTTACGTTAATTCGTACTATGTGTGTTAGAAGCCAGGTGAAAAGATATAACAAGTAATAGATATTGTGTATTGAAGCCAGGTGAGAAATAGACAACGTTTGTTATTAAAATCCATATCCCAGGTGTTATAATACCTGTATTATCTGTCAATCAACACAATTAATTTCACAGTTGCATAAAGTTCTCTCAAACCATTCATTTATTTTTATTTCACAATTAATTCCATCCGATTTGTGTAAGACTTCGTTATATTATATGTTGGTAAATGAGCAATTCCCTCTCCTCAGATATGATAGGAATGATTTGTGCAAATGTATTAGAACAGTAAATCAAAGGTTGGCCTCTCCTGTGTAGTATTTGTGTCTTGTGTTCTTACCCACCATGTATATATGTATTACAAATTAAAGCTCCTCTGTCTTACTTTTTGTAAATTTTAAATTATGAGAAGAAAGATATATTTAGATATCCAAGTTTAATTAATATTAAATGTTTGTTTGTTTGTTTTTAACATTTTGGTAGATATACTAACATGACTATCGTTATTATATCGCCAAAAAAGAAGATACCACAAAGATCAAATTTTAATTAAATACCGCCTTGCCAACAAATAATGAAAATTTCAGTCTGAATGTTAAACTTTGATGACAATCTCTTGCGGCTATGAAGAAGAGAGTATAACATTGATTTTTTCTCTCTCAATATGATAGCTGGACAACAATTGTATATACTACTATAGGGTCTGTTTATTTATAATACCTCCATGGTCTGTTAAAGTGATGGACATTTTTAATTAAAAAGGGGGACTTTTGCCTATTACATCACATGCAATTGAAATGGGAAGATAATTAAGGATCCCCAAGAAAATAGAATTCACCCCTCCTCTCATCTAATAGAAGATGAGGCACATTTCCCATTGGAATGTTACATAAAATTATAATTTAAAAAAAATGGTCATATTCAAATATCTAATAGAGAATATAGCTCCTTTGATACTATTACCGAAAATGGGGTGGGGCGTGGGGGAGGGGGGTATTTCCATTCTTTGTCCATCAACACCAAATCAAGTGGACAATACAGTCACAGGTACTGAGGACAGATGTACTTTGAACTTGTTTCATCATAATAATAATAATAATAATAATAATAATAATAATAATAATAATCTCTGGTCACGCCACGATATAGCTGAACTACTGCTAAAGTAATGATTAATAAAAAAAAAAAATCTAACAATCATTGTATATATATATATATATATATATTAACTCACAAATTACTATTGATGAATAGGGCAATGCAATGTGAATAAAATTTGATTTAATGCGTACGTTTGACCAGCTGGTCTGACATATACAGATTCAGCTATGGTAATTACCAGTCCAAACTGTAAACATGCTTACATGGTAGAGGGACATCGAATATAATGAAAACTGACCATATTCTCAGGCACGTTCATTGACTACAGTGACAAGATCAAAGATTAATTAGATAAGCACGCTGTCATACCGACTTGTTGATAAATAAAAATCAATTGTAATTATTTGAATAATTTGGTACTAACATTGATTTAACCGGAATTCGAAGCATTATGAATCATAATATGTAACTCCCCTTTCAGTTTGAAATGGCGTGCTAAAAATTAACACTGCATATTTTATTAAACCCCTGAGAGATGTGGGATGAACTATATGATGAATGGCGTGAAAGGAAAATAAATGAGGAATCTTTAGAGAAATGATTCACGTCCGGACTGCTAAGGCGACAGAAGTACAACACATATAAATATGATCATCTGCATTCCCTGTCGATGCCCCCACCGTGCTAGAATTCCCTGTTGATACCCCCACCGTGCTATAATTCCCTGTTGATGCCCCCACCATGCTAGAATTCCCTGTTGATGCCCCCACCGTACAATAAATCCCTGTTGATGTCCCCACGGTGCTAGAATTCCCTGTTGATGCCCCCACCGTGCTAGAATTCCTGTTAATGCCCCCACCGTGCTAGAATTCCCTGTTGATGCACCGGCCCACCGTGCTAGAATTCCCTGTTGATGCCCCCACCGTGCTAGAATTCCCTGTTGATGTCCCCACCGTACAATAAATCCCTGTTGATGCCCCCACCGTGCTAGAATTCTCTGTTGATGCTCCCACCGTGCTAGAATTGCTGATGCCCCCACCGTGCTAGAATTCCCTGTTGATGCCCCCATCGTGCTAGAATTCCTTGTTGATGCTCCCACCGTGCTAGAATTCCCTGTTGATACCCCCACCGTGCTGGAATTCCCTGTTGATGCTCCCACCGTGCTAGAATTACCTGTTGATGCCCCCATCGTGCTAGAATTCCATGTTGATGCTCTCACCGTGCTAGAATTCTCTGTTGATGCCCCATCGTGCTAGAATTCCCTGTTGATGCCCCCACCGTGCTAGAATTCCTTGTTGATGCTCCCACCGTGCTAGAATTCTCTGTTGATGCCCCCATCGTGCTAGAATTCCATCTTGATGCTCTCACCGTGCTAGAATTCTCTGTTGATGCCCCATCGTGCTAGAATTCCCTGTTGAAGCTCTCACCGTGCTAGAATTCCATGTTGATGCTCCCACCGTGCTAGAATTCTCTGTTGATGGCCCATCGTGCTAGAATTCCATGTTGATGCTCTCACCGTGCTAGAATTCCCTGTTGACACTCCCACCGTGCTAGAATTCCCTGTTGATGCCCCCATCGTGCTAGAATTCCCGGGGTTATTCATAGTTTCTCCACTTTACGTGTAGCATATTCCAATTACACACATCGCCCTTAGTGCGGTCGAGTTCCTCATATGTTTAGAGAATGTCGCTCTCCTCTATGCAACAGTTTTCTTTGAGCGGGAAGTCATGGATGTCACGGTGAAATGCAATGAAAACTTCCACCTGTTAACCCCACTTTTTTTTTTATAAACCGTACATGTACATAGTTGCTCATTTATTGCATGCAAACTTGACCTGCAGGACCTTATCATGAGCATAGCTGAAATAATTGCCGACAAGAATTTATCAATGAATCCGTAATTTATGTCCACACCACCACGCGAAGAACCCTCCTTCTGCCCCACAAAAAACAAATAGTATTTACACCAGTGCCGGATTTAGATAAAGAGAGACCCTACTAAGCTATTCCACTTGTGAGGCCCCTCCCAATTCCCCACCTTCACGACTGGAGGAAGATGGAAGTGTGTTTAATCAGTTTAAATATAAATGCGAAGATGATGAGTTTTTTTTTTTAATTCTGCAATATTCTGAAATGGAGTGCAACTGTGTAAGGAAAATTGTTGAAGGGTTGTTTAGAAAGTACAGTACGTTATGACAGCTCTTATAAGTGTGAAAGTCCAATAACAGTGTTAAAAATATTATACACCTTGGCTTCAGCAATTCGAGCCTATAGGTAAATCCGGCACTGATTTACACACATTATTATACTATGCCTTACACACGACTTGACTCATAAGTACTGCTCTTCTGAAATGAAAACAATTTTGTGTAAACACTTATTTGTATTCGTTGTTTACACATAAGTAAAGAGCTGTCCAGATCAAGTGGTCATAATTGACCACAGAACGTCCATCGGAAGTAGGTAGGGAAATGTAAAGGGTAAACGTTGTCAATACTTGACCATACCATTTAGAATACCAAGTTTTTATTCAATCTAGAAAGTATTGTTGTAAAGTAAATTTAACAAAACAAAGAAAAATGTCTCGAGTGTACAATTTATATGATAATATTAAATTTTCATTCATTATGTGATAAAGTTTGTTGATGACTTGCGGCTGGTCGGTGGTTTTCTCTGGATACTCCGGGTTCCTCCACTAATAAACTGACCGCCACTATCTAACTGAAACATTGTTGAAAGCGGCGTTGAACACCATAAGCCATACCCCCCACCCCATTCATGAGTTTAACCTTGTTTTTCTTGATTTTGTGATCCGTTGTATGTCTTGTATCTAAATCATCTTTGTCATTCTGTTTATACCCTCCAGATAGTCTGATCTGGTAGTTGAATAGTACTAGTGTATTTATAAACGGTGTTGAAATCCTTGTAGACAAAAAAAAATATAGAAAGTTTTAAACCATCGGAGAAAACATGTAATCATCATTTTTACAGCCAGACTAGTAACACATTTGTAACACTGACTCATTGTAAAAAATAACATCATCATTTTGTGGTTTAAATGAATCAGAATATTGAGGAGTGAAGTTAGCATATGTGCAGTTTTTACTTAAATCTTACTGCTGACCAGGCCACCCTTAACAAAATAAAAGTTTACTCAATCCCGACCCATGGGTCACTATTGGACGTGGGTAGGGATTTTTTTCTTCTTAGATTGTGTTAACATTTGGAATAAAATGCATTATCGTTATGGAACTTGGAAATATCCAGAAAAGTAGAAAAACATATTTGTATTTGGAGAAAAAAATAATCGAGTAGGCATCTTTTTTCTGGTAGATCGCATTAGAACAAACAAATAATTGATTAACTATATCCTCACACTTCGATACTCAGTGGAAACTGTGTAGAATTGGAGTAAGATCATCGTGGCCTATGAGAGAGGGTTCAACCGGTGCATTGGTCCGAGCCCGGGGAGCCAAGAAGGGGCATGTGAATCTCTGAAGGATCCCATAGCCTTAGACATAGACGTTTTATTTTTATTTTTATTTTTTGGAGAGTATTTTCAACTATTTTTAGTTTATTTAGAAAAATATTATGTAAAGTTCACTTAGACTTCTGAATTCTGGGCCACAAAGCAGTCTTGTTCCGCCTTGCACAATTTCTCGTGGAGGCACTGATAACCAACCATGAGTTACCGACGATGTTCAAATGAAGCATAATGACTTAGATGTCAGAGAAGATATACATGTCTACAATGTATATCCAATATAGGTAGTTAGATAATTCAGCGTATTTACCTGGTAATATGTAATTAATTATGTTAAATACAATAAGATAAACATGCTACATATCCTTGGCAACGTTTCTGTGTTAATTGATAGAAAGACATTAGTTACCGTAAATATTGAACTAAATACACCCAAGTACCGTATATACGTCCATTATAAATCTATGTGACAGGACGGACAAACTTTATTATGTAGGACTTAGAATATGGCGAGAACTTTCATTTGTGGTTTTGATTGAGATTTCATTTTCAACGTGTTTACATTTTAGACGTAGGAAAGAAATAAAACTGTAAATTGACAGATGAATTATATATTTAAACCCCATGGATAGTGCAATGATAAATTGATTTAAACAGAATGATATAGAACCAACTATATTTGCTTACATTGAATTAAAATAGTGTTCAATAATTATATCAATTTGCATCAATGTTGCAGGCTGTTGTTAGTCACCATTTCACGAAGAATATATTAATAGTTTATATGAATATGATAGTTTGTATATATTATACACAGACGTACATAGACGTAGGTGTTATTATAAGATAAAAAAAGAAAATTATGTGCAATATTTAGAAACGAAGACGTATATTAGCTTTTAACCTTGATATCATTCTCTACAAGGGTTCAAAGGTTAGGAAATAGGAACAACCTGAACATAGAATATTTTACAACGTATTAATTTCAGCCCTTTCGTCAGCACATTTAGAAGGGCGGGGGGGGGGGGGGGGGGGGGGCGGGGGGGGGGGGGGGGGGGGGCGGGGGGGGGGGAGTCTTTTTATAATAATATTGGTTATATTTGCTCAGTGATATTCCGACTATCTCACAGATCACAACAAATTTGCGTTGACCACTCCTCTAGACTCCTGTAAATGTCTGACCATGACCAGTGCCGGTGTTATAGAGCCATTTTCCCCCCATAGTCAGTTTTCCCCCCGGAAAAATGGCTAGGGGGAAAAACTACTATAGGAGCATTATAGAGCCATTTTTCCCCCATAGCCAGTTTTCCCCCTCGGAAAAATGGCTATATAGTAGGATTTCCCCCCGGAAGAATGGCTATATAGTGGGATTTCCCCCTGGAAGAATGGCTATATAGTAGGATTCCCCCCCCCCCCCGAAAGAATGACTACATAGTAGTCCCCCTCTGAAAATGGCTTGAATATTCAACTTAATTGCTCTGTTCAATTTTACTACCACTTGCCAGTTCCACTTTTGGTCGACTATTAGTGTCGATGGGTTTACTAGCCAAGTAGCTTGTACATGGATGATCCAAATGACTTTGAATGGTATATCCCAAAAGCAAAAAATAGGGCATCTAATGGGACATTATATGATACCCCACCACGTTTTCGAAGAGGTTCGCATTGTGAAATTTTTCAATCCGTTTGTAACGCAAGGAAAAGGCGTTGTATACTTGGACAAAATTTAACGGGATATGCATTAAAATGTACCCTGTACCCGAATATATGCAATAAGACCCCTGAGAACTATACCCAAATCTATGCAGTTAGAACATTAGTACCTAAATGTGCATATTTGTCACGGACTGAAATAAGATTAACTAGAGTGACTATAGTATGTTAGACTTTGCCTTTGGATTTTGAAAGACGAAATTAAAACGCGAAATTGTGAAAGCGAAAACGCACAATCGAAAAAGCAAAAATTCTAAATTGCGACAGTGAAGAGGCGAAATCGAAATCATTTCTCCATTTTGCGTTTCAACCTTTTCAGGTTTTCGGCTCTCGCTTATTCGCGTCTTCTTTTTTTGGCATCTTCGCAAGCAGGAAGGTGGCCGAGTGGTCAAGGTGCTGGACATTAAAATCACGATGTCGACACCGTTCAATTGTGGGTTCGATCCTCATGTGTGTCAAGGTTTCAAGGCACCTTCTCTAGCTCAGGGTTTCGTCGATTTTCCAGATTGAAATATCGGGCGCCCCCCACAAGACTGGTGACCTTGCGAGAACCCCATATCTGTAAAACGATCGTTCATTTCGCCGTCGGAAAACTTGCCTTTAAGTTTACCATACCTTCACATACGCGTTGTGAGTTCGACCTAGGATTAGGCTAGGTTTAAGGTAAGGTTTAAAATTAGGATTAAGTTAAGGCCTAGGTTTAGGGATAGTGTTGGACCGAGGGATTCGGTGAGGATTAGGCCTAGGGTTAGGGTAATGTCTAGCCTAGAGTTTGCATACTTTAAAGGTCTTGGTTGGGTAAGTTTACGTTGAAGTCAGGTTTATGTCAAGACGAGGGGGAATATTGACTATATAGCCATTTTTCCGGGGGGAAATTCTACTATATAGCCACTTTTCCCCCTGTCAAAAACTGGGGGGGGGGGGGGGGGGGGGAAATGGCTATGTTCAATGATATAGTCATTTTTCCGGGGGGAAAAATGGCTATATAGTCAGTTTTCCGGGGGGGAAATGGCTAGGGGGAAAAACTACTATAGGACACCGGCGCAATCAAATTCCTGGCTTATGGTACATACAATGTATATTCAATTTATTTTCATACAGAACGGTTTGGGAATAACTTCTGACGTTATTCTTATCTAAATAGATTTTTTTCGGAATCCCGGTGAACTAATACAGTTTTTACTGAAATCTGAAATTAAACAAATGTCTATTAGTTTGGTGACGTTTTGTGTATACAATATTCTTTTATATAATAATACCAAATGATAAACATACCGGTATATCAAGGTTATATTTATTTTTGTAAGATTCCCTAAAGAGAATTTTCTTCATTTTTCCACTGGGCATGGATGACATTTCCCAGGACTCTAGACACCGAGCTGCCCACCACTTTCCCATCATAAAGGTGTTGGATGGTGAAAACACATGTTCACGTCTGTCTCATGCGGGATACCTAGGTCCTTTTAAATGCTTTTTGATTGTTGGTCACTATGCATGTTTGTAGATTCATTGGTGCATATGAATGCCCATCCTTTGTCTATTGTTGAAAGTAAAATGCTTACCGGTTCTTGTGAATGTCTATCGGTTCTTCTGAATGTTTGTCGATTCTTGTGAACGCTTGTCGGTTCTTCTGAATGTTTGTCGATTCTTGTGAACGCTTGTCGGTTCTTCTGAATGTTTGTCGGTTCTTTTTTTTTTTTTTAACAACGTAATATGTTTTATTCAAATGCTTGCTACAATTGACACGCCAAAAGTCCAAGCTCCTTTTGGTGTTTCCCTGTTACATCTTGTTCTGATTATCCAGGGCTATAATCAGAATTACATGAAATATATATACAACCTAAATACAATTTCTATTTAATACCTTTTGAAAACATTTATTTATTTTGCATTTATTATATAATTTTTTACTTTCATTAAAAAAGAACACTTTTGAAGTGTTTTATTTTCATTTATTCTTTTAATATATTCATTGGCAAATATTCTATAAACATCAATATACTTTGTTTTCTGTTCAGATATATAATACGATTTGTAGATGGAAAACCCTACAACTGTTATCAAAAAATTTAATGCAAGATAGTTTTTATCATCTATCTTGTATCCAAGTACTATATGATTCAAAGTAATTTTGTTTTCGATACCCAAACCCTTCATTAAATTCTGAAATTTGTCGGTTCTTGTGAACGCTTGTCGGTTTTTGTGAATGCCTATCGGTTCTTGTGAATGTTTTTCGGTTCTTGCTAATGTCTAACGGTTCTTGTTAATGTCTAACGGTTCTTTTGAATGTCTAACGGTTCTTCTGAATGTCTATTGGTTCAAGTGAATGTTTGTTAGTCAATATGAATGTCTATTGGTCCATATGAATCTCTATCGGCCGAAAAGAAAATTCTTGTGAATGTTTGGTGATTCAATAGATATACATTAACTCTAATTTATTATTGGTTATACTATGGGCCCTTATCAATACGTTTGTTTTCAGGACTACTTCAGTAAGTTTGGCTATCTACAAGGGCCTTCCAGTGAGACCGGCAACCTCATGTCCAAAGAAGACTTTCCAATAGCCATTCGGAACTTCCAGAAATTCGGCAATATACCAGTGACGGGTATCCTTGACCAACGTACAAAGGAACTACTCCAAAAGCCTCGGTGTGGTAACAAGGATACAATAGAAGATTCTACAGAACGCATGCGTCGTTACGTATTAGCACCATCTAAATGGGACAAGAAAGAGCTCACATACAGGTATCTCAATTTCCTTTCTTGCTCACCTGGATCAAGGGTCTCTATGGTATAATGTCAACCCTTTGCGTTCGTCGTCTGCCTCCATTAGCCTTTAACTATTCCATCTTTTTTCTTAACAAACCACTAGCATAATTCAAATAGGTTGTAAAAATGTTACATGGCCTTCGGTGTTCCTCGACATTTTATTTGAGTTTCGTTTCATTCAGAAATTCAAGATGAATGCTAGGTATATAACGTCTTCTGGTTGGCTAAAATTACACAAAAATAAAATTTCTCAGAAACCATCTCTGTGACGAATGATTACTATCTAAAACCACTGAACTATTAGAGAGAGTGCTCCTTGGATGGCACTTTACAAAATGTGTGTTTTTATCTTGATATGAAATTCAACATGATCACCAATAATAATTTTGTTGTTGTGTGAATGAGGAAATCCAAGTTGGCTTACTACATTGTTTAACTATCAGACTATAGATAAAGACCTTTGTTTTAGCAACTACGAGCTTGCCTGAGCCCAAACAGTGCATGAATAATCCGGTGAGTGATACAGACTCTGGTGAACCTCATGTTTCATTATTTATTTTTGGATCATCCCAGGTGCACGATACAGTACAAATGCTATATTTTTTGTCATGGATACGAATCAATTAAATTTTAACCAAACGAAGTTTGATGCTACTTTTCAACTGTTTTGAAATTTGGTGTAACGGGTAATTCAAGTTACATTTACAATTTGATAACTGATGTTATTTTTACAACCTGAAAACTCGAGGTTAACTATCAAAATAATATATTTAAACTTTTGATGAATAATTAGCTTTGAACTTCCTCTACACTGTATATGTACTTGTATGTACTTAAGTTATCCTCATTCACACCACTAACCTTTAAATTATTGTATAATAAAGCGAAAAACCCAAAAATGACACTGTCGGAACTGGTCAGTCCAAAATCCAATAGAAAGATCGTAGAAATAGACAAAATCAATACCCCCTGGCTTGGGTGAAAAAAAAAGTAAAAAGAGGCAGAGACACTCCAGTAAAAAGTGGCGGGGTTAAACTAGTTTTATGGGTCCGAACCTCCTCTCTTAGTGAAATGATGCTGCCATGCAAGTGTTTTCCACTTGTGAGTAAAATGCCATCCCCCACATATTCACATATGATGGCTTTATATTAATGTCCTTGTACAAACACTTAATTTCTGGGTTTCGTTTGAATTCATTTACATTTTGTATTTTGATCTTATATTTTAACACCTGCCATCATGAGTAATGGTACTTACGCCAAGATGACAAGTACCGTTCCTCAAACGTGGAGTGCATGTTTCAAGTGAGGTTAGAAAATGTAATATGGGGTCAAAATATAAAACGAGGAAATTGTCAAGGTTGTTTTTTGGTTGGATATAAAAGATGACGATGCGTTAGTCATTTAATGTACGACTTTTTATGTATATCAAAAGTAAATTTCCAAATACTAGTAAATGAGGAATAAGGTGGCTAAATGTAGCTGTGATTACATGTAGTTATAAATAATATCAATTTACTTCCTGGTGACATTTAAGGTCCAGACATTTTCAATATAGGTTTGGCTTGGTTTATGGTGTTTAACGCCACTTTCAACAATATTTCAGTTATATCGTGACTGTCAGTTTTTATTGGTGGAAGAGACAGGGGTACCTGGAAAAAACCACCAACCTGTCGCAAGTCACTGACAAACTTTATCACATAATGTTTTATCGAATACACCTCGTCATGAACGGGGTTCGAACTCACAACCTTAGTGGTGAAATATTCTCAATTGGAAATGTTGATATTTGTGGAAGTCAATTTTGCATTGAATTTTATAATGGCCTTTGTAAATTTAATTTGCAAGTACGATGATCCTATGTAGTAGCCGTAAGGGTATTTACATTTTCTCAGGGACTGGTCACTAAAATTTAATCAAAGAATATATGCTTTGAATTTTGAATACATTCCTTTGTCTTTTGTGTAAGTAACACAAGAAGATAACTTGATTACATTTTGAATATTAAAAATTCTTCAATTTTAGAAATTTATGTAGAAACATTTGACAACCTGAAAAACACTATGTTTTGTTAAACCTTTCTGTTAATTCAATTAAATTGTTTGCCCCAAAATAATAGCTTAGGGGTAAATAACAATTGTATTGAGTGTTGTGTACTTCCTCAATATAAAATAATGGGAGATTCGGACAAAGTGAAGCCAGTAACATACTCGAGAACTTCCTTTATCTGGATAATTGTGATATGTAGTGTTCCATTATATGTGTATTTCGTACCCTAAATAGTTTTTTTGCAACATGCTTATATATTTTCTCCAGCACCACCACTGCCAAGTGTTGATCATCCATTATATATGGGGAGGGTGTCCCATTTAAAACTTATTATGCCCTCCAGACCGAATAATTTTTTTTTATGAATCATGTTCCCCTAAATGTTTCAAATAAATTGACTTCATTTTAATTGCCTACCTACTTGTTACAAAGTTTACACTTGAGATTAAATATTAAGAAAAAAAACCTTGGGGAAAGCTCAAGTACAATTTCAAGATTTCCCGTCATTGATAGTCACGAGATATTGAGGCTCCGGGGTAGTAAAGGGAGGGTTTCTATACTATAGTATATTTTGTGTAATTATCATAAGCGAGATCTGTTCAATATCATCCGATCATCTGTATGATATGCAGATAAACCTTCTTTATCAAACATCTTTATACATGAGTAAGTCGAAACATGACCACCTTCAATTCAACCCCCCGTGGTGCACCTCAATTAGTAACATGTGGAAGGACATTCACTTGTTAGTGTGAGAAGATTTGAGAAAGTAGCAACAGTTAAGCCAATCAAAATTCACGTTATGCCATGGTTCCACGTGCATGGTAAAATCATATGTCTTATGACATCTAATATTTCACTTGTATATCAGTTTGTGAACAGTCGTGATTTGCGAGGTGGGTCCGCCATCTTGATTTTAGGATACAGAAGCAGAAGATGTCACGTTTTAGGCGGGATTTATCATCAAAGGAATCTTGCTATTGTACCCTTGTTCATCATGTTGTCATGTAGATAAGAAACATCACAACCTGGATGAATGAGGGCATTTGGCAATGACTGACAACAATGGCTGACCAAGAATAGGATTTAAGCAGGAACTTTTAGTGTTAGATCGTGGGTTCTTTTTTCTTTGTTTTTTTACGAGTTGTATGTGTTTATATTCGTTAAATGTTTTTTAGACATTTTATTTTGATTTTGATAGAATTTTTCAAATAGTTTGGTTTAGAAATTTCATTTGATGTTGAAAATTATTTATAGTTTACATGCTGATAGAAAATTCATATTTGCCGGCCTACCTATCATGGATGTTTTCTCTTCCATGTTATTATTATTATCATCATGGATCTCTGACTTCTTATCAGAAGGAGAAGAAGGTAATCTCCGTTGCAGTGTTAATTGGATTATTCTTAAAATTCATTTAATTTTTTTTCGTCCTGTTCCCTTGTTGAGCCCCACCACTCAACAGCTAGCTACCTTCTGTATAAATAAATATAGAAAACATCTGGAAGTAATGAGTAGAAGACTAATGTTTCTGAGATCGCATGGGGAATCATTTTGCATAATAGTGGGATTTTTTTTTCTTCAATTCACTTCATGGGAAGTAGGTTTGGTTTTAGCTATTTACATGTATGAATATCGATATTTGAATGTTTCACAGTTCTATGTCCATGCTTTATTTTATCTTTAGACTAGTCTAAAATCTTGTACTTTTCCTTTTTACTATTTTTGTTACTTTGGAGGGGATTGGGGAGGGGGGATAGGTCCTACTACATTAACATACATATCTCCAATCTAGATGTACAGATGTTTCTACCATTATAAGCTTTTTCTAAGTTTTAATTCAGTCAAAGGAGTCATTCGTGTTCTTGTAATAGATGAAACGTTTTAACTTTTTTTTCTAGAGTGTATGAAAAAGATTTGATACTTATGTTAACATATTTATCCAAACATCTAAATTGGGTTGTTAGTTCTGAAAACTAATTAGTCTGTGTGTTAAATTTCAAGTACTAAGTACTTTATAAAATAATAAAATTGTATAGTTTCATTATGTAAGGATTGTTGCTGGTTCCATACTCCACGTTTCATCATATTATCTGTTTTATCCGGTAATAACTTACGCTCCATGGAACATTGTTCTTCTTGTAAAAAATAATAATTTTAACATAAAACCACTCTATACATAATCGATTTTCTTTCCATTATATCAGTGTGTTGCTTGTTTTTAATTAAGATTATTCAAAGTGTGAAATCTGAGAAAGGAAATTATTACAGTACAAGCTTTGAACTTTTTTTTTATACAAAAATAACAAAGTAGGGTATTTTCCGTGATCACGTGGCATTCTACCGGAATCGCGGTACCCGATATCTTTCCAACGATCATGGCGTGATCCCGGAAACGCTATTGCTTTATTATATATGGCCATGTAGTAACTCGGAAATTAATCGAACTGATTAGCTTAGAATCGTATTGTTATGTCCGAGAACCAGTACACATGAAAATTATTCTGTACATTTATCCAGCAAAATTGGGATTCTTGTCGGAAAATTAAAAAAAATATATAACGCCCAATGTTAGGTTATACAAAATGAAAAATGTTCACAATTTCTTCCAGAGTTTCATATTTGACAGAAAACAAGTCTTGACTGTAGCTAAAATCCTAACCAGTATGATGCTACCGGAAGCTTCTTAACTTGTCGATAAAAATAGTCGGATATGACAAGGATTTGCATACTATTTAAATCCTTGGATATGACGAATGCATATTATCCAGTTGTTACTTATCTCAAATCTTTAAAGAGTTTTGAGTATAAAAATATAAGGAAGGCATACGTATGTGCAATAATGTCTTTTCTACAATGTATGAGTTTAACTGCGAAACAGACGTACAAAATAATATCTTAGTGGTGCATGTTGAACACCAAAAGAGGCCTACAAAATATTCTCTACATGCGGGTTTAACTTCCACATATAACAAAGAAATAGAAAAAAATCTTAGATGCGAGTCATTCCCATATATATTTATATATAGACACACATTAATAATATCTGCACGGGGTACAGCCCAGCTCTTCCGACATCCCATTGGTTCCTAATCCTAACCCGTCTACATGTGGTCTTAACTCCGACAGACATACAAAATAATCTCTATTCTAGTATCTTATATAGACAATCTAAATAGTTCCAATTACCATGCAATCGCGGCAACGACGCCGCCATGGTTCCTTTATGCAGGCAGTGATAGATTTTATCAAAATGTTCAGTTGCATAAATAGATGCATGTATACTTGACCTTGAGTAAAAGCAGATTTCACACCTTTAAGATAAAACTGTTGATAAAAGTGGTGTCAAGACCTTGTTATCTGGTGATATAACAATATAAATGGCGTTTAAAGACATTTGGCGCCCTAACACAGGAAGTACTATCACAAAACCGGAAATGGTGCAATATATTCTAAATGTTAATATATTGACGGTATATGTTCGTCGTTATTAACGATTTTTCCCGAAGGGATGAAATATGGGGGCCGGGGAGAAGGGGGCATCATGACTTGTTGATATAATGTAATTACAATCCATTGAAGGCACTGGATACTAGAAAACAAAACATGTATTAATTTTATTGGCGACACATACCGGTATTGTAGCACCTTGTTATCGTCATTGTCCTAAACGGCATCACAATCGATCATGAATCAAAGTTAATAAATTGCGAGAAAAAATAGCCTGAAAAAATAAGATAACACACAATAAAAATGTTAATTGGTTCTAAAATCAATTTATAATCGAGAGAAAAAACGTAAATATTCAGTTTTCATACCTGATATTTGTATGATATTCTTACCCAAGGATTTGAAATTATTGTCTTACCTGAACATAAAACAAAGATACAAAGGTACATGGGCCAGCGAGTGGTTACATTCGTTGACCTCGGACTACAAGCATAACACAAATGACAGTCATGTATGTATATTACGTGAAAACATCTCTTTATATAATGGAGGAGACTGCAAATATCAGCGGAGTAATGGTGATTGTGTCAGTTGGCTGTATATCGGCTTCCTATATATGGTACCGGGTAGTTAAATTTAAAAAAGACGTCAAAGATTGGTTTGAATAGCACGTGAATACACGGTATCATAGAACCCACGGTCCCATTGTGCCTACACGGTATTATAGAACCCACGGTACCATTGTGCCTACACGGTATTATAGAACCCACGGTACCATTGTGCATACACGGTATTATAGAACCCATGGTACCATTGTGTCTACACGGTATCATAGAACCCACGGTACCATTGTGTCTACACGGTATTATAGAACCCACGGTACCATTGTGCCTACACGGTATTATAGAACCCACGGTACCATTGTGCCTACACGGTATCATAGAACCCACGGTACCATTGTGTCTACACGGTATTATAGAACCCACGGTACCATTGTGCCTACACGGTATTATAGAACCCACGGTTCCATTGTGCCTACACGATATCATAGAACCCACGGTACCATTGTGTCTACACGGTATTATAGAACCCACGGTACCATTGTGCCTACACGGTATTATGGAACCCACGGTACCATTGTGCCTACACGGTATCATAGAACCCACGGTACCATTGTGTCTACACGGTATTATAGAACCCACGGTACCATTGTGCCTACACGGTATAATAGAACCCACGGTACCATTGTGCCTACACGGTATCATAGAACCCACGGTACCATTGTGTCTACACGGTATTATAGAACCCACGGTACCATTGTGCCTACACGGTATCATAGAACCCACGGTACCATTTTGTCTACACGGTATAATAGAACCCACGGTACCATTGTGCCTACACGGTATTATAGAACCCACGGTTCCATTGTGCCTACACGGTATCATAGAACCAACGGTACCATTGTGTCTACACGGTATTATAGAACCCACGGTACCATTGTGCCTACACGGTATTATAGAACCCACGGTACCATTGTGCCTACACGGTATTATAGAACCCACGGTACCATTGTGCCTACACGGTATCATAGAACCCACGGTACCATTGTGTCTACACGGTATTATAGAGCCCACGGTACCATTGTGCCTACACGGTATTATAGAACCCACGGTTCCATTGTGCCTACACGGTATAATAGAACCCACGGTACCATTGTGCCTACACGGTATAATAGAACCCACGGTACCATTGTGCCTACACGGTATTATAGAACCCACGGTACCATTGTGCATACACGGTATAATAGAACCCACGGTACCATTGTGCCTACACGGTATAATAGAACCCACGGTATCATTGTGCCTACACGGTATAATAGAACCCACGGTACCATTGTGCCTACACGGTATAATAGAACCCACGGTACCATTGTGCCTACACGGTATAATAGAACCCACGGTACCATTGTGCCTACACGGTATAATAGAACCCACGGTACCATTGTGCCTACACGGTATTATATAACCCACGGTACCATTGTGTCTACACGGTATAATAGAACCCACGGTACCATTGTGCCTACACGGTATTATAGAACCCACGGTACCATTGTGCCTACACGGTATAATAGAACCCACGGTACCATTGTACCTACACGGTATAATAGAACCCACGGTACCATTGTGTCTACACGGTATCATAGAACCCATGGTACCATTGTGTCTACACGGTATTATAGAACCCACGGTACCATTGTGCCTACACGGTATAATAGAACCCACGGTACCATTGTGTCCACACGGTATCATAGAACCCACGGTACCATTGTGTCTACACGGTATCATAGAACCCACGGTATCATTGTGCCTACACGGTATCATAGAACTCACGGTACCATTGTGTCTACACGGTATTATAGAACCCACGGTACCATTGTGCCTACACGGTATCATAGAACCCACGGTACCATTGTGTCTACACGGTATAATAGAACCCACGGTACCATTGTGCCTACACGGTATCATAGAACCCACGGTACCATTGTGCCGGACTTATTAAATAAAATGAAAAACAGAAAATACTATAATAATGCAGATACAGACCTTGGTGACAGACCACCGACACCTACACAACAACGGGATGAAAGATATAAGCTAAAGGGTAGCAGAAAGAAAAGTAATCTGTCAGTCGGACGTTAAACACTCACAATCAATCAATCAAAATACCACACCGTCAGAATTTTTCAAAATCCAATAGGAAAATCATAGAAACAAAAACAAAATTGATACCCTTAATACACACATACATGGAGGCTCGCACTCACTGTTTGGTTAAGGCACTTCAGTGAAAAGTGACGGCGTTAAGCTAGATCTATGGTCTCAAATTTTCACCTCTTCGTGGAATGATGCTGCCATGTAAGTGTGTTTCCACATATACTCGAATATCTCTCGAGGAACAACGTTGTTGTAAAGCCCAGAGTCTTAATCTTAAATCTGAATTAAAAAGTGATTTTAGTTTAGTTTACGCACAGTGTATCCCAAGGTAAATTGAAGTTGAATGGACATTCTGTCCAGTAAAGGAGTACGAATTACTGGACCCAGCATCAAGTTTACAGAACATTGATTCACATACTTGACAGAGGAGATGCTCAGATTCCTACTGGTCATTTGGTCCAGTAATGAATAACCTTTTACTGGAGAAAAAAAAACAGGCATTTCATAGTGGCGAATCTAACAAAAAGATATCTGGTTATTGCATGAATATTGGCAAATATTGTCCCAAACAAAATAATATTTTTTAATCAAAAATCGTCACTGTGCGTATGCATATTAAATTAGCAAACACATGTAACATAATATGCAATTAAAACTACTTCAATAAAAACATTGTTCACAGTACTACAAAATACAATTACATCGTTTTAAAATATGGCAGTTTCACGGGTTATTTCAGTTCCATTTTCCCACCATTTTAGAAATTAAAGTATCTCAAATTACCCAGCCTTATGGTAGATACAGATTCTGCTCCTCCATGACCATATCTCATTATAGTTTGACACTTTAGACTAAATATAACGTTTCTGTATATCTGACTCATGGAGAATAAGATCTTTGGCAAAAGGTCGAAAATTGATAAGACAAAAATCAACAAAGGAATGATTCACTCGCAGATTGATTTAAAAGAATAATGAGTAATAAGTATGAGAACACATCTTTAAAAAAAACCCAAAGCAAACCGTCAAATTGTCAGTATACATGTAGTATACTTGTAAATGAAGATAGAAACCCGGATGTTTGTTTCCGTTTTTCTACTAATATGTATTAATTGAAATTGAAAGATAACATTTTGTTCCTTTATTAATATGATATTCAAATTGTCTCCCCTGGGACGACCATTAAAATAGTGTTAATATGTAGAATTATATTAGCATGTACATGTAGCATGAACTGTAATGTTATTGTGCATAATGGCTTGATTATTATTATAGTAATAAATTTGTTGTTTTTAATGAAAAATAATGTATCTAAACACTTTATAATCGAACGAATATTAATATAAACAACCGGAATATCCAATAAATTTTTCAAAACTACTCCATATTAATTGCTTTTTTAATTTGGTTTCTATGGTTACAAAATATTGACCAGGTACGTGAATGGTTATTTATTTATTTATTTGTTATTGTAATGTTTGTCGGTGGAATTGTTGAACTTTCTTTTCATAATTATGAAGCGAGGGAAAGTTTTCTTTGAAAATCCACACTGAAAAAATAAACGAAATGTTTTAAAAAGTGAAACGATACTACATATAATTAACACGTTTCGGGGTGATATTTATGTTCAAGTGCTTTGTATCCCAAGATAAATTATATTCCCAAAAGGTCTTAATTATTCAAAACAAAATCAAACAGTGTGAAATTGAACAGTGTTGATCAATTCATACAAGAAATCAAGAAAGATATGTAATCTTGAAAAAAAAAAACTCAATTTGCTTACATTTTTAATATAATATTGCATTATGTCATATAGCAATGTCACAGAGATTTGAATTGACATTTTGCCTCATAAGTTCAGCATGTACTCTTTTACTTGAATTCACTAATACTATTTATATGCTTTCAGAATTTTGAACTACACACCAGACCTACCACAAGCCACAACCCGACGTGCCATCATCGAAGCTTTTAAGGTGTGGGAAGGAGTTACAACTCTGAGGTTTACAGAGGTACGAGGTGGTGATGCTGACATCCTCATCCTGTTCGCTAGACAGTATCATCAAGATGGATACCCTTTCGACGGCAAAGGTATTCAAACTTAAATTACTTTAAAGTTGTTTCCTGGAAACTATTTTTTTCTGAATCGCTTGAATGATTAGAATCATAAGTGTTATCGCACTTTTAAACTAAGCTGTTGAAGGAGCGAATGTGTAGATTTATAGCTGTCACACAAGCGAGAGCTGTCCCACACATAGTTAATCAGTTGAAAATTCGAACATGTAGATTTCTGGCTACAGCCATTCCACACATCATTGAATTGTGGAAAGATCTATCAGGTAGATCTGTGGCTAAGGCTATTTATTCCAAACACCACTTAACTGTGGAAAGGTGGAAGGCTGAAAATGTAGATTTCTTACTAGAGTTATTCCACACATCACTGAAGACATTGATGCTGGCTTAAAATAAAGAACATGAATAGTATTACTCTACTTATCATTGTGTATATTTGTTTTCCCTCAAAGTGTAAGATCAAAATTAGTTTCTTATGTTCATATCCACATCATTGTTTGCATATGTATAGAACGTCAGAATCTTCCTTTTTATACGCCCGTCTCGAGACGGGCCGTATTATGTGATTGGGTATGGCGGGCGGGCGGGCGTGCACACAGATTTCCGCACAATAACTTTAGTTCTATATATCGGAACTTTACCAAGCTTGGCCACATGATTCCCCTGTGGAAGGGGAAGAATCCTATTTATTTTGGGGTCATTAGTTCTAAGGTCAAGGTCACCATTACTATAAATAGAATTTTTCACAACAGGGTCGTTTCCGCATGATAACTTTAGTTCTGTATATTGGATCTTTACCAAACTTGACCACATGATTTCCCTGTGGAAGGGGAAGAACCCTATCTATATTGGTGTCATTAGGTCAAGGTCACTGTTACTATAAATATAATTTTCGACAACAGGGTCGTTTCTGTACGATAACTTTAGTTCTGTATATTGGATCTTTACCAAACTTAGCCACATGATTCCCCTGAGGAAGGGGAAGAACCCTATTTATTTTGGGGTCATTACCATTATACCGTTTGATATTTTATATAGACGGGCGTATTTTGTGATGCACACATTTCTTGTTCTTATGTATATTAATTTACTTTTTAGGTTTAGTTTTAGCCCATGCTTTCTTCCCCGGTGTAGACAAAGGTGGCGACACCCATTT
Source organism: Bathymodiolus brooksi (assembly GCA_963680875.1). NCBI lineage: Eukaryota > Metazoa > Mollusca > Bivalvia > Mytilida > Modiolidae > Bathymodiolus > Bathymodiolus brooksi. The sequence continues at coordinate 48,996,878 of OY804580.1, read as the reverse complement.
TGATGACGATGAGCAGTGGACCTATAACTCGGATGAAAATGGTATGTTTAAAGCAGTAATAATTAACATGATGTAGGCCCTCATCATATTATCACATATTTCAGGAGCACGTGAGATTACCGCCGGTTTTTAGTGGGATTCGTGTTTTTAAATTTTTAGTTGTTTGTCCTTTTGTCCTGTTTCTTTTCGCAATTGTTTTGTCTGTTCTTTTTCGATTTACGGCTTCTGATTATCTCTTTGGTATCTTCAAACTTTTCTTCCACCACGTAGTTCAAGAAGAATCTAACTCGGAATATAATAATCTTGGTTCTCTGTGTTGTGTTTTTTGTCTTGTGAACCCTGTGTTGCCAGTGTCTAGATTTTTCATTCTTGATTGCTCCTTCGGTTTTCTCTAACGTTTACTGGTTAAAAGGCAACAAGATGTCCACGTGCTGGAATCAAACATTTCAAAATGAGAATCATACGAATGTAGTACCAAATATGAATTACAATGTCCTCATTTATAGGTAAAATAATCCCAAACGCCATACATGACATGACGGAAGCTTCGACCCAGGACTATTTTAACATGTTACTCTTCATGTAGTCATAATCAAGTACGCTCTCGCGGGTAAATGACCAGATTTTAAATTTAGGAAAAGTAAGAATTTCAACGTTTCATACCTAAGTCTAACTAACGACCAAACTGTTCATGTTGTTTCAAATCGAGGTTGATGCAAACACACGACTACGAAAGACGTAGCGATCCCTATGTGTCGGGCATGCTGTGCTGGCGAAAGACGTAGCGATCCCTATGTGTCGGGCATGTTGTGCTGGCGACACTAAAATTAAACTAGTGTAAAATATTTGATGGATGTAGTTCTCCCAAAACATTTGAATAATTTACTGGTACTATTTATTTTATGGGATTGTATTTTACAAGGATTGGTAATGCAGTTTTTCACTATTGCTAATTACAAGTTTTTAACATGAGAGAATCATAAAATGATGCAATGAAATACCAATCCTTTGACAAATGTTAATATTAAGTACTCAGTTATTGATAAAATATTAAAGAAAAAATATTGAAAAGATGCATTGATGTTTTGTGTTTAATGGCGATATGTTCATGTATGAAACTAATCAATAGAGAAGACAGCTGGTTTGTTAGCAGAAACATCTGATTTTTTTTATACCTGTCTATGGTTTAACAGAAACACCTGATTTTTATACCTGTTTATGGTTTAACAGAAACACCTAATTTTTATACCTGTTTATGGTTTAACAGAAACAGCTGATTTGTATACCTGTTTATGGTTTAACAGAAACATCTGATTTTTTTTATATCTGTCTATGGATTAACAGAAACACCTGATTTTTATACCTGTTTATGGTTTAACAGAAACACCTAATTTTTATACCTGTCTATGGTTTAACAGAAACACCTGATTTGTATACCTGATTTTTATACCTGTTTATGGTTTAACAGAAACACCTGATTTTTATACCTGTTTATGGTTTAACAGAAACACCTGATTTTTATACCTGTCTATGGGTATACCATGACTTATTGGCATTAGTTGTTTGTAATGAGGCAGTATATTGGTACTGCTTTCTGTAATTGAATAAACAGATTAGAAAAAGAGAAAGAAAGTAAATTACTATGATGAAAACATCTTTCTACAATGTAAATGGGGTTATTGAACGTTTGTTAGTTAAAAAATCCTCGTATGTTGATGAGTCATTAACAAATGAAATGATGATACATTTGTCGTTATTGACTTTTACAGTTCAAAGAATGATTAGTATATAGGTGGCTTATTGTCTGTCCTTCTGAGATTAGGGGCCGCCGTGGTCGTGATCGTATGGTAGTTGGATTTATAACTACCTATGTAATCGGTGTATATCACCTCTAGCGTCGTGTCTTCGAACCCCGCTCAGGCGAGTTGTACTGGATACAACATTATATGCTTAAGTTTGTCAGTGACTTGCGACAGGTCGGTGGTTTTCTTCGGGTACACCGGTTTCCTCTACCAATAAAACTGACCGCCATGATATAACTGAAATATTGTTGAAAGTGGCGTTAAACATCCTAACCCTACACCATATTGTGCTATAAACAAGGGAGGGATAATTGATAAGGAGACTGCATCTGACTTTCTAAAATCCACACTCATATATCCCCTCAGTATAACAACCGTACCAATTAATATCTTCGCCATACGTAATACATACCCAATTATTTATTGTGCAATTTGTGTATATGAAATCTGTGATAATTGAAAAAAAAGCCCTAGCAATAAAGAAGTTGTTGACCTGTAGAAATATGAACCATTGTTATATGTTGGAACCCCCAAAGGTCAAAAGATTAGAAAGCCAAATAACTTAAATGTAATTAGGAGCAAGAAAGTGAAAAGGGTCTAAACATGATAGCCTGCCAAAATCGGTTATGGTAACCTCTTATTATTCGTACTTTTCATTTTAGGTGTTGATTTGTTCATGGTAGCAGCACATGAGTTTGGTCATGCTATTGGTTTAAGTCACAGTAACCAACCAGGAGCACTGATGTACCCGTGGTATCAAGGTTATATTCCAGACTTTAAACTCCCAAGAGATGATGTTCAGGGTATCCAGGCGCTCTACGGTACGTGTAAATAGTAATGGAAATGTGTTCACAACATTTAGACAGCCACAAACCTGTGGCGGCATTAAACCAATTACGTTCGTCTCTTGATATCAACATTTCTGGAAAATATAATATTTCATGGAAATCTCGAGACAATCTGAAACTGTGGTATGGTTAAATCAATAATTGAGACTAAACATTTCCTCTCATAAAATATATATCTTCAGGGTCAAATCATATGATATCCTGACCAGATGGCTGTATATCTGCCCGATCAATTAGTATTATTAACTCAATTGCTTGTTTCTCATTGATAAAAACGTATTAATTTACTTCAAAATGAGTTTTATATATGTTTTTTTTTAATATTATCTAGGTGGTCCTTCTGGTGGTAATATTCCCCCAAGAAGAACACCAAGACCGACCCAACCCCCAACTGTACAAAACACTACTCCACGTACACGGCCTAGCGTGACTGATAAAACAAAGGTTCCAGGGGCCATTAATCCATGTGAGCATGCTTTTGAAGCCATAGCAGTACTACGTCAAGAGGTGTTTCTTTTCATGGGACAGGTGAGACATCTTTTTTTTTTTATAATTTTTTTTTTTATTATTTCATCTCTTTTAATTTGGATTATTGGAATTTGTTTATATTTATTTGGTATATTAGTATGCAAGGTCATGTGGGTATAATGTCAATCTAATCAAAATGTTTTTTGTGTATTGATTTTAAATATGTGTCTGCTGGCCTTTAACTTGTAACGACATCCCGTATTTGGTCAAGTCAGGTTCACATTTTCAACTGACCAATCTGCTATGAGCCTACCAAATATTAAGGTAATAAAACACACACTGGGAGCTGCTGTCCGATTTAACAATATAACATTGGACGATCAAAGATGAATGAAAGACCCCCATACAAAATGTCGTGATATGCTAGCACTTCCGGCATACGTGCCAAAATAGAAACATAAAACATAGATACAAAAAAGATTAGATTTGTATATGTGGACACTGTAGATTGATTGGTCGATTGCTTGGTATTTAATGTGAAGTGAGAAGAATTTCAACTAATATAATTAATGATACCAAATTATACCGAACATGACGAATGTAAAAAGGGGCACAGGGTTGAGCCTGTGAACGGATGTCTTGATTGCCACAAGTATCAGGGGGAGTGGAATGGTTGGTAAAGTTGATCTTGTAATGGACCGTCAATTGTATCTTTAACAAACTTGCTCATTAGAAGATACTTCAAGTTTTATTTTGGTACAGGAAGGATGACATTATCCAAACTTGAGCCATTCCTTAGCGGACCGATCTAAGGGAGAGTTTTGTAATTTGTTTCTCCCCATTCATCCAACAGAAACAACACTGGGACATACTATAACCCATCACTGTGACATTAGATCCCTTCGTGTTGTGGTAGTTGTGATTGGTATTAGTCTGTTAATATTCTTATGTTTCTTCAACTTGTTACATTTGTATACAATGTATTTAATATATCATTATTACACTAAGACCTGTAAATTGAACTCAATCTAAAGATCATATATCACTACAAAGAAAACTCGTTTATATTTATGAGACGGAATTATTACAAACAACCCTACGACAATGACAGCAAAACGAATTCGTGTCATTTCCTTTCAGAATATTTGACGAGTGGTCTCTAGGAGAATCATTCAGTTCTTCTTTACCCCCAGTTGTTTGTAGGAGGGCACATGTCTTATTTATGTTTTGGTGTTTGTCTTCGTAAAGTGTTGTCCAACTAAATGAGCAACATAACGGGCGTTTTATAAGAAGCAGAATCTGCTAACCCTTCGTGGTGGGGTCCGTGCTGCTCGTGTTTTAGTTTTGTTTGCTTTCGTCCTGTGTCTCGTGTAACCAATGTTGCCAGTGTTTCTGGATTGTCCGTTCTTGATTGCCTCTTCGGGTTTCTCTGACATGTATTTATAGCGAACAGAATCAACTAAGGCAAACCTTTTGTGAAAGTTTTCACAAGACAACAGAGATACTGATAATACATATTATATGCACAACGGCACGTATGCATTTTCGCGTGTATATAGCGTTTTGTTTTCTTACAGTATTTCTGGCGGTTGGATTCTAGAGGTATCATTCAAGGCAAGCCTACAGAGATACATTCCTTTTGGTACGGATTTCCTCACACAATAGACCACATCGACGCAGTTTTCGAGCGGAAACCCGACGGAAAGATAATATTTTTTACAGGTATGTCATACCGGATAATTAATAATAGAGAATTTCCTATATGTTATAAGCGACCTTGTATTAGTAACAAGGTCGATTTTGTTACGTACATGTCAGTTTTAATTCAATGTTAGAACTAATCATGACAACTTGATGATGTCTTATATAAAATATTATATATATATTTCCTGTATACCCAGAACAAATGCACCCAATACCTCGTCCTTTTTCTTTTGGTCATTGTATTGCCTGTCCTTTGATTTACGGCTTCTAATTACCCCTTTAGTTTCTCTCCAACTTTTCTTAACAGTTTTATTGTAGTTGCAATAAACAAAAATATTATTTCTATGTTGGTTTTTTTTAGACAAAATTATTTCTTAGTTGACAAAATTAATTAAATGTCCATTGTACCTCTTCACTATTAAATACAATTATGAAAAGTCGTAAACCAACAATGACTATGCCTTTGTTTGATGTTAGTGATCCATGACAGGTATCAACCGTCCTTATAGTTATATTACCTGTTTTCATACTTTAAATGTGAATATCGTATCGTAGATATACGGAAAGGACAGAGTAACTCAGTCAGAATAGATGTTCTCATATTAAAACTATATAGACACGGGAGAGTTAAGGGCTTAGCATTACAACATAAGAATCCCTCAATTCAATAGGGATTACACAATCATATGCATACCTATCTGTAATTTGTACATTTCACCTTTGACCTCACCCAGTAATATTGTTAGTACCAATTGTACAGAAATTAAAGGTCAGTTTGACATCAAACACAGCACGATGCTATCGATAACATCAGATTTGAAAGGTTGCCGTACGTGTCGAACTCGCTGCGATACAAGTGATAATGTTAGTCTCGACCTTCAAAACTGGTGTTATTCTATATATAGCGATGCATGTCTCATGTCACTGACAAGACATGGGCGGAATTTATAGTGTTGATAGACGCTGATGAGAATTCACTGATAAACTTATATATAACATAAACACCTTGTTACAGACGAGAATATAATCCTTGGTGATAGGCACTGATTGCATAGTTGTTAAATCTAGCTTCAATACGATCTCTGCTACTACAGCCCACCAAATGTTTTAGCTAGCATTGTTCATTTACTGTTGGAAATTGTCATAGTTTTCTGCACATATCTGTCCGTTTTATTTTGTATATGGTTCACTCCATCGATAACACGGAACTGCCATTACCTGGGTTCAGCGCCGGTTGAATGGTTGTCATTACCTAGGTTCAGCGCCGGTTGAATGGTTGCCATTACCTGGGCTCAGCGCCGGTTGAATGGTTGCCATTACCTGGGCTCAGCGCCGTTGAATGGTTGTCATTACCTGGGTTCAGCGCCGGTTGAATGGTTGTCATTACATGGGTTCAGCGCCGGTTGAATGGTTGTCATTACCTGGGTTCAGCGCCGGTTGAATGGTTGTCATTACCTGGGTTCAGCGCCGGTTGAATGGTTGTCATTACCTGGGTTCAGCGCCGGTTGAATGGTTGTCATTACCTGGGTTCAGTTGAATGGTTGTCATTACCTGGGTTCAGTTGAATGGTTGTCATTACCTGGGTTCAGCGCCGGTTGAATGGTTGTCATTACCTGGGTTCAGCGCCGGTTGAATGGTTGTCACTACCTAGGTTCAGCGCCGGTTGAATGGTTGTCATTACCTGGGTTCAGTTGAATGGTTGTCATTACCTGGGTTCAGCGTCGATTGAATGGTTGTCATTACCTGGGTTCAGTGCCGGTTGAATGGTTGTCATTACCTGGGTTCAGTTGAATGGTTGTCATTACCTGGGTTCAGCGCCGTTGAATGGTTAGAGTATGTCTTGCTCATCGTTTTTGTTTTTCTGTTTCCTGTTTTTTCCATTTTGTTAGTCTTCGTTCTGTGTTTTGCATCCAATGTTGCCTGTGTCTCTTGAAATAATTAAAAAATGAAAATATATCACCAAAATTATTATTTTAGGCGACAGGTTTTGGACATTTAATGGCAACAGTCCAGTTTCCGGTCATCCTAAAGAAGGAGTGCCACTTACAAATCTTGGTTTACCAGCAGATGTCAAGAAAATTGACGCTGTCTTTGTTTGGGGTTTCAACAACCGTACATACATTGTGAGCGGCGACATGTACTGGAAGCTCAACGAAAAGAATGACTTCATCGAACCCGACTATCCACGTGATATGAGTATATGGCGCAAGGTTCCGGTTCCGTTAGATTCTGCGTTTAAATATTGGGATGGTAAGTTTTAATACTTATATCTAGTCATACTGGTGTACAAAAAAGAACATGTTAAATATAGGAATAGAAGTTTTTATTTAGTGCAGCAAAAATGTTTGTAGTCATTTTCTCTTACAGAACAATAAATACGAAAAATGGTAATTGGAACATCTGATAATACACAACATAAAAACCCCATATATCACTTGTAAGGTTTAATTTCTTGGAAACAATCATGAAGCGAAACAATACAAATTGTCATCATGACTTAAAAAAAGGTTGATTTAGTGGAATATTGTTGTAATCTAGAATCACCAACTATGCTGCAATTCAGATTATACCATAAAACTTTTAAAATCCGAAATTTTATTATTGAGCTGCTACACTATTGCAAATACAAGGAACTGTCGGATTAATTTATTTTTATTTGATCAACGAATCATCATGTCTCCATTTTAATGATCATTACGATTTTCATTGAAATTTCAAATTAGCCGACTTTGTACATGGTGTATAGAATAGTTACAGGCCATGCAGAGATGGCAGTTTTCCTGGGCTCATCTATTTTACTCATTTTTGAGTAATGTATTGATAAATATAATGTGTCCAAAATGATTGACACAAGCTGGTTACTGATTTATTTTACGATTTTGTGAGCATTCAAAATGCCATCAAATTGGAAAATATCAGTAACTTAACTACATCACCGTCTAGTTATCAATGTATGCGTAGGAAAACAAGGTTAGTGTATTTTGTTATTCATGGCCGACACATATCAATGCCAAATGGAATGTATGTGACTGTGCGTACTGGGGATCCCCAAATGTAAATTTTCAAAACAAATGATAAAAAAATACTTAGTTACAGAATGTTTATTTATAACTGACGGGGAATTTTTATTTTAAGGACTAAAAATACGTTATATGCCGGTGTTTTGTTTGTTTACACTCGATCGTCACGGTAATTTCACAGCGGGAGTCACAATGGAACAGCCAGATTTGTTGTGTACTGCACTTGCGCTAAACATAGAGTTGTTGAGTATTATCGTGTGTGCCGTTTTATAGACGTCATATTAGAATTATTTTTCATTTCAGGTAAAACGTATTTCTTCAAAGGACAATATTTTTACCAATTCAACGATAAAAAGATGAGAGTACAAAAAGGTTATCCAAAGTTAATTAACAAGTACTGGCTTGGTTGTGATACCTATAGTGTAGTAAATAAAATAATATCAGGTGAAGACAACGGAAGTTTAATGACGTCATCATCTATAGTGACGTTAACACTTGCTTTCGTAATATCATTATGTTTATTTCGCCATTAATGTCAGTTCAGACATACTTCTAGTGCTGTTCAATTTGACAATGCAAACAACAAAATCGTGCTTAGCCAGAGATAAGTGATCGGTGCTAATGATTTTATTTATTTAGTGTTTTATACATCTTCTGGTAGTATTTAAACATTATGTCCAGCCTAGCACCACGTGTAAGGGACATAACCGGTGACACATAAACAAAGTAGATGTACAGGAAGGATACCAGTTATCCCCCTTGACAAAAATCAAAATACTGTGATGTAGACTGGTTTAGATGTACATGTATTAGCTTTTATAGTGTATGTATGCGAGATATAAAACACTGTCATAAAATTAACTAGTCCATAGTCAGTATAATATATGGCCTATTCAATCATGTTATGTCACAAGTCATTGCTGGAATATTAAACTATGTTTTTTTGTGATATTTTCAAGTTATGTCACAAGTCATTGCTGGAATATCAAACTATGTTTTTTTGTGATATTTTGTCATTTCTCACAGAGACGAGTTTTACTTTGATGTAATGCTTGTAATTTGCTTATAATTTATAATTTAAAATGGGTGAAAGTAATAATAGAAGTGGTTCACGTTTTTATACTTTTTGTTTGTTTTGTGTATTGTATGCTATGCTAAGTGAGAATGACACTCCAGGCTATGTTTGGTGGTTTTATGTCTTGTATGCTACTAAATACGAATGATAGTCCAGGCCATATTTTGTGGTTTTGTATATTGCATACTACTAAATAGGAATGATAGTCCAGGCCTTGTTTTGGTGGTTTTATGTATTGTGTATACTACTAAATAAGAATGATTGTTCCAGGCCATGTTTGGTGCAAATAATGACATACCAGATATTTATTATCAATCATAAGTTACATTGTAGCCTAATTATCTTCATCAAATGTGATCTTCGCGTGTTATAGACCAATTGTTCTATAATTACATTATATCCAGACAACTGTATGAATAATATATTGACCAGGCATGTCCAATCATATAATATACTCTATATTAGACCCAGGTCGATATATATTGTTATAACGTTTGGAATATCATGCATGTCAGTTAACAGTTATTTTTATCAGTTATTGATAAACCATGAAGAACATTACAAATGTATCTATTCTAAATCAATATGACCGACCTATGATAATTGTCATTCCTTGCATGCCTAATACATGCAAACCTGTCCATGCAGTCACCTCTATTAAGCAGTCACCTGTATTAAAAGGTCACCGTCGTCTTGTCCTGCCATTGGAAATGTCATATGAATTGTCAACTGTCTTATAAGGTCACTTTTTCTGTGTCCCAAAGGTGACTTCTTAATACAGGTTTCATTATATATCATTTTGTTTACAGAACAAAATAACTAAGTTGATTAAAAGTTATTGATGTAATTGAATAACTGTATAATAAGTAAGAGAGTTCATGTTTTCATCTTATTAGATTTATTTCTAAAAACATTTTCTTATCGTATCCTCCATATGCATTCCTTTTTGGAATTAAAACAAAAACATTGTGAATGAGAGACTATAAAGAAGGATAGTGTGTTATGTATTCATGCAAGTCATATAACCCTTAAGAAACCATTTTGTTTTCCTAATAATGACATTTTTATTTGTGAGCTACAGTCGAATATAAACATAAAAATCCAAATAGCAATACAGTTTTATCTGGTTTTTAGTGGGGTTCGTGTTGCTCGATCTTTAGTTTTATGTGTATGTTTTGTAGATCGTTTTTGTTCTTTTTCTTTTCGCCATTGTGTTGTCTGTCCTTTGATTTACTATGGATTCTGATTATCCCTTTGGTATCTTAAAATTCCCTCTTACATGAATAAAAGAAGATTATTTTAAATTTATTTACTCCAACCTTATAGAATATACTTTAAGCATCATACACATATGCTTCCATACAGGTTAATGGTAATTTCTATTGAACATGTCTGGTTTTGTTTATGCACACAGACGAAACTTCAAGAGAATAGACATGCATTATAAAAGCTACATTTTCTGTACTTTTGTCCAGTTTGAAATTTTATTAATTATCGACATTGTTTTCGGAGTTTGTCGAATCGTCATTAAATCAGTACAACAATGCAGATATTTCTTATTTTTTGTGAATCTGCTTTTAGTCGGTGTTAATTACGAACAAAGAACCATGCAAGTTTGCAGTTAATAAGCGACAAAATACAAATTATTCATTTTTACCTGTCACTAGTAAGGTCAGTTGCATACGAAAAAAGCGAAGTCAAATTATTTGCTTGCAAGGAAATAATTAATCGATGGTAATTTTCGTTCTCAAAAGGCGAAAAGTGGTTCGATAAGCTGTTTAATGTGAAATATTTACCTTTATTTCATCATTTTAAAGCTATTTATCAATTTCCAAAACATATAATTTTTTTGGTCAAAATCGTAGTTAATGCCTCTTTAAACGTTTTACAATCTTCATGTACTTCACCTTTATTTGAATTATTCTTAAAAATCACTCAAAGTATTTTAAATAGCATACATGTATTTTGACTGCAGTATAACATTATGTTAGTACTTAATGAGGTAGGTCTAGATATTTTTGAATTTTTCTTGCTTTATATAACGTTATTTATTTTGTAAAATCTTTATTATTGATAGAACCTTTTAATATTATTTGTTACTTAATGCCAACTTTAGCAATATTTTAGCCATATCGTGGCGAGACATGTTTTGTAATATTACCCTATACATGTATACTCATATGTATTACAATACTCTGCAACAAAATGTACAAATGTATATATATTATATATTTGTTTTATAATACCTGTCTATAACGGACAGGTTATGTATGTGTATTATAATTAAGTTACATGTGTATTCATTTGAAATGTACCCCCAAAATATGACATGTAAGAAATGTTATAAAATTGCAAAAAAGCTAGTCTTACATGTGACAATCGATGTCACTTGATACAGGATACATTATTATTATAAGGAAATCTTTATATATGGAAATGACATTACAAGACGTGACCTATATAACAATCTAGTATACATGTTTTATGGTCCTTCAATGAATGTGTTAAGCTAGATCGACCTGAATAAGCATGTAAAATGTGTTGCTTGACACGAAGAAACCAACAATCAATGAATTATGTTAAGCTTATTAAAAATTATACAATCTTAATTGTATAGTTTGACAGCTTTCAGTTTTAGGCAACTTATTTGTTTATTTTATTTTTTTGTGTAAATTATTGAGGTCCTGCATATCTGATTAATTTATTATCCCAGTTTAAGGTACATTTTCCTCACATTAGCTGGATTAATGAGGTAATTATATTAAATATAAGGAGAGCTTACTAATGTTTTGTGTTTTGTTTGTGTCATATCATGTATACTTATATTTAAGAAGGATGTATTTTTCTATAAGAAAAGACGAGATTGTAATAGTGTGATGTAGCCATAAAGTGCCTGATGTCTTGTGTGATACTTATCAATGATGTGATGAAAGTGAAACTTCTAATTAATACAAGATGGATACTAAGGTTCCCCTCCCTCAGGCATAGATGACCTGAGCCGATTTTCTCTATCCTGTTTAGGCCGTTTAGTTTTATTGCTCCCAAACCTTTAAATTATTTGGTTTTCGAATTTGAGCGTACCTGATGCGCACTAAATTTGATATCTACGTTTTTATTTTAATGGTCATATCCGATTGCTGAATTAATGAAGTGGTCTTGAATATTTAACATACATTGTGAAACAGGAAGAAGAAAAACAAGTTTTAATTAGTGAATTATAATTGGTTGTCGGTAATAGAGTCTAAAAATAGTCACTCTGATTAAAAGGTGCTTTTTTTTTTTACATATATTGAACCTTATTTAGATATTTTAAGATTATTTTCCTCATTCAAATAAACTGTAATCTATGTTTTCTGAAAATGAGAGTAACTTAAATAGCTAAGAATTGCTAATAAAATAAATAACAAATACCACACTGTCGGAACAGTTCTAAAATACCACACTGTCGGAACTCGGAACAGTTCTAAAATACCACACTGTCGGAAGTTCGGAACAGTTCTAAAATACCACACTGTCGGAAGTTCGGAACAGTTCTAAAATACCACACTGTCGGAACAGTTCTAAAATACCACACTGTCGGAACTCGGAACAGTTCTAAAATACCACACTGTCGGAAGTTCGGAACAGTTCTAAAATACCACACTGTCGGAAGTTCGGAACAGTTCTAAAATACCACACTGTCGGAACAGTTCTAAAATACCACACTGTCGGAACTCGGAACAGTTCTAAAATACCACACTGTCGGAAGTTCGGAACAGTTCTAAAATACCACACTGTCGGAAGTTCGGAACAGTTCTAAAATACCACTGTCGGAAGTTCGGAACAGTTCTAAAATCAGAATAGAAAAATCGTAGAAAGAGGCGACACCCTTAACACACAAATAAATTACCGGTCATTTTCCTGACTTGTTACAGGCAGTTCAATAAAAGTGGCGGGGTTAAAGAAGTCTTATTAAAGTGAAATATTGTGAATTAAGTTTCTCTTTCATCATTATTTAATATTGATGGTACTGGGAAAGTTATTGATTTGTGTAGTATATGTTATTCAACCTCATCCTTCATGATGATGATTTTTATTTTATTTTTGTCTTGCCATCCTTTGTTTCATCATAAACACCCAAAAATACTTATTTATCATAAAAGTCCCATTGTTAATTTTGTTGCCATATGTATATATATATTTATCTATATATTATGTATTTTTGTGCCAAATATAACCTTTTTTTTTTAAATATGACTTTTTCTGATAAGTTTACACCATTAGGAAATCCAGATTTCAGCCATAATGATTTAATAATCAATTTAATACTCATTGATATAACAATATACATATTTATATAAAGAATTTTTACATTTTTCATTGTGCAGCAATAAATGAGAAGTGAGTCATGTACAACATGTCTTCCTATAATCAGATTATTTTTATGGTTTGAATTAAAACTCATGCTGGTAAACCCACGATTAAGTTTACACCATGCAATGTCAGTCATCTAACATGTTTAATTTAATGCCAATATAATTGAAAAGAAACTAATTTATGACCATACACAAATCAGATTATAAAAAAAACCAAACAGTAAAATCATGAATTTACGTCATCAGCAATGTTCTATTTTTAACGATATTTTCTCTCTGTCATAATTTTTATCTGTCTATTTCATCTGTGTGGTTTATTGGAAATATTTTATTTAATACTGAAATAACAAAGATATATTGTTTAGTTACTGTTATAGTGCTTCACGTTAAACATTTAATGTTCAAACAGAGATATAAATGTTTTTGTGTTTTTTTTTTTTATCATCTTTGGTTTTTACTGCACAATTCACTATGTATATTGTCTTATTATGTTATACAAAGCTAATAAAAGATAAAAGAGAAGACTTGTCTGTGTTTCTATTGTATTGTTTAGTTTAGTAGTCAGTTTTCAATCAGGTTGTATGCCAACATGGCTTTTGATTGATTGTTTAATTGATTGTTTATATCACCAAGATAACAATATTTCAGCTATATTTAAGTCGAGAACAAGAGTTTCTAAATCATGTAATTAATTTGTTGTTAGGATGGGCTATGGAGAGATCCTAGATTTAAGAATACCATAAGAAAAATGTGAGATAGAATCAATCATTCTCTGGTACTGAGAATGTAACTGATGCTGTATCATTACACTCAACTATAACCTCTGCCACAACATCGAAAAATAGTCACCTCCTCTTTACTGCGGGACTGCCAGTTGATGTTTTTGACCGTACTACTTTGCGCTCTGTTCTAAATGGCGCGATAGAGGTAATACAGGTTGACGTAGGAAATCCAGAATCCTTTGTGTGAATATTGAGTCAATGGGAAAGAACCACTCCCAAAACACATGCTCATTAGGATCTATTACAAGTTGCCTTTTGCAATCAAATCTGGCATTTTTCAAATGAGAAGCATCCAATTAAAACGTATCATCCCAAGTTGTGCATCCCGTCCCGAAGAAACGATGTTCCATGTCTATACAACGAGGTATTCTTGTAGGTTGTCTGTGATGAATACTTTTTAAGTTTTTCTTAGCAAACACATCTTCAAATTCACATAATAACTCTCTAAGATGCCCCTGCTCCTGCCCAGTCAGCTCCCCTTTCGATTTTTCAAAGAGGTTAAGCAAATGCTCGGGAATTTCCCGTTCTCCCTTCCCCTGAACCTCCTGTTTCGCAACCTCTACTTTTTGTATTCCAACGGGCTCCATCTTCGAACAAACCTCTTCCGCATAGGCCAACACTTCCCCCTTTTCCAATTTTACATGGTGATCGGATAGGTTTATCAAACAAAGCACCGGATTGTTGCCTCCTTTATGCAATGTTCGAGGTATTAAGATCTCTCCCCTGGTGGCTGCACTTCACAATATAATCCCCTCCCAGAGTCTCACTCAGCTGGGCCCCCACTCTCATGACTGAATATAGGGGGTACCCTACACCCCCTGATTAGGGACACCCCGTTTCCTTTTCGTTAACTAAGGGACTTCCTGCTCCCCAGCTCATGGGTATTACCTCCCCTGCTATCTGTAGTTTCCTCTCCTTGAGATGCAGGGACACCCCATTCGCCTCTAAAAAGTCCAAGTCCAGTAACATTTCCGCCTCTATTGGGGCCACGTAGATCTCTACTGAGAACTGATGTATCCCCAGGACTACTTGGAATGGGCTGGCAATATACCCATTCATCTGCATTCCCTTTCCTGCTGTATTCATAACCACTTCCCTGTGGATTGGTGGGACAGGGTCCAGCGATTTGTAGAACTCCTCAGACACCAGTGTCACTTGTGCTGCTGTATCTACTACAGCTTGTAACTGCATGCCTTGTACCTCTAATGGGATCCTAAACATCACTCCATTGGACAGCTTGAGCACCATTACTGCTCCATCTTCCTCCCCATCAGTACCAATTCCCTACAGTTTCCTCTAGGACTACCCCATTATCATCGTCCGGGCTCTGCCCTCCAACTGAGATCCCTTCTTGTCCTGAGACTGGTTCTTCCCCCCATGGACTCGTCCATGTTCGTACCCCCTAGGATGTGTTCCACCTCCTCTGAGGACTCCTCACCTGAGGACTCATATCCCAACTGGAACCTTGCCGACCCCCTGACTACTGATGGTCCCCGCAGAGTAGCTTCCCCCTCATCTGCAGACTCTCCACTCGAAGACCCGACCCCACAGCTGAGCCCTTCTTCCAATCTGGCACCCTTTCGTGGATGAATCTCTGGGTTCTGACCCGCACCTTTCTCTCCGGCCGCTTCCTCCGGACTCCTAGTATCCGGAGGGTGCTTAATTGCGGGCTCCCTAACTCCCCATTTACCTAAAGGGGACTGTCCGGTTGTTCCTCCTCCCTCTCTCTTTTCAATATGGGAGGCGTTACCTCTCTATCTACTTCCTCCCCTTCCACCGATTCTTTGAGACCTTGTATATTGGCAATATGAATAAGGGGCGGGCTCAGGCCTTGCGAGTTGCCCTTTTGTAGTTTAAAGCCTCCTTATTTTCCTGAAAAGATACTCGTTTCTCCCCTTTCGGCGATCCCAAATATTTTGGGCACTCACTCTTGAAATGTCCCATTTCCCCACAGTGGTAGCATCCCTGTTTGTCCCCCTTCTTGGGGACGGACTCCGTGATGGTGCTCTATACCCACTAACACGATTTTTCTTAACCTCCTCCATCATGACCGCCATTTGAGCCGAGAGTGCTGCGAGGTTGGACTTTATCTCCCCCATTTCCTTCCCCTGTGCCGACAGCACCTCCCCCATCTTTCTTCAGACTCATCTCTTCTACCCTGGTAGCTCATATGACGCAGACCCTTGCTTCCCCACCGTTGTGAGACCCTGGGGATACCTGCTTCACCTCCCTCCGAGGAGGGCGCCCATAAATAGCCTGATGGTTATACTGATGCCACCGCATTTTGTCAATGGCCTCTTCAATGTTTTTAGGCCGGATATTGGATGCATAGCTTCGACTTCCTTATCTGCTGCCCCCTGGCAGAACCTCACTACCGCTTGTTGGTACATGTGTTTCTCTGGCAATTCCCTAAAAGCTCTAGTAGCCAAGGACAAGACTCGATCCGCCCAGTCCTCCAGGAGCTCCTCCGGAGTCTGGCGCGCATTACTACCTGGGCTGTTTCGGGGAGTTCTCTAAACCCAAACCGTTTTTCTATTTTCATTTTCAGGTCCTTATATGCCATATCATGGTTTCGTTCCACCAATAGGGCATAATATTCGATAGCTTTCCCATCCAGGCACCAGCACAACTGGTCCCTGCATTCCCCTTCTGTCCACTCGCTCACTTCTGCATAACGGGAGAACTTCGCATAGAACGCTTGTCAGTTTGACTTGCCATCAAATTTCAGGGACATCGGCAAACTGACGCTTTTCCTCCTTCCCCTCCTCCCTTCTTCCATATCCTCTAGGGGTTTCGGGTTCTCTTCTTGGGGTGAACCTAGGCCTGAACCCACTACCCGGTATCATCGGAGTATACGGGTTCCTTCCTCCTGGACCATCAGGGGCCCCCTTTTAGGCGGGATTGTCCCCTTTCCCTCTCCCCCTCGTACTCCTCTCTCCTGTTGATGCCTCTAGGGGTTTCATGTTCCCTTCCTGTGGTATGCCTCGTTCTACCCCTACTCTCACTCATCACGGGGTATGATGTTCCCTACTCCACCCCCTCCGGTGGTCCTCGGAGGGGAATAACGACCCCCCCATTCTTGCCAATAATGCTCTCTATGGGTCCGGACCACGGTTCGTACGCCCGGCCCGTTCATGTCTCCCCTATAATCCTGTGCCTCATTTCCCCTCTGACCTGCTGAGACCCCACTGTGGGGGGACTTTGTCCCCTGGGAAACGCATACCCAGCACCCATGTCTGTCTCTCTATTCTTTTCATCGCGGCTCAATTCCAACTCAAAATCGTCACGACGCGTTCTCCGAACTGATGGCGACTTCGATTGTCCCGGAGCTGATCCACCTTTATATCTCCCTGGGGTCGGTCTCTCTATGAAAGCTGTCTCCAGCTCGCTATGCTCGTCCTCAAACCCCTCGGGTGACTGTGACCTTTGCCACCACTCCCATTCCTGCTTAAGCTGATAGGACTTTCCCCTTTTGATGGGACTTTGCTTAGTTGTCCCCAATCATTCCCCATTACTTGTAGGGGGCCCGGTCCTGTCCCTTCCCACTCCTCTACTAACTGGTCGACACTCCTGACCCTTTCCTTATGTCGTTCATCTAGTGATCCTCTCCTATACCCTAACCCCTCCCCCTCTTCAAAAGTGGTAAAATTTAAGAATCTGATTAGCTGTGGGGTTAATCTGAGGTAGGGCACATGACTCAAGTCCTCTTTGGCCTCCCTCATTTCTAATATTTTGTCAGCCCCCTTCGCCCCCACTCCGGGTAGTGACATCAGCTCCTCGATGGAACAGTAGTTTATTAAAACACGCGACATGGTTTAATTAAAAATAATAACACGTGGTTTTTTATTTTGTTGTGTATGTGTGTGTGCAATTTTTTTGATAACGGACCAGATTTGTACACTGGGCCACTTTTGTATTTTTTATAAACCCTTTCCCCCTAATTAATTAAAATGGAAAAATTTCCACTGATTGTCAATGAGCAATAACTACTTGCACAATGGGAACTTACAACTTTTCTCAGAACAGCTTCTCTCTTCCAAGATGGCTCTTAGAAATGGGCTGTTTCCGGTGAGCGAATTGGGGTTTACACGTGGGTGGTCATGGGGTTCTTCCCCTTGCCACGGGCAAAAATTAAAAATAAATTAACAAAACCTCCCTAATCCTGACTGACAACCCTATTTGCGCACTTTCCCTTTCCCTTGACATTTCCTTTTATGCTGACCTTGGAGCCCCCAAGCGTCAACAAAGGACAATTTCCCCTGAAAATGCCAAGACCTGCTGACCAGTCAAGTTCAAAGATGGCGGAGATGCGGTTTTTTATAGAAACCGCTTTAATCGTCAATTTTCCTTAAATGACCCGCTAACAAGATTCGCTACGAAGTCGCAATTCAATTCAATTCAAAGCTTTATTTAGAGTCGATATAAATCTGCAAATTAGCACTACTTACTAGTGACGATATGCTACTGGTAAGGCTTCTAAAGGCTTCTTATTACCCAGTGGTATTTAGTCCGTGTTTCTTAGTCAATGGTGTATATCGTTCTGCTTCTTGTGGTGCATCATGGGTGCTCTTCGGGACTCCTCGGCCCCCATCCCACCACGATTCACTACAGTATCATTCCTCGTAGATTTATACGCGTGGAATGAAATATACAAATAAAAAAAAATAATATATAAGAAATTTTGAAAGTCTATATAATAAACAGTATAACTAAATTATACATTTTGAATATCAAAATAAGACCACTCGTGACCGAATACGCATTAATGATTAAACTCGTGGACGGAACAAGTTCCGCCCACTCATTTAATCCTTATGTGTACTTCGGTCACTCGTGGTCTTATTTTGATATTCAAAATCTACGATTAGTTATACTATATGTATAATGTTGAGTCAGAAAACGTTTCACATTGTACATTTATTGATGTATAATGTTAAGTACCATATATCATGTAGATGCAATTTGTAGATGTGTTTCCCTGAAGGAACACGTGGGTTTCGAAATATGACCTTGTTTCTCTGCTCCAGGGCTTAACCTCTTTGGAAAGGGGCAGACGTTAGTTATATGACGAATCAAATATATATACACGACTCGCCATCAGTACGATTTAGGATGGGATACAAATGAGTGTCTCCTATATGGAAAATGATACGTTTCTTGTACATGAAAGATACTTTGCAGTCGCTTCTTATGAGCCACAGTTTGCAAAGATTGTTACCTTAAAGTCAAAGTATCCGACCCTTTCCAATTACTAGTACAAGTATATCATCTTTTTTGCTGTGGCAATCTAAACGACATATGACAATCCTAGTGTCATCTTTTCACCTGTAGCCTAGTGTCATCTTTTCACCTGTAGGATTAAATGTTTGTAATCTTGTTATCAATGTCATCAATATAATAACTATACGTTTATAAAATCGTAGATATCTAATTTAGTACACATGACACGTTTCTGGAATAACCTTCATCAGTTACGCTCATTGTAAAAAGATTGCGAAACCAATTATGTTATGTCGTTGGGAGCAAATAAACCAAAGGGTACAAACAGCATAACTAGGATCGGCTTTAGTTATCTATGTATGAAGGAAATTGATCTTAGTTGTATTACATTATATAATTTATTAAAATGAAATTTCAAACATGAATATATTTAATAAACCATGCCATTGGCGAAATTGACTACTGAGAGGATGACACCCTGGCGGACTAATAGTCCACCGACAGAGGTATCTACCTAGTGATAGTAATTAAAAATGTAGATATCTAATTTAGTGGTCACATGTTTTGAATAACTAAATCAACTGTAGAGGTTTCAGAAAGTGTTGTGTATGATGTAATATTGGCAATGATAATTGTACAGAATCCATCAAAGGGAAGATAATCCATAAATATTTCTAAAACATTACCTAAAGAAATAAAACGCGAAGTTTAATGAAACTAAGAGTCAGTGTTGTTGTGCTGTGATTTCATTGATTGGCTGTTGATTGCGTTACGTCCAGCGGCAAATATGTTGATGCTTATTTGGGATGATGAAAGGATACAAATATATGAAAAAGATTACTTACAGAAATAAGGAAGGAATGGAGCGACTAAAGCAAGGACAAAAAGTACATTGCAATTAGCCATTATTGATTGATTTATTTATTGGTGTTTACCGCTAACTTAAGCAGTGTTTCATATATATCGCATGGGAGAAAGCTATTTCTTCAAACACTGTCAATACTATCAGTCAAACTGTTTTAGAGGAAATTCAAACTTTAAAAGATCAATTGAAATCTGTAAATATTGTACAGGATGTTCCACCACAAACTAAAAATAGTTATCAAAATCAACAAAATCAATTGTATCAACCACCTCAATCAATACATTATTATGTTCCTCAAAGGCCTTATTATGTTCATCAAAGACCTCCCACTAGGGTACAGCAAAATAGATTTCAAAGACCACGCCTTATTCAAGTTCAAAGACAAAATTATTCTAATTCACAACTTCATAGACCCCAAAGGCAATCAAATCAGCAACGATATCAACCTGTTGATAATCAATTCCAATGTTTGTATTGTGGAACTAATTGTCAGTTTAAACCTCAATGTCCAGCTAGAAATGTTGTTTGCCATCTGTGCAATAAAATCGGCCATTTTTCAAGGGTTTGTCAATCGTCAAGAAGGGTTCCGCCACAATAGGGGTACGCGCCAGTTCGAGATTTCCTATCGAACAGGCACACAAAAGTAAATAAAATCAAAACAGTGAAACCGCAAATGTAACAGTGTTTAATTCACATTCGGCTTGGAAACTGTAAAGCACAAGCACTTTTAGACAGTGGCTCAACAATTTCAGCCATTAACGGAAATTTATTTCAAAATTCAGAATTTGCATCATTAGCTTTCTCCGCCAAAGTAGCGCAATGTCTCAACTCTTCAACATTTGTTGGCTCTTTTGTCATAACAATGGTTTTTAATTCAGGTTTTAACCTACGCATGGCTACAGCCAGCAATATATCATCAGATATATTCCTGTTTGTAGCCAGTTGATATAGTTGACTTAAATAGTCAAGTACATACTCAATCCTTCCTTGATGAGTTTGCAAAATGGTCAAATCCAAAAGATGTTGCTTGTCCTTAAATCGCTTTTTAAATAATGTGATAAAATTATCAAAATTTGCTTTTTGAGAATCTGGTATAGTATCATACCAGATTATAGCATGACCGTCTAGATGAAAAGGGAATGAGTCTGCGCTCTTTTTGTCTAATAAATCATAAAATGAACAATATTGTTTGTACATAGATAACCAAGTATCAACATTTTGTGCATTGTCTCCTTTAAATTTGTCAATTTTTAAATTTGATGCCGTATTAAAAATATTAGAGTTCTGACTTGTACCTGATGAAAGTGTTGTAGCTCCTGAAGCAGTTGGTATCGGGACTGTCGGTACTCCTGAAGTAGTTGGTATTGGTAGTGTTGCTGCTGGTAAGGAACTTGGCGGTGACACTAACCTAACGATAGACGGCTTGAATAATGATTGTGGAGTCCTCAGTGGTGTCCCAGGCGTTGTTGAGGACGTAGGTTGTTCAGCTTGATGCCGTAGTAAGGATTGTGGTATCTGCGGTATTGGGACGAACCTTTTTAAAACTGGTGTGGACGTAGTCACAGATTCCGGCGAGTTTCCGGAAGCCAGTGGTATTGTCGCGTCTTCCCCCCTTTTCAAATGTTTTGCGCTTGTCAGTATTTATTTGAACTTCCTCCGACGACTCGTCATGTATCTGTTGATTAGGTGTCTTAAAGATGTCCTGTAGTAATCTTTACTGTACTACCGTTTTATAGTTTGTTGGAGTGGCTCCCTTTTTCATGTTCTCCACCACTTATTATGACGTTATTTCTGGTACATATATTATTGTTCTTTTGATTTGTTTCTCCAGTACTTATTATACCGGTGCTAATTACTGTTTAGATAAAGTTCACCAGTTCCGTATTTTTAATAGATAACTTCGGAAAGGTCGGTCGGGAAACAGCTAGGCCGGGAACGAGGGAGATTCCTGCTTCGTTGATGGCTTAAAAGAAAAGAAATTGGAACCGCACTTTTATTGTACAGATAAAGTTCAATATCAAATACAATCCAAAACAAATTACAAAATACATAATTGTAATAGTTCTTTTTCTAAAAATAAATCAAAGTATCATTTCAAATAGAATTTTATTATTCTAAAGTGTTCAAATATTTATCTGGTATTTAAAATTTCTCTGATTATAAATAAACTTTTAGCAATCATGTGAAGTAAATCAGAACATATCTTTTTTTTTCGTTTAATTCTTTCAATTAATTTGCTTTAAAGTACAATTAACAGACGAAGTAACAAGTTCCTTTTTATTAATTATATCTACTTACTAATATATACCAATAAAAAGATCTATATTAAAAACTATAACATAATGTTAAATATTGATTTAAATAAAATTGTCAATAACACGAATTATCAACGTTATTTATTTATACTTTTGCTTTAACTTCAATTAAAAATAATTATTGAAAATAATTAAAAAGAAATAAAAAGTAATTGCTGAAACAAAAATTAAAAATGTTTTAAATTATTTTCTCACCTTAAAAGAAAAGAAATTGGAACCCCACTGGGTTTTCCAACAATTCTTTCTTTTTATATTAGGCGAGGGGTCAAGATGTTTCAATTAATTTGACCCGGTAATATTCTATCTCAACAATTCTGATATAACATTCTTTTTTCTACATGTAGGTCACTTCCTACATCAAGAAAAGGTTTGTTACTTTATTCTGGATACAAAATATACTCGAGGCAATATTTTTCACACGAAATGAACACTTTAACCTTTGCATGATCAAGTATTTCATGTTAATTGTGAATCAAACAAAAGTGTGCCAATTTCTTGTATCACTGTTTGAACTATGATTTTATGAGAAATAAAGAATCTTGAACCAAGATAACTTTCTAATTATGCAATATTTTCTCTGCCAAATGTTTATTTTCAGATGTCAATTAGGTCAGTGATATTTATCTTTAACATTAGACTTTTTAGAATAAAATATTTTGTGTTATATTTGCCCTTTTAAAATAGATGAAAATTAATGCTATGATAGTATGTCTACCAGCGGAATTATTACCAAGTTATTGCTGTAATAATTTCAATACCTTCAAATTTAAGGAGTTATTTTCTTCATGTATTGTTATTGTATTAGAAATTTATAAAGATTGTTAGTATGAAAGTCCCACCTCCTGGTTAATGTAATTGTAATTTTTCCACACATGTACACAATTTAATATGTTGTATATTATTATTTACTTCTCTGTAACTATATGCATTTGGTTTATGAGAATAAAATTCATTCATTCATTCATTCAATTTTCCGTTCTCCGGTTGTAATCAGATATTGTTTTCCTATAGTCATAATAAACAGATACATGTAATAAGAAACCAACAGTTTATCGGCTAGAAGAACATGGTCAGTGTACCACTTGATTATTTTTTTGTAGTCTTTACAGTCTGGGCCCGGATGTTCAACTTTTAGTTAAATTTTAACCAATGGTTAAAAATGATAACCTATGGCTAAAATTTAACCAAAACCTGCAATGCGTTGTTCAACTTATGGTTAAATTTAACTATTGGTTAAAGCCTGAACTGATTAATATTTAACCACGGTATAGGGGCTCTGCTAAAATATTTAACCATTGGTTATCAATTCAAAATGGCTGCCAGACAGTTTCTTTCTATGATGCCTCCCGTACTAAACAGGAAACCCAGAGTGTTTCGGGCAATTGAGCTCCGTGCAAATTTGCTTGAAATAGAAGTTTCTGAGGTGGATGGCATTTCCAATGAAATTAAATTTCTGTTACCATTTACATTGTTCAAAACAGTGCATTACATTTGCGCGGAAAAAATCCTACATTTGTGCGCATAATATCATTACATTTGCGCTTATTTTTTCAAGGAAAATACAGCTAATTCAAGGTAAATGCTGATGAAAATAGTGAAATTACTTACGATATTTCAATTTTTTTTATTCAATTTTACACTAAGAACAATATTTATAAAGTAGTATTGCACCCCTTCCGTTAATCAACCCCTTCCCTCTATTTGCTTCATATAATTTAAAATCGTTAGCGATCGCGGGTTTACAGGAATGTTTCTTGTGTTTCAAGTTATGATAAATTGATATATCCTTCGCTGTTTATGGTGAGAGAAATTGCATGTCTTTCCCATGAATAGTCGGAGTATAGGCGGCGGAAGCGGGGGCAGTTTTTTTTTGTTGCTTTTCTCGTTTTTTTGGAAAAACGTTCAGGTATCAAATATTTGTTCATGACTCTTGCCACACACTCGAAATTTGGGTCGGTGTAATTAGTTAAATAGTACGGAAAGGACGAATTACTGGGACGTGGAATAAATATCCATGAGACAACATTCCAGAAAAAACCTCAATAAAAAATCTCAAATAGGGAACGCCTAGCAGTCTACAACACGATATGGCTACAGACTAGACAAAAGCTAAGTAGAGTAAATTAACAAAAGACCGAGATATGCGAAGTAAAAAACCCATTTCAAGACAAAAGCCATAGTGAAAAATAAAGACTTTTACAAAGGTGTTTTGCATACGAAAGGCACATATGAATGTGGCGGGGTTAAAATAGTCATATCACCTCCCCACCCTTTCCCATTTTGAGTAACAATGTCAAAAATCAATATCGACGAAAAGTCTAAGCCAATCAGAAAATACGCTGGTCGTACAATTGCGTTGGAAAAACAAAATTATAAAACTTCAAAAATAGTATGAGGTACCTCTATGACATCATGGACATTCCTCATCAATTGGAGAAATTGGATAATTTACATATTAATTTCGTACTGAAAAGGGGGTTATATTTTTTCTTAATTGTTGTTCATGAAAAACTTTTCGCATGTTAATTGACATAAAAAGAAATTCACACATTAAAATCAGAGAGAAAAACAGACTTTTGACATACATGCATGGACCCAATTTTAATGAGATGTTGGAAACTAAAGAAAATATTCTACAGTTAACTTACATAATGAAAATTAACAGTCCTTGAAATTGTAAGACAATAAGAAGATTTAATTAAAAGTAGTGTAATGTGCTATAAGAAGTTATCGTCACCTATATAACACACCTTTAGTGTATTATAATGCATTAAACACGTCTTATTAACATTTCTTTTAATGTTGTTAAGCAGCTAAGACGAGGTCCATATACTCTTCCGTACTAACTTGTACAAACTACTTTTAATATAGGACAAATAACCTTAGACAATGACATGTAAGTTATATTCCTCAAGTAAGATTTCACTTTTTTTTTTTATAACTGTATTGTTTTTTGTCCTGAGCAGGGGGGATTGAATCAGCCATATTTATTTTGTTATTTATCTGCTGCTAGGATAAAACAAGGAATTGTTGTATACATTGGTCTTGGTTAAATATTAAACCTGCAGTTATTGGTTAGTTAAATTTTAACCAAATGGTTATTTAACCAAGTGGTTAAATGAAGTTGAACAACTCATTTTTAACCCTTGGTTTACTAACCCATGGTTAAGTCATTAACCAATGGTTAAATATAACCATATGGTTAATTTAACAGCAAGTTGAACAACCGGGACCTGGTGGGTAAATATAGGATTAAATGGTTCTTTCCAAGAGTTCATTCATGTGTAAACGGTGCCGATGTACTCACAAACGTAACAGGAAGTTTATATAAAGTTTGTGAGTGCATCGGCATCGTTTTCACATACATTTTGTGTACATGAACTCCTGATAAGAACCGGTTTATCCTGATAATTCTTCAATGGGAATATTTTCCCTATTTGTCATTTTTCATCGAGACCTTCACCATGACCACATGACCATTACATTCCAGAGTTGTGTATCGTGGAGTAATATATACACAAAAATGTAGTTCCGGCACACAAAAGTTCATCGAGTTATGAACGGATCAAACACAAACAGGCGACGCGGAGTAATATATACACAAAAAGTAATTCAGGCGCGGATAAAAAAACAAACAGGTGACAGTGCTCTTGTCCAATCAAAAGCCACGAAAGCGATATACATTATTATACATGCATTCGGAAAATCAATGTCATGACGAAAAAGGGCATTTAGCCCCTGTTAGCTTGAACATCATTGGGGTTGGATCGAAGAAAATCTGGATGTTCTTTATTTTCAAATCTGACGTCACTTCAGATATGCAAGAGCCAAACATTTCAATATTCTCTCCTGTAGGTTTCTGTTCTCTGTAAGGTCCAGACCAGGTTGTCCAATGTCTCCACGTAAATGATACCTTTGGTGGGCCTGTATAAAACAAAATAGAAGTTAAATCAACGATAGAACCAAAAACAAAAAAGTACCACTCTTTCGGGGGCTAGGGTTATTTCTTAACGCCACTTTACTTTCAACAATATTTCAGTTATATCGTGGCGGTCGGATTTATTGGTGGAGAAAACCGGAGATCCCGGAAAAAACCATCGACCTGTCGCAAGTCACTGACAAACTCTATCACATATTGTCGTATCGAGTACATCTCGCCTGAGTGGGATTCGATCTCACAACGTTAGTGGTGATAGGCACTGATTACATAGATAGTTATAAATCCAACTACCATACGATCACGACCTCAAGGACCTCCACTCTTTAGGAACAGTTCCAAAAGTCCGTATAAAAATCTTAAAAACAGGAAAAATGGATACCACTTGGAGGCACGTACCGCACACGCTCATTTTAATGGGATGGCACTGGCATAGCAATAAACAATGGAAGGATACATGTCACAAAACATGTATGTTTTAACTTTGTTGTTAAACCTCGTCATCCCGACTACCACAAGTTATTTTTCGGAAGTAAACATTTGCTTGTTTCACGGTAGATCGTGGGTTGACCACCCGTCGTGTCAAACCAAAGACTATAAAATTAGTATTTGCAGTTTGTTCCGTTAAGCACACAACGTTAAGGAGTAAGAGAAAAGACTGGGTTGGCTCGGAATCATGATATTGCGCCTGACGGGAGCGAGATTTCTACCCCCGGACTGTTGTTTCAGACAAATAGCACTAAGCATATTGGTCTAGTACAAAACGGGTGTTAGCAGCAGCATCTCATCTGTTAGACTGTCCGTATTAGAGCATCCAAAGATTTCTTGGGTATATTTATAATTTTGAAAGAGTAGGTGCGATGTAGCTGTTTTTGTCTATACCAACTCGCAATATTTCTCCAGTGCAAGTCAAACATCACTGCCCAGATGGTGCCATTCCTCCCCAATTTCTGTATAGCTTTTATATATTGTTGAACCTGTTCTCCTGCTGAATATGCATGAAATATGTGTCACTATATTATACTAAAAAAACGAACATCTAAACTGCATGTATATAAAACTTTCACTAACGCTTTTAGGATCTAATTGCTATCTAGGGAATTGTGTACAGCATAAACAAACACAGTAATATGAATGACTAATTATGATTTTCAATTATGTCAATAAAATTAATGAAGTGGAAACAATAATTGACAATTGGAAATTTTAACTAGCCCATCGGACTAGCTTCTAAGAGAGTTCTTCTAGCCCGATGCCGATTGTACTAGCCTCGGGCTAGCGGACCAGCGTTAATGTCTTGCCCTGGCTATATGAGTTCAGAGAAACACATACGTACCTGACAGTACTTCAAGAACTTCCCATGGGAACCCCTCTGTAAAAGCCTCCTTAAAAAGTTTATGAGAGGAGTCGTGTGTTTCCTTGGTTACATCAAAAAATGGCGAGTCTACTAACATCATTCCATAGTTCCCCAGTAAAACATTATCATCGGCGGTATATTTTGTATGACCGTTGACCTGTAAGTAGAAGCTCCCATCTGTGGTTACTGTCTGCCAATCCTAGAAAGAATAACAATCAATTTGATTAAATGGGTTTTAAAGGTTATTAGCTTGATGATGCTTAACGCCACTTTCAACAATATTTCAGTTATATCGTGGCGGTCAGTTTTATTGGCAGAGGAAACCGGAGTACCCGGAGAACACCACTTATCGCAAGTCACTGACAAACGTTATCACATAATCTTGAATCGAATACACCTCACCACGAACGGGGTTCGAACTCACAACTTTAGTTGTAAATCCAACTATTATACGATCACGACCACGACGGTCCCTTTAAAATTTGAAAATGGAACTATTGACAGTCGGGAAATATCCAACTCCTATGACCAAACAGCTTAAAATAAATTTGTAAGCTGTTAATTTCTGTCGTTAATGACAGTCGAAAAGAAATTGACGGGAATTCTCATGACGAAATTTATTAACCACCATGGTGATTAAAACTACATTGGGGGTTCATTGAACCCCCTTTAAATAACCCTCACACCCATCAACCTATACCAACCCCCTCACCCACGAACCTCTGTCTGTTGGAATACCCACCTTTAAATAACCCTCGCACCCACCAACCCACCACCTTTTAAATAACTCTCGCACCCACCAACCCATACCAACCCCCTCACCCACGAACCTCTGTCTGTTGGAATACCGGCTTCCTTACACAAGGTTAGACCCAAGGTGGATGGGGGTTCATGAGGTAATGGGGTTCCATACCGTTATGCACCATCGTATTTTCAATTATCTAATCTACAATCCCATCTAAACATAACCTCCTAACACCCTATACACATTTCTGTGTAAAATATAATCTCTACAAACCCATCTAAATATAACCTCCGTACACCCTATTCATATTTCTGTTAAACTTTTTTATAATCTAACACATCTCATTATTGAATGTGGAGAAATATATAAACATACATAACCGTCTTGTACAGTCAGTTGGCGTATGATCAGTAAACAATCAGCTTTATGCAGAAAATATACATCATAATATGGATACAGCAGATTATTACCCAGAACACACACCTAGTACGATTTCCAGTAAGAATTCAATGTATTATAAATACGGAACTCATATTAATATTCTGAAATGGAGTGGGTGTATTGTAATGTTTGCATTGGTTGCATCAACGTTGGGAATATTATCTTCTTGGAAGAAACAGAAAATACCTAGTGAAAGCAATTGTATTAAATATGCATATAAAACTATGGAAATCGTTAATAACAAAACAACTTGCGACTATGTAAAAGCATATGACATCCTTCATGGATGCCATATCTCAGTGTGTAAGCTCAGAGGTAAAATTGGCGTCAATTTTTGTTTATTTAATGGAGAGATACCTACGACAAAAGGTTTATTTTTGAACATGAGACAATGGAATTATTTACAAAGAATCATCCCTCATATTACTAAAACAATTGATAGGATAAACAAAAAATCGCTATGAAATAAGAGATATTTTGCCCTACAGCAACTTAATAATATAAGGGACAATAGAATACAAGGACAGTGTCAATTAAAGAAAAAGAAAAATATATGACAGATATATGGACAGATCCTCAGCACCCTACTGCTTTTACAGGTCCCGAGAAATTATACCAAATCATACGAAAAGAAGGTAGATTTAAAATTGGACGTGGAACAAATAAAAAATTCTTGGAAAAAAAAAATGCATACAGTTTACAAATTCCGCCAAGAAGACATTTTCCAAGGAGTAGAGTGATAGTAGAGGGTCTAAGCGAAATGACCGATGGCGATCTTGCATCGATGGAAATGTTTCTAAATATAAAAACGGAATACAATATTTACTCATTCTAATTGATGTTTTTTCCAGGTTTGTAACAGTTAGACTTTTAATTGATAAAAACAGCAAAACTGTGGCAAAAGCGTTAGAAACGATATTTTCTAAAAGCGATAGACGCCCGAAAATAATTCGTTTTGATCAAGGAGGAGAGTTCAAAGGTGCCGTAAAACTCAGAGAGCAAGGTATCCATGTATTTTACACACAAAATAGTCAAATTAAAAGCAACAACGCCGAAAGAGTGATAAAAACATTGAAATAAAAAATGTATCACTACTTTATGGAAAACGACACTTACAAATACATAGGTGTACTTAGGAAGTTAGTGTCTAGTTACAACAGGAGTCCCAACGAATCTTTAGGAAATGTTACTCCAGAATCCGCTACCAAAGCAAATGAAGATGAGATAAGGTATCTTCAATATCTTGTCAGACAAAAAAGGGCTAAAACACAAAGCTCATCAGCAAGACGAAAACCGTTCTTTAAATTTAAAATTGGAGACTTCGCTAGAATTTTGCATTTGAAGAAACCATTCGACAAAGGATATCAAGAAAATTGGACTTTAGGACATTTTAAGATATCTAATCGATTCAGAAGGTATAATCAAAACATATATGAATTGGTTGCTTTGCTAGGAGACCCAGTCAAAGGAACATTTTATAAATTTGAATTACAAAAAAATCAATAAATCAGACGATGAAATTTATAAAATGGAAAAAATATTAAAGTGGAGGCATCTAAGGGGCAGACAACCTGAAGTTTTAATTAAATGGAAGGGATGGCCTACAAAGTTTAACTCCTGAGTACCGAAAAGCACCATAGAAAAGATATAAATATAGAGTAATTCACATTCTTATTCAGACACATGATGAGTTTTCGAGTTGTGTTATCGTCAGACGACGGAAAAAATATTTCCAAGATAACAAACCATTTGATTTTAGGATTAAATTCAACAAACTTCTACAATTTGAAGGATACTGGGTGGTTGACAGAATTATCTACCACAGAATGGGATGAAACCCGAAAAACACATGAACTTTACGTTTGCTCCGACATTTGTCAAGATACATTCATAGGGGAAAAGGAGGTATCACTTTTACGAAGAGTGTATTTGGGAGACAAAAAGTAGGGCAACCTCATCTATGAAAATCCCTATTATATTCCTTTAAAAGTAGGGGCAGTCGAACAGATACATGTATATATAAAGGATTGGAAAAGGAACGAAGCCTCATTTTTAAAATCAAGAGTGAATATTACACTTCATTTTAAGAAGTTTCCATTTGTTTTATAATGCATAGTCAAACCTACGTCAGCGATCCTAATATATGGGAAACATTTTATAAAAACATTGCAAATAGTACGTTTAGTCCTTATAAGTACAGAAAAAAAGAGTCGAAATACACAGATAGGTCGTGGATTAAGCAATCGTTATAGAGGTTCATATACTATACCTGTTAATCCGTTAGAGAAGAAGTTCAACCAGTAACTACAACGTTAGTTAGTTCAGTGGCAGCAGCCCAAGAAAGAGCTGTTTCTGAATATAAAGATCAGAAGAAAGATCGAGAACCTCGTGTAAATCTCATGAAGCATATAAAAAAGAGAACACCAAAGAAAAAGTTCATCAGGAATAAATCAACCAAGAGGAACACACCTCAAAGAAAAACATCTTCGAAGAAAAGAAAACATACTAAAAAGCCTGCAAAACAAAAGCTCACATCGAAATATTACGACAGTGTGTGGAACTAAACACCTAAATACAAACCAAAAAGACGATAATGGCTTTCCACAGTGAAGACATTAAAGTCATTGGACAGCCTATGGAACTATCTATTTTTGCATCCCCTCCAAACCAAGTTGCCGTTAATAAGATAACCTATACCGAGGAACGCCCTGTATCTTCTATTATCAACGAATCAACACCAATAGAAATACATGTAGTGGTATCAGGTGCATGAAACGATTGCATAGATTTACGACGTAGTCATCTTTGCCTGAAATTGAAGATAGAAAAATCGGATGGATCTGCACTGCAGCCTAAGGAGAAAACTGGAATTATTAATTTGCCTTTACACAGCATGTTTTCTTATATCGACGTTTACATGAATAACAAACTGGTAGCATTGGCCGTAAAATTTTCAACTACAAAGAAGCATTGCAAGATATTAAAATAGATGAGTACCTTAAGAACCCTCCGACTTGTGACTGCCCCCACTCTCCTTTTCAATACAACCCATCTGGACATGTAATCACTGGTGATCTGAATATCATTCAACATGAGAGTCTCCCAAAGGTGATTTATCATGGTCCTAAATTCAGAGAACCTCAACACATCAATTGGAAACATAATTTCAAGACAATTATTGATGCTGTTGAAGATTATGCCAGAAGGTGGATAAAGAGAGAAGTAGACCAAGATCCTGAGTCCTTGTCAGACTGGGTTAGAACAATTAGGTCTCTAGTACAAGGTTGGATTCACAAACTCGAAAATTGTGTTAATAGTCGACATAAGTCTGTATTTAAAGACCAAGAAGCTGTTAAGTGTCTTTCCTCTCTTCATGACAAATATGTTATCGTTCCTGCGGACAAGGCTTCCAACAATATCGTGTTTGTATGTAAATCATATTACTTCGAATGCCTAATTAAGGAATTAGACATAAATAACAACACCTCCAGTAATACCACATACAAACCTACTTCGTTCGACAAAGATGAAATCCTAGCTAACCACAGATCATTCATGACCTCTTTAAACATTCCCTCTGGTAAAGAGTCTGAGGATTTACCCTATTTATATTGGATACCTAAACTCCATAGGACACCATGCAAAGAAAGGTACATAGTGGGATCATCAACTTGTTCGACGAAAGAATTGTCTATTCACCTGATAAATATTCTGTCTGCAGTAAAAGAGGGACAACAGAAATATTGTGAAACTGTTTACTCGCGTAGTGGCATAAATCACATGTGGATTTTGAAAAACTCTAAAGATCTTTTGGATAACCTTAAATCAAGATCTTTCTCTCAGGTATCCTCCATCAAAATTAGATTTTTCAACTCTATATACCACTCTACCGCATGACAAATTAAAAACCCGCTTAAAAGAAACAATTCACAAAGCTTTCAGTCATAGAAACTATGGCTCAAAATTTGTTGTGTTAGGCTACAATTCCACATATTTTTCAAACAAAATTCAAAAAGGTAAAACATGCTACTCCGAGGAACAAGTGATCAGTATGCTGGAGTTCCTCATCAATAACATATTTGTCTCCTTTGGAGGCACACTGTTTCAGCAGGTCGTCGGCATACCAATGGGTATGAATTGTGCCCCTCTTCTAGCCGATTTATTTTTATACTCATATGAGTCGGAATTTCTTCAAAAGCTTGTAAAAGATAAGAAGATTCATGAAGCTAGAGCCTTTGATTTCACATACAGGTATATTGATGACGTTTTATCTATCAATAATTCTAGATTTGCAGAATTTCTTCCATTGATATATCCTCCAGGGCTGGAAGTTAAAGAGACCACAGATACCGCTTCGTCCGCATCATTTTTGGACTTATACCTCGAATTTGACGACAATGGTCAACTCAGTACTAACATTTATGATAAACGAGACGACTTCAATTTTAAAATCATAAATTTTCCAAATATGTGCAGCAATATACAAGCTTCTCCTGCATATGGTGTTTACATCTCGCAATTGATTCGCTATGCAAGGGCCAGTAGCAATTATTCTGATTTTCTGAAACGTCATCTCCATCTGAAAACAGACTACTGGACCAGGGCTATTAAAAGATTCGCCTTATTCGATCTCTTAAAAAGTTTATATTCCGATACCAAGATCTTGTCGAAATATATTCCGTCTCTGCAGAAAAGATTATAAACGATGGATGTTCACATAGTGAAAATGTATAAAGATAAGGTGTCAACAAAAATGTCAATAATATTTTTTTATCAATGTGTGACGTAAAAGTGTCTTTGGCCTTTACTTCACTGAGTTTGGTGCTGCTTTGACAACTGTTGTACCTGTTTTGTTCAAGTATTGTTATAAATACTGATATAGTGACAGCCGGAAACTTTGAGCCGTAATGAAAGCGGGAGGTTTGGCGCTTTAAAATCTGATTCAACCCAACATTTCTTTAGAAATGCCTGTACCAAGTCAGGGTCATTACAGTTTTCACAGTTTTCCGGTTGTTGACTGATTTTGTCTGTTTATATGCTTATGAGTTTTGACTTTCCCTTTGTAAGATTGTTCGGAGTTCGGTAATTTTGTTATTACCCTTAATTAATTATCGATTAATTCTAACAATTATCCGTGGAAAGCCTACCTTAATGTTATATTATCCAGTGGCTCTGATGAACACAATTCTCAGTTACAAAGTCAATTATACATGAAAGATGACGCTCCTATGGATTCATTCACGCTTAACGCAGGTTCCATCAATAGATACCAATACACGAAGGAATCTAAATCATTTGAACTGGAGGTTAACTTTATGGAAAACTGCATGAATTTGCAATCTTATCTCATTTCTGGCGTCGATGTCTACATAAAGCTATTTAGATCGGCTAGTCCCTTTATATTCCTGTCTGAAGAACCTATACCAGATTACAAGCTAAAGATATTAGACGTAGTTTTCAAATGTGCAACGGTTAAACTAGCCCTGGTGTGAATTTGAATCATAAAAAAACAGATTAAAGAAACCCCTGCAAGAGATCTTATCAACAGAAGTCATGTGACACAAAATGTGATACCTAAAGGATCTAGCGAATTCTTTTGGGATTCGATGTTCCCTAAAGCATTACCATCCAAGGTAGTGTTTGGACCCGTCTCTCGGAATGCAGCAAACGGTGATTATACAACCAACCCATTCAATTTTCAAGACTTTAATACACACACACATGTATGTCAGAGGTGAATCGCAAAATAAATGGTGTGGATATATATGGATCTCCTTTGAAACTGGACTTTGGAGATTCCAGAAATTATACCACAGCATATGTAAGACGTTTCGATATATGTGAGAAATGGAATAAAGATGCAGGTTTAAGTATATCTCTTGGAAGATTTTGGAAAAAGTTATACCTTGATAGGTTTTTCCTTTGAACCTAATGATTTTCAGGAAGATTTTCTTAATTTAGTGAAGCACGATCATGCGCGATTAGAAATGAGATTTAAACAACCTACATCCGAAATTATAAATTGCATGTGTTATTATCAATGACAAGCAATTCTAACTTGCAACGAATCCAGAGACATCAAGATTGTGGAACCATTAATACGGAACAGTTAAAGGATATGTTATCACATTTTAAATGTTTGAGAAACGTGTGTATCAACATTTGTGCCATAAACACTTTACCAAGAAACACCTAAGTTTTCATAGTAAATGTGGATCCGCTACCGAATCCTGGGACACACTTGGTATGTGTCATTTTTACAAACGGTACGTCAGTCGAGTATTTTGATAGTTTAGGTCTTCCCATGCCAGACCGTGTCAAAAGATTCATCAATGAAAACGGTGATAATTGTGTGTATGTTCGTAAAAAATTACAATCTCATACTTCCGATGTGTGTGGATTCTACGTTATATTTTTTATTCTAATGAGAATTTGTTTTCGAATTTCTGTGCAAAAGGTGTTTGATATGCTTGATCAAGATTTAAAAAAACCCGATCCCTTTGTTACTGTGCATATGTCTGAAATATTGTTTAAGGAATAAAAAAATTACCTCTGGAAATGAGTTAACTCTTTTATCATATTCCTCATTTTGATATAAAAAGATAAAGCCTCACGTAGAAATGTTCATTTTACCGACAATGATGTGCTACCATTCACCTCACCCACCACTATGGCCATCGTTAGGTAAATCAGTGTTTACTAAGAGACTTATAGAAAATTCTGAAGTAATGTTCACCATCCCTCCAAAGAAAATACTATGCGCATATTCAGAGTAAAAATTACTTGATGAAATGAACGATATCCCTAATTTAGCATTCCATGAAGGTCTACCAGATAGACAACTTTTGGAGGAACTTTCTAAAGACAACGATCACACTTTGCTGGTGTTGGACCAATTAGCGTCTAAGATTGTCACGTCAAAGGATATTTTACATCTCTTCACTGTCATGTCATGTTGATTATTGCATAAAAACATCAAAGGAAAAATGCGTATTTATATTACAAGTTTAATTATTCTTGATTATAAGTATTATATATACCATGGATCTTACGAATTAACTTATTTAGACCAACGAATCCGAAGGATGAGTTGGTTTAAATAAGTTCATGATTAAGATCCATGGTATATATGGTTTGTAACAGAAATGACGTCAAAATCATGGAATAACAGATCCTATGACATCAAAATCATGGAATAACAGACCTATGACGTCAAAATCATGGAATAACATCAAGATCTTCATGTTAGGCCATGCTTTGTAAAAGTTCACCATTTTCAAGTTGATTATTGCATAAAAACATCAAAGGAAAGAATGCGTATTTATGTTACAAAATTATCTTACAGTGCATTTTAAATTTTTTCCAATGTAAGGGAAGTTAATCTTGTGTATCCTATACACAATGGAAGTTGTCACAAACAACAAATGATCAATAATGACAAGTTAAATCATGGGAAACGCAGTTACAATTATGAATTGATTCCTTAAATGAAATGTTTCTTTCTAGGTGGACAGCCCATGAACAATGAAATATTATTTTTATACTTTTAAAAACCCGACGGGAAGAAGGGCATCAGTTCGAGAATTTATTACCAGACAGACATGCAAAATTTGTGATTATACAGTGGATTACATGTGTCGTACCAAAACTAGCAAATCTCCTCATGCATTCGCAATGTGCTCTATCAGAACCAATCTCCTCAAGCAGGAAAACGAGAAAATTGACAGTTTGTAGATTTATCTAGACTTCAATATACTTCTGACGAATCGAAATATATCCCCGATTACATTTAGACTCCCATGATGAAAACAAATTGAAAATTTAACTTGCATCTTTGTCAAGAACATCTTAGAAATGTAAGAGTGTCACAATTTTCGTCATGTTTTTCGTGGGACGATTGATTTTGCGAGAGTTACACTTCATATACAAGAATAAACTATACATGTTTCTAATCGTGAAAGCATTCGCCACAGCATAGCATTCTCTGATTTTGCAATATTCGAGCTGTAAGAGAGAAAATTAAAATTTTTGACATGTACATACCTTGCGAAGCGTCTTCGTGAACTCTCCTCCACCAAAACCGGAAGTTATCCTCACGAATTTCTTTGCAGAACCAACTGTTCTGCTTGTGCCGATTACCAGCCGTGTTAATTTCATTTTAAAAATAGCCTCTGTACATTATTCCACCGATAACTGTCCATCACATACATTCAAATCTTCTTGATTGACTTTACTTTCTAGTTTTGTTCTATATATATAATCATTTAAAGGGATATTGTCTACCAGCTGCGTAATTTTTTCATACCCAAAATTATTGTCGATTTCCGTACTGACCTTCATAAAATGAAGATTAACACCGAGTTATGTTGCAAAAGATACGATTTTTTGACAAAAAAGACCCAAAAAAGAAATATTGTCCGGATGACAATATTCAAATCTATTCATATGGTCTTCTATGCGAACACGTCTTGAGCATGCGCACTGTTTAGAAACAATAAACAACATGCGGTTCTTGGGCAAAAGAGAAACTGTCAACGCGTGGAAGAAAGCGGACTTTGACGGATTCAGAGATAAAGAGGAATAGAAGTGAAGTATCTTCCAAATGGAACAATTGCAGGATATATGTAGGGGATCAGTTGGACCGTTGCCGTTGGATGGAGCGAACTCAAGGAAGTGCTTGATTATTGTTGATGGGTAAGCCGAGCATTTCTTTTCTCAATCGTTTTTCATATATTATGAATTTATGATGATGCCTATGATCATTTTCGGTAGATATTAATCAATATATATAATTTTGCACCTGGCAACAGCAAATTATTGTCAATGAGTAGCATAAAACGGCCGTATTTGCGAGGTAAACAAACACAAATTTTAAGAGGCCAGCAAAGAGGAAATGGGAGTGCAAAAATGATATCAATGACAATGCAGTTTATTATTATCAATTTAAAAAGAAATATCGAATCAATTCATTGTTAATGCAAGAATTAAAACTGTACATAGCTTAATGAAAACCCTATAAAGTTCTTTTTATTCAAGCAAATTTATTTCTTTGATATACAACATATAATTAGGCTTTTAATTTTATCAAATTTCAACAACTTGGACAAGAAACTTAGTTTTGGGAACCAAAAGTATATACCTTACTTTCTGCGAATTATCACTATAATGGAAAATCAGTATGTATTTTTCAAATAAAAGCTTTCTATTTAAAGAAGCTTCATTTCAATTGCACTTTTAGTTTGGATCCTGTAAGTATAATATATAATTATAAACAAGGTTTTGAAGAAATGATATGAATATCCATTGAAATTTTCAAGTTTCAGAACTTTTTTTATATATGACTACAAAATTTTACTGAAAATTTCAGAAATGTCCTAAAATGCATATTTTAGACCATGGCTAAATGAAAATCATTTTAATTCCTTTATGCAAACAAGTTCATATCTTGGGTACTGGAAATACATTACATAAATAAGGTTAAAAGAACTTTCAACAAGTTTGAACATAAAACTTTGTTATGGGAGCCAAAATTATATCTTCCTCTCTGTGAATTATCACCATAGTGGAAAATCAGTATGTATCTTTTATATAAAAAGCTTTCCATTTAAATAAGTGTCATTTCAGTAGCATTTTTAGTTTGGATCCTGTAAGTATGATACATAAACAAGGTTTTTAAAAAATAATATGAAGATCCATAGAAATTTGCAAGTTTCAGAAACTTTTCTATATATGTGACTATAAAATTTTACTGAAATGTCCTGAACTGCATATTTTAGACTATGACTAAATGAAAATCGTTTTCAATTTCCTTATGCAAACCAAGTTTATTTCTTGACTATTCTAAAAACATTACATTAACTAGTTTTTTTACTACATTTCAACAATTTTGGACATAATGTTTAGTTCAGGGAGCCAAAATTATACTTTACTATCGTAGAATTATCAACATAGACATGATAGAGGGAAATCAATATGTATTTTTCATATAAAGGCTTTCTATTTAAAGAATTGTCATTTGAACTGCTTTTTATCCCCTCGCCAACGAAGTTGCGAAGGGATATAGTAACGCTACCGTCCGTCCGTCCGTCACATCCTTGTGAACACTCTAGAATCAACATCCTTCAATGGAGTTTGACCAAACGTGGTACATACTTAGTCCTTAAGAGAATTTGAAACCCTATTGATTTTCAAGGTCAAAGGTCAAGGTCACAGGGTCAAATTTTTACTGCATAACATCCTTGTGAACACTCTAGAATCAACATCCTTCAATGGATTTTTGACAAAACTTGGTACATACTTAGTCCTTAAGATAGCCGAAACCCTATTGATTTTCAAGGTCATAGCCTTATAGGTCAAAGGTCAAGATAACCGGGTCAAAATTTTACCGCATAACAACCTTGTGAACATAGATCATAATCTCTATTGTTTTATTCTTGTGAATTACATTGTATGTATTTTACTACTTCAGGTGGCAGAGAAGTTACAAGAAAAAGACAGCTAGATGGTCTGTGCAGCCTGTTAAAGCTGACAAGTCATATTCCTATGTTCCAAGACTATTAAGGGTCATCAT
Organism: Bathymodiolus brooksi; assembly: GCA_963680875.1. NCBI lineage: Eukaryota > Metazoa > Mollusca > Bivalvia > Mytilida > Modiolidae > Bathymodiolus > Bathymodiolus brooksi. The sequence continues at coordinate 48,957,374 of OY804580.1, read as the reverse complement.
TTGTATGAGACAGCAAGATAATGAAGGAATGAATTAACGTGTGCAGTTGGAAGTAGATGATCCCAGAAGAATCTCGGTCCATCTTGCACCAATTCCACAACCTCCAACTCGGGATGATATTGTAGCATCTCAGAAATCCAGATTTGAAGACCAAGAAAAAACAATTGACTATATTGTCGCATAAAATAAATTTAGTTTGTCACTCTTTGTTTTTCCTGGTCTGACAGAAGTTCTGCACATTTAGAGCAGAAAAGTACCCAAGTCAGGATAATGGGCATTACAAATTGTCCAATGCACAATAATGATAACACTCAGTGTGTTGTTCTAGTTAGTACAAACCAGGACAATTTTTTAGGTCCTCACAAGAAACATCTCTGCCAAGTTTGGTTAAATTCTGTTCGGCTGTTCTCAAGAAGAAGATGAAAATGTTGTTTCCCATAGGGTTTCAATGCAAACTTTGACCTCTGCTGGTGGCCATTTTGAATTTTCAAATGGCGCAAACAGTAACAACATATGTTAAAGACATTCATAGGAACATATATACCAGATTTCAATTCAATCCCTTCAGCGGTTCTTGAGAAGAAGTTTCTTGAAAATCGACCAATCAGAATTTTCAAAGTCACATGGTGGCCATGTTTTTTGACGAATCTGCACAAAAGTAACAACTCTTGTGTAGGACCTCATAGAAAACATCTCTGCCAAGTTTGGTTTTGAATTATATAAAAGACTGTCAGTCCATTTTAGAAGAAGTTGTCAGTGCTGATAGAACAAAAAATAATAATAAGATGGCAAAACTTTCAAATTAAATTTACAATTCCAACTGACCAACTTGCGAAATTAACAACTCATTAGGGTTGATTTATTTTTTATTTTTGGTGTTTTAACGCCACTTTCAGCAATATTTCAGCTATATCATGGCGACCAGTTTTAGTGGTGGAGGAAACCAGAGTACCCAGACAACCACCGACCATAGGGAAGCAAGTGGTAAACTTTATCATTAGGGTATATGGGATAAAATACAAAATATTTCATGAACAAGTTTTAATTAAATCGTCTAGGAATGAAACCCTTGTATTGTCCATATAGATCAGGATATGTGTCCCTAATTTTCCACGTACAACAGCTTGGGATCACACGTCTGACCCCAGCTCCAAGTCGGCCATGTGCCCAAATGATATACTGGCGGTAGGCTGCATACCTATTGGATCTGTTGTAATCCTCGTCATGGGGCATTACTACAAGTTCCTCTCGAAACATTCTAGCAACCCCCAACACTTCCTCATCAAGGACAATCCGATCAAAGTCCTGTAATAAAAACAAGAGATTTAATAAAAACAGAGTAAAGACAGATGGTTATACATTCATCTAGAAAAATGAGCTTTATTTAAAAAAGAAATATAATTCATTATAAGTGAAATAGTTTGCACAAATTCAGTTTAGAGAAATAAAAAAAAGTCTTATTTTGGAAGGAAAGATTTTCTCGTGGGACTTTCTTATGACCACAGTTTTATTTCGTTTTTTTGTTGGTATATGGGAGAACCATTTTTGTCTTGCAATTTTTTTTTATCAGTTTACCCCTCAAGCTATTCAATTTTAATTTTATGGTTTTTTTCCTAAAAATTATTTTGATTCTGAATCTTGAAGAAAAAAATTTGGCTGGACAGGAGAAAAAAATATATTCCGACTTGACATTTTCACAGTATAATCATATACTTGCCATTTTCACAGTATAATCGTATACAAAATTTTGAAGAAAAAAAAATTATTCCAGCACTTCGCCAATCCAATTAAAATTAGATCTACGCACTTGCTCCCTATTTTAGATCTAATTATACCCCCGCTCCCCGAAGGGGGAGGGGGGTATACTGTTTTACCTCTGTCCGTCCGTCCTTCCAAAATATTTTTCGTCACATTTTTCTCAACAACTATTGATGGCAGAAATCTGATATTTGGTCACAAGCTTCACATAGGTTTTTGGAACCATCAGATTCCTACGTCCTGTTTGCCGACTTAGTTGGTTTTTATCCACATTGAACATATACAGTATGCACATTTTTCTCAACAACTATTTATGGCAGAAATCTGGTATTTGGTCACAAGCTTCATATAGGTACCCCATATCATGGGAAGTGGCAGGGGTATCATAAGTGAGAATTAGATCACAGTTCACCTTGTTTTAATTAGATTGGCACTTCGCCGGAAAATAAGAAAATATGATTTCTGTGGCGTCTGAAAAAAACATTTCTACGTGACATAGCCTCCTTCAAGGTAAATGGTCAGTCCCATATTATTTTGCAGCAACTGTCTTGTGGAACTAGAAGTAAGGTCTCTTTTGTTTCTAATCCAGCCCAAATTTCTCTGAAACATTCCAGTCAATTAACAAATAAAACAACACTGGCTACGTCATTCGTTTTCATCAGACATGTATTTCACTGTGTTCTACATGTATGTCTCTGTTTTCATATTGTCGGTAAACTGGCTAAAATAAATTAATTTAACACGTGTATCAAAATCTCGGGGAACAACTTCATAACTTATAAGAAGAAAAAAACTAATTTAGTTATTTATAACGCCGGCAAAAATTTCCGATCGAAAATACGTAGTTGAGCTTGTCCCCATAGGGTGCCTCCTGGCATGTTTTCAATGGTTATCGTGGAAATATAGGCTGAATCTGTTAAGGCATGTAGTTTTCATCGAAGAAAATCTATTCCTGATACAGAAATTATTTATTCTACGTCTTTTAGATACAATCGGTTCGCAAATAGCTTTTTTCCTCGACTTTTATAGAAACTTACCTCAATATCCATGCTGCAGCATCCGGGCTACTGACATAAGAATAGATAAATAAATAGAGTTGGCCTCGCCCAGGTCAGTGCATAATTAATTAGCTTCCGGTAACGATGGTCAGCTTGTTTTTAGTTTCGGAGCGTATTCATCAATAATTCGGTGTTTAATCTTCATTTTATGAAGGTCAGTACGGAAATCGACAATAATTTTGGGTATGAAAAAATTACGCAGCTGGTAGACAATATCCCTTAAAAATTACGCAGCTGGTAGACAATATCCCTTAAAAATTACGCAGCTGGTAGACAATATCCCTTTAAACTGGTCGCCATGATATAGCTGAAATATTGCTGAAAGTGGCGTTAAAACACCAAAAATAAAAAATAAATCAACCCTAATGAGTTGTTAATTTCACAAGTTGTTCAGTTGGAATTGTAAATTTAATTTGAAAGTTTTGCCATCTTATTATTATTTTTTGTTCTATCAGCACTGACAATTTCTTCTAAAATGGACTGACAGTCTTTTATATAATTCAAAACCAAACTTGGCAGAGATGTTTTCTATGAGGTCCTACACAAGAGTTGTTACTTTTGTGCAGATTCGTCAAAAAACATAGCCACCATGTGACTTTGAAAATTCTGATTGGTCGATTTTCAAGAAACTTCTTCTCAAGAACCGCTGAAGGGATTGAATTGAAATCTGGGATACATGTTCCTATGAATGTCTTTAACATGTGTTGTTACTGTTTGCACCATTTGAAAATTCAAAATGGCCACCAGCTATCATTATTGTGCATTGGACAATTTGTAATGACCATTATCCTGACTTGGGTACTTTTCTGCTCTAAATGTGCAGAACTTCTGTTAGACCAGGAAAAACAAAGAGTGACAATCTAAATTTATTTTATGCGACAATATAGTCAATTGTTTTGTCTTGGTCTTCAAATCTGGATTTCTGAGATGCTACAATATCATCCCGAGTTGGAGGTTGTGGAATTGGTGCAAGATGGACCGCGATTCTTCTGGGATCATCTACTTCCAACTGCACATGTTAATTCATTCCTTCATTATCTTGCTGTCTCATACAAATGATGACCCTTAATAGTCTTGGAACATAGGAATATGACTTGTCAGCTTTAACAGGATGCACCAGACCATCTAGCTGTCTTTTTGTTGTAACTTCTCTGCCACCTGAAGTAGAAAAATACATACAATGTAATTAACAAGAATAAAACAATAGAATTGAGATTATGATCTATGGAGCCCTAACTTTCAATTCAAGATGAATATCTCGAATGTATAGTGAATGACAAACTAAACATACCATTACAAGTCCACTTTATGAAGGATTTGAGTGATTTGTAGACAGATTTTAGGTTGTGGTCATCCCTCAAGAAGTTCTACGGCAGGCATCACGAGCTGGTCAATGGTTACAGGGTGTCTGTTACCCAAATCAGACCTGATCTTCATTTGTTGTTGATGTCTTTCCCTTCATCGGATGGGACTTCTACCGGACTTGACCATGGACAACACAGCAGGTTTGCGACTTTCGATTGACCCTTCTGAAGCCTATGATCAAATATCAGATTGCTGCCATAAATAATTACTGAGAAAAATGTTATGAACATCTTGGGACGAACGGATGGACAGAGGTAAAACAGTATACCCCCTCCCCCTTCCAGTGGAGCGGGGGTATAATAAAGCTCCTATGACATATGATCATGCATGGTTCTGTTATTAGGACAAAATTTCAAGTATGTAAGTTACAACTGAAACATATGAAATTAACATGACAAACCTTAGAGTGAAGTTGAAGCTAGGTTCAAAATCTCCATCGTCAGAATCATCACCAACATCACTGCCCTCTTCAGTAATATCTATTGGGAGACTGTAAGAATAAAAAATAATTGTTTATTACAGTGTATGTGTATAATATCGAAACAAATTTTGCTATATGGTTCTGATGTGCAGCTGTATAACGAAAAAGCTTTTCAAAATAATATTAAATCCATATACCGGTACATGTATCCAGCACACATCTACACAACCCAATATAAAGAAACAAATTACATCAAAGTTCCAGGAAAAAATTTGGTGCGCCAGACGTGCGTCAATTCTGTCCCAGTTTGGTTTCATTCCCGTAAGTAGCTAAAGAGGACTGGCCATTTGAGCTTGTGGATTGATGAAAATGTAACGATGACGCAGAAGCCAACATGATCCCTATATAATATAGCTACTAGTATGTTACCTATAAACATAATGTAGAATATGTCTAATCTTTAACAAAATGAACATACTCAAATGGGTTCACAAATGAACTCGATTTCTCCAGTTTCATCCGTTTCGTTGAAATGTAATGGCTGCTCATTTCTTCTACTCTAGAATTACCTTGGTCAGAATATCTAAATCAAAAGTACAAATATCAATCACTACAAAATCACATTTGTCTGAAATTACCAGTTTTTGTAGTAATTTGCCTAAAAAATTTAGATAATTTTACAAAAACCTGCATGATTTTAACACAGACATGGGCCATCGGTCTACTGTTAAATTCACACACTGTGAAACATGCAAATTGCTATGGATCTTCACATTATTTCTTAAAAATCTTGTTTATAAATCATACTTACAAGATCCAAATTAAACAAGGGCAAAGCGTGGCGTATCCCCTTGCCTAAAAATTTGACCCGGTGACCTTGACCTTTGACTTTGAAAATCAATAGGGTTCCAGATTCTCTTAAGGACTAAGAATGTACCAAGTTTGGTCAAAATCCATTGAAGGATGTTGATTCTAGAGTGTTCACAAGGATGTTACGTGGTAAAATTTTGACCCGGTTATCTTGACCTTTGACCTATAAGGCTATGACCTTGAAAATCAATAAGGTTTCGGTATCTTAAGGACTAAGTATGTACCAAGTTTTGTCAAAAATCCATTGAAGGATGTTGATTCTAGTGTTCACAAGGATGTTATGCGGTAAAAATTTAGGCTGTGACCTTGATCTTTGACATACGACCTTGAAAATCAATAGGGTTCCAGATTCTCTTAAGGACTAAGTTTGTACCACGTTTGGTCAAAATCCATTGAAGGATGTTGATTCTAGAGTGTTCACAAGGATGTGACGGACGGACGGTAGCGTTACTATATCCCTTGGCAACTTCGTTGGCGAGGGGATAAAAAACAGTTCAAATGACAATTCTTTAAATAGAAAGCCTTTATATGAAAAATACATATTGATTTCCCTCTATCATGTCTATGTTGATAATTCTAAGATAGTAAAGTATAATTTTGGCTCCCTGAACTAAAAATTATGTCCAAAATTGTTGAAATGTAGTAAAAAACTAGTTAATGTAATGTTTTTAGAATAGTCAAGAAATAAACTTGGTTTGCATAAGGAAATTGAAAACGATTTTCATTTAGTCATAGTCTAAAATATGCAGTTCAGGACATTTCAGTAAAATTTTATAGTCACATATATAGAAAAGTTTCTGAAACTTGCAAATTTCTATGGATCTTCATATTATTTTTTAAAAACCTTGTTTATGTATCATACTTACAGGATCCAAACTAAAAATGCTACTGAAATGACACTTATTTAAATGGAAAGCTTTCTATATAAAAGATACATACTGATTTTCCACTATGGTGATAATTCACAGACAGGAAGATATAATTTTGGCTCCCATAACAAAGTGTTATGTTCAAACTTATTGAAAAGTTCTTTTAACCTTATTTATGTAATGTATTTCCAGTACCCAAGATATAAACTTGTTTGCATAAAGTAATTGAAAATGACTTTCATTTAGGTATGGTCTAAATGTGCATTTTAGGACATTTCTGAAATTTTCAGTAAAATTTTGTAGTCATATATAAAAAAAAGTTCTGCAACTTGAAAATTTCAATGGATATTCATATCATTTCTTCAAGACCTTGTTTATAATTATATATTATACTTACAGGATCCAAACTAAAAGTGCAATTGAAATGAAGCTTCTTTAAATAGAAAGCTTTTATTTGAAAAATACATACTGATTTTCCATTATAGTGATAATTCGCAGAAAGTAAGGTATATACTTTTGGTTCCCAAAACTAAGTTTCATGTCCAAGTTGTTGAAATTTGATAAAATTAAAAGCCTAATTATATCAAAGAAATAAATTTGCTTGAATAAAAAGAACTTTATAGGGTTTTCATTAAGCCATGTACAGTTTTAATTCTTGCATTAAAAATGAATTGATTCGATATTTTTTTTTAAATTGATAATAATAAACTGCATTGTCATTGATATCATTTTTGCACTCCCATTTCCCCTTTGCTGGCCTCTTAAAATTTGTGTTTGTTTACCTCGCAAATACGGCCGTTTTATGCTACTCATTGACAATAATTTGCTGTTGCCAGGTGCAAAATTACATATATTGATTAATATCTACCGAAAATGATCATAGGCATCATCATAAATTCATAAAATATGAAAAACGATTGAGAAAAGAAGGCAACATGCTCGGCTTACCTATCAACAATAATCAAGCACTTCCTTGAGTTCGCTCCATCCAACGGCAACGGTCCAACTGATCCCTTACATATATCCTGCATTTGTTCCATTTGGAAGATACTTCACTTCTATTCCTCTTTATCTCTGAATCCGTCAAAGTCCGCTTTCTTCCACGCGTTGACAGTTTCTCTTTTGCCCAAGAACCACATGTTGTTTATTGTTTCTAAACAGTGCGCATGCTCAAGACGTGTTCGCATAGAAGGCCATATGAACAGATTTGAATATTGTCATCCGGACAATAATTCTGATAACGATAGTTTTGGGTCTTTTTCGTATCTTTTGCAACATAACTCGGTGTTAATCTTCATTTTATGAAGGTCAGTACGGAAATCGACAATAATTTTGGGTATGAAAAAATTACGCAGCTGGTAGACAATATCCCTTTAAGTTCTGTTTATCTGGGTTTGTTGATGTATACAACTTTTTGTAATAATATTTTATTTGATCTAAAATGTCTCTTTGGTTTGTAATTATATTCCCCTCATCATCTAATAATTTTGTGATCGACTTTTTAATTTGTCGTTTCTTTTCTAAACCTAAAAAATAAGCATTGTTTTTTTCACCAAATTCTACCCATTTCTCACGAGATCTAATCTGCGCGCCTTTTGCCTTTTGCTCGTAAATTTGTTCTAACTCTTTTTCTAACTTGTCTATTTCATTGTTTAGTATTTTATTATCTATAACTGCAGTGTCACTGCATGCTAGTTTAGCTTCCAATGTCTTTTCTAAAGTTCTCGTTAGCTCCCTTGTTTCTTTCGCTTTTATCTTACTAAACGTCATAGTTATCTCCCTTATTTCTACCTTAAGCGCGTCCCATAATAGTCTGCAGTTTTTTAAATCATTATTGATTTTAGCGGAATATTTTAATATTATGTCGTTTATCTTATCTTGATAGTCTTTATCATTTAAAATTGAATTATTTATCTTCCAAAAACCCTTACCTTTTTCTTCCACACTTGACAAGAAATTTAAGAATACACTTTGATGATCTGTATATGTAATACATACTGGTTTAATTTTACACCAGTTGATTCTAGACTTGAAATTTGTATTAACTAAAATATAATCAATTCTACTAGCTTGTGATTTGTCTTTTCTGCGCCAAGTGAATTGTCGTTTATTACTATTGAGTTCTCTCCAGATATCAATTAAATCATTTGTTTTCAATAACGTTTTAAGACTATTTACCGTCTGATATTTTGTTTTACTACTGTTGCTTCTTCTATCTATTTCCTTTAATGTTTCGTTAAAGTCTCCTGCGATTTCTTATTAAAATAGCCACCCCCCCCCTACTTGAGTTATTTCCATGACTACAAAAACATTGATAATCTGACTGAACCACTCGTGACGTCACATGCGCCAGTCATTCATTTCTAAATCAGTTGATTGATATCGATACGAAATTTGCATAACAAAGCCGTGATTAGCAAATCAAAACAAACATCCACGTGGGTGAAATAGCTAGAAGTTCCAAATGGTGTCCTGTGCAGCGTTTGGAACCAAAGGCAATGGATTGAGTTTTTTCTCGTTCCTAAAGGACGGCCAGCTGAGAAAAGCCTGGATCCATTACTGTCGACGATGGAATTTCGATCCAACATCAGGTCACAGATTGTGCTCCACCCACTTCACCCGTGACTGCTTTGAAAGGGATCCTTTGAGAATGATGGAACTTGGTGTTGATGGAACCTTCAAGCGACGACTGAAGCCATATGCAACCCCAAATATGCCCCTAGCATCACCGGACCCGGAGAAAAAAAAAAGCGAAACTCCAGTTGTTCAACACCTACACATTCCCAGGGGAGCACTACAGAAGCGTCAAAGGCCGAGGTATGTGATTTTTAACATTACAATATTACACATGTACAAAGGCTAGTCGAGAAGATCGATAATAGAGTGCAAGTCGTGGTTTAGAAGTACATGTAGGTCATCATGCTTCCCCCTTTTTCGCAGTTTACCACGATCAGACGATCACGGGGCGTACACATCAAGTTTTGCATGTTGTAATCCCGTTTAAATTTCATGCATAGTATACAAGTGTTATAATTTATTTCCAGTTTCATAAATTACTAGTATATACGTTCTCCACACACGTACAAATGTACGTACGGTCCAGATTCTGACCTTTACCAAATGTAAACAAATAACAATACTAATTTTAACTCAGATTTGACAACTGAAAATACACCACTGTATGTTACAGTGCATATATAAAAAACAAAACAAATTCATATAAACATGATGAAGAAGAAAAATGAACAAGCAAACTCAAAGAAAAAAATACAAGTGTGAAATTGCTTACCAAACAGAAATGTGCAATGTATACAGATGTAACCTTTTGAACATGTAGCTTATAATATTGTTTATTTAGATTTGCGAGTTGTTTCCAATGATATGACACACATCAAAGCCGAAAGGTACATTGTAGTCTAGAATCAGGTGGACTTAAAATGTATGAAAATCTGTACACATCTATTATACTTGTGAACATTCATAAGAAAAAGTATTTGCAGCCAAAAGATAAAATGTAGGGGTTTTATTTTGTAACAAATCAAATGTAAATATTTGTATATTTTTTTTCAAACTGATTTGACTTTTGCAGGTTAGGAATAGCTGCACTTCATTACAACGAGAACTGCAATAGAAACCAAGCAACAACTAAAGATGGACAGCAATGCTTCAACACCTGCTACCCAAAGAAGGGAACACACGCTGTTGCAAAACCTAGGAGGACACCACCACCATCATTTGGTTAGTATACAGTCAAACATCAGTAACTTGAGAACCACTCATTTCTCAATCCACTTTTTCAATCCTGCATATACTTATATCAGTAACTAAACAATATGCATTTCTTGAAAAAAAATAGTGCAGTCCCTATGATGTTTTACTGTACATGTATACTTCACACTGTAATGTAAAAGTCATACCTTTTGACAATTTAATTTTGTCAAACTTCCAGTTTCACCAAGATGAAGAACAGCAATAAATATAAAAACATTGTTCTTTTGCACTGATTTTCTTTTTTTTTCTCACATGTATTATCCCCTGTCCATCCTGTTTTCAGTTAAAATTTGTTAAAGCATCGTAACGGTTTATTTGATGTGTTGCGAGAATGAGCTATACAATTTTACTGATAATTTTTCATGCTTTTAACTAAAGTTTAATAATTCAAGGAAATATAGTCATGTAGGTACACTGTTGAGAGACAAATTAAAAATATCAACTCTACTAATATAAAGTTGCAATTGTGATATATGTCATTTACCAGATTTTATAACTTTCTTTTTTATTGTAGTGTATGTGGCCCTGATCAAGCAGGCAGTAGTGAAAAGAAGACGATCAGAGTGCAGTACCCACTCTAATGCCCTAGATGATGTAAAAGTGCTCAACACTACCAATCCACCGTCTCTGACATCATCATTCACTATATTTGAGAAAGCAGACATCATTCAGAGACATCGATCAAGATTTAGCAGACAATGAAAAGACTGTGTGAACATTAAAATTTAATTCTACATGTAAATTGTATATAATAATCTGCAGAGTATATAATTCACAGTTCATAGAAATAGTACATATTTCAAACAAATGTTACTCAAACAGTAGCATATTTAAACCCACAATATTCTTTCCTGTTATAATGTCCAAGTCTGTGCCAAATCCACTGTACGAAGCATCTATAAGCCATAAATCTGTATTGTCTGAAATAAAAATACCAACTTTTAGATTCAGTTTCACTTATTATAACAGTTTATAAAATAATTAATTAGAAGATTTTACAGAGTATGATTCTAAACATTTTATATCTTCCTATATTCACAATTATTTGTATATTAAAAATATAATTGTTAATTTGTCCTGTAAATAATTCTTCTGTATATCCAATAATAATTTATATAAAAATAAATTTATGCGTTTACATGACAAAGTCTTGTGTTGTAAGTTCTGTATGTTAATAAATATAATTTGTATAAAGATACAAATTATTCATTGTAAATATACCTGTTTATAGTTATGCACATTTTACTGAAAAATGCACATACTGAATAAAATGTTGAAATATGATTACATACTCATTTATTGGCTCGTTGTCGTCAAATGGACCAACATTTTACAAGAACTCATACATGCTGACGTGAAGAACATGTCGGTTAAGGCAGTTAGAAATAAAAATATCAGTCTGTAATACACTGCATGTCCTCTGATAGCATCTGGGAGTGGACTGTGGGCACTTCAACACAACAAATACATTCTTCTGGTGTTGTCATTGAGGAACAATTGCCACATTCACACCTAAAAAATAAGATACATTACTTACATATATGAAAAAATATACACATGGGGTACATTTATAAAGTAAATACATATGGATATAAAGTAGACTGATGGGACTGATAGAGTGGTTCCAGAAACAGATGGTGTAAAGCTTATGAGGGGTTTTACTATACAGTTGGGAAGAAAAAGACAGATATGGAGCAAATGTCAATGAGAGAACATCCCATATCCGATGTGACTGGCTGATCAAAAATAGACATCTATACCATCTTCAACAACTGGGACACCCCACAAAATACAGCAAGCCCTAAATGACCCCCGACAAAAAACAAAGTGGATCAGTGGCTAAATTACTAGAACAATTTTTCAAATATGATTGAAAACTGCCTCTAATCTAGAATGGAATTGAGAAGTAATTGATTCTTGTTGTCTCGAATACATTTAAGTCAACATTTCGGGTAACTCGAAAACGTTTTCTGGATCTTCAACAGTAATTACTATGCAAATTTACCCCTGATGAATACAATTACTGGCTGTGTACCCTATCTCGCCAGGTACCCATGCAAGGTGTTTCTGTCAACTTGAAAGTGCCAGTTAAAATGTTATTCATTGTTTGAAATCAACAGGTATTAAACTTCACAGGGAGCCACTTTACCAGAACTTTCTTTAAAATTTCTGAAAACTTTTTGTAGAAATGTACGTAACATGCATAAATACAATGGTCAGTGGTGAGATTGGGTACTCAGCCAGTAGACCTGACAACTCGAAAGAAATGTACCAACTTGCAGACTTGTTCAAGATATGCATAATATCCCAGTAATTGTATAAGCAAATATATAAAGTTGTGGGTTTTCTGGAAAAGAGGTCAATGCTTGAGCTGTTGTGGATTATTTGTTTGCTGCTTCATTTGAGTGAAAATAATGTTAAAATTACTCGATTTTCTCTTTACCTGGCAAGACTCACACTATCAGTATCAATATGGCTGTAGCACTAACAACAACAAAAGTCAGATGGGCTTAGTCTTTCGTTTTTAATCTCTCCTGTTCGAAATGTGTCGGGGGTTAATTTTATACATGTACGAAGTAGAATCCTAAAAAAAGGGGGGACATACAATGAGGCACTACGACAGTCATCTTTATTCGTTAAAACTTTCGTAAATTGGGGGGTGGGGGGGGGGGGGGGGGTAAGATATCATCGTCAGTACAACCTGTTGACTTACATTATTACAGTTTTTCGTTCAATCGCGTGTTTTTTTTCGAATATTTTCAACAAATAAACAAAACCTCACCAGTCGATTGTTGACAAGTCTGTCCTATGCTTGGGAACTTTCGTCGATATCGGAGTCTTCTGATGTTGAATGTTCTCTTTCCTGTTGACTTTCATCATTACATAATGGCTCGAACTGATACGGCTGGATGTCTAAATCACCAACATGATCGGAGATATTGCTGTCATCACTGTCCATGATATTTATCGGCTGTTTACTGTCTCACTTCGATCGCTCATGATCGTTTATCATGGAAGCCATCCTTTGGCGCATGTGACGTCACGTAAATCACGTGACCACTTAGGTCATTAAAATGTATAGGTCAGAGATCGCGACAATTTCAAAAGGTAATAATCATTAAAATGGGCTTCCTAGGGGGTTATTTTTAATTAAGACATTTTTTATAGTTTATTTAATGACCAAATCAAACAAAATTGAGAAAATTATTTTTTGTGTCATTTGTCCTTTAAATAAACTAGTTTATTATTATTCTTACCTTCAAATCAAGTTTATGAGTACTTTCCATTTCCCAAGATTTGATCAAGTCTTCTACTAATTTCTCAATAGATCCAGCTTTATGATTTTGACTTTTTTCTTTGAGAAATTTAGTATTGACAACGGTATAATCTGGTTTCCCATGTCTCCATTTGATATTAGGATCGTCCATATAGGACCTCACTGGAACATTTTTAAGTTCGCCCTCCATTTTAATTTAACAAACTATCTTTGACTGTTTAGAACAAGTTTGAACGTATACAATCCGTCAAAATTCAGTACATGACCATGGAAATTCCCACCTCAAACAAACATCGTACGTTACGATGAAAAAACCAATCGGGTGATAGCAATTGACCACGTCACACTGAACATGTACAAACATCCAATCAAATCATGTTTAACACGCACACCTCCCGAGTTCAATGATTGGACTAAGAAATAGTAAACAATAATACGTGTATGAAATTAAACAAACAAAAATCGATATTAAATGCTTTATCTAATATCCAGATGTAATTGTGAACAAAAATAAAATAAAACATAATTTCATGCAGGGACACCTATTAAAAAGCGTCTGACGTACGATGTTTGTTTGAAGTGGGAATTTCCAAGGTCATGTTTGCGCAGGTCGGATTACTCGTCCATACATTATCCATACTGAATTTTGACGGATTGTATACATGTATAGATATGTATGTCTACCTGTATCACCTTATAGTGGAGTCAAAATCGAAAATTTAATGGACAGGAACACCTCACGCCTATTTTTGGTCTTATTTAAAAGATATTACCGTGGTGCTTCGATGAAGCCTGTCGTAGAATTCCACTATGGTGCAGTTTTTTGCAATATTGGGGTTAAAAGGTCATTTGTGGAAAATGTCGAAAATCGCAATTTTTTGTATATCATGGATATTTTCCATGAAAACAGTTTACTATTACAATTAAAAAATGCTGGCATTATGTAGAGTGCTATGTTTTTGATCAAATAATTTCTTTTTTGTTTGAAAATATCGGATAAAGGTTACTGATATTCCCCTGCCGTCGGGAAGTACAAGAAATGTATTTTTAAAATTTGTGCATCAAAATTAAAAAAGAAAATACAGGAATTACAAATGGAGCTTAATCATAGAAAAATATAGTATATGAAGTTATTTTCTGGAAAGTTTCATAAAAATCTTACGAGAAATAGCGGGGTGTATGAAGTCTAAACTCTACCACACCAACCTAAAAGTAGGACAACAATGTATTTACTTTTAATAAAAGAGCATAACTACAATGGTAAAAAGTATACTATGCCTTTTACAGAGGTTTCATTTTAGTTGAAAGCCCACCAACGGCGTCAAGGTCTGAGACCAATGGCAGGTTTTTTTTTCTTTTTTCTTTTTTCTTTTTTTTATTTCAGTCAGGTATCTGCTTTAGATGTCGCTTGGACAATCCTCGCCGTTTCCGACAATTGGTGTGACAGCTGATTTCTACATTCTTCATTTCCTTGACAACCGCCCTTTTTTCTTATGATTGAAAAGCAACAAAAAAGGAAAAAAAGTTTATGCAGTTGTTTATCAAGTAGGATTTATACTGATTTTGTATGAGGAATATAACGGTAATTAAAAAAAAATACATACCAGGTAATTTATTTGTTGTCATTATATCATTGTCATTATATCTCCGTTTACAAATCACTTCACAGCAGGTGTTATCATTGAATTTCAAGCATATCGATAAACCCCGAGAACATAATATTTTGACACTTTACTAATGGCCGCGCCCATGTTTTTAAGAATAAAAAGGTCTTATGGACATGAATAATTACATAGAGAACCACCCAACCCAAGCACAAATTGCAAAAATTTCATATCACCACCCATCAAAATATCTAAATCAAAATGTTTCCCCTCAACTTCAATACTTGCTTTTTCGTATAATGTGTTTATTTTCTGAAAAATGGGTTTGCAAGCAAGTTTTAAATGATCATAATCTTCTTTGCAGTTTACAATGCAAAAAACATTTTGATCTTTTAATGATAATGTCAAATCATCGGTAATTACAGAAAAGGACAACACGACAAAGTTTGAAATTCTACTAACTTTTGACCCGTCCCCCAAAATTAAAATTTTTATTTTGTCTGTTTCAGGATTTACATGATACTTGATGTACCGGATAATTTCGTTTTCTAGACTAACATATGCGCCAGGGATATTTCCCGGAATTCTTTCAAAATGATATAAACTGTTAATATCTTCCGGGCATTGATGAAACCAGATATGTTCGTGGTAGCCCATCACAAAATACTGTCAGTTCCCTTTTAGCGCTCTCGCTAACATTACATTTTTTCAAAATAAATAACAAATCTTTAATTTTTTGTCTTTCTTCTTCAGGCAAATCTTGGTATGAAGATTTGCTGGACGACGGATTGAAATCGACTTTAACAGTCTGTCCATCAGTACTTTCTAATTTTAAGTACTGGGGTACAAGGCCATATGACTCTACAAACCAAAGCGCAGTTTCAGCCTTCGATTTAAATTCTTTTATTTTCCTTGATAATCAATCAATTATTTTCGGTAATTTCCGAAAACTCTTTATCACTATTCGCGGTTCCAACTTTTTTATTTATTGATTTTACATAATCTATAAGGCGACTGTTCGTATCTTTCAGACTGTCAAGTTGATTTGACAGATTCTGGTTTTTTGCTAGCAAAACCCCCTTAAGACATATTTCTTCCTGTAAACTATTATGTATATCAGAACACTTTTTTCAAATTCTATGTTGTCGCTTTCAAACTTTTGTTAGCTAAAATTTAATTGTTTTACATTTTTTAACTCATCTGAGAATATTGCAATCTTATGCACATTATTATCAAAAGCAATTCGCTTCCTCCCTGTCAATTTTCTATTTGATAACAAAACTTTAATAGGCTTACTTGAAAGTCTGTTTTCAAGTCTCTCTGTGAATTTTAACTGAAATGATTGTAATTGGGAATTTAAAATATCTATATATTTAAAATCGGGGTATTTGTCCTTTGCTTTGGAGAGCACCTTGAAAAAGGAGCTTGTAATTGAAAATGTGAGAGCTATCTGTTGGATTGTGCCCAAAAAATATCTACTCCTTTTGGATCAAACTATTTTACTTCATTTTAGAAGTAGCATCGATAGACCATTAAACCTACCTCAGTATCCCGCTAGTAATAAATATTTCAGAATCCCGGAAGAAAATATATAATCAATAATTGAGGGCTTATGAAAAAAAACTATTTTGGATGAAGTGGTGTTTAGTTTTATTTTTATCTTACATTTGTATATAACTGTTACGTGCCGACATACCATTGGTTTTTTTCGGAAAAGATTGCTTCTCAAATATCAAAACGTCATCTAAGCGCTTGCAATATTCCCGTCGTTTTTCAAGAAATTTAACACCTCGTGCACCAACAGTATTTGTGTTTTATTTTTAATAATCTGGTAAAATATTTGTCTGGTGCACGACTGCGGAGGTGCTTAATTTCTTCGAAAACCGTCGAAATATCGCGGGCAAAATTCCACGAAATACGGAAAACAAATAACGCTCATGACGTCACAATGACGTCAAATACGTATCGATTTTGTTGGAAACAAGTTTTAACATCAAAAGTATGATGTCTAATATAAAACACATCAAATTTTAATCAAGTATTTTCTAAGATAATGATTCATTAAATATGGGGCCATATATGGCACTTATAGTCCCCAGTTATTGTTATGGCATTGACGCCGGATTGCATGCACTGAGTTGTTCTGTTGGTTTCAATGTACACAAACTGTATTTAAAATAAATACAATTATTTACAGAAACATAAGTTATTTACTGATGAATTTCATTACTTGCAATGAATCATGAAATGTACAGAGATTGTGTATATATATTGTGTATATATGTCTCATATATACAATCAGAAGAGTGAAAATATTGATTTTAAGGGTCTGGCTGAGGTTATAAATAAATTAATATTTAACAACCTCCACAATCCTCCACCAACAAAATATTTTGATATAATCATTAACCCTCTATACTCAAAACAACTGCTCAATTTGGTGTTGGTGGAAGACTGTGGAGGTATATAAAATAGCTAAAATGTACATTAAATATGTCGTTTATAGTCCATTTTTAGCATTATCCGTCTAATTATGATGTCATTATGACGTCATAACGCACCCAATTTCACGGAAAGATATATTTTTTGAAAATTTGTTTATATAACAATTAAATTAGTAAATTGTTTTTATTTTATGTCAAACATTATTTTTTAATATAATGTGGGGCCAATTTTGCACCTTAACGCCTCCCTCTTTTCAAGTTTTTATGAATTTATTGTCAAAATACCAATTAATCAGGTATTGTCTTAAACCGTTATATAAACATGTCTAGTGTCACAATTTCATATAGGTATAACCAACACCTGTAAATTGAGGCTCTTTCAAGGAAATTCTTTTTTAAATATCATTTATTTTTACAAAAAAATTAAAGGCAAATGTTGCTGTATTACAAAAGAAATACCAAAAAATACACGAGTTTCCGCTTTGAAAATACAAAATGTATATGAATACAGCATATTTTAAACTCTAAATGAAAATATAAACACATATAAAATAATTAAAATTAATTAGAAATAAAATAGATTTAAATAAAAAAAATTCCTTGCTATTGCTCAAACCTTTGAGCACTTTACAAAACTGCCAAAACACACATACACCAGACCAGAAGAAGCTGATGTAACTTCTTTGTTGAATTCTATTTGCAACTTTGATTTTGTCGTAACCATTGTTATTGTTCAAATGTGCCTGGCTTTTAAGAAATGGCTCAGCAGATCACTAGATTTAGATTAAACTTATTTTATTGTTAACTATATAACATTTGAATCGGACACAAGTTATTCCAACTTACAAAGGTCCTCTACAAGATCACTACAAGAGAGATCACTTGACATAGGCAGAGCTTTAAAAAGCGTAAACTTAATTCAGAACTCACTAGACTGCAGAGCAAATGTTGAACAATTCAACCACCAGTGTTTTGAGAGTAGTGCTAAAATATGTGAACCGCTAGACACGAGGTTAAAAAACCTAGAAAATGCGGGAGAGAAACAATGAGAGATAATGTTGAAGCAGAGTCCGGAAGACTACATTAGGAAGTCAATAACTTCATTTTCTCTACTGTACGCTAAATGAAATGAAAACAAGGTTTACCGACCTATACGCCAGAACCGCTTTGGGACTACAGTTGGTTCCTTCGATTATTGAAAATATTGCTCCATAATTGAGCCCCCCCCCCCCCCCCCCGTCACCTTTTTGAGTGATTTGTAATTATAAAGTGTGAAAGAACTGATAAATATACACATTTATTCACCAAAAAAATATCTACGTGTAATGCATTAAATTATATTCACAATGACAGGTACTTCCATCGGGAAAAGATTTTCACATTCTTCCGAGAAATGCCCAGTAATTATTTAACTATCCGTCAGATGCTAAATCTTCTATGTTAAAGGGATATTGTCTACCAGTTGCGTAATTTTTTCATACCCAAAATTATTGTCGATTTCCGTACTGACTTTCATAAAATGAAGATTAACACCGAGTTATGTTGCAAAAGATACATTTTTTTGACAAAAAAGACCCAAAACTATCGTTATCAGAATTATTGTCTGGATGACAATATTCAAATCTATTCATATGGCCTTCTATGTGAACACGTCTTGAGCATGCGCACTGTTTAGAAACAATAAACAACATGTGGTTCTTGGGCAAAAGAGAAACTGTCAACGCGTGGAAGAAAGCGGACTTTGACGGATTCAGAGATAAAGAGGAATAGAAGTGAAGTATCTTCCAAATGGAACAAATGCAGGATATATGTAGGGGATCAGTTGGACCGTTGCCGTTGGATGGAGCGAACTCAAGGAAGTACTTGATTATTGTTGATAGGTAAGCCGAGCATGTTGCCTTCTTTTCTCAATCGTTTTTCATATTTTATGAATTTATGATGATGCCTATGATCATTTTCGGTAGATATTAATCAATATATGTAATTTTGAACCTGGCAACAGCAAATTATTGTCAATGAGTAGCATAAAACGGCCGTATTTGCGAGGCAAACAAACGCATATTTTAAGAGGCCAGCAAAGGAGAAATGGGAGTGCAAAAATGATATCAATGGCAATGCAGTTTATTATTATCAATTTAAAAAAATATATCGAATCAATTCATTTTTAATGCAAGAATTAAAACTGTACATGGCTTAATGAAAACCCTATAAAGTTCTTTTTATTCAAGCAAATTTATTTCTTTGATATACAACATATAATTAGGCTTTTAATTTTATCAAATTTCAACAACTTGAACATGAAACTTAGTTTTGGGAACCAAAAGTATATACCTTACTTTCTGCGAATTATCACTATAATGGAAAATCGGTATGTATTTTTCAAATAAAAGCTTTCTATTTCTATTCAATTGCACTTTTAGTTTGGATCCTGTAAGTATAATATATAATTATAAACAAGGTTTTGAAGAAATGATATGAATATCCATTGAAATTTTCAAGTTTCAGAACTTTTTTATATATGACTACAAATTTTAATGAAAATTTCAAAAATGTCCTAAAATGCATATTTTAGACCATGGCTAAATGAAAATCATTTTCAATTCCTTTATGCAAACAAGTTTATATCTTGGGTACTGGAAATACATTACATAAATAAGGTTAAAAGTATTTTTCAACAAGTTTGATCATAAAACTTTGTTATGGGAGCCAAAATTATATCTTCCTGTCTGTGAATTATCACCATAGTGGAAAATCAGTATGTATCTTTTATATAAAAAGCTTTCCATTTAAATAAGTGTCATTTCAGTAGCAATTTTAGTTTGGATCCTGTAAGTATGATACATAAACAAGGTTTTTAAAAAATAATATGAAGATCCATAGAAATTTGCAAGTTTCAGAAACTTTTCTATATATGTGACTATAAAATTTTACTGAAATGTCCTGAACTGCATATTTTAGACTATGACTAAATGAAAATCGTTTTCAATTTCCTTATGCAAACCAAGTTTATTTCTTGACTATTCTAAAAATAGTCTTCGAAATAAGGCGGTAGTCCGAAGCCCGTGGCGTGTAAAATTGTACACGGGCGTATAAAATGAGTAGTTCCACAAGTCCGACGGGCCTGTGAAAAAAAGTCATATAGTTTCAAACGTTGATTTCATAAGATATTGTGTGTTGATATTTAGTTTAATGTTCTCCGTTTTCAGTTGCTGCCGAGTCAATGCAGACAATGGGTAAGCCTTTTAAGAATTTCCGATATTCGAAATTGATTTAGGTGTGTCTGTTTTTTGCAATTTGGTTGGTTGATATTTTTAGGAAATTACTATCATGTAGGTTTTAAAAAAGGACAAGAAACAGGACTCACGTTAATAGAGGGCGAAGTAGTTGCCTTGTGAAGGTTGACTTCGATTTCTCGTTGGTCAAAAGCGAAGTTCAAGTAGCCTTGCAATTTTGAAGAGTCGCCCTATGTTGCCCGCGTATTTTTGCCACGTGCCATTTATGAAAATATCGACATCGTGTTTATTGAATTCTATGTTATTCATTAAGTATTTTGAAAGTGACTTTCTTAAAATGTAATCCATTTCAGTTTAAAGAAACTTTAATTTCGTTCAATATCAAATAAAAATGGCACCACGAGAAATGGGGCGCAATCAGACACTGTGCTACGGGAAATGTTGATCGAAGCTACTTTTAACCAAACAAACTTTTGATTAATTTTTTTTCTCAATCCTGTGACATAAAGTCTGAGTTCTCATATATAATATGTTCATATTTGAGAAGGTTGGTCATTCAAAATTCGTTGAAATGCACGGAGACACTTCAGATTATTTTCGATCCACTTCCAAATCCGATCGGTATTTGTTTTATTAATTGCGATCTATTTATAGAACTGTTGCTGACAAACCTGTGTCTACGTTAAGGGTTAATACCTCTGCAGTTAGAAAATAGACTTTGAACTACAGTAGTTTTGTTCCATTGTCGCACTCTGATTTGTGGTCTGACAAATAATAATTACAATCTTTACTTTAAGTTGCTTCAGTTTATGACTGTCAGTGTCAACACTACATGATGTTTCATTCCATAACCAAAAGGGATCATAACCAAAACGGACCATTACTAAAACGGACTACACTAAAACGGACCATAACCAAAATGGACTACCAGAAAAAAATATGTATTGCAAGAATCTTTATTTAGTTTTTATTTTTAGTGTGCGTTGATTGTTTTTTTTTTAAACTTATCTTATTTGTGATAATTACTTTCTAGATTTATGAATAAATCAAATTAGTACAGGTAACTTAGTGAAGCCAAGTAATTATTGGTGTTTTAATTGGCTTATGACACCCAAATCACTTTTAATTAGATTAAATGATTTGATTATCAGGTGATTGTGTAAGTGTGTGTTGTCTTGAATTTACTTTTCTGGAGCAATCTGCACAGTGGTCTGTCCCCATTGTGAGAATGATAATGAATGAAAACAAACTCCATGTTCTTTTATCGTCTATGAACCAAAGATCAAAGAAATTTACTCGTTTTTGTGATGGAATTTATCAAAATTCCATGTACTGCAATCGGTTAATTATATCTTAATTACTATTTTTTTTTTTATCAACCCAAGACCATATTCTTTGGGGGAAACTAAGATTAAAGCATTGAGGGTTTAATAATCTTTGTAAATTAAAACCAAATTCTTTAAAATTAATTAACTTTTAATCAAATAAAAATCAAATTAATCATAATTGTAATTAAGTGTGTAACAATTAATTGTATGATTTGACTAAAAATGTGCTTGCAATGGGTTTTTTTTTGCAAAGAACTGGGAGCTATAAGGGCCAAAATCGGCCCCACCTCAGATGTCGATAAAACAACAACAACACTCATAATAAACTGTTGCTATCAGAATCTGCTGTAAGTTGTCTTTTACGTGTAAGGAGTGTGTCCTTTACATCCCGCGCTAAGGGATGTATTAAAATTGTTCACCATAGCTGTCTGGTGTCCCTTTCACATAAAGTCGGCGTTTTCCTAGAGGAAGCCATTTGTTATTTTATTTATGTCAAATTCGCAGTCATGTTAGGATTCTAATAATAATAGGTTACTATACATTATTATACAGCTATAATTTTAATCCAATCAAAAACAATATGGTTGTGATCATCTTCCGTAATTAAAATCGTCAAAATGAAATACAACCGAATTAATATCAAATGGTGTCTTGTTTCAACCTCATTTAAAATATACCTTGACATTCTTTAAAACTTGTATATCACGTTCACGATCTTTTTTATTACAACACTATTTCACTCAAGTGTACATTTTTTTCCTGTTCAAGTTAAAGGACTTTATCAAACAGAATCATACAGGTTACATGTAATGCAAATGCAGTTAATACGCATTTAAACCACAGAAGAATATTTGTGGTGTGGGGTCGCTATTGTGCATGCGAAATATTAATTGCAAACCCCATTGACTGGCTAATTGCTGCCTGTCTAGAATATTTTTTTTCCTCGATCGACAGTTCAGAAGCTAGAAAACGATATGATGAATAGTGTCTGCCAATCATGCAAACAATAATTTATGCACATGACAGAACGCATTTTCAATGCACTACATACACAAATTTTTGATCCATCATTTGTCCATTAGAGGTTGATTTAAGAGAATGGAACTGATAGAAGTTAAAAGTTTAATTTGGGCGCAAAAGGGGAAACTTTATATAATTTATGAAAATGTGATGTAACATATGCGCCAGGGATATTTCCCGAAATTCTTTCAAAATGATATAAACTGTTAATATCTTCCTGGCATTGATGAAACCAGATATGTTCGTGGTAGCCCATCACAAAATACTGTCAGTTCCCTTTTAGCGCTCTCGCTAACATTAAATTTTTCCAAAATAAATAACAAATCTTTAATTTTTTGTCTTTCTTCTTCAGACAAATCTTGGTATGAAGATTTGCTGGACGACGGATTGAAATCGACTTTAACAGTCTGCCCATCAGTACTTTCTAATTTTAAGTACTGGGGTACAAGGCCATATGACGCTACAAACCAAAGCGCAGTTTCAAGCTTCGATTTAAATTATTTTAATTTCCTTGATTTGTTATTTTCGATAATTAACGCCTCTCCCTCTTTATGTGCAAACGAACATATGTTTATAATTAAAACACACTAAACAAATTAATACAAATAATTAAATACATATAAAATCATAGAAATAATACATAAAATATCATATTTATTCAAGAAATTTACATTTTTTATTTCAATAGTCCGTTTTTGTTATGGTTCGTTTTGGTTATGGTCCGTTTTGGTTATGGGATGAAACATCCGGTAGCGAGTGTCAATATACGTTCGTGCTATATTTGCATTCCCTAGCTTTCTATATATAGTTGGACCGTTGAGCAAATTGGCATATACACATGTACTGTACATATTTCTTCTGCTGAAGGCTACACAAATACGACTTCTTGCATTGTGTGTGGTATTAATTCAAAGCAGTGATATTTAAAAAAAGGGGGGGTACATATTAAAAATTATCACCAAATTATATGTCTTACGCAATGATGACATCACAAGTTTTTGTTATAAGAGTCTTATAACAATATTGGTTGTGATGATGATCAGGAGGAGGAGGAGGAGGTGGACAGTGATGATATGGAATATACTGAGGATGCTATTGACAATATGATTTTAGAATTTTCAGGATATTAATATAAACATGAATCCAAAATAAAGTGTCTTTTTGTGTTTTTTACTTGCATTCTGGTCTTACCTAATGCATAATTGACATGTCCACATAATATTTGGTACATCATCATGTTTTGAGTTTTGGTGGTTTGAATTAATGGTCATTAATGTAGTTTTCAAATTCGGGTCTGTAGAATTGATGGTGGGCCTGTAAATATTTGAACTTACAGGCCCGGTGGGCTTGTAAGGTAAAAAGTTAAGCGTGAAGACTGTAAAAACATTACATTAACTATTTTTTTACTACATTTCAACAATTTTGGACATAATTTTTAGTTCAGGGAGCCAAAATTATACTTTACTATCTTAGAATTATTAACATAGACATGATAGAGGGAAATCAATATGAATTTTTCATATAAAGGCTTTCTATTTAAAGAATTGTCATTTGAACTGCTTTTTATCCCCTCGCCAACGAAGTTGCGAAGGGATATAGTAACGCTACCGTCCGTCCGTCACATCCTTGTGAACACTTTAGAATCAACATCCTTCAATGGATTTTGACCAAACTTGGTACATATTTAGTCTTTAAGAGAATTTGAAACCCTATTGATTTTCAAGGTCAAAGGTCAAGGTCACAGGGTCAAATTTTTACTGCGTAACATCCTTATGAACACTCTAGAATCAACATCCTTCAATGGATTTTGACCAAACTTGGTACATACTTAGTCCTTAAGAGAATCTGGAACCTTATTGATTTGCAAGGTCGTATGTCAAAGATCAAGGTCACAGGCTCCACTTTTTACCGCATAACATCCTTGTGAACACTAGAATCAACATCCTTCAATGGATTTTTGACAAAACTTGGTACATACTTAGTCCTTAAGATAACCGAAACCCTATTGATTTTCAAGGTCATAGCCTCATAGGTCAAAGGTCAAGATAACCGGGTCCAAATTGTACCGCCTAACATCCTTGTGAACACTCTAGAATCAACATCCTTCAATGGATTTTGACCAAACTTGGTACATACTTAGTCCTTAAGAGAATCTGGAACCCTATTGATTTTCAGTCAAAGGTCAAGGTCAACGGGTCAAATTTTTAGGCGAGGGGATACGCCACACTTTGCCCTTGTTTAGTTTGGATCTTGTACAATGTAAGTATGATTTATAAACAAGATTTTTAAGAAATAATGTGAAGATCCATAGCAATTTGCATGTTTCAGTGTGTGAATTTAACAGTAGACCGATGGCCCATGTCTGTGTTAAAATCATGCAGGTTTTTGTAAAATTATTTTAATTTTTTAGGCAAATTACTACAAAAACTGGTAATTTCAGACAAATGTGATTTTGTAGTGATTGATATTTGTATTTTTGATTTAGATATTCTGATCAAGGTATTTCTAGAGTAGAAGAAATGAGCACCCATCACATTTCAACGAAACGGATGAAACTGGAGAAATCGAGTTCATTTGTGAACCCATTTGAGTATGTTCATTTTGTTAAAGATTAGACATATTCTACATTATGTTTATAGGTAATATTGTCAATATTGTTCAACACAGTCACTTGTATAACAGTTTCCTATTAATTATTGTGGCTTGCATAGTGATACTACTAGTACATTGTAGCTATATTATATAGGGATCATGTTGGCTTCTGCGTCATCGTTACATTTTCATCAATCCACAAGCTGAAATGGCCAGTCCTCCTTAGCTACTTACGGGAATGAAACCAAACTGGGACAGAATTGACGCACGTCTGGCGCACAAATTTTTTCCTGGAACTTTGATGTCATTTTGTCTCTTTATATTGGGTTGTGTAGATGTGTGCTGGATACATGTATATAGATTTAATATTATTTTGAAAAGCTTTTTCGTTATACAGCTGCACATCAGAACCATATAACAAAATTTGTTTCGATATTATACACATACACTGTAATAAACAATTATTTTTTATTCTTACAGTCTCTCAATAGATATTACTGAAGAGGGCAGTGATGTTGGTGATGATTCTGACGATGGAGATTTTGAACCTAGCCTCAACTTCACTCTATGGTTTGTCATGTTAATTTCATATGTTTCAGTTGTAACTTACATTCTTGAAATTTTGTCCTAATAACAGAACCATGCATGAGCATATGTCATAGGAACTTTATTATACCCCCGCTCCACTGGAAGGGAGGTATACTGTTTTACCTCTGTCCGTCCGTTCGTCCCAAGATGTTCATAACATTTTTCTCAGTAATTACTTATGGCAGCAATCTGATATTTGATCATAGGCTTCAGAAGGGTCAATCGAAAGTCGCAAACCCGCTACGTTGTCCATGGTCAAGTCCGATAGAAGTCCCATCCGATGAAGAGAAAGACATCAACAACAAATGAAGATCAGTTCTGATTTGGGTAACAGACACCTTGTAACCATTGACCAGCTCGTGATGCCTGCCGTAGAACTTCTTGAGGGATGACCACAACCTAAAATCTGTCAACAAATCACTCAAATCCTTCATAAAGTGGACTTGTAATGATATGTTTAGTTGCTCATTCACTATACATTCGAGATATTCATCTTGAATTGAAAGTTAGGGCTCCATAGATCATAATCTCAATTCTATTGTTTTATTCTTGTGAATTACATTGTATGTATTTTTCTACTTCAGGTGGCAGAGAAGTTACAACAAAAAGACAGCTAGATGGTCTGTGCAGCCTGTTAAAGCTGACAAGTCATATTCCTATGTTCCAAGACTATTAAGGGTCATCATTTGTACGAGACTGCAAGATAATGAAGGAATGAATTAACGTGTGCAGTTGGAAGTAGATGATCCCAGAAGAATCTCGGTCCATCTTGCACCAATTTCACAACCTCCAACTCGGGATAATATTGTAGCATCTCAGAAATCCAGATTTGAAGACCAAGAAAAAACAATTGACTATATTGTAGCATAAAATAAATTTAGATTGTCACTCTTTGTTTTTCCTGGTCTAACAGAAGCTCTGCACATTTAGAGCAGAAAAGTACCCAAGTCAGGATAATGGGCATACAAATTGTCCAATGCACAATAATGATAGCACTCAGTGTGTTGGTCTAGTTAGTACAAACCAGGACAATTTTTTAGGACCTCACAAGAAACATCTCTGCCAAGTTTGGTTAAATTCTGTTCGGCTGTTCTCAAGAAGAAGATGAAAATGTTGTTTCCCATAGGGTTTGAATTTTCAAATGGCGCAAACAGTAACAACACATGTTAAAGACATTCATAGGAACATATATACCAGATTTCAATTCAATCCCTTCAGCGGTTCTTGAGAAGAAGTTTCTTGAAAATCGACCAATCAGAATTTTCAAAGTCACATGGTGGCCATGTTTTTTTACGAATCTGCACAAAAGTAACAACTCTTGTGTAGGACCTTATAGAAAACATCTCTGCCAAGTTTGGTTTTGAATTATATAAAAGACTGTCAGTCCATTTTAGAAGAAGTTGTCAGTGCTGATAGAACAAAAAATAATAATAAGATGGCAAAACTTTCAAATTAAATTTACAATTCCAACTGACCAACTTGTGAAATTAACAACTCATTAGGGTTGATTTATTTTTTATTTTTGGTGTTTTAACGCCACTTTCAGCAATATTTCAGCTATATCATGGCGACCAGTTTTAGTGGTGGAAGAAGCCAGAGTACCCGAACAACCTCCGACCATAGGGAAGCAAGTGGTAAACTTTATCATTAGGGTATATGGGATAAAATACAATATTTCATGAACAAGTTTTAATTAAATCGTCTAGGAATGAAACCCTTGTATTGTCCATATAGATCAGGATACTTGTCCCTAATTTTCCAAGTACAACAGCTTGGGATCACACGTCTGACCCCAGCTCCAAGTCGGCCATGTGCCCAAATGGTATACTGGCGGTAGGCTGCATACCTAATGGATCTGTTGTAGTCCTCGTCATGGGGCATTACTAAAAGTTCCTCTCGAAACATTCTAGCAACCCCCAACACTGCCTCATCAAGGACAATCCGATCAAAGTCCTGTAATAAAGACAAGAGATTTAATAAAAACAGAGTAAAGACAGATGGTTATACATTCATCTAGAAAAATGAGCTCTATTTAAAAAAGAAATATAATTCATTATAAGTGAAATAGTTTGCACAAATTCAGTTTAGAGAAATAAAAAAAGTCTTATTTTGGAAGGAAAGATTTTCTCGTGGGACTTTCTTATGACCACAGATTTATTTCGTTTTTTTGTTGGTATATGGGAGAACCATTTTGGTCTTGCAATTTGTTTTTATCAATTTACCCCTCAAGCTATTCAATTTTAATTTTATGTTTTTTCTCCTAAAAAAATATTTTGATTCTGAATCTTAAAGAAAAAAATTTGGCTGGACAGGAGAAACAAATATATTCCGACTTGACATTTTCACAGTATAATCATATACTTTCCATTTTCACAGTATAATCATATACAAAATTTTGAAGAAAAAAAATTATTCCAGCACTTCGCCAATCTAATTAAAATTAGCTCTACGCACTTGCTCCCTATTTTAGATCTAATTATACCCCCGCTCCCCGAAGGAGGAGGGGGGTATACTGTTTTACCTCTGTCCGTCCGTCCTTCTAAAATATTTTCGTCACATTTTTCTCAGTAACTATTGACGGCAGAAATCTGATATTTGGTCACAAGCTTCACATAGGTATGCCATATCATGGGAAGCGTTTTTTTGGAACCATCAGATTCCTACGTCCTGTTTGCCGACTTAGTTGGTTTTTATCCACATTGAACATATATGCACATTTTTCTCAACAACTATTGATGGCAGAAATCTGGTATTTGGTCACAAGCTTCATATAGGTACCCCATATCATGGGAAATGGCAGGGGTATCATAAGTGAGCATTAGATCACAGTTCACCTTGTTTTAATTAGATTGGCACTTCGCCGGAAAATAAGTAAATATGATTTCTGTGGCGTCTGAAAAAACATTTCTACGGCGAAAAAACGTGATATAGCCCCCTTCAAGGTAAATGGTCAGTCCCATATTATTTTGCAGCAACTGTCTTGTGGAACTAGAAGTAATGTCTCTTTTGTTTCTAATCCAGCCCAAATTTCTCTGAAACATTCCAGTCAATTAACAAATAAAACAACACTGGCTACGTCATTCGTTTTCATCAGACATGTATTTCACTTTGTTCTACATGTATGTCTCTATTTTCATATTGTCGGTAAAACTGGCTAAAATAAATTAATTTAACACGTGTATCAAAATCTCGGGGAACAACTTCATAACTTATAAGAATAAAAAAAACTAATTTAGTTATTTTTAACGCCGGCAAAAATTTCCGATCGAAAATACGTAGTTGAGCTTGTCCCCATGGGGTGCATCCTGGCATGTTTTCAATGGTTATCGTGGAAATATAGGCTGAATCTGTTAAGGCATGTAGTTTTCATCAAAGAAAATCTATTCCTGATACAGAAATTATTTATTCTACGTCTTTTAGATACAATCGGTTCGCAAATAGCTTCTTTCCTCAACTTTTATAGAAACTTACCTCAATATCCATGCTGCAGCATCCGGGCTACTGACATAAAAATAGATAAATAAATAGAGTTGGCCTCGCCCAGGTCAGTGAATAATTAATTAGCTTCCGGTAACAATGGTCACCTTTTTTAGTCGAAAAAACAACGTTTCGGAGCGTATTCATCAATAATTCGGTGTTTAATCTTCATTTTATGAAGGTCAGTACGGAAATCGACAATAATTTTGGGTATGAAAAAATTACGCAGCTGGTAGACAATATCCCTTTAAAATGTTTGCTTGTTCTTTAAAAATTCTGACAATACCTTTTATGTGTCAACAATTTACTTTGTTTAATATTCTTACAGCCTTTTTGTAATTGAAGTTGTAATTTGAAAAATCTACGAAATTTCACTTTCAAGAGCTCTAACAAAAAAATGCACCATGGGAAAATACGACAGGGCTTAAATGATAATATAATGTATGCCTAATCATTTTGCAAAATATCAGCCGTGAAACAAGATTGTTCAGCCAATCAAAAAGCCCGTTAGAACTCTCTCAATTTTCATGTATATGGCGTTTGTCAAGGATGCAAAAGGGATTTCTTTCAAAAACATACTTAAAGGGCATATAAATTGGCGAAAGGTAAGAAATTTTAACGTAATTTGAATGGATGAAAGTATTTAAGCTAGTCAAAATGACTCGTTTACGCATGTGAAAGTCTGTACACAGATGAGAAGTGGTCAACCCAGCGTTTGTACGACTTCGGATTTTCACACCGTTTTGTTTTGGTTCGTGTATGATACCTCAGCAGTTCGAAGGCCTACACTAGCACTTAGGGTCTCTTTGGAAAGGAAAATTACTTGACTTTCGACTGGTGAAAACATTGTTTGAAAATATTAAGGCGTTCCGAAGTTGCGATCAATTTAACACTACGACTTAAAAAAATGGAAGCAAGTGAGTTCGCCCGAATTAGTACCAGATTGCCGACTTTTGTTAAAAATGACAAAGTTTCATAATATTATTTTTTATTTAAAAAAAAATATTGATGATGTGTACATATTTTATTGAAAGCAATTTTAATTAGAAAAACCATAATCAAATGCACTGATGAATAGGAGATGCCGATCCTCATTACTCAAATAATTGAAGAACAATGGAAATAAACTACAAATAAGTAAATGTTTATTTAGAGTTTTACCAAGTCTCGCTCAAATGCAAAATTTGGGACCTATTTACAAAACAAAAAATGTGTATTCTCTCATGTTTATGCTAGTTATTATTCACAGAGCATATGTTTTGAAATTATTTCTTGGCATCCTTCATCTTGACAGAAATCATGGTTGTCTGCAGGACTAATCCACCGTATATCCTTTTGACTTTGAGCTCGAATGCTATAATCTAAACTCCCTTGTATGTCGGACCATTTCAAAAGAAATATTTATTTAATTATTTACAATATTCCTTCATAAATTAGAAGCATTATTCTACTTGCAATAACAATATTTTTCATATGTCGGCAATTTGGGAATCGGCTAATTGGACTCGGCAATTTGGGATTCGGCAAACTGGGAATCGGCAATTTGGGATGCTACCGTTCGCCCCCTTGTAGTATTATATAGTATTTTTTTTCATTTTTTTTTCGGACGCACCTAGCCCCCTGTGGACTGTAACTGTAAATTATATAAAATACTGTTCTTGTGTTGTGTCATGTTAAAAATACTTCAATTGATTAGTGATCGTTCATGCAGAAAATACACAACTTGTTATCGGAGTTTAACAAATAACAACTCAATATTTGGTAGTGTGTGCTTATCAGTAGGTAACAAAAAGCTAAATAAATAAAACCACAGCATTTTTATTTATTTATTTTTAACTTAATTTGAAAGCAAAACTGAGGGTACTACTAAACAGAGTCCGGTAGAGTCCGGAGGCTTAATATTAGTTTATATGTATATTAAATGATGTATTCCTGTGGTATTTACAAGGTGATCAGCAATCGTTCATAGATTCAAAATGGCGGATATAGAGTCCGGTAGCAATATCGTCGATTTACAGCATGTATTCTGTACATTTAATGATTGATTATTATTGTATATGTGTTTATCTATAGGCATTTTATCAAAGATTGAATAAAATAGCAAGTAACGTGGAAATATTCACACATACAAGATGATATGTAAATAGAGTCCGGTATTCAAAATGGCGGACAACAGAGTCCGGTGCGATTTATGTTGATTTAATATGTGTATACTGTATATAAATCAATGGTTATAGTTATTCTTTCGGTGTACATTAGAGAAAACATATATGTAATAAAATTGTGTCAAATGAAAGTGATGTAAAGTGTAAATTGTTCAGTAGTTGATATTAAGAATTTAAACAATTTCATCATGCAGCAGTTTGTTGACTTCAAATGTAGAATATGGTGATATCATGATTGGAGTTTTTTCTACCCTACAAATTTTTGCTAGTAAATTTGGATAGTTTCAGTTAGAATACATGTACAATGTACTTATAAAATAATATAAGGCTATAGAAAGCAGTTTTAATTGAAAATTATGCAGTAAAAACCTGGTAATTTAAGTGATCCCAGAAAAATTATTTTGACTGATTAGCATTTTCTGTAAATTTTTCAAATTGTCAATTTGGATTTCATGTTTTAGAGTATTATTTGGCTGTAACAGTACATTTGAACATCCAGCTTACTTAAACAGTGGGGAAAAATGATGTGGAAGCATATATTTATTGAGTTTTAGGGGAAATTATAGTTTTGTACCATAAGAAATTCCAAAACTTGAATATCAATAAATCATATTTTTGCATATTTGATGGAATTAGAAGGAATTTCAACTGTAGATCTATATACAAAAATTATTTTAAATATTTGGCTTCGGCACTATAAGAATATTTCTAAATAGAACGACGATAAAAAACGATTTTAAATATTTTGCACTATAAGAAATAAGAATATTTCTAAATAGAACGACGATAAAAACTATTTTAAATATTCTGCACTGTAAGAAATAAGAATATTTCTAAATAGAACGACGATAAAAACTATTTTAAATATTCGGCTTCGGCACTATAAGAAATAAGAATATTTCTAAATAGAACGACAATAAAAACTATTTTAAATATTCTGCACTATAAGAAATAAGAATATTTCTAAATAGAACGATGATAAAACGCTATTATATAAAATCAGTACTATCTGATTAATTATAATTACGATGTGCACTGATCAAAGATCAAATGAGAAGTGATTGCTAAATAACTACCAATGATGACACTGTTTTGACAGTACACAGTAATTTGTGATCTTGAACTTTATCATTTACAGGAGGATGGCTTTTCATTCAAATTGGAATCCCAAATTATATATATTGTCTAGACTAATTAGGAAATTGTAAATAACAAAAGTTTTATGACTTCTTTGACATCTGTCACCTTACAGCTAATAAAAAGAATCCCAGTAGACATTTAGACTGTTTATTTTATGTTGCAAATTGGAAATTCAGTTAAAAATTGCATAATGTGAATGAATTGTAAATATATTTATTTAATTTTTTTTTAATAAAGTACCCAAAATTTGTTTATTAAACCCATAATTTCATTAAAAAAAAGTCTTAAAAGTATGGAAATTGTAAGTTATAACATCTGTTCTTCGTAGGAACTTACAAACCGGCACGATCGGAAAAAGAAGAAATGAGATAATATTTTCTTTATATATTTTTATTTGAAAATTTTCAATTAGAGTAAAACTCCAACTTTATTGCCACATTATTGTAATTTAAGTACTGAAAATTATGATTAAATCCAGATTTTCATGTAAGTAACACTTATAACTATGTAATTAGTAGATTATGGCTTCTTTTCTTCATGTCCGCGATTGAGAAAAGAAGAACAGTGAAAAAATTAGCTAAACTATATCGTTTTTATTATTATTTTTTTTATTTCTCTATAGGTAGCATTTAAAACGACATAAATAGCAGAACCACGTTATCGCCACAATAGATAACCCCGAATAATATTCATACGTTTACCGATTTCACTTTCTTACTTATACACCAGAAAAACAAAAATATCAGAAAAGTCGAAAAGAAGAACAATGATAATATTTGCTAAAATATATTGTTTTAAATAAAAAAAAATTTGTAATAAAGTAAAGAAAATGATGATTAAATCCAGATTTACATGTAAATCACACTGAAAACTAAGTAAAACGTAGATTATGACTTCTTTTCTTCATGTCGATCTGCAAATCGCCGCGATTGGGAAAAGAAGAACAATGATCATATTTGCTGAAATATATCGTTTTAAATATTTTTTTTTGGAATAAAGTAAAGAAATCTAGATTTTCATATATCTGTTTTCTCTAATGTACACCAACAGAATAACTATAACCATTGATTTATATACAGTATACACATATTAAATCAACATAAATCGCACCGGACTCTGTTGTCCGCCATTTTGAATACCGGACTCTATTTACATATCATCTTGTATATGTGAATATTTCCACGTTACTTGCTATTTTATTCAATCTTTGATAAAATGCCTATAGATAAACACATATACAATAATAATCAATCATTAAATGTACAGAATACATGCTGTAAATCGACGATATTGCTACCGACTCTATATCCGCCATTTTGAATCTATGAACGATTGCTGATCACCTTGTATATTTCAATAAAAACCTATTTAGTATTTATTTTGTTGGAAATTATAAGAAATATATAAAAAAAAACAACCAATACCACAGGAATACATCATTTAATATACATATAAACTAATATTAAGCCTCCGGACTCTGTTTAGTAGTACCGACGCCACATTAGTTTTCCTGCGAGTTGATGCTGTTTGACGGCCCTTCACAGTATTCCAGTACATATAAATGTACAGATATCAAACGATCTTAAATGGAGCATGCACATAAACAACATCAGTAAGAAAGCAAATGCCACCTTGGGCTTTCTAAGAAGGAATTTAAGAAATGTTCCAGAAACATGTAGAAAGACAGCCTATCCCTCGTATGATCAACTATATATGGAGCAACCATCTGGAACCTATACCTAAAAGGGGATATAGATAAATTAGAAAGAATCCAAAATAGAGGAATACATTTCATACAAAAGGACTATAGGAGCCAGTATCAATCACCACCATGAAACGACAATTAGAGCTAGAGACGCTAGAAGAAAGACAACAGTCTCTGCCTGATCCTGCTGTATCAGGTGGTTGAGGGGTTGGTGCCGGCACTACCAACTGCTGACTTCGTCACAACAGCCAAACCCAAGAGGAACATTAAAGCCAAAGTACATAAAGACTGTGAAACGACAAATATCATAGAAAGACGCTTAATAAAGAACTCAAAGGGCCTCAAGGTCCCAGACTGTAATACAGAGCAATCTAAACATTCATTCTTCGTGGAAACAATTGTCCACTGGAACAGACAAACAAAGTCGTGTGTGCAGATTCCGTAGAGGCATTCAAGACCGCCCTGCCCATAAAACCGGCGCTCTCTCTTACCATGTACATTGTATAAAAGCATTTTTGGGATTCTACACGTACCAGAAACAGAAACAGAGATAACCCCTCCAAACACAATGTAATGTAATCATGTCCAAAAAGAACCACATGTTAACACACTCCAATGTAATCATGCTTAAGAAGATTCCCCTTCATGTAAACACCCCCCAATATAGTCATTGCCATGGAAACATTTCTGAACACATTACAATATTATATTGACCAAAGAGTCCCCCATAAACAAACTAAAATACAATAACATCAAAGAGGTCCTTATAAAAATGGAACCCTATAAGTGAGCGAGTGTTGCTTAATGCAAAATGAGCACTTTTACAGCTATATTATGGCGAGTACAAGTTACATTCAATGAAATGGTGATGAGGTCCGTTTTGTAATAGACCAACATGCTTAGCTGGATCTTTATAGTGCTAGCTCACTGAAACAACAGTCTGTGGGTAGACATGTCACTCCACTTGGACACATTATTGTGATTCCAAGCCAACCAGTTTTTGCTCTAACTCTTTCATGCTTCGTGCTTAGCGGAGATGCAACAAATAGTAATGTCATAGTCTTTGGTTTGACCTGACTGAGGCTCCAAACCATGATCTACTGCACTCGAGGCGAGCAAGCTAACGATTACATCGCCAATGTGGTTGGAACCCTATATGTACCAGTATATATGATAGACTCAGATAGACATCCAGTCTCTAATCGACGTCCACTCCTCAAATCGGCGTCTACTGACGTCATTATCTCTAATCACAGTTCAATTTAAGGGTATTCTCAAATCGGCATCCTTTTCAAATTCTTTTTTTTTTTGCTTTGTTTTTTTTATATTAACATTTTCTCACTCTTTAATATCATGAATATAGGCTCTTATATTTTGAAATAATTTTCAATGATTTCTAATATTGCAGTAAATAGGACCCGAATAAATACAATAAGATTTTATCTACAGTAGACCCTAGCTATAAAAAAAAACCATAGGCATTAATATTCTGAATTTATTTCCATTTATTATACACAACTTTAGTATTCTTTACTGCATATCGACATAGACTGTTTCTGTATTTGGGCCTTTGCTTGCTCCCCCCCCTTTTTTTTTTTATCAAGAATCCCTCATCTGAAATCTGGTCTTGTCGCTTCTATATCATTGCTTCAAAAACCTACCTAACGGGTGTAACGTAATTTGAAGCATACGTCAGTGACGTCATTGGACGCCAATTTGAAAAAAGGACATAAATCTGAGGTACAGATGTCTGTGACGTAGAAAGCGGACATGGATTTGAGGATTGGACATTGATTAGAGACTGGACGTTGATCTGAGTCTTACATATATATACAAAACAAAGATTATAAAACATAATTTTATTTCTCAAAATATTTCCTGATAAAATAACAATATCACATTCAATACTCAAACAAAAAGCTATATAGATTGATATTCCTTCAATAAACAGCCAGCGATGACAAGTTTTTGTATTTCACTTGTCCCTTCGTAGATCTCCGTAATTCTAGCGTCTCTATAATATCTCTCTGCTGGCATGTCTGTTACGTAACCCATTCCTCCTAGTATCTGTATAGCCTGTAATACAGAATATTGATTGATTGATGTTTAACGCCAACCTTAGCAATATTTAAGCTATGTCATGGGTAATATAGAATAAAACACAGGTCTTTGGTAAGTTGTGGATGGACACAGTTTTAGGTTGGTTTATGGTTAATGGTGTTTAACACTACTTTCAACAATATTTCAGATATATGGTGGCGATCAGTTTTATTGGTGGAGAAAACCGGAGAACCTGGGAAAACCACTGACCTGTCGCAAGTCACTGACATTATCACATAATATTGTACACCTCGCCTTATAGAGATTCGAATTCACAACATCAGTGGTGATAGGCACTAATTGTATATGTAGTTGTAAATCCAACTACCATATGATCACATCCACGATGGCCCCTCTGATTGAATA
The DNA here is from genome assembly GCA_963680875.1 of Bathymodiolus brooksi. Lineage (NCBI taxonomy): Eukaryota > Metazoa > Mollusca > Bivalvia > Mytilida > Modiolidae > Bathymodiolus > Bathymodiolus brooksi. Next base: position 48,920,223 of record OY804580.1, on the reverse strand, counting down.
GGTATATAAAAATCTAGAACCACATTAAGAATCAAACCTATAATACAGTTTAGTAAGTGAGTGATTGTTATTTAACACCAAGTGAGCAATTTTACAACTATATCATGGTGAGAACAAGTTAATTTTACAACTATATCATGGTGAGAACAAGTTAATTTTACAACTATATCATGGTGAGAACATGTTAATTTTACAACTATATCATGGTGAGAACAAGTTAATTTTACAACTATATCATGGTGAGAACATGTTAATTTTACAACTATATCATGGTGAGAACAAGTTAATTTTACAACTATATCATGGTGAGAACAAGTTAATTTTACAACTATATCATGGTGAGAACATGTTAATTTTACAACTATATCATGGTGAGAACAAGTTAATTTTACAACTATATCATGGTGAGAACAAGTTAATTTTACAACTATATCATGGTGAGAACAAGTTAATTTTACAACTATATCATGGTGAGAACAAGTTAATTTTACAACTATATCATGGTGAGAACATGTTAATTTTACAACTATATCATGGTGAGAACAAGTTAATTTTACAACTATATCATGGTGAAAACAAGTTAATTTTACAACTATATCATGGTGAGAACATGTTAATTTTACAACTATATCATGGTGAGAACAAGTTAAATTTACAACTATATCATGGTGAGAACATGTTAATTTTACAACTATATCATGGTGAGAACAAGTTAATTTTACAACTATATCATGGTGAGAACAAGTTAATTTTACAACTATATCATGGTGAGAACATGTTAATTTTACAACTATATCATGGTGAGAACAAGTTAATTTTACAACTATATCATGGTGAGAACAAGTTAATTTTACAACTATATCATGGTGAGAACAAGTTAATTTTACAACTATATCATGGTGAGAACAAGTTAATTTTACAACTATATCATGGTGAGAACAAGTTAATTTTACAACTATATCATGGTGAGAACAAGTTAATTTTACAACTATATCATGGTGAGAACATGTTAATTTTACAACTATATCATGGTGAGAACAAGTTAATTTTAGAACTATATCATGGTGAGAACATGTTAATTTTACAACTATATCATGGTGAGAACAAGTTAATTTTACAACTATATCATGGTGAGAACATGTTAATTTTACAACTATATCATGGTGAGAACAAGTTAATTTTACAACTATATCATGGTGAGAACAAGTTAATTTTACAACTATATCATGGTGAGAACATGTTAATTTTACAACTATATCATGGTGAGAACAAGTTAATTATACAACTATATCATGGTGAGAACAAGTTAATTTTACAACTATATCATGGTGAGAACATGTTAATTTTACAACTATATCATGGTGAGAACAAGTTAATTTTACAACTATATCATGGTGAGAACAAGTTAATTTTACAACTATATCATGGTGAGAACAAGTTAATTTTACAACTATCATGGTGAGAACAAGTTAATTTTACAACTATATCATGGCGAGAACATGTTAATTTTACAACTATATCATGGTGAGAACAAGTTAATTTTACAACTATATCATGGTGAGAACAAGTTAATTTTACAACTATATCATGGTGAGAACAAGTTAATTTTACAACTATATCATGGTGAGAACAAGTTAATTTTACAACTATATCATGGTGAGAACAAGTTAATTTTACAACTATATCATGGTGAGAACATGTTAATTTTACAACTATATCATGGTGAGAACAAGTTAATTTTACAACTATATCATGGTGAGAACAAGTTAATTTTACAACTATATCATGGTGAGAACAAGTTAATTTTACAACTATATCATGGTGAGAACATGTTAATTTTACAACTATATCATGGTGAGAACAAGTTAATTTTACAACTATATCATGGTGAAAACAAGTTAATTTTACAACTATATCATGGTGAGAACATGTTAATTTTACAACTATATCATGGTGAGAACATGTTAATTTTACAACTATATCATGGTGAGAACAAGTTAATTTTACAACTATATCATGGTGAAAACAAGTTAATTTTACAACTATATCATGGTGAGAACATGTTAATTTTACAACTATATCATGGTGAGAACAAGTTAATTTTACAACTATATCATGGTGAGAACAAGTTAATTTTACAACTATATCATGGTGAGAACATGTTAATTTTACAACTATCATGGTGAGAACAAGTTAATTTTACAACTATATCATGGTGAGAACATGTTAATTTTACAACTATATCATGGTGAGAACAAGTTAATTTTACAACTATATCATGGTGAGAACAAGTTAATTTTACAACTATATCATGGTGAGAACAAGTTAATTTTACAACTATATCATGGTGAGAACAAGTTAATTTTACAACTATATCATGGTGAGAACAAGTTAATTTTACAACTATATCATGGTGAGAACAAGTTAATTTTACAACTATATCATGGTGAGAACAAGTTAATTTTTAATGAAATAATGGTGAGGATCTCTGTTTTGTACTAGACCAACATGCTGAGTTTGATTTTTATAGGTCACATGATCCAAAAGAGCCAATAGGAAACACATATTAAGCAACACATATTAATGAGGTACAATAAATCTAAATAATATATAGTATGTATGTCCGCAATACCTGCTGAAGGTAGCCGGACGTTAAAACACCAATAACTAACTAGTATAATAATGTTTAATTACCTGATGACTACAGAATGTTGCTGCCTCTGAAGCAGCTAGTTTGGCCATGGCAGCTTCCTGTAACATATTAATGTATAATACAGTTATAATTGTCAAAAAAAACAAACTCTGAATGATCCCTTAAACCTGTGTAAATAATATATCAATATACTTAAATTTCTTCTTCGCCTTTTACCCGGCTAATTCCTAAATCTATTTCTTACTTAGCAACAGAAATCTGTCTGATCTAGAAATGATTCAGTGATCTTTCATCTTGTAACTACTGTTTCAATACAGATTCTAACATGACATCCTTCATTGGCTATATACCGGTAAATAATACTGTGATAAAACTCTTTGATATATTTTAATTCACACATGCATATTGATGAAGAAATTATAAACATCATTCCCAAGTAAATTCAGGTATTCAGACATGACCGTGATGCATACAAACATAAAATTTCTCGAATTGTTTCTTGACATATAATTTTTTGTGGAAATAATACTTAAGACAACATTCTATCGACTTTGACGTTTCTAATTTGTCTTCCGGTGACATAGTTTACAAGGAACGCTGGTGACATTGATGCAAGCTGGTTACTGATTTATTTTACGATTTTGTGAGTATTTTACTTAAGTACATAAATTCAAAATGCCATAAAATTGTAAATTATCAGTAATTTAATTGCATCATCATCACCATGTAGGAAAAACAACTGTAAACATGAATGTTGGTGAATTTTGTTACTACATGCATTTCCATTACTGACTTCCACTTCAAAATATAAGTTTCCAACTAGAATCAAAATAATTCATGGAAGCCATAGTCTGTATAACGTTTTAACATGGGTAACATTATTGTGTTGCATTTTAATCCTTGGTGTCGCTCATGATAAAATATTTATGAAAATAATGTTACCCATGATAATACTGGATACAAACTGTGGCTTCCATGAATTACTTCTTAAATATACGGCCAAGAAACAGGCAGTTCACAGAACATTTCTAGCTTTTTTTGAAAAAGTACAAAATTAATTCTGTTTATCCTATAATCTTTCATATTAAAATTTATATCATTTTTTTGTTTGTCATAATTCTGTTGTAGTTAATGACAATTAAATTTTGAATTTGAAATTGAATTCTAGAAATTCAAATTCTATAAGTATTTTCAAGTTTATCACAAATAGATGGAAGAAAGAAAAGGGATTTACTAATAATAAACCCAGATAAACATAGCTAACTATTGGAGAGGAAACAATGAAAGATAATGACTGACCTTAGTGAATGGATTGTCAGCATCTTTAAGTAGGGCAGCTTTATACATCAGAAGTCTAGCACTCTGTATCCTTAACTCCATGTCTGCTAGCTTGGACTGTAAAATCAAATCAGGGATAATTCTGGTTAGAAAGTAAAATAATAGAATATCAACGAAAAATATCTGAAACCTTCCAAAATGTTCATTTTTCACCTGCTCTGATTGCATCTTGCACTGAGAAAAACTAAGAGGAAATTTGCAGAAATCAGTTAAATAATTGAAAAAATCATCCCTAATATATATATATATATATTTACTTATGTACACTTATAATCTTTGTTCATTCATCTGACAATGACTTATTATCGTTCTATTATAACTAGACTATAATTCATAGTTATATTTATTACAGTGAAACCTGTCTTTAAAAGACCACTATAATGAGAGACCATTTTACAATGTCAGAACACTTGGAAACAACACAAATTTATCTCAGATTGGATCACGTGAATGCTTAAATTTTGATGCCATCTTCAAGAAATAATATTGCCATAAAAAAAACCATACATCAAGGATACAGATGGATAGTATATATATATATATGTATATAGCTTGCCTATTCATGTTTGAAATGATTACCAACATAAGAACAAAATAAAATATCTACATGATGATGTTTCATCTTAATTTATATGGATCTTTGGTTTGAGGGAAATTGCTAAAAAATGGGAATCACTAAAAAAAATGGTCTGTATTTGAGATAAAGGCAGGACATTTACCTTTTGGAGAGGTACTTCTCCTAATTACATTAATAGACAATGGACGATTAGACCTAAGGTCCAAATAGATATTGTTTCTATAAATGTTAACAACACAAACCTGTACTGTTTGCATCTTAGCTATGGGCTGGTTGAAAGCTTCTCTCTTCTGAGCATAATCTATGGCACATTCTAATGAAGCCTGTAAAATATTTATGCCCATTTTAAATGTAAATTAATCAGATTAAAGTGAAACTAATAATTATGTTATAACTATCGCTGATTTGATTTGATTTGTGAGAATAGATTTATCAGAGAAATATCACAGAAGGTAAACCTGAGATGTAAGAAGTAATGAGAGGTGTATTTGAAGCAAAATATCAACAATAGTAGTTAACATCAGCATAACACTCCATATTTACACATATAAATATAAAATCATTTTTAATACATGCTTATCGCTAGAGTTGTTTTGTGAGAATGGATTTCCCATAGCAATGTTACATCAAAGACCAAACCTAAGAAGTAAGATGTAACAAGAATTTCATTATGAGCAGAACATATCAATAATAGTATGGTTATCAAAAACTTGTCAAAGGTGACCCTAAGAGTTGCTAATATAACATACGATCATTTTTTGTATGCTTAAATGGAACAGCCCTTAAGACAATATATTAATTATTTTATACACTTACTGACCTGAGCAATACCTAAACCCTGAGCTGCAATTCCTATCCTTCCTGCATCCAATGTTTGCTAAAAAAAAAGTCTCCACATGTATTAATCCATCAATTCAATGTACTGCTTAAAAAACAGAAAACTGCCATTTAAATAGCACATACCCCATCTCTACAGTATTTTAGTAAGATCATATTAAAGGTTTGATACAATGGTAAGTGATGTATTACAATACACAGATTTATTTATACTGAGACGAAAAATAAAAAAAGAAAAATTGTAGAAAACATTGAAGATATATGAGCTGAATTGCATTCTTTTAACTCAAAACTGGATGGTGTTCTGATGATAATTGGATTTGTTTTAAATCTACCAATGTAATCAGTGCCTATCACAAACAAAGTTGTGACTTCAATTCCTGCTGATGGCTGAGGTGTTCTCAATGCAATTTTATGTGACAAAGTTTGTCTGTGACTAGCAGGTACTCAGCTTTTCTCCACCAATAAAACTAAACACCATAATAGAACAGAAATACTATTGAAATGGTGCATGGGGGTATCTGGATCTGGGTCGTCTGCATCCGCCTTACAACACAACTACAACACAATTTCCGTGGTCATGATTGTCTCAGTGCCTATCACCACTAACATTGGAAGTTTGAATCCCGCTCAGGCGAGGTGTACTCAATACAACATTATGTGATAAAATTTGTCAGTGACTTGCGACAGGTCGATGGTTTTCACCGGGTACTCTGGATTACTCCACCATTATAACTTACCACCACAATATGACTGAAATATTGGAGAAAGTGGCATTAAACACCATTACATCAACTGCAGAAGATTAAGATATTTTTTGGTACACATATGTATAATATAATAAAGTTTACCATGGCTATTTTGAATCCCTGTCCTGGTTGTCCTAATAAATTTTCTCTTGGTATTTTACAGTCTTCAAATATAAGATAACATGTAGATGTAGCTTTAATCCCTAACTTGTCTTCTTTCTTTCCTAATGATAAACCTTCTGTTGGCTTTGGTACTAAAAATGCACTTATTCCCTACAATAAGAAAATAACTTACAACAAGAATATGTATAAGATACTAAAACTAATAATAGAACAATTGATCGTCCTGGATCTAGCATAGTAGATTTTTTTATCCAAAATATAGTGAGCAATTTTTTTTATTATTGTCAAATGAGACATTTTACAGCTATATAATGCCGAGAACAAGTTACATTTGATGAGATTATGATGCTGTCCACTTTGTACAAGACCAACACACAAAGTTGGATTTTTATAGTACTAGCTCACTGAAACAACAGTCTGCTAGTAGATATGTCCCTCCAATCAGAGACATTATCCTGATTTCGAGCCAACCAGTCTTTGTTGTTACTCCTTAATGCTGCGTGCTTAGCGGAGAGGAAACAAATACCTATAGCAGTCATTGGTTTGACCTAAACAAGGATAAAATCAATATCATACTCGTCATGAGAAAACTTAACCATTACACCACTGGAGTGATTCCAACATATAGAGAATACATGTAATTTTTTAGAAAGCTTCAGTAAGCTTTGTTTATATTTTTTTTATCAAAAGAAAGTTAATCAGTGATGATCCATCAACATCAACAAAATGAACCTCTCACTACAAACCATTGAATACAAAAAAGCCATGACAAGCACAAAAATGTGACGGTTTAAATAATACATTATAAAGTAGGGAATTTTCAAAATGTTTTTTTAATAACTACAAACCTTATGTTTTTTACTTTTATCTGTTGTGGCAAATACCTGAAAAATTACAATATTAACATAACATATAATTTACATAAATGTATTTGCTTATTAGAAGTTTTAATTCTTCCAGTTGTCTTGAAATGTGTATGAAATATACATGTAGTTTTTTTTCAAAATGTCTACAATATGAAAGGTACTGTTTTGATTTTCATGTGTAACAAATGTTTTTGTACAAGTTTATATTTTTGAGAACATATTCTATATGGCATGTACAAACATCACAAACATGATAATTACTCATGATTTAAACAGAGTGAACAGTAAGAAAAGTGCTGACTGGAAAGAAGACACCCTTGAAAACAATTAGAATGATACTTGTTTCTGCTCTTTTCAGTAATTGTTAGCAATTATTTATTTATCTATTGATGCAGGATAAACACAATGTACATAAACTGTACATAAAAATATAATTTATTTGCACTCGCTATGAAACAGGCTAGAAAAGCTATTAGTGGTGCACCGATCATCGGAAACATCGTTTAATCAGTCGGACGTCATCAAACGATCTGATGATCGATTCTTAAACCTTGTGGTCGATTCTGATTCTATAGTGTCTATATGTATGCTTAACTTTGTTCTTTGGTTGTTTTGGGTTTTTTTTGGTCTCCATGCTGACAAAAATATTGCAGTTTTATCCCAGTTGGTTTTTTTTTTGCCTTCATACTGACAAACATCTGGCAGTTTTGTCCCAGCGTACTTTTGACACTCAGTCAATACACATGTTTGGACTAGTCTATTATTTATCTACTTCCCGGAATAGTCCATTTTATATCAGGTGTTACACATATAGAAAACAATCTTTTTGTTTTGTTCTAAGTTAATGTTTACAAATGGAAAAATTGTAGTTTGTAAATATATTATTTGATTTTATTCAAATCTTTACTTTTGTCAAACACATATTTGGATTAGTCTATTATTTATCTATCTATATCAGGTGTTACAAATATAGAAAACGATCTTTTGTTTTGTTCTAAGTTATGTTTACTAATGGAAAAATTAGTTTATAAATTTATGATACAATGTTATTCATATCTTTACTTTTGTCAATCTTACTCTTGAAATAAAGACTATTTGATTAATTATAGTCAGTAAATACATTTAGCAGGCAATTGTCACAGATGATCGATCATCGGTCGATGTTGATATAACGATCATCGATCTTGAAAATGTTGCTGATTCCCATCACTAAAAGCTATACAAAACCTCGATTTTCTACATGTTTTTAAAGTTTGCACCAATATTTTTTTTATTTCCGACAATACAGATATATTGTATATATTTATGCATGTAATACACAAGAATAGGAAGAGGGCCCTGGTGGCTCAATACGCCCGGCTTTGTAAATTACAAAAAAGGGTGCAATCGACTCGCAGTCGCAAGTGATAAAGTTTACCAGTTGCTTGCCCATGGTCGGTGGTTCTCTCCGGGTACTCCGGCTTCTTCCACCACTAAAACTGGTCGCCATGATATAGCTGAAATATTGCTGAAAGTGGTGCTAAAACACCAAAATTCAAATTCAAATTCACAAGTATAGTTTATATAACCATATTCTACCGGACTTGTAAATAGGACACTTTTTTTTCATATCTAAATAGGACACTTTTTTTCATATCTATAGAACCTTGACTTTCAATCTAAAGCATTTTGGAAGACAAATAAGAAGTATTAACTAGATTAAGAGTAAGATTAACAATCTGCATACTTAACACGACTTTCAACAATACTTCAGTTATCCTGAATCAGTTTTTAGTTTTATCATGATTATTGGTGGAGGGAACCGGAGTAAATGTAGACAATCCTGTCATTCACCAGATTAATTAGATAAATATAAAAAACCTTCCACCTAGTGCTTTTTAATACACATCATGGCATTGTGTGAAGATTTTGGACATTTGTCGTCTTCTTAGATTTTTTCTATTTTAAAATGGAGACCATCGTGATCATATGGTAGCTGCATTTACAACTACCTGTGTAATAAGTGCCTATCACCACTAAAGTTGTGAGTTCTAATCCTGCTCACGGCAAGGTGTACTCGATACAACATATGTGATTAAATTTATCAGTGACTTGCAGCAGATCGGTGGTTTTTCTCCACGTCTTCCACCAAAAAAACTGACAGCAACAATATAACTGACAAAAATTGTTGAAATTGGTGTTAAACACCATAACCCTAACCCTCTACTTTACAATGATTTACTTTCCTCCATTTTAATACTTACAACTGAAGCTTCTGCCTCATATCCATTTGTTATCCAAGCCTTTGTTCCATTTAATACCCAGTGATCTCCCTTTAACACTGCTGTAGTGGAGGCAGCACCTGCATCACTACCATTTCCTGTAATATATTAGCACATAATTGTATCAGGATCATTAAATGGTTACACATGATAGGCCTAAAATTAACCTCTCAATAAGAAATGGCTTTCACCCGATTTGAACCTCAAAATCTAGACATCTTTCAAAACAACTGGGAAGGTATTGCTGGTATATTTACCTCTTTAATATTGTTGAAATTGCAATGAATATGACTGAAAAGTACAACAATCAGGAAAAACAATAATAAAATGGAATCACCCAAGGATATTCTCACAAAGTTTTGTCCAAATAGTATCAGTAGTTTTCTTTGTTAAGCAAAAGGCACAAAGACAAAAGGATTCCTAATTAAAAAAAAAAATCTGTACAAAATCTAACGTTTATTCTTTGCAATTGTACTAAATATTTCAAATATAAACCTGACCTCCACGATATAACTGAAATACAAAATGTATTGTTAAAAGTGGATGGTTTGGTTGGTTTATGGTGCTTAATGCCACTTTCAACAATATTTCAGTTATATCGTGGCGGTCAGTTTTATTGGTGGAGAAAACCGGCATACCCAAAGAAAACCACCGACCTGCCGCAAGTAACTGACAAACTTTATCACATAATATTGTATTGAGTACACCTCGCCATTAACGGGGTTCGAACTCACAACTTTAGTGGTGATACTAGGCACTGATTGCATAGGAAGGTGTATAGTTGTAAATCCAACTACCATACGACCACGACAGCCCCTGTTAAAAGTGGAGTTAATCACCAATAACCTATGTTTTTATCATGAAATAATACTGTACCTGGTTCACTCAGAGCAAAACAGCCAACTTTGTCACCATGTAAAAATGGCGTTTGGAAAATCTCTTTCTGTGATTGGTTTGCATTGCTTTTTATTGGTCCCAAGTACAATGACTGCAAAAGAAGATATTTTTTTCTTAAATTTTCAAATTCTCTCAACAGATAGAATGGGTACACATATTGCCTTTTTTCCTGCACTGGTTCTATTTGAGGAGTAAAATTGCATTGACTGGATACATTTTTGCTATATACAGTCACTGATCAAATTATAGCTTTTCATGTACCTGATTTCTGCTGAGCAACAGAAAGAAACGGTAACAGTATAAGCACTGATGTCACAGATGACGACTTTGAAAACGATAAGAACGACACTTGTTTCAGCTATTTCAGACAATTTGGCAGTTGTTTTGGACCTTTTGATTTCACAGGATAAACACAATATACGTACATTGTGGTTAAATATATAATTAATTTGCACTCGCTGCGAAACAGGCTTGAAAAGCTCACCAATGGCTTGCTATACTACTTGTCTCTAAAAGCTGGTGCAAATAAATTTTATCTTTTCCCACAATGTTTGTATTATTGTATATATGTACACAGTTTATAATACAATTATTGACCTTTGATGAGATTTCTATTAAAGATTTATAAACTTAAGAAACTAATATTTGCCAAGACAAAGTCAATGTGAATATCATGTATTGTGGGTTTATAAATCCCTATATCAACAAAAATACAAATTCATTCAATTAATAAATGTCGTTTTGATTACAAGATAAGTTAAATTAAGTTCACTTATTTTTTAAAAGATACAAATCAAATTTTTATTTTTTCACATTTTGTAATGTCAAATTATGACAAAATGACAAAGTACTGGAGAGTTACTGTGAACTCATTTATATTTGTTGAATACTTTCATGGATTTCGTTTGTATCATCATAACACCAAATTAAGAGCACAATAAAAGGTATACCGGTATGTAACAAGAAGAAGATATATTTGGTAGGTTTGGTTTTATGGTATTTAACGCCACTTTCAACAATATTTCAATTATATTGAGACGGTCAGTTTTATTGATGGAGGAAACCGGAGTACCCAAAGAAAACCACCAACCTGTCGCAAGTCACTGACAAACTTTATCTCATAATGTTGTACACCTCGCCATGATCGAGAGTCAAACTCACATCAGTGGTGATAGGCACAGACTGCATAGGTAGTTGTAAATCCAACTACCATATAATCACGGCCATGACGGCCTAAGTAAGTATCAAAACTATGTCAAAGAATATCTCACTATCGGTTTATCCACGAAAAATTGATGCAAAAGAAAATAGATGAATTCAGAGTAAATTAAAACTAAAATTTCCAAAGACTTACATTATTAACACTGACAATACAGCCTGTTGAAGCACAACCTCGACTGATTTCTTCTAAAGCTATAGCATAGGCAAGATAATCTAACCCAGTCCCTCCTTCTGACTCATCAATATTTACACACATAATACCAAGTTCTCCTAATTTCTTAATCTGTAAGTCAAATATAAACACAATATAATTACATGTCTTATATAAACAGTACTATTAAAGTTGTTCTGAATTAAATGTTTTCCTTAATACAACTATGACAGTAGTCTCCCTTTTATGAGGCCACTCCTTGTGTATTGACAAAGTGGTCCTCTCTAGAAAGGAATAATGGTAATGCTATTTTCTAACTTTCATCTCAAGGTACAGTAGTTCCCTTCTTATAAAGCCACATCTTCTTTAATGAAAATGTGGTCTCCTAAGGGAGACAATTTAGTAGTATTTTACTACATGTATCAAAGTACATCTAAAATCTTACCTGATAAGAAGGATGGCCTTTGGTGGGGGTGGCTTTGCATTGAATAATAGTTGCAATTTAAATGTACTCTGTATATTGTGTTTTGTTTATACTCTGTAACAGAACCTTTTAAGATTTCCAAAGGTGTAGGTTAGATTAGGTCTCCAAAGTGGATGATAATGGGGAAATGTTCAACACTTCAAAGTATGGAAATCATCCTAAAAACTGCATAACTTAAAAACAAATTGCATAAACTATAATGCATTTTGTATGATTTTCTAAGCCTGACAGCAGTCATGTGACGATATGTATACCATAAAAAATCTAATAATTCTATCACAATTAATCTCTAGAAAAATGTTCAATACAAGTATCAGATCCTATTACTGTTGTTGTTTTCTCTGGTAAGGCCTAAGCCAACAATCAAACAAAACTTTAATAATATATAGGGTTAGGAATAGGGTGGGGTTAATTGTTTAACCCCATTTTCATCAATATTTCAGTTATATCATAGAAACAGGAGTACCCAAAAAAAAAAAAACCACTGACCAGCCATGCAGACAGGATTTTAATTCACGTTAGTTAAAAAATATAAGAATAGAGAAATTTCTGCTAAAAGTTCATAAAACAATTGGAAAACCCTACATTTCAAGTTATAACTATGGAACACAAACTTAACAATTTCTTTACAGTGATGTTTTAACTATTAATAATTGCAAAACCTGTTCATGTGGAAACAGATGTTCCTTATCTAATTTTCCTGCTATAGGTATTAGTTCGTTGTCTGCAAAATCTCGGCAAGTTTTCTGTAGCATTTGATGTGTCTCTGGGAGCTCTGCAAGACTGGACAAGGAACGAACTGCTCCATCTAAAAAACATTAAACGAGAGATGTAAGAAATGTAGATCTTCCCTAAACCTAGTAAAAGTGTAAACAAATAGAAAGGTAGGAAATTAGTTGGCTTATATAATATTATAGATACTATTTTATTCAGTTTAAGAGTTTCAGCAATATCTAAGTATTATCTCATGATTATATTAGCAAGGTCAAAGAGGGCTTGAAAAAGGCCTCAAGCCCCTTATCTGAATTGATAAAACAAATTAGAGGGATTTTTTGGCAAACTTTTGGCCAAAAAATGTAGCTGCCTGCCAATCCCTTTCCAGAAATTCTGGATCAGTCTTTGTTTACCTGTATTTATGGTTAAAAACCATGCTTACATTATTCCAGCAGGCAATTGCACAGTAATAACTATAATATAAAGTTAAGACAGCTATATCTCATTGATTTTGTCATTTATCGAAGGACATTCTATTTCCTGATGTTTCCCTATACTGTCATACATCTTGTTTGTACACTGACCTGAAGACAGGAGGGTTATATATGGGTCTTTGATTTAAACTTATTTTATTGTTCATAATAACAACAAATGGATCAGACACAAGTTTTACAACTTAGAAATGTCTTCTCCGCTAGTTACATCAATTTACATATAATCAGAACAGCATTAAATACATAATAATAAAATATTTGTTCAGAATATGAAGACGAAGAACGAAAAATGCAAATTTCAAAAGTCGATGAAACATACTGTGTGCTAAGGTATAATATATGGCAAATCGAGCACACCTCAAAAGACAATTCTTAAACAAGTGGTGTCTTTAAGACCACTTTCATTAATTTTGTCAGTTATATCATGGTGTATAAAACCAGAGTAACATGTGAAGACATGTACCACAAACAAATACATCTCAGCTACCACAGGGTAGTTACCAAACTCTTAATGTCAGACCTGCCATAAGTCATTAACAAACTTTATATCATATAAAGTTGAATCCAGTACAATGTACCCCTCAGCTGCCACGAGCATTAAAAAAACTTTTGTGGTGATAGGAAAAGATTTGCTTAAGTTGATATAAATCCAACTAACTTAATGTCAAAACAAAACAAAGTAAACAAATAAATACTAGTAAACAAACAAAAAACAAGTAAAAAACCAGATATAAACATAACAAGAACAATAAAAGGTTAAATTCTTCATGACACGTTTTACTATCTCTTTCTTTGCTACATTAACAAGCACAAGAAATTCTGAAACAGAACGAAACATTATCAGGATTATGATATGAAAATTTACAATTATAACTTCTGCTTGATTTACAAAGTAGATGAGCCTGCCTTGGTGGTGTAATGTTTAGTGTGTTTTCCTTGAGTGTGCACGAGATAAATCATGGGTTTCATTCCAGGGTCAGTTCAAATTAAAGATTATTCATGCATCTACATGTACATGTATCACACACTTACTTAATGCTTTCAATTTTCATAATTTTTGGTGTAGCAGCCAGTTAATTCATTATGTTATCTTTTGTATGCTACAAAAGAATAGTGTGCGATAGCTTGATTTAAGATTGTTGGACAGTATAATTAAGTACAGGCACACAATATTTGAGATATATTAGTCGATTCTTTCAAATTATTACTTCAAATTTTTAGGGTTAGAAAAAAGGGTGTTGAATGTCACTTTCAACAATATTTCAATTATATCATGGCAGTCAGTTTTATTGGTGGAGGGAACCGAGTATATGGAGAAAACCATTCTGAAAAACACTGACCTGTCTCCCAAGGTACGTATTAGTTTTTCACAAATGTAAAAATGAAGGGGGAGATCTAGAACTTAGAAGGGCTTATGTGAATACCCAGCATACAACAAGTTATCTATTTATAACTACACACAACATCATGACATGACGTATATAACCACTCATAAATCTCTTGATAAAATAATTGAATCAATGTAAAAAAAAGTTACATAACAATGAAGTTGAACCACAGGGGCCTGTAAAAATTGTGCGTATGATCAGAATCCAAGATCGAGAATGTGGTGTTGCGAATATATCCTACCGCTGTATCTCTTGATCTTGGCTTTTGTTTTAATTCGCAGTCACCGGCCACTAAATTTGCTCCACTGATTTTTACTATCAATAATTAATATGCGAGTGTCAGCGAGCTCTTTATGGCATAAAATGTGTACTTAGGATTTATTGACAAACATGGCTGCACATACTGACGAATAAAAAAAAATTTGACGCTTTGCAAACACCTTCCATGTAACCAACTAACACACTCAACTAATGAAGATCTTCTTAACATAAAGCGCAAAGGTGATCCTGAAGTCTCTTACCCTCTCTTGTACGTCCGATACCAATGAAATCCGGAACACGTGTGTAATAAAAGTCATTTTGTTTGCTTGTTTTACTTATATTGATATTTTTTAATTTATTAAATCTCTTCTGACATACTGACAAGAATTTTTGTTTCTATGCAGAAGTTAACTTTTGAGATTTCGTAAGGAACGACAGCTCAATTGAATGAGAATAGATTCGGACCTAAAAAAAAGTTGTCCCCAATATATCTCGGCCCAAAAAATCTCGACACTTTTTGATGCACTGGATGAGCGTGAAATTGCCAGATAATTTTCAGATGCGCGAGCATTCATGGCCGTGCCGGTTTCATATTAATATGACAATAATGTGATTGTGATTTTAATTAAAGTGGTTAACACAACTGATAATATTTTTTTTTAAATCAGTGGGGCAAATTAAGTGGCCGGGGGCAAGCCCCTCTGCACACAGGGGTTTGTTCAGTGTGATTTATGGGCGTATACTATCAATGGTAGGTAATGTCCCACAAATTACACTAAACGAACCCTTGCCTTGGTCTTGTGCTGTGTACTGACCGACTGTTGACGAGACTTGTGTTGTGGTTCCATAACTGATCATTTCTAAATAATAAGATTTGAAAATGAAATTATCAGTCAGAGTAGTTAGAAAGTTTCTGATATTATATATGCACAATATTTAACTTAGCTTTGACTTACAATTGTTGCTTAATTTTGAAAACTTTGTAAGTTTTCGAAGCAGACAGCGACTCATTTTAGGTTTATGTAACTTCTCGGTGGAGAGTTCATTAGAACAAAGTCCATAATAGAGTTACCGTTCCTTTACCGCGTCTTATTTATGTGCATTCTCTATCCAGAGTTGTCGTTCCTGCTACGCTACACTCCATCTCTGTGAACGCCCATTTTACAAGATTTTTTGTAAAATTTAGAAACAGTAAAAAAATGTACTTAAAATTGCTATAATTATTGTAAATATCAATAAAGATGAAAATAAATCACTCATTTCAAATCAATTCTCTCTTAAAAATGATTTGTGATCTTTTTAACTTTTAAATTTTCACCTCCGCAAAATGGTTCTCCAAGAAATGTGGGGGGAGATTAGATTAAACGTATTTTATTGTTAACTATATAACATTTGGATCGGACACAAGTTATTCCAACTTACAAAGGTCCTCTCCACATATTTACATACAATTTTATATTCCATGCACCAGCAAGTAATAATGTATAATTAACAATTACATTTTATAACAACATTGAAAAAAAAAGAAAAAAAGATTTTTGAAATTATATAATATATTGAGTTATAACGTTCACAGTACAGAATTGTCATATTCGTGGGGGTAATTCAACAATGGAGAAAATGTTCACAAAAGAAAATAGTTAAATTCAATATATGAAGTGTGATCACTGTGGGGTAAAACGTTTCGTTTGTTTGATGTACAACTGCACTGATTTGAATATTTGTGCATTTTGTTCCTCAGATAAGCTATCATCGCCAAATAGTAAAGTTTCAATAAGTAAACTGTCAAGAAATTGCAGATTATTTGTCAACTGTTCACGAGCTTCAACATATAAGCAACACTCTAGAAAAAAGTGAATCGCATCCTATATTACCCATCCACAGACACAACCTGGGTCATTAATTAAATTTACCCTAAAAAGGTCGGCATTCAAGTTACTAGATCTATGTCTTAGTCTAGTGTGTAGGACATTTAACACTCTACAACCATATGAATAGTATCTAGATGGTTTCAATAAATTAACATCATTTATTAGTGACTTTTTAAAACTACTAACTGTCGGGGTACTTCTTATCTCTGGTGTCAAATTGTTCCAAAGTTTGATCGAAGAAGGAAAAAATGAGTTGCGATACAATTGTAACCTAGTAAATGGGTTACTATAATTTGTTTGATTACGCAAATTGTAAGCATTTTAGTTTCGCTCAAAGGGTAATAGACAGTCGCATAAATACGAAGGTGCATTGTTATTTCGAATTTTCTTCTTCTACGACGAGAGTGAAGTGGTTTCCATCCAGTTTCGAAATAAAGCGATTCCAAACTCGAAAATTTGGGTAATCCAGTTATAATTCTGGCAGTTTCATGCTGAATTTGTTCAATTTTATTATATTCTTGCTGAGTACACCCATCCCATAATTCACAAGCATATTCTAAAAGGGGCAAAATATATGTAAAATAAATTGCTTCCAGGTTGTGTCTGCTTAAAGAAAATTTAAATTTTCGTAACATTGATAGTTGACTAGACGTGCTTTTTAGTATATTTTCAATATGACAATGCCATTTACAATTGTGGGAAAAGGTCACACCTAAATGTTTGTGGTTTTCTACAAATTTTACATTCTCATTATTGAAGACAATGCAAGGCTTATTGGCTGCTTGGTTAGTAGAAAAAATAATACATTCTGTTTTCTTTGGGTTAAAGTCAACGAGCCATTCTTTTGACCAGTTATAAATTTTAGATAAGTCTGAATTAACTATAACTTCAATTTCATTTACATTATTAGAAGAATATAACAATGATGTATCATCAGCAAACAGCCTTGAGAAGCTTTGAGTATTGTCTGCAATATCATTAATATACAACAGAAATAACAAGGGACCCAAGACTGACATTTGAGGAACACCACCTTTTAAATTCCCCTTTTCAGACAGACAATTCCGTATGATAACTCTCTGATACCTATTACTTATATAGTTCTCAAGCCAACGTAAAAGGTTTCCAGTAATTCTGTAACCTTCGATTTTTTTAATAAGGCCTTTATGCTAGACACGGTCAAATGCCTTGGATATATCACAAAACACTGAACAAATTATTTCATGATTTTCCAAAGCCAAACAAATATTATGGTAAATTTCTATTAATTGATGCACTGTGGAATGTTTATGCATAAAACCTGACTGATATTTATAAATTAAGGAATTGTCTATCAGAAAATTATAAATATATTTAAAAATCACACGTTCAAACACTTTACCAACACAACTTAGCAATAATTATAGCAGATTTCCACATTTGTGGGAATCTACCAGTTTGTAGAGAACAGTTAAAAATAATCTCAAGGGGCTTACAGACAGTAGATGCTGTATGTTTTAACATATTATGACTAGTTTTGTCATTACCAACTGCTTTTCCTAATTTTAAATTCAGAAGAACATCCTTGATTTCATCAATTGTTATATTGAACACATCAAGCTTACGTCCTGTACGCTTATCAAAAACTGGTGTAGGTAGATCAGAATCAATAATTTCAGAGATTGAACAAAAGAACGTGTTTAGAAGATTAGCTTTATCTTCGTCATTTACAACAAACTCACCAGTAGCCTCGTTCTGCAAAGGTGGTATAGGTGATGAGGTTGATTTACCCATTAATTTTTTAGCAAGACTCCAATATGACTTAGGGTTTGACTTCCCTTCGTTGTCTAACATATCATTTACATTTATGAAGAACTGTTCTCTAGCATACTTAACCATATTGTTCACTTTATTTCTTTGTGCCCGATATTTACCCAGAAGAGAAACTGAATACTTACGCTTAAGTTGTTTATGGAGACGGTCCCGGAGACGCATGGATTTTCGTATTGATGAATTAAACCAAGGTTTATCCTTAGGCCTGATAGTTACAGTTTTCACAGGAATGTATTTTTTTGCAAGTTCAATATATGTATTAGAAAATTTAGAACTCATTTCATCAATGTCATTTAGTGATGATAAATGACTATTCCAGTCAAATTGGTCAATTTCAGAATTAAGACCATCATAATTTCCATGTTTATACAGCCATACATCTCTTTTATAATTAGTCTGAAGGTCATAGGGGATTGGGAAAAAGACAATTGTGGCATCATGGTCACTTTTCATTCTATCTACTTGTATAACATCAGAAAACGTAGTTTCTAGTTCATCCGAGAAGAGTATAGGGTCCAATAAGGCACCTAATCTTGTAGGTTCACGAATACAATTTGTGAGATTAAAATTATTTATAATTTGGTTTAAGCGATGGTCATTTTCAATCAATAAATTTACATTTAAATCACCAGTTATAATAATACGAGGAGATGACTCGAATGCCCTTTCAATTGAAATGTGAAGGTTTTCCCAGAAGTTATTTACTGCACCAGGGGACCTATAAACAGCACATACAAGAATTTTAAATCTAGGGAAGATTACTTCTAACCAAATTAACTCTCCCCCATTAAATTCTAAATCATTGCGTCTTAATACGTGCAAGTAATCTGCAGTGTAAACCAAGATTCCCCCACCAAAGCAGTTTCTGTCGTTCCTAAAAGGCTCATGATATCCTGGTAGTTTAATATCCGTTGTCAGAATATTTTCATCTAAGTGACTTTCAGTAACACAAATTATTGATGAGTCATTACTTATGGTTTGTAAATGATCAAGTTTATGCCTAATACTTCTAGAGTTCCAATGAAAAACACTGACTTCACCTACCTTAGTTTCTGGTCCAGGATTTTCAGCTACATCATTGCCCAAAAGCAAAAGTTGTAAAAGTAACAAGGTAAATGATATGTTTTGATAAAAGCATCCAAATAAGTAGTTATTGATGAAACTTTGACAATTTATTAGAGACAGTCGATGTATGACTAAAAGTAAAACTAATAGGACGTAGGATGACAATTTTAAGGAAACCAATATGTTTTTGACAACGACAGATCTAGTTCTGAGATAAAATGAACCTATCGCAATTCTGTAAGCGACAATGTCATTACCCATTATCAAACAAAAAAATCAAATAAAAATTATAGCGATAGGTTAAACACAAACACATACAATAAAAAAAAGCAAAACATATGATTCTGTATACAAAGCACTTCCCTTTGCACATATCGGCATGATATATTTCCCATCTGGGAGTCCTAAATATAAATTCGTTGAACCAATAAAAAATATCACAAATAATATATTTATAAAATACCTAAACATATAGAACCCACAACGTGTTGTTACTAAATGGGGGGAAAACCAATGATCAACTTTCCAGCAGATTATATGACAAAAGAGACGACTTCAATTTTACCATTAATAATTTTCCACACCTTGGTAATATACAAACCGCTCCCCCGTATGCCGTTTATATTTCAAAACGCATACCAGCTACGCTCGAACTTGCAGCTTGTATTCAGACTTTTTACAACGTCACCGTATTCTGAGTTCTAAACTTTTAAGTCAAGAATTTTAACGAATCGTTTCATCTTATCTTTCAAAAATGTTTTTCGGATGACAACAACACATTGCTGTAAAGCATTGAACTGAGATGTCAGTTGCATAGAGAGGATGAAAGCATGATCGCATTGGCAATTCTATTTGGGCGCAAAGTTGCCTATTATTTCACTATTATGTTTTACAATGACTTTGTATACTGTCTTATATTTAAATAATGATCGAGGCCATCTGTTCTCTTTAATAAAATGAATATTATACATATGACAACTGCTGTGTCACGAAGTCTAAATATGCGATGTATAATGTTTAAGATTATAGCATTCTTTGTGATAACGCTGTTCGCCCGGTTGTATGCGAGGGTTGGTATTTTGGAAAGCACTTGCATGACCACTTCACCAAGAGTGGAGGTTTGGGCCCATAAACTAGACCGGCACTTTTTATTGAAGTGATTGTAACGAGCTTTGAACGTGAGCTTTCATGTATAGTGTGTATTAGGGCTATCAATTTTTGTCCCTTTCTATGAATTTGATATTGGATTTATGAATTATTCCGACAGTGGTGACCATATTTTTTTCCAGTTTACCTGTAATTGCTACTGTCGCTATTTCGATATGTCGCCATTTCGATATGTCGCTATATTTTGATATAGCCCCAAATGAGATCAACAGAGTGCTTACAGTGACATTCTGTTAAGGGGCATAACTCCCACACGAATTTACTAACAGATCTCATCTTCGATACTGATTGAGCCGGAAAGCCTTGAGATAAATTATAAGTGTAAATTTTATCAAAATCAAAACAGAAAAAAAATAATTGAAAGCAGTGGAGCGTTTAATGTCATTCTGTATATTATCAACATTAATAAGGGCCATAATTCCTACACACAATTGGAGAGTTCGAATCCCGCTCAGGCAAGGTCTACTCGATACAACATTATGTGATAAAGTTTGTCAGTGACTTGCGGCCGATCGGTGGTTTCTCCAGGTACTCCGGTTTCCTCCACCAATAAAACTGACCGCCACGATATAGCTGAAATATTGTTGAAAGTGGCGTTAAATACGATAAACCCAAACCCAACCTACACACATTTACAACAGAATTCACTTTCAAAATCGCTTGAGATATTATTGAGATTTATCTCATGTGTAAATTTAATCCAAATTTAACAAGAAATGATAGCACCTACATGAGTTTTTACGACAAAGATCTCTCCATTTTCAATGTTACTAAAAGATGTAACTCCTACAAGGATTTACGAATAAAAGTCTTCATCGAATTCGCTTAAAAAATTATTGAGATAAATCTGAAGTATGAATTAAATTGACATTTATTCCTGATTTGATTAAAAAAATCAAATAATTTGTATACGAGTTATTTCCCTTAGGACGGACAAAATTGTTCTCGGTGTCCTATAATTATTAGCTACTTTTTGACGTTCGGAACTAGATTTTCGTAAACCACTAAGGTGTTCCAAATGATAGCCATGAAAATTAGCTACCTTAATAATACATTAAAAGTACTATGCCAGTTATTCCCCTTTTACCATGTTTTGATAGATTCTTGGTAATTAGTATTTTTGAACGAAAAAGGGGGGTGGATGTAGGCGAGGAAATCTATTTAATTAAATAGATTTATCCCAGAAATGGATAGCAAACTCCTATTCATTCATTTACACCAAGGATTTATATATATATATATTGAAGCTCCTTTTTTAGGGAGTGGATGTAGTCGAATGGTCTAGGGCGCTGGACGTAAGGCTAAGCGAATGGTGCTGCAGTGTAACAATGGTGTGGGTTCAAATCCCGTCGAGGGAAGAACAAAAATTTGACAGCTCTAAAATCTAATTCTAACACTGTTTGGTTTAATTTTCAGACGTATATAATATTTAGTATTAACCTAGTATCCTTTAAAGTAACTTTGAGATCCAGTGGGACAGATATATTGTATGGTTGTCACTTGCTTCTAGACGTTTGTATAATATACTTTATTTCCTGTGACTGTATAATGAATTCTTCATTATCTTATCCAATATATTAAAAATTGCTGAGTTAGATTGCTGTCAAATTATAATATTAAGTATATATGTACCATCTACACACGCTTATACACATGTCTTACGCCTATCCCTAGATTTGCCTTACGAGACAAGGTAACACTACGACTATTGAAGCTCCTTTTATAGGGAGTGGATGTAGTCGAGTGGTCTAGGGCGCTGGACGTAAGGCTAAGCGAATGGTGCTGCAGTGTATCAATGGTGTGGGTTCAAATCCCGTCGAGGGAAGAACAAAAATTTGACAGCTCTAAAATCTAATTCTAACACTGTTTGGTTTAATTTTCAGACGTATATATATATATATAAATTAAACCAAACAGTATTAGAATTAGATTTTTGAGCTGTCAAATTTTTGTTCTTCCCTCGACTATATATATATATAAATCCTTGTTTACATGGAGCAAAATCTGGATGAAAATAAGTTATTTCGATATAAAATATATGATTGATTGATTGATTGATTGATGGATGGATGGATTGATTGATTGATTGATTGATTGGTGCTTAACGTCCAGCGAGCATTTTTTCAGCTATATTCAGGACGAGAACATTAAAAAAATTTAAACGCCACGGGACTCGAAACAAGGAAAGGTGTATGGGTAGGGACGGATAATTTAGCCAGTGCAACAGGTCTCATATGCTCATAATGAGCTGTTACAGTACACTGGGTTCTTTAACGTGCGAAGAGGATGGCAATCTCTCAACACGGGACCTCGGTATTATTTACGTCTCGTCCGAAGGACGGGTTGGTTGTGAATTTATACATCCCGCACAACCGACGGACGCCCCTTCAAGCTGAAGAAGCTCTCGGTCCCATTTCTATACACCGGGGTTCCCGCGGGGTTGTATATATATATATATATATATATATATATATATATAATATAAATAAATTCAAGTCTAATAATATTTAAAAAAAATTATATATTTATAGTGACATGAACAAGTTTCTATATATCAATCACCATATTATTTATCTGTACATAATGCATTTTCTGCTTTGCATATATACAAAAATGTGTATATCTATTCCATTTATATGTGTATTATCATAATGTGTAATATTGAATTAATTAATAAAATATGTTTATACTATATCTATTCCAAAGAAATAAGACGCTTAGTTATAACAAGCAATAACGCTCCTGTGGTGAAATAGTTACGAGTACTCGCATCATGTGCCGTAGATCGTGGTTTCGATCAATGATCTGATCAAACCAAAAACTATACAATTTATATTGGCACATGGCGTAAAAGAATAAAGGCAAAGACTAGTCAGCATAATTTCTTCATTACATGGGATAGAAGTCATGAAGTTTTCCATGAATATAAGCTACCTTGCATCTGTCCAGTGTATGACATAGGTTTCAAAGTGTTATCCATGAAAATATACTACCTTGCACCGTTCAAACATGAGCATTTAAAACATCTGAAGCTTGTCTATGAAAATTAGCTACTCGACCTTTCTTCATTGCATGGAATAGGAGTCATGACGTGTTCCATGAAAATATGCTACCTTACATCTGTTCATTGTATGACACAGGTTTCAAAGTGTTATCCATGAAAATAAACTACCTGGCACCATTCAAACATAAGCATAACCATCAGAAGTTTGCTCATGAAAATTAGCTACCTCGCATTCCTTCGTTACATTGGATAGGAGTCATGACGTTTTCCATGAAAATAAGCTACCTTACATCTGTTCAATGTATGACACAGGTGTCAAAGTGTTATCCATGAAAATAAACTACCTGGCACCATTCAAACATAAGCATAAGCATCAGAAGTTTGCCCATGAAAATTAGCTACCTCTCATTCCTTCGTTTCATGGTCCATGAAAATTAGCTACCTGCCCATGAAAATTAGCTACCTCGCATTCCTTCGTTACATTGGATAGGAGTCCTGACGTTTTCCTTGAAAATAAACTACCTTACATCTGTTCAATGTATGACACAGGTGTCAAAGTGTTATCCATAAATATAAACTACCTGGCACCGTTCAAACATAAGCATAAACATCAGAAGTTTGCCCATGCAAATTAGCTACCTCGCATTCCTTCGTTACATTGGATAGGAGTCATGACGTTTTCCATGAAAATAAGCTACCTTACATCTGTTCAATGTATGACACAGGTGTCAAAGTGTTATCCATGAAAATAAACTACCTGGCACCATTCAAACATAAGCATAAGCAACAGAAGTTTGCCCATGAAAATTAGCTACCTCGCATTCCTTCGTTACATTGGAGGTTCCCCGCTGATTTGTTGTAACTTTTACTGTTGGAGAGATGTGAAAGAATCAAAAATCATATATTTATTTGTTAAATTCGAAATTTATAATATATTTTTTTAACAAAATCTATACTTTATTGAACATAAACTGTATAAGTGACCAGGTGAGTAATTCAGGCTCAGTTAAAATGACCCGCTAATTAAGAAATAAATCATGGAAGCCAGAATGTGTTTTGAGTTTTAACATGATTGTTGGATATTAGTATTTTATCCCGAGCCAGAGGGATAAAATTTACTAATATCCGCCAACCCATGTTAAAACTCAAAACACATTCATGCTTCCATGATTTATTTCGATTCTGATATGTCTAAGATTACAAATACGGTAGTATACTTTGATTGGAAGACGGTAATTTATATTTACGTTTGCGGAAAGTGTCACACACCATTTATGCTGCCAATGGAAAAGTCAGTCACATTCACCGGCACATGTGTGAACGAGATTATACCATCGATAAATCGCTCGTTTGTCTGCAAAGCTTAAGAAGGACGTCGTGTTAGAATTTGTGTTGTACTCTGGTATTCATCAAAGCTTTTGAGCAGACGTTGTCAAAGGGAACGTGAGCTATTGCGATCATTTGATCCGTCGTCCGTCTGTAAACTTTTCACATTTTAATCTTCTGCTCTGAAACCCCTTAGCTCAATGAACTGAAGCTTAGTAGGAAGCATCTATGCAAGGTTCTCTATAAAGATTTTTCATTTCGTCATGATCCATTAACAAACATGGCCACCATAGGCAATTCTTATTGCTGATTGGTTGATTTCTAAAAAATCTTCACCTCTGAAATCGAATAGCCATAGGCAGTTATTGTTTCTGGTTGGTCAATTTCTAAAAATCTCTGAAACCGCTTGGCCAAATGAATTGAAACTTGGTAGGAAGCATATATGGAAGGTCCTCTATAAAGATTGTTCATTTCGGCTCAATTCGTAGCAAACATGGCCGCCACAGGCAGTTCTTGATGCTGATTGGTCGATTCCTAAAAAAATCTTCTCCTCTGAAACCGCTCGACCAAATGTATCTAATTTGATAGGAAGCATCTATGGAAGGCCCTCTGTAAAGATTGCTCATTTAGTCCTGATCCCTTAGCAAACATGGTCGGCACAGGCAATTCTTGTTGCTGATTGGTCGATTCCTAAAACATCTTCTACTCTGAAACTGTTTGGCCAAATGAACCGAAACGTGGTAGGTAGCATCTATGGAAGGCCCTCTATAAAGATTGCTCATTTGGGATCCGTTAACAAACATGGCCAGCACAGGCAATTCGTGTTGCTGATTGGTAGATTCCCTAAAAATCTTCTACTCCGAAACCGCTTGGCCAAATGAACCGAAACGTGGTAGGTAGCATCTATGGAAGGCCCTCTATAAAGATTGCTCATTTTGGATCTGTTAACAAACATGGCCAGCACAGGCAATTCGTGTTGCTGATTGGTCGATTCATAAAAAATCTTCTCCTCTGAAACCGCTTGGCAAAATGAACCGAAACTTGATAGGTAGCAGCTATGGAAGGCCCTCTATAAAGAATGCTCATTTCGTCCCGATCCGTTAACAAACATGTCCACCACAGGCAATTCTTGTTGCTGATTGGTTGATTTCTAAAAAATATTCTCAACCTACTGAGCCTCTAGTCTATATATTGTATTGTATTATATGTATGCTAATGTTCCACCATGCCTGTCTGAGTTTTTCAATAAAATCTTTAAGAAATAACTTGTGTTAAGATACTTTGTGTGTGAGATATTATGTATATATGGCTGTTATTTAATTATTAAATTGGCAAGTATGTGTGATACAAGTATCTGTACTTACAAAACATACCAGCATGATGCAAAATATTTATTTGGGCTATATTCAATGACATTACAGACATTTTCATATGTTGTACCAGCGTCTGGCAATCTACTTTTTAAAGGTTGAGTACATCATCCAAGTGATGAACAGTGCAGTGAAAGATAAATGAGGTGTAGGCAGCTCTTTAAACCTCTCTCCCATTAAGGCCCAGATTCAATACAAACGCAAACCTCTAAACATTTATTGATAAAGAATAGAGATACATGTACATAAGAAATTATGATGCAGGCACCCTAAAGTACTACTGTTATTCCAAGATGTATAAATTTGTAGGCCCTTCTGAAGTTATATCCTCAAAACAGAAAAAAACAGAAATAAAATTAGATATTAATCTGTTATCAAAAACAAACAAATACAAAACAAAACAAACCAATCAAAAATATCAAAAAGAATTTCAAAAACCCAACATGAATGCACCTTTTATCAAACTGACTTAGTTCTGTACACATAATTTTCATAAGAGATACAGGTAACTAATTTACCTGGAAATTTTACATACATTTTGTATCTATCATATTAAACAATGAGTGTACCTTGTTTTCAAAGAAAACATTCAGATAGCTACATTGCTAAAAAGAGGTAATAAAAACGTAGATATCAAATTTAGTGCAAATGAACGTTTCTGGAATAACCTTCATCAGGTAGCTCAAGATCAAAAGATTGGAAAGCCAAATAATTTAATAGTTTTGGGAGCACAAAATCTATGGGTATTGATGTTATGTAGGAGTTTCTTTTACACCTGGTAGAGATATTGGGAGTGCTGTTTTTATGATGTGGGTTTTGGTGCAGTCGGGGATGTTGTCTTGTGATTCTACGGTGAATACGGACTGACACTGTTGGGGATGTTGGATTTTTGCTTTGTGTCAGCTGTGATCTGTCCATCGCTCCTCATTGGTGTGACATCTGTTTTGTCTGTACCTAAGGATTTTATATATAACAGCTTCTTTCATCACATATTGCTTAAGATTTTGACCAAGATATAGTTTTTCTGGTAACTGATTCATGTCGAGCGACGCCGAGAAACTTAAACTATAAGCGCGGACGTCTAAAACGCTTAGAACGATGTCTGTTTCTGCTCTTTTTAGACAATTTGCCAGTTGTTGTTGTTTAACTATAAGACATTGCAAAATAAACACAATATACGTACATTGTCGGGGAAATATAAAAACTGTACGTAACAGCTTTAGTGAGTGAGCGATTGTTTTTTAACGCCAACTCAGCAATTTTATAGCTATATCATGGCGAGACCAAGTTAATGAGATGATGATGATGTCCGCTATTTTCTAGACCAACACGCTTAGTTTTTGTTTATAGTGTTAGCTAACGGAAACAACAGTCCGCGGATATACATGTCGCTCCACTCTGACACATTATCCTGATTCCGAAGCAACCAGTCTTTGCTCTTTCTCCTTAATTCTGCGTGCTTTGCATTATAAGCAACAAATACCAGTTGATAATCTTTGGTTTGAAATATGAATTTGCTTATATACATGTACTCAAAAAGTCGCTTTTAATGTGTCTTCTGCCGAAGGATTGTGAAAGCGCGAAAAGTTGACCGTGCATTGCGCAATGTATGTTGTATTGTTAGGTTATCTATTGTCATTTATGTAGACAACAGGGGCGGATCCAGGGGGGCGCGCATTCGGCGACCCCCCCCCCCCCCCTAAAATTTGAAAAAATAAGATTTTTTGGCATAAAATAATGATTTTTCACACGAAATACCCCAAAATTTTTCGTGCCTGCCTCCGCTCGGCGCAATTTTTTAAAATTGCCCCCCCCCCCCCCTAACTTGAAATCCTGGATCCGCCCCTGGACAATATAAGAATAAGAATAAGAATTTTTGATTGCCAATTAAGGGCCCACAAGGGGCAAACAATTTAATACAATGATTGAAATGATTGGAGACATACATGTAAACACACACAAAAAACAGGAAAACATATTTATGTTCAGTGACTGCACGGCCAGATCAGAGCCTATCAAATACCACCATAAATCAATTCATATTTAATATAATATAACATGCATAATAACTATAATAATTCACCTAACCTAATGATATCTATAGGATCAATTGTGTCCTCGCAGCAAAAAACATTCCTCTGTAAAACTACCTAATTTTTTCAAAACTTGTTCATGTTCATTAGTAAATAGCCAGACAAATTTTGATGATGTGTCCATGTATCTAAAATTTGGACATAGGTCAATAATTTTATCAAAAAATTTTACTCTAATATTTTCATATAAGTCGACAACAAAGTGAAATATATGTATTCGCTGAAAAACAGACCAGAAATGCTCACCAAAGACTCTCATCGGTAGTGTAATCGTTAGCGTGCTCGCCTCGAATGCGGTAGATCGTGGGTTCGAGTCCCGATCGGGTCAAACCATGTTCTGTACACATATTTTGCCATCTTCCACATTCTGTTGGAAATTTATGATTTAGGCTTCTATTTTTACAAAATCCAAATAAGAAATTGTCATCAAGAGTGTGCAAATAGTTTCAGTTTCCAATTGAAATTAATCTAATAGCTACCAGTTCTTTAATATTGTAATAAATAAAGTTCCCAACTTTCATTATTAAATATATATGGAACATAATTTTATTTATTTCTTGAATTCAGAAGATAGTGTCAATAAGTAAGTAAATGAGTTAATTTCTTTATTTCAAGAGGGTAACACGGTTAGCAATAATAAAAGTGTGATTAATAATTATCATATATGATCTTATTAAGTTAAAGAATAATTTGCATAGTTTGAACATCACATAAATATTAAATTCTACCATATACAGTCCACCAATCTATTTTTTAATAGCTGTAAAAATGATACATCGCGATGGTAAATTGAAAAAAGATAGTTTGTAACTTAATCACATGCTATACAGCCATATAGGTAGCATTTTGTTTTTCAACTATGAACACCACTAATATCTATTGTTTATTGTGTACAGATCCAGGATTTCAAGTTAGGGGGGGGGGGGGGCGCACTTAAAAAAAATGCAACGAGCGGAGGGAGGCACGAACATTTTTGGGGTATTTCGTGTGAAAAATCACGATTTTACGCCAAAAAAATAATATTTTTTCCAATTTTAGGCCCCCCCCCCCCCCTGGATCCGCCCCGCCCCTGAGATCTATATGTCTCTCTTTGTCAATCAGTAACTCTTTTCCTGCTTATGTACATGCAGTTTTTCATTTTGTCTCTCCATTGGAAATACACAATCTGTATTTTGGTAAACATAATAAGGGAGACAAATCCTATAAGTTTATGCTACAAGTAGCTAATTATTATGCTCCGCCGTATGAAAATTAGCTACCGGAAGTTTGAGGTAGCTAATTTTCATGGGTAGCTAAAAATTTTACTACACCGGTCTAGCAAGAGCAAGGAAAGGACAACGAATTTGAGTATAATTTTCTCATAATTTTTAGATATTTGAACCTTTGATAAATCGTACGTGTAAATGTAGCTAAAATCTGAAGAAGAAGAAAAGAAAGTGGTCAAGTACATACGAGACTATTTAACCCATTTTCAGAATTATTAATGGGTAGAGATGCCAGTCAAAAATCAATTACAGGGGATGCTTACTGTTTTTGAACCATTAGATAGAGCTCAATCTAAGAAGAACTTTGAGCCTTCATTTGTAAAAATCGGATGAAGGGTTCAAAAGTTATGAGCATCAGAAATTGCCTATTTTTGGTCGATAATTTTCCAAAGATGGCCGCCATCAATAATGGTTTTAATGACTGTTTTAGAGTTCTGATTTTTTGTGTAAACAGCAGTTAATGTCTCTACTTTTGTTTTTTCCCATAGATTATAAGTTATTCTGTCAGAAAAATGAAACTGAACATGCTTGAAGTAATATTTGCTATTTGTTTTACTGTCCAAAATGTATGGCGGAGCCACTTTTGATCTTGACCGAAAGGTCCATATGGTTCACATTGCCATAATTTTGTCAGAAAATAACTTATCTGACATCATAATAGAAGAAATTGTGTGTAGAAATACTTGTTTTGTGTACAATTATAACATATGAATCACCTTTTACATCTTTTTGTGGAATTATGAATCCATAAAGGTGGGTGTGCAATTAGTGTTCAACACTATTTGAGAATGGCACCGTTTCACAGCAGTTATATGGGAAAATGACACAAAAAGCTTCATATTTCCTAAACTAAAAATGATATCCGCACAAAATTTTGAAGGTAATACCACAGTGTTGTGCACGTTCTGTTGGACGTGATGTTTTTTTTGTCGACGCAAGAAATGGCAGCCATTTTGTTCAAAATGGCCACCATTTTTTCATAAAATTCATCAAACAGGGAACCTGTTCCAAGATAATTTGATAATTTTTTTTATCAATATAATTAATATCACTGAAAAAATGGATATGGAGATTTGTACCAATGACCTCTTATTTGTTTTAGCATTTTATTAAGGAATAATTGTCATATTGGTGACCATTTTGAAAACAAAATGGCTGCCATTGCTTTAAAATTCGTTGCTCAAATTTACGTTTTTTATGATTACTCTATTGTTTCTAGTCAGAATTTGATCATCAAGGCATCAAATTAAAGATATTTTAATAATCTATAACCTCAAGTAACTAATAAATTAAACTGAATACTTTTCATACCAATATGTAATCCCCCATGGGGTGAAGATTCCAGACACCTAGTACTACCACTTGCCGAAAGTTTAACTGGTCAGCTTGATATATATATATATATATATATATATATATACATTTGTAGGTGTTTTTGCTTTCCTACCTCAATGTCTTGCTATCATGATGTAGCTGTACAATTGCTGAAAGTGATGTTATATGCAACAATCACCCAACAAGCATGATAGCGAAACACCTCTAAACTAAACTTCCTTAAGACCAGCTTGTGTTTAAAATAGATGGATATTATTTGCACGCTTTACTACACATTTCCTACGAAAGGCTACATATGGAACTTTATTTAAAATAAAGTTTATGTTGTTTATATAGGATGCTGTTTATATTCAGGTTTCCCTTGATTGCAATTTGAGCAAGTAAATTTGTTTCAGTCTTACTCTCCATGCCGTTCGAATCCCGCTCATGGTAACTTAAGGTGTACTTGATACCACATTATTGTGTGATAAAATTCGTCAGTGACTTGCAACAGGTATGTGGTTTTCTCCAGGTACTCTGGTTTACGCCACCAATAAAAGTGACCACCACAATATAACTGAAATATTGTTGAAAATGAAAGTGGCATTAAACACCATGACCCAACTCTCCGAATCCATGTCAAAGTTTCAGTCTTGCTCATTACTATTCTAATTTGCTTCTTAAAACATGTTCAATGAAAACAACAACAAAATATTAAGTTCCTTCATTTATTATTTAAGAAATATCTGGTGTATTTTTTAAATACATCATCTATTGTCACATGTATTGTGGTCTGAATAAGTCCAGCTACATGTAAAACTAAATATATAATAAATTATTCTTCAATAGAGACCAGAACTCCCAACCATCTGTAAAGAAAAATATTAATGAAATTTTCAACATAGTGTATTAGTAATGAACCAGAACAACTAATGAAGACAAAATGTTGGCCAGCAACATTTTTCATCTCTTTATTGAATATTTAATTATGATATAAATTATGGACTCAGCTGTAAATTATCCTGCAGGCTGCAGTCCTAAGTTCAGGCAATATCCTAAGGCCAGCTTGGATCACATGTCTTTGACCAGCAAAGCATACTGTCAGGTGAACTGGAAAAAAAAACAGAAGGGACCACAAAGAAACAGTTCTAACTACATATTATTATTTCATAACTACTATTTTAATAAATATAAATTCACAATGTATTTAAGCAAAAAAAAAATTACCAGTGTTTCAAATTTTTAGTATTGACCCCAACTTTTCGTGTCTCAAGTTTTTATTGACATGTTTGGACAAAGTTAAAGTCAGATCCTTGTTCTGTATAACCTACAATGTAGGTAAAAATATATTATATATGTTTTGTCTACTTATACTACCTTCCCCTTTTCGAGAATATTAGTAGAAACACTGGTATTTTTGTTCATTGGTCTTATCTATTTTTCCTTAAAAGTACCATGGCTTATCAATAAAATAAATGATAAATAGTTTGATGTATTGGTTTTAATGTCACTTGTCACATCTTGTTATTCTGGCCACAAATTCATCATCCCATGCAAAAGACAAAGAAAAAAACCACTTTTCTTCTTATCTGTAGTTAGCAACCATTACACTGACCCATATATATATATATTTATTACATAATGATTTTATTTAAGCAATTTTATTGGCTATCATGCTGTCACCTGACATTCCGTATAATTTGATATTGCTTGATTAAAACTTGTATTGACTTGGGTTTCACTTTCGTTTTCCATTGCATTATGTATGACGTCATAATGAAGTGATTAATTTCATATTGACTTGGTTTCAATTTCACTTTTCATTTTAATGTAATAAAACAATTACAGTCTTTTGTATCGGTCAATACGAGTTTTTATGGACCTTAGGAATCAATATTCACCTCAGCCTAAAGGCTTCGGTGAATATCGTTTTTAAGGTCCATAAAAACTTGCATTGACCTCAGCAAAAGACTATAATTGTATAATATATATATATATATATACAGCAAACATTACACTGACCCATATATATATATATACATCTCACCAATTGATGTGATAACTTTCATAAAATAAAACTAACCGGTATAATCCTTGTTTGTTAACAAACAGTAGATCATATCTCTGTTGATGGCATGTGACATCAAGTACTGTTTACAAATATCATTCAGCTCACTTGTGCTGGACTGGTTTAAATTCTGTAGCAGATCATGCAGAAGTGATTGACCTGCAGAGAACAAAAACTAAATACTGAATTTAATTATGCCAAATAGAAAAGATCATTATAATGTGATGCCTACAAAAAAATTAATTTCATTTCAAGATCTAAAGTACCTTGGCCTGAGAAGACCAGACCTTCCGCAAATCTCTGACAAACTTTATTACATAATGCTGTATCGAGTGCACCTCGAACCGGACTAGAACTCCTGATTGTGGTAAGCACTAATTGCATATGTAGTTGTAAATCCAACTACCATACGATCACGACTGCCCCTTAAAGAGAAGGTTTCAAATGCAAAAATGAAATTAAATCAAGACTAGTATTTTTCTTTCTTCCAATGTTCAGTCTTTACTTCTAAAGTGAGGCATTTTCAGATGCAGAAATACCTAATGATTTCTCCACCACATTATTTATTGAGTTGCAGACAACTATACATCAAGACAAGCCACTTCTTCTGGATTAAAATATATTTTCCCATGTTGAATAAAAATAACGCAACATATAGATATGCAATAACATTTTTTTTACTTTTATTTGAATTTAGTATGTAAATATTCAATCATGCTCGAGTATCCATGGAAGCTGGCAAATACAAAAAAATGTAGCACCATGACAAAAGTTGCTTGTGTTGATGCATACTTGCAATCCAATGCCCTGGTTGAATAGTTCAAGCAACATAATCTCAATGAAATTAGACCTGGCTTCGAAGAAATTTTCTGCACTATACCCTCCAACCTGAAGATAATAGAGCAGAATATTTCTTCTCACATCTAACCAAAATGTCTGTTTTAAAAGCTCAAATTCATGTACCAACTTTAAAAAAAAAGCTTTGAATATATAAACAAAAACAAAGCTTTTGAAAAGTTGCCACAGTACACCACCCAGAATATGAATAGAATTAACTTTCTGAAGAGTGAAGACTATAATATAAAAAACAAATATTATGTACACATAGAAGAAAGTGTTTTGTGACTGTAGACTGTATTGACTGATGGAAAAGAGGAAACTCTTAATTTCTAGTGCTCAGTCATACCCTCATTTTCTAGCTGTTTGAACCAAGCTTGAAACATTTTATTTTCAAATATTTTCCTTAAAGAAAAGAAGAAAACTTTCATCTCTATTTACACCCCCCTCCCCTTTTTTTTCGGTTTGTTTACTTTTCGTCTTTTGTTTTGAACGTAAGTTGGCAGTATTTATAAATTGACAAGAAGTTTTTCATAAACTACTTAAAAAGAAGCAATGCAAAAAATAAATCGTACGTTTAAAACATTGAGATCAAGGTTTATACATACCTACGGCTACGATAACAGCTGTGTCAGCGTCATTGACGTTACAAATATTTTCCACTTCCAGGGATGACGTGCGACGTTCTTCTTCAGACATGATGTTTAGCTTCAGGGGTGTTTTAAATACGAAAGATCAGCCGTGTTCCCGATCTAATAGGGTTGAGTTGGCATGTTTCCTATGTTGATATTATAATGAAAAATACAAATATCGCCATCGGAGAACGCTACTCCAAATTTTTCACTGAATTGTTCATCTTAAAACTTTTCAGAAGACCATTTCCCGTTTAGCATGCGCAGGAAAACGGAAGCGACTGTGACCATGTGCAAGCTACGAATCTGCGCTTTAATTGGATAATAATTATGGAACTATATAACGTCAGGAACATGCCGGGCAAGGCATTGAACAGGGGGACCTTGGTGAAAAAAACCGTGCCGCGAATGTAAAATTCCGAAAACAGCGATTCCGATTCGAACACGTTATATCTAAACGATTCCATATCAAAAGAAACAAATTTTTTAAAGATTTTAAACAATGTTTAGATAATTAATTAATGTAAAAAAATTATATCTTTATATAGTTTTATCTGTAAAAATTTGACATCAAAATATTGCATTTTCATGTAAAAGCAGCTACCGGAAAACAAAATGGCGGCCAAAATAACGATAAGTCGGCATCTCTATAATGGGCACAACTCCTATAAAAAGTATTTTCGAATTTCAGAAAGAGTGGTCAGTGCAAAGCTTCTGCTAAAGTGTTTAAAAAATCTGATTCGAAATGAAATTGGCACAGCAATAGCAATGCGACCGGATGCTAGGATAGACTGACGCACGTCATCACCATTTATGTCGGTCAAAAGCCCACTAGGGCTTGTGTTGTATTGTTATTTAAATATGCCGACTATAAATAAAACTTATCTTATCTTATCTTATCTTATCTTATCATACCAACGCTCAGCATTGAGATGGGTGACAAAAATGGGAAACAGTTGGTAAAAATGCAAGTAGGTGGTGACTAGTTCTAATAATAAAACCCTAAATGCTCGCTTACTCGCAAGGGTTATAAC
Organism: Bathymodiolus brooksi; assembly: GCA_963680875.1. Lineage (NCBI taxonomy): Eukaryota > Metazoa > Mollusca > Bivalvia > Mytilida > Modiolidae > Bathymodiolus > Bathymodiolus brooksi. The sequence goes on along the minus strand of OY804580.1, from coordinate 48,884,351 downwards.
GGGATTCCATTACACGTAATGGAGCAGCCGCCGAGATTTTTTGCGCTCGCTTACAGAGCTTCTGACGCCTGCATTTATCAATAATAAGACATAACCTTTCCTTTTGTCCATTATTATAACAAGTTTTTATCACCTACCAGTATTTTAGAATGTAATTCCCACAAAATAAAATCTTCTCTTTGAAAATTTTGAATTTCGTCATTTCCGGCCTCACTATTTGGATGTCGATACCATATTTGGCGATTTAGGCGTGAATGTTTACCAATCGTAACTACTCGGCCATTCTCGCTACCCTGCAAATAACAGGGTAGCGAGAATGGCCGAGTAGTTACGATTGGAATGTTTACATCAGGTTGTAATAAGAAATACCATATTTAGAAAAGCTCCGCCTTCCGTAATTTCCGGTTATGGAAAACGATCGATAAATTTGAAAAAGGTTGTTGCTAACTTTGAAAAGCATATATTTCTCAGCCAAACCGATTTAACAAGGACTGGGATCATCAGTAATTGTTATAATGAAATGTTTGAAGCGTAAATAGTGAGTTTTTATGTTTCAACTGCAACTTTTTTTTTGCCCCATTGTGACGAATGGGACCGCGTTGTAGCTCTGCCGAGACACAAGTTTGTCACAGGAGCTACATTATTGCAGCTAGGTGGTGACAAGCATTCAGAAATAGATGGGTGTAATATTTCCAAGACAATTTCTTTTAAATTTTGGATTTTAAAATATGGGTCGCCAATATCGGAATGGTTGTGGTTTTCGCTTTTCGAATATATGAATCGGCATTGAATCGGAGGTGTTTTTCAAACTTCAGCGGCACCACCGTATAACTCAACAGTCGGTCTTGAATCAGATCTATGGGGCTTGAATATTCCAACAGGGGTCTAATTGCAATCGGTAGAGTACGGGATATTTGTATTTTTTCCCTCTTCTATTTTCATAAGCTAAAATAAGAGATCAAGATCAATGACAGTCAGTTACGTGTATTTAATCTAATGAAACGTAACAGGAACCGTCATGGTTGTGATTGTATGGTAGCTGGATTTACAACTACCCATGCAATCAGTGCCTATCGGCTATCATCATTTAAGTTATGAGTTCGAGTCCAGCTTATCTTCTTTAGGTATACAATACTCCTTCAAGACGTTGAAGATTACGTACTGTTATGAAGAGGTGTACTCGACATTACATTATGCAAAGGGACTTGTTCCCGGCCACTATTTTTCCCCGCTGATTTTTTTTACTGTCAATGTATTACCCACTTAAGTGTTAAAAGTGGGTAATACATTGACAGTAAAAACAAATTCAGCGAGGCAAATCTGATGAAACAAATTGTCTTTAAATTTGCCGCCAATATTCAAAAGTTACTATATCTGATGATCTTACTTTGATAAAGGGGAGTAACTCAAAACCGATATTCGAGTAAATATAAACTGGTAATTTGTGTATATCTTATCTTTAATATACAAATGTACAGAGGTTCCCTGCGTTTTTTATACTGTATATATTTTACTCTCTGTGGTGAGTACACACGGAGTCAATATTAATATTGTCAATGGATCTTAGATACACACGCTATCCGTTGTTAAAAATATCAGCCAAGGGGAGATAATTACATATTACAGCAACTAGATTTATTTTTTACAAGTAATAACTCACTAATAAATAAAATAGAAGTGATACCGGGTTTTTCTGATCACGAAATAGTGTACATTGAAGCCAACTTAAAACCCAGAAAAGTAGTCAAACCACCAAGAAAAGTTTTTCTTTATAATAAAGCAAACACAGAAAAAATCAGTGAAAACTTGAAGACAATAGACTTAAATAGCCTCATGACAGACCAAAACCCAAACATAGACCATCTATGGGAACACTTTAAACAGAAAATTCTTGACATCATGAATGAATTTATTCCAACCAAAATGATAAATAACTCCAAGAGAAAACTACCCTGGATTAAGACAAGGAAATACAATTTCTGATCAGAAAAAACCCCCCAAACTGTACAAGAGAATGAACCAACACAGAAACACAAAAACAATACAACAATATAAAGACACTAAGCAAAGGTTCCAGAAAGAAACTAGAAGAGTATACTGGAACTATCTCGAAAACATAATATGCTATGACGAAAATTCAGAAAAAGTACAAAAACAGAACAAATTCTGGAATTATATACGAAACACTAAGAAGGACAGCTCAGGAGTTGCACCTTTGAGACAAGAGGAGATGCTTATTGATGACACAAGACAAAAAGCAGAAATTTTAAACAAACAATATCATTCTGTATTTACACCTGAATGTGAAAATGAAGAACTGCCATCTCTCACAGACAATTATTCATCTATGCCTGAAATCACAGTTACAGCCAACGGTACTGAAAAACTACTAAGCAAACTAGATCCATCTAAAGCCACAGGTCCTAAGGAAATTTCTTCACGTATTCTCAAACAATATGCACATGAATTTGCACCTCTTCTAACCACCATATTCAATACATCTTTATCAAGAGGTGAGGTACATGTACCCACAGATTGGAGGCAAGCAAACTTAATTCCAATCTTTAAGAAAGGGGAAAAGTACTTAGCTAGCAATTACAGGCCAGTATCATTAACATGTATATGTTGTAAACTTCTTGAACATATTGTTGTCAGTAACATGTTAAAACACCTTGATCAACATAACATCTTGGTTGATTGTCAACACGGCTTCCGATCAAAACGCAGTTGTGAAACACAGTTACTCACACTCAGTCATGAACTACTAAACAACTTACATACTGGTAAACAAACTGATCTAATTATTCTGGATTTTTCTAAGGCATTTGACAAGGTCCCCCACAAGAAACTGTTAAGGAAATTAGACAATTACGGCATCAGGCGAAACATCTGGAATTGGATCTCTGCTTTCCTTAACAATAGGAAACAACAGGTAGTTCTTGATGGTGAGGTTTCTAGTCAAATGCCTGTTGTCAGTTGTGTTCCGCAGGGGTCGGTCCTTGGGCCGCTGCTCTTCCTTGTGTTCATTAATGACTTACCATCATCAGTCTCATCTAAAACACGCTTATTTTTCAGATGATTGTATCTTATATCGAACAATAGAAAACCACCAAGACTATGTCACTCTGCAAATGGACTTAAATAAATTAGCACTCTGGGGATCAACATGGGGTATGCAGTATCATCTGCAAAAGAGTAATTCTTTAAGTGTAACAAGATCACACACACCTCATGCATTCAATTATACACTCAAAGGTCACATACTCGAGTCAGTAAATACTGCAAAATATTTAGGTATCACTTTGTCAAGCAATATGTCATGGGACACACACATCAATAACATTACTGCAAAAGCTAATAAGATCTTAAGCTTTTTGCATATAAACTTGCAGATCAAACAGGAAGAGACCAAAAGTCTGGCATACAAATCCATGGTAAGATCAAACCTGGAGTACTGTTCTTCAATTTGGGCACCTCATACTAAACAACACATTGACAAAATAGAAAGTGTACAAAGAAGAGCAGCCTGATATGTAACAAAAAGGTATCACAACACAAGCAGTGTTACATCTATGCTTAACCACCTAAATTGGAACACACTTGAAAACAGAAGAAACATCAATAGAGTGACTATGTTGTATAAGATCACACACAACTTAGTAGCAATAGATCATAACCTCTACCTTGTCAAACAACCCATCATGCACACCAGGAATTCTAACATTTTACAGTACCAACTTTTCAATACCAGAACAAATTATTTCAAGTACAGTTATTTCCCACACACAGTTGTCTTATGGAATTCTTTGTCACATGCAACACTCATGGCATCCACTTTGGACCAATTTAAATCATTGGTCCAAAGCCATTACTACTAAACAGCAAACTTCAGTCTGTAAATAAATTTTGTATATAATTTTATCTTGTCACTGTTTATATGATCTGCACTCTTTTTAGAAATTTTTTGTCTGTTCGCGCTGCGCCTGACAAGTAATCATCACCATTGATGGATTGTCGTAAAATGTAGATGTAGATGAATTACATACAGCCTTGTATCTCTAATACATGTATGTTTGATGTTTTTGAGATGATTAGAAAATCCAAGGACGTATATATCATATTTGATCCAGTGTACTAAGCAAAAATAATGCATTTGGGAAAAAAATTATGACCCTTTATTACTGGGAGTGAAAAAGAAAACTAGGTCTAGGTTTAAACAAGGACGTATATATATGAGACATCACATTAAAGTCCATGAAATAGTCTGTTGCAGATACCTACATAATTTGACATGCAGTGAAACCTTTCTAAATTAAACAATTGAAAAATCATTCTACCAGTAATTAAAATCAGATCTTTTATTGCTCCCCCCTTTTCTGTTATGTGACACATCAGAAAAAGGGGAAGTAATTAAAGGCCTAATTTTGATTACCCTGTATAGATTAATTGTGGACTGCATGTAATATAATGTTTGTTGTACAAACATTATATTACATGCAGTCCACATCATGACATGTATACTGCATTTACTTGAATACCTGTCTATTGCAAACACCTCTCAATAAGGGGCGGTACCATATACTTTTACCCACCTAAAATGGTCTTTGGAACATCCTGATTTTAAAGAGTATTATATAAGATATTCAAGAAGATTGTTCAAATTTTAATAAAAAGTACTGCTTGTTAATAGTGAAGTATTGGTAGATTTGAAAAATATTGAAATCCCTGTATACATGTATAGTTTCATTAAAAAATGTGGATAAAAAAGACACAAATATCATCATTTTTAAAATAATTTTATATTGTTATTACAGGTTAATGTTTTGAAGTAGGAACAGAAGATTAGAATTCCATCCACCAAGATATAACTGTTGTAAGTGGCATTAAACACCATAACCCTAACACCAAACCATCATGGCCGATGACATTCCACAGAGACTATGTCTAGGTATTGACCTTGGGACGACCTCAGTAAAGACATATCTGATCAACAGTCAAACTAACCATGTCATACATTTAGTATCAAAACCAAGTCATGCAGAGGTCGAAAGTCACATTGGTGTGAAAGGGTCAGAGCAAAATCCACATCTCATTTTAAAAACATTGAAAGACTGCTTAGAAACAATTCCACAGGAAAAACAAATGCTAGTGGATACACTATGTGTGACGGGACAAATGCATGGTGTCATGTTGTGGTCAGGACAATCGATGAAAAATGATTTCAGTCATCAATTTGATCAGATAAATGGAAATGACTCAAAAGTTAAAACAAGCAATTTGTATACTTGGCAAGATCAGAGATGCTCAGGGGAGTTTTTGTCCTCGTTGCCGAAACCCGATTCCCACCTAGCCATAGCTACAGGTCATGGATGTGCAACATTGTTGTGGTTACATAGACATCAGCCTGAGATGTTGACCGGTGCATTTGATTGTAGTGGGACATTGATGGACTACCTTGTAGCTGGGTTATGTGGATTGGACAAACCTGTCACATCTGTACAGCTTGCAGCTAGCTGGGGATACTTCAATACCAGGGAGAGATCATGGAACTACTCTCAGTGGGTATATACATATAAATCAGGAGTTAAGTATCCATTTCTCGTAAAAACATATATACAGTAAACCCCCTCTTATCTAAAGCCACTCCTTCTGCAATGAAGAAGTGGCCTTATTAGAGGGATGGCCTTCCTGTAGGGAGACAATTTAGTAATATTTTTAGTGCATCTGAAATCTGGCTTGGTAAGACGGATGACCTTTCAAGAGGGGGACTACTGTATCTGAGTATTTCTCAGGTATTTAGGACATTTTAAAGTATCGGAGCATTTTTGAGGTACATGTATCTGAGATATATTAAGCTGAAAGATACTACAAATGGACCAAACTTGTTGGATCAAGTAATCTGAGGAATTGACTTTTACCAGTTCAAGATAAGAAGAGTTTGAAGATACCAAAGGGGTAATCAGAATCCGTATGTCGAGAAAGAACAGACAACACAATGACCAAAACATGATTCATCTGTGACAGTATTTAAGTCAAATATTTTTTTATTTACAGGATTTGTTACCCTTTACTAAGGTAAACTACACATTGCAGCAGATAAAATGAATATGAAAATAACTGCATATGCAAATAAAAAAAAAATGCTTTGGGTACACTAAAAATAATATTAGTTTAGTAAAACTGGCAATAAATATTGCTGTTTTATACTATAAATATAATTGCATTGCATTTATTTACACCACATTTTGATAGTTAAAATTCAAAAATTTATTTGTTAATTAAATATTAATTAATTACCAAGCCATGAAGTGTATTTCTATCAACATATGTTATTGTATATGTCATGTTCTTTGTTAGTATTTAAAGATTTGAGGTGAATGGTACATGTTGATCTTGTTGATAATAAATGGTGAAATTGTTGGCCGTCAATGTTTAAATCTTCTTTTCCATAACTGTAATTTCTATTTAAAAAGACTGAACAAAAATTGATCTGGCTAATTCCATCTATGATTGATCAATTGATTGCTGTTAACGCCAACTAAAGCAGTATATCAGCTACATTTTTGTATATCGTGGCGTAATCCCATCTCTGTAAAAGCCATGTCATTTTGAAAGTACAGTAGCAACCACACGTGACAGCCATCAATCTTATTGATATTAGCAATTAAACGGTCACAGTACCAAATGGGCAAACAAATCAGTTTCAGATCCAGGGGAGAAGTGGGGGAAGGAGTGCTTTGGGGGATCTTAGGGTTGTTCAACTTGTACCCCCCTTCTTTCTTGACTTGGAAAAAATAATGATTATGTCAAAAAAACAACATTGATTAACCTCTATCTTTTTCACAAGAATTCACTTCCTATTTATTTTTACAAAATCAGCATATTGTTTGTTTTCCTTGTATGTGTCATATTTCTCTGTATTTTAGATTGACTGAAGCTGGTTTACCTGTTAATCTGTTACCCTATGTTGTCTGTGCTGGACATAAAGCTGGAGTACTACAACATAACTTATTAAGTATAAAAGCAGGAACACACGTCTTAGCTGCTCTAGGAGATTTACAGTGTGCTGTGTATTCAGTTCTTACAACACCACAGAATGCAGGTAATGGCTGGGTTATATTAAATACACCAAATTGTTGCTTTCATTTTATTCTTAAAAAAAAAACAACACTGCATCAGTGGTGTGATGGGTAGTGTACTCACCTCGAATGTGGTAGTTCATGGTCTGAGCCCTTGTCCTGTCAAATCAAAGACTATAAAATTGGCTGTCGTTCCACTCCCACACATTATTAGAGGCAGCAAGTCTTTGCTCTTACTCCATAATCCAGCATGTTTATCTAAGAAACAGCAAATACTACTTTAATAGTCATTTATAGTATTACATGATATAACAAATACAATCCCTAAATAAAGGTAATAACAAAATTACCGAACTCCGAACAATCTTACAAAGGGAAAGTCAAAACTCATAATTATATAAACAGACAAAATCAGTCAACAACCGGAAAACTGTGAAAACCGTAATGACCCTGACTTGGTACAGGCATTTCTAAAGAAATGGTGGGTTGAATCAGATTTTAAGGCGCCAAACCTCCCGCTCTCATTACGGTTCAAAGGTTCCGGCTGTCACTGTAACAGTATTTAAATACAGGAACAAAATAGGTAAAATAGTTGTCAAAGCAGTACCATATTCGGTGACGTAAATGTCAAAAATACTTTTACGTCACACATTGACAAAAAAATTCTTGACATTTGTGACTTCTTTATCTTTATACATTTTCACTATATGAAAATGCATCGCTTATAATTTTTTCTGCAGAGACGGAATATATTTCGACAAGATATTGGTATCGGAATATAAACTTTTTAAGAGATCGAATAAGGCGAATCTTTTTATAGCCCTGGTCCAGTAGCCTGTTTCTCAGATGAAGATGACGTTTCAGGAAATCAGAATAATTGCTACTGGCCCTTGCATAGCGAATCAATTGCAAGATGTAAACACCATATGCAGGAGAAGCTGGTATATTGCTGCACATGTTTGGAAAATTTATGATTTTAAAATTGAAGTCGTCCCGCTTATCATAAATTTTAGTACTGAGTTGACCACTGTCGTCAAATTCGAGGTATAAGTCCAAAAATGATGCGGACGAAGCTGTATCGGTGGTCTCTTTAACTTCCAGCTCTGGAGGATATATCAATGGAAGAAATTCTGCAAATCTAGAATTATTGATAGATAAAACGTCATCAATATACCTGTATGTGAAATTAAAGGCTCTAGCCTCATGAATCTTCTTATCTTTTACAAGCTTTTGAAGAAACTCCGACTCATATGAGTATAAAAATAAATCGGCTAGAAGAGGGGCACAATTCGTACCCATTGGTATGCCGACGACCTGCTGAAACAGTGTCCCTCCAAAGGAGACAAATATGTTATCGATGAGGAACTCCAGCATACTGATCACTTGTTCCTCGGAGTAGCATGTTTTACCTTTATGAATTTTGTTTGAAAAATATGTGGAATTGTAGCCTAACACAACAAATTTTGAGCCATAGTTTCTATGACTAAAAGCTTTATGAATTGTTTCTTTTAAGCCGGTTTTTAATTTGTCATGCGGTAGGGTGGTATATAGAGTTGAAAAATCAAATGTTTTGATGGAGGATACCTGAGAGAAAGATCTTGATTTCAGGTTATCCAAAAGATCTTTAGAGTTTTTCAAAATCCACATGTGATTTATGCCACTACGCGAGTAAACAGTTTCACAATATTTCTGTTGTCCCTCTTTTACTGCAGACAGAATCTTTGTCAGGTGAATAGACAATTCTTTCGTCGAACAAGTTGATGATCCCGCTATGTACCTTTCTTTGTATGGTGTCTTATGGAGTTTAGGTATCCAATATAAGTAGGGTAAATCCTCAGACTCTTTACCAGAGGGAATGTTTAAAGAGGTCATGAATGATCTGTGGTTAGCTAGGATTTCATCTTTGTCGAACGAAGTTGGTTTGTATGTGATATTACTAGAGGTGTTGCTATTTATGCCTAATTCCTTGATTAGGCATTCGAAGTAATATGATTTACATACAAACACGATATTGTTGGAAGCCTTGTCCGCAGGAACGATAACATATTTGTCATGAAGAGAGGAAAGACACTTAACAGCTTCTTGGTCTTTAAATACAGACTTAGGTCGACTATTAACACAATTTTTGAGTTTGTGAATCCGACCTTGTACTAGAGACCTAATTGTTCTAACCCAGTCTGACAAGGACTCTAACTCAGGATCTTGGTCTACTTCTCTCTTTATCCACCTTCTGGCATAATCTTCAACAGCATCCATAATTATCTTGAAATTATGTTTCCAATTGATGTGTTGAGGTTCTCTGAATTTAGGACCATGAGAAATCACCTTTCGGAGACTCTCATGTTGAATGATATTCAGATCACCAGTGATTACATGTCCAGATGGGTTGTATTGAAAAGGAGAGTGGGAGCAGTCACAAGTCAGAGGGTTCTTAAGGTACTCTTCTATGTTAATATCTTGCAATGCTTCTTTGTAGTTGAAAATTTTACGGCCAATGCTGTTAGTGTAGCTATAGGAGACAATGGGAACAGATTGATTTTTGAAATATGGTGGAATTTCTTTTACGATCTCTTTTCTATTAAGAATGTTGCTGATGTTAATGGCATCGATTCCTTTGTTAGCAAACGGAATATGGAGGAATTTTCTGTTGTTATCATGAAGAGGTTCAGATCGAACTGGTTTAAAAAGACGAAAGGACGCCACGTCACATATAATACTAGACAATCTGTACTTAGGAGAAAAAGGATCTACGCCTCCTTTGTCAAGTCCAAAATCTTTAAGATCTTTGAGGTAGTTTACAGGTAGTGAAAATAAGATTGTACGAATATGATGAATTCCAAGAGGTTTCTGTATATTAGAAAGTAAATCATTAAAAGTATCTTGTAACGTTCTTGGTTTAGAGGACTTTTTAACATTAGGATGTTGAATTCTTTTATGACCATGGCTACGTTTAGTTCTTGGAATAGTATTAAAAAGGCTCATCACGTTGATTTCGTTGCATCCAGGACTTGACAAATTTCCCACTCCTTTGATGTTATCATTGCAACCACATGATTCAAATCAGATATACAAAATATAGATAGAAGTTTGGGGAATCACCTTAGAACAAGTTGACTTAATTTTGTTATACAGTCATCCCCGTCTTGTTAAGCCACTCCCACCAAGGATGACCTCTCTGATCAGGATAGATTTCAGATGCACTGAGATAGTAAAATACAATTAAATTGCCCACTAAAGGGAGACTACCCCACTTTTGTTATTGTATATGGGATAGCTTTATAAGAGCGAGACTACTATTGCTACTGAACAGTTTACAGTGGGTAATAGGAACACATATTTTATGATTTTATGAATAAATACTTTCCTCTGTAATTTGATGGAATTAATTTTTGTATTTTTAGTCTTAAATATGAGCACTTCCTGTCAGTTAGCTTTCTCCGTCAACAATAATGACTTAGTTCCCTTGGTTGCAGACAGCACATGCCCAGTGCAGTATTTCCCTTACTTTGAGAACAGTTACCTAGCAATAGCAGCAAGTTTAAATGGAGGAAATGTATTGACCCATTTTGTTGCCATGCTACAACAATGGCTGTCATGTTTTGGTAAGATTAATTTTGTTGCCATGCTACAACAATGGCTGTCATGTTTTGGTAAGATTAATTTTGTTGCCATGCTACAACAATGGCTGTCATGTTTTGGTAAGATTAATTTTGTTGCCATGCTACAACAATGGCTGTCATGTTTTGGTAAGATTAATTTTGTTGCCATGCTACAACAATGGCTGTCATGTTTTGGTAAGATTAATTTTGACAGTGTAATTACATATAATACATACAAACCTTGTTTTGTTGAAGTCGAAAGCAGCAATGATATTATTTTGAGTGATTGTCGTTTAATGCCAACTCAGCAGTTTTTCAGCTATATCATGGCGAGAACAAGTTAATTTTAAATGAGATGAGATGAGACGCTAACCATTACACCATCGATGCGGTTGATATTATTTTGAAATGGTTGAGTTAATTAGGATATATTAAGCTGAAAGCGGTGGAGTACTACAAACAAACTAAATTTTTAATTCAATTATCCAAGGAATCTTGTTATCTAACTTCAAAGGAAGGAAGTTTCAACTGTAAATTAATTATTAAGAAAGCCTCTTAGATGCATGAGAAAAGTTATATTTTATTCTACACCAAATATGGATAAAACACCATGTAAATTTTAATCTGTTGTTGAATAAAAACACAGATGTACTACTAAGATATTTTTGTCATTTTATACATTAAGTGGCATAAATCAACTAATCATTGTAGAAATATTGTGTATTGAGAGTTTCATACATTTAAGCCAATAAAAAAAATATGTTTGTTTTGGGTTTCCCCACTTACCATAAAGTTTTTAGTGATGTAAATAGAATGCACTCCAAAACCTCAGCAAATTCCGGAACAGAAACATGTTTTCAACAACTTTATTTTAATACTGCATCAGTTATTTCCAGTTTAGAATTGTCATGTCCTAAATCGGAATATGTTCCAATTACAAATCGTGGTGTCCCTAATCGGAATTCCACTTTGGGGGATCTCAAATCTTAATGGGATTTCCAATAAAATATTTTGTCTTATTATAAATAAATATTAAAAGTTTCAAATTATTGTGGGGTGTTAGATATAGAAATGCAGAAAACACAAATTCTTGGATAATTACAATGTATTTATCAAATGATTTAACAATAAAAAGCTCATCTTGTATCATATATAAAATATTATGGAAGTATGATTTGGGCCAAGACAGAATGTCGAGCAGCGTGCTTGTTTAATCTTTAATAATTGATTGTACAAATCGTCTTGAGGTTGAAACTGTAATAAAACATCATTTCTGAAGATAATTCATAATAAATAAATATAATTTTAAAAGTCACTAAACAGACTATCGCATACAGGTAGATTAAGCTAACAAGCAAAATCACTTGCTTTGACTATGTAAATGACCATGATTATTTGATTAGAAATAAGATCAAATTTTTTTTATGAATTTCTTTCTGGAGAAATAATATGAACTTTATGAATAAAATATGAATAAAAACTAAAGTTCTCCTCCCACAGGCGTAGGTGACCTTAGCTGATTTTGGCTATCCTGATGAAGATTATTCCAGAAACGGTGTCGTGCACACTAAATTTGATATCTACATTTGTTTTTGTCAATAGGTTTTAACATTGAAGAAGATAAAGTCTGGAGCACTCTCTTGAATCTATCAATGGAAAATACAAATTCAGAATCTGTGAAAATTATACCAACACTTTTTGGAGAACGACATAATCCACAGCAGACGGCATCAGCATCTGGTTTTAATGCTAATAACCTTGACCTATCAACTATATTTAGATCTATATGTTGTGGTCTTCTTGACAATTTATGCTCTATGATGCCGGATTCATTTTTAGAGAAGAATGGAATTACAAATCTGATTGGATCAGGGTCTCTTATATCTAGAAATGAAATTATGAAACAGGAAGTAGAAAAGCATTATGGGAAATTAAGTGTAGAGTTTGGCAACAGTTGCGATTCTGCTACTGGTGCTGCTATGTATGCATCAAAATACTGTAATGAACGTAGACAATAACAGTATTATTGCTGTATGTAACTTGATAATACACATTTTGGCCTTATTGTACCAGTAATAAAATTTACAATAAGGAATTTAATTTCATACTCATATCCCAAAATTATCGGGCTGTCGTGGTCGTGATCGTAATTATATGGTAGCTGGATTTACAACTACCTATGCAATCAGTGCCTATCACAAGTACGAATCCCGCTCAGGCGAGGTGTACTCTATACAACATTTATACAATAATATTGTGTTGTCCCATGTTATATGCCGAAATATGTCCCAAGGTTAGAAGGCATAATGCACGACCCGAGTATTTCTGTTATCTATTATAAAACCGGAGTATTCCGACATCCTTTACAATCCAACACATTTCCCTGGTCCCTTGATTAGACAGGTTCCACTGTATACTATACTTTGTGTGTCTTTTACAAAATATGTGTGCCACACACTGCTTCCCATGGATGCATATAAAATAAGTGTACATCAGTAAATTATTGTGAGTGAGTGATTGTTGTTTAATGCCAAATGAGCTAATTTTCAGACATATCATGGTGAGAACAAGTTGCATTTCCATGATGGTGTCTACATTGTACAAGACCAACAAGCTTTGCTAGCTCACTGAAACACAAGTCTGTAGGTAAACATGTGGCTCCACTCCAACATATTATCCTGATTCTGAATCGACCAATCTTTGCTCTTTCTCCTTTATGCTGGGTGTTTAGCAGAGAAGCAACAAATACAAATTTCGTAGTCTTTGGCTTGTATTATGAGACAGAATGTGATAAAGGCAACTTTTGAAGAAAATGGATTGCGATTTCTTTTATGTCTGCTCTGTAACACTGCTAACAAACAAAAACAACATAGATTTATTGTGTACTGTTTAATTTACTAGCGATAACATGAAAATATACATTGTACAAAACAATAACAATGTTAGAAAGAAATACAGACACTATCTTACTGTATAAAACAATATGGCCGGATAATCTAAAGAACTAAAAAATTCTTAGATGATAATAATTTATCTTGTAGACCTCATTAACTAAGTAATTGTAAAAAAAAATACACCTCAGATCTTAAAAAAGTGGACAGACGGCAGGGGAAATTTGTGACAATATTATAAAACAAAACAAAGTTTAAGGGGCATAATTCAAAAATGTTAATGCCAACTTTACACACAATATATCTTGTGGATTTTACATACAACATTTGAGACCAAAAATAAATATTAGAGACCAATCAGAGATCACCCTCTTCTAGGGAACCACTTTAAAAAATCACAAATCTTCATTATCTATGTAGATTAAACCTCTTATAAGAGAAGAACTGTTTTGAAAGTCCACATTTGGGTGGCAAAAGTAATGGTCTGTCAAGATTTTCAGAGATCAACTGTCTTCAAGGATTACACTTTGTTGCAACAGTGGTATTCTACCAAGACATGTTTCGCTGTAATTCATTTAAGCAAGAAAACTGCAGCAGAGCTGCGAAAGGAGTCGATTAAAAAAAAACATAAATTAAATCAAAGTATCCAATATCTCATTTTATTTAACTAAAGATTTTTCGTCGTATTTCAAGATTATATAGGATTAAACACTGTTTTTTAGGAAATTATCTATGTATAAACTCCGTCAGCTCACTCACAAACATAATTTCCTAAAAACACAGTGTTTAATCCTTATAATTCTTATTCTTGGACATCGTGTTTGTTTTCGACGCTAAATACTATTAAAGAAATACCCAAGGAGAGCCTCAAACAATGGACATACAATACACATACGATTACGAGTAAACTGAAAAAAATCCGCGAAATGTTATTGACGACTTTGGAACATAACCAACATGACGTCATTGATGTCATATGAAGACTTCCAGTTTGAAACGTAAAGATTAGACGTTATTTGGCTTCGTGTACACTTCAAGTTTGATACAATTTAACTAAAATAAAATTTCATGGTAAGCTTTTTAATTATTTTTGTGTATTGTTGAAAATATGACATGTAGGATTTCACTTGGTAAATACCAGTTACAATTAACTTCCGGCAATGTGTTGCCATGGGATCCATTCCGACTATACTGTTTTCGTTCCTTAGGCACGAAGACTTTTGAAATTTTGTTCATAAAGGTCGTGCCTTTGGCACGACTAGTAAATTAATTTTATTATATCAATATAAGATATGCCTTTGAAACGAAAATTTAATGTTTCTTTGTCTATGAAAATAAAGGGCGATTCAACTTCCATCAAGGTGTTGCCATGGGACCCATTTGCAACATTTAATGTGGCCGTGCTGATTCATTCTTTTGTTCATATCGGGTGTGCCTTCGGCACGACGATTTTATTTCTTTATTCGTAGTGTTCGTGCCTTCGGCACGACACAAAGTTTATTATTTATTTCATTTACGAAATCTTCAATGACAATTCTGCCTTCTTCAAGTTCGAAAGTAAAACTCTGTTTTCTATTTGAATGATATAGTAGTGCCCAAGGCACGAAAACGTAAGTTTTAATTCTCAATATAATTTTATAAAGTCATTATTTTATTTTATTTAGTTTCGTGTTGGTCGCGCCTTTGGCACGACAAAGTTGTTCAATTACGAAAACAGACAAATGGCTTAAATGACTTCCGCTTCCGATTTCAAAGTGTTTACAAGTATCAACCATGTTCGCTTCGCTCACAGCTGGGTTGATAAAAAACAGATCAACACCTTTTTGCAACAAAAGGAAGAATTACTCTGGAAAAGTGAACTGGGAAAATGAAATTTCTTCACAGGGAGGTGTGGCTAAAAGTTACTAAGTAAAAATGTCATGACAGTTATAATTTATTATGCAGAATTGGTTTTTGTTGGCAGTTAAATAATTTATTATGCAGAATTGGTTTTTGTTGGCAGTTAAATTTAATCACAGCATTTTATATTACCAGTATGTCCAATTAGTAAACATATCTAAATGTTTTAGAAATTGAAACAAAATTGAGGGCTACTTCCTTTTTTTTTTGGGGCACCATCTGGCTGTGGTAATATCAAGTCTCACATGGAAAAAAAAAGCCTCTATACAAATTAGTTACACATTAAACGAACAAACTATATGGACATTTTTCATCCCATATGTAAACATTTTCCTCAAAACCTTTCCTCAAAAAATATTTCTCTTGTGTAAAAAAAACCCAAACAAAACCTTCCTTATAACAGATTTCTAGCTAATGAGCATTTTACTAAAAATATACAAAATGTAAATATAAATAAAGGTACAAAATAAATCTAAAAAAAAACAACAACATACAAAAATAAGTATTTATAAATGTACATATAAAAAATATCACAGAAAAAATAAGTACACCATATGAAGAAAATATATAAATATATTGTCTCTGAATAGAATATTTATTAGTACATGTGCAATGAAACCTGTCTAAACCAAACCCTGAATAAACCAAAGACCTGCCTAAACCAGACAGACTTTACAGTCCTATCTACTGAACCCTCAGTAAACCAAAAACCTTCCTAAACCAGACAGACTTTACAGTCCTATCTACTAATTTGAACCTGTGTAAACCAAACACATGTCAACTGAACTAATTCTTCTGTCCCAAAGGGATTCGGTTTAGACAGGTATTACTGTATGAGGTAGACTTGTTGAGCAATTTTCTCACCTATTCTCAGACGAGAAAAAATAAATTTTATATTCAGAGGCAAGGCATGTATATTCTGTATTTTTCCTGCAGCAATATAAATATAGCAAAAAAAATGAAAATAAGCCACGAAAAGAGTGACTTCAGAAAATGCAAAGTAAACCTGACGTCACAAGTGAAATATTAAGGAGACTTAGTGTAAGATCATAAAAAAAGACAATATTAGTACAGGTAACATATGACGGGGGTACCAGAAAAAATCTATATTCCAGTCCATGCAATTTGCCTACTCAAATAACACAAGTGTAGGATAAAAAAAGTTATCATCATTCCCTCCGGTTATATCTACCTGCTGATTCCATAAGCAAAACTTGTATCAAAGTTCGTGTGAGCTGAGCTGGACTTATCAACAGTGAGCAGGAGTTATCACCAAATTCTCCCAACATTTAAATGATAATTCCTGTGAAGATGACAAAAGTAAATAAAATTCAGCAACACCATTAGCTAGTTAACATTTTATTTCTTAAACATATATCAAATTAGGAACTGTCGTGTCAGCAATATCAACAAACATCGTCCTACAAAAATTTACTTGTCACAATTCTTGATAACCTCTGCTGAGACATCATAATTTTTACGTCATAAGTGAGGTCGTGACCTTTATGTTTTCTAAAACGGAACGGCATTGCGGTGAATTGCCGACTTTGATGTTTGTAATAAAAAAAACCCAATGAATATCACCATTAAAGGAAAAATTCAACAATCTTAACAATTATATAAACCTGTAAAAATGAATGGTATATTTGCAAACTACTTATGAACTATGTTTTGGGGAAGCGTATTTTGTATATTTTGAATCATGTGATTTTTCCTGCGAAAATACAAATATATATGTATCCGTGTTTATGTTTGATTTTACAGATTTAAGGATGATAAACATGTCATCTGAATGTGAATATGATTGATACTGAAAAATATCAGCCTGCTCGACAGAAAATGAAGATTGTGACTCGTTCGCTTCGCTCACTCTCCACCAAACTTCATATTCTGGCTCGGCAGGCTGATATTTTCAGTATCAATCAATTCACATCCAGATAACATATACATATACTCCAGAGTGACTGTACGAAAGCAAACATTGATATTAATGGAATCATTAACCATCACTGTTTAAGCTGTCATCATATTGTGATACATCTAAGGGGCCCTCATGGCCGTGATCATATGGTAATAAGCCTATGGGGCCTGGTTGTCATACATCTAGGAAGCCACTGTGGCTGTGATCATATGGTAATACATCTAAGGGACCTTTTGGCTGTGATAATATGGTAATAAGCCTAAGGAAGGTTCGTCACCGTGAACATATGGCGATACATTTAGCCATGAAAATGTGGTAATATGCATAGGGAGACTGGTGGCTGTGATCATATGATAATAAATCTAGGGGGCCTGGTGAGTTTGCTTCCCACCCCTGGGGGAGGTGTACTTGATAGAAACGTATGTAATAGTGGTCTTACTCGGGTACTCTGACCACATCTATATATAACTGACATTAGTTAGAATTAAAAACCACAACCCCTAACAGTAATGCATTTTTTTTTTAATAATGTTTTCATATTAAGTTTTCCTCCATATCTTGTTCCAAAACAATTTTATGTAGATGGTCATGTGCATCAGAGAAGATTACATTTTACATTTGAGTATTAAAAATAGATTTTTTAAACTCTCAAAAACTTTAGAATTTGACAGTAAAATGAAATATGCTAAAACACATATTTCTTTTCTACCAGTGGTATAATTTTTTTTGTGCTAATTTCATGAATTAGAAAAAAAATAAAACAATCCATAACGTGTCATGTGTATTAAACAAGATATCTACATCATAATTAATAAATGTCTTAAATACCCAGTTTTACTACATGTTTGTGTAGATCTATGTTAATTATTTACCCTATTACGGTAATTAAAAAATAATATATCACAAATATTACGTACTTTAAAGTGCAACATGGAATGCATATATATATATATAAATCATTGATTTTGGCAATTTGGTAACTGGGTATTATCGGTTTTGATTTTGATTCTGTGTCTGATAAGTAAACAGAACAAATACATGTACTGATTGATTGATTGATTGATTGATTGCTGTTAGGTGTCAAGAAAGCCATATATCAGCAGTCTTTATGTCAAAAATAACTAATAGTAGTCTCCTGTTTATATGGCCATGCCTTCTACAATGGAAAAACTGGCCTTATAAGAGGGGTGGCCTCTCTTAATATATTAGTCAAACCTACCCAAGTGGTCACCTCTATTAAGCAGTCACATGTTTTAAAAGGTCACCTTTTTCTTGACCTGTCGTAGAAAATTTCATTTGAATTTCTCCTGTTGTAAGAGGTCACTTGTCTTAAAAAAACACTTTTTCTTTGTCCCAAGAGTGACCTCTTAATACAGGTTTGACTGTATGTAGTACAGTTTTAAGACTTGTATTATTTAATGAATGTTATAATGGGGGCCTCGTGGTCATGATCGTATGGTAGTTGGATTTACAACTACCTATGCAATCAGTACCTATCACCACTGATGTTGTGAGTTCGAATTTCGATCAGGGAGAGGTGTACAACATTATGTGATAAAGTTAGTCAGTGACTTACGGCAGGTCCATGGTTTTTTCCGGGTCCTCCAGTTTCCTCCACCAATAAAACTGACTGCCACGATATAACTGAAATAGTGTTGAAAGTGGCATTAAATACCATCAAACATCAATGTGTAAAATTACAAGTAACAAAACAATATTTATTACCATGGTGATGACCTAAAGATTAAGCATATACCTATCAACATAAATGTTATAAAACACTTTTAAAATCTCTTCATCTGTTAGTCAAATTTGAAAGCACCCAAATGCAAATAGTACTCCACTGAAAAAAACCTCTATATCTAAGGGATATAACTCTAGTTATAAATTAAATATAATGTTACTGTATTCTATTTCAAACTACTCGGCAGTTAGCATTCTAATTTCTTCTGCTAAAACTTTTGTGATGTGCATAGCTTCTTCTACTTCTTTCCCACCGATCTGTTCTAGTGCAGCCTGCGCAGCCTCACGTACGTGGGAAATAAAATCATTTCTCCTGAAAATATTTAATTAATTGTGACTTGACTTCTGAACGATTGATGAATTAATTTCATTTTATGAGACACTTTACTTGTGCTGTTAACAGCAATTGAACATGATTAATTGATTGTTGGTTGTTTCACGTCCAACGTTAAATAATTTAATTTGATTTGAATATTTCAATCTGATTGGCTAACCCACCTGGAGAAAATTTTGGTTATACTCGATAACCTGGGTTGTTATTATGACGTCACCAACGTGTTCATCTGCCAACGACAAATTCAAATAGTCACATGAAATAATCGTAATTAAAATCGAGGAATCATTAAATTTTGTTGTAAAAATTAAATTATAAGGAATATTTGAAATTGTTGAACAGCTTATACTTGCATAACCTGGTTTGGGTCAGTTTACGCTTTTCATAAACCGCTTCACGGTTTATTAAGTGTAAACTGACCCAAACCAGGTTATATCGTATAACCTGTTCAACAATTTCAAATATTCTTTAAATATTTCATGCATGGTCAAAACGAGAATAATTTCAACAATATATATGACTTATACAGAACTGAGAGAAGAATGGCACAACTGGGGCAACAACTTTTAACTGCCAGTGGAAAAGCATGAATAGGGACGATAAAAATTAGTGTTCTACGAATGGGACTTTAACCTAAAAGAAGCTTGGCATTCTCTAAACATTGCACCCACTACGATCCTGACAACCTCAATCGAGAGGGTATCCCCTACCCATCACATATGTGCTGTGGATTGAGCCTTGGGAAATGCCACCAAAGTTTTGATTTGAAAATTTTATGCCTGTCCCAAAAATATTAATGAATTTAAAAGTTATGTCTTCTTAGGGAATGATAACAAGTGAATCATGGTGAAACAATCAAATATCTATCTACGTTACCTAGGTATAACAAGTGAATCATGGTGAAACAATCAAATATCTATCTACATTACCTAGGTATAACAAGTGAACCATGGTGAAACAATCAAATATCTATCTACGTTACCTAGGGATAACAAGTGAATCATGGTGAAACAATCAAATATCTATCTACGTTACCTAGGTATAACAAGTGAACCATGGTGAAACAATCAAATATCTATCTACATTACCTAGGTATAACAAGTGAACCATGGTGAAACAATCAAATATCTATCTACGTTACCTAGGGATAACAAGTGAATCATGGTGAAACAATCAAATATCTATCTACGTTACCTAGGTATAACAAGTGAACCATGGTGAAACAATCAAATATCTATCTACATTACCTAGGGATAACAAGTGAACCATGGTGAAACAATCAAATATCTATCTACGTTACCTAGGTATAACAAGTGAATCATGGTGAAACAATCAAATATCTATCTACGTTACCTAGGTATAACAAGTGAACCATGGTGAAACAATCAAATATCTATCTACATTACCTAGGTATAACAAGTGAATCATGGTGAAACAATCAAATATCTATCTACGTTACCTAGGGATAACAAGTGAATCATGGTGAAACAATCAAATATCTATCTACATTACCTAGGTATAACAAGTGAATCATGGTGAAACAATCAAATATCTATCTACATTACCTAGGTATAACAAGTGAATCATGGTGAAACAATCAAATATCTATCTACATTACCTAGGTATAACAAGTGAATCATGGTGAAACAATCAAATATCTATCTACATTACCTAGGTATAACAAGTGAATCATGGTGAAACAATCAAATATCTATCTACATTACCTAGGTATAACAAGTGAATCATGGTGAAACAATCAAATATCTATCTACATTACCTAGGTATAACAAGTGAACCATGGTGAAACAATCAAATATCTATCTACATTACCTAGGTATAACAAGTGAACCATGGTGAAACAATCAAATATCTATCTACGTTACCTAGGTATAACAAGTGAACCATGGTGAAACAATCAAATATCTATCTACATTACCTAGGGATAACAAGTGAATCATGGTGAAACAATCAAATATCTATCTACATTACCTAGGTATAACAAGTGAATCATGGTGAAACAATCAAATATCTATCTACGTTACCTAGGTATAACAAGTGAATCATGGTGAAACAATCAAATATCTATCTACATTACCTAGGGATAACAAGTGAATCATGGTGAAACAATCAAATATCTATCTACATTACCTAGGTATAACAAGTGAACCATGGTGAAACAATCAAATATCTATCTACGTTACCTAGGTATAATATAAATTCAATATCAGATACGATCTTAAAAGTTAACATAATTACCGTAACAAACTTAATGTCCGTTACGATTTCCACATAAAAACGATGTTTGGTTCGTCATTACCTCCAGTTGTTGCAGGAGGAATCACGTCTTATTTACGTTATATTTGTTTTCTTGCATATAGTGGCATCCAAAACATATTGTGTCCTGTTTTTTATTTTGTTTTTCGTCATCTTGTGTACTCTATATTGCCAGTTTCTCTGGATAGTCCTTTTTTTATTGCCCATTCAGTATTCTCTAACATTTATTTAATACTGATAAAACCACACATTTTTTAACAGATTAGAGACATTTTGTACAATACATACCACAAATGTAACAATTTAGGTACTGCTTTTTTAGACTGAAGTTGTCCTAGTGCCAGACATCCAGCCTCCCGTACCAAACGATCTTTGTCGTTTAAACATTTCATCAAATTATCAACTGTGGATGGATCTTTGTCGCCTGATTTGACCAATGAAACTGCAGCTACGGCTCGAACATTTGATGATTTGTTTCTCAGTAAATCTCTCAAGGCATTGACCACAGCTGAGCTTTGAAATTGTCCTGTAACAGAAATACTTTTGCAATAAAATGAAAAACAAAAAATACTCAGTCGGACGAGTTTCAAAATCAAATAGAAAAATTGTAGAAAGAGGCAAAATCGACACCCCAACACACAAATAGATGATCGGTCACTTTCTGTAATTATGTGGTCATGCAAGTGTTTTCCACATGTGAGTAAAATGCCAACTCTCGCATATAACCATAAAGAACGCTATAATCTTGAACATTATACATAATATATTTAATCTTCATGACACAGAAGTAGTCATATATATAATATTAGTTATTATTACATTTATGGTTTTATACAGTACTATGAAACGTATTAACCATATGATTTGTTTTTTGGGATAAATTGTCATATTACATGGCAGGATTTCATATTGAACCATCAATTAAGCGGTGTGCGAAATCCCGGCAAAATTTTTAAATTTACTGGCCAACGTCGTCCGTTTAAATGACGTCACACCAATGGATGTAAATAACAGTCATATACATGATACAGTCGGAAATCAAAACATATTCCAAAATTAACAAACAATGAACATGAGTATGATGAGTGTTCCATCGCACCAGTCATTTATAATTACGGCCTTGGTCAATATTGCTTTTCAGTGCTCCATAACACATCATATTGCACTCAATGAAGTGCAATAATAGTATAATATATATAACCAATAAATGTGAATAATAAAAATAAATAAAATAAATAAGTCATTTATTGAAGCAATATTTTTAACTGAAATATACTTCTATGGAAAATTTTCTTTTTTACCATTGTACATAGCAATTTACATACATAACATATCATATAATATATTCACATAATATTCTAACAACATATATACATTTATTTGATATTTGCATATTAATATTGAAAATTACTACATTGTATATTATTTGTCATATGCAAAATTACAATGATTTTTTTAAATATACATAAGGAGAAGAGTAGAGAAAAACGATGGGTGTCAGTTTACATCCTATGAAAATATGGATTTGTAGCTTGATGATTTAGGTATAGTATTATGTCCTAAAGTCTTAAATAATCATTCTTTATCATGTACAAAACAAAAACGCTAAATAATTTTCAATATAAAATAGAGGGTTAGGGTAATTGTGCTTAACGCCACTTTCAACAAAATTTCAGTTATATCGTGACGGTAAGTTTTATTGGTGGAGAAAACCACCGACCTGCTGCAAGTAACTGACAAACTTCATCACATAATGTTGTATCGAGTACACCTCACCTGAGCAAGATTCGAAATCACAACATCAGTGGTGATAGGCACTGTTTGCATATGTAGTTGCAAATCCAACTACCATAGGCACCGTTTGCATATGTAGTTGTAAATCCAACTACCATATGATCACGACCATGGTGGGGTAAAGATAATAAGATGGATTGAATCAATAAAATCTTTTTACTTGTTATCAAACTAATTTAAATATCAGTAAAACATTAACTTTGTTCCTTCAGTAAAGTAGTCTGACAGTCTTTGCCTTAATATTTTTCACCTACTTGTCAGAAAGCCAAATTTAGAAAATTGTTCTATTTATTCAAACAAAGTCTTTCATAATTTTCACTTGTCTGAATCCAGTTTTACTTGTTCCGGGCTTCGGGCAAGTGGGTTAGCGCAAAGACTGGTCTGACGAAGACACCTTGTGTAATTTTGTCAGTTATTTTTAATAATCACATGTGTAAATAACGTTTTGACAGTAATTTTAAGTACTTGAAGGTCACAAAGGGTTCAAATATTCTCTACAAGTTGTTAATAGATGAATTGTTATTGGGAGATTCTAGTGACTATAGCTATGACCTATGACAGTAGAATCTACATCTACAAGATAACTATACATATCAGTTGTTGTCTCAGTGTACTCCAGTGTTTGGCCTCCAATAAAACTGATTACCATAACAACAATAAAACTTATATTGTTGAAAGTGGTGTAAAATTCTGATAAACCTAATCCTAACTAAAGATATTCTTCATATATATTAATTCAACCATAATCCTAATTTTATCAGTATCACCTCTGATGTTGTGAGTTCAAATTCTGGTCAGGGCGAGGTGTACAACATTATGTGATAAAGTTGTCAATGACCTGCGGCAGGTCGATGGTTTTCTCCGGTTTCCTCCACTAATAAAACTGACCGCAACGATGTAACTGAAATATTGTTGAAAGTGGCGTTAAACACCATAAAACCAACCACAACTAATTCGATCGGCAGATTGTAAACTGACATATATATTTTACTCTATAATTTGTACCTAAATTTTCGATAGCTTCTATTCTGACAGAAGAATCCATATCAAAGACCTCTCTCATGGCATACAGCTCTCTAGTATAATCTTCTACTCTCGACCATAGCGGTTGCATCTCTCCGTCTACTTTACAAAAATCTATAATATAAATAAATAATCTACTGTACACAACACAACACAACAGTCAATTTTCTAGTAATTACACCATCTAAACAAGAGGCTCACCTAAGCCTGTATCACTCGACAAGTTATAAATGGTCAATAATTAATCAACATGAATAAAAAACAAACTTTGTTCAGCACTATCTTGGATTTATTGTACATTTTTCAAAGGACCACCCTAGGAACATTCCAGTGAAGTTTCTTTTGTTTCAGAGAAATAGATTTTTAAAACAATTTTCAGATTTAGCTCACATGTTAAACTCTGACATTTGGTGGCTGTCAATTTGGATTCTCGCCCATTTAAATAATACCAACTAGGAAAAGGGACCATCCAATTACCATTCATGTACATTTAGGGTTCAATCTTGTTTGTAGTTTCTAAGAAAATGCTTTTATTCATCCCCCCTAAACCAAGTTGTGTGATGATTGCCATCAATGGCCTTCAGAAATACTATAACCAGTGGTGGTATATTGGATGTCAGATAGAAATGAAAGATGGAAAATTTTCATAGTGCCATTCATACATCATTTCTGCAAATTCTTAGTTAAAATGGCTCAGTGGTTACTGAAAGGAACATTTTTCATATTTCAGCCAATCAGATATTTGTAGTCAAGTGGTGGCCATATTGGATGTTAGATCAGTAAGAACAGAAGAGTAATATGATGTCGATCTATATAATACTCCTGTAATATACCAATTAAAATGTCGCAAGAAAGAAAAACATAATATAGGTGTATGTTTTATTCTATAGAAAAAAAGAAAAACAAAAAATACCAGTCAGAACAATTCTAATAATACAACACTGTCAGAACAATTCTAATAATACAACACTATCAAAATCGTAAAAAGAGGCAAAATTGATACCCCTATCACACAAATACATGACCATGGCAGCACGGCTGGATTAAGCATTAGGCAAAATAAGCACATGCTTAGGGCATCAAGGGGCAACCACAAAAATCCTGCCACAAGGCAATTTATTTTATCAGCCAGATATTAGATTCAAATACACACCAATTTATTTTTAAAAGGTAGGAAAAATGAAATAAAACTACTAAATGTTATAGGATTTTGGCTTTATATATTATTTATACATGTTAAAACAATAAAAACAATTAATTTAAATGAAATTTGTTGGCGTCAAGGAGTCGTGTTAGATTTCACATTATGCCAGTGGAAGGTGCAGGGGCACTAAGGTTGGCCTGTGCTTAGGGCATAAATTGGCTTTAATACGGCTCTGCATGGCAGGGTTAAACTTGTTTTATGGGCCCAAACCGACTAAATGCTTTGATACTTTGGTAACATACAGGATCAGTTAAATCTCACATAAACCTAAAACTTACTTATAAAATTTTCTTTTAGCAGCATATCATCTTCTTCATCTCCATCCTCCATCTCACTATGAAGATTAGCAATCAACCATTCCTTGTCCTCCCCAGTAAATATAGATTCCATCTTCTTTTCAAAGATTTTCTGAAAATCTGTTATAAATCTGGAATAGATAATTGTTGTATTACAGTTACATATATACTCTTTAAGTTTTGCTCTGTTATCATATTAGGTGAGTTCTAAGACACAAGAGTACTGCCCCTAAAATCAGGCTCACCTGAACAAATATTCATTGCTAAGACTAAGACAAATTTGTATTACACTCTGACAGTAAAAATACACTGTTACAAGAGGCAGACAATAGAATACACAATACATAATGAAGAACTGAATGAATGAAACACATTAACACAAACTGAATTGCCAGGTAGGTAGTGAGGTTAACTCCTCATTTATACAATAAATAGATCAATAGAAGAACTTGACCAATTATTGAAGAGTAATAATTAGCTGCAGGATATAGATATTACTAAATCTGTTATTTATGTTCAAAGGTGTAATATCACTAAATCCGGGAACCAGTCAAAAGGGTGTATGATAAAGTAGTACATAAAATACAACATGTATTCCTACACTGCTAGGAAAAAAAACCTAATAGATACTGCAAAATACATGTACCAAATTTCAGCAGAAACCTACATATTTAAGGATCATTTTTAAACACATAATTGAAAACCTTGTAGTCTTAAATAAAAAAAAATGGCTTGAATTGGAAAGTAACCACCTGAATTTGTGTTAAATCAAAAGGGAAAGTAGGATTTTCAAGGGTTGATAACTTCAAGCAGACAATTTTTTCTTTATGCCATTAAATGTATGTTGATTTTCAGAGGTAAGTTTCCAGTAAGGTACCCCTTCCATCAGATATGAGTCACTTAAATTTCAGGTGAAACCTATAAAAAAGCTCAAAAAGATTTGTATTTTTAACATATAATGCTATGGGGGATTATTTAGTGGTATTTTTCCTTTTAGACAAAAAACAAGAAATTTAAATTGTGTTGCTACCATGCTCAAATTGGCCTAGGACAGTCACTACAGACCCAGTTTGACATTTTCCAAACAAAAATGTAAAAAAATACACCATGGTGTCTGTCATGTTATGGCTTCAATATGAATATTACGTAACATATTTGGAAATTGTTTCCATACACTGGATGTACATGCTAGTTATGAAATGATATAAGGCTATAGAAAGCAGTTTTATGTACATAAAACCTGGTAATTATAGTGATCCCAGGAAAATTGTATTGGTCATTCAACATTACTGTTAATTTTTCAAATTGCCAATGTTGATTTTATATTTTAGAGTACCAGATCTTGGCATTTAATGTCTTGAAATACAAAACTTAATGGGAACAAAGCATGAATTAACATAGTTTAATATACTGTGGGCTCATTTCTATGAGGCCAAAAAAGGGGAGGAGGTATGCTTAAATGCAAACTGTAGACCTTCACGTTTCAGAAAGAATTGGCTCTCCCTTTGACACTTGTATTGCCATTCTTCATTTTAGTCACTACATGCATATAATGTTTTTACACATATGGGAGACAAGCCCTGTTCTACAAAAGAGCTTTACAGTTAAGTCAAACTGGAAAACTCCACATTTGTGTTCAATTTTACAAATTTGGAAAACTAATTCTATAATGTAATGTTGCTTGGTTGATTGATTGTCTAGTAAGTTTAAGCTTCTTGTTAAGCTAAGTGGTAATACAGTAGAATTTTGGTGGCTTGAACTCGAAGGGACTGTCAAAATGTATTTGAGCCATCAGAGTTCGACCTAGCAAAGTTTGACTGTACATGTTTTGTCTTGTTGTGTATTACATATATTATAACAAACCTATGCCAGGATATCATGTCAACATTTTTATAAAGACTTTTCCAGTATTTGTCTGGATTTTCTATAACATGTACATCTTCTTTCTCTTTTGTATTTTTTATTGAGCTTGAAAAAGAATTCTGTTGTTTCTTCAGTCTTTTCTTATGACCTTGACCTACAAACAAATTACGAAGAAATCAAATAAGTTAGGCAAGGGAGACAACTCTTCATTGTCTTATGAGAAGTTTATGAAGGAAGATTATTTCCTTGTTTCTCTTCAAACATATATTTTCTTAATCTCATTTTCACTGATTGCTGTCATGTATGAAAAGTTTAAAGATACCAAAGGAGTAATCAGAAGCCATAAATTGAAGAATGACAGACAATACAATGATCTACAAAACACTACACAAAAACTAAAGACGGAGCAACATGGATCCCACTAAAAACCAGGGATGAACTCAGGTGCTGCAGAAGGGTAAGCAGTTCCTGCTCCAATAGTGGCATCAGTTGCATCACTCTTTTTTCAAATTCAGTGATAAGACATGAATGAGGAAAGGATCAGATTGTGAAGAAACAGAACTGAACTGAACTATTTCAACAGGTACATTGGTTACTTCCTAGATCATATTATATTACATCTGCATTGAATAACTTCAAGCTATCAAGAATTTCTGTGGAAAACCAACTGTGATTTTTATATGAACTAATGATAATAACTAGCTACCATGAACACTGTCTGTTCTTCACTAAGTAATACAATTGTTGGCAATAAACTCAAATTTAAATTGATATGTTCAGCAAGAAACTCAAACTTATATTTGAGATTTTTTCAAGAAATAAATAAGACTGATGAAGAAAATCTCAAAAAATTTGTTTTCATTCAATAAACTAACAAATTTCAAGGAAGCTACAATCTGGCGATACATTATGTGGTAAAGTTTGTCAATGACTTATGACAGGTCGGTGGTTTTCTCCGGGTACTCCGGTTTCCTCCACCAATAAAATGACTGCCACAATATAACTGAAATATTGTTGGAAGTGGCATTAAACACCATAAACCAAACCAAACAATCAAATTTTACCGGATTCATTTTGTTCCTTCAATTCTAGTTTAAGCTTGGCTAGAAATCTCTGGAAGTCACCAGGGAAATCATCAGAATCTAAGAAATAGTTCCACTCAATACTAGCTGTCTGAAGCTTCCTGAAGAAATAAACAAACAAAAACACATTAAATACTAGCTGTCTGAAGCTTCCTGAAGAAATAAACAAACAAAAACACATTAAATACTAGCTGTCTGAAGCTTCCTGAAGAAATAAACAAACAAAAACACATTAAATACTAGCTGTCTGAAGCTTCCTGAAGAAATAAACAAACAAAAACACATTAAATACTAGCTGTCTGAAGCTTCCAGAAGAAATAAACAAACAAAAACACATTAAATACTAGCTGTCTGAAGCTTCCTGAAGAAATAAACAAACAAAAACATATTAAATACTAGCTGTCTGAAGCTTCCTGAAGAAATAAACAAACAAAAACACATTAAATACTAGCTGTCTGAAGCTTCCAGAAGAAATAAACAAACAAAAACACATTATATACTAGCTGTCTGAAGCTTCCTGAAGAAATAAACAAACAAAAACACATTAAATACTAGCTGTCTGAAGCTTCCTGAAGAAATAAACAAACAAAAACACATTAAATACTAGCTGTCTGAAGCTTCCAGAAGAAATAAACAAACAAAAACACATTATATACTAGCTGTCTGAAGCTTCCTGAAGAAATAAACAAACAAAAACACATTAAATACTAGCTGTCTGAAGCTTCCAGAAGAAATAAACAAACAAAAACACATTAAATACTAGCTGTCTGAAGCTTCCAGAAGAAATAAACAAACAAAAACACATTAAATACTAGCTGTCTGAAGCTTCCTGAAGAAATAAACAAACAAAAACACATTAAATACTAGCTGTCTGAAGCTTCCTGAAGAAATAAACAAACAAAAACACATTAAATAATAGCTGTCTGAAGCTTCCTGAAGAAATAAACAAACAAAAACACATTAAATAATAGCTGTCTGAAGCTTCCAGAAGAAATAAACAAACAAAAACACATTAAATACTAGCTGTCTGAAGCTTCCAGAAGAAATAAACAAACAAAAACACATTATATACTAGCTGTCTGAAGCTTCCTGAAGAAATAAACAAACAAAAACACATTAAATACTAGCTGTCTGAAGCTTCCAGAAGAAATAAACAAACAAAAACACATTATATACTAGCTGTCTGAAGCTTCCAGAAGAAATAAACAAACAAAAACACATTATATACTAGCTGTCTGAAGCTTCCTGAAGAAATAAACAAACAAAAACACATTAAATACTAGCTGTCTGAAGCTTCCAGAAGAAATAAACAAACAAAAACACATTAAATACTAGCTGTCTGAAGCTTCCAGAAGAAATAAACAAACAAAAACACATTAAATACTAGCTGTCTGAAGCTTCCAGAAGAAATAAACAAACAAAAACACATTATATACTAGCTGTCTGAAGCTTCCTGAAGAAATAAACAAACAAAAACACATTAAATACTAGCTGTCTGAAGCTTCCAGAAGAAATAAACAAACAAAAACACATTAAATAATAGCTGTCTGAAGCTTCCTGAAGAAATAAACAAACAAAAACACATTAAATACTAGCTGTCTGAAGCTTCCAGAAGAAATAAACAAACAAAAACACATTAAATAATAGCTGTCTGAAGCTTCCAGAAGAAATAAACAAACAAAAACACATTATATACTAGCTGTCTGAAGCTTCCTGAAGAAATAAACAAACAAAAACACATTAAATACTAGCTGTCTGAAGCTTCCTGAAGAAATAAACAAACAAAAAACATTAAATACTAGCTGTCTGAAGCTTCCTGAAGAAATAAACAAACATAAAATAACATTTTAAGAATCTTTTTTTCCCTCATGATTAGTGTTTTATTTCACTGATAAAATTTGCAAGCTAGAAATCCAATCAGGTGTTACCTGGTATGGTGAACATGATTTATCTAACAGTAACTATGTATTCTATACCATTACACCACTGATGCCGTTTAAATATAAGACGTGGCATTTCAGAAATGAGTGAAACATATTCAAATCACTTATTTTGGCCGAATGTTAGAACCTATTTCTTCTGTAAATTTTGAAAAAGTAAATATAATTTCTGTAGGTATCAAACCACTAATTCACCAATCAGAGCTTAGAATAACATCAAGGGGGTACCTTTGCATTTGGACACTTATTCTTGCAAATATGAGACAGCCACATACCATATGAGATTTTTGGAGTGGATATTGCATAGGGAATAGAAATTAGGCCAACAAATGGTTAGAGAAACAAGTTTTTAGCTCTTTAAAATGGCAGGAAATTAGACTCTTTTTTCTGCATTGTTTTAACTGTGATGCATTTTTAATTCCATTTTTAATTTGACAATTAAGTAACCTAACAGAAGAAAGCATCACAACTTCATGCAGCTGTCATCAAAGGGCTATCTCACATGGAAATGTTCCCTTCAGGAAAGACTACTTGCATCTCTATCATGTTTATCAAGTGTATAATACCTGGTACTATATATTACTCACAATCCAGTGTCCATCTTCTCCTGGATTTCTTCTCTTGATTCTATGGCAACTGGGAAAATTGCCTTCTGGGAAATATAAGCCAAGGCAACCTCATCTTGACAATATTTAGATTTCACAGAGTTAGAGCTCAGTAATGTGATGAATAGCTGTAAAATAATGGATAGTACCAGTATAAATCTATTACAGTCAAACCTGCCCATGCAGTCACCTCTATTAAGCAGTCACCTGTATTAAAATGTCACCTTTTTCCTGTCCTGTCATAGATAATTTCATATGGATTGCACCTCTTTTAAGAGGTCACCTGTCTGATAAGGTCACTTTTCTTTGTCCCAAATATGACCTCTTAATACAGGTTTGACTGGAAATTGGTCAATCTGGTGTTCTTGTGGAAAAAGTCTGATCTCCTGTAACTATTGTCCCTATTATATAAAGATTACAAAGGACTGCATCTTCTACATTTCACTGGATATCAAATTATAAAGTCTTCAAATTTAAACAATAGGAGGAGTTGTCTCTTTATGGCACGTCGAAAAAGAGGCCATGACCTGGATTGGTTTATTTCAATGCCTAATAATCCTATAGATTCAGGAACCATTGTTACCATAGCAATCTGAATATAGAGCTGTTGTTACCATAGCAATCTGAATAAACAACAATTTTCAAATCCCATTTTTGGCAAAAGTAAAATATAAAATAGGGTTACGGTTAGGATTACGCCCCTTTAACAATATTTCAGCTATATCGTGGTGGTCAGTTTAATTGGTAGATGAAACCGGAGAACCTGGAGAAAACCATCGACCTGCCGCAAGTTACTGACAAACTTTACCACATAATGTTGTATCGAGTACACCTCGCCATGAGCGGGATTCGAACTCACAAAAATAAACATAACATTACCTGACTTATTTTTAATACTTATATTAGATACCTTTGAATCTAAAATAGCTTGTCCAATTTTCTGTAGGAAGTCAGCACCCGCTGTTAGACCGACCACATCTACCCAAACTGAAATCCCATTTAACTCCAGATGATCTATAATATAAACATGTGATGTTTTAATTTTTACAATCTTTAATTTAAGTACTAGTATACAATACACAGTCAAACTTTGTTAATTGAAACTCTGATAAGTTGTTTCTTTGGATACCTCAAATTAAGAACTGGATAAAAATTCAACTAAGCGTGTTGGTTTAGTACAAAGAGAACCTCATTATCAATGATGTTGGGTTTCTTTCCCCTTTAAACTTGAGTTCACACTTACAAATGCAGGCCAGATTTTGCTTACCTTTTAATTTGTTCATAAAGTCCTTATCAGCATGACTATAGCTGATCATTAAATCTTTGGCTTTAACTGGGAGTACACTTGGGGACCTATCTCTAGACCTTGCTTTGTCAGTATTTGTAGTAGATGTTGTTCCACTAGCAGGCCTAGATCTGTTTGAAGTACCTGCACCACTACCTGGCCTCGATGTGTTTGAAGTATCTGTTGTTGGTGCCAATCTAGATGGTGTTTGTGGTACTGACTTCTTCTTTTTACTTGCAGCTGTACCCATGCTAAAATGATATCAAAGTTGGCTAAAAGTTTTTTTTTGGGGGGGAGGGAAGGTTCACAGCAGGCCAATGTTGTATTATAACCATTTTGTTGATCAAGATTTGCTGCTGACGAGGAAGCTTATGAACAAGTGTTCAAAGTAGAAAAGATGAATCACTTGAAAGATTCTGTGGTTGTAGATTCCTATGTCACAGATATGTTCCATTTGTCATAGTCACAATCATAGCTTTAATAAATAAACGAGATGAAAAAAGTGATCTGATAGGTTACATCTTCACATTGGAATGACGTGATTGGTCAAACCTTCACATTGTACCGATTATATCAACAATTCCATCTCATTCATTTATATTGTGAAACCATATTAATGTTCTTGCAGTGAAAAGTGAAAGTCATTTAAAATTTGATTATATCAATGGCTTAAAAAGTATATTCGCTCTGCAACTGCATGTAGGAATTCTTTTTGCAATTTGTAGTTAGAAAGCAGGTGGTACCTTGCAATTTAGTATTTTTATGTATGCTGTGCTTCCAAATAGATGTAATGAACATATCTCAATAAATATCTACTTGGGCAATTTATATATTTTGTCAGAAATCAACCCCAGAATCTTTTTTATTTCATGCTTAAAAGTTTGGTTTATGGCTCATTTTGTACATAAATGATATACCTTTGTAAGGAAATTAATATTGGTGAAATAAGGTACCATTTGTTGAAAATAAAGGTTCATCATAAAATGACCAGGTAAAAGACCTGATAAGTGATATATAGCAAAAAGTATGCAAAATACTAAATTTAGCAGCACATATCAACTTATCTTTTTAATATATTTAGCCAAGAAAAATGACGTAGTATTTGCTGTTCATTGTTTTTCCTTTATCTTTTTTTTACTTCTACTAAATAATGACCTACTTCAACAGTTTGAAGATTATATTATTGAATTGCGATGCGAAAAAGGAAGAAAAAAAGTACAATAAGAGAATAAGTTTAAAAATATGTACAAAACAGGGAGTGAATTTAAAAAGGATGAGATGTGGACATGGCAGTTCTGAATGACTCGACTGAGTCACTCAGCACTGCTGTCTGAGGTAGGCGGTTCAAGTCTACAATGGTTCGAAAGAAAAATGAAGCCTTTCTCTGTTGTGTTCTACATAGTGGGACCTGATATGATCGAGAGTGCATGTTTCTGGAGTGTCTCAGGGGTGGTGAAAGTCTGTCACTTTTACTGACTGCAACCTTGTCATGGGAGATTTTATACATCATGACATGGCGTGCATCTCTACATCAGTCTTCGAGGCTGCGCCATTTAAGATGTTGTAGCATGTCACCAACACTAGATGTATTATGTTGTCTGTTGGCGACATATCTCACAGCCCTCCGTTGAACCATTTCTATTTTGTTGATGTCAGATTTGAGGTGGGGATCCCATACAGAACAGGCATACTCCAGTGATGGTCTGACTAATGATTTGTGTGTCTGTTCTTTAACGGAGGTGGAACCGATGTTCAGGACTTCAGGTTGCGACGCAGGAAGCCAAGAGTCTTATTGGCTTTACCACAGATGTTATTGATGTGGCTCTCCCATTTGAGGTCCTCACTGATTGCTACTCCCAGATATTTTGCCTTATCAACAGATTCGAGGACATGACCGTGAAGGCAATATTTGAATTTTACAGGTGTTTTATTACGTGAGATGGTTAGCACGTTACATTTATCTGGGTGGAAAGCCATATTCCATAATTGTTCCCACTGTGCTAGTTTATAAAGATCTCTTTGCAGGGTTAGGGCATCGCTGTTTGATTTAATTACCAGGTATGCAATTGTATCATCTGCAAAGTGTCTTACAGTGGCGTCTAGTCCAGTGGGAATATCGTTTATGTAGTATAAAAACAGACTTGGTCCAAGGACTGAACCCTTGGGCACTCCAGAATCAACAGGGAGGTATGTAGATTTTTCACCCTCAACAATAACTGCCCGAATTCGACGTGACAGGAAACTTTCTATCCAGTTGTTTACCTTTCCTCTTATGCCATAATGTTTGAGCTTGTGTATCAAGAGGTTATGGCTGACTTTATCGAATGCCTTGGAGAAGTCCATAATGAGAACATCAGTTTGTTTACCATCATCCAAGTTTCGAGTCACGTCGTCGATGAACTTTATAAGTTGAGTTTCACACGATCT
This sequence comes from Bathymodiolus brooksi, assembly GCA_963680875.1. Taxonomy (NCBI): domain Eukaryota; kingdom Metazoa; phylum Mollusca; class Bivalvia; order Mytilida; family Modiolidae; genus Bathymodiolus; species Bathymodiolus brooksi. The sequence goes on along the minus strand of OY804580.1, from coordinate 48,849,092 downwards.
AAATTTGCGAAAGCCATGTTGGAAGGGGTATAGTATGTTGTACTTATCAACATGTGACATGATGTTACTAACTACAATAAGTTTAATACAAGTTAAGGAGCTTTCGAGACGTTTCGTCCACACTCCGGTTTGGTCATAGTACGTTTCGTCCACAAACCATTTCGGCCATAGTTTATATTTAATAAGTATGGATGAAGAAACTGAGTGTCGTAGTCTGTACTTTAGTATGGATTTTTTAAAATTAATCATGATAATACACATCACAGTGATACATATACACATTACATATTGGCGTCAAGATGACTGACCATTTATTTACTTTATTATTTTCGTAAGTATGGACGAAAAAACCGAGTGTCATAGTCTGTACTTTTTAGTATCGATTCTTAGGAGAATTATTTTTATAGTAATCGTGGTAATTGCACATACGCATATCATATTGGCGTCTAGATGGCGTTTTAAAATGCATATTATATGTTTTATGAATAATTAATGATTTATTAGCTCCTCTATCGTTATCTTTTAATGAATTTCAACAACATAGTCAGTTTTTACAGACAATATCTTAATAATTAAGGAAATAGGTCTATAATTTTCTGGGTTATAAATACTTGGGACCTTTCTTGTAAACAGGAGCAACATATAAATAAAGGACATTTCCATAAATACTGGCAAATTATGCACATATTTTACTTATAAAGACACTTTTAAATTTGAAGAATATTTACATATCAAAAAATTTACATACATGCAAATATTATGCAAATTTAGAATCAGTGCCCATAGTTTACGAATTGAAACTGGTCGCTACGAAAAAACTAAAGACAGTTCTGGAAATTATTCAAAATTGGAAAAGGAGAATCGGATATGTAAATTCTGTAATCTACGTATGGTAGAGGATGAATTTCACTTTTTACTAAATTGTCCTTTATATAGTGATATTAGACATAATTCTATTGATAATATACAAAGAAATTGTGATAATTTTCATCACCTTTCTGAAAAAAATAAATTTTTATGGATTCTAACAAATGAAGATAATAATATACTTTTAAAATTATGTGATTTTTTATTGAAAGGGTTTAACTTGAGAACAGTTACGTCTATATGACCAACAGGATATACTTTATAGTGGTTTAAGGTTACAATTATTTTATATTATAGTTTATTTTATCAACTTGAATACATTTACATTTGTAAATAATATTATCATCAGGATATTTGTGCTTTAATTGATCTGATTTATTAATAACTCTTCATAATTGTCAGTGTTAGCATTTATTATTGTGCTTTGACTTAAATGTTTTTTTTCCATCAGCTGTGGTATCAACCCTAGAATAACATTATATTACAAATATGTCATGTCTTCTTTATTTGGTTTTTTTCATTCTTTTATATGTTGATGTTTGTATGCCCCTTGTGGGTCCAAAATTGGAAAAATAAAAATTCTTGATTCTTGATATAACAAGTACCATCGTGTTATCGGTTTTCAGATATAGCGATTAACAGTGTTAACCCTCCATTCATATGACGATTGGAATTTTCAAAGAATGGCTAGTTAAATATTTCTTTGTGCATAAGATTGTTTTTAAAGCCATTCTTGTATTTTAATATACTCTCGATTACCTGGCAACTTTTGTTGTCAGTAAAATGGCGTCATCTGTTTCCGTGGCAAATAAAAACAAGGCCGATATACGGGATGGAAACGAATATAAAATCCGGAAATGGCTGGTTTTAAAATTTCATGGTTCTGGCCATCTACCAAATCATACTACATATAAATAAAATAACAGAATGTTTGAAAATGACCACTTTCAAAATTGTGTTTATTTTTGATGTTTTTTTTAGTGCTGAAACCACAATGCACTGCAAAGTGACATGTATTTTATATAAGAAACAGGCACATTTCAGTCGGCTCTTTTGTTTACAAATACGATCAGTGACCCCATGATAGTTACATGACAGGAAGAGCAGGTGTCTGAGAGGCAGACGACATAGTTAAATTTTATATAGCCCTTCTGGATTTTTTTCCAGCTACTTTATAAATGAAGTACATTTTTGGCATTACAAAAAGTATGGTTCAGTAGGTAGGTTCACTGTTTTTGGTACTTACGTCTTTAAAAGTAAACTTGGATCTCCTGTACTTGGCGATCACAATACTGGTATACAAAAATATTCCAGTATTGTATTCTAGTATTGTTCCAGTATTGTTAAATTAGTTATTTTTGGGAGTATTGTATATATTAACAATACTAGAACAATACTAGAATACGATATTGGAATAAATTGATAACAATGTGTCAAGTTGTCATTGTGTATTGTAGGACAGGAAATGGCAACATGCATTGACACTTTTTCAAAAGCAAAAAAACACTATCTTATTTTTTATTGATTTAAGCACTATTCACTATTTCATTATATAAGTATTGGGATAACATATTTGCAAGTTTTCAATAATAATGTTAATTATTCAAATGTTCATACACAGCTGTTTATCAGGCAAATTCTCAAATCTTCAATGGTTTTGTTTTAAAAAACGGTATGTTGGCGTAGGACATCCAGTTTCTTGAGAATTGCTGATATTTTGCTGTAGTTGTTGTTTGGTCATTCTCATAATATTGTGTAAAGAATTTTTGATTGAGATAGCCGTCTCTATATTTGGATCATCAGCGATGTCATCCTCATTGTTGTCATGTCCAGTAGGTTGCTGTGATGGCACTTGGACGGCTCTTTTGCTGTCGTAGCTGGATGAATTTTCCCGCCACAGTATGGTTGCTTGATCTTTGGCTTTAGTTGTAGAGTTGATAGCCCCCAACGACAATTCTTGTAGAAAGTCTTTTGCCCAGTTTGGTGCATTCTCTTATGTTGCCATATTGATGCAGTGAGTCAACTTCTTGTTTCGGCTGACCTCATTTTTCTTAATTCTCTCAGAATAAATTTCTGGCGTTACTGGTTCTATGGGTCTGGTGATGTTGTCTATGTCATCAAGTTGCTGTGATGTTCAGTTTTTAAAATAGTCATTTTTGTGTCTTGCTACAGTGATGTTAACTCTATCTAAAATAGATATCTGCTTTGGAAAAGCAGGGAATAAAGATGATATACCAGTCATGTTTACAATTGTATAATGAATTGACAATGGTTTAGAGGTGATATTTATGGCCGAATTTGTTCACTTCAGCTTGTATAAGCACTTTGATCTTGTTTCATCAAGAAAAATCATACTCACTAAAATAAACAAGTAAGTGTAAAATAAACATTCAAAAATAATTTAAACAATAAATCAAAGGATGTCTTTGATCGTTTGTTCTTTAATTAATAAGCTTGGATGTAATTTTAAAATCGTATAAAATTATTTATGGTTGATTATTACTAATATAAATATAATCATGATAATTGTTAAATAATAAAATTTTTAATTACAACCTAATTGGGCCATTTTAATTGGATTAATTAATGTCCTTTGATGTTTCAAATAGTTGGTATTTAAGGAATAATACCTTTGATCTTGCTTTAACTGTATTAACTCGGTTACAACAACACAAGCTATAATTTTAAAATATAAAGGGTTCCAAATATCAAGGATGAGTCAGATAAGTCATCATGGCTAACTTTTTCACTGATATTGCACCAAATGTAATATTTAGCAAAGATCCAACAGCAGTTATTGACTACTATGTACAACACAAACTACTAGGAGATGTGTACAATTGTCCAACATGCCAGAGTTCAATGGAAATGGCAACCAGACCGACAACATCCACTAAAGACGGTTTTGGATGGCGCTGTGCCAACCAAAGATGTCCGAAACGACGTACATACTGTACCATTCGTGCTGGATCATTTTTCGAAAGGTCTTGCATCACCTTAGATAAATGGTTATACGTCACATACATATGGAGTCAAGGAACAAAAGTTAATTCCGTAGAAAGACAAGTACAGATTGGCGAGAAGACCGTAATACAGTTGTTTCAATACTTGAGAGATGTCTGCTTCACTAAACTACTATCAACTCCAGTTGAATTAGGTGGACCAGGTGTGATTGTCCAAATTGATGAAAGTCTTTTTAATCACAAATCAAAATACAACAGAGGGCGACGGGCCAGCAAAGAGCAGTGGGTTTTTGGTTTAGCAGATACATCCAGCAAGCCTGCCATTACTACATGGAAACTGTTGACAAAAGAGATGCCGCAACTCTTTTACCTATAACGTGTTGTAAAACCAGGGACAATCATCCATTCAGATCAGTGGAAAGCTCATACAACGTGTTGTAAAACCAGGGACAATCATCCATTTAGATCAGTGGAAAGCGTACCATAACATCAGCTCACGACTGCAGCTTAGCCATGGCACAGTTAATCATTCGCTCAACTTCGTGGACCCTGCAACTGGCATACACACTCAAGCAATCGAGTCGTACTGGGCTAAAGCCAAACAGAAGTTTAAAGAGATGAAAGGTGTGTCATCACATCTACTACCCAGTTACCTAGATGAAAGAATGTGGAGAGACAGATGGGGTACCACAGGTGACAATGCATTTACAAACATTCTCATACATATTTCAGAACAATATCCTGTGTAAAAGTGATATTTATTATGGACATGATGGACTCTTTATAATTCTAGTGCTAGTACATTATATTGTGAATGTGATGTTATTATTCATAAATCATGTTGTTCATCAAAGATTATTAAAAATTTGATGCCATCTACAAAAATGTATGATCATCTATAAAATAAATAAAATGTAAATTATGACATGTTGTTTTATCAATTATTATATATCCTGGTATTGCATATTTTTATTTACGAACAGTATTGTTAAAAATACTGGAATATGATTTTATACCAGTATTGTATTTTTTTTTGTAAAAAAACATTACAATACTGGAATAATTTTTTATACCAGTATTGTGATCGCCAAGTACAGGAGATCCGTAAACTTTATCCTTTTTTACAGATGTCAGCTTTCGTATTGTTTATGTTCCATAAATAGAAACCGGAAGACACGTCAAAAATAATGCGTGCGCTGTGGAAATCAAAATAAAATGGATACCACGAAAACAAATGACGCACGAAAACACATACCGTGACGATACATGTAGTCAAATGATTATTAAATATAACATTTATTGAAAATAGCAATTAAAACAGCACACATACATATAAATGAATTCGCCTTTCTCACCTGTGAATTGGAGTAAATTGAGGTATTGTAAATGTAAAAAGTCACAAAATTTCGAAATACATTGTGTAAAACTTAAAAGTGTTTGCGTGTGTGTTTCAACTCAAGTTTGGATATTTAATTGAATTCAATAAATTCTCATGACTGTCTTATTAACGTATATAGCACTTCTGAAGCTACTAAATACTGGTTTTCATACTTTTTTCGGTTATTTTCGTTTTGTTTACATCGGGCTACCGGTTTACACCTTTGTCAAGCAAACAGGATTACTTCCTTTTAAAATAAAACTCTGAACAAATCTGGAATAACTTCCGGAAGTGCACTTGCTCCGAACAAATGATGATGTCAAGAAAATGTTCTTAGCCTTTTCAAAACAAAATGTCAAAGTTCTGTTTCTTGTAGTTTTTACGCAAGTATATTTAATGAACGTAAGTTGAAGAAGATATGAATTACGTGTATAATTATGATGAAAATATATACTATTGAAATACAACGTAAATGGGACAGAAAAACCAAAAGGGGGGTGTTGTCTATAGTTGACATATTGTATCTGGCCCGCTAGCATTACGACCCATTCAAGACCCGTGAAAGTAAATCATGACAATCCCATTTTAATCACCGAATTATTTAAGCAAAATCTACGACTGTAATGAAAAAAAATATATGCATAGTAGCTGTAAAAGCTCTTTTTTATAGATAGTAGATACAGCAATGCCAATGGATATCATAGATGCAAACCTGCTCAACCAAATGAAACCATTCTTGGCAGGAGATGATCATTGCCATTGGGAAGAGCAGAATAAGTTTTTGTACAAATGAAGTTGATCCTTCAGCAATGTCGTCTAAATGGGGACGTGTGCAGCATCATTATGATATTGAATTATGAAACGATACGAAAGTTATAAACAGTGATGATCAACACTCAACAATTCCAACAATATCAACAAAACAAACAATCACAAAAAAGACCATGACATAAGACGTTGGCAATCCAGGTCCAGACTAAGGATATGTACAAAAATGTGGCGGGGTTAAGCTATTTAATGGGATCGAACCCCCCTCTGATAATTGGATCTCCTATGACGAGACAGATATAAACAACAATAAAAACCTGCACAGATTTACTACCACTCACCGTAACAAAAATGAATTACAACATAACATGGACAGTACAATAGCGTGTTAGTGAATAATCATACTTCACTTACTATATAAGAAGGTACAAAACAATGTAGAAGATATTGGTTAAATGCCATTACTGTTAAGTAAGTTTAGATTATACAAATGAAGGGCACAGGGAATATGGAGTCAGACCTACTGGGCTACAATGAGGAAAATTGGACAAAAAAAAAACTAATGATTTTCACAAGAACCAGTATGTACATTTTTTTTGTATTTTCTGAATCATCATTATGATTTATAGTTTCAAACTTGCACAAATGAAGTCCCTAGAATGTACCTGTATGTATTCCTAAGCAATGGAATGTAATTTTATTTGGTATGAAATTTTCTTGTGAAGTCAAGATTAAATCCTGTGCAACTGGTGAGTACTATACATGGTATATGAGCCTTTTGAGTACAAAGTGTAAAAATAGGCTGCAATAGTGAAAATCTTTTAAAAAAAAAAAAAAAATAATAATAAAAATAATATTTTCTCTAAAGAACCACAGGCACTTGGGTCCAGGGTTTTTTTTGTTTTTTATTTTTTTTATTTAGATATGTTTTCTAGAGTGTATGTTTAATTTTAGAGCCCCCTGGCATGTTTTATTACTATTTTAGGCCATATTGACATTTTCCAAAAAATTTCTATACATACAGTTTCAAGTATAGAATTTTTTGGGGAACCGGTCAATATGGCCTAATATAGTAATAAAACATGTATGGTATGTATAGAAATTTGTTTGGAAAATGTCAATATGGCCTAAAATAGTATAAATAAAACATGCCTAAAAATAACAGGCTCTAAAATTAAACATACATGTACACTCTAGATAACTTATTTTAATTTAAAAAAAAAAAATCCTGGACCCAAGTGCCTGTGTAAATAACCAAACATAATTCAAATAAATCTTCTCTACAACTACAAGGGCAAAACAATAAGAATTGGGTTGTCAGATAAGACCTTATACTGTATGTACATTCTTTATTGTAACCAGTATCTATCACCCATGGTAAAGGTGTTCTTTATTCATGTTTAACATGTCATATTCTTCAGTATAGTCAAGTTTCTTCAACCAATATGGGACCTTTCTTGGCCTGACTGCCACTATGCATTTTGCATATATTATCAAGGATTTGTATAGTACACATACAAATCCTTGATATTATTATTTTTTATAATGATCTTAATCACTTTTATGTTTTACAGGATCATAAAGCATCTACAGCAGACCATGACAGAAATTATTACGATGATTCAACCAAGTCAGACCCGATACATCTCAGATCTGGTACCAAAACTTTGACGAAAAATGAAATTAAGTCATCCATCATGGAGTTCCTTCAAGAATCACACCAGCTTTCTATTCCTAAACAAATGTTACAGTATCATTTGACAAAAGTAATATTAACTTGTAATATACTTAGAAAAAGAATGGAACGGACACATAATAAAATATACCGTTACTGTTTTAGTTCATGTATATATATAGGTTATGATGTTGACAAATTTTATAGCAAATTTTGTTCAAATTGTGTAAAATATTTAGACATTTCCGGTGATATTGATATAGCCATTTGTGAAAAAAATATGAATTATTTAAAGGTCGGCAAATTTTTTGAAATATATAATCAGAAAAAGAAGAGGAATGAAACGAAAAGTGGAAATCGACAAAAGAGAGCTGACAAAAGTGTAAATAGAAATAGACAATCAGATGTAACGGACACGACAAGTACGCAAGCGAACACAGAATTAAGCAGTACTGATAACTCTGTAGATTCAGACATTCATATATCAAAGAGAGGATTAAATGAAACAGGGAACCAGACAGACACTGGTATGGAAGACTGGGCAGCTATTTTAAGAATGCAGTAGTGAGTTTTTGTATTCCTTTAGATTGGTTTTATTTTGTCTTGAGTCATTCCAAGAAAAACATGATAAAAAAAAAATAGCAATATTTAGTAGAAACATAGAACATTTTATATTTGCCAGCCATTTTGTTGTATTTTTATTTTTTCAAAACTATTCATTACTACCAATACTGGGGACTTATTCTTGTAGGGAGTGGATGTGGTCGAGTGGTCTAGGGCGCTGGACGTAAGGCTAAGTGAATGGTGCTTCAGTGTATCAATGGTGTGGGTTCAAATCCTGTCGAGGGAAAAACAAAAATTTGACAGCTCTAAAATCTAATTCTAACACTGTTTGGTTATAATTTTCAGACGTATATATATATACGTCTGAAAATATACAAGAATATATATATAACTTGTTGCACTAAATTAAATTTTCAAAATTTAAGAATTATGTTGTAATTCTGTGAAAATTTTGAAGCAATCCTTTATGATGACTTGGGTAGAATTTAGATGGTCATTTGATTTTTTTTTTTTTTTACTTGTTGTCCTAGAGTTATTTCCCTTTAAATGTTTATGCAAAAAGCAATTCACTGTTTGTCTGGACATGCAACTAACTATTGTACATTGACTGTATATATTAAATCGTTCTTGATAAAAATTGCAGCATAAATGATCAGAAAGTACAGTAAGTCTAGCTCATTGTAATATTTGTCTGTTTTCATTACCATGGCTACGGAGTTATATATTGTTTCAGCAACTCTAATTTGATTCTACTATCCTGCTTTCTCTTAAAACAAAGTTTCTTTTCATATCATTTGAATCACCAGACAATTTATGTACCTAATAAATTAATTAGAATTAACTACATTTTGATCATTCAGTTGACAAATTATGGTTGATTGATTTGATTTTTTTTTGTGTTTAATGCTACTTTCAGCTATATCATGGCAACCAGTTTTAGTGGTGGAAGAAGCCGGACTACCCGGAGAGAACCACCAACGATAGACAAGCAACTGGTAAACTTTATCACTTGCGGCTGCGAGTCGAGTGCATCCTTTTTTGTAATTTACAAAGCCGGGTGCGAACCCGCGCCATATTGGTGATAGGTAATCCAACTACCTATAACTCATTGAGCTGTATGAGTTGCTAGGTAATCCAACTACCTATAGCTCATTGAACCACCCGGGCCCTGACAAATTATGCGTGGTAACAAAATGTTAGATAGATTATCATGTGACCCCTCATTTTCAAGGCCAACTTTAATGTTTTCCTGTATCCCAGGTTATTTGCAGGGGTTGAAAGGTGTTTAAATCAATGTTTCCATGGTAAATAAAGATCTGTGATTTTGGTTGTGGGAAATTTATTTATTTTGTTTATTTATTTATTTAAGTATTATCAGCTACCCTTAAGATTTATTTAGATATCATGCATTTATTATATAAATTTAGTGTCTGGTTTAGTAATACAGTATTAATTGTGTTGAAGTAGAAGGGACAGATTATTTTACTTCCAGTTACCAAGTGATAAGCTACAGATCAAGTTTACGTTTCGTTCCGGTCCAATGATTTTTGGTCGAGTTACATGTATGGACCTTGAAATTTGGCCAAATATTTAGTTGTCACCACTTTTTTTCGCTATGCTTGGAGATATTGACTTGATTTTTGGCATACATATATGAGTGTATAATGATGAGTTACAGATCAAGTTTACATTTCATTCCGGTCGAATGATTTTTGGCAGAGTTATGGCCCTTGGGCTTTGAAATTTTGCCATATATTTAGTTGTAACCACTTTTTTAGCTCACCTGGCCATAGGCCATGTGAGCTTTTGTCATGGGTAAGCGTCCGTCGTCCGTCCGTCCGTTAGCTTTTCACATTTAAATCTTCTTCTCTGAAACCGCTGAACAGAAATCAGCCAAACTTGCCAGAAATGTTCACTGGATGGTCCTCTACCAGATTTGTGTTTTTGGTGCTGATTTGAAATCCAACATGGCTGCCAGGGTCCATAATGTGTTCTCATTGGCTGAAATTTTAAAAATCTTCTTGTCAGAAACCACTAAGTCAATTGAATTGTGACTTTGCAGGAATGATCATTGGGTGGTCCTGTACTAAAATTGTTAATCGTTTGCCGATCGGAAATTCAAGATGGCCGACATGACTCGACTTAGTTTAACATTGGACCCTATGGGAATTTCACATTTTCATCTTTTTTTCTGAAACCACAAAACAGATTTGAACCAAACTTGGCAGAAATGTTCATTGGATGGTCATATACAAGATTTTTGTTTTTGGCGCTGATCGGAAATCCAACATGGCTGCCAGGGCCCATAATGTGTTCTGATTGGTCGAAATTTTTAAAATCTTCTTGTTAGAAACCACTAAGCCAATTGAATTGTGACTTTGCAGGAATGATCATTGGGTGGTCCTGTACTAAACTTGTGAATCGTTTGCCGATCGGAAATTCAAGATGGCCGCCATGACTCGACTTAGTTTAACATAGGACCCTATGGGAATTTCACATTTTCATCTTTTTTTCTGAAACCACAAAACAGATTTGAATCAAACTTGGCAGAAATGTTCATTGGATGGTCATATACAAGATTGTTGTTTTTGGCGCTGATCGGAAATCCAACATGGCTGCCAGGGCCCATAATGTGTTCTGATTGGTCGAAATTTTAAAAATCTTCTTGTTAGAAACCACTAAGCCAATTGAATTGTGACTTTGCAGGAATGATCATTGGGTGGTCCTGTACTAAACTTGTGAATCGTTTGCCGATCGGAAATTCAAGATGGCCACCATGACTCGACTTAGTTTAACATAGGACCCAATGGGAATTTCACATTTTCATCTTTTTTTTCTGAAACCACAAAACAGATTTGAATCAAACTTGGCAGAAATGTTCATTGGATGGTCATATACAAGATTTTTGTTTTTGGCGCTGATCGGAAATCCAACATGGCTGCCAGGGCCCATAATGTGTTCTGATTGGTCGAAATTTTAAAAATCTTCTTGTTAGAAACCACTAAGCCAATTGAATTGTGACTTTGCAGGAATGATCATTGGGTGGTCCTGTACTAAACTTGTGAATCGTTTGCCGATCGGAAATTCAAGATGGCCGCCATGACTCGACTTAATTTAACATTGGACCCTATGGGAATTTCACATTTTCATCTTTTTTTCTGAAACCACAAAACAGATTTGAAATAAACTTGGCAGAAATGTTCATTGGATGGTCATATACAAGATTTTTGTTTTTGGTGCTGATCGGAAATCCAACATGGCTGCCAGGGCCCATAATGTGTTCTAATTGGTCGAAATTTAAAAAATCTTCTTGTTAGAAACCACTAAGCCAATTGAATTGTGACTTTGCAGGAATGATCATTGGGTGGTCCTGTACTAAATTTGTGAATCGTTTGCCGATCGGAAATTCAAGATGGCCGCCATGACTCGACTTAGTTTAACATAGGACCCTATGGGAATTTCACATTTTCATCTTTTTTTCTGAAACCACAAAACAGATTTGAATCAAACTTGGCAGAAATGTTCATTGGATGGTCATATACAAGATTGTTGTTTTTGGCGCTGATCGGAAATTCAACATGGCTGCCAGGGCCCATAATGTGTTCTGATTGGTTGAAATTTTAAAAATCATCTTGTTAGAAACCACTAAGCCAATTGAATTGTGACTTTGCAGGAATGATCATTGGGTGGTCCTGTACTAAACTTGTGAATCGTTTGCCGGTCGGAAATTCAAGATGGCCACCATGACTCGACTTAGTTTAACATTGGACCCTATGGGAATTTCACATTTTCATCTTTTTTTCTGAAACCACAAAACAGATTTGAAATAAACTTGGCAGAAATGTTCATTGGATGGTCATATACAAGATTTTTGTTTTTGGCGCTGATCGGAAATCCAACATGGCTGCCAGGGCCCATAATGTGTTCTAATTGGTCGAAATTTAAAAAATCTTCTTGTTAGAAACCACTAAGCCAATTGAATTGTGACTTTGCAGGAATGATCATTGGGTGGTCCTGTACTAAATTTGTGAATCGTTTGCCGATCGGAAATTCAAGATGGCCGCCATGACTCGACTTAGTTTAACATAGGACCCAATGGGAATTTCACATTTTCATCTTTTTTTTCTGAAACCACAAAACAGATTTGAATCAAACTTGGCAGAAATGTTCATTGGATGGTCATATACAAGATTTTTGTTTTTGGCGCTGATCGGAAATCCAACATGGCTGCCAGGGCCCATAATGTGTTCTGATTGGTCGAAATTTTAAAAATCTTCTTGTTAGAAACCACTAAGCCAATTGAATTGTGACTTTGCAGGAATGATCATTGGGTGGTCCTGTACTAAACTTGTGAATCGTTTGCCGATCGGAAATTCAAGATGGCCGCCATGACTCGACTTAGTTTAACATTGGACCCTATGGGAATTTCACATTTTCATCTTTTTTTCTGAAACCACAAAACAGATTTGAAATAAACTTGGCAGAAATGTTCATTGGATGGTCATATACAAGATTTTTGTTTTTGGCGCTGATCGGAAATCCAACATGGCTGCCAGGGCCCATAATGTGTTCTAATTGGTCGAAATTTAAAAAATCTTCTTGTTAGAAACCACTAAGCCAATTGAATTGTGACTTTGCAGGAATGATCATTGGGTGGTCCTGTACTAAACTTGTGAATCGTTTGCCGGTCGGAAATTCAAGATGGCCACCATGACTCGACTTAGTTTAACATAGGACCCTATGGGAATTTCACATTTTCATCTTTTTTTCTGAAACCACAAAACAGATTTGAATCAAACTTGGCAGAAATGTTCATTGGATGGTCATATACAAGATTTTTGTTTTTGGCGCTGATCGGAAATCCAACATGGCTGCCAGGGCCCATAATGTGTTCTGATTGGTCGAAATTTAAAAAATCTTCTTGTTAGAAACCACTAAGCCAATTGAATTGTGACTTTGCAGGAATGATCATTGGGTGGTCCTGTACTAAACTTGTGAATCGTTTGCCGATCGGAAATTCAAGATGGCCACCATGACTCGACTTAGTTTAACATTGGACACTATGGGAATTTCACATTTTCATCTTTTTTTCTGAAACCACAAAACAGATTTGAATCAAACTTGGCAGAAATGTTCATTGGATGGTCATATACAAGATTTTTGTTTTTGGCGCTGATCGGAAATCCAACATGGCTGCCAGGGCCCATAATGTGTTCTGATTGGTCGAAATTTAAAAAATCTTCTTGTTAGAAACCACTAAGCCAATTGAATTGTGACTTTGCAGGAATGATCATTGGGTGGTCCTGTACTAAACTTGTGAATCGTTTGCCAATCGGAAATTCAAGATGGCCGCCATGACTCGACTTAATTTAACATTGGACCCTATGGGAATTTCACATTTTCATCTTTTTTTCTGAACCCACAAAACAGATTTGAACCAAACTTGGCAGAAATTTTAACATAGGACCCTATGGAAAAAATGTTTAAAAGTCTTCTCCTCTGAAACCAGTAAGTCAGTTTTAAACATGGGATGAATGGTCCTTAGGTGGTCAACTTTTAAAATTATGTCCTATGACCCCGACCTCCATCCAAGATGGCAACCATCAGCGAACATAGTTTTAACATAGGACCCTATGGGAAATATATTTAAAAATCTTCTTCTCTGAAACCAGTAAGACAATTCAAAGCAAACATGGCATGGATGGTCCTTAAGTGGTCAATTTTCAAAATTGTGTCCAGTGACCCTGACCTCCATCCAAGATGGCCACCTTCAGCAGACATACTGTAGTTTTAACATAGGACCATGGGAAAAAATGTTTTAAAATCTTCTCCTCTGAAACTAGTAAGCCAATATAGCAAACATGTCATCGATGGTCCTTAGGTGGTGAACTTCCAAAATTGTGTTCAGTGATCCTGATCTCGGTTCAAAATGGCCACCGTCAGCAGACATAGTTTTAACATAGGACCCTATGGGAAAATTGTTTAAAAGTCTTCTCTTCTGAAACCAGTCAGCCAATTTAAAGCAAACATGGCATGGATGGTCCTTGGGTAGTATACTTTCAAAATTGTGTCCGGTGACCACGACCTCCATCCAAGATGGCTGCCATGAGCAGACATAGTTTTAACATAGAACCCTATGGCAGTATGGGATTTGAATAGTAACTTAGATGTATTCAGCATGCAGACATTCTTAAGAGGACTTATTTATGTCAGGTGAGCGATACAGGCTCACCTGAGCCTCTAGTTTCACTATGCTTGGAGATATTGACTTGATTTTTGGTATATGAGTGTATAATAACGAGTTACAGATCAAGCTTACATTTCGTTCTGGTCGAATGATTTTTGGCCGAGTTATGGCCCTTGGACTTTGAAATTTGGCCAAATATTTAGTTGTCACCACTTTTTTTCGCTATGCTTGGAGATATTGACTTGATTTTTGGCATATATATATATGAATGTATAATGATGAGTTACAGAACAAGTTTACATTTCATTCCGGTCCAATGATTTTTGGCCGAGTTATGGCCCTTGGGCTTTGAAATTTGGCCAAATATTTAGTTGTCACCACTTTTTTTCACTATGCTTGGAGATATTGACTTGATTTTTGGTATATGAGTGTATAATAATGAGTTACAGATCAAGCTTACATTTCGTTCCGGTCGAATGATTTTTGGCCGAGTTATGGCCCTTAGACTTTGAAATTTGGCCAAATATTTAGTTGTCACCACTTTTTTTCGCTATGCTTGAAGATATTGACTTGATTTTTGGCATATATATATATATGAGTGTATAATGATGAGTTACAGATCAAGTTTACATTTCATTCCGGTCCAATGATTTTTGGCCGAGTTATGGCCCTTGAGCTTTGAAATTTGGCCAAATATTTAGTTGTCACCACTTTTTTTCGCTATGCTTGGAGATATTGACTTGATTTTTGTTATATGAGTGTATAATGATGAGTTACAAATCAAGTTGACATCTCGTTCCAGTCCAATGATTTATGACCGATTTATGGCCCTTGGGCTGTGAAATTTGGCCAAATATTTAGTTGTCACCACTTCTTTTCGCTATGCTTGGAGATATTGACTTGATTTTTGATACATGTATATGAGTGTATAATGATGAGTTACAGATCAAGTTGACATTTTGTTCCGGTCCAATGATTTGTGGCCAAGTTATAGCCCTTGGACTTTGAAATTTGGCCAAATATTTAGTTGTCACCACTTTTTTTCGCTATGCTTGGAGATATTGATTTGATTTTTGGTATGAGTGTATAATGATGAGTTACAGATCAAGTTGACATTTCGTTCCGGTCCAATGATTTTTGGCCCTTGGACTTGAAATTTGGCCAAATATTTAGTTGTCACCATTTTATTTCACTGATTTGAGATATTGACTTGATTTTTTGGTTTTAGAGTGTATAATGATAAGCTACAGATTAACTTTGAAATTCATTCTGGTTGAATGATTTTTGACCAACTTACAGCTGTTGGGCTTTGAAATTTGGCCAAATATTTAGTTTTCACCACTTTTTTTTCACTATGATTTGAGATATTGACTTGATTTTTGGTATGTGAGTGTAGAGTGATGAGTTACCAATCAAGTTTGAATTTCGTTCTGATTGAATGATTTTGGGCTAATTTGCACACCTTTGAGATATTGACTTTATTTTTGGTATTTGGAATTACAATGATGAGTTACAGATCAAGTTTTATAGGTATAGGACTTCTTATTCATATGCAAGTGTTGTAACTTGTAGATTCGTGATCATATCAAGATTTGTTGAGGCAATATTGTTTCCTTGAATAAATCTTGTGAATTTAAGGAGGCTTGAGAAAAGTTGAGTATACAGATCTTAAACAATAGTTTGTTATTCTTAGCCTATTACTGAGGGAATTAAAAAAGGGTGAAACATTTGCGAGCCTCCTTAATATTCACGGCGGGGACATTCGTGTCGTTCTGACACATCTAGTTTTCCTTTTGATTTGTAATGCAGATTAAAACTTATTTGGTATTAGGATTTGTATGTTCATGCTCCTTAATATTGAATTTGTTTATTGTGTGTGCTAACTTTTTAGCTCACCTAGCCAAAGGCAATATGAGCTTTTGCCATCACTTGGCATCCGTCGTCTATCATCGGTTGTCTGTCGTCTGTCGTTCGTTAACTTTTCACATTTTAATCTTCTCCTCTGAAACCCCTCAGCCAAATGAACTGATACTTGGTAGGAAGCATCTATAGAAGGTCCTCTCTAAATATTACACATTTTGTCCCGATCCATTAACAAACATGACCGCCACAGGCAATTCTTGTTTCTGATTGGCCAATTTTAAAAAAAAATCTTCTCCTCTGAAACTGCTTGGCCAAATGAACCGAAACTTGGTAGGAAGCATCTATGGAAGGTCCTCTATAAAGGTTGCTCATTTTGTCCTGATCGGTTAACAAACATGGCCACCACAGGCAATTCTTGTTTCTGATTGGTTGATTTCTAAAAAATCTTCTTCTCTGTTAAAAGAAAGATAACTCTTGCCATTATCTCCCTTAGAAATTAACTAATGCTGATATACATGTAGTGTAACATGTTTATTTTATACATTACAAGTCGGTATTCACATTTTAATATACTTTTTAGCAAACCTTGCCAAAGGCAATATGAGCTTTTGCCATCACTTTTTGTCCATCGTCTATCGTCTGTCATCCGTTTACCTTTCACATTTTAATCTTCTCCTCTGAAAACCCTCAGCCAAATGAACTGAAACTTGGTAGGAAGCATCTATGGAAGGTCCTCTCTAAAGAGTGCACATTTTGTTATGATCCATTACCAAATATGGCTGCCACAGGCAATTTTTGTTTCTGATTGGCAGATTTTTTAAAATCTTCTCCTCTGAAACTGCTTGGCCAATTCAAATGAACCGAAACTTGGTAGGAAGCATCTATGGAATGTCCTCTATGAAGATTGCTCATTTCGTCCTGATCGGTTAGCAAACATGGCTACCACCGAAACTTGGTAGGAAGCATCTATGGAATGTCCTCTATGAAGATTACTCATTTCGTCTCGATCGGTTAGCAAACATGGCCACCACATGCAATTCTTGTTTCTGATTGGTCGATTTCTAAAAAACTTCTCCTTTGAAACTGCTTAGCCATATGAACTGAAATTTGATAGGAAGCATCTACATGTATGGAAGGTTCTGTAGTAAGTTTCCTCAAAGCAGAATGAAAGGTGAGCAACACAGGCTCAGCCCACTGAGCCTCTAGTTTAATCTTATACTTGGTAATTAATCATTAGGAATTTTAGTGTTGCCCTTTATCGGATGTAATATACATGTGATTCTTATGGCCTTACTTTTATAAAACTGTGGATTTTGAATTTTGTACTAACTCATATATTAAAATCATCCAATCAGAGCACTGTATATGTAAATAGCAGACAAGTATTCAGCTCCAGACTTCCAACATTTGAAGTATTGAAATACTTTTGTCCACTGTCTGCACACAAACTCAGATCAGTTGGAGTTCTTGGAGGAGAGTTATGGTCCTTGATCAATATGTTTTAGAGAAAGGATATCCATGACAAGACTTTGGTGGATTCTATTATAATTGTGTTTTGAGTAAAAAAATAAGGATTTTAATTTTTTTTTTAAGGAATTACCTTTATTGCTGACCAAAATCTATTGGAACACTTTTAGCCAACAATTCTTGTTTGATTCAGTGCTGAGCGCTAAGCATGAATTAGCTGAAATTTTAGGGGTTACCCATGGCATGCCATGGGTAGAAATTTGTGCATTGGTTATCCAACTACCCATCAAGGATTAAATATTCCATGATGTACCCCCATCACACTCTAATACTCTCCACGCATGAATCAAGAGTTAATTGGAGTGTGATCAGCCGTGAGTAACCAACGATGGTTGTACCCATGATATAGCATACTTATTATGTTTAAAAATATTTTAGGAAATCTGCATATCAAAGTTTAAACTAAATATATAGTCTTACCCTATGGTTCCACGGGTTCTATGATACCATGTATTCACGTGCTATTTTTCAAACAATTTTCGCCGCCATTATATATGTGTTATTATATTAATAATTTTCTTTATTGTATTTTTTTAGTTCCAAGGATCCACAGTGGGCTTTAATATGTGTAGTATTTGTAGTTACACTTATTGTAGTGTGTGTATGGTATTCTGGGATGTGTAACAGTAAACATGGTGATTTTATAGACCCAGTCATGACACATAATTTAAGACCAGAATATGTCAGAGGTAATTTTTTAGGTCGGGTTTTATCTGTAAACCAGAATATGTAATGTATACATTTTGTAGACTTTCATCTTTGAACAACGGGGCCGTCGTGGCCATGATTCTATGGTAGTTGGATTTACAACTACATATGCAATCAGTGCCTATCACCACTGATGTTGTGAGTTTGAATCTTGATCAGTACGAGGTGTACAACATTACGTGATAAAGTTTGTCAGTGACTTGCAACAGGTCGATGGTTTTCTCAGGTACTCCATCAATAAAACTGACTGCCATGATATATAACTGAAATATTGTTGAAAGTGGCATTAAACACAATAAACCAACCATCATCAATATAATATATATATTTTGTAGACATTCTTCTTTGTATAAAGCACTTTTTATTTTATTTCGATGCGCAAAAAAAAAGGCCATGTGAGCTTTTTCCATCACTTGGCGTCCGTCTCTGTTCGTCGTACGTCGTAAACTTTTTCAAAAATCTTCTCCTCTGAAACTACCAGACCAATTGAAACCAAACTTGGTCTGAATCATCACTAGGGTGTCTAGTTTCAAAATTGTGTCCGGTGATGCCGTGCACCAACCAACATGGCCACTGTTACTAAAAAATACAACATATGGTAAAATTGAAGGTTTTTGGGTAATAACTCAAAAACCGTTAATAATATCAGAAATCTGACATGGAGTAAAAATGATCAGCACAGCAAGATCTACCTACCCTGCAATTTTGAAGTAAATCTGATTACCCATCTTGGAGTTATTGCCCTTTTTTCATCAAATTTGTAAAATTTTAATACTTTTCGTCTTATATTTCAAAAACTATAAGAGATAAAGTTTAAGTTTAAATTGCAAAAATATGCAGCATGTCGAGATCTACCTACGCTGCAATTTTTAAGTAAATCACATTACCCAATTTGGAGTTATTTCCCTTTTTAGCTCACCTGGCTTTTAGGCCATATGAGCTATTGTCATCATTTCATCCGTCATCCGTCCGTCAACATTTCACATTTTAATCTTCTTCTCAGAAACCACTGGGCCAATTGCAACCAAACTTTGGTGGAATGGTCCTTGGATGGCCCCCTTCCAAAATTGTGTCCGGTGATCCCGACTTCCAACCAAGATGGCCACCAAGCTAAAAATAGAAAAAAGGGGGATGCAATTTTAATTGTCCATTGCTGCTTTAGTATAAGTCAAAATTAGCTCAAATTCTAACTGCAGTTACATGGCAAGGAGTAGTTTAACATATATTCCGGGTTTTTCTGTGACATTTTTCTTTCAGCCGATTTATACCGATTATGCAAATTAGGCATATTTTGATAAAAGATCACATTTAAATCTTCTCCTCTGAAACCGCTGAACCAAATTAAACCAAACCTGGCAGGGATGGTACCTGAGTGGGTCCCTTTCAAAATTATGTCCGATAGCCACGCCCTCCATCTAAGATGGCCATCATTACTAAAAATAGAAATTTCTTCAAATGGCCAAAACTGCTCTATTTTAAGCCAGAATGTGCACAAATTTGAACTGTATAAGCATAATGATGAGCTTCTTAACATATATTACAGGATTTTTTATGAACTTTGAACTTTTACCGATTTTGACCGATTATGCAAATTAGAAAAAAGGGGGGATGAAATTTAAAAAAAATCTTCTCCTCTGAAACTACTGAGCCAATCTCAACTAAACTTTGCTGAAATGATTCTTGGGTGGTCCTCTTCCAAATTTGTGTCCGGCATTTCAGAACTCCGACCAAGATGGCCGCCACAGCCGAACTTAATTTAACATAGGACCCTATGGGAAATTCCCATAAAAATCTTCTTGTCTGAAACCATTTGCTCAATAAGAACAAAATGTTGATGAAATAGTCATTGGATGGTTCTCTTCCAAAGATTTGTCCAGCGGTTCGGCCCTCGACCAAGATGGCCCCCACAGCCGAATTTAGCTTAACATAGGACCGACCCTATGGGAAATTCACATAAAAATCTTCTCCTTAGAAACCACTGGGCCAATTGCAACCAAATTTGGTGGAATGTTCCTTGGGTGGCTCCCTTTAAAAATTATGTCCAGTGATCCTGACTTCCAACCAAGATGGCCGCTAAGCTAAAAATAGTAAAAAGGGGGATGAAATTTAAAA
Organism: Bathymodiolus brooksi; assembly: GCA_963680875.1. NCBI lineage: Eukaryota > Metazoa > Mollusca > Bivalvia > Mytilida > Modiolidae > Bathymodiolus > Bathymodiolus brooksi. Next base: position 48,828,480 of record OY804580.1, on the reverse strand, counting down.
AAAAATCTTCTCCTCTGAAACTACTGAGCCAATCTCAACCAAACTTTGCTGAAATGATCATTGGGTGTTCCCCTTCCAAAATTGTGTCCAGCATTTCATACCTCTGACCAAGATGGCCGCCATAGCCGAACTTAATTTAACATAGGACCCTGAAACCATTTGCTCAATAAGAACTAAATGTTGATGAAATAGTCATTGGATGGTTCTCTTCCAAAAATATGTCAGGCGATTCGGCCCTTCGACCAAGATGGCCCCCACAGCATAGGTCCCTATGGGAAATTCACATAAAAATCTTCTCCTCAGAAACCACTTGGCCAATTGCAACCAAACTTTGGTGGAATAGTTCTTGGATGGCCCCCTTCCAAAATTGTGTCCGGTGATCCCGACTTCCAACCAAGATGGCCGCCAAGCTAAAAATAGAAAAAAGGGGGGGATGAAATTTTTAAAAAATCTTCTCCTCTGAAACTACTGAGCCAATCTCAACCAAACTTTGCTGAAATGATCCTTGGGTGGTCCCCTTCCAAAATTATGTCTGGCATTTCAGACCTCCGACCAAGATGGCCACCACAGCCAAACTTAATTTAACATAGGACCGACCCTATGGGAAATTCACATAAAAACCATCTTGTCTAGAACCAAACTTTGATGGAATAGTCGTTGGATGGTCCTCTTCCAAAATTGTGTCCGGCAGTCGCGCTCTCCCACCAAGATGGCCACCACAGTGCAGTTGCATTGTTATTGAAAGCAGCTTTGATCCAGGTGAGCGATTATAGGCTCCTGGGAGCCTCTGGTTCTATTGGGTCTTAGAACTGGATTGATATTTTGGTATTTTCTGTTTATACATTTTTCTATTGGGTCTTAGAACTGGATTGATATTGTGGTATTTTTTGTCTATACAATTTTAGCTCGACTTTTCGAAGAAAAAAAGTTGAGCTATTGTCGTCACTCCGGCGTCAGCGTCTGGGTCGGTTAAGTTTTCGGTTACGTTTTTTGTCAGTCCATTTCTCAATAACTATCAAAGGTATCCATTTGAAACTTGGAATACTTGTTCACTATCAAAAGAGGAACTTATTACAACAAGGCAGATGACCCTGTGGTTTGTATATCGAGAGTTACCTGCCCTTGTTTCGACATAGTACATAGAAATTAGGGATATTTTTTTAGTATAATTAAAATTTCTCAATAACTATCAAAGCTATTAACTTGAAACTCAATACACTTGTAGAAAGTGTTGATCCCAATCTGTTGACAAGAGAAGACAACTCCATCCAGCATTTTATTTGAGTTATTCCCCCTTTTTGACTTAGAATTTCTTCAAAAAATACAATTTTTCAATAATTATGATTGGCATTGAAATGAAACTCAACATACCTGTTCACTATCAAATGGGGAACCCATTACAACAAGGCAGGTGACCCTGTGATTTGTATATCCAGAGTTATCTGCCCTTGTTTCGACATAGTACATAGAAATTAGGGATATTTTTTTAGTATAATTAAAATTCCTCAATAACTATCAAAGCTATTAACTTGAAACTCAATACACTTGTAGAAAGTGTTAACCCCAATCTGTTGACAAGAGAAGACAATTCCATCCAGCATTTTATTTGAATTATTCCCCCTTTTTGACTTAGAATTTCTTCAAAAAATACAACTTCTCAATAATTATGATAGGCATTGAAATGAAACTCAACATACCTGTTCACTATCAAATGGGGAACCCATTACAACAAGGCAGGTGACCCTATTTGCTTATATGACCATCATAGTTAGAAGTATGTATAACTTTGTAAATTGCTTGCAGTTTAATTTCAGATACGAAAAAGTCGAGCGTCCAGCACCCGTGGGCGATGCTCTTGTTCTATTGGGTCTTAGAACTGGATAGATATTGTGGTATTTTTTTGTTTATACATTTTTCTATTGGGTCTTAGAACTGGATTGATATTGTGGTATTTTCTGTTTATACATTTTTCTATTGGGTCTTAGAACTGGATTGATATTGTGGTATATTACGAATTTAGTTTGCTACACATATATTCATTGGTTCTTCAGCCCTGAATGTCAGCATATATTCGGAAAACAGATGGGGTATATATTTCAGTCCACCAAAAAAGATTAAAACATGGACGACAAAACATTACGCTTCACTGAATCAATGGTATAATACGGAATAATAAATGTATTTTTACCAAATTAAATGCTGTTTTTATACTCAAAACGGCTGCATGAACAAAAAAATATTACAACGGTTAATTCCGTCACAAATACCTGATCGATTCAGCAAACTCCTATGTTCCACGACTGTACCATAGCAAATAAACAAAACGTTGAGCCTTGAAAACTTTCGACGTCATGGGGCCACACCAAGATTTTATTTATATGTAGTTAACATTTAAATTATTGAAACTGTTTCGCAAACCCGTTGTTTTGTCATGTAATATATTAATGTTATATTTATAAAGTTTATGAAATTTACTCCATATGAAACTGTATTGATTTAGAAATTTAGTACAGTATTTTCCTTCATGAGACACCCTATACATGAAATATGACATGACACATATTATGACGTCAAAGGTACGGAAACGGACATCTAGAGATACGAAAAATGAAAATAAAAGAGGCAAATTTATTTAATACGGTTGGATGTTGTATTTTAAAAAAAAAGGTTAAATCCGTAATATATCTGTTATTCAGCTATCAGACAGGGTATATAATGTGACATTCCCAGCTTAAGATGTATATTCCCTTTGGCTGCGTCTCAGGGAATATAGATCCTAAGCCGGGAATGTCACATTATATACCCTGTCTGATAGCTGAATAACATATCATATTCTGTTTATACATTTTTCTATTGGGTCTTGGAACTGGATTGATATTGTGGTATTTTCTGTTTATACATTTTTCTATTGGGTCTTAGAACTGGATTGATATTGTGGTATATTACGAATTTAGTTTGCTACACATATATTCATTGGTTCTTCAGCCCTGAATGTCAGCATATATTCGGAAAACAGATGGGGTATATATTTCAGTCCCCAAAAAAGATTAAAACATGGACGACAAAACATTACGCTTCACTGAATCAATGGTATAATACGGAATAATAAATGTATTTTTACCAAATTAAATGCTGTTTTTATACTCAAAACGGCTGCATGAACAAAAAAATATTACAACGGTTAATTCCATCACAAATACCTGATCGATTCAGCAAACTCCTATGTTCCACGACTGTACCATAGCAAATAAACAAAACGTTGAGCCTTGAAAACTTTCGACGTCATGGGGCCACACCAAGATTTTATTTATATGTAGTTAACATTTAAATTATTGAAACTGTTTCGCAAACCCGTTGTTTTGTCATGTAATATATTAATGTTATATTTATAAAGTTTATAAAATTTACTCCATATGAAACTGTATTGATTTAGAAATTTAGTACAGTATTTTCCTTCATGAGACACCCTATACATGAAATATGACATGACACATATTATGACGTCAAAGGTACGGAAACGGACATCTAGAGATACGAAAAATGAAAATAAAAGAGGCAAATTTATTTAATACGGTTGGATGTTGTATTTTAAAAAAAAAGGTTAAATCCGTAATATATCTGTTATTCAGCTATCAGACAGGATATATAATGTGACATTCCCAGCTTAAGATGTATATTCCCTTCGGCTGCGTCTCAGGGAATATAGATCCTAAGCCGGGAATGTCACATTATATACCCTGTCTGATAGCTGAATAACATATCATATTCTGTTTATACATTTTTCTATTGGGTCTTGGAACTGGATTGATATTGTGGTATTTTCTGTTTATACATTTTTCTATTGGGTCTTAGAACTGGATTGATATTGTGGTATATTACGAATTTAGTTTGCTACACATATATTCATTGGTTCTTCAGCCCTGAATGTCAGCATATATTCGGAAAACAGATGGGGTATATATTTCAGTCCACCAAAAAAGATTAAAACATGGACGACAAAACATTACGCTTCACTGAATCAATGGTATAATACGGAATAATAAATGTATTTTTACCAAATTAAATGCTGTTTTTATACTCAAAACGGCTGCATGAACAAAAAAATATTACAACGGTTAATTCCGTCACAAATACCTGATCGATTCAGCAAACTCCTATGTTCCACGACTGTACCATAGCAAATAAACAAAATGTTGAGCCTTGAAAACTTTCGACGTCATGGGGCCACACCAAGATTTTATTTATATGTAGTTAACATTTAAATTATTGAAACTGTTTCGCAAACCCATTGTTTTGTCATGTAATATATTAATGTTATATTTATAAAGTTTATGAAATTTACTCCATATGAAACTGTATTGATTTAGAAATTTAGTACAGTATTTTCCTTCATGAGACACCCTATACATGAAATATGACATGACACATATTATGACGTCAAAGGTACGGAAACGGACATCTAGAGATACGAAAAATGAAAATAAAAGAGGCAAATTTATTTAATACGGTTGGATGTTGTATTTTAAAAAAAAAGGTTAAATCCGTAATATATCTGTTATTCAGCTATCAGACAGGGTATATAATGTGACATTCCCAGCTTAAGATGTATATTCCCTTCGGCTGCGTCTCAGGGAATATAGATCCTAAGCCGGGAATGTCACATTATATACCCTGTCTGATAGCTGAATAACATATCATATTCTGTTTATACATTTTTCTATTGGGTCTTGGAACTGGATTGATATTGTGGTATTTTCTGTTTATACATTTTTCTATTGGGTCTTAGAACTGGATTGATATTGTGGTATTTTCTGTTTATACATTTTTCTATTGGGTCTTAGAACTGGATTGATATTGTGGTATTTTCTGTTTATACATTTTTCTATTGGATCTTAGAACTGGATTGATATTGTGGTATTTTTTGTTTTTCATTTTAATATATGGACTAAAACATACAATTTGTATACATTCTATGTGTGATGTATTTAATTATTTATATTGTAGATGTTGTGTCTCGTAAGGCAAGATTCTTGGCATGGTTCCTGTATCTGAAAAAGAGACGAAAACATCGACAACAGAAGAAAGAATCAGAACGGCTGATATCCAGTAGTAGTGACGAAGATCTGTTTGACATGACTGATATGACTGAATTTTAACCTTTTAGTTCATAGATATTACATGTAGGGTTAGGGTCATGGTGCTTAACGTCACTTTCAACAATGTTTCAGTTATATTGTGGCAGTCAGTTGTATTGGTGGAGGAAACCGGAATACTCGGGAGAAAACCACCGACCTGTCTCAAGTCACTGACAAACTTTATCACATAATGTTGTATCGAATATACCTCGCCATGAGTGGGATTCGAACTCAAAACGTTAGTGGTGATAGGCACTGATTGCATAGATTGCATAAATCCAACTACCATACAATCACATCCACGACTGCCCCTGATATTACATGTAAGCTTATTTAAGATATATATCTATAGATTGGTATACAGGATCATAAAAAAGAGAATTGGGTTGCCTCTACGATAGTACAGTAGTACATGTATGGTGGTTAGCCCACAAAAAGTTCAATTTTTACATGTATACATTTACCAGCAGACTTGGGGTCAATTACTTTCAAATGTAATCAATTACATTACAATTACTTTGCAATTTTCATGAATACATTACATTACGATTACATCAATTTTCAAATGTAATCGATTAAATTACAATCACTTTGTAAATGTAATCGATTACATTACTGATTACATTTAATGTCATGACAACCAATACATTAGTGTTTTATATTATTTTGTCTCATGTGCATCTGTCCAATATCTCTTCTTTTTTTTTAATGTATTTCTTAATCAGAACTATGAATTACAATTCAGTTGTAATGTGATCATTACATACAATAACAAACAGTACATTGTAAATTATAAACAGCAATTCTCATTTTCCTATTTTTCATAAAATATGTCTTCTCTTATAACTATATATGACAATATTGATTCCATCTTATACTATTAGTAAATATTATAACATACATTTGCACATTTTAATAATATATATATTACATAATTTCAACGTTGCACGACGTTTGAGTGCATTGGTCCTACATTTGAGCACAAAAAATCCTACGTTTGAGTGCAAAAAAATCCACGATTGAGTGCATTTTACCATAGCTATTTACTTGAGAAAAAAAATTAAAATTAAAAAACTTTTAAGAAATTATTATAAAAATGATCTTTAAAAAATTATTAAAAATGATTTTGATAATGAAAAAAAATTATCATAAAAATGATCTTTAAAAAATTATTAAAAATTATTTTGATAATGAAAAAATTTGAGGTCTTGACAACCCCACTACAGTCATACGGACGAGAAGCGAAAACTTGCGTTAGAACAATACCGTAGGTTAGAGACAGGAGACATTTCTAGAGCAACTTACATGAAGTCAATGGGGTTGAAATTTTCCGCAAGAACCGATTTGTAAGATTTTAGTGCTACTTTTATAGACATTTTTAAACATTCTTAAATCTATTTCATAGAACATTTTAAATAAATCCTATGATGTTTTTATGATGTGTTTTTTAGTGCTGTAATCTTTTATGATAAAGTATATATATTTTTATTTCCTTTTTTCACATTTTTAGATATTAAATTCCCCAGGTAAACCATAGGTAAAATGCGCTCAAACGTAGGAAAAATTTGCGCTCAAACGTAACACACCTAAAATTGAAAATGCGCTCAAACGTAGTGCGCCCAATTTCAAACATCCTGTGAAAGTCTATTGGGGATAATAAACTAGCAGTTAATTACCAGATAAAATTTGTAATTAAGGTATTATTTATGACACCAAATTATGTAACAATCACCATTACTAAATTTCATACCATTTGAATGCTTGTCCTTGATATATAATTCAGAAGATAAAAAAACAAAAATCATTCTGATTCTAAAAACTTGCTTAAAAATGTACATAATTTCTCAGTCTAAATATGAAAACTAAATCCTTGATTTATGTAAATAGGTTTAATAAAATACCAATTACAAGTTGCATAGTTACCCACAAGTAATGAACAAATTATCATATAATCCAATATTAAAAGGAAAATCAGCACCAAAATAAAAAGCAGAAATATCACATATATCTGAATATCAAGATACATTTTTGTACATTAGAATATTCTTTAAAAAAAAATCCAAAATTTTACAAATATTACAACTTGCTATTTATCAGTTAATTTGTAATATACATGTATGAACATATTTTGTTATTCTACTATGAGCATCATAAATAAATGTTTCTGAAAATTATAATTTACATTTTGCTTTTTATATAATATCTTTATTGAAATTTAAATCTCTTTTTAAACTTGTACAATGTATAAGAAATCTTCATGAGATACCTATGTTTTGGTTTATATAAAATATTTCTTTATCTTATGCGAATCATGAGGACATGGTGATAGTCTTTCATTGAAGCAATTTCATATATGAAATCTTGAAAGTTGTGTCAGATAATTTAAAATTTTAGAGCTTGTTGTGTTTTACACAAGCCGACAAACTGTTTTCACTGAATTTTTGAAACCCTAAAGAAATTGAAATTGAGATATTATTTGTTTGGATATCAAGTCTTTGAAGTCATAATTTATACTTAATATTTTTTGTAGCTGTGATAGTTTTGATTGCAATTAAGCATATAATAATATCTACATTATTTGTTTAATAAATTTCATGAAGAAAATTCATTTACATAAATCATACATTAAATATCTAAGGAGATATATGTTTCAGTTAAGACAAAATAAGTCAAAATGATTAAAAGTAATCTAAATGTAATCAGAAAGTAACCATGATTACAGGGTCAAAATGAATGTAATCGATTACATTACAATTACATGTAATCTAAAAAATGTCCAATTACAGATTACATTCGATTACATGAAAGATGTAATCGATTACAACCGATTACGATTACAAATTACAATTACCCCATGTCTGTTTACCAGTTTGTGCCTTATGATCAACAGACACTAAGGGTTTGTAATTCTGAATTCTGAGCTGGGTAATGTTATTATTGTTTATCATTGCTTTAATTTTTCAACTACCGGTATATCTTGACCACAAGACTTATTGGGTAAGGGAATCATGGACAAATTTAGCAAAGTTACTGATAAAGTCCTTCTTTGGTTACGTGTCTGAAAACTTTAACACTTGAAATGAGTATTAGAGTGCGAATCCACTTCAGTGGTGTTATACTTGTTCTCAGAAGTCAACGACCTTAACAAATGACCCGACATCTCCTGTTAGTAACATTTTGTATCTGTTGTCGTTCAGTCTTTGTTGGTGTCTTATCTGTAAACTTTCCACATTAATATATTCTTCTAAAACACCTGACCAAATTAGGATGTAAGATTTTGATTGGGTGTATTTAACTTCTTCTATTATTGCTGTTACATATGGTACTACTTTCAACAGTATTTCTGTTTATTTTTGACTGTCAGTTTTATTGATGTTTTTATATGCTGACATACCAGGAAAAAAACTATTAAACTATTAAGCTCCAGAGACACACATTATCACATAAGTACACTTTGCCATGGGTATGAGATGAATAGATAGATGTTAATCTAGCTACATTATGTTTGTAGTCACTGAGGCCCCTGTTAAGGTGTACAAGAAGAGTTTGAAGATACGAAAGGGGGTAACGAGGTGTCGTAAATCAAAGAAGGACATATACAATAGCCTAAAGAAAAAAGACAAAAGGGCTAACAATAATCTGCAAAACGCTACATGAAATTTCCTTAAGCTTTATATACCCAAATATTGACAGCATTCATCAAAATGATGGTAATGACTTAATATGCTTAAGATGTTAAATTACAGTCAAACCTGTCTTGTGTGACCTTCCAAGGGAAGAGTGAAATATGGTCACAACACTGGAGGTCACTTAATGCAAGTTTAATTGATATGAAATGCACTGTGAATGGAAATTAAAATTAAGGTCACATAATACAAGTTATTGCTTAATAGAGGTGGTCACTAAAGCAGGTTTGACTGTAGCTTTAAATCAAACTGTATTGTCACGATGATAATTGGTTATATATAATTATATACAATTTTTGTATGTATGAATAGATCGTGCTGTTGTGATTGGTAATTAATGTTTAACTTTTTATCTTCAATAGTTGTTAAAGTAATATTACACCAGTTTTGGGTGAAGAAATTTTTTCCCTGAAAATTCAATTTGGAATACGACAGTACCTTTTTACTAAGCTATTCATGCATGTTTCAAGTCGAAATATGTTCCCAAAAATTAGAAATCTGCAAATCTGTGTACATGTTTATCGTCCTCGCCATTGTTGTGGAGACTGCTTAACTTTCGGTTGTTTTGTTCCGATGATTGCAGATCATGACCTCGTGACAAAAAGATAAACAATCATGGATGCTGAGGTAAGCACGCACACATTCCTGACAAAGATTATTGAGGAATCTGTCTGTTTCATATCGTGTGAACCATTTTTTTGGTGCAATTATTCTTATGTGGTACACACGGAATATATTTTTACTTGCATCCAACATTTTGTTCATCAACTGAACAGTGCGCATGAGCGATAATCTCCCCGAAAGAGTTCAAATCTTGGGTCACGTGCATATCATTTACATTACTGTATGGGAAAACAGAATTACATGCTGTCAAATATTTTGCGATTTGCTCTTAAAAACTGCTTTTGAGTGGATTTTTAATGTTATGCAGTTGATTTCATTTAAAATTAAGTGACATATTAAGTGAAAATATTTAATTAAAAAATTCCACGATATTTGCCTTTCATATTACTTTAAGTTTATATTTCTTCTAAGTACATGTAGATGCATTCCTCAATTTTCTTTTTCATGTCTTTATTTTGTGAAAAATGGTGTAGGTGGGTGTCTGTTTTTCCTTCTTTTTTTTATTTTTTACAGTTTATTCACTATCTTATTTCTATAAGTAATTTGTTTTTCTTTTTATCTTTTCATTTCATTTACAAAATGTTCAGTGAGATTTCCAAATCAAATCAAATGAAAATTACTGTAATTTCTGAGTTGATTTTGACATTTTAAGATGATTGTTGAACTGTAGACGTCTATGTCATATTCATTCACCTTTAAGTTGTCTTGAAACTAACAATTTAAATTATCTGACCTGCAAAAGAAAAAAGAAGAGCTAATGCAAATGCTGCTCAAATAAGGGGCTACATTGCTCCTAGGTTGAAGTCATTGCTATAAAAAATTTACAGTCCTCATCACAATCTGGTTGACTGTTACGAAATATTCATAACTCAAATGACAATGGATCTTTTCCTTCTTGTGTAGATTGTTTCTTTTCTCTATCACCGACAAGACTTTTATCAGACTTGACTGTATATGTGAGAACATGGCAGATGTCTTATAAGATACAGGAACTGCTTACCCTGAGAACATGGCAGGTGTCTTGTAAGATACAGGAACTGCTTACCCTGAGAACATGGCAGATGTCTTGTAAGATACAGGAACTGCTTACCATGAGAACATGGCAGATGTCTTATAAGATACAGGAACTGCTTACCCTGAGAACATGGCAGATGTCTTATAAGATACAGGAACTGCTTACCCTGAGAACATGGCAGGTGTCTTATAAGATACAGGAACTGCTTATCTTGAGAACATGACAGGTGTCTTATAAGATACAGGAACTGCTTACCCTGAGAACATGGCAGGTATCTTATGAGATACAGGAACTGCTTACACTGAGAACATGACAGGTGTCTTATAAGATACAGGAACTGCTTACCCTGAGAACATGGCAGATGTCTTATAAGATACAGGAACTACTTGCCCTGAGAACATGGCAGGTGTCTTATAAGATACAGGAACTGCTTACCCTGAGAACATGGCAGGTGTCTTATAAGATACAGGAACTGCTTACCCTGAGAACATGACAGATATCATAAGATACAGGAACTGCTTACCCTGAGCACATGACAGGTGTCTTATAAGATACAGGAACTGCTTACCCTGAGAACATGGCAGATGTCTTATAAGATAAAGGAACTGCTTACCCCGAGAACATGGCAGATGTCTTATAAGATACAGGAACTGCTTACCCTGAGAACATGGCAGGTGTCTTATAAGATACAGGAACTGCTTACCCTGAGAACATGACAGATATCATAAGATACAGGAACTGCTTACCCTGAGCACATGACAGGTGTCTTATAAGATACAGGAACTGCTTACCCTGAGAACATGGCAGATGTCTTATAAGATACAGGAACTGCTTACCCCGAGAACATGGCAGATGTCTTATAAGATACAGGAACTGCTTACCCTGAGAACATGGCAGATGTCTTATAAGATACAGGAACTGCTTACCCTGAGAACATGGCAGATGTCTTATAAGATACAGGAACTGCTTACCCTGAGAACATGGCAGGTGTCTTATAAGATACAGGAACTGCTTATCTTGAGAACATGACAGGTGTCTTATAAGATACAGGAACTGCTTACCCTGAGAACATGGCAGGTATCTTATGAGATACAGGAACTGCTTACCCTGAGAACATGACAGGTGTCTTATAAGATACAGGAACTGCTTACCCTGAGAACATGGCAGATGTCTTATAAGATACAGGAACTACTTGCCCTGAGAACATGGCAGGTGTCTTATAAGATACAGGAACTGCTTACCCTGAGAACATGGCAGATGTCTTATAAGATACAGGAACTGCTTACCCTGAGAACATGGCAGATGTCTTGTAAGATACAGGAACTGCTTACTCTGAGAACATGGCAGGTTTCTTATAAGATACAGGAACTGCTTACCCTGAGAACATGGCAGATGTCTTATAAGATACAGGAACTGCTTACCCTGAGAACATGGCAGATGTCTTGTAAGATAAAGGAACTGCTTACTCTGAGAACATAGGTGTTTTATAAGATACAGGAACTGCTTATCCTGTGAACATGGCAGATGTCTTATAAGATACAGGAACTGCTTACCCTGAGAACATGACAGATGTCTTATTAGATACAGGAACTGCTTACCCCGAGAACATGGCAGATGTCTTATAAGATACAGGAACTGCTTACCCTGATGGCTGGGTGTCTTATAAGATACAGGAACTGCTTACCCCGAGAACATGGCAGATGTCTTATAAGATACAGGAACTGCTTACCCTGATGGCTGGGTGTCTTGTAAGATACAGGAACTGCTTACCCTGAGAACATGGCAGATGTCTTGTAAGATACAGGAACTGCTTACTCTGAGAACATGGCAGGTTTCTTATAAGATACAGGAACTGCTTACCCTGATGGCAGGGTGTCTTATAAGATACAGGAACTGCTTACCCTGAGAACATGGCAGATGTCTTGTAAGATACAGGAACTGCTTACTCTGAGAACATGGCAGGTTTCTTATAAGATACAGGAACTGCTTACCCTGAGAACATGGCAGATGTCTTATAAGATACAGGAACTGCTTACCCTGAGAACATGGCAGATGTCTTGTAAGATAAAGGAACTGCTTACTCTGAGAACATAGGTGTTTTATAAGATACAGGAACTGCTTATCCTGTGAACATGGCAGATGTCTTATAAGATACAGGAACTGCTTACCCTGAGAACATGACAGATGTCTTATTAGATACAGGAACTGCTTACCCTGAGAACATGGCAGATGTCTTGTAAGATACAGGAACTGCTTACCCTGAGAACATGACAGATGTCTTATAAGATACAGGAACTGCTTACCCTGAGAACATGGCAGATGTCTTATAAGATACAGGAACTGCTTACCCTGAGAACATGGCAGATGTCTTATAAGATACAGGAACTGCTTACCCTGAGAACATGGCAGATGTCTTATGAGATACAGGATCTGCTTACCCTGAGTGAGCAGCTGGATTCATCCCCAGTTTTTGGTGGGGTCTATTATGCTTATCTTGGTTTTCTGTATTGTGTTGTTTTTAGTTGTGTTTGTCTTCATCCTGTGTCTTGTGTGCTCAATGCTGCCATTTTCTCTTGATTGTCAATTCTTGATTGCCCCTTCAGTTTTCTCTAAAGTAAGGCTCCATTTACTGTAGTCCCCATCTTATAAGGCCATCTTTTCTACAAAGAAAATTAGATTTAGCAGCATGAACCCCACTAAAATTGGGGATGAACTCGGGTGTTCTTCAACAGAAGGGGTACCAGTTCCTGCTTCACTAGTAGCACCCATCATGTACAAATTCTGATTTTAAGTCATATTTGGCAATAAATTATGGATGATGAAAGAAGGACAGAATTGTCAATATAACAAATGGAATATAATTGTTGTCATCTGTGACACAAATATTCAGTAATGGTTAACTAAGTCATGATGGTGCCCATGAAACGTTCGAAGTGATGCCTTCAACTTTACTATTGTGATCCCTTTGTACAGTAGGCAGCAAACCTCTATCAAGGAAATCCTGTTAAAAACACAAGCTCTAGAATATTGTATAAACTGATTGACTGAACATTTAGGTATCAGTAAATATAAAACCTTTCTGTTCACATTATACTTACTCCAGTATGGCCAGTCATTGCTTTGTTATTGACATGTATGGATCTTACATGTATGAGGTATATTCACTAGCTATAACAGGTTTTGATTTCACAGCAACATAAGTTTGAATTTTATATAAATCTACAATTCCATAAGACAACCGCATAAACCAGTACACAAAAAAGGGTACTTGGTTGGTCAATTTGAATATTCATGTTATAAAAGGGTACTTGGTTGGTCAATTTGAATATTCATGTAACAAAAGGGTACTTGGTTGGTTAATTTGAATATTCATGTAACAAAAGAGGTACTTGGTTGGTTAATTTTAATATTCATGTAATATTTGAACCCATTCTTTCAGGTATCTAGATTTTGTTAGTTAGGGAGCTTTGACCTCACTGCCAGTAATTTTTTAACCAAACCTTTTTGTATATTTACAAATGATGTACATTGAAATAATCACAGTCTATATGTCAATTCATAGTATTAATGATAATATATGAATGAAATTTGTTGAACTTGCTTTATTCTTTGCAAATGTTACATATGAACACAAAATATTGAATGGAACATGTTCCTGTCTTTTTTATGCGATCATTTCCGCTAATGGTGAGGTGTGCTCGATAAAACATTATTAATAGAGTTTGTCAGTGACCTGTGACAGATCGTTGGTTTTCTCCTGGTACTACAGTTTCCTCCAACAATAAAACTGACTGCCACAATATAACTGAAATATTGTCGGAAGTGGGGTTTATTACCATAACCCTAACCCTGTCTTATTTTTTTAATTATTTTTGGTGTATCGTATAAACATAAATTATTTCAACTTTCCTCATTTTTCAATTGTTGTATTAGATCTAGAGTTATCTCTGTTTGAACATTTATCTACGCAAATCAGTTATTTTTTTAATTGTGTAAAAACACAGAGTGAAAACACTGTGCAAACCTTCTTTGATAACTGAAGTTCAAATTTAAATAGGGAACAGAAATTTTATCTACCACCGCCAATAAATAAGATAGATATTCCTCATTAAGTTTGCATAAACAATACTATTTTTGTAGTAAATGATCAGCTGTTATTGAATATGAAAAATATAACATAATCATAACCAGCTGAACCAGGATATTCAAACCATGAATCTCTTTTAAAGATATTACAGAAATGCAAATGTACTTCTTAAAATAAGAAGGCCACTTACACTTGCAAATATATGCATATTTCTGTAAAACCTGTTTTTTTTTAAATTACATTTTATTTAAAGCTCAGAGCTACTTCACAAAAGCGCTTTCAGTGCTTTGATATCTGCAATGCGTTCAGGGTTGCATCTTGGGGTGTCATTGAGCAAATTTACCTTTAATTTGACAATGCATCCCATTTTATAGAAAAGGAAGGGCACATCGAGCACATAAAATTCTCCTTTGTACTCATTTTATAGAACCTTGTGAACATAAATTCTCATAAATTGTCTTGTCTGTATGTAATTAAACTCAACCTTTTTATTATGATAAAGTGGACATTTGACTCCTTTTTGCTAAATCCTAGATACACCATTGCCTGTAATATCTCAGTATATCTATTGGTGGAAGGTCTCTTTCAACTCATATTTCAGATTTTCTTATGTTATTTTATTTATTTTGAGATTATAAAGTGTTGAAGCAAGTATTGATGTATTCATTTTTTTCATGACCATTTTTGTTACCAAGCTATTAACTCATATGTTCATACATTATTAACATTAAATGAGTATTTGAGGAGTAAAAACATATATATATAATCAAAGGTGATAATATATAAAAGTAGATTCTTATAATCATTAAAAATTAATTATTTAGCATCTGTTACATAATGTTTTGTAATTTATGTTTAAATTTATGTTATTAAATGTGACCAATGATAAAAGATGCCATATTTGTTGTGATTACTAAAATAGACTATCGTTATATAGATTATTGTTAATATTTACAAAAATAAAGGTATAGTTCTTATGTTGAGTCTTCATTCAAAGAAATGCAGGGTAGAAATTAAGAGCCCTACAAAGTTCTTAACTTGCATAGATGGCTAGTGTCGTCATCGAACATTTATATCTGTATAAAAACTTACAGAATGTGAGCTAACAACTAAAAAGCATTCGACCTATATCTGGATATATGAACTGACAATAGGAAGGACGGACGAACTACATCACTGGTCATAACAATATAAAGTACAATTGCATATTATACATTGTAAATCTGATGGATTGAATAAATGTAAACGTTTCAGGAGATATCAAAGGGATTATAATCACAAGCTGTAAATCAGCGAAAAATGGACAATAAATTGTCAAAAGAAAAAGGTAAAGTGAGAAACAATGATAGACAAAACACCACACGTTGAATAGGAATATTATATACAAATATATCATGTTAGTGAGGGTTACTTGCGAAAAATACTGGTTGAGAGGAGAGGCAAATATCCCAACCGCTTTAGCGTCGAGGGACATTTGTTTAATTCCGCCGAATATTTAACAGCAAGTAAAACAGTGGCATGCAAGCAGGTTCAGAACTTCAGACCATCTCGATCATTTGATTTTCAACTGAGACTTAAAATCAATCTACGAAAACAGGAAAAATCTTTTCAAAGAAGTGACTAGAGTATAAATTCTGGAACAAATTCAAAAATAAAATAAATTACGGTTTTGCTTTAACATACAACACGCTAATTTTTTTTTTAATACAAATGAATTTGAAATATATACATTTCAACGATTTCAAACATAACGGCTGACACTGTCGTCATTTTCTTTACTTTAGCGTTGGTTGAAAGAATAAACCCGAGTAATTCGAATAACATCCATGACGTCATAAACTATTTAAAGAAGGGATTTCGTCTCGAGCGGGATATTTTCCTATAGTACCGGGATATTTTTAGGCAAATATCCCGGCAATGATGCAAAAGCTGAAAAAACGAAGAATTGGTAAAAAAAAATACCCCTCTCATCAACCAATCAGAAGACAGCATTCTGATATAAGGTGGAATTAATAATAATAACGTTATTGTCATTAAACATATATATAAACATGTCTGTGACAAATACATACAAACAAACAATTGTGTGTATGAAAAAAAACCAAACAAGCAAAAAAAAAAAAAAAAAAAAGGACAAACATAATGAGTTATTTATGTTGCAATAAGACTTCTGTCCTCAGTTCTAATGACCGTTTCAAATAGAAGCCAATAACTCTAACATGTAGGGAAGCAGGATTTAGTAAATATACTAACTTTTGTTCATCAGAAAAGTTTAAGAACAAAATTTCATTATCTAATTCAATATTATTAAACAGATTCTCTCAGATTCTGATTTACTTTACATTTTAAAATAAAATGAGCTTCATCTTGAATATATATTTACTTGTTCTTTCGAAATTCAGGAAATAAGGTGCAATTCAAGCATTTGAATTTGCAATGTTAATAATGAACAAATGATTAAAATTAAACACTTGCCCAATTACCAGTTAGGCATGTTTTACCTATAAAATGACTTACTGTTGTTTTAAGATCATGTTAAACAATATAATTCCGAAAACCAGTTTCCCTCAATGAGATGATAATGATGACTCTTGTACTAAACCAACACTGAAATGGATTTTAAGTGACACAGCAGTCCACATGTCTTGAAAATGTAGATATCTCATTTAGTACACATGACACGTATCAAATAAAGGATGGAAAGAGAAATAATATACAAGTCTTTGGGAGACTGAAATCAAAAGAGCTTAAACAGCATCCACCGATTTTACCTATGTCTGAGTTAGATTAACCTTAGCTTCCATAATAATTACATTACACAGGGGGCTACTTATGGAGCAGGAAATGCCTACCCTTCCGGAGAACCCGGTTTTTAGTGATGTCCTGTTGCTGGATCTTTAGTCATTAGTTTTCTGTGTAATGTTTTGTGGATCGTTGTTTGTTCTTTTCTCCTTTTTCTTTTGGCCAAGTTGTTTGTCCTTCGATTTACGGATTGTGATTACCCCTGTGGTATCTACAAAGTTTCCCCATCTTGTAAACCATGTAATGGCAGAAGCACTGACTCTTTGGATGACTAAATTAATAGCTCTATGTATATAATATATATATATATATATATAAGTCTAGAAGATTGTGCAACGATACCGATAAAGATGTTACAAAAAATATATTGACAAAATATATTTTTTGTAACATCTTTATCGGTATCGTTGCACAATCTTCTAGACTTCTATAATTTATTTTGTTTGTGCTGCATCGTCATGTCTCGACGATCCGTTACTCGTTAAGTTCTCTGGTTGGTAGATTCCCTTAGACTTTATATATATATATATATATATACGTCTGAAAATTAAACCAAACAGTGTTAGAATTAGATTTTAGAGCTGTCAAATTTTTGTTCTTCCCTCGACGGGATTTGAACCCACACCATTGATACACTGCAGCACCATTCGCTTAGCCTTACGTCCAGCGCCCTAGACCACTCGACCACATCCACTCCCTAAAAAAAGGAGCTTCAATAGTCGTAGTGTTACCTTGTCTCGTAAGGAAAATCTAGGGATAGACGTAAGACATGTGTTTAAGCGTGTGTAGATGATACATATATACTTAATATTATAATTTGACAGCAATCTTAATATAACAACACCAAGTACACAAAACAAAGTGATAAAGAATTAAACACTTTGTTGAATAACAAAATGTTCGTCTTACCGAGGGACTTTATCAATGACTAATTGAATATACATATATATATATATATATATATACAAACGTCTAGAAGCAAGTGACAACCATACAATATATCTGTCCCACTGGATCTCAAAGTTACTTTTAAAGGATACTAGGTTAATACTAAATATTATATACGTCTGAAAATTAAACCAAACAGTGTTAGAATTAGATTTTAGAGCTGTCAAATTTTTGTTCTTCCCTCGACGGGATTTGAACCCACACCATTGTTACACTGCAGCACCATTCGCTTAGCCTTACGTCCAGCGCCCTAGACCACTCGACTACATCCACTCCCTATAAAAGGAGCTTCAATAGTCGTAGTGTTACCTTGTCTCGTAAGGCAAATCTAGGGATAGGCGTAAGACATGTGTATAAGCGTGTGTAGATGGTACATATATACTTAATATTATAATTTGACAGCAATCTAACTCAGCAATTTTTAATATATTGGATAGGATAATGAAGAATTATTCATTATACAGTCACAGGAAATAAAGTATATTATACAAACGTCTAGAAGCAAGTGACAACCATACAATATATCTGTCCCACTGGATCTCAAAGTTACTTTTAAAGGATACTAGGTTAATACTAAATATTATATACGTCTGAAAATTAAACCAAACAGTGTTAGAATTAGATTTTAGAGCTGTCAAATTTTTGTTCTTCCCTCGACGGGATTTGAACCCACACCATTGTTACACTGCAGCACCATTCGCTTAGCCTTACGTCCAGCGCCCTAGACCACTCGACTACATCCACTCCCTATAAAAGGAGCTTCAATAGTCGTAGTGTTACCTTGTCTCGTAAGGCAAATCTAGGGATAGGCGTAAGACATGTGTATAAGCGTGTGTAGATGGTACATATATACTTAATATTATAATTTGACAGCAATCTAACTCAGCAATTTTTAATATATTGGATAGGATAATGAAGAATTATTCATTATACAGTCACAGGAAATAAAGTATATTATACAAACGTCTAGAAGCAAGTGACAACCATACAATATATCTGTCCCACTGGATCTCAAAGTTACTTTTAAAGGATACTAGGTTAATACTAAATATTATATACGTCTGAAAATTAAACCAAACAGTGTTAGAATTAGATTTTAGAGCTGTCAAATTTTTGTTCTTCCCTCGACGGGATTTGAACCCACACCATTGTTACACTGCAGCACCATTCGCTTAGCCTTACGTCCAGCGCCCTAGACCACTCGACTACATCCACTCCCTATAAAAGGAGCTTCCCTATCTCTAGATTTGCCTTACGAGACAAGGTAACACTACGACTATTGAAGCTCCTTTTATAGGGAGTGGATGTAGTCGAGTGGTCTAGGGCGCTGGACGTAAGGCTAAGCGAATGGTGCTGCAGTGTAACAATGGTGTGGGTTCAAATCCCGTCGAGGGAAGAACAAAAATTTGACAGCTCTAAAATCTAATTCTAACACTGTTTGGTTTAATTTTCAGACGTATATATATATATTTATATAGTCCACCAACAGAGGTATCAATTAACGCTGTGATGTAATAAAAATGTGATGCTTAGTGAGCATGACACGTTTCAGCAATAGCTTAAAGCCTTTCATAAAGTGCGCTCACGGGTAAAAGATGGGAAGACCAAATAATTTAAAAGTCTTCAGGGGCATGTATACCTAAGATCATACACAGGATAGCCAAACTTGGATGAGGTTCCCTATGCCCGAGGGAGACTGACCTTAGTTTTAATAATAATTACATAATTTAGGAATGGTTTAATAAAAAAAAAATATCTAATACACCATGTCAATGCCGAAGCGTCAACTATTAACGGGTGATACCATAGAGGACTGATATCACAGAGGAATATCAACCCAGTGCTAGTAATGAAAATGTAGATATTTAATAGTGTACACGATGCGTTTCTGGAATAACCGTCATCATGCAATTCAAGACAAGCAATTCCATGGCAATTTTGCCTCATGTGACCAAACACGACGAAATACTACAGTATCCTCTAAATAACTCAAATACATAATTCGAGGATAAAATGCACATCCCCATATTGCAAGAGCATGTAGTTACTTTGAAGACTTTGGTTTAATTCGTGATGAAGCAACTGATGTTTCAACACATGAAGAAGTCTCCGTATGTGTAAGGTTTGTAGAAAGTACTGGTGGTAAAGTCATTCTTCGTGAGGAACTTCTGGGTTTTGTGAGTGTAAGCGAAACTACCTTTGAAAATCTTTCTGAGCTGTTTTAACTAATCTTGTGAATTTCAGTATAGTTATTGATAATATGAGAGCACAAGGGTGTGATGAAGCAGCAAACATGTCGGATATCCATAGAAGTGTTCAATCCACTATTAGGGAAGGGATTCAAACAGCGCAATTTATTTTGCCATTAGTGGTTTACAGTCATATTTAGCACACTGTTGTTCCGATTACATCATTGTTACAGAGCATCTCCTGCGATTTGATAGAGACTTTGAGTGAATGTCAAACATTGATTCGACCTTTTGAGACAGAAACATGTCATTAGTGTTTACAATACTTTATATGATGAAACTGTAGATTTAGCTGTGTAATTTGGTGTTGTCTAGTCTCAGCAGCGGACAACCGGTAGACAATGAAATCGTGCCAATCCACAGGTAGAAGACACCAAGGATTACTGGCGGATTATACTGTATTACCGGTTCCTAGATCACTTGTTAAACGAGTTAAAGGACCGTTTGGTGAAAAACGCAGATCGATATCTGGCACGGTTATTAATACCAACTAATTTAAACAAACTAAAACAGGAGGATGAATTGCATATTTATGATGCTTATTGGGAAGATCTGCAAACTCAGCAAGAGTTTACCCTTGAAATAAAAATATGGAAAGCAAGGTAGGAATTATATCCCACAGACCAGGTAAAACCTAGCATTCTTTGTGAGACGTCGGAACTTGTAAGCAAAAATTATATCCGCATCTCTATTGTATTGTGAAAATTGATCTTACAATGCCACCCTCTACAGGAACAGCCGAAAGATCTTTAAACGTTTTGAAACATGTTAAGACATTAACGCGCCACAATGTGACAGAAAAGACTATCAGCCTTGGCATTGCTACATATTCACAGAGACATTCAGCTCCCAATGGATGCAGTCGTAGACACGTTTAATAATATCAGACAAAGAAAACTGCTTTTGGCTTGATTGTGTGTAAACATCCATTACATTACTAACTTAATTAAAGAATATTAGTAGTTTTAGATATATTTTTGTGCTATCTATATATCAAACTTTCCATAACCCCGGTACCCCTATACCTTGGGTGGGTTTATGGTACTTAACGCCACTTTCAACAATATTTCAGTTATATCGTGACGGCCCTATGCCTTGGAGGAAAACCCAAAATCCTCAGGTACGCCACTGATGCTCAATTGTATATATAATATTTACCTATGTAATACATAGTACAGTTGACTCTCGTTATCTCGAATTCGATGGGACCATGGAAAAAATTTGAGTCAACCGTAGTTCGACTCAAGAGGAACTACGAAGATACCGGAAGTGTGGTTTGTTTAACGACGAAAGGGAGACAACTCGAGCGAAATTTTGAAGAGCTAAAACGAGCATCGCATGTCCCTATTCTCGGAACGATTTTAAACATATTCGATGTTTTTGTTGCTGTTTTTTTCTCTCCGTTAAATTCTTTGAATTTTGTAAAACGACTGATAACTTCTAGATATCTTTTTTGTGTGAATTAATATGTTTATCCGTTTTGTTTATGTTTTTCACCTGTTGCATTGTCATTAAACTTCACCCATCATGACATATTTTTCTTTGTGCAATACTGTTTATTTACAATAAATGGTGTGTTTTTATTATTCAATAAAGTGTAGAAGAAAACTATTTTTCTTTAATCAAAATTAATTTCCGACAAATAATTCAATAGATAAAACGCTTCCTTTGTGTACTTTTCATAATCATTGATATATGCCGGCCCATGCGCACTTATTATGAATCGATAATTTTTGATTGTACACATCTAACCTGTGTCATAATACCAAGCCAATTCAAATATTATCACTAATTAATTTGACAGATTGTGAAATAAACATGTGAAATAGCCTAAGGTAAAAATGTCAAATTCAATGACCGGATGTTTCACCTGTGATCCGATTTTAATCCTAAAGTAATACACATGTTTTGACAGGTATATTTGACTTAACTATATTAATTATGTGACATGTGTTTACATTAGTATGTAGTAAATCTATATTGTTTTAATCTAAAAGACATATGATGATCCTTTATAGATTTTTACATTTTACGTGTTGAATGGCTAAGTGTGCGACAGCTTGTTTAAGACAAAGTGAACCGTTGTACAGCAATATCACGGCAGGAAACAAATTACTTTTAATGAGGTGACAATGATAACAATTCTGTAACAGACTAACACGGGGATGGATTTGCATAGTCAAGCAATTTACAGTTCACTTATAAACAGGTAGATACAGTATCCTGACTCAGAGCCAGCCAGTCTTCGTTCTTACTCCTTAAAGTTTCATGCTTGGCGAAAAAGCAGAAAATACCAATTTGTACAAGGAGGATACCGAACTAAGGGTTCCTTAGTGGTTACGTTGACGTTGTATAGTGACCATAAGGGTAATGACTTGGTTAACCGTTACGGAGTATCTGTATCACACATGTTCAAGTCTATGTTCCGTTTGTCGTAATCACAATCAGGTCCTTTTCTCATGCATTACTTACCACTGGGTTTGTAGCAAGAGTAACACGACAGGTGGTACTAGTAGAGCAGGAACTGCACACTCTTCCGGAGCACATGTGTCCACCAACGAATGTTGTGGGGTTCTAGTTGCTCTATCTTTAGTTTTCTGTGTAATATTTTGTAGATTATTGTTGGTCCTTTTGTCTTTTTCTTTAAACTTTGCGTTGTCTCTCCTTCTTCGATTTACAACTTCTGATCACTCATTATTGGGCATTGAACAATATAACTTGATTTTGTTGATGAAGCATATTTTATTGCTCAAATACCACCAATGGAATCGGGTACAAGTTAATTATTAGAGCAATTTTTAAAGTCAATAATTCAACTCTAAATACGAATTTACCAATATTTAACATTGTGTAAATGTAAAATTAGATATATACTGTGGTACATTGATTACAGGACCTGTATTTTAATCTACGTATGTCGCGGTCTTCTTGTGTTGAATGCTTTGAGGTGAGAGGAGGTTGTCTGTTTTTGAGATATTGGTGGAATTGTTGACGACCATTGTTCAAACATTTATATCAGTATCTTTTTTTTTAATTAAACGTCGTTATTTACAGTAAACAAATACCGGTACAAGAAAGGAAATTTGAAAATCAGAAGCCGTAAATCTAATAAAGACAGACAATACAATGACCAAAGGAAAAGGTACGAAACGACAGACAAAACAATGACCAAAGGAAAAGGTACCAAAAGAGAGACAATACAATGACCAAAGGAAAAGGTACCACTACTCACAAAACTAAAGTGAAACATTAACCCAACTAAAACTGGGGGTGAACTCAGATGGTCCGGCAGGATAGGTAGTTCCTGCTTCTCTAGTGACACCAGTCATTGATTTGTCAATTCTTACAACATTTTGTACAAACATTAAGGGCATGCCAGTATATGTAAATATAAAACAAAGTGAAATGTATTTATTATCACAGATTTTTTTTTTTTTTTTTTTTTAGAAATTTGTGGTATCTATTGCACTTGACACCTTACGGCACATTCTTTTCTCATCTGAAGGGATAATTCACAAGTCCATTACCATTCCTTCTGGCACTTCTTGGTACATCAGCACTTAAGTGAAGGATTCGTAAATTCTTTCCATATTTTTCGTATTTCCCTCTCATTATACCTATGTCCTGTAATACGTTTTCTGAAAACGCAACCCGTTGCTGTTGGTTTTCCATATGTAAATCCATAATCATAAAGTATTTTCACATTTGCTTTTGTTCTACATATACCAGTGATGTAGATATCCTCTAACCAAAAATATGGCGTTACTAAAGTAGTATTGTATAACCTTTCAACTGCATCACCGGAAATGACGTATGAAGTACCACTGCAATATGACGGATAAACTGTTCCATTGAACATTCCTCTAGGCGTATACCATTTTGAATTTTTATTCTGAATAGGTTGAGCACCGGTAATTTGCATTCCTATAACAGTATTTTTTAGATTTCTAAGTTTTAAAACTTTTAATAAATATTCTATATTAACGAACATATCATCATCAGCTTTCAATGTATATTTTGCAGACGGACAGTATTTATATGACCATTTCAACATGGCGGCGGATTTAAGTGACAGATTCCTATATGAATCTAAGAAATCCTCCTGAACAATGTCATGAAAATGGCTACTTTCGTTATTTATCTGATTCTGAACTTGGGCATTTAATGTTTGACCTAACATGAATATGAGCTTTACTTCTTTGTTCGTTTTAACAACAGATCCCCACGTTTCTCTGATTGTCACCCGTCCCTTTAAATTGGCAGGAGCTACACAAACAATCACAATCAAATACACAGAACTGTTTGTAGAGTTGCAAATATTGTCTTCACGAATAAGGTACTTGAAGTTATGTGGATTAATATAACTTATAACAGGTAGAGGTGTTACAACATGTACTGGTGTTACAACATTTACTGATGTTACAACATTTACTGGTGTTACAACATTTACTGGTGTTACAACATTTACTGGTGTTACAACATTTACTGATGTTACAACGTTTACTGGTGTTACAACATTTACTGATGTTACAACATTTACTGGTGTTACAACATTTACTGGTACAGGAGGCGGAATTGTCTTTTTCTCGTCTGTATAAATTGTATTATAATAAAAGGAATTTGAGATATTCTTAAAGAAGCTATCATCACCTAACATATTAACACTGTACGAGATATTCATATTCCATAAAATAAATAAGAAACTAGTTGTCACTACTAAGATTGTAAACACTTTTCTGTTGTTTCTACAGCAGTGCTGTTTAATGGGAGGTGTGGCCTCGTCATCCATTAGAATAAACTTTAGACATCTGTAAAAATAAGAATATATATATTAGACAAAATAGCATGGTACTTAATGGAATATATTATAAAAAAAAATATGTTATTGGTCTATCGTATATCTATGTATAAAATGTAAGGTACTGTTTTTCTTTATAACACTTTGTTTTCCTGCATTTCACATAATTTCTAAGAAATAGAACCCCATGCCTTATCGCTGCGGTATTCAGCCTTTCTAACGGAGACCTCAGCTTCTTATGCTAAGCGAATTAAATACAAACCTCAAATCGCACTAAATATTATGGTAGGTAAAACGAGTGCCTCTTATTGTGAGAATGCGATGTTCATTGCACGCTAGGAAGACACCTTGCAGTTTTTGCCGAACAACAACTTGTTATAGTGGTCGTTTGTGACCTGTTGCAAATATTTCGGACGTAATCCATCGTTTCCTATTTTCCATGTAGAAATCAAAACAACCAGAAGAGACTATCTAGAAAAGACTTCTTTGACGTTGTATATATATCTTGTAAACCAGCATGTAAACATCTACTGAACTCTCTTCCAGCAAAGTAATACAACGAAATATAGGTATTTGAATATATAATTAGTCAGGCAATTAGAAAACAACGTGCTAACTAATGTTGGTAACCGTTCTTAAACGAGTACACTGTTAATTAAAACCAGGTATTACTAACCAATGGAGTACAATTGTGTTCACATGGTGTTAATAGAATACGTGTGTGTTTTTGGAGTACAATCGTGTTTAAACTGGTGTTTATGCTGTACATGCGTATTTAAATGAGTGTTTATTGAGTACATGCGTCTTCAAACAGATAGGTAAGGAGTTCAGATGTGTTCGGTAAAGTGCTATGGAGTACATGTGTGTTTAACCAGGTGTTTTTGGATTACAATTGTGTCCAAACTAATGTCTATGCAGTGCAGGCGTGTTTAAATTAGTGTTGAACAGGTGGTTACATAGTTCAGGTGTGTTCACTCACGTGTATAGTACGTGAATTACATGATAGAGGTACATATATTCCACTTTTGATTCAATGAAAATTGTGTTAATTTCATGTCATGCTTTTTCAACGTATATTGTATGTCCATAACCTGTGTGGCTTGTAATTTTCTCCTGTCACAAAGAAATTGCATTTCTGAAAAGGCTAGTTGTAGACCTTGTTAATGTTTGAGAATAAATAAACACCTAATTAGTGTCTTATCGGTTTTATTTATTATGTATAATTGTTGTGTAAACAAATACATGTACTGACCGTTATAATAAGACTGTTTACCTGTAAAAGCGATGATTAATACCAGTGCAAAATTATTATTTGTTGTTTTTATATTAAATGCATTTTACTTTATGCTGTTTAAATATTTAAATTCCTAGTTTTAATAAATATCACAATTTATCCATAATCGATTTGGTTTTTAGTACGACATCAAAATATCTGGTAAGTAACAGTAAAAACGTAGTATCGCTGGTTGAAATGAGAACGCTTCCATTTACGTTCTGAATTAGTCCGAGATTCCTCTGTCGTTTAACGGCATTGATACAGTTGCTTGTAGCCGTTCAACGATAGAGCGTGCTATATACGGAAAACAGCGGATTTGCTTCTCCAACTCTGGGTCAGCACATTTCCACGTTTCGTGGCTATCGGATTTTATTTTCTATCATAAACCTTATATAAATCGCTTCACCAATCATTTTTCTATTCATTCATAAACATCTTACCCTCAGAAAGTGGTGTTACACTCCATTACAGCACGATTTTGCCTCAGATATGAATAGAAAAATGATTGGTGAAGCGATTTATATAAGGTTTATGATAGAAAATAAAATCCGATAGCCACGAAACGTGGAAATGTGCCGATCTATGGCTGGTGAGGCAAATTCGATGGTTTCCGTATATAGCACCCTCTGTCGTTGAACGGCTACAAGCAACTTTATCAATGCCGTTAAACGACAGAGGAATCTCGGACTAGTTCTGAATTAACTGACAAAAAAATTAAACACATGGGAACCAAAAGTGGCCAAAATTAAACACACTAGAAACGAAAATGGCCAAAATTTCACACAACAAAATAAAACAACCCTCTTTAAGAGAAAAAAGGCCAAAATTAACCTACACCAAAATTTCCCGATTTACGGTACATGTCCTAGTTTGAATGACATAATGGAAATAAGGTGCAATACATGTACTCTAAGCGAGCAGGAGTACGAATTTTAAACCTGCCGAGTTGCATGCCTTGTGGATTATTAGTATCAATATAGGGTCGACACATGCAATTTGATGTTAACATAAGATTGCATGAATATTGACACGAACACGTTAAAATAAGGAAAAAGAGATGAAATGATAAAGAAATAAAGAAATTTTACTGAAAATAAATTTGTAAACAGAAAGTTAGAAAAAGGGGGGTGGTCCGTGCCACAAGCGCCTGTGCATTATATTGAAAAATGCATGTCTGTTATATGTGAAATATCTATCATAATCAATAAAGCTATTGATGACATAATTCAATTAGGTATTTGAGGTGTTGTCGATGTAAATCGTCGGTTTGACTGTCAAAACATGAGTTTAACTGGCGACACGTAAGAAAGTGTATTCCAGTTCATTGAAAGTGAAGCCGCCTCAATGGTGTAATGGTTTTTGAAGTGTTCTCGACTCTGGTTCGAACCTTGGTCACGTCAAACAAATGAATTTAAATTTCGTATGTACTGCTTTTCTTCTAAGCGCGCTTAAATTGTAGAGAGAAGAACACTGTGTGGCTTAGAATCAGGATAATGTGTCTGGTGTCCGAGTGTAACAAAATGGTTATTTGTTAAAGACAAATCACCACTCACTAATTCCATGTTATATATGTTAGTAACTGCATTAATTTATTATGGAACATGACTCATTGTCATGGCTGTATACCAAAGAACCCTGTTTTAAATCAAGGTTAATACACCATATCTAGGGATCTTGTCATGTCTGTATACTAAAAAAACCTGTTTTAAATCAAGGTTTATACACCATATCTAGTGGTCTTGCCATGGCTGTATGCTAAAGAACCCTGTTTTAGATCAAGGTTTATACATCATATCTAGTGGTCTTGCCATGGCTGTATGCTAAAGAACCCTGTTTTAGATCAAGGTTTATACACCATATCTAGTGGTCTTGTCATGGCTGTATACTAAAGAACCCTGTTTTAAATCAAGGTTTATACACCATATCTAGAGATCTTGTCATGGCTGTATGCTAAAGAACCCTGTTTTAGATCAAGGTTTATACACCATATCTAGTGGTCTTGTCATGGCTGTATGCTAAAGAACCCTGTTTTAAATCAAGGTTTATACACCATATCTAGTGGTCTTGTCATGGCTGTATACTAAAGAACCCTGTTTTAAATCAAGGTTTATACACCATATCTAGTGATCTTGTCATGGCTGTATACTAAAGAACCCTGTTTTAAATCATGGTTTATACACCATATCTAGTGATCTTGTCATGGCTGTATACTAAAGAACCCTGCTTTAAATAAAGGTTTATACACCATATCTAGTGGTCTTGCCATGGCTGTATGCTAGAGAACCCTGTTTTAAATCAAGGTTTATACACCATATCTAGTGATCTTGTCATGGCTGTATACTAAAGAACCCTGCTTTAAATAAAGGTTTGTACACCATATCTAGTGGTCTTGTCATGGCTGTATGCTAAAGAACCCTGTTTTAAATCAAGGTTTATACACCATATCTAGTGGTCTTGTCATGGCTGTATACTAAAGAACCCTGCTTTAAATCAAGGTTTATACACCATATCTAGTGATCTTGTCATGGCTGTATACTAAAGAACCCTGTTTTAAATCAAGGTTTATACACCATATCTAGTGATCTTGTCATGGCTGTATACTAAAGAGCCCTGATTTAAATCAAGGTTTATACACCATATCCAGTGATCTTGTCATGGCTGTATGCTAAAGAACCCTGTTTTAAATCAAGCACCATATCTAGTGGTCTTGTCATGGCTGTATACTAAAGAGCCCTGTTTTAAATCAAGGTTTATACACCATATCCAGTGATCTTGTCATGGCTGTATGCTAAAGAACCCTGTTTTAAATCAAGCACCATATCTAGTGGTCTTGTCATGGCTGTATACTAAAGAACCCTGTTTTAAATCAAGGTTTATACACCATATCTAGTGATCTTGTCATGGCTGTATGCTAAAGAACCCTGTTTTAAATCAAGCACCATATCTAGTGGTCTTGTCATGGCTGTATACTAAAGAACCCTGTTTTAAATCAAGGTTTATACACCATATCTAGTGATCTTGTCAGGGCTGTATACTAAAGAGCCCTGTTTTAAATCAAGGTTTATACACCATATCTAGTGATCTTGTCATGGTTGTATACCAAAGAACCCTGTTTTAAATCAAGGTTTATACATCATATCTAGGGGTCTTGCCATGGCTGTTTGCTAAAGAACCATGTTTTAAATCAAGGTTTATACACCATATCTAGAGATCTTGTCATGGCTGTATACCAAAGAACCCTGTTTTAAATCAAGGTTTATGCATCATATCTAGGGGTCTTGTCATGGCTGTATGCTAAAAAACCCTGTTTTAAATCAAGGTTTATACACCATATCTAAGGATCTTGTCATGGCTGTTTGCTAAAGAACCATGTTTTAAATCAAGGTTTATACACCATATCTAGAGATCTTGTCATGGCGGTATACCAAAGAGCCCTGTTTTAAATCAAGGTTTATACATCATATCTAGGGGTCTTGTCATGGCTGTATGCTAAAGAAACCTGTTTTAAATCAAGGTTTATACACCACACCATATCTAGTAGTCTTTCCATGGCTGTATGCTAAATAACCCTGTTTTAAATCAAGGTTTATACACCATATCTAGAGATCTTGTCATGGCTGTATACCAAAGAACCCTGTTTTAAATCAAGGTTTATGCATCATATCTAGGGGTCTTGTCATGGCTGTATGCTAAAAAACCCTGTTTTAAATCAAGGTTTATACACCATATCTAAGGATCTTGTCATGGCTGTTTGCTAAAGAACCATGTTTTAAATCAAGGTTTATACACCATATCTAGAGATCTTGTCATGGCGGTATACCAAAGAGCCCTGTTTTAAATCAAGGTTTATACATCATATCTAGGGGTCTTGTCATGGCTGTATGCTAAAGAAACCTGTTTTAAATCAAGGTTTATACACCACACCATATCTAGTAGTCTTTCCATGGCTGTATGCTAAATAACCCTGTTTTAGATCAAGGTTTATACACCATATCTAGTGGTCTTGTCATGGCTGTATACTAAAGAACCCTGTTTTAAATCAAGGTTTATACACCATATCTAGAGATCTTGTCATGGCTGTATGCTAAAGAACCATGTTTTAGATCAAGGTTTATACACCATATCTAGTGGTCTTGTCATGGCTGTATGCTAAAGAACCCTGTTTTAAATCAAGGTTTATACACCATATCTAGTGGTCTTGTCATTGCTGTATACTAAAGAACCCTGTTTTAAATCAAGGTTTATACACCATATCTAGTGATCTTGTCATGGCTGTATACTAAAGAACCCTGTTTTAAATCAAGGTTTATACACCATATCTAGTGATCTTGTCATGGCTGTATACTAAAGAACCCTGCTTTAAATAAAGGTTTATACACCATATCTAGTGGTCTTGCCATGGCTGTATGCTAGAGAACCCTATTTTAAATCAAGGTTTATACACCATATCTAGTGATCTTGTCATGGCTGTATACTAAAGAACCCTGCTTTAAATAAAGGTTTATACACCATATCTAGTGGTCTTGTCATGGCTGTATGCTGAAGAACCCTGTTTTAAATCAAGGTTTATACACCATATCTAGTGGTCTTGTCATGGCTGTATACTAAAGAACTCTGCTTTAAATCAAGGTTTATACACCATATCTAGTGATCTTGTCATGGCTGTATAGTAAAGAACCCTGTTTTAAATCAAGGTTTATACACCATATCTAGTGATCTTGTCATGGCTGTATACTAAAGAGCCCTGATTTAAATCAAGGTTTATACACCATATCCAGTGATCTTGTCATGGCTGTATGCTAAAGAACCCTGTTTTAAATCAAGCACCATATCTAGTGGTCTTGTCATGGCTGTATACTAAAGAGCCCTGTTTTAAATCAAGGTTTATACACCATATCCAGTGATCTTGTCATGGCTGTATGCTAAAGAACCCTGTTTTAAATCAAGCACCATATCTAGTGGTCTTGTCATGGCTGTATACTAAAGAACCCTGTTTTAAATCAAGGTTTATACACCATATCTAGTGATCTTGTCATGGCTGTATGCTAAAGAACCCTGTTTTAAATCAAGCACCATATCTAGTGGTCTTGTCATGGCTGTATACTAAAGAGCCCTGTTTTAAATCAAGGTTTATACACCATATCTAGTGATCTTGTCATGGTTGTATACCAAAGAACCCTGTTTTAAATTAAGGTTTATACATCATATCTAGGGGTCTTGCCATGGCTGTTTGCTAAAGAACCATGTTTTAAATCAAGGTTTATACACCATATCTAGAGATCTTGTCATGGCTGTATACCAAAGAACCCTGTTTTAAATCAAGGTTTATACATCATATCTAGGGGTCTTGTCATGGCTGTATGCTAAAAAACCCTGTTTTAAATCAAGGTTTATACACCATATCTAAGGATCTTGTCATGGCTGTTTGCTAAAGAACCATGTTTTAAATCAAGGTTTATACACCATATCTAGAGATCTTGTCATGGCGGTATACCAAAGAGCCCTGTTTTAAATCAAGGTTTATACATCATATCTAGGGGTCTTGTCATGGCTGTATGCTAAAGAAACCTGTTTTAAATCAAGGTTTATACACCACACCCTATCTAGTAGTCTTTCCATGGCTGTATGCTAAATAACCCTGTTTTAGATCAAGGTTTATACACCATATCTAGTGGTCTTGTCATGGCTGTATGCTAAAGAACCCTGTTTTAAATCAAGGTTTATACACCATATCTAGGGATCTTGTCATGGCCTTATGCTAAAGAACCCTGTTTTAAATCAAGGTTTATACACCATATCTAGTGGTCTTGCCATGGCTGTATGCTAAAGAACCCTGCTTTAAATCAAGATTGATGCACCATATCTAGGGATCTTGTCATGGTTGTATGCTAAAGAAACCTGTTTTAAATCAAGATTTATACACCATATCTAGAGATCTTGTCTTGGCTGTATACCAAAGAACCCTGTTTTAAATCAAGGTTTATACATCATATCTAGGGGTCTTGTCATGGCTGTATACCAAAGAACCCTGTTTTAAATCAAGGTTTATACATCATATCTAGTGGTCTTGTCATGGTTGTATGCTAAAGAACCATGTTTTAAATCAAGGTTTATACACCATATCTAGTGGTCTTGCCATGGCTGTATGCTAAGGTACCCTGTTTTAAATCAAGATTGATACACCATATATAGGGATCTTGTCATGGTTGTATGCTAAAGAACCCTATTTTAAATCAAGGTTTATACATCATATCTAGGGATCTTGTCATGGTTGTATGCTAAAGAACCCTATTTTAAATCAAGGTTTATACATCATATCTAGGGATCTTGTCATAGCTGTTTGCTAAAGAACCCTGTTTTAAATCAAGGTTTATACACCATATCTAGAGATCTTGTCATGGCTGTAGACCAAAGAACCTTGTTTTAAATCAAGGTTTATACATCATATCTAGTGGTCTTGTCATGGCTGTATACTAAAGAACCCTGTTTTAAATCAAGGTTTATACACCATATCTAGAGATCTTGTCATGGCTGTATACCAAAGAACCCTGTTTTAAATCAAGGTTTATACATCATATCTAGGGGTCTTGTCATGGCTGTATACCAAAGAACCCTGTTTTAAATCAAGGTTTATACACCATATATAGTGGACTTGTCATGGCTGTATGTTAAAGAACCCTGCTTTAAATCAAGGTTTATACAGCATATGTAGTGGTCTTGCTATGGCTGTATGCTAAAGTACCCTGTTTTAAATCAAGATTGATACACCATATATAGGGATCTTGTCATGGTTGTATGCTAAAGAACTCTGTTTTAAATCAAGGTTTATACACCATATATAGGGATCTTTTCATGGCTGTATGCTAAAAAACCCTGTTTTAATTCAAGGTTTATACACCATATCTAGGGATCTTGTCATGGTTGTATACTAATGAACCCTGTTTTAAATCAAGGTTTACACACCATATCTAGTGGTCTTGTCATGGCTGTATACTAATGAACCCTGTTTTAAATCAAGGTTTACACACCATATCTAGGGATCTTTTCATGGCTGTATACTAAAAAACCCTGTTTTAATTCAAGGTTTATACACCATATCTAGGGATCTTGTCATGGTTGTATACTAATGAACCCTGTTTTAAATCAAGGTTTACACACCATATCTAGGGATCTTGTCATGGTTGTATCCTAAAGAACCCTGTTTTAAATCAAGGTTTATACACCATATCTAGAGATCTTGTCATGGTTGTATGCTAAAGAACCCTGTTTTAAATCAAGGTTTATACACCATATCTAGGAATCCTGTCATGGCTGTTTGTTAAAGAATCCTGTTTTAAATCAAGGTGTATATACCATATCTAGAGATCTTGTCATGGCTGTATACCAAAGAACCCTGTTTTAAATTAAAGTTTATGCATCATATCTAGGGAACTTGTCATGGCTGTATACTAAAGAACCTTGTTTTAGATCAAAGTTTATACACCATGTCTAGGGATCTTGTCATGGCTGTATGCTAAAGAACACTGTTTTAAATCAAGGTTTATACACCATATCTAGTAGTCTTGTCATGGCTGTATGCTAAAGAACCCTGTTTTAAAACAAGGTTTATACACCATATATATTGGACTTGTCATGGCTGTATGCTAAAGAACCCTGTTTTAAATCAAGGTTTATACACCATATCTAGTGGTCTTGTCATGGCTGTATACTAAAGAACCCTGTTTTAAATAAAGGTTTATACACCATAGCTAGGGGTCTTGTCATGGCTGTATACTAGAGAACTCTGTTTTATATCAAGGTTTATACACCATATCTAGAGATCTTGTCATAGCTGTATACTAGCGAACTCTGTTTTAAATCAAGGTTTATATACCATATCTAGGGATCTTGTCATGGCTGTATACTAGAGAACTCTGTTTTATATAAAGGTTTATACACCATATCTAGAGATCTTGTCATGTCTGTATACTAAACAACCCTGTTTAATATCAAGGTTTATATACCATATCTAGTGGTCTTGCCATGACCGTATGCTAAGGAATCCTGTTTTAAATCAAGATTTATACACCATATCTAGAGATCTTGTCATGGTTGTATGCTAAAGAACCCTGTTTTAAATCAAGGTTAATACACCATATATAGTGGACCTGTCATGGCTGTATGCTAAAGAACCCTGTTTTAAATCAAGGTTTATACACCATATCTAGTGGTCTTGCCATGGCTGTATGCTAAAAAACCCTGTTTTAAATCAAGATTGATGCACCACATCTAGGGATCTTGTCATGGTTGTATGCTAAAGAACCCTGTTTTAAATCAAGGTTTATACACCATATCTAGGGATCTTGTCATGGTTGTTTGCAAAAGAACCCTGTTTTAAATCAAGGTTTATACACCATATCTAGGGATCTTGTCATGGCTGTATGCTAAAGAACCCTGTTTTAAATCAAGGTTTATACACCATATATAGGGATCTTTTCATGGCTGTATGCTAAAAAACCCTGTTTTAATTCAAGGTTTATACACCATATCTAGGGATCTTGTCATGGTTGTATACTAATGAACCCTGTTTTAAATCAAGGTTTACACACCATATCTAGTGGTCTTGTCATGGCTGTATACTAATGAACCCTGTTTTAAATCAAGGTTTACACACTATATCCAGGGATCTTTTCATGGCTGTATACTAAAAAACCCTGTTTTAATTCAAGGTTTATGCACCATATCTAGGGATCTTGTCATGGTTGTATACTAATGAACCCTGTTTTAAATCAAGGTTTACACACCATATCTAGGGATCTTGTCATGGTTGTATGCTAGAGAACCCTGTTTTAAATCAAGGTTTATACACCATATCTAGTGATCTTGTCATGGCTGTATACTAAAGAACCCTGCTTTAAATAAAGGTTTATACACCATATCTAGTGGTCTTGTCATGGCTGTATGCTAAAGAACCCTGTTTTAAATCAAGGTTTATACACCATATCTAGTGGTCTTGTCATGGCTGTATACTAAAGAACCCTGCTTTAAATCAAGGTTTATACACCATATCTAGTGATCTTGTCATGGCTGTATACTAAAGAACCCTGTTTTAAATCAAGGTTTATACACCATATCTAGTGATCTTGTCATGGCTGTATACTAAAGAGCCCTGTTTTAAATCAAGGTTTATACACCATATCCAGTGATCTTGTCATGGCTGTATGCTAAAGAACCCTGTTTTAAATCAAGCACCATATCTAGTGGTCTTGTCATGGCTGTATACTAAAGAGCCCTATTTTAAATCAAGGTTTATACACCATATCCAGTGATCTTGTCATGGCTGTATGCTAAAGAACCCTGTTTTAAATCAAGCACCATATCTAGTGGTCTTGTCATGGCTGTATACTAAAGAACCCTGTTTTAAATCAAGGTTTATACACCATATCTAGTGATCGTGTCATGGCTGTATGCTAAAGAACCCTGTTTCAAATCAAGCACCATATCTAGTGGTCTTGTCATGGCTGTATACTAAAGAGCCCTGTTTTAAATCAAGGTTTATACACCATATCTAGTGATCTTGTCATGGTTGTATACCAAAGAACCCTGTTTTAAATCAAGGTTTATACATCATATCTAGGGGTCTTGCCATGGCTGTTTGCTAAAGAACCATGTTTTAAATCAAGGTTTATACACCATATCTAGAGATCTTGTCATGGCTGTATACCAAAGAACCCTGTTTTAAATCAAGGTTTATACATCATATCTAGGGGACTTGTCATGGCTGTATGCTAAAAAACCCTGTTTTAAATCAAGGTTTATACACCATATCTAAGGATCTTGTCATGGCTGTTTGCTAAAGAACCATGTTTTAAATCAAGGTTTATATACCATATCTAGAGATCTTGTCATGGCGGTATACCAAAGAGCCCTGTTTTAATTCAAGGTTTATACATCATATCTAGGGGTCTTGTCATGGCTGTATGCCAAAAAAACCAGTTTTAAATCAAGGTTTATACACCACACCATATCTAGTAGTCTTTCCATGGCTGTATGCTAAATAACCCTGTTTTAGATCAAGGTTTATACACCATATCTAGTGGTCTTGTCATGGCTGTATGCTAAAGAACCCTGTTTTAATTCAAGGTTTATACACCATATCTAGGGATCTTGTCATGGCCGTATGCTAAAGAATCCTGTTTTAAATCAAGGTTTATACACCATATCTAGAGATCTTGTCATGGTTGTATGCTAAAGAACCCTGTTTTAAATCAAGGTTTATACACCATATCTAGTGGTCTTGCCATGGCTGTATGCTAAAGAACCCTGCTTTAAATCAAGATTGATGCACCATATCTAGGGATCTTGTCATGGTTGTATGCTAAAGAACCCTGTTTTAAATCAAGATTGATACACCATATATAGGGATCATGTCATGGTTGTATGCTAAAGAACCCGGTTTTAAATCAAGGTTTATACACCATATATAGGGATCTTTTCATGGCTGTATGCTACAAAACCCTGTTTTAATTCAAGGTTTATACACCATATCTAGGGATCTTGTCATGGTTGTATACTAATGAACCCTGTTTTAAATCAAGGTTTACACACCATATCTAGTGGTCTTGTCATGGCTGTATACTAATGAACCCTGTTTTAAATCAAGGTTTACACACCATATCTAGGGATCTTTTCATGGCTGTATACTAAAAAACCCTGTTTTAATTCAAGGTTTATACACCATATCTAGGGATCTTGTCATAGTTGTATACTAATGAACCCTGTTTTAAATCAAGGTTTACACACCATATCTAGGGATCTTGTCATGGTTGTATGCTAAAGAACCCTGTTTTAAATCAAGGTTTATACACCATATCTAGAGATCTTGTCATGGTTGTATGCTAAAGAACCCTGTTTTAAATCAAGGTTTATACACCATATCTAGGAATCCTGTCATGGCTGTTTGCTAAAGAATCCTGTTTTAAATCAAGGTGTATATACCATATCTAGAGATCTTGTCATGGCTGTATACCAAAGAACCCTGTTTTAAATTAAGGTTTATGCATCATATCTAGGGATCTTGTCATGGCTGTATGCTAAAGAACCCTGTTTTAAATCAAGGTTTATACACCATATCTAGTGGTCTTGTCATGGCTGTATACTAAAGAACCCTGTTTTAAATCAAGGTTTATACACCATATCTAGTGATCTTGTCATGGCTGTATACTAAAGAGCCCTGTTTTAAACCAAGGTTTATACACCATATCCAGTGATCTTGTCATGGCTGTATGCTAAAGAACCCTGTTTTAAATCAAGCACCATATCTAGTGGTCTTGTCATGGCTGTATACTAAAGAGCCCTGTTTTAAATCAAGGTTTATACACCATATCCAGTTATCTTGTCATGGCTGTATGCTAAAGAACCCTGTTTTAAATCAAGCACCATATCTAGTGGTCTTGTCATGGCTGTATACTAAAGAACCCTGTTTTAAATCAAGGTTTATACACCATATCTAGTGATCTTGTCATGGCTGTATGCTAAAGAACCCTGTTTTAAATCAAGCACCATATCTAGTGGTCTTGTCATGGCTGTATACTAAAGAGCCCTGTTTTAAATCAAGGTTTATACACCATATCTAGTGATCTTGTCATGGTTGTATACCAAAGAACCCTGTTTTAAATCAAGGTTTATACATCATATCTAGGGGTCTTGCCATGGCTGTTTGCTAAAGAACCATGTTTTAAATCAAGGTTTATACACCATATCTAGAGATCTTGTCATGGCTGTATACCAAAAAAACCTGTTTTAAATCAAGGTTTATACATCATATCTAGGGGTCTTGTCATGGCTGTATGCTAAAAAACCCTGTTTTAAATCAAGGTTTATACACCATATCTAAGGATCTTGTCATGGCTATTTGCTAAAGAACCATGTTTTAAATCAAGGCTTATATACCATATCTAGAGATCTTGTCATGGCGGTATACCAAAGAGCCCTGTTTTAAATCAAGGTTTATACATCATATCTAGGGATCTTGTCATGGCCGTATGCTAAAGAATCCTGTTTTAAATCAAGGTTTATACACCATATCTAGAGATCTTGTCATGGTTGTATGCTAAAGAACCCTGTTTTAAATCAAGGTTTATACACCATATCTAGTGGTCTTGCCATGGCTGTATGCTAAAGAACCCTGCTTTAAATCAAGATTGATGCACCATATCTAGGGATCTTGTCATGGTTGTATGCTAAAGAACCCTGTTTTAAATCAAGGTTTATACACCATATCTAGAGATCTTGTCTTGGCTGTATACCAAAGAACTCTGTTTTAAATCAAGGTTTATACATCATATCTAGGGGTCTTGTCATGGCTGTATACCAAAGAACCCTGTTTTAAATCAAGGTTTATACATCATATCTAGTGGTCTTGTCATGGTTGTATGCTAAAGAACCATGTTTTAAATCAAGATTTATACACCATATCTAGTGGTCTTGCCATGGCTGTATGCTAAGGTACCCTGTTTTAAATCAAGATTGATACACCATATATAGGGATCTTGTCATGGTTGTATGCTAAAGAACCCTATTTTAAATCAAGGTTTATACATCATATCTAGGGATCTTGTCATGGTTGTATGCTAAAGAACCCTATTTTAAATCAAGGTTTATACATCATATCTAGGGATCTTGTCATAGCTGTTTGCTAAAGAACCCTGTTTTAAATCAAGGTTTATACACCATATCTAGAGATCTTGTCATGGCTGTAGACCAAAGAACCTTGTTTTAAATCAAGGTTTATACATCATATCTAGTGGTCTTGTCATGGCTGTATACTAAAGAACCCTGTTTTAAATCAAGGTTTATACACCATATCTAGAGATCTTGTCATGGCTGTATACCTAAGAACCCTGTTTTAAATCAAGGTTTATACATCATATCTAGGGGTCTTTTCATGGCTGTATACCAAAGAACCCTGTTTTAAATCAAGGTTTATACACCATATCTAGTGGACTTGTCATGGCTGTATGCTAAAGAACCCTGCTTTAAATCAAGGTTTATACACCATATCTAGTGGTCTTGCCATGGCTGTATGCTAAAGTACCCTGTTTTAAATCAAGATTGATACACCATATATAGGGATCTTGTCATGGTTGTATGCTAAAAAACTCTGTTTTAATTCAAGGTTTATACACCATATCAAGGGATCTTGTCATGGTTGTATACTAATGAACCCTGTTTTAAATCAAGGTTTACACACCATATCTAGTGGTCTTGTCATGGCTGTATACTAATGAACCCTGTTTTAAATCAAGGTTTACACACCATATCTAGGGATCTTTTCATTGCTGTATACTAAAAAACCCTGTTTTAATTCAAGGTTTATACACCATATCTAGGGATCTTGTCATGGTTGTATACTAATGAACCCTGTTTTAAATCAAGGTTTACACACCATATCTAGGGATCTTGTCATGATTGTATGCTAAAGAACCCTGTTTTAAATCAAGGTTTATACACCATATCTAGAGATCTTGTCATGGTTGTATGCTAAAGAACCCTGTTTTAAATCAAGGTTTATACACCATATCTAGGAATCCTGTCATGGCTGTTTGTTAAAGAATCCTGTTTTAAATCAAGGTGTATATACCATATCTAGAGATCTTGTCATGGCTGTATACCAAAGAACCCTGTTTTAAATTAAGGTTTATGCATCATATCTAGGGATCTTGTCATGGCTGTATACTAAAGAACCTTGTTTTAGATCAAGGTTTATACACCATATCTAGGGATCTTGTCATGGCTGTATGCTAAAGAATACTGTTTTAAATCAAGGTTTATACATCATATCTAGTGGTCTTGTCATGGCTGTATACTAAAGAACCCTGTTTTAAATCAAGGTTTATACACCATATCTAGAGATCTTGTCATGGCTGTATACCTAAGAACCCTGTTTTAAATCAAGGTTTATACATCATATCTAGGGGTCTTTTCATGGCTGTATACCAAAGAACCCTGTTTTAAATCAAGGTTTATACACCATATCTAGTGGACTTGTCATGGCTGTATGCTAAAGAACCCTGCTTTAAATCAAGGTTTATACACCATATCTAGTGGTCTTGCCATGGCTGTATGCTAAAGTACCCTGTTTTAAATCAAGATTGATACACCATATATAGGGATCTTGTCATGGTTGTATGCTAAAGAACCCGGTTTTAAATCAAGGTTTATACACCATATATAGGGATCTTTTCATGGCTGTATGCTAAAAAACTCTGTTTTAATTCAAGGTTTATACACCATATCTAGGGATCTTGTCATGGTTGTATACTAATGAACCCTGTTTTAAATCAAGGTTTACACACCATATCTAGTGGTCTTGTCATGGCTGTATACTAATGAACCCTGTTTTAAATCAAGGTTTACACACCATATCTAGGGATCTTTTCATTGCTGTATACTAAAAAACCCTGTTTTAATTCAAGGTTTATACACCATATCTAGGGATCTTGTCATGGTTGTATACTAATGAACCCTGTTTTAAATCAAGGTTTACACACCATATCTAGGGATCTTGTCATGATTGTATGCTAAAGAACCCTGTTTTAAATCAAGGTTTATACACCATATCTAGAGATCTTGTCATGGTTGTATGCTAAAGAACCCTGTTTTAAATCAAGGTTTATACACCATATCTAGGAATCCTGTCATGGCTGTTTGTTAAAGAATCCTGTTTTAAATCAAGGTGTATATACCATATCTAGAGATCTTGTCATGGCTGTATACCAAAGAACCCTGTTTTAAATTAAGGTTTATGCATCATATCTAGGGATCTTGTCATGGCTGTATACTAAAGAACCTTGTTTTAGATCAAGGTTTATACACCATATCTAGGGATCTTGTCATGGCTGTATGCTAAAGAACACTGTTTTAAATCAAGGTTTATACACCATATCTAGTAGTCTTGTCATGGCTGTATGCTAAAGAACCCTGTTTTAAAACAAGGTTTATACACCATATCTAGTGGTCTTGTCATGGCTGTATACTAAAGAACCCTGTTTTAAATAAATGTTTATACACCATAGCTAGGGGTCTTGTCATGGCTGTATACTAGAGAACTCTGCTTTATATCAAGGTTTATACACCATATCTAGAGATCTTGTCATAGCTGTATACTAGCGAACTCTGTTTTAAATCAAGGTTTATATACCATATCTAGGGATCTTGTCATGGCTGTATACTAGAGAACTCTGTTTTATATAAAGGTTTATACACCATATCTAGATATCTTGTCATGTCTGTATACTAAACAACCCTGTTTAATATCAAGGTTTATATACCATATCTAGTGGTCTTGTCATGACCGTATGCTAAGGAATCCTGTTTTAAATCAAAATTTATACACCATATCTAGAGATCTTGTCATGGTTGTATGCTAAAGAACCCTGTTTTAAATCAAGGTTAATACACCATATATAGTGGACCTGTCATGGCTGTATGCTAAAGAACCCTGTTTTAAATCAAGGTTTATACACCATATCTAGTGGTCTTGCCATGGCTGTATGCTAAAGAACCCTGCTTTAAATCAAGATTGATGCACCACATCTAGGGATCGTGTCATGGTTGTATGCTAAAGAACCCTGTTTTAAATCAAGGTTTATACACCATATCTAGGGATCTTGTCATGGTTGTTTGCTAAAGAACCCTGTTTTAAATCAAGGTTTATACACCATATCTAGGGATCTTGTCATGGCTGTATGCTAAAGAACCCTGTTTTAAATCAAGGTTCATACACCATATCTAGGATACACCATATCTAGAGATATTGTCATGGCTGTATACCAAAGAACCCTGTTTTAAATCAAGGTTTATACATCATATCTAGGGGTCTTGTCATGGCTGTATGCTAAAGAACCCTGTTTTAAATCAAGGTTTATACAGTATATCTAGTGGTCTTGCCATGGCTGTATGCTAAAGTACCCTGTTTTAAATCAAGATTGATACACCATATATAGGGATCTTGTCATGGTTGTATGTTAAAGAACCCTATTTTAAATCAAGGTTTATATATCATATCTAGGGATCTTGTCATGGCTGTTTGCTAAAGAACCCTGTTTTAAATCAAGGTTTACACACTATATCCAGGGATCTTTTCATGGCTGTATACTAAAAAACCCTGTTTTAATTCAAGGTTTATGCACCATATCTAGGGATCTTGTCATGGTTGTATACTAATGAACCCTGTTTTAAATCAAGGTTTACACACCATATCTAGGGATCTTGTCATGGTTGTATGCTAGAGAACCCTGTTTTAAATCAAGGTTTATACACCATATCTAGTGATCTTGTCATGGCTGTATACTAAAGAACCCTGCTTTAAATAAAGGTTTATACACCATATCTAGTGGTCTTGTCATGGCTGTATGCTAAAGAACCCTGTTTTAAATCAAGGTTTATACACCATATCTAGTGGTCTTGTCATGGCTGTATACTAAAGAACCCTGCTTTAAATCAAGGTTTATACACCATATCTAGTGATCTTGTCATGGCTGTATACTAAAGAACCCTGTTTTAAATCAAGGTTTATACACCATATCTAGTGATCTTGTCATGGCTGTATACTAAAGAGCCCTGTTTTAAATCAAGGTTTATACACCATATCCAGTGATCTTGTCATGGCTGTATGCTAAAGAACCCTGTTTTAAATCAAGCACCATATCTAGTGGTCTTGTCATGGCTGTATACTAAAGAGCCCTATTTTAAATCAAGGTTTATACACCATATCCAGTGATCTTGTCATGGCTGTATGCTAAAGAACCCTGTTTTAAATCAAGCACCATATCTAGTGGTCTTGTCATGGCTGTATACTAAAGAACCCTGTTTTAAATCAAGGTTTATACACCATATCTAGTGATCGTGTCATGGCTGTATGCTAAAGAACCCTGTTTCAAATCAAGCACCATATCTAGTGGTCTTGTCATGGCTGTATACTAAAGAGCCCTGTTTTAAATCAAGGTTTATACACCATATCTAGTGATCTTGTCATGGTTGTATACCAAAGAACCCTGTTTTAAATCAAGGTTTATACATCATATCTAGGGGTCTTGCCATGGCTGTTTGCTAAAGAACCATGTTTTAAATCAAGGTTTATACACCATATCTAGAGATCTTGTCATGGCTGTATACCAAAGAACCCTGTTTTAAATCAAGGTTTATACATCATATCTAGGGGACTTGTCATGGCTGTATGCTAAAAAACCCTGTTTTAAATCAAGGTTTATACACCATATCTAAGGATCTTGTCATGGCTGTTTGCTAAAGAACCATGTTTTAAATCAAGGTTTATATACCATATCTAGAGATCTTGTCATGGCGGTATACCAAAGAGCCCTGTTTTAATTCAAGGTTTATACATCATATCTAGGGGTCTTGTCATGGCTGTATGCCAAAAAAACCAGTTTTAAATCAAGGTTTATACACCACACCATATCTAGTAGTCTT
This sequence comes from Bathymodiolus brooksi, assembly GCA_963680875.1. Taxonomy (NCBI): domain Eukaryota; kingdom Metazoa; phylum Mollusca; class Bivalvia; order Mytilida; family Modiolidae; genus Bathymodiolus; species Bathymodiolus brooksi. Next base: position 48,784,388 of record OY804580.1, on the reverse strand, counting down.
TCCATGGCTGTATGCTAAATAACCCTGTTTTAGATCAAGGTTTATACACCATATCTAGTGGTCTTGTCATGGCTGTATGCTAAAGAACCCTGTTTTAATTCAAGGTTTATACACCATATCTAGGGATCTTGTCATGGCCGTATGCTAAAGAATCCTGTTTTAAATCAAGGTTTATACACCATATCTAGAGATCTTGTCATGGTTGTATGCTAAAGAACCCTGTTTTAAATCAAGGTTTATACACCATATCTAGTGGTCTTGCCATGGCTGTATGCTAAAGAACCCTGCTTTAAATCAAGATTGATGCACCATATCTAGGGATCTTGTCATGGTTGTATGCTAAAGAACCCTGTTTTAAATCAAGATTGATACACCATATATAGGGATCATGTCATGGTTGTATGCTAAAGAACCCGGTTTTAAATCAAGGTTTATACACCATATATAGGGATCTTTTCATGGCTGTATGCTACAAAACCCTGTTTTAATTCAAGGTTTATACACCATATCTAGGGATCTTGTCATGGTTGTATACTAATGAACCCTGTTTTAAATCAAGGTTTACACACCATATCTAGTGGTCTTGTCATGGCTGTATACTAATGAACCCTGTTTTAAATCAAGGTTTACACACCATATCTAGGGATCTTTTCATGGCTGTATACTAAAAAACCCTGTTTTAATTCAAGGTTTATACACCATATCTAGGGATCTTGTCATAGTTGTATACTAATGAACCCTGTTTTAAATCAAGGTTTACACACCATATCTAGGGATCTTGTCATGGTTGTATGCTAAAGAACCCTGTTTTAAATCAAGGTTTATACACCATATCTAGAGATCTTGTCATGGTTGTATGCTAAAGAACCCTGTTTTAAATCAAGGTTTATACACCATATCTAGGAATCCTGTCATGGCTGTTTGCTAAAGAATCCTGTTTTAAATCAAGGTGTATATACCATATCTAGAGATCTTGTCATGGCTGTATACCAAAGAACCCTGTTTTAAATTAAGGTTTATGCATCATATCTAGGGATCTTGTCATGGCTGTATGCTAAAGAACCCTGTTTTAAATCAAGGTTTATACACCATATCTAGTGGTCTTGTCATGGCTGTATACTAAAGAACCCTGTTTTAAATCAAGGTTTATACACCATATCTAGTGATCTTGTCATGGCTGTATACTAAAGAGCCCTGTTTTAAACCAAGGTTTATACACCATATCCAGTGATCTTGTCATGGCTGTATGCTAAAGAACCCTGTTTTAAATCAAGCACCATATCTAGTGGTCTTGTCATGGCTGTATACTAAAGAGCCCTGTTTTAAATCAAGGTTTATACACCATATCCAGTTATCTTGTCATGGCTGTATGCTAAAGAACCCTGTTTTAAATCAAGCACCATATCTAGTGGTCTTGTCATGGCTGTATACTAAAGAACCCTGTTTTAAATCAAGGTTTATACACCATATCTAGTGATCTTGTCATGGCTGTATGCTAAAGAACCCTGTTTTAAATCAAGCACCATATCTAGTGGTCTTGTCATGGCTGTATACTAAAGAGCCCTGTTTTAAATCAAGGTTTATACACCATATCTAGTGATCTTGTCATGGTTGTATACCAAAGAACCCTGTTTTAAATCAAGGTTTATACATCATATCTAGGGGTCTTGCCATGGCTGTTTGCTAAAGAACCATGTTTTAAATCAAGGTTTATACACCATATCTAGAGATCTTGTCATGGCTGTATACCAAAAAAACCTGTTTTAAATCAAGGTTTATACATCATATCTAGGGGTCTTGTCATGGCTGTATGCTAAAAAACCCTGTTTTAAATCAAGGTTTATACACCATATCTAAGGATCTTGTCATGGCTATTTGCTAAAGAACCATGTTTTAAATCAAGGCTTATATACCATATCTAGAGATCTTGTCATGGCGGTATACCAAAGAGCCCTGTTTTAAATCAAGGTTTATACATCATATCTAGGGATCTTGTCATGGCCGTATGCTAAAGAATCCTGTTTTAAATCAAGGTTTATACACCATATCTAGAGATCTTGTCATGGTTGTATGCTAAAGAACCCTGTTTTAAATCAAGGTTTATACACCATATCTAGTGGTCTTGCCATGGCTGTATGCTAAAGAACCCTGCTTTAAATCAAGATTGATGCACCATATCTAGGGATCTTGTCATGGTTGTATGCTAAAGAACCCTGTTTTAAATCAAGGTTTATACACCATATCTAGAGATCTTGTCTTGGCTGTATACCAAAGAACTCTGTTTTAAATCAAGGTTTATACATCATATCTAGGGGTCTTGTCATGGCTGTATACCAAAGAACCCTGTTTTAAATCAAGGTTTATACATCATATCTAGTGGTCTTGTCATGGTTGTATGCTAAAGAACCATGTTTTAAATCAAGATTTATACACCATATCTAGTGGTCTTGCCATGGCTGTATGCTAAGGTACCCTGTTTTAAATCAAGATTGATACACCATATATAGGGATCTTGTCATGGTTGTATGCTAAAGAACCCTATTTTAAATCAAGGTTTATACATCATATCTAGGGATCTTGTCATGGTTGTATGCTAAAGAACCCTATTTTAAATCAAGGTTTATACATCATATCTAGGGATCTTGTCATAGCTGTTTGCTAAAGAACCCTGTTTTAAATCAAGGTTTATACACCATATCTAGAGATCTTGTCATGGCTGTAGACCAAAGAACCTTGTTTTAAATCAAGGTTTATACATCATATCTAGTGGTCTTGTCATGGCTGTATACTAAAGAACCCTGTTTTAAATCAAGGTTTATACACCATATCTAGAGATCTTGTCATGGCTGTATACCTAAGAACCCTGTTTTAAATCAAGGTTTATACATCATATCTAGGGGTCTTTTCATGGCTGTATACCAAAGAACCCTGTTTTAAATCAAGGTTTATACACCATATCTAGTGGACTTGTCATGGCTGTATGCTAAAGAACCCTGCTTTAAATCAAGGTTTATACACCATATCTAGTGGTCTTGCCATGGCTGTATGCTAAAGTACCCTGTTTTAAATCAAGATTGATACACCATATATAGGGATCTTGTCATGGTTGTATGCTAAAAAACTCTGTTTTAATTCAAGGTTTATACACCATATCAAGGGATCTTGTCATGGTTGTATACTAATGAACCCTGTTTTAAATCAAGGTTTACACACCATATCTAGTGGTCTTGTCATGGCTGTATACTAATGAACCCTGTTTTAAATCAAGGTTTACACACCATATCTAGGGATCTTTTCATTGCTGTATACTAAAAAACCCTGTTTTAATTCAAGGTTTATACACCATATCTAGGGATCTTGTCATGGTTGTATACTAATGAACCCTGTTTTAAATCAAGGTTTACACACCATATCTAGGGATCTTGTCATGATTGTATGCTAAAGAACCCTGTTTTAAATCAAGGTTTATACACCATATCTAGAGATCTTGTCATGGTTGTATGCTAAAGAACCCTGTTTTAAATCAAGGTTTATACACCATATCTAGGAATCCTGTCATGGCTGTTTGTTAAAGAATCCTGTTTTAAATCAAGGTGTATATACCATATCTAGAGATCTTGTCATGGCTGTATACCAAAGAACCCTGTTTTAAATTAAGGTTTATGCATCATATCTAGGGATCTTGTCATGGCTGTATACTAAAGAACCTTGTTTTAGATCAAGGTTTATACACCATATCTAGGGATCTTGTCATGGCTGTATGCTAAAGAATACTGTTTTAAATCAAGGTTTATACATCATATCTAGTGGTCTTGTCATGGCTGTATACTAAAGAACCCTGTTTTAAATCAAGGTTTATACACCATATCTAGAGATCTTGTCATGGCTGTATACCTAAGAACCCTGTTTTAAATCAAGGTTTATACATCATATCTAGGGGTCTTTTCATGGCTGTATACCAAAGAACCCTGTTTTAAATCAAGGTTTATACACCATATCTAGTGGACTTGTCATGGCTGTATGCTAAAGAACCCTGCTTTAAATCAAGGTTTATACACCATATCTAGTGGTCTTGCCATGGCTGTATGCTAAAGTACCCTGTTTTAAATCAAGATTGATACACCATATATAGGGATCTTGTCATGGTTGTATGCTAAAGAACCCGGTTTTAAATCAAGGTTTATACACCATATATAGGGATCTTTTCATGGCTGTATGCTAAAAAACTCTGTTTTAATTCAAGGTTTATACACCATATCTAGGGATCTTGTCATGGTTGTATACTAATGAACCCTGTTTTAAATCAAGGTTTACACACCATATCTAGTGGTCTTGTCATGGCTGTATACTAATGAACCCTGTTTTAAATCAAGGTTTACACACCATATCTAGGGATCTTTTCATTGCTGTATACTAAAAAACCCTGTTTTAATTCAAGGTTTATACACCATATCTAGGGATCTTGTCATGGTTGTATACTAATGAACCCTGTTTTAAATCAAGGTTTACACACCATATCTAGGGATCTTGTCATGATTGTATGCTAAAGAACCCTGTTTTAAATCAAGGTTTATACACCATATCTAGAGATCTTGTCATGGTTGTATGCTAAAGAACCCTGTTTTAAATCAAGGTTTATACACCATATCTAGGAATCCTGTCATGGCTGTTTGTTAAAGAATCCTGTTTTAAATCAAGGTGTATATACCATATCTAGAGATCTTGTCATGGCTGTATACCAAAGAACCCTGTTTTAAATTAAGGTTTATGCATCATATCTAGGGATCTTGTCATGGCTGTATACTAAAGAACCTTGTTTTAGATCAAGGTTTATACACCATATCTAGGGATCTTGTCATGGCTGTATGCTAAAGAACACTGTTTTAAATCAAGGTTTATACACCATATCTAGTAGTCTTGTCATGGCTGTATGCTAAAGAACCCTGTTTTAAAACAAGGTTTATACACCATATCTAGTGGTCTTGTCATGGCTGTATACTAAAGAACCCTGTTTTAAATAAATGTTTATACACCATAGCTAGGGGTCTTGTCATGGCTGTATACTAGAGAACTCTGCTTTATATCAAGGTTTATACACCATATCTAGAGATCTTGTCATAGCTGTATACTAGCGAACTCTGTTTTAAATCAAGGTTTATATACCATATCTAGGGATCTTGTCATGGCTGTATACTAGAGAACTCTGTTTTATATAAAGGTTTATACACCATATCTAGATATCTTGTCATGTCTGTATACTAAACAACCCTGTTTAATATCAAGGTTTATATACCATATCTAGTGGTCTTGTCATGACCGTATGCTAAGGAATCCTGTTTTAAATCAAAATTTATACACCATATCTAGAGATCTTGTCATGGTTGTATGCTAAAGAACCCTGTTTTAAATCAAGGTTAATACACCATATATAGTGGACCTGTCATGGCTGTATGCTAAAGAACCCTGTTTTAAATCAAGGTTTATACACCATATCTAGTGGTCTTGCCATGGCTGTATGCTAAAGAACCCTGCTTTAAATCAAGATTGATGCACCACATCTAGGGATCGTGTCATGGTTGTATGCTAAAGAACCCTGTTTTAAATCAAGGTTTATACACCATATCTAGGGATCTTGTCATGGTTGTTTGCTAAAGAACCCTGTTTTAAATCAAGGTTTATACACCATATCTAGGGATCTTGTCATGGCTGTATGCTAAAGAACCCTGTTTTAAATCAAGGTTCATACACCATATCTAGGATACACCATATCTAGAGATATTGTCATGGCTGTATACCAAAGAACCCTGTTTTAAATCAAGGTTTATACATCATATCTAGGGGTCTTGTCATGGCTGTATGCTAAAGAACCCTGTTTTAAATCAAGGTTTATACAGTATATCTAGTGGTCTTGCCATGGCTGTATGCTAAAGTACCCTGTTTTAAATCAAGATTGATACACCATATATAGGGATCTTGTCATGGTTGTATGTTAAAGAACCCTATTTTAAATCAAGGTTTATATATCATATCTAGGGATCTTGTCATGGCTGTTTGCTAAAGAACCCTGTTTTAAATCAAGGTTTACACACCATATCTAGGGATCTTGTCATGGTTGTATGCTAAAGAACCCTGTTTTAAATCAAGGTTTAATCATCATATCTAGGGGTCTTGTCATGGCTGTATGCTAAAGAACTCTGTTTTAAATCAAGGTTTATACATCATATCTAGGGATCTTGTCATGGTTGTATGCTAAAGAACCCTGTTTTAAATCAAGGTTTATGCATCATATCTAGGGGTCTTGTCATGGCTGTATGCTAAAGAACTCTGTTTTAAATCAAGGTTTATACACCATATCTAGGGATCTTGTCATGGTTGTATGCCAAAGAACCCTGTTTTAAATCAAGGTTTATGCATCATATCTAGGGGTCTTGTCATGGCTGTATGCTAAAGAACTCTGTTTTAAATGAAGGTTTATACACCATATCTAGGGATCTTGTCATGGTTGTATGCTAAAGAACCCTGTTTAAAAAAAAGGTTTATACACCATATCTAGAGATCTTGTCATGGTTGTATTCTAAAGAACCCTGTTTTAAAACAAGGTTTATACACCATATCCAGTGGACTTGTCATGGCTGTATGCTAAAGAACCCTGTTTTAAAACAAGGTTTATACACCATACATAGTGGACTTGTCATGGCTGTATACTAACGAACCCTGTTTTAAATCAAGGTTTATACACCATATCTAGAGATCTTGTCATGGTTGTATTCTAAAGAACCCTGTTTTAAAACAAGGTTTATACACCATATCTAGTGGTCTTGTCATGGCTGTATACTAAAGAACCCTGTTTTAAATCAAGGTTTACACACCATATCTAGGGATCTTGTCATGGCTGTATGCTAAAGAACCCTGTTTTAAATCAAGGTTTATACACCATATCTAGAGATATTGTCATGGCTGTATACTAAAGAACTCTGTTTTAAATCAAGGTTTATACATCATATCTAGATATCTTGTCATGTCTGTATACTAAACAACCCTGTTTAATATCAAGGTTTATATACCATATCTAGTGGTCTTGCCATGACCGTATGCTAAGGAATCCTGTTTTAAATCAAGATTTATACACCATATCTAGAGATCTTGTCATGGTTGTATGCTAAAGAACCCTGTTTTAAATCAAGGTTAATACACCATATATAGTGGACCTGTCATGGCTGTATGCTAAAGAACCCTGTTTTAAATCAAGGTTTATACACCATATCTAGTGGTCTTGCCATGGCTGTATGCTAAAGAACCCTGCTTTAAATCAAGATTGATGCACCACATCTAGGGATCGTGTCATGGTTGTATGCAAAAGAACCCTGTTTTAAATCAAGGTTTATACACCATATCTAGGGATCTTGTCATGGTTGTTTGCTAAAGAACCCTGTTTTAAATCAAGGTTTATACACCATATCTAGGGATCTTGTCATGGCTGTATGCTAAAGAACCCTGTTTTAAATCAAGGTTCATACACCATATCTAGGATACACCATATCTAGAGATATTGTCATGGCTGTATACCAAAGAACCCTGTTTTAAATCAAGGTTTATACATCATATCTAGGGGTCTTGTCATGGCTGTATGCTAAAGAACCCTGTTTTAAATCAAGGTTTATACAGTATATCTAGTGGTCTTGCCATGGCTGTATGCTAAAGTACCCTGTTTTAAATCAAGATTGATACACCATATATAGGGATCTTGTCATGGTTGTATGTTAAAGAACCCTATTTTAAATCAAGGTTTATATATCATATCTAGGGATCTTGTCATGGCTGTTTGCTAAAGAACCCTGTTTTAAATCAAGGTTTACACACCATATCTAGGGATCTTGTCATGGTTGTATGCTAAAGAACCCTGTTTTAAATCAAGGTTTAATCATCATATCTAGGGGTCTTGTCATGGCTGTATGCTAAAGAACTCTGTTTTAAATCAAGGTTTATACATCATATCTAGGGATCTTGTCATGGTTGTATGCTAAAGAACCCTGTTTTAAATCAAGGTTTATGCATCATATCTAGGGGTCTTGTCATGGCTGTATGCTAAAGAACTCTGTTTTAAATCAAGGTTTATACACCATATCTAGGGATCTTGTCATGGTTGTATGCCAAAGAACCCTGTTTTAAATCAAGGTTTATGCATCATATCTAGGGGTCTTGTCATGGCTGTATGCTAAAGAACTCTGTTTTAAATGAAGGTTTATACACCATATCTAGGGATCTTGTCATGGTTGTATGCTAAAGAACCCTGTTTAAAAAAAAGGTTTATACACCATATCTAGAGATCTTGTCATGGTTGTATTCTAAAGAACCCTGTTTTAAAACAAGGTTTATACACCATATCTAGTGGACTTGTCATGGCTGTATGCTAAAGAACCCTGTTTTAAAACAAGGTTTATACACCATATATAGTGGACTTGTCATGGCTGTATACTAAAGAACCCTGTTTTAAATCAAGGTTTATACACCATATCTAGAGATCTTGTCATGGTTGTATTCTAAAGAACCCTGTTTTAAAACAAGGTTTATACACCATATATAGTGGTCTTGTCATGGCTGTATACTAACGAACCCTGTTTTAAATCAAGGTTTACACACCATATCTAGGGATCTTGTCATGGCTGTATGCTAAAGAACCCTGTTTTAAATCAAGGTTTATACACCATATCTAGAGATATTGTCATGGCTGTATACTAAAGAACTCTGTTTTAAATCAAGGTTTATACATCATATCTAGGGGTCTTGTCATGGCTGTATGCTAAAGAACCCTGTTTTAAATCAAGGTTTATACACCATATCTAGTGGTCTTGCCATGGCTGTATGCTAAAGAACCCTGTTTTAAATCAAGATTTATGCACCATATTTAGTGGTCTTTTCATGGCTGTATACTAAAGAACCCTGTTTTAAATAAAGGTTTATACACCATATCTAGGGATCTTGTCATGGCTGTTTGTTAAAGAACCCTGTTTTAAATCAAGGTGTATATACCATATCTAGAGATCTTGTCATGGCTGTATACCAAAGACCCTGTTTTAAATCAAGGTTTATGTATCATATCTAGGGGTCTTGTCATGGCTGTATGCTAAAGAACCCTGTTTTAGATCAAGGTTTATACACCATATCTAGGGATCTTGTCATGGCTGTATGCTAAAGAACCCTGTTTCAAATCAAGGTTGATACACAATATCTAGGGATCTTGACATGGCCGTATGCTAAAGAACCCTGTTTTAAATCAAGGTTTATACACCATATCTAGAGATCTTGTCATGGTTGTATTCTAAAGAACCCTGTTTTAAAACATGGTTTATACACCATATATAGTGGACTTGTCATGGCTGTATACTAAAGAACCCTGTTTTAAATCAAGGTTTATACACCATATCCAGTGGTCTTGTCATGGCTGTATACTAAAGAACCCTGTTTTAAATAAAGGTTTATACACCATATCCAGTGGTCTTGTCATGGCTGTATACTAAAGAACCCTGTTTTAAATAAAGGTTTATACACCATATCTAGGGATCTTGTCATGGCTGTATGGGAAAGAATCCTGTTTTAAATCAAGATTTATACACCATATCTAGAGATCTTGTCATGGTTGTATGCTAAAGAACCCTGTTTTAAATCAAGGTTTATACACCATATCTAGTGGTCTTGCCATGGCTGTATGCTAAAGAACCCTGCTTTAAATCAAGATTGATGCACCATATCTAGGGATCTTGTCATGGTTGTATGCTAAAGAACCCTGTTTTAAATCAAGGTCTATACACCATATCTAAGGATCTTGTCATGGCTGTTTGCTAAAGAACCATGTTTTAAATCAAGGTTGATACACCATATCTAGAGATATTGTTATGGCTGTATACCTCAGAACCCTTTTTTAAATCAAGGTTTATACACCATATCTAGGGGTCTTGTCACGGCTGGATGCTATAGAACTCTGTTTTAGATCAAGGTTTATACACCATATCTAGGGATCTTGTCATGGCTGTATGCTAAAGAACCCTGTTTTAAATCAAGGTTGATACACCATATCTAGAGATATTGTCATGGCTGTATACCAAAGAACCCTGTTTTAAATCAAGGTTTATACATCATATCTAGGGGTCTTGTCATGGCTGTATGCTAAAGAACCCTGTTTTAAATCAAGGTTTATACACCATATCTAGTGGTCTTGCCATGGCTGTATGCTAAAGAACCCTGTTTTAAATCAAGATTTATACACCATATTTAGTGGTCTTTTCATGGCTGTATACTAAAGAACCCTGTTTTAAATAAAGGTTTATACACCATATCTAGGGATTTTGTCATGGCTGTTTGTTAAAGAACCCTGTTTTAAATCAAGGTGTATATACCATATCTAGAGATCTTGTCATGGCTGTATACCAAAGACCCTGTTTTAAATCAAGGTTTATGTATCATATCTAGGGGTCTTGTCATGGCTGTATGCTAAAGAACCCTGTTTTAGATCAAGGTTTATACACCATATCTAGGGATCTTGTCATGGCTGTATGCTAGAAAACCCTGTTTCAAATCAAAGTTGATATACCATATCTAGGGATCTTGTCATGGCCGTATGCTAAAGAACCCTGTTTTAAATCAAGGTTTATACACCATATCTAGAGATCTTGTCATGGTTGTATTCTAAAGAACCCTGTTTTAAAACAAGGTTTATACACAATATATATTGGACTTGTCATGGCTGTATACTAAAGAACCCTGTTTTAAATCAAGGTTTATACACCATATCCAGTGGTCTTGTCATGGCTGTATACGAAAGAACCCTGTTTTAAATAAAGTTTTATACACCATATCTAGGGTTCTTGTCATGGCTGTATACTAGAGAACTCTGCTCTATATCAAGGTTTATATTCCATATCTAGGGATCTTGTCATGGCTGTATACTAGAGAACTCTGTTTTATATTAAGGTTTATATACCATATCTAGGGATCTTGTCATGGGTGTATGGGAAAGAATCCTGTTTTAAATCAAGATTTATAAACCATATCTAGAGATCTTGTCATGGTTGTATGCTAAAGAACCCTGTTTTAAATCAAGGTTTATACACCATATATAGTGGACCTGTCATGGCTGTATACTAAAGAACCCTGTTTTAAATCAAGGTTTATACACCATATCTAGTGGTCTTGCCATGGCTGTATGCTAAAGAACCCTGCTTTAAATCAAGATTGATGCACCATATCTAGGGATCTTGTCATGATTGTATGCTAAAGAACCCTGTTTTAAATCAAGGTCTATACACCATATCTAAGGATTTTGTCATGGCTGTTGGCTAGAGAACCCTGTTTTAAATCAAGGTTGATACACCATATCTAGAGATATTGTCATGGCTGTATACCTCAGAACCCTTTTTTAAATCAAGGTTTATACATCATATCAAGGGGTCTTGTCACGGATGGATGCTATAGAACCCTGTTTTAGATCAAGGTTTATACACCATATCTAGAGATCTTGTCATGGTTGTATGCTAAAGAACCCTGTTTTAAATCAAGGTTTATACACCATATATAGTGGACCTGTCATGGCTGTATACTAAAGAACCCTGTTTTAAATCAAGGTTTATACACCATATCTAGTGGTCTTGCCATGGCTGTATGCTAAAGAACCCTGCTTTAAATCAAGATTGATGCACCATATCTAGGGATCTTGTCATGATTGTATGCTAAAGAACCCTGTTTTAAATCAAGGTCTATACACCATATCTAAGGATTTTGTCATGGCTGTTGGCTAAAGAACCCTGTTTTAAATCAAGGTTGATACACCATATCTAGAGATATTGTCATGGCTGTATACCTCAGAACCCTTTTTTAAATCAAGGTTTATACATCATATCAAGGGGTCTTGTCACGGATGGATGCTATAGAACCCTGTTTTAGATCAAGGTTTATACACCATATCTAGGGATCTTGTCATGGCTGTATGCTAAAGAACCCTGTTTTAAATCAAGGTTGATACACCATATGTAGGATACACCATATCTAGAGATATTGTCATGGCTGTATACCAAAGAACCCTGTTTTAAATCAAGGTTTATACACCATATCTAGTGGTCTTGCCATGGCTGTATACTAAAGAACCCTGTTTTAAATCAAGCACCATATCTAGTGGTCTCGCCATGGCTGCATACTAAAGTACCCTGTTTTAAATCAAGGTTTATACACCATATCTAGAGATCTTGTCATGGTTGTATACTAAAGAGCCCTGTTTTAAATCAAGGTTTATGCACCATATCCAGTGGTCTTGCCATGGCTGTATACTAAAAAACCCTGTTTTAAATCAAGCACCGTATCTAGTGGTCTTGCCATGGCTGTATACTAAATAACCCTGTTTTAAATCAAGGTTTATACACCATATCTAGGGATCTTGTCATGGCTGTATGCTAAAGAACCCAGTTTTAAATCAAGCACCATATCTAGTGGTCTTGCCATGGCTGTATACTAAAGAACCCTGTTTTAAATCAAGGTTTATACACCATATCTAGTGGTATTGCCATGGCTGTATACTAAAGAACCCTGTTTTAAATCAAGGTTTATACACCATATCTAGTGGTCTTGCCATGGCTGTATGCTAAAGTACCCTGTTTTAAATCAAGATTTATACACCATATATAGGGGTCTTGTCATGGCTGTATACTAAAGAACCCTGTTTTAAATCAAGGTTTTTGCACCATATCTAGTGGTCTTGTCATGACTGTATGCTAAAGAACCCTGTTTTAAGTCAAGGTTTATACACCATATCCAGTGGTCTTGTCATGACTGTATACTAAAAAACCCTGTTTTAAATCAAGGTTTATACATCATATCTAGTGGTCTTGTCATGGCTGTATACTAAAGAACCCTGTTTTAAATCAAGCACCATATAAATTGGTCTTGCCATGGCTGTATACTAAAGAAACCTGATTTAAATCAAGGTTTATACACCATATCTAGTGGTCTTGCTATGGCTGTATACTAAGGAATCCTGTTTTATATCGAGGTCTATACACCATATGTAGTGGTCTTGCCATGGCTGTATACTAAAGAACCCTGTTTTCAATCAAGTTTTATACACCATAACTAGTGGTCTTGTCATGGCTGTATACTAAAAAACCCTGTTTTAAATCAAGGTTTATACATCATATCTAGAGGTCTTGCTGTGGCTGTATACTAAAGAACCCTGTTTTAAGTCAAGGTTTATACACCATATCTAGTGATCTTGTCATGGCTGTATGCTAAAGAACCCTGTTTTAAATCAAGTTTTATACACCATATCTAGTGGTCTTGTCATGGCTGTATGCTAAAGAACCCTGTTTTAAATCAAATTTTATACACCATATCTAGTGGTCTTGTCATGGCTGTATGCTAGAGAACCCTGTTTTATATCAAGGTTTATGTACCATATCCAGTGGTCTTGTCATGTCGGTATGCTAAAGAACCCTGTTTTAAATCAAGCACCATATCTAGTGGTCTTGCCATGGCTGTATACTAAAGTACCCTGTTTTAAATCAAGGTTTATACACCATATCTAGGGATCTTGTCATGGCTGTATACTAAAGAGCCCTGTTTTAAATCAAGGTTTATGCACCATATCCAGTGGTCTTGCCATGGCTGTATACTAATGAACCCTGTTTTAAATCAAGCACCATATCTAGTGGTCTTGCCATGGCTGTATACTAAATAACCCTGTTTTAAATCAAGATTTATACACCATATCTAGGGATCTTGTCATGGCTGTATGCTAAAGAACCCTGTTTTAAATCAAGCACCATATCTAGTGGTTTTGCCATGGCTGTATATTTAAGAACCCAGTTTTAAATCAAGGTTTATGCACCATATCCAGTGGTCTTGCCATGACTGTATACTAAATAACCCTGTTTTAAATCAAGGTTTATACACCATATCTAGGGATCTTGTCATGGCTGTATGCTAAAGAACCCTGTTTTAAATCTAGGTTTATACACATATATCTAGTGGTCTTGCCATGACTGTATGCTAATGAACCCTGTTTTAAATCAAGGTTTATACACCATATCTAGTGGTCTTGCCATGACTGTATGCTAAAGAACCCTGTTTTAAATCAAGGTTTATACACCATATCTAGTGGTCTTGCCATGACTGTATCCTAAGGAATCCTGTTTTATATCGAGGTCTATGCACCATATCTAGGTATCTTGTCATGGCTGTATGCTAAAAAACCCTGTTTTAAATCAAGGTTTATACACCTTATCTAGGGATCTTGTCATGGTTGTATACTAAAGAACCCTGTTTTAAATCAAGGTATATACACCATATCTAGTGGTCTTGCCGTGGCTGTATACTAAAGAACCCTGTCTTAAATCAAGGTTTATACACCATATCTAGTGGTCTTGTCATGGCTGTATGCTAAAGAACCCTGTTTTAAATCAAGGTTTATACACCATATCCAGTGGTCTTGTCATGGCTGTATACTAAAGAACCCTGTTTTAAATCAAAGCTTATACACGATATCTAGTGGTCTTGTCATGGATGTATGCTAAAGAACCCTGTTTTATATCAAGGTTTATACATCATATCTAGTGGTCTTGTCATGGCTGTATGCTAAAGAACCCTGTTTTAAATCAAGGTTTACACACCATATCCGGTGGTCTTGTCATGGCTGTATACTAAAGAACCCTGTTTTAAATCAAGGCTTATACACCATATCTAGTGGTCTTGCCATGGCTGTATGCTAAAGAACCCTGTTTTAAATGAAGGTTTATACACCATATCCAGTGGTCTTGCCATGACTGTATGCTAAAGAACCCTGTTTTAAATCAAGGTTTATACACCATATCCAGTGGTCTTGTCATGGCTGTATACTAAAGAACCCTGTTTTAAATGAAGGTTTATACACCATATCTAGTGGTCTTGTCATGGCTGTATGCTAATGAACCCTGTTTTAAATGAAGGTTTATACACCATATCCAGTGGTCTTGCCATGACTGTATGCTAATGAACCCTGTTTTAAATCAAGGTTTATACACCATATCTAGTTATCTTGCCATGACTGTATCCTAAGGAATCCTGTTTTATATCGAGGTCTATACACCATATCTAGGTATCTTGTCATGGCTGTATGCTAAAAAACGCTGTTTTAAATCAAGATTTATACACCATATCTAGGGATCTTGTCATGGTTGTAAACTAAAGAACCCTGTTTTAAATCAAGGTTTATACACCATATCTAGTGGTCTTGCCGTGGCTGTATACTTAAGAACCCTGTTTTAAATCAAGGTTTATACACCATATCTAGTGGTCTTGCCGTGGCTGTATACTAAAGAACCCTGTTTTAAATCAAGGTTTATAAACCATATCTAGTGGTCTTGTCATGGCTGTATGCTAAAGAACCCTGTTTTAAATAAAGGTTTATACACCATATCCAGTGGTCTTGTCATGGCTGTATACTAAAGAACCCTGTTTTAAATCAAGGCTTATACACGATATCCAGTGGTCTTGTCATGGATGTATGCTAGAGAACCCTGTTTTATATCAAGGTTTATACACCATATCTAGTGGTCTTGTCATAGTTGTATGCTAAAGAACCCTGTTTTATATCAAGGTTTATACATCATATCTAGTGGTCTTGTCATGTCTGTATGCTAAAGAACCCTGTTTTAAATCAAGGTTTACACACCATATTCAGTGGTGTTGTGATGGCTGTATACAAAAGAACCCTGTATTAAACAAGGCTTATACACCATATCTAGTGGTCTTGCCATGGCTGTATGCTAAAGAACCCTGTTTTATATCAAGGTTTATACATCATATCTAATGGTCTTGTCATGGCTGTATGCTAAAGAACCCTGTTTTAAATCAAGGTTTACACACCATATCCAGTGGTCTTGTCATGGCTGTATACTAAAGAACCCTGTTTTAAATCAAGGTTTATACACCATATCTAGGGATCTTGTCATGGCTGTATGCAATAAAACACTGTTTTAAATCAAGGTTTATACATCATATCTAGTGGTCTTGCCATGACTGTATGCTAAAAAACCCTGTTTTAAATGAAGGTTTATACACCATATCTAGTGGTCTTGCCGTGGCTGTATACTAAAGAACCCTGTTTTAAGTCAAGGTTTATACACCATATCTAGGGGTCTTGTCATGGCTGTATGCTAAAGAACCCTGTTTTAAATCAAGGTTTATACACCATATCTAGTGGTCTTGCCATGGCTGTATGCTAAAGAACCCTGTTTTAAATCAAGATTTATGCACCATATTTAGTGGTCTTTTCATGGCTGTATACTAAAGAACCCTGTTTTAAATAAAGGTTTATACACCATATCTAGGGATCTTGTCATGGCTGTTTGTTAAAGAACCCTGTTTTAAATCAAGGTGTATATACCATATCTAGAGATCTTGTCATGGCTGTATACCAAAGACCCTGTTTTAAATCAAGGTTTATGTATCATATCTAGGGGTCTTGTCATGGCTGTATGCTAAAGAACCCTGTTTTAGATCAAGGTTTATACACCATATCTAGGGATCTTGTCATGGCTGTATGCTAAAGAACCCTGTTTCAAATCAAGGTTGATACACAATATCTAGGGATCTTGACATGGCCGTATGCTAAAGAACCCTGTTTTAAATCAAGGTTTATACACCATATCTAGAGATCTTGTCATGGTTGTATTCTAAAGAACCCTGTTTTAAAACATGGTTTATACACCATATATAGTGGACTTGTCATGGCTGTATACTAAAGAACCCTGTTTTAAATCAAGGTTTATACACCATATCCAGTGGTCTTGTCATGGCTGTATACTAAAGAACCCTGTTTTAAATAAAGGTTTATACACCATATCCAGTGGTCTTGTCATGGCTGTATACTAAAGAACCCTGTTTTAAATAAAGGTTTATACACCATATCTAGGGATCTTGTCATGGCTGTATGGGAAAGAATCCTGTTTTAAATCAAGATTTATACACCATATCTAGAGATCTTGTCATGGTTGTATGCTAAAGAACCCTGTTTTAAATCAAGGTTTATACACCATATCTAGTGGTCTTGCCATGGCTGTATGCTAAAGAACCCTGCTTTAAATCAAGATTGATGCACCATATCTAGGGATCTTGTCATGGTTGTATGCTAAAGAACCCTGTTTTAAATCAAGGTCTATACACCATATCTAAGGATCTTGTCATGGCTGTTTGCTAAAGAACCATGTTTTAAATCAAGGTTGATACACCATATCTAGAGATATTGTTATGGCTGTATACCTCAGAACCCTTTTTTAAATCAAGGTTTATACACCATATCTAGGGGTCTTGTCACGGCTGGATGCTATAGAACTCTGTTTTAGATCAAGGTTTATACACCATATCTAGGGATCTTGTCATGGCTGTATGCTAAAGAACCCTGTTTTAAATCAAGGTTGATACACCATATCTAGAGATATTGTCATGGCTGTATACCAAAGAACCCTGTTTTAAATCAAGGTTTATACATCATATCTAGGGGTCTTGTCATGGCTGTATGCTAAAGAACCCTGTTTTAAATCAAGGTTTATACACCATATCTAGTGGTCTTGCCATGGCTGTATGCTAAAGAACCCTGTTTTAAATCAAGATTTATACACCATATTTAGTGGTCTTTTCATGGCTGTATACTAAAGAACCCTGTTTTAAATAAAGGTTTATACACCATATCTAGGGATCTTGTCATGGCTGTTTGTTAAAGAACCCTGTTTTAAATCAAGGTGTATATACCATATCTAGAGATCTTGTCATGGCTGTATACCAAAGACCCTGTTTTAAATCAAGGTTTATGTATCATATCTAGGGGTCTTGTCATGGCTGTATGCTAAAGAACCCTGTTTTAGATCAAGGTTTATACACCATATCTAGGGATCTTGTCATGGCTGTATGCTAAAAAACCCTGTTTCAAATCAAAGTTGATATACCATATCTAGGGATCTTGTCATGGCCGTATGCTAAAGAACCCTGTTTTAAATCAAGGTTTATACACCATATCTAGAGATCTTGTCATGGTTGTATTCTAAAGAACCCTGTTTTAAAACAAGGTTTATACACAATATATATTGGACTTGTCATGGCTGTATACTAAAGAACCCTGTTTTAAATCAAGGTTTATACACCATATCCAGTGGTCTTGTCATGGCCGTATACTAAAGAACCCTGTTTTAAATAAAGGTTTATACACCATATCCAGTGGTCTTGTCATGGCTGTATACGAAAGAACCCTGTTTTAAATAAAGGTTTATACACCATATCTAGGGTTCTTGTCATGGCTGTATACTAGAGAACTCTGCTCTATATCAAGGTTTATATTCCATATCTAGGGATCTTGTCATGGCTGTATACTAGAGAACTCTGTTTTATATTAAGGTTTATATACCATATCTAGGGATCTTGTCATGGGTGTATGGGAAAGAATCCTGTTTTAAATCAAGATTTATAAACCATATCTAGAGATCTTGTCATGGTTGTATGCTAAAGAACCCTGTTTTAAATCAAGGTTTATACACCATATATAGTGGACCTGTCATGGCTGTATACTAAAGAACCCTGTTTTAAATCAAGATTGATGCACCATATCTAGGGATCTTGTCATGATTGTATGCTAAAGAACCCTGTTTTAAATCAAGGTCTATACACCATATCTAAGGATTTTGTCATGGCTGTTGGCTAAAGAACCCTGTTTTAAATCAAGGTTGATACACCATATCTAGAGATATTGTCATGGCTGTATACCTCAGAACCCTTTTTTAAATCAAGGTTTATACATCATATCTAGGGGTCTTGTCACGGATGGATGCTATAGAACCCTGTTTTAGATCAAGGTTTATACACCATATCTAGGGATCTTGTCATGGCTGTATGCTAAAGAACCCTGTTTTAAATCAAGGTTGATACACCATATGTAGGATACACCATATCTAGAGATATTGTCATGGCTGTATACCAAAGAACCCTGTTTTAAATCAAGGTTTATACACCATATCTAGTGGTCTTGCCATGGCTGTATACTAAAGAACCCTGTTTTAAATCAAGCACCATATCTAGTGGTCTCGCCATGGCTGCATACTAAAGTACCCTGTTTTAAATCAAGGTTTATACACCATATCTAGAGATCTTGTCATGGTTGTATACTAAAGAGCCCTGTTTTAAATCAAGGTTTATGCACCATATCCAGTGGTCTTGCCATGGCTGTATACTAAAAAACCTTGTTTTAAATCAAGCACCGTATCTAGTGGTCTTGCCATGGCTGTATACTAAATAACCCTGTTTTAAATCAAGGTTTATACACCATATCTAGGGATCTTGTCATGGCTGTATGCTAAAGAACCCTGTTTTAAATCAAGCACCATATCTAGTGGTCTTGCCATGGCTGTATACTAAAGAACCCTGTTTTAAATCAAGGTTTATACACCATATCTAGTGGTATTGCCATGGCTGTATACTAAAGAACCCTGTTTTAAATCAAGGTTTATACACCATATCTAGTGGTCTTGCCATGGCTGTATGCTAAAGTACCCTGTTTTAAATCAAGATTTATACACCATATATAGGGGTCTTGTCATGGCTGTATACTAAAGAACCCTGTTTTAAATCAAGGTTTTTGCACCATATCTAGTGGTCTTGTCATGACTGTATGCTAAAGAACCCTGTTTTAAGTCAAGGTTTATACACCATATCCAGTGGTCTTGTCATGACTGTATACTAAAAAACCCTGTTTTAAATCAAGGTTTATACATCATATCTAGTGGTCTTGTCATGGCTGTATACTAAAGAACCCTGTTTTAAATCAAGCACCATATAAATTGGTCTTGCCATGGCTGTATACTAAAGAAACCTGATTTAAATCAAGGTTTATACACCATATCTAGTGGTCTTGCTATGGCTGTATACTAAGGAATCCTGTTTTATATCGAGGTCTATACACCATATGTAGTGGTCTTGCCATGGCTGTATACTAAAGAACCCTGTTTTCAATCAAGTTTTATACACCATAACTAGTGGTCTTGTCATGGCTGTATACTAAAAAACCCTGTTTTAAATCAAGGTTTATACATCATATCTAGAGGTCTTGCTGTGGCTGTATACTAAAGAACCCTGTTTTAAGTCAAGGTTTATACACCATATCTAGTGATCTTGTCATGGCTGTATGCTAAAGAACCCTGTTTTAAATCAAGTTTTATACACCATATCTAGTGGTCTTGTCATGGCTGTATGCTAAAGAACCCTGTTTTAAATCAAATTTTATACACCATATCTAGTGGTCTTGTCATGGCTGTATGCTAGAGAACCCTGTTTTATATCAAGGTTTATGCACCATATCCAGTGGTCTTGTCATGGCGGTATGCTAAAGAACCCTGTTTTAAATCAAGCACCATATCTAGTGGTCTTGCCATGGCTGTATACTAAAGTACCCTGTTTTAAATCAAGGTTTATACACCATATCTAGGGATCTTGTCATGGCTGTATACTAAAGAGCCCTGTTTTAAATCAAGGTTTATGCACCATATCCAGTGGTCTTGCCATGGCTGTATACTAATGAACCCTGTTTTAAATCAAGCACCATATCTAGTGGTCTTGCCATGGCTGTATACTAAATAACCCTGTTTTAAATCAAGATTTATACACCATATCTAGGGATCTTGTCATGGCTGTATGCTAAAGAACCCTGTTTTAAATCAAGCACCATATCTAGTGGTTTTGCCATGGCTGTATATTTAAGAACCCAGTTTTAAATCAAGGTTTATGCACCATATCCAGTGGTCTTGCCATGACTGTATACTAAATAACCCTGTTTTAAATCAAGGTTTATACACCATATCTAGGGATCTTGTCATGGCTGTATGCTAAAGAACCCTGTTTTAAATCTAGGTTTATACACATATATCTAGTGGTCTTGCCATGACTGTATGCTAATGAACCCTGTTTTAAATCAAGGTTTATACACCATATCTAGTGGTCTTGCCATGACTGTATGCTAAAGAACCCTGTTTTAAATCAAGGTTTATACACCATATCTAGTGGTCTTGCCATGACTGTATCCTAAGGAATCCTGTTTTATATCGAGGTCTATACACCATATCTAGGTATCTTGTCATGGCTGTATGCTAAAAAACCCTGTTTTAAATCAAGGTTTATACACCTTATCTAGGGATCTTGTCATGGTTGTATACTAAAGAACCCTGTTTTAAATCAAGGTATATACACCATATCTAGTGGTCTTGCCGTGGCTGTATACTAAAGAACCCTGTCTTAAATCAAGGTTTATACACCATATCTAGTGGTCTTGTCATGGCTGTATGCTAAAGAACCCTGTTTTAAATCAAGGTTTATACACCATATCCAGTGGTCTTGTCATGGCTGTATACTAAAGAACCCTGTTTTAAATCAAAGCTTATACACGATATCTAGTGGTCTTGTCATGGATGTATGCTAAAGAACCCTGTTTTATATCAAGGTTTATACATCATATCTAGTGGTCTTGTCATGGCTGTATGCTAAAGAACCCTGTTTTAAATCAAGGTTTACACACCATATCCGGTGGTCTTGTCATGGCTGTATACTAAAGAACCCTGTTTTAAATCAAGGCTTATACACCATATCTAGTGGTCTTGCCATGGCTGTATGCTAAAGAACCCTGTTTTAAATGAAGGTTTATACACCATATCCAGTGGTCTTGCCATGACTGTATGCTAAAGAACCCTGTTTTAAATCAAGGTTTATACACCATATCCAGTGGTCTTGTCATGGCTGTATACTAAAGAACCCTGTTTTAAATGAAGGTTTATACACCATATCTAGTGGTCTTGTCATGGCTGTATGCTAATGAACCCTGTTTTAAATGAAGGTTTATACACCATATCTAGTTATCTTGCCATGACTGTATCCTAAGGAATCCTGTTTTATATCGAGGTCTATACACCATATCTAGGTATCTTGTCATGGCTGTATGCTAAAAAACGCTGTTTTAAATCAAGATTTATACACCATATCTAGGGATCTTGTCATGGTTGTAAACTAAAGAACCCTGTTTTAAATCAAGGTTTATACACCATATCTAGTGGTCTTGCCGTGGCTGTATACTAAAGAACCCTGTTTTAAATCAAGGTTTATACACCATATCTAGTGGTCTTGCCGTGGCTGTATACTAAAGAACCCTGTTTTAAATCAAGGTTTATAAACCATATCTAGTGGTCTTGTCATGGCTGTATGCTAAAGAACCCTGTTTTAAATAAAGGTTTATACACCATATCCAGTGGTCTTGTCATGGCTGTATACTAAAGAACCCTGTTTTAAATCAAGGCTTATACACGATATCCAGTGGTCTTGTCATGGATGTATGCTAGAGAACCCTGTTTTATATCAAGGTTTATACACCATATCTAGTGGTCTTGTCATAGTTGTATGCTAAAGAACCCTGTTTTATATCAAGGTTTATACATCATATCTAGTGGTCTTGTCATGTCTGTATGCTAAAGAACCCTGTTTTAAATCAAGGTTTACACACCATATTCAGTGGTGTTGTGATGGCTGTATACAAAAGAATCCTGTATTAAACAAGGCTTATACACCATATCTAGTGGTCTTGCCATGGCTGTATGCTAAAGAACCCTGTTTTATATCAAGGTTTATACATCATATCTAATGGTCTTGTCATGGCTGTATGCTAAAGAACCCTGTTTTAAATCAAGGTTTACACACCATATCCAGTGGTCTTGTCATGGCTGTATACTAAAGAACCCTGTTTTAAATCAAGGTTTATACACCATATCTAGGGATCTTGTCATGGCTGTATGCAATAAAACACTGTTTTAAATCAAGGTTTATACATCATATCTAGTGGTCTTGCCATGACTGTATGCTAAAAAACCCTGTTTTAAATGAAGGTTTATACACCATATCTAGTGGTCTTGCCGTGGCT
This sequence comes from Bathymodiolus brooksi, assembly GCA_963680875.1. Lineage (NCBI taxonomy): Eukaryota > Metazoa > Mollusca > Bivalvia > Mytilida > Modiolidae > Bathymodiolus > Bathymodiolus brooksi. The sequence goes on along the minus strand of OY804580.1, from coordinate 48,761,428 downwards.
GTATACTAAAGAACCCTGTTTTAAGTCAAGGTTTATACACCATATCTAGTGATCTTGTAATGGCTGTATGCTAAAGAACCCTGTTTTAAATCAATGTTTATACACCATATCTAGTGGTCTTGCCATGGTTGTATACTAAAGAACCCTGTTTTAAATCAAGCACCATATTTAGTGGTCTTGCCATGGCTGTACGCTAAAGAACCCTGTTTTAAATCAAGGTTTATACACCATATCTAGTGGTCTTGCCATGACTGTATGCTAAAGAACCCTGTTTTAAATCAAGGTTTATACACCATATCTAGTGGTCTTGCCATGGCTGTATCCTAAGGAATCCTGTTTTATATCGAGGTCTATACACCATATGTAGTGGTCTTGCCATGGCTGTATACTAAAGAACCCTGTTTTCAATCAAGGTTTATACACCATAACTATTGGTCTTGTCATGGCTGTATACTAAAGAACCCTGTTTTAAATCAAGGTTTATACACCATATCTAGTGGTCTTGCCATGACTGTATACTAAAGAACCCTGTTTTAAATCAAGGTTTATACATCATATCTAGTGGTCTTGTCATGGCTGTATACTAAAGAACCCTGTTTTAAATCAAGGTTTATACACCATATCTAGGAATCTTGTCATGTCTGTATACTAAAGAACCCTGTTTTAAATCAATGTTTATACACCATATCTAGTGGTATTGCCGTGGCTGTATACTAAAGAACCCTGTTTTAAGTCAAGGTTTATACACCATATCTAGTGATCTTGTCATGGCTGTATGCTAAAGAACCCTGTTTTAAATCAAGTTTTATACACCATATCTAGTGGTCTTGTCATGGCTGTATGCTAAAGAACCCTGTTTTAAATCAAATTTTATACACCATATCTAGTGGTCTTGTCATGTCTGTATGCTAAAGAACCCTGTTTTAAATCAAGGTTTACACACCATATTCAGTGGTGTTGTGATGGCTGTATACAAAAGAATCCTGTATTAAACAAGGCTTATACACCATATCTAGTGGTCTTGCCATGGCTGTATGCTAAAGAACCCTGTTTTATATCAAGGTTTATACATCATATCTAATGGTCTTGTCATGGCTGTATGCTAAAGAACCCTGTTTTAAATCAAGGTTTACACACCATATCCAGTGGTCTTGTCATGGCTGTATACTAAAGAACCCTGTTTTAAATCAAGGTTTATACACCATATCTAGGGATCTTGTCATGGCTGTATGCAATAAAACACTGTTTTAAATCAAGGTTTATACATCATATCTAGTGGTCTTGCCATGACTGTATGCTAAAAAACCCTGTTTTAATTGAAGGTTTATACACCATATCTAGTGGTCTTGCCGTGGCTGTATACTAAAGAACCCTGTTTTAAGTCAAGGTTTATACACCATATCTAGTGATCTTGTAATGGCTGTATGCTAAAGAACCCTGTTTTAAATCAATGTTTATACACCATATCTAGTGGTCTTGCCATGGTTGTATACTAAAGAACCCTGTTTTAAATCAAGCACCATATTTAGTGGTCTTGCCATGGCTGTACGCTAAAGAACCCTGTTTTAAATCAAGGTTTATACACCATATCTAGTGGTCTTGCCATGACTGTATGCTAAAGAACCCTGTTTTAAATCAAGGTTTATACACCATATCTAGTGGTCTTGCCATGGCTGTATCCTAAGGAATCCTGTTTTATATCGAGGTCTATACACCATATGTAGTGGTCTTGCCATGGCTGTATACTAAAGAACCCTGTTTTCAATCAAGGTTTATACACCATAACTATTGGTCTTGTCATGGCTGTATACTAAAGAACCCTGTTTTAAATCAAGGTTTATACACCATATCTAGTGGTCTTGCCATGACTGTATACTAAAGAACCCTGTTTTAAATCAAGGTTTATACATCATATCTAGTGGTCTTGTCATGGCTGTATACTAAAGAACCCTGTTTTAAATCAAGGTTTATACACCATATCTAGGAATCTTGTCATGTCTGTATACTAAAGAACCCTGTTTTAAATCAATGTTTATACACCATATCTAGTGGTATTGCCGTGGCTGTATACTAAAGAACCCTGTTTTAAGTCAAGGTTTATACACCATATCTAGTGATCTTGTCATGGCTGTATGCTAAAGAACCCTGTTTTAAATCAAGTTTTATACACCATATCTAGTGGTCTTGTCATGGCTGTATGCTAAAGAACCCTGTTTTAAATCAAATTTTATACACCATATCTAGTGGTCTTGTCATGGCTGTATGCTAGAGAACCCTGTTTTATATCAAGGTTTATGCACCATATCCAGTGGTCTTGTCATGGCGGTATGCTATAAAGAACCCTATTTTAAATCAAGGTTTATACACCATATCTAGTGGTCTTGCCATGGCTGTATACTAAAGAACCCTCTTTTAAATCAAGCATCATATCTAGTGGTCTTGCCATGGCTGTATACTAAAGTACCCTGTTTTAAATCAAGGTTTATACACCATATCTAGGGATCTTGTCATGGCTGTATACTAAAGAGCCCTGTTTTAAATCAAGGTTTATGCACCATATCCAGTGGTCTTGCCATGGCTGTATACTAAAGAACCCTGTTTTAAATCAAGCACCATATCTAGTGGTCTTGCCATGGCCGTATACTAAATAACCCTGTTTTAAATCAAGGTTTATACACCATATCTAGTGGTCTTGCCATGACTGTATACTAAAGAACCCTGTTTTAAATCAAGGTTTATACATCATATCTAGGGGTCTTGTCATGGCTGTATACTAAAGAACCCTGTTTTAAATCAAGGTTTATACACCATATCTAGTGGTCTTGCCATGACTGTATCCTAAGGAATCCTGTTTTATATCGAGGTCTATACACCATATCTAGGTATCTTGTCATGGCTGTATGCTAAAAAACCCTGTTTTAAATCAAGGTTTATACACCTTATCTAGGGATCTTGTCATGGTTGTATACTAAAGAACCCTGTTTTAAATCAAGGTATATACACCATATCTAGTGGTCTTGCCGTGGCTGTATACTAAAGAACCCTGTCTTAAATCAAGGTTTATACACCATATCCAGTGGTCTTGTCATGGCTGTATGCTAAAGAACCCTGTTTTAAATCAAAGCTTATACACGATATCTAGTGGTCTTGTCATGGATGTATGCTAAAGAACCCTGTTTTATATCAAGGTTTATACATCATATCTAGTGGTCTTGTCATGGCTGTATGCTAAAGAACCCTGTTTTAAATCAAGGTTTACACACCATATCCGGTGGTCTTGTCATGGCTGTATACTAAAGAACCCTGTTTTAAATCAAGGCTTATACACCATATCTAGTGGTCTTGCCATGGCTGTATGCTAAAGAACCCTGTTTTAAATGAAGGTTTATACACCATATCCAGTGGTCTTGCCATGACTGTATGCTAAAGAACCCTGTTTTAAATCAAGGTTTATACACCATATCCAGTGGTCTTGTCATGGCTGTATACTAAAGAACCCTGTTTTAAATGAAGGTTTATACACCATATCTAGTGGTCTTGTCATGGCTGTATGCTAATGAACCCTGTTTTAAATGAAGGTTTATACACCATATCCAGTGGTCTTGCCATGACTGTATGCTAATGAACCCTGTTTTAAATCAAGGTTTATACACCATATCTAGTTATCTTGCCATGACTGTATCCTAAGGAATCCTGTTTTATATCGAGGTCTATACACCATATCTAGGTATCTTGTCATGGCTGTATGCTAAAAAACGCTGTTTTAAATCAAGATTTATACACCATATCTAGGGATCTTGTCATGGTTGTAAACTAAAGAACCCTGTTTTAAATCAAGGTTTATACACCATATCTAGTGGTCTTGCCGTGGCTGTATACTAAAGAACCCTGTTTTAAATCAAGGTTTATACACCATATCTAGTGGTCTTGCCGTGGCTGTATACTAAAGAACCCTGTTTTAAATCAAGGTTTATAAACCATATCTAGTGGTCTTGTCATGGCTGTATGCTAAAGAACCCTGTTTTAAATAAAGGTTTATACACCATATCCAGTGGTCTTGTCATGGCTGTATACTAAAGAACCCTGTTTTAAATCAAGCCTTATACACGATATCCAGTGGTCTTGTCATGGATGTATGCTAGAGAACCCTGTTTTATATCAAGGTTTATACACCATATCTAGTGGTCTTGTCATAGTTGTATGCTAAAGAACCCTGTTTTATATCAAGGTTTATACATCATATCTAGTGGTCTTGTCATGTCTGTATGCTAAAGAACCCTGTTTTAAATCAATGTTTACACACCATATTCAGTGGTGTTGTGATGGCTGTATACTAAAGAACCCTGTATTAAACAAGGCTTATACACCATATCTAGTGGTCTTGCCATGGCTGTATGCTAAAGAACCCTGTTTTATATCAAGGTTTATACATCATATCTAATGGTCTTGTCATGGCTGTATGCTAAAGAACCCTGTTTTAAATCAAGGTTTACACACCATATCCAGTGGTCTTGTCATGGCTGTATACTAAAGAACCCTGTTTTAAATCAAGGTTTATACACCATATCTAGGGATCTTGTCATGGCTGTATGCAATAAAACACTGTTTTAAATCAAGGTTTATACATCATATCTAGTGGTCTTGCCATGACTGTATGCTAAAAAACCCTGTTTTAAATGAAGGTTTATACACCATATCTAGTGGTCTTGCCGTGGCTGTATACTAAAGAACCCTGTTTTAAGTCAAGGTTTATACACCATATCTAGTGATCTTGTAATGGCTGTATGCTAAAGAACCCTGTTTTAAATCAATGTTTATACACCATATCTAGTGGTCTTGCCATGGTTGTATACTAAAGAACCCTGTTTTAAATCAAGCACCATATTTAGTGGTCTTGCCATGGCTGTACGCTAAAGAACCCTGTTTTAAATCAAGGTTTATACACCATATCTAGTGGTCTTGCCATGACTGTATGCTAAAGAACCCTGTTTTAAATCAAGGTTTATACACCATATCTAGTGGTCTTGCCATGGCTGTATCCTAAGGAATCCTGTTTTATATCGAGGTCTATACACCATATGTAGTGGTCTTGCCATGGCTGTATACTAAAGAACCCTGTTTTCAATCAAGGTTTATACACCATAACTATTGGTCTTGTCATGGCTGTATACTAAAGAACCCTGTTTTAAATCAAGGTTTATACACCATATCTAGTGGTCTTGCCATGACTGTATACTAAAGAACCCTGTTTTAAATCAAGGTTTATACATCATATCTAGTGGTCTTGTCATGGCTGTATACTAAAGAACCCTGTTTTAAATCAAGGTTTATACACCATATCTAGGAATCTTGTCATGTCTGTATACTAAAGAACCCTGTTTTAAATCAATGTTTATACACCATATCTAGTGGTATTGCCGTGGCTGTATACTAAAGAACCCTGTTTTAAGTCAAGGTTTATACACCATATCTAGTGATCTTGTCATGGCTGTATGCTAAAGAACCCTGTTTTAAATCAAGTTTTATACACCATATCTAGTGGTCTTGTCATGGCTGTATGCTAAAGAACCCTGTTTTAAATCAAATTTTATACACCATATCTAGTGGTCTTGTCATGGCTGTATGCTAGAGAACCCTGTTTTATATCAAGGTTTATGCACCATATCCAGTGGTCTTGTCATGGCGGTATGCTATAAAGAACCCTATTTTAAATCAAGGTTTATACACCATATCTAGTGGTCTTGCCATGGCTGTATACTAAAGAACCCTCTTTTAAATCAAGCATCATATCTAGTGGTCTTGCCATGGCTGTATACTAAAGTACCCTGTTTTAAATCAAGGTTTATACACCATATCTAGGGATCTTGTCATGGCTGTATACTAAAGAGCCCTGTTTTAAATCAAGGTTTATGCACCATATCCAGTGGTCTTGCCATGGCTGTATACTAAAGAACCCTGTTTTAAATCAAGCACCATATCTAGTGGTCTTGCCATGGCCGTATACTAAATAACCCTGTTTTAAATCAAGGTTTATACACCATATCTAGTGGTCTTGCCATGACTGTATACTAAAGAACCCTGTTTTAAATCAAGGTTTATACATCATATCTAGGGGTCTTGTCATGGCTGTATACTAAAGAACCCTGTTTTAAATCAAGGTTTATACACCATATCTAGTGGTCTTGCCATGACTGTATCCTAAGGAATCCTGTTTTATATCGAGGTCTATACACCATATCTAGGTATCTTGTCATGGCTGTATGCTAAAAAACCCTGTTTTAAATCAAGGTTTATACACCTTATCTAGGGATCTTGTCATGGTTGTATACTAAAGAACCCTGTTTTAAATCAAGGTATATACACCATATCTAGTGGTCTTGCCGTGGCTGTATACTAAAGAACCCTGTCTTAAATCAAGGTTTATACACCATATCTAGTGGTCTTGTCATGGCTGTATGCTAAAGAACCCTGTTTTAAATCAAAGCTTATACACGATATCTAGTGGTCTTGTCATGGATGTATGCTAAAGAACCCTGTTTTATATCAAGGTTTATACATCATATCTAGTGGTCTTGTCATGGCTGTATGCTAAAGAACCCTGTTTTAAATCAAGGTTTACACACCATATCCGGTGGTCTTGTCATGGCTGTATACTAAAGAACCCTGTTTTAAATCAAGGCTTATACACCATATCTAGTGGTCTTGCCATGGCTGTATGCTAAAGAACCCTGTTTTAAATGAAGGTTTATACACCATATCCAGTGGTCTTGCCATGACTGTATGCTAAAGAACCCTGTTTTAAATCAAGGTTTATACACCATATCCAGTGGTCTTGTCATGGCTGTATACTAAAGAACCCTGTTTTAAATGAAGGTTTATACACCATATCTAGTGGTCTTGTCATGGCTGTATGCTAATGAACCCTGTTTTAAATGAAGGTTTATACACCATATCCAGTGGTCTTGCCATGACTGTATGCTAATGAACCCTGTTTTAAATCAAGGTTTATACACCATATCTAGTTATCTTGCCATGACTGTATCCTAAGGAATCCTGTTTTATATCGAGGTCTATACACCATATCTAGGTATCTTGTCATGGCTGTATGCTAAAAAACGCTGTTTTAAATCAAGATTTATACACCATATCTAGGGATCTTGTCATGGTTGTAAACTAAAGAACCCTGTTTTAAATCAAGGTTTATACACCATATCTAGTGGTCTTGCCGTGGCTGTATACTAAAGAACCCTGTTTTAAATCAAGGTTTATACACCATATCTAGTGGTCTTGCCGTGGCTGTATACTAAAGAACCCTGTTTTAAATCAAGGTTTATAAACCATATCTAGTGGTCTTGTCATGGCTGTATGCTAAAGAACCCTGTTTTAAATAAAGGTTTATACACCATATCCAGTGGTCTTGTCATGGCTGTATACTAAAGAACCCTGTTTTAAATCAAGCCTTATACACGATATCCAGTGGTCTTGTCATGGATGTATGCTAGAGAACCCTGTTTTATATCAAGGTTTATACACCATATCTAGTGGTCTTGTCATAGTTGTATGCTAAAGAACCCTGTTTTATATCAAGGTTTATACATCATATCTAGTGGTCTTGTCATGTCTGTATGCTAAAGAACCCTGTTTTAAATCAAGGTTTACACACCATATTCAGTGGTGTTGTGATGGCTGTATACTAAAGAACCCTGTATTAAACAAGGCTTATACACCATATCTAGTGGTCTTGCCATGGCTGTATGCTAAAGAACCCTGTTTTATATCAAGGTTTATACATCATATCTAATGGTCTTGTCATGGCTGTATGCTAAAGAACCCTGTTTTAAATCAAGGTTTACACACCATATCCAGTGGTCTTGTCATGGCTGTATACTAAAGAACCCTGTTTTAAATCAAGGTTTATACACCATATCTAGGGATCTTGTCATGGCTGTATGCAATAAAACACTGTTTTAAATCAAGGTTTATACATCATATCTAGTGGTCTTGCCATGACTGTATGCTAAAAAACCCTGTTTTAAATGAAGGTTTATACACCATATCTAGTGGTCTTGCCGTGGCTGTATACTAAAGAACCCTGTTTTAAGTCAAGGTTTATACACCATATCTAGTGATCTTGTAATGGCTGTATGCTAAAGAACCCTGTTTTAAATCAATGTTTATACACCATATCTAGTGGTCTTGCCATGGTTGTATACTAAAGAACCCTGTTTTAAATCAAGCACCATATTTAGTGGTCTTGCCATGGCTGTACGCTAAAGAACCCTGTTTTAAATCAAGGTTTATACACCATATCTAGTGGTCTTGCCATGACTGTATGCTAAAGAACCCTGTTTTAAATCAAGGTTTATACACCATATCTAGTGGTCTTGCCATGGCTGTATCCTAAGGAATCCTGTTTTATATCGAGGTCTATACACCATATGTAGTGGTCTTGCCATGGCTGTATACTAAAGAACCCTGTTTTCAATCAAGGTTTATACACCATAACTATTGGTCTTGTCATGGCTGTATACTAAAGAACCCTGTTTTAAATCAAGGTTTATACACCATATCTAGTGGTCTTGCCATGACTGTATACTAAAGAACCCTGTTTTAAATCAAGGTTTATACATCATATCTAGTGGTCTTGTCATGGCTGTATACTAAAGAACCCTGTTTTAAATCAAGGTTTATACACCATATCTAGGAATCTTGTCATGTCTGTATACTAAAGAACCCTGTTTTAAATCAAGGTTTATACACCATATCTAGTGGTATTGCCGTGGCTGTATACTAAAGAACCCTGTTTTAAGTCAAGGTTTATACACCATATCTAGTGATCTTGTCATGGCTGTATGCTAAAGAACCCTGTTTTAAATCAAGTTTTATACACCATATCTAGTGGTCTTGTCATGGCTGTATGCTAAAGAACCCTGTTTTAAATCAAATTTTATACACCATATCTAGTGGTCTTGTCATGGCTGTATGCTAGAGAACCCTGTTTTATATCAAGGTTTATGCACCATATCCAGTGGTCTTGTCATGGCGGTATGCTATAAAGAACCCTATTTTAAATCAAGGTTTATACACCATATCTAGTGGTCTTGCCATGGCTGTATACTAAAGAACCCTGTTTTAAATCAAGCATCATATCTAGTGGTCTTGCCATGGCTGTATACTAAAGTACCCTGTTTTAAATCAAGGTTTATACACCATATCTAGGGATCTTGTCATGGCTGTATACTAAAGAGCCCTGTTTTAAATCAAGGTTTATGCACCATATCCAGTGGTCTTGCCATGGCTGTATACTAAAGAACCCTGTTTTAAATCAAGGTTTATACACCATATCTAGTGGTCTTGCCATGACTGTATACTAAAGAACCCTGTTTTAAATCAAGGTTTATACATCATATCTAGGGGTCTTGTCATGGCTGTATACTAAAGAACCCTGTTTTAAATCAAGGTTTATACACCATATCTAGGAATCTTGTCATGTCTGTATACTAAAGAACCCTGTTTTAAATCAAGGTTTATACACCATATCTAGTGGTATTGCCGTGGCTGTATACTAAAGAACCCTGTTTTAAGTCAAGGTTTATACACCATATCTAGTGATCTTGTCATGGCTGTATGCTAAAGAACCCTGTTTTAAATCAAGTTTTATACACCATATCTAGTGGTCTTGTCATGGCTGTATGCTAGAGAACCCTGTTTTACATCAAGGTTTATGCACCATATCCAGTGGTCTTGTCATGGCGGTATGCTATAAAGAACCCTATTTTAAATCAAGGTTTATACACCATATCTAGTGGTCCTGCCATGGCTGTATACTAAAGAACCCTGTTTTAAATCAAGCACCATATCTAGTGGTCTTGCCATGGCGTATACTAAATAACCCTGAATTAAATCAAGGTTTATACACCATATCTAGGGATCTTGTCATGGCTGTATGCTAAAGAACCCTGTTTTAAATCAAGCACCATATCTAGAGGTCTTGTCATAGCTGTATACTATAGAACCCTGTTTTAAATCAAGGTTTATACACCATATCCAGTGGTCTTGTCATGGCGGTATGCTATAAAGAACCCTATTTTAAATCAAGGTTTATACACCATATCTAGTGGTCTTGCCATGGCTGTATACTAAAGAACCCTGTTTTAAATCAAGCATCATATCTAGTGGTCTTGCCATGGCTGTATACTAAAGTACCCTGTTTTAAATCAAGGTTTATACACCATATCTAGGGATCTTGTCATAGCTGTATACTAAAGAGCCCTGTTTTAAATCAAGGTTTATGCACCATATCCAGTGGTCTTGCCATGGCTGTATACTAAAGAACCCTGTTTTAAATCAAGCACCATATCTAGTGGTCTTGCCATGGCCGTATACTAAATAACCCTGTTTTAAATCAAGGTTTATACACCATATCTAGTGGTCTTGCCATGACTGTATACTAAAGAACCCTGTTTTAAATCAAGGTTTATACATCATATCTAGGGGTCTTGTCATGGCTGTATACTAAAGAACCCTGTTTTAAATCAAGGTTTATACACCATATCTAGTGGTCTTGCCATGACTGTATCCTAAGGAATCCTGTTTTATATCGAGGTCTATACACCATATCTAGGTATCTTGTCATGGCTGTATGCTAAAAAACCCTGTTTTAAATCAAGGTTTATACACCTTATCTAGGGATCTTGTCATGGTTGTATACTAAAGAACCCTGTTTTAAATCAAGGTATATACACCATATCTAGTGGTCTTGCCGTGGCTGTATACTAAAGAACCCTGTCTTAAATCAAGGTTTATACACCATATCTAGTGGTCTTGTCATGGCTGTATGCTAAAGAACCCTGTTTTAAATCAAGGTTTATACACCATATCCAGTGGTCTTGTCATGGCTGTATACTAAAGAACCCTGTTTTAAATCAAAGCTTATACACGATATCTAGTGGTCTTGTCATGGATGTATGCTAAAGAACCCTGTTTTATATCAAGGTTTATACATCATATCTAGTGGTCTTGTCATGGCTGTATGCTAAAGAACCCTGTTTTAAATCAAGGTTTACACACCATATCCGGTGGTCTTGTCATGGCTGTATACTAAAGAACCCTGTTTTAAATCAAGGCTTATACACCATATCTAGTGGTCTTGCCATGGCTGTATGCTAAAGAACCCTGTTTTAAATGAAGGTTTATACACCATATCCAGTGGTCTTGCCATGACTGTATGCTAAAGAACCCTGTTTTAAATCAAGGTTTATACACCATATCCAGTGGTCTTGTCATGGCTGTATACTAAAGAACCCTGTTTTAAATGAAGGTTTATACACCATATCTAGTGGTCTTGTCATGGCTGTATGCTAATGAACCCTGTTTTAAATGAAGGTTTATACACCATATCCAGTGGTCTTGCCATGACTGTATGCTAATGAACCCTGTTTTAAATCAAGGTTTATACACCATATCTAGTTATCTTGCCATGACTGTATCCTAAGGAATCCTGTTTTATATCGAGGTCTATACACCATATCTAGGTATCTTGTCATGGCTGTATGCTAAAAAACGCTGTTTTAAATCAAGATTTATACACCATATCTAGGGATCTTGTCATGGTTGTAAACTAAAGAACCCTGTTTTAAATCAAGGTTTATACACCATATCTAGTGGTCTTGCCGTGGCTGTATACTAAAGAACCCTGTTTTAAATCAAGGTTTATACACCATATCTAGTGGTCTTGCCGTGGCTGTATACTAAAGAACCCTGTTTTAAATCAAGGTTTATAAACCATATCTAGTGGTCTTGTCATGGCTGTATGCTAAAGAACCCTGTTTTAAATAAAGGTTTATACACCATATCCAGTGGTCTTGTCATGGCTGTATACTAAAGAACCCTGTTTTAAATCAAGCCTTATACACGATATCCAGTGGTCTTGTCATGGATGTATGCTAGAGAACCCTGTTTTATATCAAGGTTTATACACCATATCTAGTGGTCTTGTCATAGTTGTATGCTAAAGAACCCTGTTTTATATCAAGGTTTATACATCATATCTAGTGGTCTTGTCATGTCTGTATGCTAAAGAACCCTGTTTTAAATCAAGGTTTACACACCATATTCAGTGGTGTTGTGATGGCTGTATACTAAAGAACCCTGTATTAAACAAGGCTTATACACCATATCTAGTGGTCTTGCCATGGCTGTATGCTAAAGAACCCTGTTTTATATCAAGGTTTATACATCATATCTAATGGTCTTGTCATGGCTGTATGCTAAAGAACCCTGTTTTAAATCAAGGTTTACACACCATATCCAGTGGTCTTGTCATGGCTGTATACTAAAGAACCCTGTTTTAAATCAAGGTTTATACACCATATCTAGGGATCTTGTCATGGCTGTATGCAATAAAACACTGTTTTAAATCAAGGTTTATACATCATATCTAGTGGTCTTGCCATGACTGTATGCTAAAAAACCCTGTTTTAAATGAAGGTTTATACACCATATCTAGTGGTCTTGCCGTGGCTGTATACTAAAGAACCCTGTTTTAAGTCAAGGTTTATACACCATATCTAGTGATCTTGTAATGGCTGTATGCTAAAGAACCCTGTTTTAAATCAATGTTTATACACCATATCTAGTGGTCTTGCCATGGTTGTATACTAAAGAACCCTGTTTTAAATCAAGCACCATATTTAGTGGTCTTGCCATGGCTGTACGCTAAAGAACCCTGTTTTAAATCAAGGTTTATACACCATATCTAGTGGTCTTGCCATGACTGTATGCTAAAGAACCCTGTTTTAAATCAAGGTTTATACACCATATCTAGTGGTCTTGCCATGGCTGTATCCTAAGGATTCCTGTTTTATATCGAGGTCTATACACCATATGTAGTGGTCTTGCCATGGCTGTATACTAAAGAACCCTGTTTTCAATCAAGGTTTATACACCATAACTATTGGTCTTGTCATGGCTGTATACTAAAGAACCCTGTTTTAAATCAAGGTTTATACACCATATCTAGTGGTCTTGCCATGACTGTATACTAAAGAACCCTGTTTTAAATCAAGGTTTATACATCATATCTAGTGGTCTTGTCATGGCTGTATACTAAAGAACCCTGTTTTAAATCAAGGTTTATACACCATATCTAGGAATCTTGTCATGTCTGTATACTAAAGAACCCTGTTTTAAATCAAGGTTTATACACCATATCTAGTGGTATTGCCGTGGCTGTATACTAAAGAACCCTGTTTTAAGTCAAGGTTTATACACCATATCTAGTGATCTTGTCATGGCTGTATGCTAAAGAACCCTGTTTTAAATCAAGTTTTATACACCATATCTAGTGGTCTTGTCATGGCTGTATGCTAAAGAACCCTGTTTTAAATCAAATTTTATACACCATATCTAGTGGTCTTGTCATGGCTGTATGCTAGAGAACCCTGTTTTATATCAAGGTTTATGCACCATATCCAGTGGTCTTGTCATGGCGGTATGCTATAAAGAACCCTATTTTAAATCAAGGTTTATACACCATATCTAGTGGTCTTGCCATGGCTGTATACTAAAGAACCCTGTTTTAAATCAAGCATCATATCTAGTGGTCTTGCCATGGCTGTATACTAAAGTACCCTGTTTTAAATCAAGGTTTATACACCATATCTAGGGATCTTGTCATGGCTGTATACTAAAGAGCCCTGTTTTAAATCAAGGTTTATGCACCATATCCAGTGGTCTTGCCATGGCTGTATACTAAAGAACCCTGTTTTAAATCAAGCACCATATCTAGTGGTCTTGCCATGGCCGTATACTAAATAACCCTGTTTTAAATCAAGGTTTATACACCATATCTAGTGGTCTTGCCATGACTGTATACTAAAGAACCCTGTTTTAAATCAAGGTTTATACATCATATCTAGGGGTCTTGTCATGGCTGTATACTAAAGAACCCTGTTTTAAACAAGGTTTATACACCATATCTAGGAATCTTGTCATGTCTGTATACTAAAGAACCCTGTTTTAAATCAAGGTTTATACACCATATCTAGTGGTATTGCCGTGGCTGTATACTAAAGAACCCTGTTTTAAGTCAAGGTTTATACACCATATCTAGTGATCTTGTCATGGCTGTATGCTAAAGAACCCTGTTTTAAATCAAGTTTTATACACCATATCTAGTGGTCTTGTCATGGCTGTATGCTAGAGAACCCTGTTTTACATCAAGGTTTATGCACCATATCCAGTGGTCTTGTCATGGCGGTATGCTATAAAGAACCCTATTTTAAATCAAGGTTTATACACCATATCTAGTGGTCTTGCCATGGCTGTATACTAAAGAACCCTGTTTTAAATCAAGCACCATATCTAGTGGTCTTGCCATGGCGTATACTAAATAACCCTGAATTAAATCAAGGTTTATACACCATATCTAGGGATCTTGTCATGGCTGTATGCTAAAGAACCCTGTTTTAAATCAAGCACCATATCTAGAGGTCTTGTCATAGCTGTATACTATAGAACCCTGTTTTAAATCAAGGTTTATACACCATATCCAGTGGTCTTGTCATGGCTGTATGCTAAAGAACCCTGTTTTAAATCATGGTTTATACACCATATCTAGTGGTCTTGTCATGGCTATATACTAAAGAACCCTGTTTTAAATCAAGGTTTATACACCATATCTAGTGGTCTTGTCATGGCTGTATACTAAAGAACCCTGTTTTAAATCAAGGTTGATACACCATATGTAGTGGTCTTGTCATGGCTGTATACTAAAGAACTCTGTTTTAAATCAAGGTTTATACACCATATCCAGTGGTCTTGTCATGGCTGTATACTAAAGAACCCTGTTTTAAATCAAGGTTGATACACCATATCTAGTGGTCTTGCCATGGCTGTATACTAAAGAACCCTGTTTTATATCAAGGTTTATACACCATATCTAGTGGTTTTGTCATGGCTGTATGCTAAAGAACCCTGTTTTAAATCAAGGTTTACACACCATATCCAGTGGTCTTGCCATGGCTGTATACTAAAGAACCCTGTTTTAAATGAAGGTTTATACACCATATCTAGTGGTCTTGCCGTGGCTGTATACTAAAGAACCCTGTTTTAAGTGAAGGTTTATACACCATATCTAGTGGTCTTGTCATGGCTGTATACTAAAGAACCCTGTTTTATATCAAGGTTTATGCACCATATCTAGTGGTCTTGCCATGGCTGTATACTAAAGTACCCTGTTTAAATCAAGGTTTATACACCATATCTAGAGATCTTGTCATGGCTGTATACTGAAGAGCCCTGTTTTAAATCAAGGTTTATGCACCATATCCAGTGGTCTTGCCATGGTTGTATACTAAAGAACCCTGTTTTAAATCAAGCACCATATCTAGTGGTCTTGCCATGACTGTATGCCAAAGAACCCTGTTTTATATCAAGGTTTATACACCATATCTAGTGGTCTTGTCATGGCTGTATGCTAAAGAACCCTGTTTTAAATCAAGGTTTATACACCATATCTAGGGATCTTGTCATGGCTGTATGCTAAAGAACCCTGTTTTAAATCAAGCACCATATCTAGTGGTCTTGCCATGGCTGTATACTAAAGAACCCTGTTTTAAATCAAGGTTTATACACCATATCTAGTGGTCTTGCCATGACTGTATACTAAAGAACCCTGTTTTAAATCAAGGTTTATACACCATATCTAGTGGTCTTGCCATGACTGTATACTAAAGAACCCTGTTTTAAATCAAGGTTTATACACCATATCTAGTGGTCTTGCCATGGCTGTATACTAAAGAACCCTGTTTTAAGTCAAGCACCATATTTAGTGGTCTAGCCATGGCTGTACGCTAAAGAACCCTGTTTTAAATCAAGGTTTATACACCATATCTAGTGGTCTTGCCATGGCTGTATCCTAAAGAACCCTGTTTTAAATCAAGTTTTATTCACCATATCTAGTGGTCTTGTCATGGCTGTATGCTAAAGAACCCTGTTTTAAATCAAATTTTATACACGATATCTAGTGGTCTTGTCATGAATGTATGCTAGAGAACCCTGTTTTATATCAAGGTTTATGCACCATATCCAGTGGTCTTGTCATGGCGGTATGCTAAATAACCCTGTTTTAAATCAAGGTTTATACACCATATCTAGTGGTCTTGCCATGGCTGTATACTAAAGAACCCTGTTTTAAATCAAGCACCATATTTAGTGGTCTTGTCATGGCTGTACGCTAAAGAACCCTGTTTTAAATCAAGGTTTATACACCATATCTAGTGGTCTTGCCGTGGCTGTATACTAAAGAACCCTGTTTTAAGTCAAGGTTTATACACCATATCTAGTGGTCTTGTCATGGCTGTATGCTAGAGAACCCCGTTTTATATCAAGGTTTATGCACCATATCTAGTGGTCTTGCCATGGCTGTATACTAAAGAACCCTGTTTTAAATCAAGCACCATATCTAGTGGTCTTGCCATGACTGTATGCCAAAGAACCCTGTTTTAAATCAAGGTTTATACACCATATCTAGTGGTCTTGTCATGGCTGTATGCTAAAGAACCCTGTTTTAAATCAAGGTTTATACACCATATCTAGGGATCTTGTCATGGCTGTATGTTAAAGAACCCTGTTTTAAATCAAGGTTTATACACCGTATCTAGTGGTCTTGTCATGGCTGTATGCTAAAGAACCCTGTTTTAAATCAAGGTTTACACACCATATCCAGTGGTCTTGTCATGGCTGTATGCTAAATAACCCTGTTTTAAATCAAGGTTTATACACCATATCTAGTGGTCTTGCCATGGCTGTATACTAAAGAACTCTGTTTTAAATCAATCACCATATTTAGTGGTCTTGCCATGGCTGTACGCTAAAGAACCCTGTTTTAAATCAAGATTTATACACCATATCTAGTGGTCTTGCCGTGGCTGTATACTAAAGAACCCTGTTTTAAGTCAAGGTTTATAAACCATATCTAGTGGTCTTGTCATGGCTGTATGCTAGAGAACCCTGTTTTATATCAAGGTTTATGCACCATATCTAGTGGTCTTGCCATGGCTGTATACTAAAGAACCCTGTTTTAAATCAAGCACCATATCTAGTGGTCTTGCCATGGCTGTATTCTAAAGTACCCTGTTTTAAATCAAGGTTTATACACCATATCTAGAGATCTTGTCATGGCTGTATACTGAAGAGCCCTGTTTTAAATCAAGGTTTATGCACCATATCCAGTGGTCTTGCCATGGTTGTATACTAAAGAACCCTGTTTTAAATCAAGCACCATATCTAGTGGTCTTGCCATGACTGTATGCCAAAGAACCCTGTTTTATATCAAGGTTTATACACCATATCTAGTGGTCTTGTCATGGCTGTATGCTAAAGAACCCTGTTTTAAGTCAAGGTTTATACACCATATCTAGGGATCTTGTCATGGCTGTATGCTAAAGAACCCTGTTTTAAATCAAATTTTATACACGATATCTAGTGGTCTTGTCATGAATGTATGCTAGAGAACCCTGATTTATATCAAGGTTTATGCACCATATCCATTGGTCTTGTCATGGCGGTATGCTAAATAACCCTGTTTTAAATCAAGGTTTATGCACCATATCCTGTGGTCTTGCCATGGTTGTATACTAAAGAACCCTGTTTTAAATCAAGCACCATATCTAGTGGTCTTGCCATGACTGTATGCCAAAGAACCCTGTTTTATATCAAGGTTTATACACCATATCTAGTGGTCTTGTCATGGCTGTATGCTAAAGAACCCTGTTTTAAATCAAGGTTTATACACCATATCTAGGGATCTTGTCATGGCTGTATGCTAAAGAACCCTGTTTTAAATCAAGCACCATATCTAGTGGTCTTGCCATGGCTGTATACTAAAGAACCCTGTTTTAAATCAAGGTTTATACACCATATCTAGTGGTCTTGCCATGACTGTATACTAAAGAACCCTGTTTTAAATCAAGGTTTATACACCATATCTAGTGGTCTTGCCATGACTGTATACTAAAGAACCCTGTTTTAAATCAAGGTTTATACACCATATCTAGTGGTCTTGCCATGGCTGTATACTAAAGAACCCTGTTTTAAGTCAAGCACCATATTTAGTGGTCTAGCCATGGCTGTACGCTAAAGAACCCTGTTTTAAATCAAGGTTTATACACCATATCTAGAGGTCTTGCCATGGCTGTATCCTAAAGAACCCTGTTTAAAATCAAGTTTTATACACCATATCTAGTGGTCTTGTCATGGCTGTATGCTAAAGAACCCTGTTTTAAATCAAATTTTATACACGATATCTAGTGGTCTTGTCATGAATGTATGCTAGAGAACCCTGTTTTATATCAAGGTTTATGCACCATATCCAGTGGTCTTGTCATGGCGGTATGCTAAATAACCCTGTTTTAAATCAAGGTTTATACACCATATCTAGTGGTCTTGCCATGGCTGTATACTAAAGAACCCTGTTTTAAATCAAGCACCATATTTAGTGGTCTTGTCATGGCTGTACGCTAAAGAACCCTGTTTTAAATCAAGGTTTATACACCATATCTAGTGGTCTTGCCGTGGCTGTATGCTAAAGAACCCTGTTTTAAGTCAAGGTTTATACACCATATCTAGTGGTCTTGTCATGGCTGTATGCTAGAGAACCCTGTTTTATATCAAGGTTTATGCACCATATCTAGTGGTCTTGCCATGGCTGTATACTAAAGAACCCTGTTTTAAATCAAGCACCATATCTAGTGGTCTTGCCATGACTGTATGCCAAAGAACCCTGTTTTATATCAAGGTTTATACACCATATCTAGTGGTCTTGTCATGGCTGAATGCTAAAGAACCCTGTTTTAAATCAAGGTTTATACACCATATCTAGGGATCTTGTCATGGCTGTATGTTAAAGAACCCTGTTTTAAATCAAGGTTTATACACCATATCTAGTGGTCTTGTCATGGCTGTATGCTAAAGAACCCTGTTTTAAATCAAGGTTTACACACCATATCCAGTGGTCTTGTCATGGCTGTATGCTAAATAACCCTGTTTTAAATCAAGGTTTATACACCATATCTAGTGGTCTTGCCATGGCTGTATACTAAAGAACTCTGTTTTAAATCAATCACCATATTTAGTGGTCTTGCCATGGCTGTACGCTAAAGAACCCTGTTTTAAATCAAGGTTCATACACCATATCTAGTGGTCTTGCCGTGGCTGTATACTAAAGAACCCTGTTTTAAGTCAAGGTTTATAAACCATATCTAGTGGTCTTATCATGGCTGTATGCTAGAGAACCCTGTTTTATATCAAGGTTTATGCACCATATCTAGTGGTCTTGCCATGGCTGTATACTAAAGAACCCTGTTTTAAATCAAGCACCATATCTAGTGGTCTTGCCATGGCTGTATTCTAAAGTACCCTGTTTTAAATCAAGGTTTATACACCATATCTAGAGATCTTGTCATGGCTGTATACTGAAGAGCCCTGTTTTAAATCAAGCACCATATCTAGTGGTCTTGCCATGACTGTATGCCAAAGAACCCTGTTTTATATCAAGGTTTATACACCATATCTAGTGGTCTTGTCATGGCTGTATGCTAAAGAACCCTGTTTTAAGTCAAGGTTTATACACCATATCTAGGGATCTTGTCATGGCTGTATGCTAAAGAACCCTGTTTTAAATCAAATTTTATACACGATATCTAGTGGTCTTGTCATGAATGTATGCTAGAGAACCCTGTTTTATATCAAGGTTTATGCACCATATCCATTGGTCTTGTCATGGCGGTATGCTAAATAACCCTGTTTTAAATCAAGGTTTATACACCATATCTAGTGGTCTTGCCATGGCTGTATACTAAAGAACCCTGTTTTAAATCAAGCACCATATTTAGTGGTCTTGTCATGGCTGTACGCTAAAGAACCCTGTTTTAAATCAAGGTTTATACACCATATCTAGTGGTCTTGCCGTGGCTGTATACTAAAGAACCCTGTTTTAAGTCAAGGTTTATACACCATATCTAGTGGTCTTGTCATGGCTGTATGCTAGAGAACCCTGTTTTATATCAAGGTTTATGCACCATATGTAGTGGTCTTGCCATGGCTGTATACTAAAGAACCCTGTTTTAAATCAAGCACCATATCTAGTGGTCTTGCCTTGACTGTATGCCAAAGAACCCTGTTTTATATCAAGGTTTATACACCATATCTAGTGGTCTTGTCATGGCTGTATGCTAAAGAACCCTGTTTTAAATCAAGGTTTATACACCATATCTAGTGGTCTTGTCATGGCTGTATGCTAAAGAACCCTGTTTTAAATCAAGGTTTACACACCATATCCAGTGGTCTTGTCATGGCTGTATGCTAAATAACCCTGTTTTAAATCAAGGTTTATACACCATATCTAGTGGTCTTGCCATGGCTGTATACTAAAGAACCCTGTTTTAAATCAAGCACCATATTTAGTGGTCTTGCCATGGCTGTACGCTAAAGAACCCTGTTTTAAATCAAGGTTTATACACCATATTTAGTGGTCTTGCCGTGGCTGTATACTAAAGAACCCTGTTTTAAGTCAAGGTTTATAAACCATATCTAGTGGTGTTGTCATGGCTGTATGCTAGAGAACCCTGTTTTATATCAAGGTTTATGCACCATATCTAGTGGTCTTGCCATGGCTGTATACTAAAGAACCCTGTTTTAAATCAAGCACCATATCTAGTGGTCTTGCCATGACTGTATGCCAAAGAACCCTGTTTTATATCAAGGTTTATACACCATATCTAGTGGTCTTGTCATGGCTGTATGCTAAAGAACCCTGTTTTAAGTCAAGGTTTATACACCATATCTAGGGATCTTGTCATGGCTGTATGCTAAAGAACCCTGTTTTAAATCAAATTTTATACACGATATCTAGTGGTCTTGTCATGAATGTATGCTAGAGAACCCTGTTTTATATCAAGGTTTATGCACCATATCCATTGGTCTTGTCATGGCGGTATGCTAAATAACCCTGTTTTAAATCAAGGTTTATACACCATATCTAGTGGTCTTGCCATGGCTGTATACTAAAGAACCCTGTTTTAAATCAAGCACCATATTTAGTGGTCTTGTCATGGCTGTACGCTAAAGAACCCTGTTTTAAATCAAGGTTTATACACCATATCTAGTGGTCTTGCCGTGGCTGTATACTAAAGAACCCTGTTTTAAGTCAAGGTTTATACACCATATCTAGTGGTCTTGTCATGGCTGTATGCTAGAGAACCCTGTTTTATATCAAGGTTTATGCACCATATGTAGTGGTCTTGCCATGGCTGTATACTAAAGAACCCTGTTTTAAATCAAGCACCATATCTAGTGGTCTTGCCTTGACTGTATGCCAAAGAACCCTGTTTTATATCAAGGTTTATACACCATATCTAGTGGTCTTGTCATGGCTGTATGCTAAAGAACCCTGTTTTAAATCAAGGTTTATACACCATATCTAGTGGTCTTGTCATGGCTGTATGCTAAAGAACCCTGTTTTAAATCAAGGTTTACACACCATATCCAGTGGTCTTGTCATGGCTGTATGCTAAATAACCCTGTTTTAAATCAAGGTTTATACACCATATCTAGTGGTCTTGCCATGGCTGTATACTAAAGAACCCTGTTTTAAATCAAGCACCATATTTAGTGGTCTTGCCATGGCTGTACGCTAAAGAACCCTGTTTTAAATCAAGGTTTATACACCATATTTAGTGGTCTTGCCGTGGCTGTATACTAAAGAACCCTGTTTTAAGTCAAGGTTTATAAACCATATCTAGTGGTGTTGTCATGGCTGTATGCTAGAGAACCCTGTTTTATATCAAGGTTTATGCACCATATCTAGTGGTCTTGCCATGGCTGTATACTAAAGAACCCTGTTTTAAATCAAGCACCATATCTAGTGGTCTTGCCATGGCTGTATTCTAAAGTACCCTGTTTTAAATCAAGGTTTATACACCATATCTAGAGATCTTGTCATGGCTGTATACTGAAGAGCCCTGTTTTAAATCATGGTTTATGCACCATATCCAGTGGTCTTGCCATGGTTGTATACTAAAGAACCCTGTTTTAAATCAAGCACCATATCTAGTGGTCTTGCCATGACTGTATGCCAAAGAACCCTGTTTTATATCAAGGTTTATACACCATATCTAGTGGTCTTGTCATGGCTGTATGCTAAAGAACCCTGTTTTAAGTCAAGGTTTATACACCATATCTAGGGATCTTGTCATGGCTGTATGCTAAAGAACCCTGTTTTAAATCAAGCACCATATCTAGGGGTCTTGCCATGGCTGTATACTAAAGAACCCTGTTTTAAATCAAGGTTTATACACCATATCTAGTGGTCTTGCCATGACTGTATACTAAAGAACCCTATTTTAAATCAAGGTTTATACACCATATCTAGTGGTCTTGCCCTGACTGTATACTAAAGAACCCTGTTTTAAATCATGGTTTATACACCATATCTAGTGGTCTTGTCATGGCCGTATACTAAAGAACCCTGTTTTAAATCAAGCACCATATCTAGTGGTCTTGCCATGACTGTATACTAAAGAACCCTGTTTTAAATCAAGGTTTATACACCATATCTAGGGATCTTGTCATGGCTGTATGCTAAAGAACCCTGTTTTAAATCAAGCACCATATCTAGTGGTCTTGCCCTGGCTGTATACTAAAGAACCCTGTTTTAAATCAAGGTTTATACACCATATCTAGTGGTCTTGCCATGACTGTATACTAAAGAACCCTGTTTTAATTCAAGGTTTATACACCATATCTAGTGGTCTTGTCATGGCTGTATGCTAGAGAACCCTGTTTTATATCAAGGTTTATACACCATATCTAGTGGTCTTGCCATGGCTGTATACTAAAGAACCCTGTTTTAAATCAAGCACCATATCTAGTGGTCTTGCCATGACTGTATGCCAAAGAACCCTGTTTTATATCAAGGTTTATACACCATATCTAGTGGTCTTGTCATGGCTGTATGCTAAAGAACCCTGTTTTAAATCAAGGTTTATACACCATATCTAGGGATCTTGTCATGGCTGTATGCTAAAGAACCCTGTTTTAAATCAAGGTTTATACACTCTAGTGGTCTTGTCATGGCTGTATGCTAAAGAACCCTGTTTTAAATCAAGGTTTACACACCATATCCAGTGGTCTTGTCATGGCTGTATGCTAAAGAACCCTGTTTTAAATCAAGGTTTATACACCATATCTAGTGGTCTTGTCATGGCTGTATGCTAGAGAACCCTGTTTTATATCAAGGTTTATGCACCATATCTAGTGGTCTTGTCATGGCTGTATACTAAAGAACCCTGTTTTAAATCAAGGCTTATACACCATATCCAGTGGTCTTATCAAGGCTGTATACTAAAGAACCCTGTTTTAAATCAAGGTTTATACACCATATCTAGTGGTCTTGCCATGGCTGTATGCTAATGAACCCTGTTTTATATCGTGGGTTAAGCATAATTTAATAAGAGATAGATATACACAAACATATCAACTTGTTTACACAATATATACATTTGTTGCATGTACATAATGTATCTAATTATCATGTTTATTTTGGAAAAACATAATATTTACAAGAATAATATTCATATACTTCAAATAGCGAGTAAATCAAACTGACCGCCTGATATTGGTGTACAAAGCTAAGTAACAATACAATGAACGAAAATAGGAAAGAAGCCGAGATGACACGAAGTGCAAACATTTACATAACAAAAGACTGAGAATAACCCACCAAAGAAGGAGGATACAATGTTTACATATAATTACATGTTTAACAAGGATATATTATTTCAAGATAAGAAAATAAGTGCTAACCTTATATTTACCACACAGTTAGGATTTTTCGAGTTTCTCGTCCTTCGTTTCTTTCCGAGTATTAATATCCTGTTAGTATTTCCGCCATTGAAAATATGTTGAAAAGTGTCACATGTAAATTAATAATAATAGAATATTTATAATGTTACAAATTGTTGTCATGTACTTGTAACAATTTATTTTTACTTAGCTTAAGGGCACACATTAACATGTAACGGGATGTAAGGAAGTATAGTTAGCGCACTATTTTATTTCAATATGTGCAAGATTGACTAAGAGGAGTGTTATGTACGCAGTGCTTCAGCTAGACTTTGAAATCTTTAGGACACTTGGCAGTTTTATCAAAATGTCTTCAATACATTCTTTAATAAATAAACTAATTTTTATAATGTTCTTCTGGACAATTTGAAAAATAGGTGGGCAATGTCCTGATACCGGTGCCTAGCTGAATCACTGTGTACGTGTACGTCTGCCATACAGTATACACCCCACATTCCCCCTTCTCGAAACAGTATATTATATTAAAAATTCAAGAATTTGATCGCAAACTCTCCACATAAAATTCAATTTCTTTTAAATAAGCTGCTATGGATGAAGACAAGTAAATTTCTTAACTTACCGGTGTACTTATATGCTTGTGTATTGTCCACACTTCATTTTCTTCTGATAAATACGGCATTTTAACGTCACTATCGAAGATGTCGAAATTTTGTTTGTCTACCATAAACTTGTATGCTTAAGGGTGTTATCAGTATATGTAAGATAACGTTTACCTGAACTCTAAATAAATTATACGACATTTTGCATTTGATCAAATTGATCGCCATTGCTACAATTTCATCAAAATTCCATTATTTTTCGATTTTCTTAATTGTTTAAAAAGTTACAAATTTTATCACTACCATATGTTTCCATAACAAAATCGTGTATGCTAGTAATGGAAAACTATATAGGAGAATAACAACAAGTTTCCCGTTTGCATAAATTTCGATAATGCGCTTAAGGTGACATACACGTGTAATAGAATTAATGTCTGTATATGTGAATATTTTTAACTTCATCTTGTCAACAAACGGAAGTGCACAATTCAGCACACTTAGGGACCGACCATTTAACTTGAAGGAGGGGGGGGGGGGGGGGGTATGGTTTTTTGTTTCGTTCAGAAATTTTTTTTCGGACAACACAAGAGTTAGAATAAATTGTTTTTTCCACAATACCACATTAGGTTATATGGCAAAAACTCTGAATCAGATTATTTTTTTTTTCCTCCACCAAAGTCAGAATATTTTTTTCAGCAACATTGGGAATCAGAATTATTTTTTTAGAAAAAATCCATGACCCCCCCTTCAAGTTAAATGGTCGTTCCCTTACATTAATTGAAGTTGTAAGTCTAGGAATACATCTCTGTGACCAGTACATGTGTTATCATGGATTATATTGATCTCAGCAATAGTTTTTGCTTAATTATTGTACATTGTATGTTACATGACACTTTATTATTATTCAATATAATTTTCACAAAACAATAATAAACTTTATATTTTGTTAACCATGAAATACATGCAAATTTAAGAGGCTAAACATATGTCGCAAGACAAACAATCTGTTCATATTCATTATCTCAGTATAATACTCAATATTCCTAAACCACGTTCTATGGACATTCGTGACATATTGCGACATATCGAGGGGTAATTGCCAAAAAGTCGTATCTGAAAATTTCATCATTTTGGGACATTAAGAAAAATATCTTTATTCCTTTATCTTTTGACAGACATTTCCAATTTTTATAAAGTAACCAAATTTAACAAATCTGATTAAAATAACATCACCCCCTTAACGTTCATTGGGCATGTCTTTAGATTACAACTGATTTAAGATATACAATCATTTAGTATAACTCATTTGTTTTGATTAATCCCAGATGCTAATGCCAGTTGATAGTTATAACTGATAAGGCTAACTGCTGTGAAATTTATTGATTAATTAAACACATGCTTGCATAGCATATACATATTATACTCAGATAATATTTTCTGGCTCTGTAGAATCACTTTTACGGTTTGTTATTTTATGTTGCCAAATAGATGCAAGAAATGCAACTACACATTGGTTTTGTCAAAATAATTAAATAAACTCTGCCAAGAATGTCAAAGTAATGTATTTGTGTATAAGATTGTTTTCCAAAGCAAATAATATTTTCGTGAAAAGAAATTAAGAGTACAAAGAAAAAGTATCTGTTTATAAGATTGTTTACTAAATAAAATAATACTATGTGAAATTCAAATCATAGTGTTATAATAAAGTATCTGTCGATAGAATTGTTTACCAAAATAAATAATATTTTCAAAAAATCTAAATTATTATCATTTGAAATGTTATAAGCAAACACGTTTTGAAAAATCAAATGATGTTTTATTAAAGCCATTTTCTCGAATCTAAATTACTATTATCTGCATTTTTTGCACGTATTCAGGCATATATATCTGTGAAATTTGTATGGTTTAAATGCATTTCCCTTTTTAAATTGTAGTGTAATTGTAATAATATTTGAATGAAATATTGTTTTTAAATCCGAAAAATTCTTATATTAATCGCCAAATCGGTATTTAAACAGTAAATTAGGCAAACAGTTTGGACAAAGTTCTGAATAATTTCAAATAATCCACATTGAACGTTCTTAAATGGATGGATAAATGCAGAACGATAGTTATTGCATAGACATCGTCAAATTAATCCTGGTCAGAATCTATTTTCTCTTCTTCCACATCAGTGTCTACAGTAGTGTCAATCACACTGTTGTTTGCCGGTAGGGACTTGTAATACTCATGATATTCGCTAGGAATTATCCCATTCTTGCAAAGCCCACCAAGGTCTTTCTTCTTTGCTGCTGAAATTGCTTGTCGTGAGGTATATTTCTTTACAAGTTGGTATGGCTCAGAAGGTCGCTCTCTCTTGTTTGACATGCTGACTTTCATTTCTCTAAATTCGTCTTCAAACTTGTATTTGAACAAGAGACAATCTGGTTTTTCTTTCATGTATCGAAGCCATCTGTAGCCAATTGATCTTTCCACCTTTGGTATCTTCCTTTCTGAATTTCATTAATGTCTTGGCAACATCTTTGAAATCATAGAGGTCTCCGTATTTCAATGGCACAATCAAGAAGGGGTTTTTTCATCTTGCCATTGGAACAACTGTTGCCCATTGTTGTGGCACAAATATCTCGGTCTTCCGCTTTGCGAATTCAATCGCATAGTGCATACTGTCACACTCCATTTGAGTGTGACCGCTTTCAAGAAATGTGTGATCGATGACTTTAATCGATTGATGCTTGATTACAACATGCAATAGACAAGAAGCGATGAATTGATTGCGATTTTGTCCCGAACAGGCATCATACTAAAAGATTGCATGTGTTTTGGTATTTGGCAATGACATCAGTTGAAGGCAAATGCATGTTCCAATCTCACAAGATCCCCTCTGAGCGTCCACTTATGACCAAAGATAACAGGTAGCATGAGTACTAGCCACATTGTAAATGGATAGGTTGTAGCAATTCAGTTTTCTCATATAATACAATTGACTGACCAAACTACATGGAGTCTGCAGTACTGCTTGGAGATCAAACGTCCCGAAAAAAAGGTCTGGTGAACTTATTGCCATTTCTTTATCTTTCTTCTTTTCTCCTCTTGCTTTAATCTTTCTGCTTTGGTGTTTCTCATATTCATCCTTCATTTCCATAGCTAGTGTATCTTGATCCTTATTTCTGTAATAATTGATACAAAGTGCACATTGATCTTTCTTTGGGACATGGAATGAGAAATTATACTCCTCATTGAAAAGTTTCCTATAAACAGCATGACTGACCACTTCCTTTCCCGGTATTTTCCTTTACATTGCTCAACATAAAGTTGGTACATCCTCATAATATTGAGATCTGCTCCCAAGTATTTTCGACTGGAATCCTTTCTGATGTAGTGGCCATCTACCACAGGGAAGGATTTAATGTGTTTTCTAACCCAATCCAAAGCTGTTTTTGTTGTCTTGTTATGAGGTGCATGTTTACCGCGTCTATCTGAGCCAACGTAAACACCACCTTGCTGATTCTTAAATGCATGGTTTGCAAATGTTTCACTTATTCCTAAAGTTACAAAGAAACATTTCTTGCAAATTTGACAGGGTTGCCACCAACATTGAATGAATAAGACCTGTGAACATTCTTCTTTTTTTGTGACTGGCTCATTTTCCTCATTCAGGTATGTTCTTGTTTTCTTTTCTTTTGTGTTAACAATGATGAACTCTTTTTCATTAACAGTAGGTGTGTCATTGGTACCTGGTTCATCAACCGTAAGTGTGTCATTGTTACCTGGTTCATCAGTGGTAGGTGTGTCATTCGTACCTGGTTCATAAGTGGTAGGTGTGTCATTGATACCTTGTTTATCAGTGGTAGATGTGTCATTGGTACCTGGTTCATCAACCATAGGTGTGTCATTGGTACCTGGTTAATCAACCATAGGTGTGTCATTGGTACCTGGTTGATCAGTGGTAGGTGTGTCATTGATACCTGGTTCATCAACCATAGGTGTGTCAATAGTACCTGGTTCATCAGCCATAGGTGTGTCATTGATACCTGGTTCATCAACCATAGGTGTGTCAATAGTACCTGGTTCATCAGCCATAGGTGTGTCATTGGTACCTGGTTCATCAACCGTAGGTGTGGCATTGGTACCTTGTGTATCATTACTACCTACTTGTTGCCTGTTTGTTACTGAGGAACCATCTTCTGTATCCCCTTCGACTGCATTAGAACCATTCTCTTGGGTATCACGTACCATAGCTGCAATTCTCGTCCATTCCTCGTCTGAAGACCAACTAGATTCCGACATTTTATTATCTGAAACAAACGAATATGAAACTTATTATTTTGATTAGCTCAAGGTAAGGAAAATTTATTATATTGACTGTTTTTGTTTTAATTTCAATGTGTTCTACATATGCATAGAACCAGGAGATCATATTCTTTCCAATTACAGGCATAAGATAACAAAATATGCGAACCTCAATGAATTTTAGCGATAGATTCCAAGTGCAATTGTCGATCGTTTTCTGTTAAAACACGCGGTTAATTGCAAAGCGGTTAATGGCAAAATTCGCTTTATTGCAAAGACAATTTTTGCCAAAAATGTATAAAAGTGTCGGTTATTTGCAAAACTACTCTAGAACTGATAAAAAAAAGAAGGAGAAAAAAAATCCAATACACCTTTGAACTAATTGATTGATTTTGTTCATGCAGATCGATGTTGAAACGGCGTGTGGTGATAACCTGATCAGACATTTGGAGACGCTTTGAGCTATTGAATATTTTAATAAAAATCCATTTACATGTTTATTTGTGTTTAATCCTTTTCCTGAACTTCAATAAAGCTCTAATAAAGAACGTTTTGTGTTATCAGTAACCTCAATCAGTGTTGATCGTCCGCCATTTTGATTCAATAATTAAGTGTGTGACCTTACAGGTAAAAGCCCTGGTGTCTATTTTTGATTTGTAACAATCAGCCACGCAGCAATTCAAAACACATAATTAGTGATCAAAGAAATTAATATGAATGCTGATCAGTGATTAAAAACTTCAAGAGAAGTTAAAATATGTTTACTTAGTTTGTTAATTAATTAATGTAAATTAGAACATCAAACAAAAAATCAAAGCGGATTAATTATTTTTTTATTTATTTAATAATGAAAAGTATTCAGATTTTGGGCTTGTGTTTTTTTTATTTTGCTATTTCCTCATTCAGTAAGCAAAATGTCATCCTATGGTTATAAATATCCACCATCACGTGATATAAACAACTACACAAATCCTCGATACACAAAGCTCCCATTACACAGAAACGGAATGAAGTCAACAACAGAGATATCTATCGATAATAACCTACCAAGATGAAAAGTAAAACCCTACAGTTATAAATAACAATATGGATACTGCAGTAACTATCATTAATTTAGTAACAACTCATTTACAGTACACAAAACGTAACATCTATCGCGTGATCATGTGACACTCGATGTACACAAAAAGCTCCCCCAATCCACAGAAATGATGGAAATATTATTTACACCAGTAATAAACAACAAAGACTTTCATTAAATATTCTAATTTATTATTTACATTCATGCATTTACTTTATCAACATATCAGCAATATCAGCTCCAGGTAAACAAAATGTCAATGTCACGGCACCTGTAGTCTATACTTCCGGTCTGAATAGCATTTCGTTTTATCGCAAAGTCCGCTTAATTGCAAAATTTTCTCTGACAAATAGGCTTTGCAAATAAGCGGAATCTAATGAAATTCAGAAAGGAAGATACCAAAGGTGGAAAGATCAATTGGCTACAGATGGCTTCGATACATGAAAGAAAAACCAGATTGTCTCTTGTTCAAATACAAGTTTGAAGACGAATTTAGAGAAATGAAAGTCAGCATGTCAAACAAGAGAGAGCGACCTTCTGAGCCATACCAACTTGTAAAGAAATATACCTCACGACAAGCAATTTCAGCAGCAAAGAAGAAAGACCTTGGTGGGCTTTGCAAGAATGGGATAATTCCTAGCGAATATCATGAGTATTACAAGTCCCTACCGGCAAACAACAGTGTGATTGACACTACTGTAGACACTGATGTGGAAGAAGAGAAAATAGATTCTGACCAGGATTAATTTGACGATGTCTATGCAATAACTATCGTTCTGCATTTATCCATCCATTTAAGAACGTTCAATGTGGATTATTTGAAATTATTCAGAACTTTGTCCAAACTGTTTGCCTAATTTACTGTTTAAATACCGATT
The DNA here is from genome assembly GCA_963680875.1 of Bathymodiolus brooksi. NCBI lineage: Eukaryota > Metazoa > Mollusca > Bivalvia > Mytilida > Modiolidae > Bathymodiolus > Bathymodiolus brooksi. The sequence goes on along the minus strand of OY804580.1, from coordinate 48,730,715 downwards.
TGGCGATTAATATAAGAATTTTTCGGATTTAAAAACAATATTTCATTCAAATATTATTACAATTACACTACAATTTAAAAAGGGAAATGCATTTAAACCATACAAATTTCACAGATATATATGCCTGAATACGTGCAAAAAATGCAGATAATAGTAATTTAGATTCGAGAAAATGGCTTTAATAAAACATCATTTGATTTTTCAAAACGTGTTTGCTTATAACATTTCAAATGATAATAATTTAGATTTTTTGAAAATATTATTTATTTTGGTAAACAATTCTATCGACAGATACTTTATTATAACACTATGATTTGAATTTCACATAGTATTATTTTATTTAGTAAACAATCTTATAAACAGATACTTTTTCTTTGTACTCTTAATTTCTTTTCACGAAAATATTATTTGCTTTGGAAAACAATCTTATACACAAATACATTACTTTGACATTCTTGGCAGAGTTTATTTAATTATTTTGACAAAACCAATGTGTAGTTGCATTTCTTGCAACAGATTGTTTGTCTTGCGACATATGTTTAGCTTCTTAAATTTCCATGTATTTCATGGTTAACAAAATATAAAGTTTATTATTGTTTTGTGAAAATTATATTGAATAATAATAAAGTGTCATGTAACATACAATGTACAATAATTAAGCAAATACTATTGCTAAGATCAATATAATCCATGATAGTTTTTTTCTAAAAAAAAAATTCTGATTCCCAATGTTGCTGAAAACAATATTCTGACTTTGGTGGAGGAAAACAAAAATAATGTGATTCAGAGTTTTTGCCATATAACCTAATGTTGAATTCTGGAAAAAAAATTCGCGCTTTGCGCGACAAAAAAAATTTATTCTAACTCTTGTGTTGTCCGAAAATAAAATTCTGAACGAAACAAAAAACCATAACCCCCCCTCCCCCCCCTTCAAGTTAAATGGTCGGTCCCTAAGTGTGCTGAATTGTGCACTTCCGTTTGTTGACAAGATGAAGTTAAAAATATTCACATATACAGACATTAATCCTATTACACGTGTATGTCACCTTAAGCGCATTATCGAAATTTATGCAAACGGGAAACTTGTTGTTATTCTCCTATATAGTTTTCCATTACTAGCATACACGATTTTGTTATGGAAACATATGGTAGTGTTAAAATTTGTAACTTCTTAAACAATTAAAAAAATCGAAAAATAATTGAATTTTGATGAAATTGTAGCTATGGCGATCAATTTGATCAAATGCAAAATGTCGTATAATTTATTTAGAGTTCAGGTAAACGTTATCTTACATATACTGATAACACCATTAAGCATACAAGTTTATGGTAGACAAACAAAATGTCTAAAAATAGACACCAGGGCTTTTACCTGTAAGGTCACACACTTAATTATTGAATCAAAATGGCGGACGATCAACACTGATTGAGGTTACTGATAACACAAAACGTTCTTTATTAGAGCTTTATTGAAGTTCAGGAAAAGGATTAAACACAAATAAACATGTAAATGGATTTTTATTAAAATATTCAATAGCTCAAAGCGTCTCCAAATGTCTGATCAGGTTATCACCACACGCCGTTTCAACATCGATCTGCATGAACAAAATCAATCAATTAGTTCAAAGGTGTATTGGATTTTTTTTCTCCTTCTTTTTTTTATCAGTTCTAGAGTAGTTTTGCAAATAACCGACACTTTTATACATTTTTGGCAAAAATTGTCTTTGCAATAAAGCGAATTTTGCCATTAACCGCTTTGCAATTAACTGCGTGTTTTAACGTTAAATGAATGGTAAATGGATCGGTGTTTAAGCTTTTTTTGCAATAATACGAATTTTGCAATTAACCGGTTTGCAATTAAGTGGAGTCTACTGTAGTAAATCCTGTTAACAATTTAATTAACTATTTATTTTACTTCCAACAAGAGCATTATTTAATTAATAATAGTTTATCTTTAAATAAACCTCAATGAAATTTTACAAGCAAGTTATGTAAAAACAAAAATATTAAAGGACGAAGTCCTTCTAACGGTAAGCTGCCCGATTTTTCCTTCTATATTGATAGCTAAAAATCTGCTCACCGGAAGTTTAAAAAATAGATCAATTGATAATTTAGAAACGCAAAAGAAATCTATTTCAATGAAAAATTCCCAATTCTTTAATTATTTACTCTATGCAAAATCGAAATAAACTTTTAATAAAATTCTAATAAAAAAATCTCTTTCTACGAAACTCCTCCCGATGGAATAGACTGACTCAATCTGTCTCAATCTAGCCGAGGTACGAGCCAGGGGACAGAACTCGTCAGTTTACCGATGGAAGAGCGGCGTAGGTAAAATGAACGCCATAGCAAATCGGCTACACAATTTATTCAAAATAAAAGATAATAGCCTCACCGGACGCAATTACGAACGAAATAAAAAGTATATCCCCTAATTGTTCCTTCAAAACATAAATTAAAAAAATGCTTTTATAAATAGATACCCCGCTAAATTACTCGTGTTTTGGGATAAAATTTATTCATGCGCAGTTGTTGAATGTTGCAGACGACGGGTTTTCATATTTGTAAACAGAAAACGATCGACAATTGCACTTGGAATCTATCGCTAAAATTCATTGAGGTTCGCATATTTTGTTATCTTATGCCTGTAATTGGAAAGAATATGATCTCCTGGTTCTATGCATATGTAGAACACATTGAAATTAAAACAAAAACAGTCAATATAATAAATTTTCCTTACCTTGATCTATCCCAAAATGTCAAAATCCGTGATGTACCTTATTCATTGAAGAGTCCAAGGAATTCCGAATGCAAACTGGCACACATTTATGGTATGAATAAAGGAAAGGTTTGTATGTCATGTGTATTATATACAAATGGATATGTGAACGTAAATGAATGAATGCTCTTTCAATTTTAACAGTTGTCATTAAATAATTTACACTAGAAAGGTTATTATGATGTCGTTCGAAATTGTGTCAGGATCTAGGTCACAGAGTAACTAGAACCATGAAAATCTGTTCCAAGTTAAAACCCGTAACAATGCATTGAATAATATATGGGCTATGATTCAAAAGGAATATTGGTGTTTAATCTGAAATATGAACATGCAATCAGCTTCATCAATTTGGTCAAATTTATAAATTATTATCAAATGCCACGGTCAATATCATCGAAATTGTTCGTAATTGTGTCCGGTGGCGGTGAGGCTAACGTGTACGGATCATCGTATTATTGAAATTTCAGGACTTCGTCCTTCAAACAGGTTGCCTGTCTCATATTAAGATAAATTAACTTTTACAATTTTGGTTTAGTATTGTCTAAATAAAAATTATCATACAGCTTTTATAGCAACTCAACAAAATATCTTGGGAGACCAGCCCCACAGTTCTGTCAAAATAAATCTATATTTCCAAACTAAACTTTTACTATTTATAGTTACTTTTACTTTCCATATCTTTGATAAAAATGTATTTTAAAAATAAAATATTATGCCAAAAGTGTAAAAAATATATATTTTAGCCAGAGACTCAAAAATACTGACCGTTCCAGTCAAAACCAAAAGCAGAACTCCTGATCTTGACGTCAAATGACGTCACATCGAACGTAAAAATATTCCACCAACGGTGGGGAAAATCCCACCGGAGGTGGGAAATCACCAAAGGTGCACGCACACTATCAAAAATACTTAATACAATTTTAAAACTCCAATAACTAATAACATATTTCTTATTTTATAAAAGTAACTCCTCAAAGTTAAAGAAAGAATTTTTCTACAACAACTAAATCATCGTAAGTTAAAATTTGTACTTGGCGCCACACCGGAAGTGAACAATCGTAAGCAACAAGTGGTTGATGAATGAGACTGACAGCGGGCTCATAATATGGCCAAATTCTCCCGTAAAAACACATGACAGCTACTAAAAAATGCACGAATGGATTACTACTGATCTGAGGAGGTACAATATGTCCATGGTTACGATGTACATAAACTTAAAACGATGTTTATTGACAAAATCAGTAACGTAAATACACTTCCAAGTTAAAACATGGCGACTGCGCCTGAGCTGAAATTGACATAATTCTGTGTATTCAGTACCAGTTTTACTAGACTACAGGTACTTTACAAATGAAAATAACACATAACCCGTATAATGATATATAAAGGACTGACCAGGTACATAATTAATGCATACAATATATATATATAGCGATTCAGTTCATTTCAACAATAATAGCTATGCAATGTAATCTTCAGTTCCCACACTTTCATGTTTAGCAGACAGCAATTTGAACATGTGCTTACAAAAATGATTCCAAAGAAAAATGTGAAACTATGATAAAATTAACAATTCCAGAAGTTGGATAGTTTGCATTTCCATTACTTTAATAAAATGTGAAACAGTCAATTTATTCTTATTTTCTCTGAACACATTACCCAATAAAAATGCATTGCTGTCTGACAGGTAGAAAAATGATATATTCAAGTATTGATTAATTATGTCATATTTTGTACAAATAGTACAAACAGCTATATTTCCTCGTACACAACCATGCATATGCAAACATGACAAATGGTATTTGTCTTAATATTCTTCACAATACTCCTATAAATTACACCCCCCTCCCCCCTGCCGGTTCTCACATTATGTAACACCGTGCCATTTAAAAGCAGGTAATTTTCAGCCGTAGAGTGTTCTTACCTAATATCCAAGTCTTGGTGTATTTTTAAGCTGTAATTTGCGAGACTGTTCTCACAATTTACGCGATGTTTGTTAACAATAGCGCTCTGTTTTTAGTAAATATTGTGTTAATTTTTAAAAGATAACTTTGCTGGTACATTGACCAAGTGCCTTCAACTAATAAATAGAAAATACCACAATGTTTAAAAATACAATAGAACAATCGTAGAAAGAGATAATTTAATCGATCCCCCGAACACACAAAGACATGACCGCTTACTTTCGTTGCTTAATACAGACAACATCTCATTGAAATACATTTATATATGCACGTGACCAAAGTCCAAAGCACTTAGATCTACGATTAATTTATTTTCAGACTTGTACTGCAGTACTTAAGGACCGACCATTTAACTTGAAGGGGGGGGGGGGGGTATGGTTTTTTGTTTCGTTCAGAATTTTTTTTTCGGACAACACAAGAGTTAGAATATTATTTTTTTCCCCATAATTTAACATTAGGTTATATGACAAAAACTCTGAATCAGATTATGGGCGAGATTCGAACTCACAACGTTAATGGTCATGTGAAAGGTGATAGCGGTCAACTGTATGGTTATCTTGAAAACTCCGTTAGTGGCTATCCATTATCTGTATACTAAATAACCAAAGGTCCATTTCCTCTTAAGGTAATATTTTTTGGCAATGACTAACACTACAGGCGGCACCCAAAGAAATAGAATATGCCAAACCCCGCATGGCAACTGATGTCAGTATGATGTGTGTTTGTGTGTGTGTGTGGTTGTTTTTTTGGGGGGGGGGGGGGGGGGGGGGGGGGGTCATAATTACTAGTCTCGGTGTTAGAACACATAATAAGAAATAACAAATACATTATTTAAATATGACTCATATAATAATGCACATAATATTGATACAAAAAGGTGATACAAAACTTTACAATCGTATATTGTGTAGGATTAAAAAAATATATAAAAAGATAAGAAAGATTGTTGGCATAAGTTGAATAGGTTAATTGTTATATAAACATGACTAGTCATGTTTAATTAGTGTAAAATCGGGGGAGGGATGTCAATGTACTCCAAGTTCACAATTAATTTTTAATGAATAGTAAATAGAAAGTAAGTATTTAAAATCATATTTTATGGAAATAACAAACAAAAAATCAGTATATCAGCACATATATTTAATATCAAACTTTATAAAAATAATTAGGATATTATTATAAGCACATATATTTTAACATCAATCATTATGAAAATAAAATAGGATATTATAAACATATATATTTTTATATCATACATCATGAAAATAAATTAGGATATTACAAGCACAGATGTTTTTTTTTTATCATACTTCATGAAAATAAATTAAAGATATTATAGGCACAGATATATTTTATCATACTTTATCAAAATAACCAAAAACAAGCAGTATACACAATCACATTACAAATTGCTAAAAATACAATTGTCTTAGATTTTGGATAACAATGTTCGATTTCGAAATCATAGAAATTATGATAATTCTAAATTTATAAATACATATTATCAAAAACTTTTGAATTTAGATTTTAAGAAAATTGCTTAATTGCATGAGAATCATATAATATTTTAAATTCATACTTCTTAGAAAGATTGTTTATTTAAATTATTCTAAAATTATATATTTTCATCTTTTTTATTTACAGATTTTTGTGTAATTTTACCAGATTTTTATTTTATATATAATTTTTTACAAAAATTTAATTATTTTTTGTTCAAGTTATTAAATTTTAACAGATTTATTCTTATATCTTTAGATTGTTTTTTGTTTTGCTTTGTGTTTTTTTAAATAATAAATTTCACTTTTGAAACCTGCATTTCTAAATTTACTTACCTGTAAATGTCATTAATTGCTATATAAACACCTGTAATATAATGTTTGTTGGCATACCTTGAATATGATATTTCAAAATGTTGGCATAGGTTGAAGACACCATTAATTCGACTCTTTCACATGGATCTTGTTCATGTCAATGTTTTATGTATACCTTCTAAGACAAAGCTTTAAAATGAATTTGAACACATGTCATTGATGGGGAGATCAATGACACAATTTGCTTACAAATGAAAGAATGCCTCCATAGGACAGATACTTTGTTATTACTTGTATTAGTTTTTTCTATTTTATTCCGTGTAAATGCTCCAAAAATAGATCTAGCTAAATTTGCCAAAATCCCATTTTCTTTCAACAATATCGTTTATAGAGAATAGAGAGAGGAGTTATCAGTTGATGTTCAGACATCAATAAAATAATAAATGTGTCCATAGTCAATATTTTCCTCAATGTTCATTTAAATCTCATTTTCTACTCTAAGACTTCGTCCATCGACCTTAATCAAAATTAGAAAAAAAAACTTTTAGTATATCACATATTCCCTGTATTACATCAACTTTCAAAATAATTTTGAGAAATAAAATGAAAAAAATAATACTCTGTCGGAACAGTTTCAAAATGCAATCCAAAAATAAATAGTAGAAAGAGGCTTGGAACAGGCACTTCAATAAAAAGTGGCAGGGTTAAACTAGTTTGATGAGCTCAAACCTACCCTCTTAGTGAAATGATGCGGTCATGCAAGTACTTTCCCCATGTGAGTAAAATGCCAACCCTTGCATGTAAACGGACGAACAGCGAGCTATGTACTCCATGTGCAAATGCTGGAGGAATGGGAATATTGCTACATATAAAAGGAAAGTTCACAATGGGAAATTGAAATCTCCTTACTTGTCATAAAGTGTTATTATCGGCCGGCCCTCGCTGTCAATTTCTTAGAGTAGGTCTGTGTATGAAGCAGACATAACTGTGTATCTATCGGATTCTTTATTTTACGTTCAATGGGATACATGCAGTGAACATAATCACCAAGCTTGGATTTATTCAGTGAAAAGACATCGTCTTTATAGCTGCGCGTGAAATATAAGAACCATGAAAACTTTCTTTCGATTTTCGTAATGAGAGGTCAATGCAACAAAGTCAGTAGCCCTTTTCACAAAAATTCTTATGATAAAAAATTGTCGTAAGTGTAAAACTAAGATTAAAAAGTTTCACAAAAATACTTACGATAATCTTAAGTGTAAAACTAGTCCTAACTTTACGTGTAAAACTACCCTGTCGTAAGTGTAAAATTTTGAACGTAAGAAAAATATTTGTCTAATATCTTTTATCGTAAGTGAAAAAATAGAAAAAGAAGATGGAAGATGGATTGGCGCTTCGGCTTGATAATAAGAGAGCAATTCACCGTTAGCGCATTTTCACTGACCGTATGACAAACCTCATCACACATATTGATAAATGTTTATTGAAATAAATATGGTTTAATACAAAACAGACGACGCTACAAATGACATTGTTGTTTACTCCTTTTTGGCGTGACTAATAACAGAGTCTATAACGATGCATTCCGCAGGGGCGGATCCAGGATTTCAAGTTGGGGGGGGGGGGGGGGGTTGCACTTAAAATTTTTTTTGAGGTATTTCGTGTGAAAAATCACGATTTTACGCCAAAAAGTCATATTTTTTTCCAATTTTAGGGGGGGCGCGCGCCGGGTGCGCCCCCCCCCCCCCCCTGAATCCGCCCCTGCTCCGTACATTTACATTTTCAATGCAGCAAAGTGTATCGTTTACATATCAACTACCATATGACCAACAAAAATCAGGATAATTATTTTAATTTTAGATTTCAAATTGGGAACGGTCAACAATCGAAAAGACTACTTGCAAATTTGGACAGAATTCTTCTTTGTCATTATTAATTTTTTTTTGATAAAAACAGGAATACGGGATTTTCTTCTAGACATCTACTCCGCTTACAAAAGTTTTGTATGAACAGCCGCTATAGGACTGGAAGTTTCTGGATCCAATAATATCGTTTCGATATTGCCTTTATATAAGTAATATAATTTATTTATTTCTGGCAACTTCGATGATCATCGAGCACTCTGGCAATACATAAGTGTACATTATTCTGTTATATTAATATATAACAGGGATATTTCGAGGGGTTAGAGCCAAAAAGTTGTATTTGAAAATTTTGCTAATTTCATTTTTTTGCACTAGAATGTTGATAAGTTAGCATCTAGTTATGTCTGTAAATTTCAGGGCAAAAGGATAATGCATTAATTTTAAATTGACCAGAACCAAAAAGTATTATCATATTATATACGTCTTCTTGAAACGCCAAACAAAAGTAATATTGGATAATCTATTATTGCATGCCAGGTATATTTTTTTAATTAAAAGATACATTGCTGTAAAAATTTATGTGAAGATAATATACTTTGCATTGATGATATCATATCTTTTTATTTAGAAAATAGTGCCAAAACAGCTTATTTTAAGATAAGTCATTTTGGCACTGCAGAAAAATTATTTAATTATCCAGTAAGCTTAGCCATCTTATCTCAACATCAGATAGCGCGTTGCAGATGTTATTTATAAAGAGTATCCTCTAGAGACAGGTGAGAGTACATAAAGTTGATGCATTCTAGAGCTGGTGTTATATTTACAAAAAGTGTATTAACAGGAATAAATGTAATATCTGCAAAGAAAACTTGAGACAACAATGGATTAAAAGGTAAGAATTAGATATTCACTTACTATACTTTGATACTATGCATCAATTTACTATGTATTCACTTAATATAATATAAGTTCATAAGTTCATAAGTTTATTGATTCACCAATCAAGGGTCAACAGGGGGCATATACATATACAATATGAGCAATATATGTATTAAGTCTTCACATATTTTCTTAGACGGATTGTACATGTTTGTGCTACAAATCTTGAATTATTAATTCAAATATGACGTTTGTGCATACCCTTCGCCAAAATTATTGACATTTTGTTTAAAATGTATGGCCTTTTAATCGTTATTTATTTCCATATTTTCAGTAGAGGCTGGTTATGGTGAATGTAATGAAAACATCTACAGTACTAATTAATTCCAGTTTTCTATTGGTAAGTTTCAATTTTTATTTGTTCACAAGAACTCTATTTTACCGGATTGAAAAGATTATCACTTTTTAATGATCAAATTATTTGATAAGAAGATTTCCTCCTAAGCCCCTCAATATAATTAGATGTAAAATAAAATGTAGTTTACAACCTGAAAATGTGCATGACGAACTATGGTTGCTGTCCAATATCTGAAATGGGAGGCTATAAAACTTAGGTGTCAAAGTTTGTTGTCAGGGGTATAATTTGTAGTGAGTTTACTTGTTTGGCAATAGGATATGAGAGGTAATCCTATATTTGGCCAATTCTTTAAGCTAATCAAAATAATAAGCTTCATATTCATTTGTTTCAGGTAATAAAATGTCGGAATCCAGTTGGTCTTCAGACGAGGAATGGACGACAATTGCAGCTATGGTACGTGATACCCAAGATAATGGTTCTAATGCAGTCGAAGGGGATACAAAAGATGATTCCTCAGTAACAAACAGACAGCAAGCAGGTAGTAATGATACACAATGTACCAATGCCACACCTACGGTTGATGAACAAGATACCAATGACACACCTATGGCTGATGAACCAGGTTACAATGACACACCTTTCACTTATGAACCAGGTACGAATGACACACCTACCACTGATCAACCAGGTAACAATGACACACCTACGGCTGATGAATCAGCTACCAATGATACACCTATGGTTGATGAACCAGGTTACAATGACACACCTATAACTGATGAACCAGGTATCAATGACACACCTACCACTGATGAACCAGGTATCAATGACACACCTACCACTGATCAACCAGGTAGCAATGACACACCTACCACTGATCAACCAGGTAGCAATGACACACCTACGGTTGATGAATTAGGTACAAATTACACACCTACCACTGATGAACCAGGTATCAATGACACACCTATCACTTATGAACCAGGTACGAATGACACACCTACCATTGATCAACCAGGTAACAATGACACACCTACGGTTGATGAACCAGGTACCAATGACACACCTTTGGTTGATGAACCAGGTACCAATGACACACCTACCACTGATGAACCAGGTATCAATGCCACACCTACCACTGATGAACCAGGTAACAATGACCCATCTACGGCTGATGAATCAGCTACCAATGATACACCTATGGTTGATGAAGCAGGTACCAATGACACACCTACGGCTGATGAACCAGCTGCCAATGACACACCTATGGCTGATAAACCGATTACCAATGACACACCTATGGGTAATAAGAATACACAAGACCAAATATTAATTCAGGACAAATCAGCTGTTCGTACCTATAAAGAAGATACTTCATCAACTGATTCCAATGGGTCGACAAATGCCTTAAAGGTTACTCCAAGACAGAAAAAGAAGAAAAAATACAGAAAGAAACAGAATAAAACAATACCTGACACAACAAAACAGCTCAAACGCCACTCTGCTATTTAGTCTGACTTCAGTAGTAGTGATGATAATATAACATTAAAAGAGTTAAAAATGATATAAAACGACAAAAAGATGAGAGTTATAGCGAAATAGAGTCTGTTTATGACAGCGGGGGCTCGTACAAACCTTGCATTCCAATTGTGTAGAGAGCGGTCACACCCAAATGGAGTGCGACAGCATGCATGCTGCAATTGAATTTGCAAAGAAAAAAATCCGAAATCTTTGTTCCTCAACAGTGGGCAACTGTAATTAGAATGGCCAGGAGAAAAGGTCCATATATGATTGTGCCTTTGAAGTTTGGGGACATCTACGATTTCAAAGATTTCACAAAGAAATACATGAAATTCAGGAAAGAAGATGTTAATGGCAAAAAAGTAAATTGGTTGCAAATCAAATGGATAAGGTACACCCAAGAAAACCCGGACTGTATCATGTTTAAGTACAATTTCGAAGATGAATTCAGAGTTCTCAAATTAGCTGGTACAGCCAAACGAGGACGCACTGCCGAACCACAAGAACTGACAAGGAAATACACATCGAGACAGAAGATATCAGCAGCCAAAAAGAAAGACCTTGTCAGCTTATGCAGAAGTGGTATCATCCCATCTGAATACCACGATTATTACAAATCATTGCCCTCAAGCAGTAATGTAGATGACAAACTAGCTGACACCGATGCTGAAGAGGAACAAGCCGATTCTGATCAAGAATGAGACTAAGAAAATAACAGTGGTGACATTAAATGCCTCGCTTAATTAGATTTCATGATTTGTTTAGGGGTTCTTCTATACACTGTATTAGAACTGTAGACATTATATTCCTGCATTAGATATAGTGCATACAAATTTGACTGTTATATAATATATATTTTGTACTTTGATTTTAAAATAATTTTCTTTTGAGATTTACAGACAGTATTGAATTATTTCAATAGGATTTAGCATAATTTTATTATAATGGTATTTTGAAACCCTTATGATATTCCTCAGCTTTCAAAGTGTTCAAAATCATGTTACTACTATCTAATTCAATATTCAAAGAGCTGTTGAAAAAAATTTTAAAACTATTTTATGATATAATCCTTCATACAGACATACATCTAATAGTTATTGTGGTTGAAATGTAATCTTACTGTGATATATGATTACAGTATTGATGTTTTAGCTTAGGGAACGACCATTTAACTTAAAGGGGGAGGGGGGTTATGTTTTTTTTCTAAAAAAATATTCTGATTCCCAATGTTGCTGAAAAAAATATTCTGATTTTGGTGGAGGAAAAAAAAATAATCTGATTTTGGTGGAGGAAAAAAAAATAATCTGATTCAGATTTTTTTGTTATATGACCTAATGTTAAATCCTGGAAAAAAAATTCTCGCTTTGCGCGACAAATAAAATAAACTCTTGTGTTGTCCGAAAAAAAAATTCGGAACGAAACAAAAAACATAACCTCCCCCCCCGCCCCCTTCAAGTTAAATGGTCGGTCCCTTATATAATTGATTTTAATTGCTTTTTAATTCATTGGAAATTATCCTGAAATATTTTGCCATTCTTATGTTGGTTTTCAAAAAATCAATGTTTACTTTAGTAGAATGTTTTAACTGATGAATACTACAATTCAGTCATTATAGAGAGATATTAATTTTTCATTTGCTGCCATAGCGTATTTTTGTTTCCTTTAATTTGGTTGATGAAAGAAACATTATTCATATTAAAGTTAGGGAACCAGAAAAGTGAATCCTAAAATGTCATAAACATGCCTTGCACACACCTGTTTAATCTTTAAATAAACAAATCAGTAGACAGTCTTATCAGAGGTTAATGTAGCATGGTATTAACATCTGGAAATTATCAATGTAAATACTGTATGTCTACTTAGTGTATAGATAAAAAGTGTTATTAAATCAATATGCTGATTATTAGAAGTAAATTGCATATATAATCATAACATTTATTGTTTTATTTACCTATAAAATCATTTTGGTAACACTACTTTATAAAACATAGTCATAAAATATTTTTTTGTAATTCCTCAAAAAGATGAAATATTAAGATACGACAATATGGCACTAACCCCTCGATTTATTCGTCTTCATGATTGATCGATGATAAAGCATCTTAATTTGGGTTATCTCTGAAAAATCGGGATAAATTTTTATCCGTAAAAGAACAAGCGTTTAATTTTATGTGGGATGGGATTAATTGGGAAAAGGAGGGGGGGGGGATAAATATTTTGCTGAAACACAACCGACAAAATGAATTATCCAGCATGGATAATATATATGAAGAGGGTTTTTATCGAACTCCAGATGCACTCCCTTAAAAAGGCTTCTACCAAAAGTGACCACGCGTGGATGATGACGAATAACTCCAAGTATAATGACAAATTGTATAGATAAATGAATTTTCCCGCGGTTCGGTGGTAAAAGCGGGAAAATGTATGTATTAACGGTATGTTCCGTGAATGTGACCAATCGGGTGGACCCGATTGAGGTATTTAAGTTAGTTTGCACAGGTAGAGTCATTTCTAGCCGCCGTTCCATGGTGTTCATGTCAAAAATGGACGCCGACATTCAACAACAAATTAGGCATGAAGTTGTTAACGCTGTGGCTCAAAGTCAAAATGCATTAACGTCTCAGTTGAAGGATTTAATTTCTAATGAAATGGGAAAGGTGCAGGACCAGCAACAGAGGATAGCAGAAACCCAAATTACAAAAATTGAAGGGACGCTGTCGGACGGACATAAGTTCAAACGCAGGGGAAATGAGGAACAATTTAAACACAACAACAAAATTTTAAGCAAAATCAAAGAAGCTGATAACGTGTTGGATGCGAACAACCCATCACAGGAGGGAATTTCGAAAGCAAAGGAAAAACTAGCAGAAGGTATGAGTCTTCTTAATTATAGACAGAAAATAATTAAAATCGCCGACTCTTCGGATCTTGGATGGAGAGTGGTACAGGAGTACGAAGCAAACCCGCTCGAAGACGATTCGGATGACGAGAAAAAGTTGTTTAAGGCTGAGTCAAGAGCAGAAAGAAAAGTGAAAGCGGAGAAATCGAAGAAGACGAAACGAACACACCCTTATGTAACACCTGCAACAGATAAATTTACACAAGGACAGAAACCAGGCAGATGCTTCAATTGTGGAGTAAAGGGTCACTGGAAGCAGGAATGTCCTGATCTCAAGAAGAGTGAAAAGATAAGTATTTCAGTTAATAATAAGTTTGAATTTGGTTTTAGTAATCAAACGGATAATGCATTACAACTAAAATCTGTCATAGTAACTCCTGTCAATAGCTTGAGAAATCATATTGACAAATGGAAAAGCATCGAGGCGAATCAGTGCATTTCATATCGTTAGATAATAACAGGTCAGCTAAGGATAATAAAAGTTTCGTTTCAGATGAAATTGACAAATTATTGATGAAAGGGTGAATTTCTCGGGTAGAATTAAAACCACACGTTGTTAATCCAGGCCTGTTTAATGACCTGATTACCGCCATATTGGACGTTTTCCGAAAAAGTAATATTTACGGACCGAAGGGGAAAACAAATCAGAATTACCAAAATATGAGGTTTGCAAATATATATAGATGATATTACGTTATGTAGAAATGTTTTATCTTTACATTTATATAAATTATATATACGATTATTGATCTGTTAAGCTGTTATCCAAGTGTTTTGTGCAATATTTACATGTAAAATGCCATTTTATATTAACAGCATTTGTTAATATCAAATAATATCAAAATAAGGCACAATTAATAATCTTACTTTATCCGAAATGTACATACGTTAATACTAGTTTTAAATACAATCGAATATGCGTAATTTGTTCAGAATACTGGTAATCAAAGGAATTAATTGGTGTGTGTTCATATGCTGCATCAATTTTGTTTATTTTAATTGTCAGCCATATTGTTTGTTTATCGTTACGCCTACCTTATGTTTATGTAAAGTTTATAGTAAGCACGAGTATATCATCATGTTATCGTTTTGGCTATTAAAACATAATACAGATGATTATGTACTATTCACACAAAAACACATCACTTTGAATGACATTATTGTAATCTTTATTGATAATTATGATTTTTCTCTTGCATTTGATTTATTGCAATAATAGCTTTGCACAAATAAAGTCTGTCTGATTTACAATTTCACCCAACACTTTTTAATAATAAAAATTCATGTATAGTTTTAGCATCCCTTCTTAGACAGTTTTATAGGTTTAAAATTATCTTTGTGTTGTGTCTGAATAGATGAATGGTACAGTTCTATATATACCTGTATTTTGTGTAGGGATATATGTTACTCAGACAATTATTTTATACTAACTTAAAACTTTACTAAACCTCAGTTTTATGTTTTAATTTTTTTCAAATGTTGAAATTAACAAATATTAACTACCAAAACCCTGTTAGACAGACAGACCCACTATTGTCATCTGTTTCTATTAATATTATCTATTTATCCTGCAATGGTAGCTCCATTTAATAATTTTTGAAATAGGAAAACTACCTCATAGTATTATGGGATTTCATTTTAAAATTCAAATTTGGATTTTATATCAATAATCTTTGGTACTGGTGATTGTAAAACAAGAAACAAAACATGAAGACTGTGTACATTGTATGTTATTTGTATTAAAAATAATTAAATAATATTTTGTACACAATGCCAAAAAAAATATTTTTATTAATGATATCTTCGTCTGGTTGCATCTACCTCATTAATTAAAACATCACAAATATTTCTTAATAAACAATATTTTATTATTTTTTGGATAAGATAAAAATGTCTTTAGATAAGTGACTTTTGAAAGACATTGTAGAACCCTTGATCTCTTATAAAGTCAAGATCATGCTCATTCAATTACTAGTAAATACTATTCTGCAAGAGACAACATTCATTAATATTTATGCAAATAACCCTTTTATTTTATAACAGAATTGTAGAATTGATGAAGATATTATACATTGTCAATATTTTTTTTTCAGACAAAATTGTAGAGCTCTGTCCAAAATGATGAATGATCCAGGATGAAGACTTTAGCATTGATATGATAATGTTAGATGGATTTTAATTTCAAAACATTCCATTATGGAAAGCTGGGGCATACTGTACATGTACCATTCACTGGTTGTTGGGAAAATTGAAGAATTTATTTGTGATAATGCATTTATATTGTATTAGCTGGTACACTTTACAATATTATGAAAATTTTCATTTACCCTGAAAACATTCATGGGAATAATATATGTGTATTTCAAAGAGCTGTGAAAACAAACATTTTATTGAGTAAAATCTGACAAAAGATAAATTTAGTGTAAATTGTTTGTTTTTATTACCATTCTCCCTGGAATTGCTACAAACAAGAAATATTATATCTAAATGTACTCTGTCAAGTGTACTCCATGTATACTTTTAATGGGATAGTGTCTGCAATTTGAGGCAGTTTTTTGGGATTATTTTTTTTACAGAAAAAAATTAATCTGTATCTGTTGAAAATTGTATCACATTGTAATAGCAATAATTAGGGTTAGTTTTATGGTGTTTAACACCACTTTCAACAATAGTTCAGTAATATCGAGGCAGTCAGTTTTATTGGTGGAGGAATCCGGAGAAAACAACCTGTCGGAATTCACTGACAAACTTTATCACATAATGCTGTATAAATTATTTATGTAAACAAGAACCATTTCTGAACCATTTAGTTGTGACATCATTTAAATGGCACCATTTAGAGGACTGTTTATAAACCATTAATTTATGACATCATTTAAATGGCACCATTTGGAGGACTGTTTATAAACCATTAATTTATGACATCATTAAAATGGTCATGCCCATTAGCATATTTTGCCAAATAAATGGAAATTCAATGGAGTTTCAAGTAAAAGCCAATAGTTTTTAAATTTAGTTACAATGGTTTTACATATGGAATTTAAATTAAAGACAAAAGGTTTTTCAATGGATATTAAATTTTTTTTTAATTGGGTTTTCTATGGAGTTTCAATTGGAAAAAAAAAATCCTAGAAGGCAATCACCACAGGGAAAACTTCTTTTTTTTCTTTTTTTTTTTAAACATTTGACAGAAATCATAACTGGAATGTTCCTCTGATGGTCCTTTACAAAATGTGTGTGTTTTTGTGTCAATCAGAAATCCAAGATGGTAGACACCACAGGACATAACTTTAACATAGGACCATATTGGAATATTAAATAAATTATTATTTTCATATACTCGAAAGATTCAATCTAAATAGTGTTGATCTGAAATCCAGGTTGGCTTACTCCACATGATATTGCCTAACTATACTAGGAATATGAATGTAAAGGTTATTCTAAAAAACTGAAAACTTGCTTGAACACAAACAGTGCATGTATAACCAAGTAAAAGAGAAAGGTGTAAAGATGGTCGTCTTGTCAGGATATATTAAATAGCAAATAAAAATAATTAGATATTACTGAAGTAGAGAGACTTAACCCACCATTGAGACAATACATATGTTAGCTATTACTTAAGTAGAAAAACTTCATCCACCCTTGAGACAATCAATAAGTTTGCTATTACTTAAATAGAAAGACTTAATCCACCATTTACAGTAAATATGATAATACCACAGACCCTCAATTTCAAGGTAAACAGTTTAAAAAAAGTGCATTTGTCTGTCATTTATTAGTTAGATTTTATGGTGAGTGATTGTTGTTTATGCTTATATTGCAAATGAAAATTTGATACAAACACATAGCTATATCCAACAAAAATTCGTTAGAAACTGATGATATCAACTAAATTATGATTTCTTTTATACTTTGAAAGATGATACAGCTTATTTTGTGCAGCTTGTTATATAAAATAATGTGTGAAATCTTATACACAAAAAACATTTGATGTCATTGAAATGCTTGTGTTGGGTAGTATTTTGTACTACATCATGGCATACGAATATTTCTTTGAATCAATTATAAAGAAAATAATAATTCTATTAAGACATGTTTAAAGTATTGTACATCAAAGATTAATTGTTATTTTTAATGTACGACCGTTGTTAGCTTGGGTGTTTAATTGGAATTAAACTTTATAATGATTTCCTAAATAACCTCTTAAATTATTAATTAAACTTTAATACATTGCAAAATTAAGGATTCTATCTATCGAAATGAATATTATTTCTTTATTATTAATTTATGCCGATATATCCTTAATTTAAACAGCTAATAACAAAAATGTGATGTACTTAATTTCCGTTACAACTTTCATTTGATCTGTAAAAAAAGGGGGATCATAAATTTTTTTTATTATTATATTTTATATTTTAATAAAATATAATTATTTTTTTACCAACAAATATTCCTAGGTTACAACTTTTATTAGTTTCCATCATGAAAAGTGCCAAAAACGTCATTAAAAACTTTTTTTTCAACAATTTTTTTTTCTATTTTACAATATGTTATATATTTCTACAAAATATATCCAAGTTTCAGGAAAAAAGCTTCATAAATAACTATTTAATCACGAATTATTGATTTTGGACCCAGTGTTTTACAGTTCTTTCCACGTTTCAACTTTTATTCACCTTTGTCACGTAGAAAAACTCCCACATACCCGTGCATTATATTTTATTTTTGACTAACAAAAGTATTGACCTCTGACGGGTCACAAATCAGGTTAACATGCATACGAAATATTACATGATCAATATATTAATAACGACCAATCGCAATATACAGGAAGTACGCAAAGTTTCTTAGGTATGATCATTGTGACAACAGACAAGCATAGAAACATTCCGAAAAGAAAGACGCCATGTTATCACCATCTCTCTACTACACGTTAAACTCCCCTCTCTATGATCTCCCCTGGTTAATCCGTTAACTGTAGCAGGAAATAAAGCTAAGCTGCGATTGGTATTAGACTGTCGTCATATAAATCCACATTTATATCAATTCAAATATAAATATGAAGATGCTACTGTAGCTAGACAAATGTTTTACAAAGGAGATTTTTTGTTTTCCTATGATCTTAAGTCAGCATATCACCATATTATGATACATCCTATGGATATAAAGTACTTAGGTTTTCAATGGAAATCCAAGTTCTACGTGTTTAATGTTTTGGTTTGGCAACAGCAGGTTTTATTTTTTCAAAGGTTCTTAGGGAACTAATCAAATACTGGAGATCAAAGAGCATTATAATTGTAATGTATCTTGACGATGGACTGGGTGGAGCTGACACATTTGAGAAATGTAAAGATGTCAGTCTGGTGGTAAAAAATTATCTCTTTAATTTTAGTTTTATTATTGCCGAGGAAAAGTCTAACTGGAATCCAGTACAAGAGAGCATTTGGCTAGGTTTGATATGGTATACTGTCGAAGGAAAAATTCCGGTTACTCAGGACAGAATAGATAAGATTCTTTCTTGTTTAAGATACATTTGTAGTAATCTGCAAACTACTAGAGTGATTCCTGTTGGGTTACTGGCTTCAGTGATAGGAAAGCTTATTTCAACACAAGCTGTGTTGGGTAAGTCGGTAAGGCTAAGGACTAGATACGCTTATGATTGCGTATTGGATAGGTTATCTTGGGATTCACCTATATGGCTTACTCATGAAGCAGAAGGTGAACTTAGATTCTGGTTGGAAAATATAGAAAAGATGAACTTTGAAGGTTCATATTTTAGTCAGTTGACTGTTGAAGCATGTAAGGCAAACATGTTTTCAGACGCCTCTGGGGTTGGCTATGGTGGATATATAGCCAAGGAGGCGGGGAAATCGATGATAGGTGAAGTATATGGTGCATGGGATGCACCAGAGGCATGCATGAGTTCTATCTGGAGAGAACTAGAAGCAGTAAATCGGGTGTTAAAGAGTAATGCTGAAAGCTTAATAGGAGTAAGCTTGAAAGTATATACAGATAACAAAAACGTAGAAAACATACTAAGGGTAGGAAGTAAGAAAACTTATTTACATGATAAGTGTATGGATATTCATGAGACTTGTGTAGAGAATGATATTTCAATATCATCACAATGGATACCAAGAGAGAGTAACAAAGAGGCTGATAGCCTTAGTAGAATGAACGACTGCGATGACTGGGGTATACAGACATGGGTTTTTATGTTATTAGATAAAGAATGGGGTCCGCATACATTCGACCGTTTTGCAACTAACTATAACAGAAAATGCGATAGTTTTAATTCAAAATGTTGGTGCAGCGGAACTAGTGGCATAGATGCATTTAGGTTCAGTTGGTCATCAGATAATAACTGGTTAGTTCCACCGCCATGTCTATTCATAGAAACTGTAAACAAGTTGATAAGAGAGAACGCTACGGGTACATTAGTAGTTCCGGAATGGAAATCGGCTCCATTTTTGGCCAATTATACATACTGGTTTTAAGTTCAGGGCATTTATAAAGAATGTCAAGGTTTTCAAAGGTTATAACATAACACACAGGGGGAGAGGTAGAAACGGCGTATTTAGAACGCCGCATCATAATTTTTATTTCCTAGCTTTGCGTTTCGAGCCATGAATTCGTTATTTATTATTGTTAAATTTCTGTTTTGTAGGTATCCGTTTGAGTGACCAAATTAAAGATGATGTGCAGAAAGCTGGTGTTGCCGAGGTTCAGGAAATCAATGTTTTGATAGAACATATGTCAAGTTACATTATCAACTCTAGAAGTGACAATACTGCAAAATCTTATTATTATTCTTTTAACCGTTGGTCTACTTTCGCAAAGAAACATAGTTTCGATGTTTTGCCAGCTCAGTCCGTGCATATTGCTCTTTTTATTACACATTTGCTGGACTCTGGAGCTACACACAATACAATAAACTCTATAATATACAGTATCAAATGGGTACATGGAATGTGTAATAAGAACGATCCAACTAACAATTCTTATATAGTGTCTTTGCAAGAATCAGCCAAGAGGGCTGTTCGTCCATTGAAACAGAAAAAAAGATCCTGTTTCAATTGAGATGCTTCTAGAACTTTGTAATATGCACTTAGGTAATAATGATTTGTTGGTTGTAAGAGATCTTACTATGATTTTGTTGAGCTTTGCGGGGTTTTTACGTTTTGATGAAGTCAGTTCTCTTTTATGCAGCGATGTAAAGATTGAGTGCGAGTATTTATTTCTTTTTATTCGTAAAAGTAAGACCGACCAATATCGTAATGGGAACGAGGTTTTGATTGCTAAGGGTGAAACTATCGCTTGTCCAATTTCTATGTTTATCAGATATGTTGAGTTGTCTGGTATGAATTTAGATTCAGACTTTTACATATTTAGGCCTATTTTTCGTTCTAAAGGTACTTGCAAGTTGATTTACAAAAATAAGAATTTAAGTTATACTGCAGCTAGGGAGAGTATTGTTTCTAGATTGAGATTTGTTTCTAAAGGATTAAAACTCGGTCTGCACTCTATGAGATCGGTGGAGCGACAGCAGCAGCCAATTCCAATATCAATGACAGGGTATGGAAAAGGCATGGTTGCTGGAAGAACGACAGTAGTAAAGATGGATATGTTGTCGATTCAGTTGACAAAAGGCTGCAAGTGTCTAAAAACCTTGGTTTGTAGTTTTCTACTCCATCAGTTCCCCCTATATTTGATAGTTTTCTATCGTACTCGGCGGGCTAGTCGGCAAAATATTATTTTGATGTTAATCTTATTTCATACCAGTGTATAGGCGATGAAGGCATCGCTGGCGTACTGTCATTTATAGGAGTTAAAGTGAATACATGAATTTTCCCGCGGTTCGGTAGTAAAAGCGGGAAAATGTATGAAATACCGGTATGTTCCGTGAATGTGACCAATCGGGTGGACCCGATTGAGGTATTTAAGTTAGTTTGCACAGGTAGAGTCATTTCTAGCCGCCGTTCCATGGTGTACATGTCAAAGTTCATTTTAATTTATGGGTCATTGGAGTTATTCGATATTTGTTTGTTAGCTTTAGAAAGCATTTAATTTTTTAATCGTATATATAGGAATTATTTTGTAAATAATTTTGTAAGGAAAGCTTCACATATTCAAAATCAACGCAAGTTCTCGCGTTGTCCCTAGCAGACGGTCTGTCGAAAGGTATTTTTGCTCGAGAACACAGGTTTCCAAAGCTTTTTCCTTATAATATTAAGGATTATCTCTGTTTTTGCCTGAGCGTGCCTTGGCCGTTGGTACGGGGAAGAGCTTTCTTGGTAGACATTGAATAACCTGAATTTTGCACTGTGAAAGTTTATTGTATATCTAATAAATCCGGCGTCCATCGTACTCGGCGGGCTAGTCGGCAAAATATTATTTTGATGTTAATCTTATTTCATACCAGTGTATGGGCGATGAAGGCATCGCTGACGTACTGTCATTTATAGGAGTTAAAGTGAATACTTATAATTTACATGCATAAGAAATTTTCCTTTATACGAAAATCATACCCGTTCATATTTTGTGGGGCTATTGTTGACCAATTCATATATTAGATAAAAATTCAATACAAACACAGTCTCATACTCGGATTTGATTACACAAGAATGTAAATGCCAACTGGTTTAGTGTTCCAACACTGATTTTACAAACTTTTGCAATATATATGCATCATAACTTCTTATTAAATGACTATGAATTTTCTTAATTCTGATTGGTTTAGAAGGTTATTTGCTTCCTCTAACAGAACTACATGTCCACCGCGCAATTTTGAGCGTGAGGTTAATAAATCTCATGTCGCAGTTAGTACGTACCCAAATATAGTAACAGGGGAAAACCAGTAGACTGATTAATATCGATAAATTTGATTGGCCGACATTTTGAACCTCAACCAATCAGAGGCGGTCTTGCAAACGAACTTCGGTAATCAGCAAAGGACTGTTAGTAAACAAAAATGAACGAAGCAGCTTCGTCAGTAAAACCAGACGTTAAGACATGTTTTGCTACAGTTGATGATGCAGCATTTGAAAGACCGCAAATGCAATTTCCTGTGTTCAATAATTGCTCTAACATTACCATAGACTACAACATAAATTAATTATACTTACCTATGTTCTTTAAAAATTATTTAAAAGTGTTACTGAAACTGATATTTTATTTGTTAAAATTTTGAAATTGTATTCGTTTTTTCTTAATCAATTTTATTGTTTTGAAACATTAGAAATGTCAAGCTTTAAAAACTGGTGTTTGTTGGTTTGAAGCAGGTACATATAAAAAAGAATAAATGGAAATGTCTAAGAAACAGCAACAATTCACAATTTGTGAACATCACTTCCCCGGGGTTGATAAATCACAGTGTCCACCTTATGAAAAGTCATTAATTGTATATTGTCACTTGTGATGTTCAATCGGACGGCTTGCTTTTGTAAATGCAGACGACATAGAAGACCCGTTGTTATGGTAACATCATAACATAAAAACTGCTTATAAATTAGTGCCGGAAATGTTTTATAGAATATGTTTATTAAAAAAAGAAACAAAAATGTATGAGTATATTCTCATTGACTATCTGTGATAAAGGGACCAATTTTCTGAGAAATCGTAGTTCAGATAATATTGAAAGCAATACAAAGACATTGTTCAATGAAAATGAAACTAGGTTGCTGAGGAAAATAGTTCAGCGCCAAATTAAGCGACATTTTTGTCGTTTACCGGTAGAACGCCAAAACGACATTTTTGTCGTTTTTTACAGACATTGATAAAAGAGTGTTATAGGCAAAAACACCATTCGTGATTGACACAGTAAATATATATTTCAATAGAGAGGCAACGAACCTTTATTTGAAATTCATGATTTTGAAGCTTAATTGACGTCAGCGTGAAATATGACGTCATAATTCGCCGGACTTGCCCAAGATGATCGACGCCGCAGAATCGGGTTCTGACTGATACAGATACCGATGAAGAAATCAATATTGATGAAGCTGTACCAGCTAACAGAGGACCGTGTGTTTCTCTTGTATATCCGGAGACGTTTGATTTGCCAGAGTCGAGATTGCAAGAAGAGACAGACGGTCATTTTCGCTCCTAATTCATCCAATTCATAATTATTTTTTTTTTATAAAGTTTCTTGAGTTCGAAGATCACAGTGTGGTTGACGTGCTTGTACGTGAAACTAACAGATATGCTAAACAGCATTTCACTTGTTATTTAGTAATAAAAACGTAGATATTAGATTTAGTACGTATGACGCGTTTCTGCAATAACCTTCATCAGGTACGCTCAAATCAAAAATATTTCAGAGCCAAATAATTTTGAAATATTTGAGAGGAAGAAAACCACAGCCAAAGGGCCTAACTTACCTGTAACTTATGTGTTTGTATGTTTTTCTAAGAAGTATGCTACCTCTCCGGGAGTAATGATCATCGTGCCTACCCCACATCGACGACCGTTTGATATACCGTTCGATCAATGGTCGGGATTAACGAAGCATTAATAAATTATGGTATATAGCTTCTTCGCTCAGTATACAGCATAAAAACAAAGAATTTTGAGAATGTTAGAATAATGTGTTTGAGTTGAATGAGATGTCAATATGCGCACTGTTGTTTCATTGACCTAATGAATTACAACTGGAGGTGTTTTCCTAGTACAAGACAGATATCGTCATCTCATCAAAGCGTTACTCGCGATGACATAGCTGACATTATCTCTCACTTGGTGTTAATAGCTAGTACTCACTGTATGAGTTGGTTACATTGAAACGATGTCATGTCGCTTGGAACATTGTATTTGGCCAACCAGGATTCATGTTACCCGACTTTACAAGTTTTGAGGTGGATAGGGATATATTTGATTATTTTTCGTACTTTGCAAAAATGCATTGCCGAAAATAGTAAAAAGAAAATATCTTGTGGAGTACCCAATAAATATAGTGGGTAAAATCACTTCCGAAATAGGAATCCCCTGGTTGTGTTGGACGAATCAAATATACCACTCACCCTTCGGACTGGACATAAATGAGTGGCTCGTCTAATGAGTATGTTACGCTCCCAGGCTCCTTGGATGCTAAAAAACACTTTGCAGTAACTCCTATGGATAAGTCACATGTTGACATATGTAGAAGTTGCCCAGGGGAGGTATTGTTTGAAACTTGTTTTCGTGATGAATGTAACTGAAATACTGTTCATGTGACTTTAATCAGCAATCGATCTAAACTTGCACTCTTAGGCCCATACTAGTACCATCTTGTGTGTCACCTAGATAATTTATTATTTGTAAACTTGTCTTCGGTATGAATATATATAACTGAATTATGCTCATTTAACGTTCAATAAGTATCAATTATTTACAGATTAATACATGGGCATTTCCATATTGGCGTGGTTATCATCCCGAGACACATATTGGCATTCGGTTGGATGTTTTTATGTCCACGTGTGAAACGGGAGTAATTGTTGCTTAACGCCAAATGAGCATTTTTCAGCTATATCATGGCGAGTATATGATAAATTCAATTAGATAATGAGAATGATGTCCGCATTGTACTAGACCAACACGTTTTGTTTCTAGCTCACTGAAACAACAGTTCACGGGAACACATGTCGCTCCACTCGGACACATTACCCAGTCATTGCTCTTTCTTCTTAATGTTGCGTAAAGATTTAGAGAATCTTGATACGACCGGGGATCGAACTCGAGATCTACCGCATTCAAGGCGAACACCCTAACAATTACACTACTGATACGGTTCGTGTGAAAGGTGTGGTCTGACAATATTAATAAAATAACAACATAAGTAACAATATTTGAGAAACATTGTTATACCTGAGGAATTGTCTTGAGAGATTGATTTTCTGTATTGAATGGTAAGCTAAGAATAGAGAAAAGAAATGTAAGAACGATTGGATTAACATCTATTTTGAAAATGTAAAAATGTGTAGCACATAGACAAAAGAAAATTATTTTGCCAATTACAGTTTAAGGGTTATGATGTTTAACACCACTTTCATCAATATTTCAGTTATATCTTAGCGGTCAGTTTCATTGGTGGAGGAAACAGTAGTACCCAGAGAAAACCACCGACCTGCCGATAAATCGGTATTCGAACGCATAACGTTAGTGGTGATAGGCACTGATTGCATATTTAGTTGTATATCCAACTACCATATGACCACGACCACGACGGTCCCTATTTTGCCAATTGAAACATGAGGGACATGTATATTGAACTACTATGAACAATGCGTTTTCAGAATAAAATATATCATGAAACAAATTTACGTAATTTTACTGAATAATTTTTAAATTTAGTGAGTGACACGAATATAATTATTCAAAGGAAACAACATCTACAATCCTATTAATTACTTCTTATTATGTAATGTATATAGCTGAATATTGTAATGTTATATTGAATTAATTAATAAAATATGTTTATAAACTACAATACAAAATGTATATATCATATGAAGATATTTTGAGCGATTGTTTTGATTGTATTTAAATGCCGTTTCGACCTGACCTTTTATTTCAGCATTGTTAATCGAACTTTAATTATTATACTAAATTGTACAACTTGACTTCCTCATCCACATGTATTCTTTACAAACAAATTACATAGTGTACAAGTACCCTCAGTAGTACAGATAGCTAGGGAAAAAAATAAAAAAACAAATAATACCACAATGTGAGACAGGAGCACAGGTAGTTAACAAGAATCACGGAGAGATATTTCGTAGAGAAAATACCAGATGGGAAGAGGGAGAAATGTGTTGTGTGTTCAAGTTCTTACGACCGGTAGAACGCCAAAGCCACATTTTTGTCGTCTTTGACAAACATTAATAAAAGAGTGTTATATGCAAAAACACAATTCGCGATTGACACAGTAAATATATATTTCAATAGACAGGTAACGAAACTGTATTTGAAATTCATGATTCTGCGGCGTCGGTCATCTTGAGCTAGTCCGGTGAATTGTGACGTCATAATTCACCGGACTAGCTCAAGATGACCGACGCCGCAGAATCAGGTTCTGATTGATACAGATACCGATGAAGAATTCAATATTGATGAAGCTGTACCAGCTAACAGAGGACTGTGGATTTCTGATATATCCGGGGACGTTTGATTTACCAGAGTCGAGATTTCAAGAAGAGACAGGGCTGTTCATCTTCACTCCTAATTCATCCATTTTATACCGTAAATCGGGAAATTTTGGTCATGGTTTTATTTTGGCCTATTTTGGCCCCTAAATACGAAGTGCCAAAATTAAACACACCAAAATATGTCACACTTCAAAAATTAACCGCCAAAATTGAACACTGCCTTAATATCTCTTTATATTTATATTCCCTAATCTGTATCTTTTTTGTCTTACTTCTTCCCTAAGTAAAACTTTGTCAATTACCGTTATACATGTATATACACACACAAGTCAAACTGAAAAGTGTTCACGATGTGAAATCGTTGGCTTGGATGACAAGAGAGAAATTACAGGTAAATAAAGTACATTGATAAAAACCATGCAATACCAATAAAATTTATTCAATCAACAAAATGTCAAATATCATTAAAATGACAATTACCTATAGAAAAAAGAAAAATCAATAAACACCTAATTAGTGTCTTATCGGTTTTATTTATTATGTATAATTGTTGTGTAAACAAATACATGTACTGACCGTTATAATAAGACTGTTTACCGGTAAAAGCGATGATTAATACCAGTGCAAAATTATTATTTTGTTGTTTTTATATTAAATGCATTTTACTTTATACTGTTTACATATTTAAATTCTTAGTTTTAATAAATATCACAATTGATCCATTATCGATTTGGTTTTTAGTACGACATCAAAATATCCGGTAAGTAACAGCTGGTTGAAATGAGAACGCTTCCATTTACGTTCTGAATTAACTGA
Organism: Bathymodiolus brooksi; assembly: GCA_963680875.1. Classification (NCBI taxonomy): domain Eukaryota; kingdom Metazoa; phylum Mollusca; class Bivalvia; order Mytilida; family Modiolidae; genus Bathymodiolus; species Bathymodiolus brooksi. Next base: position 48,702,699 of record OY804580.1, on the reverse strand, counting down.
CAAAAAAATTAAACACATGAGAACCAAAAGTGGCCAAAATTAAACACACTAGAAACGATAATGGCCAAAATTTCACACACCAAAATAAAACAACCGTCTTTCGGAGAAAAAAGGCCAAAATTAACCTGCACCAAAATTTCCCGATTTACGGTAGTTGTTTTTGTTTGTTTTGTTTTTTTTTTTTTTTTTTTTTTTAAAGTTTCTTGATTTCGAAGATCACAATGTGGTTGACGTTCTTGTTCGTGAAACTAACAGATATGCTAAACAGCATTTAACTTGTTATTTAGTAATAAAAACTTAGATATTAAATTTAGTGCGTACTACGCGTTTCCGGAATAACCTTTATCAGGTACGCTCAACTCCAAAATATGTCAGAGCCAAATAATATTGAAATCTTTGACAGCAAGTTAACCACAGCCAACGGGCATACACTGAATAGCCAAAAATCGACTTAAATTACCTGTAACTTATGTGTTTGTATGTTTTTCTAAGTATGTTACCTCTGCAGGAGTAATGATCATCGCGCCTACCCCACATCGAGATTGGATGACTGTGGGTTCGATATACCGTTCGATCAATGGTGAGGATTAACGTATTGCTGAAAATAGTAAAAAGAAAATATCTTGTGGAGTACCCAATAAATATAGTGGGTAAAATCACTTCCGAAATAGGAGTTCCCTGGTTGTGTTGGACGAATCAGATATATCACTCGCCCTTCGGACTGGACATACATGAGTGACTCATCTAATGAGTATGGTACGCTCCTTATACGTTAAAAAACGCCTTGCAGTAACTCCTATGGATAGATAAGTCACATGTTGACATATGTAGAAGTTGCCTAGGGGAGGCATTGTTTGAAACTTGTTTTTGTCATGAATGTAACTGAAATACTATTCATGTGACTTTAATCAACAATCGATCTAAACTTGCACTCTTAGGCCCATACCAGTACCATCTTTGTTTCACCTAGATAATTTATTATTTGTAAACTAGTCTTCCGTATGCATATATATAACTGAATAATGATCAATTATCAAGTGATAATCAAAGTACACTTGACTCAGGCGAGTTCGAAATCAGAATTGGTATATAGAAAATATTAGAATATTGATTAACTGACTGATGTCTAACGTCAAATAAGCAGTATTTCAACTACACTCGTTGCTCTTTCTTCTTAATGTTGCGTAAAGATTTAGAGAGTCTTGACACGACCGGGGCTCGAACTCGCGATCTACCGCATTCAAGGCGAACACCCTAACAATTACACTACTGATACGGTTCGTGTGCAAGGTGGGGTCTGACAATACAAAAAAATAACAACAAAGGTAACAAGATTTGAAAAACATTGTTATACCTTAGAAATTGTATTGATAGATTGATTTTCTGTATTGAATGGTAAACTCAGAACAGAGAATAGAAATGTAAGAACAATTGGATTAACATCTATTTTGGATGGACAAGTAAAAATGTGTAGTACATAGACATAAGAAAATTATTTTGCCAATTATGGTTTAAGGGTTATGATGTTTAACGTCACTTGCAGCACTATTTCAGTTATATCCTAGCGGTCAGTTTTATTGGAGGAGGATACAGGAGTACCCGGAGAAAACCACCGACCTGCCGATAAATCGAGATTCGAATGCACAACGTTAGTGGTGATAGGCACTGATTGCATATTTAGTTGTAAATCCAACTACCATATGACCACGACCACGACGGTCCCTATTTTATCAATTGAAACATGATGGACATCTATGTTGAACTACTATGAACTATGCGTTTTCAGAATAGAATATATCATGAAACAAATTTGCATAATTTTACTGAATAAGTTTAAAATTCAGTGACACGTAAATAATTATTGAAAGGAAGCAACATCTACAATATATCATATGAAGATATTTTGCCATATTGTGTTGATTGTATTTAAATGCTGTTCCGACCTGACCTTTTATTTTAACACTGTTAGACGACCTTTAACTACTATACTAAATTGTACAACTTGACTTCCTCATCTACATGTATTCTTTACAAACAAATTACACATTGTACAAGTACCCTCAGTAGTACAGATAGTTAGAAACAAAACAAAATGAAAACAAAATACCACAATGTCGGAACAATTCCTAAATCTAATAAGAAAATCGTAGAAACAGCGAGAAATTTATGCAACTAACATACGGGTACATATAACCACTCACTTTCCGCGATTGATACAGAGTACACAGACACATCAATAAAAGATGGCGGGGTTAAGCAAGATAACAACCGTTTTAGATGTGATAAACCAAACGTTTGAACGAAATTACATATAGATTCTCCTCCAGTTGCCCGTGGGTTGCGATATTTCTCCACTCAACAGAGCTAAATTAAAAAAATTAACCGCAAGCCGTCAGGTGAGTGGTTAAAATTTTAAATTCAACTGTCGAGAGTGGAGAAATATCGTAACCCACATGGGCAACTAAAGGAGAATTTGTTTTCTCCCATTATTTAACATGAACTTTATTTCAAAAGCCGTCAAACGAGTCAAATGCGGGGAAAGACACGAGAAATCTCGAGAGGATTACAGATTTTTCCACTACTGGTTCAGCGGGGTTAAAACGCTGTAATAATGGGAGAAAGGTATTTTAACATGTCATGTAAGTACATTTTAATCTGATCACAGTGCTACTTTTGAGGGAAAAGTTGTCTTAAATGAATGAATTCGAAAGAAGGCCATTGTATAAATTGTTGTATAAAATAATTACACTGTCCTTTTATTGAATTATAATGTCAATAGGCGTTTTGACAAAATATTTCACACGGTTCAATACTACAACGATGATATTATATACATATGTATATATATGTTTAAATAATAAGCTATTGTTCGCTACAGTAATTAACGCGTGCCTTGTGAATAAGGTCCCAGGAATATAGTGTTTCTTGCATTCTTAAGCGCATAGAAATCAGCCAGTTAGAGTGGTGGGACAGGAGCACAGGTATTTAACAAGAATCACAAAGATACATTTTCTAGAGAAAATACCAGATGGGAAGAGGAAGAAATTGTGTTGTGTGTTCAAGTTCTAACGACCTGCTCAGGAAATCAGTGGTGGTGTCCTAACAGTAAAGTTGGACTATGTATTGAAGGGTGCTTTAGTAGATATACTACCTGTCTTAATTATGAAGAATATAATAGACACATCTTCGTATTAGAGGGAAATGGCGGATTTCAGTGTACATGTACAATGTATATTCAGTGTACTGTCTACTGTATAATGTCGGACAATCTATTAAAGACTTTTTATAGTTTTCTTTCTACTAAAATCATGATGTACAAATTTACCCCAAATTCTGATCCTTTCTGTAAATTTTAATTAATGTCACTCAAAAGCTTGATTCTATTAAATAATTTGAATGTTAGGATGTAATGTTGTTCATTGCAAAAAAAAAAGTAAACTCGTTCCGATGTAAATATTGTTTGTTTTTTAATCCAACATTTCTGTTAATCTTAATCAAATGTCAAGTAAGAACAGGAACCCTTTCGGAGCACATACGTTACTTGTGAGTTATCATTTCATTTACATACAATTTGTCAAATGCCTTTAAAACATTGGAAATATGCATGTGCGTGAACATCATGAAAACATGCAACGTGAGGTGACGTTTTATCGTTACGTTCTGGAATATATGGCAACGTAACGTTGTATACAATCAACTTCTTGGCGTTCAAAGGGTTCACACACATCATCGGATTCCTAATGAAACTATGATGACAATTAATTTTGATACGATCGCAAATAATTATGAAGTTATTTATGTGAACAAAAAAAATAGATACGAGTTTTCATCAGCGTTCATTGATCAGTGTCTTCCGAATTTGGTTCAAGGGTTTATTTGCTGACGTCATATATGACGCGATTTGGCTAATGAATATTCATGAGCAAAAGTACAAAATACGGTAGTATACTTTGATTGGAAGACGGTAATTTATATTTACGCTTGGGGAAAATGTCGCACACAATTTATGTAATTCGAATAATACTGCGCCCTCTATCGGCATTATTCGGGCTAAAATGTATGCTGCCAATGGAAAAGTCTGTCACATTCACCGGCGCATGTGCTAATGAGACTATACCGAATGAATAACTCGCTCGTTTGTTAACAAAGCGAAAGAAGGAGGTCATTTTGGAATTATACTTTTAGACAGTAATATACAATTTTTAAGAAACACAGTATATATTTGTTTATTGTGTGACGTTTAATCACGGTAGTTACCAGATGTAGTCAATGGACATTTCGTCAACCTCGATTTTACGCTATATATTTCATATAAAACCACATTTTTCAAAACAATTATTGTGAAGTTTCTAAACGGATTTTAATAATTTTTCCACCAGAAGAAGCAGAAATATTTAAAGATTATTTGTTCATTTTAGCATGATTTTCCGTTAGATTGCCTTTCACACATTAAATTGATTTAAAGACAATTTTTGTTTTCTGACGTCGCTAGATATTTAAAAAAAAATAAAATCGGAAAAATCAACACCAGAAAACAAACACCATGGAGACAAAAATTACTATCAAATAAACACATAAAATTCAAAAAATTCTGCGTGTCTTGAAATAAATTTCATAAAAATCTGCCCAGAGATGGCCTTAGAATATTTTTTTGAAATAAATGTGGTTTTATATGAAATATATAGTAAAAAATCGAAGGTGACGAATACTTATGTCCATGGACTGTATCTAGTTCTACAACATTAATCTCAGTTTCCGATTTTTCCATAACATTTCTGAAATTGTAATTCAAATCGTTTGACTGTTCATGTCAATAGCATGCAGCTAACTAAAGTTACAAATAATGCTATTACCTGCATTAGAATAGAATAAATCCACAATAATAATGTGCTTTGTCATTACCATTAAAAAAATGTTCATCCCAAATACATATATATTTTTAAATATATATTACAATCGTATACATTTGATTGGCTGTATGCATGCATGTGATATGTTGTTTGTTTATGTTATTTTTATGTAAATATTTGTAAATAGATATCTCTGTATCGATGCTATGCGTCAGCTGTTTGAGAATAAAGATACATTGTATATGATAATTGGGATATCTTAGTAGTGCGTGTATAGATCAACAGATAAAAAAAAATGGGCATCATTCAAAAAATTTCTTACGACAAAAGTCGCTGTTGTTCCATAAGTCTCGATTACATATTTATTGTGAAACAAATACGGTTAAGACAATGTTGGTTACAAGGACACGTCAATATCATGAATAGGAAAATTCTGCAAACTCTTTCTGACGACTTTTCTTTTATCTTATAAATTATAACATTATTGTACATATTAGATCTACATCTACATAGTACGACAATCCATCAAAACTCTGATAACTACACGTCGGCGCTGCGCAAACAGATATTAAAAAAAAATTAACTACAAATATTGCATGAAAATAACATTGAAATCAAACATTAACAAAAACAGGTGCAAAAATTTAACACATTTACAGGTATTTACAAACCAACTAAGATGTTTAGATGTTCTGACCTTGGATCAGTTGCTTAACCTCATCCAGGGACCCAGCATTAACAACTGTATACTGTAGTGAGTTCCAGAGTACTACTGCATGTAGGAAAAAACTGTATTTATAATAGTTTTTCCTGGTGGATATAATTTGATATTGTAATGGGTTATTGTTTCTTGTACTGAGAGAAGGTTGAGGAGTAAGGTACAGTTTTGGATCCACTGCAATTCTGTTTAAGTTCCTACGGTGTTCAAGAGTTGGCAATTGAAGATGGTTAAGCATTGCCGAAACACTGCTGGTATTGTGATAGCGGTTTGTCTGCGCTGAACTTGCTCTAATTTACTTTTTAGTTTTTCTGTGTGAGGTGACCAGACACTTGCGCAGATAAATTACTATTGAAACAAAATAAGTTGCCCGAATTGCGAGATAAACAATTTTGTTTTAATAGTACTGTATATTATACTTACAACCATTTCACTTGAACAGATGACTACAGAACGACAGGGATATTAGGTTTATTAATTAAATTCCTAACAGTGTATTTGTGTATCACATTTCTTTTCATTAGCATTAGGGGGAAAGGGTGTATTTTACTCTTATAAAAAGATTTTAATGCTACTTTTTTGTAATTGAAAACAAAATGCACTCTGAAGCAGATTGTTTGTTCTGGAAAAATTGTACCTAATAAAAATCTGGGTAAAAAGAAGAAAAATCAAAACCATACATGTACAGTACGCAGGAACACAACAAATTCATTTATACCTTTAGGCAGTAATATACAATTTTCAACAAACACAGAAAAGGAGCAAATAGTTAAAAAAAATTCTAACAATAAACAAATAGAATTTCTGTGTGTACAGACACCTTTTCAAGTAACATAGTTGATACTTTATATCATTTAAATGGGAGCTTATTCAAAATAAATCCAAATACGACTAATGATAAAAAAAAATTAATAGCAATAACAAATTTATGTTTGTAATAAAAAATCTAAAGGGAACACATCTATGATTATTTTCCAAAATGTTCAACAACAAATATTCTTCATCTGTATGATATGTCCAATTTAAGGAAAGGAAAATCTTAATTGACCTTTCCTACATAGATGATCACAGTTTTTATTTTTGAAACATATTTTCCTTTTCTCATTTTTATTCCAATTTTTAGCTTAAGCCACACAAAATAAAATTATTTTTAGATTTTTATGTTTATCTTTTTATATAGAACGCTGGGTTTTATGCAAATTCCCGATTTATTACGTAGCATTTCTGAAATTGTAATTCAAATCGTTTGACTGTTCATTTCAATAACATGCAGCTAACTAAAGTTATAAATAACGTTTTTACCTGCATTTGAATGGAATAAATCCACAAAAATAATGTGTTTTGCCTTTAGTTCATTACCATTAAAAAGTTCATTTTGCCAAATAATTGTAATCTTCAATATATTTTCGCATATTACAATCAAATAAATTTGATAATTGGGATTATATAGTGGTCCGTGTATCTAGGTTAACAGATAAGAAAAGTTTGTAGATGCCAAAAGGGTTATCGGAAGTCATAATTCGAAGACGGGCAGGCAATGCAATGGCCAAAAGAAAAAAATGATAAACAGTGTTTTAAAAAACATTACACAGAAAACTGAAGATTGAGCAGCACGAATCCCACTTCAAACCTGAACGTAGTCTGTCGGTGTCAACTTGAATCTTTAGTTTTACATTGTACGGCAGTTCCAGGTTCTATACGATGACCCGTCAGTCTGATTGTACAACATATTTGAATGCTACCTAAATATGTTGAAAATAATTTAAAATAGTAAGAAACCACTTTTCTTTATTTAACTATCTATTATGCCATTCATAATACATCTGCTCAAAGTCTTTCTAAAATAAATGCTATAATTAATCCGATTGTTCTCAAATCTTTAACAGTTAATAACACTACCAAATAATTTTAAAGAGTGTGATTAAGGTTTGAAGATTGCCTAAATATAGATAGACCTAGATATATTCATTCAAAATTTGTATGTGGAGGCGGTGTCTTTATTATTCTAGTTTGTTCACTTGGAGCTATATAGTATATTTCCCGAAATACAGGTACTTTAAAATGTTGAAGTTCATCAGTATTGCAGTGTGAGTAACCTTACATCATGTACACGTTTTATGAACATGTAACTCTAGGCTACACCAAGGGCAAGGTACATGCCGATGTGGCTTGTAAACGTCCGTTGTATGTGTATTTCTTAATACATGTTATCTGGGAGTGAGGTTTGTCCTCCGGGCTCTCTTCCAAGTTCACTTTGTATTATTACATCCAATTTAGTGGTATAATATATATTATGCATATACCTATAAGTATTTACCTATTAAAGTATATGCATAACATACAAATCTAAGAAAATAATAATAATAATAATAATAAATTAATAAATAAATGATGCATAATAATAACTATTTAATGAAAAGAATCCAAGTGTAATCTTATGTGTATGGTGTATATATATATTGTTTTATATAAATCCTCTCTGAAGTTCGACCATTATTATTTTATAACTGATGGGTCACTGTGCTTGTTATATAGCATACATTCGAATGCAACTATTACTATGTCAATGGTATGATTAAATTTTGATTTGTTATTGTTTCATAAAAATTTGTCATCTTCCAATCAATGTAATCAATCCATAATCATTGTATTAAATTATTTGTTAATTGTTCTGCCCGAAAGGGCTCCTTAATTGGAAATAAAAATATTTGTATTGTATTGTATTGTTGTATGTTCATAATAAAACTCTTTTCTTACGACTTAAAGACTATACTTTTATTTTACATATAATCGTCCACTAAATCTACATTTCTAACAGGTAATACCACCCTGCGATGTACTAGTTAAGCCTTCAATGTTTGCACTGTCCAATTATAATTCGGTGCCGTCATTAAGTTGACGTGAGATACAAGCGTCTTGGTGATTCAAACGCACATGTAACCACATATGGAACAACAACGTCACCAAACGGAAGAAGCGGTGAATGATTGCTATTGAGTTGTAAGGAATAAACCTTAGAGAAAACAGAAGGATCTTGTAATTGTATACATGTTCATGAATTATTGAATCAAATATTGTTAACACCAAACTGTTACACATGAGTACAATATGTAATTCGACACCAATAGCTTCCGGACAGCAAGTACATATTCTGGTAGATATTAGTATTTCATGCAATCTACAAGTTAAGTTTTCAATGTTGTAATGCAAGTCGATCCGTATAATGGTAAACGAGTTAAATTTGTCCATTTTCTGATTAGAGAATAGAATAAAATAAAAAAACAAAATAATACCACACTGTGTGAACAGTTACAAAATCTAATAGAAAAAAAACCCCGTAGAAAGAGGAAAAATCGACATCCCTAATAAAATAACACACAAATACAATTCACCCCTTAAAGAATATCGTCTCACTAAAACTTTTTTTGAATAAATATATAACAAAGTTTTTTTTTCTATTAAGTGGTTTGAATTTGTCTATCTATTGCTAAATTTAACCGCATCGGTGGTGTAATGGTTAGCGTGCCCGCCTCGAGTGTGGTAGATCGTGGGTTCGAGCCCAGGTTGGATCAAACCAAGGGCCATACACTTGGTATTTGTTGCTTCTCTTCTAAGCACTCATCATTAAGGAGAGAAAGCAAAGACTGATTGGCACGGAATCAGAATAATGTGCCCGAGTGGAGCGACATGTCTACCCGCGGACTGTTGTTTCAGTGGTTGCTTTTTAATATGCTTGTATATAAATCAAAAAGGGAAGATCTCGCTTAGTTTACAAGTGATGACTTTGTAATAGAAAATTCAATGTTGTTAATATAAGAGTCAAAGTTATGTCTCCAGCAGATCACCATGGAGAACAAATGGATGAGTTTGATTTTAGCTTTTTATTTTCTCTACATAATTATGATTTCTTTATTGTCGACGTATTCACAGACCATTGCCAAAATTGCGGTAAGTGGGCTTTAAAACAAATATAGTTCCGTCAGCATATAATAATACAAACTCTCTAGATATTTACCGACATTTGCCATACACTTCTGTTTAACTTGTTAAAAGGGAAGATTAGCATGTATTGATACAGATCATTACTTCTCTTACTTCTATCAACATACTGACAGCATTCAAGAAGTTGAAGATTATGTCATTATGTCAAATGTTGCACATGACAATTGATTATGCTTAAATTATTTATATGTTTTATTAATTAGCATGCTCACAACTGTGGGGTGTGATGGCGGATTCAATTAGATATCGTAATAAGAAAACCGATTTTTGTCTGTTAAGTCTTACAAGGTGGTATAATGAGAGAGGAGGAATGAATGTATCCTGATTCTCTGAAGGGAGGTTTAAATAAACGTTAGTGGCAATCAAAAATGGACAACCAGAGAAACTGGCAACATAGGGTACGCAAGACGAAGAAAACAAAAACAAAAACACAACACAATATGTATGGGACACTACTATACGCAAGCAAACACAAATAACGTAAATAAGACACGAACCCTCCTACAAACAACTGGAGGTAAAGACGAACCGAACATCGTTTCTATGCCTTATTCGTAACGGACATCCCAACACGGAACTAAGAACGTAGACACATAATAAGACAACACAAACAACTTTACAAAATTAGCAATGCAGGCCCCACCAAAAAACTGGGGGTGAACGCAAGTGCTCGTGAAGAGTAAACACTTCTGGCTTCTTATAAGACACCCGCCGTGTTACTCATATATACATTCAAGTCCGGTAAATGTCTTGGCAGTGATAGACGAAAGAAAACATCTACGTAAAAAGTAAAAGATCCATTGTCATTTTAGATATGGATATTGCGTAGCGGTCAACCAGATTATGATGACGACCGTATAATTTTTGTAGCGATGACTTTAACCTAGGAGCAACGTAGTCTTGCTTGGGTATTTTGTGCGTCAGCAGCTGAGCTCTGTCAGAAAATCACTGTACCAGGCACACGCTCTGGAATAACATATGAGTTGTGAAATGTAAAATCCATACGCTGGTGAGGCTGAAATATTGCTACTTATTAAGGGGAAGTTGACTATTGGAAAAGTGAAGTCATCGCGTTTGTCGTAGATTTTTTTTTAATCTTCCTCCGTTGTGATTTCATGCTATTTTTAAACATCATATTAAGTCGAGCATCTTCACGCATTGATACTTAAAAATATCAGCATGCTGGACAAAATATGAAGTTTGTGACTCGTTCGCTTCGCTCACTCGCCAACATACATCATATTCTGGTTCGGCAGGCTGATATTTTCGGTATCAATCAATTTACACCCAGATAACATATACTTATCTTGTCCTACACATTATGTGTGTTTGAACGTTATCAGTCTTATCTTGTCTTTTTTGTTATTTTACCAATTGACACCTTGTGTTATTCAATTATACGAATGTACCATCAGTTTTGAATTAAAAAAAAAACATAATACAATCATAAACTGGTTGATAATAATATTCTACAAATTCTGCTGTTCTTTAATGATTGAATTACATATACAATGATTGTCAAACAGTTGCTGTTACGTCAATATACTAACACATCTCGTATTGAATGATCACGAATGACAATTGTTAGTAATGATTTTATCAAATGAAAACCCAACAAAAACTGTCACATTGTCAGAACAATTCCAAAATCAAATATCAAAATCTTAGAAGGAGACAAAATCGACACCTCAAATACATAGATACATGACCGCTTACTTTTCTGGGTTGTTATAGGCACTTCAATAAGAAGGGGTGGATTAATCTAGTGTTATTGGGTCCAAACGTCTCCTCTCAAAGATATAAATTATTGCCATATTTTATCTCCAAAGTTCTAAGTTACAATATTTGAAACGTTTTTATTTATTTATTTTTTTATCTTTTATTTTTTGTAATGCATATCAGACAATCATGTATATAGGAAGCATGGTGTTTAGCGCCACTTTTGACAATATTTCAGTTATATCGTGGCGGTCAGTTTTATTGGTGGAGGAAACCGGGATACTAGGAGAAAACCCATCTACCTGTCGCAAATCTCTGACAAACTTTATTACATAATGTTGCATCGAGTACACCATAAGCGGAATTCATTCGAACTCACAAGTAGATGACTCTGGAATAACTTACATCAGTTACGATCATAGTCTACAGATTGGACAGATAACAAGCCTTAGGAGCAAGTAAACGATGAAGCCTATACAGGAGACCCAAATTTACGGTTATCTATTCTTGTGGGATATTGACCAATAGAAAACAAACCAAGCACCCACCTCTCACTTTAAATCAGTGAGCACAAAAAATCACGACATATGACATTGGGAATCTTGGTATTGGAATGGAACAGTCACAAAAATGGGGGAAGGGGGTAATTGATTGTCTATAAATAAGTCTGTATTATGTTTGTAGTCTGTCATTCTATCATAAGAACATTTAAATTGGATATTTATGTCTGGATTACTATCGTCACCACGATATAGCTGACATATTGTTGAAAGTGGCGTTAAAGATCATAACCTTTGATTACTATCAACTAAATAATAATACATCATACACATTGTGGCATATTTCTTCCTCCAGCCCCCATAAGCCATTTTTTCACGATATAATTATCCTATGACATAAAAGATAATTTCAATTTTGTCATTGCAAATTTTCCTCGTCTCGATTAAACCCAGTGGTTTCCTCGTATGGCGTATTACACTCATCATACGCTATGCTCGAATAGGCAATGTGTATTCAAACTTTTTATAACGACACCGTCATCTGAGGACTAAACAATTAAGTCGTACATTGTTTTTTTAAATTGTCTCATCTTGCCGTTAAGTTATTCGGAAGATATCAAAACATTATTGAAAAGTTTTCTGTCATTTGCGTAGAGATAACGTAAGATGGTTTTGACAATTAGATTTTGGATCAAAGTTGACTACTATGTCTTCCGATGACCTCGTGTACTACATGTACCACACAATTACGGTTACGGGCATCGGACTTCTTTTATGGAACTAGTATTATGCATATGGCAATTTCTACGTCACGAAGAATAAGCATATTATGTATAAAGATCAAGATTAAGATTCAGCGTTCTTCATAACAAGGCTGCTCATACATTTATATGTGAGTTTTGGTATTTTACTCACATATATTCTAGTGATGGTTAATGCTATTGCCTCTCTTTTATAGAACTAATATTATACATATCACATCTACTTTCGAGTCAAAAAGAATAGATATATTTTGATTATGTATAAAGTTCAAGATTAGAACTTGGCGTTCTTTACAATAATGTTGATTATCCAGATATTTAGCTTTAATTTCACGTGTGGAAAATATTTGTAGAACCACATCACTATAAAGAAGGGAGGTTTGGGTCTAAAAGACTAGGTTTATCCCTATTTCAATAAAGTATTTGTGCCGAGTCAGGAGAGTGAGCTCTCAGGGGTATCAATAGACTTGCTTCCAGTCACTTTCTTATTAATAATCCCTTATCTAAAAATTACTGCTATGAAAGTTGAAATCTTGACTGACTACTTGTATTTATTAACAACAGATATTAAATATAAGTTGTCAGTCAAGATTTCAACTTTCATAGAAATAATTTATCTAAAGAGGTGTAGTGAAATGAAATGAACACTTTACTGAAAGCGCTATTATTCCATTACGTCAATGTTGTATTTATAAAGTTGGAAATCCCATTGTAGAATTCTCGGGTTTTTACATAGAAGTAATCGATTAATTAGAGGATCCCGAGTAAATTTTAGAGTATATAAGGCGGTCAAAATGCCGCGGATGGTTGGCATTCGGTTTGTGCCATTTGTGAAGTGCACGTCGAAAGAGTGGAAAGATTAAATAGGGATATTGAGCTGAACTGAGCTAAAACAAGACATCAGGGTTTAAAGAATAGCAGAAATGACTGCATTTAAGTCTTGCCTGATATTCTGATAAACGATTGATCGTTGAATAGCTCAAAGCGAGCCAACATTCTATTTATAGTTATAGTTGTAGTTTACTGAGCTAAATTGAGATATAAAATTTTCTACCATTTTAAAATAATACAATTAATTTGGATAGGTTCTTTTCATTTTACACAATAAATCTCGAACCATAAGAAGTAACCTAGGTACGATCCTTTCTTACAGTTTATTTTCCTATTTATTTTAATTTACTTTAACATATCATTTTCAATAGATACCCGGCCCGTTACAGAGGTTATTAATAGAAGAGTTTGAAGATAACAAAGGCGTGATCAGAATCCGTAAATAGCAGAAGAACAGACAACACAATGGACAAACGAAAAAGGACAAACAATGATCTACAAAGCATACACATAAAACTAAAGATCAAGTAACACGAGCCCCACTAAAAACCGGGGGTGAACTCACATTGACTTGGTGGACTTGACCGTTTTGGAATATCTGTGTCACAAATGACCACGGATATGATCCACTTGTCGTAAACACTTCCCAGTCCTTTCGGGTTTTGGAATTAGATAAATAATATATTGCTTGTATTCTAAATCTTAATGTGACTATTTTGAAATAATTTATATTGATAATAAAGTATGTGTTAATGTTGCTTTAATTTTTCACAATATGTTTTCTAATTATTTACATGATAGGTTTGAAGTGTCTTCGTCTACAGTTCAAGGGGCACCGATTCCCTAGTGGATTTTCCACGCGAATTGCAGGCGAGGGGTTTCTCCTTTAGGTGTGGCTTATGCTGGCTTTTGTAAGTGTTGTACGCTTGTTTTCAAGAATATTGTTTTTCCTCAGACCAGTAAAGAAATCTGGAACAGCGTTAATTCATTTGTAAAGGTTCCTTTTTGGGAAATGGAAAGTGGATTTGATCCATTGAAAGTAAAAGTAAGGGAAAATCCAGCATGGGTAGCACTTGGAGGCGAGGTTCCTTCGCTTACAATATCATTCTAACTGCTGAAGAAGTATTAAATGGAGATGTTTATTGTACATTGTCAGACTAATGTATTATATAACTTACAACTTGTTATTAAAAAATACAAATGTCAATTAGAATATTTATTTTGAGTTATGGGAATAATGTTTTATGAAATACAACGGCCCACCTGGCCTGTGGCCATTAGGGATAGAATCCGGAGATCATTTTTCGGAAACGGCAGAGGTTTTTACTTCCCAAAACTAAACATGAGCTGAATGCAAGAAGATGCTAAACACTGAGGATATGGCCATAGTCTCATTGGTTAATATCTTGGGCGGAAGTACATGTGACACTGTCTGATTCTTTCAACATCCATGCTAGTGGTTTAATGGTGATAATAGATTTGGCTGACTGTTGTCTTATACGATTCATAACTACGTTATAGTTAGAGTATGTTAAGTGAAATGTTAATGGTTAAGAAGGGGCGGAGCGAGTGAAGCGATGCGACCCCCTTCTTCACCAATAAAATTTCACTTAATATACTCTAACTGACTTAGAATGTAACCTACTGTTTCATTGGTTCAATGTTCCAGACGTCTGCTGGAAAGTGCGCGGCACGGATTTTACCACGGCATGATGGAGGACGTGTTGAATGACGAAAGCAAAAATATATCTTTATCTCAACTACTTGACCTCTCCACACAACAGCTGCATTAAAAATGAAACGCGTGTGCGCGAAGCCGAAGGAATTTTTAATATTGAAGTGCCTGACAACGTGAGGAAAATAGTGATCGTAAAAGCACAGGTACATGGGGTCATGACCTACATTACCCCCCTTTTTCATTTACTTCTCAACATAATTTTGGTATCAAATAATCATAAATCTACTATTTCTTTCTCTCTATATTGATTTCTTTACCAATTTGTGCCACTTTGCTATCAAGCTATTTTTACGATTTAGTATACTATTATTTATCCTGCAATCAGTACATTTGCTGTACAAATATACCACACGAATACATTTTTGCTTTATTCGTAGCCTACGAATAAACTTTTGAAGCCTACGAATAAACTTTTAAACCTACGAATAAACTTTTAAGCCCCGCCCATAGATTCCGGAACTACTTTTTTGTGTTTTTGCTCTCCTGTGAAGGAGTTAAAATATTAACCGTAACCAATGTCAATAATCGACGTCGCTGTTGCCACTCCTGTAAGATAGCAGTTCTAAATTCGTCAATATTTTGACATTTTGGATTGCGTTGGTTAATTTTTCGGCCAATAAAGTCCCATACAAGCTCTATAGGGTTCATGTCTGGCGACATCGCAGACCATGGAATTGTCGGAACAGCCTCTTGTTGTAAAAAATGTTGTACAATTCGGGCTCTATGTGGCCTAGCGTTGTCGTCCATGAACATTGGCCTGTCAGCCAACGCATGCTTGTCGAAATGGGGGACTACGCGTGGAGCGAGCACATTGTCACGGTATTTTTGGCCTGTCAGATTACTATCAAGAACGTACAAGTCCAACTTACAGTCAAAGGAAAAACAACTCCAGACAGTTACACCCCCACCCCCAAAAGCAGTTGTGCCCAAAATGTGGTTGTCCTGAAATGAAGTGTTTCGTTGGCGCCAAACCCTTGCACGACCGTCGGTAAGGCGTAACAAAAAACGACTTTCATCAAACCAGTGGACGTTTTATGGGTCGTCGCGCTCGCATTCCATGATGGTGGAGGCGTCTGATTACAGTGCGTGTGCTAATGTGGCCTCCAAACGCTAAATTACCACGAAGTGCACCAGCTGTACTGAACGGCCGTTGCCGCTCCCGTCTGGATATGAGCCGGTCCTCTCTCGGCGTCGTTTTGCGAGGTCTACCTGCACGTGGACGGTCAGTAACATTCCCCGTTTGACGAAAACGCTGCATCAGTCGTACAATGATGGAATGGTTAACCATGAAGTGGTCTGCCACCCTTCTATGGCTAAAACCACCGTTATGCATGCCAACAGATTGCCACCTTTCTGGTATGGTTAATGTTCGCCGCACCATACCAAACCAATAGAAAATGAAACTTAAAACTCTACACAAAATAAATCAGCTTTCTTTCGCAAACACAAATGTTGAAGAGTACACGTGGTACTTTACACACCCTGTCATATACACATAAATAAAAATCGATCAATAACCTGTTTCACAGGTAAGTAAGTATGTGTGTACAGGTAACGAAAACAGCAAACCCATGAAACCGATTTGAAATAAGTTCATAATAAGAAAAGATATTGTTGAAACAAGTCAGGTGGTGCTTAACTTTAGTCGGACTGTATATATATATGATAATTGGGATATCTTAGTAGTGCGTGAAAAGATCAACAGATAAAATGAATGGGGTCATTGAAAACATTTCTTACAACAGTCGCTATTGTTCCGTAAGTCTCCATGATGCTTACTTTAAACATATTTAAAATCTGATCCAACCCACCATTTCTTTAGAAATTGATTTTGTCTTTTTATATACTTATGAGTTTTGACTTTCCCTTTGTTAGATTGTTCGGAGTTCGGTAATTTTGTTATTACCCTTATTCCTTATAACATGAATGGGAAAATTCTGTAAACTCCTTCTCACGACTTTTCTTTTATTTGATAAATTTTCAAATTCAAATTCTTTAATAATAAAGAAAGCTCCATAAGGAACATGCATGTATGAAAGAATGCACAAATGACTAGAACAAACAAAAGAATAAAACAAGGAAATACAAGGAAGATAAAAAATATATATATATAATAATAACAATACTACAGTTGTACCAGAGGGAGTCATACCCAAATAGTTGTAGACTATATATAAACAATACACTGATATACATATATATATATAAACATGAATCAGCACTGTTGGTTATAGAACATAAATATATTCAGTTACTTATCTGATAAATGTCGTATTGAAAGGCAAGTTGCTATAACATTTGCAAACATTTGCAAGATTTTTACAGATTTCTCTGTCTTCGTTACTTAATAACCATATAAACTTATTTCTATCATTTATACATTATTGTACAGGTTAGATAAATTACTATTGAAACAAAATAAGTTGCCCGAATTGCGAGATAATCAATTTTGTTTTAATAGTACTGTTTATTACCTAATAGTATATTAATTACCTTTCTATTGGGAATATTTTAGTTTTAACCATATTTCACTTTTAATTTGTCTCTCGGGCAATAGAACGGGTCGTTCTATTGCCCGCTGTAGCTGTAGCGTTCTATTGCCCACGACCTTTTGATCCGCTTTATGATTGGTCAATTACGTCTCATGAATATTCATTAACTCGACCAAATCTTTATCAATGCGTCTAAATTCCAAATGTAATAACACGTTCGAATGATTCAGTTATTCACTGACAGACGACAACAACAAACATGGCTGAAAGTGAAAGGTTTGCTAGTGTTGACGACGAAAATTTAGAAGCATTATTAGATAATAAGGATTCGAAGAACACAAAAACCTGCATTAAATCGGCCGTAAATATTTTGACTGCGTTTTGTGCAAGCAGGAATATTCTCTTCTGCGATCTTGAGCAAATGTCTGAAGCTGATTTGTGTAGCCAGTTGAAATCATTCTATGCCGCAGTGCGAAGTTAAAAGGGGGGCCTATATTCCAAGAAGTCTATGATATATATACGGTATGGAATTCAGAAACACTTTTTGAAGATTAAAAATACTGATGTAGTGAACAATGACGCGTTCAAACCAGCCAATCTAGTATTTCAAGCTATGTTAATGAAGCTTAAACAGGAAGGGAAGGGGGCCAGTGTCCACAAACCCCTATTGAAGTTGACGACATTGCCATTATCTATAAATCATACAATCTAGATGTACCCAATGACCTACAAAGCAAAGTATTTGTAGATTTCATGTTGTTCTACTGTAACAGAGGCCGGGAGAACATGTGGGAATTGAAGAAAACTGATTTTAGCTTCCATGGAAGCGGTGACAACAAATATATAGCACTACAAGATCATTCAACAAAAAACCACCGTGGTGACAGCAAAGATGACAACGGAAGTCAAGGTGGACGCCTGTATGTGATGCCTTCAAATCCAATGTGCCCAGGTAAATCATTTGTGAAATACTTGTCTGTGCTACACCCTGATTGTGATTATTTTTGGCAGCGTCCAAAGCCAATTGAAAACAAAACTGTTGATATCTGGTTTGATAAGGCTCCTCTTGGAAAAAACACTTTAGGGGATAAAATGAAAAACTTGTCTAAACAGTTGAACCTTAGCAAACTATATACAATTCGCAGCCTGCGAGCTAGCACCATAACTTTGCTTGACAATAAAGGTTTTGAGGCAAGGCACATAATGTCTATTTCTAGCCATAAGACTGAATCAAGTATCAGAAGCTACAGTAGGACTGACGACACCCAAAAGAGGAAGATCGCCAAAGCCTTAAGTGACACAATAATAGGTATGGAATAAACTTAAAATTATAGGGCTTATGAATATAAATATTACAATGAATTCATTAGCAATGTACATATATTTTAGAATAAATATTGAACACAGTATTTTAATGCAACACCCATGCAGGTTTCGATTGTTTACATTATTAAATCTCATCATGTAGTGTTTGTTTGAAAACAGAAGTATTTTTAGGGGTCCGTGTTTCTCATTTGTTTTTAGTTTTATGTCACTCATTGTATTATATATATAGATAACCTGTAAAACATACCAAAATGTAAATGTATAAATCACTGGAAAAAATAACTTAATCCTTTTGTTTTGCAGGACATGCCTCTTCCAGCAAAAAAGGATGTGAGATGGGACCATCAGTTGACAAACTAATTAACCCTGTCAGGCATGATACTTCATGTATTGATGATGACAGTCATGTTGAGAATACTTCAGGTACTAAAATTAACATTTAGATATGTATAAAGTACATCATTCGTGCATTTTTATTGTTAATTATATATTTCAATGATTGAACATTTACTAGAAAATTAAAAAAGTGAAAGATTACACATAAGCAGCCTTCCTAAATTGAAACTATATCTGAATGAATAAATGTTTCAATATATTAGTGAAACATATATGTTTCTAAAGACAAATACTTGTGTAAGGTACATGCACAAAATTGTACATGTACATGTATTAGTTTTTGAAAAATTGCCTGAATACATCAAACACAAACAAACAAACAAACAAAAACAGAAATACAACAGAATTGTTGCACATGTTCATTTGTTTATCATTGTTTATAGAGTATAGAAATTAAATGTTAATGTTAGATGCAAGATTAGAACTTTTATGTGAAACCTGAAAAAATGTCACAAAAGGTGTGCATATTCACTTGAAATTACCAAAAATAGTTTTATTTGTTTTACTTAATTTATTTTTTATGTATTTTTATATATTTCAGAGCCGGTCGTGAAGCACAGCAGTGGTAAAACTGATATTGAATTTGAAAATATGGATTTCCTTGAACTGACATCATCTGAGGAACTTTTATTATTTGTAGCTGTTAGCAATGTTTCTTCAGATGTGCCAATTGTGCAAAGTGAACCAACTCGTACTGTTGTTAATACAACTAGACATATGGAACACAAAACGTCGACAGTTTTAGCAGATAAAACAAACTTCTGTGCGTTAAACAATATGTATTTTCAAAATGTTAATGAACTCCATATTCATTACCATTAATGGATTTAATTCATATGAAAACTCATGATTTGTTATTGTTAACTGTTTTGAAAAATACAATTTAATTACTTTATTCTTATCTCTCTATCTCAAAACTTTGAAAGTACAAACATGTGCATCCTAAAACTACTATTAGGTAATACAACAGTTATTTAATGTGTAGCCAGACAATATACCAAAATTGTTTTCCCTCGGTACTGGGAACAACTCAAGCTCCGTTGGCTTCGGGCAACAGAACACTTGAGCTGTCCCAGTACCTTGGGAAAAATATTCTGATCTATTGCCTGGCTACACATTAAATAACTGTATAATATTATACTTACAAACCATTTCACTTGAACAGTTGACTACAGAACGACAGGGATATTAGGTTTATTAATTAAATACCTAACAGTGTATTTGTGTATCACATTTCATTTCTTTTCATTAGCATTAGGTTGAAAGGGTGTATTTTACTCTTATAAAAAGATTTTAATGCTACATTTTTATAACTGAAAAAAAAATGCACTCAAGCAGACATCCGGTTAATTATTAAATTATACCATAAATAGTCCACCAATCTATTTTTTTAATAGCTGTAAAAATGATATATCGCGATGATGAATTGAAAAAACGATAGTTCGTAACTTAATCACATGCTATACAGCCATATAGGTAGCATTTTGTTTTTCAACTATGAACACCACTAATATCTATTGTTTATCTTATTTTATATTGTGTAGATATATATGTCTCTCTTTGTCAATCAGTAACTCTTTTCCTGTTTATGTACATGCAGTTTTTCATTTTGTCCCTCCATTGGAAATACACAATTTGTATTTTGGTAAACATAATAAGGGAGACATATCCTATAAGTTTATGCTACAAGTAGCTAATTTGCATAGGTAGCTAATTTTTATAGCTCCGCCTTAAGAAAATTAGCTACCGGAAGTTGGAGGTAGCTAATTTTCATTGGTAGCTGAAAAATTTACGACACCGGAACAAATTGAAAACTAAATTAAAATATATGTATCGTCACGGTATGTGTTTTCGTATCATCCATTTTATTTTGATTTCCACAGCGCACGCATTATTTTTGACGTGTCTTCCGGTTTCTATTTCTGGAACGTAAGCAGGACTCCAACGTGACATCTGTCAAAAATGTTCAAGGTTGCTCTTAAAGACGTAAGTACCAAAAATAGTGAACATACCTACTGAACCATACTTTTTGTAATGCTAAAAATTTACTTCATTCATAAAGCAGCTGGAAAAAAATCCAGAAGGGCTATACAAAATTGAATTAGGTCGTCTGCTTCTCAGACAGCGGCTCTTCCTGTCATGTGACTGTCATGGGGTCACTGATCGTACTTGTAAACAAAAGAGCTGACTGAAATGTGCCTGTTTCTTATATAAAATACATGTCACCTTGCAGTGCATGTGGTTTCAGCACTAAGCAAAGCATCAATAGTAAACACAATTTTGAAAGTGGTCATTTTCAAACATTTTGTTATTTTACTTAAATGTAGTATGATTTGTAGATGGCCAGAACCATGAAAATTTAAAACTAGCCATTTCCGGATTTTATATTCGTTTCCATCCCGTATATCGGCCCTGTTTTTACTTCATACGAAAACATATGACGCCATTTTACTGACAGCAAAAGTTGCCAGATAATCGAGAGTATATTAGAATACAAGAATGGCTTTTAAAACAATCTTATGTACAAAGAAATATTTAACCAGCCATTCTTTGAAAATTCCATTCGTCATATGAATGAAGGGTTAACACTGTTAATCGCTATATCGGAAAATCGATAATAGTACGAAAACCCATCACACGATTATATATAAAGTAGCCTATTATCTTTATATATGTTACAGTACAAGTTGGAATCCGTAGGATCCAGAATCCTGCTAGTACAAATTGGAATTCTGATTTGTACTGGATTTAAACCAGTATAAATCAGAATTCCAATATCTACTAGAACAAATCAGGATATCCAGATTTGCACTAGGAGGATCCAGGATCCTATTGAAATAAAAAATTGAAAAAAGGAGAAACATGAAAAAATAAATATGAACACTTTTTTAATGCAAATCTTCTGTTTTATGTCCCTTTGGTAAAATCAGTAAAAGCTAAATAAATATACTTGTATGATCAATAATCACTGATCTTTAATTAATGCTTAATCCCCCCTAAAGGCTGTCCTGACAGGACAGTCACATAACTTTCTAACTAATTGTAATCATTTCTAAATTCATTGTAAGTGAAAGTGAAATGGAAGACCACAAGGAATTATTTTATATGAAACTTTTGGAATATGAAGAGAATATTCCAAAGCATTATGACAAAGAAAAATTTGTTCTCTCTGGACTTAGATATGAAGCTATTCTAAACTCCCTTGACAAAGAGAAGGGACATATAACAGAAGGGGGGCAAAATTTAAACACTGGGCCAAAAAACAACTTCAGGAAGACTACTATAGAGGGAAAGGACATTCTAATTTGCTTGAAAAATTACTATCCTGTTGTTACAAGAGATGAGGTATTCAATGTTATTCACAAATGTCACTTGAGGACTGAACATTCTGGTAGGGATACAACTTGACATGAAGTTAAAAAAAGTTATGCTGGAATCCGTTTTCCTCTTATAGGCTTATACATAGAAGCATGTACGACATGTTTCACACGAACACCTCTGAAGAAGCCCATAGCTGGAAAGCCCATTATTTCCTTAGGATTTCTTACTAGAGTACAAGTTGATTTAATTGACATGAGAAGTAGACCAGATAATGATTTTCGTTATATAATGCATGCTAGAGATCATTTTAGTAAGTTTTCTTGGGCATATCCTTTGTATAGCAAAACTGCACTGATCTTCTTATCATTCATGGACGTCCTAGACATCCTCAGTCTCAAGGATGTATTGAGAGGGCAAATGGTAACCTTGAAATTAAGCTTAGTAAATGGATTCAGGATAATCAGAAAAGATGGAGTTCTGGTCTCCCCTTAGTTGTGTATGGTATGAATACCTCAGTCTCATCTACTACCAAGACAACGCCCTACGAGATAGTCATTGGGCAACACCCCAGATCATCAATCGCCATGTTTGAACAACTTGCAACTCAAGGGATAGTCAATGAAGAAGATTTACCCATTGAAATACTGGATACACTTTTTAAACATATTTCCATGCAAATTTCTTGAAGTAAAAAAAGTAACCGATTCCAAATCCGTTTACAAAATATTTTCAAAAGATGGAATACTGAAAACCTATTATTCAGATGAAGACCAAGTTGACTTAAGAACAGTTTGCTTCCCAGGATTAAATTCTATTGACCCTAATTTACTATTGGAAATTTCTCACATTCAAGCTTGCCAGAAAAACCGGACAGTAAATGAAACTGCTAATCTGGTATCCACATGTAACTGTGTTGAAAAATGTAATACAATGCGATGTTCATGCCGCAAATCTAAGATATCTTGCTCAAGCAAATGCCACAAACAAACTTTGACCAAATGTTGTAATAAATAGGAAACTTAATCCAAAATTGTATTAAAATGTATTTTTCTCACTATTTGTAATTAGATTATCGCACAAGACTTATTTTATATTTCACAAATTTTACATATTTTTATGTTTTCTAATTCAGTAATATCCAGAATCGTACTAAGCTTTAAATTCAGTAATATTCTGAATCCTACTGAAAGCTTAATAGGATCCAGTATCCTCCTAGTACAAATATGGATATCCTGATTTGTCCTAGTAGATATTGGAATTCTGATTTATACTGGTTTAAATCCAGTACAAATCAGAATTCCAATTTCTACTAGTAGAAATTGGAATTCCAATTTCTACTAGTAGGATTCTGGATCCCACTGGATTCCAATTTGTACTGTAACATATACACATGTTTAAAGAAACATAAAAAGTCGCCACAAAAATAATTAGTGGAAATGCATGAATTTAATCACGAAAAATTAATGAGCTCCGTATGATGTGCATAGCAATATACAGAAAAATAAATACATTGCAGTCGAAATTTGCTATAAATAAATGCACAAGAAATATACGACCTTTTCCATTTTACCGACATATTTTGATAAAACGCTCCTTAAACATGATTATTTAAAAAAATAAACATTCAATTGCTGTAAAGCTTTAAATACATGCTACCATAACACATAATTTCAATAAATATAAACAAAATGCAGATAAAGCCATCGAAAATGTCGTTTTATAAGTGACAACAGGTTCAAATTGTTTCTGAAAATTACGACAGCCCGTCGTGGACATAAATAATGTTTCGACATGTTTAATAGTTATGTATCTCTATACCTTTGTAACTACAGTGGTTTATGAGAAGAAAAATACACCCAATTCATCAAGTCTTCTATTAAATCTTGTAATTGTTATCCTATACAAAGAAAGTTAAGAAAAGGAAGATCAGATTATATGATATTTTATTCTAGTTTTTATTTAGATAATGCAGAAAAATGTGCGTCACGCATTAATCTTGATTATCAGGCAGAAAACTTATAACTGGCCGTGCATCATTAGAGTGTTCTCATTCTTACATCTACCTTTGTTTCTGTTTCCGCCAGAGCCTAATGTTTAGGAAACATCCCGGTTTACATAATTACTGTCAAAGTTTTATTCTTGTGTAAAAAATGTGAATAACTTTCTTCAGGTATTCTCGAGGTTACACAAAATTGGACGCTAAATAAGTGTTTAGGAGTCGGAAAGGATAGTAAAAATCGGGATGCATAATGTTGCCTATTCATTTTGTCGTTTTCCCCTTTTTTCTTGATTGATTGTCCGGTTTGTTAATAAAAAGTTTTACTTCTGTGCAAAAATGTAGTTTTTATTTACCAGGATAGCCAAAATCCACCTTTGTTGTCATTTCTACTGGTCGAATTATATTATTTAAAAAGTGTGTGAATTGATATTAATTACCTGTACAATAATACAGGAAATAAAGATTCATTCAACCTATGCCAACATTTAAAAATATATATATACAAAGGTAAAAAAAGATTGTTGGCATAGGTTGAATAGGTTAATTGTTAAGTCATGTTTAGTTAGTGTAAAATCGGGGGAGATGTCAATGTACTCCAAGTACACGATTAATTTTTAATGTAAGGTTGTCTTGTTTTTGTGTGAGTATTGAGTGAATAAACTAAGTATGTATTTAAAATCATATTTTTTGGAAATAACACACAAAAAAAATCAGTATATCTGACAGCACATATATTTAATATCAAACTTTATAAAAATAATTAGGATATTATAAGCACATATATTTTAACATCAATCATTATGAAAATGAAATAGGATATAATAAGCATATATATTTTTATATCATACTTCATGAAAATAAATTAGGATATTATAAGCACAGATATTGTTTTTTATCATACTTCAAATTATCTTATAAATAATTAGCTTGGAGTGAACTGAATTATCTTATGACTAAATAGCTTGGAGTGAGCAATTAAAACATACTCTTTTCAAAATTATGATAATTCTAAATTTATAAATAAATATTATTAAAGACTTTTGAATTTAGATTTTAAGAAAATTTCATGAGTTTCATACAATATTTCTAATTCATACATTTTAGAAAGATTGTTTATTTAAATTATTCTAAAATTTTACATTTTCATCTTTTCTATTTACAGATTTTTGTTTCATTTTACCAGATTTTTATTTTATGTATACATTTTTACAAAAGTTTAATTTTTTTTTTTTTCAAGTTGTTAAATTTAAACAGACTTATTTTTAGATTGGTTTTTTTTTATTTTTTTTTTTTCATAATAAATTTCACTTTTGAGACCTTTTTACAAAAAGTTTAATTTTTTTTCAAGTTGTTAAATTTTAACAGACTTATTCTTATATTTTTAGATTGTTATTTGTTTAATTTTTTTTTTTATAATAAATTTCACTTTTGAGACCTTTATACAAAAGTTTAATTATTTTTTTTCAAGTTGTTAAATATTAAGACTTAAATATTCTTATATTTTTAGATTGTTTTTTGTTTATTTTGTTTATTTTTTCATAATAAATTTCACTTTTGAGACCTGCATTTCCAAATTTACTTAACTGTAATTGTTATAATGTAATATAATGTTTGTTAGCATACCTTGAATATGATATTTCAAAATGTTGGCGTAGGTTAAAGACACCGAAATAAACACACCACAGGGCCCGGTTGTTCAAAATACTGGATAAAGTTATCCACTGGATAAAGTTGTCCACTGGACAACTACTTATCCAGTGGACAGCTAGCCAGAGGTTACAACTGGCATACAATTTTGTCTAATGGACAACTCCCATAATTCTTTGCACTTCCTGTGTAAAAGCAATCCAGACCAGAAATAAAAAAATTAGAAAAAAGGTCTGCTAAGTTCAACGACATTTCAAGTTATTTTTCAGGCAGTTCAATTTATTTGTTGTGATGCAAATGATTTAACCAATCATTTTGTAATTTTTGTGTTGGAGCTGGGAATTTATGTCTCCATAGAATTTTTTTTCCAAGTCATATGGTAATCAAAAGTAGTGGTATAAACCAGAAGTCTCCCCCGACTTCGGTTATAATAATCCTATAGAAATTTGTTAACCCCCGACTGGTTAGCCCCCATCCAGAGGCTAACTCTGGAAAACCCCACATCTATAGTTAGATACATGAATATTCTCAGTCTATAATTAGACAAATGGTAATTCAATAATTGTATTATGGGTTACTACGACAACTATTGGCTAATTGTAATAAGATAGCAAAAAAAAAAGGGGGGGGGGGGGTCTGTTGAGTGCAATGTTATTATGATATAGGTATGTTTACATCGTGTCTGTTTTCCAATGGTCATATACAAGAAGATGAGTATAAACTATATTTAATTTCTTTCAATAAAGAGTAATTCACATAAATTTGTAAAATGCACAGTATTTAAATATTTTGATTCATGTTTTCAAATTGTCAGACCACTAGGGCGTAACTTTACTTGTTAGGGACCGACCATTTAACTTGCAGGGGGGGGGGGGGGGGGGGGTTATGGTTTATTGTTTCGTTCAGAATTTTTTTGTTCGGACAACACGAGAATTAGAATATTTATTATTTTTGTGATAGTCTGTATTTTAATCATTTTATATGTTTTTGTATTTCTATTTTTTTTCAGTATTGTCATTGGTAATAAGTTAATTAAACGGAATTATTTAATTACTTTCTTTTATTATAGATTAATTACAAAGTGTAATTAAG
Source organism: Bathymodiolus brooksi (assembly GCA_963680875.1). Taxonomy (NCBI): domain Eukaryota; kingdom Metazoa; phylum Mollusca; class Bivalvia; order Mytilida; family Modiolidae; genus Bathymodiolus; species Bathymodiolus brooksi. The sequence continues at coordinate 48,675,307 of OY804580.1, read as the reverse complement.
TATGTTGATATTATTTTGATTAATTGATTTAACTATAGACCTGTTTGACGGACATGATATAATCACGGACTGGTTCTACTATATTTAACTCTAACTATTTCTATCCATGGTTCGTTGAACCGCACTATTATTTTATCTTCATTGGTCACTTCTTATTTTGGCGGTAAATTCTTTTGTCTATTGTCATAAATTCTATAGGACACCATATTGCTTTTGATGTATCTCTGTGCAACATTGAAATTTAGAGCTGGGATTCATAAGTTCAAGATCTAACTATTTGGAGAACTTATTTCTTTTCTAAGGTCAGTTACTTTCTTTTCTAAACTCTAATGATACTAAATGTCCGTATTCATAATTTTATCCGGTATGAATGGTTGTATAAATTTGAATACGAGTCATTTGAATGATTGTTGAAAGTGTAAAATAAATGATAAACTTGACTACAGATTAAACCTTTTAAATTTTGTAAATAATATTTATATATATCAAAGTTGATAATTTAAATTAACAAATGGACTGTTAATTAAATTTATTATCCTAACAAGTTTACACTTAAGAATGTCAGAGGAGTGAGAGCAGTTAAGATTTTAAAACAAGTAAATGGTAAAACATAATTTATAAAACAGTAATTTATAAATACAGTCGTGTGTGTATTTTTGTTTATTAAAATGTCATGACTATATTAAACAGTCAGAGTAAAATAACTCTTTTGTTATACAGGTAAAATTGAATTGGTTTCACCACCGATCCACCTACGGAGGTCTAATAAAGAAATCCTTTACACCTCATGTGAGGTAAGAATCAGTGTATTCTATTTTACTGTTGCTTTTGTTTTGTTTTGTTTTGCTTTGCTTTTATTAATTAATTTGTTTAATAAGTTATTTAGCTTATTGCATTAATTGGTGTAAGAAGCTTATGCTAACTTTGCGTATTATGATGCTTATTAGTTTTGTTCATTTGTAATATCATATTTTATTTACATTTATTGTATTCCGGAAAATAAGATGTACATGTATATGTACGTAAAGAAGTATTTGTATTTGCTTGCTTCATCACTCTAAACCTTTTGATGAGTTCATGACCCCCAGGTCATTTCTTTAATATAAATCGTGTAATCACATTGAGTTACCTTGTATTGTATTTTTACTGTAATTATGATAACATATAAGAAAGAGTTATCTTTCTTTTCATTGACTTTGTATTTATATTGTTTATTTTAATTGCAGGGATATTACATATTAGATTATATGAACTAATTGTGTCTAAAATAAAAATAGAAGAACCCTACAGTAAATGTGTTATTTTCATTTGGGAGGGAGAATGAAATAATACTACATAATGGCGCCCACGTAATTCTATTTTCAACTTAGACGGAGTGGATTTTGTTCTGGAACTTTGGACCGGATAATATTTCAGTGATCACCGTATCCAGATTGAAATTTCAACTTACAGATACAGATACAAATTTTATTTAAAGTCGGAGTATAAAAACATACAACATAAACTCTGAAGAGCTTTTAAAACCGACATACATGTAAATAACAAAACAAGCATAAGGACAGACATGCATAAAAAGCAGAGCACATACATATTATAAAACATAAAAGCACAGTAGTTGAACTAAATTAAAAATAAGCATAGTTGATGAACTAAACTAAAAATATCTAGTAAAACATAAAAGCATAGTAGTTGAACTAAATTAAAAATAAGCACAGTTGATGAACTAAACTAAAATATCTAGTAAAACATAAAAGCACAGTAGTTGAACTAAATTAAAAATAAGCACAGTTTATGAACTAAACTAAAAATATCTAGCATACTAAGGGAAGGAAATCAAACTGAAGCCTTGCATGCAAAGCAATGACATGAGCTGCCTGACCATGTATTAATCAAATTTTTAAACTGGTCTAGTGACATGTCTTTTCTAAAGTGGTCAGGCAGCTCATTCCAGAGTTTTGCACCTGCATAACGAAAAGATTGCAAACCAAAACTTGTAGTTCTTACCTGTGGTAAAGCTGCTTTATTTTGATATCTAAAAGAATACGAAGTATTTTTTATATCTATGAGGTCAAATAAATAAAAAGGACAATCCTTATTAACAATTTTGAAAACTTCTAAAGCAAATGTTCTGAGTCTCCTTACTTTTAGGGGTGGCAGTTTAGATTTGCATAACAGGTCTTCATAACTAGAGGTGTATTCATTGTATATAAATCTCAGAGCCCTTTCCTGTATTTTTTCTATCTTTTGGGTATTCGTTTCTCCACAAAAGTGCCAAACAAGTGGGCAATAGTTAAAGTTGGACATAATAAAGGAGTAGTAGATTGTAAGTTTTCCTAGTTTTGTTAAATGGGTACCAATTCTTTTTAATACATTTAATTGCCTGGAGGCTTTTTTACAAATATTTGACACATGTTCATTGAAATTTAATTGAAAGTCTATTGTTACCCCTAAAAGTTTAACTTCAGATTCACATTCAATTTTATTTCCGTCAATAGTAAAGGTTAAGTTTTGTTGTTTGGTTTGTTTACCTATGGCAATTGCCTGGAACTTTTCTGGGTTAGCCTTCATTTTGTTAATGGAAAACCAATTAATTAAAGTCACACTGTCATCCTCCAAAGTAGAGATTACTTTATTTATATCATGATCAGAGTAGGAAAGCGTATTGTCATCCGCGTAGTTATAAAGATCACTATTTTTTATAAAATAGAAAATATCGTTTAAAAAGATTTTAAAAAGGATAGGGCCAAGTATTGAACCCTGGGGCACCCCTTTATAAATAGCTTGCCAGTTACTAATATGTGGACCCACTTTAACACACTGTTTACGATTTTTTAAGGAACTATCTATTATATTTAAAGCAGAAGGAGATACACCATAGGTTTTTAATTTTAATATAAGCAGGTCATGGGGTAAACAGTCAAAAGCTTTTGATAGGTCCATGAGTATGACCGCAACATATTTATTTTGATCTAAAGCCTTTTTCCAGTCTTCAATTACCTTTAATAAAGCAGTTTGGCATCCGTAGCCTTTCCGAAAAGCAGATAAAAAAGTATGAAAATGTGAGTCAAAGAATTAGACAATTTGACTGTTTACTGCTCTTTCAAAGATTGTAGATATCATGGGAAGGATACTGACTGGCCGGTAATTGCCTTTATCTAGAGTGTTATTCTTTTTATGTAAGGGAACCACCTGTGCTTCTTTAAGTTTATCAGGAAATGTTGATGTTTCAAAGGATTTATTTATAATTTTAGAAATGGGCTTTGCTACAACAGATTTAGATAATTTTAAGATTTTAGAAGATATTCCATCTTTTCCTGTAGCCTTTTTTATACCAATTTTATTAATTTCTTTATTAACAAATTCTTCATTAATGGGATTAAAAATAAATTGGTCAGATTCAGTTTTAATTTCTTTTATTGCTTTTATACTTGGATGGTTATCATCTGTTTTTATGTTTTGTGAACCGATGTCTTTAGCAACATTTATGAAGAAATTGTTAAATGTTTCAGCTACTTCTGTTTGGTTATTTATAATATTATCGTTTTCACACAGAATTATGTCTTTAGCAAAATGAGAGCCTTTATTCGTTAGAAAGGGTTTTATTGTAGGCCAGAAATGTTTACTTTTAGGACCACCTGCACATCTTTCAATAAAATAATTTCTGATGGATTGTTTTTTTATTTTGTTCACCAAATTTCTGTTTTCTGTATATTTCCCAATTTTTTTTATTTTTACATCTATTGTACTTATTATATGACATTCTTTTTTTGTAGATTGCTCTTTTGAGATGTTTATTCATGAATGGGACTGGTTTATCTACAGGTTTTTTTCTTTTTCATTGGGGCATGTTTATTAATTACAGAAATAAATTCTGATTCAAAATTCTCATATGCTGAATTTACATTATCACACTTGTCAACAATTGAGTTTAAATTATTTTGCTCTAAATCATTTAAAAAAAATTCTTGGTCGAAGTTTTTAAAGCTCCTATATTCTACAAACTTTTTATTTATTCTAGGAATTGTTCCTTTGATTTGAACCGATAGTCGCTCAAGCCACAATTAAAGTTTTGTATATTTTGACAGAAAGTTGATCGATTTGTCAAAATAACATCATTAAGAGTTGCAGGGGTACCTTTAGTAAAACAAGTAGGACTTTTAACAAGGTTTACAAAATCAAAAATATCACATACATTTTCAGTGGTGCTCCTTTATGTTCAGAGAGCATGTCATAGTTAATGTCTCCCAAAATCAAAACATTGTCATATAAGGTGGAAATTTTATCGAAAGTATCAATAAAGTCTTTATTGAAATTATTATCATTAATTGACTGTGGTCTGTATAAGCCCGATATTAACCATTTTCTTTTGTTGATAAGAATTTCGATCATGATGGATTCAATAGTTTTACATTCTAGCTTGTTTTTCCTGTCGCAGGCTAAGTCGGATCGTACATAAACAATCAATCCGCCGCCATGTGCGTTTCGGTCGGCTCTACAAAAGTGATAGTTGTCAATTTTAAATTGTGCGTCTGGGAAGGAGTTATCAATTTTGGTTTCAGCAATGATGAGCATATCAACTGTGTTGGTTGTTAACAGTTGTTTGATGGAACATAATTTATATCTTATGCTATTGATGTTTAAATACGCACAGGTAAATGTTTCTGGATGTTTCTTTCTCTGTTCAGTAAGTTCATTGAACATCTCGTATGTTTCGTTGTTTTCATCGTGAGTACTAGATAATGAACTTCCGGTTAGGTTAAAAACATTATCATTCGATCTGAACGATGTTTCACCAAAGTAAGAGTCTGTAAATTTTGGCAATCGATTGGTGCATATTTTACAGAAGTATGTTTCGTTGGATTCTCCTAGTTTTGTATATTCAGAGACAGTTATTTTAGTGCATTTTAAGTGAGTCCAGTTGTCACAGAAATCACATTGGATGGCCTTCTGATTTGATCTCACTGACTTCTGACATAGAGTACAGGGGTATTTTATCGGCCCAGGGTTGATATGTATGTCGCCGCTAAGTAAAATACTCAATATAAGACAATACGTTGATGGGTTGGCGATTTTTCTATTTCCTGTTATGATTTTTTCAGGTCGGCCATTTTGGTTTGATGTATCGAGTAGACCCGAACAAAGTTTTTGGATGGTGTAGTCAAATTTGCTCTCCTTAATGTCCAGTTGACAAGCGTAAAAGCCAAGGTTTTCTGGCCTGACATCATACACTTCAATATTGTTGTTGAAATTTGGCTGAAAACGTATGATAAAGCCAATAAGTATGAGAGCTGTTTGTAGTCCGCCTACTCCTGCCGCCATTTTACAATAGGTATGTACTTCCGGATGTAAACAACGTTTTTTTTTTTGTGTACACATGGTCATGGAACAAGAATGTTTTCACTGAGTCTGAATTAAGTAAAATGATTATTGTAAGTTGAATGTAAATTATATTTAATGTTTATATATACTGTGTAGATGTAGATGTGTGTTTGAAGACTACATCAGTAAATAACATTTATTTTGATGTGAAACTTGAAAATATTGAACATTCGTGTTGACTTGAAAAAATTAATATGTATTGTTATTATCACTTACTGACTTAGTATAGCGTACTTAAATTGAACATTGGCTATATTTGAAAGACATTGGTTGTTGAAAAATTAGTGACAGTTGACCACCACTTCAAAGACCCAACCCCTAAATTTAAGCAAGGTCAAGGTCAACCGGAAGTACAAATTGTAAACAATCTACACATACACAACATCAAACCAAACATGAGTTACACACAGTGACATTCTAGTTTTGTTGAATTGGTATTTGATTATAAAATATTTTACACATTTTTAGTGTTGTGAAAGAGTTGTTGTCAATTAAAATATTTATTGATAATTGTCAACTTGCATTCACGCATACACTTTATTAATTTATAAGACCCAGATTAATAATAATAGTAGGCACATACACTTAGGCTTATATTGTAATTAGCTAATAATAATTATAATATTTTGTGTATATATATATATGTTTTGCTCATTCAGTTGTGTTGTTTATTTGTGTATGTGTGTAAATTAGTGTGTACATTGTCTTGTTGTAATAATTTGTATCTGTCATATACTTGATTATTTGATATGTAAACAGATTAGACATTTGTTGTGTATTGATTTTTTGAACTTTGTTATAAACTTTATATAAAAACTTTGATTTAAATCTAAGATAAATCACATAAAGTTGAAGTTGATTGGTGTAAGTAGACTTAGTGTATGAACATGCTGTAACATTCTTCAATCTAACATCTACCTTTATACTAATACCAGCACTTAATATACACCATATACCTCCAGCACATACCTGTCTGTAGTATTTTCTCTTTCAGTTTTCTATATCGGGTACTTTCATTGATACTTTGGGCTTATTTACTAACTAGAATCGACGAACTTGACAGACTATTGTTTGTAAATTGACTTATCATATTGACTGTTGAATTATTCTAAATATAAGATTGTGAACGTACAAGATTCACGTATCTTAGTCCATACCTTATTTCAGGAAGAAGAATTGTAAGAGAATTATCTAATTATTTAGTTGGTAAGTATTTATTTGAACTTTTGTGTATTATATGATTTGACATTTGTACATTTTGAATATTGAATTATACATTGAATTTATTTACAGTTAAATTACTAATATTAATTGCTGAATCTTTGTTTCTGAATTATAGGTTATACATTTTTATTTCAGGTTTACATTTCACATTTTGATTTTCAGAATACTTTTCATTTACTTTCAGAATTACAATTTAATTTATATTTTGTTTATTTCAGAATTTTTTTTTTATTTTTCATTTCATTTCAGAATATTTAATTCTATTTTAGGAATTAGTTTATTTCAATTTGTAGAATTTTTTTTTCTTCAACATGTCAAACACAAAGGAGGAAGGAGCTATAGGAGGAATGAAACATATAACTACGCAACCAACAACTCCACCCCCATCAATATCACCTGAAGTGATGCAGATGATGGATACTTTTTCCAAGATGGGAGTTAAGCCAAAGGCAGATACACCAGAACAGCTTATGAAGTGGATGTCAGACTTTATGCAAGCACAAAAGACTATGAAGGAAGATTCGGATACAAAATTTGCTTTTCCACCACCACCGAAAACAGATATACCTCCACAGAAAGAGGACAAGGCTATAGCTACTAAGTTGAACTTGAATCAACCACCCAAGATCACATGGTTTTCTGGTACAGATCTAAAATCTGGAGATGCCACTTATGAAATATGGCGGCACGAAGTAAACTGCATGAGGAAACAGAACTATGACAAAGATGCCATGTTGATTGCAGTCCGAAGATCTTTAAGGGGAGAAGCAGGAATGGTGGCTATGCGAATTGATCTAGATGCCAACATTGACGACATAATTAGAAAACTTGACAGCATCTATGGCAGTGTAGATAGGAAAGAGATCTTGCTGACGCAATTTTATGGAGCCAGACAAGAGAAAGACGAAGATATTTCCCACTGGAGTTGTAGATTGGAAAGAATTATTGGCAAATGTGTTGACGGAGGTTTAGTTCATCATAGTGAGGTGAATCAGCAGCTACACTTCATGTTGTGGAATGGACTCAAGGCTTCCTTGAAGGCTATATCCGGATACAAGTACGACACGATTAAGGACTTTGATGGATTGAGAGTTGCTTTACGTCAGATAGAGAATTACGTTCCACAAGAGTCGACCTCAACCTCTAAGCCACACATCAGCAAAGCTGTTACAGGTCAATCAGCATTTGATGAGATCAAAGGAATGATTCAACAACTGGGTACCAGAATGGATTCCTTTGAATCAAAACGACCAGAAAAACAATCATACAGACCAACACATCAACCACACCAATCATGGAAACCAACACAACCACAACAATCATGGAAACCAACACAACCACAACAATCATGGAAATCAACACAACCACAGCAACGATGGATGGAATCAGAAACGCAATCATGGACACAACAACAACCATGGACACAACAAGAAACACAATCATGGACACCACAACAACAACCATGGACACAACAAGAAACACAATCATGGAGACCACAATCACAACAACAATCACGGAAACAGACACAGCAATCATGGAAAACACGACAAGAATCACAATGGCAACAACGAGGCAGGGGAAAAGGAAATTACAACAACCAACAACTGAACGACACTTTTGGCGAGAACATACAGTGTTGGCGCTGTGGATTATTTGGACATGTTCAGACTGGATGTCGCATAAGAGTTGACCATCTGCGGAAAGATTTAAACGGGAAAAAGCCTATGCAAAGGGAACGTCCATAGGTTTAGCCAGGTCTCAAGTTCCCGGAACCAACAGAGTAAAAGTACCACCAGGATTAATTGGAAAACCCACCGAGACAGAAATTTATATTGACGGATCACTAACTTCAGCACTTTTAGATACAGGTTCAACAGTTTCTACGGTCAGCGAAAATTACTACCGAGAACACATATCATCTCCTTTACACACTTTAGATACACTTTTGGATATTGAATGTGCAGATGGACAACAACTTCCTTATATTGGCTATGCAGAAATTCAATTTCAATTACCAGGACATACTCACTTATATGATTGTATACTATTGGTCACACAGAACAGCAGATACAATAGCGAAGTACCTTTACTATTGGGAACCAATACCTTGTCCAACATCATAGAGACTTTGAAAAATGAACATGGTGAAAGATTTTTACAGATCAGCAACCTTACTGCACCTTGGTATTTATCATTCCGCTGCATCTTACTTAGAGAACGAGAACTCCAGAAAAACAACAATACTAATACATCCATCACAGTGAACGGTTATGTTGATAAAGAGATACCTTACCAAAATACACCAGCGATAGTTCAGTCAACTACATTAGCAAAAGACTCTGATTATGACATTGAACCATCTCTTATACAGTACCATCATAAACAGAATGGACCAGTTACAGTAAGAATTTCCAATGTTACAACGAAAACCATCAACATACCACCGAAAACCATAATATGCGAACTACAACCAGTATCTGTACAAGCTGGATCAGAACAACCAAATGAGAAAGAAATATCTGACATCATGGGCTTGATAGAAGTTACCAAAAGTGATCTTAACGACCAACAATTTGAACAAGGACTTCAACTCATCAAGTCGTATATCGATATCTTCTCAAAATCAGATGATGATGTAGGACATACAGATATCGTTCAGCATAGAATCGATCTTATTGATGAGAAACCGTTTAAACAACGCTATAGGCGTATACCACAAGCAGCATATGATGACGTAAGAGCACACCTTCGTCAACTATTGAATGCCGGAATTATACAACCGTCACGCAGTCCTTGGGCCTCAAATGTCGTATTAGTACGTAAGAAGGACAAAACACTACGACTTTGTGTCGACTACCGACAACTAAACAACATCACCAAGAAAGATAGTTATGTCCTACCTAGGATAGAGGAGCTACTAGATTGTCTTGGTAGAAGCACTTTCTTCTCGGTCATCGACATGAAGTCTGGATATCACCAAGTGGAAATCTTTGAACCACACAAGGAAAGGAGTGCATTCACAGTCGGACCTCTTGGTTTTTATGAATACACTCGTATGCCATTTGGGATGACCAACAGTCCAGCAACATACCAACGGCTGATGGAAGATTGTTTGGCAGATTACCACCTGCGAATTTGCTGCGTCTTCATAGATGATGTTATAATTTTTGGGAACACATATGAAGAACATCTCAACAACTTGCGTCTAGTAATGGATCGAATACAACATGCCAATTTGAAACTAGCACCGAAGAAATGTTCATTCTTTAAGCGAAAAGTAAAATTTGTCGGACATATTGTCTCAGCAGCAGGAGTAGAGATAGACCCAGATAAGACAGAAAAAGTGACAACATGGCCAACTCCTACATCACCAGAAGATGTAAGACGCTTTCTTGGTTTTGTCGGATACTATCGCCGCTTCATAAAGAACTTTAGTCAGATCAGTAGACCATTGACAGACCTCATGCCAATTCCAACAGGAAAAAAGAACAAGGGAAAGAAGAAAGAACGGAGGGAATGGTACTTGGGAGAGAATCAGATGAATGCTTTTGACACTTTGAAGCGATTACTTACATCCTCTCCAATTTTAGGATACGCTGATAGTACCCTTCCATATGAACTGCATACCGATGCATCTGGATTTGGTTTGGGAGCTGTACTATACCAAGAACAACAGGGTGAGAAGCGAGTCATTTGTTATGCCAGTCGAGGACTTACCAAGGCTGAGAAGAACTACCCATCCCATAAGCTGGAGTTCGTAGCCTTGAAGTGGGCCGTCGCCGATAAGTTCAAAGATTACTTATATGGACAGCAGTTTACAGTCTTGACGGATAACAACCCTTTAACTTATGTTCTCACAACAGCAAAACCTGACGCAACAGGGCACAGATGGTTAGCAGACCTTGCAACTTACAACTTTAACATCAAGTATCGTCCTGGGAAAAACAATGCTGATGCAGATGGTTTAAGTCGAATACCTACTGACACTAATGTAAGACAAGACATTAACCAGGAATTTATCCGTGCCATCTGTAGTTCAGTCAGCTCCATCCCATATGTTGAATGCTTAGCTATATCACCAGATTTAGTAAAAGATGATATCGATGATGCCACAGCTGGAACATCAACTTCCGATATCATCGACTGGAAGAAAACGCAGGAAAAAGATACTAGGTTACAATACTGGAGAAAAATTGTTGAGACTGGACAGAAGCCAGAAAAAGAAGACACCATCTTGAAACGTCAATTTTCTCATCTCCATTTCATAAACGACATACTTCATCGACAAGTCACCAATAATGACAAAGTACAACAACAGATTGTATTGCCATCAGCTCACGTCAACACTTTACTTGAGGCAATGCATAACGACATGGGTCATCCTGGTAAGGATAGGACGTTATCATTACTGAAGGACCGTTTTTACTGGCCAGGAATGTCCAAGGATGTAGAAGAATGGATTTCTCATTGTGGCAGATGTATTCGTAGAAAGACACCACCGAACCACAGAGCTCCACTGGTAAGTATTGGAACAACATCACCTCTGCAACTAGTCTGTATGGATTATCTAACCTTGGAACCATCTAAAGGAGGACAACAGAACATCCTGATAATTACGGACCACTTCACCAGATATGCACAGGCCATACCAACAAGAAATCAGACAGCACGAACAACTGCTGAAGTCCTGTTTAATAATTATATTGTCCATTACGGTATCCCAGAACGCCTTCATTCAGACCAAGGAGCAAACTTCGAATCGAAAATCATTGAGGAACTGTGCAGAATGACAGGAATCACCAAGTCTCGTACGACCAGCTACCACCCACAGGGTAATGGTATGTGCGAGAGATTCAACCGCACACTACTCAACATGTTAGGGACCTTGGAACCGGAACAGAAGAAAAATTGGAAGGCATACGTTGGACCTCTTGTTCATGCGTACAACTGTACGCAGCATGATTCCACAGGCTTTTCGCCATATTATCTGATGTTTGGCCGAAATCCCAGATTACCAGTCGACATTGGTTTCGGTTTACGAAAGGAAGTTAAGGGATCAAACTACATGAAAGACCTCAGAGAGCGTTTGGATCATGCATACCACCTTGCAACCGAATCCTCCAAGCGATCCCAACAGAAACAGAAAGAAGGGTATGACATGAGAGTCAGAGGAGCCACTATTAGAGTGGGAGATCGTGTCCTAGTGAAGATTGTTGCTTTCAAAGAAAAACACAAACTTGCAGATAAATGGGAACAAGACCCATATAAAGTTTTAGGACAGCCTAACCCAGACATTCCAGTATTTACAGTACAAAGAGAGGATGGAGAAGGTAGAAAGAGGAATCTACATAGAAACCTACTTCTACCAGTTGGAGATATCAGTGAAACTCCAGAAAAACCAGTTCCAAAACCTCGAGTGAGAACACTGAAACCAAAGTCACCGCAGATTAGACCCGCACTTATAGATACAGAAGATGAATCTTCTGATGAAGAACCAATTGAGTTGGTTGTAGTGGTACCTGTAGCTGACAGCAGTGATAAACCAATCACCGCAGAAACAGAGCTAGAGGACCCAACAGATAATGCAGTAGCTGTTTCTGAATCTGATGGGGACGCCTATTCTCAAGAAGCTCATGATGAAATTGATGCTTACGAGACAGATTCTGATGTAACATGCAGAAGCGCTTCAACAGAGAAATCTGATGATGAAACTCCGGATGAACATCCTGTAAATATTTCATTTTCAGATTCGGAAGAACCAGTGCGAAGGTCAGGTAGACAAAGAAAGCCACCAGTTTGGATGAGTTCAGGAACTTATGAACTTTCCAAGTCTGTTGTAAAGAATCCAGCAAGTAGCAGAGACTGGTTTCAGAAGGTTAATTGCATTACATCACTAGCAAATACTAACCTTTTTAAAAATTTGCAGGCAGAAGCAGCTCAGACTATTCTTGATATTATGAAGAATTCGTCAGATAAATGTCGGGACGTCATTTTTCAGCTGGGGGGGGGAAGTATGTGATAGTCTGTATTTTAATCATTTTATATGTTTTTGTATTTCTATTCTTTTTCAGTATTGTCATTGGTAATAAGTTAATTAAACGGAATTATTTAATTACTTTCTTTTATTATAGATTAATTACAAAGTGTAATTAAGTATGTTGATATTATTTTGATTAATTGATTTAACTATAGACCTGTTTGACGGACATGATATAATCACGGACTGGTTCTACTATATTTAACTCTAACTATTTCTATCCATGGTTCGTTGAACCGCACTATTACTTTATCTTCATTGGTCACTTCTTATTTTGGCGGTAAATTCTTTTGTCTATTGTCATAAATTCTATAGGACACCATATTGCTTTTGATGTATCTCTGTGCAACATTGAAATTTAGAGCTGGGATTCATAAGTTCAAGATCTAACTATTTGGAGAACTTATTTCTTTTCTAAGGTCAGTTACTTTCTTTTCTAAACTCTAATGATACTAAATGTCCGTATTCATAATTTTATCCGGTATGAATGGTTGTATAAATTTGAATACGAGTCATTTGAATGATTGTTGAAAGTGTAAAATAAATGATAAACTTGACTACAGATTAAACCTTTTAAATTTTGTAAATAATACTTATATATATCAAAGTTGATAATTTAAATTAACAAATGGACTGTTAATTAAATTTATTATCCTAACAAGTTTACACTTAAGAATGTCAGAGGAGTGAGAGCAGTTAAGATTTTAAAACAAGTAAATGGTAAAACATAATTTATAAAACAGTAATTTATAAATACAGTCGTGTGTGTATTTTTGTTTATTAAAATGTCATGACTATATTAAACAGTCAGAGTAAAATAACTCTTTTGTTATACAGGTAAAATTGAATTGGTTTCACCACCGATCCACCTACGGAGGTCTAATAAAGAAATCCTTTACACCTCATGTGAGGTAAGAATCAGTGTATTCTATTTTACTGTTGCTTTTGTTTTGTTTTGTTTTGCTTTGCTTTTATTAATTAATTTGTTTAATAAGTTATTTAGCTTATTGCATTAATTGGTGTAAGAAGCTTATGCTAACTTTGCGTATTATGATGCTTATTAGTTTTGTTCATTTGTAATATCATATTTTATTTACCTTTATTGTATTCCGGAAAATAAGATGTACATGTATATGTACGTAAAGAAGTATTTGTATTTGCTTGCTTCATCACTCTAAACCTTTTGATGAGTTCATGACCCCCAGGTCATTTCTTTAATATAAATCGTGTAATCACATTGAGTTACCTTGTATTGTATTTTTACTGTAATTATGATAACATATAAGAAAGAGTTATCTTTCTTTTCATTGACTTTGTATTTATATTGTTTATTTTAATTGCAGGGATATATTACATATTAGATTATATGAACTAATTGTGTCTAAAATAAAAATAGAAGAACCCTGCAGAAAATGTGTTATTTTCATTTGGAGGGAGAATGAAATAATACTACATTTTTATCGCACGAAGCGCGATATTTTTTTTCCAGAATTAAACATTAGGCTATATGACGAAAACTCTGAATCAGATTATTTGTTTTTACTCCACCAAAATCAGAATATTTTTTTCAGCAACATTGGGAATCAGAATATTTTTTTAGAAAAAAACCATAACCCCCCCGCCCCCCCCCCCCCCCCCCCCTGGAAGTTAAATGGTCCGCCCCTTATGACATATCTATAAATAACCGGTGTTTAGAAATACCGCAAAGGACTAAGCACTAAGAACAATAAAAGTACACTAAGGACATACTAGAGACGTCATATGTGTACAAAGAAGGTTGCAAATGAATTGTCAGTTAATAAAAATCTTATTTGGTCAATTTTTATAATATAGAGTTTAAAATTAACGAATATATTTGCATTTTTGTCGGCACGCGCCTACTACAAAGATAATCACGTGGTGATTAATACATGTTGATTGTCAATCAACGTCGAACAGGTAAACAATGACAATTAGAGTTGAGCTAATTATATAATAAACAATTGTGTATGAGCATGGACACATGATTTTTTATGTATCATACTTGATTGTGAAAGGTCATGGTGGGTTGTACGATGTGTATCTAATGTGAACTGCCTGAAGTGCAAAAGTACTTACATGTGTATACATCTTGTAATTGCCCATACATAGTTTGTTAATATAAATTGCTCGGTAACGGGAGATCAATGTATTTGTTGGATATTTTATTTAGGATTCTTTGTGTGGAGATCTGAATGGCAGTCGATATTTTTACCGTGGTGTTTTTTCCGTAAATTCCTTAATTTCCTATTTATGTTTGTGGATATATTTGTGATAGAATGGATATTATTATAGTCATAAGACCGTAAGTGACAGTTTCTATAAACATTTTAGCCGCCTCACTATTTTTGAATTTGTAATATTTTCGAATATAAACAGCACGTAAAAATACAAACAAAACCATGAACACATCTCACTAGGTTAAGTTTGTAATAGATGTAAACAAAACCCGACCAGTTGAATCGGCGTGACCTTTGAACTACGAACTTTACACTTGTGTTCTACATACCGATTGGTCCGATTCATTATTACCGGTTTTTTGTTTATAAACAATAGCACATGTAACATTCAACATGACAACACTGTCGGAGACAACGAGAATAATTACAGAAAGTAGGAAACTACTAGAAGACGGCCAAGACACTAATATTAGTAACTCTATTCTACTTCAAATATTCCTGGATCTTGTTTCGTCAATGGACAGTAGTATTCAACAAATCAAAACTGGTATGCACAAAATTGATGAAATAAACAACTCAGTTACTGCCTTGGCATACGACATACGTACACTCACAACCGATCTAAGAACTGTTGAGACAAAACAAAAAACTATGGAAACGAGTGTCCAGGTAATGAGTGACATGTTCGATGATATAAAACAGAAATGTGACCGATTTACAATGGGATGTATCGATTTAAACAGCAGACTGGGAAAAGTCGAACGAGATTTCCAAGGAGAAAAGAAACGTCTTGCACCCACAGCTAACACAATGGACTGCGATGAAATCAACCGGCTAAATGAGACCGTATTAGATCTTCAATGTAGAAGCATGAAGAATAACCTGATATTCGCGGGATTAACCCATAGCCCTGGTGAAAACTGTGAACAGAAATTGAGAAACTTTATTTATGAACAGCTTGGCCTAGAGGAACATATAGAGTTCGGTAATGTGCACAGGTTCGGGCGAGTGGGTAGAAATGGAGCACGTCCGATAGTAGCAAGATTCATCTACTACCACCAACGTAGTATGGTTTTGGACAATTCTTTCCGGCTGCGACGTTCGCCTTTCGTTATACACGAACAATTCCCGGCGAAAATTGTTGAACGAAGGCATGCATTATACCCAGTTATGAACGAAGCCAGGCGACAGGGTAAGCGCACTTCTATGATAAGAGACAATCTATACATTAATGGAGAGTCATACAAACCACCCATTCAAAATAGTACAAAGAACCCAGATTCGAGGAACTACAGAGAGGCACTTCTAACACCACAGAGAGGTGGGCGTGTCTCGAATACACCGGATCGTCCTTTTAAGCGCCACAGGGTTGGATCATCACCGATACCGGAGCAAGACGGGACAGGCTAGGGGTGTCGGGGAGAAACACAAACAGTGTTGAATAGTTACTGTAATTATGAGCTAAATAGAAATACTGATATTGCTTTGTCAGATTCAAACTGTTATAATAAATGTAATGTAATAAAAGTAAACAATGATCAGTTCAATCAAACAGATGACCAGGATAATCACAAATTAAATGAAACATGCTTAAATCGACAAGCAAGTAATTATTGCACTTTTGATAACTTATCAAAAAGCTTTCCATATTTGGAAATCCCTTTACTTATACAGCAACAGAAATGTAATCAACAAAATATTTCCACAGTGGATAACACAAAATCTGTTTTAGAAAATAAAAGTATTACATGTATTAAAGATAAAGAAAAAAATGACATAAAACTTGTAGATACATGTAATTTTAACGCCCGGAATGTGAATGAAAATATTGAACCACTTTTGATTGAACAACCATTGTTAAATACAAATAGTACCGAAGATGCATGTATATGTACTAACAATACTGTTGTAAATATTGATTTGAATGAATCTACTGATATAGTTGAAAATGTATATAACGAGAGTGTTAGTGAAAATGAGTCAACGTGTAGCGAAAGTATTGATACTAACAATTTGAATGTTTTATGTCTGAACTGTTGCGGGCTTAAGAAAAAGACACGTTACACAGAATTTGAAAACTTGGTATGAAAACACGACATCATATGTTTACAAGAAACAAAAACGGATGATTTTGATCAAATTGATATACCCGGGTATGTTTTTAAACTAAAAAACCGGAAAACTAAATCAAGAAATAAATCGGGGGGTATAGCTTTAGGTTTTAAAGAACAACTTTCCGACAAAATCTCTCCTGTAGAAACCGAATGTAGATTTGTATTCTGGTTTAAAGTAAGTGCTGATCTTTTAAATACGAACGGAGATGGCCTTTTTGGAATTGTATATATTCCACCGGAATACACATCTTACTCCTCAGATGATGCGTATCGGGAAATTCAAAATGAATATCTAATGTTTTCTCCAAATTATGAATGTGTTTGCCTACTGGGTGATTTTAATAGTAGGACTGCAACTGATGACGATTTTATATTTATAGATGATGATGATGACCCCTCAACAGAGGGGATTGATATTGTAAATAGTGTTTGCTTTTTAGATATGAATAGCTTGCCACGTAAAAGAAACAGCAGAGATAAAACCAGAAATAACTTTGGTAAATTATTATTGGATTTTTGTAAATCAAATGATTTTTTCATTCTAAATGGACGTTTAAATGGGGATGTAGAGGGAAAATTAACATGTAAAGGTGCGAGTGTTGTCGACTATTGTTTATGTAATGTAAATGTCCTGTCAAATTTTGTTAGGCTAAATGTATTAGAATTCTCTAAATTATATTCAGACGCACACTCACCAATTTCCGTTTCAATTAAAGTAAACGAAAAAACGAATAATGCGGCAGAATCTCGTAACCAATCTAATAAAGAGGAAGTAATAAACAAGTGGGACCCAGAAAAATTGCAAGAATTCATTGAAAATATAGAAACAGTGAAAGTAATTGATCTAGAAAATAAACTGATTAACTCAAATAATGATAACACATGTAAGCAGTCTATTAACCAGTATGTAAATGACCTATCAGAAATATTTGTAGACTCGGCCAAGAAAACTTTGGGTACACGTACTACAAAAAACTCTAAGCAACAAATAAATAACAGTAAAACTCATAAACCATGGTTTACTGTGCAATATAAATTTCAAAGACAAAATTATAGAAAATTGAAAAGAAAATACGAAAGGTATAAGACAGAAGCAGTTAAAAATGAGTTAGCTGCAGCGGAAAGACAGTATAAAAGAACACTTGATACAAGTATGTCACGACATAGAAAAGACATGCAAAATAAACTTAAAACTATGCGCACAAAAAATCCAAAAGAATTTTGGAAAATTTTAAATAAAAGTAAAAGAAAAGAACAACCAGACATCCCAGTTGATACTTTTTTCTAATTTTATAAGGAATTAAACCAGAAACCTAATCAAAAAGATACGCCAAACTTACCTGAACCAGAAGTTCAGGAAACAAATCAAATAAATGAAGAAATTAATAAGTATATCGACAAAAATGAGATTTTGAATTGTATAAAAAGTTAAAATGTAATAAAGCTAGCGGAGAAGATTATATTACAAACGAGTATATTAAAGCTACCGCGACCCAGTTTATTAACATATACGAGAAGTTATTTAACGTTATATTTGATACAGGTATTATCCCTGATATATGGTTAATTGGAAGCATTAAACCTATATTCAAAAACAAAGGAAATAAATATGACCCAAACAATTTTCGACCAATAACCATATTAAGCTGCCTAGGTAAACTTTTCACATCTATATTGAACGATAGACTAAATACATTCTCAGAAGAATTTAAGGTATTAAACGAAAGCCAGTGTGGATTCCGTAAACAATACTCCACTATTGATAGTATATTTATCCTTTATTCCTTCTTCGAATGTCTCAAAAGTAAAAATAAAAAAATATTTTGTGCTTTCGTGGACTTTGAAAAAGCGTTCGACAAAGTCTGGCATGAAGCATTATGGTACAAACTTTTATTGAACAATATCAATGGTAAAATGTATCGTTTGATATTAAATATGTATGATAACATTAAATCATGTGTAGTATATAACAATTGTAAATCTGATTTCTTTAGGTGTGAAAACGGTGTTAGACAGGGTGAGAACTTATCAAACGTTTTTGTTTTCAATTTTTCTAAATGATTTAGAATCTTATCAGCAGTCAAAAGATGTCAGTGGGTTGACAACATTGTCTGAAGAAATTGAAAACCAGTTAAATGTATATCTGAAACTTTTCGTT
Source organism: Bathymodiolus brooksi (assembly GCA_963680875.1). Lineage (NCBI taxonomy): Eukaryota > Metazoa > Mollusca > Bivalvia > Mytilida > Modiolidae > Bathymodiolus > Bathymodiolus brooksi. Next base: position 48,656,197 of record OY804580.1, on the reverse strand, counting down.
ATACTGTACGCCGACGATACAGTGATAATGTCGGAAACCAAAGAGGATCTTCAGAAACAACTTGATGTCTTTTCTGAATATTGTAAGTTTTGGCAACTTAAAGTTAATGTCGAAAAAACTAAAATTTTGGTTTTTTCTAGAGGGAGGCTTCCAAATAATCTTACATTCACATTTAATGAAATGGAAATTGGAATAGTGTCTGAATTTAATTATCTGGGTGTTTTACTTTCAAAATCTGGGAACTTTTCAATGGCAAAAAAAGCTCAAGTAGAGAAAGCCACAAAAGCAATGTTCGAAGTTTTAAAAAGAGGAAAAATACATAACCTATCAATTCAGTGCCAGTTAGACTTATTTGATAAAATAATAAAACCTATTTTATTGTATGGGTGTGAAGTTTGGGGGTTTTCAAAAAACGAAATTATAGAAAGGGTACACTTGCGATTTTGTAAACTATTACTTAATTTTAAAACTTCCACACCAAGTTACATGGTTTATGGGGAACTAGGTAGATATCCCCTAGACATTGATATAAAAGTTAGAACAATATCTTTTTGGGCTAAACTAATCAGTGGAAAGCAAACAAAACTATCTGCTATCATTTATAAATGTATGTATAATATGTTGCGAGTGAGAGATAGAAACTTTATGTGGTTGAAATATGTAAAACATATATTGTGTAATTGTGGTTTTAATTATATTTGGGAGTCACAAACTTTTATTAATGAATTGTGGTTGAAACACTCAATTAAACAAAATCTCAATGATCAATATCTCCAAACGTGGCTTTCTTCAGTAAACGATTCTCCGAAGGCACTGAATTACAGAATATATAAAGATAATTTGGTTTTCGAAAACTACTTAAATATTTTAAATGATAAGGATAATTTGACATTAAGTAAATTTAGAACAACAAACCATAAGTTACCAGTCGAAAATGGTAGATGGAAAAACATAGCCAGAGAGAATAGAATATGTCCCTTATGTAATAATGGAGAAATTGGAGATGAATTTCATTATCTATTTAAATGTCAGTATTTCGGCAATCAAAGAAAAATTTATATAAAGAAAAACATTCGTATAAATCCAAACATAATAAAGTTCAAACTATTAATGACATCAACTTCAAAAATAGAACTCCAAAAATTATGTCGTTTTGTCAGAATTATTAATAAAGGTGTGTCGACTCCCGGTTAACCTCTTGTTATGACCTGTCTGTATATATTGTAAATAGTGTACATATTTTCATATCTCTATACCTGTATGTATTATGGTTTAAGAGAAAATAAAGAATGAATGTTGATCTTTAAAACATATTGTTTTTTTAGGATGAATTATAATAAAAACAAATGTGAAAACAAAAATATTTCGCCGGTAAAGTTAAAAAGATCGTGTGTTTTTACAAGGATTTTTGAGTAAAAGTTTTAGATATTATTTAAACGCTAAATCGTTTTATTTGTCATTCATATCGATATTGCACATTTATAATATACGTTCACTAAGTAAACAAATACTATAAATTTCAATCAAGATGTGGTATCCCTGGGATTCACCATCCAGATCTACTGACTACAAGATGGCTTTAAAAAGATTGCAAGAGGTAAATTTTAAATATTTTACTTCGATTATTTGTTTGTAGATGAACGGTCATTATTTTCTGTGTATGTGGCTTTATACCTTTTTTGTAAAAATGTCGGTAATAAATTATATTTCCACTAGATCACTCAGAATTATTTTAACAAAATCAAGTCAAATGGATAGAAAAGAGACACTTTTATATGAACACAAGACTTTCAGTGTGGCTAGATGAAAATAACATTCTATGTGATGAACAGAACGGTTTCCGAGAAAAACGTAGCTGTGAAGAACACATACATACATTACACTCAATCATCAACGACCGTAAAATATCAAGACTCTCGACTTTTGTTCGCTTTGTCGATATGCGAAAGGCTTTCGATACTGTTCAGAGAAACTTACTTTGGTACAAATTGTCTAAGGCGGGTGTGCGAGGATAATTCCTGTCTGCGTTACAATCTTTATATGACAATGTGTCGTGCACAGTTCGAGTAAATGACCAATTTACTCCATGGTTCAAAGTTAATGCAGGGGTAAAACAGGGGTGTTTAATCCACCCTAGCTTGTTTGCAGTTTATAAAAACGACTTGGCACAGCGGATTAACGATCTCCAGTGTGGAATTAAAATAGACGATGTTTTCTTAAGTATTCTACTATACGCAGATGACATTGCGCTTATAGCACCAGACGAATTGAAACTTCAACAAATGCTAGACGTAGTGACATCTTGGTGTTCTGAATGGAAACTGCACATTAATGCTAGCAAAACACAAATTGTTCATTTTAGGAATCCTTCAGTTCAACGTAGTAACTTTATATTTACATGCTCAAATTCCAACATTGAGTACGTCGAATCTTACAAGTACCTCGGTCTCTGGTTTGATGAACATATGAACATGAACAAACCCGTTAGAGAATTGGCAAAATCAGCAAGTCGTGCACTAGGCGCGCTTTACGGAACATTTGTGAGTTGTGGAGGTATGACTTATTCTGTTTTCATTAAACTGCATGAATCTACAGTCGAACCTATCTTGTTCTATGGAAGTGGTATATGGGGAACTAAACAATATAGTGTTATTAATAACGTCCAAAATAAAGCAGGGAAACTATTTTTAGCTGTAGGAAAACGGACTTCTAACTTAGCAGTGCGGGATGATCTAGGATTAACGACGTGTTTTAACAAACAAAAACTTTCATGCATCAGGCTAATAAGTAGATTGAAACGCACCGAAGGAGACAGACTTATAACAACTGTGTCGAACTGGGCTTCAAAACGTCGAAAAGGATGGCATGAAACTGTGTCCGGATTTATTAACTCAATTGAATGTGCTGATGTAGTTAACAACACTCAAATAACAGTAGAAACAGTAATGCGTCTAATCAAAGATAAAATGACGGAACAGGATAATGATGAGTTTGCTACTGAACTTTTTAACGACAGAAATCAACCTAATGGCAACAAATTAAGAACTTATCGTTTGTACAAAGAAAATGTAAATGCAGAACAATTTCTACTATCTAACATACCACGTTCAGTGAGACGAACAATGGCACTTTTTAGAACTGGGGCGTTACCGTTATCTATTGAGACGGGTCGGTATTCCAGACCGCAAGTATATTTGAATGACAGACTCTGTAAACTGTGTGATAACTCTGTCGTTGTAGATGAACAGCATTTCATGATGAACTGTCCACTCTATTCAGACATCCGGTTTGAATTGATACAAAACGCAAAACGTTTGATTGTCAATTTTGATTGTTTATCCATGAAACAGAAAGAGGGAGAGGCGTTATGGTGCAAAATTGGCCCCACATTATATTAAAAAATAATGCTCGACATAGAATAAAAACAATTTACTAATTTAATTGTTATATAAAGAAATTTTCAAAAAAAATAGCCTTCCGTGAAATTGGGTGTGTTATGACGTCATAATGACATCATAATTAGACGGATAATGCTAAAAATGGACTACAAACGACATATTTAATGTACATTTTAGATATGTTATATACCTCCACAGTCTTCCACCAACACCAAATTGAGCAGCTGTTTTGAGTATAGAGGGTTAATAATTATATCAAAATATTTTGTTGGTGGAGGATTGTGGAGGTTGTTAAATATTAATTTATTTATAACCTCAGCCAGACCCTTAAAATCAATATTTTCACTCTTCTGATTGTATATATGAGACCATTATATACACAATCTGTACATTTTATGATTCATTTCAAGTAATGAAATTCATCAGTAAATAACTTATGTTTCTGTAAATAATTGTATTTATTTTAAATACAGTTTGTGTACATTGAAACCAAGAGAAAAACTCAGTGCATGCAATCCGGCGTCAATGCCATAAAAAGAACTGGGAACTATAAGGGCCATATATGGCCTCATATTTAATGAATCATTATCTTAGAAAATACTTGATTAACATTTGATGTATTATAGACGAGATCATACTTTTGATGTTAAAACTTGTTTCCAACAAAATTGATACGTATTTGACGTCATTGTGACGTCATGAGCGGTATTTGTTTTCTGTATTTCGTGGAATTTTAAAAAATTAAGCACCTCCGCAGTCGTGCACCAGAAAAATATTTTACCAGATTATTGAAATAAATAAAACACATTTTTGTTTGGTTTCACGAGGTGTTAAATTTCTTGAAAAACGACGGGAAAATGTTCAAATATTCCAAGCGCTTCGATGACGTTTTGATATTTGAGAAGCAATCTTTGCCGTAAAAAACGATGGTACATGTATGTCGGCACGTAACAGTTATATACAAATGTAAGACAAAAATAAAATAAACACCACTTCATCCAAAATAGTTTTTTTCATAAGCCCCCAATTATTGATTATATAATTTCTTCCGGGATACTGAAATAGTTATTACTACAGGGATCCGGAGGTAGCCGTTTAATGGTCTATGGATGCTACTTCTAAAATGAAGTAAAATAGTTTAATCCAAAAGGAGCAGATATTGTTTGGGCACAATCCAACAGATAGCTCTCACATTATGACCCAAAGGTGTTTTATGTTATGCACTACATACACAAATGTTTGATCCATCATTTGTCCATTGGAGGTTAGGTGTTTAACACCACTTTCAAAAATATTTCAGTTACTACTTTTGTGGCGGAAATTGGAGTACCCAGAGAAATCCACAGACCTGTCGCAAGTCACTGACAAACTTTATCACATAATGTTTTATCGAGTACACCTCGCCATGAATGGGGTTCAAACTCACAACTTAAGTGGTGATAGGCAATGATTGCACAGGTAGTTGTAAATTCAACTACCATACGACCACGACTGCTCAAGTTCAGTTAAGATGGAAAGTAATTGTTTTATTGATACTGATGGAATTTATGATTATCACTGTTTATAAACTTTCTTTTCATAACAATCAATGAAAAGAATTGGTTTGCTGAAAGTAGGTTTTTTGTTGGGGTTCATTGGATGGAATTTGTATCTCATGTAAAGTTCCGTCAATTGCAGACACAACGTTAGGCATATCAGAACAATACCTTTTCTTTTGCCACCAGACTGGGATGGTTGGCCACTGAATTCACATCACATTTTCATAAATTATATAAAGTTTCCCCTTTTGCGCCCAAATTATACTTTTAACTTCTATCAGTTCCATTCTCTTAATTCAACCCCCAATGGACAAATGATGGATCAAAAGTTTGCGTATGTGGTGCATTGAAAATGCGTTCTGTCATGTGCATAAGTTATTGTTTGCATGATTGACAGACAATATTCATCATATTGTTTTCTAGCTTCTGAACTGTCGATCGAGAAAAAAATAAAATATTCTAGACAGGCAGCAAATAGCCAGTCAATGGGGTTTGCAATTAATATTTCGCATGCACAATAGCGACCCCACACCACAAGGTGTGGAAAATAGAAATATTCTTCTGTGGTTTAAATGCGTATTAACAGCATTACATGTAAACTGTATGATTCTGTTTGATAAAGTCCTTTAACTAGAACAGGAACAAAATGTGTTGTAGTAAAAGATCGTGAACGTGATGTATAAGTATTAAAGAATGTCAAGGTATATTTTAAATGAGGTTGAAACAAGTCACCATTTGATATTAATTCGGTTGTATTTCATTTTGACGATTCTAATTACGGAAGACGATCACAACCATATTGTTTTTGATTGGATTAAAATTATAGATGTATAATAATGTATAATATCTTATTATTATCACGAAATACACCAAACATTTTCGCACTGCGCAATTTCTTTAAGTCCGCCCCCACCCCCCTCCCCCTAACTTGAAATCCTGGATCCGCCCCTGATATTGACCTCAATATGTGCATTATCAATGTCATAGCAGACGATGAATCCAAAATTGGTCTGTATGAGATATATTTTTTAAATGATTAAAGCTTTGTTAAGGTGACGAAAAAATGAATTACGAAAAAATACAATTTGAACGTGAAATAATAGATGTGGTAGGTAGTTTTTATATTTAAAGATGACATTTTTAGATCAGATTTCATGAGATCATTCATGCAATTTCAGCATCATAATATAACCTCTGACAAATTAAGCGATCAAAATAATGAGAGATTTTATCACGAGAAACAAACCGTCGAAAACAGGAGACCGTCGAAAATGGGTGACGTTGCGACATTACTATTCGTTCACTTTAATTTCATAATACAGCTTCCGAACATGTTTTTATTCCTGAAATCAATCCACATTGCATATCAAGTCAAATTTATGCTTTGTTTATTGAGTTTTATTATGCTTTGTTTTTGTTTTTGTTTTTTAAAGATATGCATTATAATACAATGATACGGACGTTCTGTATAATGAAAAAAATGACGTTCACTGCTTTTCATTACCTGAATTTGTCGATCCGCTGTGAGGAATTAGATACAAATATTAACTAACTGTATTTATTTCTGAAAAGCACATATTGTGAATACATTTTGGAGAAAATTTTATCGACATCTGAGGTGGGGCCGATTTTGGCCCTTTATAGCTCCCAGTCCTTTATATCTATATTGAAATGTAATGAAATCCAGCCACTTCTCGCTCACACACTGCATACATTTTATTTAAGACGTAAAAGATTTTTATGATATTTTTATGTGTTAACTATTTAATTTATTAAGTTCCAATTTAAAGCTTTTAAAACTAGATTTTTATTGAACTTCTTTAATTTCTTTAATTGTTTTTTACGATTTTTAATGTAATTTATTATGTATATTTTTTTGTAATATTGTCCTTTAGTTTAAATTTTAAAGTTTTTATTTGTATATACAGTGTCTCATAAGTCTACAAATCGTATATGTATAATGAATATATAGGGGGGGGGGGGGGGGGGGGGGGGTTGGAAAGAGGTATTTTGTATTTTTTCTTAAAAACCAAACCATAGATTTATGCAATATTTCCCATAAGATTCCTGAAATATTAATCATAATAATAATAAAAGCAAGCCTAATCCGCCACAGCTGAGAAATAATGACCGTTCCCTTATTACAAAATAACAGAGTACATGTACAAGTAATTCAGTCATACAATACTTAGCGAGACTCGATTCAAACAAGAAAATGCACGGATATGGAGTAAATGTACATTAGACAATAATACATATACTCTTAGTCATAAATGGAATATTTTTATTTTCTACCGTAAATCATGTATTAGAGTTGTATGCCTAATTCTATCAAATTTATTTTTGTTGCATAATTATTAGTTTTACCCTTTCAGATATAAATGTAAATTTTTAAAAATGTTGGTAGGCCAAATGTAAAAATAAAGGCAATATGATTTTTTAATAGAAAGTTTAATTCATGTTTTCATGTTTTTTTTTCTGTATTTTAATTCACGTATATTATATTTACTGCAAAGTTTACAGCGCCCATTTATGACGATAAATATCACATAATTATATTAAATTGTGATTTAATAGACTAAAATCATAGATTTATTTTGAAGTTGTCAAATATCAGTTGGTAAGATTTATTAGAACATTGTTTCATTTTTGTCGAGAATTATATACCTTAAACGAATACAACGTTCAAAATAAATGCTGAAAACTAAATTTGAATTTTACGAAATCATATATATATTCGGAACGAGATATATAAGAGAACAAAATCTGAAAGGAAAGCACTCTACTTCCGCATTCTTCTTTTTATAGATTGGTCTCATCCCTGTTTTCTTTACACATTTTAAACTTCAAAAGTTTATTAATATATCAAATATCAGTTGGTAAGATTTATTAGAACATTGTTTCGTTTTTGTCGAGAATTATAGACCTTAAACGAATAACAACGTTCAAAATAAATGCTGAAAACTGAATTTGAATTTTACGAAATCTTATATATATTCGGAACGAGATATATAAGAGAACAAAATCTGAAAGAAAAGCACTCTTCTTCGCATTCTTCTTTTTATAGATTGGTCTCATAAATAACTGGTTTTAACCGGTCAACAATATGCGAGAGATAATAGTTTTGAACGAAGTCATACAATTACTTTTATTATTATTAAATAGTATATAATGAAATGGTATAATATTATGTAAATAATGAGAAATGAAACAATAAAAAAATATATATCATGGTAGGTGTGTTTTGTAATGTATAAAAATACAAAGCGGGAAATCTAGGTCAATGTACACTGTGTTTTTATTACCACTGGTTTACGTGTTATTTCCACTAAATATTTATCTCCTTTAAATATCTAATTTAATATAATACACTATAAAGTAATATGAAATCGAAGTATACACATTTCACGTAAAAATAGTCATAGATTCCACGTAATTTTAGATTTTTAACGGAGAGAAAAAACCCACATCCGATCACAATTACGACCGGTGAGTCTAATTGAAGAATAATGAAGAATAATGAAGAAAAGAACCAAAAACTACTATTTGTGTTGTTTTATGTGCTATTTATAATAATATTATGCATTTAATAATCATTTTGAATATAAAAATAATAATAAACATTCCCTTTTTTAAAACTTCTATAAAAAAAAGTTATTTACTTATTTAACATATTTTTCTCTGGATTTGTAACATTTTTTTTACAAATAACTCCAAATCTGTATTTTCATAATACCAATGAACATGTTACATAATTAACTTTCTGAAATGTTTTGGATGATTATCACCAGATTTTTCTGCAAAACGGAAATACTGCGCGATTTTCTTTGTACACTGAAAGCGGGAATATTTTCTTTAAAAAGGTTTTCTCTCCTTTCATTAAAAAGCGTATTTGATTTTTTTCATTAAACTCGAGCGGTCGAAGACAAGGCAAGATAAATTTGAAAGCATTTTAGAAATAATAGAATCTGTTGTTTCTTCACCATTTGTAAAAGCAGAAGCGGATTCGGTAGAATATTTTGTACTGTGTTTGAAACGGTATGTGCGTCTTCATTAGCAATGTGCGCTTATCAGATAGGTGAACACCTGCATCTAACATTTGCCGACCATCTCGACTTGTACAGTCAACAATCAAATCCAAATTTTCGGTTTCCGTCAGAGCAAATCCCAATTATTTTTGAATGAATAATGTCCCTCGTCTGGAATATTTTGAATAGGAAATAAAATGATCACGAACGCGGCTTTTTTCTGTTTTTAATATATCAAGAACAAGCAATCGGTCTATCGTTTAAAAAACAATGGTGTATTTGGAGATCGCACCTCTGTCCATTGAAACTTATCTGTCATATTAAAGATGTATTTTTAGACATATGCACTTCTCGACCGCTACCCATGATTTCGGATACCGTCTAAGTACTGACGACAAATAGGTTATTTTGCAATAAATGCATTTACAGTCTCATAATCTTACAGCCAAAAATGCCGTTCTGAAGCTAAGCTTAACAATGTAGACAAACAAACAAAAGGACTGATGGGATTCGAACCACCTTCTAGAACTATCCATTCCACCACAAGGCAGCGCCAATACGATCATGACTACTGTACTTCCGCATTTAGTCAAGTACATTTATTACTTAGAGTAGTGATGGGGTAAAGTGCGAATTAGTATACATACGTAGCAGACGATTTGATTTCTCAACTGCAGATTTAAGAAAAATAACTACCAAGCGCAAAGCAAAATATAATAAAGGCTCTGATGGTTTGCCTCCGATTAAAACGACATGTGCTAAAGTGCTTTATATTTAGTGATTATGACAGCTTACGTGATGTTTGAAAAAAACACAAGAAAAAAAACGACAGAATAGTTAATATTGATAAAGAAAAATATGAAATTAACAGCTTGCATGTATATTCGTGTTATGATTTCATATGTAAGGAAATATTCGTTGTGCGGCTTTCGAAAAATCAATACAAATCTACTGTATGCACTCACAATTCTTATAATATGCAAAGAAAACAAAAATTAATATAATTATAGCCTCCATTTTTAATCACTTTAACCGAAATTAATAACGAAACACATTATGTTGCTAAAAAAATTAAAAAACAAAAAACAAAACCCCCCCCCCCCCCCCAAAAAAAAACAAGCCAAAAACTGCTCCGACAGGACTCGCACTCTCAATGTAAATATGCAGGGGTCGCGAAGCAGCGACTATACGATCACGGCTATGGTACAATGATCAAATTTGTAAGTTTTGTTTTCTTTTTTGTGGTATATAAGGTGTACCTGATGTAAATTGGTGCAACTCTATAATAAAGCAAACGATGCCTATATTTCATAAAACCAGATTTAAGCATATTTTCCATAAAAGGAAAAGTCTTTATATGTTACCAAAGGTAAAATGTATATGCATGTTAAAAAGGAAGTTTTGTGTTGCAAATTTTTGATTTTTAACAATTGTAATTTTGTTTGTTTTCGTGTTTTTCTCCTTTACACCAGCATTGAAAGCACTTGTATCTGCAAAAGTTTCCATTTTTTTTTCTTAAGATCAGAGTCAAATCTTCATTTTCCCCATCCAGCTTTTGGAAGGAGCGGATGCCGGCTGTCTAACTCTACCGTCATATTTCTACCCGACGTCTCTGACGTTTGGAGAAGGCCAAATCCGGTAAAAACCCTAAATGTTCCTTTTTTATTACAAAATCCGCAGTGGAGCCAAAGAATGAATAGTCATGAACCATGTATATAACTAAAGGTAAAATATTAAATTTCTTGAATGGAACCTGTGGGAATCTGCATTGATCTCTTGAAAAAAAGAAAACAAAACTAAATATCATGCAAAAATAGACATCTTTTTAATAGAATCCGAGCAGATAAAATATCTTGAACATTTCAAGATTAAGATAACCCCTTGTAAAAGAAAATAAAACAAATGATTCCATTGCGAAAATCGGAATGAATTTTGCATACATCGCTATTAACGTCCGTAATTTTAACAGCAAAGCCGGTTTTCGAGAAAATGCTACATCTTTGAATATAAAACACTGAATTTATTAATTATTACGGTCATTCAGGATTTGAAATAAAAATACAGCTCTCATAGAATCCACCGATATCGGGCGATATAAAAAGCTAATAAAAATAATTCCAATAAATCGGATTTTATTTGAATAAGAGTACATAGTTTTTTCAATTTTTTAAACGTTTTGTGACGTTTACAGTTATGTAACCGGAAGTGTACATACCCTCTGTCAGGAAAAGATAACTCGACCCAAGAACGATAACTCTAGTTATCGCAAATCAGGAAATGGAGTTATCGTTCGTAATTTGAATTATCGTCCTTGACAGTGGGTATATAGCATTTCCGGTTGCAAAAGTTTTCCTGACTGTTTTTAATAAATTGATTGAATAAATAATAAGTGTGAAAAAATATGAAATTAATTGACGTAGATTCCAAGGCAACACTTGAAGACTTCCTAACTTTAAAAAAAAAGACTGAACTTGTACAGTTTTTACGGAAATGTAATGAAAAAATCAGTGGTAACAAGAATGAGTTTGCGCTCTGACAAAGATGTAGGGGCGTATCTTTTACAAAGCCGGTCAGATGACAATGAAAAAATGAGCTGCTATAGAAAATTAAATAGAGGCTTTAACTTTTATAAAGAAAATTATATACACGACATTCCCTTTTTTTAAACTTCTATAAAAAAAGTTATTTACTTATTTAACATATTTTTCTCTGGATTTGTAACATTTTTGTACAAATAACTCCAAATCTGTATTTTCATAATACCAATGAACATGTTACATAATTAACTTTCGGAAATGTTTTGGATGATTGTCACCAGATTTTTCTGCAAAACGGAAATACTGCGCGATTTTCTTTGTACACTGAAAGCGGGAATATTTTCTTTAAAAAAGGTTTTCTCTCCTTTCATTAAAAAGCGTATTTGATTTTTTTCATTAAACTCGAGCGGTCGAAGACAAGGCAAGATAAATTTGAAAGCATTTTAGAAATAATAGAATCTGTTGTTTCTTCACCATTTGTAAAAGCAGAAGCGGATTCGGTAGAATATTTTGTACTGTTTTTGAAACGGTATGTGCGTCTTCATTAGCAATGTGCGCTTATCAGATAGGTGAACACCTGCATCTAACATTTGCCGACCATCTCGACTTGTACAGTCAACAATCAAATCCCAATTTTCGGTTTCCGTCAGAGTAGATCCCACTTTTTTCTGAATGAATAATGTCCCTCGTCTGGAATATTTTGAATAGGAAATAAAATGATCACGAACGCGGCTTTTTTCTGTTTTTAATATATCAAGAACAAGCAATCGGTCTATCGTTTAAAAAACAATGGTGTATTTGGAGATCGCACCTCTGTCCATTGAAACTTATCTGTCATATTAAAGATGTATTTTTAGACATATGCACTTCTCGACCGCTACCCATGATTTCGGATACTGTCTAAGTACTGACGACAAATAGGTTATTTTGCAATAAATGCATTTACAGTCTCATAATCTTACAGCCAAAAATGCCGTTCTGAAGCTAAGCTTAACAATGTAGACAAACAAACAAAAGGACTGATGGGATTCGAACCACCTTCTAGAACTATCCATTCCATCACAAGGCAGCGCCAATACGATCATGACTACTGTACTCCCGCATTTAGTCAAGTACATTTATTACTTAGAGTAGTGATGGGGTAAAGTGCGAATTAGTATACGTACGTAGCAGACGATTTGATTTCTCAACTGCAGATTTAAGAAAAATAACTACCAAGCGCAAAGCAAAATATAAAAAAGGCTCTGATGGTTTGCCTCCGATTAAAACGACATGTGCTAAATTGCTTTATTTTTAGAGATTATGACAGCTTACGTGATGTTTGAAAAAAACACAAGAAAAAAAACGACAGAATAGTTAATATTGATAAAGAAAAATATGAAATTAACAGCTTGCATGTATATTCGTGTTATGATTTCATATGTAAGGAAATATTCGTTGTGCGGCTTTCGAAAAATCAATACAAATCTACTGTATACACTCACAATTCTTATAATATGTAAAGAAAACAAAAAATAATATAATTATAGCCTCCATTTTTATCACTTTAACCGAAATTAATAACGAAACACATTATGTTGCTAAAAAAAATAAAAAACAAAAAACAAACACCCCCCCCCCCCCCCCCGCCACAAAAAAACAAGCCAAAAACTGCTCCGACAGGATTCGCACTCTGTGTAAATATGCAGGGGTCGCGAAGCAGCGACTATGTGATCACGGCTATGGTACAATGTTCAAATTTGTAAGTTTTGTTTTCTTTTTTGTGGTATATAAGGTGTACCTGATGTAAATTGGTGCAACTCTATAATAAAGCAAACGATGCCTATATTTCATAAAATCAGATTTAAGCATATTTTCCATAAAAGGAAAAGTCTTTATATGTTACCAAAGGTAAAATGTATATGCATGTTAAAAAGGAAGTTTTGTGTTGCAAATTTTTGATTTTTAACAATTGTAATTTTGTTTGTTTTCGTGTTTTTCTCCTTTACACCAGCATTGAAAGCACTTGTATCTGCAAAAGTTTCCATTTTTTTTTCTCTTAAGATCAGAGTCAAATCTTCATTTTCCCCATCCAGCTTTTGGAAGGAGCGGATGCCGGCTGTCTAACTCTACGGTCATATTTCTACCCGACGTCTCTGACGTTTGGAGAAGGCCAAATCCGGTAAAAACCCTAAATGTTCCTTTTTTATTACAAAATCCGCAGTGGAACCAAAGAATGAATAGTCATGAACCATGTATATAACTAAAGGTAAAATATTAAATTTCTTGAATGGAACCTGTGGGAATCTGCATTGATCTCTTGAAAAATAGAAAACAAAACTAAATATCATGCAAAAATAGATATCTTTTTAATAGACTCCGAGCAGATAAAGTATATTGAACACTTCAAGATTAAGATAATCCCCTGTAAAAGAAAATAAAACACATGATTCCACTGCGAAAATCGGAATGAATTTTGCATACATCGCTATTAACGTCTTTGAATATAAAACACTGAATTTATTAATTATTACGGTCATTCAGGATATGAAATAAAAATACCGCTCTCATAGAATCCACCGATATCTGGCGATATAAAAAGCTAATTAAAATAATTCCAATAAATCGGATTTTATTTGAATAAGAATACATAGTTGTTTTCAATTTTTTAAACGTTTTGTGACGTTCACAGTTATGTAACCGGAAGTGTACATACCCCCTGTCAGGAAAAGATAACTCGATCCAAGAACGATAACTCTAGTTATCGCAAATCGGGAATACACGCAGTTTGTGTTTTGAAAGGGAAGTAATTCTGTTGCAGATTGAGAGTTTGTCCAGTGGATAACTCACCGTGTTCCCCGTCACATTTGGGGACATGGCTTTGTGAAGGTGGTGAACACGGATCTGAAGCGGTGGTTTCAGGTAAGCTGGTGTGAAATCATAAATTATAGCATTATTACAATTATTTAAAATATATGACTTATTTAGCGGAACACCAGGTTCATTTCAGGAGATGTTGATCCCATTTTACCCACGTTATTCGTCCGGTATATAGGTGAACAGTTCTGCGATGTATGACGAGGGTGGTCAAAATTGAAAATTATCACAAGTCTCCGTCAGATTTTAGCTAATTTCAGGCTCGATGCACATACTTTCAATGACATATGTTATCTAAAAAGTCGTCCGCGTTAAATGCAATCATCATTTCAAGCCATCAACGCAATATAGGAAGCATACGATCGAATTGTCTCTCGCGTTAAATTGTGGCGTATGGGGGTAAAATATTTGTGACGCCAGATGTCAATATTACATGAATTACTGGACACATACACCGTTCAATTGTTGACAAAATAGACCCGACTAGTGAGTATGTAGAAATGGTAAAAAAATATACATTATCAATTACATTGGGTGACATATTTTTGTGAAATGTGATCAGAAGAATTTATTTAACCGTAAAAAATACTTTTGATGAACAGTGACGAGGACCCTCCCCCCTTTTTTTTAACCTCAAAGTTAGAAGAATGGCTAATGATGAAATTTGTGTTGGAAAATTGTTTACTGGATCTGATTGTTGTTCTGGATTTAGACTTGGGATCGATTTTAATTGATAATTTTTTTTTCTTTTGTCTCTCGAAAGTTGGATTTAAATATTATTTATATTTTATTTGTTTTTGACACTAGTATGAAAAATGTCATTGAGTGTACTGTGTAGATTTCTATGAAAATATCCGATCCTAAGACATTTACGTTAAATGTTCCAAGATCCAATCAACATATTTTGTAAACCGTGATATTTACATGTATATAGAGAGTAGCGCGTAGTCCCAACAATGTCAATTATTTCAGGCCAGCCCACTTCAATAGATTCCATGTTTTCCAGAACACAATTTGGATTTTATTGTTGTAAGATTCCATTTCACCACATCATTAAGTACAATAAATGAACTGGATCATTATAAAATATTTCTAACGTTTTGTAAAATTATGTTTTTCGTAAAATAAATATATCTTCATATTTTTATATACATACACACCCCCCACCCGAATTATTCTACAAGACATGAATGACAAAATGACACACCCTTTAATTACTCTTGTCCTTGTCTCAAAACGGATAAATCTTTTAGGAAAGAAATGAAGTACAAAGTAACTAGCTTCAATTTACCTAAACAAATATTTACTTTGGATTATTATTTCATGATCTGAAAAAGGGTTTCGCTTAAAAAACACTTGTCTAATTCACTGTGTAAGTACAACTAATTAGAAAACAAATGTGTGATTAATCACAATTAGTCTGACAAAAAATTGATTACCATATGACTTGAAAAAAAAATATATGGAGACATAAATTCCCAGTTCCAACACAAAGATAGCAAAATGATTGGTCATCAACCATTTGAAGATGGCAATAAATAAATTGAACTGCCTGACAAATAACTTGAAATGTCGCTGAACTTAGCAGACCCTTGTTTTGTAATTTGTGGTCTGGATTGCTTTTACACAGGAAGTGCAAAGAATTATGGGAGTTGTCCACTGGACAACACTTTATCCAGTGGATATCTAGCCAACCCTTGTCTTTGCTTTTGAACAATCAATTTTATCCACTGGCTAGCTGTGCACTGGATAAGTAGTTGTCCAGTGGACAACCTTATCCAGTGGATAACTTTATCCAGTATTTTGAACAACCGGGCCCTGGTTTGCCCACTTTTCATTACAGGTATAAATAGACATTGGGGAGTTATGCTGTTTTAACAATTAAAGTTTGTTTCTGAAATGTAGTTATATTTTTACCTGTATTTTAACTGTAAAATCTTGTAAAGAATTATATAATTTACTATTGAATTAAGTGAAATATGCACATTTTAACAATAAATCTTTCACAAACTCTGTAGAAATATGCTTAATTTTAATAACAAAATTTGCAAAACTTATACAATTTTGACGAAATATCTTACAAATTTGCCAAAATATGTATGATTTTGGTGAAATATCTTTAAAATGTTTAACAAAATATGCAATTTTATTTTTGGAATTGGTAAAATTATGACAGATAATTAAGTTAAATGCAACGATACTTGGAGAATAAAACGAAATTAAGGATGTCATTTAGAAATTATTTAATCTTTTGCACTTTCTTTATTGTTTAATTTTTTTCTTCAAATATATTTCATTTTAAAATTAAATGAATTAACAATTTGAAAATTGACTGTTCAGTATCCAAGCTTAATAATTGACATAATGTGAATAGTATTCTGCATCCAAGCTAGGATTTTTATGTTTCAACCACCAAAGCTGTGCTTTTGAAGCAGGCCTTGCCAGCTTATCCAAGCTGTTAATTGTGTCTATTTGAACTCTTCTCACAAATTATAAGCATTATAAATAGGAAGTTGTTTTAGTTTTGAATCATTCCTAACTCTAATCCTAACACACATTAGAAAACAACAACAACTACACAACTTGTGTACATATTAAAATATTCAATAGGGGGTCAGTTGTGATCAAATACAGAGAATAAGAACTCATGAGTCAGGACACAAGAGCCGAGACATGAGGTGTATTAATATATAAAAAAGTATTGTCAGATATATAAAGAATAGAAATAGTAACATTTTACATTTCTGTGGGTTTTTTTTAAATCTTTTTTGATATGATACGCATTTTGATGCGAATTTTCTATTCTACTTTCAGCTATCTATAACGATAAATTATTAATCACTGAAAAGTATATATTTACATATATCAATAAAGTAAGCAAAGGAAAAAAAATACAGTTCTAAATAACTTTTCAAAAACTCAAAGTTTTATGAAATAAGAGTTAATTATTTTTTCTTCTCTCTAACAATAAGGCAATCTGGCGCAATATCCCTTTGGAATACGCCATCAAACCCCAAATTAATAATAATAAAAATAATTTGAATCATTCAAACCAAGTAATGGCAAATGCTCAACTTCAAGCACTTCAGTACGTCCAGAGCAAGCTTGGCAGAGAAAGTTTGGTCGTAGGAGGTCACCGTTTCAGAGTGAAGAACAAACGCAACGACAGAGTTTACTGGCGATGTAGTATTCCAGCCTGTCCAGCAACAGTTAATACACATGAGGGTCACCCAGTCCAATTTGGTCTACCACACAACCACCCAGCCAACCAGCCTAAGATAGAGGTGATGAAAATGATGTAGACGATGAAGCAACGAGCCAAGGCAGGGGTCACTCCAATACCAACCATCTATGATAAAGAACTTATCAAACTTCGCACTCCAGAATGTAATGACGACACCAGGCAGATTATTGAGCAGCTACCAACATACTACTCCTGCAAGACAACACTCTACCACCAAAGATCAATCAACATACCAGGCCTACCCAAGACAACTACCGACATAAACCTACAATATAAATGGTGCCTTACTACTGCTGGAGACCAATTCCTTCTACCTTCTGTCTACCCACCCATGCTGATCTTTTCTACTATCAACAACCTGACACACCTAGCTGCTGCCAACACGATCTTCTGCGACGGCACCTTCTACGCATGTCCATCTCTGTTCCATCAGCTCTACACAGTCCACGCCATGGTAGATGGTTCCATGTACCCACTAGTATTCGATTTATTGCCAGGAAAAGACGAGGTCATATACACACGCTTCTTCAGCCAGATCCGACACATCGCTCAACAACACCAGTTACAACTCCAACCAGACACAGTATTCATCGACTACGAGACAACAACCAACAAGGCAGCACGCACTGTCTTCCCTGGGGTTATCGTAAAAGGCTGCTTCTTTCACTTTACTCAGTGCAATTGGCGACAGACACAGAAATGCGGACTTCAGACATACTACAAAGAGAACAACGACATCACCCGGCTTGTACGACGAGCAGCAGTTCTACCACTTGTACCACAGCACCTAACTGAAGACGTATGGCTCAACGCATTTGAAGAAATCGGAGAAGCTGACAACGTACCCGATACAACATCGTTCACCGACTATGTGACAGAGTTTTGGGTCGAAGGACACCGCTTTTTATGGAACCACTACCATACCGAGGGACCCCTTTATCCATTGTTTTGAACAACCGGGCACTGGTGGCTCTGACCTTTTCATGGTTTTGTGTATAATCAGTTAGGATGTATTGTACTCCTCTGTGCGGACCGGTGCGGACATTGACTTCTCGAAACAATTTACATAATTGTAATGCAAAATATCTGTAATCCAGAAAATTTTCAATTCACACTTGACAGGAAAGAATCGAAGCCAAGTGCTAAAAATTACAAAAAAAAAACAATTACTATCGGCGTGTGCAACACTTAGATGTTTGTATATCAACGTGGATGCGACAAAGTTTGAATACTCCAAGATACTGTGAAAGTACTTTTCTTTCTGGGTATCAATTTTCGTGGTTTGATTAAAAAGTAGAAGTTCGTGGATTCGTACATTCGTGGATTTTGTGTTTGTACCAAAAACAATTTCGTTGATTTTATATTTTCAACATAACAAGCTTCACTGGTATGAAAACTTGGAGAAAGCTTCAATACATTAGACAAATGAGCGGTGAAATACGAAATCGGAAGTGGAACGTGAATATTAACGTGCTTATTTTCTAAATTATTTTTTGACATGTAGAATCGGATGAAATCAACGTTTGAATTTCATAATTATAGATCAGTGCAAATCAGTGTTATTTAAGGGATTACAACAATTAGAAGTGTGTCACCGTTAGTGTATGGTTTTTTAAGTCAATTTTATTACCGGGAAAGTATTAAAAAAATTTCACAATTAAACATTTCTGTCGTTTCTAAACATGCATTCAAAATCAAATTATTCACAAAGATTTTCATGTAGATTATAACCCATTAAAAGGTGTCCTATTACTTATTTCTTATTAAAATTGTCAACTATCTCCTATGCAGCTGGTCCAGAAAGTCGAGGTCACCCGAGGACAGCATGGCTATATATCGATGTCAAGCTGCTTCCCAAGTTCCATTGTTCGTTGTATTCTTAATTTCGTGGATCAGCCTACCCACGAAAACCACGAAAATTGGTACCCCACGAAGTGATTTCATATTATTCATAATCTATTTTTTATAGAGGCATGTTAATATCAAATAAGTTAAGAACATTATTATCCGTTCCCTTCCGTTTTTTCAAACCGAATTTCTTTACCAACACCTGTGTATATTGAGATAATTATGTTTACATGAGAGACATTGTATATTCCTACTTGTTGTGGAAATCATTTTTAAACCGATACATACACGGTCCATGCCCAAAATGTCTACTCCGAAAATGTCTACTATTTTTTCCCCAACATATTATACAAATGTGTTTATTTAACAGTCAGTTGTAAATTACGTGCATCAAGTTCCGTTGAATGTATTATATTACTCCCAAAATGAGGTAACAAGAACTTTTAACATCAAATCAAGTAATATTTAATTTTTCAAAACGATTACACAAAATATACGTGGGCTGTGTACCAATCCATGAAGTGCTGTCGTGTTTTCCGCGACGGATTTCCACGACAATCCACGCTATATCGTGGGAAAACACGCTATACCACGCTTGGGATTGAAAAAGCACCCCACGATATGTAGTGGAAAATCGTGAGAAATGCAAAGCAAACACGCTGTGCCCTCTGTACTAACACATATTAATTAATTATGGCTTCAAAGACTTGATATCAAAAACAAATAATATCTCAATTTCAATTTCTTTAGGGTTTCAAAATTTCAGTGAAAACAGTTCGTCGGTTTGTGTAAAACACAACAAGCTCTAAAATTTTAAATTATCTGAGACAACTTTCAAGATTCCATATATGAAATTGCTTCTATGAAAGACTATTGTACGATGTTGCATTTATTTGACGACCTATGCTTCATTTTCATTTTAAACATATTTTATTCATAAATAAATGAAATGGATTGGATAGCCTCAATCCTGAAAATAACGATAGAAAGGAGAGCCTTATATGGAAATCTACAGAATAAGATTAATACGCTTTACCTGGTCAGGAGAAAATTCCATTCATAAAAATAACGCGCAGTAACGAAATGATGCAGACGGATAATTACAGAAGGTCAGTGGGCGGTGCTTAATTTTGTGTAGTGACCATTACGTCTTTAGCCGTAGAATTCCATTCATAAAAATAACGATGTAGACGATAGATAAGCTTGCAGATATTTGACCAGGCTCTCGATATATATGTGTGTGTATTTTGATTTAGCATAATTAAACACAACTGCAAGAAAGATGATTATTTATATTTTCTTCTAAAATAACGTGCAGTTACGAAACGATGGAGACGGAAAATTACAGAAGGTCAGTGGGTGGTGCTTAATTTTGTGTATTGACCATTACGTCTTTAGCCTTAGAACTTCCAAGAAAGTCTGTCAAACATAGTTCGTGGAAAAAACTTAGTTACTGTTTCAAGTTATAGATCAGCAACATCGTACAAAAATGTTATAAGCTCACGTGACCGACTATGGTTATTTAGACGGTAAGTAAATAGCTGAAGGGTTCGCGCTGGAGCGCTCACCCTTCAACGATTTACTAACCGTCTACATAACGATAGACGGTCACTAGGGAGCTTATAACTTATATCACCATGTCCTCCTGATTCCCATAAGATAAAGAAATATTTTATATGAACCAAACCATAGGTATCTCATGAATATTTCTGATGCAAGTTTAAGAAGAGATCTAAATTTCAATAAAGATATTATATAAAAAGCAATATGTAAATTATAATTTTCAGAAACATTTATTTATGATGTTCGTAGTAGAATAACAAAATATTCTCAATCATGCATATTACAAATTAACTGATCAATAGCAAGTTGTAATATTTGTAAAATTTTGGATTTGGGGCTTGTATCTGATATTCACAGATATGTGATATTTCTGCTTCTTATTTTGGTGAGGATTTTCCTTTTAATATTGAATTATATGATACTGTTCATTATTTGTAGGTTATAGTAATACTACGCAACTTGTAATGGATATTTTATTAAATCTATTTACATAAATTAAGGATTTAGATTTCATATTTAGACTGAGAAATTGTACATATTTGTAAGCAAGTTTTTAGAATTGGAATGACTGTTGTTTCTTTATCTTCTAGTGACAAGACAAGACAAGACAAGACAAGATATTTATTCTCATAAACCATAACAGAACAATGGTACAGAGAAAAACATCATTCAAATACATTTCACATATTATACACAGAGCACATGACAAGATGGATTCACATTAGTCAAACAAGTCTGTTATTGATTTGTTAAAATATACATGACCAGTGATGCTGGAATGGTGGTGACAGCTTTTTATGAGAAGAAGACAATTTTATCGTTTTACATAGTTATTTAGTGTGATCAAACCAATACCTTGCACTACATAAGCTATTTGCATTTATCGTCATAGTATATTCATTTTAGTATGAATCCTGCTTACATTTTAAGACTTTTTAAACTTTAATTTGAAAACAAAGCTTAGCGTGGGCCGGACGCCATTTTGAATTTCTTAGATTTTTTTTTTTAGATTTTTTTCATCTTTTCACTTAACTTTAATTTTGTTATTCAATAGCTACAATTTGATAAGATATATTTTACAAATACAAATCGGCAAGGGTGCTCTACTGTCCCAAGTACCATACGTGTGATCAAAACAACGCAGTGACTATATCATTGACCCAGTTTACTCGTACATGTAGAGGCTAGTGTAGCCATAAATTATAGTGACATTATAATAATACTCAATATATAAACTCTGTTGAGGTCAATCTTAAAGGTCAAGAAAGAAACTACTAAGGTAAGTAACAGAGAAGCTACTTTGACTGAGAAATAATTTATTCCTGGTAAAATATTTATAATTACGGATAGTAAAGGGAAATACATTAAACCAGTAATCCCAGGCAGATTATTATCCTATGTACATGTTATATATAAAAGTGGTGCAAACATCAACTCCGATATCGTTGATCATTTCATTATGCGAGTCAGAAGAGCCCAATGTCCTATTGTATAGATCTGGTTTGGAACTTGTGAATTGACAGATAAATCTGGCAAATATATACATACATCTCCCTATCCATATCAACAAGCAGAACATGTTCTGACAATCTACAGAGAGGTCAAATAAAGAATATTTCGCGAAAATAGACAAGCTAAATTATATTCTTGGAGTGTACATATCTCTCAGTTTACAAATAGAATAAATCTCAAGGAAGAGAATATAATACCCACACTGAAGAAACTGAAAAGAAACAAGACACTGAATTGAAATCCATTATAAAATACTTTAATGATCAACTAAAGCTGATAAATAGAGATTGGATCACAACAAAAATCAGTCAAGACCAAATTATATCGTAAAAGAAAAAAAGAATATCACATGCAAACTACAAAGTAAATCATAACCTCTTATTTGACGGAACACATACAAAAAGATCGATAGCGAGACTCTGGTTTCATCGATTAGTAAAATACGCAAGGGACGTGGGATAAATTGGACATAAAACCTACATTAGTGAATAAGGGAATCCCTGTTCACAAAAATCAAAATCAAAACTAGTAGCATATTGAATTAATCTAGGACAATATAGGAAAATAATAGGAAAGAAAAGAAAGTGAATAAGGGGAGCCCTGTTCACGACAAACAACATTTTGTATATAAATCAATAGCTGGAACCAATTTAATAACCGTAATTGTACTACAACGTTAGAAGTACTATTATATTAAGAATACAATGCAAATAAATATAGCATAGAATAAAAGGAAAAGAAATATATTGTTAATTTGTAAATGCAAATAAGGGAACCGCTGCTCACATTCAGCCATATATCAATCATACTGCTGATATAGGCACTGCTAAAAGATCACGTGCATAAAGGAGAAAAGGAATCTAGAAACTCCCAACAAACATAGACTCAAAAGTGTAAATAAAGGAAGCCCTGTTCACATAAATCTACAAAAATAGAACCTAAGTGAATATTTGTATAATCAAAAAGAAACCTGTGTCAACATAGGAACCAATATAATTTAAATTGATATTAATTTTAACAACGTGAATAAGGGAAACCCTGTTCACAAGATAGCAAGAATAAACAAAAATGGCTATGAGTAGATGGCAAAATCCAACTTATGCTATGAATGACTACCAGCTTAACTTAGAAAAATCACTGGAAAAGAAACTTATAGCAGCAAAAAG
The DNA here is from genome assembly GCA_963680875.1 of Bathymodiolus brooksi. Taxonomy (NCBI): domain Eukaryota; kingdom Metazoa; phylum Mollusca; class Bivalvia; order Mytilida; family Modiolidae; genus Bathymodiolus; species Bathymodiolus brooksi. The sequence continues at coordinate 48,632,507 of OY804580.1, read as the reverse complement.
AGTAAAAAGTTTAAATTATGAATAAACTGGAGGAGGAAGTAGACGTAGTAATATATGTACTCCACTACACTGGAGGAGGAATAGTTGTAGAAGTAGACGTAGTAATATATGTACTCCACTACACTGGAGGAGGAATAGTTGTAGAAGTAGACGTAGCAATATATGTACTCCACTACACTGGAGGAGGAATAGTTGTAGAAGTAGACGTAGCAATATATGTACTCCACTACACTGGAGGAGGAATAGTTGTAGAAGTAGACGTAGTAATATATGTACTCCACTACACTGGAGGAGGAATAGTTGTAGAAGTAGACGTAGCAATATATGTACTCCACTACACTGGAGGAGGAATAGTTGTAGAAGTAGACGTAGCAAATATATGTACTCCACTACACTGGAGGAGGAATAGTTGTAGAAGTAGACGTAGTAATATATGTACTCCACTACACTGGAGGAGGAATAGTTGTAGAAGTAGACGTAGCAATATATGTACTCCACTACACTGGAGGAGGAATAGTTGTAGAAGTAGACGTAGTAATATATGTACTCCACTACACTGGAGGAGGAATAGTTGTAGAAGTAGACGTAGCAATATATGTACTCCACTACACTGGAGGAGGAATAGTTGTAGAAGTAGACGTAGTAATATATGTACTCCACTACACTGGAGGAGGAATAGTTGTAGAAGTAGACGTAGCAATATATGTACTCCACTACACTGGAGGAGGAATAGTTGTAGAAGTAGACGTAGTAATATATGTACTCCACTACACTGGAGGAGGAATAGTTGTAGAAGTAGACGTAGTAATATATGTACTCCTCTACACTGGAGGAGGAATAGTTGTAGAAGTAGACGTAGCAATATATGTACTCCACTACACTGGAGGAGGAATAGTTGTAGAAGTAGACGTAGTAATATATGTACTCCACTACACTGGAGGAGGAATAGTTGTAGAAGTAGACGTAGCAATATATGTACTCCACTACACTGGAGGAGGAATAGTTGTAGAAGTAGACGTAGTAATATATGTACTCCACTACACTGGAGGAGGAATAGTTGTAGAAGTAGACGTAGTAATATATGTACTCCACTACACTGGAGGAGGAATAGTTGTAGAAGTAGACGTAGTAATATATGTACTCCTCTACACTGGAGGAGGAATAGTTGTAGAAGTAGACGTAGCAATATATGTACTCCACTACACTGGAGGAGGAATAGTTGTAGAAGTAGACGTAGTAATATATGTACTCCACTACACTGGAGGAGGAATAGTTGTAGAAGTAGACGTAGCAATATATGTACTCCACTACACTGGAGGAGGAATAGTTGTAGAAGTAGACGTAGTAATATATGTACTCCACTACACTGGAGGAGGAATAGTTGTAGAAGTAGACGTAGCAATATATGTACTCCACTACACTGGAGGAGGAATAGTTGTAGAAGTAGACGTAGTAATATATGTACTCCACTACACTGGAGGAGGAATAGTTGTAGAAGTAGACGTAGTAATATATGTACTCCTCTACACTGGAGGAGGAATAGTTGTAGAAGTAGACGTAGCAATATATGTACTCCACTACACTGGAGGAGGAATAGTTGTAGAAGTAGACGTAGTAATATATGTACTCCACTACACTGGAGGAGGAATAGTTGTAGAAGTAGACGTAGTAATATATGTACTCCTCTACACTGGAGGAGGAATAGTTGTAGAAGTAGACGTAGCAATATATGTACTCCACTACACTGGAGGAGGAATAGTTGTAGAAGTAGACGTAGTAATATATGTACTCCACTACACTGGAGGAGGAATAGTTGTAGAAGTAGACGTAGCAATATATGTACTCCACTACACTGGAGGAGGAATAGTTGTAGAAGTAGACGTAGCAATATATGTACTCCACTACACTGGAGGAGGAATAGTTGTAGAAGTAGACGTAGCAATATATGTACTCCACTACACTGGAGGAGGAATAGTTGTAGAAGTAGACGTAGCAATATATGTACTCCACTACACTGGAGGAGGAATAGTTGTAGAGGTAGACGTAGCAATATATGTACTCTACTACACTGGAGGAGGAATAGTTGTAGAGGTAGACGTAGCAATATATGTACTCCACTACACTGGAGGAGGAATAGTTGTAGAAGTAGACGTAGCAATATATGTACTCCACTACACTGGAGGAGGAATAGTTGTAGAAGTAGACGTAGCAATATATGTACTCCACTACACTGGAGGAGGAATAGTTGTAGAAGTAGACGTAGCAACATATGTACTCCACTACACTGGAGGAGGAATAGTTGTAGAAGTAGACGTAGTAATATATGTACTCCACTACACTGGAGGAGGAATAGTTGTAGAAGTAGACGTAGTAATATATGTACTCCTCTACACTGGAGGAGGAATAGTTGTAGAAGTAGACGTAGCAATATATGTACTCCACTACACTGGAGGAGGAATAGTTGTAGAAGTAGACGTAGTAATATATGTACTCCACTACACTGGAGGAGGAATAGTTGTAGAAGTAGACGTAGTAATATATGTACTCCACTACACTGGAGGAGGAATAGTTGTAGAAGTAGACGTAGTAATATATGTACTCCACTACACTGGAGGAGGAATAGTTGTAGAAGTAGACGTAGTAATATATGTACTCCACTACACTGGAGGAGGAATAGTTGTAGAAGTAGACGTAGTAATATATGTACTCCTCTACACTGGAGGAGGAATAGTTGTAGAAGTAGACGTAGTAATATATGTACTCCTCTACACTGGAGGAGGAATAGTTGTAGAAGTAGACGTAGCAATATATGTGCTCCACTACACTGGAGGAGGAATAGTTGTAGAAGTAGACGTAGTAATATATGTACTCCACTACACTGGAGGAGGAATAGTTGTAGAAGTAGACGTAGCAATATATGTACTCCACTACACTGGAGGAGGAATAGTTGTAGAGGTAGACGTAGTAATATATGTACTCCACTACACTGGAGGAGGAATAGTTGTAGAAGTAGACGTAGTAATATATGTACTCCACTACACTGGAGGAGGAATAGTTGTAGAGGTAGACGTAGTAATATATGTACTCCACTACACTGGAGGAGGAATAGTTGTAGAAGTAGACGTAGTAATATATGTACTCCACTACACTGGAGGAGGAATAGTTGTAGAAGTAGACGTAGTAATATATGTACTCCACTACACTGGAGGAGGAATAGTTGTAGAGGTAGACGTAGTAATATGTGTACTCCACTACACTGGAGGAGGAATAGTTGTAGAAGTAGACGTAGTAATATATGTACTCCACTACACTGGAGGAGGAATAGTTGTAGAGGTAGACGTAGTAATATATGTACTCCACTACACTGGAGGAGTAATAGTTGTAGAGGTAGACGTAGTAATATATGTACTCCACTACACTGGAGGAGGAATAGTTGTAGAAGTAGACGTAGTAATATATGTACTCCACTACACTGGAGGAGGAATAGTTGTAGAAGTAGACGTAGCAATATATGTACTCCACTACACTGGAGGAGGAATAGTTGTAGAAGTAGACGTAGTAATATATGTACTCCACTACACTGGAGGAGGAATAGTTGTAGAAGTAGACGTAGTAATATATGTACTCCACTACACTGGAGGAGGAATAGTTGTAGAAGTAGACGTAGTAATATATGTACTCCACTACACTGGAGGAGGAATAGTTGTAGAAGTAGACGTAGTAATATATGTACTCCACTACACTGGAGGAGGAATAGTTGTAGAGGTAGACGTAGTAATATATGTACTCCACTACACTGGAGGAGGAATAGTTGTAGAAGTAGACGTAGTAATATATGTACTCCACTACACTGGAGGAGGAATAGTTGTAGAGGTAGACGTAGTAATATATGTACTCCACTACACTGGAGGAGGAATAGTTGTAGAAGTAGACGTAGTAATATATGTACTCCACTACAATGGAGGAGGAATAGTTGTAGAGGTAGACGTAGTAATATATGTACTCCACTACACTGGAGGAGGAATAGTTGTAGAGGTAGACGTAGTAATATATGTAATCCACTACACTGGAGGAGGAATAGTTGTAGAAGTAGACGTAGTAATATATGTACTCCACTACACTGGAGGAGGAATAGTTGTAGAAGTAGACGTAGCAATATATGTACTCCACTACACTGGAGGAGGAATAGTTGTAGAAGTAGACGTAGTAATATATGTACTCCACTACACTGGAGGAGGAATAGTTGTAGAAGTAGACGTAGTAATATATGTACTCCACTACACTGGAGGAGGAATAGTTGTAGAAGTAGACGTAGTAATATATGTACTCCACTACACTGGAGGAGGAATAGTTGTAGAAGTAGACGTAGCAATATATGTACTCCACTACACTGGAGGAGGAATAGTTGTAGAAGTAGACGTAGCAATATATGTACTCCACTACACTGGAGGAGGAATAGTTGTAGAAGTAGACGTAGCAATATATGTACTCCACTACACTGGAGGAGGAATAGTTGTAGAGGTAGACGTAGCAATATATGTACTCCACTACACTGGAGGAGGAATAGTTGTAGAAGTAGACGTAGCAATATATGTACTCCACTACACTGGAGGAGGAATAGTTCTAGAAGTAGACGTAGCAATATATGTACTCCACTACACTGGAGGAGGAATAGTTGTAGAAGTAGACGTAGTAATATATGTACTCCACTACACTGGAGGAGGAATAGTTGTAGAAGTAGACGTAGTAATATATGTACTCCACTACACTGGAGGAGGAATAGTTGTAGAAGTAGACGTAGTAATATATGTACTCCACTACACTGGAGGAGGAATAGTTGTAGAAGTAGACGTAGTAATATATGTACTCCACTACACTGGAGGAGGAATAGTTGTAGAAGTAGACGTAGCAATATATGTACTCCACTACACTGGAGGAGGAATAGTTGTAGAAGTAGACGTAGCAATATATGTACTCCACTACACTGGAGGAGGAATAGTTGTAGAAGTAGACGTAGCAATATATGTACTCCACTACACTGGAGGAGGAATAGTTGTAGAAGTAGACGTAGTAATATGTGTACTCCACTACACTGGAGGAGGAATAGTTGTAGAAGTAGACGTAGTAATATATGTACTCCACTACACTGGAGGAGGAATAGTTGTAGAAGTAGACGTAGCAATATATGTACTCCACTACACTGGAGGAGGAATAGTTGTAGAAGTAGACGTAGTAATATATGTACTCCACTACACTGGAGGAGGAATAGTTGTAGAAGTAGACGTAGTAATATATGTACTCCACTACACTGGAGGAGGAATAGTTGTAGAAGTAGACGTAGCAATATATGTACTCCACTACACTGGAGGAGGAATAGTTGTAGAAGTAGACGTAGCAATATATGTACTCCACTACACTGGAGGAGGAATAGTTGTAGAAGTAGACGTAGTAATATATGTACTCCACTACACTGGAGGAGGAATAGTTGTAGAAGTAGACGTAGTAATATATGTACTCCTCTACACTGGAGGAGGAATAGTTGTAGAAGTAGACGTAGCAATATATGTACTCCACTACACTGGAGGAGGAATAGTTGTAGAAGTAGACGTAGCAATATATGTACTCCACTACACTGGAGGAGGAATAGTTGTAGAAGTAGACGTAGCAATATATGTACTCCACTACACTGGAGGAGGAATAGTTGTAGAAGTAGACGTAGCAATATATGTACTCCACTACACTGGAGGAGGAATAGTTGTAGAAGTAGACGTAGCAATATATGTACTCCACTACACTGGAGGAGGAATAGTTGTAGAAGTAGACGTAGCAATATATGTACTCCACTACACTGGAGGAGGAATAGTTGTAGAAGTAGACGTAGCAATATATGTACTCCACTACACTGGAGGAGGAATAGTTGTAGAAGTAGACGTAGCAATATATGTATTCCACTACACTGGAGGAGGAATAGTTGTAGAAGTAGACGTAGCAATATATGTCCTCCACTACACTGGAGGAGGAATAGTTGTAGAGGTAGACGTAGCAATATATGTACTCCACTACACTGGAGGAGGAATAGTTGTAGAAGTAGACGTAGCAATATATGTACTCCACTACACTGGAGGAGGAATAGTTGTAGAAGTAGACGTAGCAATATATGTACTCCTTAAAACAGCAGCAGTCTATTTCTATCAACTTTATCCAGACAAGGATGTCAAAGCAGACATTACAAATGTCACAGATAAAACAAGGAAAAACATAATTCAGGTCACTACAAGGCTCTCAGATAGACAAAGCCAATCAGGAGGATATACTATAAACTTTTAGCACACTACATCCAAAATGTTAGTAAATGGGGAAAATGTTTCTAAATTTATAGATGAAGATGTAAGCAGTATACAAAAAATCATAACAGAAAACTTGAAAGATAATAGAAGCTCAGATGTTAAAGCAGTTAATGAAATGATGAAAACTCAACTAGTAGTATTATTAAAGATAATGCGCAAAACCAAACAGTCTGCAAGTAGTGGTGCAAATGAACCTGTAGGGGATGCAGAAAATATAGTCTGTAATAAATGTAAACGTGCATGCCGAACAAGATCCCTATATTGTGATCTAGGAATGCGCTGGACACACTACAAATGCGAAAAGCTCAGTACGACTGAAATAGCAGCAATAGAGCAAGACAATAAAGGTAATAACAAAATTACCGAACTCCGAACAATCTTACAAAGGGAAAGTCAAAACTCATAAATATATAAACAGACAAAATCAGTCAACAACCGGAAAACTGTGAAAACCGTAATGACCCTGACTTGGTACAGGCATTTCTAAAGAAATGGTGGGTTGAATCAGATTTTAAGGCGCCAATATGAAGGAATACCAATGCAAAATCTGTAAAGCAAAGATAAAAGGAACTATATAAACATCAGTAACAAAAGATGTGGACCTCGCTAGAGATATACTAGATGAAGACAAGATATAGCTTGGAACTGTAGAAGTGATGAGCTAGATGCTTGTAGTGTTTGTAACAATATTTCCAACAAACAAACATTAGAATATAATGATGATAACCCCAAATGTACTGCATGTATTGGCATTGAACATCAATATGAACTCTTGCAACTAAATAGTGAAATCTCTAAAGACAATAAGCAAAGACCACTATTAATAGTATCTGTATACCTACCAACTAAAGGATGTCATGACTTAGAGGAATACATAGACAGTATAGATCAACATTTTGAGATATACCAAAAGTATAATTTGACACACGATATCTTAATAGGAGGAGACATAAATGAAGATCTTACCAAAAAAAGTAATGACTATAGAGCAAACTATATTAATCAGTATATAAATGATTGTCATTTGGAAATATAATTTGCAGGTAACACTTTCATAAATCCGCTGGACAACCATGCAGTGAAATTTACTATTTTCTATATAGTAAATCTTCAAATAGAAACTTCTCTAGAAAATTTATTATGGATGACTTAGTAGTAGATGTCCTAGATTATTACCCAATATCTATAAATTGCGATACTGACAGTGAGCAAAGGATTGATACAGGTACAAAGGATAGGAAAATTAAGATCAACTGGGAAAAGGTAGACAAAGAATGTTATAGTAAAATGGTAAATCAAGAAATCACCGATAGGAAAGTAATTGAGGAAGCACATAAACTTGAATCCAACTACGGAATTGAAAATATGATTATAGAAGTTAGTAATATCTTACGAGATTGTGCAAAAAAATGTAGACCACAAAAAAAGCAAAGGAAGAAATTAGGAAAACTTCAAATATGGAATAATGATATATCCAATGCAAATAAAGAAATGAAACAGACGAATATCGAATGGTGTAATGCAGGGAAACCAAATGGAAACCCTCCACTAGTAGAACATAGAAAAAAATGTAAACAACAATTTAGAAGAGTATATCGCAGTGAAATAGCTATGGGAGAACTTTGTTTAAAGGAAAAGGTAATGAACACTAGAACGAAAGATAGTAACATTGTCCATATGTTAATAAACAGACAAAGACAGTCAATCCGTGGTTGTATACAATATCTGAATATTGACAATGAAGCAATGAGTGGAAAGCAAGATATCACAAACGATTTTAGAAAACATTTCTCAAATCTGGCAGTGCCTATATTTGATTCTGATTTCAATAAAAATCTTCAGCTCTAACTGATTATGAAATTGATATAATAACAGAATTAGCTACACAAGAAGATATACCTGAACCAACATATGAAAAATTAATACTGCAATATCAGCTATGAACAAAGGAAAAACAGCAGATGTCTTTGAACTAACAGTAGAAAACATATTGTATGGTGGGGATGAACTTTCATATATTATACAGAAGAGAAGGACATATCCCTGATCTACAAAAAACAGGATTATTAACACCTATGTTCAAAAATAAAGGTTCCAAATTGCATATAGCAAATTACCGAGGTATCACTGTTAATTCAGTAGTCTGTAAGATTATAGAATCCATAATGAAGAATAGACTGAGACCTAAATGGGATCAACAACAATGTCCACGACAAAGGGGATTCACCAAAAACTCAGCCCCATTAAATGCTGTATTTATATTAGAAGAAGCCAGACAAGAAGCTCTAGATATAGGAAAACTCTTGACTGTAGTTCTAATGGATGCTAAGTCAGCTTTTGACGTAGTACACAAAAATTAACTAACGAAATAATACCATTTAGGAATACAAGACAAACACTGAACTCTAATAAAGAGCTTACATACCAACACTTCATCAGCTATCAAATTTAATGGATTAGTGTCTGAAAATTTTTATATATTACAAGGAGTCCGTCAAGGAGGACCACTAAGTGCTGACCTCTACAAAATATACATAGATCCATTGTTAAAGCAACGGATAATAGGAAGCAGCCGGCCGCGATACTGGTACTGCAATACTGGTACACAATACTGGTAATACCAGTATTTTACCAGTATCTTCCAGTATCTGCAATACTGGTACAGATACTGGTAAATACTAGTATTCCAGTATCTTCCAGAATTTTCCAGTATCTGCAATACTAGAAGATACTGGTCATTGCCAACATATGAGTATTGTAGATACCGGAAGATTCTGGGAAATACTGGTAGTACCAGTATTGCAGATACTGGAAGATTCTGGAAAATACTGGTAATACCAGTATTGCAGATACTGGAAGATTCTGGAAAATACTGGTAATACCAGTATTGCAGATAGTGGAAAATACTGGTTATACCAGTATTGCAGATATTGGAAGATTAGGTAGAATTCCGGTTAACCCGAGTTTTTATGTCTACATTATACTAAAAGAATTGAATACAATTCATACTCATACGTCATTTCTGCTGTACATAACATAAGAGGCAAAAGCCCTGTAATGTCAAAATAGTTTGCATGGTCCCTTAGAGTTTGATATATATTGGTAAGGTAATTTGACATGACTGGGCGGAGCCTAATACTAACGGTAAATACAACGAGCTGTGATTTACAGTTAGAATTAGGCTCTGCCCACTCGTGTCAAATTGCCAGATACTAGAGTTTCCAGTATTGTGTGTTTTACAATACTAGTATTACCAGTATTGCTGGATGAAGAATACTGGAGCTTCCAGTATTGTGTGTTTTACAATACTAGTATTACCAGTATTACTGGATGAAGAATACTAGAGTTTCCAGTATTGTGTGCTTTACAATACTAGTATTACCAGTATTGTTGGATGAAGAATACTGGAGCTTCCAGTATCGTGGGTTTTACAATACTAGTATTACCAGTATTGTTGGATGAAGAATACTAGAGCTTCCGGTATTGTGCATAGATCAACGATTCTGGTATTCCAGTATTGTAAATGCACGATACTGGTACATCCAGTACTGTATATGTACGATACTGGTATTACCAGTATTGTAACATTACAATACTGGTATTTCTAGTATTGTACAGTGTTACAATACTGGTATTACCATTATTGTAATATTTGCAATACTGGTATTTCCAGTATTGTGAATATTATAATACTGGTAATACTAGTATTGTAAATATTACAATACTGGTAATACCAGTATCGCGGCCGGTTGCTTCATATTATCCAAAACAACTACAACAGTCAAGATTATGCATGAAAATAGGATACATAGAATGTGGAAGAACAGCCTGTGCAGACGATATCACATTAAATTGCACTGATCCAACTGAAGCGCAAATCATGCTCAATATGGCATATAATTATAGTTGTAATGAAGAGTATAAACTCCAACCTCAAAAGAGCATGGTCATACAATTGGAAAGCAAAAAGAAAAGTAGACACAATCCAATAGAGCTGAAGTTGAAAGATACCATCTTACCAAACATGGAAAGTGTAACACATTTAGGAATACAACGTTCTAAAACAGATAAAGAAACCATTAAGAATATTGTAAATGAAAATATCCAAAAAACAAGACACACTGCGTACAGTCTGATGTCTGCAAGATTTCATGGTAACAATGGTCTTGATCCTAGCACATCTATCCATATATTACAAACATATGTTATTCCAACAATAACTTATGGCTTAGAAGTTTTGATTCCAGATAAGAAAAACAGGTCAAGGTTAGATCACTTCTTTAAAAAACTATTGAAACAAATATTGTCACTACCTCAAAATGTAGCAGACCTTGTACCATACATAGTTTCTGGTTTAATTTCAATAGAAGGACAAATTCATTTGAATATACAAACATTCATGTATAACATTTTTCTTCTTCCGGAAGATTCAAGAGAGAAAAAAATAGCCAGACGACAACTTGTAGTTAAAGATAGAAAAAGTAATAGCTGGTATAGAGAGGTAAAATCACTGCTGTGGAAATATGATTTACCAGAAATATATAGGCTATTAGAATCACCATATACAAAATGCCAATAATCCGGCATAATCAACCCAATCTTCAAATCTGGATCTGACGATAACGAGGATGCACTTAATTACAGGGGAATAACGTTGATATCAGTGTAAAGTAAAATATACTGCAATGTCCTGAACACTCGTTTAAACTCGTGGCTTGATGGAAATAATGTACTTTGTGAGGAACAGAATGGTTTCCGAGAGAAACGTAGCTATCACGTGGATACATATGGCTTCAGTGGAGATTAGGTGAGCTATCTATATATCGAATGGTAATTAACACCTTATCATTACTTTGCAATAAACAATCGTGAAATATACATGTGTACTAGTGTTAATTATGTCCTACAGCTATCAAGAGACGTTAAATGGTGAATCGTTATGTCACTACAAATCAAAATTAAGTGTAAACTGTAAAGAGTGCCCTTACAAATTAATACAAGTTACCAGCAAGGTGTTTAGGAAAACAATCCGTACAAGTGGCCAGATCTTTAGTATGGGGATGTGTATTCATACCTGATAGAAAATCCTTGTACATTACCCTTTTTTTAAATAATTTATGACTCGATATCTTTATCATAAATGATTATTATTAATAAATAAGTAATGTATATATCATTAGGTAAACGGACAGAAAGTCACAGGACAAAAAGTCACAAAACTCCTAGGACAAAAAGTCACAATCTATATGTTTTACCCTGGCGGACAAAAAGTCACATATGTATAATAAAAAGAACCTGCATCAATTAACAAAATAGGGATTTTAATTGATTGGAGTGACAATAAAGCCATACATGTAAACATTTTAATAATCAGGTGTGTTTTGACATCTGTTTGTTTTCATAGAAACTATAGATCAAAAATCTGATTTTCAAAGTGTTTTATTCCATACATTTTTTTTAAATAATTAAAATTAAGTATGAATATAATTTGAAAGCAAAAATGAGCATAAAATTGAATTGTGACTTTTTGTCCTATAGTTACTCGTAATACATGGGGCGAATCATTTTACAAAATTGTTGATTGTGACTTTTTGTCCTAGTGATAAGCTCCTATGCAAAATTTAAACTGTGACTTTTTGTCCTGTGACTTTTCGTCCGTGACTTTTTGTCTGTGACTTTTTGTCCTATGACTTTCTGTCCTACATTCTATCATTATCACTTAGCATGTGAAATGTACCTACAAATGTCACTATATCGTAATAAGGATTAACGTCTCAAATATATATATTAATGAAAAGACAGAAATTATTACATATCATGAAACTTAGAAATGTTTTTTATTGGAAGCAAACTCCTCCCATAAATTATTATGAACAACAAAGTCAACTGTCTGAGTCCACCATGGCATGGATATAGACATGGAATCGTGTTGTAAATGGTTATCATGATTATTAAATCAGATCATTGATGAAATAAAACTTAAATGAATAATTACTATTTTTTTAAATATTAAAACATATTATTTTTTTATTTCAAAGTTGTAAAGTAAATGAAAGCTAAAAGCTTGAATTTACTTCACTCTTATAATGAATTTTTAATTTCATTTAAAATAAAGATTAAAAAAATATATTTTATGATGATGATGGCTGATTAAAATTGTTTGTCATGTAGTAAATCTGTCGGTTGTAATATACAGGATGTAACCAATTACTGATTATATAGGAAGAACACCTACTGTGAAGCCATCTATTTTGAGATGCCATTCAATGAAAATAACAACCTGACCATATTGTTACATAATAAGATAAGAATTAGATAAGACATTAAAATTTATAGAAGTCATGTATGTTTTTTAATGAAAATTAATTAACACATTAAGTCACATTTCATTTATTTAGCCTACCTTGGGCCAGTTATCAATTAAAAAGACAAAAATTGTTTTTAAAAAATCTACCTAAATAACGATATTGTGATTGGTATTTCTTAATAAATTGTATTAAAAATCATTTTAATTTGTGAATTAATCAACTTTCTGTTTACATATTTATTTTCAATAACATTTCTTTGTTATTTCATCCCATTTTCCTTAATTTAACTTATGCATATCCATATTTATTCAATCTTATGTTAACAGCAAGTTACATGTGTCGACCCTATATATACTATTATTATCCACAATAAATTCAGGAAAAAAGAGATGACATAATATTTTTTTTTATTAAAAATAAATAAGTACTCAGAAAGGGGGTGGTAATTCCATGTCACGAGTGCCTGTGTTAACAATAATTAAACAAAGTCACTTTTATTTTCCCACATACATAAATGTGTATTGTGACATTTTATTGTTATAACATTATTTAACCCAAAATATTGATTGTGACGTTTTGTCCTATGAAATTGTGACTTTATATCCTGTTACTTTCTGTCCGTATACCCAAATTAATACTATTGCCTGTATAGTACTCTACTTATTTGTATACTGACTACTATTATTAAGGGAAACCTTTTGTGTAATATATTTCTGAAGATAATATAAGGACAAATTGAGTAACAATTTCTCATTTATTTTAGGTATATTCACCAGAGAAAGCTACAACCAAGAGCAATCTACACACATCATCCTCAAAGCTGATGTCACACCATCCTTGAGCGTGTTGTTAAAAGTTGTTTTTATTATTATTTCACTTATCCAGTGATTTAAGAGTATTGTATGGTGTTTTTTTTTAATAATATTGATATGATGTAAATATATGACGTGCTGAGAAATAAACCTTCAATGAAGAAAAACTTTATCTTTGTTTTGTACTTAAAATCAAGGATGCACTTTTGAAGCAAAATGTTCTCATAATTTGAAGATATTTATTGCAATCAAATGTTCAGTTGAGTATTTTACTGTATGCGGACGATATTGCTGTGATCGCCCCAGATGAGTCAAAGTTACAGTTAATGTTAAACGACGTTGCCGCGTGGTGCCGAGACTGGAAACACCAAATCAATCGTACTAAAACAAAGATTGTGCATTTTAGGAACGCATCCGTACATCAATCACAACATCTATTCTACTGTGGGACTCACAACCTGGACTACACAAATTCTTATAAGTATTTAGGACTCTGGTTTGATGAACATTTATCTATGGATAAGTCAGTAAAGGAACTTTCTAAGTCAGTAAGTAGAGCCCTTGATGCTCTTTTCGGGAAATCTCGTTCGCACAATGTGATTAAAAACGTTCAAACAAAGGCAGCTAAATACTTCCTTGCTGTAGGGAAAAGAACTTCCAATGTATCTGTTCGCGGTAACTTAGGACTAACCACATGTTTTACGAAGCAGAAACTCGTATACGATTAAAGTGCAAGCGTGTGAGAACAGATGACGATAGACTTACTTCAAGAGTAGCGAATTGGGCATCGCGCCGTAGGAAAGGCTGGCATTTTCAAGTGGACAAATTTATAAGTGAAATAGACGCTTCTGATGTAATAACAAACGTGCTAATAAGTGTAAAGACAGCGACACGTATACTTCATAACCAGCTGACTACTTTAGATCAGAATCAATTTGTAAGAGGTTTAAATGACGATAGAATGAACATCAACGGGAACAAATTACGAACTTTTCGCCTTTATAAGACTTCCGTTCAAACCGAACATTACGTATCATGTCAGCTTCCACGAACCACCAGACGTACAATGGCATTATTTCGGAGTGGGGCACTACCATCAGCTGTGGAGACAGGAAGATATTCCAGGCCGCAAATCCCTCTAAATGAAAGACTTTGTAAATATTGCAATGCGAACTCTGTGGAAAACGAAATTCATTTGTTAGATGCTTTGTCCATTATTTTCAGACATTCGATATGACATTTTCCAAAAGGCACTTAAATTTATCAATAACTTTAATATGATGAATGTTGAGAACAAATGTATTGAGCTTATGAACTGTGACAAAATACAAAATACAAAATACATAAATTTTCTACATGGAGGAAAATATTTTTATGAAACTTAATTTTTTCATTGGACACTTTTATTTATTCAGTAATATATCATGTATTTATATATATTTTTTTAAATATGACAATTTAAGATATTTTTCAATAATGATAGCAGATTTTAAAATTCTAGTTTTTTAATAAGTTTCAATTATTTGTTTTTTTAATTTTAAATTATATTGAGATTTTTACTAGTAATTTTTAATGAGATTTTCATAGCTTACAAGGAACAAGTTGGGTTTTACATAAAGATGCATTATCTGCCAAAATCGTAATTTTTTGTTACCCATAAAAACTATCAGATATGATTGATGCCTTAATAAAACGTGTTTCTATAACTTATAAATTTATGAAATGTACGCGCATCGGGGAAAAAAGGTGCAACTGCTCGTGTTTTGAAATCGATCAAGAAATAGACGCCATCTTATTAATTATCGGCATTGTTTACGGAGTTTGCCGAATCGTCATTAAATCAATACAACAATGCACTTATTTATTATTTTCTGTGAATCTGCTTTTAATCGGCGTTAATTACGGACAAAGAACCATACAAGTTTGCAGATAATAAGCGACTAAATACAAATTATTCGTTTTTATCTGTCACACATAAGGTCAGTTGCATACGAGAAAGAGGGGTGAAATCATTTGCTTGCAAGGAAATAATAAATCGATGGTAATTTTTGTTCTCAAAAGGCGAAAAGTGGTACGATAAGCTGTTCAATGTGAAATATTTACCTTTATTTCATCATTTTAAAGCTATTTACCAATTTCCAAAATACATAATTTTATTGGTAAAAATCGTAGCTAATGCCGCTTTAAAGTTTTTAGAAACTTGTATCCATTTATATTATGTTGAATGTGTTTTTATTGTAAATATAGTGTCCCGTAAGTCTATAAAGGCTGGGTACTGATCTCGTAAGTCTATAAAGGCTGGGTACTGATCTCGTAAGTCTACAAAGGCTGGGTACTGATTTCATAAGTCTATAAAGGCTGGGTACTGATCTCATTTTATTGTAAATAGAGTGTCTCATAAGTCTATAAAGGCTGGGTACTGATCTCATTTTATTGTAAATAGAGTGTCACGTGTCTATAAAGGCTAGGTACTGATCTCATTTTATTGTAAATATAGTGTCTCGTAAGTCTATAAAGGCTGGGTACTGATCTCGTTTAATTGTAAATATAGTGTCTCGTAAGTCTATAAAGGCTGGGTACTGATCTCATTTTATTGTAAATAGAGTGTCTCGTAAGTCTATAAAGGCTGGGTACTGATCTCATTTTATTGTAAATAGAGTGTCTCGTAAGTCAATAAAGGCTGGGTACTGATATCATTTTATTGTAAATAGAGTGTCTCGTAAGTCTATAAAAGCTGGGCATTGATATCGTTTTATTGTAAATATAGTGTCTCGTAAGTCTGTAGAGGCTGGGTACTGATCTCATTTTATTGTAAATAGAGTGCCTCGTAAGTCTATAAAGGCTGAATACTGATCTCATTTTATTGTAAATATAGTGTCTGGTAAGTATATAAAGGCTGGGTACTGATATCATTTTATTGTAAATATAGTGTCTCGTAAGTCTATTAAGGCTGGGTACTG
The DNA here is from genome assembly GCA_963680875.1 of Bathymodiolus brooksi. NCBI lineage: Eukaryota > Metazoa > Mollusca > Bivalvia > Mytilida > Modiolidae > Bathymodiolus > Bathymodiolus brooksi. Next base: position 48,616,080 of record OY804580.1, on the reverse strand, counting down.
ATCTCATTTTATTGTAAATATAGTGTCTCGTAAGTCTATAAAGGCTGGGTACTGATCTCATTATATTGTAATTATAGTGTCTCGTAATTCTGTAAAGGCTGGGTACTGATCTCATTTTATTGTAAATAGAGTGTCTCGTAAGTCAATAAAGGCTGGGTACTGATTTCATTTTATTGTAAATAGAGTGTCTCGTAATTCTATGAAGGCTTGGTACTGATCCCATTTTATTGTAAATAGAGTGTCTCGTAAGTCTATAAAGGCTGGGTACTGATCTCGTTTAATTGTAAATATAGTGTCTCGTAAGTCTATAAAGGCTGGGTACTGATCTCATTTTATTGTAAATATAGTGTCTCGTAAGTCTATAAAAGCTGGGTACTGATCTCATTTTATTGTAAATAGAGTGTCTCGTAAGTCAATAAAGGCTGGGTACTGATATCATTTTATTGTAAATAGAGTGTCTCGTAAGTCTATAAAAGCTGGGCATTGATATCGTTTTATTGTAAATATAGTGTCTCGTAAGTCTGTAGAGGCTGGGTACTGATCTCATTTTATTGTAAATAGAGTGCCTCGTAAGTCTATAAAGGCTGAATACTGATCTCATTTTATTGTAAATATAGTGTCTGGTAAGTATATAAAGGCTGGGTACTGATATCATTTTATTGTAAATATAGTGTCTCGTAAGTCTATTAAGGCTGGGTACTGATCTCATTTTATTGTAAATATAGTGTCTCGTAAGTCTATAAAGGCTGGGTACTGATCTCATTATATTGTAATTATAGTGTCTCGTAATTCTGTAAAGGCTGGGTACTGATCTCATTTTATTGTAAATAGAGTGTCTCGTAAGTCAATAAAGGCTGGGTACTGATTTCATTTTATTGTAAATAGAGTGTCTCGTAATTCTATGAATGCTTGGTACTGATCCCATTTTATTGTAAATAGAGTGTCTCGTCAGTCTATAAAGGCTGGGTACTGATCTCGTTTAATTGTAAATATAGTGTCTCGTAAGTCTATAAAGGCTGGGTACTGATCTCATTTTATTGTAAATAGAGTGTCTCGTAAGTCTATAAAGGCTGGGTACTGATCTCATTTTATTGTAAATAGAGTGTCTCGTAAGTCAATAAAGGCTCGGTACTGATATCATTTTATTGTAAATAGAGTGTCTCGTAAGTCTATAAAAGCTGGGCATTGATATCGTTTTATTGTAAATATAGTGTCTCGTAAGTCTGTAGAGGCTGGGTACTGATCTCATTTTATTGTAAATAGAGTGCCTCGTAAGTCTATAAAGGCTGAATACTGATCTCATTTTATTGTAAATATAGTGTCTGGTAAGTATATAAAGGCTGGGTACTGATATCATTTTATTGTAAATATAGTGTCTCGTAAGTCTATTAAGGCTGGGTACTGATCTCATTTTATTGTAAATATAGTGTCTCGTAAGTCTATAAAGGCTGGGTACTGATCTCATTATATTGTAATTATAGTGTCTCGTAATTCTGTAAAGGCTGGGTACTGATCTCATTTTATTGTAAATAGAGTGTCTCGTAATTCTATGAAGGATTGGTACTGACACCATTTTATTGTAAATAGAGTGTCTCATGTTCACAAAGGCTGGGTACTGATCTCATTTTATTGTAAATATAGTGTCTCGTAAGTCTATAAAGGATGGGTACTGATCTCATTTTATTGTAAATATAGTGTCTCGTAAGTCTATAAAGGCTGGGTACTGATTTCATTTTATTGTAAATAGAGTGTCTCGTAAGTCAATAAAGGCTGGGTACTGATTTCATTTTATTGTAAATAGAGTGTCTCGTAATTCTATGAAGGCTTGGTACTGATCCCATTTTATTGTAAATAGAGTGTCTCATGTCCATAAAGGCTGGGTACGGATCTCATTTTATTGTAAATATAGTGTCTCGTAAGTCAATAAAGGATGGGTACTGATCTCATTTTATTGTAAATATAGTGTCTCGTAAGTCTATAAAGGCTGGGTACTAATCTCATTGTATTGTAAAGATAGTGTCTCGTACGTCTATAAAGGCTGGGTACTTATCTCATTTTATTGTAAATATAGTGTTTCGTAAGTCTATAAAGCATGGGTAGTAATCTCATTTTATTGTAAATATAGTGTCTCGTAAGTCTATAGAGGCTGGGTACGGATCTCATTTTATTGTAAATATAGCGTCTTGTAAGTCTATAAAGGCTGGGTACTGATCTCGTAAGTCTACAAAGGCTGGGAACTGATTTCATAAGTCTATAAAGGCTGGTTACTGATCTCATTTTATTGTAAATAGAGTGTCTCATAAGTCTATAAAGGCTGGGTACTGATCTCATTTTATTGTAAATATAGTGTCTCGTAAGTCTATAAAGGATGGGTACTGATCTCATTTTATTGTAAATATAGTGTCTCGTAAGTCTATAAAGGCTGGGTACTGATCTCGTTTTATTGTAAATGTAGTGTCTCGTAAGTCTATAAAGGCTGGGTACTGATCTCATTTTATTGTAAATAGAGTGTCTCGTAAGTATATAAAGGCTGGATACTGATCTCATTTTATTGTAAATAGAGTGTCTCGTAAGTCTATAAAGGCTGAATACTGATCTCATTTTATTGTAAATATAGTGTCTGGTAAGTCTAAAAAGGCTGGGTACTGATATCATTTTATTGTAAATATAGTGTCTCGTAAGTCTATAAAGGCTGGGTACTGATCTCATTTTATTGTAAATATAGTGTCTCGTAAGTCTATAAAGGCTGGGTACTGATCTCATTTTATTGTAATTATAGTGTCTCGTAAGTCTGTAAAGGCTTGGTACTGATCTCATTTTATTGTAAATAGAGTGTCTCGTAAGTCTATAAAGGCTGGGTACTGATTTCATTTTATTGTGAATAGAGTGTCTCGTAAGTCTATAAAGGCTGGGTACTGATATCATTTTATTGTCAATAGAGTGTCTCGTAATTCTATGAAAGCTTGGTACTGATCCCATTTTATTGTAAATAGAATGTCTCATGTCCATAAAGGCTGGGTACTGATCTCATTTTATTGTAAATATAGTGTATCGTAAGTCTATAAAGGATGGGTACTAATCTCATTTTATTGTAAATATAGTGTCTCCTAAGTCTATAAAGGCTGGGTACGGATCTCATTTTATTGTAAATATAGTGTCTTGTAAGTCTATAAAGGCTGGGTACTGATCTCGTAAGGCTACAAAGGCTGGGTACTGATTTCATAAGTCTATAAAGGCTGGGTACTGATCTCATTTTATTGTAAATAGAGTGTCTCATAAGTCTATAAAGGCTGGGTACTGATCTCATTTTATTATAAATAGAGTGTCACGTGTCTATAAAGGCTGGGTACTGATCTCATTTTATTGTAAATATAGTGTCTCGTAAGTCTATAAAGGCTGGGTACTGATCTCATTTTATTGTAAATATAGTGTCTCGTAAGTCTATAAAGGCTGGGTACTGATCTCGTTTTATTGTAAATATAGTGTCTCGTAAGTCTATAAAGGCTGGGTACTGATGTCATTTCATTGTAAATATAGTGTCTGGTAAGTCTATAAAGGCTGGGTACTGATATCATTTTATTGTAAATATAGTGTCTCGTAAGTCTATAAAGGCTGGGTACTGATCTCATTTTATTGTAAATATAGTGTCTCGTAAGTCTATAAAGGCTGGGTACTGATCTCATTTTATTGTAATTATAGTGTCTCGTAAGTCTGTAAAGGCTGGGTACTGATCTCATTTTATTGTAAATAGAGTGTCTCGTAAGTCTATAAAGGCTGGGTACTGATTTCATTTTATTGTAAATAGAGTGTCTCGTAAGTCTATAAAGGTTGGGTACTGATATCATTTTATTGTCAATAGAGTGTCTCGTAATTCTATGAAGGCTTGGTACTGATCCCATTTTATTGTAAATAGAGTGTCTCATGTCCATAAAGGCTGGGTACTGATCTCATTTTATTGTAAATAGAGTGTCTCGTAAGTCTATAAAGGCTGGGTACTGATTTCATTTTATTGTAAAGAGAGTGTCTCGTAAGTCTATAAAGACTGGGTACTGATATCATTTTATTGTCAATAGAGTGTCTCATGTCCATAAAGGGTGGGTACTGATCTCATTTTATTGTAAATAGAGTGTCTCGTAAGTCTATAAAGGCTGGGTACTGATCCCATTTTATTGTAAATAGAGTGTCTCATGTCCATAAAGGATGTGTACTGATCTCATTTTATTGTAAATATAGTGTCTCGTAAGACTATAAATGATGGGTACTGATCTCATTTTATTGTAAATATAGTGTCTCGTAAGTCTATAAAGGCTGGGTACGGATCTCATTTTATTGTAAATATAGTGTCTTGTAAGTCTATAAAGGCTGGGTACTGATCTCGTAAGACTACAAAGGCTGGGTACTGATTTCATAAGTCTATAAAGGCTGGGTACTGATCTCATTTTATTGTAAATAGAGTGTCTCATAAGTCTATAAAGGCTGGGTACTGATCTCATTTTATTGTAAATAGAGTGTCACGTGTCTATAAAGGCTGGGTACTGATCTCATTTTATTGTAAATATAGTGTCTCGTAAGTCTATAAAGGCTGGGTACTGATCTCATTTTATTGTAAATATAGTGTCTCGTAAGTCTATAAAGGCTGGGTACTGATCTCGTTTTATTGTAAATATAGTGTCTCGTAAGTCTATAAAGGCTGGATACTGATCTCATTTTATTGTAAATATAGTATCTGGTAAGTCTATAAAGGCTGGGTACTGATATCATTTTATTGTAATTATAGTGTCTCGTAAGTCTGTAAAGACTGGGTACTGATCTCATTTTATTGTAAATAGAGTGTCTCGTAAGTCTATAAAGGCTGGGTACTGATATCATTTTATTGTCAATAGAGTGTCTCGTAATTCTATGAAGGATTGGTACTGACACCATTTTATTGTAAATAGAGTGTCTCATGTTCACAAAGGCTGGGTACTGATCTCATTTTATTGTAAATATAGTGTCTCGTAAGTCTATAAAGGATGGGTACTGATCTCATTTTATTGTAAATATAGTGTCTCGTAAGTCTATAAAGGCTGGGTACTGATTTCATTTTATTGTAAATAGAGTGTCTCGTAAGTCTATAAAGGCTGGGTACTGATATCATTTTATTGTCAATAGAGTGTCTCGTAATTCTATGAAAGCTTGGTACTGATCCCATTTTATTGTAAATAGAATGTCTCATGTCCATAAAGGCTGGGTACTGATCTCATTTTATTGTAAATATAGTGTCTCGTAAGTCTATAAAGGATGGGTACTAATCTCATTTTATTGTAAATATAGTGTCTCGTAAGTCTATAAAGGCTGGGTACGGATCTCATTTTATTGTAAATATAGTGTCTTGTAAGTCTATAAAGGCTGGGTACTGATCTCGTAAGACTACAAAGGCTGGGTACTGATTTCTTAAGTCTATAAAGGCTGGGTACTGATCTCATTTTATTGTAAATAGAGTGTCTCATTAGTCTATAAAGGCTGGGTACTGATCTCATTTTATTGTAAATAGAGTGTCACGTGTCTATAAAGGCTGGGTACTGATCTCATTTTATTGTAAATATAGTGTCTCGTAAGTCTATAAAGGCTGGGTACTGATCTCATTTTATTGTAAATTTAGCGTGTCGTAAGTCTATAAAGGCTGGGTACTGATCTCATTTCATTGTAAATATAGTGTCTGGTAAGTCTATAAAGGCTGGGTACTGATATCATTTTATTGTAAATATAGTGTCTCGTAAGTCTATAAAGGCTGGGTACTGATCTCATTTTATTGTAAATATAGTGTCTCGTAAGTCTATAAAGGCTGGGTACTGATCTCATTTTATTGTAATTATAGTGTCTCGTAAGTCTGTAAAGGCTGGGTACTGATCTCATTTTATTGTAAATAGAGTGTCTCGTAAGTCTATAAAGGCTGGGTACTGATTTCATTTTATTGTAAATAGAGTGTCTCGTAAGTCTATAAAGGTTGGGTACTGATATCATTTTATTGTCAATAGAGTGTCTCGTAATTCTATGAAGGCTTGGTACTGATCCCATTTTATTGTAAATAGAGTGTCTCATGTCCATAAAGGCTGGGTACTGATCTCATTTTATTGTAAATAGAGTGTCTCGTAAGTCTATAAAGGCTGGGTACTGATTTCATTTTATTGTAAAGAGAGTGTCTCGTAAGTCTATAAAGACTGGGTACTGATCCCATTTTATTGTAAATAGAGTGTCTCATGTCCATAAAGGGTGGGTACTGATCTCATTTTATTGTAAATAGAGTGTCTCGTAAGTCTATAAAGGCTGGGTACTGATCCCATTTTATTGTAAATAGAGTGTCTCATGTCCATAAAGGATGGGTACTGATCTCATTTTATTGTAAATATAGTGTCTCGTAAGACTATAAAGGATGGGTACTGATCTCATTTTATTGTAAATATAGTGTCTCGTAAGTCTATAAAGGCTGGGTACGGATCTCATTTTATTGTAAATATAGTGTCTTGTAAGTCTATAAAGGCTGGGTACTGATCTCGTAAGACTACAAAGGCTGGGTACTGATTTCATAAGTCTATAAAGGCTGGGTACTGATCTCATTTTATTGTAAATAGAGTGTCTCATAAGTCTATAAAGGCTGGGTACTGATCTCATTTTATTGTAAATAGAGTGTCACGTGTCTATAAAGGCTGGGTACTGATCTCATTTTATTGTAAATATAGTGTCTCGTAAGTCTATAAAGGCTGGGTACTGATCTCATTTTATTGTAAATATAGTGTCTCGTAAGTCTATAAAGGCTGGGTACTGATCTCGTTTTATTGTAAATATAGTGTCTCGTAAGTCTATAAAGGCTGGATACTGATCTCATTTTATTGTAAATATAGTATCTGGTAAGTCTATAAAGGCTGGGTACTGATATCATTTTATTGTAATTATAGTGTCTCGTAAGTCTGTAAAGACTGGGTACTGATCTCATTTTATTGTAAATAGAGTGTCTCGTAAGTCTATAAAGGCTGGGTACTGATATCATTTTATTGTCAATAGAGTGTCTCGTAATTCTATGAAGGATTGGTACTGACACCATTTTATTGTAAATAGAGTGTCTCATGTTCACAAAGGCTGGGTACTGATCTCATTTTATTGTAAATATAGTGTCTCGTAAGTCTATAAAGGATGGGTACTGATCTCATTTTATTGTAAATATAGTGTCTCGTAAGTCTATAAAGGCTGGGTACTGATTTCATTTTATTGTAAATAGAGTGTCTCGTAAGTCTATAAAGGCTGGGTACTGATATCATTTTATTGTCAATAGAGTGTCTCGTAATTCTATGAAAGCTTGGTACTGATCCCATTTTATTGTAAATAGAATGTCTCATGTCCATAAAGGCTGGGTACTGATCTCATTTTATTGTAAATATAGTGTCTCGTAAGTCTATAAAGGATGGGTACTAATCTCATTTTATTGTAAATATAGTGTCTCGTAAGTCTATAAAGGCTGGGTACGGATCTCATTTTATTGTAAATATAGTGTCTTGTAAGTCTATAAAGGCTGGGTACTGATCTCGTAAGACTACAAAGGCTGGGTACTGATTTCTTAAGTCTATAAAGGCTGGGTACTGATCTCATTTTATTGTAAATAGAGTGTCTCATTAGTCTATAAAGGCTGGGTACTGATCTCATTTTATTGTAAATAGAGTGTCACGTGTCTATAAAGGCTGGGTACTGATCTCATTTTATTGTAAATATAGTGTCTCGTAAGTCTATAAAGGCTGGGTACTGATCTCATTTTATTGTAAATATAGCGTGTCGTAAGTCTATAAAGGCTGGGTACTGATCTCGTTTTATTGTAAATATAGTGTCTCGTAAGTCTATAAAGGCTGGGTACTGATCTCATTTTATTGTAAATATAGTGTCTGGTAAGTCTATAAAGGCTGGGTACTGATATCATTTTATTGTAAATATAGTGTCTCGTAAGTCTATAAAGGCTGGGTACTGATCTCATTTTATTGTAAATATAGTGTCTCGTAAGTCTGTAGAGGCTGGGTACTGATCTCATTTTATTGTAAATAGAGTGTCTCGTAAGTCTATAAAGGCTGGGTACTGATTTCATTTTATTGTAAATAGAGTGTCTCGTAAGTCTATAAAGGCTGGGTACTGATATCATTTTATTGTCAATAGAGTGTCTCGTAATTCTATGAAGGCTTGGTACTGATCCCATTTTATTGTAAATAGAGTGTCTCATGTCCATAAAGGCTGGGTACTGATCTCATTTTATTGTAAATAGAGTGTCTCGTAAGTCTATAAAGGCTGGGTACTGATTTCATTTTATTGTAAAGAGAGTGTCTCGTAAGTCTATAAAGGCTGGGTACTGATATCATTTTATTGTCAATAGAGTGTCTCATGTCCATAAAGGGTGGGTACTGATCTCATTTTATTGTAAATATAGTGTCTCGTAAGTCTATAAAGGCTGGGTACTGATCCCATTTTATTGTAAATAGAGTGTCTCATGTCCATAAAGGGTGGGTACTGATCTCTATTTATTGTAAATATAGTGTCTCGTAAGACTATAAAGGATGGATACTGATCTCATTTTATTGTAAATATAGTGTCTCGTAAGTCTATAAAGGCTGGGTACTAATCTCATTTTATTGTAAATAGAGTGTCTCGTAAGTCTATAAAGGCTGGGTACGGATCTCATTTTATTGTAAATATAGTGTCTTGTAAGTCTATAAGGCTGGGTACTGATCTCGTAAGACTACAAAGGCTGGGTACTGATTTCATAAGTCTATAAAGGCTGGGTACTGATCTCATTTTATTGTAAATAGAGTGTCTCATAAGTCTATAAAGGCTGGGTACTGATCTCATTTTATTGTAAATAGAGTGTCACGTGTCTATAAAGGCTGGGTACTGATCTCATTTTATTGTAAATATAGTGTCTCGTAAGTCTATAAAGGCTGGGTACTGATCTCATTTTATTGTAAATAGAGTGTCTCGTAAGTCTATAAAGGCTGGGTACTGATCCCATTTTATTGTAAATAGAGTGTCTCATGTCCATAAAGGATGGGTACTGATCTCATTTTATTGTAAATAGAGTGTCTCGTAAGACTATAAAGGATGGGTACTGATCTCATTTTATTGTAAATATAGTGTCTCGTAAGTCTATAAAGGCTGGGTACGGATCTCATTTTATTGTAAATATAGTGTCTTGTAAGTCTATAAAGGCTGGGTACTGATCTCGTAAGACTACAAAGGCTGGGTACTGATTTCATAAGTCTATAAAGGCTGGGTACTGATCTCATTTTATTGTAAATAGAGTGTCTCATAAGTCTATAAAGGCTGGGTACTGATCTCATTTTATTGTAAATAGAGTGTCACGTGTCTATAAAGGCTGGGTACTGATCTCATTTTATTGTAAATATAGTGTCTCGTAAGTCTATAAAGGCTGGGTACTGATCTCATTTTATTGTAAATATAGTGTCTCGTAAGTCTATAAAGGCTGGGTACTGATCTCGTTTTATTGTAAATATAGTGTCTCGTAAGTCTATAAAGGCTGGATACTGATCTCATTTTATTGTAAATATAGTATCTGGTAAGTCTATAAAGGCTGGGTACTGATATCATTTTATTGTAATTATAGTGTCTCGTAAGTCTGTAAAGACTGGGTACTGATCTCATTTTATTGTAAATAGAGTGTCTCGTAAGTCTATAAAGGCTGGGTACTGATATCATTTTATTGTCAATAGAGTGTCTCGTAATTCTATGAAGGATTGGTACTGACACCATTTTATTGTAAATAGAGTGTCTCATGTTCACAAAGGCTGGGTACTGATCTCATTTTATTGTAAATATAGTGTCTCGTAAGTCTATAAAGGATGGGTACTGATCTCATTTTATTGTAAATATAGTGTCTCGTAAGTCTATAAAGGCTGGGTACTGATTTCATTTTATTGTAAATAGAGTGTCTCGTAAGTCTATAAAGGCTGGGTACTGATATCATTTTATTGTCAATAGAGTGTCTCGTAATTCTATGAAAGCTTGGTACTGATCCCATTTTATTGTAAATAGAATGTCTCATGTCCATAAAGGCTGGGTACTGATCTCATTTTATTGTAAATATAGTGTCTCGTAAGTCTATAAAGGATGGGTACTAATCTCATTTTATTGTAAATATAGTGTCTCGTAAGTCTATAAAGGCTGGGTACGGATCTCATTTTATTGTAAATATAGTGTCTTGTAAGTCTATAAAGGCTGGGTACTGATCTCGTAAGACTACAAAGGCTGGGTACTGATTTCTTAAGTCTATAAAGGCTGGGTACTGATCTCATTTTATTGTAAATAGAGTGTCTCATTAGTCTATAAAGGCTGGGTACTGATCTCATTTTATTGTAAATAGAGTGTCACGTGTCTATAAAGGCTGGGTACTGATCTCATTTTATTGTAAATATAGTGTCTCGTAAGTCTATAAAGGCTGGGTACTGATCTCATTTTATTGTAAATATAGCGTGTCGTAAGTCTATAAAGGCTGGGTACTGATCTCGTTTTATTGTAAATATAGTGTCTCGTAAGTCTATAAAGGCTGGGTACTGATCTCATTTTATTGTAAATATAGTGTCTGGTAAGTCTATAAAGGCTGGGTACTGATATCATTTTATTGTAAATATAGTGTCTCGTAAGTCTATAAAGGCTGGGTACTGATCTCATTTTATTGTAAATATAGTGTCTCGTAAGTCTGTAGAGGCTGGGTACTGATCTCATTTTATTGTAAATAGAGTGTCTCGTAAGTCTATAAAGGCTGGGTACTGATTTCATTTTATTGTAAATAGAGTGTCTCGTAAGTCTATAAAGGCTGGGTACTGATATCATTTTATTGTCAATAGAGTGTCTCGTAATTCTATGAAGGCTTGGTACTGATCCCATTTTATTGTAAATAGAGTGTCTCATGTCCATAAAGGCTGGGTACTGATCTCATTTTATTGTAAATAGAGTGTCTCGTAAGTCTATAAAGGCTGGGTACTGATTTCATTTTATTGTAAAGAGAGTGTCTCGTAAGTCTATAAAGGCTGGGTACTGATATCATTTTATTGTCAATAGAGTGTCTCATGTCCATAAAGGGTGGGTACTGATCTCATTTTATTGTAAATAGAGTGTCTCGTAAGTCTATAAAGGCTGGGTACTGATCCCATTTTATTGTAAATAGAGTGTCTCATGTCCATAAAGGGTGGGTACTGATCTCTATTTATTGTAAATATAGTGTCTCGTAAGACTATAAAGGATGGATACTGATCTCATTTTATTGTAAATATAGTGTCTCGTAAGTCTATAAAGGCTGGGTACTAATCTCATTTTATTGTAAATAGAGTGTCTCGTAAGTCTATAAAGGCTGGGTACGGATCTCATTTTATTGTAAATATAGTGTCTTGTAAGTCTATAAGGCTGGGTACTGATCTCGTAAGACTACAAAGGCTGGGTACTGATTTCATAAGTCTATAAAGGCTGGGTACTGATCTCATTTTATTGTAAATAGAGTGTCTCATAAGTCTATAAAGGCTGGGTACTGATCTCATTTTATTGTAAATAGAGTGTCACGTGTCTATAAAGGCTGGGTACTGATCTCATTTTATTGTAAATATAGTGTCTCGTAAGTCTATAAAGGCTGGGTACTGATCTCATTTTATTGTAAATATAGTGTCTCGTAAGTCTATAAAGGCTGGGTACTGATCTCGTTTTATTGTAAATATAGTGTCTCGTAAGTCTATAAAGGCTGGGTACTGATATCATTTTATTGTAAATATAGTATCTGGTAAGTCTATAAAGGCTGGGTACTGATATCATTTTATTGTAATTATAGTGTCTCGTAAGTCTGTAAAGACTGGGTACTGATCTCATTTTATTGTAAATAGAGTGTCTCGTAAGTCTATAAAGGCTGGGTACTGATTTCATTTTATTGTAAATAGAGTGTCTCGTAAGTCTATAAAGGCTGGGTACTGATATCATTTTATTGTCAATAGAGTGTCTCGTAATTCTATGAAGGCTTGGTACTGACCCCATTTTATTGTAAATAGAATGTCTCATGTCCATAAAGGCTGGGTACTGATCTCATTTTATTGTAAATATAGTGTCTCGTAAGTCTATAAAGGATGGGTACTAATCTCATTTTATTGTAAATATAGTGTCTCGTAAGTCTATAAAGGCTGGGTACGGATCTCATTTTATTGTAAATATAGTGTCTTGTAAGTCTATAAAGGCTGGGTACTGATCTCGTAAGACTACAAAGGCTGGGTACTGATTTCTTAAGTCTATAAAGGCTGGGTACTGATCTCATTTTATTGTAAATAGAGTGTCTCATTAGTCTATAAAGGCTGGGTACTGATCTCATTTTATTGTACATAGAGTGTCACGTGTCTATAAAGGCTGGGTACTGATCTCATTTTATTGTAAATATAGTGTCTCGTAAGTCTATAAAGGCTGGGTACTGATCTCATTTTATTGTAAATATAGCGTGTCGTAAGTCTATAAAGGCTGGGTACTGATCTCGTTTTATTGTAAATATAGTGTCTCGTAAGTCTATAAAGGCTGGGTACTGATCTCATTTTATTGTAAATATAGTGTCTGGTAAGTCTATAAAGGCTGGGTACTGATATCATTTTATTGTAAATATAGTATCTCGTAAGTCTATAAAGGCTGGGTACTGATCTCATTTTATTGTAAATATAGTGTCTCGTAAGTCTGTAGAGGCTGGGTACTGATCTCATTTTATTGTAAATAGAGTGTCTCGTAAGTCTATAAAGGCTGGGTACTGATTTCATTTTATTGTAAATAGAGTGTCTCGTAAGTCTATAAAGGCTGGGTAATGATATCATTTTATTGTCAATAGAGTGTCTCGTAATTCTATGAAGGCTTGGTACTGATCCCATTTTATTGTAAATAGAGTGTCTCATGTCCATAAAGGCTGGGTACTGATCTCATTTTATTGTAAATAGAGTGTCTCGTAAGTCTATAAAGGCTGGGTACTGATTTCATTTTATTGTAAAGAGAGTGTCTCGTAAGTCTATAAAGGCTGGGTACTGATATCATTTTATTGTCAATAGAGTGTCTCATGTCCATAAAGGGTGGGTACTGATCTCATTTTATTGTAAATAGAGTGTCTCGTAAGTCTATAAAGGCTGGGTACTGATCCCATTTTATTGTAAATAGAGTGTCTCATGTCCATAAAGGGTGGGTACTGATCTCATTTTATTGTAAATATAGTATCTGGTAAGTCTATAAAGGCTGGGTACTGATATCATTTTATTGTAATTATAGTGTCTCGTAAGTCTGTAAAGACTGGGTACTGAACTCATTTTATTGTAAATAGAGTGTCTCGTAAGTCTATAAAGGCTGGGTACTGATATCATTTTATTGTCAATAGAGTGTCTCGTAATTCTATGAAGGCTTGGTACTGACACCATTTTATTGTAAATAGAGTGTCTCATGTTCACAAAGGCTGGGTACTGATCTCATTTTATTGTAAATATAGTGTCTCGTAAGTCTATAAAGGATGGGTACTGATCTCATTTTATTGTAAATATAGTGTCTCGTAAGTCTATAAAGGCTGGGTACTGATTTCATTTTATTGTAAATAGAGTGTCTCGTAAGTCTATAAAGGCTGGGTACTGATATCATTTTATTGTCAATAGAGTGTCTCGTAATTCTATGAAAGCTTGGTACTGATCCCATTTTATTGTAAATAGAATGTCTCATGTCCATAAAGGCTGGGTACTGATCTCATTTTATTGTAAATATAGTGTCTCGTAAGTCTATAAAGGATGGGTACTAATCTCATTTTATTGTAAATATAGTGTCTCGTAAGTCTATAAAGGCTGGGTACGGATCTCATTTTATTGTAAATATAGTGTCTTGTAAGTCTATAAAGGCTGGGTACTGATCTCGTAAGACTACAAAGGCTGGGTACTGATTTCTTAAGTCTATAAAGGCTGGGTACTGATCTCATTTTATTGTAAATAGAGTGTCTCATTAGTCTATAAAGGCTGGGTACTGATCTCATTTTATTGTACATAGAGTGTCACGTGTCTATAAAGGCTGGGTACTGATCTCATTTTATTGTAAATATAGTGTCTCGTAAGTCTATAAAGGCTGGGTACTGATCTCATTTTATTGTAAATATAGCGTGTCGTAAGTCTATAAAGGCTGGGTACTGATCTCGTTTTATTGTAAATATAGTGTCTCGTAAGTCTATAAAGGCTGGGTACTGATCTCATTTTATTGTAAATATAGTGTCTGGTAAGTCTATAAAGGCTGGGTACTGATATCATTTTATTGTAAATATAGTGTCTCGTAAGTCTATAAAGGCTGGGTACTGATCTCATTTTATTGTAAATATAGTGTCTCGTAAGTCTGTAGAGGCTGGGTACTGATCTCATTTTATTGTAAATAGAGTGTCTCGTAAGTCTATAAAGGCTGGGTACTGATATCATTTTATTGTCAATAGAGTGTCTCGTAATTCTATGAAGGCTTGGTACTGATCCCATTTTATTGTAAATAGAGTGTCTCATGTCCATAAAGGCTGGGTACTGATCTCATTTTATTGTAAATAGAGTGTCTCGTAAGTCTATAAAGGCTGGGTACTGATTTCATTTTATTGTAAAGAGAGTGTCTCGTAAGTATATAAAGGCTGGGTACTGATATCATTTTATTGTCAATAGAGTGTCTCATGTCCATAAAGGGTGGGTACTGATCTCATTTTATTGTAAATAGAGTGTCTCGTAAGTCTATAAAGGCTGGGTACTGATCCCATTTTATTGTAAATAGAGTGTCTCATGTCCATAAAGGGTGGGTACTGATCTCATTTTATTGTAAATATAGTATCTGGTAAGTCTATAAAGGCTGGGTACTGATATCATTTTATTGTAATTATAGTGTCTCGTAAGTCTGTAAAGACTGGGTACTGAACTCATTTTATTGTAAATAGAGTGTCTCGTAAGTCTATAAAGGCTGGGTACTGATATCATTTTATTGTCAATAGAGTGTCTCGTAATTCTATGAAGGCTTGGTACTGACACCATTTTATTGTAAATAGAGTGTCTCATGTTCACAAAGGCTGGGTACTGATCTCATTTTATTGTAAATATAGTGTCTCGTAAGTCTATAAAGGATGGGTACTGATCTCATTTTATTGTAAATATAGTGTCTCGTAAGTCTATAAAGGCTGGGTACTGATTTCATTTTATTGTAAATAGAGTGTCTCGTAAGTCTATAAAGGCTGGGTACTGATATCATTTTATTGTCAATAGGGTGTCTCGTAATTCTATGAAAGCTTGGTACTGATCCCATTTTATTGTAAATAGAATGTCTCATGTCCATAAAGGCTGGGTACTGATCTCATTTTATTGTAAATATAGTGTCTCGTAAGTCTATAAAGGATGGGTACTAATCTCATTTTATTGTAAATATAGTGTCTCGTAAGTCTATAAAGGCTGGGTACGGATCTCATTTTATTGTAAATATAGTGTCTTGTAAGTCTATAAAGGCTGGGTACTGATCTCGTAAGACTACAAAGGCTGGGTACTGATTTCTTAAGTCTATAAAGGCTGGGTACTGATCTCATTTTATTGTAAATAGAGTGTCTCATTAGTCTATAAAGGCTGGGTACTGATCTCATTTTATTGTAAATAGAGTGTCACGTGTCTATAAAGGCTGGGTACTGATCTCATTTTATTGTAAATATAGTGTCTCGTAAGTCTATAAAGGCTGGGTACTGATTTCATTTTATTGTAAATAGAGTGTCTCGTAAGTCTATAAAGGCTGGGTACTGATATCATTTTATTGTCAATAGAGTGTCTCGTAATTCTATGAAGGCTTGGTACTGATCCCATTTTATTGTAAATAGAGTGTCTCATGTCCATAAAGGCTGGGTACTGATCTCATTTTATTGTAAATAGAGTGTCTCGTAAGTCTATAAAGGCTGGGTACTGATTTCATTTTATTGTAAAGAGAGTGTCTCGTAAGTCTATAAAGGCTGGGTACTGATATCATTTTATTGTCAATAGAGTGTCTCATGTCCATAAAGGGTGGGTACTGATCTCATTTTATTGTAAATAGAGTGTCTCGTAAGTCTATAAAGGCTGGGTACTGATCCCATTTTATTGTAAATAGAGTGTCTCATGTCCATAAAGGGTGGGTACTGATCTCTATTTATTGTAAATATAGTGTCTCGTAAGACTATAAAGGATGGATACTGATCTCATTTTATTGTAAATATAGTGTCTCGTAAGTCTATAAAGGCTGGGTACTAATCTCATTTTATTGTAAATAGAGTGTCTCGTAAGTCTATAAAGGCTGGGTACGGATCTCATTTTATTGTAAATATAGTGTCTTGTAAGTCTATAAGGCTGGGTACTGATCTCGTAAGACTACAAAGGCTGGGTACTGATTTCATAAGTCTATAAAGGCTGGGTACTGATCTCATTTTATTGTAAATAGAGTGTCTCATAAGTCTATAAAGGCTGGGTACTGATCTCATTTTATTGTAAATAGAGTGTCACGTGTCTATTAAGGCTGGGTACTGATCTCATTTTATTGTAAATATAGTGTCTCGTAAGTCTATAAAGGCTGGGTACTGATCTCATTTTATTGTAAATATAGTGTCTCGTAAGTCTATAAAGGCTGGGTACTGATCTCGTTTTATTGTAAATATAGTGTCTCGTAAGTCTATAAAGGCTGGGTACTGATCTCATTTTATTGTAAATATAGTATCTGGTAAGTCTATAAAGGCTGGGTACTGATATCATTTTATTGTAATTATAGTGTCTCGTAAGTCTGTAAAGACTGGGTACTGATCTCATTTTATTGTAAATAGAGTGTCTCGTAAGTCTATAAAGGCTGGGTACTGATTTCATTTTATTGTAAATAGAGTGTCTCGTAAGTCTATAAAGGCTGGGTACTGATATCATTTTATTGTCAATAGAGTGTCTCGTAATTCTATGAAGGCTTGGTACTGACCCCATTTTATTGTAAATAGAATGTCTCATGTCCATAAAGGCTGGGTACTGATCTCATTTTATTGTAAATATAGTGTCTCGTAAGTCTATAAAGGATGGGTACTAATCTCATTTTATTGTAAATATAGTGTCTCGTAAGTCTATAAAGGCTGGGTACGGATCTCATTTTATTGTAAATATAGTGTCTTGTAAGTCTATAAAGGCTGGGTACTGATCTCGTAAGACTACAAAGGCTGGGTACTGATTTCTTAAGTCTATAAAGGCTGGGTACTGATCTCATTTTATTGTAAATAGAGTGTCTCATTAGTCTATAAAGGCTGGGTACTGATCTCATTTTATTGTACATAGAGTGTCACGTGTCTATAAAGGCGGGGTACTGATTTCATTTTATTGTAAATATAGTGTCTCGTAAGTCTATAAAGGCTGGGTACTGATCTCATTTTATTGTAAATATAGCGTGTCGTAAGTCTATAAAGGCTGGGTACTGATCTCGTTTTATTGTAAATATAGTGTCTCGTAAGTCTATAAAGGCTGGGTACTGATCTCATTTTATTGTAAATATAGTGTCTGGTAAGTCTATAAAGGCTGGGTACTGATATCATTTTATTGTAAATATAGTGTCTCGTAAGTCTATAAAGGCTGGGTACTGATCTCATTTTATTGTAAATATAGTGTCTCGTAAGTCTGTAGAGGCTGGGTACTGATCTCATTTTATTGTAAATAGAGTGTCTCGTAAGTCTATAAAGGCTGGGTACTGATTTCATTTTATTGTAAAGAGAGTGTCTCGTAAGTCTATAAAGGCTGGGTACTGATATCATTTTATTGTCAATAGAGTGTCTCATGTCCATAAAGGGTGGGTACTGATCTCATTTTATTGTAAATAGAGTGTCTCGTAAGTCTATAAAGGCTGGGTACTGATCCCATTTTATTGTAAATAGAGTGTCTCATGTCCATAAAGGGTGGGTACTGATCTCTATTTATTGTAAATATAGTGTCTCGTAAGACTATAAAGGATGGATACTGATCTCATTTTATTGTAAATATAGTGTCTCGTAAGTCTATAAAGGTTGGGTACTAATCTCATTTTATTGTAAATAGAGTGTCTCGTAAGTCTATAAAGGCTGGGTACGGATCTCATTTTATTGTAAATATAGTGTCTTGTAAGTCTATAAGGCTGGGTACTGATCTCGTAAGACTACAAAGGCTGGGTACTGATTTCATAAGTCTATAAAGGCTGGGTACTGATCTCATTTTATTGTAAATAGAGTGTCTCATAAGTCTATAAAGGCTGGGTACTGATCTCATTTTATTGTAAATAGAGTGTCACGTGTCTATAAAGGCTGGGTACTGATCTCATTTTATTGTAAATATAGTGTCTCGTAAGTCTATAAAGGCTGGGTACTGATCTCATTTTATTGTAAATATAGTGTCTCGTAAGTCTATAAAGGCTGGGTACTGATCTCGTTTTATTGTAAATATAGTGTCTCGTAAGTCTATAAAGGCTGGGTACTGATCTCATTTTATTGTAAATATAGTATCTGGTAAGTCTATAAAGGCTGGGTACTGATATCATTTTATTGTAATTATAGTGTCTCGTAAGTCTGTAAAGACTGGGTACTGATCTCATTTTATTGTAAATAGAGTGTCTCGTAAGTCTATAAAGGCTGGGTACTGATTTCATTTTATTGTAAATAGAGTGTCTCGTAAGTCTATAAAGGCTGGGTACTGATATCATTTTATTGTCAATAGAGTGTCTCGTAATTCTATGAAGGCTTGGTACTGACCCCATTTTATTGTAAATAGAATGTCTCATGTCCATAAAGGCTGGGTACTGATCTCATTTTATTGTAAATATAGTGTCTCGTAAGTCTATAAAGGATGGGTACTAATCTCATTTTATTGTAAATATAGTGTCTCGTAAGTCTATAAAGGCTGGGTACGGATCTCATTTTATTGTAAATATAGTGTCTTGTAAGTCTATAAAGGCTGGGTACTGATCTCGTAAGACTACAAAGGCTGGGTACTGATTTCTTAAGTCTATAAAGGCTGGGTACTGATCTCATTTTATTGTAAATAGAGTGTCTCATTAGTCTATAAAGGCGGGGTACTGATCTCATTTTATTGTAAATATAGTGTCTCGTAAGTCTATAAAGGCTGGGTACTGATCTCATTTTATTGTAAATATAGCGTGTCGTAAGTCTATAAAGGCTGGGTACTGATCTCGTTTTATTGTAAATATAGTGTCTCGTAAGTCTATAAAGGCTGGGTACTGATCTCATTTTATTGTAAATATAGTGTCTGGTAAGTCTATAAAGGCTGGGTACTGATATCATTTTATTGTAAATATAGTGTCTCGTAAGTCTATAAAGGCTGGGTACTGATCTCATTTTATTGTAAATATAGTGTCTCGTAAGTCTGTAGAGGCTGGGTACTGATCTCATTTTTTTGTAAATAGAGTGTCTCGTAAGTCTATAAAGGCTGGGTACTGATTTCATTTTATTGTAAATAGAGTGTCTCGTAAGTCTATAAAGGCTGGGTACTGATATCATTTTATTGTCAATAGAGTGTCTCGTAATTCTATGAAGGCTTGGTACTGATCCCATTTTATTGTAAATAGAGTGTCTCATGTCCATAAAGGCTGGGTACTGATCTCATTTTATTGTAAATAGAGTGTCTCGTAAGTCTATAAAGGCTGGGTACTGATTTCATTTTATTGTAAAGAGAGTGTCTCGTAAGTCTATAAAGGCTGGGTACTGATATCATTTTATTGTCAATAGAGTGTCTCATGTCCATAAAGGGTGGGTACTGATCTCATTTTATTGTAAATAGAGTGTCTCGTAAGTCTATAAAGGCTGGGTACGGATCTCATTTTATTGTAAATATAGTGTCTTGTAAGTCTATGAAGGCTGGGTACTGATCTCGTAAGACTACAAAGGCTGGGTACTGATTTCTTAAGTCTATAAAGGCTGGGTACTGATCTCATTTTATTGTAAATAGAGTGTCTCATTAGTCTATAAAGGCTGGGTACTGATCTCATTTTATTGTACATAGAGTGTCACGTGTCTATAAAGGCGGGGTACTGATCTCATTTTATTGTAAATATAGTGTCTCGTAAGTCTATAAAGGCTGGGTACTGATCTCATTTTATTGTAAATATAGCGTGTCGTAAGTCTATAAAGGCTGGGTACTGATCTCGTTTTATTGTAAATATAGTGTCTCGTAAGTCTATAAAGGCTGGGTACTGATCTCATTTTATTGTAAATATAGTGTCTGGTAAGTCTATAAAGGCTGGGTACTGATATCATTTTATTGTAAATATAGTGTCTCGTAAGTCTATAAAGGCTGGGTACTGATCTCATTTTATTGTAAATATAGTGTCTCGTAAGTCTGTAGAGGCTGGGTACTGATCTCATTTTATTGTAAATAGAGTGTCTCGTAAGTCTATAAAGGCTGGGTACTGATTTCATTTTATTGTAAATAGAGTGTCTCGTAAGTCTATAAAGGCTGGGTACTGATATCATTTTATTGTCAATAGAGTGTCTCGTAATTCTATGAAGGCTTGGTACTGATCCCATTTTATTGTAAATAGAGTGTCTCATGTCCATAAAGGCTGGGTACTGATCTCATTTTATTGTAAATAGAGTGTCTCGTAAGTCTATAAAGGCTGGGTACTGATTTCATTTTATTGTAAAGAGAGTGTCTCGTAAGTCTATAAAGGCTGGGTACTGATATCATTTTATTGTCAATAGAGTGTCTCATGTCCATAAAGGGTGGGTACTGATCTCATTTTATTGTAAATAGAGTGTCTCGTAAGTCTATAAAGGCTGGGTACTGATCCCATTTTATTGTAAATAGAGTGTCTCATGTCCATAAAGGGTGGGTACTGATCTCATTTTATTGTAAATATAGTATCTGGTAAGTCTATAAAGGCTGGGTACTGATATCATTTTATTGTAATTATAGTGTCTCGTAAGTCTGTAAAGACTGGGTACTGATCTCATTTTATTGTAAATAGAGTGTCTCGTAAGTCTATAAAGGCTGGGTACTGATATCATTTTATTGTCAATAGAGTGTCTCGTAATTCTATGAAGGCTGGGTACTGATCTCATTTTATTGTAAATATAGTGTCTCGTAAGTCTATAAAGGCTGGGTACTGATCTCATTTTATTGTAAATATAGCGTGTCGTAAGTCTATAAAGGCTGGGTACTGATCTCGTTTTATTGTAAATATAGTGTCTCGTAAGTCTATAAAGGCTGGGTACTGATCTCATTTTATTGTAAATATAGTGTCTGGTAAGTCTATAAAGGCTGGGTACTGATATCATTTTATTGTAAATATAGTGTCTCGTAAGTCTATAAAGGCTGGGTACTGATCTCATTTTATTGTAAATATAGTGTCTCGTAAGTCTGTAGAGGCTGGGTACTGATCTCATTTTATTGTAAATAGAGTGTCTCGTAAGTCTATAAAGGCTGGGTACTGATTTCATTTTATTGTAAATAGAGTGTCTCGTAAGTCTATAAAGGCTGGGTACTGATATCATTTTATTGTCAATAGAGTGTCTCGTAATTCTATGAAGGCTTGGTACTGATCCCATTTTATTGTAAATAGAGTGTCTCATGTCCATAAAGGCTGGGTACTGATCTCATTTTATTGTAAATAGAGTGTCTCGTAAGTCTATAAAGGCTGGGTACTGATTTCATTTTATTGTAAAGAGAGTGTCTCGTAAGTCTATAAAGGCTGGGTACTGATATCATTTTATTGTCAATAGAGTGTCTCATGTCCATAAAGGGTGGGTACTGATCTCATTTTATTGTAAATAGAGTGTCTCGTAAGTCTATAAAGGCTGGGTACGGATCTCATTTTATTGTAAATATAGTGTCTTGTAAGTCTATGAAGGCTGGGTACTGATCTCGTAAGACTACAAAGGCTGGGTACTGATTTCTTAAGTCTATAAAGGCTGGGTACTGATCTCATTTTATTGTAAATAGAGTGTCTCATTAGTCTATAAAGGCTGGGTACTGATCTCATTTTATTGTACATAGAGTGTCACGTGTCTATAAAGGCGGGGTACTGATCTCATTTTATTGTAAATATAGTGTCTCGTAAGTCTATAAAGGCTGGGTACTGATCTCATTTTATTGTAAATATAGCGTGTCGTAAGTCTATAAAGGCTGGGTACTGATCTCGTTTTATTGTAAATATAGTGTCTCGTAAGTCTATAAAGGCTGGGTACTGATCTCATTTTATTGTAAATATAGTGTCTGGTAAGTCTATAAAGGCTGGGTACTGATATCATTTTATTGTAAATATAGTGTCTCGTAAGTCTATAAAGGCTGGGTACTGATCTCATTTTATTGTAAATATAGTGTCTCGTAAGTCTGTAGAGGCTGGGTACTGATCTCATTTTATTGTAAATAGAGTGTCTCGTAAGTCTATAAAGGCTGGGTACTGATTTCATTTTATTGTAAATAGAGTGTCTCGTAAGTCTATAAAGGCTGGGTACTGATATCATTTTATTGTCAATAGAGTGTCTCGTAATTCTATGAAGGCTTGGTACTGATCCCATTTTATTGTAAATAGAGTGTCTCATGTCCATAAAGGCTGGGTACTGATCTCATTTTATTGTAAATAGAGTGTCTCGTAAGTCTATAAAGGCTGGGTACTGATTTCATTTTATTGTAAAGAGAGTGTCTCGTAAGTCTATAAAGGCTGGGTACTGATATCATTTTATTGTCAATAGAGTGTCTCATGTCCATAAAGGGTGGGTACTGATCTCATTTTATTGTAAATAGAGTGTCTCGTAAGTCTATAAAGGCTGGGTACTGATCCCATTTTATTGTAAATAGAGTGTCTCATGTCCATAAAGGGTGGGTACTGATCTCATTTTATTGTAAATATAGTATCTGGTAAGTCTATAAAGGCTGGGTACTGATATCATTTTATTGTAATTATAGTGTCTCGTAAGTCTGTAAAGACTGGGTACTGATCTCATTTTATTGTAAATAGAGTGTCTCGTAAGTCTATAAAGGCTGGGTACTGATATCATTTTATTGTCAATAGAGTGTCTCGTAATTCTATGAAGGCTGGGTACTGATCTCATTTTATTGTAAATATAGTGTCTCGTAAGTCTATAAAGGATGGGTACTGATCTCATTTTATTGTAAATATAGTGTCTCGTAAGTCTATAAAGGCTGGGTACTGATTTCATTTTATTGTAAATAGAGTGTCTCGTAAGTCTATAAAGGCTGGGTACTGATATCATTTTATTGTCAATAGAGTGTCTCGTAATTCTATGAAAGCTTGGTACTGATCCCATTTTATTGTAAATAGAATGTCTCATGTCCATAAAGGCTGGGTACTGATCTCATTTTATTGTAAATATAGTGTCTCGTAAGTCTATAAAGGATGGGTACTAATCTCATTTTATTGTAAATATAGTGTCTCGTAAGTCTATAAAGGCTGGGTACGGATCTCATTTTATTGTAAATATAGTGTCTTGTAAGTCTATAAAGGCTGGGTACTGATCTCGTAAGACTACAAAGGCTGGGTACTGATTTCTTAAGTCTATAAAGGCTGGGTACTGATCTCATTTTATTGTAAATAGAGTGTCTCATTAGTCTATAAAGGCTGGGTACTGATCTCATTTTATTGTAAATAGAGTGTCACGTGTCTATAAAGGCTGGGTACTGATCTCATTTTATTGTAAATATAGTGTCTCGTAAGTCTATAAAGGCTGGGTACTGATCTCATTTTATTGTAAATATAGCGTGTCGTAAGTCTATAAAGGCTGGGTACTGATCTCGTTTTATTGTAAATATAGTGTCTCGTAAGTCTATAAAGGCTGGGTACTGATCTCATTTTATTGTAAATATAGTGTCTGGTAAGTCTATAAAGGCTGGGTACTGATATCATTTTATTGTAAATATAGTGTCTCGTAAGTCTATAAAGGCTGGGTACTGATCTCATTTTATTGTAAATATAGTGTCTCGTAAGTCTGTAGAGGCTGGGTACTGATCTCATTTTATTGTAAATAGAGTGTCTCGTAAGTCTATAAAGGCTGGGTACTGATTTCATTTTATTGTAAATAGAGTGTCTCGTAAGTCTATAAAGGCTGGGTACTGATATCATTTTATTGTCAATAGAGTGTCTCGTAATTCTATGAAGGCTTGGTACTGATCCCATTTTATTGTAAATAGAGTGTCTCATGTCCATAAAGGCTGGGTACTGATCTCATTTTATTGTAAATAGAGTGTCTCGTAAGTCTATAAAGGCTGGGTACTGATTTCATTTTATTGTAAAGAGAGTGTCTCGTAAGTCTATAAAGGCTGGGTACTGATATCATTTTATTGTCAATAGAGTGTCTCATGTCCATAAAGGGTGGGTACTGATCTCATTTTATTGTAAATAGAGTGTCTCGTAAGTCTATAAAGGCTGGGTACTGATCCCATTTTATTGTAAATAGAGTGTCTCATGTCCATAAAGGGTGGGTACTGATCTCTATTTATTGTAAATATAGTGTCTCGTAAGTCTATAAAGGCTGGGTACTAATCTCATTTTATTGTAAATAGAGTGTCTCGTAAGTCTATAAAGGCTGGGTACGGATCTCATTTTATTGTAAATATAGTGTCTTGTAAGTCTATAAAGGCTGGGTACTGATCTCGTAAGACTACAAAGGCTGGGTACTGATTTCATAAGTCTATAAAGGCTGGGTACTGATCTCATTTTATTGTAAATAGAGTGTCTCATAAGTCTATAAAGGCTGGGTACTGATCTCATTTTATTGTAAATAGAGTGTCACGTGTCTATAAAGGCTGGGTACTGATCTCATTTTATTGTAAATATAGTGTCTCGTAAGTCTATAAAGGCTGGGTACTGATCTCGTTTTATTGTAAATATAGTGTCTCGTAAGTCTATAAAGGCTGGGTACTGATCTCGTTTTATTGTAAATATAGTGTCTCGTAAGTCTATAAAGGCTGGGTACTGATCTCATTTTATTGTAAATATAGTATCTGGTAAGTCTATAAAGGCTGGGTACTGATATCATTTTATTGTAATTATAGTGTCTCGTATGTCTGTAAAGACTGGGTACTGATCTCATTTTATTGTAAATAGAGTGTCTCGTAAGTCTATAAAGGCTGGGTACTGATTTCATTTTATTGTAAATAGAGTGTCTCGTAAGTCTATAAAGGCTGGGTACTGATATCATTTTATTGTCAATAGAGTGTCTCGTAATTCTATGAAGGCTTGGTACTGACCCCATTTTATTGTAAATAGAATGTCTCATGTCCATAAAGGCTGGGTACTGATCTCATTTTATTGTAAATATAGTGTCTCGTAAGTCTATAAAGAATGGGTACTAATCTCATTTTATTGTAAATATAGTGTCTCGTAAGTCTATAAAGGCTGGGTACGGATCTCATTTTATTGTAAATATAGTGTCTTGTAAGTCTATAAAGGCTGGGTACTGATCTCGTAAGACTACAAAGGCTGGGTACTGATTTCTTAAGTCTATAAAGGCTGGGTACTTATCTCATTTTATTGTAAATAGAGTGTCTCATTAGTCTATAAAGGCTGGGTACTGATCTCATTTTATTGTACATAGAGTGTCACGTGTCTATAAAGGCTGGGTACTGATCTCATTTTATTGTAAATATAGTGTCTCGTAAGTCTATAAAGGCTGGGTACTGATCTCATTTTATTGTAAATATAGCGTGTCGTAAGTCTATAAAGGCTGGGTACTGATCTCGTTTTATTGTAAATATAGTGTCTCGTAAGTCTATAAAGGCTGGGTACTGATCTCATTTTATTGTAAATATAGTGTCTGGTAAGTCTATAAAGGCTGGGTACTGATATCATTTTATTGTAAATATAGTGTCTCGTAAGTCTATAAAGGCTGGGTACTGATCTCATTTTATTGTAAATATAGTGTCTCGTAAGTCTGTAGAGGCTGGGTACTGATCTCATTTTATTGTAAATAGAGTGTCTCGTAAGTCTATAAAGGCTGGGTACTGATTTCATTTTATTGTAAATAGAGTGTCTCGTAAGTCTATAAAGGCTGGGTACTGATATCATTTTATTGTCAATAGAGTGTCTCGTAATTCTATGAAGGCTTGGTACTGATCCCATTTTATTGTAAATAGAGTGTCTCATGTCCATAAAGGCTGGGTACTGATCTCATTTTATTGTAAATAGAGTGTCTCGTAAGTCTATAAAGGCTGGGTACTGATTTCATTTTATTGTAAAGAGAGTGTCTCGTAAGTCTATAAAGGCTGGGTACTGATATCATTTTATTGTCAATAGAGTGTCTCATGTCCATAAAGGGTGGGTACTGATCTCATTTTATTGTAAATAGAGTGTCTCGTAAGTCTATAAAGGCTGGGTACTGATCCCATTTTATTGTAAATAGAGTGTCTCATGTCCATAAAGGGTGGGTACTGATCTCATTTTATTGTAAATATAGTGTCTCGTAAGACTATAAAAGATGGATACTGATCTCATTTTATTGTAAATATAGTGTCTCGTAAGTCTATAAAGGCTGGGTACTAATCTCATTTTATTGTAAATAGAGTGTCTCGTAAGTCTATAAAGGCTGGGTACGGATCTCATTTTATTGTAAAAATAGTGTCTTGTAAGTCTATAAAGGCTGGGTACTGATCTCGTAAGACTACAAAGGCTGGGTACTGATTTCATAAGTCTATAAAGGCTGGGTACTGATCTCATTTTATTGTAAATAGAGTGTCTCATAAGTCTATAAAGGCTGGGTACTGATCTCATTTTATTGTAAATAGAGAGTCACGTGTCTATAAAGGCTGTGTACTGATCTCATTTTATTGTAAATAGAGTGTCTCGTAAGTCTATAAAGGCTGGGTACTGATCTCATTTTATTGTAAATATAGTGTCTCGTAAGTCTATAAAGGCTGGGTACTGATCTCGTGTTATTGTAAATATAGTGTCTCGTAAGTCTATAAAGGCTGGGTACTGATCTCATTTTATTGTAAATATAGTATCTGGTAAGTCTATAAAGGCTGGGTACTGATCTCATTTTATTGTAAATATAGTGTCTCGTAAGTCTATAAAGGATGGGTACTGATCTCATTTTATTGTAAATATAGTGTCTCGTAAGTCTATAAATGCTGGGTACTGATTTCATTTTATTGTAAATAGAGTGTCTCGTAAGTCTATAAAGGCTGGGTACTGATATCATTTTATTGTCAATAGAGTGTCTCGTAATTCTATGAAAGCTTGGTACTGATCCCATTTTATTGTAAATAGAATGTCTCATGTCCATAAAGGCTGGGTACTGATCTCATTTTATTGTAAATATAGTGTCTCGTAAGTCTATAAAGGATGGGTACTAATCTCATTTTATTGTAAATATAGTGTCTCGTAAGTCTATAAAGGCTGGGTACGGATCTCATTTTATTGTAAATATAGTGTCTTGTAAGTCTATAAAGGCTGGGTACTGATCTCGTAAGACTACAAAGGCTGGGGACTGATTTCATAAGTCTATAAAGGCTGGGTACTGATCTCATTTTATTGTAAATAGAGTGTCTCATAAGTCTATAAAGGCTGGGTACTGATCTCATTTTATTGTAAATAGAGTGTCACGTGTCTATAAAGGCTGGGTACTGATCTCATTTTATTGTAAATATAGTGTCTCGTAAGTCTATAAAGGCTGGGTACTGATCTCATTTTATTGTAAATATAGTGTCTCGTAAGTCTATAAAGGCTGGGTACTGATCTCGTTTTATTGTAAATATAGTGTCTCGTAAGTCTATAAAGGCTGGGTACTGATCTCATTTTATTGTAAATATAGTGTCTGGTAAGTCTATAAAGGCTGGGTACTGATATCATTTTATTGTAAATATAGTGTCTCCTAAGTCTATAAAGGCTGGGTACTGATCTCATTTTATTGTAAATATAGTGTCTCGTAAGTCTATAAAGGCTGGGTACTGATCTCATTTTATTGTAATTATAGTGTCTCGTAAGTCTGTAAAGGCTGGGTACTGATCTCATTTTATTGTAAATAGAGTGTCTCGTAAGTCTATAAAGGCTGAGTACTGATTTCATTTTATTGTAAATAGAGTGTCTCGTAAGTCTATAAAGGCTGGGTACTGATATCATTTTATTGTCAATAGAGTGTCTCGTAATTCTATGAAAGCTTGGTACTGATCCCATTTTATTGTAAATAGAGTGTCTCATGTCCATAAAGGCTGGGTACTGATCTCATTTTATTGTAAATAGAGTGTCTCGTAAGTCTATAAAGGCTGGGTACTGATTTCATTTTATTGTAAATAGAGTGTCTCGTAAGTCTATAAAGGCTGGGTACTGATATCATTTTATTGTCAATAGAGTGTCTCATGTCCATAAAGGGTGGGTACTGATCTCATTTTATTGTAAATAGAGTGTCTCGTAAGTCTATAAAGGCTGGGTACTGATCCCATTTTATTGTAAATAGAGTGTCTCATGTCCATAAAGGGTGGGTACTGATCTCATTTTATTGTAAATATAGTGTCTCGTAAGACTATAAAGGATGGGTACTGATCTCATTTTATTGTAAATATAGTGTCTCGTAAGTCTATAAAGGCTGGGTACTAATCTCATTTTATTGTAAATATAGTGTCTCGTATGTCTATAAAGGCTGGGTACGGATCTCATTTTATTGTAAATATAGTGTCTTGTAAGTCTATAAAGGCTGGGTACTGATCTCGTAAGACTACAAAGGCTGGGTACTGATTTCATAAGTCTATAAAGGCTGGGTACTGATCTCATTTTATTGTAAATAGAGTGTCACGTGTCTATAAAGGCTGGGTACTGATCTCATTTTATTGTAAATATAGTGTCTCGTAAGTCTATAAAGGCTGGGTACTGATCTCATTTTATTGTAAATATAGTGTCTCGTAAGTCTATAAAGGCTGGGTACTGATCTCGTTTTATTGTAAATATAGTGTCTCGTAAGTCTATAAAGGCTGGGTACTGATCTCATTTTATTGTAAATATAGTGTCTGGTAAGTCTATAAAGGCTGGGTACTGATATCATTTTATTGTAAATATAGTGTCTCGTAAGTCTATAAAGGCTGGGTACTGATCTCATTTTATTGTAAATATAGTGTCTCGTAAGTCTATAAAGGCTGGGTACTGATCTCATTTTATTGTAATTATAGTGTCTCGTAAGTCTGTAAAGGCTGGGTACTGATCTCATTTTATTGTAAATAGAGTGTCTCGTAAGTCTATAAAGGCTGGGTACTGATTTCATTTTATTGTAAATAGAGTGTCTCGTAAGTCTATAAAGGCTGGGTACTGATATCATTTTATTGTCAATAGAGTGTCTCGTAATTCTATGAAGGCTTGGTACTGATCCCATTGTATTGTAAATATAGTGTCTGGTAAGTCAATAAAGGCTGGGTACTGATATCATTTTATTGTAAATATAGTGTCTCGTAAGTCTATAAAGGCTGGGTACTGATCTCATTTTATTGTAAATATAGTGTCTCGTAAGTCTATAAAGGCTGGGTACTGATCTCATTTTATTGTAATTATAGTGTCTCGTAAGTCAGTAAAGGCTGGGTACTGATCTCATTTTATTGTAAATAGAGTGTCTCGTAAGTCTATAAAGGCTGGGTACTGATTTCATTTTATTGTAAATAGAGTGTCTCGTAAGTCTATAAAGGCTGGGTACTGATATCATTTTATTGTCAATAGAGTGTCTCGTAATTCTATGTAGGCTTGGTACTGATCCCATTTTATTGTAAATAGAGTGTCTCATGTCCATAAAGGCTGGGTACTGATCTCATTTTATTGTAAATAGAGTGTCTCGTAAGTCTATAAAGGCTGGGTACTGATTTCATTTTATTGTAAATAGAGTGTCTCGTAAGTCTATAAAGGCTGGGTACTGATATCATTTTATTGTCAATAGAGTGTCTCATGTCCATAAAGGGTGGGTACTGATCTCATTTTATTGTAAATAGAGTGTCTCGTAAGTCTATAAAGGCTGGGTACTGATCCCATTTTATTGTAAATAGAGTGTCTCATGTCCATAAAGGGTGGGTACTGATCTCATTTTATTGTAAATATAGTGTCTCGTAAGACTATAAAGGATGGGTACTCATCTCATTTTATTGTAAATATAGTGTCTCGTAAGTCTATAAAGGCTGGGTACTAATCTCATTTTATTGTAAATATAGTGTCTCGTAAGTCTATAAAGGCTGGGTACGGATCTCATTTTATTGTAAATATAGTGTCTTGTAAGTCTATAAAGGTTGGGTACTGATCTCGTAAGACTACAAAGGCTGGGTACTGATTTCATAAGTCTATAAAGGCTGGGTACTGATCTCATTTTATTGTAAATATAGTGTCTCGTAAGTCTATAAAGGCTGGGTACTGATCTCATTTTATTGTAAATATAGTGTCTCGTAAGTCTATAAAGGCTGGGTACTGATCTCGTTTTATTGTAAATATAGTGTCTCGTAAGTCTATAAAGGCTGGGTACTGATCTCATTTTATTGTAAATATAGTGTCTGGTAAGTCTATAAAGGCTGGGTACTGATATCATTTTATTGTAAATATAGTGTCTCGTAAGTCTATAAAGGCTGGGTACTTATCTCATTTTATTGTAAATATAGTGTCTCGTAAGTCTATAAAGGCTGGGTACTGATCTCATTTTATTGTAATTATAGTGTCTCGTAAGTCTGTAAAGGCTGGGTACTGATCTCATTTTATTGTAAATAGAGTGTCTCGTAAGTCTATAAAGGCTGGATACTGATTTCATTTTATTGTAAATAGAGTGTCTCGTAAGTCTATAAAGGCTGGGTACTGATATCATTTTATTGTCAATAGAGTGTCTCGTAATTCTATGAAGGCTTGGTACTGATCCCATTTTATTGTAAATAGAGTGTCTCATGTCTATAAAGGCTGGGTACTGATCTCATTATATTGTAAATAGAGTGTCTCGTAAGTCTATAAAGGCTGGGTACTGATTTCATTTTATTGTAAATAGAGTGTCTCGTAAGTCTATAAAGGCTGGGTACTGATATCATTTTATTGTCAATAGAGTGTCTCATGTCCATAAAGGGTGGGTACTGATCTCATTTTATTGTAAATAGAGTGTCTCGTAAGTCTATAAAGGCTGGGTACTGATCCCATTTTATTGTAAATAGAGTGTCTCATGTCCCTAAAGGGTGGGTACTGATCTCATTTTATTGTAAATATAGTGTCTCGTAAGACTATAAAGGATGGATACTGATCTCATTTTATTGTAAATATAGTGTCTCGTAAGTCTATAAAGGCTGGGTACTAATCTCATTTTATTGTAAATATAGTGTCTCGTAAGTCTATAAAGGCTGGGTACGGATCTCATTTTATTGTAAATATAGTGTCTTGTAAGTCTATAAAGGCTGGGTACTGATCTCGTAAGACTATAAAGGCTGGGTACTGATTTCATAAGTCTATAAAGGCTGGGTACTGATCTCATTTTATTGTAAATAGAGTGTCTCATAAGTCTATAAAGGCTGGGTACTGATCTCATTTTATTGTAAATAGAGTGTCACGTGTCTATAAAGGCTGGGTACTGATCTCATTTTATTGTAAATATAGTGTCTCGTAAGTCTATAAAGGCTGGGTACTGATCTCATTTTATTGTAAATATAGTGTCTCGTAAGTCTATAAAGGCTGGGTACTGATCTCGTTTTATTGTAAATATAGTGTCTCGTAAGTCTATAAAGGCTGGGTACTGATCTCATTTTATTGTAAATATAGTGTCTGGTAAGTCTATAAAGGCTGGGTACTGATATCATTTTATTGTAATTATAGTATCTCGTAAGTCTGTAAAGACTGGGTACTGATCTCATTTTATTGTAAATAGAGTGTCTCGTAAGTCTATAAAGGCTGGGTACTGATTTCATTTTATTGTAAATAGAGTGTCTCGTAAGTCTATAAAGGCTGGGTACTGATATCATTTTATTGTCAATAGAGTGTCTCGTAATTCTATGAAGGCTTGGTACTGACCCCATTTTATTGTAAATAGAGTGTCTCATGTCCATAAAGGCTGGGTACTGATTTCATTTTATTGTAAATAGAGTGTCTCGTAAGTCTATAAAGGCTTGGTACTGATATCATTTTATTGTCAATAGAGTGTCTCGTAATTCTATGAAGGATGGGTACTGATCCCATTTTATTGTAAATAGAGTGTCTCATGTCCATAAAGGCTGGGTACTGATCTCATTTCATTGTAAAGATAGTGTCTCGTAAGTCTATAAAGGCTGGGTACTAATCTCATTTTATTGTAAATATAGTGTCTCGTACGCCTATAAAGGCTGGGTACTTATCTCATTTTATTGTAAATATAGTGTTTCGTAAGTCTATAAAGGATGGGTACTAATCTCATTTTATTGTAAATATAGTGTCTCGTAAGTCTATAAAGGCTGGGTACTAATCTCATTTTATTGTAAATATAGTGTCTCGTACGTCTATAAAGGCTGGGTACTTATCTCATTTTATTGTAAATATAGTGTTTCGTAAGTCTATAAAGGATGGGTACTAATCTCATTTTATTGTAAATATAGTGTCTTGTAAGTCTATAAAGGCTGGGTACTGATCTCGTAAGTCTACAAAGGCTGGGTACTGATTTCATAAGTCTATAAAGGCTGGGTACTGATCTCATTTTATTGTAAATAGAGTGTCTCATAAGTCTATAAAGGCTGGGTACTGATCTCATTTTATAGTAAATAGAGTGTCACGTGTCTATAAAGGCTGGGTACTGATCTCATTTTATTGTAAATATAGTGTCTCGTAAGTATATAAAGGCTGGGTACTGATCTCATTTTATTGTAAATAGACTGTCTCGTAAGTCTATAAAGGCTGGGTACTGATTTCATTTTATTGTAAATAGAGTGTCTCGTAAGTCTATAAAGGCTGGGCATTGATATCATTTTATTTTAAATATAGTGTCTCGTAAGTCTATAAAGGCTGGGTACTGATCTCATTTTATTGTAAATATAGTGTCTCGTAAGTCTATAAAGGCTGGGTACTGATCTCATTTTATTGTAATTATAGTGTCTCGTAAGTCTGTAAAGGCTGGGTACTGATCTCATTTTATTGTAAATATAGAGTCTGGTAAGTCTATAAAGGCTGGGTACTGATATCATTTTATTGTAAATATAGTGTCTCGTAAGTCTATAAAGGCTGGGTACTGATCTCATTTTATTGTAAATATAGTGTCTCGTAAGTCTATAAAGGATGGGTACTGATCTCATTTTATTGTAAATATAGTGTTTCGTAAGTCTATAAAGGCTGGGTACTGATCTCATTTTATTGTAAATATAGTGACTCGTACGTCTATAAAGGCTGGGTACTTATCTCATTTTATTGTAAATATAGTGTCTCGTAAGTCTATAAAGGCTGGGTACGGATCTCATTTTATTGTAAATATAGTGTCTCGTAAGTCTATAAAGGCTGGGTACTGATCTCATGTTATTGTAAATATAGTGTCTCGTAAGTCTATAAAGGCTGGGTACTTATCTCATTTTATTGTAAATATAGTGTCTCGTAAGTATGTAAAGGCTGGGTACTTATCTCATTTTATTGTAAATATAGTGTCTCGTAAGTCTATAAAGGATGGGGACTAATCTCATTTTATTGTAAATATAGTTTCTCGTAAGTCTATAAAGGCTGGGTACGGATCTCATTTTATTATAAATATAGTGTCTCGTAAGTCTATAAAGGCTGGGTACTGATCTCATGTTATTGTAAATATAGTGTCTCGTAAGTCTATAAAGGCTGGGTACTGATATCATTTTATTGTAAATATAGTGTCTCGTAAATCTATAAAGGCTGGGTGCTGATATCATTTTATTGTAAATATAGTGTCTCGTAAGTCTATAAAGGCTGGGTACTGATCTCATTTTATTGTAATTATAGTGTCTCGTAAGTCTGTAAAGACTGGGTACTGATCTCATTTTATTGTAAATAGAGTGTCTCGTAAGTCTATAAAGGCTGGGTACTGATTTCATTTTATTGTAAATAGAGTTTCTCGTAAGTCTATAAAGGCTGCGTACTGATATCATTTTATTGTCAATAGAGTGTCTCGTAATTCTATGAAGGCTTGGTACTGACCCCATTTTATTGTAAATAGAGTGTCTCATGTCCATAAAGGATGGGTACTGATCTCATTTTATTGTAAATATAGTGTCTCGTAAGTCTATAAAGGAAGGGTACTGATCTCATTTTATTGTAAATATAGTGTCTCGTAAGTCTATAAAGGCTGGGTACTGATTTAATTTTATTGTAAATAGAGTGTCTCGTAAGTCTATAAAGGCTGGGTACTGATATCATTTTATTGTCAATAGAGTGTCTCGTAATTCTATGAAGGATGGGTACTGATCCCATTTTATTGTAAATAGAGTGTCTCATGTCCATAAAGGCTGGGTACTGATCTCATTTCATTGTAAATATAGTGTCTCGTAAGTCTATAAAGGAAGGGTACTGATCTCATTTTATTGTAAAGATAGTGTCTCGTAAGTCTATAAAGGCTGGGTACTAATCTCATTTTATTGTAAATATAGTGTCTCGTACGCCTATAAAGGCTGGGTACTTATCTCATTTTATTGTAAATATAGTGTTTCGTAAGTCTATAAAGGATGGGTACTAATCTCATTTTATTGTAAATATAGTGTCTCGTAAGTCTATAAAGGCTGGGTACTAATCTCATTTTATTGTAAATATAGTGTCTCGTACGTCTATAAAGGCTGGGTACTTATCTCATTTTATTGTAAATATAGTGTCTTGTAAGTCTATAAAGGCTGGGTACTGATCTCGTAAGTCTACAAAGGCTGGGTACTGATTTCATAAGTCTATAAAGGCTGGGTACTGATCTCATTTTATTGTAAATAGAGTGTCTCATAAGTCTATAAAGGTTGGGTACTGATCTCATTTTATTGTAAATAGAGTGTCACGTGTCTATAAAGGCTGGGTACTGATCTCATTTTATTGTAAATATAGTGTCTCGTAAGTCTATAAAGGCTGGGTACTGATCTCATTTTATTGTAAATATAGTGTCTCGTAAGTCTTTA
Source organism: Bathymodiolus brooksi (assembly GCA_963680875.1). Classification (NCBI taxonomy): domain Eukaryota; kingdom Metazoa; phylum Mollusca; class Bivalvia; order Mytilida; family Modiolidae; genus Bathymodiolus; species Bathymodiolus brooksi. Next base: position 48,581,020 of record OY804580.1, on the reverse strand, counting down.
CAGGCTGGGTACTGATCTCATTTTATTGTAAATAGAGTGTCTCGTAAGTATATAAAGGCTGGGTACTGATCTCATTTTATTGTAAATAGACTGTCTCGTAAGTCTATAAAGGCTGGGCATTGATATCATTTTATTGTAAATATAGTGTCTCGTAAGTCTGTAGAGGCTGGGTACTGATCTCATTTTATTGTAAATAGAGTGTCTCGTAAGTCTATAAAGGCTGAACACTGATCTCATTTTATTGTAAATATAGAGTCTGGTAAGTCTATAAAGGCTGGGTACTGATATCATTTTATTGTAAATATAGTGTCTCGTAAGTCTATAAAGGCTGGGTACTGATCTCATTTTATTGTAAATATAGTGTCTCGTAAGTCTATAAAGGCTGGGTACTGATCTCATTTTATTGTAAATAGAGTGTCTCGTAAGTCTATAAAGGCTGGGTACTGATATCATTTTATTGTCAATAGAGTGTCTCGTAATTCTATGAAGGCTTGGTACCGATCTCATTTTATTGTAAATAGAGTGTCTCATGTCCATAAAGGCTGGGTACGATCTCATTTTATTGTAAATATAGTGTCTGGTAAGTCTATAAAGGCTGGGTACTGATATCATTTTATTGTAATTATAGTGTCTCGTAAGTCTGTAAAGACTGGGTACTGATCTCATTTTATTGTAAATAGAGTGTGTCGTAAGTCTATAAAGGCTGGGTACTGATTTCATTTTATTGTAAATAGAGTGTCTCGTAAGTCTATAAAGGCTGGGTACTGATATCATTTTATTGTCAATAGAGTGTCTCGTAATTCTATGAAGGCTTGGTACTGACCCCATTTTATTGTAAATAGAGTGTCTCATGTTCATAAAGGCTGGGTATTGATCTCATTTTATTGTAAATATAGTGTCTCGTAAGTCTATAAAGGATGGGTACTGATATCATTTTATTGTAAATATAGTGTCTCGTAAGTCTATAAAGGCTGGGTACTGATTTCATTTTATTGTAAATAGAGTGTCTCGTAAGTCTATAAAGGCTGGGTACTGATATCATTTTATTGTCAATAGAGTGTCTCGTAATTCTATGAAGGATGGGTACTGATCCCATTTTATTGTAAATATAGTGTCTCGTACGTCTATAAAGGCTGGGTACTTATCTCATTTTATTGTAAATATAGTGTCTTGTAAGTCTATAAAGGCTGGGTACTGATCTCGTAAGTCTACAAAGGCTGGGTACTGATTTCATAAGTCTATAAAGGCTGGGTACTGATCTCATTTTATTGTAAATAGAGTGTCTCATAAGTCTATAAAGGTTGGGTACTGATCTCATTTTATTGTAAATAGAGTGTCACGTGTCTATAAAGGCTGGGTACTGATCTCATTTTATTGTAAATATAGTGTCTCGTAAGTCTATAAAGGCTGGGTACTGATCTCATTTTATTGTAAATATAGTGTCTCGTAAGTCTTTACAGGCTGGGTACTGATCTCATTTTATTGTAAATAGAGTGTCTCGTAAGTATATAAAGGCTGGGTACTGATCTCATTTTATTGTAAATAGACTGTCTCGTAAGTCTATAAAGGCTGGGCATTGATATCATTTTATTGTAAATATAGTGTCTCGTAAGTCTGTAGAGGCTGGGTACTGATCTCATTTTATTGTAAATAGAGTGTCTCGTAAGTCTATAAAGGCTGAACACTGATCTCATTTTATTGTAAATATAGAGTCTGGTAAGTCTATAAAGGCTGGGTACTGATATCATTTTATTGTAAATATAGTGTCTCGTAAGTCTATAAAGGCTGGGTACTGATCTCATTTTATTGTAAATATAGTGTCTCGTAAGTCTATAAAGGCTGGGTACTGATCTCATTTTATTGTAAATAGAGTGTCTCGTAAGTCTATAAAGGCTGGGTACTGATATCATTTTATTGTCAATAGAGTGTCTCGTAATTCTATGAAGGCTTGGTACCGATCTCATTTTATTGTAAATAGAGTGTCTCATGTCCATAAAGGCTGGGTACGATCTCATTTTATTGTAAATATAGTGTCTGGTAAGTCTATAAAGGCTGGGTACTGATATCATTTTATTGTAATTATAGTGTCTCGTAAGTCTGTAAAGACTGGGTACTGATCTCATTTTATTGTAAATAGAGTGTGTCGTAAGTCTATAAAGGCTGGGTACTGATTTCATTTTATTGTAAATAGAGTGTCTCGTAAGTCTATAAAGGCTGGGTACTGATATCATTTTATTGTCAATAGAGTGTCTCGTAATTCTATGAAGGCTTGGTACTGACCCCATTTTATTGTAAATAGAGTGTCTCATGTTCATAAAGGCTGGGTATTGATCTCATTTTATTGTAAATATAGTGTCTCGTAAGTCTATAAAGGATGGGTACTGATATCATTTTATTGTAAATATAGTGTCTCGTAAGTCTATAAAGGCTGGGTACTGATTTCATTTTATTGTAAATAGAGTGTCTCGTAAGTCTATAAAGGCTGGGTACTGATATCATTTTATTGTCAATAGAGTGTCTCGTAATTCTATGAAGGATGGGTACTGATCCCATTTTATTGTAAATAGACTGTCTCATGTCCATAAAGGCTGGGTACTGATCTCATTTCATTGTAAAGATAGTGTCTCGTACGCCTATAAAGGCTGGGTACTTATCTCATTTTATTGTAAATATAGTGTCTCGTACGCCTATAAAGGCTGGGTACTTATCTCATTTTATTGTAAATATAGTGTTTCGTAAGTCTATAAAGGATGGGTACTAATCTCATTTTATTGTAAATATAGTGTCTCGTAAGTCTATAAAGGCTGGGTACTAATCTCATTTTATTGTAAATATAGTGTCTCGTACGTCTATAAAGGCTGGGTACTTATCTCATTTTATTGTAAATATAGTGTTTGGTAAGTCTATAAAGGATGGGTACTAATCTCATTTTATTGTAAATATAGTGTCTTGTAAGTCTATAAAGGCTGGGTACTGATCTCGTAAGTCTACAAAGGCTTGGTACTGATTTCATAAGTCTATAAAGGCTGGGTACTGATCTCATTTTATTGTAAATAGAGTGTCTCATAAGTCTATAAAGGCTGGGTACTGATCTCATTTTATAGTAAATAGAGTGTCACGTGTCTATAAAGGCTGGGTACTGATCTCATTTTATTGTAAATATAGTGTCTCGTAAGTCTATAAAGGCTGGGTACTGATCACATTTTATTGTAAATATAGTGTCTCGTAAGTCTATAAAAGCTGGGTACTGATCTCGTTTTATTGTAAATATAGTGTCTCGTAAGTCTATACAGGCTGGGTACTGATCTCATTTTATTGTAAATAGAGTGTCTCGTAAGTATATAAAGGCTGGGTACTGATCTCATTTTATTGTAAATAGACTGTCTCGTAAGTCTATAAAGGCTGGGTACTGATTTCATTTTATTGTAAATAGAGTGTCTCGTAAGTCTATAAAGGCTGGGCATTGATATCATTTTATTGTAAATATAGTGTCTCGTAAGTCTATAAAGGCTGGGTACTGATCTCATTTTATTGTAATTATAGTGTCTCGTAAGTCTGTAAAGACTGGGTACTGATCTCATTTTATTGTAAATAGAGTGTCTCGTAAGTCTATAAAGGCTGGGTACTGATTTCATTTTATTGTAAATAGAGTGTCTCGTAAGTCTATAAAGGCTGGGTACTGATATCATTTTATTGTCAATAGAGCGTCTCGTAATTCTATGAAGGCTTGGTACTGACCCCATTTTATTGTAAATAGAGTGTCTCATGTCCATAAAGGCTGGGTATTGATCTCATTTTATTGTAAACATAGTGTCTCGTAAGTCTATAAAGGATGGGTACTGATATCATTTTATTGTAAATATAGTGTCTCGTAAGTCTATAAAGGCTGGGTACTGATTTCATTTTATTGTAAATAGAGTGTCTCGTAAGTCTATAAAGGCTGGGTACTGATATCATTTTATTGTCAATAGAGTGTCTCGTAATTCTATGAAGGATGGGTACTGATCCCATTTTATTGTAAATAGAGTGTCTCATGTCCATAAAGGCTGGGTACTGATCTCATTTTATTGTAAATATAGTGTTTCGTAAGTCTATAAAGGATGGGTACTAATCTCATTTTATTGTAAATATAGTGTCTCGTAAGTCTATAAAGGCTGGGTACTAATCTCATGTTATTGTAAATATAGTGTCTCGTACGTCTATAAAGGCTGGGTACTTATCTCATTTTATTGTAAATATAGTGTTTCGTAAGTCTATAAAGGCTTGGTACTAATCTCATTTTATTGTAAATATAGTGTCTCGTAAGTCTATAAAGGCTGGGTACTAATCTCATTTTATTGTAAATATAGTGTCTCGTACGTCTATAAAGGCTGGGTACTTATCTCATTTTATTGTAAATATAGTGTTTCGTAAGTCTATAAAGGATGGGTACTAATCTCATTTTATTGTAAATATAGTGTCTTGTAAGTCTATAAAGGCTGGGTACTGATCTCGTAAGTCTACAAAGGCTGGGTACTGATTTCATAAGTCTATAAAGGCTGGGTACTGATCTCATTTTATTGTAAATAGAGTGTCTCATAAGTCTATAAAGGCTGGGTACTGATCTCATTTTATAGTAAATAGAGTGTCACGTGTCTATAAAGGCTGGGTACTGATCTCATTTTATTGTAAATATAGTGTCTCGTAAGTCTATAAAGGCTGGGTACTGATCACATTTTATTGTAAATATAGTGTCTCGTAAGTCTATAAAAGCTGGGTACTGATCTCGTTTTATTGTAAATATAGTGTCTCGTAAGTCTATACAGGCTGGGTACTGATCTCATTTTATTGTAAATAGAGTGTCTCGTAAGTATATAAAGGCTGGGTACTGATCTCATTTTATTGTAAATAGACTGTCTCGTAAGTCTATAAAGGCTGGGTACTGATTTCATTTTATTGTAAATAGAGTGTCTCGTAAGTCTATAAAGGCTGGGCATTGATATCATTTTATTGTAAATATAGTGTCTCGTAAGTCTATAAAGGCTGGGTACTGATATCATTTTATTGTAATTATAGTGTCTCGTAAGTCTGTAAAGACTGGGTACTGATCTCATTTTATTGTAAATAGAGTGTCTCGTAAGTCTATAAAGGCTGGGTACTGATTTCATTTTATTGTAAATAGAGTGTCTCGTAAGTCTATAAAGGCTGGGTACTGATATCATTTTATTGTCAATAGAGTGTCTCGTAATTCTATGAAGGCTTGGTACTGACCCCATTTTATTGTAAATAGAGTGTCTCATGTCCATAAAGGCTGGGTATTGATCTCATTTTATTGTAAATATAGTGTCTCGTAAGTCTATAAAGGATGGGTACTGATATCATTTTATTGTAAATATAGTGTCTCGTAAGTCTATAAAGGCTGGGTACTGATTTCATTTTATTGTAAATAGAGTGTCTCGTAAGTCTATAAAGGCTGGGTACTGATATCATTTTATTGTCAATAGAGTGTCTCGTAATTCTATGAAGGATGGGTACTGATCCCATTTTATTGTAAATAGAGTGTCTCATGTCCATAAAGGCTGGGTACTGATCTCATTTTATTGTAAATATAGTGTTTCGTAAGTCTATAAAGGATGGGTACTAATCTCATTTTATTGTAAATATAGTGTCTCGTAAGTCTATAAAGGCTGGGTACTAATCTCATTTTATTGTAAATATAGTGTCTCGTACGTCTATAAAGGCTGGGTACTTATCTCATTTTATTGTAAATATAGTGTTTCGTAAGTCTATAAAGGCTTGGTACTAATCTCATTTTATTGTAAATATAGTGTCTTGTAAGTCTATAAAGGCTGGGTACTGATCTCGTAAGTCTACAAAGGCTGGGTACTGATTTCATAAGTCTATAAAGGCTGGGTACTGATCTCATTTTATTGTAAATAGAGTGTCTCATAAGTCTATAAAGGCTGGGTACTGATCTCATTTTATAGTAAATAGAGTGTCACGTGTCTATAAAGGCTGGGTACTGATCTCATTTTATTGTAAATATAGTGTCTCGTAAGTCTATAAAGCCTGGGTACTGATCACATTTTATTGTAAATATAGTGTCTCGTAAGTCTATAAAGGCTGGGTACTGATCTCGTTTTATTGTAAATATAGTGTCTCGTAAGTCTATACAGGCTGGGTACTGATCTCATTTTATTGTAAATAGAGTGTCTCGTAAGTATATAAAGGCTGGGTACTGATCTCATTTTATTGTAAATAGACTGTCTCGTAAGTCTATAAAGGCTGGGTACTGATTTCATTTTATTGTAAATAGAGTGTCTCGTAAGTCTATAAAGGCTGGGCATTGTTATCATTTTATTGTAAATATAGTGTCTCGTAAGTCTATAAAGGCTGGGTACTGATCTCATTTTATTGTAAATATAGTGTCTCGTAAGTCTATAAAGGCTGGGTACTGATCTCATTTTATTGTAATTATAGTGTCTCGTAAGTCTGTAAAGGCTGGGTACTGATCTCATTTTATTGTAAATATAGAGTCAGGTAAGTCTATAAAGGCTGGGTACTGATATCATTTTATTGTAAATATAGTGTCTCGTAAGTCTATAAAGGCTGGGTACTGATCTCATTTTATTGTAAATATAGTGTCTCGTAAGTCCATAAAGGCTGGGTACTGATCTCATTTTATTGTAATTATAGTGTCTCGTATGTCTGTAAAGGCTGGGTACTGATCTCATTTTATTGTAAATAGAGTGTCTCGTAAGTCTATAAAGGCTGGGTACTGATTTCATTTTCTTGTAAATAGAGTGTCTCGTAAGTCTATAAAGGCTGGGTACTGATATCATTTTATTGTCAATAGAGTGTCTCGTAATTCTATGAAGGCTTGGTACCGATCTCATTTTATTGTAAATAGAGTGTCTCATGTCCATAAAGGCTGGGTACGATCTCATTTTATTGTAAATATAGTGTCTCGTAAGTCTATAAAGGATGGGTACTGATCTCATTTTATTGTAAATATAGTGTCTCGTAAGTCTATAAAGGATGGGTACTAATCTCATTTTATTGTACATATAGTGTCTCGTAAGTCTATAAAGGATGGGTACTGATCTCTTTTTATTGTAAATAGAGTGTCTCGTAAGTCTATAAAGGATGGGTACTGATCTCATTTTATTGTAAATATAGTGTTTCGTAAGTCTATAAAGGCTGGATACTGATCTCATTTTATTGTAAATATAGTGTCTCGTACGTCTATAAAGGCTGGGTACTTATCTCATTTTATTGTAATTATAGTGTCTCGTAAGTCTATAAAGTCTGGGTACTGATCTCATGTTATTGTAAATATAGTGTCTCGTAAGTCTATAAAGGCTGGGTACTGATCTCATTTTATTGTAAATATAGTGTCTCGTAAGTCTATAAAGGCTGGGTACTGATCTCATTTTATTGTAAATATAGTGTCTCGTAAGTCTATAAAGGCTGGGTACTGATCTCGTTTTATTGTAAATATAGTGTCTCGTAAGTCTATAAAGGATGGGTACTGATCTCATTTTATTGTAAATATAGTGTCTGGTAAGTCTATAAAGGCTGGGTACTGATATCATTTTATTGTAAATATAGTGTCTCGTAAATCTATAAAGGCTGGGTACTGATCTCATTTTATTGTAAATATAGTGTCTCGTAAGTCTATAAAGGCTGGGTACTGATCTCATTTTATTGTAATTATAGTGTCTCGTAAGTCTGTAAAGACTGGGTACTGATCTCATTTTATTGTAAATAGAGTGTCTCGTAAGTCTATAAAGGCTGGGTACTGATTTCATTTTATTGTAAATAGAGTGTCTCGTAAGTCTATAAAGGCTGGGTACTGATATCATTTTATTGTCAATAGAGTGTCTCGTAATTCTATGAAGGCTTGGTACTGACCCCATTTTATTGTAAATAGAGTGTCTCATGTCCATAAAGGCTGGGTACTGATCTCATTTTATTGTAAATATAGTGTCTCGTAAGTCTATAAAGGATGGGTACTGATCTCATTTTATTGTAAATATAGTGTCCCGTAAGTCTATAAAGGCTGGGTACTGATTTCATTTTATTGTAAATAGAGTGTCTCGTAAGTCTATAAAGGCTGGGTACTGATATCATTTTATTGTCAATAGAGTGTCTCGTAATTCTATGAAGGATGGGTACTGATCCCATTTTATTGTAAATAGAGTGTCTCATGTCCATAAAGGCTGGGTACTGATCTCATTTCATTGTAAATATAGTGTCTCGTAAGTCTATAAAGGATGGGTACTGATCTCATTTTATTGTAAAGATAGTGTCTCGTAAGTCTATAAAGGCTGGGTACTAATCTCATTTTATTGTAAATATAGTGTCTCGTACGCCTATAAAGGCTGGGTACTTATCTCATTTTATTGTAAATATAGTGTTTCGTAAGTCTATAAAGGATGGATACTAATCTCATTTTATTGTAAATATAGTGTCTCGTAAGTCTATAAAGGCTGGGTACTAATCTCATTTTATTGTAAATATAGTGTCTCGTACGTCTATAAAGGCTGGGTACTTATCTCATTTTATTGTAAATATAGTGTTTCGTAAGTCTATAAAGGATGGGTACTAATCTCATTTTATTGTAAATATAGTGTCTTGTAAGTCTATAAAGGCTGGGTACTGATCTCGTAAGTCTACAAAGGCTGGGTACTGATTTCATAAGTCTATAAAGGCTGGGTACTGATCTCATTTTATTGTAAATAGAGTGTCACGTGTCTATAAAGGCTGGGTACTGATCTCATTTTATTGTAAATATAGTGTCTCGTAAGTCTATAAAGGCTGGGTACTGATCTCATTTTATTGTAATTATAGTCTCGTAAGTCTATAAAGGCTGGGTACTGATCTCGTTTTATTGTAAATATAGTGTCTCGTAAGTCTATAAAGGATGGGTACTGATCTCATTTTATTGTAAATATAGTGTCTGGTAAGTCTATAAAGGCTGGGTACTGATATCATTTTATTGTAAATATAGTGTCTCGTAAATCTATAAAGGCTGGGTACTGATCTCATTTTATTGTAAATATAGTGTCTCGTAAGTCTATAAAGGCTGGGTACTGATCTCATTTTATTGTAATTATAGTGTCTCGTAAGTCTGTAAAGACTGGGTACTGATCTCATTTTATTGTAAATAGAGTGTCTCGTAAGTCTATAAAGGCTGGGTACTGATTTCATTTTATTGTAAATAGAGTGTCTCGTAAGTCTATAAAGGCTGGGTACTGATATCATTTTATTGTCAATAGAGTGTCTCGTAATTCTATGAAGGCTTGGTACTGACCCCATTTTATTGTAAATAGAGTGTCTCATGTCCATAAAGGCTGGGTACTGATCTCATTTTATTGTAAATATAGTGTCTCGTAAGTCTATAAAGGATGGGTACTGATCTCATTTTATTGTAAATATAGTGTCTCGTAAGTCTATAAAGGCTGGGTACTGATTTCATTTTATTGTAAATAGAGTGTCTCGTAAGTCTATAAAGGCTGGGTACTGATATCATTTTATTGTCAATAGAGTGTCTCGTAATTCTATGAAGGATGGGTACTGATCCCATTTTATTGTAAATAGAGTGTCTCATGTCCATAAAGGCTGGGTACTGATCTCATTTCATTGTAAATATAGTGTCTCGTAAGTCTATAAAGGATGGGTACTGATCTCATTTTATTGTAAAGATAGTGTCTCGTAAGTCTATAAAGGCTGGGTACTAATCTCATTTTATTGTAAATATAGTGTCTCGTACGCCTATAAAGGCTGGGTACTTATCTCATTTTATTGTAAATATAGTGTTTCGTAAGTCTATTAAGGATGGGTACTAATCTCATTTTATTGTAAATATAGTGTCTCGTAAGTCTATAAAGGCTGGGTACTAATCTCATTTTATTGTAAATATAGTGTCTCGTGAGTCTATAAAGGCTGGGTACTGATCTCGTAAGTCTACAAAGGCTGGGTACTGATTTCATAAGTCTATAAAGGCTGGGTACTGATCTCATTTTATTGTAAATAGAGTGTCACGTGTCTATAAAGGCTGGGTACTGATCTCATTTTATTGTAAATATAGTGTCTCGTAAGTCTATAAAGGCTGGGTACTAATCTCATTTTATGGTAAATATAGTGTCTCGTACGCCTATAAAGGCTGGGTACTTATCTCATTTTATTGTAAATATAGTGTTTCGTAAGTCTATAAAGGCTGGGTACTTATCTCATTTTATTGTAAATATAGTGTTTCGTAAGTCTATAAAGGATGGGTACTAATCTCATTTTATTGTAAATATAGTGTCTTGTAAGTCTATAAAGTCTGGGTACTGATCTCGTAAGTCTAGAAAGGCTGGGTACTGATTTCATAAGTCTATAAAGGCTGGGTACTGATCTCATTTTATTGTAAATAGAGTGTCACGTGTCTATAAAGGCTGGGTACTGATCTCATTTTATTGTAAATATAGTGTCTCGTAAGTCTATAAAGGCTGGGTACTGATCTCATTTTATTGTAAATATAGTGTCTCGTAAGTCTATAAAGGCTGGGTACTGATCTCATTTTATTGTAAATATAGTGTCTCGTAAGTCTATAAAGGCTGGGTACTGATCTCATTTTATTGTAAATAGAGTGTCTCGTAAGTATATAAAGGCTGGGTACTGATCTCATTTTATTGTAAATAGACTGTCTCGTAAGTCTATAAAGGCTGGGTACTGATTTCATTTTATTGTAAATAGACTGTCTCGTAAGTCTATAAAGGCTGGGCATTGATATCATTTTATTGTAAATATAGTGTCTCGTAAGTCTGTAGAGGCTGGGTACTGATCTCATTTTATTGTATATAGAGTGTCTCGTAAGTCTATAAAGGCTGAACACTGATCTCATTTTATTGTAAATATAGAGTCTGGTAAGTCTATAAAGGCTGGGTACTGATATCATTTTATTGTAAATATAGTGTCTCGTAAGTCTATAAAGGCTGGGTACTGATCTCATTTTATTGTAAATATAGTGTCTCGTAAGTCTATAAAGGCTGGGTACTGATCTCATTTTATTGTAATTATAGTGTCTCGTAAGTCTGTAAAGGCTGGGTACTGATCTCATTTTATTGTAAATAGAGTGTCTCGTAAGTCTATAAAGGCTGGGTACTGATTTCATTTTATTGTAAATAGAGTGTCTCGTAAGTCTATAAAGGCTGGGTACTGATATCATTTTATTGTCAATAGAGTGTCTCGTAATTCTATGAAGGCTTGGTACCGATCTCATTTTATTGTAAATAGAGTGTCTCATGTCCATAAAGGCTGGGTACGATCTCATTTTATTGTAAATATAGTGTCTCGTAAGTCTATAAAGGATGGGTACTGATCTCATTTTATTGTAAATATAGTGTCTCGTAAGTCTATAAAGGATGGGTACTAATCTCATTTTATTGTACATATAGTGTCTCGTAAGTCTATAAAGGATGGGTACTGATCTCTTTTTATTGTAAATAGAGTGTCTCGTAAGTCTATAAAGGATGGGTACTGATCTCATTTTATTGTAAATATAGTGTTTCGTAAGTCTATAAAGGCTGGGTACTGATCTCATTTTATTGTAAATATAGTGTCTCGTACGTCTATAAAGGCTGGGTACTTATCTCATTTTATTGTAAATATAGTGTTTCGTAAGTCTATAAAGGATGGGTACTAATCTCATTTTATTGTCAATATAGTGTCTCGTAAGTCTATAAAGGCTGGGTACGGATCTCATTTTATTGTAAATATAGTGTCTCGTAAGTCTATAAAGGCTGGGTACTGATCTCATGTTATTGTAAATATAGTGTCTCGTAAGTCTATAAAGGCTGGGTACTTATCTCATTTTATTGTAAATATAGTGTCTCGTAAGTATGTAAAGGCTGGGTACTTATCTCATTTTATTGTAAATATAGTGTCTCGTAAGTCTATAAAGGATGGGGACTAATCTCATTTTATTGTAAATATAGTGTCTCGTAAGTCTATAAAGGCTGGGTACGGATCTCATTTTATTATAAATATAGTGTCTCGTAAGTCTATAAAGGCTGGGTACTGATCTCATGTTATTGTAAATATAGTGTCTCGTAAGTCTATAAAGGCTGGGTACTGATCTCATTTTATTGTAAATATAGTGTCTCGTAAGTCTATAAAGGCTGGGTACTGATCTCATTTTATTGTAATTATAGTGTCTCGTAAGTCTATAAAGGCTGGGTACTGAACTCATTTTATTGTATATAGAGTGTCTCGTAAGTCTCTAGAGGCTGGGAACTGATCTCATTTTATTGTAAATATAGTGTCTCGTAAGTCTATAAAGGCTGGGTACTGATCTCGTAAGACTATAAAGGCTGGGTACTGATCTCGTAAGTCTATAAAGGCTGGGTACTGATCTTGTAAGTCTATAAAGGCTGGGTACTGATCTCGTAAGTCTATAACGTCTGGGTACTGATCTCGCAAGTCTATAAAAGCTGGGTACTAATCTCATTTTATTGTATTTGTTGAAACATGTATTTTTTTTGGTCAGTATGTGACACTTAAATAAAATAAAATTTTTCTTTATCTTTATCTTATCTATATGTATAAAAAAAAAAATAAAAAAAATGTCGAGTTACCGTTTTTGAATTTATATGAATACAGCTTATTTTAAAGTCTAAATGAAAATATAAGTTTATATAAAATAATGAAAATATATTAGAAAAAATAATAGATTTATTAGATTGTTTTCCTGTTGTTCTTCAGACTGTTTATCAGAGGATTTCTCTTTTCTTAAAGGGACTTGCCATGTAAAGATACTTTGCATACATAATTGGCTCAGTTGTATACCAATTGAGTGAGGTACATAGTGGGTTCTAGCCCCAATCAAGTCAAATCAAAGACTAGAAAATTGGTATTTGTTGCCTCTCTGCTAAGTACGTATATGCAGCAATAAGGAGAAAGAATAAAGACTGGTTGGCTCGGAATGTGTCCGAGTGGGGCGACATGTTTATCTGCAGACTGTTATTTCAGTGAGCTAGCACTATAAAAATCCAAAGTGTGTTGGTCTATTACAAAGTTGATCTCATCATCACTTCATTGCTATTTCATTTGTTCTCGCCATGATTTAGCTGATAAATTGCTGAGCTACCGCTCAACAATAATCACTCACTCACTCACTCACTCACTCACTCCTTTCACATAAACTGAACCCCCCACCCCCCGTCAAAAGAGTTTCTGGAGTCACCCCTGATGACACATTGGGCTGAATTTTGCAGTCAGAAGCTGAAAACTGGAAAAAAGAAACTTTTGGATGGAATGTGTCAGTGTTAGTAATTCGTCTTATGTTTATTAATTAGGGGAGAGGGGGGGCTTGTCCGACATTTTTGATATGCAGAAGACGGGTTACATTTTTTTCTACAGGTTAATTAGTTTAACTCTAAATATCAGAAGTTCTGTGTACTGTCCATGGTCATCGTTTGTCTTCTTAGAGATTAAAGCACGCGCAGTTTGACGGGAAGAAAGTATTGCATTGTGGTAGCAGATGGAATATCGGAAATCCACTTCCGGTATCCTCCATTTGTCACTTTTTATTACTGTTTCTAATTGGACACAGAGAGTGAATGAGTTCTTGTTGCTTAAGGCTAATTCAGTAATTTTTCAGCTATATCATGACGAGGGACACAGAGAAAAATACAACCTCATTAAAATGCATACTATTATATAATAGAATAATTAAAGCAAAAGAAAAACATACCTTAATGTCTTGTTTAATACTCGCATAGTCAGTTACCATGATGTAACTAGTTCTACAGGGAATAATCATCCAAAATATAACTACAGTTGACTCTCATTGTCTCGAACTCGGTTGACTTGAATTTCCGGTTGAGTCGAATTTTTATCGAAGTCCCGAACTTCGTTGTGTATAAATATATATAATTTCACTCCTGTTGAGTCGAATTCGGACGAGTCGAAATTTCGGTTGTCTCAAATAAAAGTTTTGGTCCCGAGATGTAGAAAACCGTATTATTTACATTCGCTAAGTCGAATACCTGTCAAAACATGTGTATTACCTTGGGATTAAAATCGGATCACAGGTGAAACATCCGGTCATTGACTTTGACATTTTTGCTTTAGGCTATTTCACATGTTTATTTCACAATCTGTCAAATTAATTAGTGATAATATTTGGAATTGGCTTGGTATAATGACACAGGTTAGATGTGTACAATCAACAATTTTCGATTCATAATAAGTGCGCTTGGGTCGGCATACATCAATGATTATGAAAAGTACACAAAGGAAGCGTTTTATCTATTGAATGATTTGTCGGAAATTAATTTTGATTAAAGAAGAATAGTTTTCTTCTACACTTTATTAAATAGTAAAAACACACAATTTATTGTAAATAAACAGTATTGCACAAAGACAAATACGTCATGATAGGTAAAGTTTAATGACAATGCAACAGCTGAAAAACAAACAAAACAGATAAACACATTCATGGCACACAAAAAAGATATCTAGAAGTTATCAGTCGTTCCACAAGATTCAAAGAATTTAACAGAGAGAAAAAAAAAACAGCAACAAAAACATCGAATATGTTTAAAATCGTTCCGAGAATAGGGACATGCGATGCTGGTTTTAGCTCTTCAAAATTTCGAGTTGTCTCCATTTCGTCGTTAAGCAAACTACACTTCCTGTATTTTCGGAGCTCCTCTTAAGTCTTAATAATGAACAATCTTAAAACGTCCCGAAAGGAGTGAAATATATATATTTTTTTACGACACTTGAATTATTTGTTTTCAGTTCAATAAGTACTGCTATATAGTAATATATATAAATCTACTATTTGTATAAAGTTAAACAATATTTAGTCTCGGAATCATTTTATTTTCATAAATATCTTGCATCCGTTCCTGGTTTAGGATACATGTCATTATCTTTGCCGCAAGACATTTTACATTGATAGTTTATGTTACAATCTTGCATTACTATCTACAAGGGGGTATATTTGACCGAATAGAGTCAGATTTTTAACCTATAGGCACAGATTGACCCGTCAACGTTCCCAAATTGACAGATAGTTAAATTGAGGTCGATCGATGAACGATTGTTGAATTTCGTCTTTTTCTGAGTGTCGAATGAAGGGTGATGGAATGTGCCTTACTAATGCATTTTGACTAGTAACTACTAACTCGAGTGGACCGAAATTAGGAAATTATTGCAAGAAAGAGAATTTTATTTTCCCCATATAAATAAGTTTCTTTGGATAATGAGTTTTCTCAATTTTACTCGAAAATTTATTTTTTATTTACTGTATCTATTTTATTTACTCCTATCCCTCCCTCCCCTCCCCTCTATTTATTTAACGGCAATTCAATTCTTACGAAGACTTATTCTCACATGGATTTATCCTTCATTTATTTCTGCAAAATTAAATTAACGTCTCACGCGCACTAAATTATATATCTACGTCAATATTACTACATGTACATGTACATGTATCACTGGCTCGATACCTCTGTTAGTGGACTATTAGTCCCTGAGTGCATCATACGTTTAGTAGTCAGTGTTTCTGCACTGACATGCACTGACTTGGTTTATTGGATATATTTATTATCAAAATTTACAGATCCTAAGTACAATAATTATCATTAAACGTAATACAGGTAAAGGTAGCATTAACCAATGTAGGCTATCATTTTTCGGTCCTATGTTTTCTTGGTCCCGAAGCAGACTTGCGGTCAATTACTTTCAAATCTAATCAATTACATTACATTGACTGATTTTGTCTGTTTGTTGACTTATGAGTTTTGCCTTTCACTTCGGAAGATTGCTAGGTGTTCGGTAATTTTGTTATTACCCTTTTTTACAATTACTTTGCAATTTTCATGATCACATTACATTACAATTACATCAATTTTCAAATGTAATTGTTTAAATTACAAAGACAATGGCATTATTTGGCTTTCCGATCTGTTGACTTTGATGAAGATGTTGCTCATTATTTCATTGTATGTGTAGTGTTTTGTAAACAATTGTTTGTCTTTTTGACCATTGTATTGTTTGTCTTTTTAACCATTGTATTATTTGTCTTTTTCACCATTGTATTGTTTGTCTTTTTGACCATTGTATTATGTGTCTTTTTCACCATTGTATTGTTTGTCTTTTTCACCATTGTATTGTTTGTCTTTTTCACCATTGCATTGGTTGTCTTTTTCACCATTGTATTGTTTGTCTTTTTGACCATTGTATTGTTTGTCTTTTTCACCATTGTATTGTTTGTCTTTTTCACCATTGTATTGTTTGTCTTTTTGACCATTGTATTGTTTGTCTTTTTCACCATTGTATTGTTTGTCTTTTTCACCATTGTATTGGTTTGTCTTTTTCACCATTGTATTGGTTGTCGTTTCGACCATTGTAATGTTTGTCTTTTTGACCATTGCATTGTTTGTCTTTTTGACCATTGTATTGTTTGTCTTTTTCACCATTGTATTGTTTGTCTTTTTCACCATTGTATTGTTTGTCTTTTTCACCATTGTATTGGTTGTCGTTTCGACCATTGTATTGTTTGTCTTTTTGACCATTGCATTGTTTGTCTTTTTGACCATTGTATTGGTTGTCTTTTTCACCATTGTATTGTTTGTCTTTTTGACCATTGTATTGTTTGTCTTTTTCACCATTGTATTGTTTGTCTTTTTCACCATTGTATTGGTTTGTCTTTTTCACCATTGTATTGGTTGTCGTTTCGACCATTGTAATGTTTGTCTTTTTGACCATTGCATTGTTTGTCTTTTTGACCATTGTATTGTTTGTCTTTTTCACCATTGTATTGTTTGTCTTTTTAACCATTGCATTATTTGTCTTTTTCACCATTGTATTGTTTGTCTTTTTGACCATTGTATTGTTTGTCTTTTTCACCATTGTATTGTTTGTCTTTTTCACCATTGTATTGTTTGTCTTTTTCACCATTGTATTGGTTGTCGTTTCGACCATTGTATTGTTTGTCTTTTTGACCATTGCATTGTTTGTCTTTTTGACAATTGTATTGTTTGTCTTTTTCACCATTGTATTGTTTGTCTTTTTGACCATTGTATTGTTTGTCTTTTTGACCATTGTATTGTTTGTCCTTTTGACCATTGTATTGTTTGTCTTTTTGACCATTGTATTGTTTGTCTCTTTGACCATTGCATTGTTTGTCTTTTTGACCATTGTATTGTTTGTCTTTCTGACCATTGTATTGTTTGTCTTTTTGATCACTGTATTGCTTGTCTTTTTGACCATTGAATTGTTTGTCTTTTTGACCATTATAGTGTTTGTCTTTTTGACCATTGTATTGTTTGTCTTTTTGACCATTGTATTGTTTGTCTTTTTGACCATTGTATTGTTTGTCTTTTTCACCATTGTATTGTTTGTCTTTTTCACCATTGTATTGTTTGTCTTTTTCACCATTGTATTGTTTGTCTTTTTGACCATTGCATTGTTTTCTTTTTCACAATTTTATTGTTTGTCTTTTTGACCATTGCATTGTTTGTCTTTTTGACCGGTGTATTGTTTTCTTTCTGATAATTGTATTTTTTGTCTTTTTGACCATTGTATTGTTTGTCTTTTTGACCATTGCATTGTTTGTCTTTTTCACCATTGCGTTGTTTTCTTTCTGACCATGGTATATTTTGTCTTTTTAACCATTGTATTGTTTGTCGTTTTGACCATTATATTGTTTGTCTTTTTCACCATTGCATTGTTTTCTTTCTGACCATTGTATTTTTGTCTTTTGACCATTGTATTGTTTGTCTTTTTGACCACTGTATTTTTGTCTTTTTGACCGTTGTATTGTTTGCCTTTTTACCATTGCATTGTTTTGTCTTTTTGACCATTGTATTGTTTGTCTTTTTGACCATTATTTTGTTTGTCATTTTGAACATTGTATTGTTTGTCTTTTTGACCATTGTACTGTTTCTCTTTTTCACCATTGTATTGTTTGTCTTTTTCACCATTGTATTGTTTGTTTTTTTGACCATTGTATTGTTTGTCTTTTTGACAATTGCATTGTTGTCTTTTTCACCATTGTATTGTTTGTTTTTATGACCATTGTATTGTTTGTCTTTTTGACAATTGTATTGTTTCTCTTTTCACCATTGTATTGTTTGTCTTTTTCACCATTGCATTGTTTGTCTTTTTGGCCATTGTATTGTTGGTCTTTTTGACAATTGTATTGTTTGTCTTTTTCACCATTGTATTGTTTGTCTTTTTCACCATTGTATTGTTTGTCTTTTTGACAATTGCATTGTTGTCTTTTTCACCATTTTATTGTTTGTTTTTTTGACCATTGTATTGTTTGTCTTTTTGACAATTGCATTGTTGTCTTTTTCACCATTGCATTGTTTGTTTTTATGACCATTGTATTGTTTGTCTTTTTGACCATTGTATTCTTTGTCTTTTTCACCATTTTATTGTTTGTCTTTTTCACCATTGTATTGTTTGTCTTTTTCACCATTGTATTGTTTGTTTTTTTGACCATTGTATTGTTTGTCTTTTTGACAATTGCATTGTTGTCTTTTTCACCATTGTATTGTTTGTTTTTATGACCATTGTATTGTTTGTCTTTTTGACAATTGTATTGTTTCTCTTTTCACCATTGTATTGTTTGTCTTTTTCACCATTGCATTGTTTGTCTTTTTGGCCATTGTATTGTTGGTCTTTTTGACAATTGTATTGTTTGTCTTTTTCACCATTGTATTGTTTGTCTTTTTCACCATTGTATTGTTTGTCTTTTTGACAATTGCATTGTTGTCTTTTTCACCATTTTATTGTTTGTTTTTTTGACCATTGTATTGTTTGTCTTTTTGACAATTGCATTGTTGTCTTTTTCACCATTGCATTGTTTGTTTTTATGACCATTGTATTGTTTGTCTTTTTGACCATTGTATTCTTTGTCTTTTTCACCATTTTATTGTTTGTCTTTTTCACCATTGTATTGTTTGTCTTTTTGACAATTGCATTGTTTGTCTTTTTCACCATTTTATTGTTTGTTTTTTTTACCATTGTATTGTTTGTCTTTTTGACAATTGCATTGTTGTCTTTTTCACCATTGTATTGTTTGTTTTTATGACCATTGTATTGTTTGTCTTTTTCGACATTGTATTATTTGTCTTTTTCACCATTGTATTGTTTGTCTTTTTCACCATTGTATTGTTTGTCTTTTTGACAATTGCATTGTTGTCTTTTTCACCATTGTATTGTTTGTTTTTATGACCATTGTATTGTTTGTCTTTTTGACAATTGTATTGTTTGTCTTTTTCACCATTGTATTGTTTGTCTTTTTCACCATTGTATTGTATGTCTTTTTGACAATTGCATTGTTTGTCTTTTTCACCATTGTATTGTTTGTTTTTTTGACCATTGTATTGTTTGTCTTTTTCACCATTGTATTGTTTGTCTTTTTGACAATTGCATTGTTGTCTTTTTCACCATTTTATTGTTTGTTTTTTTGACCATTGTATTGTTTGTCTTTTTGACAATTGCATTGTTGTCTTTTTCACCATTGCATTGTTTGTTTTTATGACCATTGTATTGTTTGTCTTTTTGACCATTGTATTCTTTGTCTTTTTCACCATTTTATTGTTTGTCTTTTTCACCATTGTATTGTTTGTCTTTTTGACAATTGCATTGTTTGTCTTTTTCACCATTTTATTGTTTGTTTTTTTTACCATTGTATTGTTTGTCTTTTTGACAATTGCATTGTTGTCTTTTTCACCATTGTATTGTTTGTTTCTATGACCATTGTATTGTTTGTCTTTTTCGACATTGTATTATTTGTCTTTTTCACCATTGTATTGTTTGTCTTTTTCACCATTGTATTGTTTGTCTTTTTGACAATTGCATTGTTGTCTTTTTCACCATTGTATTGTTTGTTTTTATGACCATTGTATTGTTTGTCTTTTTGACAATTGTATTGTTTGTCTTTTTCACCATTGTATTGTTTGTCTTTTTCACCATTGTATTGTATGTCTTTTTGACAATTGCATTGTTTGTCTTTTTCACCATTGTATTGTTTGTTTTTTTGACCATTGTATTGTTTGTCTTTTTGACCATTTTAATGTTTTTCTTTTTCACCATTGTATTGTTTGTTTTTTCACCATTGTATTGTTTGTCTTTTTGACCATTGTAATATTTTCTTTTCACCATTGTATTGTTTGTCTTTTTGGCCATTGTATTGTTTGTTTTTTTCAGCATTGTATTGTTTGTCTTTTTGACCATTGTATTGTTTGTCTTTTTGACCATTGTATTGTTTGTTTTTTTCACCATTGTATTGTTTGTCTTTTTGACAATTGCATTGTTGTCTTTTTCACCATTGTATTGTTTGTTTTTATGACCATTGTATTGTTTGTCTTTTTCGACATTGTATTATTTGTCTTTTTCACCATTGTATTGTTTGTCTTTTTCACCATTGTATTGTTTGTCTTTTTGACAATTGCATTGTTGTCTTTTTCACCATTGTATTGTTTGTTTTTATGACCATTGTATTGTTTGTCTTTTTGACAATTGTAGTGTTTGTCTTTTTCACCATTGTATTGTTTGTCTTTTTCACCATTGTATTGTTTGTCTTTTTGACCATTGTATTGTTTGTCTTTTTGACCATTGTATTGTTTGTTTTTTTCACCATTGTATTGTTTGTCTTTTTGACAATTGCATTGTTGTCTTTTTCACCATTGTATTGTTTGTTTTTATGACCATTGTATTGTTTGTCTTTTTCGACATTGTATTATTTGTCTTTTTCACCATTGTATTGTTTGTCTTTTTCACCATTGTATTGTTTGTCTTTTTGACAATTGCATTGTTGTCTTTTTCACCATTGTATTGTTTGTTTTTATGACCATTGTATTGTTTGTCTTTTTGACAATTGTAGTGTTTGTCTTTTTCACCATTGTATTGTTTGTCTTTTTCACCATTGTATTGTTTGTCTTTTTGACAATTGCATTGTTTGTCTTTTTCACCATTGTATTGTTTGTTTTTTTGACCATTGTATTGTTTGTCTTTTTGACCATTGTAATGTTTTTCTTTTTCACCATTGTATTGTTTGTTTTTTCACCATTGTATTGTTTGTCTTTTTGACCATTGTAATATTTTTCATTTTTACCATTGTATTGTTTGTCTTTTTGACCATTGTATTGTTTGTTTTTTTCACCATTGTATTGTTTGTCTTTTTGACTATTGTATTGTTTGTCTTTTTGACCATTGTATTGTTTGTCTTTTTGACCATTGTATTGTTTGTTTTTTTCAACATTGTATTGTTTGTCTTTTTCACCATTGTATTGTTTGTCTTTTTGACCATTGTATTCCTTGTCATTTTGACCATTGTATTGTTTGCCTTTTTGACCAATGTATTGTTTGTCTTTTTCACCATTGCATTGTTTGTCGTTTTCACCATTGTATTGTTTGTCTTTTTGACCATTGAATTGTTTGTATTTTTGACAATTGCATTGTTTGTCTTTTTCACCATTGTATTGTTTGTCTTTTTCACCATTGTATTGTTTGTCTTTTTGACAATTGCATTGTTTGTCTTTTTCACCATTGTATTGTTTGTTTTTTTGACCATTGTATTGTTTGTCTTTTTGACCATTGTAATGTTTTTCTTTTTCACCATTGTATTGTTTGTTTTTTCACCATTGTATTGTTTGTCTTTTTGACCATTGTAATATTTTTCATTTTTACCATTGTATTGTTTGTCTTTTTGACCATTGTATTGTTTGTTTTTTTCACCATTGTATTGTTTGTCTTTTTGACTATTGTATTGTTTGTCTTTTTGACCATTGTATTGTTTGTCTTTTTGACCATTGTATTGTTTGTTTTTTTCAACATTGTATTGTTTGTCTTTTTCACCATTGCATTGTTTGTCTTTTTGACCATTGTATTCCTTGTCATTTTGACCATTGTATTGTTTGCCTTTTTGACCAATGTATTGTTTGTCTTTTTCACCATTGCATTGTTTGTCGTTTTCACCATTGTATTGTTTGTCTTTTTGACCATTGAATTGTTTGTATTTTTGACAATTGCATTGTTTGTCTTTTCACCATTGTAAGGTTTGTCTTTTTGACCATTGCATTGTTTGTCTTTTTGACCATTGCACTGTTTGTCTTTTTGACCATTGTATTGTTTGTCTTTTTGACCATTGTATTGTTTTCTTTTTCACCATTTTATTGTTTGTCTTTTTGACCATTGCATTGTTTGTCTTTTTGACCATTATATTGTTTGTCTTTTTCACCATTGCATTGTTTTCTTTCTGACCATTGTATTTTTGTCTTTTGACCATTGTATTGTTTGTCTTTTTGACCATTGTATTTTTGTCTTTTTGACCGTTGTATTGTTTGCCTTTTTACCATTGCATTGTTTTGTCTTTTTGACCATTGTATTGTTTGTCTTTTTGACCATTATTTTGTTTGTCATTTTGAACATTGTATTGTTTGTCTTTTTGACCATTGTACTGTTTCTCTTTTTCACCATTGTATTGTTTGTCTTTTTCACCATTGTATTGTTTGTTTTTTTGACCATTGTATTGTTTGTCTTTTTGACAATTGCATTGTTGTCTTTTTCACCATTGTATTGTTTGTTTTTATGACCATTGTATTGTTTGTCTTTTTGACAATTGTATTGTTTCTCTTTTCACCATTGTATTGTTTGTCTTTTTCACCATTGCATTGTTTGTCTTTTTGGCCATTGTATTGTTGGTCTTTTTGACAATTGTATTGTTTGTCTTTTTCACCATTGTATTGTTTGTCTTTTTCACCATTGTATTGTTTGTCTTTTTGACAATTGCATTGTTGTCTTTTTCACCATTTTATTGTTTGTTTTTTTGACCATTGTATTGTTTGTCTTTTTGACAATTGCATTGTTGTCTTTTTCACCATTGTATTGTTTGTTTTTATGACCATTGTATTGTTTGTCTTTTTGACCATTGTATTGTTTGTCTTTTTCACCATTTTATTGTTTGTCTTTTTCACCATTGTATTGTTTGTCTTTTTGACAATTGCATTGTTTGTCTTTTTCACCATTTTATTGTTTGTTTTTTTTACCATTGTATTGTTTGTCTTTTTGACCATTGCATTGTTTGTCTTTTTGGCCATTGTATTGTTGGTCTTTTTGACAATTGTATTGTTTGTCTTTTTCACCATTGTATTGTTTGTCTTTTTCACCATTGTATTGTTTGTCTTTTTGACAATTGCATTGTTGTCTTTTTCACCATTTTATTGTTTGTTTTTTTGACCATTGTATTGTTTGTCTTTTTGACAATTGCATTGTTGTCTTTTTCACCATTGTATTGTTTGTTTTTATGACCATTGTATTGTTTGTCTTTTTCGACATTGTATTATTTGTCTTTTTCACCATTGTATTGTTTGTCTTTTTCACCATTGTATTGTTTGTCTTTTTGACAATTGCATTGTTGTCTTTTTCACCATTGTATTGTTTGTTTTTATGACCATTGTATTGTTTGTCTTTTTGACAATTGTATTGTTTGTCTTTTTCACCATTGTATTGTTTGTGTTTTTCACCATTGTATTGTATGTCTTTTTGACAATTGCATTGTTTGTCTTTTTCACCATTGCATTGTTTGTTTTTTTGACCATTGTATTGTTTGTCTTTTTGACCATTTTAATGTTTTTCTTTTTCACCATTGTATTGTTTGTTTTTTCACCATTGTATTGTTTGTCTTTTTGACCATTGTAATATTTTCTTTTCACCATTGTATTGTTTGTCTTTTTGGCCATTGTATTGTTTGTTTTTTTCAGCATTGTATTGTTTGTCTTTTTGACCATTGTATTGTTTGTCTTTTTGACCATTGTATTGTTTGTCTTTTTGACCATTGCATTGTTTGTTTTTTTCACCATTGTATTGTTTGTCTTTTTGACAATTGCATTGTTGTCTTTTTCACCATTGTATTGTTTGTTTTTATGACCATTGTATTGTTTGTCTTTTTCGACATTGTATTATTTGTCTTTTTCACCATTGTATTGTTTGTCTTTTTCACCATTGTATTGTTTGTCTTTTTGACAATTGCATTGTTGTCTTTTTCACCATTGTATTGTTTGTTTTTATGACCATTGTATTGTTTGTCTTTTTGACAATTGTAGTGTTTGTCTTTTTCACCATTGTATTGTTTGTCTTTTTCACCATTGTATTGTTTGTCTTTTTGACCATTGTATTGTTTGTCTTTTTGACCATTGTATTGTTTGTTTTTTTCACCATTGTATTGTTTGTCTTTTTGACAATTGCATTGTTGTCTTTTTCACCATTGTATTGTTTGTTTTTATGACCATTGTATTGTTTGTCTTTTTCGACATTGTATTATTTGTCTTTTTCACCATTGTATTGTTTGTCTTTTTCACCATTGTATTGTTTGTCTTTTTGACAATTGCATTGTTGTCTTTTTCACCATTGTATTGTTTGTTTTTATGACCATTGTATTGTTTGTCTTTTTGACAATTGTAGTGTTTGTCTTTTTCACCATTGTATTGTTTGTCTTTTTCACCATTGTATTGTTTGTCTTTTTGACAATTGCATTGTTTGTCTTTTCACCATTGTATTGTTTGTTTTTTTGACCATTGTATTGTTTGTCTTTTTGACCATTGTAATGTTTTTCTTTTTCACCATTGTATTGTTTGTTTTTTCACCATTGTATTGTTTGTCTTTTTGACCATTGTAATATTTTCATTTTTACCATTGTATTGTTTGTCTTTTTGACCATTGTATTGTTTGTTTTTTTCACCATTGTATTGTTTGTCTTTTTGACTATTGTATTGTTTGTCTTTTTGACCATTGTATTGTTTGTCTTTTTGACCATTGTATTGTTTGTTTTTTTCAACATTGTATTGTTTGTCTTTTTCACCATTGTATTGTTTGTCTTTTTGACCATTGTATTCCTTGTCATTTTGACCATTGTATTGTTTGCCTTTTTGACCAATGTATTGTTTGTCTTTTTCACCATTGCATTGTTTGTCGTTTTCACCATTGTATTGTTTGTCTTTTTGACCATTGAATTGTTTGTATTTTTGACAATTGCATTGTTTGTCTTTTTCACCATTGTATTGTTTGTCTTTTTCACCATTGTATTGTTTGTCTTTTTGACAATTGCATTGTTTGTCTTTTTCACCATTGTATTGTTTGTTTTTTTGACCATTGTATTGTTTGTCTTTTTGACCATTGTAATGTTTTTCTTTTTCACCATTGTATTGTTTGTTTTTTCACCATTGTATTGTTTGTCTTTTTGACCATTGTAATATTTTTCATTTTTACCATTGTATTGTTTGTCTTTTTGACCATTGTATTGTTTGTTTTTTTCACCATTGTATTGTTTGTCTTTTTGACTATTGTATTGTTTGTCTTTTTGACCATTGTATTGTTTGTCTTTTTGACCATTGTATTGTTTGTTTTTTTCAACATTGTATTGTTTGTCTTTTTCACCATTGTATTGTTTGTCTTTTTGACCATTGTATTCCTTGTCATTTTGACCATTGTATTGTTTGCCTTTTTGACGAATGTATTGTTTGTCTTTTTCACCATTGCATTGTTTGTCGTTTTCACCATTGTATTGTTTGTCTTTTTGACCATTGAATTGTTTGTATTTTTGACAATTGCATTGTTTGTCTTTTCACCATTGTAAGGTTTGTCTTTTTGACCATTGCATTGTTTGTCTTTTTGACCATTGCACTGTTTGTCTTTTTGACCATTGTATTGTTTGTCTTTTTGACCATTGTATTGTTTTCTTTTTCACCATTTTATTGGTTTGTCTTTTTGACCATTGCATTGTTTGTCTTTTTGACCGGTGTATTGTTTTCTTTCTGACCATTGTATTTTTTGTCTTTTTGACCATTGTATTGTTTGTCTTTTTGACCATTGCATTGTTTGTCTTTTTCACCATTGCGGTGTTTTCTTTCTGACAATTGTATATTTTGTCTTTTTAACCATTGTATTGTTTGTCTTTTTGAACATTGCATAGTTGTCATTTTGACCGTTGTATTGTTTGTCGTGTTGACCATTATATTGTTTGTCTTTTTCACCATTGCATTGTTTTCTTTCTGACCATTGTATTTTTTGTCTTTTGACCATTGTATTGTTTGTCTTTTTGACCATTGTATTTTTGTCTTTTTGACCATTGTATTGTTTGTCTTTTTGACCATTATATTGTTTGTCTTTTTGAACATTGTATTGTTTGTCTTTTTGACATTGTACTGTTTCTCTTTTTCACCATTGTATTGTTTGTCTTTTTCACCATTGTATTGTTTGTCTTTTTGGTCATTGTATTGTTTGTCTTTTTCACCATTGTATTGTTTGTCTTTTTCACCATTGTATTGTTTGTCTTTTTGACAATTGCATTGTTGTCTTTTTCACCATTGTATTGTTTGTTTTTTTGACCATTGTATTGTTTGTCTTTTTGACAATTGCATTGTTGTCTTTTTCACCATTGTATTGTTTGTTTTTATGACCATTGTATTGTTTGTCTTTTTGACAATTGTATTGTTTGTCTTTTTCACCATTGTTTTGTTTGTCTTTTTCACCATTGTATTGTTTGTCTTTTTGGCCATTGTATTGTTTGTCTTTTTCACCATTGTATTGTTTGTCTTTTTCACCATTGTATTGTTTGTCTTTTTGACAATTGCATTGTTGTCTTTTTCACCATTGTATTGTTTGTTTTTATGACCATTGTATTGCTTGTCTTTTTGACAATTGTATTGTTTGTCTTTTTCACCATTGTATTGTTTGTCTTTTTCACCATTGTATTGTATGTCTTTTTGACAATTGCATTGTTTATCTTTTTCACCATTGTATTGTTTGTTTTTTTTACCATTGTATTGTTTGTCTTTTTGACCATTTTAATGTTTTTCTTTTTCACCATTGTATTGTTTATTTTTTCACCATTGTATTGTTTGTCTTTTTGACCATTGTAATATTTTCTTTTCACCATTGTATTGTTTGTCTTTTTGGCCATTGTATTGTTTGTTTTTTTCAGCATTGTATTGTTTGTCTTTTTGACCATTGTATTGTTTGTCTTTTTGACCATTGTATTGTTTGTCTTTTTGACCATTGTATTGTTTGTTTTTTTGACCATTGTATTGTTTGTTTTTTTCACCATTGTATTGTTTGTCTTTTTCACCATTGTATTGTTTGTCTTTTTGACCATTGTATTCCTTGTCGTTTTGACCATTGTATTGTTTGCCTTTTTGACCAATGTATTGTTTGTCTTTTTCACCATTGCATTGTTTGTCGTTTTCACCATTGTATTGTTTGTCTTTTTGACCATTGAATTGTTTGTATTTTTGACAATTGCATTGTTTGTCTTTTCACCATTGTAAGGTTTGTCTTTTTGACCATTGAATTGTTTGTCTTTTTGACCATTGCACTGTTTGTCTTTTTGACCATTGCATTGTTTGTCTTTTTGACCCTTTTTTCAGTAATAGTAATTTGTTCAAGACCATTGATCAATATATCAATAATATCAGGCACAGAAGTTTCTGGATCATTAAGGTCAGCTTGTTTGCAAAAATAGTCATTATACAATGCAGCTTTTCATTGTCGTCCTGTATCATGTCATTTTCAACTTGAAGTTGCGGCATAGATCGACCACCACCTGAATCACTGTGAAGAAGATTTTTGACTAAATTCCACCAATATTTACTTCCGTTTATCGCCGTGTTTGTTTTTTCGGAAATTTTATCAAAATATGATTATTTTGCATTTAATATAAGTTTATTACATTTATTATAAATTTTCCGAAATTTTTCCCATTTTCCGATAATATTAGTTTTGCTTGCTTTTTTGTGAATTCGATTTTAACGACGTATGTACTTTTTTTTATTTTTGTAGTGATCCAAGGTGGATTATCTTTCTTTACCGTTATGTATCTATTTGGAATAGTTTTATTCGCTGCATCTAAAATTGTGTTTGTAATAGTAGTGGGTATGATATCAATGTCGTCGTTTCTAAAGATTCCATCTCAGTCAACAACAGAAAGGAGATTTCTGTAAGATTCATAGTTCCCTTCGTCGTAAAGGAATATTGTCCTCTTACGTGAAGCATTGACTATAGTCGAGTGATTTATAACACCAGTAATAGGTAAATGATATCTTACTTGTTTGAAACAGGGGGGGGGGGGCAGATTTCCGTATATAGAACACTCGTGGGATTATTTACCACAACCAAGTCTAATAAAGATGAGCTGTGCTCAGTCATTTAAGTGGGTTCCGTAATTAACTATTGAAAGCTGTATTGAATCAGTAATGAACTAATTTTGTTCCTATGATTATCACTTAATTGGTTTATATTAAAATCACCAGTAATGATGATGTCATGGGTATTGTTTAATGCCAGATCAATTGATTGTTCTAGTTCATCCCAAGTTTGCAGATTGCTATTGGAAGGAATATAAAATGTTCCATATAAGTATTTTTTTTCATCTTGATTTTTATCTTTTTTTTCCTGTCTTTATTTAATGAAAAATAGTGTAGGTAGGTGTTTTATTTTATAAAGTTTATTCACTATAACATTTTTATAAGTGTTTTTTTCCTTTTATCTTTTCATTTCATATACAAAATGTTCCATGAGATTTCAAATGAGATCAAATGAAAATCAATATAATTATCTGAGTTGATTTTGACATTTTAAAATGATTGTTGAACTGTAGACGTCTATGTCATATTCGAAGTGTTGACTTGAACTATACTATTACGATCCCATTGTACAGTAGATAGGAAATTTCTATCAAGGAAATCCTGTTAAAAATCAAAAGCTCTAGAATAGTGTATAAACTGATTGATAGAATGCTTAGGTATCAATAAATATAAAACTTTACTGTTCACGCTATCCTTACTCCAGCATAACCAGTCATTGCTTGCTATCACAGAATTTAATTTCATAGCAAAATAAACTTGACTCCAAAATTTACTGTTCCACAAGACAACTGCTTAAACCAGTACATGATTGATTGAGTGAGTGAGTGAGTGAGTGAGTGAGTGAGTGAGTGAGTGAGTGAGTGAGTGAGTGAGTGAGTGAGTGAGTGAGTGAGTGAGTGAGTGAGTGAGTGAGTGAGTGAGTGAGTGAGTGAGTGAGTGAGTGAGTGAGTGAGTGAGTGAGTGAGTGAGTGAGTGAGTGAGTGAGTGAGTGAGTGAGTGAGTGAGTGAGTGAGTGAGTGAGTGAGTGAGTGAGTGAGTGAGTGAGTGAGTGAGTGAGTGAGTGAGTGAGTGAGTGAGTGAGTGAGTGAGTGAGTGAGTGAGTGAGTGAGTGAGTGAGTGAGTGAGTGAGTGAGTGAGTGAGTGAGTGAGTGAGTGAGTGAGTGAGTGAGTGAGTGAGTGAGTGAGTGAGTGAGTGAGTGAGTGAGTGAGTGAGTGAGTGAGTGAGTGAGTGAGTGAGTGAGTGAGTGAGTGAGTGAGTGAGTGAGTGAGTGAGTGAGTGAGTGAGTGAGTGAGTGAGTGAGTGAGTGAGTGAGTGAGTGAGTGAGTGAGTGAGTGAGTGAGTGAGTGAGTGAGTGAGTGAGTGAGTGAGTGAGTGAGTGAGTGAGTGAGTGAGTGAGTGAGTGAGTGAGTGAGTGAGTGAGTGAGTGAGTGAGTGAGTGAGTGAGTGAGTGAGTGAGTGAGTGAGTGAGTGAGTGAGTGAGTGAGTGAGTGAGTGAGTGAGTGAGTGAGTGAGTGAGTGAGTGAGTGAGTGAGTGAGTGAGTGAGTGAGTGAGTGAGTGAGTGAGTGAGTGAGTGAGTGAGTGAGTGAGTGAGTGAGTGAGTGAGTGAGTGAGTGAGTGAGTGAGTGAGTGAGTGAGTGAGTGAGTGAGTGAGTGAGTGAGTGAGTGAGTGAGTGAGTGAGTGAGTGAGTGAGTGAGTGAGTGAGTGAGTGAGTGAGTGAGTGAGTGAGTGAGTGAGTGAGTGAGTGAGTGAGTGAGTGAGTGAGTGAGTGAGTGAGTGAGTGAGTGAGTGAGTGAGTGAGTGAGTGAGTGAGTGAGTGAGTGAGTGAGTGAGTGAGTGAGTGAGTGAGTGAGTGAGTGAGTGAGTGAGTGAGTGAGTGAGTGAGTGAGTGAGTGAGTGAGTGAGTGAGTGAGTGAGTGAGTGAGTGAGTGAGTGAGTGAGTGAGTGAGTGAGTGAGTGAGTGAGTGAGTGTGAGTGAGTGAGTGAGTGAGTGAGTGAGTGAGTGAGTGAGTGAGTGAGTGAGTGAGTGAGTGAGTGAGTGAGTGAGTGAGTGAGTGAGTGAGTGAGTGAGTGAGTGAGTGAGTGAGTGAGTGAGTGAGTGAGTGAGTGAGTGAGTGAGTGAGTGAGTGAGTGAGTGAGTGAGTGAGTGAGTGAGTGAGAGTGAGTGAGTGAGTGAGTGAGTGAGTGAGTGAGTGAGTGAGTGAGTGAGTGAGTGAGTGAGTGAGTGAGTGAGTGAGTGAGTGAGTGAGTGAGTGAGTGAGTGAGTGAGTGAGTGAGTGAGTGAGTGAGTGAGTGAGTGAGTGAGTGAGTGAGTGAGTGAGTGAGTGAGTGAGTGAGTGAGTGATGTGAGTGAGTGAGTGAGTGAGTGAGTGAGTGAGTGAGTGAGTGAGTGAGTGAGTGAGTGAGTGAGTGAGTGAGTGAGTGAGTGAGTGAGTGAGTGAGTGAGTGAGTGAGTGAGTGAGTGAGTGAGTGAGTGAGTGAGTGAGTGAGTGAGTGAGTGAGTGAGTGAGTGAGTGAGTGAGTGAGTGAGTGAGTGAGTGAGTGAGTGAGTGAGTGAGTGAGTGAGTGAGTGAGTGAGTGAGTGAGTGAGTGAGTGAGTGAGTGAGTGAGTGAGTGAGTGAGTGAGTGAGTGAGTGAGTGAGTGAGTGAGTGAGTGAGTGAGTGAGTGAGTGAGTGAGTGAGTGAGTGAGTGAGTGAGTGAGTGAGTGAGTGAGTGAGTGAGAGTGAGTGAGTGAGTGAGTGAGTGAGTGAGTGAGTGAGTGAGTGAGTGAGTGAGTGAGTGAGTGAGTGAGTGAGTGAGTGAGTGAGTGAGTGAGTGAGTGAGTGAGTGAGTGAGTGAGTGAGTGAGTGAGTGAGTGAGTGAGTGAGTGAGTGAGTGAGTGAGTGAGTGAGTGTGAGTGAGTGAGTGAGTGAGTGAGTGAGTGAGTGAGTGAGTGAGTGAGTGAGTGAGTGAGTGAGTGAGTGAGTGAGTGAGTGAGTGAGTGAGTGAGTGAGTGAGTGAGTGAGTAGTGAGTGAGTGAGTGAGTGAGTGAGTGAGTGAGTGAGTGAGTGAGTGAGTGATTATCTATCTATTCTATTGCTATCTATCTATCTATCTAGTCTATCTATCGTATCTATCTATTATGCTATCTATCTCTTCGATGTATCTGAGTGAATCTAGTCTATCTATCTATCTATCTTCGCTATCTATCTATCTATCTATCTATCGATCTAGTGAGTGAGTGAGTGAGTGAGTGAGTGAGTGAGTGAGTGAGTGAGTGAGTGAGTGAGTGAGTGAGTGAGTGAGTGAGTGAGTGAGTGAGTGAGTGAGTGAGTGAGTGAGTGAGTGAGTGAGTGAGTGAGTGAGTGAGTGAGTGAGTGAGTGAGTGAGTGAGTGAGTGAGTGAGTGAGTGAGTGAGTGAGTGAGTGAGTGAGTGAGTGAGTGAGTGAGTGAGTGAGTGAGTGAGTGAGTGAGTGAGTGAGTGAGTGAGTGAGTGAGTGAGTGAGTGAGTGAGTGAGTGAGTGAGTGAGTGAGTGAGTGAGTGAGTGAGTGAGTGAGTGAGTGAGTGAGTGAGTGAGTGAGTGAGTGAGTGAGTGAGTGAGTGAGTGAGTGAGTGAGTGAGTGAGTGAGTGAGTGAGTGAGTGAGTGAGTGAGTGAGTGAGTGAGTGAGTGAGTGAGTGAGTGAGTGAGTGAGTGAGTGAGTGAGTGAGTGAGTGAGTGAGTGAGTGAGTGAGTGAGTGAGTGAGTGAGTGAGTGAGTGAGTGAGTGAGTGAGTGAGTGAGTGAGTGAGTGAGTGAGTGAGTGAGTGAGTGAGTGAGTGAGTGAGTGAGTGAGTGAGTGAGTGAGTGAGTGAGTGAGTGAGTGAGTGAGTGAGTGAGTGAGTGAGTGAGTGAGTGAGTGAGTGAGTGAGTGAGTGAGTGAGTGAGTGAGTGAGTGAGTGAGTGAGTGAGTGAGTGAGTGAGTGAGTGAGTGAGTGAGTGAGTGAGTGAGTGAGTGAGTGAGTGAGTGAGTGAGTGAGTGAGTGAGTGAGTGAGTGAGTGAGTGAGTGAGTGAGTGAGTGAGTGAGTGAGTGAGTGAGTGAGTGAGTGAGTGAGTGAGTGAGTGAGTGAGTGAGTGAGTGAGTGAGTGAGTGAGTGAGTGAGTGAGTGAGTGAGTGAGTGAGTGAGTGAGTGAGTGAGTGAGTGAGTGAGTGAGTGAGTGAGTGAGTGAGTGAGTGAGTGAGTGAGTGAGTGAGTGAGTGAGTGAGTGAGTGAGTGAGTGAGTGAGTGAGTGAGTGAGTGAGTGAGTGAGTGAGTGAGTGAGTGAGTGAGTGAGTGAGTGAGTGAGTGAGTGAGTGAGTGAGTGAGTGAGTGAGTGAGTGAGTGAGTGAGTGAGTGAGTGAGTGAGTGAGTGAGTGAGTGAGTGAGTGAGTGAGTGAGTGAGTGAGTGAGTGAGTGAGTGAGTGAGTGAGTGAGTGAGTGAGTGAGTGAGTGAGTGAGTGAGTGAGTGAGTGAGTGAGTGAGTGAGTGAGTGAGTGAGTGAGTGAGTGAGTGAGTGAGTGAGTGAGTGAGTGAGTGAGTGAGTGAGTGAGTGAGTGAGTGAGTGAGTGAGTGAGTGAGTGAGTGAGTGAGTGAGTGAGTGAGTGAGTGAGTGAGTGAGTGAGTGAGTGAGTGAGGTGTAATGCCTATTTTAGCAATCAACCAGTACAATGTACACGAAAGAGATAATTGATTGGTTAGTTTGTAATATTTGAACTTATTCAATCAGGTATCTATATATTTTGTGAGGTAGCTTTGATCTCACTGCCAGTCATTTTTTAATCAGCCCTTCTTTTTGTACATTTACATTGAAATAGTAACAGTATATATTTTCATTTCACAATATTAAGGATAATGTATGAATGAAATTTGTTGAACATGCTTTATTCATTGCAAATGTTGCATATGATCACAAAATATTTGATGGAACATGTTCATGTCTTTTATATGCGATCAGTAATTATCACCACTAACGTAAGTTCGAATCCTGCTCATGCGAGGTGTACTCGATAAAACATGTGATAAAAGTTTGTCAGTGACTTGCGACAGGTTGGTGGTTTTCTCCAGGTACTCTGGTTTCCTCCAACAATAAAACTGACTGTGACAATATAACTGAAATATTGTTGAAAGTGGTGTTAAACACCATAACCGTAACCCCCTCTTATTTATTTTTTTAATTATTTTTGGTGTATGCATATTAAATGTTTCAACTTCCTCATTTTCAATTGTTATATTAGAGTTATCTCTCTTTGAACATTTATCTACACAAATCATTTTTTTTTATTTTTTTTAATTATAGGAAACTCATGGAGAGAAGACAATGTGCAAACTTTCTTTGATAATATTGAAGTTTAAGTTTGAAAAAGGGAACACATAACTTTATCTTCCACCACCAATAAATAATTCTGGATAAATATTTCTCATTAGGTTTTCATATACATTACTATTACAGTGATCAGCTGTTATTGAATTAGAAATATCTAACATAATCGTAACCAATTGGACCAGGATATTCAAACCATGAATCTCTTTTAAGGATATTACAGAAATGCAAATGTACTTCATATAATAAGAAGGCTACTTACACTTTCACACTTATGTATACTTCTTCTTTTTACTTGAGTTAGAATTACATTTTATTTAAAGGACACCTGACACAAATTTTCAAATCCTTACGATAATTAGAACACAGGGGTTATCGTAATGAAAAATATGTAATTTCCGAAGATTGCCGGAAACTGTCGACATGGACTGGGAGCTATAAGGGCCAAAATCGGCCCCTCCTCTTATGTCGATAAAATTTTCTCCAAAATGTTTTCACAATGTGTGCTTTTTAGAAATAAATACAGTAAGTTAATATGTGCATTTAATTCCTCACAGCGGACCGACAAAGTCATGTAATGAAAAGCACAATCAAAGACAAAAAAAAGTATCTCACTCCCAGCTATATTGATGATGTTCTCCCAATTAATAATACAAACTTTGCTAACTGGATTCCATTAATATATATTTCTCGATAACTGACGAACGAACGTATCTTCCCGTAACATAACGAAACAATGTTAATTTACGTAAAGATATCTTGAGGGAGACCTTATTGCAACATTTGTCTTCAATTGTTCATTGAGTGCAAGTGATTAGATATATTTTTTTTTTAATTTCGGTGTTTAAAACAGTTAAAAATTATTATCACTGACCAAATAATGGTTTCACAGTGGCATTACAGTCTGCATACAAAATACATATTTTCCTCAAACGCTATTAATAAATATACTTCAAGGAGGGGTGATTTCCAAATTTATTTATATTTTTTTTTAAATATTTCTGATTTAAATTTGCGCACAAATAAATACTTTTGCCAGACTTGGGAGAAAAGAAAAAAATCTGACTAAGGAAAATCAAGCAGTATAATAGTTATGTAATACTGGATATTGAATGGAACATTTCTGATTTCATATGTAAAGAAAAATAAATGATTCCATTCTCCCAAAACCTGTCTATCCCATGGTAAAACAATATCTCCTTTCAGGCTTATGTATACCATATCGGCGACGGTCGCCGGACCATTGACAGATTGTCGTGCAAAAATCGTGTGATTTTCGCTTTCTATTCCTTTGATTAAACAAGAGTTTAAAATATATAAAATATTTTTGAAAGTGGTGTTAAACACCTAACCTCCAATGGACAAATGATGGATCAAAAGTTTGTGTATGTAGTGCATAACATAAAACACCTTTGGGTCATAATGTGGCATATCTCTACAAGTACCAATAATACTACACAATATTGTTTCCCACACAATTATGGGAACTGTTATACACATATCATGTCATTAAACAATGTACTGAAAAAAGAAACAACTTTACTTTCAAATTGTTTATTAACAATTAAATTAAATTATCTCCATGATTTCAAAATTATGTTTCAGTGTTTACTGCATCTTAATATGTACATATGGCTGAATCCTGATTTCTTGTCTGATGAGTGCTCGAATGAGTATGACGTCACTTTGGGGAAAACAACACATGTTGACGCACAACAAAGCCAAGATGTACGAATGGATAACTTAGCATATAGTACGGTAATGTTTTAAGCAAAAGTTAATCTAAGATAACATATTTTTATAGTATTAACGACAATGTTGAGAGCTCCCGGATTTACTTCATGTACTGAAAAAAGGTAATGAATGACGCCCCCACTACCAAAACACCCCCAACCAAAACGCCCCCACTTTTTCCCAAAATAAATCATTATTTGACCAAAACGCCCCATATATATATATTATTTAATTTTAGTGATTCAAATGTTTTTGAATGTATTCCCGCGATTCATTGTTGTCCTTCACAAATAAAACTGACCGCCACGACATAACTGAAATATTGTTGAATGTGACGTTTTTTTTTCATGAAACTTGAATTTGGTCTTTGAACAAGTAAATTTCCATTTTCAAATTATCTCGGAATAATCTGTATAATTAGAACATGTAGTAAAAAGATTACATAAATATTCTGAGGCACATTTTTTTTTACAGATTAAACATTAAAACACAATGATAATCTTTGTATTCTACCATTATTTATTAATTTTAATAGTTAACCAACCATTTTGTCTCATTTCACTGTTTATTTATTTATTTATTTATTTATTTATTTATTTATTTATTTATTTATTTATTTATTTATTTATTTATTTTTTATAAATAACTGTCATGAAAGATGATATGTACATCGTGCTTAGCTCTGTTTGGTAAATGTTTAACTTAGTCACATACAATGCATGTAGCATCTTCTTGTTTTATTGTAAACAGCACTAATATCTATATTTTATTGTCACAAAAAAAAATCAAGACAAATGGATAAGACACAAGTTGTAAACTTTTGAAGTCTTCTACAAAAATTGAAGATAACCATAACAGGACAAAACATGCCTAGAATATAAGTCAGTTTTATATACTTATCTTTAAACACAATTACCGGAGAGTATTGCAACCCTCGCACCCCTGGTGTTAGAGTTGGACACTCAGAGGCGACGGTGCTCGCACAATTTTAAAGGGATTCTTAAGGCGGTGAAGCTGGTGTCACGTTAGATGTTACCACCAACTTCACTACGTAATAGAAATAGGTTCTAGAATATCCCAGTTAGTAGATATAACTAATCGAATGTTTCCTCTTGAGGAGCAATAAAAGTTGTAAATACGTAATAAGTTCAATATGTAATTTATTAAAACAGTTAAATATTGACGGAGGAGCTGGCTGCAACTGGTCCCATGGATGGTTGTCAACAGATTACTGGGACGTCTAGTAATTTAATATTATCCGATGGATAATTATTCAAATATGGTACACACCAATCAAATCACAAATCACCGTACTTCTATAGAAGAACAACAAAGTGTGTCACAATAATGTTATTTCAAAGGATGGTCACCGTCAAAAGTTATTCACCTGTCACCGGTACCATAAACTTATAATTAGAGTGCCATCACTTAGATATTAGACAATGTCACCAGATCACCTGTGTCACCGCCACTGGCATCATAAATATATGGTTAAATAACTAACTTAAATCTTAGACGAGGTCACCCATCCAACGTCACCGGTACCCTACAATTAATAATTAAATTACTAACTCTAAGATGGCACGACGTCACCAGACCACCGTCACCATATACACCTTTTGATAAACCACTAGCGTATATATCAGACGATGTCACCCGACCACCGTCACCGGTACCATCACATTACATAATTTAGAAATAGTTTAATTAAAAAGAAATGTATCTAATGCACCATGTGATTGCCGAAGCATCGATTAATAGGTGGGTGATCATACCATAGAGGACTAATAGTTCATCACCAGAGGTATCAAAACTGCTAGTAATAACTAGAGGTTACCAGGAGCCTGTAATCGCTCACCTGGTTTTCAATTATACATCTAAAGTTGATCGAAAATGGAGGTGTTACATATAATTTTGAAAGTGGGCCACCCAAAGATCATTTCAACTCAAATTTCTGAGCAAAAGATTTTGATGTGATTTTTATCTCATAATATTCCTAAACGGAATAAACTGGCTGAAAAAATCTCACAGAAAAACCCAGAATATATGTTAAACTACTCATATCCTGAATGGAAGGCGGAACTCTCTGACATAAGCGTAAAAGGGACCCACCCGAGGACAATCCATGGCAGATTTGGTTTAATTTGGTTCAGCGGTTTCAGAGGAAAAGATTTAAATGTGATCTTTTATCAAAATATGCCTAATTTGCACAATCGGCATAAATAGGCTGAAAGAAAAATTTAACATAAAAGCTCGGAATATATGTTAAACTACTCATTGCCATGTAGCTGCAGTTAAATTTTGAGCCCATTTTGGTTTGTACTAAAGCAGCAATGGATAATTGCAGAAATTTCTATTTTCAGTAACATCAGCCATCTTGAATGGAGGGTGGGGTTGTCGGACACAATTTTGAAAGGGATCCACCCAAGGACCATACCTGCCAGGTTTGGTGTAATTTGGTCAGCGGTTTCAGAGGAAAAGATTTAAATGTGATCTTTTATCAAAATATGCCTAATTTGCATGATCGGTATACATTGGCTGAAAGAAAAAATGTAAACATTTCAGCTCATTTAGATTTATAATAAAGCAGCAATGGACAATGGAAGAAATTTCTAATTTGGTTCAGGGGTTTCAGCGGAGAAGATTTAAATGTGAAAGTTTACGACGTACGACGGACGGACGGACGACAACGGATGCCAAGTGATGGCAAAAGCGTAGATATTTAATAGTGTACACGACTCGTTTCTGGAATAACCACCATCATGTACACTCGTTGTCAAAAGGTTGGTAAGCCAAATAATCTAAACGTCTTTGAGAGCATATAAACAGGAGAGTCCAAAATTCGGCTAAGGTTTCCGATGTCTGAGAGCGATTGACCTTATCTTTAAACATTTCACTCATTTCGTACAAATTATCCTAAATTAATCAGTCTTTGTTCTTTCTCAGTAATGCTTCGTACTTAGCAAAGAAGAAGGAAATAACAATTTTATTGTATGTGCATGCATTGAAACGAAGCCATGATCTACCATTTGTGCTGCTTAAAAAGAGTTTTCCAGTTATGGTCTGCACTTCTACAATTCTACCAGCCCAAACAAACAAGCTACTCTTAGCCACCAGAAAATCCCCCCAAATAGCAAGGAAAATAAAAATTAGAAGAAAATTGAATGAGCAACCAAGAATGGACAATCCAGAGACACTGACAACATTGGGCAAACAAGACATAGGATGAAGAAAAAGCACAAAGCACAACACAGAAAACTAAAAAGATTCTCAAAGCGTCCCCCCACCAAAAGCCATGGGTGAACCTTGGTACTCGAGAAGGGTTAGCAGTTCTTGCCTCTTATAAGACACACAGAAGGTTACTCATATAGTCAATACGTGTTGGACACCCTATGGGCAAACACAAATAACAAATAAATGAAACTGGCGAAGGACTATTCTTATAACTTCAACTAAAGCAGCAACCATTTTACTTTAAGGAGAGAGAGTGTGTGTGGGCTAGGGTTAGCATATTGTGTTTAACATCACTATCAACACTATTTGAGCTATATCGTGTCGTGTAGTGTTATTGATGAGAGAGTAAATGACATTGTGTAAACTAAAAGAACTCCTACTGTTGAACATTGATTCTGTGTTGTCCTTTATATTCCTCATTAAAAATATTGTTCATTACGTTCATTTATATATTGAATATTTACCTATATATTATATCAATTTTATGACATTGGCTTACATTGTAGTAAATCTTTAATATGGTTCATTATATTTTTTTTATGTTTGACGCATGGCTAAGTGTGTGACAGCTTGCTTAAGACAAAGTTAACAGTTGTACAGCAATATCACGACAGGAAACAAATTACTTTTAATGAGGTGACAATGATAACAATTCTGTAACAGACTAACACGGGGATGGATTTTCATAGTCAAGCAATTTACAGTTCACTTATAAACAGGTAGGCACAGTATCCTGACTCAGAGCCAGCCAGTCTTCGTTCTTACTTCTTAAAGTTTCATGCTTGGAGGAAATGCAGAAAATACCAATTTGTACAAGGAGGATACCGAACTACGGGTTCCCTAGTGGTTACGTTGACGTTTTAGAGTGTCCATTATGACTTGGTTAACCGCTACGGTGTATCTGCATCACAAATGTCCAAGGCTATGTTCCGTTTGTCGTAATCACCATCGGGTTCTTTTCTCATGCGTTACTTACCACTGGGTTTGTAGCAAGAGTAACACGAAAGCTGCCACTAGTAGAGCAGGAACTGCACACTCTTCCGGAGCACATGTGTCCGCCAACGATTTTTGTGGAATTCTAGTTGCTCTATCTTTAGTTTTCTGTGTAATATTTTGTAGATTATTGTTGGTCCTTTTGTCTTTTTACTTTGACCTTTGCATTGTCTCTCCTTCTTCGATTTACAACTTCTGATCACTCATTATTGGGCATTGAAAAATAAAATTTGATTTTGTTAATGAAATCATATTTTATTGCTCGAATACCACCAATGGAATCGGGTACAAGTTAATTATTAGAGCAATTGTTAAAGTCAATAATTCAACTCTAAATACGAATTTACCAATATTTAACATTGTGTAAATGTAAAATTAGATATATACTGTGGTACATTGATTACAGAACCTGTATTTTAATCTACGTATGTCGCGGTCTTCTTGTGTTGAATGATTTGAGGTGGGAGGAGGTTGTTCGTTTTTGAGATATTGGTGGAATTGTTGACGATCATTGTTCATATCAGTTTATATCAGTATCTTTTTTTTAATTAAACGTCGTTATTTACAGTAAACAAATACAAGGAAGGAAGTTTGAAAATGAGAAACGTAAATCTAATAAAGACAGACAATACAATGACCAAAGGAAAAGGTACGATAAGACATACAATACAATGACCAAAGGAAAAGGTACGAAAAGACAGACAATACAATAACCAAAGGAAAGGGTACGAAAAAACAGACAATACAATGACCAAAGGAAAAGGTACGAAAAGACAAACAAAACAATGACCAAAGGAAAAGGTACGAAAAGACAGACAATACAATGACCAAAGGAAAATGTACGAAAAGACAGAAAATACAAAAGCCAAAGGAAAGGGTACGAAAAGACAGACAACACAATGACAAAAGGAAAAGGTACGAATAGACAATCTATGGTTCACAAAACACTACTCAAAAAACTAAAGAGAAACATTAATCCAACTAAAACTGGAGGTGAACTCAGATGCTCCGGCAGGATAGGTAGTTCCTGCTTCTCTAGTGACACCCGTCATTGATTTGTCAATGCTTACAGCATTCTTTTACAAACATTAAGGGCATGCCAGTATATGTAAATATAAAACAAAATTAAATGTATTTATTATCACATATTTTTAATTGTTATTTTTTTATTTGTGTGGTATCTGTTGCACTTGACACCTTATGGCACATTTTTTTCTCATCTGAAGGGATAATTCACAGGTCCATTACTATTCTTTTCAGCACTTCTTAGTCATCACACTTAAGTGAAGAATTCGTAAATTCTTTCCATATGTTTCGTATTTCCCTCTCATTATACCTATGTCCTGTAATACGTTTTCTGAAAACGCAACCCGCTGCGTTCGGTTTTTCATATGTAAATCCATAATCATGAAATATTTTCACATTTGCTTTTGTTCTACATATACCAGTGATGTAGATATCCTCTAACCAAAAAGATGGCGTTACTAAAGTAGTATTGTATAACCTTTCAACTGCATCACCGGAAATGACGTATGACGTACCACTGCAATATGACGGATAAACTGGTTCATTGAACATTCCTCTAGGCGTATGCCATTTCGAATTTTTATTCCGAATAGGTCTAGCACCAGTAATTTGCATTCCTATAACAGTATTGGTTAGATTTCTAAGTTTTAAAACTTTTAATAAATATTCTATATTAATGAACATATCATCATCAGCTTTCAATGTATATTTTGCAGACGGACAGTATTTATATGACCACTTCAACATGGCGGCGGATTTAAGTGACAGATTCCTATATGAGTCTAAGAAATCCTCCTGAACAATGTCATGAAAATGGCTACTTTCGTTATTTATCTGATTCTGAACTTGAGCATTTAATGTTTGACCTAACATGAATATGAGTTTTACTTCTTTGTTCGTTTTAACAACAGATCCCCACGTTTCTCTGATTGTCACCCGTCCCTTTAAATTGGCAGGAGCTACACAAACAATCACAATCAAATACACAGAACTGTTTGTAGAGTTGCAAATATTGTCTTCACGAATAAGGTAGTTGAAGTTATGTGGATTAATATAACTTATAACAGGTAGAGGTGTTACAACATTTACTGGTGTTACAACATTTACTGGTGTTACAACATTTACTGGTGTTACAACATTTACTGATGTTACAACATTTACTGGTACAGGAAGCGGAATTGTCTTTTTCTCGTCTGTATAAATTGTATTATAATAAAAGGAATTTGAGATATTCTTAAAGAAGCTATCAACACCTAACATATTAACACTGTACCGAATATTTATATTCCATAAAATAAATAAGAAACTAGTTGTCACTACGAAGATTGTAAACACTTTTCTGTTGTTTCTACAGCAGTGCAGCATAATGGGAGGTGTGGCCTCGTTATCCAATAGAATAAACTTTAGACATCTGTAAAAATAAGAATATGTATATTAGACAAAATAGCATGGTACTTAATGGAATATATTATAAACGAAAAATATGTTATTGGTCTATCGTATATCTATGTATAAAATGTAAGGTACTGTTTTTCTTTAAAACGCTTTGTTTTCCTGCATTTCACATAATTCCTAAGAAATAGAACCTCATGCCTTATCGCTGCGGTGTTCAGCCTTTCTAACGGAGACCTCAGCTTCTTATACTAAGCGAATTAAATGCAAACTTCAAATCGCACTAAATATTATGGTAGGTAAAGCGAGTGCCTCTTATTGTGAGAATGTGATGTTCATTGCACGATAAGAAGACACCTTGCAGTTTTTGCCGAACAACAACTTGTTATAGTGGTCGTTTGTGACCTGTTGCAACTATTTCGGACCTAATCCATCGTATCTCATTTCAAAGCAATCAGAAAAGACTGTCTAGAAAATACTTCTTTGACCTTGTATATATATCTTGTAAACCAACATGTAAGCATCTACTGAACTCTCTTCCAGCAAAGTAATACAACGAAATATAGGTATTTTAATTTATAATTAGTCAGGCAATTAGAAAACAACGTGCTAACTAATGTTGGTAACCGTTCTTAAACGAGTACACTGTTAGTTAAAACCAGGTATGTGTGTTCACTAACCAATGGAGTACAATTGTGTTCACATGGTGTTAATAGAATACGTGTGTATTTTTGGAGTACAATCGTGTTTAAACTGGTGTTTATGCTGTACATGCGTATTTAAATGAGTGTTTATTGAGTACATGCGTCTTCAAACAGATAGGAAAGGAGTTCAGATGTGTTCGGTAAAGTGTTATGGAGTACATTTGTGTTTAAACAGGTGTTTTTGGATTACAATTGTGTCCAAACTAGTGTTTATGAAGTACAGGCGTGTTTAAATTAGTGTTGAACAGGTAGTTACATAGTTCAGGTGTGTTCACTCATGTGATTATGTTGTACGCGAGTGTTGAAAACATATGTATAGTACGTGAATTACATGTTAGAGGTACACATATTCCACTTTTGATTCAATGACAATTGTGTTAATTTCATGTCATGCTTTTTCAACGTATATTGTATGTCCATAACCTGTGTGGCTTGTAATTTTCTCCTGTCACAAAGAAATTGCATTTCTGAAAAGGCTAGTTGTAGACCTTGTTAATGTTTGAGTGTATATACATATTTGCTGTACATGACTAATTCTGTTGCCAAATTTTAATGTTTTTTTATCCATGCCATTGGCCAATAGACGTTGTCATAGTGGATTCCCGGATACTATCATTTATTTAGAAGTTTATTCCGGGTTCAAATCAATTTACTCTATTCAAAATTACAATCAATGTCTAATCATTTATTACCCACTGAATTAACATAGACGTAGGGTTCAATTTAACATGAATAATAAAATATCTATTTAATCTATTACTCACAAGTTTTCCATAGAACCATAAACATTACTTACAACAGCCTTCTTTTATAGAGTGTCATAGA
Source organism: Bathymodiolus brooksi (assembly GCA_963680875.1). Lineage (NCBI taxonomy): Eukaryota > Metazoa > Mollusca > Bivalvia > Mytilida > Modiolidae > Bathymodiolus > Bathymodiolus brooksi. The sequence goes on along the minus strand of OY804580.1, from coordinate 48,537,662 downwards.
ATTTATTAAAGTGTTTTGTGATAAACTTTATATGGTATATCAATGCTATATTAAGACATGAGATTGTATCTCCCGGATCACCTGCTTATTCACGCACTGTTTGGGTTCAAACAAGCTTGTAGCTTCTGATAAAAAACAAACAACTTTTATTCATATTTCCATAGAGTTCTATGTCATACAATAAATCTTTAGAGACCGTTTTACTCTCCATAATAGACGGAGATAAGAATACAGGACAACTTGTTGCAGCTCGTCTCTTTATGGTTGTCGCCCGTAGTACTTTGCATGGCAAAATGTCCAAGCATATTTGTTGTGAATATTTTTTAAAGAAACGATGTGAAATTTATTCTTGCATCATTAGATTGACAAATGCATGTCTGTTATATGTGAAATATCTATCATAATCAATATAGCTATTGCTGACAGAATTCAATTAGGTATTTGAAGTGTTGTCGATGTAAATCGTCAGTTTGACTGTCAAAGCATGTGTTTAACTGGCGACACGTAAGAAAGTGTATTCCAGTTCATTGAAAGTGAAGCCGCCTCAATGGTGTAATGGTTTTTCTCGCCTCTTTGTTCGAACCTTGTTCGCATCAAACAAATGAATTTAAAATTCGCATGTACTGCTTTTCTTCAAAGCGCGCTTAGATTGTAGAGAGAAGAACAGACTGTGTGGCTTAGAATCAGGATAATGTGTCTGGTGTCCAAGTGTAACAAAATGGTTATTTGTTAAAGACAAATCACCACTCACTAATTACATGTTATATATGCTAGTAACTGCATTAATTTATTATGGAACATGACTCATTGTCATGGCTGTATACTAAAGACCCTTTCTTAAGTCAAGGTTTATACACCATATCTGTGGATCTTGTCATGGTTGTATACTAAAGAACCCTGCTTTAATTCAAGGTTATACACCATATCTAGAGATCTAGCCATGGCTGTATACTAAAGAACCCTGTTTTAAATCAAGGTTATACACCATATCTAGAGATCTTGTCATGGCTGTATACTAAGAAAACGCTGCTTTTAATCAAGGTTTATACATCATATCTAGGGATCTTGTCATGATTGTATAATAAAGAACCCTGTTTTAAATCAAGGTTTGTGCATCATATCTAGGGATCTTGTCATGGCTGTATACTAAAGAACCCTGTTTTAAATCAAGGTTATACACCATATCTAGGGATCTTGTCATGGCTGTATACTAAAGAACCCTGTTTTAAATCAAGATTATACACCATATCTAGAGATCTTGTCATGGCTGTATACTAAAGAACCCTGTCTTAAATCAAGGTTATACACCATATCGAGAGATCTTGTCATGGCTGTATACTAAAGAACCCTGTCTTAAATCAAGGTTATACACCAAATCGAGAGATCTTGTCATGGCTGTATACTAAAGAACCCTGTCTTAAATAAAGGTTATACACAATATCTAGAGGTCTTGTCATGGCTGTATAATAAAGAACCCTGTCTTAAATCAAGGTTATACACCATATCTAGAGATCTTGTCATGGCTGTATACTAACGGACCCTGTCTTAAATCAAGGCTATACACCATATCTAGAGATCTTGTCATGGCTGTTTGCTAAAGAACCCTGTCTTAAATCAAGGTATATACACCATATCTAGGGATTTTGTCATGGCTGTATACTAAAGAACCCTGCTTTAAATCAAGGTTTATACATCATAGCTAGGGGTCTTGTCATGGCTGTATGCTAAAGAACCCTGATTTAAATCAAGGTTTATATACCATATCTAGGGATCTTGTCATGGCTGTATGTTAAAGAACCCTGTCTTAAATCAAGGTATATACACCATATCTAGGGATTTTGTCATGGCTGTATACTAAAGAACCCTGCTTTAAATCAAGGTTTATACATCATAGCTAGGGGTCTTGTCATGGCTGTATGCTAAAGAACCCTGTTTTAAATCAAGGTTTATACACCTTATCAAGGGATCTTGTCATGGCTGTATGTTATAGAACCCTGTCTTAAATCAAGGTATATACACCATATCTAGGGATCTTGTCATGGTTGTATACTAATGGACCCTGTTTTAAATCAAGGCTATACACCATATCTAGGGATCTTATCATGGCTGTATACTAAAGAACCCTGTTTTAAATCAAGGTTTGATATACCATATCTAGGGATCTTGTTGTGGCTGTATAACAAAGAACCCTGTTTTAAATCAAGGTTTATACACCACACCATATCTAGTGGACTTGTCATGGCTGTATGCTAAAAACCCTGTTTTAAATCAAGGTTTATACACCATATCTAGAGATCTTGTCATGGCTGTATGCTAAAGAACCCTGTTTTAAATCAAGGTTTGATATACCATATCTAGGGATCTTGTTGTGGCTGTATAACAAAGAACCCTGTTTTATATCAAGGTTTATACACCACACCATATCTAGTGGTCTTGTCATAGCTGTATGCTAAAAACCCTGTTTTAAATCAAGGTTTATACACCATATCTAGTAATCTTGCCATGGTTGTATGCTAAAGAACCCTGTTTTAGATCAAGGTTTATACACCATATCTAACATCTTGTCATGGCTGTATGCTGAAGAACCCTGTTTTATATCAAGGTTTATACACCATATCTAGGGATTTCATTTCTCATTATTTATCAAATATTATACCATTTCATTATATACTATTTAATAACAATAAAAGTAATTGTATGACTTCGATTAAAACTATTATCTCTCGCATATTGTTGACCGGTTAAAACCAGTTATTTATAGACATGTCATAACAAGTAAATTTACGCTCTAGTGGTCTGACAAGTTGAAAACATGAATCAAAATATTTAAATACTGTGCCTTTTGCAAATTTATGTGAATTACTCTTTATTGAAAGAAATTAAATATTGTTTATACTATGCTTGTTGTATATGACCATTGGAAAACAGACACGATGTAAACATATCTATATCATACTAACATTTCCCCCCTCTCTTTTTATTCTATTACACATATCTCAATTATTAGGCAATAGTTGTCGTAGTAACCCATAATAAAATTATTGGATTTCCATTTGACTAAGAATATTCATGTGTCTAACTTTAGATGTGGGGTTTTCCAGAGTTAGCCTCTGGATGGGGGCTAACCAGTCGGGGGTTAACACATTGCAATAGGATTACTATAACCGGAAGTTGGGGGAGATTTCTGGCTTATGCCACTACTATCAAATTGTTGTTAGCCAAATTGTGATTAATCACACATTTGCTTTCTAATTAGTTTTACTTACACAGTGTATTAGACAAATTGTTTTTAAGCGAAACCTTTTTGCTTGACCCACATGGATGTATTATGTAAATAAAGAATAATTAAAGAATAATCCAAAGTAAATATTTGTTTAAATAAATTGAAGCTAGTTACTTCATTTCTTTCCTAAAAGGCAAAGGCAAGAGTAATTAAAGGGTGTGTCATTTTGCCATTCATGTCTTGTAGAATAATTTGGATGGGGGAGGGGGGGAGGGGGGGGGTATGTAGATAAAAATATGAAGATATATTTATTTTACGAAACACACAATTTTACAAAACTTTAGAAATATTTTATGATGAGCCAGTTCAATTATTGTACTTAATGATATAGTGAAATGGAATCTTACAACAATAAAATCCAAATTGTGTTCTGGAAGACATGGATCGGAATCAATTGAAGTGGGCTTGCCTGAAATAAGTGACATTTTGGGGACTACGCGCTATTCCCTATTTATCCTGCAATCAGTATATTTGCTGTACAAATATGCTATACGAATAATTGTTTGCTTTATTCGTACTAGACGAATCAACTTTTCGCACTATACGAATAAACTTTTCAGCCTACGAATAAACTTTCCTGGTACCCTGTAGCTATGTACAGTGGAGGACGCAGACAAGTATGAAACTGGTACTAATGTAACGCGGACCACGAAGAAGACACCCTTGACAACATTTATGAAAGGCGAGGAATGACGCTTGCTTCTGTCCTTTTAGTTTAAATCTGACAAATTTTCCAACTTTTTTGACATTGCAGGATAAACACAATATATGTACATTGTCTTTTAATATAAAATTCATTTGTACTCGCTGCAAAACAGGCCTGAAAAGCTCGCCAAAGGCTCGCTATTCTGTCTGTTTCTAAAGCTCGTACTAATAAATTTTATATTTAACGACAATGTACGTATATTGTATATATACATGTAAATATCACGGTTTACAAAATATCTTGATTGGATCTTAGGACATTTAACATACATGTCTTAGAATCGGATATTTTCACAGAAACTACACACGTACACTGAATGACATTTTTCATACTGCTGTCAAAAACAAATAAAATAAATAATATTTATTTCCAACTTTTGAGAGATAGAAAAACATAATTATCAATTAAAATCGATCCCAAGTCTAAATCCAAAACAACAAACAGATCTAGTGAACAATTTTCCAGAACACATGTTATCATTAGTCATTCTTCCACTTTTGAGGTTAAGAAAAAAGGTGGGGGGTCCTCGTCACGGTTCATCAACATTTTTTTTACTGATCAATTGAAGGCACGGTAAATAAATTCTTCTGATCACATTTCACAAAAATATGTAATCCAATGTAATTGATAAGGTATGTTTTGCTTTGCCATTTCTATGTACTCAGTAGTCGGGTATATTTTGTCAACAATTGAACGGTGGATGTGTCCAGTAATTCATGTAATATTGACATCGAGAGAAAAAACAACAACAAAGAACAAACACAGAAGATCACATTGGCAAAAAAGGTTCATCAAAACGTAGACGAGAGGCGTATGTCATAACGAATGTAAAATAAATATGACTGAACATGATTCACGGACAATATCCCCATCACGATTCACGGCAACAAAAAACAACCCAACACAAATATTACATTATACTAAAAGAATTGAATACAATTCATACTCATACGTCATTTCTGCTGTACATAACATAAGAGGCAAAAGCCCTGTAATGTCAAAATAGTTTGTATGGTCCCTTAGAGTTTGATATATATTGGTAAGGTAATGTGACATGACTGGGCGGAGCCTAATACTAACGGTAAATACAACGAGCTGTGATTTACAGTTAGAATTAGGCTCTGCCCACTCGTGTCAAATTGCCAGATACTAGAGTTTCCAGTATTGTGTGTTTTACAATACTAGTATTACCAGTATTGCTGGATGAAGAATACTGGAGCTTCCAGTATTGTGTGCTTTACAATACTAGTATTACCTGTATTGCTGGATAAAGAATACTAGAGTTTCCAGTATTGTGTGCTTTACAATACTAGTATTACCAGTATTGCTGGATGAAGAATACTGGAGCTTCCGGTATTGTGCATAGATCAACGATTCTGGTATTCCAGTATTGTAAATGCACGATACTGGTACATCCAGTATTGTATATGTACGATACTGGTATTACCAGTATTGTAACATTACAATACTGGTATTTCTAGTATTGTACAGTGTTACAATACTGGTATTACCAGTATTGTAATATTTGCAATACTGGTATTTCCAGTATTGTGAATATTATAATACTGGTAATACTAGTATTGTAAATATTACAATACTGGTAATACCAGTATCGCGGCCGGCTGCTTCATATTATCCAAAACAACTACAACAGTCAAGATTATGCATGAAAATAGGATACATAGAATGTGGAAGAACAGCCTGTGCAGACGATATCACATTAAATTGCACTGATCCAACTGAAGCGCAAATCATGCTCAATATGGCATATAATTATAGTTGTAATGAAGAGTATAAACTCCAACCTCAAAAGAGCATGGTCATACAATTGGAAAGCAAAAAGAAAAGTAGACACAATCCAATAGAGCTGAAGTTGAAAGATACCATCTTACCAAACGTGGAAAGTGTAACACATTTAGGAATACAACGTTCTAAAACAGATAAAGAAACCATTAAGAATATTGTAAATGAAAATATCCAAAAAACAAGACACACTGCGTACAGTCTGATGTCTGCAAGATTTCATGGTAACAATGGTCTTGATCCTAGCACATCTATCCATATATTACAAACATATGTTATTCCAACAATAACTTATGGCTTAGAAGTTTTGATTCCAGATAAGAAAAACAGCGCAAGGTTAGATCACTTCTTTAAAAAACTATTGAAACAAATATTGTCACTACCTCAAAATGTAGCAGACCTTGTACCATACATAGTTTCTGGTTTAATTCCAATAGAAGGACAAATTCATTTGAATATACAAACATTCATGTATAACATTTTTCTTCTTCCGGAAGATTCAAGAGAGAAATAAATAGCCAGACGACAACTTGCAGTTAAAGATAGAAAAAGTAATAGCTGGTATAGAGAGGTAAAATCACTGCTGTGGAAATATGATTTACCAGAAATATATAGGCTATTAGAATCACCATATACAAAATGCCAATAATTCGGCATATTCAACCCAATCTTCAAATCTGGATCTGACTATAAAGAGGATGCACTTAATTACCGGGGAATAACGTTGATATCAGTGTAAAGTAAAATATACTGCAATGTCCTGAACACTCGTTTAAACTCGTGGCTTGATGGAAATAATGTACTTTGTGATGAACAGAATGGTTTCCGAGAGAAACGTAGCTATCACGTGGATACATATGGCTTCAGTGGAGATTAGGTGAGCTATCTATATATCGAATGGTAATTAACACCTTATCATTACTTTGCAATAAACAATCGTGAAATATACATGTGTACTAGTGTTAATTATGTCCTACAGCTATCAAGAGACGTTAAATGGTGAATCGTTATGTCACTACAAATCAAAATTAAGTGTAAACTGTAAAGAGTGCCCTTACAAATTAATACAAGTTACCAGCAAGGTGTTTAGGAAAACAATCCGTACAAGTGGCCTGATCTTTAGTATGGGGATGTGTATTCATACCTGATAGAAAGTCCTTGTACATTACCCTTATTTTTAAATAATTTATGACTCGATATCTTTATCATAAATGATTATTATTAATAAATAAGTAATGTATATAGCATTAGGTAAACGGACAGAAAGTCACAGGACAAAAAGTCACAAAACTCCTAGGACAAAAAGTCACAATCTATATGTTTTACCCTGGCGGACAAAAAGTCACATATGTATAATAAAAAGAACCTGCATCAATTAACAAAATAGGTATTTTAATTGATTGGAGTGACAATAAAGCCATACATGTAAACATTTTAATAATCAGGTGTGTTTTGACATCTGTTTGTTTTCATAGAAACTATAGATCAAAAATCTGATTTTCAAAGTGTTTTATTCCATACATTTTTTTTAAATAATTAAAATTAAGTATGAATATAATTTGAAAGCAAAAATGAGCATAAAATTGAATTGTGACTTTTTGTCCTATAGTTACTCGTAATACATGGGGCCAATCATTTTACAAAATTGTTGATTGTGACTTTTTGTCCTAGTGATAAGCTCCTATGCAAAATTTAAACTGTGACTTTTTGTTCTGTGACTTTTCGTCCGTGACTTTTTGTCTGTGACTTTTTGTCCTATGACTTTCTGTCCTACATTCTATCATTATCATTCAGCATGTGAAATGTACCTACAAATGTCACTATATCGTAATAAGGATTAACGTCTCAAATATATATATTAATGAAAAGACAGAAATTATTACATATCATGAAACTTAGAAATGTTTTTTATTGGAAACAAACCCCTCCCATAAATTATTATGAACAACAAAGTCAACTGTCTGAGTCCACCATGGCATGGATGTAGACATGGAATCGTGTTGTAAATGGTTATCATAATTATTAAATCAGATCATTGATGAAATAAAACTTAAATGAATAATTACTATTTTTTTAAATATTAAAACATATTATTTTTTTATTTCAAAGTTGTAAAGTAAATGAAAGCTAAAAGCTTGCATTTACTTCACTCTTATAATGAATTTTTAATTTCATTTAAAATAAAGATTAAAAAAATATATTTTATGATGATGATGGCTGATTAAAATTGTTTGTCATGTAGTAAATCTGTCGGTTGTAATATACAGGATGTAACCAATTACTGATTATATAGGAAGAACACCTACTGTGAAGCCATCTATTTTGAGATACCATTCAATGAAAATAACAACCTGACCATATTGTTACATAATAAGATAAGAATTAGATAAGACATTAAAATTTATAGAAGTCATGTATGTTTTTTAATGAAAATTAATTAACACATTAAGTCACATTTCATTTATTTAGCCTACCTTGGGTCAGTTATCAATTAAAAAGACAAAAATAGTTTTTAAAAAATCTACCTAAATAACGATATTGTGATTGGTATTTCTTAATAAATTGTATTAAAAATCATTTTAATTTGTGAAATAATCAACTTTCTGTTTGCATATTTATTTTCAATAACATTTCTTTATTATTTCATCCCATTTTCCTTAATTTAACTTATGCATATCCATATTTATTCAATCTTATGTTAACAGCAAGTTACATGTGTCGACCCTATATATACTATTATTATCCACAATAAATTCAGGAAAAAAGAGATGACATAATATTTTTTTTTATTAAAAATAAATAAGTACTCAGAAAGGGGGTGGTAATTCCATGTCACGAGTGCCTATGTTAACAATAATTAAACAAAGTCACTTTTATTGTCCCACATACATAAATGTGTATTGTGACATTTTATTGTTATAACATTATTTAACCCAAAATATTAATTGTGACTTTTTGTCCTATGAAATTGTGACTTTATATCCTGTTACTTTCTGTCCGTATACCCAAATTAATACTATTGCCTGTATAGTACTCTACTTATTTGTGTACTGACTACTATTATTAAGGGAAACCTTTTGTGTAATATATTTCTGAAGATAATATAAGGACAAATTGAGTAACAATTTCTCATTTATTTTAGGTATATTCACCAGAGAAAGCTACAACCCAGAGCAATCTACACACATCATCCTCAAAGCTGATGTCACACCATCCTTGAGCGTGTTGTTAAAAGTTGTTTTTATTATTATTTCACTTATCCAGTGATTTAAGAGTATTGTATGGTGTTTTTTTTAATAATATTGATATGATGTAAATATATGACGTGCTGAGAAATAAACCTTCAATGAAGAAAAACTTTATCTTTGTTTTGTACTTAAAATCAAGGATGCACTTTTGAAGCAAAATGTTCTCATAATTTGAAGATATTTATTGCAATCAAATGTTGCACATAAAATGGTAGTATAAGATGGAATGAAATATAAATGTCCTGATTTAATTAATTAAACCTATTAGTTGTACCAGCAAATTGTTGTCATCTATTTTTTTGTAGCATTGCATTTGAAGGGGCTGTCGCGTTCGAGATCGTATGGTAGTCAGATTTACAACTATCTATGCCATCAATGCTTATATCACTAACGTGAGTCCACGTGCAATCTACACAACATTATATGATAAAAGTTTGTCAGTGACTTTCGGCAGGTCTGTAGTTATCTCTGGGTACTCCCGTATCCTCCACCAAAGAAAAACTGACTACCAGGATATAACTGAAATATTATTGAAAGTGGCGTTAAACACCATAACCCTAACCCCTTTATCGGGTAATAAAAAAACCACACAAAAGATGGTCACTGTTACGAAAATGAAAATGTAAAATTCTTTAATTGACCTTTATTGCTGAGCTCAAATTTGAACATGTTGAAAGTGGTGTCAAATACCACAACCCTAATCATTGTTGTATATTCTATGCAATATTATGTGATAAAGTTTGTCAGGTCAGTGGGTTTCTCAAGGTACTTGAATACAACGGAGTGCCAAGACATAACTGATGATGACTGATGATTTTTGGTGTTTAACTCCACTTTCAGCAATATTTCAGTTATATCATGGCGACCAGTTTTAGTGGTGGAAGAATTCGTAGTACCCGGAGAGAACCACCGACTATGAGCAAGCAACTGATAAACTTTATAACTTGGGGTTACGAATCGAGTGCACCCTTTGTGTAATTTACAAAACCGGGCGCGAACCCGTGCCGTATTGGTGATTGGCTTGTATGAGTTGTTAGGTAATCCAACTACCTAACTCATTGAGCCACCGGGCCCTGAAACTGAACTTTTGTTGATAGTGGCGTTAAACACTATAACCCTAACCATTCCACTGTTCTGTTGTGTATCCAGATTGTCCTAAAAACCTTTTTTAAATATTTCCTTTAACATGGGTACCCTAAGTTTGTCTAATCCTTTACTAGTACAACACACATGAAAGTAAATTACTAGCATACATTTATTACATATTACAGAAGAATATAAATAATGCAAGCAATTTGAAGAGTCGTCTACATTGTCGCTTCTGAATAGTCAACACCCTCACCAAGATTATTGAGGGACGCACACACTTGCAGTATTGAACATAAATCAACATGGCGTCCGGTTTTCTCGGAACCACTTCACTTCAAACTCTCAGTAGTGGTACCAAATTATATTGTTATTACTTTTAATTACCCAATATATAAATTGCTAGTTTTCAACTTTTATCTGATATATATTCCTTCACGAAATAATATTTTTTAGGGGGTTTTCTAATGAAATGAAAAACGTGAAAAATCGGGTGTTTTCACTGACAGAAAATAATACCGTTATCGGTGACTACGATCGACCTCCCTGTGTTAAATTAAATTTAGGGCGGTGATCCAGAATGCACATCTGTTTTCGCCTTTCTGAAACTTATGAAATGATAACTTTTCTAACATCATATTATGGTAAGAACAACCAACTGCACAATATGATTTAGGTATGCTGTAAGTGATTTTTATTCAACGTAATTTAAAATTTAACGGATACTCGATGTTGTTTTCACCTAATCAGAATGGCGAATGTTTCACCTCCTTAGCGACAAGGGAGATAATTCGTTGACCGATATACCCTGATGTCCGGAAAAGAGAATTAACGATAGGAAGATTGCAAGACAATCAACGCTCGTGTCGTTCATAGACATGTGTAAAGCTTTTGACACGGTTCCGAGAAATATGCTGTGGTACAAACTCATTAAAACGGGAATACACGGGAAGTTTCTATCTGCATTACAGTCATTATATGAAAATGTCAAATGTGCCGTAAAAGTGAGTGATTGTTTAACACCATGGTTGAAGGTAGATACCGGTGTTAAACAAGGATGTTTACTATCCCATATTTTATTTGCGATCTACATTAATGACTTGACAGAACGGATCAATCGTCTAGGATGTGGAATACAGATAGATAATATTCAGTTGAGTATTTTACTGTATGCGGACGATATTGCTGTGATCGCCCCAGATGAGTCAAAGTTACAGTTAATGTTAAACGACGTTGCCGCATGGTGCCGAGACTGGAAACACCAAATCAATCGTACTAAAACAAAGATTGTGCATTTTAGGAACGCATCCGTACATCAATCACAACATCTATTCTACTGTGGGACTCACAACCTGGACTACACAAATTCTTATAAGTATTTAGGACTCTGGATTGATGAACATTTATCTATGGATAAGTCAGTAAAGGAACTTTCTAAGTCAGTAAGTAGAGCCCTTGATGCTCTTTTCGGGAAATCTCGTTCGCACAATGTGATTAACAACGTTCAAACAAAGGCAGCTAAATACTTCCTTGCTGTAGGGAAAAGAACTTCCAATGTATCTGTTCGCGGTAACTTAGGACTAACCACATGTTTTACGAAGCAGAAACTCGTATACGATTAAAGTGCAAGCGTGTGAGAACAGATGACGATAGACTTACTTCAAGAGTAGCGAATTGGGCATCGCGCCGTAGGAAAGGCTGGCATTTTCAAGTGGACAAATTTATAAGTGAAATAGACACTTCTGATGTAATAACAAACGTGCTAATAAGTGTAAAGACAGCGACACGTATTCTTCATAACCAGCTGACTACTTTAGATCAGAATCAATTTGTAAGAGGTTTAAATGACGATAGAATGAACATCAACGGGAACAAATTACGAACTTTTCGCCTTTATAAGACTTCCGTTCAAACCGAACATTACGTATCATGTCAGCTTCCACGAACCACCAGACGTACAATGGCATTATTTCGGAGTGGGGTACTACCATTAGCTGTGGAGACACGAAGATATTCCAGGCCGCAAATCCCTCTAAATGAAAGACTTTGTAAATATTGCAATGCGAACTCTGTGGAAAACGAAATTCATTTGTTAGATGCTTTGTCCATTATTTTCAGACATTCGATATGACATTTTCCAAAAGGCACTTAAATTTATCAATAACTTTAATATGATGAATGTTGAGAACAATTGTATTGAGCTTATGAACTGTGACAAAATACAAAATACAAAATACATAAATTTTCTACACGGAGGAAAATATTCTTATGAAACTTAATTTTTTCATTGGACACTTTTATTTATTCAGTAATATATCATGTATTTATATATATTTTTTTAAATTATATACACAAATGACAATTTAAGATATTTTTCAATAATGAAAGCAGATTTTAAAATTCTAGTTTTTTAATAAGTTTGCATTATTTTGTTTTTTTAATTTTAAATTATATTGAGATTTTTACTAGCAATTTTTAATGAGATTTTCATAGCTTACAAGGAACAAGTTGGGTTTTACTTAAAGATGCATTATCTGCCAAAATCGTAATTTTTTGTTACCCATAAAAACTATCAGATATGATTGATTCCTTAATAAAACGTGTTTCTATAACTTATAAATGTTATGAAATGTACGCGCATTGGGGAAAAAAGGTGCAACTGCTCGTGTTTTGAAATCGATCAAGAAATAGACGCCATCTTATTAATTATCGGCATTGTTTACGGAGCTTGCCGAATCGTCATTAAATCAATACAACAATGCACTTATTTATTATTTTCTGTGAATCTGCTTTTAGTCGGCGTTAATTACGGACAAAGAACCATGCAAGTTTGCAGATAATAAGCGATTAAATACAAATTATTCGTTTTTATCTGTCACACGTAAGGTCAGTTGCATACGAGAAAGAGGGGTCAAATCATTTGCTTGCAAGGAAATAATAAATCGATGGTAATTTGTGTTCTCAAAAGGCAAAAAGTGGTACGATAAGCTGTTCAATGTGAAATATTTACCTTTATTTCATCATTTTAAAGCTATTTACCCATTTCCAAAACACATAATTTTGTTGGTCAAAATCGTAGCTAATGCCGCTTTAAAGTTTTTATATACTTGTATCCATTTATATTATGTTGAATGTGTTTGTATTGTAAATATAGTGTCCCGTAAGTCTATAAAGGCTGGGTACTGATCTCGTAAGTCTATAAAGGCTGGGTACGAATCTCTTAAGTCTACAAAGGCTGGGTACTGATTTCATAAGTCTATAAAGGCTGGGTACTGATCTCATTTTATTGTAAATAGAGTGTCTCATAAGTCTATAAAAGCTGGGTACTGATCTCATTTTATTGTAAATAGAGTGTCACGTGTCTATAAAGGCTGGGTACTGATCTCATTTTATTGTAAATATAGTGTCTCGTAAGTCTATAAAGGCTGGGTACTGATCTCATTTTATTGTAAATATAGTGTCTCGTAAGTCTATAAAGGCTTGGTACTGATCTCGTTTTATTGTAAATAGAGTGTCTCATGTCCATAAAGGCTGGGTACTGATCTCATTTTATTGTAAATATAGTGTCTCGTAAGTCTATAAAGGATGGGTACTAATCTCATTTTATTGTAAATATAGTGTCTCGTAAGTCTATAAAGGATGGGTACTGATCTCTTTTTATTGTAAATAGAGTGTCTCGTAAGTCTATAAAGGCTTTGTACTGATCTCATTTTATTGTAAATATATTGTCTCGTAAGTCTATAAAGGATGGGTACTGATCTCATTTTATTGTAAATATAGTGTCTCGTAAGTCTATAAAGGCCGGGTACTGATCTCATTTTATTGTAAATATAGTGTCTCGTAAGTCTATAAAGGATGGATACTGATCTCTTTTTATTGAAATATAGTGTCTCGTACGTCTATAAAGGCTGGGTACTGATCTCGTAAATCTACAAAGGCTGGGTACTGATTTCATAAGTCTATAAAGGCTGGGTACTGATCTCATTTTATTGTAAATAGAGTGTCTCATAAGTCTATAAAGGCTGGGTACTGATCTCATTTTATTGTAAATAGAGTGTCACGTGTCTATAAAGGCTGGGTAGTGATCTCATTTTATTGTAAATATAGTGTCTCGTAAGTCTATAAAGGCTGGGTACTGATCTCATTTTATTGTAAATATAGTGTCTCGTAAGTCTATAAAGGCTGGGTACTGATCTCGTTTTATTGTAAATATAGTGTCTCGTAAATCTATAAAGGCTGGGTACTGATCTCATTTTATTGTAAATAGAGTGTCTCGTAAGTCTATAAAGGTTGGGTACTGATATCATTTTATTGTAAATAGAGTGTCTCGTAAGTCTATAAAGGCTGGGCATTGATATCATTTTATTGTAAATATAGTGTCTCATAAGTCTGTAGAGGCTGGGTACTGATCTCATTTTATTGTAAATAGAGTGTCTCGTAAGTCTATAAAGGCTGAATACTGATCTCATTTTATTGTAAATATAGTGTCTGGTAAGTCTATAAAGGCTGGGTACTGATCTCATTTTATTGTAATTATAGTGTGTCGTAAGTCTATAAAGGCTGGGTACTGATCTCATTTTATTGTAAATAGAGTGTCTCGTAAGTCTATAAAGGCTGGGTACTGATTTCATTTTATTGTAAATAGAGTGTCTCGTAAGTCTATAAAGGCTGGGTACTGATATCATTTTATTGTCAATAGAGTGTCTCGTAATTCTATGAAGGCTTGGTACTGATCTCATTTTATTGTAAATAAAGTGTCTCATGTCCATAAAGGCTGGGTACTGATCTCATTTTATTGTAAATATAGTGTCTCGTAAGTCTATAAAGGCTGGGTACTGATCTCGTTTTATTGTAAATAGAGTGTCTCATGTCCATAAAGGCTGGGTACTGATCTCATTTTATTGTAAATATAGTGTCTCGTAAGTCTATAAAGGATGGGTACTGATCTCATTTTATTGTAAATATAGTGTCTCGTAAGTCTATAAAGGATGGGTACTGATCTCATTTTATTGTAAATATAGTGTCTCGTAAGTCTATAAAGGCTGGGTACTGATCTCATTTTATTGTAAATATAGTGTCTCGTACGTCTATAAAGGCTGGGTACTTATCTCATTTTATTGTAAATATAGTGTTTCGTAAGTCTATAAAGGATGGGTACTAATCTCATTTTATTGTAAATATAGTGTCTCGTAAGTCTATAAAGGCTGGGTACGGATCTCATTTTATTGTAAATATAGTGTCTCGTAAGTCTATAAAGGCTGGGTACGAATCTCATTTTATTGTAAATATAGTGTCTCGTAAGTATGTAAAGGCTGGGTACTTATCTCATTTTATTGTAAATATAGTGTCTCGTAAGTCTATTAAGGATGGGGACTAATCTCAATTTATTGTAAATATAGGGTCTCGTAAGTCTATAAAGGCTGGGTACGGATCTCATTTTATTATAAATATAGTGTCTCGTAAGTCTATAAAGGCTGGGTACTGTTCTCATGTTAATGTAAATATAGTGTCTCGTAAGTCTATAAAGGCCGGGTACTGATCTCATTTTATTGTAAATATTGTGTCTCGTAAGTCTATAAAGGCTGGGTACTGATCTCATTTTATTGTAAATAGAGTGTCTCGTAAGTCTGTAAAGGCTGGGAACTGATCTCATTTTATTGTAAATATAGTGTCTCGTAAGTCTATAAAGGCTGGGTACTGATCTCGTAAGAATATAAAGGCTGGGTACTGATCTCGTAAGTCTATAAAGGCTGGGTACTGATCTTGTAAGTCTATAAAGGCTGGGTACTGATCTCGTAAGTCTATAACGGCTGGGTACTGATCTCGTAAGTCTATAAAAGCTGGGTATTGATCTCATTTTATTGTATTTGTTGAAACATGTATTTTTTTTGGTCAGTATGTGACACTTAAATAAGATAAACTTTTTCTTTATTTTTATCTTTATCTTATCTATAGTGATATATAAAAAAAAATAAAAAAAATTTCGAGTTACCGTTTTTGAATTTATATGAATAAAGTTTATTTTAAAGTCTAAATGAAAATATAAGTTTATATAAAATAATGAAAATATATTAGAAAAAATAATAGATCTATTAGATTGTTTTCCTGTTGTTCTTCAGACCCTTTATCAGAGGATTTCTCTTTTCTTAAACGGACTTGCCATGTAAAGATACTTTGCATACATAATTGGCTCAGTTGTATACCCATTGAGTGAGGTACATAGTGGGTTCTAGCCCCAATCGAGTCAAATCAAAGACTAGAACATTGGTATTTGTTGCCTCTCTGCTAAGTACGTATACGCAGCAATAAGGAGAAAGAATAAAGACTGGTTGGCTCGGAATGTGTCCGAGTTGGGCGACATGTTTATCTGCAGACTGTTATTTCAGTGAGCTAGCACTATAAAAATCCAAGTGTGTTGGTCTATTACAAAGTTGATCTCATCATCACTTCATTGCTATTTAATTTGTTCTCGCCATGATTTAGCTGATAAATTGCTGAGCTGCCGCTCAACAACAATCACTCACTCACTCACTCACTCACTCACTCCTTTCACATAAACTGAACCCCCCCCCCCCCGTCAAAAGAGTTTCTGGAGTCATCCCTGATGACACATTGGGCTGAATTTTGCAGTCAAAAGCTGAAAACTGGAAAAAAGAAACTTTTGGATGGAATGTGTCAGTGTTAGTAATTCGTCTTATGTTTATTAATTAGGGGAGAGGGGGGGCTTGTCCGACATTTTTGATATGCAGAAGATGGGTTACATTTTTTTCTACAGGTTAATTAGTTTAACTCTAAATATCAGAAGTTCTGTGTACTGTCCATGGTCATCGTTTGTCTTCTTAGAGATTAAAGCACGCGCAGTTTGACGGGAAGAAAGTATTGCATTGTGGTAGCAGATGGAATATCGGAAATCCACTTCCGGTATCCTCCATTTGTCACTTTTAATTACTGTTTCTAATTGGACACAGAGAGTGAATGAGTTCTTGTTGCTTAAGGCTAATTCAGTAATTTTTCAGCTATATCATGGCGAGGGACACAGAGAAAAATACAACCTCATTAAAATGCATACCATTATATAATAGAATAATTAAAGCAAAAGAAAAACATACCTTAATGTCTTGTTAAATACTCGCATAGTCGGTTACCATGATGTAACTGTA
Source organism: Bathymodiolus brooksi (assembly GCA_963680875.1). NCBI lineage: Eukaryota > Metazoa > Mollusca > Bivalvia > Mytilida > Modiolidae > Bathymodiolus > Bathymodiolus brooksi. The sequence goes on along the minus strand of OY804580.1, from coordinate 48,520,376 downwards.
GTTCTACAGGGAATAATCATCCAAAATATAACTACAGTTGACTCTCATTGTCTCGAAATCGGTTGACTCGAATCTCCGGTTGAGTCGAATTTTTATCGAAGTCCCGAACTTCATTGTGTATAAATATATATAATTTCACTCCTGTTGAGTCGAATTCGGACGAGTCGAACTTTCGGTTGTCTCAAATAAAAGTTTTGGTCCCGAGATGTAGAAAACCGTATTATTTACATTCGCTAAGTCGAATTTACCTGTCAAAACATGTGTATTACCTTGGGATTAAAATCGGATCACAGGTGAAACATCCGGTTTGACTTTGACATTTTTGCTTTAGGCTATTTCACATGTTTATTTCACAATCTGTCAAATTAATTAGTGATAATATTTGGAATTGGCTTGGTATAATGACACAGGTTAGATGTGTACAATCAACAATTTTCGATTCCTAATAAGTGTGCTTGGGTCGGCATACATCAATGATTATGAAAAGTACACAAAGGAAGCGTTTTATCTATTGAATGATTTGTCGGAAATTAATTTTGATTAAAGAAGAATAGTTTTCTTCTACGCTTTATTAAATAGTAAAAACACACAATTTATTGTAAATAAACAGTATTGCACAAAGACAAATACGTCATGATAGGTAAAGTTTAATGACAATGCAACAGCTGAAAAACAAACAAAACAGATAAACATATTCATGGCACACAAAAAAGATATCTAGAAGTTATCAGTCGTTCCACAAGATTCAAAGAATTTAACAGAGAGAACAAAAAACAGCAACAAAAACATCGAATATGTTTAAAATCGTTCCGAGAATAGGGACATGCGATGCTGGTTTTAGCTCTTCAAAATTTCGAGTTGTCTCTATTTCGTCGTTAAGCAAACTACACTGCCGGTATTTTCGTAGCTCCTCTTAAGTCTTAATAATGAACAATCTTAAAACGTCCCGAAAGGAGTGAAATATATATATTTTTTTACGACATTTGAATTATTTGTTTTCAGTTCAATAAGTACTGCTATATAGTAATATATATAAATCTACTATTTGTATAAAGTTAAACAATATTTAGTCTCGGAATCATTTTATTTTCATAAATATCTTGCATCAGTTCCTGGTTTAGGATACATGTCATTATCTTTGCCGCAAGACATTTTACATTGATAGTTTATGTTAAAATCTTGCATTACTATCTACAATGGGGCATATTTGACCGAATAGAGTCAGATTTTTAACCTATAGGCACAGATTGACCCGTCAACGTTCCCAAATTGACAGAGGGTTAAATTGAGGTCGATCGATGAACGATCGTTGAATTTTGTCTTTTTCTGAGTGTCGAATGAAGGGTGATGGAATGTGCCTTACTAATACATTTTGACTAGTAACTACTAACTCGAGTGGACCGAAATTAGGAAATTATTGCAAGAAAGAAAATTTTATTTTCCCCATATAAATAAGTTTCTTTGGATAATGAGTTTTCTCAATTTTACTCGAAAATTTATTTTTTATTTACTGTATCTATTTTATTTACTCCTATCCCTCCTTCCCCTCCCCTCTATTTATTTAACGGCAATTCAATTCTTACGGAGACTATTCTCACATGGATTTATCCTTCATTTATTTCTGCAAAATTAAATTAACGTCTCACGCGCACTAAATTATATATCTACGTCAATATTACCACATGTACATGTACATGTATCACTGGCTCGATACCTCTGTTAGTGGACTATTAGTCCCTGAGTGTATCATCCGTTTAGTAGTCAGTGTTTCTGCACTGACATGCACTGACTTGGTTTATTGGATATATTTATTATCAAAATTTACAGATCCTAAGTACAATAATTATCATTAAACGTAATACAGGTAAAGGTAGCATTAACCAATGTAGGCTATCATTTTTCGGTCCTATGTTTCCTTGGTCCCGAAGCAGACTTGCGGTCAATTACTTTCAAATCTAATCAATTACATTAGACTGACTGATTTTGTCTGTTTGTTGACTTATGAGTTTTACCTTTCCCTTCGGAAGATTGCTCGGTGATCGGTAATTTTGTTATTACCCTTATTTACAATTACTTTGCAATTTTCATGATCACATTACATTACAATTACATCAATTTTCAAATGTAATTGATTAAATTACAAAGACAATGGCATTATTTGGCTTTCCAATCTGTTGACTTTGATGAAGATGTTGCTCATTATTTCATTGTATGTGTAGTGTTTTGTAAGCAATTGTTTGTCTTTTCGACCATTGTATTGTTTGTCTTTTTAACCATTGTATTATTTGTCTTTTTGACCACTGTAATTTTTGTCTTTTTGACCATTGTATTGTTTGGTGTTTCGACCATTGCATTGTTTGTCTTTTTGACCATTGCATTGTTTGTCTTTTTAACCATTGTATTATTTGTCTTTTTCACCATTGTATTGTTTGTCTTTTTGACCATTGTATTGTTTGTCTTTTTGACCATTGTATTGTTTGTCTTTTTCACCATTGTATTGTTTGTTTTTTTCACCATTGTATTGTTTGTCTTTTTAACCATTGTATTATTTGTCTTTTTGACCACTGTAATGTTTGTCTTTTTGACCATTGTATTGTTTGGTGTTTCGACCATTGCATTGTTTGTCTTTTTGACCATTGCATTGTTTGTCTTTTTAACCATTGTATTATTTTTCTTTTTCACCATTGTATTGTTTGTCTTTTTGACCATTGTATTGTTTGTCTTTTTGACCATTGTATTGTTTGTCTTTTTCACCATTATATTGTTTGTCTTTTTCACCATTGTATTGTTTGTCTTTTTCACCATTGTATTGTTTGTCTTTTTCACCATTGTATTGTTTGTCTTTTTCACCATTGTATTGTTTGTCTTTTTCACCATTGTATTGTTTGTTTTTTCACCATTGTATTGTTTGTCTTTTTGACCATTTATTGTTTGTCTTTTTGGCCATTGTATTGTTTGTCTTTTTGACCATTGTATTGTTTGGTTTTTTTACTATTGTATTGTTTGTCTTTTTGACCATTGCATTGTTTGTCTTTTTGGCCATTGTATTGTTTGTCTTTCTGACCATTGTATTGTTTGTCTTTTTTACCATTGTATTGTTTGTTTTTTTCACCATTGTATTGTTTTTCTTTTTGACCATTGTATTGTTTGTCTTTTTCACCATTGTATTGTTGTCTTTTTGACCTTTGTATTGTTTGTCTTTTTGACCATTGTATTGTTTGTCGTTTTGACCATTATATTTTTTGTCTTTCTGACCATTGTATTGTTTTTCTTTTTGACCATTGTATTGTTTGTCTTTTTGACCGTTGTATTGTTTGTCTTTTTGACCATTGTATTGTTTTTCTTTTTTACCATTGTATTGTTTGTCTTTTTCACCATTGTATTGTTTGTCTTTTTCACCATTGTATTGTTTGTCTTTTTCACCATTGTATTGTTTGTTTTTTTCACCATTGTATTGTTTGTCTTTTTGACCATTGAATTGTTTGTCTTTTTGACCATTGTATTGTTTGTCTTTTTGACCATTGTATTGTTTGTCTTTTTGTCCATTGCATTGTTTGTCTTTTCACCATTGTATTGTTTGTCATTTTGACCATTGTATTGTTTGTCTTTTTCACCATTGTACTGGTTTTTTTTCACCATTGTATTGTTTGTCTTTTTGACCATTGTATTGTTTGTCTTTTTGACCGTTGTATTGTTTGTCCTTTTGACCATTGTATTGTTTTTCTTTTTTACCATTGTATTGTTTGTCTTTTTCACCATTGTATTGTTTGTCTTTTTCACCATTGTATTGTTTGTCTTTTTCACCATTGTATTGTTTGTCTTTTTCACCATTGTATTGTTTGTTTTTTTCACCATTGTATTGTTTGTCTTTTTGACCATTGAATTGTTTGTCTTTTTGACCATTGTATTGTTTGTCTTTTTGACCAATGTATTGTTTGTCTTTTTCACCATTGTACTGTTTTTCTTTCTGACCATTGTATTGTTTGTCTTTTTGACCATTGTATTGTTTGTCTTTTTGACCATTGTATTGTTTTCTTTTTCACCATTTTATTGTTTGTCTTTTTGACCGTTGCATTGTTTTCTTTCTGACCATTGTATTTTTTGTCTTTTTGACCATTGTATTGTTTGTCTTTTTGACCATTGTATTGTTGTCTTTTTTGACCTTTGTATTGTTTGTCTTTTTGACCATTGTATTGTTTGTCGCTTTGACCATTATATTGTTTGTCTTTTTCACCATTGCATTGTTTGTCTTTTTCACCATTGTATTGTTTGTCTTTTTGACCATTGCATTGTTTGTCTTTTTCACCATTGCATTGTTTGTCTTTTTCACCATTGTATTGTTTGTCTTTTTCACCATTGTATTGTTTGTCTTTTTGACCATTGCATTGTTTGTCTTTTTCACCATTGTATTGTTTGTCTTTTTCACCATTGCATTGTTTGTCTTTTTCACCATTGTATTGTTTGTCTTTTTGACAAATTATTGTTTATCTTTTTCAACATTGCATTGTTTGTCTTTTTCACCATTGTATTGTTTGTCTTTTTGACCATTGTATTGTTGTCTTTTTTGACCTTTGTATTGTTTGTCTTTTTGACCATTGTATTGTTTGTCGTTTTGACCATTATATTGTTTGTCTTTTTCACCATTGCATTGTTTGTCTTTTTCACCATTGTATTGTTTGTCTTTTTGACCATTGCATTGTTTGTCTTTTTCACCATTGCATTGTTTGTCTTTTTCACCATTGTATTGTTTGTCTTTTTCACCATTGTATTGTTTGTCTTTTTGACCATTGCATTGTTTGTCTTTTTCACCATTGTATTGTTTGTCTTTTTCACCATTGTATTGTTTGTCTTTTTCACCATTGCATTGTTTGTCTTTTTCACCATTGTATTGTTTGTCTTTTTGACAAATTATTGTTTGTCTTTTTCAACATTGCATTGTTTGTCTTTTTCACCATTGTATTGTTTGTCTTTTTGACCATTGTATTGGTTGTCTTTTTGACTATTGCATTGTTTGTCTTTTTGACCATAGTATTGTTTGCCTTTTTGACCAATGTATTATTTGTCTTTTTCACCATTTTATTGTTTGTCTTTTTGACCATTGAATTGTTTGTCTTTTTGACCATTGCATTGTTTGTCTTTTTGACCATTGCATTGTTTGTCTTATTGACCCATTTTTCAGTAATAGTAATTTGTTCAAGACCATTGATCAATATATCAGTAATATCAGGCACAGAAGTTTCTGGATCATTAAGGTCAGCTTGTTTGCAAAAATAGTCATTATACAATGCAGCTTTTTGTTGTCGTCTTGTATCATGTCATTTTCAACTTGAAGTGGCGGCTTAGATCGACCACCAACTGAATCACTGTGAAGAAGATTTTTGACTAAATTCCACCAATTTTTACTTCCGTTTGTCTCCGGGGTTGTTTTTTCGGAAATTTTATCAAAATATGATTATTTTGCATTTAATATAAGTTTATTACATTTACTATGAATTTTCCGAAATTTTCCCATTTTCCGATAGTATTAGTTTTGTTTGCTTATTTGTGAATTCGATTATAACGACGTATGTACTTTTTTTTATTTTTGTAGTGATCCAAGGTGGATTATCTTTCTTTACCGTTATGTATCTATTTGGAATAGTTTTATTCGCTGCATCTAAAATTGTGTTTGTAATAGTGGTTATGATATCAATGTCGTCGTTTCTAAAGATTCCATCTTAGTCAACAACAGAAAGGAGATTTCAGTAAGATTCATAGTTCTCTTCGTCGTAAAGGAATATTTTCCTCTTACGTGAAGCATTGACTATAGTCGGGTGATTTATAACACCAGTAATAGGTAAATGATATCTTACTTGTTTGACCAAGGGGGGGGGGGGGGGGGGGGGGGGGGGCAGATTTCCGTATATAAAACACTCGTGGGATTATTTACCACAACCAAGTCTAATAAAGATGAGCTATGCTCAGTCATGTAAGTGGGTTCCGTAACTAACTATTGAAAGCTGTATTGAATCAGTAATGAACTAATTTTGTTCCTATGATTATCACTTAATTGGTTTATATTAAAATTACCAGTAATGATGATGTCATGGGTATTGTTTAATGCCAGATCAATTGATTGTTCTAGTTCATCCCAAGTTTGCAGATTTCTATTGGAAGGAATATAAAATGTTCCATATAAGTATTTTTTTTCATCTTGATTTTTATCTTTTTTCCCCTGTCTTTATCTAACGAAAAATAGTGTAGGTAGGTGTTTTATTTTATAAAGTTTATTCACTATAAAATTTTTATAAGTGTTTTTTTCCTTTTATCTTTTCATTTCATATACAAAATGTTCCATGAGATTTCAAATGAGATCAAATGAAAATCAATATAATTATCTGAGTTGATTTTGACATTTTAAGATGATTGTTGAACTGTAGACGTCTATGTCATATTCGAAGTGATGACTTGAACTTTACTATTACGATCCCATTGTACAGTAGATAACACATTTCTATCAAGGAAATCCTGTTAAAAGTCAAAAGCCCTAGAATAGTGTATAAACTGATTGATAGAATGCTTAGGTATCAGTAAATATAAACCTTTCCTCTTCACGCTATCCTTACTCCAGCATAACCAGTCATTGCTTGCTATCACAGAATTTAATTTCATAGCAAAATAAACTTGACTCCAAAATTTACTGTTCCACAAGACAACTGCTTAAACCAGTACATGATTGATTGAGTGAGTGAGTGAGTGAGTGAGTGAGTGAGTGAGTGATGTGTAATGCCTATTTTAGCAATCAACCAGTACAATGTACACGAAAGAGATAATTGATTGGTTAGTTTGTAATATTTGAACTTATTCAATCAGGTATCTATATATTTTGTGAGGTAGCTTTGATCACACTGCCAGTCATTTTTTAATCAGCCCTTCTTTTTGTACATTTACATTGAAATAGTAACAGTATATATTTTCATTTCACAATATTAAGGATAATGTATGAATGAAATTTGTTGAACATGCTTTATTCATTGCAAATGTTGCATATGATCACAAAATATTTGATGGAACATGTTCATGTCTTTTATATGCGATCAGTAATTATCACCACTAACGTAAGTTCGAATCCTGCTCATGCGAGGTGTACTCGATAAAACATGTGATAAAAGTTTGTCAGTGACTTGCGACAGGTTGGTGGTTTTCTCCAGGTACTCTGGTTTCCTCCAACAATAAAACTGACTGTGACAATATAGCTGAAATATTGTTGAAAGTGGTGTTAAACACCATAACCGTAACCCCCTCTTATTTATATTTTTAATTATTTTTGGTGTATGCATATTAAATGTTTCAACTTCCTCATTTTCAATTGTTATATTAGAGTTATCTCTCTTTGAACATTTATCTACACAAATCATTTTTTTTTATTTTTTTTAATTATAGGAAACTCATGGAGAGAAGACAATGTGCAAACTTTCTTTGATAATATTGAAGTTTAAGCTTGAAAAAGGGAACACATAACTTTATCTTCCACCACCAATAAATAATTCTGGATAAATATTTCTCATTAGGTTTTCATATACATTACTATTACAGTGATCAGCTGTTATTGAATTAGAAATATCTAAAATAATCGTAACCAATTGGACCAGGATATTCAAACCATGAATCTCTTTTAAGGATATTACAGAAATGCAAATGTACTTCTTATAATAAGAAGGCTACTTACACTTTCACACTTATGTATACTTCTTCTTTTTACTTGAGTTAGAATTACATTTTATTTAAAGGACACCTGACACAAATTTTCAAATCCTTGCGATAATTAGAACACAGGGGTTATCGTAATGAAAAATATGTAATTTCCGAAGATTGCCGGAAACTGTCGACATGGACTGGGAGCTATAAGGGCCAAAATCGGCCCCTCCTCTTATGTCGATAAAATTTTCTCCAAAATGTTTTCACAATATGTGCTTTTTAGAAATAAATACAGTAAGTTAATATGTGCATTTAATTCCTCACAGCGGACCGACAAAGTCATGTAATGAAAAGCACAATCAAAGACAAAAAAAAGTATCTCACTCCCAGCTATATTGATGATGTTCTCCCAATTAATAATACAAACTTTGCTAACTGGATTCCATTAATATATATTTCTCGATAACTGACGAACGAACGTATCTTCCCGTAACATAACGAAACAATGTTAATTTACGTAAAGATATCTTGAGGGAGACCTTATTGCAACATTTGTCTTCAATTGTTCATTGAGTGCAAGTGATTAGATATATTTTTTTTTAATTTCGGTGTTTAAAACAGTTAAAAATTATTATCACTGACCAAATAATGGTTTCACAGGGGCATTACAGTCTGCATACAAAATACATATTTTCCTCAAACGCTATTAATAAATATACTTCAAGGAGGGGTGATTTCCAAATTTATTTATATTTTTTTTTTAAATATTTCTGATTTAAATTTGCGCACAAATAAATACTTTTGCCAGACTTGGGAGAAAAGAAAAAAATCTGACTAAGGAAAATCAAGCAGTATAATAGTTATGTAATACTGGATATTGAATGGAACATTTCTGATTTCATATGTAAAGAAAAATAAATGATTCCATTCTCCCAAAACCTGTCTATCCCATGGTAAAACAATATCTCCTTTCAGGCTTATGTATACCATATCGGCGACGGTCGCCGGACCATTGACAGATTGTCGTGCAAAAATCGTGTGATTTTCGCTTTCTATTCCTTTGATTAAACAAGAGTTTAAAATATATAAAATATTTTTGAAAGTGGTGTTAAACACCTAACCTCCAATGGACAAATGATGGATCAAAAGTTTGTGTATGTAGTGCATAACATAAAACACCTTTGGGTCATAATGTGGCATATCTCTACAAGTACCAATAATACTACACAATATTGTTTCCCACACAATTATGGGAACTGTTATACACATATCATGTCATTAAACAATGTACTGAAAAAAGAAACAACTTTACTTTCAAATTGTTTATTAACAATTAAATTAAATTATCTCCATGATTTCAAAATTATGTTTCAGTGTTTACTGCATCTTAATATGTACATATGGCTGAATCCTGATTTCTTGTCTGATGAGTGCTCGAATGAGTATGACGTCACTTTGGGGAAAACAACACATGTTGACGCACAACAAAGCCAAGATGTACGAATGGATAACTTAGCATATAGTACGGTAATGTTTTAAGCAAAAGTTAATCTAAGATAACATATTTTTATAGTATTAACGACAATGTTGAGAGCTCCCGGATTTACTTCATGTACTGAAAAAAGGTAATGAATGACGCCCCCACTACCAAAACACCCCCAACCAAAACGCCCCCACTTTTTCCCAAAATAAATCATTATTTGACCAAAACGCCCCATATATATATATTATTTAATTTTAGTGATTCAAATGTTTTTGAATGTATTCCCGCGATTCATTGTTGTCCTCCACAAATAAAACTGACCGCCACGACATAACTGAAATATTGTTGAATGTGACGTTTTTTTTTCATGAAACTTGAATTTGGTCTTTGAACAAGTAAATTTCCATTTTCAAATTATCTCGGAATAATCTGTATAATTAGAACATGTAGTAAAAAGATTACATAAATATTCTGAGGCACATTTTTTTTTACAGATTAAACATTAAAACACAATGATAATCTTTGTATTCTACCATTATTTATTAATATTAATAGTTAACCAACCATTTTGTCTCATTTCACTGCAAAAATTGAAGATAACCATAACAGGACAAAACATGCCTAGAATATAATTCAGTTTTATATACTTATCTTTAAACACAATTACCGGAGAGTATTGCAACCCTCGCACCCCTGGTGTTAGAGTCGGACACTCAGAGGCGACGGTGCTTGCACAATTTTAAAGGGATTCTTAAGGCGGTGAAGCTGGTGTCACGTTAGATGTTACCACCAACTTCACTACGTAATAGAAATAGGTTCTAGAATATCCCAGTTAGTCGATATAACTAATCGAATGTTTCCTCTTGAGGAGCAATACAAGTTGTAAATACGAAATAAGTTCAATATATAATTTATTAAAACAGTTAAATATTGACGGAGGAGCTGGCTGCAACTGGTCCCATGGATGGTTGTCAACAGATTACTGGGACGTCTAGTAATTTAATATTATCCGATGGATAATTATTCAAATATGGTACACACCAATCAAATCACAAATCACCGTACTTCTATAGAAGAACAACAAAGTGTGTCACAATAATGTTATTTCAAAGGATGGTCACCGTCAAAAGTTATTCACCTGTCACCGGTACCATAAACTTATAATTAGAGTGCCATCACTTAGATATTAGACAATGTCACCAGATCACCTGTGTCACCGCCACTGGCATCATAAATATATGGTTAAATAACTAACTTAAATCTTAGACGAGGTCACCCATCCAACGTCACCGGTACCCTACAATTAATAATTAAATTACTAACTCTAAGATGACACGACGTCACCAGACCACCGTCACCATATACACCTTTTGATAAACCACTAGCGTATATATCAGACGATGTCACCCGACCACCGTCACCGGTACCATCACATTACATAATTTAGAAATAGTTTAATTAAAAAGAAATGTATCTAATGCACCATGTGATTGCCGAAGCATCGATTAATAGGTGGGTGATCATACCATAGAGGACTAATAGTTCATCACCAGAGGTATCAAAACTGCTAGTAATAACTAGAGGTTACCAGGAGCCTGTAATCGCTCACCTGGTTTTCAATTATACATCTAAAGTTGATCGAAAATGGAGGTGTTACATATAATTTTGAAAGTGGGCCACCCAAAGATCATTTCAACTCAAATTTCTGAGCAAAAGATTTTGATGTGATTTTTATCTCATAATATTCCTAAACGGAATAAACTGGCTGAAAAAATCTCACAGAAAAACCCAGAATATATGTTAAACTACTCATATCCTGAATGGAAGGCGGAACTGTCTGACATAAGCGTAAAAGGGACCCACCCGAGGACAATCCATGGCAGATTTGGTTTAATTTGGTTCAGCGGTTTCAGAGGAAAAGATTTAAATGTGATCTTTTATCAAAATATGCCTAATTTGCACAATCGGCATAAATAGGCTGAAAGAAAAATTTAACATAAAAGCTCGGAATATATGTTAAACTACTCATTGCCATGTAGCTGCAGTTAAATTTTGAGCCCATTTTGGTTTGTACTAAAGCAGCAATGGATAATTGCAGAAATTTCTATTTTCAGTAACATCAGCCATCTTGAATGGAGGGTGGGGTTGTCGGACACAATTTTGAAAGGGATCCACCCAAGGACCATCCCTGCCAGGTTTGGTGTAATTTGGTCAGCGGTTTCAGAGGAAAAGATTTAAATGTGATCTTTTATCAAAATATGCCTAATTTGCATGATCGGTATACATTGGCTGAAAGAAAAAATATAAACATTTCAGCTCATTTAGATTTATAATAAAGCAGCAATGGACAATGGAAGAAATTTCTAATTTGGTTCAGGGGTTTCAGCGGAGAAGATTTAAATGTGAAAGTTTACGACGTACGACGGACGGACGGACGACAACGGATGCCAAGTGATGGCAAAAGCTCACATGGCCTTTGGCCAGGTGAGCTAAAAGCGTAGATATTTAATAGTGTACACGACTCGTTTCTGGAATAACCACCATCATGTACACTCGTTGTCAAAAGGTTGGTAAGCCAAATAATCTAAACGTCTTTGAGAGCATATAAACAGGAGAGTCCAAAATTCGGCTAAGGTTTCCGATGTCTGAGAGCAATTGACCTTATCTTTAAACATTTCACTCATTTCGTACAAATTATCCTAAATTAATCAGTCTTTGTTCTTTCTCAGTAATGCTTCGTACTTAGCAAAGAAGAAGGAAATAACAATTTTATTGTATGTGCATGCATTGAAACGAAGCCATGATCTACCATTTGTGCTGCTTAAAAAAGTTTTCCAGTTATGGTCTGCACTTCTACAATTCTACCAGCCCAAACAAACAAGCTACTCTTAACCACCAGAAAATCCCCCCAAATAGCAAGGAAAATAAAAATTAGAAGAAAATTGAATGAGCAACCAAGAATGGACAATCCAGAGACACTGACAACATTGGGCAAACAAGACATAGGATGAAGAAAAAGCACAAAGCACAACACAGAAAACTAAAAAGATTCTCAAAGCGTCCACCCACCAAAAGCCATGGGTGAACCTTGGTACTCGAGAAGGGTTAGCAGTTCTTGCCTCTTATAAGACACACAGAAGGTTACTCATATAGTCAATACGTGTTGGACACCCTATGGGCAAACACAAATAACAAATAAATGAAACTGGCGAAGGACTATTCTTATAACTTCAACTAAAGCAGCAACCATTTTACTTTAAGGAGAGAGAGTGTGTGTGGGCTAGGGTTAGCATATTGTGTTTAACATCACTATCAACACTATTTGAGCTATATCGTGTCGTGTAGTGTTATTGATGAGAGAGTAAATGACATTGTGTAAACTAAAAGAACTCCTACTGTTGAACATTGATTCTGTGTTGTCCTTTATATTCCTCATTAAAAATATTGTTCATTACGTTCATTTATATATTGAATATTTACCTATATATTATATCAATTTTATGACATTGGCTTACATTGTAGTAAATCTTTAATATGGTTCATTATAATTTTTTTATGTTTGACGCATGGCTAAGTGTGTGACAGCTTGCTTAAGACAAAGTTAACAGTTGCACAGCAATATCACGACAGGAAACAAATTACTTTTAATGAGGTGACAATGATAACAATTCTGTAACAGACTAACACGGGGATGGATTTTCATAGTCAAGCAATTTACAGTTCACTTATAAACAGGTAGGCACAGTATCCTGACTCAGAGCCAGCCAGTCTTCGTTCTTACTTCTTAAAGTTTCATGCTTGGAGGAAATGCAGAAAATACCAATTTGTACAAGGAGGATACCGAACTACGGGTTCCCTAGTGGTTACGTTGACGTTTTAGAGTGTCCATTATGACTTGGTTAACCGCTACGGTGTATCTGCATCACAAATGTCCAAGGCTATGTTCCGTTTGTCGTAATCACCATCGGGTCCTTTTCTCATGCGCTACTTACCACTGGGTTTGTAGCAAGAGTAACACGAAAGCTGCCACTAGTAGAGCAGGAACTGCACACTCTTCCGGAGCACATGTGTCCGCCAACGATTTTTGTGGAATTCTAGTTGCTCTATCTTTAGTTTTCTGTGTAATATTTTGTAGATTATTGTTGGTCCTTTTGTCTTTTTACTTTGACCTTTGCATTGTCTCTCCTTCTTCGATTTACAACTTCTGATCACTCATTATTGGGCATTGAAAAATAAAATTTGATTTTGTTAATGAAATCATATTTTATTGCTCGAATACCACCAATGGAATCGGGTACAAGTTAATTATTAGAGCAATTGTTAAAGTCAATAATTCAACTCTAAATACGAATTTACCAATATTTAACATTGTGTAAATGTAAAATTAGATATATACTGTGGTACATTGATTACAGAACCTGTATTTTAATCTACGTATGTCGCGGTCTTTTTGTGTTGAATGATTTGAGGTGGGAGGAGGTTGTTCGTTTTTGAGATATTGGTGGAATTGTTGACGATCATTGTTCATATCAGTTTATATCAGTATCTTTTTTTTAATTAAACGTCGTTATTTACAGTAAACAAATACAAGGAAGGAAGTTTGAAAATGAGAAGCGTAAATCTAATAAAGACAGACAATACAATGACCAAAGGAAAAGGTACGATAAGACATACAATACAATGACCAAAGGAAAAGGTACGAAAAGACAGACAATACAATGACCAAATGAAAATGTACGAAAAGACAGACAATACAATAACCAAAGGAAAGGGTACGAAAAAACAGACAATACAATGACCAAAGGAAAAGGTACGAAAAGACAAACAAAACAATGACCAAAGGAAAAGGTACGAAAAGACAGACAATACAATGACCAAAGGAAAATGTACGAAAAGACAGAAAATACAATAGCCAAAGGAAAGGGTACGAAAAGACAGACAACACAATGACAAAAGGAAAAGGTACGAATAGACAATCTATGGTTCACAAAACACTACTCAAAAAACTAAAGAGAAACATTAATCCAACTAAAACTGGAGGTGAACTCAGATGCTCCGGCAGGATAGGTAGTTCCTGCTTCTCTAGTGACACCCGTCATTGATTTGTCAATGCTTACAGCATTCTTTTACAAACATTAAGGGCATGCCAGTATATGTAAATATAAAACAAAATTAAATGTATTTATTATCACATATTTTTAATTGTTATTTTTTTATTTGTGTGGTATCTGTTGCACTTGACACCTTATGGCACATTTTTTTCTCATCTGAAGGGATAATTCACAGGTCCATTACTATTCTTTTCAGCACTTCTTAGTCATCACACTTAAGTGAAGAATTCGTAAATTCTTTCCATATGTTTCGTATTTCCCTCTCATTATACCTATGTCCTGTAATACGTTTTCTGAAAACGCAACCCGCTGCGTTCGGTTTTTCATATGTAAATCCATAATCATGAAATATTTTCACATTTGCTTTTGTTCTACATATACCAGTGATGTAGATATCCTCTAACCAAAAAGATGGCGTTACTAAAGTAGTATTGTATAACCTTTCAACTGCATCACCGGAAATGACGTATGACGTACCACTGCAATATGACGGATAAACTGGTTCATTGAACATTCCTCTAGGCGTATGCCATTTCGAATTTTTATTCCGAATAGGTCTAGCACCAGTAATTTGCATTCCTATAACAGTATTGGTTAGATTTCTAAGTTTTAAAACTTTTAATAAATATTCTATATTAATGAACATATCATCATCAGCTTTCAATGTATATTTTGCAGACGGACAGTATTTATATGACCACTTCAACATGGCGGCGGATTTAAGTGACAGATTCCTATATGAGTCTAAGAAATCCTCCTGAACAATGTCATGAAAATGGCTACTTTCGTTATTTATCTGATTCTGAACTTGAGCATTTAATGTTTGACCTAACATGAATATGAGTTTTACTTCTTTGTTCGTTTTAACAACAGATCCCCACGTTTCTCTGATTGTCACCCGTCCCTTTAAATTGGCAGGAGCTACACAAACAATCACAATCAAATACACAGAACTGTTTGTAGAGTTGCAAATATTGTCTTCACGAATAAGGTAGTTGAAGTTATGTGGATTAATATAACTTATAACAGGTAGAGGTGTTACAACATTTACTGGTGTTACAACATTTACTGGTGTTACAACATTTACTGGTGTTACAACATTTACTGATGTTACAACATTTACTGGTACAGGAAGCGGAATTGTCTTTTTCTCGTCTGTATAAATTGTATTATAATAAAAGGAATTTGAGATATTCTTAAAGAAGCTATCATCATCTAACATATTAACACTGTACCGAATATGTATATTCCGAAAAATAAATAAGAAACTAGCTGTCACTACGAAGATTGTAAACACTTTTCTGTTCTTTCTACAGCAGTGCTGCATAATGGGAGGTGTGGCCTCGTTATCCAATAGAATAAACTTTAGACATCTGTAAAAATAAGAATATATATATTAGACAAAATAGCATGGTACTTAATGGAATATATTATAAACGAAAAATATGTTATTGGTCTATCGTATATCTATGTATAAAATGTAAGGTACTGTTTTTCTTTAAAACGCTTTGTTTTCCTGCATTTCACATAATTCCTAAGAAATAGAACCTCATGCCTTATCGCTGCGGTGTTCAGCCTTTCTAACGGAGACCTCAGCTTCTTATACTAAGCGAATTAAATGCAAACTTCAAATCGCACTAAATATTATGGTAGGTAAAGCGAGTGCCTCTTATTGTAAGAATGTGATGTTCATTGCACGATAAGAAGACACCTTGCAGTTTTTGCCGAACAACAACTTGTTATAGTGGTCGTGTGTGACCTGTTGCAACTATTTCGGACCTAATCCATCGTATCTCATTTCAAAGCAATCAGAAAAGACTGTCTAGAAAATACTTCTTTGACCTTGTATATATATCTTGCAAACCAACATGTAAGCATCTACTGAACTCTCTTCCAGCAAAGTAATACAACGAAATATAGGTATTTTAATTTATAATTAGTCAGGCAATTAGAAAACAACGTGCTAACTAATGTTGATAACCGTTCTTAAACGAGTACACTGTTAGTTAAAACCAGGTATGTGTGTTCACTAACCAATGGAGTACAATTGTGTTCACATGGTGTTAATAGAATACGTGTGTATTTTTGGAGTACAATCGTGTTTAAACTGGTGTTTATGCTGTACATGCGTATTTAAATGAGTGTTTATTGAGTACATGCGTCTTCAAACAGATAGGAAAGGAGTTCAGATGTGTTCGGTAAAGTGTTATGGAGTACATGTGTGTTTAAACAGGTGTTTTTGGATTACAATTGTGTCCAAACTAGTGTTTATGAAGTACAGGCGCGTTTAAATTAGTGTTGAACAGGTAGTTACATAGTTCAGGTGTGTTCACTCATGTGATTATGTTGTACGCGAGTGTTGAAAACATATGTATAGTACGTGAATTACATGTTAGAGGTACACATATTCCACTTTTGATTCAATGACAATTGTGTTAATTTCATGTCATGCTTTTTCAACGTATATTGTATGTCCATAACCTGTGTGGCTTGTAATTTTCTCCTGTCACAAAGAAATTGCATTTATGAAAAGGCTAGTTGTAGACCTTGTTAATGTTTGAGTGTATATACATATTTGCTGTACATGACTAATTCTGTTGCCAAATTTTAATGTTTTTTTATCCATGCCATTGGCCAATAGACGTTGTCATAGTGGATTCCCGGATACTATCATTTATTTAGAAGTTTATTCCGGGTTCAAATCAATTTACTCTATTCAAAATTACAATCAATGTCTAATCATTTATTACCCACTGAATTAACATAGACGTAGGGTTCAATTTAACATGAATAATAAAATATCTATTTAATCTATTACTCACAAGTTTTCCATAGAACCATAAACATTACTTACAACAGCCTTCTTTTATAGAGTGTCATAAAATTTATTAAAGTGTTTTGTGATAAACTTTATATGGTATATCAATGCTATATTAAGACATGAGATTGTATCTCCCGGATCACCTGCTTATTCACGCACTGTTTGGGTTCAAACAAGCTTGTAGCTTCTGATAAAAAACAAACAACTTTTATTCATATTTCCATAGAGTTCTATGTCATACAATAAATCTTTAGAGACCGTTTAACTCTCCATAATAGACGGAGATAAGAATACAGGACAACTTGTTGCAGCTCGTCTCTTTATGGTTGTCGCCCGTAGTACTTTGCATGGCAAAATGTCCAAGCATATTTGTTGTGAATATTTTTTAAAGAAACGATGTGAAATTTATTCTTGCATCATTAGATTGACAAATGCATGTCTGTTATATGTGAAATATCTATCATAATCAATATAGCTATTGCTGACAGAATTCAATTAGGTATTTGAAGTGTTGTCGATGTAAATCGTCAGTTTGACTGTCAAAGCATGTGTTTAACTGGCGACACGTAAGAAAGTGTATTCCAGTTCATTGAAAGTGAAGCCGCCTCAATGGTGTAATGGTTTTTCTCGCCTCTTTTTTCGAACCTTGTTCGCATCAAACAAATGAATTTAAAATTCGCATGTACTGCTTTTCTTCAAAGTGCGCTTAGATTGTAGAGAGAAGAACAGACTGTGTGGCTTAGAATCAGGATAATGTGTCTGGTGTCCAAGTGTAACAAAATGGTTATTTGTTAAAGACAAATCACCACTCACTAATTACATGTTATATATGCTAGTAACTGCATTAATTTATTATGGAACATGACTCATTGTCATGGCTGTATACTAAAGACCCTTTCTTAAATCAAGGTTTATACACCATATCTGTGGATCTTGTCATGGTTGTATACTAAAGAACCCTGCTTTAATTCAAGGTTATACACCATATCTAGAGATCTAGCCATGGCTGTATACTAAAGAACCCTGTTTTAAATCAAGGTTATACACCATATCTAGAGATCGTGTCATGGCTGTATACTAAAAAACGCTGCTTTTAATCAAGGTTTATACATCATATCTAGGGATCTTGTCATGATTGTATAATAAAAAACCCTGTTTTAAATCAAGGTTTGTGCATCATATCTAGGGATCTTGTCATGGCTGTATACTAAAGAACCCTGTTTTAAATCAAGGTTATACACCATATCTAGGGATCTTGTCATGGCTGTATACTAAAGAACCCTGTTTTAAATCAAGATTATACACCATATCGAGAGATCTTGTCATGGCTGTATACTAAAGAACCCTGTCTTAAATCAAGGTTATACACCAAATCGAGAGATCTTGTCATGGCTGTATACTAAAGAACCCTGTCTTAAATAAAGGTTATACACCATATCTAGAGGTCTTGTCATGGCTGTATAATAAAGAACCCTGTCTTAAATCAAGGTTATACACCATATCTAGAGATCTTGTCATGGCTGTATACTAACGGACCCTGTCTTAAATCAAGGTTATACACCATATCTAGAGATCTTGTCATGGCTGTTTGCTAAAGAACCCTGTCTTAAATCAAGGTATATACACCATATCTAGGGATTTTGTCATGGCTGTATACTAAAGAACCCTGCTTTAAAACAAGGTTTATACATCATAGCAAGGGGTCTTGTCATGGCTGTATGCTAAAGAACCCTGATTTAAATCAAGGTTTATATACCATATCTAGGGATCTTGTCATGGCTGTATGTTAAAGAACCCTCTCTTAAATCAAGGTATATACACCATATCAAGGGATTTTGTCATGGCTGTATACTAAAGAACCCTGCTTTAAATCAAGGTTTATACATCATAGCTAGGGGTCTTGTCATGGCTGTATGCTAAAGAACCCTGTTTTAAATCAAGGTTTATACACCTTATCTAGGGATCTTGTCATGGCTGTATGTTATAGAACCCTGTCTTAAATCAAGGTATATACACCATATCTAGGGATCTTGTCATGGTTGTATACTAATGGACCCTGTTTTAAATCAAGGCTATACACCATATCTAGGGATCTTATCATGGCTGTATACTAAAGAACCCTGTTTTAAATCAAGGTTTGATATACCATATCTAGGGATCTTGTTGTGGCTGTATAACAAAGAACCCTGTTTTAAATCAAGGTTTATACACCACACCATATCTAGTGGACTTGTCATGGCTGTATGCTAAAAACCCTGTTTTAAATCAAGGTTTATACACCATATCTAGAGATCTTGTCATGGCTGTATGCTAAAGAACCCTGTTTTAAATCAAGGTTTGATATACCATATCTAGGGATCTTGTTGTGGCTGTATAACAAAGAACCCTGTTTTAAATCAAGGTTTATACACCACACCATATCTAGTGGTCTTGTCATAGCTGTATGCTAAAAACCCTGTTTTAAATCAAGGTTTATACACCATATCTAGTAATCTTGCCATGGTTGTATGCTAAAGAACCCTGTTTTAGATCAAGGTTTATACACCATATCTAACATCTTGTCATGGCTGTATGCTGAAGAACCCTGTTTTATATCAAGGTTTATACACCATATCTAGGGATTTCATTTCTCATTATTTATCAAATATTATACCATTTCATTATATACTATTTAATAACAATAAAAGTAATTGTATGACTTCGATTAAAACTATTATCTCTCGCATATTGTTGACCGGTTAAAACCAGTTATTTATAGACATGTCATAACAAGTAAATTTACGCTCTAGTGGTCTGACAAGTTGAAAACATGAATCAAAATATTTAAATACTGTGCCTTTTGCAAATTTATGTGAATTACTCTTTATTGAAAGAAATTAAATATTGTTTATACTATGCTTGTTGTATATGACCATTGGAAAACAGACACGATGTAAACATATCTATATCATACTAACATTTCCCCCCTCTCTTTTTATTCTATTACACATATCTCAATTATTAGGCAATAGTTGTCGTAGTAACCCATAATAAAATTATTGGATTTCCATTTGACTAAGAATATTCATGTGTCTAAATTTAGATGTGGGGTTTTCCAGAGTTAGCCTCTGGATGTGGGCTAACCAGTCGGGGGTTAACACATTGCAATAGGATTACTATAACCGGAAGTTGGGGGAGATTTCTGGCTTATGCCACTACTATCAAATTGTTGTTAGCCAAATTGTGATTAATCACACATTTGCTTTCTAATTAGTTTTACTTACACAGTGTATTAGACAAATTGTTTTTAAGCGAAACCTTTTTGCTTGACCCACATGGGTGTATTATGTAAATAAAGAATAATTAAAGAATAATCCAAAGTAAATATTTGTTTAAATAAATTGAAGCTAGTTACTTCATTTCTTTCCTAAAAGGCAAGGGCAAGAGTAATTAAAGGGTGTGTCATTTTGCCATTCATGTCTTATAGAATAATTTGGATGGGGGAGGGGGGAGGGGGGGGGGTATGTAGATAAAAATATGAAGATATATTTATTTTACGAAACACACAATTTTACAAAACTTTAGAAATATTTTATGATGAGCCAGTTCAATTATTGTACTTAATGATATAGTGAAATGGAATCTTACAACAATAAAATCCAAATTGTGTTCTGGAAGACATGGATCGGAATCAATTGAAGTGGGCTTGCCTGAAATAAGTGACATTTTGGGGACTACGCGCTATTCCCTATTTATCCTGCAATCAGTATATTTGCTGTACAAATATGCTATACGAATAATTGTTTGCTTTATTCGCACTATACGAATAAACTTTTCAGCCTACGAATAAACTTTCCTGGTACCCTGTAGCTATGTACAGTGGAGGACGCAGACAAGTATGAAACTGGTACTAATGTAACGCGGACCACGAAGAAGACACCCTTGACAACATTTATGAAAGGCGAGGAATGACGCTTGTTTCTGTCCTTTTAGTTTAAATCTGACAAATTTTCCAACTTTTTTGACATTGCAGGATAAACACAATATACGTACATTGTCTTTAAATATAAAATTCATTTGTACTCGCTGCAAAACAGGCCTGAAAAGCTCGCCAAAGGCTCGCTATTCTGTCTGTTTCTAAAGCTCGTACTAATAAATTTTATATTTAACGACAATGTACGTATATTGTATATATACATGTAAATATCACGGTTTACAAAATATCTTGATTGGATCTTAGGACATTTAACATACATGTCTTAGAATCGGATATTTTCACAGAAACTACACACGTACACTGAATGACATTTTTCATACTGCTGTCAAAAACAAATAAAATAAATAATGTTTATTTCCAACTTTTGAGAGATAGAAAAACATAATTATCAATTAAAATCGATCCCAAGTCTAAATCCAAAACAACAAACAGATCTAGTGAACAATTTTCCAGAACACATGTTATCATTAGTCATTCTTCCACTTTTGAGGTTAAGAAAAAAGGTGAGGGGTCCTCGTCACGGTTCATCAACATTTTTTTTACTGATCAATTGAAGGCACGGTAAATAAATTCTTCTGATCACATTTCACAAAAATATGTAATCCAATGTAATTGATAAGGTATGTTTTGCTTTGCCATTTCTATGTACTCAGTAGTCGGGTATATTTGTCAACAATTGAACGGTGGATGTGTCCAGTAATTCATGTAATATTGACATCGAGAGAAAAAACAACAACAAAGAACAAACACAGAAGATCACATTGGCAAAAAAGGTTCATCAAAACGTAGACGAGAGACGTATATCATAACGAATGTAAAATAAATATGACTGAACATGATTAACGGACAATATCCCCATCACGATTCACGGCAACAAAAAACAACCCAACACAAATATTACATTATACTAAAAGAATTGAATACAATTCATACTCATACGTCATTTCTGCTGTACATAACATAAGAGGCAAAAGCCCTGTAATGTCAAAATAGTTTGTATGGTCCCTTAGAGTTTGATATATATTGGTAAGGTAATGTGACATGACTGGGCGGAGCCTAATACTAACGGTAAATACAACGAGCTGTGATTTACAGTTAGAATTAGGCTCTGCCCACTCGTGTCAAATTGCCAGATACTAGAGTTTCCAGAATTGTGTGTTTTACAATACTAGTATTACCAGTATTGCTGGATGAAGAATACTGGAGCTTCCAGTATTGTGTGCTTTACAATACTAGTATTACCAGTATTGCTGGATAAAGAATACTAGAGTTTCCAGTATTGTGTGCTTTACAATACTAGTATTACCAGTATTGCTGGATGAAGAATACTGGAGCTTCCGGTATTGTGCATAGATCAACGATTCTGGTATTCCAGTATTGTAAATGCACGATACTGGTACATCCAGTATTGTATATGTACGATACTGGTATTACCAGTATTGTAACATTACAATACTGGTATTTCTAGTATTGTACAGTGTTACAATACTGGTATTACCAGTATTGCAATATTTGCAATACTGGTATTTCCAGTATTGTGAATATTATAATACTGGTAATACTAGTATTGTAAATATTACAATACTGGTAATACCAGTATCGCGGCCGGCTGCTTCATATTATCCAAAACAACTACAACAGTCAAGATTATGCATGAAAATAGGATACATAGAATGTGGAAGAACAGCCTGTGCAGACGATATCACATTAAATTGCACTGATCCAACTGAAGCGCAAATCATGCTCAATATGGCATATAATTATAGTTGTAATGAAGAGTATAAACTCCAACCTCAAAAGAGCATGGTCATACAATTGGAAAGCAAAAAGAAAAGTAGACACAATCCAATAGAGCTGAAGTTGAAAGATACCATCTTACCAAACGTGGAAAGTGTAACACATTTAGGAATACAACGTTCTAAAACAAATAAAGAAACCATTAAGAATATTGTAAATGAAAATATCCAAAAAACAAGACACACTGCGTACAGTCTGATGTCTGCAAGATTTCATGGTAACAATGGTCTTGATCCTAGCACATCTATCCATATATTACAAACATATGTTATTCCAACAATAACTTATGGCTTAGAAGTTTTGATTCCAGATAAGAAAAACAGCGCAAGGTTAGATCACTTCTTTAAAAAACTATTGAAACAAATATTGTCACTACCTCAAAATGTAGCAGACCTTGTACCATACATAGTTTCTGGTTTAATTCCAATAGAAGGACAAATTCATTTGAATATACAAACATTCATGTATAACATTTTTCTTCTTCCGGAAGATTCAAGAGAGAAATAAATAGCCAGACGACAACTTGCAGTTAAAGATAGAAAAAGTAATAGCTGGTATAGAGAGGTAAAATCACTGCTGTGGAAATATGATTTACCAGAAATATATAGGCTATTAGAATCACCATATACAAAATGCCAATAATTCGGCATAATCAACCCAATCTTCAAATCTGGATCTGACGATAAAGAGGATGCACTTAATTACCGGGGAATAACGTTGATATCAGTGTAAAGTAAAATATACTGCAATGTCCTGAACACTCGTTTAAACTCGTGGCTTGATGGAAATAATGTACTTTGTGATGAACAGAATGGTTTCCGAGAGAAACGTAGCTATCACGTGGATACATATGGCTTCAGTGGAGATTAGGTGAGCTATCTATATATCGAATGGTAATTAACACCTTATCATTACTTTGCAATAAACAATCGTGAAATATACATGTGTACTAGTGTTAATTATGTCCTACAGCTATCAAGAGACGTTAAATGGTGAATCGTTATGTCACTACAAATCAAAATTAAGTGTAAACTGTAAAGAGTGCCCTTACAAATTAATACAAGTTACCAGCAAGGTGTTTAGGAAAACAATCCGTACAAGTGGCCTGATCTTTAGTATGGGGATGTGTATTCATACCTGATAGAAAGTCCTTGTACATTACCCTTATTTTTAAATAATTTATGACTCGATATCTTTATCATAAATGATTATTATTAATAAATAAGTAATGTATATAGCATTAGGTAAACGGACAGAAAGTCACAGGACAAAAAGTCACAAAACTCCTAGGACAAAAAGTCACAATCTATATGTTTTACCCTGGCGGACAAAAAGTCACATATGTATAATAAAAAGAACCTGCATCAATTAACAAAATAGGTATTTTAATTGATTGGAGTGACAATAAAGCCATACATGTAAACATTTTAATAATCAGGTGTGTTTTGACATCTGTTTGTTTTCATAGAAACTATAGATCAAAAATCTGATTTTCAAAGTGTTTTATTCCATACATTTTTTTTAAATAATTAAAATTAAGTATGAATATAATTTGAAAGCAAAAATGAGCATAAAATTGAATTGTGACTTTTTGTCCTATAGTTACTCGTAATACATGGGGCCAATCATTTTACAAAATTGTTGATTGTGACTTTTTGTCCTAGTGATAAGCTCCTATGCAAAATTTAAACTGTGACTTTTTGTTCTGTGACTTTTCGTCCGTGACTTTTTGTCTGTGACTTTTTGTCCTATGACTTTCTGTCCTACATTCTATCATTATCATTCAGCATGTGAAATGTACCTACAAATGTCACTATATCGTAATAAGGATTAACGTCTCAAATATATATATTAATGAAAAGACAGAAATTATTACATATCATGAAACTTAGAAATGTTTTTTATTGGAAACAAACCCCTCCCATAAATTATTATGAACAACAAAGTCAACTGTCTGAGTCCACCATGGCATGGATGTAGACATGGAATCGTGTTGTAAATGGTTATCATAATTATTAAATCAGATCATTGATGAAATAAAACTTAAATGAATAATTACTATTTTTTTAAATATTAAAACATATTATTTTTTTATTTCAAAGTTGTAAAGTAAATGAAAGCTAAAAGCTTGAATTTACTTCACTCTTATAATGAATTTTTAATTTCATTTAAAATAAAGATTAAAAAAATATATTTTATGATGATGATGGCTGATTAAAATTGTTTGTCATGTAGTAAATCTGTCGGTTGTAATATACAGGATGTAACCAATTACTGATTATATAGGAAGAACACCTACTGTGAAGTCATCTATTTTGAGATGCCATTCAATGAAAATAACAACCTGACCATATTGTTACATAATAAGATAAGAATTAGATAAGACATTAAAATTTATAGAAGTCATGTATGTTTTTTAATGAAAATTAATTAACACATTAAGTCACATTTCATTTATTTAGCCTACCTTGGGTCAGTTATCAATTAAAAAGACAAAAATAGTTTTTAAAAAATCTACCTAAATAACGATATTGTGATTGGTATTTCTTAATAAATTGTATTAAAAATCATTTTAATTTGTGAATTAATCAACTTTCTGTTTGCATGTGTCGACACTATATATACTATTATTATCCACAATAAATTCAGGAAAAAAGAGATGACATAATATTTTTTTTTATTAAAAATAAATAAGTACTCAGAAAGGGGGTGGTAATTCCATGTCACGAGTGCCTGTGCTAACAATAATTAAACAAAGTCACTTTTATTGTCCCACATACATTAATGTGTATTGTGACATTTTATTGTTATAACATTATTTAACCCAAAATATTAATTGTGACTTTTTGTCCTATGAAATTGTGACTTTATATCCTGTTACTTTCTGTCCGTATACCCAAATTAATACTATTGCCTGTATAGTACTCTACTTATTTGTGTACTGACTACTATTATTAAGGGAAACCTTTTGTGTAATATATTTCTGAAGATAATATAAGGACAAATTGAGTAACAATTTCTCATTTATTTTAGGTATATTCACCAGAGAAAGCTACAACCCAGAGCAATCTACACACATCATCCTCAAAGCTGATGTCACACCATCCTTGAGCGTGTTGTTAAAAGTTGTTTTTATTATTATTTCACTTATCCAGTGATTTAAGAGTATTGTATGGTGTTTTTTTTAATAATATTGATATGATGTAAATATATGACGTGCTGAGAAATAAACATTCAATGAAGAAAAACTTTATCTTTGTTTTGTACTTAAAATCAAGGATGCACTTTTGAAGCAAAATGTTCTCATAATTTGAAGATATTTATTGCAATCAAATGTTGCACATAAAATGGTAGTATAAGATGGAATGAAATATAAATGTCCTGATTTAATTAATTAAACCTATTAGTTGTACCAGCAAATTGTTGTCATCTATTTTTTTGTAGCATTGCATTTGAAGGGGCTGTCGCGTTCGAGATCGTATGGTAGTCAGATTTACAACTATCTATGCCATCAATGCTTATATCACTAACGTGAGTCCACGTGCAATCTACACAGCATTATATGATAAAAGTTTGTCAGTGACTTTCGGCAGGTCTGTAGTTATCTCTGGGTACTCCCGTATCCTCCACCAAAGAAAAACTGACTACCAGGATATAACTGAAATATTATTGAAAGTGGCGTTAAACACCATAACCCTAACCCCTTTATCGGGTAATAAAAAAACCACACAAAAGATGGTCACTGTTACGAAAATGAAAATGTAAAAT
Source organism: Bathymodiolus brooksi (assembly GCA_963680875.1). Lineage (NCBI taxonomy): Eukaryota > Metazoa > Mollusca > Bivalvia > Mytilida > Modiolidae > Bathymodiolus > Bathymodiolus brooksi. Next base: position 48,493,743 of record OY804580.1, on the reverse strand, counting down.
TCTTTAATTGACCTTTATTGCTGAGCTCAAATTTGAACATGTTGAAAGTGGTGTCAAATACCACAACCCTAATCATTGTTGTATATTCTATGCAATATTATGTGATAAAGTTTGTCAGGTCAGGGGGTTTCTCAAGGTACTTGAATACAACTGAGTGCCAAGACATAACTGATGATGACTGATGATTTTTGGTGTTTAACTCCACTTTCAGCAATATTTCAGTTATATCATGGCGACCAGTTTTAGTGGTGGAAGAATCCGTAGTACCCGGAGAGAACCACCGACTATGAGCAAGCAACTGATAAACTTTATAACTTGGGGTTACGAATCGAGTGCACCCTTTGTGTAATTTACAAAACCGGGCGCGAACCCGTGCCGTATTGGTGATTGGCTTGTATGAGTTGTTAGGTAATCCAACTACCTAACTCATTGAGCCACCGGGCCCTGAAATTGAACTTTTGTTGATAGTGGCGTTAAACACTATAACCCTAACCATTCCACTGTTCTGTTGTGTATCCAGATTGTCCTAAAAACCTTTTCTAAATATTTCCTTTAACATGGGTACCCTAAGTTTGTCTAATCCTTTACTAGTACAACACACATGAAAGTAAATTACTAGCATACATTTATTACATATTACAGAAGAATATAAATAATGCAAGCAATTTGAAGAGTCGTCTACATTGTCGTTTCTGAATAGTCAACACCCTCACCAAGATTATTGAGGGACGCACACACTTGCAGTATTGAACATAAATCAACATGGCGTCCGGTTTTCTCGGAACCACTTCACTTCAAACTCTCAGTAGTGGTACCAAATTATATTGTTATTACTTTTAATTACCCAATATATAAATTGCTAGTTTTCAACTTTTATCTGATATATATTCCTTCACGAAATAATATTTTTTAGGGGGTTTTCTAATGAAATGAAAAACGTGAAAAATCGGTGTTTTTACTGACAGAAAATAATACCGTTATCGGTGACTACGATCGACCTCCCTGTGTTAAATTAAATTTAGGGCGGTGATCCAGAATGCACATCTGTTTTCGCCTTTCTGAAACTTATGAAATGATAACTTTTCTAACATCATATTATGGTAAGAACAACCAACTGCACAATATGTTTTAGGTATGCTGTAAGTGATTTTTATTCAGCGTAATTTAAAATTTAACGGATACTCGATGTTGTTTTCACCTAATCAGAATGGCGAATGTTTCACCTCCTTAGCGACAAGGGAGATAATTCGTTGACCGATATACCCTGATGTCCGGAAAAGAGAATTAACGATAGGAAGATTGCAAGACAATCAACGCTCGTGTCGTTCATAGACATGTGTAAAGCTTTTGACACGGTTCCGAGAAATATGCTGTGGTACAAACTCATTAAAACGGGAATACACGGGAAGTTTCTATCTGCATTACAGTCATTATACGAAAATGTCAAATGTGCCGTAAAAGTGAATGATTGTTTAACACCATGGTTGAAGGTAGATACCGGTGTTAAACAAGGATGTTTACTATCCCATATTTTATTTGCGATCTACATTAATGACTTGACAGAACGGATCAATCGTCTAGGATGTGGAATACAGATAGATAATATTCAGTTGAGTATTTTACTGTATGCGGACGATATTGCTGTGATCGCCCCAGATGAGTCAAAGTTACAGTTAATGTTAAACGACGTTGCCGCATGGTGCCGAGACTGGAAACACCAAATCAATCGTACTAAAACAAAGATTGTGCATTTTAGGAACGCATCCGTACATCAATCACAACATCTATTCTACTGTGGGACTCACAACCTGGACTACACAAATTCTTATAAGTATTTAGGACTCTGGATTGATGAACATTTATCTATGGATAAGTCAGTAAAGGAACTTTCTAAGTCAGTAAGTAGAGCCCTTGATGCTCTTTTCGGGAAATCTCGTTCGCACAATGTGATTAACAACGTTCAAACAAAGGCAGCTAAATACTTCCTTGCTGTAGGGAAAAGAACTTCCAATGTATCTGTTCGCGGTAACTTAGGACTAACCACATGTTTTACGAAGCAGAAACTCGTATACGATTAAAGTGCAAGCGTGCGAGAACAGATGACGATAGACTTACTTCAAGAGTAGCGAATTGGGCATCGCGCCGTAGGAAAGGCTGGCATTTTCAAGTGGACAAATTTATAAGTGAAATAGACACTTCTGATGTAATAACAAACGTGCTAATAAGTGTAAAGACAGCGACACGTATACTTCATAACCAGCTGACTACTTTAGATCAGAATCAATTTGTAAGAGGTTTAAATGACGATAGAATGAACATCAACGGGAACAAATTACGAACTTTTCGCCTTTATAAGACTTCCGTTCAAACCGAACATTACGTATCATGTCAGCTTCCACGAACCACCAGACGTACAATGGCATTATTTCGGAGTGGGGTACTACCATTAGCTGTGGAGACACGAAGATATTCCAGGCCGCAAATCCCTCTAAATGAAAGACTTTGTAAATATTGCAATGCGAACTCTGTGGAAAACGAAATTCATTTGTTAGATGCTTTGTCCATTATTTTCAGACATTCGATATGACATTTTCCAAAAGGCACTTAAATTTATCAATAACTTTAATATGATGAATGTTGAGAACAAATGTATTGAGCTTATGAACTGTGACAAAATACAAAATACAAAATACATAAATTTTCCACACGGAGGAAAATATTCTTATGAAACTTAATTTTTTCATTGGACACTTTTATTTATTCAGTAATATATCATGTATTTATATATATTTTTTTAAATTATATACACAAATGACAATTTAAGATATTTTTCAATAATGAAAGCAGATTTTAAAATTCTAGTTTTTTAATAAGTTTGCATTATTTTGTTTTTTTAATTTTAAATTATATTGAGATTTTTACTAGCAATTTTTAATGAGATTTTCATAGCTTACAAGGAACAAGTTGGGTTTTACTTAAAGATGCATTATCTGCCAAAATCGTAATTTTTTGTTGCCCATAAAAACTATCAGATATGATTGATTCCTTAATAAAACGTGTTTCTATAACTTATAAATGTTATGAAATGTACGCGCATCGGGGAAAAAAGGTGCAACTGCTCGTGTTTTGAAATCGATCAAGAAATAGACGCCATCTTATTAATTATCGGCATTGTTTACGGAGCTTGCCGAATCGTCATTAAATCAATACAACAATGCACTTATTTATTATTTTCTGTGAATCTGTTTTTAGTCGGCGTTAATTACGGACAAAGAACCATGCAAGTTTGCAGATAATAAGCGATTAAATACAAATTATTCGTTTTTATCTGTCACACGTAAGGTCAGTTGCATACGAGAAAGAGGGGTCAAATCATTTGCTTGCAAGGTAATAATAAATCGATGGTAATTTTTGTTCTCAAAAGGCAAAAAGTGGTACGATAAGCTGTTCAATGTGAAATATTTAACTTTATTTCATCATTTTAAAGGTATTTACCCATTTCCAAAACACATAATTTTGTTGGTCAAAATCGTAGCTAATGCCGCTTTAAAGTTTTTATATACTTGTATCCATTTATATTATGTTGAATGTGTTTGTATTGTAAATATAGTGTCCCGTAAGTCTATAAAGGCTGGGTACTGATCTCGTAAGTCTATAAAGGCTGGGTACGAATCTCATAAGTCTACAAAGGCTGGGTACTGATTTCATAAGTCTATAAAGGCTGGGTACTGATCTCATTTTATTGTAAATAGAGTGTCTCATAAGTCTATAAAAGCTGGGTACTGATCTCATTTTATTGTAAATAGAGTGTCACGTGTCTATAAAGGCTGGGTACTGATCTCATTTTATTGTAAATATAGTGTCTCGTAAGTCTATAAAGGCTGGGTACTGATCTCATTTTATTGTAAATATAGTGTCTCGTAAGTCTATAAACGCTTGGTACTGATCTCGTTTTATTGTAAATAGAGTGTCTCATGTCCATAAAGGCTGGGTACTGATCTCATTTTATTGTAAATATAGTGTCTCGTAAGTCTATAAAGGCTGGGTACTGATCTCATTTTATTGTAAATAGAGTGTCTCGTAAGTCTATAAAGGATGGGTACTAATCTCATTTTATTGTAAATATAGTGTCTCGTAAGTCTATAAAGGATGGGTACTGATCTCTTTTTATTGTAAATAGAGTGTCTCGTAAGTCTATAAAAGCTGGGTACTGATCTCATTTTATTGTAAATATAGTGTCTCGTAAGTCTATAAAGGATGGGTACTGATCTCATTTTATTGTAAATATAGTGTCTCGTAAGTCTATAAAGGCCGGGTACTGATCTCATTTTATTGTAAATATAGTGTCTCGTAAGTCTATAAAGGCCGGGTACTGATCTCATTTTATTGTAAATATTGTGTCTCGTAAGTCTATAAAGGATGGATACTGATCTCTTTTTATTGTAAATATAGTGTCTCGTAAGTCTATAAAGGCTGGGTACTTATCTCATTTTATTGTAAATATAGTGTTTCGTAAGTCTATAAAGGATGGGTACTAATCTCATTTTATTGTAAATATAGTGTCTCGTAAGTCTATAAAGGCTGGGTACGGATCTCATTTTATTGTAAATATAGTGTCTTGTAAGTCTATAAAGGCTGGGTACTGATCTCGTAAGACTACAAAGGCTGGGTACTGATTTCATAAGTCTATAAAGGCTGGGTACTGATCTCATTTTATTGTAAATAGAGTGTCTCATAAGTCTATAAAGGCTGGGTACTGATCTCATTTTATTGTAAATAGAGTGTCACGTGTCTATAAAGGCTGGGTAGTGATCTCATTTTATTGTAAATATAGTGTCTCGTAAGTCTGTAAAGGCTGGGTACTGATCTCATTTTATTGTAAATATAGTGTCTCGTAAATCTATAAAGGCTGGGTACTGATCTCGTTTTATTGTAAATATAGTGTCTCGTAAATCTATAAAGGCTGGGTACTGATCTCATTTTATTGTAAATAGAGTGTCTCGTAAGTATATAAAGGCTGGGTACTGATCTCATTTTATTGTAAATAGAGTGTCTCGTAAGACTATAAAGGTTGGGTACTGATATCATTTTATTGTAAATAGAGTGTCTCGTAAGTCTATAAAGGCTGGGCATTGATATCATTCTATTGTAAATATAGTGTCTCGTAAGTCTGTAGAGGCTGGGTACTGATCTCATTTTATTGTAAATAGAGTGTCTCGTAAGTCTATAAAGGCTGAATACTGATCTCATTTTATTGTAAATAGAGTGTCTCGTAAGTCTATAAAGGCTGGGTACTGATTTCATTTTATTGTAAATAGAGTGTCTCGTAAGTCTATAAAGGCTGGGCATTGATATCATTTTATTGTAAATATAGTGTCTCGTAAGTCTATAAAGGCTGGGTACTGATCTCATTTTATTGTAATTATAGTGTGTCGTAAGTCTATAAAGGCTGGGTACTGATCTCATTTTATTGTAAATAGAGTGTCTCGTAAGTCTATAAAGGCTGGGTACTGATTTCATTTTATTGTAAATAGAGTGTCTCGTAAGTCTATAAAGGCTGGGTACTGATATCATTTTATTGTCAATAGAGTGTCTCGTAATTCTATGAAGGCTTGGTACTGATCTCATTTTATTGTAAATAGAGTGTCTCATGTCCATAAAGGCTGGGTACTGATCTCATTTTATTGTAAATATAGTGTCTCGTAAGTCTATAAAGGCTGGGTACTGATCTCGTTTTATTGTAAATAGAGTGTCTCATGTCCATAAAGGCTGGGTACTGATCTCATTTTATTTTAAATATAGTGTCTCGTAAGTCTATAAAGGATGGGTACTGATCTCATTTTATTGTAAATATAGTGTCTCGTAAGTCTATAAAGGATGGGTACTGATCTCATTTTATTGTAAATATAGTGTCTCGTAAGTCTATAAAGGCTGGGTACTGATCTCATTTTATTGTAAATATAGTGCCTCGTACGTCTATAAAGGCTGGGTACTTATCTCATTTTATTGTAAATATAGTGTTTCGTAAGTCTATAAAGGATGGGTACTAATCTCATTTTATTGTAAATATAGTGTCTCGTAAGTCTATAAAGGCTGGGTACGGATCTCATTTTATTGTAAATATAGTTTCTCGTAAGTCTATAAAGGCTGGGTACGAATCTCATTTTATTGTAAATATAGTGTCTCGTAAGTATGTAAAGGCTGGGTACTTATCTCATTTTATTGTAAATATAGTGTCTCGTAAGTCTATTAAGGATGGGGACTAATCTCAATTTATTGTAAATATAGGGTCTCGTAAGTCTATAAAGGCTGGGTACGGATCTCATTTTATTATAAATATAGTGTCTCGTAAGTCTATAAAGGCTGGGTACTGTTCTCATGTTAATGTAAATATAGTGTCTCGTAAGTCTATAAAGGCCGGGTACTGATCTCATTTTATTGTAAATAGAGTGTCTCGTAAGTCTGTAAAGGCTGGGAACTGATCTCATTTTATTGTAAATATAGTGTCTCGTAAGTCTATAAAGGCTGGGTACTGATTTCGTAAGACTATAAAGGCTGGGTACTGATCTCGTAAGTCTATAAAGGCTGGGTACTGATCTTGTAAGTCTATAAAGGCTGGGTACTGATCTCGTAAGTCTATAACGGCTGGGTACTGATCTCGTAAGTCTATAAAAGCTGGGTATTGATCTCATTTTATTGTATTTGTTGAAACATGTATTTTTTTTGGTCAGTATGTGACACTTAAATAAGATAAACTTTTTCTTTATTTTTATCTTTATCTTATCTATAGTGATATATAAAAAAAAATAAAAAAAATTTCGAGTTACCGTTTTTGAATTTATATGAATACAGCTTATTTTAAAGTCTAAATGAAAATATAAGTTTATATAAAATAATGAAAATATATTAGAAAAAATAATAGATCTATTAGATTGTTTTCCTGTTGTTCTTCAGACCCTTTATCAGAGGATTTCTCTTTTCTTAAACGGACTTGCCATGTAAAGATACTTTGCATACATAATTGGCTCAGTTGTATACCCATTGAGTGAGGTACATAGTGGGTTCTAGCCCCAATCGAGTCAAATCAAAGACTAGAACATTGGTATTTGTTGCCTCTCTGCTAAGTACGTATACGCAGCAATAAGGAGAAAGAATAAAGACTGGTTGGCTCGGAATGTGTCCGAGTTGGGCGACATGTTTATCTGCAGACTGTTATTTCAGTGAGCTAGCACTATAAAAATCCAAGTGTGTTGGTCTATTACAAAGTTGATCTCATCATCACTTCATTGCTATTTAATTTGTTCTCGCCATGATTTAGCTGATAAATTGCTGAGCTGCCGCTCAACAACAATCACTCACTCACTCACTCACTCACTCACTCACTCACTCACTCCTTTCACATAAACTGAACCCCCCCCCCCCCCGTCAAAAGAGTTTCTGGAGTCATCCCTGATGACACATTGGGCTTAATTTTGCAGTCAAAAGCTGAAAACTGGAAAAAAGAAACTTTTGGATGGAATGTGTCAGTGTTAGTAATTCGTCTTATGTTTATTAATTAGGGGAGGGGGGGGCTTGTCCGACATTTTTGATATGCAGAAGATGGGTTACATTTTTTTCTACAGGTTAATTAGTTTAACTCTAAATATCAGAAGTTCTGTGTACTGTCCATGGTCATCGTTTGTCTTCTTAGAGATTAAAGCACGCGCAGTTTGACGGGAAGAAAGTATTGCATTGTGGTAGCAGATGGAATATCGGAAATCCACTTCCGGTATCCTCCATTTGTCACTTTTAATTACTGTTTCCAATTGGACACAGAGAGTGAATGAGTTCTTGTTGCTTAAGGCTAATTCAGTAATTTTTCAGCTATATCATGGCGAGGGACACAGAGAAAAATACAACCTCATTAAAATGCATACCATTATATAATAGAATAATTAAAGCAAAAGAAAAACATACCTTAATGTCTTGTTAAATACTCGCATAGTCGGTTACCATGATGTAACTGTAGTTCTACAGGGAATAATCATCCAAAATATAACTACAGTTGACTCTCTTTGTCTCGAAATCGGTTGACTCGAATCTCCGGTTGAGTCGAATTTTTATCGAAGTCCAGAACTTCATTGTGTATAAATATATATAATTTCACTCCTGTTGAGTCGAATTCGGACGAGTCGAACTTTCGGTTGTCTCAAATAAAAGTTTTGGTCCCGAGATGTAGAAAACCGTATTATTTACATTCGCTAAGTCGAATTTACCTGTCAAAACATGTGTATTACCTTGGGATTAAAATCGGATCACAGGTGAAACATCCGGTTTGACTTTGACATTTTTGCTTTAGGCTATTTCACATGTTTATTTCACAATCTGTCAAATTAATTAGTGATAATATTTGGAATTGGCTTGGTATAATGACACAGGTTAGATGTGTACAATCAACAATTTTCGATTCCTAATAAGTGCGCTTGGGTCGGCATACATCAATGATTATGAAAAGTACACAAAGGAAGCGTTTTATCTATTGAATGATTTGTCGGAAATTAATTTTGATTAAAGAAGAATAGTTTTCTTCTACGCTTTATTAAATAGTAAAAACACACAATTTATTGTAAATAAACAGTATTGCACAAAGAAAAATACGTCATGATAGGTAAAGTTTAATGACAATGCAACAGCTGAAAAACAAACAAAACAGATAAACATATTCATGGCACACAAAAAAGATATCTAGAAGTTATCAGTCGTTCCACAAGATTCAAAGAATTTAACAGAGAGAACAAAAAACAGCAACAAAAACATCGAATATGTTTAAAATCGTTCCGAGAATAGGGACATGCGATGCTGGTTTTAGCTCTTCAAAATTTCGAGTTGCCTCTATTTCGTCGTTAACTACACTGCCGGTATTTTCGTAGCTCCTCTTAAGTCTTAATAATGAACAATCTTAAAACGTCCCGAAAGGAGTGAAATATATATATTTTTTTACGACATTTGAATTATTTGTTTTCAGTTCAATAAGTACTGCTATATAGTAATATATATAAATCTACTATTTGTATAAAGTTAAACAATATTTAGTCTCGGAATCATTTTATTTTCATAAATATCTTGCATCAGTTCCTGGTTTAGGATACATGTCATTATCTTTGCCGCAAGACATTTTACATTGATAGTTTATGTTACAATCTTGCATTACTATCTACAATGGGGCATATTTGACCGAATAGAGTCAGATTTTTAACCTATAGGCACAGATTGACCCGTCAACGTTCCCAAATTGACAGAGGGTTAAATTGAGGTCGATCGATGAACGATCGTTGAATTTTGTCTTTTTCTGAGTGTCGAATGAAGGGTGATGGAATGTGCCTTACTAATACATTTTGACTAGTAACTACTAACTCGAGTGGACCGAAATTAGGAAATTATTGCAAGAAAGAACATTTTATTTCAAGTTTCTTTGGATAATGAGTTTTCTCAATTTTACTCGAAAATTTATTTTTTATTTACTGTATCTATTTTATTTACTCCTATCCCTCCCTTCCCTCCCCTCTATTTATTTAACGGCAATTCAATTCTTACGGAGACTTATTCTCACATGGATTTATCCTTCATTTATTTCTGCAAAATTAAATTAACGTCTCACGCGCACTAAATTATATATCTACGTCAATATTACCACATGTACATGTACATGTATCACTGGCTCGATACCTCTGTTAGTGGACTATTAGTCCCTGAGTGTATCATCCGTTTAGTAGTCATTGTTTCTGCACTGACATGCACTGACTTGGTTTATTGGATATATTTATTATCAAAATTTACAGATCCTAAGTACAATAATTATCATTAAACGTAATACAGGTAAAGGTAGCATTAACCAATGTAGGCTATCATTTTTCGGTCCTATGTTTCCTTGGTCCCGAAGCAGACTTGCGGTCAATTACTTTCAAATCTAATCAATTACATTAGACTGACTGATTTTGTCTGTTTGTTGACTTATGAGTTTTACCTTTCCCTTCGGAAGATTGCTCGGTGTTCGGTAATTTTGTTATTACCCTTATTTACAATTACTTTGCAATTTTCATGATCACATTACATTACAATTACATCAATTTTCAAATGTAATTGATTAAATTACAAAGACAATGGCATTATTTGGCTTTCCAATCTGTTGACTTTGATGAAGATGTTGCTCATTATTTCATTGTATGTGTAGTGTTTTGTAAACAATTGTTTGTCTTTTCGACCATTGTATTGTTTGTCTTTTTAACCATTGTATTATTTGTCTTTTTCACCATTGTATTGTTTGTCTTTTTGACCATTGTATTGTTTGGTGTTTCGACCATTGCATTGTTTGTCTTTTTGACCATTGCATTGTTTGTCTTTTTAACCATTGTATTATTTGTCTTTTTCACCATTGTATTGTTTGTCTTTTTGACCATTGTATTGTTTGTCTTTTTGACCATTGTATTGTTTGTCTTTTTCACCATTGTATTGTTTGTTTTTTTCACCATTTTATTGTTTGTCTTTTTCACCATTGTATTGTTTGTTTTTTCACCATTGTATTGTTTGTCTTTTTGACCATTGTATTGTTTGTCTTTTTGACAATTGTATTGTTTGTCTTTTTCACCATTGTATTGTTTGTTTTTTTCACCATTTTATTGTTTGTCTTTTTCACCATTGTATTGTTTGTCTTTTTCACCATTGTATTGTTTGTCTTTTTCACCATTGTATTGTTTGTCTTTTTGACCATTGTATTGTTTGTCTTTTTGACCATTTATTGTTTGTCTTTTTGGCCATTGTATTGTTTGTCTTTTTGACCATTGTATTGTTTGTTTTTTTTACCATTGTATTGTTTGTCTTTTTGACAATTGTATTGTTTGTCTTTTTGGCCATTGTATTGTTTGTCTTTTTGGCCATTTTATTGTTTGTCTTTTTCACCATTGTATTGTTTGTTTTTTTCACCATTGTATTGTTTGTCTTTTTTACCATTGTATTGTTTGTCTTTCTGACCATTGTATTGTTTGTCTTTTTTACCATTGTATTGTTTGTTTTTTTCACCATTGTATTGTTTTTCTTTTTGTCCATTGTATTGTTTGTCTTTTGCACCATTGTATTGTTGTCTTTTTGACCTTTGTATTGTTTGTCTTTTTGACCATTGTATTGTTTGTCGTTTTGACCATTATATTTTTTGTCTTTCTGACCATTGTATTGTTTTTTTTTTCACCATTGCATTGTTTGTCTCTTTGACCATTGTATTGTTTGTCTTTTTGACCATTGTATTGTTTGTCTTTTTGACCGTTGTATTGTTTGTCTTTTTGACCATTGTATTGTTTTTCTTTTTTACCATTGTATTGTTTGTCTTTTTCACCATTGTATTGTTTGTCTTTTTGACCATTGTATTGTTTGTCTTTTTCACCATTGTATTGTTTGTTTTTTACACCATTGTATTGTTTGTCTTTTTGACCATTGAATTGTTTGTCTTTTTGACCATTGTATTGTTTGTCTTTTTGACCATTGTATTGTTTGTCTTTTTGCCCATTGCATTGTTTGTCTTTTCACCATTGTATTGTTTGTCTTTTTGACCATTGTATTGTTTGTCTTTTTCACCATTGTACTGTTTTTCTTTCTGACCATTGTATTGTTTGTCTTTTTGACCATTGTATTGTTTGTCTTTTTGACCATTGTATTGTTTTCTTTTTCACCATTTTATTGTTTGTCTTTCTGACCATTGTATTGTTTGTCTTTTTGACCATTGTATTGTTTGTCTTTTTGACCATTGTATTGTTGTCTTTTTTGACCTTTGTATTGTTTGTCTTTTTGACCATTGTATTGTTTGTCGTTCTGACCATTATATTGTTTGTCTTTTTCACCATTGCATTGTTTTCTTTCTGACCATTGTATGTTTTGTCCTTTTGACCATTGTATTGTTTGTCTTTTTGACCATTGCATTGTTGTCTTTTTGACCGTTGTATTGTTTGTCTTTTTGACCATTGCATTGTTTTGTCTTTTTGACCATTGCATTGTTTTTCTTTTTGACCATTATATTGCTTGTCTTTTTGAACATTGTATTGTTTGTCTTTTTGACCATTGTACTATTTCTCTTTTTCACCATTGTATTGTTTGTCTTTTCGACCATTGTATTGTTTGTCTTTTTGACCATTGCATTGTTTGTCTTTTTGACCATTGTATTGTTTGTCTTTTTCACCATTGTATTGTTTGTCTTTTTGACCATTGCATTGTTTGTCTTTTTCACCATTGTATTGTTTGTCTTTTTGACAAATTATTGTTTGTCTTTTTGACCATTGTATTGTTTGTCTTTTTTACCATTGCATTGTTTGTCTTTTTCACCATTGTATTGTTTGTCTTTTTGACCATTGTATTGGTTGTCTTTTTGACCATTGCATTGTTTGTCTTTTTGACCATAGTATTGTTTGCCTTTTTGACCAATGTATTATTTGTCTTTTTCACCATTGCATTGTTTGTCTTTTTCACCATTTTATTGTTTGTCTTTTTGACCATTGCATTGTTTGTCTTTTTGACCATTGTAAGGTTTGTCTTTTTGACCATTGAATTGTTTGTCTTTTTGACCATTGCATTGCTTGTCTTTTTGACCATTGCATTGTTTGTCTTTTTGACCCATTTTTCAGTAATAGTAATTTGTTCAAGACCATTGATCAATATATCAGTAATATCAGGCACAGAAGTTTCTGGATCATTAAGGTCAGCTTGTTTGCAAAAATAGTCATTATACAATGCAGCTTTTTGTTGTCGTCTTGTATCATGTCATTTTCAACTTGAAGTGGCGGCTTAGATCGACCACCCCCTGAATCACTGTGAAGAAGATTTTTGACTAAATTCCACCAATTTTTACTTCCGTTTGTCTCCGGGGTTGTTTTTTCGGAAATTTTATCAAAATATGATTATTTTGCATTTAATATAAGTTTATTACATTTACTATGAATTTTCCGAAATTTTCCCATTTTCCGATAGTATTAGTTTTGTTTGCTTATTTGTGAATTCGATTATAACGACGTATGTACTTTTTTTTATTTTTGTAGTGATCCAAGGTGGATTATCTTTCTTTACCGTTATGTATCTATTTGGAATAGTTTTATTCGCTGCATCTAAAATTGTGTTTGTTATAGTGGTTATGATATCAATGTCGTCGTTTCTAAAGATTCCATCTTAGTCAACAACAGAAAGGAGATTTCTGTAAGATTCATAGTTCTCTTCGTCGTAAAGGAATATTTTCCTCTTACGTGAAGCATTGACTATAGTCCGGTGATTTATAACACCAGTAATAGGTAAATGATATCTTACTTGTTTGACCAAGGGGGGGGGGGGGGGGGGGGGGTCAGATTTCCGTATATAAAACACTCGTGGGATTATTTACCACAACCAAGTCTAATAAAGATGAGCTATGACCAGTCATGTAAGTGGGTTCCGTAACTAACTATTGAAAGCTGTATTGAGTCAGTAATGAACTAATTTTGTTCCTATGATTATCAATTAATTGGTTTATATTAAAATCACCAGTAATGATGATGTCATGGGTATTGTTTAATGCCAGATCAATTGATTGTTCTAGTTCATCCCAAGTTTGCAGATTTCTATTGGAAGGAATATAAAATGTTCCATATAAGTATTTTTTTTCATCTTGATTTTTATCTTTTTTTTCCTGTCTTTATCTAATGAAAAATAGTGTAGGTAGGTGTTTTATTTTATAAAGTTTATTCACTATAACATTTTTATAAGAGTTTTTTTCCTTTTATCTTTTCATTTCATATACAAAATGTTCCATGAGATTTCAAATGAGATCAAATGAAAATCAATATAATTATCTGAGTTGATTTTGACATTTTAAGATGATTGTTGAACTGTAGACGTCTATGTCATATTCGAAGTGATGACTTGAACTTTACTATTACGATCCCATTGTACAGTAGATAACACATTTCTATCAAGGAAATCCTGTTAAAAGTCAAAAGCCCTAGAATAGTGTATAAACTGATTGATAGAATGCTTAGGTATCAGTAAATATAAACCTTTCCTCTTCACGCTATCCTTACTCCAGCATAACCAGTCATTGCTTGCTATCACAGAATTTAATTTCATAGCAAAATAAACTTGACTCCAAAATTTACTGTTCCACAAGACAACTGCTTAAACCAGTACATGATTGATTGATTGATTGATTGATTGATTGATTGATTGATTGATTGATTGATTGATTGATTGATTGATTGATTGATTGATTGATTGATTGATTGATTGATTGATTGTTTGATTGATTGATCGAGTGATTGATTGATTGATTGATTGATTGATTGATTGATTGATTGATTGATTGATTGATTGATTGATTGATTGATTGATTGATTGATTGATTGATTGATTGATTGATTGATTGATTGATTGATTGATTGATTGATTGATTGATTGATTGATTGATTGATTGATTGATTGATTGATTGATTGATTGATTGATTGATTGATCGATCGATCGATCGATCGATCGATCGATCGAGTGATTGATTGATTGATTGATTGATTGATTGATTGATTGATTGATTGATTGATTGATTGATTGATTGATTGATTGATTGATTGATTGATTGATTGATTGATTGATTGATTGATTGATTGATTGATTGATTGATTGATTGATCGAGTGATTCATTGATTGATTGATTGATTGATTGATTGATGTTTAATGCCTATTTTAGCAATCAACCAGTACAATGTACAGGAAAGAGATAAATGATTGGTTAGTTTGTAATATTTGAACTTATTCATTCAGGTATCTATATATTTTGTGAGGTAGCTTTGATCTCACTGCCAGTCATTTTTTAATCAGCCCTTCTTTCTGTACATTTACATTGAAATAGTAACAGTATATTTGTCAATTCACAATATTAATGATAATGTATGAATGGAATTTGTTGAACATGCTTTATTCAATGCAAATATTGCATATGATCACAAAATAGTTGATGGAACATGTTCATGTCTTTTTTTATCCAATCAGTAACTATCACCACTAACGTAAGTTCGAATCCTGCTCATGCGAGGTGTACTCGATAAAACATTATGTGATAAAAGTTTTTCAGTGACTTGCGACAGGTCGGTGGTTTTCGCAGGGTACTCTGGTTTCCTCCACCAATAAAACTGACTGACAATATAGCTGAAATATTGTTGAAAGTGGTGTTAAACACCATAACCGTAACCCCCTCTTATTTTTTTTTAAATTATTTTTGGTGTATGAATATCAATTATTTCAACTTTCCTCATTTTCAATTGTTATATTAGAGTTATCTCTCTTTGAACATTTATCTACACAAATCATTTTTTTTTTTTTTTTTAATTATAGTAAACTCATGGAGAGAAGACACTGTGCAAACTTTCTTTGATAATATTGAAGTTTAAGTTTGAAAAAGGGAACACATAACTTTATCTTCCACCACCAATAAATAATTCTAGATAAATATTTCTCATTAGGTTTTCATATACCTTACTATTACAGTGATCAGCTGTTATTGAATTAGAAATATCTAACATGATCGTAACCAGTTGGACCAGGATATTCAAACCATGAATCTCTTTTAAGGATATTACAGAAATGCAAATGTACTTCTTAAAATAAGTAGGTAACTTACACTTTCACACATATGTATATTTCTTCTTTTAACTTGAGTTAGAATTACATTTTATTTAAAGGACACCTGACGCAAATTTTCAAATCCTTACGATAATTAGAACACAGGTGTTATCGTAATGAAAAATATGTAATTTCCGGAAACTGTCGACAAGGGCTGGGAACTATAAGGGCCAAAATCGGCCCCTCCTCAGATGTCGATAAAATTTTCTGCAAAATGTTTTCACAATATGTGCTTTTTAGAAATAAATACAGTTAGTTAATATGTGCATTTAATTCCTCACAGCGGACCGACAAAGTCATGTAATGAAAAGCAGAATCAAACACAAAAAAAGTATCTCACTCCCAGCTATATTGATGATGTTCTCCCAATTAATAATACAAACTTTGCTAACTGGATTCCATTAATATATATTTCTCGATAACTGACGAACGAACGTATCTTCCCGTAACATAACGAAACAATGTTAATTTACGTAAAGATCTCTTGAGGGAGACCTTATTACAACATTTGTCTTCAATTGTTCATTGAGTGCAAGTGATTAGATATATATTTTTTTCATTTCGGTGTTTAAAACAGTTAAAAATTAATATCATTGACCAAATAATGGTTTAACAGTGGCATTACAGTCTGCATACAAAATACATATTTTCCTCAAACGCTATTCATAGATATACTTCAAGAAGAGGTGATTTCCAAATTTATTTATATTTCTTTTTAAATATTTCTGATTTAAGTTTGCGTTTAACCCCGTCGCTCTTATTGAAGTACCTGAACTATGCCAGGGGTCATTAATATGTGTGTTAGGTATATCGAATTTACATATTTCTACGATTTTTCTATTGAATGTTGGAACTGTTCCGACAGTGTGATATATATTTTTTCATTTTATTATAGGTTATGTAAAAAAACAGCTGAGTTGCAATTGTTAAAAAAAAATATGGTTGTGATCGTCTTCCGTAATTAAAATCGTCAAAATGAAATACAACCGAATTGATATCAAATGGTGACTTGCTTCAACCTCATTTAAAATATACCTTGACATTCTTTCATTCTTTTACTTCACGTTCACGATCTTTTATTACAACACTAATACAGTTTACATGTAATGCAAATGCAGTTAATACGCATTTAAACCTCAGAAGAATATTTCTATTTTCCACACCTTGTGTGGGGTCGTTATTGTGCATGCGAAATATTAATTGCATACCCCATTGACTGGCTATATGCTGCCTGTCTAGAATATTTTATTTTTCTCTCGATCGACAGTTCAGAAGCTAGAAAACAATATGATGAATATTGTCTGTCAATCATGCAAACAATAACTTATGCACATGACAGAACGCATGTTCAAGGCACCGGATGGATAGTTACCTTTGATTTAAGAGAATGGAACTGATAGAAGTTAAAAGGGGAAACTTTATATAATTTATGAAAAGATGATGTGAATTTTAGGGATCCTCAGATTCAAATCCATTTATCTACTTTTCTACACTTTTATACATATTATACATATGTATATTTCAAATAATAGTAATGTTATTTTAAAATAGTTCCACTTTGTTTTACTTGTCGTTTTCTTTTAAGAGCCCCAGTTTTATACTGCTCATGCCCAGCAACTGACCACATCCCAGTCTGGTGGCAAAAGAAAGGGTATTGTTCTGATATACCTAGCGTTGTGTCTGCAATTGACGGAACTTCACATGAGATACAAATTCCATCCAATGAACCCCAACAAAAAACATACTTTCAGCAAACCAATTATTTTCATTGATTGATATGAAAAGAAAGTTTATAAACAGTGATAATCATAAATTCCATCAATATCAATAAAACAATTACCTTTCATCTTAACTGAACATGAGCCGTCGTGGTCGTATGGCAGTTGAATTTACAGCTACATGTGCAATCGTTGCCTATCACCACTTAGGTTGTGAGTTTGAACCCCATTCATGGCGAGGTGTACTCGATAAAACACTATGTGATAAAGTTTGTCAGTGACTTGCGACAGGTCTCTTTATTTCTCTATGTACTCCAATTTCCGCCACAAAAATAGTAACTGAAATATTTTTGAAAGTGGTGTTAAACACCTAACCCCCAATGGACAAATGATGGATCAAAAGTTTGTGTATGTAGTGCATAACATAAAACACCTTTGGGTCATAATGTGGCATATCTTTACAAGTACCAATAATACTACAACAATATTGTTTCCCACACAATTATGGGAACTGTTATACACATATCATGTCATTAAACAATGTACTGAAAAAAGAAACAACTTTACTTTCAAATTGTTTATTAACAATTAAATTAAATTATCTCCATGATCTCAAAATTATGTTTCAGTGTTTACTGCATCTGAATATGTACATATGGCTGAATCCTGATTTCTTGTCTGATGAGTGCTCGAATGAGTATGACGTCACTTTGGCGAAAACAACACATGTTGACGCACAACAAAGCCAAGATGTACGAATGGATAACTTAGCATATAGTACGGTAATGGTTAAAGCAAAAGTTAATCTAAGATAACATATTTTTATAGTATTAACGACAATGTTGAGAGCTGCCGGATTTACTTCATGTACTGAAAAAAGGTAATGAATGACGCCCCCACTACCAAAACACCCCCAACCAAAACGCCCCCACTTTTTCCCAAAATAAATCATTATTTGACCAAAACGCCCCATATATATATATTATTTAATTATAGTGATTCAAATGTTTTTGAATGTATTCCCGCGATTCATTGTTGTCCTCCACAAATAAAACTGACCGCCACGATATAACTGAAATATTGTTGAAAATGACGTTTTTCTTCCATGAAGCTTGAATTTGGTCTTTGAACAAGTACATTTCCATTTCCAAATTATCTCGGAATAATTTGTATAATTTGAACATGTAGTAAAAAGATCACATAAATATTCTGAGGCACATTTTTTTATACAGATTAAACATTAAAACACAATGATAATCTTTGTATTCTACCATTATTTATTAATATTAATAGTTAACCAACCATTTTGTCTACTATTTATTTATTTATTTATTTATTTATTTATTTATTTATTTATTTATTTATTTATTTATTTATTTATTTATTTATTTATTTATTTATTTATTGTAAATAGCTGTCATGAAAGATGATATGTACATCGTGCTTAGCTCTGTTGGTAAATGTTTAACTTAGTCACATGCAATGCATGTAGCATCTTCTTGTTTTACTGTAAACAGCACTACTATCTATATTTTATTGTCACAAAAACAAATCAAGACAAATCGATAAGACACAAGCTGTATACTTATGAAGTCTTCTACAAAAATTGAAGATAACCATAACAGGACAAAACATGCCTAGAATATAAGTCAGTTTTATATACTTATCTTTAAACACAATTACCGGAGAGTATTGCAACCCTCGCATCCCTGGTGTTAGAGTCGGACACTCAGAGGCGACGGTGCTCGCAAACTTTTAAAGTGATTCTTAAGGCGGTGAAGCTGGTGTCACGTTAGATGTTACCACCAACTTCACTACGTTATAGAAATAGGTTCTAGAATATCCCAATTAGTCGATATAACTAATCAATGTTTCCTCTTGAGGAGCAATAAAAGTTGTAAATACAAAATAAGTTCAATGTATAATTTATTAAAACAGTTAAATATTGACGGAGGAACTGGCTGCAACTGGTCCCATGCATGGTCGTCAACATATTACTGGGACGTCTAGTAATTTAATATTATCCGATGGATAATTATTCAAATATGGTACACACTAATCAAATCACAAATCACCGTACTTCTATAGAAGAACAACAAAGTGTGTCACAATAATATTATTTCAAAGGATGGTCACCGTCACAAGTTATTCACCTGTCAGCGGTATCATAAACTTATAATTAGAGTGCCATCACTTAGATATTAGACAATGTCACCAGATCACCTGTGTCACCGCCACCGGCATCATAAATATATGGTTAAATAACTAACTTAAATCTTAGACGAGGTCACCCAACCAACGTCACCGGTACCCTACAATTAATAATTAAATAACTAACTCTAAGATGGCACGACGTCACCAGACCACCGTCACCATATAAACCTTTTGATAAACCACTAGCGTATATATCAGACGATGTCACCCGACCACCGTCACCGGTACCATCACATTACATAATTTAGGAATGGTTTAATTAAAAAAAAATGTATCTAATACACCATGTGATTGCCGAAGCATCGATTAATAGGTGGGTGATCATACCATAGAAGACTAATAGTTCATCACCAGAGGTATCAAAACTGCTAGTAATAACTAGAGGTTCCCAGGAGCCTGTAATCGCTCACCTGGTTTTCAATTAGAAATCTAAAGTTGATCGAAAATGGAGGTGTTACACATAATTTTGAAAGTGGGCCACCCAAAGATTATTTCAACTCAAATTTCTGAGCAAAAGATTTTGATGTGATTTTTATCTCATAATATTCCTAAACGGAATAAACTGGCTGAAAAAATCTCACAGAAAAACCCAGAATATATGTTAAACTACTCATATCCTGAATGGAGGGCGGAACTGTCTGACATAAGTGTGAAATGGACCCATCCGAGGAATATCCATGACAGATTTGGTTTAATTTGGTTCAGCGGTTTCAGAGGAAAAGATTGAAATGTGATCTTTTATCAAAATATGCCTAATTTGCACAATCGGCATAAATCGGCTGAAAGAAAAATTTAACACAAAAACTCGGAATATATGTTAAACTACTCATTGCCATGTAGCTGCAGTTAAATTTTGAGCTCATTTTGGTTTGTACTAAAGCAGCAATGGATAATTGCAGAAATTTCTATTTTTAGTAACATCAACCATCTTGAATGGAGGGTGGGGCTGTCGGACACAATTTTGAAAGGGATCCACCCAAGGACCATCCCTGCCAGGTTTGGTGTAATTTGGTTCAGCGGTTTCAGAGGAAAAGATTTAAATGTGATCTTTTATCAAAATATGCCTAATTTGCATAATCGGTATACATCGGCTGAAAGAAAAAATGTAAACATTTCAGCTCATTTAGATTTATAATAAAGCAGCAATGGACAATGGAAGAAATTTCTAATTTGGTTCAGGGGTTTCAGCGGAGAAGATTTAAATGTGAACGTTTACGACGTACGACGGACGGACGAACGACGACGGATGCCAAGTGATGGCAAAAGCTCACATGGCCTTTGGCCAGGTGAGCTAAAAACGTAGATATTTAATAGTGTACACGACTCGTTTCTGGAATGGAACAATCACTATCATGTACACTCGTTGTCAAAAGGTTGGTAAGCCAAATAATCTAAACGTCTTTGAGAGCATATAAACAGGAGAGTCCAAAATTCGGCTAAGGTTTCCGATGTCTGAGAGCGATTGACCTTATCTTTAAACATTTCACTCATTTCGTACAAATTATCCTAAATTAATCAGTCTTTGTTCTTTCTCATTAATGATTCGTACTTAGCAAAGAAGAAGGAAATAACAATTTTATAGTATGTGCATGCATTGAAACGAAGCCATGATCTACCATTTGTGCTACTTAAAAAAGTTTTCCAGTTATGGTCTGCACTTCTACAATTCTACCAGCCCAAACAAACAAGCTTCTCTTAGCCACCAGAAAATCCCCCCAAATAGCAAGGAAAATAAACATTAGAAGAAAATTGAATGAGCAACCAAGAATGGACAATCCAGAGACACTGGCAACATTGGGCAAACAAGACATAGGATGAAGAAAAAGCACAAAGCACAACACAGAAAACTAAAAAGATTCTCAAAGCGTCCACCCACCAAAAGCCATGGGTGAACCTTGGTACTCGAGAAGGGTTAGCAGTTCTTGCCTCTTATAAGACACACAGAAGGTTACTCATATAGTCAATACGTGTTGGACACCGCTATGGGCAAACACAAATAACAAATAAATGAAACTAGCGAAGGACTATTCTTATAACTTCAACTAAAGCAGCACCATTTTACTTTAAGGAGAGAGAGTGTGTGTGGGCTAGGGTTAGCATATGGTGTTTAACATCACTATCAACACTATTTGAGCTATATCGTGGCGGTCAGTGTTATTGATGAAAGAGTAAATGACATTGTGTAAACTAAAAGAACTCCTACTGTTGAACATTGATTCTGTGTTGTCCTTTATATTCCTCATTAAAAATATTGTTCATTACGTTCATTTATATATTGAATATTTACCTATATATTATATCAATTTTATGACATGTGCTTACATTGTAGTAAACCTTTAATATGGTTCATTATAATTTTTTTATGTTTGACGCATGGCTAAGTGTGTGACAGCTTGCTTAAGACAAAGTGAACAGTTGTACAGCAATATCACGGCAGGAAACAAATTACTTTTAATGAGGTGACAATGATAACAATTCTGTAACAGACTAACACGGGGATGGATTTGCATAGTCAAACAATTTACAGTTCACTTATAAACAGGTAGGCACAGTATCCTGACTCAGAGCCAGCCAGTCTTCGTTCTTACTTCTTAAAGTTTCATGTTGGCGGAAATACAGAAAATACCAATTTGTACAAGGAGGATACCGAACTAAGGGTTCCCTAGTGGTTACGTTGACGTTTTAGAGTGTCCATTATGACTTGGTTAACCGCTACGGTGTATCTGCATCACAAATGTCCAAGGCTATGTTCCGTTTGTCGTAATCACCATCGGGTCCTTTTCTCATGCATTACTTACCACTGGGTTTGTAGCAAGAGTAACACGAAAGGTGCCACTAGTAGAGCAGGAACTGCACACTCTTCTGGAGCACATGTGTCCCCCAACGATTTTTGTGGAATTCTAGTTGCTCTATCTTTAGTTTTCTGTGTAATATTTTGTAGATTATTGTTGGTCCTTTTGTCTTTTTACTTTGACCTTTGCATTGTCTCTCCTTCTTCGATAAACAGCTTCTGATCACTCATTATTGGGCATTGAAAGATAAAACTTGATTTTGTTAATGAAACCATATTTTATTGCTCAAATACCACCAATGAAATCGGGTACAAGTTAATTATTAGAGCAATTTTTAAAGTCAATAATTCAACTCTAAATACAAATTTACCAATATTTAACATTGTGTAAATGTAAAATTAGATATATACTGTGGTACATTGATTACAGGACCTGTATTTTAATCTACGTATGTCGCGGTCTTCTTGTGTTGAATGATTTGAGGTGGGAGGAGGTTGTTCGTTTTTGTGATATTGGTGGAATTGTTGACGATCATTGTTCATATCAGTTTATATCAGTATCTTTATTTAATTAAACGTCTTTATTTACAGTAAACAAATACAAGGAAGGAAGGTTGAAAATGAGAAGCCGTAAATCTAATAAAGACAGACAGTACAATGATCAGAGAAAAAGGTACGATAAGACAGACAATACAATGACCAAAGGAAAAGGTACGTAAAGAAAGACAATACAATGACCAAAGGAAAAGGTACGAAAAGACAGACAACACAATGGCCAATGAGGGTAATAACAAAATTACCGAACTCCGAACAATCTTACAAAGGGAAAGTCAAAACTCATAGGTATATAAACAGACAAAATCAGTCAACAACCGGAAAACTGTGAAAAACAGTATATATAACAATACTTGAACAAAACAGGTAAAACAGTTTTCAAAGCAGCACCAAACTCAGTGAAGTAAATGTCAAAAACACTTTTTCGTCACACATTGATAAACAAATATTGTTGACATTTTTGTTGACACCTTATCTTCATACATTTTCACGATTTGAAAATCCATCGCTTATAATCTTTTCTGCAGAGAAGGAATATATTTCGACAAGATCTTGGTATCGGAATATAAACTTTTTAAGAGATCGAATAAGGCGAATCTGTTCATAACCCTGGTCCAGTAGCCTGTTTCTCAGATGAAGATGACGTTTCAGGAAATCAGAATAATTGCTACTGGCCCTTGCATAGCGAATCAATTGCGAGATGTAAACACCATATGCAGGAGAAGCTGGTATATTGCTGCATATATTTGGAAAATGTATGATTTTAAAATTGAAGTCGTCCCGTTTATCATAAATTTTAGTACTGATTTGACCACTGTCGTCAAATTCGAGGTCCAAAAATGATGCGGACGAAGCGGTATCTGTAGTCTCTTTAACTTCCAGCTCTGAAGGATATATCAATGGAAGAAATTCTGCAAATCTAGAATTATTGATAGATAAAAAGTCATCAATATACCTGTATGTGAAATTAAAGGCTCTAGCCTCATGAATCTTCTTATCTTTTACAAGCTTTTGAAGAAACTCCGACTCATATGAGTATAAAAATAAATCGGCTAGAAGATGGGCGCAATTCGTACCCATTGGTATGCCGACGACCAGCTGAAACAGTATCCCTCCAAAGGAGACAAATATGTTATCGATGAGGAACTCCAGCATACTGATCATTTATTCCTCGGAGTAGCATGTTTTACCTTTTTGAATTTTGTTTGAAAAATATGTGGAATTGTAGCCTAACACAACAAATTTTGAGCCATAGTTTCTATGACTGAAAGCTTTGTGAATTGTTTCTTTTAAGCGGGTTTTTAATTTGTCATGCGGTAGGGTGGTATATAGAGTTGAAAAATCAAAAGTTTTGATGGAGGATACCTGAGAGAAAGATCTTAATTTAAGGTTATCCGAAAGATCTTAGAGTTTTTCAAAATCCACATGTGATTTATGCCACTACGCGAGTAAACAGTTTCACAATATTTCTGTTGTCCCTCTTTTACTGCAGACATAATCTGTGTCAGGTGAATAGACAATTCTTTCGTCGAAAGAGTTGATGATCCCGCTATGTACCTTTCTTTGCATGGTGTCTTATGGAGTTTAGGTATCCAATATAAATAGGGTAAATCCTCAGATTATTTACCAGAGGGAATGTTTAAAGAGGTCATGAATGATCTGTGGTTAGCTAGGATTTCATCTTTGTCGAACGAAGTAGGTGTGTATGTGGTATTACTAGAGGTGTTGTTATTGATGCCTAATTCCTTGATTAGGCATTCGACGTAATATGATTTACATACAAACACGATATTGTTGGAAGCCTTGTCCGCAGGAACGATAACATATTTGTCATGAAGAGAGGAAAGACACTTAACAGCTTCTTGGTCTTTAAATACAGACTTATTAACACACTTTTTGAGTTTGTGAATCCGACCTTGTACTAGAGACCTTATTGTTCTAACCCAGTCTGACTAGGACTCTAACTCAGGATCTTGATCTACTTCTCTCTTTATCCACCTTCTGGCATACTCTTCAACAGCATCCATAATTATCTTGAAATTATGTTTCCAATTGATGTGTTGAGGTTCTCTGAATTTAGTACCATGAGAAATCATCTTGAATGATATTCCGATCACCATTGATTACATGTCCAGATGGGTTGTATTGAAAAAGAGAGTGGGAGCAGTCACAAGTCAGAGGGTTCTTAAGGTACTCTTCTATGTTAATATCTTGCAATGCTTCTTTGTAGTTGAAACTTTTGCGGCCAATGCTGTTAGTGTAGCTATAGGAGACAATGGGAACAGATTGATTTTTGAAATATGGTGGAATTTCTTTTACGACTTCTTTTCTAGTAAGAATGTTGCTGATGTTAATAGCATCGATTTCTTTGTTAGCAAACGGAATATGGAGGAATTTTCTGTTGTTATCATGAAGAGGTTCAGATCGAACTGGTTTGAAAAGACGAAAGGACGCCACGTGACATATAATACTAGACAATCTGTATTTAGGAGAAAAAGGAACTACGCCTCGTTTGTCAAGTCCAAAATCCCTCAGATCTTTGAGGTAGTTTACAGGTAGTGAAAATAAGATTGTACGAATGTGATAAATTCCAAGAGGTTTCTGTATATTAGAAAGTAAATCATTAAAAGTATCTTGTAACGTTCTTGGTTTAGAGGCCTTTATAACATTTGGATGTTGAATTCTTTTATGACCATGGCTACGCTTAGTTCTTGGAATAGTATTAAAAAGGCTCATCACGTTGATTTCGCTGCATCCAGGACTTGACAAATTTCCCACTCCTTTGATGTTATCATTGCAACCGTAAGGAAAGGGGACGAAAAAACAGATAATACAATGACCAAAGGAAAAGGTACGAAAAGACAAACAAAACAATGACCAAAGGAAAAGATACGAAAAGACAAACAAAACAATGACCAAAGGAAAAGATACGAAAAGACAAACAATACAATGACCAAAGGAAAATGTACGAAAAGACAGACAATACAATGACCAAAGGAAAAGGTACAAAAAGACAGACAATACAATGACCAAAGGAAAAGGTACGAACAGACAAACTATGGTTCACAAAATACTACTAAAAAAACTAAAGAGAGACATTAGTCCAACTAAAACTGGGGGTGAACTCAGATGCTCCGGCAGGATAGGTAGTTCCTGCTTCTCTAGTGACACCCGTTATTGATGTGTCAATGCTTACAACATTCTTTTCCAACATTAAGGGCATGTCAGTATATGTAAATATAAAACAAAATTAAATGTATTTATTATCGCAGATTTTTTTTTATTTGTTTATTTGTGTGGTATCTGTTGCACTTGACACCTTATGGCACATTTTTTTCTCATCTGAAGGGATAATTCACAAGTCCATTCCCATTCCTTTCAGCATTTCTTGGTCATCACACTTAAGTGAAGGATTCGTAAATTCTTTCCATATGTTTCGTATTTCCCTCTCATCATACCTATGTCCTGTAATACGTTTTCTGAAAACGCAACCCGATGCGTACGGTTTTTCATGTGTAAATCCATAATCATAAAATATTTTCACATTTGCTTTTGTTCTACATATACCAGTGATGTATACATCCTCTAACCAAAAATATGGCGTTACTAAAGTAGTACTGTATAACCTTTCAACTGCATCACCGGAAATGACGTATGACGTACCACTGCAATATGAAGGATAAACTGGTTCATTGAACATTACGCTAGGCACATACCATTTCGAATTTATATCCCGAATAGGTGGGGAATCAGTAATTTGCATTCCTATAACAGTATTGCTTAGAGTTCCTAGTTTTAAAACGATTAATAAATATTCTATATTAACGAACATATCATCATCAGCTTTCAATGTATATTTTGCAGACGGACAGTATATATATGACCATTTCAACATGGCGGCGGATTTAAGTGACAGATTCCTATATGAGTCTAAGAAATCCTCCTGAACAATGTCATGAAAATGGCTACTTTCGTTATTTATCTGATTCTGAACTTGAGCATTTAATGTTTGACCTAACATGAATATGAGTGTTACTTCTTTGTTCGTTTTAACAACAGATCCCCACGTTTCTCTGATTGTCACCCGTCCCTTTAAATTGGCAGGAGCTACACAAACAATCACAATCAAATACACAGAACTGCTTGTAGAGTTGCAAATATTGTCTTCACGAATAATGTACTTGAAGTTATGTGGATTAATATAACTTGTATTATAATAAAACGAATTTGAGATATTCTTAAAGAAGCTATCATCATCTAACATATTAACACTGTACCGGATATTTATATTCCATAAAATAAATAAGAAACTAGTTGTCACTACGAAGATTGTAAACACTTTTCTGTTGTTTCTACAGCGGTGCTGCATAATGGGAGGTGTGGCCTCGTCATCCAATAGAATTAACTTTAGACATCTGTAAAAATAAGAATACATATATTAGACAAAATAGCATGGTACTTAATGGAATATATTATAAAAAAAAATATGTTATTGGTCTATCGTATATCTATGTATAAAATGTAAGGTACTGTTTTTCTTTATAACACTTTGTTTTCCTGCATTGCACATAATTCCTAAGAAATAGAACCCCATGCCTTACCGCTGCGGTATTCAGCCTTTCTAACGGAGGCCTCAGCTTCTTATGCTAATCGAATTAAATACAAACCTCAAATCGCACTAAATATTATGGTAGGTAAAGCGAGTGCCTCTTATTGTGAGAATGCGATGTTCATTGCACGTTAAGAAAAGACACCTTGCAGTTTTTGCCGAAGAACAACTTGTTATAGTGGTCGTGTGTGACCTGTTGCAAATATTTCGGACGTAATCCATCGTTTCCTATTTTCCATGTAGAAATCAAAACAACCAGAAGAGACTGTCTAGAAAAGACTTCTTTGACCTTGTATATATATCTTGTAAACCAGCATGTAAACATCTATTGAACTCTCTTCCAGCAAAGTAATACAACGAAATATAGGTATTTGAATATATAATTAGTCAGGCAATTAGAAAACAACGTGCTAACTAATGTTGGTAACCGTTCTTAAACGAGTCCACTGTTAATTAAAACCAGGTATTACTAACCAATGGAGTACAATTGTGTTCACATGGTGTTAATAGAATACGTGTGTGTTTTTGGAGTACAATCGTGTTTAAACTGGTGTTTATGCTGTACATGCGTATTTAAATGAGTGTTTATTGAGTACATGCGTCTTCAAACAGATAGGTAAGGAGTTCAGATGTGTTCGGTAAAGTGCTATGGAGTACATGTGTGTTTAACCAGGTGTTTTTGGATTACAATTGTGTCCAAACTAATGTCTATGCAGTGCAGGCGTGTTTAAATTAGTGTTGAACAGGTGGTTACATAGTTCAGGTGTGTTCACTCACGTGTGTAGTACGTGAATTACATGATAGAGGTACATATATTCCACTTTTGATTCAATGAAAATTGTGTTAATTTCATGTCATGCTTTTTCAACGTATATTATATGTCCATAGCTGTGTGGCTTGTAATTTTCTCCTGTCACAAAGAAATTGCATTTCTGAAAAGGCTAGTTGTAGACCTTGTTAATGTTTGAGAATATATACATATTTAGTGCACATGACTAATTCTGTTGCCAAAATTTAATGTTTTTGTATCCATACCATTGACCAATAGACGTTGTCATAGTGGATTCCCGGATACTATTATTTATTTAGAAGTTTTTTCCGGATTCGAATCAATTTACTCTATTCAAAATTACAATCAATGTCTAATCATTTATTACCCACTGAATTAACATAGACGTAGGATTCAATTTAACATGAATAATAAAATATCTATTTGATCTATTACTCACAAGTTTTCCATAGAACCATAAACATTACAACAGCCTTCTTTTATAGAGTGTCATACATTTTATAAAAGTGTTTTGTGAAAACCTTTATATGGTATATCAATGCTATATTAACACATGAGACTGTATCTCCCGGGTCACCTGCTTATTAACGCACTATTTGGGTTCAAGAAAGCTTGTAACTTCGGATAAAAAAACAACTTTTATTCATATTTCCATAGAGTTCTATGTCATACAATAACTTATGTTTCTTTAGAGAGCGTTTTACTCTCCATAATAGACGAAGATAAAAATACAGGACAACTTGTTGCAGCTCGTCTCTTTACGGTTGTCGCCCGTGGTACTTTGCAAGGCAAAATGTTCAAAAATATTTGTTGTGACTATTTTATAAAGAAACGATGTGAAATTCATTCTTGCATCATTAGATCACAGACGCTCGTGGCACATCATAAAAGTTCCATATTTAAATTTTTGGAACTTTCCTGACCCTATCGTTGAAGTTAATGCAGTGATACGTCACTTCGTCAGCCGCGGGTCCTTATGCGAAAAATGTGGCAAGAAATGTGTGAAAATCTTAAAATTCTGGAGAACTGAGCTATCGTATGCACAAAACAAAAACAGGGGCAAAAAGATGCGTCTTTTAGGAATGGATACCGTAAATCGGGACATTTTGGTCATGGTTTTATTTTGGCCTATTTAGGCCCCTAAATACGAAGTGCCAAAATTAAACACACCAAAATATGTCAAACTCCAAAATTAACCGCCAAAATTGAACACTGCCATAATATCTTTTTATATTTATATTCCCTAATCTCACGGCTGGTAATCGGCACAAGCAGAACAGTTGGTTCTGCAAAGAAATTCGTGAGGGTAACTTCCGGTTTTGGTGGAGGAGAGTTCAAGAAGACGCTTCGCAAGGTATGTACATGTCAAAAATTTAAATTTTCTTTTTTACTGCTCGAATATTGCAAAATCAGAGAATGCTATGCTGTGGCGAATGCTTTCACGATTAGAAACATGTATAGTTTATTCTTGTATATGAAGTGTAACTCTCGCAAAATCAATCGTCCCACGAAAAACATGACGAAAATTGTGACACTCGTGCATTTCTAAGCTGTTCTTGACAAAGATGCAAGTTAAATTTTCAATATTTTTTCATCATGGGAGTCTACATGTAATCGGGGATAAATTCCGATTAGTCAGAAGTAAATTGAAATCTAGATAAATCTACAAACTGTCAATTTTCTCGTTTTCCTGCGAAGCGTCTTCTTGAACTCTCCTTCACCAAAACCGGAAGTTATCCTCACGAATTTCTTTGCAGAACCAACTGTTCTGCTTGTGCCGATTACCAGCCGTGAATCTGTACCTTTTTGTCTTACTTCTTTCCTAAGTAAAACTTTGTCAATTACCGTTATACATGTATATACACACACAAGTCAAACTGAAAAGTGTTCACGATGTGAAATCGTTGGCTTGGATGACAAGAGAGAAATTACAGGTAAATAAAGTACATTGATAAAAACCATGCAATACCAATAAAATGTATTCAATCAACAAAATGTCAAATATCATTAAAATGACAATTACCTATAGAAAAAAGAAAAATCAATAAACACCTAATTAGTGTCTTATCGGTTTTATTTATTATGTATAATTGTTGTGTAAACAAATACATGTACTGACCGTTATAATAAGACTGTTTACCTGTAAAAGCGATGATTAATACCAGTGCAAAATTATTATTTGTTGTTTTTATATTAAATTCATTTTACTTTATGCTGTTTAAATATTTAAATTCCTAGTTTTAATAAATATCACAATTTATCCATAATCAATTTGGTTTTTAGTACGACATCAAAATATCCGGTAAGTAACAGTAAAAACGTAGTATCGCTGGTTGAAATGAGAACGCTTCCATTTACGTTCTGAATTAACTGACTGAAAAATTAAACACATGGGAACCAAAAGTGGCCAAAATTAAACACACTAGAAACGAAAATGGCCAAAATTTCACACAACAAAATAAAACAACCCTCTTTAAGAGAAAAAAGGCCAAAATTAACCTACACCAAAATTTCCCGATTTACGGTACATGTCCTAGTTTGAATGACATAATGGAAATAAGGTGCAATAAATGTACTCTAAGCGAGCAGGAGTACGAATTTTAAACCTGCCGAGTTGCATGCCTTGTGGATTATTAGTATCAATATAGGGTCGACACATGCAATTTGATGTTAACATAAGATTGCATGAATATTGACACGAACACGTTAAAATAAGGAAAAAGAGATGAAATAATAAAGAAATAAAGAAATTTTATTGAAAATAAATTTGTAAACAGAAAGTTAGAAAAAGGGGGGTGGTCCGTGCCACAAGCGCCTGTGCATTATATTGAAAAATGCATGTCTGTTATATGTGAAATATCTATCATAATCAATATAGCTATTGATGACATAATTCAATTAGGTATTTGAGGTGTTGTCGATGTAAATCGTCGGTTTGACTGTCAAAACATGAGTTTAACTGGCGACACGTAAAAAGGTGTAATCCAGTTCATTGAAAGTGAAGCCGCCTCTATGGTGTAATGGTTTTTGAAGTGTTCTCGACTCTGGTTCGAACCTTGGTCACGTCAAACAAATGAATTTTTATTTAAATTTCGTATGTACTGCTTTTCTTCTAAGCGCGCTTAAATTGTAGAGAGAAGAACACTGTGTGGCTTAGAATCAGGATAATGTGTCTGGTGTCCGAGTGTAACAAAATGGTTATTTGTTAAAGACAAATCACCACTCACTAATTCCATGTTATATATGTTAGTAACTGCATTAATTTATTATGGAACATGACTCATTGTCATGGCTGTATACCAAAGAACCCTGTTTTAAATCAAGGTTAATACACCATTTCTAGTGATCTTGTCATGTCTGTATACTAAAAAACCCTGTTTTAAATCAAGGTTTATACACCATATCTAGGGATCTTGTCATGGATGTATACTAAAGAACCATGTTTTAAATCAAGGTTTACACACCATATCCAGGGATCTTGTCATGGTTGTATGCTAAAGAACCCTGTTTTAAATCAATGGTTTATACACCATATCTAGGGATCTTGTCATTGCTGTTTGTTAAAGAACCCTGTTTTAAATCAAGGTGTATATACCATATCTAGAGATCTTGTCATGGCTGTATACCAAAGAACCCTTTTTTAAATCAAGGTTTATACACCATATCTAGGGATCTTGTCATGGCTGTATGCTAAAGAACCATGTTTTAAATCAAGGTTTATACACCATATCTAGAGATCTTGTCATGGCTGTATACCAAAGAACCCTGTTTTAGATCAAGGTTTATACACCATATCTAGGGATCTTGTCATGGCTGTATGCTAAAGAACCCTGTTTTAAATCAAGGTTTATACACCATATCTATGGATCTTGTCATGGCTGTTTGCTAAAGAACCATGTTTTAAATCAAGGTTTATACACCATATCTAGAGATCTTGTCATGGCTGTATACCAAAGAACCCTGTTTTAAATCAAGGTTAATACACCATATCAAGGGATCTTGTCATGGCTGTTTGCAAAAGAACCATGTTTTAAATCAAGGTGTATACACCATATCTAGAGATCTTGTCATGGCTGTATACCAAAGAACCCTGTTTTAAATCAAGGTTTATACACCATATCTAGTAGTCTTGCCATGGCTGTATGCTAAAGAACTCTGTTTTAGATCAAGGTTTATACACTATATCTAGGGATGTTGTCATGGCTGTATGCTAAAGAACCCTGTTTTAAATCAAGGTTTATACACCATATCTAGGATACACCATATCTAGAGGTCTTGTCATGATTGTATACTAAAGAACCGTTTTAAATCAGGGCTTATACACCATATATAGTGAACTTGTCATGGCTGTATGCTAAAGAACCCTGTTTTAAATCAAGGTTTGTACACCATATCTAGTGGTCTTGCCATGGCTCTATGCTAAAGTACCCTGTTTTAAATCAAGATTGATACACCAAATATAGGGATCTTGTCATGGTTGTATGCTAAAGAACCCTGTTTTAAATCAAGGTTTACACACCATATCCAGGGATCTTGTCATGGTTGTATGCTAAAGAACCCTGTTTTAAATCAAGGTTTATACACCATATCTAGGGATCTTGTCATGGCTGTTTGTTAAAGAACCCTGTTTTAAATCAAGGTGTATATACCATATCTAGAGATCTTGTCATGGCTGTATACCAAAGAACCCTTTTTTAAATCAAGGTTTATACACCATATCTAGGGATCTTGTCATGGATGTATACTAGAGAACTCTGTTTTATATCAAGGTCTATACACCATATCTAGGGGGTCTTGTCATGGCTGTATACTAGAGAACTCTGTTTTATATCAAGGTTTATACACCATATCTAGGGATCTTGTCATGGCTGTATACTAAAAACTCTGTTTATATAAAGGTTTATACACCATATCTAGAGATCTTGTCATGTCTGTATACTAAACAACCCTGTTTTATATCAAGGTTTATACACCATATCTAGGGATCTTGTCATGGCTGTATACTAGAGAACTCTGTTTTATATCAAGATTTATACACCATATCTAGAGATCTTGTGATGGTTGTATGCTAAAGGACCCTGTTTTAAATCAAGGTTTATACACCATATCTAGGGATCTTGTCATGGCTGTTTGCTAAAGAACCCTGTTTTAAATCAAGGTTTATACACCATATCTAGAGATATTGTCATGGCTGTATACCACAGAACCCTGTTTTAAATCAAGGTTTATACATCATATCTAGGGGTCTTGTCATGGCTGTATGCTAAAGAAACCTGTTTTAAATCAAGGTTTATACACCATATCTAGTAGTCTTGCCATGGCTATATGCTAAAGAACCCTGTTTTAGATCAAGGTTTATACACCATATCTAGGGATTTTGTCATGGCTGTATGCTAAAGAACCCTGTTTTAAATCAAGGTTTATACACCATATCTAGGATACACCATATCTAGAGATATTGTCATGGCTGTATACCAAAGAACCCTGTTTTAAATCAAGGTTTATACATCATATCCAGGGGTCTTGTCATGGCTGTATGCTAAAGAACCCTGTTTTAGATCAAGGTTTATACACCATATCTAGGGATTTTGTCATGGCTGTATGCAAAAGAACCCTGTTTTAAATCAAGGTTTATACACCATATCTAGGATACACCATATCTAGAGATATTGTCATGGCTGTATACCAAAGAACCCTGTTTTAAATCAAGGTTTATACACCATATCTAGTGGTCTTGCCATGGCTGTATGCTAAAGTACCCTGTTTTAAATCAAGATTGATACACCATATATAGGGATCTTGCCATGGTTGTATGTTAAAGAACCCTATTTTAAATCAAAGTTTATACATCATATCTAGGGATCTTGTCATGGCTGTTTGCTAAAGAACCCGGTTTTAAATCAAGATTTATACACCATATCTAGGGATCTTGTCATGGTTGTATACTAAAGAACCCTGTTTTAAATCAAGGTTTACACACCATATCTAGGGATCTTGTCCTGGTTGTATGCTAAAGAACCCTGTTTTAAATCAAGATTTATACACCATATCTAGGGATCTTGTCATGGCTGTTTGTTATAGAACCCTGTTTTAAATCAAGGTGTATACACCATATCTAGAGTTCTTGTCATGGTTGTATGCTAAAGAACCCTGTTTTAAAACAAGGTTTATACACCATATATAGTGGACTTGTCATGGCTGTATGCTAAAGAACCCTGTATTAAATCAAGGTTTATACACCATATCTAGTGGTTTTGTCATGGCTGTATACTAAAGAACCCTGGTTTAAATAAAGGTTTATACACCATAGCTAGGGGTCTCGCCACGGCTGTATACTAGAGAACTCTCTTTTATATCAAGGTTTACACACCATATCTAGGGGGTTTTGTCATGGCTGTATACTAGAGAACTCTGTTTTATATCAAGGTTTATACACCATATCTAGGGATCTTGTCATGGCTGTATACTAAAAACTCTGTTTATATAAAGGTTTATACACCATATCTAGAGATCTTGTCATGGCTGTTTGTTAAAGAACCCTGTTTTAAATCAAGGTGTATGCACCATATCTAGAGATATTGTCATGGCTGTATGCTAAAGAACCCTGTTTTAAATCAAGGTTTATACACCATATCTAAGGATCTTGTCATGGCCGTATGCTAAAGAACCTTGTTTTAAATCAAGGTTTATACACCATATCTAGAGATCTTGTCATGGTTGTATGCTAAAAAACCCTGTTTTAAAACAAGGTTTATACACCATATATAGTGGACTTGTCATGCCTGTATGCTAAAGAACCCTGTTTTAAATCAAGGCTTATACACCATATCTAGTGGTTTTTTCCATGGCTGTATGCAAAAGAACCCTGTTTTAAATCAAGATTTATACACCATATCTAGTGGTCTTTTCTTGGCTGTATACTAAAGAACCCTGTTTTAAATAAAGGTTTATACACGATAGCTAGGGGTCTTGTCATGGCTGTATACTAGAGAACTCTGTTTTATATCAAGGTTTATACACCATATCTAGGGATCTTGTCATGGTTGTATACTAAAGAACCCTGTTTCAAATCAAGGTTTACACACCATATCTATGGATATTGTCATGGCTGTATGCTAAAGAACCCTGTTTTAAATCAAGGTTTATACACCATATCTAGGGATCTTGTCATGGCTGTTTGTTAAAGAACCCTGTTTTAAATCAAGGTGTACATACCATATCTAGAGATCTTGTCATGGCTGTATACCAAAGAACCCTGTTTTAAATCAAGGTTTATGCATCATATCTAGGGGTCTTGTCATGGCTGTATGCTAAAGAACCCTGTTTTAGATCAAGGTTTATACACCATATCTAGGGATCTTGTCATGGCAGTATGCTAAAGAACCCTGTTTCAAATCAAGGTTTATACTCCATATCTAGGGATCTTTTCATGGTCGTATGCTAACGAACCCTGTTTTAAATCAAGGTGTATACACCATATCTAGAGATCTTGTCATGGTTGTATGCTAAAGAACCCTGTTTTAAAACAAGGTTTATACACCATATATAGTGGACTTGTCATGGCTGTATGCTAAAAACCGTTTTAAATCAAGGTTTATACACCATATCTAGTGGTCTTGTCATGGCTGTATACTAAAGAACCCTGTTTTAAATAAAGGTGTATACACCATATCTATGGGGTCTTGTCATGGCTGTATACTAGAGAACTCTGTTTTATATCAAGGTTTATACACTATATCTAGGGATCTTGTCATGGCTGTATACTAAAAAACTCTGTTTTATATAAAGGTTTATACACCATATCTAGAGATCTTGTCATGTATGTATACTAAACAACCCTGTTTTATATCAAGGTTTATATACCATATCTAGGGATCTTGTCATGGCTGTATACTAGAGAACTCTGTTTTATATCAAGGTTTATACACCATATCTAGTGGTCTTGCCATGACCGTATGCTAAAGAATCCTGTTTTAAATCAAGATTTATACACCATATCTAGAGATGTTGTCATGGTTGTATGCTAATGAACCCTGTTTTAAATCAAGGTTTATACACCATATATAGTGGACCTGTCATGGCTGTATGCTAAAAAAAACTGTTTTAAATCAAGGTTTATACACCATATCTAGTGGTCTTGCCATGGCTGTATGCTAAAGAACCCTGCTTTAAATCAAGATTGATGCACCATATCTAGGGATCTTGTCATGGTTGTTTGTTAAAGAACCCTGTTTTAAATCAAGGTGTATACACCATATCTAGAGATCTTGTCATGGCTGTATGCTAAAGAACCCTGTTTTAAATCAAGGTTTATACACCATATCTAAGGATCTTGTCATGGCCGTATGCTAAAGAACCTTGTTTTAGATCAAGGTTTATGCATCATATCTAGAGATCTTGTCATGGTTGTATGCTAAAGAACCCTGTTTTAAAACAAGGTTTATACACCATATATAGTGGACTTGTCATGCCTGTATGCTAAAGAACCCTGTTTTAAATCAAGGCTTATACACCATATCTAGTGGTTTTGCCATGGCTGTATGCTAAAAAACCCTGTTTTAAATCAAGATTTATACACCATATCTAGTGGTCTTTTCATGGCTGTATACTAAAGAAACCTGTTTTAAATAAAGGTTTATACACGATAGCTAGGGGTCTTGTCATGGCTGTATACTAGAGAACTCTGTTTTATATCAAGGTTTATACACCATATTTAGGGATCTTGTCATGGTTGTATACTAAAGAACCCTGTTTCAAATCAAGGTTTACACACCATATCTATGGGTCTTGACATGGCTGTCTGCTAAAGAACCCTGTTTTAAATCAAGGTTTATACACCATATCTAGGGATCTTGTCATGGCTGTTTGTTAAAGAACCCTGTTTTAAATCAAGGTGTATATACCATATCTAGAGATCTTGTCATGGCTGTATACCAAAGAACCCTGTTTTAAATCAAGGTTTATGCATCATATCTAGGGGTCTTGTCATGGCTATATGCTAAAGAACCCTGTTTTAGATCAAGGTTTATACACCATATCTAGGGATCTTTTCATGGCAGTATGCTAAAGAACCCTGTTTCAAATCAAGGTTTATACTCCATATCTAGGGATCTTGTCATGGCCGTATGCTAAAGAACCCTGTTTTAAATCAAGGTTTATACACCATATCTAGAGATCTTGTCATGGTTGTATGCTAAAGAACCCTGTTTTAAAACAAGGTTTATACACCATATATAGTGGACTTGTCATGGCTGTATGCTAAAAACCGTTTTAAATCAAGGTTTATACACCATATCTAGTGGTCTTGTCATGGCTGTATACTAAAGAACCCTGTTTTAAATAAAGGTGTATACACCATATCTATGGGGTCTTGTCATGGCTGTATACTAGAGAACTCTGTTTTATATCAAGGTTTATACACCATATCTAGGGATCTTGTCATGGCTGTATACTAAAAAACTCTGTTTTATATAAAGTTTATACACCATATCTAGAGATCTTGTCATGTCTGTATACTAAACAACCCTGTTTTATATCAAGGTTTATATACCATATCTAGGGATCTTGTCATGGCTGTATACTAGAGAACTCTGTTTTATATCAAGGTTTATACACCATATCTAGTGGTCTTGCCATGACCGTATGCTAAAGAATCCTGTTTTAAATCAAGATTTATACACCATATCTAGAGATGTTGTCATGGTTGTATGCTAAAGAACCCTGTTTTAAATCAAGGTTTATACACCATATATAGTGGACCTGTCATGGCTGTATGCTAAAGAACCCTGTTTTAAATCAAGGTTTATACACCATATCTAGTGGTCTTGCCATGGCTGTATGCTAAAGAACCCTGCTTTAAATCAAGATTGATGCACCATATCTAGGAATCTTGTCATGGTTGTATGCTAAAGAACCCTGTTTAAATCAAGGTCTATACACCATATCTAGGGATCTTGTCATGGCTGTATACTAGAGAACTCTGTTTTATATCAAGGTTTATACACCATATATAGTGGACTTGTCATGGCTGTATGCTAAAGAACCCTGTTTTAAATCAAGGTTTATACACCATATCTAGTGGTCTTGCCATGGCTGTCTGCTAAAGAACCCTGTTTTAAATCAAGGTTTATACACCATATCTAGGGATCTTGTCATGGCTGTTTGTTAAAGAACCCTGTTTTAAATCAAGGTGTATATACCATATCTAGAGATCTTGTCATGGCTGTATACCAAAGAACCCTGTTTTAAATCAAGGTTTATGCATCATATCTAGGGGTCTTGTCATGGCTATGTGCTAAAGAACCCTGTTTTAGATCAAGGTTTATACACCATATCTAGGGATCTTTTCATGGCAGTATGCTAAAGAACCCTGTTTCAAATCAAGGTTTATACTCCATATCTAGGGATCTTGTCATGGCCGTATGCTAAAGAACCCTGTTTTAAATCAAGGTTTATACACCATATCTAGAGATCTTGTCATGGTTGTATGCTAAAGAACCCTGTTTTAAAACAAGGTTTATACACCATATATAGTGGACTTGTCATGGCTGTATGCTAAAAACCGTTTTAAATCAAGGTTTATACACCATATCTAGTGGTCTTGTCATGGCTGTATACTAAAGAACCCTGTTTTAAATAAAGGTGTATACACCATATCTATGGGGTCTTGTCATGGCTGTATACTAGAGAACTCTGTTTTATATCAAGGTTTATACACCATATCTAGGGATCTTGTCATAGCTGTATACTAAAAAACTCTGTCTTATATAAAGTTTATACACCATATCTAGAGATCTTGTCATGTCTGTATACTAAACAACCCTGTTTTATATCAAGGTTTATATACCATATCTAGGGATCTTGTCATGGCTGTATACTAGAGAACTCTGTTTTATATCAAGGTTTATACACCATATCTAGTGGTCTTGCCATGACCGTATGCTAAAGAATCCTGTTTTATATCAAGGTTTATACACCATATATAGTGGACTTGTCATGGGTGTATGCTAAAGAACCCTGTTTTAAATCAAGGTTTATACACCATATCTAGTGGTCTTGCCATGGCTGTATGCTAAAGAACCGTGTTTTAAATCAAGATTTATACACCATATCTAGTGGTCTTTTCATGGCTGTATACTAAAGAAACCTGTTTTAAATCAAGGTTTATACACCATATCTAGTGGTTTTACCATGGCTGTATGCTAAAGAACCCTGTTTTAAATCAAGATTTATACACCATATCTAGTAGTCTTTTCATGGCTGTATACTAAAGAACCCTGTTTTAAATAAAGTTTATACACCATAGCTAGGGGTCTTGTCATGGCTGTATACTAGAGAACTCTGTTTTATATCAAGGTTTATACACCATATCTAGGGATCTTGTCATGGTTGTATACTAAAGAACCCTGTTTCAAATCAAGTTTTACACACCATATCTATGGATCTTGTCATGGCTGTATGCTAAAGAACCCTGTTTTAAATCAAGGTTTATACACCATATCTAGGGATCTTGTCATAGCTGTTTGTTAAAGAACCCGGTTTTAAATCAAGGTGTATATACCATATCTAGAGATCTTGGCATGGCTGTATACCAAAGACCCTGTTTTAAATCAATGTTTATGCATCATATCTAGGGGTCTTGTCATGGCTGTATGCTAAAGAACCCTGTTTTAGATCAAGGTTTATACATCATATCTAGGGATCTTGTCATGGCAGTATGCTAAAGAACCCTGTTTCAAATCAAGGTTTATACTCCATATCTAGGGATATTGTCATGGCCGTATGCTAAAGAACCCTGTTTTAAATCAAGGTTTATACACCATATCTAGAGATCTTGTCATGGTTGTAAGCTAAAGAACCCTGTTTTAAAACAAGGTTTATACACCATATATAGTGGACTTGTCATGGCTGTATGCTAAAAACCGTTTTAAATCAAGGTTTATACACCATATCTAGTGGTCTTGTCATGGCTGTATACTAAAGAACCCTGTTTTGAATAAAGGTGTATACACCATATCTATGGGGTCTGTCATGGCTGTATACTAGAGAACTCTGTTTTATATCAAGGTTTATACACCATATCTAGGGATCTTGTCATGGCTGTATACTAAAAAACTCTGTTTTACATAAAGGTTTATACACCATATTTAGAGATCTTGTCATGTCTGTAGATTAAACAACCCTGTTTTATATCAAGGTTTATATACCATATCTAGGGATCTTGTCATGGCTGTATACTAGAGAACTCTGTTTTATATCAAGGTTTATACACCATATCTAGTGGTCTTACCATGACCGTATGCTAAAGAATCCTGTTTTAAATCAAGATTTATACACCATATCTAGAGATGTTGTCATGGTTGTATGCTAAAGAACCCTGTTTTAAATCAAAGTTTATACACCATATATAGTGGACCTTTCATGGCTGTATGCTAAAGAACCCTGTTTTAAATCAAGGTTTATACACCATATCTAGTGGTCTTGCCATGGCTGTATGCTAAAGAACCCTGCTTTAAATCAAGATTGATGCACCATATCTAGGGATCTTGTCATGGTTGTATGCTAAAGAACCCTGTTTAAATCAAGGTCTATACACCATATCAAGGGATCTTGTCATGGCTGTATACTAGAGAACTCTGTTTTATATCAAGGTTTATACACCATATCTAGTGGTCTTGCATGACCGTATTCAAAAGAATCCTGTTTTAAATCAAGATTTATACACCATATCTAGAGATCTTGTCATGGTTGTATGCTAAAGAACTCTGTTTTAAAACAAGGTTTATACACCATATATAGTGGACTTGTCATGGCTGTATGCTAAAGAACCCTGTTTTAAATCAAGGTTTATACACCATATCTAGTGGTCTTGCCAT
Organism: Bathymodiolus brooksi; assembly: GCA_963680875.1. Taxonomy (NCBI): domain Eukaryota; kingdom Metazoa; phylum Mollusca; class Bivalvia; order Mytilida; family Modiolidae; genus Bathymodiolus; species Bathymodiolus brooksi. Next base: position 48,452,536 of record OY804580.1, on the reverse strand, counting down.
GGCTGTATGCTAAAGAACCGTGTTTTAAATCAAGATTTATACACCATATCTAGTGGTCTTTTCATGGCTGTATACTAAAGAACCCTGTTTTAAATCAAGGTTTATACACCATATCTAGTGGTTTTGCCATGGCTGTATGCTAAAGAACCCTGTTTTAAATCAAGATTTATACACCATATCTAGTGGTCTTTTCATGGCTGTATACTAAAGAACCCTGTTTTAAATAAAGGTTTATTCACCATAGCTAGGGGTCTTGTCATGGCTGTATACTAGAGAACTCTGTTTTATATCAAGGTTTATACACCATATCTAGGGATCTTGTCATGGCTGTATACTAGAGAACTCTGTTTTATATCAAGGTTTATACACCATATCTAGTGGTCTTGCATGACCGTATTCAAAAGAATCCTGTTTTAAATCAAGATTTATACACCATATCTAGAGATCTTGTCATGGTTGTATGCTAAAGAACTCTGTTTTAAAACAAGGTTTATACACCATATATAGTGGACTTGTCATGGCTGTATGCTAAAGAACCCTGTTTTAAATCAAGGTTTATACACCATATCTAGTGGTCTTGCCATGGCTGTATGCTAAAGAACCGTGTTTTAAATCAAGATTTATACACCATATCTAGTGGTCTTTTCATGGCTGTATACTAAAGAACCCTGTTTTAAATCAAGGTTTATACACCATATCTAGTGGTTTTGCCATGGCTGTATGCTAAAGAACCCTGTTTTAAATCAAGATTTATACACCATATCTAGTGGTCTTTTCATGGCTGTATACTAAAGAACCCTGTTTTAAATAAAGGTTTATACACCATAGCTAGGGGTCTTGTCATGGCTGTATACTAGAGAACTCTGTTTTATATCAAGGTTTATACACCATATCTAGGGATCTTGTCATGGTTGTATACTAAAGAACCCTGTTTCAAATCAAGGTTTACACACCATATCTATAGATCTTGTCATGGCTGTATGCTAAAGAACCCTGTTTTAAATCAAGGTTTATACACCATATCTAGGGATCTTGTCATGGCTGTTTGTTAAAGAACCCTGTATTAAATCAAGGTGTATATACCATATATAGAGATCTTGTCATGGCTGTATACCAAAGAACCCTTTTTTAAATCAAGGTTTATGCATCATATCTAGGGGTCTTGTCATGGCTGTATGCTAAAGAACCCTGTTTTAGATCAAGATTTATACACCATATCTAGGGATCTTGTCATGGCAGTATGCTAAAGAACCCTGTTTCAAATCAAGGTTTATACTCCATATCTAGGGATCTTGTCATGGCCGTATGCTAAAGAACCCTGTTTTAAATCAAGGTTTATACACCATATCTAGAGATCTTGTCATGGTTGTATGCTAAAGAACCCTGTTTTAAAACAAGGTTTATACACCATATATAGTGGACTTCTCATGGCTGTATGCTAAAAACCGTTTTAAATCAAGGTTTATACACCATATCTAGTGGCCTTGTCATGGCTGTATACTAAAGAACCCTGTTTTAAATAAAGGTGTATACACCATATCTAGGGGGTCTTGTCATGGCTGTATACTAGAGAACTCTGTTTTATATCAAGGTTTATACACCATATCTAGGGATCTTGTCATGGCTGTATACTGAAAAACTCTGTTTTATATAAAGGTTTATACACCATATCTAGAGATCTTGTCATGTCTGTATACTAAACAGCCCTGTTTTATATCAAGGTTTATATACCATATCTAGGGATCTTGTCATGGCTGTATACTAGAGAACTCAGTTTTATATCAAGGTTTATACACCATATCTAGTGGTCTTGCCATGACCGTATGCTAAAGAATCCTGTTTTAAATCAAGATTTATACACCATATCTAGAGATCTTGTCATGGTTGTATGCTAAAGAACCCTGTTTTAAATCAAGGTTTATACACCATACATAGTGGACCTGGCATGGCTGTATGCTGAAGAACCCTGTTTTAAATCAAGGTTTACACACCATATCTAGTGGTCTTGCCATGGCTGTATGCTAAAGAACCCTGCTTTAAATCAAGATTGATGCACCATATCTAAGGATCTTGTCATGGTTGTATGCTAAAGAACCCTGTTTAAATCAAGGTTTATACACCATATCTAGGGATCTTGTCATGGCTGTATACTAGAGAACTCTGTTTTATATCAAGGTTTATACACCATATCTAGTGGTCTTGCCATGACCGTATGCTAAAGAATCCTGTTTTAAATCAAGATTTATACACCATATCTAGAGATCTTCTCATGGTTGTATGCTAAAGAACTCTGTTTTAAAACAAGGTTTATACACCATATCTAGTGGTCTTGCCATGGCTGTATGCTAAAGAACCGTGTTTTAAATCAAGATTTATACATCATATCTAGTGGTCTTTTCATGGCTGTATACTAAAGAACCCTGTTTTAAATCAAGGTTTATACACCATATCTAGTGGTTTTGCCATGACTGTATGCTAAAGAACCCTGTTTTAAATCAAGATTTATACACCATATCTAGTGGTCTTTTCATGGCTGTATACTAAAGAACCCTGTTTTAAATAAAGGTTTATACACCATAGCTAGGGGTCTTGTCATGGCTGTATACTAGAGAACTCTGTTTTATATCAAGGTTTATACACCATATCTAGGGATCTTGTCATGGTTGTATACTAAAGAACCCTGTTTCAAATCAAGGTTTACACACCATATCTATGGATCTTGTCATGGCTGTATGCTAAAGAACCCTGTTTTAAATCAAGGTGTATATACCATATCTAGAGATCTTGTCATGGCTGTATACCAAAGAACCCTGTTTTAAATCAAGGTTTATGCATCATATCTAGGGGTCTTGTCATGGCTGTATGCCAAAGAACCCTGTTTTAGATCAAGGTTTATACACCATATCTAGGGATCTTGTCATGGTTGTATGCTAAAGAACCCTGTTTTAAATCAAGGTTTATACAGATCAAGTTTACATTTCATTCCGGTCCAATGATTTTTGGCCGAGTTATGGCCCTTGGGCTCTGAAACTTGGCCAAATATTTAGTTGTCACCACTTTTTTTCCCTATGCTTGGAGATATTGACTTGATTTTTGTTATATGAGTGTATAATGATGAGTTACAGATCAAACTTACATTTCGTTCCGGTCGAATGATTTTTGGCCGAGTTATGGCTCTTGGACTTTGAAATTTGGCCAAATATTTAGTTGTCATCACTTCTTTTCGCTATGCTTGGAGATATTGACTTGATTTTTGATACATGTATATGAGTGTATAATAATGAGCTACAGATCAAGTTAACATTTTGTTCCGGTCCAATGATTTGTGGCCGAGTTATGGCCCTTGGACTTAGAAATTTGGCCAAATATTTAGGTGTCACCTCTTTTTTTTCCCATGCTGGAAGATATTGACTTGATCTTTGGTATATGAGTGTATAATGATGTGTTACAGATCAAGTGTACATTTCGTTCCGGTCCAATGATTTTTGGCCGAGTTATGGCCCTTGGACTTTGAAATTTGGCCAAATATTTAGTTGTCACCTCTTTTTTTCGCTATGCTTGGAGATATTAACTTGATTTTTGTTATATGAATGTATAATAATGAGTTACAGATCAAATTGACATTTTATTCTGGTCGAATGATTTTTGGCAGAGTTATGGCCCTTGGGCTTTGAAATTTGGCAAATATTTAGTTGTCACCACTTTTTTTCGCTATGCTTGAAGATATTGACTTGATTTTTGGTATGAGTGTATAATGATGAATTACAGATCAAGTTGACATTTCGTTCCGGTCCAATGATTTTTGGCCCTTGGACTTGAAATTTGGCCAAATATTTAGTTGTCACCATTTTATTTCACTGATTTGAGATATTGACTTGATTTTTTGGTTTGAGAGTGTATAATGATAAGCTACAGATTAACTTTGAAATTCATTCCGGTTGAATGATTTTTGACCAACTTACAGTTGTTGGGCTTTGAAATTTGGCCAAATATTTAGTTTTCACCACTTTTTTTTCACTATGATTTGAGATATTGACTTGATTTTTGGTGTGTGAGTGTAGAGTGATGAGTTACCAATCAATTTTGAATTTCGTTGTGATTGAATGATGTTGGGCTAATTTGCGCACCTTTGAGATATTGACTTTATTTTTGGTATTTGGAATTACAATGATGAGTTACAGATCAAGTTTTATAGGTATAGGACTTCTTATTCATATGCAAGTGTTGTAACTTGTAGATTCCTGATCATATCAAGATTTGTTGATGCAATATTGTTTCCTTGAATAAATCTTGTGAATTTAAGGAGGCTTGAGAAAAGTTGAGTATACAGACCTTAAACAATAGTTTGTTATTCTTAGCCTATTACTGAGGGAATTAAAAAAGGGTGAAACATTTGCGAGCCTCCTTAATATTCACGGCGGGGACATTCGTGTCGTTCTGACACATGTAGTTTCCCTTTTGATTTGTAATGCAGATTAAAACTTATTTGGTATTAGGATTTGTATGTTCATGCTCCTTAATATTGAATTTTTTTATTGTGTGTGCTAACTTTTTAGTTCATCTAGCCAAAGGCAATGTGAGCTTTTGCCATCACTTGGCATCCGTCGTCTATCATCCGTTGTCTGTCATCGTCGTCCGTTAACTTTTCACATTTTAATCTTCTCCTCTGAAACCCCTCAGCCAAATGAACTGAAGCTTGGTAGGAAGCATCTACCAAAAAATGTATAGAAGGTCCTCTCTAAATATTGCACATTTTGTCCCGATCCATTAACAAACATGACCGCCACAGGCAATTCTTGTTTCTGATTGGCCAATTTTTTTTTTAAATCTTCCCCTCTGAAACTGCTTGGCCAAATGAACCGAAACTTGGTAGTAAGCATCTATGGAATGTCCTCTATAAAGGTTGCTCATTTTGTCCCGATCGGTTAACAAACATGGCCGCCACAGGCAATTCTTGTTTCTGATTGGTTGATTTCTAAAAAATCTTCTTCTCTGTTAAAAGAAAGATAACTCTTGCCATTATCTCCCTTAGAAATTAACTAATGCTGATATACATGTAGCGTAACATGTTTATTTTATACATTACAAGTAGCTAGGTATTCACATTTAATATACTTTTTAGCAAACCTTGCCAAAGGCAATATGAGCTTTTGCTATCACTTTTTGTCCATCGTCTGTCGTCTGTCATCCGTTTACCTTTCACATTTTAATCTTCTCCTCTGAAAACCCTCAGCCAAATGAACTGAAACTTGGTAGGAAGCATCTATGGAAGGTCCTCTCTAAAGAGTGCACATTTTGTTATGATCCATTACCAAATATGGCTGCCACAGGCAATTCTTGTTTCTGATTGGCCGATTTTTTTAAACTTCTCCTCTGAAACCGCTTGGCCAATTCAAATGAACCGAAACTTGGTAGGAAGCATCTATGGAATGTCCTCTATGAAGATTGCTCATTTCATCCCGATCGGTTAACAAACTTGGCTACCACCGAAACTTGGTAGGAATCATCTATGGAATGTCCTCTATGAAGATTGCTCATTTCGTCCTGATCGGTTAGCAAACATGGCTACCACCGAAACATGGTAGGAAGCATCTATGGAATGTCCTCTAGATGAAGATTACTCATTTCGTCTCCATTGGTTAGCAAACATGGCCACCACATGCAATTCTTGTTTCTGATTGGTCGATTTCTAAAAAACTTCTCCTTTGAAACTGCTTAGCCATATGAACCGAAATTTGATAGGAAGCATCTACATGTATAGAAGTTTCTGTAGTAAGTTTCCTCAAAGCAGAATGAAAGGTGAGCAACACAGGCTCAGCCCACTGAGCCTCTAGTTTAATCTTATACTTGGTAATTAATCATTAGGAATTTTAATGTTGCCCTTTATCGGATGTAATATACCTGTACATGTGATTCTTATGGCCTTACTGTCATAAAACTGTGGATTTTGAATTTTGTACTAACTCATATATTAAAATCATCCAATCAGAGCACTGTATATGTAAATAGCAGACAAAAGTATTCAGCTCCAGACTTCCAGCATTTGAAGTATTGAAATACTTTTGTCCACTGTCTGCACACACACTCAGATCAGTTGGAGTTCTTGGAGGAGAGTTATGGTCCTTGATCAATATGCTTTAGAGAAAGGATATCCATGACAAGACTGGTGGATTCTATTATAATTGTGTTTTGAGTAAAAAAATAAGGATTTTAATTTCTTTTTAAGGAACTACCTTTATTGCTGACCAAAATCTATTGGGAACACTTTTAGCCAACAATTCTTGTTTGATTCAGTGCTGAGTGCTAAGCATGAATTAGCTGAAATTTTAGAGGTTACCCATGGGCATGCCATGGGTAAAATTTTGTGCATTGGTTATCACACTACCCATCAAGGATTAAATATTCCATGATGTACCCCCATCACACTCTAATACTCTCCACGCATGAATCAAGAGTTAATTGGAGTGTGATCAGCCGTGAGTAACCAACGATGGTTGTACCCATGATATAGCATACTTATTATTTTTTTAAATATTTTAGGAAATCTGCATATCAAAGTTTAAACTAAATATATAGTCTTACCCTATGGTTCCACAGGTTCTATGATACCATGTATTCACGTGCTATTTTTCAAACAATTTTTGCCGCCATTATATATGTGTTATTATGTTAATAATTTTCTTTATTGTATTTTTTTAGTTCCCAGGATCCACAGTGGGCTTTAATATGTGTAGTATTTGTAGTTACACTTATTTTAGTGTGTGTATGGTACTCTGGGATGTGTAACAGTAAACATGGTGATTTTATAGACCCAGTCATGACACATAATTTAAGACCAGAATATGTCAGAGGTAATTTCTTAGGTCAGGTTTTATCTGTAAGCCAGAATATGTAATGTATACATTTTGTAGACTTTCATCTTTGTACAACGGGGCCGTCGTGGCCATGATTCTATGGTAGTTGGATTTACAACTACCTATGCAAACAGTGCCTATCACCACTGATGTTGTGAGTTTGAACCTTGATCAGTACGATGTGTACAACATTATGTGATAAAGTTTGTCAGTGACTTGCAACAGGTCGATGGTTTTCTCAGGTACTCCATCAATAAAACTGACTGCCATTATGTATAACTGAAATATTGTTGAAAGTGGCATTAAACACAATAAACCAACCATCATCAATATAATATATACATTCTGTAGACATTCATCTTTGTATAAAACACTTTTTAATTTATTTCGATGCGCAAAAAAAAAGTTCATGTGAGCTTTTCCCATCAATTGGCGTCCGTCTCTGTCCGTCCGTCCGTCCGTCCGTCGTACGTCGTAAACTTTTTCAAAAATCTTCTCCTCTGAAACTACTAAACCAATTGAAACCAAACTTGGTATGAATCATCACTAGGGTGTCTAGTTTCAAAATTGTGTCCGGTGATGCCGTGCACCAACCAACATGGCCACTGTTACTAAAAATACAACATATGGTAAAATTGCAGGTTATTGGGTAATAACTCAAAAACCGTTAATAATATCAGAAATCTGACATGGAGTAAAAATGATCAGCACAGCAAGATCTACCTACCCTGCAATTTTGAAGTAAATCACATTACCCATTTTGGAATTATTTCTCTTTTTTCATCAAATTTTCAAAATTTTAATACTTTTCGTCCTTTATTTCAAAAAATATAAGAGATAGATGTTAAGTTTGGAGTTATTTACCTTTTTAGCTCACCTGGCTTTTAGGCCATGTGAGCTATTGTCATCACTTCGTCCATCGTCGTCCGTCAACATTTCACATTTTAATCTTCTTCTCAGAAACCACTGGGCCAATTGCAACCAAACTTTGGTGGAATGGTCCTTGGATGGCCCCCTTCCAAAATTGTGTCCGGTGATCCCGACTTCCAACCAAGATGACCGCCAAGCTAAAAATAGAAAAAAGGGGGGATGAAATTTTAATTGTCCATTGCTGCTTTAGTATTAGTCAAAATTAGCTCAAATTTCAACTGCAGCTACATGGCAAGGTGTAGTTTAGCATATATTCCGGGTTTTTCTGTGAAATTTTTCTTTCAGCCGATTTATACCGATTATGCAAATTAGGCATATTTTGATAAAAGATCACATTTAAATCTTCTCCTCTGAAACCGCTGAACCAAATAAAACCAAACCTGGCAGGGATGGTACCTGAGTGGGTCCCTTTCAAAATTATGTCCGATAGCTACGCCCTCCATCTAAGATGGCCATCATTACTAAAAATAGAAATTTCTTCAAATGGCCAAAACTGCTCTATTTTAAGCCAGAATGTGCCCAAATTTGAACTGTATAAGGATAATGATAAGCTTTTTAACATATATTATAGGATTTTTTATGAACTTTGAACTTTTGCCGATTTTGACCGATTATGCAAATTAGAAAAAAGGGGGGATGAAATTATAAAAAAATCTTCTCCTCTGAAACTATTGAGCCAATCTCAACCAAACTTTGCTGAAATGATTCTTGGTTGGTCCTCTTCCAAAATTGTGTCCGGCATTTCAGAACTCCGACCAAGATGGCCGCCACAGCCGAACTTAATTTAACATGGGACCCTATGGGAAATTCCCATAAAAATCTTCTTGTCTGAAATCATTTGCTCAATAAGAACAAAATGTTGATGAAATAGTCATTGGATGGTTCGCTTCCAAAAATGTGTCCAGCGGTTCGGCCCTTCGACCAAGATTGCCCCCACAGCCGAATTTAGCTTAACATAGGACCCTATGGGAAATTCACATAAAAATCTTCTCCTCAGAAACCACTGGGCCAATTGCAACCAAACTTTGGTGGAATGTTCCTTGGATGGCTCCCTTTCAAAATTATGTCCGGTGATCCCGAATTCCAACCATGATGGCCGCTAAGCTAAAAATAGAAAAAAAAGGGAGATGAATTTTTTTTTAAATCTTCTCCTCTGAAACTACTGAGCCAATCTCAACCAAACTTTGCTGAAATGATCATAGGGTGTTCCCCTTCTAAAATTGTGTCCAGCATTTCATACCTCCGACCAAGATGGCCACCATAGCCGTACTTAATTTAACATGGGAAATTCCCATAAAAATCTTCTTGTCTGAAACCATTTGCTCAATAAGAACTAAATGTTGATGAAATAGTCATTGGATGGTTCTCTTCCAAAAATATGTCAGGCGATTCGGCCCTTCGACCAAGATGTCCCCCACAGCCGATCTTAGCTTAACATAGGACCCTATGGGAAATTCACATAAAAATCTTCTCCTCAGAAACCACTTGGCCAATTGCAACCAAACTTTGGTGGAATAGTTCTTGGATGGCCAACTTCCTAAATTGTGTCTGATGATCCCGACTTCCAACCAAGATGGCCGCCAAGCGAAAAATAGAAAAAAGGGGGGGATAAAATTAAAAAAAAATCTTCTCGGAAACTACTGAGCCAATCTCAACCAAACTTTGCTGAAATGATCCTTGGGTGGCCCCCTTCCAAAATTATGTCTGGCATTTCAGACCTCCGACCAAGATGGCCACCACAGCCGAACTTAATTTAACATAGGACCGACCCTATGGGAAATTCACATAAAAACCATTTTGTTTGGAACCAGTACCTCAATTAGAACCAAGCTTTGATGGAATAGTCATTGGATTGTCCTCTTCCAAAATTGTGTCCGGCAGTCGCGCTCTCCCACCAAGATGGCCACCACAGTGCAGTTGCGTTGTTATTGAAAGCAGTTTTGATCCAGGTGAGCGATAACAGGCTCCTGGGAGCCTCTGGTTCTATTGGGTCTTAGAACTGGATTGATATTTTGGTATTTTCTGTTTATACATTTTTCTATTGGGTCTTAGAACTGGATTAATATTGTGGTATTTTTTGTTTATTCAAATTTAGCTCGACTTTTCACAGAAAAAAAGGTAAGCTATTGTCATCACTCCGGCGTCAGCGTCAGCGTCTGGGTCGGTTAAGTTTTAGGTTAAGTTTTTGTCAGGCCATTTTTCAATAACTGTCAAAGGTATCCATTTGAAACTTGGAAAACTTGTTCACTATCAAAAGAGGAACTTATTACAACAAGACAACTCCATCCAGCATTTTATTTGAGTTATTCCCCCTTTTGACTTAGAATTTCTTCAAAAAATACAATTTTCCAATAATTTTGATAGGCATTGAAATGAAACTCAACATACCTGTTCACTATCAAATGGGGAACCCATTACAACAAGGCAGGTGACCCTGTGATTTGTATATCCAGAGTTATCTGCCCCTGTTTCGACATAGTACATAGAAATTAGGGATATTTTTTTAGTATAATTAAAATTTCTCAATAACTATCAAAGCTATTAACTTGAAACTCAATACACTTGTGGAAAGTGTTAACCCCAATCTGTTGACAAGAGAAGACAATTCCATCCAGCATTTTATTTGAATTATTCCCCATTTTTGACTTAGAATTTCTTCAAAAAATACAATTTCTCAATAATTATGATAGGCATTGAAATGAAACTCAACATACCTGTTCACTATCAAATGGGGAACCCATTACAACAAGGCAGGTGACCCTATTTGCTTATATGACCATCATAGTTAGAAGTATGTATAACTTTGTAAATTGCTTGCAGTTTAATTTCAGATACGAAAAAGTCGAGCGTCCAGCACCCGTGGGCGGTGCTCTTGTTCTATTGGGTCTTAGAACTGGATTGATATTGTGGTATTTTTTGTTTATACATTTTTCTATTGGGTCTTAGAACTGGATTGGTATTGTGGTATTTTCTGTTTATGCATTTTTCTATTGGGTCTTAGAACTGGATTGATATTGTGGTATATTACGAATTTAGTTTGCTACACATATATTCATTGGTTCTTCAGCCCTGAATGTCAGCATATATTCGGAAAACAGACAGGGTATATATTTCAGTCCCCAAAAACGATTAAAACATGAAACTGAATCAATGGTATAATACGGAATAATAAATGTATTTTTACTAAATTAAATGCTGTTTTTATACTCAAAACGGCTGCATGAACAAAAAAATATTACAACGGTTAATTCCGTCACAAATACCTGATCAATTCAGCAATCTCCTATGTTCCACGACTGTACCATAGCAAATAAGCAAAATGTTGAGCCTTGAAAACTTTGTTTTGTCATGTGATATATTAATGTTTTATTTATAAAGTTTATAAAATTTACTCCATATGAAACTGTATTGATTTAGAAATTTAGTACAGTATTTTCCTTCATGAAACACCCTATGCATGAAATATGACGTGACACATATTTTGACGTCATTGAAGAATGACGTCAAAGGTACGGAAACGGACATCTAGAGATACGATAAAATGAAAATAAAAGAGGCAAATTTATTTAATATGGTTGGATGTTGTATTTTAAAAAAAAGGTTAAATACGTAATATATCTGTTATTCAGCTATCAGACAGGGTATATAATGTGACATTATATACCCTATCTGATAGCTGAATAACATATCATATTCTGTTTATACATTTTTGTATTGGGTCTTGGAACTGGATTGATATTGTGGTATTTTCTGTTTATACATTTTTCTATTGGGTCTTAGAACTGGAATGATATTGTGGTATTTTTTGTTTATACATTTTTCTATTGGGTCTTAGAACTGGATTGATATTGTGGTATATTACGAATTTAGTTTGCTACACATATATTCATTGGTTCTTCAGCCCTGAATGTCAGCATATATTCGGAAAACAGACAGGGTATATATTTCAGTCCCCAAAAACGATTAAAACATGGACGGCAAAACATTACGCTTCACTGAATCAATGGTATAATACGGAATAATAAATGTATTTTTACTAAATTAAATGCTGTTTTTATACTCAAAACGGCTGCATGAACAAAAAATATTACAACGGTTAATTCCTTCACAAATACCTGATCAATTTAGCAATCTCCTATGTTCCACGACTGTACCATAGCAAATAAACAAAATGTTGAGCCTTGAAAACTTTGTTTTGTCATGTGATATATTAATGTTTTATTTATAAAGTTTATAAAATTTACTCCATATGAAACTGTATTGATTTAGAAATTTAGTACTGTATTTTCCTTCAAGAAACACCCTATGCATGAAATATGACGTGACACATATTTTGACGTCATTGAAGAATGACGTCAAAGGTACGGAAACGGACATCTAGAGATACGATAAAATGAAAACAAAAGAGGCAAATTTATTTAATATGGTTGGATGTTGTATTTTAAAAAAAGGTTAAATACGTAATATATCTGTTATTCAGCTATCAGATAGGGTATATAATGTGACATTATATACCCTATCTGATAGCTGAATAACATATCATATTCTGTTTATACATTTTTGTATTGGGTCTTGGAACTGGATTGATATTGTGGTATTTTCTGTTTAAACATTTTTCTATTGGGTCTTAGAACTGGAATGATATTGTGGTATTTTTTGTTTATACATTTTTCTATTGGGTCTTAGAACTGGAATGATATTGTGGTATTTTCTGTTTATACATTTTTCTATTGGGTCTTAGAACTGGAATGATATTGTGGTATTTTCTGTTTATACATTTTTCTATTGGGTCTTTTTTTTTTCTTTTTTTTTTTTCTCAACTGCAAAATACATCAATACAGAATAGAGTACAATAATATAATAACATATAAAACATCATACAATCTATATAGTAAAGTACAATTAAATCTTCTTACAATATTTTCCAATATATAATCATATGTATATTGCAGTGGAGGATTTTTTTTTTTTTAGAATATAAAAGATGAGAAAAGAGGTATTTTGCAGAGTTTAAAATTGTATACTATTGATATATGTGATAAATATTTTTTTGTATAATTAGGAAAAAAAGTAGATAAGAATTTAATGTATTTTTAAAAAGAAAAAAAAAAAAAAAGAAGACATTGAGAAGATGAGATTGTACTTTATATTGGCATTTATATATAAAACTTTTATGGTCTGGCCTGGTGCAAACAATCAATTGGACTATACAAAAGTATTATTTGGATGGATCAAACATTCATATTGTTTTAATTATCCTGTAATGAGTATACTATAAAGTATACTATAGTATAGTAAATATAAACAAGAAAAGTATATTTAGATAGACTATATCAGTTAGTATTTAGTGGTGTCTCTATGGAAAGGGAATTTACATAAGAATAAAAACTATGTCAACAATCCTCAAACAGTTTTTCAAAAGTACTCCAATGTAATTGAAATTCTGCAATTCTTTGATTTCGGACAGCAATCATTTTTTCAGTTTTATATAAATTTATCAAACAGGCTTTAAGCGAAAGAAAGGATAATTTTTTCTTCAGACACCTGTTTGTATATATATAGTATTTTATGTTTAGTAAAATGGCATTGTATACATCATCTTTATATACTTTATCAACATCCCCAAAAATTAGAGTCTTCTTTAAAAATGTTTGGTTTATGTCTTTGTCACCGAACCAAGAATGTACTTGCCCTAGAAGATTTTGTACATTTTCACAACCCCAAAAAATGTGTTCAATGGTTTCATTTTCCTTTTGGCAAAAATTACAATTTGCATCATCAATAATTTAAATTTTTTTCAGGAAATAATTAGTAGCCAGAATATTGTGGTTTATTCTAAATTGAAACCAATGTAATTTTGTACATGCTGTAGCTTTAAATGGGAGTATATAAATTTGTTTCCACTCATTTGAATTAATATCAAAAACTGTATTCCATTTTCTTTGAGATGAAGGAACACTACTGTTTTTATTTAGAATTGTGTACATATCTTTTGAACCTTTAGAACTTCGAAAAATATTTTGTAGAGATGATGGGACAAAAGGAGTCTGTAAATTAGATGATTTGTCTCCATATGGATATAATTTTAGCATTTGTCGTAAAGAACTAATAACCCCATTATATTGCAGAAAATTTACACAAAGTCCAAATTTGTTTGAAAACTGATCTAAAGTCAGAAAAGAACCATCATCATTGACAAAATCGCTAACAAACTTTACACCCCTATTGAACCACTCTGGATAAAAGATAGTTCTTTTGTCAATTTTTACCTGTTTATTCAACCAAACTGTATTGGCAAGAAAGTTTGTCCAATCTTTGTTTTCTTCTTTTTCAATAACAGATTTCCAAGCATATAATACATCCTTCCAAAATTGATTTTTTACACTTTCTATTACTTGTTCTATATATCCACTACCGCCACATGATAGTTTATTTATATCAATTGATGACATAAAAATATTCTGCCATTTACAATTGTTGAAAAAGAGTCTCCTGATCCATGTGGACTTCAAAGCCAAAATAAAAGAATGTATATTAATCATCTTAAGTCCCCCCTCTTGATACTTATTTTGCATGATATCCTTTTTCACTCTATTAACAGATGATTTCCAAATAAATGTATATAACATAGCTTCAATATCTTTAATAATTTCTATACTAGGGTTTGGAAGTGCAATAAAAAGATGGTTAAGTACTGGCAGAATTAGTGATTTAACCACAGTAATCTTACCTATAGGAGTTAAATTTCTATTGTTCCACTGTTTAAAGAGTCCTTTCATTTTTTTAAAATATTTTTCATAATTGATCTTTGTAATTTTAGAAATATCAACATCGAAATTTATTCCCAGAACAGTAAACGTAGATTTTCCCCAGGAGAGATTCCAGTTTTCACATAGTCTATCACTGCTGTATTTTTTGCTTCCTATCCAAATAACTTGTGTTTTTGAAAAATTTATTTTAAGGCCTGATATCTTTTTGAACCATTCCAATTCCAAAAGTGTTTCATTTAATGATTCTTCTGATCCATCCAAAATTACTGATGTATCATCAGCGAACTGAGAAATTTCATGTTCTGAGTGCAAGACTTTAATTCCTTTTATTTTAGGGTTTTCTCTTATTTTTATAGCCATTATTTCAGCACATAGTATGAATAAATAAGGGGACAACGGATCCCCTTGCCTACAACCTCTCTCTATGCGAAAAAACTCAGATAAATTCCCTCCCTGATTGACTGCAGATTTAATGTTGTTATAAAACGTTTTAACCCATTTTTGAATAGATTCCCCAAAATTGAAAAATTTTAAAATGTTATTAAGAAAGTTCCATGATATTGAGTCAAAAGCCTTCTCAAAATCTATTAACAAAAATAAACCAGGTATATCATTCTCCTCTGCATATTCCATTATATCAAACACAAGCCTAATATTTTCCCCTATGTACCTACCTGCAATAAAACCAGTCTGATCATTATTAATTAATGTGGGGAGAACTTTTTTAATTCTATTTGCTATCACCCCAGACCCTATCTTATATACTGTATTCAACAATGAGATTGGCCGCCAATTTATTAGAAAACCTCTTGATTTGTCTCCCTTTGGTAAACATGTGATTATACCTTGTTTTTGTGTAACAGATAAACTTCCTAAACTATACCCATAATTTAAAGAACCAATAAAAAAAACTTTCAGATCTTTCCAAAAAAACTTTAAAAACTCTGATGTTAACCCATCTGATCCAGGACTTTTGTTATTTTTCATTTTTTTCAAAATTTCCCCAGCTTCAAAGCTCCCAATTTCCCCTTCTAAATTATCTTTTTCTTCTTCTGTGAGTTTTCTTATACTTGCCCCCTTCAAACCCTCCATTATATCTTTAAGACTACAACCTTTATCTTCATCTTTATTTTTGTACAAATTTTCAAAAAAATATTGTACTTCTTTTAATATCTCCTTCTGATCTGTAACAATTTCCCCATTATCTTTTCAACTTTTGGAATTATCTTACTGGTATAATTTTTAGACTCTAGCCCAAAAAAATATTTTGTTGGCTTTTCTCCTTCATCTACCCATTGAGCTCTTGATCTTACTAACTTACCTTTCATTTTTTCATTTCTAAGAGATTCCAATTCATGCTTTTTTGTTTCTAAATTTTCAATTGAGTTTTCAGTAACATTTTTTTCAAGAGTAGCAATTTCTTCTTGAAGATCTCTAAATCTCTGTTCCTTAATTTTTTTTATATAGCTTGCAAATGAAATTGTTTTTCCTCGTATTTCTAAAAGTAACATTTCCAAAAACAGTTGAACGTTAATAGTAAGTTGCAGTTCATTATCATCAATTTCTTGAATTTTATCCCTATTATAGATTAATGCTGCATATTGCTTTTTCAGATCAATGATTTTTTTCCCTTACAATTTTGCTGTAGTCCTTTTCGTATAATAGTGAGTTGTTAAACTTCCACAAGCCTTTACCTTTATTGAAGGGATTAAACACAAGGCTTAAAATAATCATTGAATGATCAGATCTGTAACTTGGATCAATAGTACAATTTTTTAAATTAGTAAGCATACTTTCTGTAAAAAGGAAAAAATCCAATCTAGCCTGTCTAAATGGATTTTTTTTCCTCCAAGTATAACGAAAACTATCTGAATAAAGTTGCATATAAGGGTCTATTAGACTTCTTTCTTCAATTAATTCTAAAACCTTCTCTCTCGACTTTGGGTTATTTACATGCAAATAGTTACAGTAATCTAACTCTGGACATAATACAAGATTGAAATCACCACAAATTATAAAATTGTCATTTCCAAATTCCTCAACTATTGACATGATATTCTCATAAAATTGAGGATTATCATCATTCGGTCCATAAATAGAAACAAGTGTAAAGTTAATTTTGTCAACATTAATATCTAAAACAAGATAATTCCCATTTATGTCTCTTTTCTCTTTAAGAATATTAAATTCAAAATTATTGTTAAAAAGAATAGCAGTACCCCTGGCATTTGATGTAAATGAGCTAAAATAACATTTATAATCCCAACTTGATCGTATGCTCTTTTCATTTTCACAAGTAAACTGAGTATCTTGTAGACAGTAGATGTTGCACCGCTTTTTTTTTAGATAATTAAAGACATCTGTTCTTTTTACAATGTTACCGAGTCCCTGACAGTTTACTGAAAGAATTCTTACACTAGCCATTAAGTAATCTTATAACATAACACACTGATTGATTATCATAAATAAACAGACAATATACATAAATTCTGCACCAGACCAACCAATATAATAATAAGTACACAAAAATGAAATTAAAAGTAGTACAAAAAGAAAGAAGACAACAGAAAAAATGTAATGAACAGTAGTACAAAGAGAAAGAAGACAAAAGAAAGAGACAATAAAAACAATGACTGTAATCAAACATGGCTACCAAAAGCTAAACAACATAATATATTGCAATTTTTACAGTTATAAATTATATCCTTTTAATTTCATATAGTATCAGCAAAATCAAAATCATACACATCAATATTCTGTTTCATTCTGTTAAAATGTAACTGGTAAACAAAACAAAAATTAAATAAGTTATCAGTATTATACATATCATTTCTATTATATTTATCAATTAAGATACAAGACCAACACTGAATTCATACCCACTCTACTCACTGTTGTTCCAAACAATAGATACGACCATACCCTGAGCAAGTCACACATGCAGAACATCTACTACTTCAATTTAAGATTCAAAGATTCAAGGTGGCAAACAACTAGAGAAGGCCACATTTAATTATATGAACTATAACATGTAGGATTTTCACCCATGTACAATGTACCATTAGTGTTTCAGTTGTGGGAAAATCCACAAAAAAAAATCACCTATCAAAAGGAGGTGTGCAATTATTTCATGCAGCCAGGCCAGAATATAAACTACATCAATTCTAGATCACAAAAAAACAGTTACTGCCCTTGTTCCAGACAACAAACCAATAACTATGTTCAACATGCTGGAAATACACACCCCCCCCCCCTTTTCCAATGCACATCTTGAATCTATCCACAAATACATGAGTGGTTAACACTGGGTACATTAGAAAAGTGATGAACAAAACTAAAGGATCATTAACAATTACACAAACTAATGTTTCAGTGAACAAACCAACAAGTTTAATACACATATATTACATTTTTCTATTGGGTCTTAGAACTGGAATGATATTGTGGTATTTTCTGTTTATACATTTTTCTATTGGGTCTTAGAACTGGAATGATATTGTGGTATTTTCTGTTTATACATTTTTCTATTGGGTCTTAGAACTGGAATGATATTGTGTTATTTTCTGTTTATACATTTTTCTATTGGGTCTTAGAACTGGAATGATATTGTGGTATTTTCTGTTTATACATTTTTCTATTGGGTCTTAGAACTGGAATGATATTGTGGTATTTTCTGTTTATACATTTTTCTATTGGGTCTTAGAACTGGAATGATATTGTGGTATTTTCTGTTTATACATTTTTCTATTGGGTCTTAGAACTGGAATGATATTGTGGTATTTTCTGTTTATACATTTTTCTATTGGGTCTTAGAACTGGAATAATATTGTGGTATTTTCTGTTTATACATTTTTCTATTGGGTCTTAGAACTGGAATGATATTGTGGTATTTTCTGTTTATACATTTTTCTATTGGGTTTTAGAACTGGAATGATATTGTGGTATTTTCTGTTTATACATTTTTCTATTGGGTCTTAGAACTGGAATGATATTGTGGTATTTTCTGTTTATACATTTTTTTATTGGGTCTTAGAACTGGAATGATATTGTGGTATTTTCTGTTTATACATTTTTCTATTGGGTCTTAGAACTGGAATGATATTGTGGTATTTTCTGTTTATACATTTTTCTATTGGGTCTTAGAACTGGAATGATATTGTGGTATTTTCTGTTCATACATTTTTCTATTGGGTCTTAGAACTGGAATGATATTGTGGTATTTTCTGTTCATACATTTTTCTATTGGGTCTTAGAACTGGAATGATATTGTGGTATTTTCTATTTATACATTTTTCTATTGGGTCTTAGAACTGGAATGATATTGTGGTATTTTATGTTTATACATTTTTCTATTGGGTCTTAGAACTGGAATGATATTGTGGTATTTTCTGTTTATACATTTTTCTATTGGGTCTTAGAACTGGAATGATATTGTGGTATTTTCTGTTTATACATTTTTCTATTGGGTCTTAGAACTGGAATGATATTGTGGTATTTTCTGTTTATACATTTTTCTATTGGGTCTTAGAACTGGAATGATATTGTGGTATTTTCTGTTTATACATTTTTCTATTGGGTCTTAGAACTGGAATGATATTGTGATATTTTCTGTTTATACATTTTTCTATTGGGTCTTAGAACTGGAATGATATTGTGGTATTTTCTGTTTATACATTTTTCTATTGGGTCTTAGAACTGGAATGATATTGTGGTATTTTCTGTTTATACATTTTTCTATTGGGTCTTAGAACTGGAATGATATTGTGGTATTTTCTGTTTATACATTTTTCTATTGGGTCTTAGAACTGGAATAATATTGTGGTATTTTCTGTTTATACATTTTTCTATTGGGTCTTAGAACTGGAATGATATTGTGGTATTTTCTGTTTATACATTTTTCTATTGGGTCTTAGAACTGGAATGATATTGTGGTATTTTCTGTTTATACATTTTTCTATTGGGTCTTAGAACTGGAATGATATTGTGGTATTTTCTGTTTATACATTTTTCTATTGGGTCTTAGAACTGGAATGATATTGTGGTATTTTCTGTTTATACATTTTTCTATTGGGTCTTAGAACTGGAATGATATTGTGGTATTTTCTGTTTATACATTTTTCTATTGGGTCTTAGAACTGGAATGATATTGTGGTATTTTCTGTTCATACATTTTTCTATTGGGTCTTAGAACTGGAATGATATTGTGGTATTTTCTGTTCATACATTTTTCTATTGGGTCTTAGAACTGGAATGATATTGTGGTATTTTCTGTTTATACATTTTTCTATTGGGTCTTAGAACTGGAATGATATTGTGGTATTTTCTGTTTATACAATTTTCTATTGGGTCTTAGAACTGGAATGATATTATGGTATTTTCTGTATATACATTTTTCTATTGGGTCTTAGAACTGGAATGATATTGTGGTATTTTCTGTTTATACATTTTTCTATTGGGTCTTAGAACTGGAATGATATTGTGGTATTTTCTGTTTATACATTTTTCTATTGGGTCTTAGAACTGGAATGATATTGTGGTATTTTCTGTTTATACATTTTTCTATTGGGTCTTAGAACTGGAATGATATTGTGATATTTTCTGTTTATACATTTTTCTATTGGGTCTTAGAACTGGAATGATATTGTGGTATTTTCTGTTTTTCATTTTATTATATGGACTAAAACATACAATTTTTATACATTCTATGTGTGATGTATTTAATTATTTATATTGTAGTTGTTGTGTCTCGTAAGGCAAGATTCTTGGCATGGTTCCTGTATCTGAAAAAGAGACGAAAACATCGACAACAGAAGAAAGAATCAGAACGGCTAATATCCAGTAGTAGTGACGAAGATCTGTTTGACATGACTGATATGACTGAATTTTAACCTTTTAGTTCATAGATATTACATGTAGGGTTAGGGTCATCGTGCTTAACGCCACTTTCAACAATGTTTCAGTTATATTGTGGCAGTCAGTTGTATTGGTGGAGGAAACCGGAATACTCTGGAGAAAACCACTGACCTGTCGCAAGTCACTGACAAACTTTATCACATAATATTGTATCGAATATACCTCGCCATGAGCGGGATTCGAACTCAAAACGTTAGTGGTGATAGGCACTGATTGCATAGATTGCATATATCCAACTACCATACAATCACATCCACGGCTGCCCCTGATATTACATGTAAGCTTATTTAAGATATATATCTATAGATTGGTATACAGGATCATAAAAAAGAGAATTGGGTTGCCTCTACGATAGTACAGTAGTATGGTGGTTAGCCCACAAAAAGTTCAATTTTTACATGTATACATTTACCAGCAGACTTGGGGTCAATTACTTTCAAATGTAATCGATTACATTACAATTACTTTGCAATTTTCATGAATACATTACATTACGATTACATCAATTTTCAAATGTAATCGATTAAATTACAATCACTTTGTAAATGTAATCGATTACATTACTGATTACATTTAATGTCATGACAACCAATACATTAGTGTTTTATATTATTTTGTCTCATGTGCATCTGTCCAATATCTCTTCTTTTTTTTAATGTATTTCTTAATCAGAACTATCAATTACAATTCAGTTGTAATGTGATCATTACATGCAATAACAAACAGTACATTGTAAATTATTAACAGCAATTCTCATTTTCCTATTTTTCATAAAATATGTCTTCTCTTATTACTATATATGACAATATTGATTCCATCTTATACTATTAGTAAATATTATAACATACATTTGCACATTTTAATAATATATATATTACATAATTTCAACGTTGCACGACGTTTGAGCGCATTGGTCCTACATTTGAGCGCAAAAAATCCTACGTTTGACTGCAAAAAAATCCACGATTGAGCGCATTTTACCTTAGCTATTTACTTGAGAAAAAAAATTAGAATTATAAAACTTTTAAGAAATTATTATAAAAATGATCTTTAAAAATTTATTAAAAATGATTTTGATAATGAAAAAAAATTATCATAAAAATGATCTTTAAAAAATTATTAAAAATTATTTTGATAATAAATTTTTTTTAGGTCTTGACAACCCCGCTACAGTCATGCGCACCGAGAAGGGAAAACTTGCGTTTGAACAATACCGTAGGTTAGAGACAGGAGAAATTTCTAGAGCAACTTACATGAAGTCAATGGGGTTGAAATTTTCCGTAAGAACCAATTTGTAAGATTTTAGTGCTACTTTTATAGACATTTTTAAACATTCTTAAATCTATTTCATAGAACATTTTAAATAAATCCTATGATGTTTTAATGATGTGTTTTTTAGTGCTGTAATCTTTTATGATAAAGTATATATATTTTTATTTCTATTTTTCACATTTTTAGATATTAAATTCCCCAGGTAAACCATAGATAAAATGCGCTCAAACGTAACACACCTAAAATTGAAAATGCACTCAAACGTAGTGTGCCCAATTTCAAACATCCTGTGAAAGTCTATTGGGGATAATAAACTAGCAGTTAATTACCTGATAAAATTTGTAATTAAGGTATTATTTATGACACCAAATTATGTAACAATCACCATTACTAAATTTCATACCATTTGAATGCTTGTCCTTGATATATAATTCAGAAGATAAAAAAACAAAAATCATTCTGATTCTAAAAACTTGCTTAAAAATGTACATAATTTCTCAGTCTAAATATGAAAACTAAATCCTTGATTTATGTAAATAGGTTTAATAAAATACCAATTACAAGTTGCATAGTTACCCAAAAGTAATGAACAAATTATCATATAATCCAATATTAAAAGGAAAATCAGCACCAAAATAAAAAGCAGAAATATCACATATATCTGAATATCAAGATACATTTTTGTACATTAGAATATTCTTCAAAAAAAAAAAAAAAATTTTACAAATATTACAACTTGCTATTTATCAGTTAATTTGTAATATACATGTATGAACATATTTTGTTATTCTACTATGAGCATCATAGATAAATGTTTCTGAAAAATATAATTTACATTTTGCTTTATATAATATCTTTATTGAAATTTAAATCTCTTTTTAAACTTGTACAATGTATAAGAAATCTTCATGAGATACCTATGTTTTGGTTTATATAAAATATTTCTTTATCTTATGCGAATCATGAGGACATGGTGATAGTCTTTCATAGAAGCAATTTCATATATGAAATCTTGAAAGTTGTGTCAGATAATTTAAAATTTTAGAGCTTGTTGTGTTTTACACAAGCCGACAAACTGTTTTCACTGAATTTTTGAAACCCTAAAGAAATTGAAATTGAGATATTATTGGTTTGGATATCAAGTCTTTGAAGTCATAATTTATACTTAATATTTTTGTAGCTGTGCTAGTTTTGATTGTGAAAAATGGTGTAGGTGGGTGTCTGTTTTTCCTTCTTTTTTTTTATTTTTTACAGTTTATTCACTATCTTATTTTTATAAATAATTTGTTTTTGTTTTTATCTTTTCATTTCATTTACAAAATGTTCAGTGAGATTTCCAAATCAAATCAAATGAAAATTACTGTAATTTCTGAGTTGATTTTGACATTTTAAGATGATTGTTGAACTGTAGACGTCTATGTCATATTCATTCACCTTTAAGTTGTCTTGAAACTAACAATTTAAATTATCTGACCTGCAAAAGAAAAAAGAAGAGCTAATGCAAATGCTGCTCAAATAAGGGGCTACATTGCTCCTAGGTTGAAGTCATTGCTATAAAAAAAATTACAGTCCTCATCACAATCTGGTTGACTGTTACGAAATATTCATAACTCAAATGACAATGGATCTTTTCCTTCTTGTGTAGATTGTTTCTTTTCTCTATCACCGACAAGACTTTTATCAGACTTGACTGTATATGTGAGAACATGGCAGATGTCTTATAAGATACAGGAACTGCTTACCCTGAGAACATGGCAGGTGTCTTGTAAGATACAGGAACTGCTTACCCTGAGAACATGGCAGATGTCTTGTAAAATACAGGAACTGCTTACCCTGAGAACATGGCAGATGTCTTATAAGATACAGGAACTGCTTACCCTGAGAACATGGCAGGTGTCTTATAAGATACAGGAACTGCTTACCCTGAGAACATGACAGGTGTCTTATAAGATACAGGAACTGCTTACCCTGAGAACATGGCAGGTATCTTATAGGATACAGGGACTGCTTACCCTGAGAACATGACAGGTGTCTTATAAGATACAGGAACTGCTTACCCTGAGAACATGGCAGATGTCTTATAAGATACAGGAACTACTTGCCCTGAGAACATGGCAGTTGTCTTATAAGATACAGGAACTGCTCACCCTGAGAACATGACAGATGTCTTATAAGATACAGGAACTGCTTACCCTGAGAACATGGCAGGTGTCTTATAAGATACAGGAACTGCTTACCCTGAGAACATGACAGATATCATAAGATACAGGAACTGCTTACCCTGAGCACATGACAGGTGTCTTATAAGATACAGGAACTGCTTACCCTGAGAACATGGCAGATGTCTTATAAGATACAGGAACTGCTTACCCCGAGAACATGGCAGATGTCTTATAAGATACAGGAACTGCTTACCCTGAGAACATGGCAGGTGTCTTATAAGATACATGAACTGCTTACTCTGAGAACATGGCAGATGTCTTGTAAGATACAGGAACTGCTTACCCCGAGAACATGGCAGATGTCTTATAAGATACAGGAACTGCTTACCCTGAGAACATGGCTGGGTGTCTTATAAGATACAGGAACTGCTTACCCTGAGAACATGGCAGATGTCTTGTAAGATACAGGAACTGCTTACTCTGAGAACATGGCAGGTTTCTTATAAGATACAGGAACTGCTTACCCTGAGAACATGGCAGATGTCTTATAAGATACAGGAACTGCTTACCCTAAGAACATGGCAGATGTCTTGTAAGATAAAGGAACTGCTTATTCTGAGAACATAGAAGGTGTTTTATAAGATACAGGAACTGCTTATCCTGTGAACATGGCAGATGTCTTATAAGATACAGGAACTGCTTACCCTGAGATCATGGCAGATGTCTTATTAGATACAGGAACTGCTTACCCTGAGAACATGGCAGATGTCTTGTAAGATACAGGAACTGCTTACCCTGAGAACATGACAGATGTCTTATAAGATACAGGAACTGCTTACCCTGAGAACATGGCAGATGTCTTATAAGATACAGGAACTGCTTACCCTGAGAACATGGCAGATGTCTTACAAGATACAGGAACTGCTTACCCTGAGATCATGGCAGATGTCTTATAAGATACAGGAACTGCTTACCCTGAGAACATGGCAGATGTCTTATAAGATACAGGAACTGCTTACCGTGAGAACATGGCAGATGTCTTATGAGATACAGGATCTGCTTACCCTGAGTGAGCAGCTGGATTCATCCCCAGTTTTTGGTGGGGTCTATTATGCTTATCTTGGTTTTCTGTATTGTGTTGTTTTTTGTTGTGTTTGTCTTCATCCTGTGTCTTGTGTGCTCAATGCTGCCAGTTTCTCTTGATTGTCAATTTTTGATTGCCCCTTCAGTTTTCTCTAAAGTAAGGCTCCATTTACTGTGGTCCCCATCTTATAAGACCATCTTTTCTACAAAGAAAATTAGATTTAGCAGCATGAACCCCACTAAAATTGGGGATGAACTCGGGTCTTCAACAGAAGGGGTACCAGTTCCTGCTTCACTAGTAGCACCCATCATGTACAAATTCTGATTTTAAGTCATATTTGGCAATAAATTATGGATGATGAAAGAAGGACAGGATTGTCAATATAACAAATGGAATATAATTGTTGTCATCTGTGACACAAATATTCAGTAATGGTTAACTAAGTCATGATGGTGCCATGAAACGTTCGAAGTGATGACTTCAACTTTACTATTGTGATCCCTTTGTACAGTAGGCAGCAAACCTCTATCAAGGAAATCCTGTTAAAAACACAAGCTCTAGAATATTGTATAAACTGATTGACTGAACATTTAGGTATCAGTAAATATAAAACCTTTCTGTTCACATTATACTTACTCCAGTATGGCCAGTCATTGCTTTGTTATTGACATGTATGGATCTTACATGTATGAGGTATATTCACTAGCTATAACAGGTTTTGATTTCACAGCAACATAAGTTTGAATTTTATATAAATCTACAATTCCATAAGACAACCGCATAAACCAGTACACAAAAAAGGGTACTTGGTTGGTCAATTTGAATATTCATGTTATAAAAGGGTACTTGGCTGGTCAATTTGAATATTCATGTAACAAAAGGGTACTTGGTTGGTTAATTTGAATATTCATGTAACAAAAGAGGTACTTGGTTGGTTAATTTTAATATTCATGTAATATTTGAACCCATTCTTTCAGGTATCTAGATTTTGTTAGTTAGGGAGCTTTGACCTCACTGCCAGTAATGTTTTAACCAAACCTTTTTGTATATTTACAAATGATGTACATTGAAATAATCACAGTCTATATGTCAATTCATAGTATTAATGATAATATATGAATGAAATTTGTTGAACTTGCTTTATTCTTTGCAAATGTTACATATGAACACAAAATATTGAATGGAATATGTTCCTGTCTTTTTTATGCGATCATTTCCGCTAATGGTGAGGTGTGCTCGATAAAACATTATTAATAGAGTTTGTCAGTGACCTGTGACAGGTCGTTGGTTTTCTCCTGGTACTACATTTTCCTCCAACAATAAAACTGACTGCCACAATATAACTGAAATATTGTCGGAAGTGGCGTTTATTACCATAACCCTAACCCTGTCTTATTTTTTAATTATTTTTGGTGTATGGTATAAACATAAATTATTTCAACTTTCCTCATTTTTCAATTGTTGTATTAGATCTAGAGTTATCTCTGTTTGAACATTTATCTACGCAAATCAGTTATTTTTTAATTGTGTAAAAACACAGAGTGAAAACACTGTGCAAGCCTTCTTTGATAACTGAAGTTCAAATTTAAATAGGGAACAGATATTTTATCTACCACCGCCAATAAATAAGATAGATATTCCTCATTAAGTTTGCATTAACAATACTATTTTTGTAGTAAATGATCAGCTGTTATTGAATATGAAAAATATAACATAATCATAACCAGCTGAACCAGGATATTCAAACCATGAATCTCTTTTAAAGATATTACAGAAATGCAAATGTACTTCTTAAAATAAGAAGGCCACTTACACTTGCAAATATATGCATATTTCTGTAAAACCTGTTTTTTTTAAATTACATTTTATTTAAAGCTCAGAGCTACTTCACAAAAGCGCTTTCAGTGCTTTGATATCTGCAATGCGTTCAGGGTTGCATCTTGGGGTGTCATTGAGCAAATTTACCTTTAATTTGACAATGCATCCCATTTTATAGAAAAGGAAGGGCACATCGAGCACATAAAATTCTCCTTTGTACTCATTTTATAGAACTTTGTGAACATAAATTCTCATAAATTGTCTGGTCTGTATGTAATTAAACTCAACCTTTTTATTATGATAAAGTGGACATTTGACTCCTTTTTGCTAAATCCTAGATACACCATTGCCTGTAATATCTCAGTATATCTATTGGTGGAAGGTCTCTTTCAACTCATATTTCAGATTTTCTTATGTTATTTTATTTATTTTGAGATTATAAAGTGTTGAAGCAAGTATTGATGTATTCATTTTTTTCATGACCATTTTTGTTACCAAGCTATTAACTCATATTTTCATACATTATTAACATTAAATGAGTATTTGAGGAGTAAAAACATATATATATATAATCAAAGGTGATAATATATAAAGGTAGATTCTTATAATCATTAAAAATTAATTATTTAGCATCTGTTACATAATGTTTTGTAATTTATGTTTAAATTTATGTTATTAAATGTGACCAATGATAAAAAATGCCATATTTGTTGTGATTACTAAAATAGACTATTGTTATATAGATTATTGTTGATATTTACAAAAATAAAGGTATAGTTCTTATGTTGAGTCTTCATTCAAAGAAATGCAGGGTAGAAATTAAGAGCCCTACAAAGTTCTTAACTTGCATAGATGGCTAGTGTCGTCATCGAACATTTATATCTGTATAAAAACTTACAGAATGAGTTCAACTACTAAAAAGCATTCATCCTATATCTGGATATATGAACTGACAATAGGAAGGACGGACGAACTACATCACGGGTCATAACAATATTAAGTACAATTGCATATTATACATTGTAAATCTGATGGATTGAATAAATGTAATTGGTGTAAACGTTTGGAGATATCAAAGGGATTATAATCACAAGCTGTAAATCAGCGAAAAATGGACAATAAATTGATCAAAAGAAAAAGGTAAAGTGAGAAACAATGATAGACAAAACACCACACGTTGAATAGGAATATTATATACAAATATATCATGTTAGTGAGGGTTATTTGCGAAAAATACCGGTTGAGAGGAGAGGCAAATATCCCGAGCCGCTTTAGCATTTGACTGTCCTCGAAACCGGTATTTTTCGCAAATAACCCTCACTAACAGGATATATTTGTTTAATTCCGCCGAATATTTAACAGCCAGTAAAACAGTGGCATGCAAGCAGGTTCAGAACTTCAGACCACCTCGATCATTTGATTTTCAACTGAGACTTATAATCAATCTACGAAAACAGGAAAAATCTTTTCAAAGAAGTGACTAGAGTATAAATTCCGGAACAAATTCAAAAACCAAATAAATCACGGTTTTGCTTTAACATACAACACGCTAAATTTTTTTAATGCAAATGAATTTGAAATATATACATTTCAACGATTTCAAACATAACGGCTGACACTGTCGTCATTTTCTTTACTTTAGCGTTGGTTGAAAGAATAAACCCGAGTAATTCGAATAACATCCGTGACGCCATAAACTATTTAAAGAAGGGATATCGTCTCGAGCGGGATATTTTCCTATAGTACCGGGATATTTTTAGGCAAATATCCCGGCAATGATGCATAAGCTGAAAAAACGAAGAATTGGTAAAAGAAATACCCCTTTCATCAACCAATCAGAAGACAGCATTCTGATATAAGGTGGAATTATATACAAATATATCCTGTTAGTGAGGGTTATTGCGAAAAATACCGGTTGAGAGGAGAGGCAAATATCCCGAGCCGCTTTAGCGGCGAGGGACATTTGACTGTCCTCGAAACCGGTATTTTTCGCAAATACCCCTCACTAACAGGATATATTTGTTTAATTCCGCCGAATATTTAACAAAAATAATGCAAATGAATTTGAAATATATACATTTCAACGATTTCAAACATAACGGCTGACACTGTCGTCATTTTCTTTACTTTAGCGTTGGTTGAAAGAAGAAACCCGAGTAATTCAAATATATCCGTGACGTCATAAACTATTTAAGGAAGGGATTTTGTCTCGAGCGGGATATTTTCCTATAGTACCGGGATATTTTTAGGCAAATATCCCGCCAATGGTGGAAAAGCTGAAAAAACGAAGAATTGGTAAAAAAAAATACCCCTTTCATCAACCAATCAGAAGACAGCATTCTGATATAAGGTGGAATTAATAATAATAACTTTATTGTCCTTAAACATATATAAACATGTCTGTGACAAATACATACAAACAAACAATTGTGTGTATGAAAAAACAAACAAACAAACCAAAAACAAAACCAAAAAAAGGACAAACTTAATGAGTTATTTATGTTGCAATAAGACTTCTGTCCTCAGTTCTAATGACCGTTTCAAATAGAAGCCAATAACTCTAACATGTAGGGAAGCAGGATTTAGTAAATATACTAACTTTTGTTCATCAGAAAAGTTTAAGAACAAAATTTCATTATCTAATTCAATATTATTAAACAGATTCTCTCAGATTCTGATTTACTTTACATTTTAAAATAAAATGAGCTTCATCTTGAATATATATATACTTGCTCTTTCGAAATATAGGAAATAAGGTTCAATTCAAGCATTTGAATTTGCAATGTTAATAATGAACAAATGATTAAAATGAAACACTTGCCCAATTACCAGTTAGGCATGTTTTACCTATAAAATGACTTACTGTTGTTTTAAGATCATGTTAAACAATATAATTCCGAAAACCAGTTTCCTTCAATGAGATGATAATGATGACTCTTGTACTAAACCAACACTGAAATGGATTTTAAGTCACACAGCAGTCCACATGTCTTGAAAATGTAGATATCTTATTTAGTACACATGACACGTATCAAATAAAGGATGGAAAGAGAAATAATATACAAGTCTTTGGGAGACTGAAAGCAAAAGAGCTTAAACAGCATCCACCGAGTTTACCTATGTCTGAGTTAGATTAACCTTAGCTTCCATAATAATTACATTACACAGGGGGCTACTTATGGAGCAGGAAATGCCTACCCTTCCGGAGAACCCGGTTTTTAGTGATGTCCTGTTGCTGGATCTTTAGTCATTAGTTTTCTGTGTAATGTTTTGTGGATCGTTGTTTGTTCTTTTCTCCTTTTTCTTTTGGCCAAGTTGTTTGTCCTTCGATTTACGGATTGTGATTACCCCTGTGGTATCTACAAAGTTTCCCCATCTTGTAAACCATGTAATGGCAGAAGCACTGACTCTTTGGATGACTAAATTAATAGCTCTATGTATATAATATATATATATATATATAAGTCTAGAAGATTGTGCAACGATACCGATAAAGATGTTACAAAAAATATATTGACAAAATATATTTTTTGTAACATCTTTATCGGTATCGTTGCACAATCTTCTAGACTCTATAATTTATTTTGTTTGTGCTGCATCGTCATGTCTCGACGATCCGTTACTCGTTAAGTTCTCTGGTTGGTAGATTCCCTTAGACTTTATATATATATATATACGTCTGAAAATTAAACCAAACAGTGTTAGAAT
This sequence comes from Bathymodiolus brooksi, assembly GCA_963680875.1. Lineage (NCBI taxonomy): Eukaryota > Metazoa > Mollusca > Bivalvia > Mytilida > Modiolidae > Bathymodiolus > Bathymodiolus brooksi. Next base: position 48,422,025 of record OY804580.1, on the reverse strand, counting down.
TAGATTTTAGAGCTGTCAAATTTTTGTTCTTCCCTCGACGGGATTTGAACCCACACCATTGATACACTGCAGCACCATTCGCTTAGCCTTACGTCCAGCGCCCTAGACCACTCGACCACATCCACCTCCTTAAAAAAGAGCTTCAATAGTCGTAGTGTTACCTTGTCTCGTAAGGAAAATCTAGGGATAGACGTAATACATGTGTTTAAGCGTGTGTAGATGGTACATATATACTTAATATTATAATTTGACAGCAATCTTAATATAACAACACCAAGTACACAAAACAAAGTGATAGAGAATTAAACACTTTGTTGAATAACAAAATGTTCGTCTTACCGAGGGACTTTATCAATGTCTAATTGAATATATATATATATATATATATATATATATATATATATTTATATAGTCCACCAACAGAGGTATCAATTAACGCAGTGATGTAATAAAAATGTGATGCTTAGTGAGCATGACACGTTTCAGCAATAGCTTAAAGCCTTTCATAAAGTGCGCTCACGGGTAAAAGATGGGAAGGCCAAATAATTTAAAAGTCTTGAGGGGCATGTATACCTAAGATCATACACAGGATAGCCAAACTTGGATGAGGTTCCCTATGCCCGAGGGAGACTGACCTTAGTTTTAATAAAAATTACATAATTTAGGAATGGTTTAATTTAAAAAAATGTATATAATACACCATGTCAATGCCGAAGCGTCAACTATTAACCAGGTGATACCATAGAGGACTTATATCACAGAGGAATATCAACCCAGTGCTAGTAATGAAAATGTAGATATTTAATAGTGTACACGACACGTTTCTGGAATAACCGTCATCATGCAATTCAAGACAAGTAATTCCATGGCAATTTTGCCTCATGTGACCAAACACGACGAAATACTACAGTATCCTCTAAATAACTCAAATACATAATTCGAGGATACAATCCACATCCCCAAATTGCAAGAACATGTAATTACTTTGAAGACTTTGGTTTAATTCGTGATGAAGCAACTGATGTTTCAACATATGAACAAGTCTCCGTGTGTGCAAGGTTTGTAGAAAGTAATGGATGTAAAGGTATTCTTCGTGAGGAACTTCTGGGTTTTGTGAATGCAAGCGAAACTACCTTTGAAAATCTTTCTGAACTGTTTTAACTAATCTTGTGAATTTCAGTATAGTTATTGATAATATGAGAGCACAAGGGTGTGATGAAGCAGCAAACATGTAGGATATCCATAGAAGTGTTCAATCCACTATTAGGGAAGGGATTCAAACAGCGCAATTTATTTTGCCATTAATGGTTTACAGTCATATTTAGCACAGTGTTGTTCCGATTACATCATTGTTACAGAGCATCTCCTGCGATTTGATAGAGACTTTGAGTGAATGTCAAACATTGATTCGACCTTTTGAGACAGAAACCTGTCATTAGTGTTTACAATACTTTATATGATGAAACTGTAGATTTAGCTGTGTAATTTGGTGTTGTCTAGTCTCAGCAGCGGACAACCGGTAGACAATGAAATCGTGCCAATCCACAGGTAGAAGACACCAAGGATTACTGGCGGATTATACTGTATTACCAGTTCCTAGATCACTTGTTAAACGAGTTAAAGGACCGTTTGGTGAAAAACGCAGATCGATATCTGGCACAGTTATTAATACCAACTAATTTAAACAAACTAAAACAGGAGGATGAATTGCATATTTATGATGCTTATTGGGAAGATCTGCAAACTCAGCAAGAGTTTACCCTTGAAATAAAAATATGAAAAGCAAGGTAGGAATTATATCCCACAGACCAGGTAAAACCTAGCATTCTTTGTGAGACATCGGAACTTGTAAGCAAAATTATATCCGCATCTCTATTGTATTGTGAAAATTGATCTTACAATGCCACCCTCTACAGGAACAGTCGAAGGATCTTTAAACGTTTTGAAACATGTTAAGACATTAACGCGCCACAATGTGACAGAAAAGACTATCAGCCTTGGCATTGCTACATATTCACAGAGACATTCAGCTCCCAATGGATGCAGTCGTAGACACGTTTAATAATATCAGACAAAGAAAACTGCTTTTGGCTTGATTGTGTGTAAACATCCATTACATTACTAACTTAATTAAAGAATATTAGTAGTTTTAGATATATTTTTGTGCTATCTATATATCAAACTTTCCATAACCCCGGTACCCCTATACCTTGGGTGGGTTTATGGTACTTAACGCCACTTTCAACAATATTTCAGTTATATCGTGACGGCCCTATGCCTTGGAGGAAAACCCAAAAGCCTCAGTACGTGTATTTTTAATAGCTGATTCCTACGCCACTGATGCTCAATTGTATATATAATATTTACCTATGTAATACATAGTACAGTTGACTCTCGTTATCTCGAATTCGATGGGACCATGGAAAAAATTTGAGTCAACCGTAGTTCGACTCAAGAGGAGCTACGAAGATACCGGAAGTGTGGTTTGTTTAACGACGAAAGGGAGACAACTCGAGCGAAATTTTGAAGAGCTAAAACGAGCATCGCATGTCCCTATTCTCGGAACGATTTTAAACATATTCGATGTTTTTGTTGCTGTTTTTTTCTCTCCGTTAAATTCTTTGAATCTTGTGAAACGACTGATAACTTCTAGATATCTTTTTTTGTGTGAATTAATATGTTTATCCGTTTTGTTTATGTTTTTCACCTGTTGCATTGTCATTAAACTTCACCCATCATGACATATTTTTCTTTGTGCAATACTGTTTATTTACAATAAATGGTGTGTTTTTATTATTCAATAAAGTGTAGAAGAAAACTATTTTTCTTTAATCAAAATTAATTTCCGACAAATAATTCAATAGATAAAACGCTTCCTTTGTGTACTTTTCATAATCATTGATATATGCCGGCCCAAGCGCACTTATTATGAATCGATAATTTTTGATTGTACACATCTAACCTGTGTCATAATACCAAGCCAATTCAAATATTATCACTAATTAATTTGACAGATTGTGAAATAAACATGTGAAATAGCCTAAGGTAAAAATGTCAAATTCAATGACCGGATGTTTCACCTGTGATCCGATTTTAATCCTAAAGTAATACACATGTTTTAACAGGTATATTTGACTTAACTATATTAATTATGTGACATGTGTTTACATTAGTATGTAGTAAATCTTTATTGTTTTAATCTAAAAGACATATGATGATCCTTTATAGATTTTTACATTTTACGTGTTGAATGGCTAAGTGTGCGACAGCTTGTTTAAGACAAAGTGAACCGTTGTACAGCAATATCACGGCAGGAAACAAATTACTTTTAATGAGGTGACAATGATAACAATTCTGTTACAGACTAACACGGGGATGGATTTGCATAGTCAAGCAATTTACAGTTCACGTATAAACAGGTAGATACAGTATCCTGACTCAGAGCCAGCCAGTCTTCGTTCTTACTCCTTAAAGTTTCATGCTTGGCGAAAAAGCAGAAAATACCAATTTGTACAAGGAGGATACCGAACTAAGGGTTCCTTAGTGGTTACGTTGACGTTGTATAGTGACCATAAGGGTAATGACTTGGTTAACCGTTACGGAGTATCTGTATCACACATGTTCAAGTCTATGTTCCGTTTGTCGTAATCACAATCAGGTCCTTTTCTCATGCATTACTTACCACTGGGTTTGTAGCAAGAGTAACACGACAGGTGGCACTAGTAGAGCAGGAACTGCACACTCTTCCGGAGCACATGTGTCCACCAACGAATTTTGTGGGGTTCTAGTTGCTCTATCTTTAGTTTTCTGTGTAATATTTTGTAGATTATTCTTGGTCCTTTTGTCTTTTTCTTTAAACTTTGCGTTGTCTCTCCTTCTTCGATTTACAACTTCTGATCACTCATTATTGGGCATTGAACAATATAACTTGATTTTGTTGATGAAGCATATTTTATTGCTCAAATACCACCAATGGAATCGGGTACAAGTTAATTAGTAGAGCAATTTTTAAAGTCAATAATTCAACTCTAAATACGAATTTACCAATATTTAACATTGTGTAAATGTAAAATTGGATATATACTGTGGTACATTGATTACAGGACCTGTATTTTAATCTACGTATGTCGCGGTCTTCTTGTGTTGAATGCTTTGAGGTGAGAGGAGGTTGTCTGTTTTTGAGATATTGGTGGAATTGTTGACGACCATTGTTCAAACATTTATATCAGTATCTTTTTTTTTAATTAAACGTCGTTATTTACATTAAACAAATACCGGTACAAGAAAGGAAATTTGAAAATCAGAAGCCGTAAATCTAATAAAGACAGACAATACAATGACCAAAGGAAAAGGTACGAAACGACAGACAAAACAATGACCAAAGGAAAAGGTACCAATAAAGGTAATAACAAAATTACCGAACTCCGAACAATCTTATAAAGGGAAAGTCAAAACTCATAATTATATAAACAGACAAAATCAGTCAACAACCGGAAAACTGTGAAAACCGTAATGACCCTGACTTGGTACAGGCATTTCTAAAGAAATGGTGGGTTGAATCAGATTTTAAGGCGCCAAACCTCCCGCTCTCATTACGGTTCAAAGGTTCCGGCTGTCACTGTAACAGTATTTAAATACAGGAACAAAATAGGTAAAATAGTTGTCAAAGCAGTACCATATTCGGTGACGTAAATGTCAAAAATATTTTTACGTCACACATTGACAAAAAAATTCTTGACATTTTGGTCTTCTTTATCTTTATACATTTTCACTATATGAAAATGCATCGCTTATAATTATTTCTGCAGAGACGGAATATATTTCGACAAGATATTGGTATCGGAATATAAACTTTTTAAGAGATCGAATAAGGCGAATCTTTTTATAGCCCTGGTCCAGTAGCCTGTTTCTCAGATGAAGATGACGTTTCAGGAAATCAGAATAATTGCTACTGGCCCTTGCATAGCGAATCAATTGCGAGATGTAAACACCATATGCAGGAGAAGCTGGTATATTGCTGCACATGTTTGGAAAATTTATGATTTTAAAATTGAAGTCGTCCCGCTTATCATAAATTTTAGTACTGAGTTGACCACTGTCGTCAAATTCGAGGTATAAGTCCAAAAATGATGCGGACGAAGCTGTATCGGTGGTCTCTTTAACTTTCAGCTCTGGAGGATATATCAATGGAAGAAATTCTGCAAATCTAGAATTATTGATAGATAAAACGTCATCAATATACCTGTATGTGAAATTAAAGGCTCTAGCCTCATGAATCTTCTTATCTTTTACAAGCTTTTGAAGAAATTCCGACTCGTATGAGTATAAAAATAAATCGGCTAGAAGAGGGGCACATTCGTACCCATTGGTATGCCGACGACCTGCTGAAACAGTGTCCCTCCAAAGGAGACAAATATGTTATCGATGAGGAACTCCAGCATACTGATCACTTGTTCCTCGGAGTAGCATGTTTTACCTTTATGAATTTTGTTTGAAAAATATGTGGAATTGTAGCCTAACACAACAAATTTTGAGCCATAGTTTCTATGACTAAAAGCTTTATGAATTGTTTCTTTTAAGCGGGTTTTTAATTTGTCATGCGGTAGGGTGGTATATAGAGTTGAAAAATCAAAAGTTTTGATGGAGGATACCTGAGAGAAAGATCTTGATTTCAGGTTATCCAAAAGATCTTTAGAGTTTTTCAAAATCCACATGTGATTTATGCCACTACGCGAGTAAACAGTTTCACAATATTTCTGTTGTCCCTCTTTTACTGTAGACAGAATCTTTGTCAGGTGAATAGACAATTCTTTCGTCGAACAAGTTGATGATCCCGCTATGTACCTTTCTTTGTATGGTGTCTTATGGAGTTTAGGTATCTAATATAAATAGGGTAAATCCTCAGACTCTTTACCAGAGGGAATGTTTAAAGAGGTCATGAATGATCTGTGGTTAGCTAGGATTTCATCTTTGTCGAACGAAGTTGGTTTGTATGTGGTATTACTAGAGGTGTTGCTATTTATGCCTAATTCCTTGATTAGACATTCGAAGTAATATGATTTACATACAAACACGATATTGTTGGACGCCTTGTCCACAGGAACGACAACATATTTGTCATGAAGAGAGGAAAGACACTTAACAGCTTCTTGGTCTTTAAATACAGACTTAGGTCGACTATTAACACAATTTTTTAGTTTGTGAATCCGACCTTGTACTAGAGACCTAATTGTTCTAACCCAGTCTGACAAGGACTCTAAACCAAAAGAGAGACAATACAATGACCAAAGGAAAAGGTACCAAAAGAGAGACAATACAATGACCAAAGGAAAAGGTACCACTACTCACAAAACTAAAGGGAAACATTAACCCAACTAAAACTGGGGGTGAACTCAGATGGTCCGGCAGGATAGGTAGTTCCTGCTTCTCTAGTGACACCCGTCATTGATTTGTCAATTCTTACAACATTTTGTACAAACATTAAGGGCATGCCAGTATATGTAAATATAAAACAAAGTTAAATGTATTTATTATCACAGATTTTATTTCTTTTTTTTAGAAATTTGTGGTATCTATTGCACTTGACACCTTACGGCACATTCTTTTCTCATCTGAAGGGATAATTCACAAGTCCATTACCATTCCTTCTGGCACTTCTTGGTACATCAGCACTTAAGTGAAGGATTCGTAAATTCTTTCCATATTTTTCGTATTTCCCTCTCATTATACCTATGTCCTGTAATACGTTTTCTGAAAACGCAACCCGTTGCTGTTGGTTTTCCATATGTAAATCCATAATCATAAAATATTTTCACATTTGCTTTTGTTCTACATATACCAGTGATGTAGATATCCTCTAACCAAAAATATGGCGTTACTAAAGTAGTATTGTATAACCTTTCAACTGCATCACCGGAAATGACGTATGAAGTACCACTGCAATATGACGGATAAACTGTTCCATTGAACATTCCTCTAGGCGTATACCATTTTGAATTTTTATTCTGAATAGGTTGAGCACCGGTAATTTGCATTCCTATAACAGTATTTTTTAGATTTCTAAGTTTTAAAACTTTTAATAAATATTCTATATTAACGAACATATCATCATCAGCTTTCAATGTATATTTTGCAGACGGACAGTATTTATATGACCATTTCAACATGGCGGCGGATTTAAGTGACAGATTCCTATATGAATCTAAGAAATCCTCCTGAACAATGTCATGAAAATGGCTACTTTCGTTATTTATCTGATTCTGAACTTGGGCATTTAATGTTTGACCTAACATGAATATGAGCTTTACTTCTTTGTTCGTTTTAACAACAGATCCCCACGTTTCTCTGATTGTCACCCGTCCCTTTAAATTGGCAGGAGCTACACAAACAATCACAATCAAATACACAGAACTGTTTGTAGAGTTGCAAATATTGTCTTCACGAATAAGGTACTTGAAGTTATGTGCATTAATATAACTTATAACAGGTAGAGGTGTTACAACATGTACTGGTGTTACAACATTTACTGATGTTACAACATTTACTGGTGTTACAACATTTACTGGTGTTACAACATTTACTGGTGTTACAACATTTACTGATGTTACAACATTTACTGGTGTTACAACATTTACTGATGTTACAACATTTACTGGTGTTACACCATTTACTGGTACAGGAGGCGGAATTGTCTTTTTCTCGTCTGTATAAATTGTATTATAATAAAAGGAATTTGAGATATTCTTAAAGAAGCTATCATCATCTAACATATTAACACTGTACGAGATATTCATATTCCATAAAATAAATAAGAAACTAGTTGTCACTACTAAGATTGTAAACACTTTTCTGTTGTTTCTACAGCAGTGCTGTTTAATGGGAGGTGTGGCCTCGTCATCCATTAGAATAAACTTTAGACATCTGTAAAAATAAGAATATATATATTAGACAAAATAGCATGGTACTTAATGGAATATATTATAAAAAAAAATATGTTATTGGTCTATCGTATATCTATGTATAAAATGTAAGGTACTGTTTTTCTTTATAACACTTTGTTTTCCTGCATTTCACATAATTCCTAAGAAATAGAACCCCATGCATTATCGCTGCGGTATTCAGCCTTTCTAACGGAGACCTCAGCTTCTTATGCTAAGCGAATTAAATACAAACCTCAAATCGCACTAAATATTATGGTAGGTAAAACGAGTGCCTCTTATTGTGAGAATGCGATGTTCATTGCACGCTAAGAAGACACCTTGCAGTTTTTGCCGAACAACAACTTGTTATAGTGGTCGTTTGTGACCTGTTGCAACTATTTCGGACCTAATCCATCGTATCTCATTTCAAAGCAATCAGAAAAGACTGTCTAGAAAAGACTTCTTTGACCTTGTATATATATCTGGTAAACCAACATGTAAGCATCTACTGAACTCTCTTCCAGCAAAGTAATACAACGAAATATAGGTATTTGAATTTATAATTAGTCAGGCAATTAGAAAACAACGTGCTAACTAATGTTGGTAACCGTTCTTAAACGAGTACACTGTTAGTTAAAACCAGGTATGTGTGTTCACTAACCAATGGAGTACAATTGTGTTCACATGGTGTTAATAGAATACGTGTGTATTTTTGGAGTACAATCGTGTTTAAACTGGTGTTTATGCTGTACATGCGTATTTAAATGAGTGTTTATTGAGTACATGCGTCTTCAAACAGATAGATAAGGAGTTCAGATGTGTTCGGTAAAGTGTTATGGAGTACATGTGTGTTTAAACAGGTGTTTTTGGATTACAATTGTGTCCAAACTAGTGTTTATGCAGTACAGGCGTGTTTAAATTAGTGTTGAACAGGTAGTTACATAGTTCAGGTGTGTTCACTCATGTGATTATGTAGTACGCGAGTGTTGAAAACATATGTATAATACGTGAATTACATGTTAGAGGTACACATATTCCACTTTTGATTCAATGAAAATTGTGTTAATTTCATGTCATGCTTTTTCAACGTATATTGTATGTCCATAACCTGTGTGGCTTGTAATTTTCTCCTGTCACAAAGAAATTGCATTTCTGAAAAGGCTAGTTGTAGACCTTGTTAATGTTTGAGTATATATACATATTTACTGCACATGACTAATTCTGTTGCCAAATTTTAATGTTTTTTTATCCATGCCATTGGCCAATAGACGTTGTCATAGTGGATTCCCGGATACTATCATTTATATAGAAGTTTATTCCGGATTCAAATCAATTTACTCTATTCAAAATTACAATCAATGTCTAATCATTTATTACCCACTGAATTAACATAGACGTAGGGTTCAATTTAACATGAATAATAAAATATCTATTTAATCTATTACTCACAAGTTTTCCATAGAACCATAAACATTACTTACAACAGCCTTCTTTTATAGAGTGTCATAAATTTTATAAAAGTGTTTTGTGATAAACTTTATATGGTATATCAATGCTATATTAACACATGAGATTGTATCTCCCGGATCACTTGCTTATTCACGCACTGTTTGGGTTCAAACAAGCTTGTAGCTTCTGATAAAAAACAAAAAACTTTTATTCATATTTCCATAGAGTTCTATGTCATACAATAAATCTTTAGAGACCGTTTAACACTCCATAATAGACGGAGATAAGAATACAGGACAACTTGTTGCAGCTCGTCTCTTTATGGTTGTCACCCGTGGTACTTTGCATGGCAAAATGTCCAAGCATATTTGTTGTGAATATTTTTTAAAGAAACGATGTGAAATTTATTCTTGCATCATTAGATTGACAAATGCATGTCTGTTATATGTGAAATATCTATCATAATCAATATAGCTATTGCTGACAGAATTCAATTAGGTATTTGAAGTGTTGTCGATGTAAATCGTCAGTTTGACTGTCAACGCATGTGTTTAACTGGCGACACGTAAGAAAGTGTATTCCAGTTCATTGAAAGTGAAGCCGCCTCAATGGTGTAATGGTTTTTCTCGCCTCTTTGTTCGAAGCTTGGTCGCATCAAACAAATGAATTTAAAATTCGCATGTACTGCTTTTCTTCAAAGCGCGCTTAGATTGTAGAGAGAAGAACAGACTGTGTGGCTTAGAATCAGGATAATGTGTCTGGTATCCAAGTGTAACAAAATGGTTATTTGCTAAAGACAAATCACCACTCACTAATTACATGTTATATATGCTAGTAACTGCATTAATTTATTATGGAACATGACTCATTGTCATGGCTGTATACTAAAGACCCTTTCTTAAATCAAGGGTTATACACCATATCTGTGGATCTTGTCATGGTTGTATACTAAAGAACCCTGCTTTAATTCAAGGCTATACACCATATCTAGAGATCTAGCCATGGCTGTATACTAAAGAACCCTGTTTTAAATCAAGGTTATACACCATATCTAGAGATCTTGTCATGGCTGTATACTAAAGAACGCTGCTTTTAATCAAGGTTTATACATCATATCTAGGGATCTTGTCATGGTTGTATAATAAAGAACCCTGTTTTAAATCAAGGTTTGTGCATCATATCTAGGGATCTTGTCATGGCTGTATACTAAAGAACCCTGTTTTAAATCAAGGTTATACACCATATCTAGGGATCTTGTCATGGCTGTATACTAAAGAACCCTGTTTTAAATCAAGATTATACACCATATCTAGAGATCTTGTCATGGCTGTATACTAAAGAACCCTGTCTTAAATCAAGGTTATACACCATATCGAGAGATCTTGTCATGGCTGTATACTAAAGAACCCTGTCTTAAATCAAGGTTATACACCAAATCTAGAGATCTTGTCATGGCTGTATACTAAAGAACCCTGTCTTAAATCAAGGTTATACACCATATCGAGAGATCTTGTCATGGCTGTATACTAAAGAACCCTGTCTTAAATCAAGGTTATACACCAAATCTAGAGATCTTGTCATGGCTGTATACTAAAGAACCCTGTCTTAAATCAAGGTTATACACCATATCTAGAGATCTTGTCATGGCTGTTTGCTAAAGAACCCTGTCTTAAATCAAGGTATATACACCATATCTAGGGATTTTTTCATGGCTGTATACTAAAGAACCCTGCTTTAAATCAAGGTTTATACATCATAGCAAGGGGTCTTGTCATGGCCGTATGCTAAAGAACCCTGTTTTAAATCAAGGTTTATACACCATATCTAGGGATCTTGTCATGGCTGTATGCTAAAGAACCCTCTCTTAAATCAAGGTATATACACCATATCTAGGGATCTTGTCATGGTTGTATACTAATGGACCCTGTTTTAAATCAAGGCTATACTCCATATCTAGGGATCTTATCATGGCTGTATACTAAAGAACCCTGTTTTAAATCAAGGTTTGATATACCATATCTAGGGATCTTGTTGTGGCTGTATAACAAAGAACCCTGTTTTAAATCAAGGGTTATACACCACACCATATCTAGTGGTCTTGTCATGGCTGTATGCTAAAAACCCTGTTTTAAATCAAGGTTTATACACCATATCTAGAGATCTTGTCATGGCTGTATGCTAAAGAACCCTGTTTTAAATCAAGGTTTGATATACCATATCTAGGGATCTTGTTGTGGCTGTATAACAAAGAACTCTGTTTTAAATCAAGGTTTATACACCACACCATATCTAGTGGTCTTGTCATGGCTGTATGCTAAAAACCCTGTTTTAAATCAAGGTTTATACACCATATCTAGTAATCTTGCCATGGTTGTATGCTAAAGAACCCTGTTTTAGATCAAGGTTTATACACCATATATAACATCTTGTCATGGCTGTATGCTGAAGAACCCTGTTTTATATCAAGGTTTATACACCATATCTAGGGATTTCATTTCTCATTATTTATCAAATATTATACCATTTCATTATATACTATTTAATAACAATAAAAGTAATTGTATGACTTCGATCAAAACTATTATCTCTCGCATATTGTTGACCGGTTAAAACCAGTTATTTATAGACATGTCATAACAAGTAAATTTACGCTCTAGTGGTCTGACAAGTTGAAAACATGAATCAAAATATTTAAATACTGTGCCTTTTGCAAATTTATGTGAATTACTCTTTATTGAAAGAAATTAGATATTGTTTATACTATGCTTGTTGTATATGACTATTGGAAAACAGACACGATGTAAACATATCTATATCATACTAACATTTCACCCCCTTCTTTTTATTCTATTACACATATCTCAATTATTAGGCAATAGTTTTCGTAGTAACCCATAATAAAATTATTGGATTTCCATTTGACTAAGAATATTCATGTGTATAACTTTAGATGTGGGGTTTTCCAGAGTTAGCCTCTGGGTGGGGGCTAACCAGTCGGGGGTTAACACATTGCAATAGGATTACTATAACCGGAAGTTGGGGGAGATTTCTGGCTTATGCCACTACTATCAAATTGTTGTTAGCCATATTGTGATTAATCACACATTTGCTTTCTAATTAGTTTTACTTACACAGTGTATTAGACAAATTGTTTTTAAGCGAAACCTTTTGGCTTGACCCACATGGGTGTATTATGTAAATAAAGAATAATTAAAGAATAATCCAAAGTAAATATTTGTTTAAATAAATTGAAGCTAGTTACTTCATTTCTTTCCTAAAAGGCAAGGGCAAGAGTAATTAAAGGGTGTGTCATTTTGCCATTCATGTCTTGTAGAATAATTCGGGTGGGGGAGGGGGGGGGGGGGTTATGTAGATAAAAATATGAAGATATATTTATTTTACGAAACACACAATTTTACAAAACTTTAGATATAGTTTATGATGAGCCAGTTCAATTATTGTACTTAATGATATAGTGAAATGGAATCTTACAACAATAGAATCCAAATTGTGTTCTGGAAGACATGGATCGGAATCTATTGAAGTGGGCTTGCCTGAAATAAGTGACATTTTGGGGACTACGCGCTATTCCCTATTTATCCTGCAATCAGTATATTTGCTGTACAAATATGCTATACGAATAATTGTTTGCTTTATTCGTACTAGACGAATAAACTTTTCGTACTATACGAATAAACTTTTCAGCCTACGAATAAACTTTCCTGGTACCCTGTAGCTATTTACAGTGGAGGACGCAGACAAGTATGAAACTGGTACTAATGTAACGCGGTCCACGAAGAAGACACCCTTGACAACATTTATGAAAGGCGAGGAATGACGCTTGTTTCTATCCCTATAGTTTAAATCTGACAAATTTTCCAACTTTTTTTACATTGCAGGATAAACACAATAAACGTACATTGTCTTTAAATATAAAATTCATTTGTACTCGCTGCAAAACAGGCCTGAAAAGCTCCCCAAAGTCTCGCTATTCTGTCTGTTTCTAAAGCTCGTACTAATAAATTTTATATTTAACGACAATGTACGTATATTGTATATATACATGTAAATATCACGGTTTACAAAATATCTTGATTGGATCTTAGGACATTTAACATACATGTCTTAGAATCGGATATTTTCACAGAAATCTACACACGTACACTGAATGACATTTTTCATACTGCTGTCAAAAACAAATAAAATAAATAATATTTATTTCCAACTTTTGAGAGATAGAAAAACATAATTATCAATTAAAATCGATCCCAAGTCTAAATCCAAAACAACAAACAGATCTAGTGAACAATTTTCCAGAACAAATGTTATCATTAGTCATTCTTCCACTTTTGAGGTTAAGAAAAAAGGTGGGGGGTCCTCGTCACGGTTCATCAACAGTATTTTTACTGATCAATTGAAGGCACGGTAAATAAATTCTTCTGATCACATTTCACAAAAATATGTAATCCAATGTAATTGATAAGGTATGTTTTGCTTTGCCATTTCTATGTACTCAGTAGTCGGGTATATTTTGTCAACAATTGAACGGTGGATGTGTCCAGTAATTCATGTAATATTGACATCGAGAGAAAAAACAACAACAAAGAACAAACACAGAAGATCACATTGGCAAAAAAGGTTCATCAAAACGTAGACGAGAGGCGTATATCATAAAGAATGTAAAATAAATATGACTGAACATGATTCACGGACAATATCCCCATCACGATTCACGGCAAAAAAAACAACCCAACACAAATATTGGGGGAAGGAAAATTCACTAATACGGAAAAACCAAAAGGACCTACCAATTTGTTCAATCACACCTCTCTTTAATTTACTTGCACTGTGCAACAAATTAAATCTGAAATCAGATCTGATGGAATGCATGTTTTTTTGCCCCCGCGACGAAGAGTCGGGGTGTATATTAATTTACCCCTGTCTGTCTGTCCGTCCGTCCGTCCGTCCGTTCGTTCGTTCGTCCGTCCTGATATAGATACATGATTTGTCTGGCTATCTCCTCCTACAGTTTTGGAGTTACAGCTTTAATATTTTGCAGAATGTTTATACACATAATGGAGGTGTGAATGTCCAGAGGATTTTGATTGTCTTCAAATATTCTTAAAATAACAGGTAGTTGGACTTAGTCATTTGTATGCCCCCGCGACAAAAGTTCGGGGGAGGAGATTTTTGTCAAATATTCACAAAATGACAAGTAGTTGGACTTTATTTCCTTCTTACTAGCTACAAAATGGAAACATGGTTTGAATGGCTCCTACTACAGTTTTTGACTTGTTTATAATTTTTTATGGTCAGGCGGGGGCATCAGTTGTGTCTTATAGACACTTCATTTTTAAAAAATCACTCCTGACAAAACAACTGTTTCCGTAATTATCAAGTGCTGGGGCATACTTCTTTTTCTGGTTTCTCCTCATTTTGTTTTGGTATAAAATTTATTTATTTACATTTGTATTTAAGATCTGTCTATTTATCTTAGTTCCTGTTATGTGTAATCTATTTCCAAAAAGGGGAAATGCTATTTTTGAAATTGAATAGAGGAAAACTTCATGACAACAAACAAAATATCTAATGTAATTTCAATAGGCGATCATATTTATCCACTGGATAAAACTTTATCCGTACCAAGTTAGACTGGGCAGAGTTGTCCAGGATAAATCATATTTGTCCAGTGTATAACTTTTGAACAACCACATTTATCCTGTGGACAGAAGTTGTCCAGGATAAATCATATTTGTCCAGTGGATAACTGGTGTCATCCTGGTTTGCCCACTTTTAATTACAGGTATAAATAAACATAGGGGGTTATATTGTTTTAACAATTAAAGTTTGTTTCTGAAATGTAGTTATATTTTTACCTGTATTTTAACTGTAAAATCTTGTAAAGAATTATATAATTTACTATTGAATTAAATGAAATATGCACATTTTAACAATAAATCTTTCACAAAATCTGTTGAAATATGCTTAATTTTAATAACAAAATTTGCAAAACTTATACAATTTTGACGAAATATCCAACAAATTTGACAAAATATGTATGATTTTGGTGAAATATCTTTAACATGTTTAACAAAATATGCATTTTTTTTTATAATTGGTAAAATTGTGACAGATAATTAAGTTAAATGCACGATACTTGGAGAATAAAACGAAATTAAGGTATCATTTAGAAATTATTTTTTGCACTTTATTGATTAATCATATTTTTTTTCAAATATATTTCATTTTAGAATTAAATGAATTAACAATTTGAAAATTGACTGTTCAGTATCCAAGCTTAATAATTGACATAATGTGAATAGTATTCTGCATCCAAGCTAGGATTTTTATGTTTCAACCACCAAAGCTGTGCTTTTGAAGCAGACCTTGCCAGCTTATCCAAGCTGTTAATTGTGTCAATTTGAGCTCTTCTCACAAAAATTATAATAGGAAGTTGTTTTTAGATTTGAATCATTCCTAACTCTAATCCTAACACACATTAGAATATATCAGTTGTGATAAAATACAGAGAATAACAACTCATGTGTCAGGACACAAGAGCCAAGACTTGAGGTGTATTAATGTATAAAAAGGTATTGTCAGATGTCGATATAGAAAGAATAGAAATAGTATCATTTTACATTTTTGTGGGTTTTTTTAAATCTTTTTTGATATGATACGCATTTCGATGCCAATTTTCTATTCAACTTTAAACTATCTATAGCGATAAAATATTAATCACTGAAAAGTATATATTTACATATATCAATAAAGTAAGCAAAGGAAAAAAAATACAGTTCTAAATAACTTTTCAAAAACTCAAAGTTTTATGAAATAAGAGTTAATTATTTTTTTTTCTCTCTAACAATATGGCAATCTGGCACAATATCCCTTTGGATAGTCGCCATCAAACCCCAAATTAATAATAATAAAAATAATTTGAATCATTCAAACCAAGTAATGGCAAACGCTCAACTTCAAGCACTTCAGAACGTCCAGAACAAGGTTGGCAGAGGAAATTTCGTTCTAGGAGGTCACCGTTTCAGAGTGAAGAAGAAACGCAACGACAGAGTTTACTGAAGATGTAGTATTCCAGCCTCTCCAGCAACAGTTAATACACATGAGAATCACCTAGTCAAATTTGGTCTACCTCACACCCACCCAGCCAACCATTGAAGAATGTTATCATTAAATAGAAAAATTACAACAATCCGAAGTGTGTCACTGTTAGTGTATCGTTTTTGAAGTAAATTTTATTACCGGGAGTTGTTAAAATCTTTTCACAAATAAACATTTCTGTCGTTTCTAAACATGCATTCAAAATCAAATTATTCACAAAGATTTTCATGTAGATTATAACCCATTAAAATGTGTCCTATTACTTATTTCTTATTAAAATTGTCAACTATCTCCTATGCAGCTGGTCCAGAAAGTCGAGGTCACCCGAGGACAGCATGGCTATATATCGATGTCAAGCGGCTTCCCAAGTTCCATTGTTCGTTGGATCAGCCTACCCACGAAAACCACGAAAATTGGTACCCCACGAATAAAAGTGATTTCACAGTAATTCATAATCTATTTTTTATAGAGGTATGCTAATATCAAATAAGTTAAGAATATTATTATCCGTTCCCTTCAGTTTTTTCAAGTCAAATTTCTTTACCGACACCTGTGTATATTGAGATAATTATGCTTACATGACAGACATTGTATATTCCTACTTGTTGTGGAAATCATTTTCAAACCGATACATACACAGTCCATGCCCAAAATGTCTATTGGTTTTTTTCCCCAAAATGTCTACTGCAAAATATTAGGTTTTTCCCAAAATGTCTAAACAGATTTTAGATTTTTTTATATGTTTACAATAATTATTTTATCACACATATTTCATTTTTAGAACATTTTTCATGAAAAAAATTATATAATTTACATATAAAATTAGATGTTTATACAATAAATTAAAGCCTTATTCAAGCTTCATTAAAGATAACTTTATTTTTTATTTGTAAAAGTGCATAAAGATCAAAGGATAGCATAATCATGATAATTGTTTATGTAAAATGTCTAATTATTATTTCAAAAAGACAACTGTTTTTACTATTTACATTGTACTCATTTGAATACTCAGCTTGTGCACATGTTTGATCTAAGAAAAAAATTAATTAAAATGCAAAAATTGTACTTTTCATCATTTTGCACAGCTAAATCATGGTACTTTGTACAGCAACTCATGGCATATTTTAAATAACATAAGAAAATTACCTGTAGACATTTTGGGAATCACTATTAATCAGGGAGTAGACATTTTGGGAAAAAATGTCTAATTAGCCAAACTTTACCTGTCGACATTTTGGGAGTAGACATTTTGGGATGACCCCACATACACACAGGGGCCAAATTCGTATTAAAGGTGTCCGAGCAGTAATTTCTAATAAAGTATATTAAGACCATTTAACCAAACTTGAAACAGTCTAACGTCACAGAAATGGCGAATTGATTAAGTCTTGTAAATGTTGTATATGTACATTATTTGTATGGATGTTTCCGTCGAAAGTAGGACAGAAAGTCCCAGGACAAAAGGTCACAACTGACATTTTTCGATAAAAGTCACAATTTGTAATCTAAAAACATCTACTACACTCACGGGCCAAAAGTATTTCGCTACAAAGATATTTCCCGATATATTTCATATAAAACCATTTATTTTCAAAGCATTTTCTTGAAGTCATTCCTTATCTGATTTTCATTTCATTTCAAATATTTGTTATTGATAAATCAATAGGATTGGATAACAGGCTATGCCTATGCAAATCCTCTCCAACAACAAGATGGAACAATTAGAAAACAATTTACATAAGACATAGAGCAATCTACCCATCATGTATGCATGCAATTCATCTTACCAAGCATAAACACATGTATATTAATAACAGAATCATACAAACAAAACAAAAAAGATTTTTCCCTTTCCTTGCTTTTTTTGTTAATAGGTATGACATAATATGTACCGTGACATCTGCTCGGTCATGCAATAATGTCGGTCATTTGTTTTGATTTACAATTCTCGCGCAGCACGAGACCAATGGCGTCATTCTGTATATTCATAGCGTACATAAACACAGAGGGAATACCTTTCAACGTCAACATTACAAGATGAGGTTAAAACAGAGAAGTTTGAATTGAGTAAATTCCATGCAAGTATGAAAGATCCTTTTTACTAATGTCTTTTTTTCCTGATCATTATGCTTGTTAAATATGTTTCCATCGATGGTATTGCCCAAACATTTGTATTTTTCCGGTTTGTTGACATAATCTACATCACAGTTCATGGCCGTTTCTGGAATGTAGGCCAAGCAAATAATCAAAATTTATAGCATAAATTGAACAGAGAATTAAATTAAACCAGACAGAAAAATGAGATTGTCTGGGTAAAAAAAACCCTGTCATTATTACAAATAGCATCAACAAAACTGTATTGTTACCACTCTGTGATAATAAATGTGATTAAAATAAATTGAAATCAGTCATTAATTGTTTTACCAAAATATGTCGGTCTCATAGATTGCATTGACAAAAGCAAAAACACCAAATTCACTGGATTAAATACTTTTTATGTGGGTAAGCAAGTTTAATATTTGCATCAAATAATTAATTTTCAAAACTTCAATTTCAAACTATTTAAGAAAAACATCTTTTGAAATTTTTCAGACAAATCAATTACACTGAAAAAGCTAAAATACTGTACTTTCTTAATCTGGTTTACTTTTTAAGTTTGGTTGGCCTTTGACAAATCATGTGCTTTATTGAACTTTGACCGACTTTATGTGACGTCATGCGACGCCATTTGGAAAAAGGGTGGTAAATAAATATGGGTCAGTATGTAATTATTATCGATCTTTTGTCCATGGAACTTTACACATGTGAGCAAGAATAGATGAGGAACATAATTAAAATGAAAAAAATGTTTACTTTTCAAACTTGAAAAAAATAATCAAACATTATCCAAAGACTGACCGACTTATTGTCATACGAGGATATATTAATAGCAGAATCATACAAAAAAGTTTGTTTTACTTTTTTTCCTCTTGTTAATAGGTATGATATGATTTGGAATAGCCAAATTATGGCTTTATCTTTAAGCTATTATTATTTATAATATTAATGATGATGAATTGGCATAGCATGATGGATAGACTGAACTTACATTTAACACACAATATATACAACATGTAAACTGAAATTATGAAATCAAAATCACTAATTAAGTGAGGTCCACCATATCAATATGAATTAACTCTTTTTCAGTATATATATTTATGATTGAATAAAGGGAATTTGGGAGAGATGGAGGAGGAAGAGACAAATAAGGAAATAAGGAGGGAAATATCTAAACAAAATAATGATTGTGATTGAGATAGGCAAGTACAAATTGGGTAAAGGGGGGGGGGGGGGAGACCTGAATAATTGAAAGATTTACAGCTATTAATTAGACTGAAAAATTTAAAGATTTTGGAGCTATATATGGGAAGACTTTTCAATGTTACATAACCAAATACAAAGAAAAGGAAAATTTATTGAATCATGTGATTCTTCTACTACCAGTATATCTGATTTGCATGAACTTGTTAGCATTAAATGCAGAAACAAATATAGTTTCTTCATCGCATAATTTTCAAATAATTTTATTTCTACTTTCCCTTAAGAGTTAATCTAAAAACAAAGCGTAATTTTTTAACCAAATCTTACTATATAATCATATAAAATTGTGAAGTCAAGAATTTACATTTGTGTTTAAACCATAAATGCTTGTAAATAAAAGTTCGAAAAAATTACATGAAGATATTAAAATAAACTCTAATAATTCTACTGTTAAAGGTAAAAATTTCATGAAAATCGGCTAAGGAATGACTTCATGAGAATGTTATGAAAAACAGTGGTTTTATGTGAAATATATAGGGAAATATCTTAGTGGGGAAATACTTTTGACCCGTGAGTGTATTATTTTAATGATTTACAATAAAAGCTTTATAGGACTAAAATCCAAATTTTTAAATATATAAGGAAATTTAAATTTATTGAAAAGGTATTTTTTAAATGAAAATGCCATATATTAAGCATAACTTGGATCATATATCAATTAAAAACAGACAGTTTAAAAATCGATCTTATAAGCATTAGCTTAAATAATGGTATTGTGATTGATATTTCTGTCATTAAAATCGTAAATTAATCAAACATAATTTGCAGTCTTACATGTAGCAATCAGTAAATGTCAAATAAACAAATAATAAAGACGTGACGGCTTTAAAGCAGAGCTTTTTGTCCGATAAAAATGGTGACTTTATGTCCCGTGACTTTTTGTCCGTGTACAGTTTCCGACAAGGTTATTTGTATGTGCACTGCATGAATGAAAGTGTCGGCCTTGATCATATTATACAAATGTGGTTTATCAAATATTCGGATTTTTCAAGAAATAAACTTTACTATCTATTGCAAATGTAAACTAACGCCTCGGAGATATTTCCCAAATTCTCCAACAGCAATAAATTACAGACAAACACATTTTTAAATTGCATTGTAGAAAGTCAATTAGTTAGTCTAATTGTTATATTACATGGAATAGTAAACGTGGGGGGGGAATCATTTTTTCAAGATAATTTTCGGAAGCTCTAGATAAGCAATTACCAATTTTTTTGAAAGCATGTATATATATTTTTAAATGTTAGCTTTTACTCCTTTAATTTCAGTACAAACAACAAATAAATTAAACAAACGCTACAATCTACCCTGACAATAGAGATTGAATGATCGGCGAAATTAATGCATGTAATTTCAAATATGTGCGTTTGTTTTTATTAATATACGATTTACGAAATTCCATCACTTCAATCAAATATTTATTTCTATGTAAATAATCACAGGTACGTGTGGACAGGACCCTATATTTTTTTTAAGATGTTCCCACCCCCCCTTTTTTTTTTTTTTTTCATATAAACAACATTTTGCAATTTTCTATGTATCACTGTATGACATATATACAATAAATACAATCAAATTAGTTTCTATCCATGCCGAGTTGCTGACATAATATAAGATAGAAGGTAAGTCACTTCGATTTGTTTACATTGGGGTACCTGTTGTGCATTCATCTTAAATTTAGTGAATTGAAAAGGCCTACCTGTCTGGAAATTGGCTTATTCCTTCTCTGTATATAATATTCTCCCTGAAAGCACACATCAATATTTATTTACAGCAGCTGACAACTCTCCATGGAACATTTTCAGACGACATTTTTGAAAACTGGAATTAAAGCTACGGAAGTGTCGATATTAGCGACATCTGCTGGTCATTTGAAATATTGACGTTACGGTAATACGCGAGAGTTCCGGGTGAAAAGTTCGGGAATTTTTTGGCGCAAAATTTATTCTTACCCGGAACTCTCGCGACCGTATTACCGTAACGTCAATATTTCAAATGCAGAAACTCGTCAATGCTGAGGTCTGTAAATTGCTTTTTTTAAATCTTTTTATAACCGAATGTTGATCTTTTTATTTTTTATATCATGAGAGGAAATTATTCTCAGTAATTAGAATGTCAAAGGAACCAAGTCAACTGCATAACATGGTAAAGCAGCGCTACAGCGGCAGGAGAAGATATAATCCATGTTGAATAATTAAGAAATAAATCATGGAAGCCAGAATGTGTTGGGAGTTTTAACATGGATTTGCGGATATTATAAGATATAAGTCTCGAGAAGTTATATATCCCGTTTTAAAGGGTAGTGGTTTTGTTAAAAGGTGAGGCGTCAGCAGCCTCACCTTTTAACAAAACCACTGCCCTTTAAAACTGGATATGTAACATCTAGAGACTGATAACATTTTTATCTGAATGTTCCAACATTAATAAGTATGTCCTTATTATGCATAAATAACATAAATACGTGTATCTTTGGACAAAGATCACAGAGAGCGATTATTGATTTTCTGTCATCTTGTGAGATGTTTGTCGTCTGCTGTGCACAATGTAAATGGACAGCACATAGGTGAGAACGATTATTGATTTTCTGTCACCAAACGGCATCCCTGAAGTTTTAAAAGTACCTTTATAGCCAATCAAAATTCTACTTGCCACGAGAACATCAGAGAATAGTATTTTATCCCGAGCCAGAAGCGAGGGATAAAATTTACCAATATCCGCCAATCCATGTTAAAACTCAAAGCACATTCTGGCTTCCATGATTTATTTCGATTCTGATATGTCTAAGAGTATAAATACGGTAGTATACTTTGATTGGAAGACGGTAATTTATATTTACGGTATCTTCAAACTTTTTTTGCTGAGAAAAGTAAAACGTGATAGATTATATAGATAGAATGCTTGGTAATACTGTATTATCGGTCATGGTCCATTAAAGTAAACTCATACCACTAAAATTCCAAGTAATACTACACATTTAGCACTGACTCATAAACGATAGAATATATCAATGAAATTCTTAGTAAGGATAACAAAAGGACCATAATAAAGAAAACACCGAATATGTAGATCAAACCTGACATCCGTGTACTATGTTAAAACTTGCACGTTATATCGTTATATGTACTGTATTAGATGAATTATAAATTATCAAATATATTGTTTGTTTTTCAATACTTTATTGAAATAAATAAGAATAAAATATTGATCTCACGATGTTGTTATCGGCAGTCATGTGTGCTAAACCATTACGCCACCGCAACGTTAATATTAAGCTATATATAAATCAAGTTTACGTTAATACAATTATTCATCGGGAATTCACTTTGCGAAAGAGCTAAATAAAATATATTTGTTAAAGAAAAAACAATAATAAAAAGTAAAGGGACTACTAAAAATAGAAAGTTCCGATGTGTTTACATGTCCAATGAATTAATTTCTAAGATAATCTGACGTACTAATTTTCTTTTTGGTTGCTTGTTATGTTTTCTGTACTTTTTGTGAATTGTGGGGATAATATTAAAGTATACTTTAGTATAGTAACACATGAAATTCCACTGAGGGTTAGAAAAAAAACACGTCGGACTCAATGCACAATTAGGTCGGCAATAAATCACCTCCAAAATTTATATAACGTCAAAACTGTTTTATAAAAATTGGTCAAGTTTTACTCCCGTAGCAAAACAACTACGATAACCAACTTTATTTTGGATGAGATGAAAAGGTCAATTTCTATTTCTGTCTATTACGAATGAAAACGGTCAATACAAAATGGCCGCTGACGAGAAATGGGGATTTATTTTTAGAATTCTTGACGAATATTATAATTTTGCAATGTTGAATGGAAGAATGGAAGAATAGGAGTTAATGATTTTACATACATCTCGAGGGAGATCAGTTGTGGATTATACCTGTGTACCGTATGAGCAATTTGAATATATTTCAGACTTTAGTGTGGGACAGCAACCGAAAGAAATGAATCTATACCATGGTCAGTTCTTGATGACGATGGAAATCTAAGGACAGAAAAACCCTTTGTGCTTGAACGTTGGAAATCTGACTTTGAAAATCTCTTAAATCAAAATTCAGATCAAGTCATTGTAAACAATGACAATATCAACGAGAACAGTTACGACGCCACAATCCTTAACGAAACTATCACACGAGAAGAAATTGCGAAAGCAGTGGAACATGCGAAACTGCGGAACGCTTGTGGAATTCACGAGATTCATGCAGAAGTTATTAAAAACTCGACAGCAATCGAATTCTTATACATTATCTGTAATGGGTGTTTTGAACGAGGAAAAGTTCCAGGTCAATGGACTTCCGGCATAATCAAACCAATCTTCAAATCTGGATCTGACGATAAAGAGTATCCGCTTAATTACCGGGGAATAACGTTGATAGCAGTGCCAAGTAAAATATACTGAAATATGTTCTGAACATTCACTTAAACTCGTGGCTTGATGGAAATAAAGTACTTTGTGATGAACAGAACGGTTTCCGAGAGAAACGTAGTTGCGGGGAACATATCCATACTCTTTTCAGGGGTGACGTCACTTCCCCTATCAACAAAAGTCGGCCATCTTGAGGAGGTGAAGCTATCACGTGGATACATATGGCTTCAGTGGAGAATAGGTGAGCTATCAATAAATTGAGTGGTAATTAACAACTTATCATTAAAAAACAATATTAAGGAAAAACTGGTAGAACGTGCTAATCGGGGTCACGGGTCACTGTAATCGGGCGGTTGTATAGAGAAACAGATACGGTGTTGCAAAAACTGTTGATACTCATAAAATATTGATAAATGCAATAAATTTTATGTTTGTTATATGATAGACAAAACCATGTGTGAAGTTTTATGACGAAATATCTCCGATTTCTATCTAAATTTACGAGTTGAAATGGGGAAACACCCACATGTAATTTTAGCGATGTATTTTTATCTTGGAAAAGAATAATGAGCGTCCTGACTGGATGACCGATTTAAAACACACTGACTCCGCGTGGTAAAAAGATGCATGTAGAAGAAAGCTATGATATATTTATTCATTTATTTGATTCTGGAATATTGTTGATCATTGATTTAAGCAAGAAAAAAGGGAAAAAAGGGGAGGGGGTGAATTTTATTTGTGAATTTTACAGTTAAATAAATGTTATGTTTCGACAATTTAAAGAGAAAAATAAAAAAATGTTGCGACTAAAGCTTAAATCAGCGTTAAATATCGAACAAATATCAGTGGTTTTGTAAATGAGATTTATTTTAAATAGAAAATCTGAATGTATTATTTATTAATTTATTATTAATGATACAATTTAGCTATGATGAAAATTTGAAATAAAAACACAGGACCGGACTTTAAGCAAAATAATAAACCAGGATTAGTTTTTTACTAAGAAAAATCCAGGACCCCTGTGTCCATGATTTTTTATTTTAATGTTAATAATATGAAATATTAACATCCACAATTGCCTTTTGGACAGCACATTTCTGTTTCCACACTTGTTATTTTGCAATAAACAATCGTGAAATATACATGTGTACTAGTGTTAATTATGTCCTAAATAAGTGCTCAAAATGAGGGTGGTGTTTCCATGCCACGAGGGTCTGTGCTAACAATAATTAAAAAAGTCACTTTTATTGTCATCTTATTAATTATCGGCATTGCTTAGGGAGTTTGCCGAATCGTCATTAAATCAATACAACAATGCACTTATTTCTTATTTTCTGTGAATCTGCTTTTAGTCGGCGTTAATTACGGACAAAGAACCATGCAAGTCTGCAGATAATAAGCGACAAAATACAAATTATTCGTTTTTACCTGTCACACGTAAGGTCAGTTGCATACGGAGAAAGCGAGGTCAAATCATTTGCTTGCAAGGAAATAATAAATCGATGGTAATTTTCGTTTTCATAAGGCGAAAAGTGGTACGATAAGCTGTGAAATATTTACCTTTATTTCATCATTTTAAAGCTATTTACCAATTTCCAAAACATATAATTTTGTGGTCAAAATCGTGGCTAATGCCGCTTTATAGTTTGTATATACTTGTATCCATTTATATTATGTTGAATGTGTTTTTATTGTAAATATAGTGTCTCACAAGTCTATAAAGGCTGGGTACTGATCTCGTTAGTCTATAAAGGCTGGGTACTGATTTCATAAGTCTATAAAGGCTGGGTACTGTTCTCATTTTATTGTAAATATAGTGTCTCGTAAGTCTATAAAGGCTGGGTACGGATCTCATTTTATTGTAAATATAGTGTCTCGTAAGCCTATAAAAGCTGGGTACTGATCTCATTTTATTGTAAATAGAGTGTCTTGTAAGTCTGTAAAGGCTGGGTACTGATCTCATTTTATTGTAAATAGAGTGTCTCGTAAGTCTATAAAGACTGGGTACTGATCTCGTAAATCTATAGAGGCTGGGTACTGATTTCATAAGGCTATAAAGGCTGGGTACTGATTTCATAAGTCTATAAAGGCTGGGTACTGTTCTCATTTTATTGTAAATATAGTGTCTCGTAAGTCTATAAAGGCTGGGTACGGATCTCATTTTATTGTAAATATAGTGTCTCGTAAGTCTATAAAAGCTGGGTACTGATCTCATTTTATTGTAAATATAGTGTCTCGTAAGTCTATAAAGACTGGGTACTTATCTAATTTTATTGTAAATATAGTGTCTCGTAAGTCTGTAAAGGCTGGGTACTGATCTCATTTTATTGTAAATATAGTGTCTCGTAAGTCTATAAACGCTGGGTACTGATCTCATTTTATTGTAAATATAGTGTCTCGTAAGTCTATAAAAGCTGGGTACTGATCTCATTTTATTGTAAATATAGTGTCTCGTAAGTCTATAAAGACTGGGTACTTATCTAATTTTATTGTAAATATAGTGTCTCGTAAGTCTGTAAAGGCTGGGTACTGATCTCATGTTATTGTAAATATAGATTCTCGTAAGTCTATAAAGGGTGGGTACTCATCTCATTTCATTGTAAATATAGTGTTTCGTAAGTCTGTAAAGGCTGGGTACTGATCTCATTTTATTGTAAATATAGTGTCTCGTGAGTCTATAAAGACTGGGTACTGATCTCATGTTATTGTAAATATAGAGTCTCGTAAGTCTATAAAGGCTGGGTACTGATCTCATTTTATTGTACATATAGTGTCTCGTAAGTCTATAAAGGCTGAGTACTGATCTCATTTTATTGTAAATATAGTGTCTCGTAAGTCTGTAAAGGCTGGGTACTGATCTCATTTTATTGTAAATATAGTGTCTCGTAAGTCTATAAAGACTGGGTACTTATTTAATTTTATTGTAAATATAGTGTCTCGTAAGTCTGTAAAGGCTGGGTACTGATCTTATTTTATAGTAAATAGAGTGTCTCGTAAGTCTATAAAGGCTGGGTACTGATCTCATTTTATTGTAAATAGAGAGTCTCGTAGGTCTATAAAGGCTGGGTACGGATCTCATTTTATTGTAAATATAGTGTCTCGTAAGTCTACAAAGGCTGGATACTTATCTCATTTTAATGTAAATATAGTGTCTCGTAGGTCAATAAAAGCTGGGTACTGATCTCATTTTATTGTATTTGTTGAAACATGTGGTTTTTTTTGGTCAGAATGTGACACTTAAATAAAATAAACTTTTTCTTTATCTTTATCTTATCTATATTTATAAAAAAATAAATAAAAAATGCCGGGTTACCGTTTTTGAATATATATGAATACAGCATATTTTAAAGTCTAAATAAAAATATAAATTTATATAAAATAATGAAAATATATTAGACAAAATAATAGATTTATTAGATTGTTTTCCTGTTGTTCTTCAGACCCTTTATCATGAGCACCCAGAGCCGTTTTGGCTCGGCTTCCGTCGGTTTCATCTAATGTCTATGTTACCAAAGACAGAAGATGTCTCTTTTCTTAAACCGACTTGCCATGTAAAGATACTTTGCATGCATAATTGGCACAGTAGTATGCCCTGTGGGTGAGGTACATAGTGGGTTCTAGCCGCAATCGAGTCAAATCAAAGACTATGAAATTGGTATGTGTTTCCTCTCCGCTAAGTATGCATACGCAGCAATAAGCAGAAAGAATAAAGACTGGTTGGCTCGGAATGTGTCCGAGTGGGGCGACATGTTTATCTGCAAACTGTTATTTCAGTGAGCTAGCACTATAAAAATCCAACTAAGTGTTTTGGTTTATCACAAAGTTGATCTCATCATCACTTCATTAAAATTTATCTTGTTCTCGCCATGATTTAGCTGAAAAATCGCTGAGTTGGCGCTAAGCAACAATCACTCACTCACTCTTTCACATAAATTGAGACCCCCTCCCCCCCCCCTCCCCCCCACCCCCCGAGTTTCTGGATTCGCCCATGAATACACATTGGGCTGGATTTTGTAGTCAGAAACTGAAAACTGGAAAAAAAAACTTTTCGAAGGAATGTGTCAGTGTTAGTAATTCGTCCTATGTTTATTAATTAGGTGGGGTGGGGGGCTTGTCCGACATTTTTGATTTGCAGACGATGGGTTACATTTTTTTTTACAGGTTACTTAATTTAACTCTAAATATCAGAAGTTCGTTGTACTGTCGATGGACATCGTTTGTCTTCTTAGAGATTAAAGCACGCGCAGTTTGACGGGAAAAAAATATTGCATTGTGGTAGCAGATGGAATATCGGAAATCCACTTCCGGTATCCTTCATTTGTTACTTTCAATTACTGTTTCTAATTGGACACAGAGAGTGAATGAGTTCTTGTTGTTTAAAGCTAATTCAGTAATTGTTCAGCTATATCATGGCGAGGGACACAGAGAAAAATACAACCTCATTAAAATGCCTACTATTATATTATATGTTATTCAGCTATCAGACAGGGTATATAATGTGACATTTCCGGCTTATGATCTATATTCCCTGAGGCGCATCCGAAGGGAATATAGAGCATAAGCCGGGAATGTCACATTATATACCCTGTCTGATAGCTGAATAACAAATATATTACGGATTTAACCATTTTTTTGTTAAATACAGAACCAAACTGTCGTATAAATTTTTTTTTTATTTTTTTTTATTTTTTTTTTGTTTGTTTCCTTTTTGTTTGTTTATTTTTATTTTCCTTTTGGTTTTTTTTACCACGTACATAGTCCCAATTCATATTTAAAACCTTATTAAATATTTTGCATCTTTTATTTTCATTTTCCGTATTTCTAGATGTCCCTTTTCGTACCTCTGACATTCTTTGTTCAATGACGTCAAATATTTGTCACGTGATATTTTATGTACTGAGGTGTCTCATAAAGGAAAATCCTGTTCAATATTTCTAAATCAACACAATTTCATATGCAGTAAATTTAATAAACTTTATAATTATAACATTAATATATTACATAACAAAACAACGGGTTTGTGAAACAATTTCAATAATTAAAATGTTAACAATAAGCAAAAATTGGTTGTGGCCCCGTGACCTCGAAAGTTTTAAAGGCGGAAACTTTAACACACTTTCACTTGTTGATTGTTATGTTCAAATTTGTAATGGTACAGCCGTGGAACATGGGAGTTTGCTGAATTGTTCTGGTGTTTGTGACGGAATTAACTGTTGTAAGAGTGTTATAATCACAAAATAAATCATCATAATTTACATCCAAAATGTCAACGACGTCCGTAACCGACGATGAAACATGTGTATTGGCTCTCATTTGAACAAGTGATGTTGAACTTGAACTGTTTTGTGTCGGCGGCATGAGTTGCAACCGGGAAGTACTGTGCGGTGGCATTATTGAGGATAGTTGAGATGGTTGCTCTCCACGAACAAAACTTGTGATAATGTCTCCCATAACTTGTTTTTCCTTTGATGAAACACGTTGATATACTGCAACTGACGAGGCAGATTTGTGTCCGGTAACTGCCATAATTTGTGCCATTGAACAGTTTCTTCCGAGGATAGTTGCAACCGTTGCACGAATTGAGTGGTTGGTGTAGATTTGTTAAAGGTATATTTTAATTTTTTATTGAATAAAAGAATATATTTTTTGTTCATACAACCGTTTTGAGTTTAAAAACAGCATTTAATTTGGTAAAAATACATTTATTATTCCGTATTATGATATTGATTCAGTGAAGCGTAAATGTTTCTGTTTTTGTCAACCACGTTGTTATTGTTTTTTGAGGCCCAAATGAGGGAGACCGAAAACGTACATATATACCCCGTCTGTTTTCCGAATATATGCTGACATTCAGGGTTGAATAACCAATGAAAATATGTGTAACAAACTAAATTCGTAATATAATAGAATAATTAAAGCAAAAGAAAAACATTCCTTAATGTCTTGTTAAATACTCGCATAGTCAGTTACCATGATGTAACTGTAGTTCTACAGGGAGTAATCATCCAAAATATGAATATATTCATCTATATAAGTCTTAATAATGATAAATCCTAAAACGTCCCGAAAGGAGTGAAATATATATATTTTTTTACGACACTTGAAATATTTGTTTTCAGTTCAATAAGTACTGCTATATAGTAATAAATATAAATCTACTATTTGTATAAAGTTAAACAATATTTAGTCTCGGAATCATTTTATTTTCATAAATATCTTGCATCCGTTCCTGGTTTACGATACATGTCATTTCTAACCTATAGCCGCACATTGACCCGTCAACGTTCCAAATTGACGGACCGTTAGGTTGAATTCGATCGGTTAACGATCGAAATTCCTAACTAGAGTGGACCGAAATTAGGAAATTATTGCAAGAAAGAAAATTTTACTTTCCCCATATAAATAAGTTTCTTAAGATAATGAGTTTTCTCAATTATACTCGAGATCTTTATTTTTTATTTACTCTATTTTATTTACTCCTACCCTCCCCTCCCCCTCTCCTCTATTTATTTAACGGCAATTCAATTCTTACGTAGAATTATTCTTACATGGATTTATCCTTCATTTATTTCCGCAAAATTAAATTAACTTCTCACGCACATGTATCACTGGCTCGATATCTCTGATAGTGGATTATTAGTCCTCGAGTGTATCATCCGTTTAGTAATCAGTGTTTCTGCACTGACATGGTTTATTAGATATATTTATTATTAAAATGTACAGTTCCTAAATAAAGTAATTATCATTAAGCGTAATACAGGTAAAGGCAGTCTTAATCAATGTAGGCTACCGTTTTGGGGTCCTTATGTTTTCTTGTTCTCAAAGCAGATTTGGGGTCAATTACTTTCAAATCTAATCGATTACATTACAATTACTTTCAAATCTAATCGATTACATTACAATTACTTTCAAATCTAATCGATTACATTGCAATTACTTTGCAATTTGTATGATCACATTGCATTACAATTACATCAATTTTCAAATGTAATTGATTAAATTACAAAGACAATGAAATTATTTGGCTTTCCAATCTGTTAAATTTGAACTTAATGACGAAGATGTTGCCCATTATTTCATTGTATGTGTAGTGTTTTGTAAAGAATTGTTTGTCTTGTTGACCATTGTATTGTTTGTCTTTTTGACCATTGTATTGTTTGTCTTTTTGACCATTGCATTGTTTGTCTTTTGGACCACTGTATTGTTTGTCTTCTTCACCATTGTATTGTTTGTCTTCTTCACCATTGTATTGTTTGTCTTTTTGACCATTGCATTGTTTGTCTTTTTGGCCATTGTATTGCTTGTCTTTTTGACCATTGCATTGTTTGTCTTTTTGGCCATTGTATAGTTTGTCTTTTTCACCATTGCATTGTTTGTCTTTTTCACCATTGCATTGTTTGTCTTTTTGACCACTGTAATGTTTGTCTCTTTGACCATTGTATTGTTTGTCTTTTTGACCATTGCATTGTTTGTCTTTTGGACCACTGTATGTTTTGTCTTCTTCACCATTGTATTGTTTGTCTTTTTCACCATTGTATTGTTTGTCTTTTTGGCCATTGTATTGTTTTTCTTTTTGACCATTGTATTGTTTGTCTTTTTCACCATTGTATTGTTTGTCTTTTTGACCATTGAATTGTTTGTCTTTTTGACCATTGTATTGTTTGTCTTTTTGACCATTGTATTGTTTGTCTTTTTCACCATTGCATTGTTTGTCTTTTTCACCATTGCATTGTTTGTATTTTTCACCATTGCATTGTTTGTCTTTTTGACCATTGTAATGTTTGTCTCTTTGACCATTGTATTGTTTGTCTTTTTGGCCATTGTATTGTTTGTCTTTTTGGCCATTGTATAGTTTGTCTTATTCACCATTGCATTGTTTGTCTTTTTCACCATTGCATTGTTTGTCTTTTTGACCACTGTAATGTTTGTCTCTTTGACCATTGTATTGTTTGTCTTTTTGACCATTGCATTGTTTGTCTTTTGGACCACTGTATGTTTTGTCTTCTTCACCATTGTATTGTTTGTCTTTTTCACCATTGTATTGTTTGTCTTTTTGGCCATTGTATTGTTTTTCTTTTTGACCATTGTATTGTTTGTCTTTTTCACCATTGTATTGTTTGTCTTTTTGACCATTGAATTGTTTGTCTTTTTGACCATTGTATTGTTTGTCTTTTTGACCATTGTATTGTTTGTCTTTTTCACCATTGCATTGTTTGTCTTTTTCACCATTGCATTGTTTGTATTTTTCACCATTGCATTGTTTGTCTTTTTGACCATTGTAATGTTTGTCTCTTTGACCATTGTATTGTTTGTCTTTTTGACCATTGCATTGTTTGTCTTTTGGACTGCTGTATTTTTTGTCTTCTTCACCATTGTATTGTTTGTCTCTTTAACCATTGCATTGTTTGTCTTTTTCACCATTGTATTGTTTGTCTTTTTCACCATTGCATTGTTTGTCTTTTTGACAATTGTATTGTTTGTCTTTTTCACCATTGTATTGTTTGTCTTTTTCACCATTGTTTTGTTTGTCTTTTTCACCATTGATTTGTTTGTCTCTTTTACCATTGCATTGTTTGTTTTTTTGACCATTGCATTGTTTGTCTTATTGACCATTGTATTGTTTGTCTCTTTGACCATTGTATTGTTTGTCTTTTTGACCATTGTATTGTTTGTCTTTTTGAGCATTGTATTGTTTGTCTTTTTCATCATTGTTTTGTTTGTCTTTTTGACCATTGTATTATTTGTCTTTTTGGCCATTGTATTGTTTGTCATTTTGACCATTGTATTGTTTGTCTTTTTCACCATTGCATTGTTTGTCATTTTGACCATTGTATTGTTTGTCTTTTTGACCATTGTATAGTTTGTCTTTTTGGCCATTGTATTGTTTGTCTTTTTTACCATTGCAATGTTTTTCTTTTTCACCATTGCATTGTTTGTCTTTTTGACCATTGTATTGTTTGTCTTTTTGACCATTGTATTGTTTGTCTTTTACACCATTGTTTTTTTTGTCTTTTTAACCATTGTATTGTTTGTCTTTTTGACCATTGTATTGTTTGTCTTTTTGACAATTGTATTGTTTGTCTTTTTCACCATTGTATTGTTTGTCTTTTTCACCATTGTATTGTTTGTCTTTTTCACCATTGTATTGTTGTCTTTTTAACCATTGCATTGTTTGTCTTTTTGACCATTGTATTGTTTGTCTTTTTGACCATTGTATTGTTTGTCTTTTTCACCATTGTATTGTTTGTCTTTTTCACCATTGTATTGTTTGTCTTTTTCACCATTGTATTGTTTGTCTTTTTCACCATTGTATTGTTTGTCTTTTTCACCATTGTATTGTTGTCTTTTTAACCATTGCATTGTTTGTCTTTTTCACCATTGTATTGTTTGTCTTTTTGACCATTGTATTGTTTGTCTTTTTGACCATTGTATTGTTTGTCTTTTTGGCCATTGTATTGTTTGTCTTTTTCACCATTGTATTGTTTGTCTTTTTGACCATTGTATTGTTTGTCTTTTTGACCACTGTATTGTTTGTCTTTTTGGCCATTGTATTGTTTGTCTTTTCACCATTGTATTGTTTGTCTTTTTCACCATTGTATTGTTTGTCTTTTTCACCATTGTATTGTTTGTCATTTTGACCATTGTATTGTTTGTCTTTTTGACCATTGTATTGTTTGTCTTTTTGCCCATTTTATTGTTTGTCTTTTTCACCATTGCATTGTTTTTCTTTTTCACCATTGCATTGTTTGTCTTTTTGACCATTGTAATGTTTGTCTTTTTAACCATTGCATTGTTTGTCTTTTTGACCATTGTAATGTTTGTCTTTTTAACCATTGCATTGTTTGTCTTTTTGACCATTGTCTTGTTTGTCTTTTTGACCATTAATGCAATGGTCAAAAAGACAAACATTACAATGGTCAAAAAGACAAACATTACAATGGTCAAAAAATTTGTCTTTTTGGCCATTGTATTGTTTGTCTTTTTCACCATTGTATTGTTTGTCCTTCGCTCGGTTTCTGTTTACTTTGTTGGTATCTAAAACTTTTCTAATTCCAGAAATGCGTCATGCCCACAAAATTATATTTAAGCTTTTTTATTTTAACAAACGCATCAATGATTGAAAATCGTGAAATGAAATGATGCAATTGTCATACTTAATTTTGACAATACAATAGCTCTTCCGGCCAGTATATATGTTGGAACACACACTGAATGTTTACCTCTGCATAATACCTTTACTTTGTAACTACTGATGTCATCTACAAGATCGGGACAGTGGTGCTAAATTTTAGATTTTACGAAGCGAGCAAAACAGTGTGAGTTACGAATAACCCTGGCAATTTGATTTGTTACTGATGAATTGTGATGTGTCGCTGGTTATGATCTAGATAATGTCTGACATTTTCTGACGAATGAATGATACCTGTTGTCGGGTGAGGTTTCAATCTTGGCCACTAGCGAATGAATGTTGAATGTTGACTGATTGAATGGTATTGAATGGTCTTCGTAAAAAGAATGTTTACATAAATCTTTAGTTTTTATCTGTAGTATTTTATCTACTGTTAATTATCGTTTTGTCCTTTTTTTCTCTTGACCATTGCATTGTATTCCATTCTTCAAATGATATCTTCTGATTACTCCTTTGATATCTTTAGCTTTTCTTGATAAAAGGATGTATTCATTCACAAAAAAGAAAAAATTTTTATAGTAAAAAAAAGTCTAAATGAAAATACAGATGGTCTCTTTTGTCATCAACGCAAATTTTCTTTAAAAGTCAATTTAATAAATTAACATACATTAACATGGGTGACTGTTACTAATCTTCTTAATTAACATTAAAATAAGTTCGTTAGGACAAAATGTTTGATCGATCATATTTGTTAAAAGTTCAGATGCTGGACATATCTACAACTAACCATACAGACCAGTTAGTTTGTGTTGTGATGGAAACTGTTGGGACGTGAGCATCTAAATTCATATTTTTTGCAATATTTCAACTATATCCCTTGTGTAGGTCAGTTTTATTGGTGATTGAGTGATTGTTGTTTAACGCCAACTCGGCAATATCATGACAAGAACAAGTTAATTTTCAATGTGATGATGATGAGATCCGCTTTGTATTACTAGTATAACAATACGCTTTGCTAGCTCACTGAAACAAGTCCGCGGATAAACATACCACTCCACCCGGACACATTATCCAGATTCCAAGCCAACCAGTCTTTGCTCTTTCTCCTTAGTTCTGCTTGCTTAGCGAAGAAGCAACAAATATCAATTTTATAGTCTTTGGTTTGATCCGATCAGAACTCGAACCCACGATTTACCACACTCGAGACGAGCACGCTATCCATTCCGCAGCCGATGCGTTCAGTTTATTGATAGAATGAACAGGAAACCACCAACCTGTGGCTGGTTTATGACCTAAACATTGAACCCAATTGAAGGTTTTCGATAAATTGAAATTTAGAACAGAATAAAAATTATTCGGCAACGAGGTAAGCACAGCTCAGTTAGTTGCTATGGAAAGTCCAACAATCTTACGAGAAATTGTTTACAAAATTGAAAATAAAACACTACGAAATGATGTTTTGGACCAGTAGAACTCGTTTTACCTCGCTAATAAAGGAAGCAATGGTGGACCTGCATTTTTGGGACCCTGAAGCTTGAATTGTTATGGGGGCCTCCTGCCAACTAGCAATATCCAAGAAGATATAAAATGACAACACACTCTCACAACCGTTGAATTTTAAGTTACAAGGCAATTGTTAGGTCTTCAAATTAGTCTATGAAATTTCTAAATACATATATACACGACAGGTGCCACTAACGGAACTGCCTACCCTTCCGGAGCACCTGAATTCACCCCAGGTTGTTAGTGGGGTTCGTGTTACTCGATCTTTAGTTTTATATGTATGTTTTGTAGATCGTTGTTTGTCCTTTTGTACTTTATGTTTTGGTCATTGTGTTGTCTGTTCTTCTTCGATTTACGGATTCTGATTACCCCTTTGCTATCTTCAATCTCTTCATACTACATCAAAATGATAATAGATTAAGAAATTGTTAATTGAAACTTTTACATAATATTTTCCCTACTAATAAAGTCCTACATAAAATTGGAGTAAAAGAAAGTATTAATTGTGATTTCTATTCGATTGAAACTGATTTTATTATTCATTACAGATGGGAATGTCCAATATCAAAACTATTTTGGAAATCTTTTATGTGCTGGAGAATACACTCTAACTGTAGATTCTTCAAAATAATCAACGGAACCAGTAACGGTCGATATGATTATTTTTTAAGAATCTGCAAGTTGGAGTATATTCTCTTACATAATACATTTTCATCTGCAAAAGTGTTTTCATTTTATATTTTTACACTTTTAATGTTTAGAAAGCCAAATAAGACAATAATTAACAAAATAAATCGATACATTTTTATCGCAACACGTCCTTTCGATTCTCGTTTATATTTAGATATTTCAAGGACTTTCAAGGGTGTCTTCAACCTAAGCCAATATCATATTCAAGATATGCCAACACACATTATATTACAGGTGTTTATATAACAATTAATGACAGTTACAGGTAAGTAAATTTGGAAATGCAGGTCTCAAAAGTGAAATTTATTACTTAATTTTTAATGTAAGATTGTCTTGTTTTTGTGTGAGTTCTTTTAAAACTAAACAATCTAAAAATATAAGAATAAGTTTGTTAAAATTTAACAACTTGAAAAAAAAATTAAACTTTTGTGAAAAGGTCTCAAAAGTGAAATTTATTATAAAAAAAAACAAAAAACAAAAACAACAATCAATTTAAAAATATAAGAATAAGTCTGTTAAAACTTAACAACATGAGAAAAAAAATTAAACTTGTAAAAATTTATTGAATAAAAATCTGGTAAAATTAAACACAAATCTGTAAATAAAAA
Organism: Bathymodiolus brooksi; assembly: GCA_963680875.1. Lineage (NCBI taxonomy): Eukaryota > Metazoa > Mollusca > Bivalvia > Mytilida > Modiolidae > Bathymodiolus > Bathymodiolus brooksi. The sequence goes on along the minus strand of OY804580.1, from coordinate 48,384,851 downwards.
AGATGAAAATGTAAATTTTAGAATAATTTAAATAAACAATCTTTCTAAAATGTATGAATTCAAAATATTATATGATACTCATGCAATTAACCAATTGTCTTAAAATCTAAATTCAAAAGTTTTAATAATATTTATTTATAAATTTAGAATTATCATAATTTTGAAGAGTATTTTTTTAATTGCTCACTCCAAGCTAATTAATCATAAGATACTTCAGTTCACTCCAAGCTAATTATTTATAAGATAATTTAAAGTATGATAAAAAAAATATCTGTGCTTATAATATCCTAATATATTTTCATGAAGTATGATAAAAAAATATATATTCTTATAATATCCTATTTTAATTTTATAATGATTGATGTTAAAATATATGTGCTTATAATATCCAATTATTTTTGTAAAGTTTGATATTAAATATATGTGCTTATATACTGATTTTTTGTTTGTTATTTCCATCAAATATGATTTTAAATACCTACTTAGTTTATTCACACAATACTCACACAAAAACAAGACAATCTTACATTAAAAATTAAGTGTGGACTAGGAGTACATTGATATCTCCCCCGATTTTACACTAATTAAACATGACTAGTTTATATAACAATTAACCTATGCCAACAATCTTTTTTACCTTTGTATATATATTTTTTAAAATGTTAGCATAGGTTGAATGAACCCTTTCAAGTGTCTCAAATGTTGACCTATGATGTGTCTGATTTGTAATAACTTGTGTCGGGTTTTTTTGCTGTTTTTTTTTGTTTGTATGTTTGGTTTTTTTTGTTGGTTTTTTTTTATTTTGTGTTGCGGGAATATATTTTAAAAGTTCACGTACTCGTGAGTCCTGAACATAAATTATGTCAGATTTGAAATATTTGTATTGTGCCTTGTATACATTGATCAGTTGCAGCTGTTGATATTTTTTTTAACAAAATTTACCATCAAGAGTAAAATACATGTATTTTATAAAGGACGAAGTCCTTTTAGCGGTAGGCTGTCCGATTTTTCTTCCTTTCTATATTGATAGCCAAATATCTGTTCACCGAAAGTTAAAAACAAAATAGATCAATTGATATTTAGAAACGCAAAAGAAATATATTTCAATGAAAAATTCCCACTTCTTTAATTATTTACTCTATGCAAAATCGAAATAAACTTGAAATAAAATTCTAATAAAAAAATATCTTTCTACGAAGCACTCGACGGAAGAGCGGCGTAGGTAAAATGAACGGAACAGCCATAGCAAATCGACTACAAAATTCATTCAAAATAAAAGATAATAACTCGTACGGATCATCGTATTATTAAAATTTTAGGACTTCGTCCTTCAACCAGGTTGCCTGTCTCGTATTACAATGCAATTATATAGTATAATATTGTGATCACCGTAATCGCGTGGTTAGAAGGAAGCTTTGAAATATATACTACACGTTATTAAGTCTAAAATCTGATAAAAGGTTAAAGTTGATCCACATACGCAGGAAGAAAACATTTTCCACTGAGTTCGAACAATGGTGTGACTTCAGAGAAATGAGCTATCGTATGCACAAAACAAAAACAGGGGCAAAAAGATGCGTCTTTTAGGAATGGAAACATGTCCTAGTTTGAATGACATAATGGAAATAAGGTGCAATTAAGCGCCGAGCAGGGGTACGATTTTTAAACCTGCCGAGTTACATGCCTTGTGTATTATTAGTATCTATATAGGGTCAACACATGCAATTTGATGTTAATAAAGGTAATAACAAAATTACCGAACTCCGAACAATCTTACAAAGGGAAAGTCAAAACTCATAATTATATAAACAGACAAAATCAGTCAACAACCGGAAAACTGTGAAAACCGTAATGACCCTGACTTGGTACAGGCATTTCTAAAGAAATGGTGGGTTGAATCAGATTTTAAGGCGCCAAACCTCCCGCTCTCATTACGGTTCAAAGGTTCCGGCTGTCACTGTAACAGTATTTAAATACAGGAACAAAATAGGTAAAATAGTTGTCAAAGCAGTACCATATTCGGTGACGCAAATGTCAAAAATACTTTTACGTCACACATTGACAAAAAAATTCTTGACATTTGCGACTTCTTTATCTTTATACATTTTCACTATATGAAAATGCATCGCTTATAATTTTTTCTGCAGAGACGGAATATATTTCGACAAGATATTGGTATCGGAATATAAACTTTTTAAGAGATCGAATAAGGCGAATCTTTTTATAGCCCTGGTCCAGTAGCCTGTTTCTCAGATGAAGATGACGTAACATAAGATTGTATGAATATTGACACGAACAAGTTAAAATAAGGAAAAAGAGATGAAATAATAAAGAAATAAAGAAATTTTATTGAAAATAAATTTGTAAACAGAAAGTTAGAAAAAGGGGGGTGGTCCGTGCCACGAGCGCCTGTGAATAAAACTAGAAAATTGTTTATTACAGGTGGAGTGTAAAGGCGGTCCGGAACAGAAAATATCCGGATCTAGATTTAGCATCATGACAGTCAATATACTTAAAAATAGAAACATAGCGTCAACATTATTTAAATATTAAATTTTTGAAATTTTGAATGAAAAAAAAATATTTTAGAATTTTTCAAATTTTTGAAATTTTATGAAATTTTATGAAAACTGAAATTTTTGAAATTTTGAAATTTTGAACTTCAAAATTTTATTTATTTTTATTTTAGAATTTTGAAATATTGAAATTTTTGAAAATTTTGAAATTTTGAAATCTTATTTATTCTTATTTTATAATTTTGAATTTCTTTTTAAATAAATTGAGAAATTTATGAAAGAGGGAGAGGCGCTAAGGTGCAAAATTGGCCCCACATTATATTAAAAAATAATGCTCGACATAGAATAAAAACAATTTACTAATTTAATTGATAGATAAACAAATTTTCAAAAAATGTAACTTTCCGTGAAATTGGGTGCGTTATGACGTCATAATGACATCATAATTAGACGAATAATGCTAAAAATGGACGACAAACAACATATTTAATGTACATTTTAGCTATTTTATATACCTCCACAGTCTTCCACCAACACCAAATTGAGCAGCTGTTTTGAGTATAGAGGGTTAATGATTATATCAAAATATTTTGTTGGTGGAGGATTGTGGAGGTTGTTAAATATTAATTTATTTATAACCGCAGCCAGACCCTTAAAATCAATATTTTCACTCTTCTGATTGTATATATGAGACCATTATATACACAATCTGTACATTTCATGATTCATTTCAAGTAATGAAATTCATCAGTAAATAACTTATGTTTCTGTAAATAATTGTATTTATTTTAAATACAGTTTGTGTACATTGAAACCAAGAGAAAAACTCAGTGCATGCAATCCGGCGTCAATGCCATACAAAGAACTGGGGACTATAAGTGCCATATATGGCCCCATATTTAATGAATCATTATCTTAGAAAATACTTGATTAATATTTGATGTATTATAGACGAGATCATACTTTTGATGTTAAAACTTGTTTCCAACAAACTCGATACGTATTTGACGTCATTGTGACGTCATGAGCGTTATTTGTTTTCTGTATTTCGTGGGGTTTTGCCCGCGATATTTCGACGGTTTTCGAAGAAATTAAGCACCAGTCGTGCACCAGAAAAATATTTTACCAGATTATTAAAATAAATAAAACACAAATACTGTTAAAGTATTTTTTTGGTTTCACGAGGTGTTAAATTTCTTGAAAAACGACGGAAAAATGTTCAAATATTCCAAGCGTTTAGATGACGTTTTGATATTTGAGAAGCAATCTTTGCCGTAAAAAAACGATGGTATGTCGGCACGTAACAGTTATATACAAATGTAAGATAAAAATAAAATAAACACCACTTCATCCGAAATAGTTTTTTTTTCATAAGCCCCCAATGATTGATTATATATTTTCTTCCGGGATACTGAAATAGTTATTACTACAGGGATACGGAGGTAGCCGTTTAATGGTCTATGGATGCTACTTCTAAAATGAAGTAAAATAGTTTGATCCAAAAGGAGTAGATATGGGCACAATCCAACAGATAGCTCTCACATTATGACCCAAAGGTGTTTTATGTTATGCACTACATACACAAACGTTTGATCCATCATTTGTCCATTGGAGGTTAGGTGTTTAACACCACTTTCAAAAATATTTCATTTACTACTTTTGTGGCGGAAATTGGAGTACCCAGAGAAATCCACAAACCTGTCGTAAGTCACTGACAAACTTTATCACATAATGTTTTATCGAGTACACCTCGCCATGAATGGGGTTCAAACTCTCAACTTAAGTGGTGATAAGCAATGATTGCAAAAGTAGTTGTAAATTCAACTACCATACGACCACGACGGCTCAAGTTCAGTTAAGATGAAAGGTAATTGTTTTATTGATATTGATGGAATTTATGATTATCACTGTTTATAAAATTTCTTTTCATATCATTCAATGAAAAGAATTGGTTTGCTGAAAGTATGTTTTTTGTTGGGGTTCATTGGATGGAATTTGTATCTCATGTGAAGTTCCGTCGATTGCAGACACAACGTTAGGCATATCAGAACAATACCTTTTCTTTTGCCATCAGACTGGGATGGTTGGCCACTGAATTCACATAACATTTTCATAAATTATATAAAGTTTCCCCTTTTGCGCCCAAATCAAACTTTTAACTTCTATCAGTTCCATTCTCTTAAATCAACCTCCAATGGACAAATGATGGATCACAAGTTTGTGTATGTAGTGCATTGAAAATGCGTTCTGTCACGTGCATAAGTTATTGTTTGCATGATTGACAGACACTATTCATCATATTGTTTTCTAGCTTCTGAACTGTCGATCGAGAAAAAAAAATATTCTAGACAGGCAGCAAATAGCCAGTCAATGGGGTTTGCAATTAATATTTCGCATGCACAATAGCGACCCCACACCACAAGGTGTGGAAAATAGAAATATTCTTCTGTGGTTTAAATGCGTATTAACTGCATTACATGTAAACTGTATGATTCTGTTTGATAAAGTCCTTTAACTAGAACAGGAACAAAATGTTCACTTGAGTGAAATAGTATTGTAATAAAAGATCGTGAACGTGATGTACAAGTATTAAAGAGTGTCCAGGTATATTTTAAATGAGGTTGAAACAAGTCACCATTTGATATTAATTCGGTTGTATTTCATTTTGACGATTCTAATTACGGAAGACGATCACAACCATATTGTTTTTGATTGGATTAAAATTATAGCTGTATAATAATGTATAATATCCTATTATTATTAGAATCCTAACATGACTGCGAATTTGACATCAATAAAATAACAAATGGCTTTCACTAGGAAAACGCCGACTTTATGTGAAAGGGACACCAGACAGCTATGAGGAACGAATTTAATACATCCCTTAGCGCGGGATGTAAAGGACACACTCCTTACACGTAAAAGACAACTTTCAGCAGATTCTGATAGCAACATTTTATTAGGAGTGTTGTTGTTGGTTTGTCAAAGCAAAATAATATCTACCATCTCCTCTTTTTCTAGTGACAATCAAAACAATCATACATAGACTCATGGCAGCGACACACATTTTACCTACACGATTAATCATATGGTTGTAAACTTGTTCTCATCATAAATATATATGAAATACTTGATTGTAAAACAAGTATCTATCGACAACCACTTTCTATGGGATATCTGATTCCAAGGTTTGTTATCAGTTTATCAAAAAAACAAAAATAATTCTCACAGGGTCCTTGCTAAAATCGTTACACATTAAACATTTTGCTTCACACCATTTCCCAAAATATTTCCATATTATAAAAAAAAAACGGTTTTTAAATATTGGACATTTTATTTTATAGATTTGTGATGGTTGTCTGTAAAAATGTACTGGAATATATCATCGCATTGGTTGTCGTGAAGAATAAAGTACGGCTAAAAAAGTGTTTAAAAAATATGACAAAGTTCTATTGTCCAAATAAATCTATCTATTAATACCAAAATTTCGACCAGTTTTCGACCGATCAATGTTAATAAGTTTCTGAATTGATGCCCCAGGGACAGATTCAGGGGGCGTACCCCGCCCCCCCCCCCCCCCCATAAAATTGGAAAAAATATAATTTTTTGGCGGTAAATCGTGATTTTTCACACGAAATACCCCAAAAATTTTCGCGCCCCCCTCCGCTCGGCGCAATTTTCTTTAAGTCCGTCCCCCCTAACTTGAAATCCTGGATCCGCCCCTGATATTAACCTCAATATGTACATTATCAATGTCATAGCAGACGATGAATCCAAAATTGGTCTGTATGAGATTTAAGGTGACGAAAAAATGAATTACGAAAAACTACAATTTGAACGTGAAATAATAGATGTGGTACGTAGTTCTTATATTTAATATGACATTTTTAGATCAGATTTCATGAGATCATTCATGCAATTTCAGCATCATAATATAACCTCTGACAAATTAAGCGATCAAAATAATGAGAAATTTTATCACGTGAAACAAACCGCCGAAAACAGGAGACCGTCGAAAATGGGTGACGTTGTGACATTACTATTCGTTCACTTTAATTTCATAATACAGTTTCGGAACATGTTTTTATTCCTGAAATCATCCACATTGCATATTATGTCAAATTTATGCTGTGTTTATTGAGTTTTATTATGCTTTGTTTTTGTTTTTTTTAATGATATGCATTATAATACAATGATACGTATGTTCTGTATAATGAAAAAAATGACGTTCATTGCTTTTCATTACCTGAATTTGTCGATCCGCTGTGAGGAATTAGATACACATATTAAGTAACTGTATTTATTTCTGAAAAGCACATATTGTGAATACATTTTGGAGAAAATTTTATCGACATCTGAGGTGGGGCCGATTTTGGCCCTTATAGCTCCCAGTCCTTTGTGAATACTGTTATTAACAAATTTTGAAACTGAAATCTTATTTATCTTTATTTTAGAACTTTGAAAATTAGAAAAAAAAAATTGAAAATTTATGAAATTTTTTAATACTGATAAATTAACAAATTTTCTTTTTGTTTGCTGAGGAACTGGCGCTTCTAAATTTAGTAACATAGCGTCAATATACGTAAAAATAGAAACATAGCGTCAATAGAAACAAGAAGTCTGGTTTCTTTACAGTGGAAAAAATACATTAAATATTCTATATATCACGTGACTGATTTAGCCAATGAAATTGTACGAAAACCACACCATATGTTCTTCACGTCAGCATGTATGAGTTCTTGGAAAATGTTGGTCCTTTTGACGACAACGAGCCAATAAATGAGTATGTAATCATATTTCAACATTTTATTCAGTATGTGCATTTTTCAGTAAAATGTGCATAACTATAAACAGGTATATTTACAATGAATAATTTGTATCTTTATACAAATTATATATTTATACAACACAAGACTTTGTCATGTAAACTCATAAATTTGTTTTTATATACATTATCATTGGATATACAGAAGAATTATTTACAGGACAAATTAACAATTATATTTTTAATATACAAATAATTGTGAATATAGGAAGATATAAAATGTTTAGAATCATACTCTGTAAATTAATTATTTTATAAACTGTTATAATAAGTGAAACTGAATCTAAAAGTTGGTATTTTTATTTCAGACAATACAGATTTATGGCTTACAGACGCTTCGTACAGTGGATTTGGCACAGACTTGGAAGTCATAACAGGAAAATTTTACCAGCTTGTGTTGTTCAGAAAATAAGAGAGACTTTTCCATCAGAAGAATATTGTGGGTTTAAATATGCTACTGTTTTGAGTAACATTTGTTTGAAATATGTACTATTTCTATGAACTGTGAATTATATACCCTGCAGATTATTATATACAATTTACATGTAGAATTAAATTTTAATGTTCACACAGTCTTTTCATTGTCTGCTAAATCTTGATCGATGTCTCTGAATGAGGTCTGCTTTCTCAAATATAGTGAATGATGATGTCAGAGACGGTGGATTGGTAGTGTTGAGCACTTTTACATCATCTAGGGCATTAGAGTGGGTACTGCACTCTGATCGTCTTCTTTTCACTACTGCCTGCTTGATCAGGGCCACATACACTACAATAAAAAAGAAAGTTATAAAATCTGGTAAATGACATATATCACAATTGCAACTTTATATTAGTAGAGTTGATATTTTTAATTTGTTTCTCAACACTGTGTACCTACATGACTATATTTCCTTGAATTATTAAACTTTAGTTAAAAGCATGAAAAATTATCAGTAAAAATGTATAGCTCATTCTTGCAACACATCAAATAAACCGTTAAGGTGCTTTAACAAATTTTAACTGAAAACAGGATGGACAGGGGATAATATATGTGAGAAAAAAAGAAAATCAGTGCAAAAGAACAAGGTTTTTATATTTATTGCTGTTCTTCATCTTGGTGAAACTGGAAGTTTGACAAAATTAAATTTGTCAAAAGGTATTTATTTTACATTACAGTGTGAAGTATACATGTACAGTAAAACCTCACAGGGACTGCACAATTTTTTTCAAGAAATGCATATTGTTTAGTTACTGATAAAAGACTATGCAGGATTGAGAAATGAGTGGTTCTCAAGCTACTGATGTTTGACTGTATACTAACCAAATGATGGTGGTGGTGTCCTCCTAGGTTTTGCAACAGCGTGTGTTCCCTTCTTTGGGTAGCAGGTGTTGAAGCATTGCTGTCCATCTTTAGTTGTTGCTTGGTCTCTGTTGCAGTTCTCGTTGTAATGAAGTGCAGCTATTCCTAACATGCAAAAATCAAATCAGTTTGAAAAAAAAATATACAAATATTTACATTTGATTTGTTACAAAATAAAACCACCACATTTTATCTTTTGGATGCAAACACTTTTTCTTATGAATGTTCACAAGTAGAATAGATGTGTACAGATTTTCATACATTTTAAGTTCACCTGATTCTAGACTACAATGTACCTTTGATGTGTGTCATATCATTGGAAACAACTCGCAAACCTAAATAAACAATATTATAAGCTACATGTTCAAAAGGTTACATCTGAATACATTGCACATTTCTGTTTGGTAAACAATTTCACATTTGTATTTTTTTCTTTGAGTTTGCTTGTTCATTTTTCTTCTTCGTCATGTTTATATGAATTTGTTTTGTTTTTTATATATGCACTGTAACATACAGTGGTGTATTTTCAGTTGTCAAATCTGAGTTAAAAATAGTATTGTTATTTGTTTACATTTGGTAAAGGTCAGAATCTGGACCGTACGTACATTTGTACATGTGTGGAGAACGTATATACATGTACTAGTAATTTATGAAACTGGAAAAAAATTATAACACTTGTATACTATGCATGCAATTTAAACGGGATTACAACATGCAAAACTTGTTGTATACGCCCGTGATCGTCTGATCGTGGTAAGCTGCGAAAAAGGGGGGAGCATGATGACCTACATGTACTTCTAAACCACGACTTGCACTCTAATATCATTAATTATTATCGATCTTCTCGACTAGCCTTTGCACATGTGTAATGTTGTAATGTTAAAAATCACATACCTCGGCCTTTTGACGCTTCTGTAGTGCTCCCCTGGGAATGTGTAGGTGTTGAACAACTGGAGTTTCGCCATTTTTTTTCTCCGGGTCAGGTGATGCTAGAGGCACATTTGGGGTTGCATCTGGCTTCAGTCGTCGCTTGAAGGTTCCATCAACACCAAGTTCCATCATTCTCAAAAGGTCCCTTTCAAAGCAGTCACGGGTGAAGTGGGTGGAACACAATCTGTGACCTGATGTTGGATCGAAATTCCATCGTCGACAGTTATGGATCCAGGCTTTTCTCAGCTGGCCGTCCTTTGGGGACGAGAAAAAACTCAGTCCATTGCCTTTGGTTCCTCTGTTGTTGCACCCAAACGCTGCACAGGACACCATTTGGAACTTCTAGCTATTTCACCCACGTGGATGTTTGTTTTGGTTTGCTAATCACGGCTTTGTTATGCAAATTTTTATCGATATCAATCAACTGATTTAGAAATGGATGACTGGCGCATGTGACGTCACGAGTGGTTCAGCCTCGTTATCGCACTCAAAATCTGCATAATTTCTAGGTCAGCAAAAAGGGCGATAAAAGGGGTGTTTATCCCTTTGTACGTATCGTTAATCACATGAAACTGAAAATGTAATTATTTTTACAGCATTTTGGAAGTATTTCACAAAGCTTTGTGAAAAATAAAAAATCGTGTCATTTGTCCTTTAAATTTTATTTTACGGTTAATTATAGTATAACTAACTGTGATGTCCGATTACCAAAAATATGTCACTCATGACCGCACAACACTGATAATTCGCTCATGCGCGAATACTGTTTATTATATAGACTGTTTTGAGCTAACCCGAATAATCCAGTCGTTATATTACTCTCCCGCTATTCGCTGCATTAACGCCTGGATGCATTCATTGAAAAAATTCGTCAAACCGAAATAGCAAATCGCTATGACTTATGGGTATTACGACATAAAATAGGAGGAGCTATAAAGTGTTTGTAAATAATGTCCAATGGAGCGATCAGATGATGTAATGTTGTATGCAATACACATATCCGGATAAATACAACCAAACATGAAATAAAACTTAAATGAATAATTACTATTTTTTAAATATTAAAACATAATGATTTTTATTTCAAAATTGGAAAGTAAATAAAAGCTTGAATTGAATTCACTCTTATAATGATTTTTTAATTTCATTTAAAATAAAGATTTTCATTGAATGGCAACTCAAAATAGATGGCTTCACAGTAGGAGCTCTTCCTGTATATTGGTTACATCATGTATTTTATGATACTGATGGCTGATTAAAATTGTTTGTCATGCATTAGCCGTCAGTTGTAATATACAGGATGTAACCAATATACAGGAAGAGCTCCTACTGTGAAGCCATCTATTTTGAGTTGCCATTCAATGAAAATAACAACCTGACCATATTGTTAAATAATAAGAATAAGAATTAGATAAGAGATTAAAATTGATAGAAGGCAAGGATTTATATAATTAGCACATTAAGTCACATTTCATTTATTTAGGCTAACTTGGGTCAGTTATCAATTAAAGACAAAAATGGGTTTAAAAAAATCAGTCTAATAAGTATTTACCTAAATAACGATATTGTCATGGGTATTTCTTTATAAATTGTATTAAAAATCATTTTAATTTATGAAATAATCAACTTTCTGTTTACATATTTATTTTCAATAAAATTTCTTTATTATTTCATCCCATTTTCCTTAATTTAACTTGTGCATATCCATATCTATAAAATCTTATGTAAATGGCAAGTTACGTGTGTCGACCCTATTATCCACAATAAATTCACTTTTATTGTCCCACATACATTACAAAAATACATGTTAGATGTGTATTGTGACATTTTAGAAGCAAATTTAGATTAAAACATAAAAACTTCAAAAAATGATTACACGGTGTTTTATTTTGTAAATCTTTAAAGATTTGTGAATCTATGGCAATTTAAATCATAATTATGAGAATAAAGGTGTAAGTTAGTTTTCTAAATATGCAAAGGCACGTGCACAATCTTTCTCCGTGTTTGTTTTGTCAATATTTACAAACGGAAGTAAAGGGAGTCACTAATGCGCATACTTGCTAATATCTGACATTTGATTGGTCGGCTGTACCAGCCATCAGCCTGACGGATTCTTACCACTAAGAGCGTTCAAGCCCTCGTCCAGCGAAAGTACCGATAGAGGGCGCAGTATTATTCAAGTTAGTTTTGAGCCAATAAATTTAATATTTTCTTTCATCTGCATTGTATGTGTTTATTTCTTTATTGCGCATTAATATACAACTGTGTCCTTGGCTACTCGTTGACTCCGCCCGCTTTATTCTTTGAAGTTAAAATGGCGCCGCCCTTTGAACATGGATTTATGACTGAAAAGTTTGTCTAATGTTTGCTCATATTTCGATTAGGAATGTAATTTTCATGTTGTTTACTTGTAAACTTTGTGACCATAGTATGCACTCGACCTTGAAAGACACAATTTTATTTATTGACACTTGATTTATGTTTTGTTTTTATTATGTACATTTCATTTGTAACCTTGTGGGAAGAATGGTTTGTGAAAGAAGTCGGGATGCATACCAATATTTGGCCGTTAACAAAACCAAAACTATTTAAAATTCGATTAATTATTTAATTAGAAAACAAGTAATTTAACAATATAACAGCTAGGAAAAGTAAACCGCAATGCAAAATGTATGTGGGTCCAAACGGTTCAAACGTTAAATGTGTAATTCAAACGGATTATAACGGAAGGAAAATGGACTAAAGTTCATTCAGAATCGGAATCACTAAACGATAAAGGTAGGATTCTTTTATATTTTGTTTTTGCTATTTGTAGTCCGGAATCATCACTTTGTCTTTTCTGACTAGACTGGGGATTGTTAAAGTTAAAAGTTCCTCCGTAAATGTAAGTGTTCCCATAATAACGAGATGACATCTTAGTGTCAGAAGTCATTGAACTAGAGTTAATGTATAGCAGACAATTGTTTGGAGGTGGTTAAAAGTTTTACTGTGGGAAAGATTCTTTCTGCCGAGACCACATGTTTTTAGATCATAATTCGGATAATATGAAGCAGCCGGCCGCGATACTGGTATTACCCAGTAGGACAGCCAGCGTGACAGGAGAGCTCCAAGGTCAAGTCCCAGTCACGTGACTTTCGCTTCATTTTTGATGAAAAATGACGTTTAACCCTTCGCTTAAAATACGTCGGTTTACAATAAATATTTATGCTTGAAATCAATTAAAATATACGGAAGATGTCTATGGATAAATAGAAATGTATTGTATCACTTCAGTTTTTATTTATATTGTGTACAAACATCGAATTTTGCTACTTGAAGTGGACTCAATTTCAAAACAAATGTCAAGGTGGTTCTATTTAAAAGAGAACATTTAATTAAAACAATATGATGGCTTTCTGTAACATACAATGCCTGAGGAAATCATCTAGGATCATTGTCATACCGACAACTAGTGTCAATGTCTTGTGGGATGCAATTGTTCCACTTAGCCCTACACCCACCTTTATCGGATCGACCATTTGCCAAACATCGAAATTCATTGTCTTTCGGAACACATCGGTGGTGTTTCTTAACATCAACAATAAACGACACCTAAGCGTACATCCGAAAGAGTATATTTCATTTGGGAAAGGGGTGTCTATGTCTTTTTTTAATTTTCTTGTATTAATACCGTATTTTTCAGTTTAATTGAATTATTTGTATTGCAATATTGTTTTAGACATTGTGCATTTTGTAATTTAGACTGGGGAATTACTATTTATTATCACTTTAAATTTTAAAAAAAATCATCTATGATACTAGACTTGCACAGGGAATGTACAACAATTAATAATTTCAATTTAATTTAATTTCAATACAACAGGTACAAGATAAATAGAAAGAAATACATGTGTGGAAAAAATAAAAGCATGTAAACAAAAATTAAGCAAATTGGAAAAATATGAAAATATTATAAAAAAAAAAAACATGTAACAATATTAATAATTTTTTTAAAATCTAAAAAAAAGTGAAACCTTGAGACAAAAAGGGGCATAAAAAATTGTATTCAGATATCTTAACCTTTCCTATTATATCAAGGCAAATTTAAAAAAAATCAGTGTAAGCAAATATTTTTCTTGAAATTAGGAAATTTTATTATCTGAATGAAAGCTACCAAGTTTCATGTTTATCTCACAATGTAAATATCAATGTATTTGGAATATTCATGTGTTTGACACAACTACAAACTAGATTTTATAACATATATGGGTGGTCAAGTTGTAACAATTCTTTCCCCTTGACATTCACAAAATGACCAGCATTTACAAATATGAGTACTTAGGTTGCAATAATTCTTTCTCCAGGACATTCACAAAATTACCAGCATTTACAAATATGGATACTTAGATTGCAATAATTTTTCCACCATGACATTCACAAACAGAATGACTATAGCATTCACATAAAAGACAGACACAAAATGACTAGCATTCACATAAAAGACACATACAGAATAACTAGCATTCACATAAAAGAGCATATTAAATGACTACCATTCACATAATTTTAAGACACATACAGAATACTTGCATTCACATGAAAGAACAAACCAGAATTCCAAATTTCACTAAGTAAATTAAATAACTAGAATAGAATGAATATGTTTTTTCTGTTGGCAAAATAACCAAGTATTGGTTAATATTGTTTAAAATTGAAGTTAAAAAAATTATTTTATTTGTTCCAATGACTGGAAAAAAGTTAATAAATGGGCACATTTTGAAAAATTCTTTTCTGTAATTTTTTTTTTATAAATTTCGGCATTAATATTCATAGATAAAAGATAATTATATTTCTCATAAACACCAAGCAACATAAGTACCTTTTCATCTAAAAAAAAGCATGAATAACAAATTCAAAAACATGTTGGAGTGTATACAGGTCTAAATGTCTGTAGAAACTTGTTCAACAACTTGGTTCTGGTTCAATATATCTATAAGAAATTGAAAAGTTTGAGATCTTGTTTCAGCTCCACTTTCTGACCTAGAAAATGTGTTACAACTGTTATAACAATATGTACCACAATATAATTTATCTTCTGAGCCAAATTCTTTACAGAAATTTAATTCATTCTTGAAATGTTTAAGACAAGTCCTGGTTTTCAATTGAAATTGAAATAAACCTTTTGACTTTCAGATGAAGTTTCACAAATTACACAATCAAAAAGTTCTTTTCTGAATGACTTTATTATAATTTATGACACAAGGTGTCTTGAAAACTCATGGCAATTGTTTGATGATGTACTTTAAAAATAATTGGAATGCTGGTCCATTTTTTTTACTTCATGGATATTTTAGAAGAAAAAAAACATATATATTTTGATTTTCAAACCTGTATGAATATATATATAAGACTTATCATATATTCTTATTTTTATTTATTCAAATATTCAACCAATAAACATCACAGGAAACTTTGCATTTATACTCATAGAATCTGAAACTACCAGAAAATAAACATCCATTTTATTTAATAGAATCTGTAACTTTGCCCCTTTGGTATCTTCAGACTCTTGTTAAAAAAAAATAAACATCCCATGTCCAGTCTGTATATATATATATCTACCTACAATGATCTAAAACTGGAGGTTGTCAATACCATTGGCACTGAAAAGTAGCATGTACACACATCAATAAGTATATCAGGAAAACAGACTGAAAATGAAAAAAAAAAGGGGGGGGTGTAAATGCTTGACATGAACTAAATATGTAGCCTTATGCTATGCCATGTTAATCTAGAGTGAATTTAACATAATCGTTCACCATTCTCTGCATGACAAGATCATACATTATAATGCAGACCTTTTTATTTCTAAAATGTATTTATTAATTATGTCAATATTTTGACATGTCCATAAATGCCATGGAACGAGTCAACGAAAATGAAAGATTTGTTGTTAAAATTGGAATAAAATGACTCTATATATGTGTGGCTATGATTGGTCAAGTGGTTCTTTCGTGTTTAAACAGAAACAGTCACATTTTCATCCTAATAGATCGGTCAATCTATGAAAAAACCCAGAAATATTTGGTTAGAATCTCGAAATATAGTGCTTCTTGTTTACATCCAAATATGGAATTCTAGTGACGTATGATGGGGAAATATGCAAATAATCCATACTCTAATACGTGATTCTAGCTATTTTTACCAAATTTATGAATAAACAGCCAATGGGATGCAATTGTTCCACTTAGTAAAAGAGTCTATTTTTAGCGCCATTTTTTTTTACAACATTTCATCAGCAGCGGTATCCCGAGTTCCAACGTTGATTTCAAGCAAACGATATCATAAATACACGTATTCACGCGTCAGTCACGTTACAATTTTATTTAAAAATTGGATTCAATAAAAATGAATACTTCTTTCAGTTTTATTTATGAAGATATTCAGTAAAAACACATGGGGTGTCGACGTAAACAATTCATGGCCGCTCACTCGTAAAGCGTCATGTCTAAAAAAAATAGAGTTACGTCCCTTGATTTCGGGATTTGACTTTGCATTGTTGGAGGTACGGAATCTGTGCGTGGCTTCCCGACTGTACCAGTATTATAATATTCACAATACTGGAAATACCAGTATTGTAACACTGTACAATACTAGAAATACCAGTATTGTAATGTTACAATACTGGTAATACCAGTATCGTACATATACAATACTGGATGTACCAGTATCGTGCATTTACAATACTGGAATACCAGAATCGTTGATCTATACACAATACCGGAAGCTCCAGTATTCTTCATCCAACAATACTGGTAATACTAGTATTGTAAAACACACGATACTGGAAGCTCCAGTATTCTTCATCCAACAATACTGGTAATACTAGTATTGTAAAGCACACAATACTGGTAATACTAGTATTGTAAAACACACAATACTGGAAGTTCCAGTATTCTTCATCCAGCAATACTGGTAATACTAGTATTGTAAAACACACAATACTGGAAACTCTAGTATCTGGTAATTTGACACGTGTGGGCAGAGCCTAATTCTAACTGTAAATCACAGCTCATTGTATTTACCGTTAGTATTAGGCTCCGCCCAGTCATGTCAAATTACCTTACCAATATATATCAAACTCTAAGGGACCATACAAAATATTTTGACATTACAGGGCTTTTGCCTCTTATGTTATGTACAGCAGAAATGACGTATGAGTATGAATTATATTCAATTCTTTTAGTATAATGTGGACATAAAAACTCGGGTTAACCGGAATTCTACCTAATCTTCCAATATCTGCAATACTGGTATAACCAGTATTTTCCAGAATCTTCCAGTATCTGCAATACTGGTATTACCGGTATTTTCCAGAATCTTCCAGTATCTGCAATACTGGTATTACCAGTATTTTCCAGAATCTTCCAGTATCTGCAATACTGGTATTACCAGTATTTTCCAGAATCTTTCAGTATCTGCAATACTGGTATTACCAGTATTTCCCAGAATCTTCCGGTATCTACAATACTCATATTTTGGCAATGACCAGTATCTTCTAGTATTGCAGATACTGGAAAATTCTGGAAGATACTGGATAACTAGTATTTACCAGTATCTGTACCAGTATTGCAGATACTGGAAGATACTGGTAAAATACTGGTATTACCAGTATTGTGTACCAGTATTGTAGTACCAGTATCGCGGCCGGCTGCTTCATATTATCCCATAATTCTGCCATGAAAAGTATTAAAACTGTCAATGTTTGCCAAATTTACCTGCTTTTTATTGTATCACAAAGAAATACTACATTAAGATATTATTTTGTTTATTTTTTAATTCTTTCCTTTATCGTAAATGAAACTAACAATCTGTCAATGAAATGAAGCAAAGGGACATCATTCCATATAATATTCTAAAAAAAATAGTTCTGGCTCGAAAAATGGTGGGGAAAATAGCGAAAGTGAAAATAAAAATGGTAATTTCAGTGAAATTATCGTTTTTATTTAACTCGGAAATCACGGTATTTCATCGATATCTATATAATAATATTTTATAATAAAATATTTTCCATTGCTATAAAAAAAAGTATCCTAGATATATATATAGATATATAGTGTACAATAAACAGGTACATATATTATTTCCGACGCTGATTATTAAATCATAAGATGCATCTGTAATATTATTTCCTACGATTAATGATAAATCACCTGAACCATCAAATGAGATAATCCGGATAATATTGTATACCAAGATATGTAATATATCAAATCTGATTATTTAATCATGAGACGCATCTATATTATTATTTCTGACGATCATTGATAAATCACCCGATCCATCAAATGAGCTAATCCGGATAATAATCTATACTAAGGTATGTAATATTATTTCCGACGCTGATTAATAAATCACCTGACCCATCCTGAAAATATTTCATAAATAAAATTAAAGCCAGAACACTTTCAATTTAAATGACAGATTAAATAATCTTCAAGCATATTTATTTGCAGTAATGTTAATTAATTAATTGAGAAAATTAGTAACTTATAAAATCTTCTATAATATTTTTTTTCCGGTTGAAAAGTTATAAGTTATAATGTGCAAGTTTATCCACGGATATTATATGTTATTCAGCTATCAGACAGGGTATATAAAACTTTCATGCATCCGGCTAATAAGTAGATTGAAGCGCACCGAAGGCGACAGACTTATAAAAACTGTGTCGAACTGGGCTTCAACACGTCTAAATGGATGGCATGAAACTGTGTCCGGATTTATTAACTCTATTGAATGTGCTGATGTAGTTAACAACACTCAAATAACAGTAAAAACAGTAATGCGTCTAATCAAAGATAAAATGACGGAACAGGATAATGATGAGTTTGCTACTGAACTTTTTAACGACAGAAATCAACATAATGGTAACAAATTAAGAACTTATCGTTTGTACAAAGAAAATGTAAATGCAGAACAATTTGTACTATCTAACATACCACGTTCAGTAAGACGAACAATGGCACTTTTTAGAACTGGGGCGTTACCGTTAGCTATTGAGACGGGTCAGTATTCCAGACCGCAAGTACATTTGAATGACAGACTCTGTAAACTGTGTGATAACTCCGTCGTTGAAGATGAACGGCATTTCATGATGAACTGTCCACTCTATTCAGACATCCGGTTTGAATTGATACAAAATGCAAAACGTTTGATTGTCAATTTTGATTGTTTATCCATGGAACAGAAATTTATATCTATATTGAAATGTAATGAAATCCAGCCACTTCTTGCTCACACACTGCATAAAAAATTTTTAAGACGTAAACGATTTTTATAATATTTTTATATGTTAACTATTTAATTTATTAAGTTCCAATTTAAAACTTTTAAAACTAGATTTGTATTGAACTTCTTTAATTTCTTTAATTATTTTTTGCGATTTTTAATGTAATTTATTATGTATACTTTTTTGTAATATTGTCCTTTAGTTTAAATTTTAAAGTTTTTATTTGTATATACAGTGTCTCATAAGTCTATAAAGGCTGGATATTGATCTTTGTTTTATGATGTAGTTTTGTACATATTTATATATTGTTGATCAATATATGACACTATAATAAACTATCATTTATCATTTATAATGTGACATTCCCGGCTTAGGATCAATATTCCCTGAGGCGCAAATTCAAAGAATAGAGTCTGTTTATGAAAAGAAAAATGTATTAATTAAAACATTTTTTTCCTTTTCGATATTTCAGTATAGTACATAGCATTTAACCCATCAAATATGTAACTTCATGGAAAAAAAATTGAATAAATTGAAACATTTTTTCTTTTCGATATTTCAGTAATAAAGCCGCTATATTGACGGTCAATATACATAAAAATTGAAACATACCGTCAATATTATTTAAATGTAGGAACATATTAGACGTCTGGTTTCACAGTGGAAAAAATACATTAAATATTCTTATGCCACCGATGCGATTCGGTAGTTGGATTTTCTGAACAAGAAAATAAAGCTATGAATAAGTTAATGAGGTTTTTATTCGGAAGATTCACAATAATATTCATAATTATCATATAAGGAAACACACAACATAGCAAATGCATAATGTAAATTATATAAAGCAATATATATATATATATATATTTATCAATTATGGACTTTTTTTTATAAATGTTAAACATATTGACAGAGTAAAAAGTCCTTAATTTTTATTTGACATATATGTATGTAATGTATTACTTGCGTGATTTAAAATAAAATATTAACACATCATTATTTTATTGTTTAAGAACACAATAAATCTAGAAAATTGTTTACCACAGGTGGAGTGTAAACACGGTTCGGAACAGAAAATATCCGGATCTAGATTTAGTAACAT
Organism: Bathymodiolus brooksi; assembly: GCA_963680875.1. NCBI lineage: Eukaryota > Metazoa > Mollusca > Bivalvia > Mytilida > Modiolidae > Bathymodiolus > Bathymodiolus brooksi. The sequence continues at coordinate 48,364,871 of OY804580.1, read as the reverse complement.
GACGGTCAATATACTTAAAAATAGAAACATAGCGTCAATATTATTTAAATATAGGAACAAGTGAAAGACATAATTTTTTCCGGTTGAAATTGTATCCGGTGGAAAGAATTTAATATTTATCAATTATGGACTTTTTACGAGGTCAATATGTTATATATGGACCTGTTAGGATTATATTGACCTAGGACGCAGTCCAAGGATAATATTATACAATTATAGCATTTTGATGAGCTCAATACATCGAGGTCAATATACTTTTAACGGGTCGATAAATTCATTTATCGGTAATTTGTGTAGTTTTCCTTTGAAGTGTGTCGATTGATAAAGCTTATCTCAACGTACTGGTCGTGATATCAAAATTATTAGGTCAGTCCACATTAGGCATGCGTCAACTACCGCGCATGAATATACTCTTGTTTAAAAAAAGATTGGTTGCGTCATCAAAATCAATAATACGGGAAAAGGGTCAATGTCGTGGTCTCAAAACCAAAATGATAGAAAACCAAGAAATAACTAGGCCTACTTTGTAAAAATTGAACATCCTGAGGCTTATTGTATATACACTGCAATATCTAATGATGATTTAAAATTGAAATCGAACCAATTACCGAAAGAGCTAAAATTTAATACAACATAGCACTGATCAGTAACAGGGCCGGGAAGATTCAACTACAACTTCTGTATTCTGGATATACAAATATATATACAACAATGTACATTAATTAACTTTCTAAAATTAATAACATAAAATCTTAAATGCCTTCCGAGTGGGATTATAATGGATGTTAATTGATTTGACCTACATTCACAGAATATTTCGGTGAAACGTATTCGATACGGTTTTAGCACAAGTTTTTATGACAAAAATTATTTACCAGTATCATATTCGAACATTATAATTTCCAAAACACACTTAAATCCAACAAAACCATCATACTGTACAACACACGTCAAATAGTTAAAAACACATCTTGCCGCCTCGTTAACTATTTTTTGAATGAACATCGCGCCCCAGAACCGAATCACATTTACAAAACCAGATCCATCCGTAAAAAAATAATCTCATCAAAATATCGTTTTAAAGAATTCATTTTATTATTTTTTTGAAAGTTAATTATAAATTACCGATAAACAGAATATTAGACATTTTGTTTTTGGGACTGACTTTATCACGGGGTATATCAGGCTCGCCGTTCCGGCTCACCTGATATACCCCGTGATAAAGTCAGTCCCAAAAACAAAATGCCTAATATTCTGTATGCATTGACCGATATTAAAAGGCTATAATTGCTTTATTATTTTTTTAAACACTGGAAAAAAGTAGGCTATGATTGTTTTATCATTTTTCAATATTATTATTTAAATATTAAAATTTTGACATTTTTTGAAAACTGTAATTTTTTTTTAACTTTTTGAAAATTTTGAAATCTTTGAAATTTGGAAATTTTATGAAATTTTTGAAATTTCGGAAAATTTTGAAATTGGCGGGGATATTTGAATGCGAATCTATTTTCGGAAACATGAGGTTTACAATTTTATTGTAGCATGCTAAACGTGTTTATATATTTTATCACGTGTCACAAATTCCTCCAATCAATGAAATCTAATTACAATGAAAAATAATAATCTATATTAAAGATAATCCGCTGAAAAAAATAATATGGGGGAAAAAATGTTACACAAGATGTCTGGTTTTTCACAGTGGACAAAATACATTAAATATTCTGTATATTGCGCGACTGATTTAGTCAATGAAATTGTACGAAAACCACACCATATGTAATATTGTAAACTGAATGATTAGAAAAACCAAGTAGTAACGGTAACGGTTTAAATCCTATAATGATTATGTAGATTTGCATTTCATTTCATTATCCCCCGGAACATCTAATACCATATTGAATAAATAAGGAATCTTATTGGATATTCTTGCATAAATATACAGATCAAGAATTAAAAATTAATAAAACTCTTATACATGTATTCTGATATTTATACATTTAAAAACCACTGTTTCCCATTTTCCACAGCAGTTAGGCAACGACCATTTTCTTATCTAGGAGGGGGAGGGGGAGGGGGGAGGGGGGGACCTGGGATTTTTTTAAACGAAACAAATTTAGATTTTGCATTGTAGTTGAAAAAAAAATTATGCTGTCACCGGCTAGAATTTTTTTTTATGTAAAAATGTATTTCTGTTGCACATGATAGGAAAATAATGTTTGCTTTCCTACTCATGGGAAAAAAATATTTTGACTGAGGAAGGTTCTGGAAAAAAAAATTACGAGCACAATGGGAATACAATATGGTGTTTATGTGCACACTATCTTCATACTTTTTGTCACCTTGTAATTTTCAAACGGAAAGGGTGTTGCCGTTTTTTTCAGATATATAATGTTCACTTTTGTGTTCCATTTTCCGGTTTCAACACCAAAGTCACAAGTTGTGCTGCCTCTTGGTATGCAAATGGTGTCCCCGATGTTTATTGTTATTGAATGCTCATGATAGGGAGTTGAAGCAGTACTACTATTGTTCATTTTTTCTTTTCTGGCTTTCATTTTCTTTGGGGGTTGGGTGAGGGTAACTTCCCACTTGGTCTACTCTCATTTGGTGTATTCCCATTTTGTCTACTATTTGACCATTCCCATTTGGTCTACTTAATGAAATTTTATGATTAAGAGGTCTATAACATCTTTTAAATTAAAATTATAGTGTATTAGGGTTGTGATTGTGTATTCTTTTTCTGTTCATGCTGAAAAAACCCCCAAAAAAACCAATTATATTGAAAGTATCAAAACTGTTAATCACTGTAAAAAAAAAACCAGAGGAATATGTGACTTTTTTATAATCATTCCCATTGTTTATGTTACAAGTTCATTATTAAATATAATCAGTTGTTGCATCATCAAGCTTAAATGTATTTCATACACAATTTTGATTTGCTTTGTATAATAAATAAATATTTTATTTAAAATTGTTTAATTAATATATATTATAATAATCTGGAAAACCAATTATTTTATTACATGTGATTGATTGATTAAAATCATTGATTGATTTGAATTGCCCTTTTTTAAATCGAAAGATCTACATACATTTTTTTACTATGTAATAGTTGTACAGTAGACAATATATATTATATGTTATTCAGCGATCAGACAGGGTATATAATGTGACATTCCCGGCTTATGATCTATATTCCCTGCGCCTCAGGGAATATAGAGCATAAGCCGGGAATGTCACATTATATACCCTGTCTGATAGCTGAATAACAAATATATTACGGATTTAACCATTTTTTTGTTAAATACAGAACCAAACTGTCGTATAAATTTTTTTTTTATTTTTTTTTATTTTTTTTTTTTTGTTTGTTTCCTTTTTGTTTGTATGGTAATATGTCGCACGTGACCTACTTTCGCTTTGCTGCCACTTAGGTGTCCATTGTCAACAAAATCTGAGGATTATCTGTCAGTATGGGGGTGTAGATGGTAGGAAGATATAAAAAACGGGTTTTCCTTGAAGAAAAATCATTTCACTACGCAAATTAGAGAGCGATTTGCGTCCTATCGACATTTTGACAGGGGAAATAGCGATTGAAGTGACAGGGGTAGTAGGAGTGAGTCCGGGCTTGTGGTATTTTAGGTACATAGCGAGCATATGTTTGACTCTACACAAGCGCCTGTGGTTGAATAACCAATGAAAATATGTGTAACAAACTAAATTCGTAATATTAAGATATAAATTTCAAAAAATAAAATGACAAAGCAAATCCATTTCAGCATTATTTTTAATCTTTGACCCCCCTCCATATAAGCTACATGTACTTTATTTAAGATAGGCTTGTACAGAAAATATACCTTGCAGTTAAAACAAATTCTTGGATAAAAAGTTTAAGATATTTGTTGGGTTAATGCTATACTATCGGTGCGTCTTTTTACCACCGAACACCACCGAACACCTAATTAGTACCACCGAACACATGTTTACTACCACCGAATACCTTTATTGTATAAAATAGTAAATTTTAATTTAAAATTCAATGTTTGAAGAAAGGAAATAAGTTTAGTACGGAATAATTTATCATTGTAATGGCACGCGCGTTATGTGCAGTCAACCGAACACTGTCTGGAGTACCACCGAACACATTTAATCTTAAAATGAAGGGATATTGCTATGGTCAAAAGATGAATGCCGTAACACAAAGTGAGCCAACAAAAGACAAAAGTATCTAAAAACTTTTCTAAAAATTTATTATGTTACAAGAAAAGTATTTTACAATAATATTCAAGATAATACAAAATAACTTAGCTGTTAGTGTTCAAAGTCCAAATGATTCCAAGTATATCCAAGTAAATATCCCATATCCAATAACGAGTGAATGAACAAATCGTCCTTCTAAAACAATTAATAAATCCTTGTTGAAAGTTCGCAGTTAATCACAATCCAAAACAGTTCAATAATATCTAATGTATATAATTAATCCTTCATCACTAAATTAGACTCTACTCTGGAGGATTGTTTATTATTTATATATATTTGAACAGAAGTTTCCAGAACATTCTTGTCATTTCATGAATATATGTCCAAAACAAGTAAATAATGTGTATTTTCTAGAACATTCTACTAAGATCTATAAATAGTAATCATGTAAACAATTACAAAATAATAACTTTTAAAAGTACCATTTAATTACAATGTCATGAATATAATAGCTGATAGAATTATAGGTCACTAAATTATCATGAACAATAACATCAAATTATGCACACACTCATAACAATATGTTTAGTTTTCACACATTCTAGACCACTTTTATGACGATCACCGAACACTGTTATTATAATATAACAAAGGACTTGAATGTTATGAATTTTAAATACACCACCGAACGTTTTTAAATACCACCGAACACTTTAATAACTGCAATTTAGCTTATTTATTTTGTAAATTTCTGCAAAAATTCAAACACCAAACATCTGTGATAACTACTGTACCACCGAACACGCATATATATGAAATTAAATTATATTTCATTTTTAACAGTACCACCAAACGTTTTCTCAACCAGGGTTTTAAATTAAAACTTTGAATAAATTAAATGTAATAAATATACCGCCGAGCACATTTGAAACTAAAACTTTATTTGACAAGAACAAAAATAATTTGTATATTTTATTTAGTGTTCGCTATTACTTAATATCAACATTAAAATCAAGACCGCCGAACTTTTTTTCTACCACCGAACACATTGATTGCAGCACGTGTCGGCTGACTTCTGTGATAATCAATAGGTACTCTGTGGGATTTCAAAAATTGTGTCACAGATAATTTGTTTTGGCTAAATTACTTTATGCTGGTGTGTTTGTTAAGGAAATCATACAAAAACTCTTTTTTAAATCACTTCATTGGAAAATTGAGCAATAGTTCAATACTCGGAGTCAAATTTCAATTCTGCCAGATTTTAAGTTTTCAGACTAATTTCCTTGCACTAATGTATCAAGCATAAAAATGTGCTTTATGAGCAGGGGAATGGTCCAAAAACCTCTTAAAATTAACTGTTCAATAGTTTTAAATTATATTTAAATATGCACTTAAAGAAGACTGTCATAATTCAGGAGAAACAGGACCAGTAGCTTGTGCATCGCCGTACTTAAATTTCATTAATTAATATGGAGTGATGTTTGTCGATATATATTTTTTTTTTTTCTTTCAATAGTCAGGTACTTCGAAATTCAGCTTCTTCCACCACTAAAACTGGTTGCCATGATATAGCTGAAATATTGCTGAAAGTGGCATTAAAACACAGAAAATAATAAAAAAAAATCAATAAACTAAATTGTCATTATTGATGATCATGAGGTGACCTTTTTTTTTACTGTCGCTCTTCTGGAGGGTGTTTGGTCTGACTGGTCTCTACTAAATATATGCAAAAGACCAACAATGTATATTCAACATTTTAAACCATAAATCTTTGCTTTCCTGATTTAAAATATTTTGGAAAGCAGATATTTTATAGAAAACATATTACTTAAAGACGTAACATCCGATCAGCCTGATCGGGAGACTTGCGCATTGAAGTGTCATTATTTATAGTAAAGTGGGCTGGGAGTTACTGTTAAACAACAGGTGATAATGGTAAACATAAGCACAATGACATGGATGAGAACTCCTGCGTGAATATATAAACACAACATCAAACACATAAAATTAGATTTCTAAATTTTGATTCTTAAAAAGTTACGTCTTTAATGAACAAAAGTCATGTTAAAAACTCTACACACTTGTTACACAGAACAAGAGAACCATAGTCAAATAGTTATTGTATATAAGTTCATCAACAGGACTTTACTCTTCCAGTCTTTGCACCAGGTCTGAAACGAAAAAAATTAATAAAATATATTTACACTTAAGCTCTCGTCATTTTAGTCATAAATAGAGCTCGGAAAAATAGTGAAGATTTAGATGTTGGGGTAATATAATATATATATAAGAGACTCTTATATATATATTATATTACCTGTTGGGGAAATATAATATATATATAAGAGACTCTTGGGGGTAATATAATATATATATAAGAGTCTCTTATATATATATATTATATTACCCCAACCCTTATATATATATTATATTACCCCAACATCTAAATTTTCACTATGTTGGGGTAATATAATATATATATAAGAGTCTCTTATAGAAATATAAGAGTCTCTTATATATATATTATATTACCCCAGCATCTAAATTTTCACTATTTTTCTCTATTTATGATTAAAATTCATACGACTGTGATCTAATATTTAAATCATGTAAATCCTTGGAAAGATTGAAATCATAGAAATTTTACTTACTTCTGTGTACTTTTTGGAGTGTACTGTAGTACAATGTAAGGATGCTCTTTCCATCTATTGAAACAGGTACGGACATGAATGCTCGCGAATCTGAAAATTATCTGCCAATTTTCACGCTCATTCAGTGCATCAAAATAGTGTCGAGATTTTTTGGGCCGAGATATATCGGGGACGACTTTTAACATTAATAACCGGAAGTAGTTCCAGATTACTGCGCATCCGATTTTCTGCAGACCATGCATTGGTTTCCGGTGTATCATTTCCGGTGCATGAAATTGAAGCCATTAGTGATATGGATCTGGAATCAAAATATATCCCTAGCAAACACGAGGATTCGCGCTGTTTATATATACTCTGAATGTTTGTTTTTCCAGTGTCTTTGTTTATCTATGTCACTTCAATAGTTAATAAAGGGATTATATTTTCTAAATTTAACCAAATTGATCAATTTATTAAAATATGAATCCCAAAACTGTAAAATATTCACGTTTTGGAGCGTATTCGTCGCAAAATATCAACGCAATATCTGCTTTCGTTTTTACAAACTGTTGTTGACGTTACGTTAAAAATTGCCGACGTAAACAAATTGAAACACGACAAATTTAGCGTTCTGAGTCTATATTTAAAAGAAAGGCGCTATTTGTTTATTGAACTTGATCAAAAATCAAAGATTGACTATTGAGTGAAATTTTCTGTAGAATGCAATGATGTGGGTATAAAGTCATGAAACATTTTCTTCGAAGAGGCATTTTGCTATTTTCCGAAATAAATCTGTTTTTCTACCTTTGAAAGCAATTTCTAAAACTTTATACCTACCTAAACTTCTAGAGATGAGTCCATTTTACATGGCTAGGCCATTATTTACATCTGTCTGCTCCTAGGAAAATAGCGAAAAAGTCCGAAATACAACTATGTTTTGCTTAAATACTGTGCCGTTTTCCGTACGTCGCCACCGACTACCGCGTATTTTTACCCCATTGTTTGTTTATTTTTTTTATTTTTATTCATGAAACATGATGTTTAAATTATCTCATGATTCTAAACTTTAACATGATCTAGTTTTCATTCTTTTGTTTTTAATTAGAAGCCAACATCTCTCTTTGAGAAAGTTAAGTGAAACTGTCAAAATTTGCATTATGGCAGATATAACGTCGGCGACGTCAGGATCCCAAAGAGTTCCTATAATCAACAATCATCCTGTTCAATCAGGGTTAATCAATAAACAACAGAACGTTTGATCTACTAATTGCAGGTAATTGTTAAATAACTGACGACTTGTGAGCTTGCTAATTTTCCTTTGATAAAAATATATTTCACACGATCTCATTGTTTTTGTCTAAATACGAAAATTGTTGTGTAAACTAACTGTTGGCTTCTATTCAATCTACAGTATTTTGAGTAAATTCTGAAATAAAAAACCCAAAAAACTTCTTTTCTCACTTTCATTTTCAAAAGCGTAATAAGAATATCAACAGAATCAACACGATGTTTGGGGTTCACCAAAGCAAGATTTTGCAACTGTTCTTCAAAGACTGCAAGAGGTATATTATATATATTTTTTATTTTACAAAAGTTAGATAATGAAAGATATTTACTAAATGGGCCCATGGCCCCTTCCTCAAAATTTCAATGGGCCATTCAGAAAATTAATGGGCCATATCATAAACCCAATGGGCTATTCTTTACATGCATTTTTCGGTTTTAAAAGTTGTGCAACCGATTGTCATTGTATTTTTCTTGGCAACTTTTACAAAACATTTTATTTTCATGTAAGTAAAGCCAGGGCCAAAGTTTTTCCGAAACCTGTCTATATTTACGGTGTTCGAACCTTTCACTTTCGGTTTCAGTAGTTTTATTGTTCGATTCTGACATTTGACTTTCACTTTGAGTTTCACTTTCAGAGTCAATGTCCGGGTTAATGTCATCGCCATGATCGGTACTTTTGTCAATGGCAGTATTTGTATTTGTATCAACTAGATTGTTATTATCATCTTTACTATTACTAAACGAAAAGTTGAATAATGTCTTTTGTCCTGGCAAATTTAGTAATCTTTGCTTCTTCGGTGGCAAATGTCTGTCAAATAAATATTACATCATTTTAAAGTTTATATCTCAAGGATTAATAATATGTATAGGGTCCCTTTCACAATTATGTCAGACAGTTCCGCCCTCCATTCAGGATATGAGTAGTTTAACATATATTCTGGGTTTTTCTGTAAGATTTGTTTAGCCTGTTTATTCCGTTTAGGAATATTATGAGATAAAAATCACATCAAAATCTTTTGCTCAGAAATTTGAGTTGAAATGATCTTTGGGTGGCCCACTTTCAAAATTATGTGTAACACCCCCATTTTCTATCAACTTTAGATGTCAAATTGAAAACCAGGTGAACGTTTACATGCTCCTGGGAGCCTCTGGTTATTACTAGCAGTGTTGATACCTCTGGTGATGAACTATTAGTCCTCTATGGTATGATCACCCACCTATTAATCGATGCTTCGGCAATCACATGGTGTATTAGATACATTTGTTTTAATTAAACCATTCCTAAATTATGTAATGTGATGGTACCGGTGACGGTGGTCGGGTGACATCGTCTGATATATACGCTAGTGGTTTATCAAAAGGTTTATATGGTGACGGTGTTCTGGTGGTGTCGTGTCATCTTAGAGTTAGTAATTTGATTATTAATTGTAGGGTACCGGTGACGGTGATGGTACCGGTGACGGTGGTTGGGTGACCTCGTCTAAGATTTGTGTTAGTTATTTAACCATATGCTTATGATGCCGGTGGCGGTGACACGGTGATCTGGTGACATTGTCTAATATTTAAGTGTTGGCACTCTAATTATAAGTTGATGGTACCAGTGACAGATGAATAACTTGTGACGGTGACCATCCTTTGAAATAATATTATTGTGACACACTTTGTTGTTCTTCTATAGAAGTACGGTGATTTATGATTTGATTGGTGTGTACCACATTTGAATAATTATCCATCGGATAATATTAAATTACTAGACGTCCCAGTAATCTGTTGACGACCATGCATGGGACCAGTTGCAGCCAGTTCCTCCGTCAATTTTTAACTGTATTAATAAATTATATATTGAACTTATTTCGTATTTACAACTTGTATTACTCCTCAAGAGGAAACATTCGATTAGTTATATCGACTAACTGGGATATTCTAGAACCCATTTCTCTAACGTAGTGAAGTTGGTGGTAACATCTAACGTGACACCAGCTTCACCGCCTTAAGAATCCCTTTAAAAGTTTGCGAGCAACGTCGCCTCTGGGTGTCCGACTCTAACACCAGGGGTGCGAGGGTTGCAATACTCTCCGGTAATTGTGTTTAAAGATAAGTATATAAAACTGACTTATATTCTAGGCATGTTTTGTCCTGTTATGGTTATCTTCAATTTTGCAGAAGACTTCATAAGTATACAGCTTGTGTCTTATCGATTTGTCTTGATTTGTTTGTGTGACAAAAACATATTGATATTAGTGATGTGTACAGTAAAACAAGAAGATGCTACATGCATTGTATGTGACCAAGTTAAACATTTACCAACAGAGCTAATCACGATGTACATATCATCTTTCATGACAGCTATTTACAAAAAATAAATAAATAAATAAATAAATAAATAAATAAATAAATAAATAAACAGTGAAATGAGACAAAATGGTTGGTTAACTATTAATATTAATAAATAATGGTAGAATACAAAGATTATCATTGTGTTTTAATGTTTAATCTGTAAAAAAAAATGTGCCTCAGAATATTCATGTGATCTTTTTACTACATGTTCAAATTATACAAATTGTATGAGCTGTTAGATCCAACGATCTAACTCAATGAGCCACCCGGGCCCCTGAATAAATAAGGGTAATAACAAAATGACCGAACTCCGAACAATCTTACAAAGGGAAATGGAATAAAATGAAGTTTTTGAAATTGTTAAAATTATTGTCAAGTGAATTGACCTGCCATTTTAGCTTTAGCCATCTTTTTATATCTGTTGTTGTTTAAGTCTCTTTGGTGACTTGTTAATAAACTTTCCACATTAATCTATTCTTTTAAAGGTTTATGGTGTTTAATGCCACTTTCAACAATATTTCAGTTATATCGTGGCTTATTCTTCTAAAACACTTGGCCTAATTAAGTAATAAGACTTTGGTTGGTTCTTTTTAAATTGTACCCATCACTTTTTCTTCTATCAGTACTGTAACATATAGTGCTACTTTCAACAATAGTACAGTTATATTGTTACAGTCAGTTTTATTGATGGATGAAACCAGGCTACCCTGAGAAAACTATCAACTATGGTAAGCCAGCTGTGACATACTTCTATAGTCACTGAGACCTCTCTTAATGTGGACAAGTTTGTACAATTTTGGCTGTATATTGTGAGATTAAATGAAATACAGAAAATTCCACACCGTCGAAACAATTTCAAAATCAAATGTCAAAATCGTAGAAAGAGGCAACAAACTTCTTCTTTCTTTTTTTAGAAAAAATCATACAATTTGATTTTTCTCTCTGTAAATTAATAACATCAATTAAAACCAAATATGCAATGTAAGTTTGTTGGAAAGAGGAATAGAACTTTCCCTAATATGGCCAAAACTTCAGGAATATCTACAAATTAATGACAGCAATGAGCATTCAACAAAATGAATGTTATGACTTAACATGCTTAAGATGTTAAATTAGCTTTAAATCTTAAATCAAACTGTATTTTCATATTGAATGATAATCGCTTAAATAATACTATGAATAGGCAGTGATTGTTTATTACTGTTTCACTTTTTATCTTCAATAGTTGTTAAGGTTATGTTTCTTCTAAGTAGGTCCATTCCCCAATTTTCTTTTTCGTGTCTTTATCTTATGAAAAATAGTGTAGGTAGGTGTTTTATTTTATAAAGTTTATTCACTATAAAATTTCTATAAGTGTTTTTTTCCTTTTATCTTTTCATTTCATATACAAAATGTTCCATGAGATTTCAAATGAGATCAAATGAAAATCAATATAATTATCTGAGTTGATTTTGACATTTTAAGATGATTTTTGAACTGTAGACGTCTATGTCATATTCGAAGTGTTGACAAGATTTCACAAGATTTTATTGATAACACTCAGACACATAAATGTGTTACATGAGGACATAACATATATACAGTATTTCATGGCGAAATGATCATATATTATCAAAAACATTAAAACATACCAGCAATTTTCTTTATGAACAATGATAACCTTTTATAAACTTCTACATTACAAAAAGATAGGAGACCATTCATTTTAACAATACTAGGATAAGTAACATAATACCTAGGTAAATATATACTTCTCAGGTTTACTAAATATTCATTACAACAAACAAATAACAAGTGGAACTCATGACTTGAACTTTACTATTACAATCCCATTGTACAGTAGATAACAAATTTCTATCAAGGAAATCCTGTTAAAAATCAAAAGCTCTAGAATAGTGTATAAACTGATTGATAGAATGTTTAGGTATCAGTAAATAATATATTTAATTTGCTTTATCAATTTAATCAAATAAATGTAATCCAATTTCAAAAATATACTTGTTACTATGTTTCGATTTTTTTTAATCCATTTTATCCAAGGTAATATTAATTTCTTTTCTTTTCATAGTTTATTTTGTGACATGTCAGGGTTTTTTTTTGTTATTCAGGACATTTCTTGAACATTTTTGTTCCCCACATTTTTATTCTTATTTTGTTAAACATACATTCTAAACATTAAAAAAAATATGCCAGTTGATTATAAATACATTCTTTTCAATATAAAAAATGATAAATTAAGTATTTTTTGTATATTAACTCACAGATATGGTAAACATAGAAAATCTCAATCAATGAAGGATTTATGGACACTTGTAATTTGCCACTTATTCACTCTCATGTCATAAATTGACCTTAAAGAGACATACTGTTTAGGCTAATGAAAAAGAAAAACACACACACACACATATTCAACTAGATTCCTAAATTAAATACATATATTTTTTTTTATAAAATGTGAAATGTTCAATGATTAAAATTAAATTACTATAAATTTCTTTTTCATAAATATTCATGAATTTTGAATTAAAAATAATTTGATTACCAGTAGTTTAAATTTAATATATTGATCTTAAAATGTGATATGATTATTAAAATATGACAACTTATATATATTCTTCTTTGTGACTCTTATGGTAAACAAATCTAATGGTGCATCATAAGAAAATAATATGTAAATTTTACATATATTAATCATGATGTGAAGAAAAATCTCTATGCCATGTTTAATAAATGTAATTAAAACATATTATTCTCTGATTGTGCACCAAGTTTAATATCCACAGTTTAGTTAGAGTTTACTTTCAAGATATAAAACATTGATAAGACAAACAAATTGAAGAAAATATGAAGCTTTACAGCAACAAAAAAAAAAGAAAAAAAGACAACAAATAAATGGTTAAAAAAAAAATAGATACACATCTATTGTATACCTGTAAATATTTTCAAATAATTTACTTTTAAATTTTAAAATACAGATAATAATTGAAATTTTAACAAAACAAATCAATTGAAAAACAAAGAAATTTTAATTCAATTTTAGAATTATCAAAACATTACTTCATTGTAAAATAGAAAATTTATTATGTAAATATTTCCACTAAATAAAAAGTCACTAGTCTAACAAATCACACATACATGCTCAGGTAAATTTTACTAAGACATATTGAATCAGGTACATCTACCTGGAAATCATTATGATCATATTGTTTATTCAATTGCTGACCATCTGTACAGTTGAGGGTAATAAAACTGATCATCAGCCCATGATTTACGACCCCCAATAAAACCTCAGCATTGAATGCTGAGCCTTTGAAATGCTCAGCATTTATCAGTGTATGCTGTCAGCTGTACTGTACAATGATCAGCTGTTATTGAATTAGAAATATCTAACATGATCGTAACCAGCTGGACCAGGATATTCAAACCATGAATCTCTTTTAAGGATATTACAGAAATGCAAATGTACTTCTTAAAATAAGAAGGCCACTTACACTTTCACACATATGTATACTTCTTCTTTTAACTTGAGTTAGAATTACATTTTATTTAAAGGACACCTGACACAAATTTTTCAAATCCTTACGATAATTAGAACACAGGGGTTATCGTAATGAAACATATGTAATTTCCGAAGATTGCCGGAAACTGTCGACAAGGACTGGGAGCTATAAGGGCCAAAATCGGCCCCTCCTCAGATGTCGATAAAATTTTCTCCAAATGTGTTCACAATATGTGCTTTTTAGAAATAAATACAGTTAGTTAATATGTTCATTTAATTCCTCACAGCGGACCGACAAAGTCATGTAATGAACAGCACAATCAAAGACAAAAAAGTATCTCACTCCCAGCTATATTGATGATGTTCTCCCAATTAATAATACAAACTTTGCTAACTGGATTCCATTAATATATATTTCTCGATAACTGACGAACGAACGTATCTTCCCGTAACATAACGAAACAATGTTAATTTACGTAAAGATCTCTTGAGGGAGACCTTATTGCAACATTTGTCTTCAATTGTTCATTTAGTACAAATGATTAGATTTTTTTTTTTCATTTCGGTGTTTAAAACAGTAAAAAATTAATATCACTGGCCAAATAATGGTTTCACAGTGGCATTACAGTCTGCATACAAAATACATATTTTCCTCAAACGCTATTTATAGATATACTTCAAGGAGGGGTGATTTCCAAATTTATTTATATATTTTTTTAAATATTTCTGATTTAAATTTTCGCACAAATAAATACTTTTGCCAGACTTGGGAGAAAAAAAAAGAATCTGACTAAGGAAAATCAAGCAGTATAATAGTTATGTAATACTGGATATTGAATGGAACATTTCTGATTTCATATGTAAAGAAAAATAAATGATTCCATTCTCCCAAAACCTGTCTGTCCCATGGTAAAACAATATCTCCTTTTAGGCTTATGTATACCTTATCGGCGACGGTCGCCCGACCATTGACCGATTGTCGTGCAAAAATCGTGTGATTTTCGCTTTCTATTGTTTTGATTAAATAAGAGAAATGCCTTAGAAAAATCTACTGTATTCTAGTTTAACCCCGTCACTCTTTATTGAAGTACCTGAACTAAGCCAGGAGGGGTCATTTATATGTGTGTTAGGGATATCGAATTTACATATTTCTACGATTTTCCTATTGAATGCTGGAACTGTTCCGACAGTGTGATATATATTTTTTCATTTTATTATAGGTTATGTAAAAAAACAGCTGAGTTGCAATTGTTAAAAAAAATATGGTTGTGATCGTCTTCCGTAATTAAAGTAGTCAAAATGAAATACAACCGAATTGATATCAAATGGTGACTTGCTTCAACCTCATTTAAAATATACCTTGACATTCTTTCATACTTTTACTTCACGTTCACGATCTTTTATTACAACACTAATACAGTTTACATGTAATGCAAATGCAGTTAATACGCATTTAAACCTCAGAAGAATATTTCTATTTTCCACAACTTGTGGTGTGGGGTCGCTATTGTGCATGCGAAATATTAATTGCAAACCCCATTGACTGGCTATATGCTGCCTGTCTAGAATATTTTATTTTTCTCTCGATCGACAGTTCAGAAGCTAGAAAACAATATGATGAATATTGTCTGTCAATCATGCAAACAATAACTTATGCACATGACAGAACGCATTTTCAAGGCACCGGATGGATAGTTACCTTTGATTTAAGAGAATGGAACTGATAGAAGTTAAAAGTTTAATTTGGGCGCAAAAGGGGAAACTTTATATAATTTATGAAAAGGTGATGTGAATTTTAGGGATCCTCAGATTCAAATCCATTTATCTACTTTTCTACACTTTTATACATGTTATACATATGTATATTTCAAATGATAGTAATGCTATTTTAAAATATTTCCACTTTGTTTTACTTGTCGTTTTCTTTTAAGAGCCCCAGTTTTATACCGCTCATGCTCAGCAACTGACCACATCCGTCAATTGTTTTAGCTCATCGATGATCATGAGATTCACTAAGATAAATAACACGGTCCGTACAATATTTATTTATTTATTTATTTATGCTTTGGTGTCAGTGTTTTCAACTGTTGACAGAGTTTTAAATTCAAAATGGGTAGACTTATAGAAAGTGTGTAATTGTAAAATTCAGTGGCCAACCATCCCAGTCTGGTGGCAAAAGAAAGGGTATTGTTCTGATATGCCTAACGTTGTGTCTACAATTGACGGCACTTCACCTGAGATACAAATTCATTCCAATGAACCCCAACAAAAATAAAACTTTCAGCAAACCAATTATTTTCCTTGATTGATATGAAAAGAAAGTTTATAAACAGTGATAATCATAAATTCCATCAATATCAATAAAACAATTACCTTTCATCTTAACTGAACTTGAGCCGTCGTGGTCGTATGGCAGTTGAGGCAGTTGAATTTACAGCTACCTGTGCAATCGTTGCCTATCACCACTTAAGTTGTGAGTTTGAACCCCATTCATGGCGAGGTATACTCTCTGGATTTCTCTATATACTCCAATTTCCGCCAAAAAAATAGTAACTGAAATTTTTTGAAAGTGGTGTTAAACACCTAACCTCCAATGGACAAATGATGGATCAAAAGTTTGTGTATGTAGTGCATAACATAAAACACCTTTGGGTCATAATGTGGCATTTGGGTCATAATGTGGCATATCTTTACAAGTACCAATAATACTACAACAATAATGTTTCCCACACAATTATGGGAACTGTTATACACATATCATGTCATTAAACAATGTACTGAAAAAAGAAACAACTTTACTTTCAAATTGTTTATTAACAATTAAATTAAATTATCTCCATGATCTCAAAATTATGTTTCAGTGTTTACTGCATCTTAATATGTACATATGGCTGAATCCTGATTTCTTGTCTGATGAGTGCCCGAATGAGTATGACGTCACTTTGGCGAAAACAACACATGTTGACGCACAACAAAGCCAAGATGTACGAATGGATAACTTAGCATTGTACGGTAATTTTTTAAGCAAAAGTTAATCTAAGATAACATATTTTTATAGTATTAACGAAAATGTTGAGAGCTCCCGGATTTAGTTCATGTACTGAAAAAAGGTAATGAATGACGCCCCCACTACCAAAACGCCCCCACTTTTTCCCAAAATAAATCATTATTTGACCAAAACGCCCCATATATATATATTATTTAATTTTAGTGATTCAAATGTTTTTGAATGTATTCCCGCGATTCATTGTTGTCCTCCACAAATAAAACTGACCGCCACGATATAACTGAAATATTGTTGAAAATGACGTTTTTTTTTCATGAATCTTGAATTTGGTCTTTGAACAAGTAAATTTCCATTTTCAAATTATCTCGGAATAATTTGTTAATAATTAGAACGTGTAGTAAAAAGATTACATAAATATTCTGAGGCACATTTTTTTTTTACAGATTAAACATTAAAACACAATGATAATCTTTGTATTCTACCATTATTTATTAATATTAATAGTTAACCAACCATTTTGTCTCATTTCACTATTTATTTATTTATTTATTTATTTATTTATTTATTTATTTATTTATTTATTTATTTATTTATTTATTTATTTATTTATTTATTTATTTATTTATTTATTTATTTATTTATTTATTTTTTGTAAATAGCTGTCATGAAAGATGATATGTACATCGTGATTACCTCTGTTGGTAAATGTTTAACTTAGTCACATGCAATGTATGTAGCATCTTCTTGTTTTACTGTAAACAGCACTAATATCTATATTTTATTGTCACAAAAAAAATCAAGACAAATCGATAAGACTCAAGTTGTAAACTTTTGAAGTCTTCTACAAAAATTGAAGATAACCATAACAGGACA
The DNA here is from genome assembly GCA_963680875.1 of Bathymodiolus brooksi. Classification (NCBI taxonomy): domain Eukaryota; kingdom Metazoa; phylum Mollusca; class Bivalvia; order Mytilida; family Modiolidae; genus Bathymodiolus; species Bathymodiolus brooksi. The sequence continues at coordinate 48,347,041 of OY804580.1, read as the reverse complement.
AAACATGCCTAGAATATAAGTCAGTTTTATATACTTATCTTTAAACACAATTACCGGAGAGTATTGCAACCCTCGCACCCCTGGTGTTAGAGTCGGACACTCAGAGGCAACGGTGCTCGCAAAATTTTAAAGGGATTCTTAAGGCGGTGAAGCTGGTGTGACTCACGTTAGATGTTACCACCAACTTCACTACGTTAGAGAAATAGGTTCTAGAATATCCCAGTTAGTCGATATAACTAATCGAATGTTTCCTCTTGAGGAGCAATAAAAGTTGTAAATACGAAATAAGTTCAATATATAATTTATTAAAACAGTTAAATATTGACGGAGGAGCTGGCTGCAACTGGTCCCATGGATGGTCGTCAACAGATTACTGGGACGTCTAGTAATTTAATATTATCCGATGGATAATTATTCAAATATGGTACACACCAATCAAATCACAAATCACCGTAATTCTATAGAAGAACAACAAAGTGTGTCACAATAATATTATTTCAAAGGATGGTCACTGTCACAAGTTATTCACCTGTCACCGGTACCATAAACTTATAATTAGAGTGCCAGCACTTAGATATTAGACAATGTCACCAGATCACCTGTGTCACCGCCACCGGCATCATAAACATATGGTTAAATAACTAACTTAAATCTTAGACGAGGTCACCCAACCAACGTCACCGGTACCCTACAATTAATAATTAAATAACTAACTCTAAGATGGCACGACGTCACCAGACCACCGTCACCATATAAACCTTTTGATAAACCACTAGCGTATATATCAGACGATGTCACCCGGCCACCGTCACCGGTACCATCACATTACATAATTTAGGAATGGTTTAATTAAAGAAAATGTATCTAATACACCATGTGATTGCCGAAGCATCGATTAATAGGTGGGTGATCATACCATAGAAGACTAATAGTTCATCACCAGAGGTATCAAAACTGCTAGTAATAACTAGAGGTTCCCAGGAGCCTGTAATCGCTCACCTGGTTTTCAATTAGACATCTAAAGTTGATCGAAAATGGAGGTGTTGCACATAATTTTGAAAGTGGGCCACCCAAAGATCATTTCAACTCAAATTTCTGAGCAAAAGATTTTGATGTGATTTTTATCTCATAATATTCCTAAACGGAATAAACTGGCGGAAAAATCTCACAGAAAAACCCAGAATATATGTTAAACTACTCATATCCTGAATGGAGGGCGGAACTGTCTGACATAAGTGTGAAATGGACCCATCCGAGGACAATCCATGGCAGATTTGGTTTAATTTGGTTCAGCGGTTTCAGAGGAAAAGATTTAAATGTGATCTTTTATCAAAATATGCCTAATTTGCACAATCGGCATAAATCGGCTGAAAGAAAAATTTAACACAAAAACTCGGAATATATGTTAAACTACTCATTGCCATGTAGCTGCAGTTATATTTTGAGCTCATTTTGGTTTGTACTAAAGCAGCAATGGATAATTGCAGAAATTTCTATTCTTAGTAACATCAACCATCTTGAATGGAGGGTGGGGCTGTCGGACACAATTTGGAAAGGGATCCACCCAAGGACCATCCCTGCCAGGTTTGGTGTAATTTGGTTCAGCGGTTTCAGAGGAAAAGATTTAAATGTGATCTTTAATCAAAATATGCCTAATTTGCATAATCGGTATAAATCGGCTGAAAGAAAAAATGTAAACATTTCAGCTCATTTAGATTTATAATAAAGCACAATGGACAGTGGAAGAAATTTCTAATTTGGTTCAGGGGTTTCTGCGGAGAAGATTTAAATGTGAACGTTTACGACGTACGACGGACGGACGGACGACGACGGATGCCAAGTGATGGCAAAAGCTCACATGGCCTTTGGCCAGGTGAGCTAAAAACGTAGATATTTAATAGTGTACACGACTCGTTTCTGGAATGGAATAATCACCATCATGTACCCTCGTTGTCAAAAGGTTGGTAAGCCAAATAATCTAAACGTCTTTGAGAGCATATAAACAGGAGAGTCCAAAATTCGGCTAAGGTTTCCGATGTCTGAGAGCGATTGACCTTATCTTTAAACATTTCTCTCATTTCGCACAAGTTATCCTAAATTAATCAGTCTTTGTTCTTTCTCATTAATGCTTCGTACCTAGCAAAGAAGAAGGAAATAACAATTTTATAGTATGTGCATGCATTGAAACGAAGCCATGATCTACCATTTGTGCTACTTAAAAAGGTTTTCCAATTATGGTCTGCACTTCTACAATTCTACCAGCCCAAACAAACAAGCTTCTCTTAGCCACCAGAAAATCCCCCCAAATAGCAAGGAAAATAAACATTAGAGAAAATTGAATGAGCAACCAAGAATGGACAATCCAGAGACACTGGCAACATTGGGCAAACAAGACATAGAATGAAGAAAAAGCACAAAGCACAACACAGAAAACTAAAAAGATTCTCAAAGCGTCCACTCACCAAAAGCCATGGGTGAACCTTGGTACTCGAGAAGGGTTAGCAGTTCTTGCCTCTTATAAGACACACAGAAGGTTACTCATATAGTCAATACGCGTTGGACACCGCTATGGGCAAACACAAATAACAAATAAATGAAACTGGCGAAGGACTATTCTTATAACTTCAACTAAAGCAGCAACCATTTTACTTTAAGGAGAGAGAGTGTGTGTGGGCTAGGGTTAGCATATCGTGTTTAACATCACTATCAACACTATTTGAGCTATATCGTGGCGGTCAGTGTTATTGATGAAAGAGTAAATGACATTGTGTAAACTAAAAGAACTCCTACTGTTGAACATTGATTCTGTGTTGTCCTTTATATTCCTCATTAAAAATATTGTTCATTACGTTCATTTATATATTGAATATTTACCTATATATTATATCAATTTTATGACATGTGCTTACATTGTAGTAAATCTTTAATATGGTTCATTATAATTTTTTTATGTTTGACGCATGGCTAAGTGTGTGACAGCTTGCTTAAGACAACGTGAACAGTTGTACAGCAATATCACGGCAGGAAACACATTACTTTTAATGAGGTGACAATGATAACAATTCTGTAACAGACTAACACGGGGATGGATTTGCATAGTCAAACAATTTACAGTTCACTTATAAACAGGTAGGCACAGTATCCTGACTCAGAGCCAGCCAGTCTTCGTTCTTACTTCTTAAAGTTTCATGCTTGTCGGAAATGCAGAAAATACCAATTTGTACAAGGAGGATACCGAACTAAGGGTTCCCTAGTGGTTACGTTGACGTTTTAGAGTGTCCATTATGACTTGGTTAACCGCTACGGTGTATCTGCATCACAAATGTCCAAGGCTATGATCCGTTTGTCGTAATCACCATCGGGTCCTTTCTCATGCATTACTTACCACTGGGTTTGTAGCAAGAGTAACACGAAAGGTGCCACTAGTAGAGCAGGAACTGCACACTCTTCCGGAGCACATGTCTCCGCCAACGATTTTTGTGGAATTCTAGTTGCTCTATCTTTAGTTTTCTGTGTAATATTTTGTAGATTATTGTTGGTCCTTTTGTCTTTTTACTTTGACCTTTGCATTGTCTCTCCTTCTTCGACTTACGGCTTCTGATCACTTATTATTGGGCATTGAAAAATAAAACTTGATTTTGTTAATGAAACCATATTTTATTGCTCAAATACCACCAATGGAATCGGGTACAAGTTAATTATTAGAGCAATTTTTAAAGTCAATAATTCAACTCTAAATACGAATTTACCAATATTTAACATTGTGTAAATGTAAAATTAGATATATACTGTGGTACATTGATTACACGACCTGTATTTTAATCTATGTATGTCGCGGTCTTCTTGTGTTGAATGATTTGAGGTGGGAGGAGGTTGTTCGTTTTTGAGATATTGGTGGAATTGTTGACGATCATTGTTCATATCAGTTTATATCAGTATCTTTATTTAATTAAACGTCTTTATTTACAGTAAACAAATACAAGGAAGGAAGGTTGAAAATGAGAAGCCGTAAATCTAATAAAGACAGACAGTACAATGACCAGAGGAAAAGGTACGATAAGACAGACAATACAATGACCAAAGGAAAAGGTACGAAAAGACAGACAACACAATGGCCAATGAGGGTAATAACAAAATTACCGAACTCCGAACAATCTTACAAAGGGAAAGTCAAAACTCATAGGTATATAAACAGACAAAATCAGTCAACAACCGGAAAACTGTGAAAAACAGTATATATAACAATACTTGAACAAAACAGGTAAAACAGTTTTCAAAGCAGCACCAAACTCAGTGAAGTAAATGTCAAAAACACTTTTTCGTCACACATTGATAAACAAATATTGTTGACATTTTTGTTGACACCTTATCTTCATACATGTTCACTATTTGAAAATCCATCGCTTATAATCTTTTCTGCAGAGACGGAATATATTTCGACAAGATCTTGGTATCGGAATATAAACTTTTTAAGAGATCGAATAAGGCGAATCTGTTCATAACCCTGGTCCAGTAGCCTGTTTCTCAGATGAAGATGACGTTTCAGGAAATCAGAATAATTGCTACTGGCCCTTGCATAGCGAATCAATTGCGAGATGTAAACACCATATGCAGGAGAAGCTCGTATATTGCTGCACATATTTGGAAAATGTATGATTTTAAAATTGAAGTCGTCCAGTTTATCATAAATTTTAGTACTGATTTGACCACTGTCGTCAAATTCGAGGTATAAGTCCAAAAATGATGCTGACGAAGCGGTATCTGTAGTCTCTTTAACTTCCAGCTCTGGAGGATATATCAATGGAAGAAATTCTGCAAATCTAGAATTATTGATAGATAAAAAGTCATCAATATACCTGTATGTGAAATTAAAGGCTCTAGCCTCATGAATCTTCTTATCTTTTACAAGCTTTTGAAGAAATTCCGACTCATATGAGTATAAAAATAAATCGGCTAGAAGATGGGCGCAATTCGTATCCATTGGTATGCCGACGACCAGCTGAAACAGTATCCCTCCAAAGGAGACAAATATGTTATCGATGAGGAACTCCAGCATGCTGATCACTTGTTCCTCGGAGTAGCATGTTTTACCTTTTTAAATTTTGTTTGAAAAATATGTGGAATTGTAGCCTAACACAAAAAATTTTGAGCCATAGTTTCTATGACTGAAATCTTTGTGAATTGTTTCTTTTAAGCGGGTTTTTAATTTGTCATGCGGTAGGGTGGTATATAGAGTTGAAAAATCAAAAGTTTTGATGGAGGATACCTGAGAGAAAGATCTTGATTTAAGGTTATCCAAAAGATCTTAGAGTTTTTCAAAATCCACATGTGATTTATGCCACTACGTGAGTAAACAGTTTCACAATATTTCTGTTGTCCCTCTTTTACTGCAGACATAATCTGTGTCAGGTGAATAGACAATTCTTTCGTCGAACAAGTTGATGATCCCGCTATGTACCTTTCTTTGCATGGTGTCTTATGGAGTTTAGGTATCCAATATAAATAGGGTAAATCCTCAGATTATTTACCAGAGGGAATGTTTAAAGAGGTCATGAATGATCTGTGGTTAACTAGGATTTCATCTTTGTCGAACGAAGTAGGTGTGTATGTGGTATTACTAGAGGTGTTGTTATTTATGCCTAATTCCTTGATTAGGCATTCGACGTAATATGATTTACATACAAACACGATATTGTTGGAAGCCTTGTCCGCAGGAACGATAACATATTTGTCATGAAGAGAGGAAAGACACTTAACAGCTTCTTGGTCTTTAAATACAGACTTATTAACACAATTTTTGAGTTTGTGAATCCGACCTTGTACTAGAGACCTTATTGTTCTAACCCAGTCTGACAAGGACTCTAACTCAGGATCTTGATCTACTTCTCTCTTTATCCACCTTCTGGCAAAATCTTCAACAACATCCATAATTATCTTGAAATTATGTTTCCAATTGATGTGTTGAGGTTCTCTGAATTTAGGACCATGAGAAATCATCTTTCGGAGACTCTCATGTTGAATGATATTCCGATCACCATTGATTGCATGTCCAGATGGGTTGTATTGAAAAAGAGAGTGGGAGCAGTCACAAGTCAGAGGGTTCTTAAGGTACTCTTCTATGTTAATATCTTGCAATGCTTCTTTGTAGTTGAAACTTTTGCGGCCAATGCTGTTAGTGTAGCTATAGGAGACAATGGGAACAGATTGATTTTTGAAATATGGTGGAATTTCTTTTACGACCTCTTTTCTATTAAGAATGTTGCTGATGTTATTAGCATCGATTCCTTTGTTAGCAAACGGAATATGGAGGAATTTTCTGTTGTTTTCATGAAGAGGTTCAGATCGAACTGGTTTGAAAAGACGAAAGGACGCCACGTCACATATAATACTAGACAATCTGTATTTAGGAGAAAAAGGAACTACGCCTCCTTTGTCAAGTCCAAAATCCCTAAGATCTTTGAGGTAGTTTACAGGTAGTGAAAATAAGATTGTACGAATGTGATGAATTCCAAGAGGTTTCTGTATATTAGAAAGTAAATCATTAAAAGTATCTTGTAACGTTCTTGGTTTAGAAGCCTTTTTAACATTTGGATGTTGAATTCTTTTATGACCATGGCTACGCTTAGTTCTTGGAATAGTATTAAAAAGGCTCATCACGTTGATTTCGCTGCATCCAGGACTTGACAAATTTCCCACTCCTTTGATGTTATCATTGCAACCGTAAGGAAAGGGTATGAAAAAACAGATAATACAATGACCAAAGGAAAAGATACGAAAAGACAAACAAAACAATGACCAAAGGAAAAGATACGAAAAGACAGACAATATAATGACCAAAGGAAAATGTACGAAAAGACAGACAATACAATGACCAAAGGAAAAGGTACGAACAGACAAACTACTACTAAAAAAACTAAAGAGAAACATTAGTCCAACTAAAACTGGGGGTGAACTCAGATGCTCCGGCAGGATAGGTAGTTCCTGCTTCTCTAGTGACACCCGTCATTGATATGTCAATGCTTACAACATTCTTTTCCAACATTAAGGGCATGCCAGTATATGTAAATATAAAACAAAATTAAATGTATTTATTATCACAGATTTTTCTTTTATTTGTTTATTTGTGTGGTATCTGTTGCACTTGACACCTTATGGCACATTTTGTTCTCATCTGAAGGGATAATTCACAAGTCCATTCCCATTCCTTTCAGCATTTCTTGGTCATAACACTTAAGTGAAGGATTCGTAAATTCTTTCCATATGTTTCGTATTTCCCTCTCATCATACCTATGTCCTGTAATACGTTTTCTGAAAACGCAACCCGACGCGTACGGTTTTTCATGTGTAAATCCATAATCATGAAATATTTTCACATTTGCTTTTGTTCTACATATACCAGTGATGTATACATCCTCTAACCAAACATATGGCGTTACTAAAGTAGTACTGTATAACCTTTCAACTGCATCAGCGGAAATGACGTATGACGTACCACTGCAATATGAAGGATAAACTGGTTCATTGAACATTCCGCTAGGCACATACCATTTCGAATTTATATCCCGAATAGGTGGAGAATCAGTCATTTGCATTCCTATAACAGTATTGCTTAGAGTTCCTAGTTTTAAAACGATTAATAAATATTCTATATTAACGAACATATCATCATCAGCTTTCAATGTATATTTTGCAGACGGACAGTATCTATATGACCATTTCAACATGGCGGCGGATTTAAGTGACAGATTCCTATATGAGTCTAAGAAATCCTCCTGAACAATGTCATGAAAATGGCTACTTTCGTTATTTATCTGATTCTGAACTTGAGCATTTAATGTTTGACCTAACATGAATATGAGTTTTACTTCTTTGTTCGTTTTAACAACAGATCCCCACGTTTCTCTGATTGTCACCCGTCCCTTTAAATTGGCAGGAGCTACACAAACAATCACAATCAAATACACAGAACTGCTTGTAGAGTTGCAAATATTGTCTTCACGAATAATGTACTTGAAGTTATGTGGATTAATATAACTTGTATTATAATAAAACGAATTTGAGATATTCTTAAAGAAGCTATCATCATCTAACATATTAACACTGTACCGGATATTTATATTCAATAAAATAAATAAGAAACTAGTTGTCACTACGAAGATTGTAAACACGTTTCTGTTGTTTCTACAGCGGCGCTGCATAATGGGAGGTGTGGCCTCGTCATCCAATAGAATAAACTTTAGACATCTGTAAAAATAAGAATATATATATTAGACAAAATAGCATGGTACTTAATGGAATATATTATAAACGAAAAATATGTTATTGGTCTATCGTATATCTATGTATAAAATGTAAGGTACTGTTTTTCTTTATAACACTTTGTTTTCCTGCATTTCACATAATTCCTAAGAAATAGAACCCCGTGCCTTATCGCTGCGGTGTTCAGCCTTTCTAACGAAGACCTCAGCTTCTTATGCTAAGCGAATTAAATGCAAACTTCAAATTGCACTAATTATTATGGTAAGTAAAGCGAGTGCCTCTTAGTGTGCGAATGCGATGTTCATTGCACGCTAAGAAGACACCTTGCAGTTTTTGCCGAACAACAACTTGTTATAGTGGTCGTTTGTGACCTGTTGCAACTATTTCGGACCTAATCCATCGTTTCTCATTTTCCATGTAGAAGTCAAAGCAACCAGAAAAGACTGTCTAGAAAAGACTTCTTTGACCTTGTATATATATCTTGTAAACCAGCATGTAAGCATCTACTGAACTCTCTTCCAGCAAAGGAATACAACGAAATATAGGTATTTGAATATATAATTAGTCAGGCAATTAGATAACAACGTGCTAACTAATGTTGATAACCGTTCTTAAACGAGTACACTGTTAAGTAAAAACAGGTATGTGTGTTCACTAACCAATGGAGTACAATTGTGTTCACATGGTGTTAATAGAATACGTGTGTATTTTTGGAGTACAATCGTGTTTAAACTGGTGTTTATGCTGTACATGCGTATTTAAATGAGTGTTTATTGAGTACATGCGTCTTCAAACAGATAGGTAAGGAGTTCAGATGTGTTCGGTAAAGTGTTATGGAGTACATGTGTGTTTAAACAGGTGTTTTTGGATCACAATTGTGTCCAAACTAGTGTTTATGCAGTACAGGCGTGTTTAAATTAGTGTTGAACAGGTAGTTACATAGTTCAGGTGTGTTCACTCATGTGTTTAAGTAGTACGCGAGTGTTGAAAACATATGTATAGTACGTGAATTACATGTTAGAGGTACACATATTCCACTTTTGATTCAATGAAAATTGTGTTAATTTCATGTCATGCTTTTTCAACGTATATTGTATGTCAATAACCTGTGTGGCTTGTAATTTTCTCCTGTCACAAAGAAATTGCATTTCTGAAAAGGCTAGTTGTAGACCTTGTTAATGCTTGAGTATATATACATATTTAGTGCACATGACTAATTATGTTGCCAAAACTTAATGTTTTTTTTATCCATGCCATTGGCCAATAGACGTTGTCATAGTGGATTCCCGGATACTATCATTTATATAGAAGTTTATTCCGGATTCAAATCAATTTACTCTATTCAAAATTACAATCAATGTCTAATTATTTATTACTCACTGAATTAACATAGACGTAGGGTTCAATTTAACATGAATAATAAAATATCTATTTAATCTATTACTCACAAGTTTTCCATAGAACCATAAACATTACAACAGCCTTCTTTTATAGAGTGTCATAAATTTTATAAAAGTGTTTTGTGATAAACTTTATATGGTATATCAATGCTATATTAACACATGAGATTGTATCTCCCGGATCACCTGCTTATTCACGCACTGTTTGGATTCAAGCAAGCTTGTAGCTTCTGATAAAAAGAAAGCTTTATTCATATTTCCATAGAGTTCTATGTCATACAATAACTTATGCTTCTTTAGAGAGTGTTTTACTCTCCATAATAGACGAAGATAAAAATACAGGACAACTTGTTGCAGCTCGTCTCTTTACGTTTGTCGCCCGTGGTACTTTGCAAGGCAAAATGTCCAAAAATATTTGTTGTGAATATTTTATAAAGAAACGATGTGAAATCCATTCTTGCATCATTAAATTGAAAAATGCATGTCTGTTATATGTGAAATATCTATCATAATCAATATAGCTATTGATGACAGAATTCAATTAGGTATTTGAAGTGTTGTCGATGTAAATCGGCGGTTTGACTGTCAAAACATGCGTTTAATTGGCGACACGTAAAAAAGTGTATTCCAGTTCATTGAAAGTGAAGCCGCCTCAATGATGTAATGGTTTTTGAAGTGTTCTCGCCTCTTTGTTCGAACCTTGGTCGCGTCAATCAAATGAATTTAAATTTCGTATGTACTGCTTTTCTTCTAAGCGCGCTTAGATTGTAGAGAGAAGAACAGACTGTGTTGCTTAGAATCAGGATAATGTGTCTGGTATCCGAGTGTAACAAAATGGTTATTTGCTAAAGACAAATCACCACTCACTAATTACATGTTATATATGTTAGTAACTGCATTAATTTATTATGGAACATGACTCATTGTCCTGGCTGTATACCAAAGAACCCTCTTTTAAATCAAGGTTTATACACCATAACTAGGGATCTTGTCATGTCTGTATACTAAATAACCCTGTTTTAAATCAAGGTTTATACACCATATCTAGGGATCTTGTCATGGTTGTATGCTATAGAACCCTGTTTTAAATCAAGATTTATACACCATATCTAGGGATCTTGTCATGTCTGAATACTAACGAACGCTGTTTTAAATCAAGGTTTATACACCATATCTAGGGATCTTGTCATGGCTGTATGATTAAAAGCCCTGTTTTAAATCAAGGTTTATACACCATATCTAGGGATCTTGCCATGGCTGTTTGCTAAAGAACCATGTCTTAAATCAAGGTTGATACACCATATCTAGAGATCTTGTCATGGTTGTATACTAAACAACCCTGTTTAAATCAAGGTTTATACATCATATCTAGGGGTCTTGTCATGGCTGTTTGCTAAAGAACCCTGTTTTAAATCAAGGTTTGATACACCATATCTAGGGATCTTGTCATGGCTGTATAATAAAGAACCCTGTTTTAAATCAAGGCTTATACACCATATCTAGTAGTCTTGCCATGGTTGTATGCTAAAGAACCCTGTTTTAGATCAAGGTTTATACACCATATCTAGGATCTTGTCATGGCTGTATGCTGAAGAACCCAGTTGTAAGTCAATGTTTATACACCATATCTAGGGATTTCATTTCTCATTATTTATATAATATTATACCATTTCATTATATACTATTTAATAACAATAAAAGCAATTGTATGACTTCGATCAAAACTATTATCTCTCGCATATTGTTGACCGGTTAACACCAGTTATTTATAGACATGTCATAACAAGTAAATTTACGCTCTAGTGGTCTGACAAGTTGAAAACGTGAATCAAAATATTTAAATACTGGGCCTTTTACAAATTTATGTGAATTACTCTTTATTGAAAGAAATTAAATATTGTTTATACTATAATCTTGTTGCATATGACCATTGGAAAACAGACACGATGTAAACACATCTATAAGATAAGATAAGATAAGATAAAATTTTATTGGTCCAAATTAAGAAGCCCACGAAGGGGCATATAAACATAATAAAACATAAGGTGATTGCATAAAATATCATATAAATTGTAAATACAAGAATGAGAGACATGACTGTAGTGTTAAAATATGAGATGCCAGCTATCCGAAACAGTGACTTTTTAACAGGAAATCACACATGCATATTAAAGTTTCTTTACTTTCTGAGTTTAAAAGCCATATACATTAATCCCCAAATGATAATTTTTCAAAGTTAGAATGATTAATGTTATTCTTAATTGTTTCAAGAAGCTTGCGCCTGGAAACATAGTAAAAAGAACATGTTAATAGAAGGTGTTTTTCAGATTCTATTTCATCTGAAAAACATTTTTCACAAATGCGGCTCTCTAAAGGTGTTATAGGTTTTGAATATCTGCCAGTTTCAATCTTTAATTTATGGTTGCTGATTCTAAATTTGGTGAAAGATTTTCTTTGATTAAAATCTGATAAAATATGAAGATAATTTTCGAATCCGAAATTGCATTTGAGTTTTAGATAGGTTCGCAATTTGCCGTTTTCATCTAGAAGTTTATTTCTTTTAATATATCATTTATTTTTATAAAAGGCTTTTGTATAAACTTTACTTTTTTCTCTTAAATGTATTATGCTTATATTTAAGCATATTGTGAATTCCTGTATTGCTATCAAATATCTTAAAAAGTCTTTGTAGACCAGAATACCAAGTGTCACAACCCTGTGAGTGTAGGAATTTATTTTCAATGTATGCACTCTTAAGTAAAAAATTAGTAGAAGAATCTAAACGATACCATTATTTAAAAACTGAAGTAAAGCAATCTAATGCAAATTGTATTCTTCCTAATTCACTCAATATTGCAAAGTTGGTGCTTGTTTTATTAGCACCCAGTATATATTTACAAACAATGAATATGTAATTTATCACAGGGAAGTACAGATGATAGTCTTGAATAGTCAAACATAAAGTTAAAGTAAGCTGATTGTGGTAAATAACAACCCCATATTTCTGAACAGTATAATAAAATAGGTTTGACAGTGTGGTCAAAGATATGTAGACTAGCTTTGGGCATTGGATACAATGATAATGCATCTGCTTTCAGTTTGAGAAAAGCTTTGACGGCTTTCTTGTACAGTTCAGTTTTGGATTCCGTGAATGAGCCAGATGAGGAGAATGTTATCCCTAGATATTTGTAACTATTACAACAGTCTAAAACTTTATTATTGAGTAGGAAATTTTGTTTAATGAATCTTCCAGATTTATTAGAGATTACGACTTTCGTTTTAGATAAGTTGACTGACATACACCATTCTTTACAAAAAAGTTCAAGAGAGTCTAATTTGGATTGTAACCCTTTTTGTGAATTAGATAGAAGAATAACATCATCTGCATATAAAAGACAGTCAATTCTATTATTGTTAATATAAACTGGGTCAAATGAGTGTAAAAGGTAATCTGGAAGATAATTTATAAAACTTTTGAAAAGATTGCGTCTTAATACCTCCCCCTGTCTAACACCAATAGATGATTCAAATGAGTCTGTGAGATTCTGGCCAACTTTCACGCAAAATGCTGAGATCTTATGCATATCTTTGATTAGATTATAAAAAAGACCACCAACATTCATATCCAAGATAAATGGCTGTGTGGGCGACTGTATCAAAAGCTTTGCGAAAATCGACAAAGCATGCAAATATTATTTTCTTTCTTATGGAGGTATTTGTCTATAAGAGTTTTGAGGACAAACAAATGATCAGAAGGTCGGGAATCTTCAGTGAATCCTATTTGGAATGGATTAATCAATTTGTGTTTAATTAAAAAAATATCAAGTCTACTATTGAGTATAGAGTTAAGCAATTTGCTTAAGCAGCCAGTAATTGCTATTCCTCTATAGTTGTTTGGTTTGGATCTATCACTACTTTTGAATATTGGGGAGATATAGCCTCGAGACCAATTGCCAGGATATATTACTGATATTAAAATTTTGTTGAATAGGAATGTTAATGAAGGTGTAAGTTGGAATTTACCTGCCATAAGTATATCATTTGTTATTAATTGTAATCCACCGGATGTATTCCTTTTAAGCTTTTTAATTGCAGATAGGACTTCGTCTTCAGAGATGTTGAAGTCCAATTCATTGAAATTTAAACTTTCCTTTTCTTTTAGTAAAAGTTTAAGGTTTAAAAGCTGTTGCTTAAACTCTTTTTGTGGAGCATTTAATGATTTAAAATGGTTAAACAATTCATCCTTACTGAGGGGTAATGAGTCATTATCTTTATCTTTTAAACTTTCAATAAGTTTCCAATAAGCTTTATGGTTGTTGTTGTTAAGGTTATCAAGCTGAGATAATATGGATTTCTTGAAGTTCTTCATTTTATATTTTATATTTTTGTTGTAAATACTACGCAGTTTAAAATAACTGTTTTTGATGTTATGATCAAAAGGATAAATAGATAATAGGGCTCCTTTTCTATCAAGTTCCTTTCTTTGTTTTTTTAGATCACAGTCATACCATTTTTTGTGTGAGAGACCTTTCCATTTATTTTTTTTAGCTTAGGTCTTTTTAAACATGAATCTGCAGCATCTGTTATGATAAGTTCAAGTTTGCTGCAGGCATTATTAATGTTATCTCGAGTTAAGTCAATATTGTCATGTATGAAGTCAGATATCTGTTTTTGGAAATGGGGATTTGATAAGGTATTTTGGAACTTTATTTCAGAGGTATCATCCCATATATATTGTTTGGGAAATGGAATATCAGTCGATGTATTAACTGATGGTAGAATCTTATACCTGAATTTAATTTCCCAGGATAATTTACAATGAGTATCAGATAGTGGTGGGATAAAATTGGCAATGTTAAAAAGAGGTATTTCAAAAAGTAATGGTTCGGACGCAATCACATAGTCCACAGTGCTTGAGCCATTGCATGTATGGCAGGAGAATTTCCCAAAAGATTCCCCAGCAAGTCTACCATTTAAAATTCTAAGCTGGTTTCCAACACATATATCAATCAAGTAATTGCCTCGTATATCGGTTATTTTATCTTGACTCATTCTAGGGCGAGCTGAGTCGGATACATAACAATCAAATGATGGATTAAAGTTATTATTATCTTTGGTGATAAAATCATTTTCACAGCCAACTCGGGCATTAAAGTCACCACACAACATTATATTATCATAGTCTTGGTGATTAATAATGTCCTTTTCAATAAGATCAAGGATAGAGCAATCTTGGTTATGAAGGGTGGCAGATTGGACTGGAGAATAATAAACAAGACAAGTATAAATGTCTTTTTCAAGATTAAAACAATCCTTTTTAAGGATAAACCAGTGAACGTTAGAATTCATGATGGGTAATAGTTTTATACCTGGTTTTAGTTCATTTTTGTATAGGATGGCTAAACCACCATAATATCGACCATTTTTTGACTGATCTCTGCATATAGGAAAGAATAACATTTCACTCAACAGATCCCCCCTTTTTTTTCCTTTCTTATTACACATATCTCAATAATTAGGCAATAGTTGTCGTAGTAACCCATAATAAAATTATTGGATTTCCATTTGTCAAATTATAGACTGAATATGCATGTGTCTAACTATAGATGTGGGGTTTTCCAGAGTTAGCCTCTGCATGGGGGCTAACCAGTCGGGGGTTAACAAATTGCTATAGGATTACTATAACCGGAAGTTGGGGGAGACTTCTGGTTTATACAACTACTATCAAATTTTTGTTAGCCAAATTGTGATTAATCACACATTTGTTTTCTAATTAGTTTTACTTACACAGTGTATTAGACAAGTTGTTTTTAAGCGAAACCTTTTTGCTTGACCCACATGGGTGTATTATGCAAATAACGAATAATTAAAGAATAATCCAAAGTAAATATTTGTTTAAATAAATTGAAGCTAGTTACTTCATTTCTTTCCCAAAAGACAAGGGCAAGAGTAATTAAAGGGTGTGTCATTTTGCCATTCATGTCTTGTAGAATAATTCGGGTGTGTGGGGGGGGGGGGGGGGGGGGGGAAGGGGGGGTATGTAGATATAAATATGAAGATATATTTATTTTACGAAATACACAATTTTACAAAACTTTAGAAATATTTTATGATGATCCAGTTCAATTATTGTACTTAATGATATAGTGAAATGGAATCTTACAACAATAATATCCAAATTGTGTTCTGGAAGACATGGATCGCAATCTATTGAAGTGGGCTTGCCTGAAATAAGTGACATTGTTGGGACTACATGTAAATATCACGGTTTACAAAATATGTTGATTGGATCTTGGGACATTTAACGTACATGTCTTAGGATCGGATGTTTTCACAGAAATCTACACACGTACACTGAATGACATTTTTCATACTGTTGTCAAAAACAAATAAAATAAATAATATTTATTTCCAACTTTTGATAGACAGAAAAAAAAATTATCAATTAAAATCGATCCCAAGTCTAAATGCAAAACAACAAACAGATCTAGTGAACAATTTTCCAGAACGAAGTCATCTTTAGTCATTCTTCCACTTTTGAGGTTAAGAAAAAAAAGGGGGGGGGGTCCTCGTCACGGTTCATCAACAGTATTTTTACTGATCAATTGAAGGCACGGTAAATAAATTCTTCTGATCACATTTCACAAAAATGTGTAACCCAATGTAATTGATAAGGTATTTGTTTTGCCATTTCTACATACTTACTAGTCGGGTCTATTTTGTCAACAATTGAACTGTGGGTGTTTCCAGTAATTCATGTAATATTGACATCTGGTTGAGAGAAAATAAACACAAAGAACAAACACAGAAGATCACATTGGAAATTGTTTTCACAAAAACGTAGACGAGAGGCGTATATCATAAAGAATGTAAAATATTTTACTGAAAATGATTCACGATTCACGGCAAAAAAAAAAAAAAAAATATTGGGGGAAGGAAAATTCACGAATACGGAAAACCAAAAGTACCTACCATTTTTTTTTAAATTACACCTCTCTTTAATTTACTTGCACTGCGCAACAAATTAAATCCGAAATCAGTTCTGATGGAATGCATGTTTTTTATGCATATTAATTTACCCCTATCTGTCCGTCCGTCCAGATATAGATACATGGTTTGTCTGGATATCTTCCTACAGTGTTGGAGATACAGCTATAATATTTTGCATGATGTTTATACATATAATGGAGGTGAGCATGTCCAGAAGATTTTGATTTCCTGTAAATATTCTCAAAATGACAGGTAGTTAGACTTAGTCATTTTTTCGTACTAGCTGCATAAAGGGAACATGGTTTGTCCGGCTAATTCCTCCTGCAGTTTTAGAGCTACTGCTTTAATATTTTGCATGATGTTTATACACATAATGGAGGTGTGCATGTCCACAGGATTTTGATTTTCTTCAAATATTCACAAAATAACAGGTAGTTGGACTTTATTTCCTTCTTACTAGCTACATAATGGAAACATGGTTTGTATGGCTTCTACTACCGTTTTTGACTTTATAATTTCTTATGGTCAGGCGGGGGCATCATTTGTGTCTTACAGACACACTTCATTTTTAAAAATTCACTCCTAACAAAACGACTTTGTCCATAATTATCAAGTGCTGGGCATACTATTTTTCTAGTTTCTCCTCAATTGTTTTGTATACCATTTATTTATTTACATTTGTATTTAAAATCTGTCTATTTATCTTAGTTCCTGTTATGTGTAGTCTATTTCCAAAAAGGGGAAATGCTATTTTTGAAATTGAATAGAGGAAAACTTCATGACAACAAACAAAACATTTAATGTAATTTCAATTGGCGATCATATTTATCCACTGGATAAAATTTTATCCGTACCAAATTAGACTGGACAGAGTTGTCCAGGATAAATCATATTTGTCCAGTGTATAACGTTTGAACAACCACATTTATCCAGTGGACAGAAGTTGTCCAGGATAAATCATATTTGTCCAGTGGATAACTGGTGTCATCCTGGTTTGCCCATTTTTAATTACAGGTATAAATAAACATAGGGGGTTATATTGTTTTAACAATTAAAGTTTGTTTCTGAAATGTAGTTATATTTTTACCTGTATTTTAACTAAAATCTTGTAAAGAATTATATAATTTACTATTGAATTAAGTGAAATATACACATTTTAACAATAAATCTTTCACAAAGTCTGTAGAAATATGCTTAATTCTAATAACAAAATTTGCAAAACTTATACAATTTTGACGAAATATCTTACAAATTTGACAAAATATGTATGATTTTGGTGAAATATCTTTAGCATGTATAACAAATATGCATTTTTTTTTTAAATTGGTAAAATTGTGACAGATAATTAAGTTAAATGCACGATACTTGGAGAATAAAGCGAAATTAAGGTGTCATTTAGAAATAATTTTTTGCACTTTATTGATTAATCATATTTTTTTTCAAATATATTTCATTTTAGAATTAAATGAATTAACAATTTGAAAATTGACTGTTCAGTATCCAAGCTTAATAATTGACATAATGTGAATAGTATTCTGCATCCAAGCTAGGATTTTTATGTTTCAACCACCAAAGCTGTGCTTTTGAAGCAGGCCTTGCCAGCTTATCCAAGCTGTTAATTGTGTCTATTTGAACTCTTCTCACAAATTATAAGCATTATAAATAGGAAGTTGTTTTAGTTTTGAATCATTCCTAACTCTAATCCTAACACACATTAGAAAACAACAACAACTACACAACTTGTGTACATATTAAAATATTCAGTAGGGGGTCAGTTGTGATCAAATACAGAGAATAAGAACTCATGAGTCAGGACACAAGAGCCGAGACATGAGGTGTATTAATGTATAAAAAGGTATAGTCAGATGTCGATATAGAAAGAATAGAAATAGTAACATTTTTTGTGGGCTTTTTTAAATCTTTTTTGATATGATACGCATTTCGATACGAATTTTCTATTTAACTTTAAACTATCTATAACGATAAAATATTAATCACTGAAAAGTATATAATTACTTATATCAATAAAGTAAGCAAAGGAAAAAAAACACAGTTCGAAATAACTTTTCAAAAACTTTAAAAAAAATTTTATGAAATAAGAGTTAATTATTTTTTCTTCTCTCTAACAATAAGGCAATCTGGCGCAATATCTTTTTGGATAGTCGCCATCAAACCCCAAATTAATAAAAATAAAAATAATTTGAATCATTCAAACCAAGTAATGGCAAACGCTCAACTTCAAGCACTTCAGTACGTCCAGAACAAGATTGGCTGAGAAAGTTTGGTTCTAGGAGGTCACCGTTTCAGAGTGAAGAACAAACGCAACGACAGAGTTTACTGGCGATGTAGTATTCCAGCCTGTCCAGCAACAGTTAATACACATGAGGGTCACCCAGTCAAAGTTGGTCTACCACACAACCACCCAACCAACCTAAGATAGAACTGATGAAAATGATGCAGACGATGAAACAACGAGCCAAGTCAGAGGTCACTCCAATACCAACCATCTATGAGGAAGAACTTATCAAACGTCGCAATCCAGAATCGAACGACGACACCAGGCAGATTATTGAGCAGCTACCAACATACTACTCCTGCAAGACAGCACTCTACCACCAAAGATCACTCAACATACCAGGCCTACCCAAGACAACTACCGACATAAATCTACAATGGTGCCTTACTACTGCTGGAGACCATTCCTTCTACCTTCTGTCTACCCACCCATGTTGATCTTATCTACTATCAACAGCCTGACACACCTAGCTGCTGCCAACACGATCTTCTGCGACGGCACCTTCTATGCATGTCCATCTATGTTCCACCAGTTCTACACAGTCCACGCCATGGTAGATGGCTCCATGTACCCACTAGTCTTCGCTTTATTGCCAGGAAAAGACGAAGTCATATACACACACTTCTTCAGCCAGATCCGACACCAGTTACAACTCCAACCAGACACAGTATTCATCGACTACGAAACAGCAACCAACAACACAGCACGCACTGTCTTCCCTGGGGTTATCGTAAAAGGCTGCTTCTTTCACTTTACTCAGTGTATTTGGCGAAAGACACAGAAATGCGGACTTCAGACATACTACAAAGAGAACAACGACATCACCCGGCTTGTACGACTAGTAACAGTTCTACCACTTGTACCACAGCACCTAGTTGAAGACGTATGGTTCAACGCACTTGAAGACATCGAGAAGCTTACAACGTACTCGACACAACATCGTTCACCGACTATGTGACAGAGTTTTGGGTTGAAGGACACCGCTTTTTATGGAACCACTACCAGACCGAGGGACCCCTTAATCCATTGTTTTGAACAACCGGGTCCAAGGGTTCTGACATTTTTATGGTTGTGTGTATAATCAATTAGGATGTATTGTACTCCTCTGTGCGGACTGGTGTGGACCTTGACTTCTCGAAACAATTTACATAATTGTAATAAAAAATATCTGTAATCCAGAAAATTTTCAAAACCACATTTGACAGGACAGAATCGAAGCCAAGTGCTAAAAATTACCCCCAAAAAAATATTACTATCGGCGTGTCCAACACTTAGATGTTTGTATATCAACGTGGATGCGACACAGTTTGAAAACTCCAAGATACTCTGAAAGTACTTTTCTTTGTGGGTATCAATTTTCGTGGTTTGATTAAAAAGTGCAAGTTCGTAAATTCGTGGATTTTGTATTTGTACCAAAATAAAATTCGTTGATTTTATATTTTCAACATAACAAGTTTCACTGGTATCAAAACTTCGAGAAAGCTTCAATACATTAGACAAATGAGCCGTAGAATTACGAAATCGGAAGTGGAACGTGAATATTAACGTGCTTATTTTCTAAACTATTTTTTGACATATATCAACGTAGAATCGGATAAAATCAACTTTTGAATTTCATAATTATAGATCAGTGCTATTTTATCGAACTTGAAAATTAAAATAAATCATCGGAGATTATTTTATGAGCACGTACATTAGCAATTTCCATCAATATATATTAAATTTGTTTTTATGTCTTACAGACATTTAATCTCCGTTTCATTTTCAATTTCTGTTTTTCACAGCTAAAAAAGAACAATAAAGTTTGTTGTTTCTCATTACAAGCCGTCAAAATTCAGTATGGACAAAGATCTGAACCTGGGCAGACTAAACCCATTCAAAACAGACATAAACGTTGTACGTCACAATTTTAAAAAACCAATCACAACAAACTGACCTGCGCAAACACTGTCCAGGGGAAACCTACCCAACGACGTCAAATACGATGAACCAATCGCTAAGGGAGAATAATACGTAATGCCCCAACTGATGTGCGCAATGAAGGGAATTCCCATTCAAAGTATAAATAAATGAAATCAAGTTTTACTAATTTTGCTTTTAATCAGATACAGATTTCAACATACAAATTCAATCAATCAATGATAACTACTTACTTGGTAATTGTTGATAATTGTCCCATTCATCGTTTTAATGGGGGGGACGTACGTGTGAGTAATTTTTTTTACAGCAGATGGGAGTCGGTCACATTATTTTACCCCGATACAGCCCAGAACTGAATATTACTGAAAATTGTTTTCTGAAAGTGAAAACTGTATTAAAACAGAAGCGATTTCTAAACATTGTAAGGTCAAATCTGCAGGCTGCCATTGGACAAGCCTTACAAGAGATCACAATTCATGATTTGAAAGAATTCTGTGTTGCAATGGGATGTTTAAATGTGCAGTGAATATTATTTATCTGATGTTCTCGTGGCAAGTAGAATTTTGATTGGTAACAAGGTACTTGCAAAACTTCAGGGAAGCCGTGCGGTGACAGAAAATCATTAATCGTTCTCACCTATGTGCTGTCCATTTACATTGTGCACAGCAGACGACACACATTTCACAAGATGACAGAAAATCAATAATCGCTCTCTGTGATCTTTGTCCAAAGATACACGTATTTATGTTTTTCCTATAATAAGGACATACTTATTAATGCTGGAACATTCAGATAAAAATGTTATCAGTCTCGAGATGTTATATATCCCGTTTTAAAGGGCAGTGGTTTTGTTAAAAGGTTCGGCTGACGCGAGCCTCACCTTTTAACAAAACCACCGCCCTTTAAAACAGATATATAACATCTCGAGACTGATAACGTATAGTGTACGGACACGGTCAGGAGAACTATTCGTATTAAAGATGATGATTTATTTACTGTCCCTGCATGAAATTATGTTTTACTTTATTTTTGTTCCCTTCAGTTTTTTCAAACTAAATTTCTTTACCGACACCTGTGTATATTGAGATAATTATGTTTACATGACAGACATTGTATATTCCTACTTGTTGTGGAAATAATTTTTAAACCGATACATACACGGTCCATGCCCAAAAGGTCTACTGTTTTTTTCACAAAATGTCTACTGCAGAATATTAGGTTTTTCCCAAAATGTCTAAAAAGATTTTAAATTTTTTTATATGTTTACAATAATTATTTTATCATACATATTTAATTTTTAAGACATTTTTCATGAAAAAAATTATTAAATTTCCATATGAAATTAGATGTTTATACAATAAATTAAAGCCTTAATCAAGCCTCATTAAAGATAACTTTATTTTTTATTTGTAAAAGTGAATAAAGATCAAAGGATAGCATAATCATGATAATTTTTTATGTAAAATGTCTAATTATTATTTCAAAAAGACAACTGTTTTTACTATTTACATTGTACTCATTTTAATACTCAGCTTGTGCACATGTTTGATCTAAGCAAAAAATCAATTAAAATGCAAAAAATGTACTTTTCATCATTTTGCACAGCTATATCATGGTACTTAATACAGCAAATCATGACATATTTTAATTAACATATGAAAATTACCTGTAGACATTTTGGAATAACTTTTAATCAGGGAGTAGACATTTTGGGAAAAAAATGTCTAATTAGCCAAATTTTACCTGTCGACATTTTGGGAGTAGACATTTTGGGATGACCCCACATGCACCCAGGGGCCAAATTCGTATTAAAGGTGTCCGAGCAGTAATGTCTAACAAAGTATATTAAGACCATTTAACCAAACTTGAAACAGTCCTACGTTACAGAAATGGCGAATTGATTAAGTCTTGTAAATGTTGTATATGTACATTATTTGTATGGATGTTTCCGTCGAATGTAGGACAGAAAGTCACAGGACAAAAGGTCACAACTGACATTTTTCGATAAAAAGTCACAATTTGTAATCTAAAAAAATATACTACAATAATTCTTATATGATTTACATAATTAGAAATCCTATACTCTGATTGGGTATAAGCGCTTATGGAGGCGGGGTTTTGTCAGTTTATTTTTCGATAGACGATGTTCAGCGGACTACTTTTTTCGTAATGTAAACAAAATGGCGGCTTGGATTCCCGATAATAAAAAAAGATAAAAGAAACAATGTTTATTGTTAATAATCGACAATTATTGTTAGATATGAAATAAAAAAATAAATGACAATGAAAAAAAAAGCTTGTATTGTTGACATAAAAAAAAATTCCGGAAAAAATACTTAAGACAACCATCTATCGACTTTGACTTGTAATATATCGTCATCCTGTGACGTTGTTTACAAAGGACGCTGATTTACACAAGCTGGTTACTGATTTATTTTACGATTTTGTGGGCATTTTACTTGTTTGAGTAGCTAAATGCAAAATGCCGTCAAATTGGAAAATATCGGTAACTTAATTACATCACCGTATAGTTTAAAGTAGGAAATAAGGTTAGTTCATTTTGTTATTCATGGCCGACACACATCGATGGAATGTATGTGTGCGTACTGGGGATCCCCAAAGGTAAATTTTCAAAACAAATGAAGAATAAAAAGCTTAGTTACAGAATTATAAGGATTAAACGCATTTTTTACGGAGTTTATTGATGTATAACCTGGACCAAGTCACTCACAAACTTACATAATTTGTTTGTGAGTGAATTGGTCCAGGTTATATTATACATCAATAAACTCCGGAAAAAATGCGTTTACTCCTATACTCACGGGCCAAAAGTATTTTCCCACTAAGATATTTCCCGATATATTTCATATAAAACCATTTATTTTCAAAACATTTTCTTGAAGTCATTCCTTATCTGATTTTCATTTCATTTCAAATATTTTTATTGATAAATCAATAGAACTGGAAAACAGGCTATGCCTATACAAATCCTCTCCAACAACAAGATGGAACAATTAGAAAACAATTTACATAAGACATAGAGCAATCTACCCATAATGTATACATGTAATTCACCTTAATTACCAAGCATAAACACATATATATTAATAGCAGAATCATGCAAACGAAACAAAAAAGATTTTTCCCTTTCTTTGCTTTTTTTGTTAATAGGTATGATATAATATGTATATTAATAGCAGAATCATACAAAAAAAGTTTGTTTTCCTTTTGTCCCCTTGTTAATAGGTATGATATAATTTGGAATAGCCAAATTATGGCTTTATATTCAAGCTATTATTATTTATAATATTAATGATGATGATTTTATAACAATAAATACGTTACCATCATAAATTCTGAGTATATCCTATTGCGTCATTCTAACAGCCGGAAAAAAAACCTATAGGCTAAAAATAGCCTCCATTCGGAAACCATCGGTTGCCATTACCCATCCTAATCATAACTTTTCCAGCTGCGCCACGATTAGCACGTGAAAATTGCCTCCACGTTTTAATAGAAGAAAACAGATGAAAACGAGTGTGTATATTGTTTAAAATCTATTATTATTATAATATTATTATTATTATTGCTTAAGCAATTGTTATTTTAGGTCTCGGTAAGTAATTTGTTACATTTTACTTTTTTACCGAGATGGAATTTTCGGCAAATACCAGCAGTCTGTACTTTCCAATTACAGGAACTGACGCTTTTTGTGATGGTTCGGTCCCAAACCCAATGATTGGTTCCCTTAATAACCCTACCTCCAGTTTTTCCAGCATTCGTCCTGAGGCTTCAGCAGCAGGCGCTGGACATTCTTTGCACAGTCAGGACTTAGGTCCTGTACCTGTGGTACCGGGAGGAGAGGTTATTCCTACACTGTCTATTGTCACCTCCACAGTTTCCAGGTCGATGAATTCTTCTGGCTCCCTGAATCCTGTACCTGGTCAGTCGATGGGCATCAATCTTCCCAGTACCAGACCACCCATTATCAGTAGTGGTTCTCTCTCGTCTACTGGGTTTCCAACTGCTTACAATTGGAATAGACCCCCTTGGATGTTTCAATACCCCGTTGTTGGTAATCCTTGGCAACCTTCAGCTGCTTTAGGAGCTCCTAACCAGGTTGTTTCTGGAGGTTTGTGTCCCACTAGTCAGGACCCTTTAGACAGTGTAAGGGAGTTGCTTAGTGGGTTTAAAGATTCCATGAAGGCCGAGTTTAGTTCTCTAAGCTCGCGGCTTTCGGTTCTGGAATCTTCCACTAAAGTTAGAGTGGACCCTGTACCTCCTTCTCCTGAGTCTCAGGAAGATGAGGTTGACAGGGAGGATGGTGACATTTCTGTGGCACCTGGTAGTCAGGAGAGGGTGTTCCTCAATGAAGAGGAATCTGACCACCCTACTGACTCTCAGACAGTGAAGAGGGTACCCTCTTCAGGTGCTACAAATTCTCATCAGACAGTCGTTGATGGTTCTCCTGTTCCTGAGACTGACAGTACTTCTCTTTTTAAAGAGAACTTAAGGTCTAGGGTCTACACCCTCATGAGGGACGTAGCGAAAGTACCTTTTGCCTCTCCTCTTAAGCCTAAAAGGCTTTCTTCCACTTTTGAGGCTTCTTGTGGTTTGATTCGGGAGAGTTCATCTACATATAACTCTTTCCCAGAATCTAACCATGTGTTGGCTGCTTTACAAATCATTAATAATGGTATTAGTAATGATTCTGTAGACAAGCAGTCTTCTGGTTCCAAGTTTTCGAGTTTCGGTCCTACCTCATTCTCAGGTGTTTACAATGTTAAGGATTACCAAATCTTTAATTCTACTCTGGGAAGGTTGGTCCCAACTTGTGACAAAGCCATGTCTAATTTGTGAGGATCAAAACCAGTTGACGGTCTTAGACGTTCTCAGGCTACTTGGTTAAAGTCGGAGAATTTACTTCGTAATTCGTCACAGGTACTTTATTCGGCAGAACATTATCTTTCTGCCACTGGTGCCATTCTTTAGGACCTAGAGGGTGAAGGTATAGCTGAAATCAAGTCTCTCTTGTTACAACTTGATAAAGCTTCAGGAACTACCCAAGTTCTTGTGTCGGGTGCTCTCGCCAACCTTACTCTTTCCAAGAGGAGTGAGATTCTTGACAAATCTTCTGTTAATGAGACTCTTAAGGATTCACTTATGAAATCTCCTCTTACGGACAAAATTTTTTGTCTTTCTCTCCAAAAAGTCCAGGAAGAAGCTAGCAAGGCTCCTCATTCTGTTAGCGTTAATGTCAGGTTGTATGATGGGAAGAGAACAATTACTTCCTCATCTTCTGGATATCAACATACTCCTACTTTTTCTGCAAAAAGGAGAAAGGTTGTTCGTCGCACAGTATGCCAATTCTTCTAAAACACCTCATGTTCAGAAGTCTGGTGCTAAGGGTACTCCGAAGTCTGGTCCTCGGCCCTAGGTCGTTGCCCCCTCGTACGTTATCGACTGCTCAAGAAGGAAGGGAACTACCTCTTCCTTCCATCTCTTTGGGAGGGAGGTTAAGTCAATTCTCAACTCAATGGGAAAAGAGAACCTCAGACCCATGTGTTCTGTCGATAATTCGGGGGGAATAGAACTTCAGTTCAAACAGTTGCCACCTCTGTCGGAGTCTCCCATTCCCTTTTCAGTTTCTTCGGATCCTCACAAACGTCTCATCTGTCAGAGGAAGTGTCTCTTCTGTTGCAGAAGGCAGCAATAGAACAGGTTTCAACTTCTTTCCTGGGTCCAGGATTTTATTCCCGTCTCTTCTTGGTCCCCAAGAAAAATGGGGAATGAGACCAGTAATAGACCTTTCTATTTTGAATACTTACCTTGTGGTCCCCCATTTCAAAATGAAGACCAACAGGTCCATCAGGGCTTCTAAACTCCCAGGAATGTGGTCGACCTCGCTCTATTTAACAGATGCTTATTTCCACTGTCCTATTTCTGTGGCTTTCAGGAAATACCTTCGCTTCGTGTGGGACAAGGGTTAGCCATAGCTCCTTTGGTCTTCACCACAATTGTTCAAGTTGTCTCAGCTCACCTGCACACACTATCTATCCAGATTCATTCTTACCTGGACCATTCTCTTGTCAAGGAACTCAACCCAGACATTCTTTTGTCTCATACCCAGACAGTTATAGACCTCCTCCTAGAACTACGTTTCCTGATTTCTTGGATTTCGTTTTCCTAGGAGAACATTTCAGGACGGACTTGGGTCTTGTGTTTCCTCCAGAGGAGAAATTGTTGGCTCTTCGTCAGTTTATTCTAACCTTTCTGGCCAAGCCCTGTCACTGCTCGTCAATTTTCACAACTGCTAGGTCTTCTCAACTCTAGCAGATGTAGTACAGGTAGGACGTCTACACATTCGTCCTCTACAGTTTTATCTTCTCGAGCATTGGACCCCATCTTCTCAGGATTGGGAAGCCTCTATTCCTATCCTGGAAGTTCTCTCTACTCATCTGTCTTGGTGGCTGCAGAGGGAAAATGTCATGACAGGGTTTCCCCTGGCATCTCCAGTTCCCAATCTGACCCTATTCACAGACGCTTCCCTTCTGGGATGGGGAGCTTATCTGGAGGGTCAAACTGTTTCAGGGATGTGGTCTTCCACCCTTCAGAAAGACCACATCAATCTTTTGGAAATGAGGGCAGTTATGTTAGCTCTTTCTCATTTCAAACTTTGTCTGGAGTCCCTATCTATTGTCTTGGCAACAGACAACACAACAGTGGTAGCCTACCTGAAGAATCAGGGAAGAACACATTGTTACGCTCTGTATCAGCTGGCCAAGGATGTTCTGATCCTATGCTCTCAATTCCAGATTCGTCTGGTTGTGAGACATATTCCAGGCCGTCTGAACGTTCTTGCGGACTCTCTTTCCAGGTCCTTAGCACCAGTCAATACAGAGTGGGAACTTCATCAGGCAGTCTTTCAATCTATAGTTCTTCATTGGGGAAATCCCAATATAGACCTATTCGCAACGAGTCTGAACTTCAAGGTGACAACTTTCGTCTCCCCAGTTCCAGACCCCAGAGCCTATGCTGTGGACACAATGAGCCTATCTTGGGAGGGGATGTTCGCCTATGCATTCCCCCATTCAGATTTCCCCCCCTGTTCTTCACAAGATAACAGGAGAGAAATGCAGGATCATAGTTATTGCTCCAGCTTGGCCAAAACAAGCTTGGTTTGCAAATCTACTGCGTCTGTCCTGTGCCAGACCACTAGTGCTTCCCTTAAAACGAAATCTTCTATCTCAGTTCAAAGGGGGTGTAGTTCATCTTTCTCCAGTAAGACTCCATCTACTCGCTTGGTTTCTGTCAGGGATAATCTCAGACAGAAAGGCTTTTCTGAAACAGCTACCAAGCACATCTCTAGGTCAGTTCGAGAATCAACTAGCATCGTTTATGATGCAAAGTGGACAATCTTCTCTGATTGGTGTGTTGGAAGGGAGATTGATCCATTCAAAATGTCTGTCCAACAATTAGCGGATTTTCTTGTCTTCCTATTTGAGGTGAAAGGTCTTGCCCCTTCCACTGTAAAGGGGTACAGATCTGCTATCTCTCGAACTATTCATATTTCTGGTGGGGAAGATTTCGGAAATAATCAGTTTATTTCCCTTCTAGTTCGCAACTTCAGTTTTGAAAGGCCACGACAAAGGGTTTTGGTTCCTCAATGGAACCTAGGTCTAGTATTATCAACTCTCAACCTGACACCCTTTGAGTCAGCAGAAGAGGTAGACTTGAAATTTCTCTCTTACAAATGCTGTTTCTTATTGGCACTTGCTTTAGGCAGGAGACGAAGTGAAGTTCATGCTTTTTCTACTTCTAATTCTTGCCTTAGATTCTCTAGAGACAAGTCTTCGGTTACTTTGCTTACGGACCCAGCTTTTCTAGGCAAAAACCAGATACCAGATAAAGAGGCAGAGCCTATTTATATACCAGCGCTGCCCCCAAGACTCTAATTCTGTTTCTCTGTGTCCGGTAAGAATCTTGTCTATTTATTTGACTAGGACAGCTTCTTTGTTTTTATTAAATAAATACTTACCATCATAAATTATAGGTCCCACCCGTCCTCCCCTTCATCCTTGATCTAGTTAAATTACTTGCTAGAAAAGTTATGATTAGGATGGGTAATGGCAACCGATGGTTTCCGAATGGAGGCTATTTTTAGCCTATAGGTTTTTTTTCCGGCTGTTAGAATGACGCAATAGGATATACTCAGAATTTATGATGGTAAGTATTTATTTAATAAAAACAAATTTTACTTTAAAAATTTAGGAATTGGAATAGCATGATGGATAGACTGAGCTTACTTTTAACACACAATATATACAATATGTAAACTGAAATTATGAAATCAAAATCACTAATTAAGTGAGGTCCACAATATCATTATGAATTAACTCTATTTTCAGTATATATAATTATGATTGAATAAAGGGAATTTGAGAGAGATGGAGGAAGAAGAGACAAATTAGTAAATAAGGGGGGAAATATCTAAACAAAATAGTGATTGTGATTGAGATAGGCAAGTACAAATTGGGTAAAGGGGGGACGGGGAAGGGAGACCTGAATAATTGAAAGATTTACAGCTATTAATTAGACTGAAAAATTTAAAGATTTGAAGCTATATATGGGAAGACTTTTCAATGTTATATAACCAAATACAAAGAAAAGGAAAATTTATTCAATCATGTGAATCTTCTACTACCAATATATCTGATTTTCATGAACTTGTCAGCATTAAATGCAGAAATAGATATAGTTTCTTCATCGCATAATTTTCAAATAATTTTATTTCTACTTTCCCTTAAGAATTAATTTAAAAACAAAGCTTAATTTTTTCACCAAATCTTACTATATACTCATATAAAATTGTGACGTCAAGAATTTACATTTGTGTTTAAGTCATAAATGCTTGTAAATAAAAGTTCGAAAAAATTACATGAAGATATTAATATAAACTCTAATAATTCTACTGTTAAAGGTGAAAATTTCATGAAAATCGGCTAAGGAATAACTTCATGAAAATGTTATGAAAATAAGTGGTTTTATATGAAATATATAGTGAAATATCTTAGTGGGGAAATACTTTTGACCCGTGAGGGTATTATTTTAATGATTTACAATAAAAACTTTATAGGACTAAAATCCACATTTTTAAATATATATTGAAATTGAAATTTATTGAAAACGTATTTTTTTAATGAAAATGTCATATTAAGCATAACTTGGATCATATATCAATTAAAAACGGACAGTTTAAAAATCGATCTTATAAGTATTAGCTTAAATAATGGTATTGTGATTGATATTTCTGTCAAAAAAATCGTAAATTAATCAAACAGAATTTGCAGTCTTACATGTAGCAATCGGTAAGATTCAAATAAAAAAATTATAAAGACGTGTACGGCTTTACAGCAGAGCTTTTTGTCCGATCAAAATGGTGACTTTATGTCCCGTGACTTTTTTTCGGTGTACCGTTTCCGACAAGGTTATTTGTATGTGCACTGCATAACTGAAAGTGTCGGCCTTGATCATATTATACAAATGTGGTTTATCAAATATTCGGACCTTTCAAGAAATAAACTTTACTATCTATTGCAAATGTAAACTAACGCCTCGGAGATATTTCCCAAATTCTCAAACAGCAATAAATTACAGACAAACACATTTTTAAATTGTATTGTAGAAAGTCAATTAGTTAGTCTAATTGTTATATTACATGGAATAGTAAACGTGAGGGGGAATCATTCTTTCAAGATAATTTTCGGAAGATCTAGATAAGCAATTACCAAATTTTTAAAAAGCATGTATATATATTTTTAAGGAATCGATGCTATTAACATCAGCAACATTCTTAATAGAAAAGAGGTCGTAAAAGAAATTCCACCATATTTCAAAAATCAATCTGTTCCCATTGTCTCCTATAGCTACACTAACAGCATTGGCCGTAACATGTTCAACTACAAAGAAGCATTGCAAGATATTAACATAAAAGAGTACCTTAAGAACCCTCTGACTTGTGACTGCTCCCACTCCCCTTTTCAATACAACCCATCTGGACATGTTGAACAAGGCTGTTGAACGATATGACTCTTAATCAAATGAATTCGATCTGTTTGATGAAAGTAAAAGAAAATACAAATTAATTTCTTTGTATTGATTTAATCTTCAAAGGGGTAAGTAATTATGTTAATTCAAATTTTAAAGTTTCTTTGAAGTTTTCATGAATGCATCGTGAAAATAACAATTAATCGGGTATTGTCTTAAACCGTTATATAAACATGTCTAGTGTCATAAATACATATAGGTATAACCACCAGCATCTGTAAATTGAGGCTCTATGAAGGCAATTCTTATTTAAATGTCATTTATTTTACAAATGAAATTAAAGGCATATGTCGCTATATTTAGAAAATTACTAAATGACTGAATCAGAATTATTTATGTTTTCGGCGATTCAGAATTTGGCAAATAACATTTCTTTAAGTTTTAATATGATGAACAATCGAATGAATCAACTAGAAACAAACATCGAAGAAAAGATCTGGACAAAAATCCAGACAGCGCTGAAAACTCAGATTCAAGAGGAAGTATCTAAAGTGAAAGACGAAATAAAACAGGATATACATGTAATGAATGCGAAGATAAAAGATGTTCAGAAGTCATATAATAATCTATCCAAGGAAAAGAATAGCAAAGCAACTACAGATGTTCGCAACAACATAGTGATTAGAGCCTTGCGTTATGATGAACTAGAAAAACACAATAGCGAGGTCACAAAAATCTTGTACAGTCTATGTTCAGGGACGGTCTCTCTTTGTCCGATATTGACATTCAAAGTGTAAGCAGAAATGGGGGCAATGACAGATACTAGGAAGCTGTTGTTGTCGAACTAAGAGACTCTAATCAGAAAAGGGAAATCTTCAAGAAGAAGAGAGAATTGAGGAAAAGCAGAAAGTACAGCAAAGTTTACATTGACAATGATATGCCCCTTGAAACAAGAATCTTTCAAGGGAAAGTTAGGACCCTGCTCAAGGAAATCGGAAAAGACCAGTAACTCATGTTTGTTGGTAACAAACTTGGGCAAAAGAAACTTTAGGACAGATTGTGGTTTGGAATATGGAACTGTCGAGGATGGTCGCTCAAGGAGAATGACAACTCACAGTTTAGAAAATTAGTGCTTCAGAATTCCGATTGTGATGTCTTCGCGTATGCGAAACATATTTGCGTGGAAATTAGGGCCCTAAAGTGAATGGATATAAATGGTACGGAAACAATCGCACATCAACACATAGAAATGCTGTTAGGGGATCTGGTGGTGTAGGAGTTTTTGTAAAAAGTGAATTATTGGATGAGTATGTTATTATAATGCTAGATAAAAGTGTGGAAGATATTCTTTGGATACAGTTAAAATGTAAATCATCAAATTTATCAATGTGCTTAGCCGTGTGCTATCCACCACCAAATGAATCGAGTAGACCAATCGACCAAGAAATGTTTTTCGATAATTTACTACAACAAGTGTACTGCAACCAAAGCAAAGAATATACAATTATCCTTGGAGATTTTAACTCCCGATGTATGATACCTTTCCAGGAGTAATGATCATCGTGCCTACCCCACATCGAGATTGGATAACCGTGGGTTCGATATTCCGTTCGATCAATGGTGGGGATTAACGAAGCATTAATACATTATGGTATATAGCTTCTTCGCTAAGCATACAGTATAAAAACAAAGAATTTTGAGAATGTTAGAATAATGTGCTTGAGTTAAATGAAACGTCAATATGCGCACTGTTGTTTCATTGACATAATAAATTACAACGGGAGGTGTTGTTCCGGTACAAGACAGACATCGTCATCTCATCAAAGCGTTACTCACGATGACATAGCTGACATAATCGTTCACTTGGTGTTAATAGCAAGTACTCACTGTATGAGTTGGCTACCTTGAAACGATGTCATTTCGCTTGGAACATTGTGTTTGGCCAACCAGGATTCATATTACCCGACTTTATACAAGTTTTGAGGTGGGTAGGGAAATAGTTAATTATTTTTCGTACTTTAAAAAAATGCATTGCCGAAAATAGTAAAAAGAAAATATCTTGTGGAGTACCCAATAAATATAGTGGGTAAAATCACTTCCGAAATAGGAGTCCCCTGGTTGTGTTGGACGAATCAGATATACCACTCCCCTTCGGACTGGACATAAATGAGTGGTTCATCTAATGAGTATGTTACACTCCTTATACGTTAAAAACACCTGGAAGTAACTCCTATGGATATATAAGTCACCGGTTGACATATGTAGAAGTTGCCTAGGGGAGGTATTGTTTGAAACTTGTTTTCGTCATGAATGTAACTGAAATACTATTCATGTGACTTTAATCAACAATCGATCTAAACTTGCACTCTTAGGCCCATACCAGTACCATCTTTGTTCACCTAGATAATTTATTATTTGTAAACTCGTCTTCCATATGAATATATATAACTGAATAATGATCAATTATCAAGTGATAATTAAAGTACACTTGACTCAGGCGAGTTCGAAATCAGTATTGGTAAATAGAAAATATTAGAATATTGATTAACTGACTAATGTCCAACGTCAAATAAGCAGTATTTCAACTACACTCGCACACGGATGAGTTGCTTCCCTAGTAAACTCGAAGAAACGATTTTGTCTATTCGTAGTAGTTAATAAACTTTATTCAATGCTCAATTGTACCCCGAAGGGTTGAAGGTATATACAAGGAATATACCTTACATCGACTCTGACAAAAGAATGCTGTTCGGTTGGATGTTTTTATGTCCACGTGTGAAAGAGAGTGGTTGTTGTTTAACGCCAAATGATAATTTTTCAGATATATCATGGCGAGTATAAGTTAAATTCAATGAGATAATGAGGATGATGTCCGCTTTGTACTAGATCAAAACGCTTTGTTGAATGTGTTATAATTCTAGCTCACTGAAGCAACAGTTCACGGGTACACATGTCGCTCCACTCCGGTACTCGGACACATTATCCTGATTTCGAACCACCCAGTCGTTGCTCTTTCTTCTTAATATTGCGTAAAGATTAAGAGAGTCTTGACACGACCGGGGCTCGAGCTCGCGATCCACCGCATTCAAGGCGAACACCCTAACAATTACACTACTGATACGGTAAGAACAATTGGATTAACATCTATTTTGGATGGGCAAGTAAAAATGTGTAGCACATAGACACAAGAAAATTATTTTGCCAATTACGGTTTAAGGGTTATGATGTTTAACGCCACTTTCAACACTATTTCAGTTATATCTTAACAGTCAGTTTTATTGGAGGAGGAAACAGGAGTACCCGGAGAAAACCACCGACCTGCCGATAAATCGAGATTCGAATGCACAACGTTAGTGGTGATAGGCACTGATTGCATATTTAGTTGTAAATCCAACTACTATATGACCACGACCACGACGGTCCCTATTTTATCAATTGAAACATGATGGACATCTATGTTGAACTACTATGAACTATGCGTTTTCAGAATAGAATGTATCATGAAACAAATATATCATATGAAGATATTTTGCCATATTGTGTTGATTGTATTTAAATGCTGTTTCGACCTGACCTTTTATTTTAACATTGTTAGACGACCTTTAACTATTATACTAAATTGTACAACTTGACTTCCTCATCTACATGTATTCTTTACAAACAAATTACACATTGTACAAGTACCCTCAGTAGTACAGATAGTTAGAAACAAAACAAAATGAAAACAAAATACCACAATGTCGGAACAATTCCTAAATCTAATAGACAAATCGTAGAAACAGCGAGAAATTTATGCACCTAGCACACTGGTACATATAGCCACTCACTTTCCGCGATTGAAACAGAGTACACAGACACATTAATAAAAGGTGGCGGGGTTAAACAAGATAACACCCGTTTTAGATGAGATAAACCAAACGTTTGAACGAAATTACATATAGATTCTCCTTCAGTTGCCCGTGGATTACGATATTTCTCCACTCAAGAGAGCTAAATTAAAAATGTTAACTACAGGTGGAGTGTAAACGCGGTCCGGAACGGAACATATCCGGATCTAAATTTAGTAACATAGCCGCTATATTGACGGTCAATATACTTAACAATTGAAACATAGCGTCAATGTTATTTAAATATAGGAACATTTTAGACGTCTTGTTTCACAGTGAAAAAAATACATTGAATATCCTGTATATCACGGGACTGATTTAGCCAATGAAATTGTACGAAAACCACACCATATGTAATATTGTAAACTGAATGATTAGAAAAACCAAATAGTAACGGTTTAGATCCTCGCTGTAATGAGTATGTGGATTTGCCTTTCATTTCATTATCCCCCCCCCCCCCCCCCCCCTCTTTAACGAGAGTATCATATTTATTTCATTCTCAAATTAAGAATATTTTGCATTTATTTACATACCAACCCATTAGTTTAGATTTATTTAAAAATTAATTTTGCCAATCACCCTCCTCCACTAAAACTGGTCGCCAAGATATAGCTGAAATATTGATGAAAGTGGCGTTAAACACCAAAATTCTAAATTCAATTCATTCTTCTCTAGATATATATAGATTGATATTCTCATTGAGATTATCCATAAGATTTGAGTCAATATTACAATCTAGATCATCTTCTCCCGCATCCGGAGCGGCATTTAAATTTTCAAAAACTTCTATTAATTTTGACCTGAGGGCTGAGGTTGACTCTTTCTCTTCTGACGTGCATTTCTACATTCTAAATCAAACCATGGCTTATTGTTTCTTTTAGTCCAACTTGAATTACCCCCTTTACATTATAGACTCCTAAACTTTGCCTAGAATATAAGTCAGTTTTATATACTTATAAACACTATTACCGGAGCGTATGCATATACAGTTACACGAATGTATATTTGGAAGTTCGTTGTCGTCCGATGCAAGATAAGCATGTATAAATGTTATACATATACAATATATAAACTTACTGGGCAAATCTTGAATCACAAGACATCACACATGATACATGTATCTTCGCTCGAGTAGAATTTTTTTAATTAAATGTGCCATTTTGGCAATATAAAAGTGGTGGCGTTTTGGTAAAATAACATTTATTCTGAAAAATAGTGGGGGCGTTTTGGTAAAAAGTGGGGTCATTTTGGTAAAAAGTGGGGCGCTTTGGTAGGGGGGCGTTTTGACATGTATTCGTTTTTTCCTTATATCTATAACATTAGGAAATGAACATTCAAAAATATAATGATACTCGGATCCAATATCATTGTGACACAAGTGACATATTCTTTCTTCTCTCGGGATATTTATTTACCCATCTACCTGTTTCTACAGGTATTTTTAAATTACAACACCTTAATTTAGTAATTTAAGCTCTCTCGTTTGGATGTAATTTCAGCAAATACTTTTCAAATTTAATGTCCATTTTAAATTGCCCATATAAGTTTCCCCTAGAAGAAGTAGCTATAAGATTGTACCATTTCTGTATAAATTGATCTGTGAGTTGTTGTTTCACTGTGAGTTTTAATTCAACTAAATGAATTGGATTTTGTTGATTCCAAACATAACTTAGGCCTACATTATCAAAAATAGATATAGCGATACTCCATTTTCTACTTTGGTGTTTCACTCATAGCAAGCTTACATCGAAAGTGCATAATTACAGAACCAAAGCCATTAAATAATTAATAAAAAGAGATTAAAGATATACAATAATCCCTACTAATTAATTGTAATGATCCTTAATTTCAATTAAGCATTTCAAACAATATATATCTAATACCTTTTTGAAAAGAACTTCATTAATTTCCAAAATTTCATATTTTTTTCTTTAAAATACACTTTTCTACAACATTACTTCTTTATTTTAGATTAAAATATGCATGATATTCATTAAACTATTTTTTAATTATCATGGGCGAACAGACACACTTTTTGGGCGAATATGTTAATATCTGATACGTACCCTTATTAAGAATATATCCCATAAATAGAATTAAATATCAATTATCAAAGATAAAGAGAAAAAATATGTCTTAAAAGTACTAAATTAAATAATGATATTGTGATTTGCCTTTTCTTAAAATAAGATTAATAAATATAAAATTAATAAAATAGGTAATTTTGTTTATTGGTTCATAAATTTATTTTGATGAACATAATGCAGAACACTGCTTAGGACTTAATGAGAAATGTATAAGAAAAAATGAAATTTTGAAAATTGACACTTAAGAGGCAAGTTGAAGCCAAGCAAAATAAATAGGACATACCATTGCTGGTGTAGACTTTGACATCCATGAATAAAAACAAAACACACAAAAAGTAGCTTTCTTGTCATTAAATTGTGAAATTTTAAAAATCAATTATGGATGCATGTCATTTTATATACAGGTATTAAGTAACACATTGAGGAGTAACCCCTGATTGACAGTTTTATTAGTTAGGTGTAATCTGATTGGAAGGTCATGTTTTACATGGCAAAGAGAAAATACAAACATATTTACAAGATTTTCTAAAAGAAAGTAAATATATCAAATCTGACCTATTAATGTATATATCTTTTTTATTCTCAATAAACCATCATAATTTGACAAGGTATAGAGAACTACATATGTACAATATATACAATATACAATAGCATGTTATACTAAGTACGTAAGTAATGAAGAAATGTACAGAGATGAACAATTCAGTAGGCTAAGCCGGAGTA
Organism: Bathymodiolus brooksi; assembly: GCA_963680875.1. Classification (NCBI taxonomy): domain Eukaryota; kingdom Metazoa; phylum Mollusca; class Bivalvia; order Mytilida; family Modiolidae; genus Bathymodiolus; species Bathymodiolus brooksi. The sequence goes on along the minus strand of OY804580.1, from coordinate 48,309,432 downwards.
CATACAGTTTTATTTATGTGATTAATGAATTTGCTTAGTTTTATCAGTTCTGATTTCTTTTTGGAAGATAACAGTAACTTATATTTTAAAACATTTGGCCTACTGTAGTAATACTTTATGTTTCGATCTTGTTCAAAGAATGGGCAATCTAAAATATAGTGAAAAAGGGTAATAACAAAACTACCGAACTCCGAGCAAACATACAAAGGGAAAGTCAAAACTCGTAAGTATATATACAGACAAATTCAGTCAACAACCGGAAAACTGTGAAAACCGTAATGACCCTGACTTGGTACAGGCATTTCTAAAGAAATGGTGGGTTGAATCAGATTTTAAAGCGCCAACCCCCCCCCCCCCCTTTCATTACGGCTCAAAGTTTCCGGCTGGCACTATAACAGTATTTATAACAATACTTGAACAAAAACAGGTAAAACAGTTGTCATAACAGCACCAAACTCAGTGAAGTGAATGTCAAAAATATGTTTATCCTGCAATCAGTACATTTGCTGTACAAATATGCTATACGAATAATTTTTTGCTTTATTCGTACTAGACGAATAAACTTTTCAGCCTACGAATAAACTTTTAAACCTACGAATAAATTTTAAGCCCCGCCTATATATATTCCGGAACTACTTTTTGTGTTTTTGCTCTCCTGTGAAGGAGCTAAAATATGAACGGTAACCAATGTCAATAATCGACCGTCGTCTTTTTCTAATAAATGTTTTCGTTCTCACTATTTGTAAATACAAACCGACAAAATGAAACTAATAATTTTAAAATTTCATATTTTTTATACATATTTTACGATAAAAAAAATCCTAGAAGTCAATAAAAAACAAAACAAAAATCTTAAACAAATCCGAATCATTTATAACTTGACTGGGAAGCTTTGAAAACAAAACAAAAGCAGCTAAAACTACAGGACAAAGGGAATAAACCAAAGAGGGCATGCCTTCAAACAGATGAGGAAATTAACATCCTTTATAACAGAAACGTTCTGGGCAGTCACACACCACAATATTTACTAAACACACTTATGAGTTATATGGTTAAATAACTCAGTACAGTTTGAACATCAAACTCTAAGATTACTACATATATTTTATTATAAAAAAATTTCATATTAAATGTTCAATTAATTCACATCAATTACTTCAACATATCAGATAGTAGACTTCTTCAAGGTGAAAAGATCACATATTCCTGCTATTGCATCAAGTCACTTTAAAATTATAGATAATTATTTATATTCTGAATTCTTTATGACACCACAAAATATCTATATAATTTGTTTTAACCATTTGGAATAATTGTATTCAGTCACTTCCTTCAATCATTTTGCATCTTTTTTTAAAACATTTTTTTCTTTTGCAAAATTCCAACAAATTTGTATGATTTGTCAGTTGAAAATAGTGTTTTATCTGCTGGAATTCTACTCACTGTTGATCAGGATTACAGTACATTTTTTATTTTGTGCAATTCCATTTGAAACTGATTCACATACCCCTGGCCTGTATGTATATATCTTTATTTCTCATAACCAATTTTACAAAGGTACAGAGATAACAACAATATAACACATATTATTACATTTAAAGGAAGATAGAAGGTGGATCAACCTGGAGGACATACCCTCATATTTACAATTCTGATATATTTACACATATTACATAAAACGCTAACTGATTTTGAATTCATCAGATTACAAAACTTAAGTATATTTGGTCTATTTATAAAGTGTGGTTCAAAATACTTCTTACGTTCATTTGACAAAGATGGACATTCAAATAGATAGTGAAATTCATCACCTAAGTTTCTTCCGATGCATAGGTTACAAATCCGATTTTCCCTTTTTATATTACGCCAACGCCCAACTTCTATCGGTAGCCTATGGTTTGAAGTCCTAAATTTAACAAGTAAGAATTTGTCCTTATCATCTAATACATCCAAATAATCTTCAAATTTTAAATCATGCTTAAATAACTTATAATTATCCCCTTTTGATGAATGTTCAATCATTGAAGTCCATATTTGTTTAAATTGATCCACTAAATTATTTTTAACTACTAATTTCAACCATTTATCAGAAATACAATTCTGCATGTTCCAAATATATGACATACCACAATCATTCAAAATACAACAAATTCTATTTAACCAAGCACATGTAACATTTTTATTTTGAAAATCTTTTATATACAATAGTTTGTATGATAATGATGAAATTTTTGACTGATTTCCTAAAATGAGTTTTGACCAATATGAAATCATACGAACTTTAATGTCAATGTCAATTGGATATCGACCCAATTCCCCATAGACCATAAAATGTGGTGTGGATGTTTTTACATGCAAAAGAAGCTTACAAAATTTTAGATGAACTCTCTCAATAATATGGTTTTTCCCAAAGCCCCAAGTTTCACAACCATATAATAGTATAGGTTTTACTGTTTTATCGAAAATATCCAGTTGACATTGTATTGACAAATTATGGAGTCTACCTTTCTTCAATACTTCATACATAGCTTTCGTACCTTTATTTACAAGATCTTTTTTTGCTGCGTTGAATGATCCAGATTTTGAAAATGTTATACCAAGATAAGAAAAATTTGGAACAATTTCCAAGTCTCTATTGTTATAAGTAAATTTTAAATTTGCAGGTAATCTACCATTACTAAACACAAGAACTTTCGACTTTTCAGCATTTACTTTGAGTTTCCATTTTTTGCAAAAATCATTAAAAACATTTAGCTGGTTTTGCATATCTTCTTTTGATTCCGACATAATAACAGTATCGTCGGCATATAAAAGTACAAAAGTTTTAAATATACATCTAGTTCAATTTCAAAATCCTCAGTAATAGATGTTAGACCGTTGACATTTCGATCGTTTAAAAACTGTTCCAGATCATTTAAATACATCGAGAAAAGGAACCATTATTACAATCGAAAAAATCTGACACTGCGTTATTATATACAATTCTAGATTTTATATTCTGATACATATTATAAATAACTTTATACATCTTCCCATTTATATTATTTAAAAGTAATTTACACCATAAACCATCCCTCCATACCTTATCAAAGGCTTTTTCAAAGTCCACAAATGTAACAAATAACTTTTTCTTTTTTAATTTTAACAATTCAAAGAAGGCATATAGAACAAAAATATTATTAATTGTCGAATAACCCTTCCTGAAACCACTCTGGTTTTCATTCAAGATAGAAAATTTTTCAGAAAAAGCATTTAATCTTGTCAGCAATACTGCTGTAAATAATTTGCCAAAACAGCTCAAAATCGTGATCGGACGAACATTTTTCGGGTCTAAATAATTTCCTTTGTTCTTGTAAATGGGCTTAACATTACCAGTTAACCAGCTCTCAGGGATAATACCTGAGTCAAATATACAATTGAACAACTTTAAATAAACGGGTAAAAAGACATCAATTAATGATTTAATATACTCATTTTTAATAATATCATCGCCACAAGCTTTCTCATTTTTCAAATTTTAACACAATGTAGTATTTCTTCACTTGTAATATGCCCATTAATTTCTATGTTTAGATTGTTAACCAAATTTTCGTTTATTTCCGGTAGTACAGTTGCACCATCGCCATCATTTGTTGGGTTTTGATTCAGGGTCTTAAAAAAATCAAATAGAGTGTCGATAGATATAGTTGGCTGTTTTCGATATGTACCTTTTCTCATCAGCTTCCAAAACTCCTTGCTGTTGTTAGATCTTAAATTTTTAATCTTTTTCGTCATTTCCTTTCTATGTTTTTTTATACTTACATCCATTTGTTTCTTATAATATTTCTCAGCTTTTTTCATTAATTCTCGTGTTTCCTCAGTATTGTTAGTTTTACTTCTCCGTTTAAGTTTGCGGTAATGTTGCCTCGCAAATTTGCAATCAGCTCCAAACCATGGTTTTGAGCTAATACATACCTTTCTTTTCTTATTCTTAAATGGTTTACTGGCTATTCCAAATGTTTCCTTCGCAGATGATACAAATATTTTCCCTAGCTTACCTACAAGAGTATCTATGTCGGACTGTACAACGTTCTCAATATTTAAGTTTTCCAATTGTATTTTCAGGTTTTGTATACTATCTACATCAATGTTATTTACAAAATCTACCTTATATGTCTCATCCCATTTTTTAGGTTTCTCACGACAAGCTTCTGCATTATTACTTACATTTTCAGTGACCATTATCTCATCTTTATTTTCACATGTCAATGACAGCGATATTGGTGAATGTACATCGGAAAATAGTTTACTAAATTCACAAATACTAAAATTTACAATATGTTTCAAAAAATCAACGGACGAAATAACATAATCAACAACACTACTATTCTTATAAGTCAGTTTACCAATACCTTTGTCATTTCCAATCCTTCCATTTATGATAAATAAGTCATTACCTTTACATAAATCTAACAATCTACTACCATAATGATTGTTGACACTATCTTTATTAATCCTACCTACAGGTATATTTAATGACTCTAATATATTTACGCTATTTACATCTGATAATTCGAAAAAATCTATATTATCATTATTGTTTTCAATATAGATGAAATCAGGGTCTTTCGCTGTTCTGCTATTAAAATCCCCGTTTAGAAATATATATTTTTAATTCCTCTGCAAAGCCAAATATTCATTTTCTAATTCACTAAACGCGTCTACAGAGGAATAAACCGTATACTCCGGTGGAAAATAAACTATACCACAAACAACATCCTCATCTAACCCAAGTAGCTCTCTAGATATTCTAAACCAGAATACATACGAACTATCAGTAGGAATGGGATGTATAAAACTATCATATTCTTCCTTAAAACCCAATACAATTCCCCCTGATTTTCTATTTGAAAAACTTTTACGATTTTTCATCTTTATCAAAAATCCCGGTAAAACAATTTCATCTAAATCGTCAGTTTTTGATTCAACAAAGCAAAGAATATCAAAGGTATTAACAAACTCATGAAATTCTGGATAATTTAGTTTCGATTTTAAACCACAACAGTTCAATGACAAAAGATTTAACCCTTTATTTACACAAGATTTACGGTTATAGTTCGAATTATCACATATATTATCAGAATTGTCTTTAACAATACTACCACTAATAAGTGAACAGTTTTTAGAATTTTGTTGATGTACATTTACAGTTTTACCTCCTAGGTGATCCTAGTATGTAGGTCGCTCGGGGGTAGATCCAATACGAGGACGTTTCTCTGGCCGGCCGTCACGATGGGGACCACAGGCGTGGTCGACCGTGCCTGTTTAAAGTTCATGCTGGTTGCTGCTGGCAATGTTATTTGCTCTTCTTCGGGTACATATTCCTCATTGTTTATAAAAAGTCTATCCCGTACAAGTTTTACCCGTTTTCCTCTGTTTTTTGCCTCTTTCATTACCGAATACAACGACCGTCTACGGTTTTCAATCTCTGCCGGGAATTGCTGGTTTATTCCGTATGGCTTCCCCCTTAGCCGCTTCGCACATTCGAGTACATAAGCCAAATCGTTATAGTATAAGAAGCGAGCTACTATTGGCCGAGGTCTTATTTCAGTCCCGTTGGTGTTATTCTGGCGGGATCCGAAACGGTGCACATTACCAAACTCAATGTAGTAATCAATATTGAGCTCACATCTTAAAAAGTCCCTCAATTTGGCTTCCGTTTCCTCACCTGCGGTTTCCCTTAATCCTGTGAATACCAGGTTGTTCTTCATTGAACGACATCTTAAATCCAGCAGTGTGCTTTTCATTTCATTCCGTTCTAATTTAAAAGCTTTCAGATCTTCCGCCAGTGACTCCATGTGTGTGCAAATACTAATATTGTCTTGATCAAGTTCCTTAATAGCTTTGCTGTTATTTGAACATTCACTTCGTACGTTATCAAAAATGTTACTCATGCCTTGTGTATGTGTTTCGAGATCGACATATTTCTTACTGAGTTCCTTGACTTCATTTTGAACAGTTGTTACAGTACCAGAAATTGATCGTACTGTCTTTTTTATATCGTCTAATTTTATTTTAACATTGTTAGACGACCTTTAACTATTATACTAAATTGTACAACTTGACTTCCTCATCTACATGTATTCTCTACAAACAAATTACACATTGTACAAGTACCCTCAGTAGTACAGATAGTTAGAAACAAAAAAAAATGAAAACAAAATACCACAATGTCGGAACAATTCCTAAATCTAATAGAAAAATCGTAGAAACAGCGAGAAATGTATGCACCTAGCACACTGGTACATATAGCCACTCACTTTCCGCGATTGAAACAGAGTACACAGACACATTAATAAAAGGTGGCGGGGTTAAACAAGATAACACCCGTTTTAGATGAGATAAACCAAACGTTTGAACGAAATTACATATATATTCTCCTTCAGTTGCCCGTGAGTTACGATATTTCTCCACTCAAAAGAGCTAAATTAAAAATATTCACCACAAGCCGTCAGGCGAGTGGTTAACATTTTAAATTCAACTGTCGAGAGTGGAGAAATATCGTAACCCACATGGCCAACTAAAGGAGAATTTGTTTCTCCCATTATTTAACACGAACTTTATTTCAAAAGCCGTCAAACGAGTCAAATGCGGGGAAAGGCACGAGACATTTTAATCCTCTAGAGGATCACAGATTTTTCCACCACTGGTTCAGCGGGGTTAAAACGCTGTAATAATGGGAGAAAGGTACTTTAACATGTCATGTAAGTACATTTTAATCTTATCACAGTGTTACTTTTGAGGAAAAAATTGTCTCAAATGAATGAATTCGAAAGAAGGCGATTGTATAAATTGTTGTATAAAATAATTACACTGTCCTTTTATTGAATTACAATGTCAATAGGCGTTTTGACAAAATATTTCACACGGTTCAATACTACAACGATGATATTATATACATATGTATATATATACATGTATATATGTTTAAATAATAAATTATTGTTCGCTACAGTAATTAACGCGTGCTTTGTAAATAAGGTCCCAGAAATATAATGTTTCTTGCATTCTTAAGCGCATAGAAATCAGCCAGTCAGAGTGGTGAGACAGGAGCACAGGTATTTAACAAGAATCACGAAGTTACATTTCCTAGAGAAGATACCAGATGGGAAGAGGAAGAAATTGTGTTGTGTGTTCAAGTTCTCGCGACCTGTTCAGGAAAACACATCTTCGCTAGCCAAGGGTTACGATTCGCTCTACTCATCTTCACCCTTGGCATCGTTAGACGGATTTTCGTAATTCCCGTGCACTGCCACGTGCTACATTTTGACAGTTACGCCCCTTGTAATGATGTCATGTTCAGCCAATCGTCGCGAGGCTTTCATTTTCTTTCGTTTGAATGCCCTGAAAATTGATTCGAGATTATAATATGGCTGATTTTCAAGCGAAGATTTGTGAAAAATTTAATATAAAATCATTGACAGACAATCAGAGCAAATCTATAACGGCTATTATAGACGGAAAAGATGTCTTTGTTGGCACGATGACGGGAAGTGTAAAGCGCGTTCTGATTGGTTGCAGCTACCACTAGCTGCATTACATATAAACCGTCACTGTGTGACCTCGAAAATCCGTCTAACGATGCCAAGGGTGAAGATGAGTAGAGCGGATCGTAACCCTTGGTTAGCGAAGATGAGGAAAACAGTGGTGGTGTCCTAACTGTAAAGTTGGACTATGTATTGAAGGGTGCTTTAGTAGATATAATACCTGTCTTAATTATGAAGAATATAATAGACACATCTTCGTATTAGAGGGAAATGGCGGATTTCAGTGTACATGTACAATGTATATTCAGTGTATTGTCTACTATATAATGTCGGACAATCTATTAAAGAATTTTTATAGTTTTCTTTCTGCTAAAATCATGATGTGCAAATTACCCCTAATTCTGATCCTTTCTGTAAATTTTAATTAATATCGCTCAAAAGCTTGATTCTATTAAATAATTTGAATGTTAGTATGTAATGTTGTTCATTGCAAAAAAAAGTAAACTCGTTCCGATGTAAATATTGTTTTTTTTTTAATCCAACATTTCTGTTAATTGCCATATATTTTCCCTTGTTTCCCTCCTTAATTGACTTGCCCGTTAATCTTAATCAAATGTCAAGTAAGAACAGGAGCACATAAGTTACTTGTGAGTTATCATTGCATTTACATACAATTTGTCAAATGCCTTTAAAACATTGGAAATATGCATGTGCATTGAACGTCATGAAAACATGCAACGTGAGGTGACGTTTTATCGTTACGTTCTGGAATATATATACAATATTCGTCTGTTGGCGGTAAATATAGAATTTATTTGACAAGGCTGAGAAACGGGGTGAAAGACGAGCTTCTAGCGAGTCTTTCTCCCCGTTTCGCGCCGAGTCAAATAAATTCTATATTTACCGTCAACAGACCAATATTGTATTTATCCTGCAATCCACGATGTCCTAAAAAATAATCTTAACTCGTAAAAATGCATTTTTTAATGCAACGGAATCCTCACTATTTGGCGTAATAAAATACCAGATTTTTTTTGCTGACAAAAATTCGCGAACAAATAGTTCTCAAAAGGAAGTGAAATAACTTTATTTAAGTGAAGATTTATTGATTAAGGTGAAAATCTATATAGAAAATTGATAGTTTAGAACCTGAAATATATATATTTAATATGTTTTTCATAGATATGAAAACACATTAATTTAGCGATCATACGTCACATGCGGTCATACTTAAATACGCCTGCAGTAGTAACCAGGTAAATATATACGCCTGTGTGAAAAGGTATACGCCTGCAACTATATGGTTCACTTTTATTTTTATTTTTTTATATCAAATAATAAACATCCGATATATTCCTTTTACTAGTTTATATTAAAAAAAAAAAAAATAAAAAAGAACCATATAGTTGCAGGCGTCCACCTTTGTATGACACACAGGCGTATATATTTGCCTGGTTACTACTGCAGGCGTATTTAAGTATGACCCACACAGTTTGTAAACATGTGAAAGCAATACACACATACATGTATAGACGATTCGAGCATGTTTTAAGTAAACTAGGTAGAGTAGAGAAAACAGAAAGATTAATCATTTATCTCAACAAACTGAACTGATTCACGGAAATGTATTTAACAACGATGTCAAACACTCAAATGCTCAGTTATTGGGATATTTAGTCATTTGTGAAAATTGTGTACACATTCACCATTTGTTATGGATGACCACGCCGTAAAACATAGAACTAATTTGACTTGACATATTTGTATTGGAACTGTAAGAAGGAACATCGGGATTGCTTCCACACGAAACATCAGAAGTGCTACTGGCTGTAGAATTTGTGGAGGTTTTACGAGGTAAGTTTGCTGAAAAGCATTTCTGTTAGTTTCACTTTCAGTGTTGCTGAGGATGTTTGATATTTTCTTGTGTCTTTCCACACTCAATGTTGAGTAATTATTAATAAATGCCACATTTTTATGCCCTGATATTTGCATAATATCTATCCCCTCCACATTGTTTTCTCTTAACTTCTGGACGGGATAAGATATTTTCTGGCACTGATTGATTAATGTCTAATTTGCAACTATCCTTCATTTTTTTCATGAGACTGGAAAGTTTTCTTTCATGTACTTTTCTACCTGTTTCTAAAGCTCGTACAAATAAATTATGTATTTTGCGACAATGCAAGTATATAAAGGAGGAGAAGCTAATACCAAGCCTCTGGACTTTACACATAGGTTTCAATGGAAAATTGGAATTTATTTTTATAGAATAAAATAAAACTTTCATATATACACGGTAAATTGAAGAAAATCAAAATAGAGATCTGATTTAGTGTCAACAAGCACCAGATATGATCTTAATTACTATATTTAACTTCTGTTTGTATATCATAATCAAATGAATTAATATGCATTGAAGTCTACATGTATGTAGAATCCCCACCAACCATTTTCTTCATATCAAATTTGCTATTATTAAACCATAATCCATTGATTGGTAAATTACATAATGCGATGTCACTAAGGAACCAAGAATATTATGGACATAGGTTTATTACATAAGTGTTGTGACCAGAAAAATATTAGAGTGAAGGATATATTTTTCTGGAATGAACAATATTTACATGATAATGTTGGCTGTTGCGAGTAATGACTAATGTGCGAATATATTTTCTGAGTCGGATCATACAAAAATGCATTATGAAAGTTAAAGTTTCAAATATTCAAACATTGCTAATTTAGTCTGCATTTTGTTCCTTTTTTCTTGTTATTTTATTAGTAAATATATAATAACATGTATTTTAATTATAATCAATGCTATATTAATGTCTTTCAGTTGAATGGCTGGATTAATGGTTTAACAGTGTACAATGTACATGTGATGTTTGAAATAAGTGCAAAGACTATATATATATGAAAGAAATAACTGCATAAAAACCTATGAACGTTTTATAAAGATCTGATTAAACAAAGGACATTTTTCAAGAACTATCACTCAGTTGTTGCATACAGGCCAGGGGTATGTGAATCAGTTTCAAATGGAATTGCACAAAATTAAAAATGTACTGTAATCCTGATCAACAGTGAGTAGAATTCCAGCAGATAAAACACTAGTTTCAACTGACAAATCATACAACTTTGTTGGAATTTTGCAAAAGAAAAAAATGTTTTAAAAAAAGATGCAAAATGATTGGAGGAAGTGACTGAATACAATTATTCCAAATGGTTAAAACAAATTATATAGATATTTTGTGGTGTCATAAAGAATTCAGAATATAAAAAATTATCTATAATTTTAAAGTGACTTGATGCAATAGCAGGAATATGTGTTATTTTCACCTTGAAGAAATCTACTATCTGATATGTTGAAGTAATTGATGTGAATTAATTGAACATTTAATATGAAGAAATTTTATAATAAAATATATGTAGTAATCTTAGAGTTTGATGTTCAAACTGTACTGAGTTATTTAACCATATAAGTGTGTTTAGTAAAGATTGTGGTATGTGACTGCCCAGAACGTTTCTGTTATAAAGGATGTTAATTTCCTCATCTGTTGGAGGCAAGACTTTGGTTTATTCCCTTTGTCCTGTAGTTTTAGTTGCTTTTGTTTTGTTTTCAAAGCTTCCCTGTCAAGTTATAAATGATTCGGATTTGTTTAATTTATTTTATTTTTATTTTATTTTATATGTCAGTGTCCGTCCACCTATCAAAAGTACAAGTGTGTTGAAGTTACCGAGTGTAAATTGTACATGCGCGTAGACGATGCCAAAAATTACAAGAGAGACAATCCAGAATACAGAATTTAAGATCTTTGTTTTGATTTTTATTGACTTCTAGGATTTTTTTTATCGTAAAATATGTATAAAAAATATGAAATTTTAGAATTATTAGTTTCATTTTGTCGGTTTGTAAATTTACAAATAGTGAGAACGAAAACATTTATTAGAAAAAGACGACGTCGATTATTGACATTGGTTACGGTTAATATTTTAACTCCTTCACAGGAGAGCAAAAACACAAAAAAGTAGTTCCGGAATCTATGGGCGGGGCTTAAAAGTTTATTCGTAGGTTTAAAAGTTTATTCGTAGGCTTCAAAAGTTTATTCGTAGGCTACGAATAAAGCAAAAATTTATTCGTGTGGTATATTTGTACAGCAAATGTACTGATTGCAGGATAAATATACAATATTGGTCTGTTGACGGTAAATATAGAATTTATTTGACAAGGCTGAGAAACGGGGCGAAAGACGAGCTTCTAACGAGTCTTTCTCCCCGTTTCGCGCCGAGTCAAATAAATTCTATATTAACCGTCAACAGACCAATATTGTATTTATCCTGCAATCCACGATGTCCTAAAAAATAATCTTAACTCGTAAAAATGCATTTTTTAATGCAACGGAATCCTCACTATTTGGCGTTTAGTAAATATTGTGGTGTGTGACTGCCCAGAACGTTTCTGTTATAAAGGATGTTAATTTCCTCATCTGTTGGAGGGCATGCCCTCTTTGGTTTATTCCCTTTGTCCTGTAGTTTTAGTTGCTTTTGTTTTGTTTTCAAAGCTTCCTTGTCAAGTTATAAATGATTCAGATTTGTTTAAGATTTTTGTTTTGTTTTTTATTGACTTCTAGGATTTTTTTTATCGTAAAATATGTATAAAAAATATGAAATTTTAAAATTATTAGTTTCATTTTGTCGGTTTGTAAATTTACAAATAGTGAGAACGAAAACATTTATTAATTGACATTGGTTACGGTTAATATTTTAACTCCTTCACAGGAGAGCAAAAACACAAAAAGTAGTTCCGGAATCTGTGGGCGGGGCTTAAAAGTTTATTCGTAGGTTTAAAAGTTTATTCGTAGGCTTCAAAAGTTTATTCGTAGGCTACGAATAAAGCAAAAATTTATTCGTGTGGTATATTTGTACAGCAAATGTACTGATTGCAGGATAAATGGCAACGTAACGTTGTATACAATCAACGTCTTGGCGTTAAAAGGGTTAATATGATTTTTTTTTAATGTCTGATAATTATTTTAGAAATGTTGAACATGTAATCTTTGTTTTGTAAAACTGAACTCTGTGTAAGCTTTCTTTTAAAAAAAAATCTGATTTAAATCTTCTTTAATATATATATAAAAGGGCCTGTTAAAATACGATGATTGGATTTTTTTAAATTTTATATAAACATTTATCTTACCACAAAATGGTATTTGTTGCTTCTTCGCTAAACACGCAGCATTAAAGAGAAAGAGCAAATACGGGATGACTCGTAATCAGGAGTGGGGCGACATGTCCATCCGCGGACTGTTGTTTCAATGAACTAGCACTATATAAAATAATAGGCGTGTTAGTCTAGGACAAAGCGGACCTCATCATCATCTCATTAAAAATTAAGTTGTTCTCTCCATGACATAGCTAAATAAAATGGCTGAGTTGGCGTTAACAACAATAATTCGCCCATCCCTCATGATTTGACATGGTATTAGTAAAACAAAGAATATATGTATATCAGATTCATTCATGATTTAATCGTTTTAATGTTTTGAAAAGTATTTTAACAAACATACAGAGCTAATACAATAATCCACTATGCTAGCATTTTTACATGTTAATTTACCTTTATTTCTGTCATCTCCTATTCGTCCATTTACAATAGATAAGTTATTTCCCTTACAAAAATTGCCATACCCGTTTTTCATAGGGTCAGAGCTACTCCTTTTCCGTGGAATATGCAGTTCGTCAAGCGTCAGTACATCATTTTCTATAAATCTCGCTGCATCATATCCGTGATTTTCTGAAGAAAAGAAGAAATCATCTTCGTCTGCCGTTCGTCCGTTAAAGTCTCCAATTAGAGATATATACTTGTAATTTATTGAAAAATTATTATATTCATTTTCTATTTCTCTATACACATCTTGAGAAGAATAAGACAGTATTTTCAGGGGGTATATAGACAATACCAAAAATAATATCTTGATCTAGTTTTACTATGTCTGAAGAAACTTTAAACCAAAAAACGTATTTAGAATTTGTATGTAATGGTTTTATTTTACTTACAATTTCTTGTCTACAACCGAGTATAATGCCACCAGATCTATTCTTAGCTACAATCTTTCTATTTTTCATATGAATTTCATACCCTTCTAGTTTAACTATGTCAATGTCGTCAGTTTTTGTTTCAACTAAGCATATTATGTCATATTTCCTTATCATTTGTTCAAATTCTAGATAGTTCAACCTTTTCTTTATCCAACAACAGATAAGACCTAAAATATTTAATACATTATTAACAACCTGATCCCACTCGGTCAAACATGCCCGTTGTCAGTGACGGTTCTACTATGAAATTAATGATGCTCGAGGTTCAGGGTCCCTAATCCTGGAAGGGTCCCTGAAGCAATTTTTTTTTATTGAGTGAATTTTTCAACAAGATCGATTGAGGTTTTTTTTAAGTGTTTGCTATTTTAGTGATAGAATCATACGCCAATGAGTACTTAATATTGACCTTAGAATATACTCTAATACACATTTCATATCTAAAACTGTCCCTGCAATTGGTCAAATTTCAAACTTTTCTTGGGAACTTGCAACGTCTGAGCACCTTGTTCAGTAGTCCGAGATTCCTCTGCCGTACGACGGCTTTTTTTCGACTTGCTGGAACCGTGGGAGGTCAGAGAGCTCTACATACGGAAAACAGCGGATTTGCCCATGCAACTCTGCCTTGGCACATTTCCACGTTTCGTGGCTATCGGATTTTATTTTCTATCCGAAGCCCTTATATAAATCGCTTCACCATTCATTTTTCTATTCATTCATAACCATCTTACCTTCAGAAAGTGGTGCTACACTCCACTACAGCACGATTTTGCCTTAGACCATCATTTCGCCATGTTGACTTTCATTTTCGAACCTACAAACGTGATCTGGCGATACTAACTGACTGATGACGGCAACTCATTGCATGATGGGAGCTACTTAATGCAGCGTGCCAAATTATTTGCATACGTAAACAAAAACATAGATATAAAGCGTATTCTGCAGGACCAACAGTTCCATCTACAGCTCAAATCAGAGCAGAAGGATATAATACAAAATGTGTTGGAAAGAAAAGATTCAATGGCAGTGCTACCCATGAGCTTCGGAAAGAGCATGTGTTACGTCTCCAGAGGCGGATTTAGAGGGGAGCGTGCGGGGTGTGCGCCCCCCTAAAATTCGCAAAGCATATGTTATACAACGTTAATTAAGCAGTTCAACAAACAACTTTTTCATGAATGGTTAACTCGTGACCTGTAGTAAAATATTCCTACACATTGTAAATACACGTTGGGTGTGTTCGCTGATTCATATATAGATTCGTCGTCAGTCAGTCGGGAAGCCACGCACAGATTCCGTACCTCCGACAATGCAAAGTAAAATCCCGAAATCAAGGGACGTAACTCTAAATTTTTTAGACATGACGCTTTACAAGTGAGCGGCCATGCATTGTTTACGTCGACACCCCATGTGTTTTTACTGAATATCTTCATAAATAAAACTGAAAGAAGTATTCATTTTTATTGAATCCATTTTTTAAATAAAATTGTAACGTGACTGACGCGTGAATACGTGTATTTATGATATCGTTTGCTTGAAATCAACGTTGGAACTCGGGATACCGCTGCTGATGAAATGTTGTAAAAAAAAAATGGCGCTAAAAATAGACTCTTTAACTAAGTGGAACAATTGCATCCCATTGGCTGTTTATTAATAAATTTGGTAAAAATAGCTAGAATCACGTATTAGAGTATGGATTATTTGCATATTTCCCCATCATTCGTCACTAGAATTCCATATTTGGATGTAAACAAGAAGCACTATATTTCGAGATTCTAACCAAATATTTCTGGATTTTTTCATAGATTGATCGATCTATTAGGATGAAAATGTGACTGTTTTTGTTTAAACACGAAAGAACCACTTGACCAATCATAGTCACACATATATAGAGTCATTTTATTCCATTTTTAACAACAAATCTTTCATTTTCGTTGACTCGTTCCATGCCCATGGCATTTATGGACATGTCAAAATATTGACGTAATTAATAAATACATTTTAGAAATAAAAAGGTCTGCATTATAATGTATGATCTTGTCATGCAGAGAATGGTGAAAGATTATGTTAAATTCAATCTAGATTAACATGGCATAGCATAAGGCTACATATTTAGTTCATGTCAAGCATTTACACCCCCCCCCCCCCCTTTTTTTTCATTTTCAGTCTGTTTTCCTGAAATACTTGATGTGTGTACATACTACTTTTCAGTGCCAATGGTATTGACAACCTCCAGTTTTAGTTAGTTTTAGATCATTGTAGGTAGATATATATATATACAGACTGGACATGGGATGTTTATTTTTTTTTAACAAGAGTCTGAAGATACCAAAGGGGCAAAGTTACAGATTCTATTAAATAAAATGGATGTTTATTTTTTGTTAGTTTCAGATTCTATGAGTATAAATGCAAAGTTTCCTGTGATGTTTATTGGTTGAATATTTGAATAAATAAAAATAAGAATATATGATAAGTCTTATATATTCATACAGGTTTGAAAATCAATATATATATATATATATATATATATTATATGGGTTTTTTCTTCTAAAATATCCATGAAGTAAAAAAAATGGACCAGCATTCCAGTTATTTTTAAAGTACATTATCAAACAAATGCCATGAGTTTTCAAGACACCTTTGTGTAATTTGTGAAACTTCATCTGAAAGTCAAAAGGTTTATTTCAATTTCAATTGAAAACCAGGACTTGTCTTAAATATATCAAGAATGAATAACATTTCTGTAAAGAATTTAGCTCAGCAGATAAATTATATTGTGGTACATATTGTTATAACAGTTGCAACACATTTTCTAGGTCAGAAAGTGGAGCTGAAACAAGATCTCAAACTTTTCAATTTCTTATAGATATATTGAACCAGAACCAAGTTGTTGAACAAGTTTCTACAGACATTTAGACCTGTATACACTCCAACATGTTGTTAAATTTGTTATTCATGCTTTTTTTTAGATGAAAAGGTACTTATGTTGCCTGTTGTTTATGAGAAATATAATTATCTTTTATCTATGAATATTAATGCCGAAATTTATAAATTTTCTTTTACAGAAAAGATTTTTTCAAAATGTGCCCATTTATTAACTTTTTTCCAGTCATTGGAACAAATAAAATAATTTTTTTAACTTCAATTTTAAACAATATTAACCAATACTTGGTTATTTTGCCAACAGAAAACATATTCATTCTAATCTAGTCATTTAATTTACTTAGTGAAATTTGGAATTCTGGTTTGTCCTTCCATGTGAATGCAAGTATTCTGTATGTGTCTTAAAATTATGTGAATGGTAGTCATTCAATATGCTCTTTTATGTGAATGCTAGTTATTCTGTATGTGTCTTTTATGTGAATGCCAGTCATTTTGTGTCTGTCTTTTATGTGAATGCTATAGTCATTCTGTTTGTGAATGTCATGGTGGAAAAATTATTGCAATCTAAGTATCCATATTGGTAAATGCTGGTCATTTTGTGAATGTCAAGAGGAAAGAATTGTTACAACTTGACCACCCATATATGTTATAAAAGCTAGTTTGTAGTTGTGTCAAACACATGAATATTCCAAATACATTGATATTTACATCGTGAGATAAACATGAAACTTGGTAGCTTTCATTCAGATAATATAATTTCCTAATTTCAAGAAAAATATTTGCTTACACTGATTTTTTTTTTAATTTGCCTTGATATAATAGGAAGGGTTAAGATATCTGAATACAATTTTTTATGCTCCTTTTTGTCTCAAGGTTTCACTTTTTTTTTAGATTTTAAAAAAATTATTAATTTTTTTACATGTTTTTTTTTTTATAATATTTTCATATTTTTTCAATTCGCTTAATTTTTGTTTACATGCTCTTATTTTTTCCACACATTTGTTTCTTTCTATTTATCTTGTACCTGTTGTATTGAAATTAAATTAAATTGAAATTATTAATTGTTGTACATTCCCTGTGCAAGTCTAGTATCATAGATGATTTTTTTTTAAATTTAAAGTGATAATAAATAGTAATTCCCCAGTCTAAATTACAAAATGCACAATTTCTAAAACAATATTGCAATACAAATAATTAAATTAAACAGAAAAATACGGTATTAATACAAGAAAATTAAAAAAAAGACATAGACACCCCTTTCCCAAATGAAATACACTCTTTCGGATGTACGTTTAGGTGTCGTTTATTGTTGATGTTAAGAAACACCACCAATGTGTTTCGAAAGACAATGAATTTCGATGTTTGGCAAATAGTCAATCCGATCAAGGTGTGTGTAGGGCTAAGTGGAACAATTGCATCCCACAAGACATTGACACTAGTTGTCGGTATGACAATGATCCTAGATGATTTCCTCAGGCAATGTATGTTACAGAAAGCCATCATATTGTTTTAATTAAATTTTCTATTTTAATTAGAACCACCTTGACATTTGTTTTGAAATTGAGTCCACTTCAAGTAGCAATATTCGATGTTTGTACACAATATAAATAAAAACTGAAGTGATACAATAAATTTCTATTTATCCATAGACATCTTCCGTATATTTTAATTGATTTAAAGCATAAATATTTATTGTAAACCGACGTATTTTAAGCGAAGGGTTGAACGTCATTTTTCATCAAAAATGAAGCGAAAGTCACGTGACTGGGACTTGACTTTGGAGCTCTCCTGTCACGCTGGCTGTCCTACTGAGTAGTTCAAAGATTATTCCATTCTGATTGGTTCTGAGGTACCAGACATCAACTATTTGTTCACGCTAATTAAACATTATTTCTTCAGTCAATTTTACAACTATAAGAAAAACAAATCTTTACAGATCAAAGCATTTAGTAAGCTTAAATCCTGATACTGATGTTCTTTCAACTTGCTTCAGTTTTTGACGTTTGTTCTATTCATTACCTACATTTTGTACAAAGTATCTAAAAGTTGGACATATTTTTTTCTGCTGAAGACTACACAAATGTTGTGGTATTAGACCAAAGCACAGTAACATTTCAAAAAGGGTGGGGGTTATAAACTTATTACAATGTGTGTGGTATTAGATCAAAATCATGGCAATGTTATGTTTTATGTTATGTTTTATCAGTTGGTTTCCCATCCTAGGAAGTTTTCATAGTTTTTCAATCTCCATTACTAACTAATAAGGCAAAGTAACTGATTATAAGATTACCGAATTAATAATCCCACTACAATGTATAACAATTATTGATTTTCTTCATTCTATGTGTGTTCTATCAACTAGTCCATTTATTGTAAAGGTCTGTTCGATTTGTCATTGGGTAAATTTCAAATTGTGTTGCACTCGTACATTTCATGTTGTTGTTTTTTGTTGTTTTTCTAATTATTAAGAAAGACTGTAGCTTTTGTATTTATGTTCAATTGTATTTGTATATTGTTTATATAAAGGAGAAGATGTTCTAAGTTGAAAAACTTGTATCTGATCCTATTGTCATGTTTTTGGACAATAAAATATGTTTAAACTAAGATTAAGCTCTGACATTAAAAATCTGTTCTGCAAAGGTGACTAATGGTCTCAAAGTCCTGGCTGAATCCCTGATAATCCATAAAATACAGTATATTGTAATAAATCATATAAATCTGTTTGTTTTTGATGATGAAATCGAAATGAAAAACAGAAGTACAATACAGACATTAACATTTGTACAAACAAATTCGGACCATTTATACATGAAACTGAACATGAAACTGGTAGTGGTACATGCAATCATCCACTGTTTCGGTTCGAAAAAATTGGCTCCTTGTAAAAATCTTAGCTGGCTCCTAAACTGGCTCCTGACTTTCAAAACTGGCACCTGAAAATGGCACCTGACGATTTTTCTGGGCAAAGCAGCCCCTGATTCATTAATTTCCGTGGCACGTATAACGGGAATTTATTGTCTTCTCCCGAAATAGTTCGGAGGCGTATGAAATTGTTGGCGCCAAAATTATTGTGTTAAATGGTTAGTGAATGAATAGTCATTTCTAGCCACGCTTTCATTGAGTGAACATCAAATTTTCCGAGTGTCATAATGGATCCAGCGGACCTTGAAAACAGCGTTAAACGGATCATCGGGGAAGAAATAAAGAAGTCACAGAATGATTTGCTTACACAAATGGATGGATTGTTTTCCGCAAAACTAAAAGATTTCGATAACCAACAGAAAGAGCGTTCAGAATCACAGATGAGCAGATTACAAAGTGAACTTTCTTCGTCAGATGAATATAAATTTCAAAGAAAGAGCTGTGAAGACCAGTATAAATTCAACAGAAAACTCACAGTAGCCTTGAAGGAAGCTGATTCGCATTTGGAGCCTAGAGATGCCGGTGCCGTTCTTGCCAAGCAGAAAATGTTCGACGGTATGGAACATTTACGTTATCGCCAGAAGTTAGTTAAAATGGCCGATTCGCCGGAACTGGGTTGGAGGGTAGTGCAAGAATATACAGCAAATCCTTTAGCAGATGATTCCGAAGACGATAAAAAGATATTGAGGGCGCAGACACGTGCGGAGAGGAAATCTAAAGCAGAGAAAGCGAAAAAGAAACATCTCACTCCATATATCAGACCCGCAGCAAAAGCTACAAGTTCCAGTGGAAACAACGCTAGTGGAAAATCGACAGTCAGACCTGGTGTATGTTACAACTGCTTCAAGCCTGATCACTGGCAATTTTAATGTCCAGAGAAGAAACAAAAGTTAAGTACTGATTTATTAATTTGTAATAAATTCAATAGCATTTGCTCAGATATACAAAAAGACGATAGTTTACAGGTGAAAAATACTCACCTTAATGACAAGTTTTCTGTATCTGATAGTAATTGTTTACTCAAGCGTAAACATATTGAACAGGTGTCTAACCATTTAACGGTCAATAAAGGTGTAATCACGCTTGTAGGTAAATTGAAAGGCGCAATACACAAATGGGAAAATATAGGCACAAGTATTTATATTTTACAAGTAATAGAAATGGGGTACGGTATTCCGTTTAAGGAAATACCAAAAATTGTAGTTTTGAGAAACAATAAATCTGCAAGGGAAAATGTTGACTTTGTCAAGAATGAGATTACAAAATTATTGGAAAAGGGTTGTATTTCAGAAGTAGCTGAGGCTCCTTTTGTGGTGAATCCATTAACGGTTGCTTATAGCAGATCAAATAAGCCCCATTTAGTATTAGACTGTAGGCATATCAATACATGTATACATCAGTTTAAATTTAAGTTTGAAGATGGTTCAGTAGCAAGAGAATTGTTTGCAAAAGAAAAGGAGATCATTTATTTAAATACGACTTAAAAGAGGCCTACCATCACATCGAGATCTTGGAAGAGCATAGAAAGTTTTTAGGTTTCAGTTGGAATTTTGAGAATAATGGGAAGTATTTTGTATTTAATGTTCTTCCATTTGGCTTAGCCAGTGCAGGTCATATTTTTACTAAAGTTTTGAAAGAAGCGATTAAGTACCGGAGAAATCAAGGTTTGAAAATTATAATGTACTTAGATGATGGACTGGGAGGAGCTAATGATTTTTTTAGGGCAGAAAGGTCAAGCTCATATATGAGAACAAGCCTATCTGAATTAGGTTTTTTGATAGCAGAAGATAAATGTATTTGGTATCCACAACAAGATATGATCTGGATATGTTTAGTTTGGGATATGAAATCTGGAAAGCTAATGAACGTGTAGATAGATTAGTAAATGTCATTGAAAAAACATTACTTCATGTTAGAAAAAATAAAGTGCTGTACAGGGCAAAATTTGTTGCTGGTATTGTTGGTCAGATCATTTCGATGCAAGCTGTTTTTGGAAGCTTGGTTAGATTGAGAACTAGAGAGTTGTATAAATGCATTGTATTGAGGGCAAGTTGGAAGTCACTCGTGGCTTTGACAGCTCCAGCTATTGAGGAACTTAGATTCTGGATAAATTCAGTAAATCAGTTGAATGAGAAAGGTAACGATCTGCATGAGTCAGATTTATGTGATTTAGAAGCATTTACAGATGCTTCTGAGACGGGTTTTGGGGGCTATGTTGTGCCTAACGTTGATAGCTTATGTGCTGAGTCGGTCTGTGACTCTATAGATCTATTGACTGACTGTAGTCTAGTAGCACCAAGTAACAGTTTGAATAATGTTGCAGGAAGTTGGACAAAATCAGAAAGTGGTAAGAGTTCAACGTGGCGTTAACTAGAAGCAGTAAGCAGAACAGTGAAAAGTTCTTTAACATTGTTAAAAAATAATGGTTTAAAACTTAACACAGACAATAAGAACGTTACAAGCATTGTAAAAAATGGCAGTAAGAAATCTGACCTTCAGATCATTGCTCGAGAGTTAAATACGGTATGTTCGGAAAACAATATCAAAATAAAAGCAAACTGGATACCGAGAGAACAAAATAAAATCGCGGATGGTCTGAGTCGATACTCAGATTGTGACAACTGGGGTATAGATGAGTCTGTTTTTCAAATTTTGGATCAGTTATGGGGTAGACATACAGTAGATAGGTTTAAAACTGATTACAATACAAAGTGTAAAAGATTTAACTCAAAGTACTGATGTCAAAATACAGAAGCCGTTGATTCTTTTACACAGAACTGGTTTGGTGAAAACAATTGATTCGTACCACCCCCCAGCGTTATATGCAAGGTTATACGAAAGTTTTCCTACGACAAGGCAAATGGCACTTTAGTGGTACCGTTATGGTCATCGGCACCTTATTGGGTTTTATTGCATGACAATTTAGGAAATTTGAGAGAATTTATTACAGATAAACAGCATTTGATATAAATATATATTCTGTCATTGTACCGGGAAGGGGAAATAATGGTGTTTTGGGGAAATTTATGAAATTCACAATGGTTGCATTCAAGATCAGATTTGAATGATATTTTTTGTATTATGAACAAGAATAAACCAAGTTAGATTTGTAACGGAGGCTGTGGAGAAAAGTGGTATTAGTGAAGATCATCCTTTGCACAGTTTGGTGAAGAGCTTGTCTAAAAGATTACTTGATGCCAGAAGTGACAGTACTGTTAAAAAATATTCTTAGTTTTATGAAATGGGAAAAATTTGCTAAAGAGCATAGTTTAATTTCTTTGCCGGCTTCGCCTATTCATGTGTCTTTATATTTACTGTTTTTACTGCATTCTGGTGCTACTTATAGTACAGTTAGCTCGGCTTTTTATTCCATTAAATGGGCTCATGACATGTGTGGTCAGTTAAACCCTACAGGGAATGCCTTTTTTTTTAAATTTAGTTGAGACAGCTAAACGTACGGCTAAAGCCCCAGTTGTTAAAAAAGATCCTGTTTCCACTGATATTTTGATAAGTTTATGTACTATGTTTCAAGGCTCGATAGATTTAACGGTAGTTAGAGATCTTACTATGATTTTGCTTTGTTATAGTGCTTTTCTTAGATTCAGTGAGTTAAGTCAATTACAATGTCACGACATTACAGTTAAAGATGATTATTTGGTTATAAAGATAAAAAAGAATAAAAGTGATCAGTACAGAGCAGGAGATGAAATTTGAGTTTCTAAAGGTCAGTCTTTAGCCTGTCCATACAACATGTTAATGAAATACGTAGGTCTTGCAAATGTAAATATTTTTTTCTGACATGTATTTGTTTCGTCCTTTGTATAGATCTAAAAATAAGTGTGGTTTGATCAAGGTTAATAAACCTATTAGTTATACTACAGCCCTAGAATGTATTGTTAAACGTCTAAAATAAGTGTGGCTTGATCAAGGTTAATAAACCTATTAGTTATACTACAGCCCGAGAATGCATTGTTAAACGTCTAAAATAAGTGTGGTTTGATCAAGGTTAATAAACCTATTAGTTATACTACAGCCCGAGAATGCATTGTTAAACGTCTAAAATAAGTGTGGTTTGATCAAGGTTAATAAACCTATTAGTTATACTACAGCCCGAGAATGCATTGTTAAACGTCTAAATTAAGTGTGGTTTGATGAAGGTTAATAAACCTATTAATTATACTACAGCCCGAGAATGCATTGTTAAACGTCTAAAATAAGTGTGGCTTGATCAAGGTTAATAAACCTATTAGTTATACTACAACCCGAGAATGTATTGTTAAACGTCTAAAATAAGTGTGGTTTGATCAAGGTTAATAAACCTATTAGTTATACTACAGCCCGAGAATGTATTGTTAAACGTCTAAAATAAGTGTGGTTTGATCAAGGTTAATAAACCTATTAGTTATACTAGAACCCGAGAATGTATTGTTAAACGTCTAAAATAAGTGTGGTTTGATCAAGGTTAATAAACCTATTAGTTATACTACAACCCGAGAATGTATTGTAAAACGTCTAAAATAAGTGTGGCTTGATCAAGGTTAATAAACCTATTAGTTATACTACAGCCCGAGAA
This sequence comes from Bathymodiolus brooksi, assembly GCA_963680875.1. Taxonomy (NCBI): domain Eukaryota; kingdom Metazoa; phylum Mollusca; class Bivalvia; order Mytilida; family Modiolidae; genus Bathymodiolus; species Bathymodiolus brooksi. The sequence continues at coordinate 48,285,435 of OY804580.1, read as the reverse complement.
TGCATTGTTAAACGTCTAAAATAAGTGTGGTTTGATCAAGGTTAATAAACCTATTAGTTATACTACAGCCCGAGAATGCATTGTTAAACGTCTAAAATAAGTGTGGTTTGATCAAGGTTAATAAACCTATTAGTTATACTACAACCCGAGAATGTATTGTTAAACGTCTAAAATAAGTGTGGTTTGATCAAGGTTAATAAACCTATTAGTTATACTACAGCCCGAGAATGTATTGTTAAACGTCTAAAATAAGTGTGGTTTGATCAAGGTTAATAAACCTATTAGTTATACTACAGCCCGAGAATGCATTGTTAAACGTCTAAAATAAGTGTGGTTTGATCAAGGTTAATAAACCTATTAGTTATACTACAACCCGAGAATGTATTGTTAAACGTCTAAAATAAGTGTGGCTTGATCAAGGTTAATAAACCTATTAGTTATACTACAGCCCGAGAATGCATTGTTAAACGTCTAAAATAAGTGTGGTTTGATCAAGGTTAATAAACCTATTAGTTATACTACAGCCCGAGAATGCATTGTTAAACGTCTAAAATAAGTGTGGTTTGATCAAGGTTAATAAACCTATTAGTTATACTACAGCCCGAGAATGCATTGTTAAACGTCTAAAATAAGTGTGGTTTGATCAAGGTTAATAAACCTATTAGTTATACTACAACCCGAGAATGTATTGTTAAACGTCTAAAATAAGTGTGGCTTGATCAAGGTTAATAAACCTATTAGTTATACTACAGCCCGAGAATGCATTGTTAAACGTCTAAAATAAGTGTGGTTTGATCAAGGTTAATAAACCTATTAGTTATACTACAGCCCGAGAATGCATTGTTAAACGTCTAAAATAAGTGTGGTTTGATCAAGGTTAATAAACCTATTAGTTATACTACAACCCGAGAATGTATTGTTAAACGTCTAAAATAAGTGTGGTTTGATCAAGGTTAATAAACCTATTAGTTATACTACAGCCCGAGAATGTATTGTTAAACGTCTAAAATAAGTGTGGTTTGATCAAGGTTAATAAACCTATTAGTTATACTACAGCCCGAGAATGCATTGTTAAAAGTCTAAAATAAGTGTGGTTTGATCAAGGTTAATAAACCTATTTGTTATACTACAACCCGAGAATGTATTGTTAAACGTCTAAAATAAGTGTGGTTTGATCAAGGTTAATAAACCTATTAGTTATACTACAACCCGAGAATGTATTGTTAAACGTCTAAAATAAGTGTGGCTTGATCAAGGTTAATAAACCTATTAGTTATACTACAGCCCGAGAATGCATTGTTAAACGTCTAAAATAAGTGTGGTTTGATCAAGGTTATTAAACCTATTAGTTATACTACAGCCCGAGAATGCATTGTTAAACGTCTAAATTAAGTGTGGTTTGATGAACGTTAATAAACCTATTAATTATACTACAGCCAGAGAATGTATTGTTAAACGTCTAAAATAAGTGTGGCTTGATCAAGGTTAATAAACCTATTAGTTATACTACAACCCGAGAATGTATTGTTAAACGTCTAAAATAAGTGTGGCTTGATCAAGGTTAATAAACCTATTAGTTATACTACAACCCGAGAATGTATTGTTAAACGTCTAAAATAAGTGTGGTTTGATCAAGGTTAATAAACCTATTAGTTATACTACAACCCGAGAATGTATTGTTAAACGTCTAAAATAAGTGTGGTTTGATCAAGGTTAATAAACCTATTAGTTATACTACAACCCGAGAATGTATTGTTAAACGTCTAAAATAAGTGTGGCTTGATCAAGGTTAATAAACCTATTAGTTATACTACAGCCCGAGAATGCATTGTTAAACGTCTAAAATAAGTGTGGTTTGATCAAGGTTAATAAACCTATTAGTTATACTACAGCCCGAGAATGCATTGTTAAACGTCTAAAATAAGTGTGGTTTGATCAAGGTTAATAAACCTATTAGTTATACTACAGCCCGAGAATGCATTGTTAAACGTCTAAAATAAGTGTGGTTTGATCAAGGTTAATAAACCTATTAGTTATACTACAGCCCGAGAATGCATTGTTAAACGTCTAAATTAAGTGTGGTTTGATGAAGGTTAATAAACCTATTAATTATACTACAGCCCGAGAATGCATTGTTAAACGTCTAAAATAAGTGTGGCTTGATCAAGGTTAATAAACCTATTAGTTATACTACAGCCCGAGAATGCATTGTTAAACGTCTAAAATAAGTGTGGTTTGATCAAGGTTAATAAACCTATTAGTTATACTACAGCCCGAGAATGCATTGTTAAACGTCTAAAATAAGTGTGGTTTGATCAAGGTTAATAAACCTATTAGTTATACTACAGCCCGAGAATGCATTGTTAAACGTCTAAAATAAGTGTGGTTTGATGAAGGTTAATAAACCTATTAGTTATACTACAGCCCGAGAATGCATTGTTAAACGTCTAAATTAAGTGTGGTTTGATGAAGGTTAATAAACCTATTAATTATACTACAGCCCGAGAATGTATTGTTAAACGTCTAAAATAAGTGTGGCTTGATCAAGGTTAATAAACCTATTAGTTATACTACAGCCCGAGAATGCATTGTTAAACGTCTAAAATAAGTGTGGTTTGATCAAGGTTAATAAACCTATTAGTTATACTACAGCCCGAGAATGCATTGTTAAACGTCTAAATTAAGTGTGGTTTGATGAAGGTTAATAAACCTATTAATTATACTACAGCCAGAGAATGCATTGTTAAACGTCTAAAATTGGTTGCACCAGAGTTAAATCTTGGTTTACATTCTTTGAGGTCTTGTGGTGCTACTATGGCAACAAATTCTGATGTAAATGAAAGGTGCTGGAAGCGCCACGGTAGGTGGAAAGGCGACTCCAGTAAAGATGGTTATGTGGCAGATTATATTGCCAATAGACTAGAAGTGTCGAAGCATTTAGGTCTTTAATGTACCACTGAAGTTGTATTATATAGTGTTGTTATTTTTACACATTATACTCTATCTTTGTTGTTTCTATATACAAGCAGCGAGCTAGTCGACAAACATAAGTTTGTGTTTTGGTTGTTATTTTATGTATATAAAGGTGTATAGGATAAGAACTTCAGGTTATAGAGAAGACTCATTAATTTCCGTGGCACGAAGTATAACGGGAATGTATTGTCTTCTCCCGAAATAGTTCGGAGGCGTATGAAATTGTTGGCGCCAAAATTATTGTGGTAAATGGTAGTGAATGAATAGTCATTTCTAGCCACGCTTTCATTGAGTGAACATCAAATTTTTCTAGGTCTATTATATATGTCTATTTCCGTGTTGTAATTATATTTTGATATACATATATATGTTGGTTCAGATTTGCATAATTTCGGACTTAAGGTTAGGAGGTTGGCTACACAAACGTAATCGGATTTGGTTTTATTTTTATTTAGACATATTTTGGTGTACAAAATTTTTAAACCGCAGTCTTCGGACTGAGAGTCGTTTTTCCTCTAAATTTGTCAGATGCATTTTTTCAGCTTTCTTATATCAAGTGAGGTCCTACACTTGGTTTCGCCGGGCATTGACAAAAGGATACAGGTTTCCAAAAATGTTTTTTCCTGGTCGGCCACGAGACAAACTTAGAATGGTGCATTTTTAGTCATTTAACAATATTTTGTATGTTGTAAGTTTATGTGTGAACTCAACGGAGTTTTTTAGTTTAGTTTGTGTATACTGAGACATATAATATTGTATTGAAAAAATTGATTTATATTGAATAAATCCGGCAGCTCAGAAAATATATACAAGCAGCGTGCTAGTCGACAAACATAAGTTTGTGTTTTGGTTGTTATTTTATGTGTGTATAGGATAAGAACTTCAGGTTCTAGAGAAGACCTGTTATTTATTTGTCATGTATATACGTGTTGTGTTGTATTTGTATATGTAACTCCTCTATACCATTGTAATGTATGGTTTATTTGAGAATAAAGATTCTTAGTCTTAGTTATGAATAACATTCGTACTATGCAATAAATAACAAAGTAAGTTTGATGTTGTTTTTTTAATCTGTCATCAATGATTACACACATGCTGACTTACATTAATTGATTGGTCACTTGTCAAAACAAAATCAAAGAAGGGCTGCTCCCATTGGTTAATACCTATCTGGGGGGAGTATTACCTAATGGTCATTCATAAGTACTTACTATGGGATTTTACTACGAGATTGTGAGTTTATAGTTAATAAGTACATATTTAATTAATAAATAGTTTAATAAGTATTTATCGATAGATAGATAATATTTAAAGTCGGTGCTTTTCAGTTTTAATAAGAAATTGTTAAAATTATCATTTATTATACTACCAGTCAGGTGTTTACATAATGTTTATGATCGGTGATTACGTGTTTACACACAAGCAGATATAACTTATTTGTTTGCACTTTTATAAGATATATTAATGAAAATGTCTGCCCTCATGGCTAAAAAATTGTAACTCTCTCTCTCATTTTGTAGATATTGTATATAGCTGTTTTCTTATTATATATTGTATTGTACTTATTGTGTATTATGTATGTATTTGATTTGTTATATGTATACCAATGTATCAACAAAGGTTACCAGAAATAAAGATTATTCATTTTTAAGGTATCTGGCCATGGTATCTGGCCATGTTTATTTTTATTTGGTAAACGACTTTTACCCAATAAAATACATAGCGTAAATTTTATGTAAAATACATCATCGATTACAAAGTAAAGTTTCTTAAATTAGATATACTCGAACTTATAGCTTAGACGTACGCGGATGTCGAGGAATGATTTTCGAGGTTTTAAGAATTCATTGTATGATCTCTTTTCGTTTCGTTTCTCAGTTTACATATTCTGTTTCGTTTCGTTTCTTAGTTTACACATTTTGTTTCGTTTCGTCGTGTTTCGATTCGTTTCGTTGTGTTTCGTTTCTGTTTCGTATCTCACTTTACAAGGACCAACATAAGACCATTGATATAAAGCGCATTTACAGTATGCATTCTTCGGATATAAAATATCTCCATGTCCGTAAACGGTTTATATTTTTAGAATTTCTACTTAATAACAAATTTACTATAACTTGGGTTTTTTTTTAATTTGAAGACATATGCTTTTACCTTTTGAAAGTATAGGATTACGAAAGAATTAATTTGGTTTACTTTTTCCACACAACCAGGAAGTATATTATCGCATGATTGATTATTCATCCATGACACGTATACACTATTTCAACAGGATACGGAAACGATTATCTCCCTTGGCTATATACTCAGCCATTACAACCAAAAGGGGGGTGCTAATGTGTGTATCGTGTTAGGTAAATGAGTTTGCCAGACTTTTATTTATGGATATATTGTGACAAAATATGGATGTAATTGTTTGAAATATATATTTCCCAAGGAGGTTTGTATTATTTTACATTCAACATACGTCTTCATGTAAAATTTTGGATGTGAAGTGAAATACAATCAAAATTTGGGTCAAATGGTACCAGCAGGGGATGTCATAGGGAAAGGGGATGGAATCAGCAAATAATGATGCTAGAAAATGGCCGATTTTAACATTCGATGTATCTCGGGATTTTATAATAAGTAATGAAATTCTCGTCTAGTTCTCGTATATCGAGAAACTTTTCATTGGATAATTTTTTGACGTATTTGAAGTGTCTATGCAAATTTAGAATCGACTGAAATAAATCGGAAAATGCCGAAGTATAATTGTAATATACGGAAAATATCGAAGGAAATTCGGCAATATATTTATAATAAAGTGGGCGTTGATTATATAAATAAATCTAAAGTTCTTCAAGGTAGGTATATTTAATTTAAATAATTGCAACTATAATATTCATATAAATATGAACATACATTTTTTTTATTGTTTAATATTGATAACAATTTCAAAATATAACAATTAAATGCAAAAAGTTGAATTAACAATAATTATTGGGGAAAATGCTTTTTAAGGAATATAAATAAAGGGAGATAATCATAGTACTGTATAGTATTATAAAATTACTACTGAAAAACTTTTTGTAAAAAAAAATTGAACCAAGTGATTAACACAGTTTGTCTATAAGTTTATATTTAAAAAAAATATGAAATAAATATTTTACAATACTGTCTGTACTCCTGTAGGAGTGTGAAGCCCATCTATGATCTAAATAGATCCTCTGTTTTTAATAACAATTTATATTCATAAAATAAAATAATCAAAATGCCTATGTATGCTAAATAAATTTGGATTAAGTGTTAACTATGTTAGATACAATGTATCTACGTACCATTAGTTGTTTACAAAATACACTTATATATATAATTATTGTTTGTAAACAAATATCTGCTTTGCATATCATCCTCGGATTTACCATATTCTAAGAAAACACGTGTTTCTTTTAATTAATTTATTTCATAAAAATATATAACCTATATTTTCTGTTTTTATATATAATTATTAAGGTAAAACTACCTTACAAAAGAACAAAAAGCCATTCAGAAAAATTTGTCAAACTAAAACTCTTTCTGATTATGATCCTGATTTTACAGAGGATCTATTTAGATCATAGTCTACAGGAGTACAGACTGTATTGTAAAATATTTATTTCATTTTTTTTTTAAATATAAGCTTATATACAAACTGTGTTAATCACTATTGGTTCAAATTTTTTTTACAATAAGTTTTTCAGTAGTAATTTTATAATACTATACAGTAGTATGATTATCTCCCTTTATTTATATTCCTTAAAAAGCATTTTCTCCAATAATTATTGTTAATTCAACTTTTTGCATTTAATTGTTATATTTTGAAATTGTTATCAATATTAAACAATAAATTTTTTTATGTTCATATTTATATGAATATTATAGTTGCAATTATTTAAATTAAATATACCTACCTTGAAGAACTTTCGATTTATTTATATAATCAACGCCCACTTTATTATAAATATATTGTCTGCAATACCTCAAAAGGTGAGCCGGACGTTAAACCCTCATACTACTTACTTATAAATATATTGCCGAATTTCCTTCGATATTTTACGTATATTGCAATTATACTTCGGTATTTTCCGATTTATTTCTTTCGATTATAAATTTGCATAGACACTTCAAATACGTCAAAAAAATATCCAATGAAAAGTTTCTCGATATACGAGAATTACCTTACTTATTATAAAATCCCGAGATACATCGAATGTTAAAATCGGCCATTTTCTAGCATCATTATTTGCTGATTCCATCCCCTTTCCCTATGACATCCCCTGATTTCAAGTAGAAAGTGGAAAATTTGAGAACGGTAAGTAACTACACTAAAGTAATAATTTTTGATTAGAAAACGGAAAAATCTAAATATTTCGTAAAGCGTAGATTTTTTTTTAACGCATCCAACGAGAGTTTTGTCAGGAATTTTACTACCATTTTGGAATTGTATAAATATTTACGGTTGAAATTATTCTGAAGGCCCTGCTCATCTGAAAAATTACCAATTTTTGGCGTTATTTTGGTCTTTATTTCAGGCCAAGTTCATCAAAATAGGCCAAGTTTGCTCGTTAAATGTGACAGCCAACTCACCGTGGACGTAATCCCATATAACAATAGGAACGACGGTGGTCCCGCAGCTGGTCTATTGTCTCTCGTCGAAGTGCCGGAGAAGGCTATTGTTCCCTTCATGGTTAATGCATTTGACTACGTGACATTTATACACATGCTTACCTGAGATTTACCTCGAAAATTTTGAAAAAAACTTGAAATCATAAATTTCCATAATTACTGATTTTTAATTTGACCAAGCTATTTCAATCTTTCTGAAATAATTCGAAAAAGAACGGTCCTTTCTGCTAATAAATTCACTGAAGTTAGACATAGAGTACACAATTATTGGATATGAATAAAATTTTATAGGTAAAACCGTTATGTACAAACTGTCATTTACAACCGGTATACCCGTTCAATATGTAAACATGTTGGACTGGATTCAGCTTTCCTCGTCGCTGGACTCGTCGTCATCAAAATCAATTATTATTGGGGGAATCTCACTCCTATCAATGCAATTCTCTTTCCCATACTCCTTTTCTATTTTTAATACATAGTCTTCTGCCTTCGCCCAAACTTCCTTTGTAATTCTGCCAAACACCCCATAAACAAGTTCTTTCACATCCTTCAAACGAAAAGTTGTATTGTTTTCTGCAACAAACCCTTTAACCTGTGCCCAAATAAGTTCTATGGGGTTCAATTCGCAATGGCGAACAGGGGTTCTTAGAACTTCGTGACCGTGTAGGTTGGCAATTTTATCAGTTTTAAAAACGGAAAGGAGTTTCTTAAATTTGATTTTTTCATAAAGTTGTTTTTTAGTTTCAAGGGGCTGAAAAGGAATGTTGTGTTTTGAAAGATAATCTTGTAAGACAGCTTTTCTCTGATTAAAGTTTGGCACAACAGTTTCTTCAGTCTTGATGTTGTGATAACTAGCATTATCTAAAACGATAACACTTGGACTTTTTAATGCTGGCATAAGCTGATTTTCGAACCAGTTTAGAAAGATGGGCCCGTTCATTTCTTGTTGATAATCCCCATCTTTAGCTTTGGCAAGAAAAACTAAATCACACCTATCAATCAAATCCTCCTCACGATTACCAGCGTGCAAAACTATCAACCTTTTACCTTTTCCTGAAGGGATCTTTGGGGCATCAGAACCATCAACTGATAACCACATGTAGTCAGTGGCATGATTCTGATTAACCCAGGTCTCATCCAAATATACAATTTCATACCCATCCTCTCGAAACTTCCTGATTTTTCGGAGGTAATTACACCGATCATTTATTACTGACCTCTGATCATATAAAAGCCTCCTATTATCGCCGGATTTTTTGTACTTATAACCAAGATCTAATAAAGTTAAAGTAAGCGTTGATTTCGAGATTTTAATTGTATCTTCAATTTCTTTCTTAATTTTTGAGACTGTTGGGGCAATTTTCCTGTTGTACATGCTATGAACGGTCCGTTTAATAACGCAACGGTCAAAATCATCAAGAGTTTTCTTTCTTTCTTTCGGTCTGTTGGATTCAGGAGGACTTTTACCGTTTACAACTCTATACACAGAACTGTAAGATATGCCAGCAGCCTTGCATGTTCTTTTAATCAAATTATCTGGGGAATAAAATGGTCTTCCCCTGGCCTTCTCAAGCTGAAAAAACTTGAATAGATTTAACACAATGTTTTTACAATCTTTTGACAAGTCCTTTGTTTTACCCATTCTTGCGATGTTTATATATATGTTAAGATGTCAAAAAATAGGTTTATGAAGAAATTTTATGTGAACTTTTAGAAACATTTTAAAGTTTAAAAATGGAGTGTCAAAATATGCCTGTACACGTGTCTCTGTCTCTATCAAGGTAAGATTTACCTGGCTGCTACCTCTAGTTAGTTTACTCCCACCTCTATTTTGGCGGTAAAAATCGGGGAAAATGTAGTATGATATATCAACACAGATATTCATATGCATACATTTTGTATGTCAACGAAAATAGTCTATAATTGTCTTTTTCAAGAGTTAACTCTTATCATATCAATTTCCAACTGCTGATTTACAGTAGTTAAAGTACTACACCAGTGCAAATAAGATAAAATATCTATTGATAAATCTTGAATATTAAAAGGATTTGAAAACATTTCGTTATAAAAACTTTTTTTTTTATATTTGTTTAAAAAATGTGATAAAATACATAATTTTATGCATTATGTTCAAATTTTATTAAAATTAATGCCTTAACAAAGATGTAATAAAGAAAATACGAATTTGGAACCGGACCAGGGGCCGAGTTACCCTTCTTTCTTCTTTATGTGTATATCCCTCCGCTACTCGGAGAACCACTTCTGCAAGTGTGCTGCTAACATGTATTAATTAGTTCAGGAAATTTCTTCACCAATTTCAGTATAATTCAGGAATTTAAAAGACCAATAACCTCCACCACTAGTTTCTATCGGTAACCACCACCGTTAATATGATCTATACATGTATTCCGCCACCGCAGATATAATTTCGCATATTCACAGTTTGTAATTTATATACAATGTCTCTATGTAAGCTGCATAAGCAGTATTCTGCAGTTCCTTGGACAAAGCACTTGATTAGCCTTTCACTGACAATATAAACTGTTCATTTCCAATTCCTTCAGTTAACACAATGGTGTATGCTCATACATGTATGTCACCCTAGTATATATATATGTCGAGCACCCTTGATTTATTAGGATCTCTCAATTTTTAAAAGATAAAACCACCTAACAAGTATTGAAGAATTTATACTAGGTATTGTAATAATATCCATATTTTAAAAATCAGGTTAAGTTTTTATATAACTAACCCTTTTCTTTAAAAGGTAAAACTGACAGATGTCTTATTCTTAAAAGGTAAAATATAACAGAGTGACCACAGTCATGTCCTTAAAGGTGTAGGTCGTCTCTAATAACATCCACACTTAAAAATCAGACAGAATTTTTATTAAATTAACCCTTTTCTTTAAAAAGTAAAATTGACAGTTGTCTTATCCTTAAAAGGTAAAATATAATAAAGTAACCATAATCACATCCTTAAAGGTATAGATCGACTTTAATAACATCCATACTAAAAATTCAGATTATATTTTTATTAAATCAATCTTTATCTTTAAAAGGTAAAATCGACAGTTATTCTATCTATAAAAAGTAAAATATATTAAAGTGACCATAGTCTTATCCTTAAGGCAAAATTTATAATAAATTTTTCATTACTTATTCTTAAAAGGTAAAATTAAGTTTACTGTAACCATTTCTTATTCTTAAAAGGTAAAATTAAGTTTAACTATAACCATTTCTAAGTTCATAAAAGGTAAGATTAAGTTTATCTGTAACCATTTCTTATTCTTAAAAAGGTAAAATTAAGTTTAACTGTATCCATTTCTTATTCTTAAAAGGTATAATTTTCTTTAACATCCATATAGAACTAGTAATGACAGGAGCCCTGAGGATACCCATGTCAATAAGGCCTTGCAGCAATATCTAGCAGTCTGCAACGCTCATGATGTAATGCAAAGCACAGTCCTCTTGTAAGAGATTCAATTTCATGTATCAGTTCATCTGTTTGAAACCTCATTGGAAGAGTAGGGCTGGTGACATCCAGCATTAACTGAGTGAGTCTAATGTCATTTTTATAAATACTCTTGTAAAGTTCCTTATCCACTGTATTTAGTAGTGCTTTAATTTTATCTATAAATGGTTGTCTAGTTCGTTCCAATGACGGACATTTTATTAAAAAGTGAAGAGTGTCTTCAATATCACTATTGCACATTAAACATATTGCTGAGATTTGTCTCTTTTTGAATTTCGACAGTGTTTGTTGCAAGATATATGTGGCAGATAATAGTTTGGCCTTTGTGCTCGCTTTCATAATAGCTATCCGATTCATGCCTGCATTTTTCCAAACATTGTGTACAGATCCATTTTCTTTCGTCCACTTTACTTTTACTAACCACCGTTTCCGTGACCTTCAGAAGCGATACGTCACAACATGTACACATTACTTCGGCCATATACCGTAATATTGTAAACAACATTAGAAATACTCACATGTACACAAGAAAAACAAGTTTTCTATATAATTACAATGCCTAGAGGGGATCGAGGAGGAAAGGTCAGAATTGGTGGAATAAGATGTGTTGCGGCCAACTGTGGAAACACAAATGCTGACGGATTTTCGTTGCATTATTTCCCTAAACAAGACCAAGCCCTTCGTCTAAAATGGATCAACTTTGTAAAGGTGAAACGTGCAAATTGGTCAGGCCCTACAGATTTTTCAGCTTTGTGTTCATTTCATTTTTCCATAGATAGTTTCCCATTTAGACATCGATTTGAAATGGAACAAATGGGTAGGAAACCTAAAAAGGTCAAATTGAACGAGGATGCGTTTCCCACTATTCATGCCCTCGCCCTGGCTCCAACTGTAACAGAACAAAGTGAACCTGTAATGACTGCCTCATCTACCGGTACCCCAAAGCACCAAAGACCGGCGAGTCTCTTGATGTTGTCACCAACAGAGGAGGTAGCATGCCAAAGCTCTCCCCCCAAAAAGATCAGAAGGGGTTATTCTAAGAGAGAAGCTGCAAGGGTAAGTTCACTTTAAAAATCCCCATTATTTAAATAATGCAACACATGGCTAAATCAAATCTGAACAAGCTTCATTTTATTAGTTATATTTAGTTTTTGATGTTTTTTGTTCATCATGTTTACCATAAATAAAAACAAACTTACTACAACTGCACCTAGTCTTACAAACTTAAAAAAGTCTTTCATTTAAAGTGTTATCGGGATTAATTAATAAGTCTTAGTATATTATCACTTAATATGCCAACTACAAATAATGATTGTATATCTATTTGTTTAATCAACATCAATTATCTTATTTACCTTGCTACAAAATTGACAGTTTTCACTTTTTTCATTGTTGAATATTTAGATAGTGCACACTTGACTGTGTAGTCAGAGAAGAGACAACATCTTTTAAATAATTTCTTCATTGATATGATGTAAACACGTCTCTTTTTTTCTATTCGACAGATTATGACTGAACACACAGAAAAACAGAGCTCAACGAAGGACACATCCAGTCATGGGGATACCAATTTACCTGACTTGACCACAGATTCGCCTGATTTGGCCGATTCTCTTGGCATTGAGCAGGTAATTGTTTTTGACAAAGTATCAGATAAAGCAAAAAATATATATTTTATTTTGTGAAATGTAGGTTATAGATTTTTTTTATTGCATTCATAATTACAGTCATCGAATTTAGTGGTAATCCCCAGGCTTGTGAAATTTCATGGGGGCCTGCACAAATTTTGCCTACAGGCCAATACATTTTATTGGAAAAATTCTCAAAATCCAGGGTTTAATCTGCAAGTTTAAAAGTTTATTGTAAAGACTGATTACATAAAAAGCAAATAATCTCATTTTCAGGCTGATGAATTTGAAATACATGATGTACAGAAGTCAACAACTTCCATGGATGTCAGATCAACATGAATAAGAAACAGAGGTCTAAGTACTGTCAGGCCAACGTCGGGTCTAGATCTGCAAAGCTTGAGCAATCAGTAAATATGAAAACTATAGGTATGTTAGCTTGTTGTTTAGGATATGTTGTTTAGAATTAATTTGCTCCTTTTATTTTAGGTCAGGGTTAATTGTAGTGCAGTTTGTATTCTTGTTATAAATATTATTATACAAATTTATACCCCCGCTCCAACGGAGGGGGTATACTTTTTTACCTCTGTCCGTCCTTCCGTCCGTCCCAAGCATTAGCTCACAGTTCATCTTTTAAAATTGATTCATTAAATATTTATTTAAGACAAATAACTACCTTTAATTGATTTAGGGTTATAACTTTTTAGCTTTATTTCAGCATAATTCACACCACATTTAGCACCAATAACATACTAGTAATAATGAAGTTATTTCTATGCTTATTTACTTTCCAGGTACACAGACTGAATTTAGAGTTGAAAACCCAGTAATGAAGGATGTTTTTCAGCTGGTTAGGCCAGACTATTTTGAGCCTGATACTGTACGTAGACTGTCAGTTAGTAGTAACACCAGTACAGATGAACCACTCTCTTCACCCTTTAAAGACGACAAATTGGATCCAAATTTTGAACCACCAAATTCACCTTTGTCCACTGGTGATAGTGATATTGAAGAAGCTGCTTTAAATGAAAACAGGTATCAGCATAAAATGTTATATATATTAATGCACCAAACACAAAATGAAAGGCCATATTAAATTTTTTTTGATTTCCCCAGTGACATATCTGCACATAAAATGCAAAAAAAAACAAAAAACTAATTGATTGATTGATTGATTGGTGTTTTATGCCATATCAGCAATATTTTGGTGAGATTATCGCTCATGCACAATGTTCAGTTGATGAAAAAAAATAAAAATATATTCCGTGTGTACCACAAGAAAAATTACAAAAAAAAATTGGCTCACACGACATGAAACAGACAGATTCCTCAATAATCATTGTCAGGAATGTGTGCTTGCTTACCTTAGCATCCATGATTGTTTATCTTTTCTTCACGATCGGCAATCATCGGAACAAAACGACCGAAAGTTAATCAGTTACCACAACAATGGCGAGGACGATAAACATGCACACGGATTTGCAGATTTCTAGTTGTTGGGGGCATATTTCGACTTGAAACATGCATGAATATCTTAGTAAAGGTACCGCTGTATTCCAAATTGAATTTTCAGGAAAAAAAAATCTTCACCCAAAACTGGTGTAATATTACTTCAACTACTAGTACTAAATATACAAATTTGACCAATTTTCATGCCAAGGAACACATGAACTCTTGACTAATTTATTCCGTTTCTTGTTTTAGAGATTTGAAACCACACGAACAAAACAAATACTTAGTATTTTAATCAAACCTGATGGAGCTATTTGAAATATGCACAAAGTGCTGTTCACCAACTGCTGCAAGTATCACTTATGTGAATGGTTCCATGTTGAAAATAAAACAGAGTTGTGAGCACCGCAATTACACTCGGATGTGGTTTAGTCAACCATATGTAGGAGGGAAGCCAGCTGGAAACCTGTCAATATCAGCAGGAATTTTGTTTTCTGGATCCATGCCGACAAAGGTGCTCAGAATGTACAGGTTCATGAAAGTAGCTTGCATCAGCTCGAGTACTTTCATGAATCACCAGAAATATTACTTGTATCCAGCTATAGCACATGTGTGGCATAACTACCAGAAGGACTACAGAAGAAGAAGGATATCAATTTCCAACTACATGTGCTGATTACAGTAGTTAAGAAAAACAGAAATCATCATGTAACTAATCATTTCTCACAACACAAAAACAAATCTTAATTAAGGGTCATATATCTGTTGGATACTAAATGCACTGACATACAAAGGTTATTCTCCCTGACCAGATTGAGACAGTTAAACTCATTATCATGGCTGGTTGATTACACATCATTTGTAATAAAATAACAATAAGATCTAACCATCTGGACACGTGATATTAAAACTTTCTCAATGGTACCATGTACCTCCATCATGGTACTTTTTTACTGAATCACGTGTCAATATTGAACTAATTATACTTTCAATCTTCAAAACAAAGGATTAAATTCCTTCATAAATATAATTAAAATATTTATATTCATGTGAATATATTAGGATATAGGTACAAGGTGCAATTACCTATACATGTATATAGGTAAGATGCCTTCCAAATCTAAATAACAACAATATATTCATTATTTGTTCATTAGAACCATAGATGGATCATCTATGTTAGAACTGAGGAGAGACGACCTATTTTTAATCCATTATTCCTTTTTTGTGTCTGTTTTGTATTGTTATATATGGGCAATATTGAATTTAAAATCGACTCCAAAAATGACTCCAATCTCCACTCCAAAAAAGACTCCAGGCTTTTACAACATGCCTTTCGGTTTAGTGGGGAAATATGACAAATAAAATAGGAAATCCCCACATTATCACATATCTTACCGATAAGAGTAAATGTCATTCATAAAAAACTGACGTGTGTTTATGTTGAGCTGTACTAAATAAAAAAGTTAACCCAATATTTGATTTTTTGTTTTATTTGATGGTGTTTAATGCCACTTTCAACCAGACTAGGGGTCAATTACATTCAAATGTAATCGATTACATTACAATTACTTTGCAATTTTCATGATTACATTACATTAAGATTACATCAATTTTCAAATGTAATCGATTAAACTACAATTACTTTGTAAATGTAATCGATTACATTACTGAATACATTTAATGTTATGACAACCAATATATTAGTGTTTTATGTTATTTTGTCTCATGTTTATTTGTCCAATATCTCTTATTTAATGTATTTCTTACTCAGAACTATGAATTACAATTCAGTTTTAATGTGATCATTACATGCAATAACATACAGTACATTGTAAATTATAAACAGCAATTCTCATTTTCCTTTTTTTTTCAAAAAATATGTTGTGTCTTATTACTATAACCAATATTCATTCCATCTTATACTATTAGTAAATATTATAACATACATTTGCACATTTTAATAATATATATCAAATAATTTCAAGCATCCTGTCAAAAGTTTATTGTGGATAATAAACTAGCAGTTAACCTGTGCCACAGATAAAATTTGTAATTAAGGTCTTATTTATGACACCAAATTATGTAACAATCACCATTACTAAATTTCACACCATTTCAATGTGATATATAATTCAGAAGATAAAAAAACAAAAGTCATTCTGGTTCTAAAAACTTGCTTAAAAATATGCACAATTTCTCAGTCTAAATATGAAAACTAAATCCTTAATTTATGTAAATAGATTTAATAAAATATCCATTGTCATTGGCATTACATCTTTGCTAGCCAAGGGTTACGATCCGCTCTACTCATCTTCATGAGTAGAGCAGATCGTAACCCTTGGCTAGTTGGCATTACAGGTTGCATAGTAACCCACAAATAATGAAAATGATCATATAATCCAATATTAAAAGGAAAATCAGCACCAAAATAAAAAGCAGAAATATCACATATCTCTGAATATCAGATGTACATTGGAATATTCTTTAAAAAAAATCCCAAATTTTAAAAAAATTACAACTTGCTATTTATCACTTAATTTGTAATATGTATGATTGAAAATATTTTGTTATTCTACTATATAATTTACATTTTGCTTTTTATATAATATCTTTATTGAAATTTAGATTTCTTTTTAAACTTGTATAAGAAATCTTCATGAGATACCTATGTTTTGGTTTATATAAAATATTTCTTTATCTTATGGGAATCATGAGGACATGGCGATAGTCTTTCATAGAAGCAATTTCATATATGAAATCTTGAAAGTTGTGTCAGATAATTTAAAATTTTAGAGCTTGTTGTGTTTTACACAAGCCGACAAACTTTTTTTACTGAAATCATGATTGAAATTGAGATATTATTTGTTTGGATATCAAGTCTTTGAAGCCATAATAAATACATAATATTTTTTTGTACCTGTGATAGTTTTGATTGCAATTAAAGAGAATAATATCTTTTGATCATGTTGTGATTGCCACTTATTTTAATAGATTTTTTTTTGGAATTTTTAACAATTGAATTTCATAACATATATTTTTTTTAGATGTCAATAAACTTTATATTTTTTCTAGTAAGCCATTCTACATTATTTGTTTTATAAATTTCATGAAGAAAATTCATTTACATAAATCATATATTAAATATCTAAGGAGATATGTTTCAAGACAAAATAAGTCAAAATGATGAAAAGTAATCTAAATGTAATCAGAAAGTAATCATGATTACAAGGTCAAAATGAATGTAATCGATTACATTACGATTACATGTAATCTAAAAAATGGCTGATTACAGATTACATCCGATTACATGAAAAAATGTAATCGATTACAACTGATTACGATTACCCCATGTCTGCTTTCAACAATATTTCAGTTTTATTGGTGGAGGAAACCAGAGGACCCGGAGAAAACCACTGACCTGTCGCAAGTCACTGACAAACTTTATCACATAATGTTGTACACCTCACACTGATCGAGATTCGAACTCATGCAACATCAGTGGTGATAGGCAATGATTGCATAGGTAGTTGTACATCCAACTACCATACGATCACGACCACGAATTGACTTTCTCTCTCTGAACTTATATAACAATAAAAACAACTTCCAAAGAGCTTTAACAGTATAAGTGAAGTAATTTCTGATCTAGCTAATTTCAGTTTTCTATTTTCTGTAAAATTATAATTAATTGAATGAACGCGTGTCTTGAATTGGGGGTCAATAAGCAAAGGCTGAGAATAATCTACCTTGTAATGGCCAAATATTATTAATAAAATATTTCTTTTTTAGATAAACTGGTCCAGAAGTCTATGTTAGGTATGTATCAGTTTTTTACATGTCAATATATTTCTCATAAACCACTGTACCATAATACTCTTTCGTAGGAACTATGCATTTCATTTAACCCAGCCTGTATATGAATAATCATTGAATGATCCTATACAAAGTATCTTAATGTTGTGTGTCGATTGGAAATCTAGAATGGCAGCCACGACACAGCAAATTTAACAAAGTGCAAATTATTCTTATCTGAAACCACTGAACTATTTAAATGCAAACTTTCATTTGCTGGAATGTGCCTTATATGGTCCATTACAAAATATGTGTTTTTGTGATTTGGTTTATGGTATTTAATGCCACTTTCACCAATATTTCAGTTATATCTAGGTGGTCAGTTTTATTGTTGGAGGAAACCGGATTATCAGGAGAAAACCACCAATCTGTCCCAAGTCACTGACAAATTTTATCGCATAATGTTGTATCGAGTACACCTCGCCACGAGCGAGGTTTGAACTCGCAACTTAAGTGGTGATAGACACTGATTGCACAGGTATCTGTAAATCCAACTACCATACGCTCACGAGCACAACGTCCTCAGGTGTAGATAGGAATCAAAGATGGCCGCCTCCACAGGACATAGTTTTAACACATGTCCATATGAGGTAATGGATAAATATTTTTCTCAGAAACTATATTTTTGATTGAAGATGGTCCCTTGCAAAATTGGAATTTTACGTGTCGATCGGAAGTCTAAAATGTCCACCACCACAGGGCAAATTTAACATTGGACCCTATTCAAAAAGTTTTTTTTTTTATATTATAGTTATCTGAAATCTTAACCGTTTGACAACAAACAAGTCTGGATTGCTCCTTGACAAAATGTGTGTTTTGTGTCGATTGAAAATATAATATGGCTGCCAACTCACGACATAGTTTTAATATAGGACGTAATTAATTATTCTCAGATGCTAGAAATAGATTGGATCGAAACAGTACACAATTAGTCATTGGATTGTTTTTTCTCTTTCTTTTTCTTTTCAATTTCAATTACAACAAAACTTGTTGGGAATGCTCATTGAATTGTCTTCTAAAAAAAATATGTGTTTTGTTTTTGTTGATCAGATGCACACAAAAGAAAAAAGAGGCTCAACTATCTCATAAAGCATGTTTTCCGTTTTTTAGCTCACCTTGCCAAATGCAATGTGAGCTTTTGCCATCATTTGGCCTCCGTCGTCTGTCGTCCGTAAACTTTTCATATTGTAATCTTCTCCTCTGAAACCCCTTAGTCAAATGAACTGAAACTTGGTAAGAAGCATCTATGGTAGGTCCTCTATAAATATTGCTAAGTTTATCCCGATTCGTTAGCAAACATGATCACCACAGGCAATTCTTGTTTCTAATTGGTCGACATCTAAAAATATTCTCCCATGAAACCGCTTGGCCAAATGAACCAAAACTTGGGAGGAAGCATCTATGGAAGGTCCTCTATAACGATTGCTCAATTTGTTCCGATTTGTTAATAAACATGGCCACCACAGGCAATTCTTGTTCCTGATTGGTCGATTTCTAAAAATCTTCTCCTCTGAAACCGCTTTGCCAAATGAACCGAAACCTGGTAGGAAGCATCTATGGAAGGTCCTCTATCAAGATTGCTCCGTAAACAAACATGGCCACCACAGGCAATTCTTGTTTCTGATTGATCGATTTCTAAAACATCTCCTTTGAAACCGCTTGGCCAACTGAACCAAAACTTGGTAGGAACCATCTATGGAAGGTCCTCTATTGTTCCGATTTGTTAGCAAACATGGCCGCCACAGCCAATTCTTGCTTCTGATTGGTCAATTTCTAAAAATCTTCTCCTCTGAAACCACTAAGCCAAATGAACCGAAACTTGGTGAGCTGCATCTATGGAAGGTCCTCTATAAAGATTGCTCATTTCGTCTTGATCCGTTAACAAACATGGCCACCACAGGCAATTATTGTTCCTGATTGGTCGATTTCTACAACATCTTCTCCTCTGAAACTGCTTGACCAAATAAACCAAAACTTGGTAGGAAGCATCTATGGAAGGTCCTCTAACGATTGCTCAATTTGTTCCGATTTGTTAACAAACATGGCCGCCACAGGCAATTCTTGCTTCTGATTGGTTGATTTCTGAAAATCTTCTTCTCTGAAACCGCTTTTGCAAATGAACCGTAACCTGGTAGGTAGCATCTATGGAAGGTCCTCTATAAAGATTGCAAAATTTTCCCCCGATTCGTTATCAAACATGGCCATCACAGGCGATTCTTGTTCCTGATTGGTTGATTTGTTTTCTCCTCTGAAACCAAGTAGCTAAATGAACCGAAATTTGGTAGGAAGCACCTATGGAAGGTTCTGCATAAAGTTTCCTCAAAACAGAATGAAAGGTGAGTGACACAGGCTCAGCCCACTGAGCCTCTAGTAATCTTATGAAACCACTTGGCCAGTTGGAATGTCTAGGATATTAAATTATGTACACCTAGTAAACATCAAAACGACAAAAATTCTCATATGTACATGTAGTGTTTATCGACAGAAGTAAAGGATAAAACTCAACAGCAGGCTAGGGGACATTTCACACTCATTTTAGGGTATGCGTTTTGATCATTGTTGAAAATCCTGCTGTGACTGTGAAATGTAAGACACCAATTAAAATGCTGTTCCTTTACTTGAATTAATGGCTAACTGTCATGTTGAATAGTAGCTCATGTTCATTTACATCCATACTTTTTCTAAATAATTGGTAAGAATGTTCATTGGATGGTCCTCTAAACAATTTTTTTTTTGTTATTGATCAGAAGTATATGAACGAAACAAGAAGTGTCAAAAAGAGTGTTGTATGTGGAATGTTTATTTTTCAACCAATCTAAAGTGGGTTTTTTTTCTTAATGTTCCTAATAAAATTTAATTTATTATGTCCCCCAAACGAAGTTTCTTATTATTCTTATTACATCACCCCTACTGTTTTCGGGTGATGTATTGCTATTCTACGTTTCTTTTTCACTATTATTATTATTATTCTTCCACACATTTTTGTCCGCTCGATATCTCGGAGATGCCTTGATCAAACTTTATGAAACCTTGTAGGAATATCATATGCCATGTGAAGTTGTGCAGCTAATGGTTGATTTTTTCAAAATGGCTGCCGTTGCCATGGAAACTGAAAAAATGCTAAAAAATTGAAAAACACAAAAATGATCATAGCAGGTTACTCGTCGAACAGAAATTGATGAAACTTGATAGGAACAACATCCACATCTAGTGGAACGAGATAAACCAACAAAATTGGAATCGGTTGTACAAACTTTGCCGCAGTTGCCATGGAAACAAAAAAAGGGGATTTGAAAGATTTTTGGATTCCTTTCATCAAACTTCATGAAACTTTGTAGGAATATCCACCGTAGTGTGTGGCAGCTTTTGAGGGTGGAAAAAATCAAAATGGTGGCCGTTGCCATGGTAACCAAGATGCAAAAATGTTAAATTCACTCCAAACTTCACAAAGTTTTGCAGTAATGTTTCCTGTCACATCCACATCTAGTGGAACGAGATAAGCCAACAAAATCGGAATCGGTAGGACAAACTTTGCCGCAATTGCCATGGAAACAGAAAAAGGGGGATTTTTAAAAAATTTGATTTCTTTCATGAAACATCGTAGGAATATTCACCGTAGTGTGTGGAAGCTTTTGGCACGTTGATAAAATTCAAAATGGCGTTACCATGGAAACCGAGGTACCAAAATAATGGGGTGGGTTGATGTCCGCTATTGCTTTGCAATGGCAATTCTAGTTATTATTCTTCTTCTTCTTTCTTTCTTTCTTTCTTCTGTCAAAAGTTTGTCCGACACATTTCTCGGAGATTCCTTGATCAAACTTTATGAAACCTTGTAGGAATGTCATATGCCATGTGAAATTGTGCCTTTAAGGGTTGATTTTTCCAAATTGGCTGCCGTTGCCATGAAAACGGCTAAAATGCTAAAAAATGAAAAACACAAAAATGATCATAGCAGGTTACTCGCCAAACAGAAATTGATGAAACTTAATAGGAACAGCATCCATATCTAGTGGAACGAGATAAGCCCAAAAAATCGGAATCGGTTGGACAAACTTTGCCGCAGTTGCCATGGAAACAAAAAAGGGGGGATTTAAAAATAATTTGGATTCCTTTCATCAAACTTCATGAAATTTTGTAGGAATATCCACCGTAGTGTGTGGCAGCTTTTGAGGGGTTGAGAAAATTCAAAATTGCGGCCGTTGGTATGGTAACCAAGGTGCAAAAAATGTTAACTTCACTCCAAACAGCGGATCCTTTTGAAACTTGGCACAAAAATAGATCATCACTCAAAATTGTGCTCAGTTTTTAAAATTTTTAAAATGGCCGCCAATATGAAAATTAAAAAAAATCGTTAAAAATTCCAAAATGAAAAGATTTCAATGGAAATGGATGTTTACAGGGAGTAAGACATGCTGCACCATATTGCGACCATCTCGGATTACTATGGCGGCCAATTTGAATCCAAAATGACCGCCAAAATACAAAAATCCTCCGATTTGGGCGAAATTTGGTACTACTATAGACATGATAAAGTCAAAAACTGGGCTCTAATTATTTGTTGCTATGTTCTCACTCTATTCTTCATTCATGCCACTAGTACTTGTATTGTTCGTTTGGGGGACATTTGTAGCGCTCTGCGTTACAGTAGTCAATATTTTAGTATGCTAACAGAGTTTTTTAAGACTCCTTCAAGATATGAGGGGTCAAAATGGAGCCAACGCCCCAACATTTAGAATTTTTATTTCAAGTCCGAATTTGATAGTTTTTTTCTTTAGATTCCTTATGTCATTTCCTGCATGCATTTGAGAAGAGTTTGAAGATACCCAAGGGGTAATCAAATTCAATCAGATTTGGCCTAGCTCTTGTAATGTCCGAGATAGAAGGGGATAAAGGGAGCCGCAAAAAGGACAAACACAAAAATGGTATAACTTTTTTTTACTTTCTAGTCGGCGTCTTGTGCATTTTTTTTCAATTTAACTCATTTGAATAAAATTTTGTCTGGAGTATGTAAACAGATATGTATCTTTTACCATTTCAGAGATATGAGAGCACCACATTTTATTTTAATCATATGACAGTATGTGAAATGAATATACTAGTTATTTTTTGTTGTTGTTGAAAATCTAAACTTGATTGAAGATAAATTGAATGACAGTTAAAGTATTGTTGAATTGTTTTTAGATCTTTATATGAATGAATGCATTATGTTTTCAGGCATGGCTGCTTCAAACCCACAGTGTGATCAATGTTCAAGATTATACAAAAATTCTGAGGCCACATCTTGGTGTTTCGAGTGTGAAGAATCGCTGTGTACTGATTGTGTCGACGCTCACAAAGCTAGCAAAGCTTCTATGAATCATCATACAATCGATTTAAAGGAAGTCTCTATTATCAAACAAAATCAAACACTTCCGATCCAAAGAAATTGTTCAGTACATCCTGAGTTTGTCCTTGACTTCTTCTGTACACAACACGATGCACCTTGTTGTCGCCACTGCATGTCAGAAGTACACAGGTCTTGCGACAAGGTTGTACCTCTTGAAATAGCATCTAAAGGTGCAAAAACGTCATCATTTTGTGATGATATTTCTGACGGAATGAAACAAGTTCATTCAACACTTCAGTCTGTTATTCAAAACAGAACCGTTAATTTAGAAACCATTAAACAGGAAGATGAGCAAATTCTTAAGAAGATTTCAGAATTTAAGACTTCTATTATTGAGAAAATCAACGAACTGGAAAAATCTACATTTTCTGAACTTCAAAGAGTTCGCCAAATGTCAATATTACAAATAGAAACAGACAAAGCAACGGCCGAAAAGTCAGTTAAGCTGGTAGAAGAATATTTGCAACAGATTGACTTTCTGAGGAAGAATGGGTCCGACCATCACATGTTTCTTCTCCTTCATGAAATGCAGTCTAATTTACAAAAAGAAGATCACAAACTGCCGGATTTAATTGGAAACATGTCTGTCTTCACACTGGTATACAAACAACCAGCGAACATATTATCGGAACTGGGAAATCTAGGTGTTGTACAGACACGCCGTAATCCTTGTCCTATTAGTTACAGCCCTTCTAAACACATAGAAGCTCAGCAATTATCTCTTAGTGATAAAACTCCTAAATCTTTTAAGTTGACATCCAAGTTTAATGTGAAACATGCAGCGATATGTAGTATGATGGTACACAAAGACGGCAATTTATTTATTGCAAGCGGTTCTTCTCTTTTGGAGTTCGATAAAGAAAGATTTGTAAAGGGATACAAATTGTCAGCTAAACCGTGGGATATTACTTTTTCGAAATCGGGGAAAATATTGGCATCCATTCGTCATCAGGCTACTATTCATGTAATAGGCAATTTCAAGTTAAAAGAAAGAAAAATAGACCTGCAAAGAATTGATAGGTGTAACGGAATAGCATGTGCCAATGACAAAATATTTATTGGCGGGAACCGAATGCTATATATCTTTGATTCAAAGTTCGAACTTGAAAAACGTATTCCTGTTGGTGACAGCAATCTTGTTTATTTGCATCACGACAATAACAAGTTGTACTTTTCGGACTGTACAAATGTTTATTGCATGGCCGAAGACGGTACTGAAATATACACGTTCAGTTCTCCCGATTTACAAGTGCCGGATGGTATTACTACTGACGGGAGAGGAAACGTTTACGTTGTAGGCCGCGGGTCTGACAACATCCATCGTCTGTCCCAAGATGGAAAGAGTAGTCAGGTGATTTTGACCAGATCTGATAGGATTAAAGATCCAGTGGGATTGTGCTTTAGTAAATGCCACAGGAAACTGTTCGTGGCGAACGACGGCGGGCGTTATGTAGCAGTATATAGTTGCGAATGATTGTTTCTCCTGGAAACTGTTGATGGTATTGTTCCAAGACTTTGACAGTGAATCATAGTTTTTGCAACATATGTATAAAATACTTTAATTCATCTGGATGCTTTTGATAGCTCTATTCGCTCTCAATTGTAGTTTAATCTTGCTTACTATCCTCATTTCCTACATTGAATACATAAAGAGACAAGAACCGCCATTGTGGATTTATAATGTCGACTCAGGAAATCATCAACAAAAAAAGGCAAGTGTACAAATGACGGAAATTAGCATGTCCGTTTATTTTGTGATTCATAAAGCTTCTATCTGTAATTAAAAGCTAATGTATTTCTTCGGATTATTATTTTGTCTTCCGCCACATTTTAGAATGTCTTTACCTTAAGAGCTATGGACATATCGTAAAATTACATTCATTATCATAAGAGGGGCCGTCGTGGTCGTGATCGCATGGTAGTTGGATTTACAACTCCCTATGTAATTGGTGTCTATCATCACTAATGTTGTGAGTTCACTCAGGCGAGGTGTACTCGATACAACATTGTGTGATAAAGTTTGTCAGTGACTGAAATACTGTCAAAAGAGGCGTTAAACACCATAACCCTAACCCTCATTATCATAACCTATTCAAAGCTCACCACTTTATTGTCATGGGCTATTTCTTATAGCACTACCTAATGTCATCCTATCGAAATAGCTATGGGTTTTTAGCAAAACGTATGTGAAAGTACACCGGGACTTTGCTATTTTTATATGGCAAGCCGTACATGTCAAAACTATGCTTAAGCCATTTTTACACAAAAACGGGAATTAAACATTTCACTATGAGATTTCATTAGCACCCTCTCAGATGAAGAATTTTCAAAGACACACCCAAAAATATAAGATAGTATACACTGAGATTTCAAAAACACACACTGAGATGAAGAACGCACCATTACTATTAAAATGATTAAGTTTAATTGCGTGGCAGAGGTTAATACGAGCCAGAGGAGCCAGAGGAGTGATTCGTTTCTTTCAAGTTGGTTACATTGTGCTTAGCCAGAGGAGAGTTGGGGTTAGGGTTATTGTATTTAACGTTGTGAGTTTGAATCCCGCTCAGTCGAGGTGTACTCGATACAACATTATGTTATGAAGTTTGGCAGTGACATGTGCAATGTCGGTGGTTTTTTATGGTTACTCTGGTTTCCTCCAACAATAAAACTGACCGCCCCGATATAACTGAAATATTGTTGAAAGTGGCGTTTAACACCATAACCCTAATACTACAATGTAATTGTCATGTAAGATGTATTTTGCAGATTAACTCAGAATAAAAACTACTCGTCGTTAATTTGTATGTATTGTGGAGCAACAGCATCGATGGCGTAATGGTTAGCGTGCTCGCCTCCATTGCGATAGATCGTGGGTTCTATCCGCGGTCGGATCGAACCAAAGACTATACAATTGGTATGTGTTGCTTCTCTGCTAAGCACGCAACATTTAGGAGAAAGAGCAAGGACTGGTTGGCTCGGAATCTGAATAATGTGTCCGATTGGAACGACATGTCTACCCGCGAACTGTTGCTTCAGTGAGCTAGTACTATAAAAATCAAACTCAGCGTACAAAGCGAACCTCATCACCATCTCGTTGAAAATTAACTTGTTCTCGCCATGATATATTTGTAAAATTGCTGAGTTGGCGTCAAACAACAATCACTCACTCCTGTATGTGTTGTGGAGCAGAATATTAGATGATTTCTGGACATAATTTAAATCGTCTAGCTTCTCTTAAAAAGTTTATATTCCGATACCAAGATCTTGTCGAAATATATTCCGTCTCTGCAGACGATGCTAAGCGATGCATTTTCATATAGTGAAAATGTATAAAGATAAGGAAGTCAACAAAAAAGTCAAAAATATTTTTTATCAATGTGTGACGTAAAATTGTTTTGACATTTGCTTCACTGAATTTGATACTGCTTTGACATCTATTTTACCTATTTTGTTCCAGTATTGTTATAGTGACAGCCGGACCCTTTGAGCCATAATGAAAGAGGGAGGTTTGGCACTTTAAAAATCTGATTCAACCCACCATTTCTTTAGAAATGCCTGTACCAAGTCAGGGTGCTTACGGTTTTCACAGTTTTCCGGTTTTTGACTGATTTTGTCTGTTTATATACTTATGAGTTTTTACTTTCCCTTTGTAAGATTGTTCGGAGTTCGGTAATTTTGTTATTATCCTTATTCAGTCCAAATGTCAGTTCAATTCCACTTTAGTATTGGGTTGGCTCATTTTTCGATTTTGAAAATAAAGAGTCATTCTTTCCAGCAGTAATAATTTAAGCTGTCACAATGATTTCAGAGAAGAAAAAAGAGAGCAAATTATTCACGGAAGACTTATCATGTCACGTGATATGATTGTCAAAGATTGAGGTAAAAAAGAAATGAATTGTTGAACGTGAAAAACATTGAATTCAATTTATTTTGTATATTTTGGCACAAATGTAATTAATGTTAAATTGTACATACAAGAAACAACACAGGGTTATTTGTACGTAAAACACACAAAATGCATTTAATATTAAAATTTCTAACAAATAAAATATAATTAGTCCCATAAGCTCTCAGTAGCATATTTCATACAATCAATTTCCAAGAAGGAAGGGGACTTCGTGGCGGTGATCGTATGGTAGTTGGATTTACAACTACCTATGCAATCAGTACCTATCACCACTAAAGTTGTGAATTCGAATCCCGCTCATGCCGAGGTGTACTCGATACAATTTTATGTGATAAAACTGACCACCACGATATAACAGGAATATTATTAAAAGTGGCGTTAAACATTATAACCCTAACACTAACCCAAGAAGGAATTAATGCAATAAGGAGAGTCTAACCTAAACTGGTTCACTGACTAGATAAATATCCATAGCTCGTGGCCATGATCACATGGTAGTTGGATTTACAACTACCTATGCAATCAGTGCCTATCATCACTAATGTTGCGAGTTTGAATCTCAATCAGGGCGAGGTGTACAACATTATGTGATAAAGTTTGTCAGTGACTTGTGACAGGTAGGTGGTTTTCTCCGGGTCCTCCGGTTTCCTTCACCAATAAAACTGAACGCCACGATATACCTGAAATATTGTTGAAAGTGGCGTTAAACACCATAAAACAAACAAATACATAGCTCAAAACATGTAGGGTTCAGCGCCATGTTTCGTTTGTTAGACAATGGAAGTAGTACATTTTATTATATAATGCACAATGCGTGGTGTGAAATATGATTCAATTATTAATGGCATCGCCCCCTACCTGCTTATATGCACTTATGGTCACTCATTTGTTATAGGCACGGAACCAGCCTACCGCTATAGCTTTCAGTTGGAATGGTGATCCGTTGGAATAACACGAATACTTACTTTGTCTAGATGAATTCACGGTCTATTCGACGTCATCTAGCACTGTTCGACTATACAATAAGTAACAATTACAACTATAACATTTCATCTGACAAATTATACATCTATAGAGTATTTGACATGGCGCGGCACCATGTCTTTCCTTTTCAGCTCCGCGCTGCTCTCATGTGTCTATGCCCGTGTCAATTTTGTCAAATTATATCATTATCATCATTTCACCTTACACGTTTTTCTATTATAATTATTATGATCGTAGTCAAACAACAGTATTAGAATCTTTACAAATAGTCTTAAAATTATAAAATAATGTCTTCTAATTAATAAAAAGTGCGCAATTGTCTTCTAAATTCATGAACTGCCTGGGTGCCCCATGATTGTACAAATACATATAACTAACTGAATTTATAGGGAAAACATAACAAATAGGCTTGATCGTACACGAGGTCTGCAAAATCTATCCGTATATTTGATAAACATTTACAGAACTACCAGCAATTTCATTTTCTCCTTCTTTTTGTTTGTCTCTTTCAACAAGAGTAAAATTTCGTAGATTTTTCTGATTGTCTAACCAGACTTGTTTCTGTCTATATAAAAAGTCAGGATCCTTTTGCATCTTTGAAATTGCTGCATAAAACTTACTATGAGGTAGGTTGTGGTAGAAATACCAATCTTGAAGATGCACCGCTGGATGGTATGTCTTGTTTCTGATCAATGATTCCATACAATCCAGCGCTAACTTGTCTTGATATTCATCAAATTTGTTTGCAAATAATTGTTTCTGGCCAACTAGCCATGGCAAATCATTTCTACTGAAAACGCATACACCGCGGACGAATTTGCCGGAACATTTTACTCTATCACCTTCCCATATCATTGCTCTAGATAAAAAGGTGCCATATCGATGTCGTACCTCCGACATGTATCCGCCTGGTGCCCAAGGAAATGTATTTATAGTTGCCCAGACATTTTCTTCTGGCGAATACGTGTCATTGAGCCAGTTCATATAATCTTCAACTACATCATCAGACAGGACAAACTTGACAAATTCTCTTGTAAATGTCCCGTATGCACTCCCCTTGCTCATTTGTATTTTATATTTAAATGGCTCTTTTTTCTTTAAAGTATCGACTATTTGGTGAGCAACTATTTTATGAACTTTTTCGTATCGCCATTGTAAAAAGACAGGAAGACTATACGACTCTATGTCGTTTGCGCCGTTTAACGCTTGTAGAATTTTTACAATCTCTAAGTTGGACTTGAGTGGATACTCTTGTCCTGTTAAGTTAATATAATACTTCCATTTGACAGATGAATTTGAAATCAGTTTCATGCACTGTAAGTCACTTTGCATATGCGCAGAACTACCATAAACAACATTTATTGGATTTTTAACAACATGAACGTTTTCCAAACATTTACTAATACTAAGCATTAGCTCAATAAGAAATGTCGGTGCTTTACCGTCTACATAGATACAATATACATTGTGGGATCGATAAATGGTCCGCAGAAGGCGCTCTGCTTGTTCTGGTAAACGATGAAATTTTATTGCAAATGCTAAAGGAAATTGTTTTTCCTGCTCTGAAACCGGAAATGTCTCGTATCCATGCGCCAGTTTTAATAGAGAACAGTTAGTTACGAGTTGATGTATTCGACACGTGTTCGATGGTTTCAAAATTGGAGGAGGTTTTGCCTCCTTATCCCCCATAAAGTAGGCAGCGCAAGATGTGCCGATTCCTTTAACCGGAAGACAACTATCCACCAGGGGATTAGTCGGACCTGTTGGCTTGTTCACGTCTGTACATGGTATTGATTCTAAACTTAGAATTTTCAGACTTCTATCTCGAATTTCATTCTCTGTCGAAATCGGTTTATCAACCAAAAGCACTTGTCGTCCAGTATTTGTCCACAAACCAAGAAAGGTAACGAATGAAACTATCTGTATGCAACATGTTGTTAAGCACCAGTTTCGGAGCGGCATTTTGTATTTTCAGATGTCCCATTACAATATATCCGCCAAACTACGTATTTCGGGATGTCCCATTACAAGGTGTCCGCCATTATACACAAATTCTTTGCCGTCAAAAAGTGATAGTAATCATTAAAAAAATGTTGACGTTCGTGGTTCTCTTGATGTTTCAACAGCTGTGTTTTATAAAGTTGTTTACAAAATGTTTAATTATTATGTTTGTGTCCCTCGGAACATATTGTTTCTGATCGTGTTAATATTTGGGTGATCTGTGTATTCCTATGATTGTCGCCCCTGGAAAAGATAATATCATATGAAGATATTTACATTTTTACGGGCAATAAAACATACAAGACAATTTTAACTACATAAAATCACTATAAAATTATCAATGGTCGACTTTCTTTTAAACCGAATTTTATTCACTAAAGCCCCCTGGCTGTTCCTTAAAATAACTATAGTATAACACGTGTTTGTAAATT
Source organism: Bathymodiolus brooksi (assembly GCA_963680875.1). Classification (NCBI taxonomy): domain Eukaryota; kingdom Metazoa; phylum Mollusca; class Bivalvia; order Mytilida; family Modiolidae; genus Bathymodiolus; species Bathymodiolus brooksi. Next base: position 48,254,700 of record OY804580.1, on the reverse strand, counting down.
CTTTTGATAAATCAGAGTCATTGAAAAACAAAATCTTGAATGAAATATTGTTATTCAACTTTAGCAAGGTCATGTTTTGTTTTGTTTTTCTCACAAGGCATTACTATCTATTATCATCGAACTGGTTCAGACTATAGTAAACCTCAGCTAAAAAAACGAACAATGATATTATGAATTATGAATATATCTAAAGATATAAAGAATTTCTGTTATAACGAATTAATTTCAGAGGTTCATTATCACCGATTTTTTTAACTAATTATTTTGCGATTTATTTTACTAGTATATTAAAATTGATCGTTTAAGATTTTTTATTTCTTCATCATACTGTATCAATTTTGTAAACACTCCTGGGTATTTGTTGTTGTATTAGTAATATTTATTCACAATTAACGAAATCATAGATTGATGCCGGGTAAATATTAAAACAGAATACTGTTCTATATTCTATTTCAACTGAAGAATGTGGCAATACAATTTCGAATTTTCATATCGGGAATTGATGCTTAGCATATGTTCAGAATATGTATTAGGGTATAAATCGTCATACAATCAGGATCAAATCGTCGTCCAATCACGATCAAATCGTCGTCCAATCACGATCAAATCGTCGTACAACCAGGATCAAATCGTCGTCCAATCACGATCAAATCGTCGTCCAATCACGATCAAATCGTCGTACAACCAGGATCAAATCGTCGTCCAATCACGATCAAATCGTCGTCAAATCACGATCAAATCGTCGTCCAATCAGGATCAAATCGTCGTCCAATCAGGATCAAATCGTCGTCCAATCAGGATCAAATCGTCGTACAACCAGGATCAAATCGTCGTCCAATCAGGATCAAATCGTCGTCCAATCAGGATCAAATCGTCGTTCAACCAGGATAAATGATAAAACAATCACATAAAATACATTTCAAACTTTGTGATTTGACGTGAACAAATCATATCATTAAGTAAATTAGCCATATGATTGTTGACTTTAACGTCAAGTATGGGCCGTCGTGGTTGTGATGGTATAATAGTTGTATTTAAAACTACAAACAAATGTACTTATGCTATCACTGCCTATCACCACTAACCTTGTGAGTTCGAATCCTGCCCATGAGAGGTGTTCTGGGTACTACGGTTTCCTTCACCAATAAAACTGACAAAATATACCAACAATAAAAGACATCAATCCTAGTTTTAGAAACCACAGAAAACAAGAGACATTTTACAAGTACAGTGTACTACACACACAATCACCTCCTATATTTGTCATTATATCATATGTAAGATGTTATTTTAATGGACGGTTAAGTGCTGTCTAGGGATTTTGGAAGGTAGTACTAGTCGTACGTGATCAAGACAATTTCCCCATTTAGTGCAACGTGCTGTCAAATTACATCAAAGACCATATGTACGTATCCGTGTTTGTATTTCCTGTACATCTTTACCAGAACATGAAATAACATCAAGGTGGAATTAAGGACATCTTGTTCAACATGTAAGCCCCAGGGTTGGGGGGATTATTTAACACGAAATTAAATTAAACTTTTTTTTTTCTTGTTCAACATGCAAGCCCCAGTGTTAGAGTGAATTATTTAACACGAAATTAAATGAAACTTTTTTTTCTTGTTCAACATGTAAGCCCCAGTGTTAGGGTGAATTATTTAACACGAAATTGAATTAAACTTTTTTTTTATCAAATGCAACATCATATTTTTTATACACTAATTTGTATTGTTTGTGGTTTTTTTTTTTATGTAGGATGATTCGTGATATTCGTCCCTCATTTTAAATTCTCTAAACTTCCCCAATAGATAGATTACTTAGATGTGTATATCTAATATTGACCACAATTAACAATATTCCTTTAAGATTAAAAAAGGGATCGTTGTTTGAGTGCTTATTTTCTTTTACATTTTTGTCCTCTTTGATCACAGGGTAAAACTTCAGTTCATGTAAATTAAACTTCATTCTTGTCAACTTCTTTTTTTTCTGTGGTCACTTGTAACCATTTTATATTTATTGTCCTTTTCCTAAGGTGATACAATTGCTGTGTTGTACATTCCTAGTAGCCATACAATGTTATTTTAACGTTGAATCATATTTTTAATGTTATTTCAATTACGTACCTGTTGTGTTTCTTTTTTCGATTTATATCTTATTGACTTAAAAATCGTTTTATATTCGATTTGATTCTATTTTTTTCTCCCTCCATTTTTTTTTTTTTTTTTAATATTATTAGTATAAAGAAGGGATTAAACTTGAATTGAAGTGCCTGTCTATTTAACCAAAGTTAATTGTTGCCACCCTTTCTTTCCAAAGGGCCGTCGTGGTCGTGATCGCATGGTATTTGGATTTACAACTACATGTGCAATCAGTGCTTATCATCACTAAAGCTGTGAGTTCGAACCCCGTTCATGGTGAGGTGTACTCGATACAGCATTATGTGATAAAGTTTTGTCAGTGTCTTGCGACAGGTCGGTGGATTTCTACGATTTCTACTATTTCTACGATTTCCTCAACCAATAAAAGTGAGCGCCACGAGTAGTAGGGAATTACAAATACCCCACTACTGCCACGATATAACTTAATATTGTTGAAAGTGGCGCTAAACACCATAAACCAAATCAAACCTTTTTACCCGTTTGTAAAAAAAAATTTGTTTATCCTCTTTTATGTTTTTTTTTTCTTAATAAAAAAAATTATGTACCTATATTGGTCTACTGTGGGTAGACAAGCTCTTACGTTCTCGTGACTCCCATTAGACGTATCTGTCGATCAAGACCATGTCTAATAGTTTATTTATTAATTACAACCTATCGTAAATCAATTTATTATTATTATGTACATTAGGTTAAGTTAAGGGCAGCTATATAATTCTCCTGCCCCCGGGTGTTTGTTATTCTCCTATCAGATGAAGGAGCCGTTTAATTGTGACCATCCCATCAAAACAAAATGACCTTCGAACTAAAATATTATTGTTTAAATGCTTTAAGGTGTAATTGGTCGAACTATTTCACATATTTGTCATTAAATATACAAAAGGAAAGTCATAACAATTCTTTGATCAGGCATCCAAGTATAACAACATGAAACTAAAGTCGCCATTACTATTGATAGAATTGTGTGGTCAGATATTTACTACCTTAAAGCATCTTAGTGAAACAGACTCACTGAAGATCGTCTCCTCGGTCAGATATTTAAATAAATACTAGTAGCCTAAAGCATGAAAATAAAACAGACTAGCTAGACTATCCACTCGGTCAGATATTACTACTATAAAGCATGGAAATGAAGTAGACTCGCTAAAGATAGTCTACTTGGTCAAATATTTACCACCCTAAAGCATCAAAACTAACCAGTCTCGCAAAATAGTTTCCACTCGGTCAAATATTTACTATTTTAAAGCATCCAAATGAAGCAGACTCTCTGTCTATTTTTTTTTAAATCTTGTTAGCACGTCCAATACATGTACATGTAATCTCCATGTTTTTTTTTAACAAATATGAGAAATGGTACATTAATTTAGTAAATTGTAGCATGAATGACATTTTTTTCCTTGATATTTTTTACGAATTATTCGGCTTAAAAATGTGTTATAGAAAAGCATGGTCTATTTTCTGGAATTGATATTGTACCATAGCCAGTTAACCAGCCATTACAACTTTATTGAATCCAAGGGCAAAATGGGCTTTGCTTATACCATGGTACAACACGGAGGTCTGGATGTTGTACGATGGCTTACGTTCTATGTTAAATGCCGATCATTTCATTTCTGTTACAAAGCATATATACCTTCGGATTAGTTCATTCGTAAGAACTGCGACTTTTTATTCTTGCTCGACTTTGCGCTGTTGATTAACACTCAATAAATCAGAATCAAACCAAAAATGGGAGGGAGTTTAATTTGTCAACCCTTCTACAGAGGCGTTTTCTAATCTGTCGTGCTAAAATAAAATAAAATAAAGCTCGCTTTGATTTAGGAGCAAGTCCTCATATCCCTTAATAAACTGGACAATTATTTTTGTTTTCCTTCCATGCTTAACATTCATTTGTTTTCTTAAAATTTTGCCCAAAAAGGGGAGGGGTGCACCCTTGCTCCTTCTTCCAGTCTCCCACACCTCTGGTCTATGACATTCTTTTCATTTGTAATATTCAATTTGATTGGTTCATATTGTTTGACTGCAATATTGTTGATATGGCCATCTTACGTTGTGCTAATTACAGATTTTAAACTATATTAAATGGGTAAATTTAGAAAAATAAAAGATTACATACATCAAATACGCCAAAAAGAAAGACTATCAAATGTGCGAATTTACCTCAATGGTTTGTTTACAAATTTATATTCATGTTACTATAATTAGTATGGTTTAAACCGTACATTTGTAAGAATGGATGAAGATAATTTCCTAAATGGAGATATTGCGCATGTACGCCAATCTTTGTACAGAGAGGCGGAACTTGTTGCCGAAACAACCATATAATCATTAATAAAAGTGAAAATGAATTGCGGGGCAAATGTATCACGGAGTTTTTATAATGACAAGGGTACCACGATGCATTGTGGACACGTGACCCTTTGCCGAGAAAAGATGCATATCGTGGTGTATAGTTTGTTTACCGTATTAAATAGTGACAGAATTATCACTTTAACCTTTCAACTTCTGACACCAATGTCATGGTTTGTTGACTCTCATAATTCATCAGACATTTTAATGGTACATCGATGACACAGCTTATTACATTTATAAGAGGGGAAAAGTTTGGAGATAAGAAAGGGATAATCAACACCTGTAAACGAAAGGACAGACAATGCAATGACCAAAAGAAAAGGGGAAACAAAAACAGTGGTTGACAAAACACTTTAAAGATTGAGCAATACGATCCCCACTAAAACCGGGGGTGCCCACAGTTGCTCCGGAAGGCTAAGCAGTTCTTTCTCCACCAGTGGCACCCGTCGTGTTACTTTTGTTAAAATCCGGTGAGAATAGGTATGCTGACTTGTTCTTGATAGTATACATTAGATGGTATGCTTTAAATGAATTAGTATTGGCTTATTATTATATGCCACGATCATAAGGTACTTTCCATCAATCTATGTCACCGGTGACAATAACCACTAAAGCTTACGAGGAAGTTCAGTTCGACTCCTGTGCGTGTTGATTAGAACTCGATACAACATTAGGAAATAAAGTTTACTTGTTATTTGCGACGGCCACAATGGCGGCAGATCGGTTTTCACCTTGTACTCATCGCCAATGTGTAATTGAAATTTTGATAAAATTGGCATTAATACATATCTTTTGACTTTTGTGTATTTAAAAATATATCAATTATATTGACGTAATAATCTCTACACAAGAACTCAACGGGTTACAAAAAACGCATTATACTAACATGTAGCCTTCAACATCGCCACCCCTAGTTACCATCATTGGTAAACTACTCTCGAGTGTGATCATCTGACTGTTACCATGGATAACTAGTTACGTACTTTTTTTACAATGTTAGTCTATATGTTTAAAATATTACCCTATAGTCTACTGTACAAGTTTTTTTAAATAGAGTTGAATCGCGTTGTGTCCCAAGTCAAACCGACCAAGAATTACAACAGAGTATTCGAGTTAACCGTAGTACTGATAAGTCCTCCGAACAGACCATTTACTCTGGGATTATTCAAAAAATGATACATCCGAGTATATATATCTGGAGTGAGTGATTGATTGTTGTTTAACGCCAAGTAAGCACTTTTAACAGTTATGTCATAACAAGTTGTATTCGAAGAGATAATAATAATAATAATGTCTTTTATTTCAACAGAATGAATAGCACATTTAGTTATACAAACTAGTTTACAATGTGGTCCTGCATTATATACAGTATTTACACAATAAATTATAATACTATAAAATCAATATAAAAACAGATGATGAAGATGTCCGATGCTTGGATTTTTGTAGTGATAGCTCACTTCACCAACAGTCCGCGGGTAGACGTGTTGCTCCACCGAGACACATTATCTAGATTCCGAGCCAACCAGTATCTGATCTTACTCCTTGTTGCTGTAAGACTATAATAAAAACGTAGATATCAAATTTAGTGCGCACGACACGTTTCTAGAATAACCTTAATCAGGTACGTGCAAAGATAAAATGATTTGAAAGGTTTTGGGAGCAAGAAAACCAAAGGGCTGAAACAGGATGGTCAAACGCTTACATGGTAACACAGCAACAAGGAGAAACAGTAAATACAAATGTTATAATCAGTTTAATGAACCTGAATGTAATGTTAATGGCCCATCTCTTATCAGCTGTCTTTAAAGGGGTAGTGATGCTATCGCAGGGTAGCATCCACTTTAGACAGGAATCAATTAATCTAATCTCATATGTAAGAAAAGGGGGAGGCTACCGTGCTATGTCAGAGTGCAGCAAATACCAATTATTACTTAAGACTGAGAGAGAAGATGACCTTGGCCGAGTTTGACCATCCTGTTTCAGCCCTTTGGTTTTCTTGTTCCCAAAGCCTTTCAAATCATTTTGTCTTTGCGCGTATCTGATGAAGATTATACCAGAAACGTGTCGTGTGCACTAAATTTGATATCAACGTTTTTATTATAGTCTTTGGTTTGACCCGACCAGGTTTCAATATTTATCGATATATAAACTATTGACTGCACAATGAATGTTATAATTAATATAAAGATATAATAATTAAGAAGGGTCCAAGGGGCTGAATAGCCCATATTCCAGACCTCGGAAACAGGTAAACAATAAAAACAAGTATTCCTAATAAAGTTACTTAAAACAATACCACAACAATAACAAACAAGGTAACATATCACATTACCCCCCTAAGACAGCTTATATCTATAAATTATATTGTTGTGACTTTTTCTAGTTTATGATATAATAAATAAGGACATCATATTCTTGATAAAATGCATAGATAAAATTAATATGCACATTTCTCAAATTTTAAACGAGGACACAATATATCTTGCATTTTAGGTAAAACATTGACTTAATTAAAATGCATGCTCTCTCAACTATAGGACATAACATTTATTTCAAATTATTTTTATCAGTTTCATGAATAACGTGCTGCGGGGGCGCGAGTAAATTTATTACTATGCCAACGGATAAAATGTTTACTACGACACAACACGCGTGTTTCATAATATTTACAAATTAAAAGTGCTATTCACACAAACAATAAAATACGCATAAATAGACAATACAAAAACACAATAAAAAGGAATGCTCTAATATATATACAGATGATTATAACGTTCAAAAAGGGGTTTCCGGTCAAATATGTGATATTGGCCCATCCGACTGCCGCCTTTTTCAAACTTGTCCTCGTCATGATTATAGCTGAAATGCTATTCGCTTGACTTTAAACAACAACAATCAATCAATCAATCGATCAATCAATATAAATTTTATAATGTCAGATATTTTTGAGGTGAAATAAATATAAAATTGTTTGTCCAAAAATAGACAAAAATTGGACAAAAATGTGTCGCATCTACATTATGAAAAGGACGCCATCATAATATCTAAATATACAACGAAAAAAGATTTTAAACAAATAGAAACCGTATATCGATTAATGGCAGACAATACAATATGGTCAAATTAAAAAGACAAAAAGACAAACAATGATCCACAAAACTATCCACAAAGAACAATATTGAGCAACACGAAACAGTTCCTGCTCCACTAGTGGCACCCGTCGTGTTACACTTGTTACATGCCCGGTCATATGTTATGAATGCGGAAAGGACGGGATTGTGATTACAACAAACAGATTATATCCGTGGTCATTTGTGACACAGATATTACGTCTTGGTAAACCAGTTATGATTTCAACTTAATCGCTATGAACCTTGGTTTAGTAGGTTCCTTGTTAGCAGAAACCCTCTATCAAGGAAATCCGGATAGGAAGCACAAGCTCTGGAATACCATAGCAACTAAGATATATATACTCCATACGTAGTTGTCACTGAAGTGTTGCTACATATAAATGCAAAGTTCACAATGGGACATTTTAAAAATCATCTCTTTTGTTCTTAAAATGTTACTCTTAACCGACCCTCATTGTTAATTTATAGGTGTAGGCCAAGGTGCGAAGCAAACCTAGCCGTATATGTGTTGTTCTTTATATCAAGTTGAATGGAATAGGTGCGATCAACATAGTCAGCAAACATGGAATTATTTACTATCATGTATATATCGGAATGTGAAAGTAAAGGACCGTGCTAGCGAGTGAATTATTTAACTATCATGTATATATCGGAACGTGAAAGTAAAGGACCGTGCTAGCGTGTGAATTATTTACTATCATGTATATATCGGAACGTGAAAGTAAAGGACCGTGCTAGCGTGTGAATTATTTACTATCATGTATATATCGGAACGTGAAAGTAAAGGACCGTGCTAGCGTGTGAATTATTTAACTATCATGTATATATCGGAACGTGAAAGTAAAGGACCGTGCTAGCGTGTGAATTATTTACTATCATGTATATATCGGAACGTGAAAGTAAAGGACCGTGCTAGCGTGTGAATTATTTACTATCATGTATATATCGGAACGTGAAAGTAAAGGACCGTGCTAGCGTGTGAATTATTTACTATCATGTATATATCGGAACGTGAAAGTAAAGGACCGTGCTAGCGAGTGAATTATTTACTATCATGTATATATCGGAACGTGAAAGTAAAGGACCGTGCTAGCGTGTGAATTATTTACTATCATGTATATATCGGAACGTGAAAGTAAAGGACCGTGCTAGCGTGTGAATTATTTACTATCATGTATATATCGGAACGTGAAAGTAAAGGACCGTGCTAGAATGTGAATTATTTACTATCATGTATATATCGGAACGTGAAAGTAAAGGACCGTGCTAGCGTGTGAATTATTTACTATCATGTATATATCGGAACGTGAAAGTAAAGGACCGTGCTAGCGTGTGAATTATTTACTGTCATGTTATATGTCGGAACGTGAAAGTAAAGAACCGTGCTAGCGTGTGAATTATTTAACTATCATGTATATATCAGAACGTGAAAGTAAAGGACAGTGCTAGCGTGTGAATTATTTACTATCATGTATATATCGGAACGTGAAAGTAACGAACTGTGCTAGCGTGTGAATTATTTACTATCATGTATATATCAGAACGTGAAAGTAAAGAACCGTGCTAGCGTGTGAATTATTTACTATCATGTATATATCGGAACGTGAAAGTAACGAACCGTGCTAGCGTGTGAATTATTTACTATCATGTATATATCGGAACGTGAAAGTAAAGAACCGTGCTAGCGTGTGAATTATTTACTATCATGTATATATCGGAACGTGAAAGTAAAGAACCGTGCTAGCGTGTGAATTATTTACTATCATGTATATATCGGAACGTGAAAGTAACGAACCGTGCTAGCGTGTGAATTATTTACTATCATGTATATATCGGAACGTGAAAGTAACGAACCGTGCTAGCGTGTGAATTATTTACTATCATGTATATATCAGAACGTGAAAGTAAAGAACCGTGCTAGCGTGTGAATTATTTACTATCATGTATATATCGGAACGTGAAAGTAAAGAACCGTGCTAGCGTGTGAATTATTTACTATCATGTATATATCAGAACGTGAAAGTAAAGGACCGTGCTAGCGTGTGAATTATTTACTATCATGTATATATCGGAACGTGAAAGTAAAGGACCGTGCTAGCGTGTAAATTATTTACTATCATGTATATATCGGAACGTGAAAGTAAAGAACCGTGCTAGCGTGTGAATTATTTACTATCGTGTATATATCAGAACGTGAAGGTAAAAGACAGTGCTAGCGTGTGAATTATTTACTATCCTGTATATATCAGAACGTGAAAGTAAAGGACCGTGCTAGCGTGTGAATTATTTACTATCATGTATATATCGGAACGTGAAAGTAAAGAACCGTGCTAGCGTGTGAATTATTTACTATCATGTATATATCGGAACGTGAAAGTAAAGAACCGTGCTAGCGTGTGAATTATTTACTATCATGTATATATCAGAACGTGAAAGTAAAGAACCGTGCTAGCGTGTGAATTATTTACTATCATGTATATATTAGAACGTGAAAGTAAAGGACCGTGCTAGCGTGTGAATTATTTACTATCATGTATATATCGGAACGTGAAAGTAAAGGACCGTTCTAGCATGTGAATTATTTACTATCATGTATATATCAGAACGTGAAAGTAAAGAACCGTGCTAGCGTGTGAATTATTTACTATCATGTATATATCAGAACGTGAAAGTAAAGAACCGTGCTAGCGTGTGAATTATTTACTATCATGTATATATCAGAACGTGAAAGTAAAGAACCGTGCTAGCGTGTGAATTATTTACTATCATGTATATAGCTAGCGTGTGAATTATTTACTATCATGTATATATCGGAACGTGAAAGTAAAGAACCGTGCTAGCGTGTGAATTATTTACTATCATGTATATATCAGAACGTGAAAGTAAAGGACCGTGCTAGCGTGTGAATTATTTACTATCATGTATATATCAGAACGTGAAAGTAAAGAACCGTGCTAGCGTGTGAATTATTTACTATCATGTATATATCGGAACGTGAAAGTAAAGAACCGTGCTAGCGTGTGAATTATTTACTATCATGTATATATCAGAACGTGAAAGTAAAGGACCGTGCTATCATGTGAATTATTTACTGTCATGTTATATATCGGAACGTGAAAGTAAAGGACCGTGCTAGCATGTGAATTATTTACTGTCATGTTATATATCGGAACGTGAAAGTAAAGGACCGTGCTAGCGTGTGAAATATTTACTATCATGTATATATCGGAACGTGAAAGTAAAGGACCGTGCTAGCGTGTGAATTATTTACTGTCATGTTATATATCGGAACGTGAAAGTAAAGGACCGTGCTAGCGAGTGAATTATTTACTATCATGTATATATCGGAACGTGAAAGTAAAGGACCGTGCTAGCATGTGAATTATTTACTATCATGTATATATCGGAACGTGAAAGTAAAGGACCGTGCTAGCGTGTGAATTATTTACTATCATGTATATATTAGAACGTGAAAGTAAAGGACCATGCTAGCATGTGAATTATTTACTATCATGTATATATCGGAACGTGAAAGTAAAGGACCGTGCTAGCGTGTGAATTATTTACTATCATGTATATATCGGAACGTGAAAGTAAAGGACCGTGCTAGCATGTGAATTATTTACTATCATGTATATATCGGAACGTGAAAGTAAAGGACCGTGCTAGCGTGTGAATTATTTACTATCATGTATATATCGGAACGTGAAAGTAACGAACCGTGCTAGCGTGTGAATTATTTACTATCATGTATATATCGGAACGTGAAAGTAAAGAACCGTGCTAGCGTGTGAATTATTTACTATCATGTATATATCGGAACGTGAAAGTAAAGAACCGTGCTAGCGTGTGAATTATTTACTATCATGTATATATCGGAACGTGAAAGTAACGAACCGTGCTAGCGTGTGAATTATTTACTATCATGTATATATCGGAACGTGAAAGTAACGAACCGTGCTAGCGTGTGAATTATTAACTATCATGTATATATCAGAACGTGAAAGTAAAGAACCGTGCTAGCGTGTGAATTATTTACTATCATGTATATATCGGAACGTGAAAGTAAAGAACCGTGCTAGCGTGTGAATTATTTACTATCATATATATATCAGAACGTGAAAGTAAAGGACAGTGCTAGCGAGTGAATTATTTACTATCATGTATATATCGGAACGTGAAAGTAAAGGACCGTGCTAGCGTGTAAATTATTTACTATCATGTATATATCGGAACGTGAAAGTAAAGAACCGTGCTAGCGTGTGAATTATTTACTATCGTGTATATATGAGAACGTGAAGGTAAAAGACAGTGCTAGCGTGTGAATTATTTACTATCATGTATATATCAGAACGTGAAAGTAAAGGACCGTGCTAGCGTGTGAATTATTTACTATCATGTATATATCGGAACGTGAAAGTAAAGAACCGTGCTAGCGTGTGAATTATTTACTATCATGTATATATCGGAACGTGAAAGTAAAGAACCGTGCTAGCGTGTGAATTATTTACTATCATGTATATATCAGAACGTGAAAGTAAAGAACCGTGCTAGCGTGTGAATTATTTACTATCATGTATATATCAGAACGTGAAAGTAAAGGACCGTGCTAGCGTGTGAATTATTTACTATCATGTATATATCGGAACGTGAAAGTAAAGGACCGTGCTAGCATGTGAATTATTTACTATCATGTATATATCAGAACGTGAAAGTAAAGAACCGTGCTAGCGTGTGAATTATTTACTATCATGTATATATCAGAACGTGAAAGTAAAGAACCGTGCTAGCGTGTGAATTATTTACTAACATGTATATATCAGAACGTGAAAGTAAAGAACCGTGCTAGCGTGTGAATTATTTACTATCATGTATATAGCTAGCGTGTGAATTATTTACTATCATGTATATATCGGAACGTGAAAGTAAAGAACCGTGCTAGCGTGTGAATTATTTACTATCATGTATATATCAGAACGTGAAAGTAAAGGACAGTGCTAGCGTGTGAATTATTTACTATCATGTATATATCGGAACGTGAAAGTAAAGAACCGTGCTAGCGTGTGAATTATTTACTATTATGTATATATCGGAACGTGAAAGTAAAGAACCGTGCTAACGTGTGAATTATTTACTATCATGTATATATCAGAACGTGAAAGTAAAGGACCGTGCTAGCATGTGAATTATTTACTGTCATGTTATATATCGGAACGTGAAAGTAAAGGACCGTGCTAACGTGTGAATTATTTACTATCATGTATATATCGGAACGTGAAAGTAACGAACCGTGATAAAGATAACAACTATGTTGTCAATCCAAAACTGGAGCATGGATTACCAAACAATTAAATGTTGCAATTATGAATAAGGTTACATTTTAGGGGAACATGACATTGTAGAAAGAAAACATCTGAAACTTACACGGGGTGGTATTTTCGAACAGATTAGATAAGGAAAAAGAGCACTATCTTTCAGACTTTTACCCTAGGTATTACAGGAAAGAAATGACTTGTAGTTATTACGTCACAATTTTAGTGATAACAGACTATGACAGACTAACGGAGGAGTTGCTTCTTTAACTGTCTGATATTTCTTCCCTAAAATGTCCCATCGTCACTTCAAAATGTTCTCCGTCCATTTTTTGTTTTAGCAACTTCCATTTTGTATACACATGTAAAGTTTGATAATTGGATCAGATTCAAAGCAAGATTTGTAAATATAAATTGTTGTATTTATAAATGATACTTATCATGTACATTAGATAACATGCATGTCACGATAAAATATTATTGTCAAAAAATAGAACAAATATCTTACAGCTACTAGAGTGGATTTATGTGTATTATAATAAATCAGCTGGTGTTTTGTTTTTTGCCTATTTATTCTTGATTTATTACTATTATCAATTACCTCCCTTTTATGACGAAAACAATCGAATCCTATTATTATATCGAAGTCGATTTGAGTTCAAGGAACTGAGGGACACATCATTTAACTTTTTTGTTGAGGTGGGTCTTTGTTTTCCTAAGAACCAGAAGTTTTTCTTTCCACCATAACCCTAACCTCCTTTTTGGACAATCAGTATTTGTTTAGGGAACGACCATTTAACTTGAAGGAGGAGATTATGTTTTTTTTCTAAAAAAATATTCTGATTCCCAATGTTGCTGAAAAAAATATTCTGATTTTGGTGGAGGAAAAAAAAAATAATCTGATTCAGAGTTTTTGTCATATAACCTAATATTAAATTCTGGAAAAAAATTTCGCGCTTTGCGCGACAAAAAAAATAAATCTTCTAACTCTTGTGTTGTCCGAAAAACATTTTCTGAACGGAACAAAAAACCATACCCCCACCCATCAAGTTAAATGGTCGGTCCCTTAAGAAATAATTCATGGAAGCCAGAATGTGCGTTGAGTTTTAACATGGGTTGGCGGATATTAGTATTTTATCCCGAGCGGAAGCGAAGGATAACTCATCAACATGTACTTTTACGACTGGAAAGTCAGTATATTGATGGAGCATTCGGAACAATAGTATTGTCTTTACACGTTTTAATTGCACATCGCATATTTATCTATTTGGGATATTTTGATTATTTTCAGTGAATATAGATGTTTAAAACGCTAACAACCGTGCAAACAATTTTATTTTGTGATTTCACCACCTTGCTTATATGTGTGTGTCGCGCATGTGCTAATGAAATATTGCCATCTAATAAATCGCTCGTTTGTTTGCAAAGCGAGACGGACGTCATATTAGTATTATCAAGTGTTACTGACATTACTCGTTGAAAACTGCAGTGGGACATGTAGCATATTATTTGCAACTTTCAGGTCAATTTATTTTTTACTATTAAATTTGAAGACATTTTTTTTCGCAAAAAAAAACCATACCTACTAAAATAAAATATTCGTTTACTTATTTCCAATTTCTAAGAATTCGAATAATAAATAACTGTTGCGTTTTTTTAATCCATTTTTAAAAGTTAGTTCTGTACAAAGGGAGTCTACTGTATAAGAATAGAAAACCAAATACCGAAAGGATTATATTGAACACAAAGGATGTTCCGAATACAACAATAACACAACAAACTGAATCAAAAAAGATTTTAATAAAAAAAAACTTGCGCAATCAAAAACACAAAACTGAGTACAAGTTTTATGTGAGTAATATTTTCAATTACAGACAAATTTGTATATAAATGGCACGAGAAAATGTGCTCTTTATTAGTAGATGTTCTTTACAGGGGTCGTTTCCCACTCATTTTAGGGAATGAGTTTTGATCATTGTTGAAGACTCTTCTGTGACTGAGAAATGTAAAACAGCAATAAAGGCGCTGTTCCTTTACTTGAATTTATGTCTAAATGTAATGTTGAATGGTCTCTCATGTTCATTTACATTCATATCTTATCTTACTACAAACTGTTCCTTTACTTGAATTTATGTCCTAAATGTAATGTTGAATGGTCTCTCATGTTCATTTACATTCATATCTTATCATACTACAAACTGTTCCTTTACTTGAATTTATGTCTAAATGTAATGTTGAATGGTCTCTCATGTTCATTTACATTCATATCTTATCTTACTACAAACTGTTCCTTTACTAAAATTTATGTCTAAATGTAATGTTGAATGGTCTTTCATGTTCATTTACATTCATATCTTATCTTACTACAAACTGTTCCTTTACTATAATTTATGTCTAAATGTAATGTTGAATGGTCTCTCATGTTCATTTACATTCATATCTTATCTTACTACAAACTGTTCCTTTACTATAATTTATGCCTAAATGTAATGTTGAATGGTCTCTCATGTTCATTTACACTCAAATCCTCTCTTACTACAATTGTATGCACTATTCATGAATGGAGAAAACGAGACTGCCCTTTATAGTCAGTGGTTTCTTATAGTTTGGTCGTATACCATGGCAAGGACAAGCCCTCCTTTTTTTTATATAAGATAATGATGATGTCTGCATTGTACTTTACTGAAACAGTTGTACACAGGTAGACATTTGTTTTTATGTAATTACATTCCGTGCGAAATGGTCAAGATTTTTTATCTAACGAGGAAATCAATTATTGGACAAAACGTGTACAAATGTCTTACAGCACGACAACATGCATAAATAAACAACCATGTTATTTTTTTTTATTTATGTACATCATAGATATCTCAAATATACCAACCATTCATGATGAAAATGTAAGCATACTTGAATATACTTATATAAATATTACTATTGAAAACTTAGTAAATCCAGTTCCTGACTTGGAACAGGCACAAACATGTGGCCGTGCTATGAGATATCAAATCTCCCTCTCTTGATGACCCTCTATAACCCTCCAACGACAATTAAGCTATAAACGAACAATAAAAAAACTTCATAGAGTCTTTCACTCAGAAGGACCACACACTGTCACAAAACAGAAAGACAAGATAACAGATGGACAGTACAATAGAAGGTCAACGAATGCTCATAAATAGCTCACTAGTAGATAACAAACCGGGGTTGTTGTTTTTTTGCAGAATGTGTTTGCAATTTCGTGAAAACATCCTGCATTATTCCTTTAATCAATAACATTTAGTTTTTCAATATTCTAAATTTAACGGCATGAATATGGTGTTGCTTTGTAATTGTTCGTACAAAGAAATGGTTTAATTAAGAATTCGACTTCGACCAATTAGAGAACCACATCAGTGACGTCAGGGTGTGCTCTCCTCGAGAACGGTATGGTATAACGTGGGTTAGATCCCAGGCCGGGTCACACCAAAGACCATATTTTCCCCCTGATTCTACGCTGAGTATGCAGTATTAAGACGTTTAAGTAAAGATTAGTGAGCTCAGAATCGGGAAAATGTGTCCGTATGGAGCGACATGTTTAACTGTGGAGAATAGTATAAGTGAGCTACCATTATTATAAAAATCCAGCACGACACGTTTGTCTACCAATTAGATTATAATAATGTAATTGCGAATTGTTTAATTTGATCTCATATCAAGCAATTGTATGTTTCATTGCCCATATTAGAAATCATTCCATTTAGATCTATTTATAAATATTTATTTTAACTGCATCGGTTACGTGTGTGATTTTTCTTTTCTTTTATACGTTTCAATCAAAGCTACGTTTACATATAATTTTATGTGATTAAAACGAAATTTCTTGATAAAAACAAATTTATTTTAGACAACGAGGTAACATCAATTTATGTAAAGAGGATATGTCCGCATCTAAAGAAAATATCCTTCATCAATGGCATACATCGTGTGTTATTTTTGTTTAGTTAACATGGGTACTGTTTGTTTTAACTTTTAAGGGGGGGGGGGGGGGGGGGGTGTAATGTTTACAACAACGTAGAACCAGAATCACCTGTTCTTGATACCGTTTTATGATAACAGAAGCATTATTTTGAAGTGTTTCTAATTGAGATAACAATTCAATGTAGCTGATCTTCATTCTCCATCGTGACATAAAAATGTACGTGTGATTGATTACAAGTAATAATTATATATACAATAACTTGTGTATTTGTTTATTAAGGTATTAGCAAAAAAAATCGGATTAACAAAAATAAATGATTTTTTTTCACCTTAAATTTTTTTTCAGAACTTTGGTTTGTATGGGTCCTGAACCCATTTTACCAGATTAATTAGGAAGCAGAAAAGACTAAGGTTCGCCTCCCTCCGCCATAGGTGATCTTAGCCGATTTTTGTTATCTTATTTATGCCTTTTGGTTTTATTGTTCCCAAAACTTTAAATTATTTGGTTTTCCAATCTTTCAATTTTGATTGTACCTGATGAGGGCTACTCCAGAAACGTGTCTTGCGCTCTAAATTTTCCATATTGTAACTTTCTTATATTTTTTTGTAATTTTATTTTAATATAATAAAGGTTTTCTGTTAAAATTTACATACCAAGAATTTACATTCACACATTGATTTGTTATGTTGCACAATCGAAATAAAAATGATGCAAAAAAAAAATAAAATAAAATAAAAATAAATAAAAAAAATTAAAAAAAAAAATTTAAGACAGAAAAGAAAGAAAACAGACATTGAAAACAGCATTGTAAAAATTACTATATTAAAATTCAGCAACTCCGGAGGTTTGCATGAATAAACTTTGCTTTATGTATAAAATATGGCCAATAAGGGTAATAACAAAATTACCGAACTCCGAACAATCTTCCAAAGGGAAAGTCAAAACTCATAAGTATATAAACAGACAAAATCAGTCAACAACCGGAAAACTGTGATTTTCAATTCCCAGATTGGTATTATTATTTTTAATTTTAAGATATAATTTAAAACATACCTTCAATGTATAGTCAATCCATATGACTTATTTGTAGTTTTCTGTTATTTTTGGTCAATTTACGTTTAATATATGACAATATACTTATTTATATACGTTATAAATATAGTCACACCTGAGTGATATCATAGCGATGAAGGTAAGGAAAAAGCCCGAGGATAAACAGAAAATAATTCTTAAAATTCATAAAACAAATGGAGTGGGAATAAATGTCGTCACACCTCATTACACAGAACAAGTAAACAGTCAAGGGTTCGGTCAAGCTTGAGTTGTTTATTATCTTTTCTGCACCTAAACTATACAAACAATTATTTACTCCTTAACAAATGTACAATGTAGCGTATTTTTATGAACTGTCAAATTATGTTCATAGTGAAAGTATATAGATATGTACAATGCAGTTTCTAAATGTTTTACGTAAATAAATTATTGTGTGACACTAAGGTTTTTGTTTGTTTGTTTGATGGTGTTTAACGCCACTTTCAACAATATTTCAGTTATATCGTTACGGTCAGATTTATTGGTGGAGGAAACCAGAACACCCGGAGAAACCGCCAACCAGTCACTGGTGAACTTTATCACATAATGTTGTACACCTCGCCCTGATCGAGATTCGAACTCCCAACATCAGTGGTGATAGGCACTGATTGCATAGGCAGTTGTAAATTCAACTACAATATGATCACGGTCACGACGGCCCCGTCTGTGACACTAAGGGCAGGATTATGTCAGAGCATGCTTAACTAGTTGTACCTGTCATTTCATTGTTTAAAAAGAACATGCATATCATCAGGAATGGAAATCGTGTTGGACACCAGTTTACAAAATTAACGAATAAAACATGAACCCTGGACGAACTGAAAATAGTTTTACGTGGCATGCTGAATAGTTATTGATGATTATTTGTCTAAAGATTTCCATCTTCGTGGTTGTGATCGTATGGTAGTTGTATTTGTGCAATCAGTGCCTATCACTACTAAAGTTGTGAGTTCGAATCCCGATCAGACGAGATGTACGCGAGTTCGGACCTCGTTCATGGTGAGGTGTACTCGATACAACATTATGTGATAAAGTTTGTCAGTAACTTGCAACAGGTCTGTGGTTTTCTCAGATTTCCTCCACCAAGAAAACTAACCGCCACGATATAACTGAAATATTGTTGAACACCATAACACTAACCCCCATTTACATCGTTGACACCGGAAATGAGTCCAAGTAGACGAGTGCAGTTAATTACGTTTGCACTGACTCATTGATATGTCTATTATTCATCGTCCAATATAGAGGAAAAACGTTCCATTTCAACAAAACTCAACCACGTCGAAGGTATAATGGATAGCATGCTTGCCTTGACAGTGGTATATCATGGGTTCGATCCCTAACCGAAGACTATAAAATTAGTATTTGTTGCTTCTCCGTTAAGGAGTTAGAGCAAAGACTGGTTGGCCCGGAATCAGAATAATGTGTCCGAGTGGAGCGAGATATCGACCGGCAGATTGTTGTTTCAGTGGCTAACACTATAAAATCCAACTAGAGTGCTGGTCTAGTACAAAGTGGATATCATCATCATCTCATCAAAATGTAACTTGTTCTCGGCTTGTCTAAATATAGCGCGGAATCTGATGCCATGACAATTTTTGTCTTTAATAAGATTACGCACATTTACGAGAAGACCCCATTATAAGTCAACAACTACCCGTTTTGGTTACTTGGCGACGGAAAATGGCGAAATATATGGAAATTACCTTTTCCATATCTGCCTATTCACCATCCCAAACTCTATATCGGCGAAGTACTTAGCGGGGCGATATCGATCGAGTTATGATAGCCAGGACGATATGGAAAACGTCATTTATAAATCTATTTATCATATACTTGTAGATGACATAGCTAACATTTTACCCTGCCCTGTGGTAAAATTGAGTTTTATTTAAGCTAATAAGAGAAATCATGTTTATTCCACCCAGTTTCACAAGAATGACCCAAGCGGGCTGATAAATATAGATTATTACATGGCATTTTTCATATCATACTCGTTAGAATTAGTGCAGGGTACAATTCATTTGTACGAGTTTTAGAAACAGATACAAAAGTGAGCTTGTGGTGAGCTTTTCTGACCTGTTTCGCAGTGAGTTCGAATCAATTTAAATATATTTACAATATACGTATATTGTGTTTATCCTAAAATGACAAAAAGTCCAAAACAATTATCAAATTTTCTGCAAATAACAAAAACGAACATAGCTCAAATCATTTTAATGTTGATATCCTATATCACGTTCGTGTTTACACTGTTACCGTTATTATCTATATGAATCAGATACCAGAAAAGCTTTATTATCCAAGACTATTAGGTGCAGTATAAAAATAGACAAATAATAAACAATAAGCTTTTATTGATTGTTTTGTTTGGCAAATGTACAAATTGTACGGCCACGGCTTGGAGATAATGGGCCACCGGCAAACGTCAATGGCAGGCCCAAAATATATACACATAACCATTATAATATTCCAACAAATCATAATGTTCATATAAACCATATCCACATTATCCATGAAAATATCAAAATGCTGGCCCTGGGAACAGAAGCTCAGCCTATAAACAAATCCATTAATATAACACAACATAATATGAATACTTTGTGTCGCTATTTACGCTTTACTCCAGCCGTGACGATAGGTTTCACTTAGGGGAAGGACTCTATCTGAAAAATAAAATAACAACAGCAGAAAAACGAACAAAACTTCTTATTATTGACAGATAATTGGTGAGGGTGGGTGGGGAATTTTAAAAACACTTTTCCCCTTGATCGGATTTTTCTGTGACCTTGGCGTTATGGTTGCAGATTCAGAAAGGAAGTACGACGTCACAGCAAATTGTCACGTAACACCCTTCAAATTAAAGCGGGATAACTCTTACTCAAATCTGTGAATCATGAAATATTTGCGGGGAAAGATTGCCCGATTTCGCTGTGGATAACGGGATTTATTCTTCATATGAATAAAACCTATTATGTCAATGACTAAATAAAAGTTTATTTGACCCCTTGATTATTACCCAAAATCACACAACAACGTTACCGTCAAAAAGAAAAACAACAAATGAAGTCCGGTAAGTAATTTAGAAATAACTCCGATATATGTTGATATAACTGAAATATGTGTTGAAAGTGGCGTTAAACACCATAACTACCACCTCCGATACATGTTTGTTGTTTTTGTTGATGCAATATATCACATGAATTGAGCTGAAATTGTTGTTTCATGTCTCTTGTCTTAATATGAACGACCATTATTTTACATCAGTCGTCCATAATCTAATGATAAATGTTTGTAAATAATAAAGTCGTACAACTGTTATAAATATTTCATGTATTGTTGAAATATTCAACTTACAGTTGTTTCCCTTTGTATCGCCTTTGATGTTATTAACATAATATATATTTTGTTTGTAATGTGTTGTCCTTTATTTGTATAATTAATACTGATTGGTCTTGCTACAATCCGACAACATGACCTGACAACTTGACTATCAATATACCCGTATAACCGGTAATTTCTGCGCTATCTAATTTCTGCGGTATTCTGCGGTCAACTCCGGACCGCAGAAATTAAAATCGCAGAGTATTATGTAAATAAAGGTAATAACACAATTACCGAACTCCGAACAATCTTACAAAGGGAAAGTCAAAACTCATAATTATATAAACAGACAAAATCAGTCAACAACCGGAAAACTGTGAAAACCGTAATGACCCTGACTTGGTACAGGCATTTCTAAAGAAATGGTGGGTTGAATCAGATTTTAAAGCGCCAAACCTCCCGCTTTCATTACGGCTCAAAGGTTCCGGTTGTCACTATAACAGTATTTATAACAATATTGGAACAAAATAGGTAAAATACTTGTCAAAGCAGTACCAAATTCAGTGAAGTAAATGTCAAAAACAATTTTACGTCACACATTGATAAAACAATATTTTTGACATTTTTGTTGACTTCCTTATCTTTATACATTTTCACTATATGAAAATACATCGCTTATTATCGTCTCTGCAGACAAATGTTTAATGTCCCGTAATAATAAATCAGTAGAATTACAAATATAACCCGCTCAGTTTGACTGATCTCATTGTATTTTGTCATTCTTGTTCTTATAATTAGCTGTTTCTGCATCCGTCGTCGTAAATACGAGGGAGAGAGTTAGGGTATTTAACGCCACTTTCAGCATTATTTCAGCTATATATATCATGGCTGTCAGTTGTATTAGTGGAAGAAACTTGAGTACCCGGAGAAAACCACCGACCTACCGGAAGTCACTGACAAACTCGTTGATATGGTAACCTATCCTTCTCTAACACTATTATGCAGGATTTTTTCTTGAGGGATTATGGTGTTTATACGCCACTTTCAACAATATTTGAGTTATATCATGGCGGTCAGTTTAATTAGTGGAGGAAACCGGAGGACCCGGAGAAAACCACCGAACTACCGGAAGTCAATGACAAACTCGTTGATATGGTAACCTATCCTTCTCTAACACTATTATGTAGGATTTTTCCTTGAGGGATTATGGTGTTTACGCCACTTTCAACAATATGTGAGTTATATCGAGGCGGTCAGTTTTATTAGTGGAGGAAACCGGAGGACCCGGAGAAAACCACCGAACTACCGGAAGTCAATGACAAACTCGTTGATATGGTAATCTATCCTTCTCTAACACTATTATGCAGGATTTTTCCTTGAGGGATTATGGTGTTTACGCCACTTTCAACAATATGTGAGTTATATCGTGGCGGTCAGTTTTATTAGTGGAGGAAACCGGAGAACTCGGAGAAAATCCCCGAACTACCGGAAGTCACTGACAAACTCGTCGATATGGGAACCTATCCTTCTCTAAGACTATTATGCAGGATTTTTTCTTGAGGGATTATGGTGTTTACGCCACTTTCAACAATATTTGAGTTATATCATGGCGGTCAGTTTTATTGATGGAGGAAACCGGAGGGCCCGGAGAAAACCACCGATCTGTCGCAAGTCACTGATAATCTGCTCCTTTGGTGGAGCTTCAGAGTCAAAAGATTTGAAAGCCAAATAATTTGATAGTCTTTGGGAGAAAGTAATTAAAAGGGCCTCAACATGAAAGCCAAACAATCGACTTAAGTAACCTACGCCCGGGGGAGGGTAGAACCTTTGTTAAGTAAACCTACGCCCGGGGGGGGGAGAACCTTTGTGGTATAAGTAATTTAGTGCTGGCTTAAGTAACCTACCGTCGGGGGAACCTTTATGGTATAAGTAATTTAGTACTGGCTTCAGTAACCTAGCCCGGGAGGGGACCTTTGTGATATAAGTAATTTAGTGCTGACGACGCGTTTCTAAAATAATATTCAGCGGGTGAAATCTGGTACAAGAGGCATCCCTCATTCATGTTTTTATGAATGATAATCAAGTAAGGATATACCGTCTTGTGGACCTCTTGTTTCTATTTACCATGATTTTGTCGTTTAATATTGATCACGTCTTATTACCCCCTGACTATACTTATGTTTGTTTATTTTGTGAAATTCGAATATATGCAGGAAACACACATGCTCACATTCCATTGAGTTTCGTTTTAAAATCGATAGTATAGTTTTTACTTCCCCTTCAAGCCTTAAACGATTTTAGCAAATTCAAGCATCTTGATTTGAGAATTAATTAAAACTTCAGCTTTATAGACGTATTATCTGGATCATAAATCAATTCTGTGTACAATATTTAGTAGACAACATATGCCATTCGACTTTTATTAGACAAGCTGTTTATTTTCAATTTCAGACTGCACATATGAAGTCCTTGCCTTAGTTCATGACCAACATAATTCATGTGAATATGACAAATTTATGACGTAATAAAGAACACAGCTATGGCTGTCTATATATCCTTGAACAATAATTCAAATGACAGCTTTAAAAGCTTAAACAAGTGTCTGGGTGCACAAGTACTTTGTTTAGCCCTAAAATGATGATTGCGGTGTAACCTATTGGTCACGAACTGTATGTCAAAGCTTTAAAACTTGTATGTAGTGCATCCTTCTTTGCTAACACTAATTAGTCTCTATTAAAACATAGGTTGGTTAAGTGATGTGAATTATAAGATTGATTTAAGTCTTACAAAAAGATAAATCATATGTCCTCATACATAATATAAAGCGACTTTGTTGTGTATGTAAACAACCTCTTTTTCTTCATCATATTGACATATTGCCCTAACATTGTTTGATAGCGTGCTCTTGTACTATCTTTTATCTGCTGAGTGAAACTGATTCCAGTAGCTAATATATGTTTGTCATTGGCGGGTTTTCATAAATTAGTTGAGTTTCACCACCAAATGTTTTTTTACGTATTTAGTACTATCACAGGGGCTATGCATATGCTGGTGGACTATTAGTGCCCGAGTGTATTAAACGCCCAGTTATCAGTGATTCATCTCTGACATGATGTAATAAATATATTTATATTATCAAAATTTAGAGCTCCTAGATTATTGAATTAGAATTAAAACTAAGCTTCTTCTCCCGCAGGTATTAGGTATCCTGTTTAGGCCCTTTGGTTTATGTATATATCTTGATGTAAGCATAGTTTATTGATAAATAACATATAAACTTTTTTCATAATTCAATAAAGCATAGAATTAAGAAACAAGCATAACGCCTATATTAATCCGTTTCCAAAAAACATGAAAAATTGAAAATAGTCATTAAGCATACTCAATTCATTTAAAATTGTATAAATAACTGAAAATTAAATGAAGGGAAAAAAAAGGAAAATTGTGGGTTGCATTCTGAATATAAAATCACATGATGTATCTGAGTTTTATGAAAATCGTTTACTTTGCGAAATATATTTATGTACATGTATATATCTTTATTCTCATAAACCACAGTA
Organism: Bathymodiolus brooksi; assembly: GCA_963680875.1. NCBI lineage: Eukaryota > Metazoa > Mollusca > Bivalvia > Mytilida > Modiolidae > Bathymodiolus > Bathymodiolus brooksi. Next base: position 48,229,809 of record OY804580.1, on the reverse strand, counting down.
ATTACAAAGGTATAGATATACATAAATAATGATTATAATAATATATAATGTAAAGAGTAAGAAGAAAGAATGGGAAAAAAGAAACATTATTTACGTATACAATAAAATATCAATAGATACAAATGCTATATATATTAGTAATGTTAATTAATGTCATAAATATCTGTAGAAATGAAATGATATAATAATTAATTATTAATTCACATGATCTCAAATAATTCAAAATTATTTGGCTTTTTAAACTTTTGTCATCAGACGTACCTGATGAAGGTTATTCCAGAAACGCGTCGTGTGCACTAAATTAGATATTTACGATTTTATTTTTACTCCCACATATTTTGCATAGGGTTCATGTTTTATTTATGTTATTTGGTTATTTGTATTCATTTCTGTATACTTTTGTCAATTAAGAATTCAATATCAGATGATGTTCGTTTCGTTTTACAGTTGTTACTAGTGGTACAGAAACTACTTATTTGTCCGAGGTATTTGAGTTAACCCCGGATTTTAGTCCGGTCCGTGTTGTTTAATTTTTAGTTTTCTGTGTAGTGCTTTGTCGACCATGGTTTGTCTGTTTTTCTTTTGGGCATTGAATTGTTTTTTTTTTTTTTTTTTTTTTTTTTTTTTTTTTTCCCCCCCAATTAAAATCTTTATTCGAAATCTTTACATTTGTTAGTTAGAGAAACATAAAATACCAGTACCTTATCCTGGCCTCGTTAATATTAGTGGCATGTATAGTAATTGTGTTAGTCTTTTTAGTAATACAATTAAGATAGATCAATAAATTCAATACGTATTTTGAGAGTTATTTCATGATTGTTTCTAATTTTGGTTTATTTATTTACTTCCGATCTACTTTCGTTTTGACCCACGTGTTGGGAGATATGAAAAATCTAAAATGTTGTGGGTTTTTTTGTTTTTTTGTTTTTTTATTATATATGGAATTATATTATCAACGGAGATAAAATATACTTTGTTTCCGACATTAATATATCCGGATAATATTTAAGATTGGAAAAGAGATACATGTACTTGAAATCACTCTCATAGTTTCTATTCAACAACGTATAACTCTAAATTTTAGCAAGGATAAATAATGGTCAAGCTATGGAATCTTCATCGTCACATTACTAAGTGTAAGCATATAGCATATTAGTAGATATGTCTGATATGCATACAAAAAGAGCGACAACTAACCCCCCCCCCCCCCCCCCCCCCCCCCCCCAAAGCATTGAATTGGACGTCCTTCTTTGATTTACGGCTCCTCAATACCCCCTTTAATATCTTCAACATTTACTTAAAATAATATCAACTATAACAACTTTATATATGTTGGAATATACCAGACTGGTCATGCCGCCTGAACACAGAAATAAGACTAGTTGTATCGTCTTAGCATAGAAAAAAATGGGTATACCGTCTTATTACAGAAATAAGAATGGTTTAGCCATTTTGTTCATATAAATCAGATGCCTATGCAATATAGCTACAAGAATTATGTAATATTTGTGTTAGATAATAATTGTGTTCTCCATCAAGAGTACAGTTGGCATGACAACAAAACAAAGATATATTTATGCGGGACCATGTGTTCGTACCATTTTAGAAAGATGACAATTTCCCTGAAGAGATGTTTACCTGCTGATCCAGATTGCTGTGTTATTATTAGTGAACAATAATTTATAATTTTCTGTTCATAAATCATTCATAATGTAACATTCATATCGCGGGAAAGAAGTTAACGATAAGTGTTTTGCTTTCTCATTTTTGGTTATCAGCTAAAATTACAAACCGTGTTTCTACTTGGAATATACGATCACGAGCCATGTGGAATTTACATAGACATTTTCCTGTTTTTAGTGGGGTTCGTGTTACTCGATCTTTAGTTTTATATGTATGTTTTGCAGATCGTTGTTTGTCCTTTTGTACTTTTTCTTTTGGCCATTGTGTTGTATGTTCTTCTTCGATATACGGATTCTCATTGCCCCTTTGGTAACTTCAAACTCTTCTATATAACTTGATGTTCTTATATTAGAGAAAAAATGAGATTTGATCTCGCCACTATACGATCATACTTGTAGGTTCTAATACAACTTGTACAATCATTTCCATCTCTCTTTAAACAATTTTATCACCTAAATCAGCTTTATATTAAGATACATAATAAAAACGTAGATATCATGTGTAGTACCAATGACACGTTTCTGGAATAACCTTCATTAGATACACTCAAGTATGTAGATGGGCTACTACCTTTCTCAATATGGCAGCTGCCTTGCCGGTGGGAAATTTATAATATTTGATTTCAGCATACCCAATTTATTTGATTTTTCTGTAGTTAAGGGTGTAGGCCTAGGGTATAGGAGATAACTCTACTTCCATTGTTATCTAAAATATAAATATGATCTTCTGTGCGTTTGAAAATCCACCCTCAATTCCAAGTTCTTGGCAACACAGATTGTTTACATTGGATATGGGCAGTTTTAATTAGAAAATGACTCCTTTTTTTCTTTTAGCTTTCCGTAGTTGTGCTCCTTGTCTTTTTATATCTTATTGCTGCTAATAACAGAGTATTATTATCATATACTTGTTTCCACAAAATATCATTGAAATATCTCTTTCCAGAAAACATTCCCAGCAAAATATGTTATAAAACAATGCCAGGAGTGTAACACATTTTGTGTGACAAACTTTTTTTCCATTTAATTTCAAGTGTTTGTCAAATAAAAAATATTAAATATATAAACCAGAATATAACATATTATGAAACTATTGTACAATTCCTTTATTTGTAATGAATTAATCAAGTAAATTCACCCTCAAACGACTCCTCCCCCTACCCAACAGACCTGAAATTTAAAAAAATATATAAAAAAAGACAAATGCATTAATTTGGTAATTTGGACATCCACTATGTCAAATATAGGAATTCAAAAGCTTTTTGTTATAATTTTTTGGGTGCCATCCATGAAAAACATAATTTTAAATATCTTAGAAATCCGACGATAAAAGTTTGTAAAATTTGGTGCAATTATGTCCATATGTATATTCCTTACTGTAACATTTTGTGGTGGTAATTAATCGACAGAATTTGTTTTAATCATATTTTTAATACCAGGATGGTATTTCAGGGCATCCCCCCTTTTTCCCAATTTAAACTGTTTTGCACATGATTATCTCCAAACAGGATATTCATATATGCTAGATATTTCATAATTATTCAACAATAACACTCCCAAGTGTATTAAAGCCAAAATATTCCCTTTCAACCAGAAATAAATTTGTATATCTATTAGAAGCTTTCAGAAACTAGCATTACCATCTGGCGTCAGGTATACCCCCAAAATTGATATATTTAGGATGTGCTATGCAGAAAATGGGACGGTGAAGTTTCTTGAAACTTTGGCAGATAATCTATTTACTCATAACTATTCAATGATGCAAATTTAAAAAAAAATGAACTATGGTAAAATGTTGGGGTTTCTCAAGCCTACACCCTTAAGTCGTCAGTCAATTTAAAGGTTTTGTAGAGATACAAGACTTTGAAGTGAACAGTGTAGAATATCGTTGTTACCCTTCGTAGTACATATTTAGATCAATGTTGTGATGATTATTACTGGCCCATGTGTTTTATTGTAATAATCTATGTTCGTTCAATGAATACTGTATTGCATGAAACAAAGCCAAATATATAAATATATGTGAATGGGATAATCATGGACAGTGAAATGTCTATGAAACGTAATACTCACTCAACCGTATTTCCTTCCAGATATTATCACGATTGTACACTGCTCTTACATAACAAAACTTATTTTGAGATAGGGACCGACCATTTAACTTGAAAGGAGGGGGGGGTATGGTTTTTTGTTTCGTTCAGAATTTTTTATTCGGACAACACAAGAGTTAGAATTTTTTTTTACCAGAATTTAACATTAGGTTATGTGACAAAAATTCTGAATCAGATTATTTTTTTATTCCTCCACCAAAATCAGAATATTTGTTTCAGCAACATTGGGAATCAGAATATTTTTTTAGAAAAAAAAACATAACCCCCTCCTCCCCCCCCCCCCCCCCCCCCCTTAGTGATTCTTCTTATGGCGGAAGGAACGCATGATCTTCGCTATTTATAAACCAATGCCATTGTCTTACTAGTAGTTTCACATCATAATACCCTCTCACAATTTCCGTTCCAGATTACATCTATTACAAGTATTCAAGGAATTTTATTTATTAAAACACTGGGAAAATATTATGTAATTCTGAATATGAATATTAAATCTACTTATTTTGACAATGACAAATACAAAAGATCATGTGAATAATTTGAAATAGAAATAAGAAATTGATCTTGTCGAGGATAATTGTTTTCGGCAGGACATAGAAGTATTGATAATTCATTGTTTGTCGGAGGGTGCTTATCTTATTTACTTTATTTGTGTTTGTTTACGCATAGTGATGTTAAACACATATTGTGTTGTTTTTTGTTTTTGTTTTTTCGACCTGTGTACTCTATCTTACCAGTTTCTCTGGATTGCCCTTTTTGGGTTGCCCTTCGGTACTCTCTAACGTTTATTTATTATCCACTACTAACATACGTGTATGATGCTTTTATTAGATAAAGTATAAAACGTTAGTAATATAATGGAAAACAAAACATACAATACCTTCAGAACAGTTCTAATATATAATAGGACAATCGTAGAAGCTCGATACCCCTAATGCACATATGATTGACCGCACACTTTTCTGACTTGGCATAGGCACAGAAAAAAGTGGAGGGTTTAAACTAGTTTTACATACCCAAATCTCCCATTTTAGTATAATTAGGCGACTATGTAATTTTTTTCCGTATGTTAGTAAAATTCCTATCCTGACATAGACACAATAAAATTATTTTGCAGACGCTACAATGGGTCTAGTCTTCATAGATATTTGGTATTATTTTTATCCCATCGTACCATTGACTGTATGTTTGGGTTGCTACTCTACTGTGTCAGGAATCGTGGTCGACGTGGTCGTGGTCGCATGGTAGTTGGATTTACAATTATCCGTGCAATATGTGCCGATCACCACTAAAGCTTCAACTCGAATCTCGCTCATGGCGAGGTGTACTCAATACAATATTATGTGATAAAGTTGTCAGTGGTTTTCTCCCAGTACTCTGGTTTCCTCCTGCATAAATGAAATATTGTTGAAGGTGGTGTTAAGCACCATAAACCTAACTGTAACCCCTTAGTCGGGAATCGCAAAAATATGGATAAGAGAATATCAATACACAGTTGTATTATAAATAAAAAGAGTTTGAAGATACCAAAGGGTAATCAGAATCCGTATATCGAAGAAGAACAGACAACACAATGGCCAAAAGAAAAAGTATAAAAGGACAAACAACGATCTACAAAACATACATAAAAAACTAAAGATCTAGTAACACGAACTCGACTAAAAACCGGGGGTGAACTCAGTTGCTCCAGAAAGGTAAGCAGTTCCTGCTCCACTAGAAACTATCCAGTTTTGGAATTGTTTCCATAGTGTGGTATTTTTTGTTTTTCGTTTTGGAATTGTTTCCATATTGTGGTATTTTTTTTTCATTTTGGAATTGTTTCCATATTGTGGTTTTTTTTTCATTTTGGAATTGTTCCCATAGTGTGGTATTTTTTTTTCATTTTGGAATTGTTCCCATAGTGTGGTATTTTATGTGTGGTCATTTTGGAATTGTTCCCATAGTGTGGAAAAAAATTGTGGCCATTTTGGAATTGTTCCCATAGAGTGGTATTTTTTGTTTTATCGCTTTGGAATTGGTTCCATATTGTGGAATTTTTTTCTGGCGATTTTGGAATTGTTCCCATAGTGTGATAATTATTTTTGTGGCCATTTTGGAATTGTTCCCATAGTGTGGTATTTTTTGTGTGGCCATTTTGGAATTGTTCCCATAGTGTGGTATTTTTTGTGTGGCCATTTTGGAATTGTTTCCATAGTGTGGTGTTTTTTTGTTTTTCATTTCATTCATCAGGATATTATTTTTAGTCCGCAAGTATTATTCCAATATTTCCTGGGGGAAATAACAATAGGAAATCTGATGAATTTCCTGGGGGGGGGATAACAATAGGAAATCCGATGAACAAACAATACAATGGAGAGCTAGCAATGGTGCCAATAACATTGCTAGTGTTGTGTGATGACTCTATGACGATTAACTGCCTCTTTTAGACAGATACCTTATTAACAGACAATAAAAACGTAGATATCTAGGGATATATTCGAGTAAAGAGGCGATCAGGATTAATAAACAACAAAAATACCAGCATAAATAGACAAGGACAAAGTTCTCAAGTGCGGGTGCGAAAAGAAAGCGACCCGGATACGAAAATAGTTAGTACAAACAACATAGGGCGTGGACGTGCGTAAGGATATTCGAGTAAACAGTACATACAGATACGAAAATAAAACCAACAAAACAAACATAGAAAAATCAGACACACCACCCAAGTGCGTATGAATATTCGAGTAACGAGTACTTCCGAATACATAGCACAACAATGACACATGGGTGACCTTAATCCGGCTTGGGCTATACTGTTTTTCTTGCTCCCAAATATTTAGGCATTGAGCGTACCTGATGAAAGTTATTCCAGAAACGCGTCGTGCGCACTAAATTTGATATCTACGTTTCCATTGAAATATAACATCCTTTGTCCTATTACAACAATGTTTTATTACTATCAAACTATTAGATCGTAAAAACAAAACTTTCATTCTTGACGAGTAAAATGAGGTAAATCTAAGACAACGTTCCCCTCTTGATTATTTGATTTCCAACGGTAATACAGATATAAACATTTATTTCAAAGCATGCAGTGACCGGGAACCTAACCCTAACCATATTCAAACAGATTTTGTGGTGACTGTAATAGAACAAATGAAAGAACTTTCAAAGTAACATATGAAGTGTAAAATTACTCTCGTTTTTATCTTAACATGACAGATGTAGTATGCCTTAGATGTTTCTCATCTTGTAGAAATTCAGTAAGTAAACTGAGGGTAGGTAATTATATTATATCTTTGCTACTCTTGGAAAACCATAATATATTTGTAATGGAAAGGAAACTGCATTATTTTATATTACTAGGAAATTGATTCTACGAATGACACTACTGTCATCACACTTAGAGCTAACATGGAGCACCTGAGTTCACCCCCGGATGTTAGTGGGGGTCCGTGTTACCCGATCTTTAGTTTTATGTGTAGGTTTTGTAGATCGTTGTTTACTCTATTGACATTTTTCTTTTGGCTATTGTGTTATCTGTTCTTCTTCGATATGCGGATTCTGATTACCCTTTGGTATCTTCAAACTCTTCTTAACTTATACTCTGACGTGTTGATATGTATTGGGGTTTTTTTTTGGGGGGGGGGGGGTGGGGTTCGGTTGTTTTTTTCCTTCATTCTAATCAAATTCAATTTAGACCACAATCATGTTATCCTTATTTGGTTATACTGCTTAACACCACTTTCAACAGCATTTCATTTATATCGTGGTAGTCAGCTTTACTAGTGGAAGAAACCGGAGCACCCGGAGAATAATCCTTATTGATGTTTCAAAATAAAATAAAAACATAAGTAAATATGAGACTGTTTTTTTAATCTCAAGTCAAACGCACCCTTTAGAAAAAATATTAAATTTCCTTTTACCTCCCTTTAAATTTACTAGTCCTGAACCTTGTAACATCTGAAATTTTAAGATTTTCATTACAAGGAAATTAAAACCTCGCACTAAGCTTTAAAAGGAAACGCATAAAACTTTAAATAGATTATTTTCATAATAATTTCCCTATGTGACATCCAAGTTTATTAACCTTTCAGTATTTGGTTAAGATGGAAGTGTTATATTTACATCGAGTATTTTACTTACTCTGTGGACTTGTATATTTAACTAAGTCAAAACATTGTTTTATGAAGGAGTCATCTGACTGTCTTTTTAAGGCTAAGCGTGTTATATGTCGTCATATGTCTTATATTCCTAAGCTTCCACCTGGTACCTTAATCTTACAGCTTGTCGATTGCCATTTTCCGTATATTACAAGGGAAACTTTCAGTAATGTTTCATCAGTACCACTAGAATCTTTAATATTGAAAAATAATTCCATGGAAACTATTGAACAGGATGCCTTCTCAGATTTCAACTTTCTTAGACAGTTAGAAATAAGTTACGAGAAAAAATTGAATAAGACCGATTTAAACAGATCGTTTAAAAGCTTGAATGTTACCAACCTGGAGGTTTTAAGGTTTGAACAAAACAATTGGACAATACTACCACGTCATATGTTTCAACATTTATCAGGAGCCAATCTGATATATATATCTCTCAATTACAATAATTTGAAGAAACTTTATTTCAATATATTCAGACCGCTTAGTGGATTAAAGAGACTTTCTTGTAGAGAAAACGCAATTGCTTATATGAATGTAAGTACATTTCACACATTGCAACATCTAGATCTTTCCGAAAATAACATCTACGTCATGCCTACGTTTTGTGACGTCATCAATAACAAAAGTGCTGTTCCACTACTGAGGAACTTATCGCTGTTTAACAATGCTATTCGAGACATTTCGATTCGTTCATTCAAATGCTTGGAAAATTTAGAATCACTCATTTTGGATGGAAATCGCATTAGAACGTTAGATAATAATGTTTTTTCCACTTTGATTAAATTAAATACATTGTCGTTGAGTAAATTATTACAACTTAAGAACATAAATAGTAGAGCATTCAACAGTTCATCTTTACAAAAATTAATATTTAACGAAAATAGATATCGTTTTGATAAAAAGATTCATTACGATTCTAAAGAAATTGAAATTTTTCATTTTTTACCAAATATAAGGGAACTTCACCTGGCCAAAAACTATTTACCTAAAGATGATAACATTCTTCGTCAAATGTTTGAACATCTTACAAATTTAAGAAAAATTAACCTTCATTCAACATATATCAGCCTGGTACCAGAGGTACTTAACACACTCCCGCATATAAACTCGATAATTTTACAAGGAAACAAAATAGACCGATGGAATGCATCAACATTTGAAAATATGACGTCACTGAGAAAATTAAATATTGCTGGAAATACCATTCATATAATAAACAAAACATCTTTCCCCATGAGTTTGTTGAATGGTTTGGAAACATTTGACCTTTCGACTAACCCTTATTGGTGTACCTGTGATCAAAAATGGTTTCTAGATACAATAAGATTAGCAAATTTGACAAAGAAGATGACATCCGAATGGCCCAGATATTATACTTGTTCCTATCCCGAACGTCTGCGGTTTACCATGTTGTCAAACTACAATCCGACCGATTCAGACTGCACACCGTGGAACGTCATATCTTTCATCATTATAACGGTGTCGTCTGCCGTGTTGGTTATATTTGTTGTGGTCATAGTGCTGTTTAGATGTCAAATTAATATCAAAAACGTGTTATACTTCGTTCGTGTATACCGACAGGCGACAAAAGGATATCTTAGATTAGATTCATCAGACGAGTTTGAATTTGACGCCTTTGTTGTTTATTGTGACGCTGATCGTCAGTGGGTTCATAATGTCTTGTTAAAGAAATTAGAGAGTTCTAATTTGAATATATGCATTCACCATCGAGATTTTGATGTCGGAGAACATATTACCAACAATATAGAGAAATATATGAGCAAATGTTGGAAAATAATAGTTGTTATGTCAAATCAATTCGCTGAAAGTGAATGGTGCCAATGGGAAATTGACCTTGTCCAAGAACGGAGGCGACGACAGGGAAAGAAAGCATTAGTCCTAATCATGTATCGTCAGATAGACTCGCGACATATGACTAGTTCTCTGCGAACATTACTAGGTACAACACCGCATCTCTCTTATAAAGAAGGAATTGGGGAAACTCTTTTTTGGAATACAGTTATCAGGGATGTGAGCAAACCACTAAATTACCCACCAGTAGCTGTTTTATAACCTATTACGTATTTTTGTTAGAACAAATAATTAAAAATAACAACATGTACATCATAAAGCGAGAATACTGAATAGTCTCAGACATTTGAATTTCTCTCACTTTGATTTTTACCACATTCTCCAGTGTAACATTTGTAAGCACTTTTTTTAATTTATTCTTTATTTGATATTTCCTAATCAAACAATCATTGAACAATAATATTTGTGTTTCTTTATTATTGTATTGTGATAATATTTGATTGGCATGCTCCATATATGGGCACCATGATTGGTTTAAGCAAAGTTGTCTTGTCTGTGAATTTTCATTTTTGAAATTTCTAATACGTGAAAAACTTACCACCGACAGAAATCCATACATATAAAGTTTTACTTTTGTATACAACTTATAGAAGATCTGAAATACACAAGGTAAGGGATCATATAATGAAGGCCAAATTCGACTTCGGACTTTACCACTTTTCCGTTCTGGAGTTATATGGTCCTTGATATGGCGGAAATACAAATTATGCAAATTTCTCAGGTTTCTGTCAATAACTTTACCTACATTGTGTACCTTTTATCATATCATTTGAAATTTATATACATTAAATCCTACATGTTTGACAATTTTTCAAACCAGTCACGACCATTTATTATTTTGTATCATCATTTTGTTCTTCTACTTTCTCCTTTAATTTCTTGGATCCCAAAGTATGTACCAAGAGTAATACGACGGGAACCACTTGTGGAGCAGGAGCTACTTAACCTTCCGGAGCACCAGAGATCACCCTCAGTTTTAAGTGGGGTTCGTGTTGCTCGATATTTATATTTAGTGTTTTGTATTTTATTGTTTGTCCTTTCGTCTTTTTCGTCGTTGTATTGTCTTAATGTTTTTTTCTCAGCACCTCCATTCTGAGTCTATATATAGAAAAACATGTAGGAAGAGTGCAATAAAATTCTGAATATTGAATAATGTTACGAATATAGTTAACGTAGCATGACGGTAGACTTGCTTTGTTACCTAAATCTGTACTTGTTACGACCGGTCATGCATCCCTGCTTAGTGGTAACCTCACAGAGAGACTCCCCAAGTTTATAACAATAAATGTCTACCAATTTCCAATAATTCTGAAAATCTAACATAAAAAGCATGGTGTAATTTAATGATTGTATTAAAACGTAGATACAATGTATCAAATTTAGTGTGCATGACACGTTTCTGGAATAACTTTCATCTGGTATCCTCAAAGACAAAATATTTGAAAACCAATTAACTGAAAAATCTTTAGGAGCAAGTAATCCGAAGAACCTAAACAAGGTAGCCAAAATCTGGGAGTAAGAAAACCGAAGGACCTAAACAGGGTAGCCAAAATCTGGGAGTAAAAAAACCGAAGGACCTAAACAGGGTAGCCAAAATCTGGGAGTAAGAAACCCGAAGGACCTAAACAGGGTAGCCAAAATCTGGGAGCAAGAAAACCGAAGGACCTAAAACAGGGTAGCCAAAATCTGGGAGTAAGAAAACCGAAGGACCTAAACAGGGTAGCCAAAATCTGGGAGCAAGAAAACCGAAGGACCTAAACAGGGTAGCCAAAATCTGGGAGTAAGAAAACCGAAGGACCTAAACAGGGTAGCCAAAATCTGGGAGTAAGAAAACCGAAGGACCTAAACAGGGTAGCCAAAATCTGGGAGTAAGAAAACCGAAGGACCTAAACAGGGTAGCCAAAATCTGGGAGTAAGAAAACCGAAGGACCTAACAGGGTAGCCAAAATCTAGGAGTAAGAAAACCGAAGGACCTAAACAGGGTAGCCAAAATCTGGGAGTAAGAAAACAGAAGGACCTAAACAGGGTAGCCAAAATCTGGGAGCAAGAAAACCGAAGGACCTAAACAGGGTAGCCACAATCTGGGAGTAAGAAAACCGAAGGACCTAAACAGGGTAGCCAAAATCTGGGAGTAAGAAAACCGAAGGACCTAAACAGGGTAGCCAAAATCTAGGAGTAAGAAAACCGAAAGACCTAAACAGGGTAGCCAAAATCTGGGAGTAAGAAAACCGAAGGACCTAAACAGGGTAGCCAAAATCTGGGAGTAAGAAAACCAAAGGACCTAAACAGGGTAGCCAAAATCTGGGAGCAAGAAAACCGAAGGACCTAAACAGGGTAGCCAAAATCTGGGAGTAAGAAAACCGAAGGACCTAGACAGGGTAGCCAAAATCTGGGAGTAAGAAAACCGAAGGACCTAAACAGGGTAGCCAAAATCTGGGAGCAAGAAAACCGAAGGACCTAAAAAGGGTAGCCAAAATCTGGGAGTAAGAAAACCGAAGGACCTAAACAGGGTAGCCAAAATCTGGGAGTAAGAAAACCGAAGGACCTAAACAGGGTAGCCAAAATCTGGGAGTAAGAAAACCGACGGACCTAAACAGGATAGCCACAATCTGGGAGCAAGAAAACCGAAGGACCTAAACAGGGTAGCCAAAATCTGGGAGTAAGAAACCCGAAAGACCTAAACAGGGTAGCCAAATTATGGGAGTAAGACTAGAGGCTCAGGTCAGCCTGTTATGCTCACCTGACATAAATAAGCCCTCTTAAGAATGTCTGCATGCCGAATACATCTAAGTTACTATCAAATCCCATAGGGTTCTATGTTAAAACTATGTCTGCGACAGCCATCTTGGATGGAGGTCGTGGTCACCGGACACAATTTTGAAAGTATACTACCCAAAGACCATCCATGCCATGTTTGCTTTAAATTGGCTGACTGGTTTCAGAGGAGAAGACTTTTAAACAAAATTACCATAGGGTCCTATGTTAAAACTATGTCCGCTGACGACGGGCATTTTGGACCGAGTTCGGGGTCACTGAACACAATTTTGGAAGTTGACCACCTAAGGAACATGTGTTTCCTATATTGGCTTACCGGTTTCAGAGGAGAAGATTTTAAAACATTTTTCCAATAGGGTCCTATGTTAAAACTATGTCCGCTAAAGGCCGCCATCTTGGATGGAGGTCAGGGTCACCAGACACAATTTTGAAAATTGACCAATTAAGGACCATCCATGCCATGTTTGCTTTAAATTGGCTTACTGGAATCAGAGGAGAAGATTTTTAAACATATTTCCCATAGAGTCCTATGTTAAAACTATGTCCGCTGATGGCGGCCATCCTGGATGGCGGTCTGGATCACTGGACATAATTTTGAAAGTTGACCACCTAAGGATCATTCATGCCATGTTTGCTTTAAATTGACTCACTGGTTTCAGAGGAGAAGATTTTTAAACATTTTTCTCATAGGGTCATATGTTAAAACTAAGTCGAGTCATGGTGGCCATCTTGAATTTCCGATAGGCAAACGATTCATAAATTTAGTACAGGACCACCCAATGATCATTCCTACAAAGTCACAATTCAATTGGCTTGGTGGTTTCTCACAACAAGATTTTTAAAATCTAAGCCAATGAGAACACATTATGGACCCTGGCAGCCATGTTGGATTTCAAACCAGCACCAAAAACACAAATCTGGTAGAGAGCCATCCAATGAACATTTGTGGCAAGTTTGGTTCAATTCTGTTCAGTGGTTTCAGAGAGGAAGATTTAAATGTGAAAAGCTAACGGACGGACGGTGGGCGCTTAGCCATGACAAAAGCTCACATGGCCTATGGCCAGGTGACCGAAAAACTGAAGGACCTAAGCAGGGTAGCCAAAATCTGGGAGTAAGACTAGAGGCTCAGGTGAGCCTGTATTGCTCACCTGACATAAATAAGCCCTCTTAAGAATGTCTGCATGCCGTATACATCTAAGTTACTATCAAATCCCATACGGTTCTATGTTAAAACTATGTCTGCGACAGCCATCTTAGATGGAGGTCGTGGTCACGGGACACAATTTTGAAAGTATACTACCCAAGGACCATCCATGCCATGTTTGCTTTAAATTGGCTGACTGGTTTCAGAGGAGAAGACTTTTAAACAAAATTCCCATAGGATCCTATGTTAAAACTATGTCCGCTGACGGTGGGCATTTTGGACCGAGTTCGGGATCACTGAACACAATTGTGGAAGTTGACCACCTAAGGACCATCGATGACATGTTTGCTATATTGGCTTACTGGTTTCAGAGGAGAAGATTTTAAAACATTTTTCCCATAGAGTCCTATGTTAAAACTATGTCCGCTGAAGACGGTCATCTTGGATGGAGGTCAGGGTCACCAGACGCAATTTTGAAAATTGACCAATTAAGGACCATCCAAGCCCTGTTTGCTTTAAATTGGCTTACTGGTTTCAGAGGAGAAGATTTTTAAGCGTATTTCCCATAGGATCCTATGTTAAAACTATGTCCGCTGAGGGCGGCCATCTTGGATGGAGGTCTGGGTCACTGGATATAATTTTGAAAGTTGACAATCTAAGGACCATTCATGCCATGTTTTATTCAAATTGACTTACTAGTTTCAGAGGAGAAGACTTAAACATTTCTCTCGTATGGTCCTATGTTAAAACTATGTCAGCTGACGGCGGGCATTTTGGACCGAGATCGGGGTCACTGAACACAATTTTGGAAGTTGACCACCTAAGGACCATCGATGACATGTTTGCTATATTGGCGTACTGGTTGCAGAGGAGAAGATTTTAAAACATTTTTCCCGTAGGATCCTATGTTAAAACTATGTCCGCTGAAGGCGGTCATCTTGGATGGAGGTCAGGGTCACCAAACACAATTTTGAAAATTGACCAATTAAGGACCATCCATGCCATGTTTGCTTTAAATTGGCTTACTCGTTTCAGAGGAGAAGATTTTTAAATATATTTCCCATAGGGTCCTATGTTAAAACTATGTCGCTGAGGGCGGCCATCTTGGATGGAGATCTGGGTCACTGATATAATTTTGAAAGTTGACCACCTAAGGACCATTCATGCAAAGTTTGCTTTAAATTCACTTACTGGTTTCAGAGAAGAAGACTTTTTAGCATTTAACTAAGTCGAGTCATAGCGGCCATCTTGAATTTCCGATCGGCAATCGATTCATAAATTTAGTACAGGATTACCTAATGATCATTCCTACAAAGTCACAATTCAATTGGCTTGGTGGTTTCTCACAAGATTTTTAAAATTTAAGCCAATGGGAAAACATTATGGACTCTGGCAGCCATGTTGGATTTCAAACCAGCACCAAAAACACAAATCTGGTATAGAACCATCCAATGAACATTTCTGGCAAGTTTGGTTCAATTCTGTTCAGTGGTTTCAGAGAAGAAGATTTAAATGTGAAAAGCTAACGGACAGATGACGGACGACGACAACGAACGCTTAGCCATGACAAAAGCTCACATGGCCTATGGCCAGGTGAGCTAAAAACCGAAGGACCTAAACAGGGTAGCCAAAATATGCTACGGTCACCAATGGTTGAGGGAGGAGAACCTTAGTTTTAATAATTATATCATTTAGGAACTGAAAATTTCAATAAAATTGTATCTAATAAACCATATAATACACTAAATACAGGGCAGTAGAGGTAAAGATACACTGGGGGGCTAATAATCCACCAGTAAACGTATCGATACCCTGGGGGGTTAATAATCCACCAGTAGAGGTATCGATACCCTAGGGGGCTAATAATCCACCAATAGAGGTATCAATAGCCTGCGGGATTAATAATCCACCAGTAGAGGTATCGATACCATGGAGGGCTAATAATCCACCAATAGAGGTATCGATAGCCTGCGGAATTAATAATCCACCAGTAGAGGTATCGATACCATGGAGGGCTAATAATCCACCAGTAGAGGTATCGATACCCTGAGGGCTAACAATCCACCAGTAGAGGTATCAATACCCTAGGGGTTAATAATCAACCAGTAGAAGTATCGATAACCAAGGGGGATTAATAATCTACCAGTAGATGTATCGATATCCTGGGCGCTAATAATCCACCAGTAGAGGTATCGATAACCTAGGGGATTATTTATCCACCAGTAGAGGTATCGATACCCTGGGGGCTAATAATCCACCAGTAGAGGTATCGATACCCTGGGGGTCTAATAATCCACCAGTAGAGGTATTACTACTCTGGGGGTCAATAATCCACCAGTAGAGGTATCGATACCCTATGGGCTAACAATCCACCAGTAGAGGTATCGATACCCTGGGGGGGCAATAATCCACCAGTAGAGGTATCGATACCAAGGGGGATTAATAATCCACCAGTAGAGGTATCGATACCATAGGGGCTAATGATCCACCAATAGAGGTATCAATACCTGGGGAGGCTAATAATCTACCTGTAGACGTATCGATACCCCGGGGGGCTAATAATCCACCAGTAGAGGTATCGATACCCTGGGGGGCAAATAATCCACCAGTAGAGGTATCGATACCTTGGGGGCTATTAATCCACCAGTAGAGGTATCGATACCCTTAGGGGCTAATAATCCACCAGTAGAGGTATCGATACCCTGGGGGCTAATAATCCACCAGTAGTGGAATCGATACCCTGGGGGACAAATAATCCACCAGTAGTGGAATTGATACCCTGGGGGTTATTTATCCACCAGTAGAGGTATCGATACCCTGGGGGGCTAATAATCCACCAGTAGAGGTATCGATACCCTCGGGGGTTAATAATCCACCAGTAGAGGTATCGATACCCTGGGGGGCTAAAAATCCACCAGTAGACGCATTGATACCCTGGGGGGCTAATAATCTACCATTAGAGGTATCGATACCCTGGGGGGCTAATAATTCACCAGTAGAGGCATCGATCTTGACACTTTCTGTTATTCTTACATTGGTCTGGGTGTTCACAATACATATTTATTTATCATGTCACTTTCTGTTAGGATTGTGTTGGTCTGGGTGTTCACAATACAGATTTATTTATATTGGCACTTTCTGTTATGCTTACATTGGTCTGGGTGTTCACAATACAGATTTATTTATCTTGACACTTTCTGTTATGATTGCGTTGGTCTGGGTGTTCACAATACAGATGTATTTATCTTGGCACTTTATGTTATGCTTACATTGGTCTGGGTGTTCACAATACAGATGTATTTATCTTGGCACTTTATGTTATGCTTACATTGGTCTGGGTGTTCACAATACAGATTTATTTCTCTTGGCACTTTCTGTTATACTTTCATTGGTCTGGGTGTTCACAATACATATTTATTTATCTCTGCACTTTCTGTTATGCTTAGATTGGTCTGGGTGTTCACACTACAGATTTATTTATCTTGACACTTTCTGTTATGCTTACATTGGTCTGGGTGTTCACAATACAGATTTATTTATCATGGCACTTTCTGTTGTGATTGCGTTGGTCTGGGTATTCACAATACAGATGTATTTATCTTGGCACTTTCTGTTAGGCTTGTGTTGGTCTGGGTGTTCCCAATACAGATTTATTTATCATGGCACTTTCTGTTATGCTTGTGTTGGTATGGATGTGGAAAATACTTGTGTTAGAATACTATAACTTTATATCCTAAGGTCACCAAAATGTTTTAATGATGATTGACATAGCATGACTTGTTCATACAACATACCATTATTCCACTACTACATAAACGTTAGAGAATACAGAAATGACAATCAAAACTGTATGTGAACTTTTAAAATGTATTCTCGCAATACAAAAACAACTAACGAACCGACCCTAAGTAATAACAAATCAGACAGACCACAGGTGAACATTTGGCACACTTGAAAGACCTTGAAATATCTAAATATAAACGATTCATGTCACTTGAAAGACCTTGAAACATTTAAATATAAACGCGAATCGAAAGGACGTTGACCGATAAAAATTTGTCGTTTTATTTTTGTTAATTGTTGTCTTATTTGGCTTTCTAAACATTAAAAGTGTAAAAATATATGCCATACCATTTATTTTTTCAACAACACTACTATTGTACAAGTTAGATACATTATTATTGAAACAAACGAATTTGCCCGTATTGGATATAACGGGTTTCTATCTACGCATCTCGGCCTTCACCTGAGTACTCATGCGGAAAAAGAAACCCGTTATATCCAATACCGGTCGCTTCTTTTGTTTCAATAGTACTGATCTTATGCTTATTTCCGTATTCTTTTGTCCATCAAGATTTCAATATCAGATGATGTTCGTTTCGTTTTACAGGTGTTACTAGTGGTACAGAAACTACTTATTTGTCCGAGGTATTTGAGTTTACTCCGGTTTTTAGTCCGGTCCGTGTTGTTTAATTTTTAGTTTTCTGTGTAGTGCTTTGTCAACCATGGTTTGTCTGTTTTTCTTTTGGGCATTGAATTGTTTTTTTTTTTTTTTTTTTTTTTCCCCCAATTAAAATCTTTATTCGAAATCTTTACATTTGTTAGTAAGAGAAACATAAAATACCGAACCTTATCCTGGCCTCGTTAATATTAGTGACATGTATAGTAATTGTGCTAGTCTTTTTAGTACAATAGTAATACAATTAAGATAGATCAATAAATTCAATACGTATTTTGAGAGTTATTTCGTGAGTGTTTCTTATTTTGGTTTATTTATTTACTTCCGATCTACTTTCGTTTTGACCCACGTGTTGGGAGATATGAAAAATCTAAAATGTTGTGGGTTTTTTTTTTGGTTTTTTGTTATTATAAATGGAAATATATTATCAACGGAAATAAAATATAATTTGTTTCCGAAATTAATATATCCGGATAATATTTAAGATTGGAAAAGAGATACATGTACTTGAAATCACTCTCATAGTTTCTATTCAACAACGTATAACTCTAAATTTTAGCAAGGATAAATAATGGTCAAGCTACAGAATCTTCATCGTCACATTACTAAGTGTAAGTATATAGTATATTAGTAGATAAGTCTGATATGCATACAAAAGGAGCGACAACCAACCCCCCCCCCCCCCCCCCCCCCCCCCCACCAAGCATTGAATTGTACGTCCTTCTTTGATTTACGGCTCCTCAATACCCCCTTTAATATCTTCAAGCTTTTCTTAAAATAATATAAACCTTAACAACTTTGTAGATGTTGGAATATACCAGACTGGTCAAGCCGCCTGAACACAGAAATAAAACTAGTTATATCGTCTTGGCATACAAAAAAATGGGTATACCGTCTTATTACAGAAATAAGAATGGATTAGCCATTTGTTCATATAAATCAGATGCCTATGTAATATAGCTACAAGAATTATGGAATATTTGTGTTAAATAATCATTGTGTTCTCCATCAAGAGTGAAGTTGTCATGACAACAAAACAAAGATATATTTATGCGAGACCATGTGTTTGTCACCTTTTAGAAAGATGACAATTTCCCTGAAGAGATGTTTACCTGATGATCCCGATTGCAGTGTTATTATTAATGAACAATAATTTATAATTATCTGTTCATAATTCATTCATAATGTAACATTCATATCGCGGGGAAAGAAGTTAACGATAAGTGTTTTGCTTTCTCATTTTTGGTTATCTGCTAAAATTACATACCGTGTTTCTACTTGGAATATACGATCACGAGCCATGTGGAATTTATATAGACATTTTCCTGTTTTTAGTGAGGTTCGTGTTACTCGATCTTTAGTTTTATATGTATGTTTTGCAGATCGTTGTTTGTCCTTTTGTACTTTTTCTTTTGGCCATTGTGTTGTATGTTCTTCTTCGATATACGGATTCTCATTGCCCCTTTGGTAACTTCAAACTATTCTATATAACTTGATGTTCTTATATTAGAGAAAAAATGAGATTTGATCTCGCCACTATACGATCATACTTGTAGGTTCTAATACAACTTGTACAATCATTTCCATCTCTCTTTAAACAATTTTATCACCTAAATCAGCTTTATATTAAGATACATAATAAAAACGTAGATATCATGTGTAGTGCCAATGACACGTGTCTGGAATAACCTTCATTAGATACACTCAAGTATGTAGATGGGCTACTACCTTTCTCAATATGGCAGCTGCCTTGCCGGTGGGAAATTTATAATATTTGATTTCAGCATACCCAATGTATTTGATTTTTCTGTAGCTAAGGGTGTAGGCCAAGGGTATAGGAGATAACTCTACTTCCATTGTCTTCTAAAATATAAATATGGTCTTCTGTGCGTTTGAAAATCCACCCTCAATTCCAAGTTCTTGGCAACACAGATTGTTTACATTGGATATGGGCAGTTTTAATTAGAAAATGACTCCTTTTTTCTTTTAGCTTTCCGTAGTTGTGCTCCTTGTCTTTTTATATCTTATTGCTGCTAATAACAGAGTATTATTATCATATACTTGTTTCCACAAAATATCATTGAAATATCTCTTTCCAGAAAACATTCCCAGCAAAATATGTTGTAAAAAAATGCCAGGAGTGTAACACATTTTGTGTGACAAACTTTTTTTCCATTTAATTTCAAGTGTTTGTCAAATAAAAAATATTAAATATATAAATCCAGAATATAACATATTATGAAACTATTGTACAATTCCTTTATTTGTAATGAATTAATCAAGTAAATTCACCCTCAAACGACTCCTCCCCCTACCCAACAGACCTGAAATTTTAAAAAAAAAAAAAAAAAAAAGACAAATGCAGTAATTTGGTAATTTGGACATCCACTATGTCAAATATAGGAATTCAAAAGCTTTTTGTTATCATTTTTTGGGTGCCATCCATGAAAAACATAATTTTAAATATTTTAAAAATCCGACGGTAAAAGTTTGTAAAATTTGGTGCAATTATGTCCATATGTATATTCCTTACTGTGACATTTTGTGGTGGTAATTAATCGACAGAATTTGTTTTAATCATATTTTTGATACCAGGGTGGTATTTCAGGGCATCCCCCCTTTTTCCCAATTTAAACTGTTTTGCACATGATTATCTCCAAACAGGATATTCATATATGCTAGATATTTCATAATTATTCAACAATAACACTCCCAAGTGTATTAAAGACCAAATATTCCCTTTCAACCAGAAATAAATTTGTATATCTATTAGAAGCTTTCAGAAACTAGCATTACCATCTGGCGTCAGGTATACCCCCAAAATTGATATATTTAGGATGTGCTATGCAGAAAATGGGACGGTGAAATTTCTTGAAACTTTGGCAGATAATCTATTTACTCATAACTATTCAATGATGCAAATTTTAAAAAAAATGAACTATGGTAAAATGTTAGGGTTTCTCAAGCCTACACCCTTAAGTCGTCAGTCAATTTAAAGGTTTTGTAGAGATACAAGACTTTGAAGTGAACAGTGTAGAATATCGTTGTTACCCTTCGTAGTACATATTTAGATCAATGTTGTGATGATTATTACTGGCCCATGTGTTTTATTGTAATAATCTATGTTCGTTCAATGAATACTGTATTGCATGAAATAAAGCCAAATATATAAATATATGTGAATGGGATAATCATGGACAGTGAAATGTCTATGAAACGTAATAATCACTCAACCGTAAATCCTTCCAGATATTATCACGATTGTACACTGCTCTTACATAACAAAACTTATTTTGAGATAGGGACCGACCATTTAACTTGAAGGGAGGGGGGGTATGGTTTTTTGTTTCGTTCAGAATTTTTTATTCGGACAACACAAAAGTTAGAATTTTTTTTTTCCCAGAATTTAACATTAGGTTATGCGACAAAAATTCTGAATCAGATTATTTTTTTATTCCTCCACCAAAATCAGAATATTTGTTTCAGAATATTTTTTTTAGAAAAAAAACCATAACCCCCTCCCCCCCCCCCCCCCCCTTCAAGTTAAATGGTCGTTCCCTTAGTGATTCTTCTTATGGCGGAAGGAACGCATGATCTTCGCTATTTATAAACCAATGCCATTGTCTTAGTTTCACATCATAATACCCTCTCACAATTTCCGTTCCAGATTACATCTATTACAAGTATTCAAGGAATTTTATTTATTAAAACACTGGGAAAATATTATGTAATTCTGAATATGAATATTAAATCTACTTATTTTGACAATGACAAATACAAAGGATCATGTGAATAATTTGAAATAGGAATAAGAAATTGACCTTGTCGAGGATAATTGTTTTCGGCAGGACATAGAAGTATTGATAATTCATTGTTTGTCGGAGGGTGCATATCTTATTTACTTTATTTGTGTTTGTTTACGTA
Source organism: Bathymodiolus brooksi (assembly GCA_963680875.1). Taxonomy (NCBI): domain Eukaryota; kingdom Metazoa; phylum Mollusca; class Bivalvia; order Mytilida; family Modiolidae; genus Bathymodiolus; species Bathymodiolus brooksi. Next base: position 48,207,703 of record OY804580.1, on the reverse strand, counting down.
TATTGATGTTAAACACATATTGTGTTGTTTTTTGTTTTTGTTTTTTCGACCTGTGTACTCTATCTTACCAGTTTCTGTGGATTGCCCTTTTTGGGTTGCCCTTCGGTACTCTCTAACGTTTATTTATGATCCACTACTAACATACGTGTATGATGCTTTTATTAGATAAAGTATAAAACGTTAGTAATATAATGGAAAACAAAACATACAATACCTTCAGAACAGTTCTAATATATAATAGGACAATCGTAGAAGCTCGATACCCCTCATGCACATATGATTGACTGCACACTTTTCTGACTTGGGATAGGCACAGAAAAAAGTGGCGGGTTTAAACTAGTTTTGCATACCCAAATCTCCCATTTTAGTATAATTAGGCGACTATGTAAGTGTTTTCGTATGTTAGTCAAATTCCTATCCTGACATAGACACAATAAAATTATTTTGCAGACACTACAATGGGTCTAGTCTTCATAGATATTTGGTATTATTTTTATCCCATCGTACCATTGACTGTATGTTTGGGTTGCTACTCTACTGTGTCAGGAATCGTGGTCGACGTGGTCGTGGTCGCATGGTAGTTGGATTTACAATTATCCGTGCAATCAGTGCCGATCACCACTAAAGCTTCAACTCGAATCTCGCTCATGGCGAGGTGTACTCAATACAATACTATGTGATAAAGTTGTCAGTGGTTTTCTCCCAGTACTCTGGTTTCCTCCTGCATAAATGAAATATTGTTGAAGGTGGTGTTAAGCACCATAAACCTAACTGTAACCCCTTAGTTGGCAATCGCAAAAATATGGATAAGAGAATATCAATACACAGTTGTATTATAAATAAAAAGAGTTTGAAGATACCAAAGGGTAATCAGAATCCGTATATCGAAGAAGAACAGACAACACAATGGCCAAAAGAAAAAGTATAAAAGGACAAACAACGATCTACAAAACATACATAAAAAACTAAAGATCTAGTAACACGAACCCGACTAAAAACCGGGGGTGAACTCAGATGCTCCGGAAAGGTAAGCAGTTCCTGCTCAACTAGAAACTATCCAATTTTGGAATTGTTTCCATAGTGTGGTATTTTTTGTTTTTCGTTTTGGAATTGTTTCCATATTGTGGTATTTTTTTTTCATTTTGGAATTGTTTCCATATTGTGGTTTTTTTTTCATTTTGGAATTGTTCCCATAGTGTGATATTTTTTTGTAGCCATTTTGGAATTGTTCCCATAGTGTGGTATTTTTTTTTCATTTTGGAATTGTTCCCATAGTGTGGTATTTTATGTGTGGTCATTTTGGAATTGTTCCCATAGTGTGGAAAAAAATTGTGGCCATTTTGGAATTGTTCCCATAGAGTGGTATTTTTTGTTTTTTCGCCTTGGAATTGGTTCCATATTGTGGAATTTTTTTCTGGCGATTTTGGAATTGTTCCCATAGTGTGGTAATTTTTTTTGTGGCCTTTTTGGAATTGTTCCCATAGTGTGGTATTTTTTGTGTGGCCATTTTGGAATTGTTCCCATAGTGTGGTAATTTTTTTTGTGGCCATTTTGGAATTGTTCCCATAGTGTGGTATTTTTTGTGTGGCCATTTTGGAATTGTTTCCATAGTGTGGTGTTTTTTTGTTTTTCATTTCATTCATCAGGATATTATTTTTAGTCCGCAAGTATTATTCCAATATTTCCTGTGGGAAATAACAATAGGAAATCCGATGAATTTCCTGGGGGGGGGGGAATAACAATAGGAAATCCGATGAACAAACAATACAATGGAGAGCTAGCAATGGTGCCAATAACATTGCTAGTGTTGTGTGATGACTATATGACGATTAACTGCCTCTTTTGGACAGATACCTTATTAACAGACAATAAAAACGTAGATATCTAGGGATATATTCGAGTAAAGAGGCGATCAGGATTAATAAACAACAAAAATACCAGCATAAATAGACAAGGACAAAGTTCTCAAGTGCGGGTGCGAAAAGAAAGCGACCCGGATACGAAAATAATTAGTACAAACAACATAGGGCGTGGACGTGCGTAGGGATATTCGAGTAAACAGTACATACAGATACGAAAATAAAACCAACAGAACAAACAGAAAAATCAGACACACCACCCAAGTGCGTATGAATATTCGAGTAACGAGTACTTCCGAATACATAGAACAACAATGACACATGGGTGACCTTAATCCGGCTTGGGCTATACTGTTTTTCTTGCTCCCAAATATTTAGGCATTGAGCGTACCTGATGAAAGTTATTCCAGAAGCGCGTTGTGCGCACTAAATTTGATATCTACGTTTCCATTGAAACATAACATCCTTTTTCCTATTACAACAATGTTTTATTACTATCAAACTATTAGATGGTAAAAACAAAACTTTCATTCTTGACGAGTAAAATGAGGTAAATCTAAGACAACGTTCCCCTCTTGATTATTTGATTTCCAACGGTAATACAGATATAAACATTTATTTCAAAGCATGCAGTGACCGGGAACCTAACCCTAACCATATTCAAACAGATTTTGTGGTGACTGTAATAGAACAAATGAAAGAACTTTCAAAGTAACATGTGAAGTGTAAAATTACTCTCGTTTTTATCTTAACATGACAGATGTAGTATGCCTTAGATGTTTCTCATCTTGCAGAAATTCAGTAAGTAAACTTAGGGTAGGTAATTATATTATATCTTTGCTACTCTTGGAAAACCATAATATATTTGTAATGGAAAGGAAACTGCATTATTTTATTTTACTAGGAAATTGATTCTACGAATGACACTACTGTCATCACACTTACAGCTAACATGGAGCACCTGAGTTCACCCCCGGATGTTAGTGGGGGTTCGTGTTACTCGATCTTTAGTTTTATGTGTAGGTTTTGTAGATCGTTTTTTGCTCTATTGCCATTTTCCTTTTGGACATTATGTTATCTGTTCTTCTTCGATATGCGGATTCTGATTACCCTTTGGTATCTTCAAACTCTTCTTAACTTATACTCCGACGTGTTGTTATTTATTGAGGTTTTTTTTTTGGGGGGGGGGGGGTTTCGGTTGTTTTTTTCCTTCAATCTAATCAAATTCAATTTAGACCACAATCATGTTATCCTTATTTGGTTATGCTGCTTAACACCAATTTCAACAGCATTTCATTTATATCGTGGCGGTCAGCTTTACTAGTGGAGGAAACCGGAGTACCCATAGAATAATCCTTATTGATGTTTCAAAATAAAATAAAAACATAAGTAAATATGAGACTGTTTTTTTAATCTCAAGACAAACGCACCCTTTGGAAAAAAAAATAAATTTCCTTTTACCTTCCTTTAAATTTACTAGTCCTGAACCTTGTAACATCTGAAATTTTAAGATTATCATTGCAAGGAAATTAAAACCTCGCACTAAGCTTTAAAAGGAAACGCATAAAACTTTAAATAGATTATTTTCACAATAATTTCCCTATGTGACATCCACGTTTATTAACCTTTCAGTATTTGGTTAAGATGGAAGTGTTATATTTACATCGAGTATTTTACTTACTCTGTGGACTTGTATATTTAACTAAGTCAAAACATTGTTTAATGAAGGAGTCATCTGACTGTCTTTTTAAGGCTAAGCGTGTTATATGTCGTCATATGTCTTATATTCCTAAGCTTCCACCTGGTACCTTAATCTTACAGCTTGTCGATTGCCATTTTCCGTATATTACAAGGGAAACTTTCAGTAATGTTTCATCAGTACCACTAGAATCTTTAATATTGAAAAATAATTCCATGGAAACTATTGAACAGGATGTCTTCTCAGATTTCAACTTTCTTAGAAAATTAGAAATAAGTTACGAGAAAAAATTGAATAAGACCGATTTAAACAGATCGTTTAAAAGCTTGAATGTTACCAACCTGGAGGTTTTAAGGTTTGAACAAAACAATTGGACAACACTACCACGTCATATGTTTCAACATTTATCAGGAGCCAATCTGATGTATATATCTCTCAATTACAATAATTTGAAGAAACTTTATTTCAATATATTCAGACCGCTTAGTGGATTAAAGAGACTTTCTTGTAGGGAAAACGCAATTGCTTATGTGAATGTAAGTACATTGCACACATTGCAACATCTAGATCTTTCCGAAAATAACATCTACGTCATGCCTACGTTTTGTGACGTCATCAATAACAAAAGTGCTGTTCCACTACTGAGGAACTTATCGCTGTTTAACAATGCTATTCGAGACATTTCGATTCGTTCATTCAAATGCTTGGAAAATTTAGAATCACTCATTTTGGATGGAAATCGCATTAGAACGTTAGATAATAATGTTTTTTCCACTTTGATTAAATTAAATACATTGTCGTTGTGTAAACTATCACAAATTAGGAACATAAATAGTAGAGCATTCAACAGTTCCTCTTTACAAATATTAAGATTTAAAGAAAATAGATATCATTTTGATAAAAAGATTCATTACGATTCTAAACAAATTGAAATTTTTCATTTTTTACCAAATATAAGGGAACTTCAACTGGCCCAAAACTATTTACCTAACATCTATAACATTCTTCGTCAAATGTTTGAACATCTTACAAATTTAAGAAACATTAACCTTCAATCAACATATATCAACTTGGTACCAGAGGTACTTAACACACTCCCGAATTTAGACTCGATAATTTTACAGGGAAACAAAATAGACCGATGGAATGCATCAACATTTGAAAATATGACGTCACTGAGAAAATTAAATATTGCTGGAAATACCATTCATATAATAAACAAAACATCTTTCCCTATGAGTTTGTTGAATGGTTTGGAAACATTTGACCTTTCGACTAACCCTTATTGGTGTACCTGTGATCAAAAATGGTTTCTAGATACAATAAGATTAACAAATTTGACAAAGAAGATGACATCCGAATGGCCCAGATATTATACTTGTTCCTATCCCGAACGTCTGCGGTTTACCATGTTGTCAAACTACAATCCGACCGATTCAGACTGCACACCGTGGAACGTCATATCTCTCATCATTATAACTGTGTCGTCTGCCGTGTTGGTTATATTTTTTGTGGTCATAGTGCTGTTTAGATGTCAAATTAATATCAAAAACGTGTTATACTTCGTTCGTGTATACCGCCAGGCGACAAAAGGATATCTTAAATTTGATTCATCAGACGAGTTTGAATTTGACGCCTTTGTTGTTTATTGTGACGCTGATCGTCAGTGGGTTCATAATGTCTTGTTAAAGAAATTAGAGAGTTCTAATTTGAATATATGCATTCACCATCGAGATTTTGATGTCGGAGAACATATTACCGACAATATAGAGAAATATATGAGCAAATGTTGGAAAATAATAGTTGTTATGTCAAATCAATTTGCTGAAAGTGAATGGTGCCAATGGGAAATTGACCTTGTCCAAGAACGGAGGCGACGGCAAGGAAAGAAAGCATTAGTTCTAATTATGTATCGTCAGATAGACTCGCGACATATGACTAGTCCTCTGCGAACATTACTAGGTACAACACCGCATCTCTCTTATAAAGAAGGCATTGGCGAAACTCTTTTCTGGAAAACAGTTATCAGGGATGTGAACAAATCACTAAATTACCCACCAGTAGCTGTTTTATAACCTATTTTGTATTTTGGTTAGAACAAATAATTAAAAATGACAACATGTACATCATAAAGCGAGAATACTGAATGGTCGCAGACATTTTAGTTTGTCTCTCTTTGATTTTAAACACATTCTCCAAGTGTAACATTTGTAAGCAATTTTTTTTTCAATTTATTCTTTATTTGATATTTCCTAATCAAACAATCATTGAACAATAATATTTGTGTTTCTTTATTATTTTATTGTGATAATATTTGATTGGCATGCTCCATATATGGGAACCATGATTGGTTTAAGCAAAATTTTCTTGTCTGTGAATTTTCATTTTTCAAATTTCTAATACGTGAAAAACTTACTTTCAGGATCGCAAATGTGCCCATTCATAAATATGATTATGGTGGAGGTACTTTACTATGAGTTAATTAAAATTTTCTATCTATGAAAAGAAAGATTAACAGTTCCTCTAATATCACTAACACGAATAACTACCTCTCACTCCAAGCAAAGACGATATATGCCACGGACAGAAATCCATACATATAAAGTTTTACTTTTGTATACAACTTACAGAAGATCTGAAATACACAAAGTAAGGGATCATATAATGAAGGCCAAATTCGACTTCGGACTTTACCACTTTCTGTTCTGGAGTTATATGGTCCTTGATATGGCGGAAATACAAATTATGATTTCCGTTTAATAACTTGAGTTCCCCTTAAACAATGCATGTAATATCTAAACATGGTAAGGAACTATAAAAGGAATGCCTGGTTTGATTTCGGACTTGCTACTTTTCTCTGTTCTAGTGTTAAACCCTTTGATTTGCCGCAAAATGCAAATTTCTCAGGTTTTTGTCAATAACTTTACCTACAGTTTGTACCTTTAATCATATCATTTGAAATTTATATACATTAAATCCTACATGCTTCACTATTTTTCAAACCAGTCACGACCATTTATTATTTTGTATCATAATTTTGTTCTACTTTCTCCTTTAATTTCTTGGATCCCAAAGTATGTACCAAGAGTAATACGACGGGAACCACTTGTGGAGCAAGAGCTACTTAACCTTCCGGAGCACCTGAGATCACCCTCAGTTTTAAGTGGGGTTCGTGTTGCTCGATATTTATATTTAGTGTTTTGTATTTTATTGTTTGTCCTTTCGTCTTTTACGTCGTTGTATTGTCTTAATGTTTTTTTCTCAGCACCTACATTCTGAGTCTATATATGGAAAAACATATAGGAAGAGTGCGATAAAATTCTGAATATTGTATAATGTTAGGAATATAGTTAACGTAGCATGGCGGTAGACTTGCTTTGTTACCTAAATCTGTACTTGTTACGACTGGTCATGCATCCCTGCTTAGTGGTAACCTCACAGAGAGTGTCTCCAAGTTTATAACAATAAATGTAAGTAATCCGAAGAACCTAAGCAAGGTAGCCAAAATCTGGGAGTAAGAAAACCGAAGGACCTAAACAGGGTAGCCAAAATCTGGGAGTAAGAAAACCGAAGGACCTAAACAGGGTAGCCAAAATCTGGGAGCAAGAAAACCGAAGGACCTAAACAGGGTAGTCAAAATCTGGAAGTAAGAAAACCGAAGGACCTAAACAGGGTAGCCAAAATCTGGGAGTAAGAAAACCGAAGGACCTAAACAGGGTAGCCAAAATCTGGGAGTAAGACTAGAGGCTCAGGTCAGCCTGTTATGCTCACCTGACATAAATAAGCCCTCTTAAGAATGTCTGCATGCCGAATACATCTAAGTTACTATCAAATCCCATAGGGTTCTATGTTAAAACTATGTCTGCGACAGCCATCTTGGATGGAGGTCGTGGTCACCGGACACAATTTTGAAAGTATACTACCCAAAGACCATCCATGCCATGTTTGCTTTAAATTGGCTGACTGGTTTCAGAGGAGAAGACTTTTAAACAATATTCCCATAGTGTCCTATGTTAAAAGTATGTCCGCTGACGGCGGGCATTTTCGACCGAGATCGGGGTCACTGAGCACAATTTTGGAAGTTGACCACCTAAGGAACATGTGTTTCCTATATTGGCTTACCGGTTTCAGAGGAGAAGATTTTAAAACATTTTTCCTATAGGATCCTATGTTAAAACTATGTCCGCTGAAGGCGGCCATCTTGGATGGAGGTCAGGGTCACCAGACACAATTTAGAAAATTGACCAATTAAGGACCATCCATGCCATGTTTGCTTTAAATTGGCTTACTGGATTCAGAGGAGAAGACTTTTAAACATATTTCCCATAGAGTCCTATGTTAAAACTATGTCCGCTGATGGCGGCCATCTTGGATGGAGGTCTGGGTCACTGGATATAATTTTGAAAGTTGACCACCTAAGGATCATTCATGCCATGTTTGCTTTAAATTGACTCACTGGTTTCAGAGGAGAAGATTTTTAAACATTTTTCTCATAGGGCCCTATGTTAAAACTAAGTCGAGTCATGGTGGCAATCTTGAATTTCCGATCGGCAAACGATTCATAAATTTAGTACAGGACCACCCAATGATCATTCCTGCAAAGTCACAATTCAATTGGCTTGGTGGTTTCTCACAACAAGATTTTTAAAATTTAAGCCAATGAGAACACATTATGGACCCTGGCAGCCATTTTGCATTTCAAACCAGCACCAAAAACACAAATCTGGTAGAGAGCCATCCAATGAACATTTCTGGCAAGTTTGGTTCAATTCTGTTTTGTGGTTTCAGAGAAGAAAATTTAAATGTGAAAAGCTAACGGACGGACGATGGACGCTTAGCCATGACAACAACTCACATGGCCTATGTCCAGGTGAGCGAAAAACCGAAGGACCTAAGCAGGGTAGCCAAACTCTGTGAGTAAGACTAGAGGCTCAGGTGAGCCTGTATTGCTCACCTGACATAAATAAGCCCTCTTAAGAATGTCTGCATGCCGTATACATCTAAGTTACTATCAAATCCCATAGGGTTCTATGTTAAAACTATGTCTGTGACAGCCATCTTAGATGGAGGTTGTGGTCACCGGACACAATTTTGAAAGTATACTACCCAAGGACCATCCATGCCATGTTTGCTTTAAATTGGCTGACTGGTTTCAGAGGAGAAGATTTTTAAACATATTTCCCATAGGATCCTATGTTAAAACTATGTCCGCTGAGGGCGGCCATCTTGGATGGAGGTATGGGTCACTGGATATAATTTTGAAAGTTGACCATCTAAGGACCATTCGTGCCATGTTTTCTTTAAATTGACTTACTAGTTTCAGAGGAGAAGACTTTTAAACATTTTCCCATAGGGTCCTATGTTAAAACTATGTCAGCTGACGGCGGGCATTTTGGATGGAGGTCAGGGTCACCAGACACAACTTTGAAAATTGACCAATTAGGGACCATCCATGCCATGTTTGCTTTAAATTGGCTTACTCGTTTCAGAGGAGAAGATTTTTAAACATATTTCCTATAGGGTCCTATGTTAAAACTATGTCGCTGAGGACGGCCATCTTGGATGGAGGTCTGGGTCACTGATATCATTTTGAAAGTTGACCACCTAAGGACCATTCATGCCATGTTTGCTTTAAATTTCAGAGAAGAAGACTTTTAAGCATTTTCCCCATAGGGTCATATGTTAAAACTAAGTCGAGTCATAGCGGCCATCTTGAATTTCCGATCGGCAATCGATTCATAAATTTAGTACAGGATTACCTAATGATCATTCCTACAAAGTCACAATTCAATTGGCTTGGTGGTTTCTCACAAGATTTTTAAAATTTAAGCCAATGGGAGCACATTATGGACCCTGGCAGCCATGTTGGATTTCAAACCAGCACCAAAAACACAAATCTGGTAGAGAACCATCCAATGAACATTTCTGGCAAGTTTGGTTCAATTCTGTTCAGTGGTTTCAGAGAAGAAGATTTAAATGTGAAAAGCTAACGGACAGACGAAGGATGACGACAACGGACGCTTAGCCATGACAAAAGCTCACATGGCCTTTGGCCAGGTGAGCTAAAAACCGAAGGACCTAAACAGGGTAGCCAAAATATGCTACGGTCACCAATGGTTGAGGGAGGAGAACCTTAGTTTTAATAATTATATCTTTTAGGAACTGAAAATTTCAATAAAATTGTATCTAATAAACCATATAATAAACTAAATACAGGGCAGTAGAGGTATAGATACCCTGGGGGGCTAATAATCCAACAGTAGAGGTATCGATACCCTGGGGGGTTAATAATCCACCAGTAGATGTATCGATACCCTAGGGGGCTAATAATCCACCAGTAGTGGTATCGATAGCCTGGGGGATTAATAATCCACCAGTAGAGGTATCGATACCATAGAGGGCTAATAATCCACCAGTAGAGGTATCGATACCCTGGGGGAGCTAATAATCCACCAGTAGAGGTATCGATACCCAGGGGGCAAATAATCCATCAGTAGAGGTATCGATACCCTGGGGGGGCTAATAATCCACCAGTAGAGGTATCGATACCCTGGGGGCTAACAATCCACCAGTAGATATCAATACCCTAGGGTCTAATAATCAACCAGTAGAAGTATCGATAACCTGGGGGCTTAATAATCTACCAGTAGATGTATCGATACCCTGGGGGGCTAATAATCCACCAGTAGAGGTATCGATATCCTGGGCGCTAATAATCCACCAGTAGAAGTATCGATAACCTAGGGGATTATTTATCCACCAGTAGAGGTATCGATACCCTGGGGGCTAATAATCCACCAGTAGAGGTATCGATACCCTGGGGGTCTAATAATCCACCAGTAGAGGTATTAATACTCTGGGTGGTCAATCATCCACCAGTAGAGGTATCGATACCCTATGGGCTAAAAATCCACCAGTAAAGGTATCGATACCCTGGGGGTGCAATAATCCACCAGTAGAGGTATCGATTCCCTCGGGGGTTAATAATCCACCAGTAGAGGTATCGATACCCTGGGGGACTAACAATCCACCATTAGAGGCATCGATACCCTGGGGGCTAATAATCTACCAGTAGAGGTATCGATACCCTGGGGGGCTAATAATTCACCAGTAGAGGCATCGATACCTTTGGGTCTAATAATCCACCAGTAGAGGTATCGATACCCTGGGGGGCTAATAATCCACCAGTAGAGGTATCAATACCCTGGGGGGCTAGTAATCCACCAGTAGAGGTATCAATACCCTGGGGGGCTAATAATCCACCCGTAGATGTATCGACCCCCTGAGAGTAATAAACCATATATTAAACTAAGTACAGGGCGGGTGATACCCTGGGGCTAATAATCCACCTGTAGTGGTATCGGTAGCCTGTGGAGCTAACAATCCACCAGTAGATATCAATACCCTAGGGGCTAATAATCAACCAGTAGAAGTATCGATAACCTGGGGGCTTAATAATCTACCAGTAGATGTATCGATACCCTGGGGGGCTAATAATCCACCAGTAGAAGTATCGATAACTTAGGGGATTATTTATCCACCAGTAGAGGTATCGATACCCTGGGGGCTAATAATCCACAAGTAGAGGTATTAATACTCTGGGTGGTCAATCATCCACCAGTAGAGGTATCGATACCCTATGGGCTAAAAATCCACCAGTAAAGGTATCGATACCCTGGGGGTGCAATAATCCACCAGTAGAGGTATCGATTCCCTGGGGGATTAATAATCCACCAGTAGAGGTATCGATACCATAGGGGGCTAATAATCCACCTGTAGAAGTATCGATACCCTGGGGGGCTAATAATCCACCAGTAGAGGTATCGATACCCTGGGGGGCTAATAATCCACCAGTAGAGGTATCGATACCCTGGGGGTATTAATCCACCAGTAGAGGTATCGATACCCTGGGGGGCTAATAATTCACCAGTAGAGGCATCGATACCTTTGGGTCTAATAATCCACCAGTAGAGGTATCGATACCCTGGGGGGCTAATAATCCACCAGTAGAGGTATCAATACCCTGGGGGGCTAGTAATCCACCAGTAGAGGTATCAATACCCTGGGGGGCTAATAATCCACCCGTAGATGTATCGACCCCCTGAGAGTAATAAACCATATATTAAACTAAGTACAGGGCGGGTGATACCCTGGGGCTAATAATCCACCTGTAGTGGTATCGGTAGCCTGTGGAGCTAACAATCCACCAGTAGATATCAATACCCTAGGGGCTAATAATCAACCAGTAGAAGTATCGATAACCTGGGGGCTAAATAATCTACCAGTAGATGTATCGATACCCTGGGGGGCTAATAATCCACCAGTAGAGGTATCGATATCCTGGGAGCTAATAATCCACCAGTAGAAGTATCGATAACTTAGGGGATTATTTATCCACCAGTAGAGGTATCGATACCCTGGGGGCTAATAATCCACCAGTAGAGGTATTAATACTCTGGGTGGTCAATCATCCACCAGTAGAGGTATCGATACCCTATGGGCTAAAAGTTCACCAGTAAAGGTATCGATACCCTGGGGGTGCAATAATCCACCAGTAGAGGTATCGATTCCCTGGGGGATCAATAATCCACCAGTAGAGGTATCGATACCATAGGGGGCTAATGATCCACCAATAGAGGTATCAATACCTGGGGAGGCTAATAATCCACCTGTAGAAGTATCGATACCCTGGGGGGCTAATAATCCACCAGTAAAGGTATCGATACCCTGAGGGGCTAATAATCCACCAGTAGAGGTATCGATACCCTGGGGGTATTAATCCACCAGTAGAGGTATCGATACTCTTAGGGGCTAATAATCCACCAGTAGAGGTATCGATACCCTGGGGGCTAATAATCCACCAGTAGTTGTATCAATACCCTGGGGGATTAATAATCCATCAGTAGAGGTATCGATACACTGGGGGTTAATAATCCACCAGTAGAGGTATCGATACCCTGTGGGGCTAATAATCCACCACTAGAGGTATCTATACCCTGGGGGTTAATAATCCACCAGTAGACGTATCGATACCCTGAGGGCTAATAGTCCACCAGTAGAGGTATCAATACCCTGAGGCGCTAATAATCCACCAGTAGTGGAATCGATACCCTGGGGGGAAAATAATCCACCAGTAGTGGAATTGATACCCTGGGGGATAATTATCCACCAGTAGAGGTATCGATACCCTGGGGGTGCAATAATCCACCAGTAGAGGTATCGATACCCTCGGGGGTTAATAATCCACCAGTAGAGGTATCGATACCCTGGGGGACTAACAATCCACCATTAGAGGCATCGATACCCTGGGGGCTAATAATCTACCAGTAGAGGTATCGATACCCTGGGGGGCTAATAATTCACCAGTAGAGGCATCGATACTTTTGGGTCTATTAATCCACCAGTAGAGGTATCGATACCCTGGGGGGCTAATAATCCACCAGTAGAGGTATCAATACCCTGGGGGGCTAGTAATCCACCAGTAGAGGTATCAATACCATGGGGGGCTAATAATCCACCTGTAGATGTATCGACCCCCTGAGAGTAATAAACCATATATTAAACTAAGTACAGGGCGGGTGATACCCTGGGGCTAATAATCCACCTGTAGAGGTATCGGTAGCCTGTGGAGCTAATAATCCACCAGTAGAGGTATATATCCCCTGAGAGTAATAGAACGTAGATATCAAATTTAGTGCACAAGAAGTGTTTCTGGAATAACCTACATCATGTACGCTAAAAGCCACAATCTGATAAACATGATAGACAAAATCAGCCAAGATTACATAATTATGGTATATTCTATGTTTCAATTATGATTTTAAGAATATATATACACAGTATAGCATAGACGCTACAATAGTGTGTTACTTTTTCTGGTCATGTTCTGGGTGTTCAAAATACAGATTTATTTATTTTGGCACTTTCTGTTAGGCTTGTGGTGGTCTGGGTGTTCACAATACAGATTTATTTATCTTTGCACTTTCTGTTATGCTTACATTGGTCTGGGTGTTCACACTACAGATTTATTTATCTTGGCACTTTCTGTTATGCTTACCATGCTCTGGGTGTTCACAATACAGATTGATTTATCTTGGCACTTTCTGTTATGCTTGTGTTGACCTGGGTATTCACAATACAGATTTATTTATCTTGGCACTTTCTGTTAGGCTTGTGTTGGTCTGGGTGTTCACAATACAGATGTATTTATCTTGGCACTTTACGTTATGCTTACATTGGTTTGGGTGTTCACAATACAGATTTATTTATCTTGGCACTTTCTGTTATGCTTACATTGGTCTGGGTGTTCACAATACAGATTTATTTATCTTGGCACTTTCTGTTATGATTGTGTTGGTCTGGGTGTTCACAATACAGATTTATTTATATTGGCACTTTCTGTTATGCTTACATTGGTCTGGGTGTTCACAATACAGATTTATTTATCTTGACACTTTCTGTTATGCTTACATTGGTCTGGGTGTTCACAATACAGATTTATTTATCTTGGCACTTTCTGTTATACTTACATTGGTCTGGGTGTTCACAATAGAGATTTATTTATCTTTGCACTTTCGTTATGCTTACATTGGTCTGGGTGTTCACAATACAGATTTATTTATCTTGACACTTTCTGATATGCTTACAATGCTCTGGGTGTTCACAATACAGATTTATTTATCTTGACACTTTCTGTTATTCTTACATTGGTCTGGGTGTTCACAATACAGATTTATTTATATTGGCACTTTCTGTTATGCTTACATTGGTCTGGGTGTTCACAATACAGATTTATTTATCTTGACACTTTCTGTTATGCTTACATTGGTCTGGGTGTTCACAATACAGATTTATTTATCATGGCACTTTCTGTTGTGATTGCGTTGGTCTGGGTGTTCACAATACAGATGTATTTATCTTGGCACTTTCTGTTAGGCTTGTGTTGGTCTGGGTGTTCACAATACAGATTTATTTATCATGGCACTTTCTGTTAAGCTTACATTGGTCTGGGTGTTCACAATACAGATTTATTTATCTTGGCACTTTCTGTTATGATTGTGTTGGTCTGGGTGTTCACAATACAGATTTATTTATATTGGCACTTTCTGTTATGCTTACATTGGTCTGGGTGTTCACAATACAGATTTATTTATCTTGACACTTTCTGTTATGCTTACATTGGTCTGGGTGTTCACAATACAGATTTATTTATCTTCGCACTTTCTGTTATACTTACATTGGTCTGGGTGTTCACAATAGAGAATTATTTTTCTTGGCACTTTCTGTTATACTTACATTGGTCTGGGTGTTCACAATAGAGATTTATTTATCTTTGCACTTTCTGTTATGCTTACATTGGTCTGGGTGTTCACAATACAGATTTATTTATCTTGGCACTTTCTGATATGCTTACAATGCTCTGGGTGTTCACAATACAGATTTATTTATCTTGACACTTTCTGTTATTCTTACATTGGTCTGGGTGTTCACAATACAGATTTATTTATATTGGCACTTTCTGTTATGCTTACATTGGTCTGGGTGTTCACAATACAGATTTATTTATCTTGACACTTTCTGTTATGCTTACATTGGTCTGGGTGTTCACAATACAGATTTATTTATCATGGCACTTTCTGTTGTGATTGCGTTGGTCTGGGTGTTCACAATACAGATGTATTTATCTTGGCACTTTCTGTTATGCTTGTGTTGGTCTGGGTGTTCACAATACAGATTTATTTATCATGGCACTTTCTGTTAAGCTTGTGTTGGTCTGGGTGTTCACAATGCAGATTTATTTATCATGGCACTTTCTGTTAGGCTTGTGTTGGTCTGGGTGTTCACAATACAGATTTATTTGTCTTGACACTTTCTGTTATGCTTGTGTTGGTATGGATGTGGAAAATACTTGTGTTAGAATACTATAACTTTATATCACAAGGTCACCAAAATGTTTTAATGATGATTGACATAGCATAACTCGTTCATACAACATACCATTATTCCACTACTACATAAACGTTAGAGAATACAGAAATGACAATCAAAACTGTATGTGAACTTTTAAAATGTATTCTCGCAATATAAAAACAACTAACGAACCGACCCTAAGTAATAACAAATCAGACAGACCACAGGTGAACATTTGGCACACTTGAAAGACCTTGAAATATCTAAATATAAACGATTCATTTCACTTGAAAGACTTTGAAACATTTGAATATAAACGCGAATCGAAAGGACGTTGACCAATAAAATTTGTCGTTTTATTTTTGTTAATTGTTGTCTTATTTGGCTTTCTAAACATTAAAAGTGTAAAAATATATGCCATACCATTTATTTTTTCAACAACACTACTATTGTACAAGTTAGATACATTATTATTGAAACAAAAGAATTTGGCCATATTGGATATAACGGGTTTCTATCTACGCATCTCGGCCTTCACTTGAGTACTCATGCGGAAAAAGAAACCCGTTATATCCAATACCGGTCGCTTCTTTTGTTTCAATAGTACTGATCTTATGCTTATTTCCGTATTCTTTTGTCCATCAAGATTTCAATATCAGATGATGTTCGTTTCGTTTTACAGGTGTTACTAGTGGTACAGAAACTACTTATTTGTCCGAGGTATTTGAGTTTACTCCGGTTTTTAGTCCGGTTCGTGTTGTTTAATTTGTAGTTTTCTGTGTAGTGCTTTGTCGACCATGGTTTGTCTGTTTTTCTTTTGGGCATTGAATTGTTTTTACGACTTCTCACTTTGGCAGTCGTGATCGTGAACGTAAAGTAGTTGGATTTACAATTACTTGTGCAATCAGTGTATATCACCACTAAAGTTTTGTGTTCGAACCCCATTCATGGTCAGGTGTACTCGCTACAACATTATTTTATAAAGTTTGTCAGTGACTTGCGGGTACTCCGGTTTCCTCCAGCAATAAAACTGACCGCCACGATATAACTGAAATATTGTTGAAAGTGGCGTTAAACACCATAAACCAAACCAAACCTATAATAATATCATTTTTATTGGATGTCTGTACATCGGTCTAAGTATCTAATACCGGTATAACAAGTTCGTAGATTTCATGTTTGTATACATCAGACTGGTTATACCGTCTCATCACTGAAAGAAAATCTGTTTATACCGTCTTATCATAGAATTAAGACTGACTTTACCGTCGTATCACAGAAATAAGACTGGCTCTACCGTCGTATCACAGAAATAAGACTGGCTCGATCTACGGTCTTATCACAGACATAAGACTGGTTCTACCGTATTATCACAGACATAAGACTGGCTGTGCCGTCGTATCACAGAAATAAGACTGGCTGTACCGCCGTATCACAGAATTAAGACTGACTGTGCCGTCGTATCACAGAAATAAGACTGACTGTACCGTCGTATCACAGAAATAAGACTGACTGTGCCATCGTATCACAGAAATAAGACTGGCTGTACCGCCGCATCACATAAATAAGATTGGCTATACCGTCGTTTCACAGAAATAAGACTGACTGTACCGTCTTGTCACGTAAATAATACTAGATGTACCGTCTTATCGCAGAAATCAGGCTGACTATACCGTCTTATCACAGAAACAAACTGTATATACCGTCTGATCACAGAAATAATACTGACTACCGTTCTTATCACAGAAATAAGACTGGCTGTA
This sequence comes from Bathymodiolus brooksi, assembly GCA_963680875.1. NCBI lineage: Eukaryota > Metazoa > Mollusca > Bivalvia > Mytilida > Modiolidae > Bathymodiolus > Bathymodiolus brooksi. The sequence continues at coordinate 48,190,472 of OY804580.1, read as the reverse complement.
CCGTCTTGTCGCTGAAAGCAGGTTGACTATACCGTCTTGTCACAGAAATAAGACTGACTGTGCCGTCGTATCACAGAAATAAGACTGGTTATACCGCCGTATTACAGAAATAAGATTGGCTGTACCGTCGTTTCACAGAAATAAGACTGACTGTACCGTCGTATCACAGAAATAAGACTGGCTGTACCGTCTTGTAGCAGAAATTAGGCTGACTATACCGTCTTGTCACAGAAATAATACAGGCTGTACCGTTTTATCGCAGAAATCAGGCTGACTATGCCGTCTTGTCACAGAATGTACCATCTTATCACATAAATAAGACTGGCTGCACCATCTTGTCGCAGAAATCAGGCTGACTATACCGTCTTGTCACAGAAATAAGACTGGGTGTGCCGTCGTATCACAGAAATAAGACTGGCTATACCGCCGTATCACAGAAATAAGATTGGCTGTACCATCGTTTCACAGAAATAAGACTGACTGTACCGTCGTATCACAGAAATAAGACTGGCTGTACCGTCTTATCACAGAAATAATACTGACTGTACCATCTTATCACATAAATAAGACTGGCTGTACCATCTTGTCGCAGAAATCAGTCTGACTATACCGTCTTGTCACAGAAATAAGACTGGCTGTGCCGTCGTATCACAGAAATAAGACTGGCTGTACCGTCGTTTCACAGAAATAATACTGACTGTGCCGTCGTATCACAGAAATAAGACTGACTGTACCGTCGTATCACAGAAATAAGACTGACTGTGCCATCGTATCACAGAAATAAGACTGGCTGTACCGCCGCATCACATAAATAAGATTGGCTATACCGTCGTTTCACAGAAATAAGACTGACTGTACCGTCTTGTCACGTAAATAATACTAGATGTACCGTCTTATCGCAGAAATCAGGCTGACTATACCGTCTTATCACAGAAACAAACTGTATATACCGTCTGATCACAGAAATAATACTGACTACCGTTCTTATCACAGAAATAAGACTGGCTGTACCGTCTTGTCGCTGAAAGCAGGTTGACTATACCGTCTTGTCACAGAAATAAGACTGACTGTGCCGTCGTATCACAGAAATAAGACTGGTTATACCGCCGTATTACAGAAATAAGATTGGCTGTACCGTCGTTTCACAGAAATAAGACTGACTGTACCGTCGTATCACAGAAATAAGACTGGCTGTACCGTCTTGTAGCAGAAATTAGGCTGACTATACCGTCTTGTCACAGAAATAATACAGGCTGTACCGTTTTATCGCAGAAATCAGGCTGACTATGCCGTCTTGTCACAGAATGTACCATCTTATCACATAAATAAGACTGGCTGCACCATCTTGTCGCAGAAATCAGGCTGACTATACCGTCTTGTCACAGAAACAAGACTGGCTGTACCGTCTGATCACAGAAATAGGGCTGGCTGTACCGTTCTGATCACAGAAACAGACTGTATATACCGTCTGATCACAGAAATAATACTGACTACCGTTCTTATCACAGAAATAAGACTGGCTGTACCGTCTTGTCGCTGAAAGCAGGTTGACTATACCGTCTTGTCACAGAAATAAGACTGACTGTGCCGTCGTATCACAGAAATAAGACTGGTTATACCGCCGTATCACAGAAATAAGATTGGCTGTACCGTCGTTTCACAGAAATAAGACTGACTGTACCGTCGTATCACAGAAATAAGACTGGCTGTACCGTCTTGTAGCAGAAATTAGGCTGACTATACCGTCTTGTCACAGAAATAATACAGGCTGTACCGTTTTATCGCAGAAATCAGGCTGACTATGCCGTCTTGTCACAGAATGTACCATCTTATCACATAAATAAGACTGGCTGCACCATCTTGTCGCAGAAATCAGGCTGACTATACCGTCTTGTCACAGAAATAAGACTGGGTGTGCCGTCGTATCACAGAAATAAGACTGGCTATACCGCCGTATCACAGAAATAAGATTGGCTGTACCATCGTTTCACAGAAATAAGACTGACTGTACCGTCGTATCACAGAAATAAGACTGGCTGTACCGTCTTATCACAGAAATAATACTGACTGTACCATCTTATCACATAAATAAGACTGGCTGTACCATCTTGTCGCAGAAATCAGTCTGACTATACCGTCTTGTCACAGAAATAAGACTGGCTGTGCCGTCGTATCACAGAAATAAGACTGGCTGTACCGTCGTTTCACAGAAATAATACTGACTGTGCCGTCGTATCACAGAAATAAGACTGACTGTACCGTCGTATCACAGAAATAAGACTGACTGTGCCATCGTATCACAGAAATAAGACTGGCTGTACCGCCGCATCACATAAATAAGATTGGCTATACCGTCGTTTCACAGAAATAAGACTGACTGTACCGTCTTGTCACGTAAATAATACTAGATGTACCGTCTTATCGCAGAAATCAGGCTGACTATACCGTCTTATCACAGAAACAAACTGTATATACCGTCTGATCACAGAAATAATACTGACTACCGTTCTTATCACAGAAATAAGACTGGCTGTACCGTCTTGTCGCTGAAAGCAGGTTGACTATACCGTCTTGTCACAGAAATAAGACTGACTGTGCCGTCGTATCACAGAAATAAGACTGGTTATACCGCCGTATTACAGAAATAAGATTGGCTGTACCGTCGTTTCACAGAAATAAGACTGACTGTACCGTCGTATCACAGAAATAAGACTGGCTGTACCGTCTTGTAGCAGAAATTAGGCTGACTATACCGTCTTGTCACAGAAATAATACAGGCTGTACCGTTTTATCGCAGAAATCAGGCTGACTATGCCGTCTTGTCACAGAATGTACCATCTTATCACATAAATAAGACTGGCTGCACCATCTTGTCGCAGAAATCAGGCTGACTATACCGTCTTGTCACAGAAACAAGACTGGCTGTACCGTCTGATCACAGAAATAGGGCTGGCTGTACCGTTCTGATCACAGAAACAGACTGTATATACCGTCTGATCACAGAAATAATACTGACTACCGTTCTTATCACAGAAATAAGACTGGCTGTACCGTCTTGTCGCTGAAAGCAGGTTGACTATACCGTCTTGTCACAGAAATAAGACTGACTGTGCCGTCGTATCACAGAAATAAGACTGGTTATACCGCCGTATCACAGAAATAAGATTGGCTGTACCGTCGTTTCACAGAAATAAGACTGACTGTACCGTCGTATCACAGAAATAAGACTGGCTGTACCGTCTTGTCGCAGAAATAATACTGGATGTACCGGTTTATCGCAGAAATCAGGCTGACTATGCCGTCTTGTCACAGAAATAAAAGTGACTGTACCATCTTATCACAGAAATAATACTGACTGTACCATCTTATCACATAAATAAGATTGGCTGTACCATCTTGTCGCATAAATCAGGCTGACTATACCGTCTTGTCACAGAAATAAGACTGACTGTGCCGTCGTATCACAGAAATAAGACTGACTGTACCGTCGTATCACAGAAATAAGACTGACTGTACCGTCGTATCACAGAAATAAGACTGACTGTGCCGTCGTATCACAGAAATAAGACTGGCTGTACCGCCGCATCACATAAATAAGATTGGCTATACCGTCGTTTCACAGAAATAAGACTGACTGTACCGTCTTGTCACGTAAATAATACTGAATGTACCGTCTTATCGCAGAAATCAGGCTGATTATACCGTCTTGTCACAGAAACAAGACTGGCTGTACCGTCTGATCACAGAAATAGGGCTGGCTGTACCGTTCTTATCACAGAAACAGACTGTATATACCGTCTGATCACAGAAATAATACTGACTACCGTTCTTATCACAGAAATAAGACTGGCTGTACCGTCTTGTCGCTGAAAGCTGGTTGACTATACCGTCTTGTCACAGAAATAAGACTGACTGTGCCGTCGTATCACAGAAATAAGACTGGTTATACCGCCGTATCACAGAAATAAGATTGGCTGTACCGTCGTATCACAGAAATAAGACTGGCTGTACCGTCTTGTCGCAGAAATCAGGCTGACTATACCGTCTTGTCACAGAAATAATACTGGATGTACCGTTTTATCGCAGAAATCAGGCTGACTATGCCGTCTTGTCACAGAAATAAGAGTGACTGTACCGTCTTATCACAGAAATAATACTGACTGTACCATCTTATCACATAAATAAGACTGGCTGTGCCGTCGTATCACAGAAATAAGACTGGCTATACCGCCGTATCATAGAAATAAGATTGGCTGTACCATCGTTTCACAGAAATAAGACTGACTGTACCGTCGTATCACAGAAATAAGACTGGCTGTACCGTCTTATCACAGAAATAATACTGACTGTACCATCTTATCGCATAAATAAGACTGGCTGTACCATCTTGTCGCAGAAATCAGGCTGACTATACCGTCTTGTCACAGAAATAAGACTGGCTGTGCCGTCGTATCACAGAAATAAGACTGGCTGTACCGCCGTATCACAGAAATAAGATTGGCTGTACCGTCGTTGCACAGAAATAAGACTGACTGTACCGTCGTATCACAGAAATAAGACTGGCTGTACCGTCTTATCGCAGAAATTAGGCTGACTATACCGTCTTGTCACAGAAATAATACTGGCCTGTACCGTCTTATCACAGAATTAATACTGGCCTGTACCGTCTTATCACAGAAATAAGACTGACTGTACCGTCTGATCACAGAAATAAGACTGGCTGTACCGTCTGATCACAGAAATAGGGCTGGCTGTACCGTTCTTATCACAGAAACAGACTGTATATACCGTCTGATCACAGAAATAATACTGACTACCGTTCTTATCACAGAAATAAGACTGGCTGTACCGTCTTGTCGCTGAAATCAGGCTGACTATACCGTCTTGTCACAGAAATAAGACTGACTATGCCGTCTTATCACATAAATAAGACTGTCTATGCCGTCTTATCACAGAAACAAACTGTCTATACCGTCTTGTCACAGAAATAAGACTGTTTGTACCGTCTTGTCGCAGAAATCAGGCTGACTGTACCTTCTTATCACATAAATAAGACTGGTTGTATCGTCTTATCACAGAAACAGACGGTCTATACTGTCTTATCACAGAAAGCAGACTGGCTGCACCGTCTTATCACAGAAACCAGAATCGTCATACCATCTTAGCACAGAAATAAGACTGACTGTACCTTCTTAACACAGAAATAAGACTGGTTATACCGTCTTAATACAGATGTTCGTTTCGTTTTACAGGTGTTACTAGTGGTACAGACATTACTTATTTGTCCGAGGTATTTGAGTTTACTCCGGTTTTCAGTCTGGTTTGTGTTGTTTAATTTTTAGTTTTCTGTCTTATCGCAGAAATCAGGCTGACTATACCGTCTTGTCACATAAACAAGACTGGCTGTACCGTCTGATCAGAAATAAGACTGACTATGCCGTCCTATCACAGAAATAAGACTGGTTGTATCGTCTTATCACAGAAACAGACGGTCTATACTGTCTTATCACAGAAAGCAGACTGGCTGCACCGTCTTATCACAGAAACCAGAGTAGTCATACCATCTTAGCACAGAAATAAGACTGACTGTACCTTCTTAACACAGAAATAAGACTGGTTATACCGTCTTAATACGGAAATAAGAATTAGCCATTTTGGACATATAAATCATATTTTCCTAACAATTTTTTCACCTAAATCAGATTTACTTTATATTGAAATGCATAATGAAAACGTAGATATCATTTGTACATTCGAATCTGTAGATGAACTGCTACCTTTCTCAATATGGCTGCTGCCTTGCGGGCGGGAAATTCATAATATTTGATTTTAGCATACACAATTTACAATTTTCTGCAGTGTAAGTCGTCAGTCAATTTAAATGTTTTGTAGAGATACAAGACTTTGAAGGGACCTCGGTAAAATTTCGTTGTTACCCTTCTTGGTATAAAAGTATATGTATTGTATAAGGATTTGGGTCAATGGTGTGAGTGATTGTTACCGGCCACCTGTGTTTGACTATAATAATCTGTCCGTCCAATGAATGATTTATCGCGTGTAGCAAAACCAAATTTATTGTACAAGTGAATGTCAATGCTTTTAAAAATTAAAACGTCGAGATAATGGTGGACAGTGAAATTTCTATGAAACGTAATAATCACTCAATCGTATTTAATTCCAGATATTGTTATCACGATTGTACACCGCTCTTACATGAACAACTCTTACTTCCTCTTATGGCGGAAGGAACGCGTGATCTTTGATATTTATAAAACAATGGCCTTGCCTTACTAGTAGTTTCACATGATAATACCCTCTCACAATTTCCGTTCCAGATCACATCTATTACAAGTATTCAAGTTAAAAAAAATTATTAAAACACCGGGAAAATATTATTTTGACAATGACAAATACAAAGGTCATGTGAATAATTTGAAATAGAAATAAGAAATTGGCCTTGTCGAGGATAAGCGAAATCAATCTGCAGAAAGTAGAGGAGGGTGTATGTCTTATTTACAGAACACAGAAGTATTGATAATTCATTGTTTGTGGGAGGGTGTATGGCTTATTTACAAACCATAGAAGTATTGATAATTCATTGTTTGTGGGAGGGTGTATGTCTTATTTACAGAACATAGAAGTATTGATAATTCATTGTTTGTGGGAGGGTGTATGGCTTATTTACAGAACATAGAAGTATTGATAATTCATTGTTTGTGGGAGGGTGTATGTCTTATTTACAGAACATAGAAGTATTGATAATTCATTGTTTGTGGGAGGGTGTATGTCTTATTTACAGAACATAGAAGTATTGATAATTCATTGTTTGTGGGAGGGTGTATGTCTTATTTACAGAACATAGAAGTATTGATAATTCATTGTTTGTGGGAGGGTGTATGTCTTATTTACAGAACATAGAAGTATTGATAATTCATTGTTTGTGGGAGGGTGTATGGCTTATTTACAGAACATAGAAGTATTGATAATTCATTGTTTGTGGGAGGGTGTATGGCTTATTTACAGAACATAGAAGTATTGATAATTCATTGTTTGTGGGAGGGTGTATGTCTTATTTACAGAACATAGAAGTATTGATAATTCATTGTTTGTGGGAGGGTGTATGTCTTATTTACAGAACATAGAAGTATTGATAATTCATTGTTTGTGGGAGGGTGTATGGCTTATTTACAGAACATAGAAGTATTGATAATTCATTGTTTGTGGGAGGGTGTATGTCTTATTTACAGAACATAGAAGTATTGATAATTCATTGTTTGTGGGAGGGTGTATGTCTTATTTACAGAACATAGAAGTATTGATAATTCATTGTTTGTGGGAGGGTGTATGGCTTATTTACAGAACATAGAAGTATTGATAATTCATTGTTTGTGGGAGGGTGTATGGCTTATTTACAGAACATAGAAGTATTGATAATTCATTGTTTGTGGGAGGGTGTATGGCTTATTTACAGAACATAGAAGTATTGATAATTCATTGTTTGTGGGAGGGTGTATGGCTTATTTACAGAACATAGAAGTATTGATAATTCATTGTTTGTGGGAGGGTGTATGGCTTATTTACAGAACATAGAAGTATTGATAATTCATTGTTTGTGGGAGGGTGTATGGCTTATTTACAGAACATAGAAGTATTGATAATTCATTGTTTGTGGGAGGGTGTATGGCTTATTTACAGAACATAGAAGTATTGATAATTCATTGTTTGTGGGAGGGTGTATGGCTTATTTACAGAACATAGAAGTATTGATAATTCATTGTTTGTGGGAGGGTGTATGTCTTATTTACAGAACATAGAAGTATTGATAATTCATTGTTTGTGGGAGGGTGTATGGCTTATTTACAGAACATAGAAGTATTGATAATTCATTGTTTGTGGGAGGGTGTATGGCTTATTTACAGAACATAGAAGTATTGATAATTCATTGTTTGTGGGAGGGTGTATGGCTTATTTACAGAACATAGAAGTATTGATAATTCATTGTTTGTGGGAGGGTGTATGTCTTATTTACAGAACATAGAAGTATTGATAATTCATTGTTTGTGGGAGGGTGTATGGCTTATTTACAGAACATAGAAGTATTGATAATTCATTGTTTGTGGGAGGGTGTATGTCTTATTTACAGAACATAGAAGTATTGATAATTCATTGTTTGTGGGAGGGTGTATGGCTTATTTACAGAACATAGAAGTATTGATAATTCATTGTTTGTGGGAGGGTGTATGGCTTATTTACAGAACATAGAAGTATTGATAATTCATTGTTTGTGGGAGGGTGTATGTCTTATTTACAGAACATAGAAGTATTGATAATTCATTGTTTGTGGGAGGGTGTATGGCTTATTTACAGAACATAGAAGTATTGATAATTCATTGTTTGTGGGAGGGTGTTTGGCTTATTTACAGAACATAGAAGTATTGATAATTCATTGTTTGTGGGAGGGTGTTTGGCTTATTTACAGAACATAGAAGTATTGATAATTCATTGTTTGTGGGAGGGTGTTTGGCTTATTTACAGAACATAGAAGTATTGATAATTCATTGTTTGTGGGAGGGTGTATGGCTTATTTACGTTGTTTGTGTTTGTTTACGCATAGTGGTGTCTAACACATATTGTGTTTTTTCTGTTTTGTTTTTCTTCTTCTTGTGTACCCTGTGTTGCCAGTTTCTGTAGATTGCCTTTTATGGGTTGCCCTTCAGTATTCTCAAACGTTTATTTTTTATACACTACCAACATACATGTATGAGTGAGATATTGTTATTTAAAGCCAATTCAGCAATTTTTCAGCTATATCATAGCAAGAACAAATTAATTTTCAATGAGATGATGATGATGATGATGATGATGATGATGATGATGATCAGGTCCGCTTTGTTCTAGGCCAACACGCTGAGTTGGATTTTTATAGTGCTAGCTTACTGAAACAACAGTCCGCCGGTAGACATGTTGCTCCACTCGGACACATTATTCTGATTCCGAGACAACCAGTCTTTGCTCTTTCTCCTTAGCGCTGCGTACTTAGCGGAGAAGCAACAAATACCAATTTTATAGTCTTTGGTTTGACCCGAGCGTTGCTCGAACCCACGATCTACCGCACTGGAGGCGGGCACGCTAACCATTACGCAACCGATGCCGTTCATATATACATGTATGAAGACGTTATTGGATAAAACATAAAACGTTAGTGTCAAATTGGGTTTAGTGATAAAATAGAAAACAAAACATACCACACCTTCAGAACAGTTCAAATATCTAACCGAAAATCGTAGAAGCATAGGCAAGCTCGATACCCCTAACGCACATGTGCTTGAACGTACACTTTTCGAATAGACACGTTAAAAGTGGCGAGATAAACTATATCGTTGAAAGTGGTGTTAAGCACCATAACCCTAACCTTAATTCCTGAGTCGGTATTCGCAAAAAAATGGATAAGAGAAGATCAAAACACAGTTGTATTATAAATAAAGAGTTTGAAGATACCAATGGGTAATCAGAATCCGTATATCGAAGGACAGACAACACAATGGCAAAATGAAAAAGTATAAAGGGGCAAACAACGTTCTACAAAACATGCATAAAAAACTAAAGATCGAGTAACACGACCCCAACTAAAAACCGGGGGTGAACTCAGATGCTCCGGAAAGATAAGCAGTTCCTGCTCCACTAGTAACCCTCGTCATGTTAATCTAGTTACAAACCCGGTGATAAGTCATGAGTGAGGAAAGGACCGGGAAGTGTTTACGACAAGTGGAATAATATATTAATTGTAAATAAAATACAATTGTAGTTTTGTTAAATTTTGTTGTCCGTCATGTTGGATATTGCTTTTATTTATTTTATACTTCATTGCTTTGCTATTTGAATTTGATCTTCAAACTGATAAGTGTAAAGCACCACTGAACACAATTTTAATACAAAAATAGTATATGGAGCGGTACACCAAGCTAAAAACACAGATAACCTTCACCTATTTAGGGCGTTCAAGGTTTTTTTCTCTAAAAAAAAAACCTCTTACGTCATTTGGGCTTCCCATCTCCTGACATTGAGTGAACCTGATGAAGGTTAAATTCCAGACATGCGCCGTGTGGTCACTATATTTCTACAATTTAATAGTTGTATCTTTGTTAGATTATATCTATTATTAACAAGCAAATCAAATCCTGGTGAAAACAAAGCAAACAAGCGACATACGATATTAAAAACATATTATGCATTCATGTTACGTTTTCAGAAACATGTGTAAAGCATGTTATATCATACATTTTATGTACGTATAAACTATTTATAAACATAAGATTACTGCTGTATTGGAAAGTTGTATATTAACGTTGTACGGTACAACCATGACTATCAACGAGTTTTCTTTTGCCTCTCCGTATAATAATAATAGTTGGGACGTTGCAGTCGTCTCTTTGCTACTTTTGGAATACAATAATAGATTTGTAATGAAAAGGAAACTGTATTATTATAATTTACTAGGAAATGGATTCTACGAATGGCCTTCCTGTTATTACAGTCACAGCTAACACGGAGCACCTGAGTTCACCCCCGGTTTTTAGTGGGGTTCGTGTTACCCGATCGTATGTTTTGTAGATCGTTGATTGCTCTGTTGTCATTTTCCTTTTGGACATAGTGTTGTCTGTTCTTCTTCGATACACGGATTCTGATTACCCCTTTGGTATCTTCAAACTCTTCTTAGCTTATACCCCGATGTGTTGATATTTATTGGGTTTTTTCCAATCTAACCAAATCTAATTTAGATCCCAATGAGTTCATCCTTATTGAGTTAGGGGCTATGGTTATGGTACACAACCCAACTTTCGACAATATTTCAGTTATATCGTGGGGGTCCGCTTTACTAGTGGAGGAAACCGGAGTACCCGGAGAATAATCCTTATTGATGTTTGAAAATAAAATAAAAACAAAAGTAAATATGAAACTGTTTTTTAATCTCATGTCAAACGCCGAGCCCTTTAGAAAAAAAAATTCCTATTACCTCCCTTTAAATTTACTAGTCCTGAAATTTTATGATTTTTAATACAAGGAAATTAAAACCTCGCACTATTTTTTAAAGAGAAACGCTTAAAACTATAAATAGATTATTTCCATAATAATTTCCCTATGCGACATCCAAATTTATTAACATTTCAGTATTTGGTTAAGATGGACGTGTTATATTTACATCGAGTATTTTACTTACTCTGTGGACTTGTATATTTAACTAAGTCAAAACATTGTCCAGTGAAGGAGTCATGTGACTGTTTTATTAAGACTAAGCGTGTTATATGTCGTCATATGTCTTATATTCCTAAGCTTCCACCTGGTACCTTAATCTTACAGCTTGTCGATTGCCATTTCCCGTATATTACAAGGGAAACTTTCAGTAATGTTTCATCAGTACCACTAAAATCTTTAATATTGGAAAAGAATTCCATGGAAACTATTGAACAGGATGCCTTCTCAGATTTCAACTTTCTTAGAAAATTAGAAATAAGTTACGAGACAAAATTGAATAGGACCGATTTAAACAGATCGTTTAAAAGCTTGAATGTTACCAACCTAAAGGTTTTAAAGTTTGAACAAAACAATTGGACAACACTACCACGTGATATGTTTCAACATTTATCAGGAGCCAATCTGAAGTATATCTCTCTCAGTTACAATAATTTGAAGAAACTTTATTTTAATATATTCAGACCGCTTAGTGAATTAAAGAGACTTTCTTGTACAGAAAACGCAATTGCTAATATGAATGTAAGTACATTGCACACATTGCAACATCTAGATCTTTCCGAAAATAACATTTACGTCATGCCTACGTTTTGTGACGTCATCAGTAACAAAAGTGTTGTTCCACTACTGAAGACCTTATCGCTGATTAACAATGTTATTCGAGACATTTCGATTGGTTCATTCATATGCTTGAAAAATTTAGAATCACTCATTTTGGATGGAAATCGCATTAGAACGTTAGATAATAATGTTTTTTCCACTTTGATTAAATTAAATACATTGTCGTTGTGTAAACTGCCACAACTTAAGTGCATAAATAATGTAGCATTCAACAGTTCATCTTTACAAAAATTAAGATTGAACGGAAATAAATATTGGTTTGATAAAAAGATTCATTGCGATTCTAAAGAAATTGAAATTTTTCATTTTTTACCAAATTTAAGGGAACTTCAACTGGCCCAAAACTATTTACCTAAAGACGATAACATTGTTCGTCAAATGTTTGAACATCTTACAAATTTAAGAAAAATTAACCTTCAATCAACATATATCAGCTTGGTACCATGGGTACTTAACACTTTCCCGAATTTAAACTCGATAAATTTACAAGGAAACAAAATAGACCGATGGAATGCATCAACATTTGAAAATATGACGTCACTGAGAAAATTAAATATTGCTGGAAATACCATTCATATAATAAACAAAACATCTTTCCCCATGAGTTTGTTGAATGGTTTGGAAACATTGGACCTTTCGGCTAACCCTTATTGGTGTACCTGTGATCAACAATGGTTTCTAGATACAATAAGATTAATAAATTTGACAACGAAGCTGACATCCCAATGGCCCGGATATTATACTTGTTCCTATCCCGAACGTCTGCAGTTTACCATGTTGTCAAACTACAATCCGACCGATTCAGACTGCACACCGTGGAACGTCATATCTTTCATCATTATAACGGTGTCGTCTGCCGTGTTGGTTATATTTGTTGTGGTCATAGTGCTGTTTAGATGTCAAATTAATATCAAAAACGCGTTATACTTCGTTCGTGTATACCGACAGGCGACAAAAGGATATCTTAGATTAGATTCATCAGACGAGTTTGAATTTGACGCCTTTGTTGTTTATTGTGACGCTGATCGTCAGTGGGTTCATAAAGTATTGTTAAAGAAATTAGAGAGTTCTAATTTGAATATATGCATTCACCATCGAGATTTTGATGTCGGAGAACATATTACCAACAATATAGAGAAATATATGAGCAAATGTTGGAAAATAATAGTTGTTATGTCAAATCAATTCGCTGAAAGTGAATGGTGCCAATGGGAAATTGACCTTGTCCAAGAACGGAGGCGACGACAGGGAAAGAAAGCATTAGTCCTAATCATGTATCGTCAGATAGACTCGCGACATATGACTAGTTCTCTGCGAACATTACTAGGTACAACACCGCATCTCTCTTATAAAGAAGGAATTGGGGAAACTCTTTTTTGGAATACAGTTATCAGGGATGTGAGCAAACCACTAAATTACCCACCAGTAGCTGTTTTATAACCTATTACGTATTTTTGTTAGAACAAATAATTAAAAATAACAACATGTACATCATAAAGCGAGAATACTGAATAGTCTCAGACATTTGAATTTCTCTCACTTTGATTTTTACCACATTCTCCAGTGTAACATTTGTAAGCACTTTTTTTAATTTATTCTTTATTTGATATTTCCTAATCAAACAATCATTGAACAATAATATTTGTGTTTCTTTATTATTGTATTGTGATAATATTTGATTGGCATGCTCCATATATGGGCACCATGATTGGTTTAAGCAAAGTTGTCTTGTCTGTGAATTTTCATTTTTGAAATTTCTAATACGTGAAAAACTTACCACCGACAGAAATCCATACATATAAAGTTTTACTTTTGTATACAACTTATAGAAGATCTGAAATACACAAGGTAAGGGATCATATAATGAAGGTCAAATTCGACTTCGGACTTTACCACTTTTCCGTTCTGGAGTTATATGGTCCTTGATATGGCGGAAATACAAATTATGATTTCCGCTTAATAACTTGAGTTCCCCTTAAACAATTCATGTAATATCTAAACATGGTCAGGAACTATAAAAGGAATGCCTGGTTTGATTTCGGACTTGCTACTTTTCTCTGTTCTAGTGTTAAGCCCTCTGATTTGCCGCAAAATGCAAATTTCTCAGGTTTCTATCAATGACTTTACCTACATTTTGTACCTTTTATCATATCATTTGAAATTTATATACATTAAATCCTACATGTTTGACAATTTTTCAAACCAGTAACGACCATTTATTATTTTGTATCATCATTTTGTTTTTCTACTTTCTTCTTTAATTTCTTGGATCCCAAAGTATGTAACAAGAGTAATACGTCGGGTGCCACTTGTGGAGCAGGAACTACTTACCCTTCCGGAGCACCTGAGATCACCCTCAGTTTTAAGTGGGGTTCGTGTTGCTCGATATTTATATTTAGTGTTTTGTATTTTATTGTTTGTCCTTTCGTCTTTTTCGTCGTTATATTTTCTTAATGTTTTTTTCTCAGCACCTCCATTCTGAGTCTATATATGGAAAAACATATAGGAAGAGTGCAATAAAATTATGAATATTGTATAATGTTACGAATATAGTTAACGTAGCATGACGGTAGACTTGCTTTGTTACCTAAATCTGTACTTGTTTTGACAGGTCATGCATCCCTGCTTAGTGGTAACCTCACAGAGAGACTCCCCAAGTTTATAACAATATATGTCTACCAATTTCCAATAATTCTGAAAATCTAACATAAAAAGCATGGTGTAATTTAATGATTGTATTAAAGCGTAGATACAATGTATCAAATTTAGTGTGCATGACACGTTTCTGGAATAACTTTCATCTGGTACCCTCAAAGACAAAATATTTGAATACCAATTAACTGAAGTCTTTGGGAGCAGGTAAACCGAAGGGCCCAAAGAGGGTAGCCAAAATCTGCTACGGTCACCAATGTATGAGGGAGGAGAACCTTAGTTTTAATAATTATATCATTTAGGAACTGAAAATTTCGATAAAAATGAATTTAATAAACCATAGCACTGAGTACAGGGCGGGTGATACTATGGGGGCTAATAATCCACAAGTAGAAGTATCGACCCCATGAGAGTAATAAAACGTAGATATCAAAATCAGCCAAGATTACCTAATGATTGTATATACTATGTTGCATTTGTGATTTTAAGAATATATATACACAGTATAGCATAGACACTACAATATTGTGTTACTTTTTCTGATCACGGTCTGGGTGTTCACAATACAGATTTATTTATCTTGGCACTTTCTGTTATGCTCACATTAGTCTGGGTGTTCACATTACAGATTTATTTATCTTGGCACTTTCTGTTATGCTTACATTGGTCTGGGTGTTCACAATACAGATTTATTTATCTTGGCACTTTCTGTTATGCTCACATTAGTCTGGGTGTTCACATTACAGATTTATTTATCTTGGCACTTTCTGTTATGCTTACATTGGTCTGGGTGTTCACAATACAGATTTATTTATCTTGGCACTTTCTGTTATGCTTGTGTTGGTCTGGGTGTTCACAATACAGATTTATTTATCTTGGCACTTTGTTAGGCTTGTGTTGGTCTGGGTGTTCACAATACAGAATTATTTATCTTGGCACTTTGTTAGGCTTGTGTTGGTCTGGGTGTTCACAATACAGAATTATTTATCTTGACACTTTCTGTTATGCTTGTGTTGATCTCGGTGTTCACAATACAGATTTATTTTTCTTGGCACTTTCTGTTATGCTTACATTGGTCTGGGTGTTCACAATACAGATTTATGTATCTTGGCACTTTCTGTTATGCTTACATTGGTCTGGGTGTTCACACTACAGATTCACTCCTTAAGGTCTTTTTTTGTCTTTCTATTCTCTCTTTCATTGTTTCTTTTTTTCTCTCTTGTGCACTTCTATTTCACCACTTAGTTCTTCCATCTATTTGAAAAATTTTAACATTTATATCTATTCAGAATAACATTATTCTTTATAATTTAAAATTTGATATTGTATAAACTTCGAGATCAGCTTGATTATTGTAAAGAGATATACCGGGGAAACGAATTAATATAAGTTTTTCTAAACTTGTTTTCGAATCTCTTTAATTATTTGTATTGGTTCATATTGAAATTTATCATATTGTACTATATTTATTAATTAATAAAATATGCTTAAACTAATACAGATTTATTTATCATGGCACTTTCTGTTATGCTTGTGTTGGTCTGGGTGTTCACAATACAGATTTATTTACCTTGGCACTTTCTGTTATGCTTACATTGGTCTGGGTGTTCACAATACAGATTTATTTATCTTGGCACTTTCTATTATGCTTGTGTTGGTCTGGGTGTTCACAATACAGATTTATTTATCTTGGCACTTTCTGTTATGCTTGTGTTGGTCTGGGTGTTCACAATACAGATTTATTTATCTTGGCACTTTCTATTATGCTTGTGTTGGTCTGGGTGTTCACAATACAGATTTATTTATCTTGGCACTTTCTATTATGCTTGTGTTGGTCTGGGTGTTCACAATACAGATTTATTTATCATGGCACTTTCTGTTATGCTTGTGTTGGTCTGGGTGTTCACAATACAGATATATTTATCTTGGCACTTTCTGTTATGTTTGTGCTGGTCTGGGTGTTCAAAATACAGATTTATTTATCTTGGCACTTTATGTTAGGCTTGTGTTGGTCTGGGTGTTCACAATACAGATTTATTTATCTTGGCACTTTCTGTTATGCTTGTGTTGGTCTGGGTGTTCAAAATACAGATTTATTTATCTTGGCACTTTCTGTTATGCTTGTGTTGGTCTGGGTGTTCACAATACAGATTTATTTATCTTGGCACTTTCTGTTATGCTTGTGTTGGTCTGGGTGTTCACAATACAGATTTATTTATCTTGGCACTTTCTGTTATGTTTGTGTTGCTATGGATGTGGCAAATATGTGTTAGAATACTATAACTTTATGTCCCTTTTAAGTACTAACAATATAAGATCACCAAAATGTTCTACTGATGATTGACATAGCATGACACATTCATACAACATACCATTATTGCACTACTACATAATAAGGGTAATAACAAAATTACCGAACTCCGAACAATCTTACAAAGGGAAAGTCAAAACTCATAATTATATAAAGAGACAAAATCAGTCAACAACCAGAAAACTGTGAAAACCGTAATGACCCTGACTTGGTACAGGCATTTCTAAAGAAATGGTGGGTTGAATCAGATTTTAAGGCGCCAAACCTCCCGCTCTCATTACGGTTCAAAGGTTGCGGCTGTCACTGTAACAGTATTTAAAAACGTTAGAGAATACAGAAATGGTAATCAAAAATGGCCAATCATGAGAAACCGGCAACACAGGACACACAAGACGAAGACAAACAAAACAAAAACACAACATTTGTGATTTCGTAGATTTTGCAATGAACCAGAATTAAGACAGATGTCCATATTCAATATAATATTATTTTATTTACATTATTTACAGCATAAATGTATCATTATCATATAACAACAATATCAAATATTAAATCCCCAATTTAAATGAGGAACACAGGCAAAGCTTAAAGTATGTTTGTTGTAAACGGAAATATTTATATACCAGAGATAAAATCTCAGAAAATGAACTCTTTCTTAGAATAATTTGTTGGAGCAATCCACATCTAAATTTGAAATAACGAGGAGTATATCAATTGATTTATTCCTGAATATTTGTCTGAAATTTTATAGCACAAGAGAAATATTTTTATTTCATCTTCTATAGGATTTATAGATAATTGATTATAAGTGAGGAAATAGGGGCTATCGGTTATTGTGTTTAATGCCACTTTCAACAATATTTCAGTTATATCATTGCGGTCAGATTTATTGGTGGAGGAAACCAGAGGACCAGGAGAAAACTTCCGACCTGCCGCAAGTCACTGATAAACTTTATCACATGTTATACTGAGTAAACTTCGCCTGAGCTGGATCCGAACTCACAACATTAGTGGTTGCACTGATTGCATAGGTAGTTATAAACCCACCTACCATATGATCACAACAGCCCCAGTGAGGAAATGGGTTTAAAATCTTTTTTAGGAAGTGGTTACTTTTCTGCAGAGGAAACAAGAAAACTAATTTGATTTTGTCTAATTGTAAAGATAAGACAAAGATTTTCAACTAGAACAAATGTTGTAGTCCTATAATACAGAACAATTAGCCTTCTACTATACTTTGAGTATCAATTTTTATAGCATTGTTTCTTAAAAAAACTAAAATTCTCAAGATTTTGAAAATCTCAGCTTTCTTGGATAAAATTTGAAACTGATTTCTTATAACTTGTTTTCCCATTTTGCCTTTTTCAATAATTTTGGCTGCAACCACACTTAATCTGTCAAAATGAACATATTATATTGTAAAAAATTATATGCATTTTTCTTCTTTCTGACAAAATGAACTACACTCACACATGTTAAGCTAACAATTTTTTGGGGGTTTTGCGATGGACAACATTAATATAATATTGTTATGCTATCAGGACTCTCACATAGTCTCTGAAGTTGTATTTGAAAAAAAACGTCCCTATCAGAAAATTTAATCTGTGATAT
Organism: Bathymodiolus brooksi; assembly: GCA_963680875.1. Classification (NCBI taxonomy): domain Eukaryota; kingdom Metazoa; phylum Mollusca; class Bivalvia; order Mytilida; family Modiolidae; genus Bathymodiolus; species Bathymodiolus brooksi. The sequence goes on along the minus strand of OY804580.1, from coordinate 48,172,027 downwards.
ACATTTCCTAGATTTTATGCAAAAAAAGAATATTTCTTCTATTGCAAAGGTTTTAATCTTAAGGTGTAACTTTTGTGTTATTTTCTCTAAATCCAGTGTTTTTGCCTTGGACTCTTGAACACTTGACTAAGAATTTCAAACTCTTATTCCATAATCGTGTACATGGTATGCTAAATATAATGTTCTGACTGACTGTTTTTAAAAGCATGAGCATGAATTTTGTACTCTAGAGCATTTTATGAAAGCAAGGCAAGATTTTGGAGTACAAATATAAAACTTGCAATCAAAGGTTTTACAAATCATGCAAAAATTAGTTGTCGCCCTCTAATATATGATCACTCCCACTATAGACTACCCCTCTTATCAGGCCAGACTTCAAATGCACTTAGACAGTTATTACTAGTTGTTTCTACCAAATAAGCCTTTATCTTATATAAGGGTAATAACAAAATTACCGAACTCCGAGCAATCTTACAAAGGGAAAGTCAAAACTCATAATTATATAAACAGACAAAATCAGTCAACAACCGGAAAACTGTGAAAACCGTAATGATCCTGACTTGGTACAGGCATTTCTAAAGAAATGGTGGGTTTAATCAGATTTTAAAGCGCCAAATCTCCCGCTCTCATTACGGTTCAAAGGCTCCGGCTGTCACTATAACAGTATTTAAATACAGGAACAAAATAGGTAAAATAGTTGTCAAAACAGTACCCATATTCAGTGAATGTAAATGTCAAAAACACTTTCACGTCACATATTGATAAAAAAAATATTTTTGACATTTTTTTTTACTTCTTTATCTTTATACATTTTCACTATATAAGTGAGGCCATTCCTCTTAAATGGCTACTTTTTCATTTGAAAAAGGGATGGCCTTATAATAAGGGGATTACTGTACAAAGCAACAAACTAATATTTCTTTTCAAATATCGGATGAAATAAATTTAAAAAACATGGTGAATATTAATAAAAATTCTTCAAACCATTGAAAAATAGACAATGACAATGAGTGAAAAACATACTAATGGCAAGAGCTGTGTCCACAGCATCATATTGTGGACATGTAACCTTTGTCTCAGTAGATGATAATCATGCTATACGGTCAATAAATCTTTAAATAACAACAAGGGTACTTTTAAAACAAAATAGGGTTTTAATCAAATCTGGAACCAGGAAATGGACCAGGATCCAGTACATAAAATAAAGACCTGAACCAAGTACATAAAATCTGGAATCTGATCCACTTACATAAAATCCAGACCAGTCCCAGTACATAAATTAGGAGATAACTGTATTGTATTTGAAAATTTCACAGCATCAATTGCAGATTTGATCGTCGCAAATTGAATTTACTGGCAACGAGTTAGTGGAGCCAGTAAACGGATATTTGTGACAACTAAATCGACAATTGATGCCGTGAAATTTTCAAATACAATACAGTTATCTCCATTCTAATGCAATACTGAACATAAAAATGTATTCTTGCATATCCCTGTGTCTAAAAATCACACAAATTAAAATTCTGTGAAATTTTGTTGACGACGTTGGCACATAAACATGACATCATATGAATACTTCCAGTTTAAAACGTAAAGATCAGACATTTTTTGGTTTCGTGTATGCTTCAATTTTGATAAATTTTAAGTAATGGAGAATACATTCCAACTGTAAATTCTTGAAAATAATCAACGAGACCCGTTGGGGTCGAGTTGATTATTTTTGAGAATCTACAAGTTGGAGTGTATTCTCTTACATAATACATTTCCATCTACAAATGTGTTTTCATTTTATATTTTTACATTTTAAATGTTCAGAAAGCTAAATAAGCCATAATTAAGAAGAATTAAACAATAAAATTTAATCGGCATTCATGCTTTCGATTCTCGTTTATATTTAGATATGTCAAGGTCTTTCAATGAAAAGAATCGTTTATATTTAGATATTTCAAGGCCTTTCGAGTGTCCCAAATGTTCACCTGTGGTCTGTCCGATTTGTTATTACTTGCGGTCGGTTCGTTAGTTGTTTTTGTATTGCGAGAATACATTTTAAAAGTTCACGTACTCTTCAGTTCTGAACATAAATTATGCCAGATCTGAAATACTTGTATCGTGTCTTGTATATATTGATCAATTGCTTTTTTAAACAAATTGTTGATATTTTTTTTAACAAAGATTACTATCAAGAGTCAAATATACTAATTATAGCGTTTAGTAGTGTGGTCACCGTAGCCAAGTGGTTAGATGGGAGTTTTGAAAGTCAAAGTAGACTTTAAACAGTCCAGCAGAGGATCGAGACACGAAAGTCCCAAATTAAGTAAAACACGTTTTTAAGCCTAAAACAGTAAAAGGTTAAAGTTCATATATTCAAGAACAAAAGAATAAACTGTAGATTCTTAAAAATAATCCACTGTTCGAACAATAGTGTGACATCACAGAAATGTATTATGCTAAAATAAGTTTGCAAGGTAGGGATTTTAATTATTTTTGTGTATTGTTGTAAATGTGACATGTAGGATTTCACGTTTTCAAGATGGTGGGTCCTTCCAGCTGAACCCCTTAGTTACGACTTTTAAATTGAGAATTTTATGTAGAATACTAACCAATCAAATCCGACGATACAAACAAATTGCATTAGAATCAGTGATCTCAATTTTATATACTGTATACTGGTCCTGTTCTTTTTCTTGGTCCTAATTGTATTAACAGTCAACAAAATATTATGAACACTAACAATAAATATACTATCTGTGGTTATGTTTACATGGAATGTATCTAAATTTAGAACAGGAAGTAATAAAATGACGACACAGTCTGTTCCAAGAACATACATGTTAATGTTTATAAAAACAGTAATGATGAAAATAATAATACAGTATTTTTTTAATCTTTATAATCTTAATAAATTTTATTACTCCTTTGTAAATATGTTAATGAAAAATTTGCAAAATGGGGAAGTAAAATTCTATGAAAAATGTATGGTAAAAAACTCTCTGTTTTCCCTTTTATGCGAGTTGCCAATTTTATGCATCAAAATTCTGTTATATTTTAAGCAGTAAAAATTAAGAAGTTGTTTCCACCTTAAAGACCAATCAATGTTGATTATCACAAATGTTTTGTCATGGTGAGCTGTATGTTTTACAACCTTTTGTAATAAAATTTGTCAGTTAGATTTTGGAGGTTGGTGGGTTTTTTTTCTTCAGATTTCTTAATATATCAGGTACTGTAAATTCCTGTCTATTTTTGGGGAGATTGAAAAATTATATTAAACAAAACAATATAGATTTAAATATTGTTCACATTTATATTATAAATAAATATAAAATAACATCAGTTTTGAAGTCTGAGATATACAATATCACTAGTATCCCAGAAAGTCCCAGATGCGAGTCAATCGGACTCGCTGCTATTCTAGTCATTATGTATGTTGAGACTTTCAAAGCTAATGTAATAATGTGTGTGATGTGATGGTTAACAATTTCACCAAATATTGGAAATTCAGGTTATGTCTTGGGACAGGAACAAAAGTGTGGCAGGATTATATATACATTGGCTTGGGACAGGAACAAAAGTGTGGCAGGGTTTATATATACATTGGCTTGGGACAGGAACAAAAGTGTGGCAGGGTTTATATATACATTGTAGACATACTTGTAAATATCATACCCCAATATAAACAGCCTACAGTATATAAATAAATTAACTGAATATTCATACCAGTACTACCCTAAAATATATCTCTTCCAGATTTTCCCAAATATCTCTATTCCAATTGCCAGATATTGTGGTTAGGCTATGCTAGCTTATGGTTTTTAATGTATATCGTGGCGGTCAGTTTTATTGGAGGAGGAAACCGGAGTACCCGGAGAAAACCACTGACCTGCCGCAAGTCACTGACAAACTTTAAAATTTATTACATGTACATGTATCACTAACAGTTAACAATTTATCACAACAGCACCAACATTAAACAAACCAACCACATACATAATGTAATGACATGTAGGCCAAACCAATAAATATTTGTGTTTAATGTACAATAAATACTTTCAAATACATATATATACGAGACAAAATTTAAAAAAACAAGAATTTACTGCGTCCAAAGGACACTATGACCCACTAAATAATATGGTTGACTACACACCATGACCAATCATTGTATCATATATGAAAGCTATGGCGCCAAAGACCTCAGAGGAGTTGCATTCACAATGTATAAGTATATTGTATATAAGTATATGTACGAAAACCTTACATTCTCATAACTCCTACAAAAATTGGTTGAATCAAAATGGCGGAATAATACTGCTACACATCATGACCAATTAGCCTACTTTAAAATATGAAAGCTATTGAACCAACAACCTCAGAGTGCAGTAGGACGGACGAATGAACAGACAAATCTAAAAAACTTAATGCCCCCATATTTTCGGGTCATAAAAATCCAAAACAAAACAAAATCTAGGACCTGCCTTTAAATATATGTTCAGACATATCGAAATATGCCAGACCTTCAGACACGACAGGTAAAAATCAAGCCAGTACGATGATGTTTTCGGCATATCGGTCCGAAAGTTAGGTAAAAATTTGCTTTCTACTTCGGTCAGGAAACAATTTTCTCTTTGTCGGTCCGTCGAACAGTGTTTTTAAAAGTCGATCTTTCTTGCAATAGCATGTTTATTTTTTTAAATAAGCGTTTTCTGTGAATAACTTAGCTTGACCATTGCATAATCCTAATCGAGTAACTTCCCTTAAAGAAATATAATTCATTCCAAACATACATCGGCATTCGATTAGATCGGTTTTTAAAATACAAAACGATTATCATTTTAACTACAGTTGACTCTCGTTATCTCGAATTCGATGGGACCATGGAAAAAATTCGAGTCAACCGTAGTTCGACTCAAGAGGAGCTACGAAGATACCGGAAGTGTAGTTTGTTTAACGATGAAAGGGAGACAACTCGAGCGAAATTTTGAAGAGCTAAAACCAGCATCACATGTCCCTATTCTCTGAACGATTTTAAACATATTCGATGTTTTTGTTGCTGTTTTTTTCTCTCTGTTAAATTCTTTGAATCTTGTGAAACGACTGATAACTTCTAGATATCTTTTTTTGTGTGAATGAATATGTTTATCCGTTTTGTTTATGTTTTTCACCTGTTGCATTGTCATTAAACTTCACCCATCATGACGTATTTTTCTTTGTGCAATACTGTTTATTTACAATAAATTGTGTGTTTTTGTTATTCAATAAAGTGTAGAAGAAAACTATTCTTCTTTAATCAAAATTAATTTCCGACAAATAATTCAATAGATAAAACGCTTCCTTTGTGTACTTTTCATAATCATTGATGTATGCCGACCCAAGCGCACTTATTATGAATCGATAATTTTTGATTGTACACATCTAACCTGTGTCATAATACAAAGCCAATTCAAATATTATCAATTTGACAGATTGTGAAATAAACATGTGAAATAGCCTAAGGTAAAAATGTCAAATTCAATGACCGTATGTTTCAACTGTGATCCGATTTTAATCCCAAGGTAATACACATGTTTTGACAGGTAAATTTGACTAAACGAATGTAAATAATATGGCTTTCTACATCTCGGGACCAAAACTTTTATTCGAGACAACCGAAATTTCGACTCATCCGAATTCGACTCAACAGGAGTCAAATTATATATATTTATACACAACGAAGTTCGGGACTTCGATAAAAATTCGACTCAACCGGAAATTCGAGTCAACCGAATTCGAGACAATGAGAGTCAACTGTATTTGTATTTTGAAAATATAAATTCATAAGTTTCTTTAGGTTGATAAATTTCGTATTCTTCATTAAATATGTTCTTAAAACTTAATTTCTTTGTTTCAATTGCTGCCCCACAAAAGTATTAGTATGTCACTGAAATCGCTTAGTATATATATTGTTAGATTTTTTTAATGTGTTTACTACAAGTATTCAATATTTTGTTGATATTTGTAATAAACATTCATCGCATTCAAATGTTTCATAATAAAACGTTTATTCACCTTTCATGAAGCCTCGACTTATATACAAGGGCATACGGTAGTTGAGGCTTAATAGTGTGCACGCCATAATTACTTTCGATGAGATGCCATTTCAGGGTTTCATATAACATAGAATCAAGCACAATTTTAATGATTTTGATAGACAAGAATATCCTAAAATTGTAAAAAATCTGCCCTTCAAGTCTTAGCAGATACGAACACCTCCATTGCTTTGTACAGGTCCACTTCAAAATCGACTACACACCATGACCAGTCATTGTATCATATATGAAAGCTATGGCACCAAAGACCTCAGAGGAGTTGCATTCACAATGTATAAGTATATTGACAACGTACGAAAACCTTAAATTCTCATAACTCCTACAAAAATTGGTTGAATCAAAATGGCGGAATAATACTGCTACACATCATGACCAATTAGCCTACTTTAAAATATGAAAGCACGGACGAATGAACAGACAAATCTAAAAAACTTAATGCCCCCATACTTTTCGGGTCATAAAAATCCAAAACAAAACAAAATCTAGGACCTGCCTTTAAATACATGTTCAGACATATCGAAATATGTCGGACCATCGGACACGACAGGTAAAAATCCGAAAGTTAGGTAAAAATTTGCTTTGCTTTCTACTTCGGTCAGGAAACAATTTTCTCTTTGTCGGTCCGTCGAACAGTGTCTTTAAAAGTCGATCTTTCTTGCAATAGCACGTTTATTTCTTTAAATAAGTGTTTTCTGTGAATAACTTAGCTTGACCATTGCATAATCCTAATCGAGTAACTTCCCTTAAAGAAATATAATTCATCCCAAACATACATCGGCATTCGACTAGATCGTTTTTTAAAATACAAAACGATTATCATTTTAACTATTTGTATTTTGAAAATATATATTCATAAGTTTCTTTAGGTTGATAAAGTTTGTATTCTTCATTAAATATGTTCTTAAAACTTAATTTCTTTGTACATTGTCATTTGTAACAAAAATCGAAACTTAATGGTCCAACATGGTTAGGTATGAAAGATTCATGATTTGATAATATGAAATCTAGGACCTGCCTTTAAATACATGTTAAGACGATATCAGGGATGAAACTGGTTAGAAAAAAAACAACTGAAATCAATGAAAAATAATTGAAACCATCTACACATCTACATCTGATCGTGTCCAGCAACTTTCTGAAAACAGTTTAAAGATGAAAATAGCTGAAATCAGTTAAATAACTACGAAATATAAGTAAATAAACATGTTTTTTATCAGAACAGATAAAGTTGATCTGCTACCACTCTTAGTTTCCCTGTGATGTATATAGTTTCTTTTCATTTTTCCTTTAAATATTTGAAGTAAACATCCTACATGAGTGATGGTCAAAGTAAAAAAAAAACTGGTTTGGCCTTAAAAACTGTATCAAGAAAGACTAATTGAGATCATCCACAAATCATTTTTTTTACTGATTTGACGTTTTCTAATCGACCACTCAAAATATGTCCTAGCCAAAAAAAAACGTTATTACGAGTCTTGAAATAAAATATTTTTTATCTATATTCATCAATTTTTTTTTTAATGTGTCTTTTTAGACATTTGAAGGAAAACAATCTCCTACCTATCAGTAACTACTAACTTTTCAAATTTTGTGGATCAAGAAACAACTTAAAAATTAACTTGTTCTTGCCATGATATAGCTGAAAAATTGCTGAGTTGGCGTTAAACAACAATCACTCACTCACTCACTAAAGTACAACTTAATAACAGCATCAATAAATAACCATTCATTTCAATGTCAAATGCATATAAATATAAACTTAGTACAAAATAATCACATTCTTCACTAATGGAACGCATACATCAATAAAATAATTATACAAGTCGCTATTACACCAGCTAATATTATTGTATCTCGTCTTTTCCGCAGGTTTATTTTCTGCATTAATGAATTGATGAGTGGAAAACGATCTGAGGATAGAGTTAAGGATTATATATCTTTACTTCTCTATTTCTAATAGAATTGTCATCTAGGATTATGGTGTTTAATGCCACTTTCAACAATATTTCAGTTGCATCGTGGCAGTCAAGTTTTATTGATGGAGGAAACTGGAGTACACAGTGAAAACCACCAATATGTCGCAAGTCAGTGACAAACTTTATCGCATAATGTTGTATCGAGTACACCTCGCCATGAGCGGGATTCGAACTCACAATGTTAGTGGTGATAGGTACTGATTGCACAGGAAGTTGTAAATCCAACTACCATACAATCATGACGGCCCATTTGTCATCTATCACCTGTTGTTAATCAATTCTAATATTACTGGGGTTTTTTTTACTTTCAAATTATAATTCTGACTTCTCAAGAAAAAAATACATGATATCTTGTATAAAAAAAAAAAAAACAACTAATAAAACAAGAGAACGACAACATATTCCCTATCTTTAATAAATACATTGATTAGGAATATTCCAAAAATAAGTGTATGCAAGGAGGCTTTTTATTTCAATAACCTTGCATTAATTTTTTTTTACTCAATAGAGCTCTTGTAGTTGTTTCAATATACCATCACAGGGTAAATTGAATTAAAGTGATTCCCACAGCTCTCCAGAAGTCTCCCAGATTTTCCCTCACTTCGCCCTTAATGAAACTAAAAGAGAAGTCATGTCACTCTATTTTTACCAAGTGTGCAGAGCCCTATCTTCTATACAGGTCACCGAAAAATAAATTAAAAAAATGAAATAAAAAATTTCTTTTCAGACATGCATTAATAACTCCTTAAACAAAGGATACTGGCTAATGAATTCATTTTCTGTGTAATTGTTCCAAGGACTTTTCTCTGTGATTGTAAATTTTCTTTTGTTGCAATAGCTATACTGTAAAGAGAAAGCAAAATACACAATGATTTTATAAAATTTTACATAAATTACATATTTTGGATAAATACATGTTTCTTACCAAAATTAAGTTGATTTTGAACCCTGTTCATGGAGAGGTGTACTCGATACAACATTATGAGATAAATTTTGCCTGTGACTTACAACAGGTCAGTGGTTTTCTCCGGTTTCCTGAACCAATAAAACTGACTGCCAGGATATAACTGAAATATTGTCGAAAGTGGCGTTAAAACACAATAAACCAAACCAAACCTTTATCAAAATCATACTTTGTGTACAGGTTTAATTTCTCATTTTAGTATGAGGAGGTTTGTGATAAACAATAGTAATGAGATCTGACAAGTGAAGCACTTATTATCCATAACATAAACATGTGACTGATTTATAATTCTTACCTTATTTGGTCATCAATCATTTTTTCTGAACTGAAAACAGAAATAAACGACATTAAAATTAATCAACAAATACATGTATAACAGAATCATGACAGATAATTTGAATTACAAATTGTCCTACTGTTAGTTGTCTGTATAGAAGAAATAATTATAATCCCATAATTCTATTCTTTCCAGATTGTTTCGCTTTATTGGATAGATTACAAACTTTATGCCGTTCATGGTATATATAGCTGTTGGGTCAGGACTAAATCCTCCAAATACTGATCCATGATAATACTTTGTAATTGTAATTATCAAGATTTTTTTTTTTTCATTTCATTTGTTTAATAATCTTCTATAGTTTTTTTTTACACATTTTGTCTTAAACCAGAACTAAAATGTAACTATTCCATACGAGACAGCATGTACAAAGACAGCTGTACATTATTATGCCTGCAATGGGATTGTTTGTCCAATGAAATGTTGGATTTAAATATTCATCACAGTTAAAACTATGTAGGAAATGGCTATAAACTTTCCCTCAAAGCACTTTCATGACCGCATCATTTCACTAAGTAGGGTGGTTTGGGCCCATGAAACTAGTTTAACTATGCCACTTTTTACTGAAGTGCCTGTACCAAGCCAGAAAAGTGAGCGGTAATGTATTTGTGTGTTAGCGGTATCATTACCAACACAGGAAAGTGACCGATCATCTATTTGTGTGTTACGGGTATCGATTTTGCCTCTTTCTACAATTTTCATATTTGATTTGGAATTGTTCCGACAACAGTGTGACATTTTTTTGTATTCCATTTTTATTATATTTACTTTTTTAATATTTATGGAAGAAATAGGTTTTTTTTGCCAAAATAAAAGGACTTCAAATATCTCACTCATGAGAAATTCATTGTCTTACTTTAATTCCGAAAGGAAGGAATTTTCAAGACTACTGCAACTATATAATGCATAATGGAAGAACCGATTCATTTTTTATACACATCTTAGCATAATGTCTATTACATAAAATAATATTATATCTATCTTTATTACTCCATGACTTACAAAGTTGATGATAGTTTAACATTATATGAATGCATGTACTTACTTTCGTATGTGCTCGTGTTCCTTTAAATACATATCAGTTCTTCTATTTAAACCAGAGGAATTTTTATATGCACTGCAATAAAAAAGGGCATTATTGATCTGATTTTAACTAATAAATAATGCTCTACCAAAAGTCATTTGTAAGCTTGCTGATGACACTAAAAGTTTATTGTGATTTAATACAGTACCTTATACTCGATACAACAGTATGTCATAACGTTTGTCAGTGACTTGCGACAGGTCAGTGGTTTTCTCCGGTTTCCTCCATCAATAAACCTCACCTCCACGATATAACTGAAATATTGTTGAAAGTGGCATCAAAATTAAAAACCAAACAACTAACCAACCAACCTTTTACGGTATTTCACTCCAATATCAATTACATAGCATATGGGTTATGTGCTATGGGGTGATAAACTTTGCCTGTTACTTGCGGTGGGTTGATGGCATATTCAGGGTACTCCTAATTTCCTCCACTGATATAAATATAACTGTGGTCATGAAAATCTAGAGGCTTAGTCACATTAGTCTTAAATCGTTTGTCTGAACAAACCTTTATCTTATGACAATTGTACCTTTTATTTGATTAAAACCGGCTCTTCTGACAGTTAATATTTGAGCTGATTTGGCTCATTTCAAAATTTCCTATTTTTAGTAATGGTGGCCATTTTAGATATAGCTGGGAACTATCAGATACAATTTAAAATGGGGATCATCCAAGGAATATTCCTTTCAAGTTTGGTTCAAATTGGTTGAGTATATACAGGTACATAGTTTCACAGAAGAATATTTTTTAATGATAATTTACTTTTAATAGGCCTTATTTCCGTAATTAGCAAAAATCTGCAAAAGTATAAAAAGGACCCAAAAAATGGAATATATTTTTTTGGAACTCTTTAATATTAAAGAGTTCCAAATTAAATACTTACAACGAAAATTTAAGATGAATGGGACTTCATAAAAAGCTTCTTTGGCCAATTTAAGATATTCATATTTTTAGAAATGGAGGCCATCTTTGAAGGAGTTCAGACTTATCGGATATGATTTAGAATGAGGACCATGCAAGGACTATTCCTGCCAAGCTTGGTTTAAATTGGCCCTATGTTTTCAGAGAAAATGATTTATTAATTACAGTCAAACCTGCCCTAACGGTCACCTGCTCATAACGGTCACTTTCGTGCTCTCCCGGTTTGTTTTACTATATATTTTAATTTGATATAGCGGTCACCTGTTCAATGTGGTCAGCGGTCATCATTTATTAGTAATTTTCGACGTATAACCTTTGTTTAACTGTAAATTTATATTTTAAAATAACACCGGAAGTGATTTTGGAAGATCAGTAATTTTCTCAAATGTACTAAAAATGCCGAGGTGTTGCAAAATGTATTGATTAATTCAATTAACTAAATAAACAAGCCATAATTTTGTGAATAGTAAAAACATTAAAGGATAGTGGTCAATTTACCATGGGGTTCAAAATACCAAATGACACCGGGGGTAACTTGAGATTTTTATTCATGAGAGTAAAAATTCACTCACCAAAAATATCGAAAACATTGTATTATGTATCAAGCGCATCATGTCAAAATATCAACATCCGTAACAATGAAAGTTTTGAAAGTAGACGACAAAGTGAAAGTGATAAATCTTTGTGATGGTGGGAAACGTTGTTGGGCTGTGGCCAAGGAGATGGGTGATGGTCGTACCCAGATAATGGACATTCTTAAAAGAAAACGTGAGATTCTTTGCGATTTTGAAAACAATGTTCCCAGTTCAAGAAAACGCATACATCGTCTTAATGGAAATGAAAGCATTAACGAATTATGCTGGGATTGGTTTCAGGATTTTTTTAATTAAATATTTTTATTTATTTATTTGTACGTTTTATTCAAATCATATCATATTCAGATAATTTCATCAACAATAAGCTAACTGTAAACAATAGTAAGAAAACATAACATGTATCCCATAATCAAAGTTTTTTATTTACAATTAATGTAGAATATTTCGTCGAATAATCAAACCTTTCAAATAAAGGCCACCTGTATATAGTGGTCATTTTGTCAATCTCCCCCAGATGACCACTATAGACAGGTTTGACTGTATTATTAGCTTAATTAAATAAGCCTTGTTTCTGTAATCTGCAAATATCGACAAAGTATATAAATTTGACACACACAAAATATGCAATAGAAGTTAAAATATGTTATAAAGACCAAGGCCATATTATCTGATATCCTCCTTGACAAAAACAAACAGATCATCTCTTTCTCTAATAAGTAATACATCATTCAGTTTTGTTTTGTGATACCCTAATGAATTATCTTGTTTTATACAACTATCATGCAGGGTTTGAAGCTAAGGAAATATTTTAGGGGCCAAGTGGACCCCTACCAAATTAATTTTGGTAGCCCACATAATTTGTTAGGGGCCCATGCGTGCCTGCCACCTCGCTTGTGAGGTGCCCTACGGCAGGGGGTCCGGGAGCCCTGGGATAAATGGTGTAAAATTCTGCATTCTGGCCATTTCCTGACAGCAAAATTGGCCATTCAGAAACTATAATTTAATACAGAAGATAAAAAAATTCCTAAACATTTTCCTCAAAATAAACTTATTTTACATGCACCAATACACTATGACTTCATAAATTTATAGTTGAAATCAAATTTCGGGGCGATTTAGAGCTTAACATATGGTGAGGATGTTTGTAGCTTGTACATCCTGTAGTAAATGAATTTTCATTTTTTTTGTTCTTTGCAATAAGAATAAGAATATTTATTATTCCAATCAATGGGCCCACAATAGGGGCAAACAAATTGCATACATTGATTATTGTCATTGGAGGCAATTATACATATATATATATATATAAAAAAATATATATATATATATATAAATACAATGTTTTTTGTCGGGTTTGCAATATGAACAAATCATGCCGGTTTCAGTATCAACATGGACGGTTTTGTTTCCATTCGGCATTCCTTTAAAAATTGTCTATAGTGTTTGGACTTTTCGTAATCTCTAAAATATTGTGTTCTCTGTTCATTTTGCCTTTTAAGAAGCCCAGAGTTCCCCAAAAAGAACTGACTTAAATCGGCTTGGCGAAACATTTCGCCAACCGGATATTTTGAACGAACATGTAAAATTAAAAATCAAAGTCGGAAAAGTGTACTTTAAAATTCCGTAATATGACTCAACAGAAAACGGCATGGTTTGTGCAATATAAAGACAACAGAGAAATCATCGTTGTTAAAAGAATTATTTGTTACCTAAATCCCTTTAAAACAACAACTAAATTCTTTATTTCAATCCTTAAATGACGCAAAAATTGACATTCTTATACAGAGGTGTTAAATAGAACAGCCGTAAATCTCTTTAACTGGAGATAAGATTCGCATACATCAAAATAAGCTGGTTCCCGAGCTACTACACTTCGTTACTCTAAGTGCATAGAACGAAGCGTAATATAAGCGGTTATCTGTTTAATATCAAAACAAAAAATCAGGGCTTAAAATCGATGGAAATGTTAATATTTTTCAGATTTCGATCTTGGTGAATAGGAATTATTACATCTAGATTTACACTATTTTATTTTTTCTAATTTTCACTCGCCAAGTGGACGACTGAGATGAGATTTTTAAGGGCCCACACTGAAATTTACTAGCAAATGGTGAGTGGGCGACTGCTAATTTCAAACCCTGTCATGGTGGTATAACCTGATAAAACCTAACAGATCCTCTCATTTTCTAATATGTAATAAATTAATTAGCTCCGTTTTGTGGAATTCATATTAATAATCTTTTTCATGGCCTGATATCCCGCTTGATAAAACCAAAACAGATCCATTGTTTCTCTAACAAGTATTATATTATTCAGTTTTGTTTTGTGGAACTCATATTAATAATCTTTTTCATGGCTGTATTACCTGATATCTCTCCTGACAGAACCCAGCAGATCTTCTCTTTCTCTGATAGCTGATATGTTGGCCTTTGTTTTATGGAATTCATGTGAGTAATCTTGTAGTATGTCTCTATGTCTTTGTAATGTGTGAAGGAGTGCAGCACTAGGTGAACTCATACTAATATTCTGTGTATAATCTGACATTCTGTCGTTCACATCTTGTAGCTGAAAAATAGTGTTCAACATGTCATTAAAACGGGTTAATGTAATATAAAACATACAGGTCAACCTCGAAGTGTCAAGGGGCTGTCGTGATCATGTGGAAGTTGAATTTACATCTACCTATGCAATCAATGCCTAATGTTATGTCTTCGAATCCAGCTCAGGTGAGGTGTACTCGATGCAATACAAAATTATATGATAAAGTTTGTCAGTTTGGTGGTTTTCTCTGGGTACTCTAATTTCCTACACCAATAAAACTTACTGCCACGAAATAACTAAAATATTGTTGAAAGTGGCTTTAAACACCATAAATCAAACCAACCATCATTGTGTCAAAATTGAAGTGGAGACAATTTTACTTTGAAATATGAATTTTCGAGTTATCTGGGATAAATTAAGTGGAGAGCTTCCAAGACCGAGCAAATATTTTAAGTTCAGCTGTAAGAAGTAAGTGTTATTTATCTGGATCAGCATGTTCAGACATGATATGTCCAAAAAGGAAACATTATTTGTGCACATTATGTGGCTCAAGTAGACTGATTTCAATCAAGGGCCAATTCATATGATGTATATTGCAATGCATATTGTGCAAATTCTACAAATAAACTGGATCTCCAGCTAAACATGACTGAACTGTGAACTAAAACATCTTGCAGTGGCAAGTCACAAAGTCATTCAAAATTAAGCTCCACATTTCTTCCTTCTTCAAAAATGTCCTTAATGACAAGAAAACGCATGCTGATATTTTGAATGAAAACTTGCAGTCTGTTTGGAACGGTGAGTACAATAAACATTTTGATGTACAATTTGTTTTTGAAAATGGGTCATCACACTCTTTAGTACTTTCATAAGTTTAATTAGTACAAGATTAGTGTTGATCTTGTTTAATTCTCAGGACTTTATATCTTATTATACAAAAGATGTTTTCCCCCATTACTTACAAATAGGGTAACAACAAATTTTGTTTGGTTTACATATATGACTGCATCATTTCATTAAGAGGGGAAGTTTGGGCCCATAAAACTAGTTTAACCCCACCAACTTCTTATTGAAATGCCTCCACCAAGCCAGGAAGGTGAGTGGTCATGTATTTCTGTGTTAGGGTATCGATTTGGCCGCATTCTATGATTTTGATATTTGATATTGGAACAGTGTGGTATTCTTTGTTTTTTTAATTTTATTACTGGTATATAAAGTGGTACATGTTGTTCCTGTCTCTATACATGGTACAGGGACCGGTGTGTTTAGTTAGATATTACTGGTACATTTGTATATAAAGTGGTCCATGTTGTTTCTGTCTCTATACATGGTACAGGGACCGGTGTGTTTAGTTAGATATTACTGGTATATAAAGTGGTACATGTTGTTCCTGTCTCTATACATGGTACAGGGACCAGTGTGCTTAGTTAGATATTACTGGTATATAAAGTGGTACATGTTGTTCCTGTCTCTATACATGGTACAGGGACTGGTGTGTTTAGTTAGATATTACTGGTATATAAAGTGGTACATGTTGTTCCTGTCTCTATACATGGTACAGGGACCGGTGTGCTTAGTTAGATATTACTGGTATATAAAGTGGTACATGTTGTTTCTGTCTCTATACATGGTACAGGGACCGGTGTGTTTAGTTAGATATTACTGGTATATAAAGTGGTACATGTTGTTTCTGTCTCTATACATGGTACAGGGACTGGTGTGTTTAGTTAGATATTACTGGTATATAAAGTGGTACATGTTGTTCCTGTCTCTATACATGGTACAGGGACCGGTGTGTTTAGTTAGATATTACTGGTATATAAAGTGGTACATGTTGTTCCTGTCTCTATACATGGTACAGGGACCGGTGTGTTTAGTTAGATATTACTGGTATATAAAGTGGTACATGTTGTTTCTGTCTCTATACATGGTACAGGGACCGGTGTGTTTAGTTAGATATTACTGGTATATAAAGTGGTACATGTTGTTCCTGTCTCTATACATGGTACAGGGACCGGTGTGTTTAGTTAGATATTACTGGTATATAAAGTGGTACATGTTGTTCCTGTCTCTATACATGGTACAGGGACCGGTGTGTTTAGTTAGATATTACTGGTATATAAAGTGGTACATGTTGTTCCTGTCTCTATACATGGTACAGGGACCGGTGTGTTTAGTTAGATATTACTGGTATATAAAGTGGTACATGTTGTTCCTGTCTCTATACATGGTACAGGGACCAGTGTGTTTAGTTAGATATTACTGGTATATAAAGTGGTACATGTTGTTCCTGTCTCTATACATGGTACAGGGACTGGTGTGTTTAGTTAGATATTACTGGTATATAAAGTGGTACATGTTGTTCCTGTCTCTATACATGGTACAGGGACCGGTGTGTTTAGTTAGATATTACTGGTATATAAAGTGGTACATGTTGTTCCTGTCTCTATACATGGTACAGGGACCGGTGTGTTTAGTTAGATATTACTGGTATATAAAGTGGTACATGTTGTTCCTGTCTCTATACATGGTACAGGGACCAGTGTGTTTAGTTAGATATTACTGGTATATAAAGTGGTACATGTTGTTCCTGTCTCTATACATGGTACAGGGACTGGTGTGTTTAGTTAGATATTACTGGTATATAAAGTGGTACATGTTGTTCCTGTCTCTATACATGGTACAGGGACCGGTGTGTTTAGTTAGATATTACTGGTATATAAAGTGGTACATGTTGTTCCTGTCTCTATACATGGTACAGGGACTGGTGTGTTTAGTTAGATATTACTGGTATATAAAGTGGTACATGTTGTTCCTGTCTCTATACATGGTACAGGGACTGGTGTGTTTAGTTAGATATTACTGGTATATAAAGTGGTACATGTTGTTCCTGTCTCTATACATGGTACAGGGACTGGTGTGTTTAGTTAGATATTACTGGTATATAAAGTGGTACATGTTGTTCCTGTCTCTATACATGGTACAGGGACTGGTGTGTTTAGTTAGATATTACTGGTATATAAAGTGGTACATGTTGTTTCTGTCTCTATACATGGTACAGGGACCGGTGTGTTTAGTTAGATATTACTGGTATATAAAGTGGTACATGTTGTTCCTGTCTCTATACATGGTACAGGGACTGGTGTGTTTAGTTAGATATTACTGGTATATAAAGTGGTACATGTTGTTCCTGTCTCTATACATGGTACAGGGACTGGTGTGTTTAGTTAGATATTACTGGTACATTTGTATATAAAGTGGTCCATGTTGTTTCTGTCTCTATACATGGTACAGGGACTGGTGTGTTTAGTTAGATATTACTGGTATATAAAGTGGTCCATGTTGTTTCTGTCTCTATACATGGTACAGGGACCGGTGTGTTTAGTTAGATATTACTGGTATATAAAGTGGTACATGTTGTTCCTGTCTCTATACATGGTACAGGGACCGGTGTGTTTAGTTAGATATTACTGGTATATAAAGTGGTACATGTTGTTCCTGTCTCTATACATGGTACAGGGACTGGTGTGTTTAGTTAGATATTACTGGTATATAAAGTGGTACATGTTGTTCCTGTCTCTATACATGGTACAGGGACCAGTGTGTTTAGTTAGATATTACTGGTATATAAAGTGGTACATGTTGTTCCTGTCTCTATACATGGTACAGGGACTGGTGTGTTTAGTTAGATATTATTGGTATATAAAGTGGTCCATGTTGTTTCTGTCTCTATACATGGTACAGGGACCGGTGTGTTTAGTTAGATATTACTGGTATATAAAGTGGTACATGTTGTTCCTGTCTCTATACATGGTACAGGGACCAGTGTGTTTAGTTAGATATTACTGGTACATTTGTATATAAAGTGGTCCATGTTGTTTCTGTCTCTATACATGGTACAGGGACTGGTGTGTTTAGTTAGATATTACTGGTATATAAAGTGGTACATGTTGTTTCTGTCTCTATACATGGTACAGGGACCAGTGTGTTTAGTTAGATATTACTGGTATATAAAGTGGTACATGTTGTTCCTGTCTCTATACATGGTACAGGGACTGGTGTGTTTAGTTAGATATTACTGGTATATAAAGTGGTCCATGTTGTTTCTGTCTCTATACATGGTACAGGGACCGGTGTGTTTAGTTAGATATTACTGGTATATAAAGTGGTACATGTTGTTCCTGTCTCTATACATGGTACAGGGACTGGTGTGTTTAGTTAGATATTACTGGTATATAAAGTGGTACATGTTGTTCCTGTCTCTATACATGGTACAGGGACTGGTGTGTTTAGTTAGATATTACTGGTATATAAAGTGGTACATGTTGTTCCTGTCTCTATACATGGTACAGGGACCAGTGTGTTTAGTTAGATATTACTGGTATATAAAGTGGTACATGTTGTTCCTGTCTCTATACATGGTACAGGGACTGGTGTGTTTAGTTAGATATTACTGGTATATAAAGTGGTCCATGTTGTTTCTGTCTCTATACATGGTACAGGGACCGGTGTGTTTAGTTAGATATTACTGGTATATAAAGTGGTACATGTTGTTCCTGTCTCTATACATGGTACAGGGACCAGTGTGTTTAGTTAGATATTACTGGTACATTTGTATATAAAGTGGTCCATGTTGTTTCTGTCTCTATACATGGTACAGGGACTGGTGTGTTTAGTTAGATATTACTGGTATATAAAGTGGTACATGTTGTTTCTGTCTCTATACATGGTACAGGGACCAGTGTGTTTAGTTAGATATTACTGGAATATAAAGTGGTACATGTTGTTCCTGTCTCTATACATGGTACAGGGACTGGTGTGTTTAGTTAGATATTACTGGTATATAAAGTGGTCCATGTTGTTTCTGTCTCTATACATGGTACAGGGACCGGTGTGTTTAGTTAGATATTACTGGTATATAAAGTGGTACATGTTGTTCCTGTCTCTATACATGGTACAGGGACTGGTGTGTTTAGTTAGATATTACTGGTACATTTGTATATAAAGTGGTCCATGTTGTTTCTGTCTCTATACATGGTACAGGGACTGGTGTGTTTAGTTAGATATTACTGGTATATAAAGTGGTACATGTTGTTCCTGTTTCTATACATGGTACAGGGACTGGTGTGTTTAGTTAGATATTACTGGTATATAAAGTGGTACATGTTGTTCCTGTCTCTATACATGGTACAGGGACCGGTGTGTTTAGTTAGATATTACTGGTATATAAAGTGGTACATGTTGTTCCTGTCTCTATACATGGTACAGGGACTGGTGTGTTTAGTTAGATATTACTGGTATATAAAGTGGTCCATGTTGTTTCTGTCTCTATACATGGTACAGGGACCGGTGTGTTTAGTTAGATATTACTGGTATATAAAGTGGTACATGTTGTTCCTGTCTCTATACATGGTACAGGGACTGGTGTGTTTAGTTAGATATTACTGGTACATTTGTATATAAAGTGGTCCATGTTGTTTCTGTCTCTATACATGGTACAGGGACTGGTGTGTTTAGTTAGATATTACTGGTATATAAAGTGGTACATGTTGTTCCTGTTTCTATACATGGTACAGGGACTGGTGTGTTTAGTTAGATATTACTGGTATATAAAGTGGTACATGTTGTTCCTGTCTCTATACATGGTACAGGGACTGGTGTGTTTAGTTAGATATTACTGGTATATAAAGTGGTCCATGTTGTTTCTGTCTCTATACATGGTACAGGGACTGGTGTGTTTAGTTAGATATTACTGGTATATAAAGTGGTACATGTTGTTCCTGTCTCTATACATGGTACAGGGACTGGTGTGTTTAGTTAGATATTACTGGTATATAAAGTGGTCCATGTTGTTTCTGTCTCTATACATGGTACAGGGACTGGTGTGTTTAGTTAGATATTACTGGTATATAAAGTGGTACATGTTGTTCCTGTCTCTATACATGGTACAGGGACCGGTGTGTTTAGTTAGATATTACTGGTATATAAAGTGGTACATGTTGTTCCTGTCTCTATACATGGTACAGGGACCAGTGTGTTTACCTTTGATAAAAGTTGTTCTATCTCCATAGCCATTGTATCAAACATGTGTTCACTGCTAGATTTGTTGATGAGAGGTGCTGACTCACTGCAATTATAATACATTTATTATGAAGAAATATTTTTAAATTACCCGTCTTTGCTTTGGGTCTTTATCAAATCAGAACTACAATATCAATTTAAAGTTGGAGATTTTTATGAGGCGATACTGTCAAAAGAAGACATCAAATTGACTTCCTCAAAATCTGTGAATACCAGACATGCATTATGAGACTCAATATTTTATCAGATAAATTAAACACTTCACTACACTGTACTCGATACAGCATTATGTGATAAAGTTTGTCAGTGACTTGCGACAGGTCAGTGGTTTTCTCCGGGTACTCTGGTTTCCTCCACCAATAAAACTGACCGCCACAAGATAAATGAAATATTGTTGAAATTTGGCGTTAACACCATACCCCTAACCCGACAATAAATGTATGTGGCTTAACATATATTTTTTGTTAAAAAGATCCAACAAACACTTCAGTTTAGCATGTTTAATAACATTATATTGTTGACTGCCATAAAGTGATTGAGTTATTATTGTTTAATGCCAAGTGATCGAACGATTGTTGTTTAACACCAAGCGAGAAATTTTTCAGTTATATCATGGCGAGATCAAGTTTACATTGCAATGAGATCCTAATGATGTGCACTTTGTACTAGACTGAAACACTTAGTAGGATGCTTTACAGTGCTAGCTCACTGAAACAACAGTTTGATGGTAGACATGTCTCTCCACTCTGAGAAATAATTCTGATTTCGAGTCAACCAGTCTTTGTTGTTACTCCTCAATGTTGTGTGATTCGTGGAGAAGCAACAAAGATGAATTTCATAGTTTTTGCTTGACCTGTCAGGTCAGGGTCAGGTCAGGTCACATGACCATGGCTGGAGCCAACAATCAACCACACTCTAGACGAGCACATTAACCATAATTACAACACCGATGCAGTTATACTACAGAAAGTATCAGTCAAAGTATTTACCATTTATAAATAATTTATAAAATTATATTCTCTATAAGACAAAAAAAAATAATATTTAGAGTTGACAGTGTAAATTATAATCAGCACCTAATCATGAATAAGCTTAAGCCTACTCTTCATTCTCTTGTACATACATACATTTAGATACAGTTGTATATATACTTGGTTACAATTGAAGCATACATGCCAATCTATCATACACATTAATGGACTAACTTTCCAATAAACATGACAAAAAGCTACATTTATTTAAGACTGCTTTCGAGAGGGCAGTCTATCATTCTATACTTTATAAGTTACAGGCCAGAATTGAAAAAAAAAACAATTTTAAGTGTAATTGCAACGAAAAATCAATTAAACTTACTTTATATGTTATTATATTATTGTACTCTATTCTGTATTGATGTATTTTGCAGTTGAGAAAGAAAAAAAAAAAAAAAAAAAAAAAAAAAAAAAACTTACTGGCCCAATCAGATTTTTACTGACCAGGAGCAACAGGGCCAGTGTTTAAGTTACAGACTGAGAGTCGGATGCTATGAGTATATATAAACATGAAGAAATTCCATGTTTTGAGAGAATCATTATCTTGCATGTGTATGTACATGTAGAATGAATACACACTATAGTGTATATTAATGATCCTATGAAGCTATATCATTGTTTATACAGTGGAACCTGTGCAATCCGACACCTTAGTTTTCCACATCCTGTGAAATTCGACAAAAATGTATGGTCCCAAAATATTTCTGTTAACTAAATTAAAACCTGAGTATTCCGACATCCTGTACAATCCGACACATTTCATGGTCCCTTGGTATGTCGAATTAGACAAGTTCCACTGTAACTAAATCAATTTATAACACCCACTCTCTAATACTGTATTAAGACTGTCGAGAGATAAAACACCAAATCATGCTACATGCAATCTAATTAAAAATAGATGCTTGTTGTATCTTTTTTTCTTAGGCTATATACACTAACATCTAATGATATCCCATAAGGGGTAAAGCCAGGATTCATGTCTTCAACAGACCAATCGGTGATGAGCTTACTAAATCTTTATATATAAAAATCAAGTAAACACCAAGAGCTTTTGTCCGATTGGTCAATATATTTAACTGTCTTCCACATGATTGGACAGTCAAATACAAATGAAAGGTTACATGAAATGACCCCAAACAGGATGTTGTTAGATGTTAGTGTATTGCCAAAGAAACATTTTAAATACAACAAACATCTAATTTTAATTAGATTGTGCTACATGTACAAATTAAGACCATTCAATAAATACCTTCACCAATCAAAGATTACAAAGAAATTTTTGTTTTTAAGCATCAAATTCATGCATGAAGGATGGAAATACATATCTAACAGATTTTTTTCAGAGGATGTTGTTTTACAAAATTACCTCTTTATCAAAGTTTCTGATTCTTTCGGCTTGCTATGAATTTAATAAAAAGATTACTCATAAAGTATTCTGCCAATAACATTTATGATGACCAGATGTAGTGTTTACCGTCAGAAGTAAAGAGTACTACTGATCTGTAGGAAAGGGACTGTTTTCACTCATTTAATGTATAGTATAAGTTATGATCATTACTGAACTCTATTGTGACTATAAAATGTTGAACAGCAATAGAAGCGCTGTACCCTTACCTTCATTTATGTGCAAGTGTCCAGTTGAATAGTCTCTCATGTTGATATACATCCATATTCTTTATTTCCCTTATTTTAATTTATGTCAAAGTGTAATGTATGATAATCTCTTGTTCATATACATCCATATCTTCTCTAACTAGAGACTGTGGCGGCTGTGATCGTATGGTAGTTGGATTTATAACTACCTTTGCAATCAATGCCTATCTAACGTTGTGAGTTTGAATCCCGCTCATGGTGAGGTGTATTCGATACAATATTATCCGATAAAGATTGTCAGTGACTTCTGACAGGTCGGTGGTTTTCTCCGGGTACTCCGGTTTCCTCCACCAATAAAACTGACCGCCATGACATTTAACTGAAATATTGTTGAATGTGGCATTAAACACCATAACCCTAACCCCACTCTCTTACTAATCTATTTATTTACTTTAAATTACATTTTCCTGCAGTTGTGAAATTTGTAAAATCACCAAAAATCAACAAAATACGTTTTCTTGTCTTTTGACGAGATAATTAAATATTAAATTATCGGTAAATTTTGACATGAGTGATATTGTTAGTGAACTGACTGTGATGCTGTAAATTATCTGTTATTGTGATGTTGTCATTCCTGTTCTTAAGACATTTAAGGTTTGAAAATAAAAGTTTATTGACAAAGCAATGTTAATTATTGTGTTAAGGTTTAGATTGATGGTGTTTAATGCCACTTTCAACAATATTTCAGCTATATTGTGGCAGTCAGTTATATTGGTGGAGGTAACAGAATTTCCTGAGAAAATCATCGACCTGTCGCAAGTCACTGACAAACTTTTGTGGTAATATCTATCATAATATTACCAAGATGAATTTGATTAATGAAAAGACAGTTTGTTTTTTATGTGCAAAATGTTTTGTAATGTTCATTGGGACCCATATATCCAGTAAAATTACTTACTTTCCATAATCAGTATGAGATGAATAGTTTGTTCCAAGCTTACTAAAGGACACAAGTTTAAGATCAATTTCATTTTCCAGCTGTCTGGCTTGCTTACGTAAATCTGAAAGACAAAAATTAAAGGAACTTAGTTAAAACACAGTGTTCGAAATTTTCAGAAAATCATGTGACCTCAGAACGCCAATGAGAATATCGGACAGGGCTCACGATGGAGGGCGATTCGGGCGAAGAAGTCGCCTTGTGAAGGTTGACTTCGCTTTCTCGTTGGTCAAAAGCGAAGTTCAAGTCGCCTTGTAATTTTGAAGAGTCGCCCTATGTCGCCGCCCGCGTATTTTCTCCACTTGCCATTTATGAAAATGTCGATATCGTGCATGTATTTATTGAAATCTATCGTATCCGTTAAGTATTTTGAAAGTGATTTTCTTGTAAAGTAATCCATTACAGTTTATAGAAACTTTAATTTCATTCATTAGAGCTTATGTTTATATGTGCCCGACTTAAAATAAAACTATTTGTATTTGTTTTTCATAAACAAACAACATTGGCGCCATTTTTGAAACGGGACGCAATGCGGTACTGTGCTACCGGAAATGTTGACCAAACTTTTTGTCCGAAATTAATTTCAACAAAACAAACTTTTGATTTTTTTTTTTATCATTTCTGTGACATAAAATCATAGTTCTCATACCAAATATGTTCATATATGCGAAGATTGGCAATTCAAAATTCATTGAAATGCACGGGGGTTGCTTCAGATATTTATCCATCCGCATTGATACTTTATACTCGACACCGAATAGATGTCCTTAAGGTAGTTATGAATAAAAAAATAAAAATAAAAAATAAATTCAGACAGCTTTTTAACTATTAACTAAATTTGGGCAGGGCAACTTCTGAGGGGTCGCGAAAGAATGTTTCGATTAATCGCAATTAACTTCTCCCAGAAGTCTCACAACTTCTCTCTGTTGTCTCCCACTTCTCCCTGTGAGCTCTCTGAAAGAGAAGTCACTTCTCCCTCCAATTTGAAAGTATTTAAGAGCCCTGATCAGAGCAGCAAGATGGTTGACAAAGTAGGTGGGCCTTGTCGCAATCAGAGTATTTGTTATGATAATGAGCTAGACATGAATATTGAATAATAATAGGTAAATAAGTATAGAAGGTTGTAGATAAATATCTCAACGAAACGAAATATATATATATTTGATCACTCTCACAAGCGATTTCATGACAAAAAGTCCCCTTAGTGAATATCCACAGCCAACCGACCCATGCAAAAGAGAAGGTCGAAGAACCTCAGCAGTGGCAGCCAAACTGAAAAAAGTTTTCCCATTAGATTTTGTTTATTGTGGCTATGCTAGAAGTAACAGGCCTCGACATTAATGTTTGTCCGATACCAGTGAAAACTGACGTCGGACAAGTTGATCTTGGATCACAGTTGTCCGACGGGACAAGTGAAAAAAAATGACTGTCCTACAAATGTACCTTTTGAAGGTTATTTTCTATGCTAAAAATGGGTTGCTTTGTCATTTTTACAGACTTCGTAAATAATTATTTTAATGTGTTTAAAAATATCGGTTTCCATTGAAGTACACTATCGCTAATTATAACAGTGAACCAAGAGATTTTCCGAACATAAACTTGATCTGTATCTTTTCAGCGATTTGAACGACAACTGGCATTATTTAATTATAATGAAATAGAAATAGATTTGTTTATACAAATGTAGTGTTTCTTTCCCCTATGCAACAATTCCCTGGAAACGTAAATACCATGTCCATCGTCATGGACCTATGATATCCCCTGATCTTAAAAAGTACGGATTTACAACAAGCGGCGGAGCTCAATTCAACCAGAAATGTTAAGGTGTCTGATGTTAATTTCCATTGAGGGACATTCAGTAGCTGATTTTCATACACAATCTGCATTCAATACATGGTGAACAATGACGTTCAAAGCATCCTGGATTCAATCCACATTATACGATTACCGCTTAGATGGGCCTGCTATTCGAGAACCAAACTTAGAAATTGATGATCAGACACTCATACCATGATAGCATCGTTTGATACCAATGACTTTATGTCTAAGTGTATGTTAATTTGTCGATTAAAGATGTCATAATCATAATGTCTGTTAGTATTAATAATGACTGGACGAGATGTTTGCGAGACAATAACCAAAACATTTTACACAAATTGCTGATAATCATTCTCTGGTTTGTATAATTTTTATTAATCTTTTTTGGACAACTAAAAAATTGAGTCGGACAAGTACTTTTTTTAGTTAGTTGTCCGAAGGGACAAGTTTAAAAAAAAAGTTAATGTAGAGCCTAGAGGCCTGAGTAATTAAATACTCAAAGATATACAGTCTTTCTGACAAATAGGATTTCCTCTTTTCGGTCTACATAAACGTTCCTTTATGTGGGGGATCCTCGTGGTCGCATGGTAGTTGGATTTATAACTACCTAGGCTATGCAAACCCTTACAAGTTGATTCAGCCTTATGACAGATACGGCCTTAGTCGATGCGGCCTTATATCAAATGGATGTTCCGGCCTTATCATATATTTATGCGGCCTACCATCCGGCCTTATATCAAATGGAAAAGAATAATTAAAATATAAAAGTTGTATTTAAATTTAAAATATTATTTAAATATTCATGGATATGATGAATAAAATATTGGAACTTGTAGTGTTTTCACAAGATTTACTCGTAACTCAATATGAAAAGCCATAATAAATCGTTATTATTTTAACAATTTTTTAATTAGTAATTTTTGGTAATAACGACAGAATTCGTTTCCATTGAAGTTGATGATTAGAAAAACAATTCAGGTTGATATACCAAGCTGTCAACAAGAGAAATTCCTTAGATGTTCTCTTGCAATTAATTATCATTTGTTTAATAGTCATATAATTGCACTGGCAGTATGATTATAAGGGTTACCAAAAAGTAAAAGGAAGCCATACTATAAAATACTCAAAAAGTACTCCAATTCTTTTGATGAAACCGATGTAACGATCTTCATCGTGTTAATACGAAATAATATACATATATATATATATATATATTTATCGTATGAAAGGTTTCCGTCAATATAAATACGATATACTATGTTATATAAGCAATCCCGCCTCAACGATAAGCTGCCTTCGGAATTCCTCGTAACAGATAAATAAGTAAACAACGACTACCTGCCCGGGCACCTGATAGACAAATTAATTAATTAATTATTTACTCAAATCATCACAATGTGTCGTTTTATCGTATATATATCCATATATACACATCATTCTTAACTGAGGCCGCATTAACCAAGGCCGTATCAACTAAGGCCGCATTTGTTTAAGGCCGGATAGTTTTAAGGCCGGATCATCTCGAAAGCATGCAAACAAGGAACATCACCAAAATGTATTATCCGTATAAACAATTTTTCTGACCATATGACTAGCTTATATGAGCAAGAATATGGTATTTGAACCGTTTCTGATAACGATAGAAAACTGATAAAATTGGATATTTCTTTGATATATGTTGTAATTCTATGGCCAAATGGTTGGTTGGTGTGTTAGATGAATGGTGACCATTGATATATTGTAAATATTTTATGAATACAAATTATTTTTAATGTCCATCTTCGTACTTTTATGCGTCGTTTCTTATCGTTATTTTCGTCTCCGAACTGCGTAACGGTGTTGGATTTCCACACAACTGTGACATACAAAAATGTAAGCTAGCCGTTAAAATATTGACAAACATTGATAATGAAGAATGGAGAGAAGAAAATTTTGAGCAGAGTAAGTATTTCTGTTACAGGTGTCATATATTGCGCGTTACATTGGTTTCCGATTTCGTAACGCTATTTTAAGTTGTGTTATCTCCTTTTTGTAACAGTCGCCATAACAACGATTAGCATAAATAAACTCTCGTGAGATGTTTAAATATATTAATCACGGATGTTTACATTTAAGCTTTTCATTTTCTATTTTTTTTATTCAATCATCCACCTGTTACGTTATGCGTTACATGTCATCCAAAAAGAAACGTTAATTTAAAGATTAAATATATTAGTCTGATTTACAATTTCCGCCCAATTGAACTTCCGGTCACAAGTGAACCACGTGTAATGGAAGTGTGATTTTCGGAACATTTATACAATTTTTGTATGATAATATTATAACTCTGATACAGTGCTTGTGGTATCCTGTCGCGTTAAAAAATAAAAAAAAATATGCTACTTTAATATTTAAAATGGTATATAAATGCATTAAATAACCAAGAAAAAAACCAAATGGTCTTAGATGGTTTCCTGTCACGATAAACATGTTTAAAAAGATGGGTAAATATTTTCCCTTTATATCACTTGTTTCTTTTGTACAGTATTGATATAATCATATTCCACGTGTGAAATATTTAAGTTTTAGTATTTAACCATTTGGATACCAAAAGAAACCAAAAGTTCAAATACCATATTCTTGCTCATATATATCACTCTCTTCTCAGGTAGCACCTGCTCTTAATAGTGAAGATCCCAGGATAGTAAAATTGCAGAGACTATGGTCTTTTTATTGATAAAATTTCAGAATCCTGGAAGTCATTTGTGAAATGACAGATGATGTGATGTAAACAAAGGTGCGAAAAGATGTTTATAACAGTAAAACTAAACAATAATCATTATTTCCCTAAAAGAATACGGTATGAAGATATGAAAAAGTTATATTTTCTGGGTGATTAACACGTGACATGGTAATACTGCGCAAAATATTATCACCTTCCCATAAGTTTCCCATGATATCTGCCATTACTTCCACGGTGTCGTAATCTCGCGAGAACGTATTATTTTTGCACAAATAAAGACGGATTGGCAATGGAGAAATTCCGTAATGATAAGAAGATAAGAAAACTTTATTTGAATTCGGTTTCTGTGTAACAATAAACACAAGCTCTCAGGAGCTTTTTACCGAATATACATAGCAGCACAAGACACATACAAATATTAACATAATCGCATATACACACATGCATACACATAATTTTTATCATACACATAAATCAGTTATTAACAAATATGCAGTTAGCAAATACAACATAAAAGTACAAAGATAAAGGACATACTAAACATGCTGCGGCCATATCAAGCAAACACAAAAAATACTAAGCAGCATTAAAACTTAGAAAAAGCACTAGAAATAAGACAGAATGCTGAATATGTTATCTGCATGCAGAACAACGACATACTGAGCCATTCCAGGACTGAATCAAACTTTTATAAAGTGGTTGAAACTGTTTTCAGTTCTGAAATGGTTCGGAAGGTCGTTTCAGAGTTGCAGCTGTAAACATGAATGATTTTTTGCCATACCTTGTAGTTCTAACTTGAGGTACATCTAATATGTTCGAATACCTGAAAGCATATTTTGAATTCTTCACATTAACTAAATCATGAAGGCATACAGGAGCTAATTTGTTAACTTGGCGATTTTATATGTCTCCAAGGCCATTGTTCTAATACGCCTGATCTGTAAGGAGGGCACTTGGGCTTTTTCAAGAAGGTTGATATACGAACTGGTGTAGTCATCATATACAAAACGAAGTGTTCTTTCCTGCACTTTCTCTATAAAAAAAAAAAATTATCGGTACAAAATTGCCAAGCCAAAGGGCAAAAGTTAAAGTTACTGAGAATGAAAGAGTGGAATATAGTTAATTTGCTTAATCTGTCTAAATATGGGCCCAAACGTCTAAGTATATTCAGTTGCTGTGATGCCTTCCTACAGATTGAACTGATATGAATGTCAAAATTTAATTGATAATCTATATTTCAATTCCTAAAAGTTTTATTGTCTCTTCACATGAAAGTGTAGAATTGTGGATACAAATTTTCATGTACCTGAAATCTATCTGGGTTAGCCTGCATTTTGTTTACTTTAAACCAATTAATAAAAACATTTGACTCTGATTCTAAAACTGAGGTAAGTACATTAAAATCAGGATGACCATAAGACAAAGTATTGTCATCCGCATAATTATATAAAGTACCCTTTTTCACAAAATAAAAAATATCATTAATAAAGACTTTAAAAAGTAGGTTACCAAGATTGAACCTTGGGGTACACCTTTTTGGATGTCAGCCCAACTGCTCAGGATACTATTGATTTTAATTTTAATGTACATTTTTAGTTAGTCTTCAAAAGTGGATCATTCTTTTTATATAAAGGTGTTACTTGTGCTTTCTTTAAATTATCCGGAAAAACACTCTGATCTATTGACATATTTAATCTGAGGTGCAATAAGGGACCGACCATTTATCTTGAAGGGGGGGTTATGGTTTTTTGTTTCGTTCATTAATTTTTTTTTCGGACAACACAAGAGTTAGAATATTTATTTTTTTTGTCGCGCAAAGCGCGAAATTTTTTCCACAATTTAACAGTAGGTTATATGACAAAAACTCTGAATCAGATTATTTTTTTTCCTCCACCAAAATCAGAATATTTTTTTCAGCAACATTGGGAATCAGAATATTTTTTTAGAAAAAAACCATAACCCCCCCTTCAAGTTAAATGGTCGTTCCCTAACAGATTTACTACATTTTATTACTTTGGCAGGTATACCATCAGCACCTGTTGCTTTTTTAATGTTGATATTATTCATAATCTTTTCAACTTTATCTGTTGTTACCTTTTCAAAAACAAATTTGTTTGTGTAATCATTTTCTTTCTTTATTTCTATTAAACTTGGATGATCAGAAGGGTCGTAAACAGTATATTTTCCTATATTCTCAGCTACAGTGGAGAAAAAATTATTAAAGTGATTGGCTACTTCTTTTTGATCATTTACAATCTTGTCAGATTCATTAAGCACATTTTTTTTGTTTTCCACTGGACCCCTTTTTCGAAAAGAATGGCTTAACAGTTTTCCAAAAGTCGCCCGATTTTGATCCCCCAGAGCAACGTTCTAAAAAGTATGTTTTCATTTATTTTATTTTCAATTTGGTTACTAAATTTCTTTGCTTTCTGAATTTTTCCCAATTTTTGTTGCTCTGACATTTCGTAAATTGAAAATATAGCATTTGTTTTCTGTATACAGCTCTTCTGAGCTCCTGATTCACACATGGCAATGGTTTTTTTCTTTGATATCTAGATTTAATTGGAGCATGCTTGTTTAACACATTGATCGTAAACTCTTTTTCATATTCATTATAAACAGAATCTACTTCATGACATGTTTCATTGATCTTAATTTGTTCTATATCATCATTGAAATTTTCAATATCAAAAGTCTTGCAACTTCTATAATACCTGAGCTTCCTTGGTTCGTGAAGAACGTCACCTTTGATAACAGTACTAATAATGTTGTGACAGTCACTGACTATAATAAATATCACGAGTATCCCACCGAATGCAACGTTTCTATGTAGTCTAAAAAGAGGAAATCCTATCTGTCAGAAAGACTGCATAGGCTCCGAGTGCTTAATTACACCTAGCATAGCCACAATATACACAACACAGTCTAATGGAAAAGCTCGAAGAAAGAAAATTCAACATGTTTCAGAACAAGGCTGACACTGCCGAGGTTCTCCGACCTTCTTTGTTGCATGTTTATGGTCGGTTTGCTGTGGATATTCACAAAGGGAACGACCATTTCACTTTAATGGTCCTGAAATTGCATAAGATAAATAATGCCTGCTGAACCTGCAGTTTTCAACGAAAAAGTTTGGTAAGATTTGAATTAAGAAATGACGATTCTGGTTTGCATGTCATTCGAAAAAAGTACGTTTTTTGTTTCACGATGAAAAAAAAATATATATTTGCACAGGTGAAAAATAAGCCCACCCCTTTCCCCGTTTCAATGTTGAATGGATGGTCCCTAACACCACTTTACGGCAAAAGATATGATGTCAATTTTCCCATTGTGAACTGCCCCTTTAAATACCCGGTATGTAGAAACATTTGTTTGTTGTGTGCTCCGGAAGGGTGAGTTTGTTGTGTGCTCCGGAAGGGTGGGGATTTCTTTGTATAATGCTAGTCTGTTATATCAGAAAGAGTTCTTATATAATGTTGATCTATAACGAATATGAGACTGAACTCTTACATCAGATTAGTATATTCTGTCATATACAACTGCAGACTGGACTCTTATATAATGTGGGCCGTAGTGGTCGCTATCGTATGGTACTTGGATTACAACTACTTATGCAATGCGTGCTTATTACCACTAAAGTTGTCAGTTCGAATCTCGCTCATGGTGAGGTGTACTCGATACAACAATTTGTGATAAAGTTTGTCAGTGACTTGCGGCAGGTCGATGATTTTCTCCGGTTTCCTCCACCAATATAACTGACTATCACGACATATCTGAAATATTGTTGAAAGTGACGTTAAAAACCATAAACCCGTGAATATAATAAAAAAACAAACAAACGTAGAAATCAAATTTAGTGCGCACGAGGCGTTTCTGGAATAACCTTCATTGAAAGGTTGGTCTACGTTTTTAATAATTATCATTGAGGAATATCTGACCCATGAACTCTTGTAATAAGGTTGGAATATTTTGCCGTGGACGATTATCAGACTAACCTCTCATAATATAAGGTAGGTCTGTCCTGTCATTAACGAATATCAGTCTGAATTCTTTTATAATGTTGGACTTTATTTTATCCTTACATGATATCAGACTGCACTCTCATATATAAGGATGGTTGGTTTTGTCATTATCGAACATCAGACTGAACTGTTTTACATTTCATGATTTTGATTGATTTTTTATGTTTAACGTCACTTTCAGCTATATCATGGCGACCAGTTTTAGTGGTGGAGGAAGCCGGAGAGAACCACAGGCACTCGAATTCCGGACCCCCATTTTTCCTCATTTGGTCCCTTCCGCGATTATGGTATGGATCTTAGTCTGGAAGTATATCTTGAAGCCATTTATCCATATTTTACAACATTTCGTGTTACAACTCTCTCGTTCTACTAACTTTTGTTTCTAGGTCCAGCTGCCATTTTACTGAAAAATCCTAGGATTTTTCAGTAATTTTTCAGTAAAACGGCAGCTGAACCTAGAAACAAAAGTTAGCAGAACGAGAGAGTTGTAACACGAAATGTTGTAAAATATGGATAAATGGCTCAAAGATATACTTCCAGACTAAGATCCATATCATAATCGTGGGAGGGACCAAATGAGGAAAAAGGGGGGTCCGGAATTCGAGTGCCTGTGGAGAGAATCACCGACCATGGACAAGCAACTGGTAAACTTTATCACTTGCGACTGTGAGTCGAGTGCACCCTTTTTGTAATTTACAAAGCCGTGCGCGAACCCACGCCGTATTGGTGATAGGCTTGTATGAGTTGTTAGGTAATCCAACTACCAAATTCATTGAGCCACCCGGGCCCTCGTTTTACATTTCAGTTTATTCTGTCATTAAAGAACATTAGATTGAACTCTTATATCAGGTTGGTCTATTTTGCAGTTAATAATATCAGACTGAACTCTTGTATAAGGATTGTCTATTTTGCAGTTAATAATATCAGACGGCTGAACTCTGGTATAAGGATTGTCTATTTTGCAGTTAATAATATCAGACTGAACTCTTGTATAAGGATTGTCTAGTTTGTGGTTAACAAATATCAGAATGAACCCTTTAAATATGTTGGGATAAAATGTCATTAACAAATATCAGACTGAACTGTTATATCATGTTAGACGAGCTATATATTTTGTCATCGAATATCCGACTGATCTCTAATAGAGGATTGGTCTGGTTTTACTTTATTAATAACAAATATCAGACTGAACTCTTACATAGGGCCGGCCTTAAGCCAATTAAACCAACTGCTGCCAATTCCCAATTGGACCCTGCACTGGAGTTATGGCTGTTCAAGTACACACATCTACACACTCCATGTTTTACAGAGAACAATAGAACCCAGCACCTCCCAAGGCTGGACCTGCTCTTACACATGTATAATGTTGGTATATTTTGTCATTAACTAATATCAGACTGAACTCTTATGCATACCCATCAATTGAATTGTTTTTTGCATATACCTGTGAAGTACCTGTATTTTCATAATTGTTTGTCCATGTTAAAAAAATTGTAGAAAAATACACATAGATTTCCATCAACATATATGTTCTTGGTTTTTTCATGTTCAAAGATTTGAGGAAAGAGGTGTTTGTTAGTTTTGTTGATATTGGTAGAATTGTAGAACATCACTGGTTAAAATTTCCCCTCATGATCTTATTATAAAAACCTGCATTTCCATTTTCAAAATCAAAAACCATGTGTATTTTGCGCATTCAGTTGTGTGGATCAACACATCTTTACTATACACACCAATGTATAGATACAATGTATAGTGTTGATAGTAGAGATGCATTGATCAAGACAAATGCATGTGGTATTTTGTCATGAAAAAATAAAAGTGGGTTTCCAATACATGACTAGATAACAGCACAATATAGTCCACACAAAGTAATTGTATATATAAATGTATTCTTTAACTGAAAATTTATATGGCTGATAAGTCACTCAACAAGAAGTAATTTAAACATTTTATGTCAACAATTAAAATATGTTAATATCGTTATTAACAATAATTAATATTCTCATACCAACTATAAATTAAATTAACTAAATAAAAATCATTTATAATAACAAAATATGATGCTAAATGAGTATTAATTGCGTAAGTAAGAAAAAAAAACAGTAAAACATTTAAGACAACCCATAATAATCCTAAAATAGAACTACAATAACAATTAATTGTCTGAAGGTGCTCGGTGGGGAAATGTGAAACAGATTTAACCATATTTTGAATCACGGTCTGCACTCCTCTTTTTTTTCTACAAAAACATTAGATATCACTCATAAATTGTACAGACTTATACACTGTCATGTCTTTACCATTTGTACTCAAACCATTACTATAGTAGACATGTGTAAATCATTCATAAGGTGGGCATAACATTACAAAATGACCAACAAAATTAAAATGTTAACAATTATACAACTATATAGTCAAGCCTACCCATGCGGTCACCTCTATTAAGCAGTCACCTGTCTTATAAGGTCACTTTTTTCTTTCCACGTCTATATGAATTGAACCTCTTTTAAGAGGTCACCTGTCTTATAAGGCCACTTTTTCATTGTTCCAAAAGTGACCTCTTAATACAGGTTTGATTGTATATAGTTTGCTTATAATCAATGTATTTATCAAAGTTATACAGTATCAAATGTTGATTGTCAGAAAACAGTTACACATGTTTCAGATATATTTTCATAAGCGACTTTTTGTCCTGTTTCATTGGGACATCTAGCTCCTGGTAAGAATGAAGAATAGTTGCGAATGCAAATAATTTATTCAGTTGGAATCTCAATGTGAATACCAAAAAAAGGGTCAAACACAGATTTTTAAAGAAAAAGTTTCCTTTGAAATATTGCACTAGTATTCAGGGTCTACTCGATTTGAAAGTGTTCATGGGTAATTGAATAGTAGTCATTCGAGCCATTGCCACTAAAGTATTCAGAGTCTACTCGATTAGAAAGTGTTCATGGGTAATTGAATAGTAGTCATTCGAGCCATTGCCACTAAAGTATTCAGGGTCTACTCGATTAGAAAGTGTTCATGGGTAATTGAATAGTAGTCATTCGAGCCATTGCCACTAAAGTATTCAGAGGTTTCTTTCCTTTAAAACATTATAGAAGGTTAGGTAGGTTTATGGTGTTTAATGTCACTTTCAACAATATTTAAGTTATATCGTGGCAATCAGTTTTATTGATGGAGGAAACCGGAGTACCCAGAGAAAACCACAGACCTGTCGCAAGTCACTGACAAACTCTATCACATAATGTTGTACTGAGTACATCTCGCCATGAACGAGGTTCGAACTCACAACTTTAGTGGTGATAGGCACTGATTGCACAGGTAGTTGTAAATGCAACTACCATATGATAATGATAATCAAGTCTCCCCTTTGATGGGTGCAAGTCGCTCCTCCTTTATGAGAGTTGTGATTTATTTGATAAATTGATTTATGGTTGTTTTGAGTTTGATGAATCATGACAATATATATAAAAATACACAAGGCTCAATTAACATAGACATCACTCAAGTTAACTTTGTCCTTATGAACTTAAGAGTAGCCAATGAAAATCCTGCTGGTAAAATGTTGACAGGTGTCTCGGTTACAGCCAGTAAACAAAATAATTTTTAGAAGTTCACCTCGTGGAATGTTTAGATAAAATTTAGTTGTATCATAAGTTCATGAAGTGTTGTGTATTTAATATCACAAGCCTTTCAATAAGGGGCATTACCAGGTACTTTTACCCTCCTCAGATGGTCTTTGGTAGCTCCTGATTTTAAAGAGTATTATATAAGATATTCACGAAATTTGCTCAAATTTTAATAAAAAGTACCACTTGTAAATAGTGAAGTACTGGTAGACTTGAAAAATATTGAAAGCCCTGTAATATCATGATTTAAATTGGATTGACAGCTATATTTTAGCGAAAAATCTTGTTAAGTGTTAATATAGTGAAGGCCACTTGCTACAAATACTACATGATGTTTACAAAAATAAATATATCCCACTGACCAGAGGTGAATCCAAGCTTTCTGTACAGCAAGTGGATGGACGGGTGCTACATTTTTCTGGCTCAAAAAGGGGGACACAGACAAACAATTTGGTAAAAACAGCATCCCTATATTATTTTTTATCAAATTTCCAAAAAGAGGTACCAGCCCCCTATACAGCTCCACCCACCCATGGACCTGTCTATGCAGACTAGCTTCCTGTCACTCCACCCACCCATGGACCTGTCTATACAGACTAGCTTCTTGTCAGAAAATGCAAATAGTCCTTTGGCACATTCACGATTTGAGCAGAAAATTATGTTTTTATACTTTTTACACAAATTATTTCCCTTAAAACCGGCAAAATGGTACCCAGTCTAGCCAGGCCTAAAGGGCAATGGTAAGGACAACAAATTTGAGTATAATTTCTCATAATTTGGAGATTTTTTTAACCTTGTCGAAAATCAGAGGATTTTTTTTATAGCATATAGAAAATTAAATTGTTACAACATTAAAATTTTAAGATTATGGGAAAAAATATATGTTACTTTTATTGAAATTTGCATGAAATTGACCCTTTTTGTCTTCCTTAAAAGGAAATGACTCCTGTTAAAACTTATGATTTTAGAATCAAAGTCGGAAATGTGCAAATGGTCTACTATATTAGTTTGTTATTAATAAATATCATAAAAACAACCAATATAAATTAAAAAAATAAATATATAGTATTTCAAATCTGTTATCAAAGTAGGAATTAAGTACAGACAACAATATCATTCATGAAAAGTTCAAAAACTTTTGGCGTTCATTAAGACACTTAGGTGAGACTGGAATTCCTGGGATCATCATGAAATCTACATCATGTCTGTTTCTTTTCTTTTATTAACTGTACAATTGTTTTATGTCTCTGGTAACAGCAGAATAATATGACTGCGTTGACAACATACGTAGAACAGCAAACAACACATATATCTTCCAGTACATAAACCAGAATGAAGGCTAAATACACAGAACCAAAGTTGGCAAGTACACTGGTCTTCAAACCTATACTGGATAAACTGCTGGAAATGTTCCAAGCTGAAAAAAATATAAAAATTAAAATTTTTGTGTTCATACTTTAGAAACTAGATTGAATAATTAAATCATATCCTTCCGAAGCATGCACATGAGTTCATCACCCGGATTTTGGTAGGGTTCATGTTGCTCAATGTTCCTTTTTCTGTATAGTATATTGTTGACAATTGTCTTTTCGTCCTTTTTCTTACTGTGTCTTCAATGTTATCTTTACAAATTATTATTGATTGATTGTTGTTTAACGCTGAATGAGTGGTATCTCATCGCTATACTTCACGAGAACAAGTTAACTATAAATCATGTAGGTAAAAGGATGGCAAGTTGGCCATATTTTATATTTCAAGTAAAAGATGACAGGATTGGCAATATTAGCCTTGCAACGAGTCATCAACGATCACTCCTAACAAACTTGTTCATTAGGAGATGCTGCAAGTTGTTTTCACATACAAGAAGTGTGGTGGTATTTACCATAAATCGCACACTCTTGTATGGAG
Organism: Bathymodiolus brooksi; assembly: GCA_963680875.1. Classification (NCBI taxonomy): domain Eukaryota; kingdom Metazoa; phylum Mollusca; class Bivalvia; order Mytilida; family Modiolidae; genus Bathymodiolus; species Bathymodiolus brooksi. The sequence continues at coordinate 48,133,718 of OY804580.1, read as the reverse complement.
GACTTGCACTTTTAGTTTGTTCAGCATGAAATGATATCAAAATACACTTTGTAATAAGGGACCGACCATTTAACTTGAGGGGGGGTTATGTTTTTTTGTTTCGTTCAGAATTTTTCTTTCGGAAAACACAAGAGTTACAATATTTTTTTCCAGAATTTAACATAAGATTATTTGACAAAAATTCTGAATCAGATTATTTTTTTTTTCCTCCACCAAAATCAGAATATTTTTGTCAGCAACATTGGGAATCAGAATATTTTTTTAGAAAAAAACCATAACCCCCCCCCCCTCTCCCTTCAAGTTAAATGTTCGTTCCCTAAGTTCTTATTGCATAAAAAAATTAATATATATATATATACATATATGACATACACTAGTGGCATGAAATTACCCTTCTCCTTTTTTATTTATTTTTTATTTTTTGTTGACATATTTATTTTCAACAGAAATGTCCTTATAAATTTTATATTCCTTTTGTTAACATAATTTTCTCCAAATCAATAGAATCTTATATCAATAGCAGCTCACATGTGCATGCCTAGCCCCTCTACTTGGACAATAAGAGTAGAGGTGTGCCAAATGAAAGCTATAGTTACCATAAGATTGTATTGATATGGAGAGCATATTAAATAAAGGAAAAAAGAGATGAAATAATGAAGAAATTTTATTGAAAATACATGTATATATAAAAATAGATAATAAAAAGAGAAAGGGGGCACGATTCCATGCCACAAATGCAAGCTCCTGTGTGACATACCACAAAATAACTGTATGATGTAGAAAATAATTCCAAAGATACTGTTAGGTTGATTAAGTATACTCTCCCTTCCAACTATGTGTTCTAGTAGTCCAAACCCTCTACCAAACCTATTGAGGAAAAAAACAAGTTTAAAATAAATAAGTTTGTATGATAGACTGTTTCAGCTGATCACACTCCAATTAACCTCCACTCATCACCCGTGGGTCAACTGCCAGAGAAATCCTCATAGTCATGTGGTCGGTTTTTGGTGGGGTTCGTGTTGCTCGATCTTTAGTTTTCTGCGTAATGTATTGTAGATTGTTGTTTGTCCTTTTTTTCTTTTTCTTTTGGCCATTGTGTTGTCTGTCCTTCTTGGTTTTACGTCTTCTGATTACCCATTTGGTATCTTCAAACTTTTCTTTCAAAACTCTTTGACAAGTCTAAATTAAGAAGGGAATTCCTTGAAAATTATGGGAGCCATCATTTTTCTGTATAACTTTTTCACATCAAAAAGTGAGATTAACAATATCAAATGATGATTTAAATTGGGATCTATATAGTAGCTTTTTTTTCAACGAAATGAGAATTTCATTGTCAGTTGACTAATGGTTGAGAGTAATCGGAGGGTGATAGACTACTAGATTATCAATGATGACTGTGGTCTTACTTAAAGATAATAAATAGAAAAGTAAATTGTTTTTCAAACTGACTAAATTTCCAAAATAATTTTTTTTTATTTGTTTATCATTTCCAAATCTAAAAGATTTATATCCTTAGTTAATTAGTATTCACACGAAAAAATTTGACATACTGTCACATGTTGCCGTCTGGAAATAATTACTATAAAAAAATATGACATATTGTCATGTTGCCATCTGGAAATAATATCAATAAAAATATAACATATTGTAATGTTGCCGTCTGGAAATAATTACTATAAAAATATGACATATTGTCATGTTGTCATCTGAAAATAATTACAATAAAAATATGACATATTGTCATGTTGACATTTGGAAATAACTACCATAAAAATATGACATATTGTCATGTTGCCATCTGGAAATAATTACTATAAAAATATGACATATTGTCATGTTTCCGTCTGGAAATAATATCAATAAAAATATGACATATTGTAATCTTGCCGTCTGGAAATAATTACTATAAAAATATGACATATTGTCATGTTGTCATCTGAAAATAATTACTATAAAAATATGACATATTGTCATGTTGACATTTGGAAATAACTACCATAAAAATATGACATATTGTCCTCTGGAAATAATTACAATAAAAATATGATATATTGTAATGTTGCCATCTGGAAATAATTACTATAAAAAAAATATGACATATTGTCAGGTTGTCATCTAAAAATAATTACTGTAAATAAATATGATATATTGTCATGTTGCCATCTGGAAATACTTACAATAAAAATATGACATATTGTCATTGCCATCTGGAAATAATTACTATAAAAATATGATATTGTCATGTTGCCATCTGGAAATAATTACTATAGCAAAAAATATGACATATTGTCATGTTGCCATCTGGAAATAATTACTATAGCAAAAAATATGACATATTGTCATGTTGCCATCTGAAAATAATTAATATAAAGATGACATGATGTCATGTTGCCATCTGGAAATAACAACTAAAATAAATATATGACATATTGTCATGTTGCCATCTGGAAATAATTACAATAAAAATATGACATATTGTCATGTTGACATCTGGAAATAACTACCATAAAAATATGACATATTGTCATCTGGAAATAATTACAATAAAAATATGACATATTGTCATGTTGATATCTGGAAATAACTACCATAAAAATATGACATAGTGTCATCTGGAAAAAATTACAATAAAAATATGACATTGTCATGTTGCCATCTGGAAATAATTACTATAAAAATATGACATATTGTAATGTTGCCATCTGGAAATAATTACTATAAAAAATATGACATATTGTCATGTTGCCATCTGGAAATAATTACTATAAAAAAAAATATGACATATTGTCAGGTTGTCATCTAAAAATAATTACTATAAATAAATATGATATATTGTCATGTTGCCATCTGGAAATACTTACAATAAAAATATGGCATATTGTCATTGCCATCTGCAAATAATTACAATAAAAATATGACATATTGTCATGTTGACATCTGGAAATAACTACCATAAAAATATGACATATTGTCATCTGGAAATAATTACAATAAAAATATGACATATTGTCATGTTGATATCTGGAAATAACTACCATAAAAATATGACATATTGTCATCTGGAAAAAATTACAATAAAAATATGACATATTGTCATCTGGAAAAAAATACAATAAAAATATGACATATTGTCATGTTGCCATCTGGAAATAATTACTAAAAAATATGACATATAGTCATGTTGCCATCTGGAAATAATTACAATAAAAATATACCATATTGTCATGTTGCCATCTGGAAATAATTACAATAAAAATATGACATAGTCATGTTGCCATCTGGAAATAATTACTATAAAAATATGACATATAGTCATGTTGCCATCTGGAAATAATTACAATAAAAATATACCATATTGTCATGTTGCCATCTGGAAATAATTACTATAAAAATATGACATATAGTCATGTTGCCATCTGGAAATAATTACTATAAAATTATGACATATAGTCATGTTGCCATCTGGAAATAATTACTAAAATATTTAATATGACATATTGTAATTTTGCCATCTGGAAATAATTACTATAAATAATATGAGATATTGTCATGTGCCATCTGGAAATAATTTCTATAAAAAATAAGACATATTGTCATGTTGCCATCTGGAAATAATTACCATAAAAAATATGACATATTGTCATGTTCCCATCTGGAAATAATTACTATAAAAATACGACATATTGTCATGTTGCCATCTGGAAATAATTACTATAAAAATACGACATATTGTCCTCTGGAAATAATTACAATAAAAATATGACATATTGTCATGTTGACATTTGGAAATAACTACCATAAAAATATGACATATTGTCATGTTGCCATCTGGAAATAATTACTATAAAAATATGACATATTGTCATGTTGCCGTCTGGAAATAATATCAATAAAAATATGACATATTGTAATCTTGCCATCTGGAAATAATTACTATAAAAATATGACATATTGTCATGTTGTCATCTGAAAATAATTACTATAAAAATATGACATATTGTCATGTTGACATTTGGAAATAACTACCATAAAAATATGACATATTGTCCTCTGGAAATAATTACAATAAAAATATGATATATTGTAATGTTGCCATCTGGAAATAATTACTATAAAAAAAATATGACATATTGTCAGGTTGTCATCTAAAAATAATTACTGTAAATAAATATGATATATTGTCATGTTGCCATCTGGAAATACTTACAATAAAAATATGACATATTGTCATTGCCATCTGGAAATAATGACTATAAAAATATGATATTGTCATGTTGCCATCTGGAAATAATTACTATAGCAAAAAATATGACATATTGTCATGTTGCCATCTGGAAATAATTACTATAGCAAAAAATATGACATATTGTCATGTTGCCATCTGAAAATAATTAATATAAAGATGACATGATGTCATGTTGCCATCTGGAAATAACAACTAAAATAAATATATGACATATTGTCATGTTGCCATCTGGAAATAATTACAATAAAAATATGACATATTGTCATGTTGACATCTGAAAATAACTACCATAAAAATATGACATATTGTCATCTGGAAATAATTACAATAAAAATATGACATATTGTCATGTTGATATCTGGAAATAACTACCATAAAAATATGACATAGTGTCATCTGGAAAAAATTACAATAAAAATATGACATTGTCATGTTGCCATCTGGAAATAATTACTATAAAAATATGATATATTGTAATGTTGCCATCTGGAAATAATTACTATAAAAAATATGACATATTGTCATGTTGCCATCTGGAAATAATTACTATAAAAAAAAATATGACATATTGTCAGGTTGTCATCTAAAAATAATTACTATAAATAAATATGATATATTGTCATGTTGCCATCTGGAAATACTTACAATAAAAATATGGCATATTGTCATTGCCATCTGCAAATAATTACAATAAAAATATGACATATTGTCATGTTGACATCTGGAAATAACTACCATAAAAATATGACATATTGTCATCTGGAAATAATTACAATAAAAATATGACATATTGTCATGTTGATATCTGGAAATAACTACCATAAAAATATGACATATTGTCATCTGGAAAAAATTACAATAAAAATATGACATATTGTCATCTGGAAAAAAATACAATAAAAATATGACATATTGTCATGTTGCCATCTGGAAATAATTACTAAAAAATATGACATATAGTCATGTTGCCATCTGGAAATAATTACAATAAAAATATACCATATTGTCATGTTGCCATCTGGAAATAATTACAATAAAAATATGACATAGTCATGTTGCCATCTGGAAATAATTACTATAAAAATATGACATATAGTCATGTTGCCATCTGGAAATAATTACAATAAAAATATACCATATTGTCATGTTGCCATCTGGAAATAATTACTATAAAAATATGACATATAGTCATGTTGCCATCTGGAAATAATAACTATAAAATTATGACATATAGTCATGTTGCCATCTGGAAATAATTACTAAAAAATTTAATATGACATATTGTAATTTTGCCATCTGGAAATAATTACTATAAATAATATGAGATATTGTCATGTGCCATCTGGAAATAATTTCTATAAAAAATAAGACATATTGTCATGTTGCCATCTGGAAATAATTACCATAAAAAATATGACATATTGTCATGTTCCCATCTGGAAATAATTACTATAAAAATACGACATATTGTCATGTTGCCATCTGGAAATAATTACTATAAAAATACGACATATTGTCCTCTGGAAATAATTACAATAAAAATATGACATATTGTCATGTTGACATTTGGAAATAACTACCATAAAAATATGACATATTGTCATGTTGCCATCTGGAAATAATTACTATAAAAATATGACATATTGTCATGTTGCCGTCTGGAAATAATATCAATAAAAATATGACATATTGTAATCTTGCCGTCTGGAAATAATTACTATAAAAATATGACATATTGTCATGTTGTCATCTGAAAATAATTACTATAAAAATATGACATATTGTCATGTTGACATTTGGAAATAACTACCATAAAAATATGACATATTGTCCTCTGGAAATAATTACAATAAAAATATGACATATTGTCATGTTGACATTTGGAAATAACTACCATAAAAATATGACATATTGTCATGTTGCCATCTGGAAATAATTACTATAAAAATATGACATATTGTCATGTTGCCGTCTGGAAATAATATCAATAAAAATATGACATATTGTAATCTTGCCGTCTGGAAATAATTACTATAAAAATATGACATATTGTCATGTTGTCATCTGAAAATAATTACTATAAAAATATGACATATTGTCATGTTGACATTTGGAAATAACTACCATAAAAATATGACATATTGTCCTCTGGAAATAATTACAATAAAAATATGATATATTGTAATGTTGCCATCTGGAAATAATTACTATAAAAAAAATATGACATATTGTCAGGTTGTCATCTAAAAATAATTACTGTAAATAAATATGATATATTGTCATGTTGCCATCTGGAAATACTTACAATAAAAATATGACATATTGTCATTGCCATCTGGAAATAATTACTATAAAAATATGATATTGTCATGTTGCCATCTGGAAATAATTACTATAGCAAAAAATATGACATATTGTCATGTTGCCATCTGAAAATAATTAATATAAAGATGACATGATGTCATGTTGCCATCTGGAAATAACAACTAAAATAAATATATGACATATTGTCATGTTGCCATCTGGAAATAATTACAATAAAAATATGACATATTGTCATGTTGACATCTGGAAATAACTACCATAAAAATATGACATATTGTCATCTGGAAATAATTACAATAAAAATATGACATATTGTCATGTTGATATCTGGAAATAACTACCATAAAAATATGACATAGTGTCATCTGGAAAAAATTACAATAAAAATATGACATTGTCATGTTGCCATCTGGAAATAATTACTATAAAAATATGACATATTGTAATGTTGCCATCTGGAAATAATTACTATAAATAAATATGATATATTGTCATGCTGCCATCTGGAAATACTTACAATAAAAATATGGCATATTGTCATTGCCATCTGCAAATAATTACAATAAAAATATGACATATTGTCATGTTGACATCTGGAAATAACTACCATAAAAATATGACATATTGTCATCTGGAAATAATTACAATAAAAATATGACATATTGTCATGGTGATATCTGGAAATAACTACCATAAAAATATGACATATTGTCATCTGGAAAAAATTACAATAAAAATATGACATATTGTCATCTGGAAAAAAATACAATAAAAATATGACATATTGTCATGTTGCCATCTGGAAATAATTACTAAAAAATATGACATATAGTCATGTTGCCATCTGGAAATAATTACAATAAAAATATACCATATTGTCATGTTGCCATCTGGAAATAATTACAATAAAAATATGATATAGTCATGTTGCCATCTGGAAATAATTACTATAAAAATATGACATATAGTCATGTTGCCATCTGGAAATAATTACAATAAAAATATACCATATTGTCATGTTGCCATCTGGAAATAATTACTATAAAAATATGACATATAGTCATGTTGCCATCTGGAAATAATTACTATAAAATTATGACATATAGTCATGTTGCCATCTGGAAATAATTACTAAAAAATTTAATATGACATATTGTAATTTTGCCATCTGGAAATAATTACTATAAATAATATGAGATATTGTCATGTGCCATCTGGAAATAATTTCTATAAAAAATAAGACATATTGTCATGTTGCCATCTGGAAATAATTACCATAAAAAATATGACATATTGTCATGTTCCCATCTGGAAATAATTACTATAAAAATACGACATATTGTCATGTTGCCATCTGGAAATAATTACTATAAAAATACGACATATTGTCCTCTGGAAATAATTACAATAAAATATGATATCTTGTCATGTTGCCATCTGGAAATACAATGTAATTACTATAAAAAAATGACATATTGTATTATTAAATGACTATGAATTTTCTTAATTCTGATTGGTTTAGAAGGTTCATTGCTTCCTCTAACAGAACTACATGTCCACCGCGCGCAATTTTGCGCGTCAGGTTAATAAATGTTGCAGTTAGTACATACCCAAATATAGTAACAGGGGAAAACCAGTAGACTGATTAATATCCATAAATTTGATTGGCCGACATTTTGAACCTCAACCAATCAGAGGCTAACGAACTTCGGTAATCAGCAGACGACTGTTAGTAAACAAAAATGAACGAAGCAGCTTCGTCATTAGAACCAGAAGTTAATACGTCCCCAAATATAGTAACAGGGGAAAACTAAAATAATTGCTCCAACATTACCATAAACTACAACATAAATTAATTATACTTACCTATGTTCTTTAAAAATTGTTTAAAAATGTTACCGAAACTGTGATATTTTATTTGTTAAAATTTTGAAATTGTATTCATTTTTTTTTAATCAATTTTATTGTTTAGAAACATTAGAAATGTCAAGCTTCAAAAACTGGTGTTTGTTGGTTTGAAGCAGCTACATATAAAAAAGAATAAATGGAAATGTCTAAGAAACAGCAACAATTCACAATTTTCACCCCAAAATTACACTTAGAATGTGTCATTTAATAAAACAATTGATGACTTTTCATTTCGGTGGACACTGATTTATCACAGTGTCCACCTTATGAAAAGTCATTAATTGTATAATGTTGCCATCTGGAAATATTACAATGACAAATATGACATTTTATTATGTTGCCATATGGAAATAATTGCATTAAAAAAGGAAGAAAATAATGTGAATATTTTGACACCTAATAAAGGTACAGGAAGACGAAGAAAGAAAACAATGTTTAAGCACGAATGAAAAACTATTTTGAATTACTTCCCCTTATTTTCTTTCAATACAATGGAAATGTTCAATATTAATAAATTCTTACTTTTAAAGGAATATTTATTATATAGAAATAACAATTTTATTATTTAGAATATATTAAGTCAAATATTTTTCCATTTTAACCTGAATATACACATACTTTGTAAAAAGATCTATGCTGACGTGTACATACCTGGACGTAAATACTTTAGAACAGCTCATTCTAGAATTAATGTCACACCATGCTTTAAAATTAGAGTCTCCTTCAGCGTGGATTTCAACGTAAAGAGCATAAACTGACAAAAGAATTCCAATTGCACAAAAGATGTAAATAATTTTGCCGAGTAAACGAATGTACCGGCGCTGTTGTGAGACTTCATTCGCCATGTTGAATAATTATGCTTACAACATAGAAAAAAACCACAGAGAAACTACACTATTTACATGAACTTCGATACACTGTGCATAAATAATACCTAATAAAAACACTAAAGTGATTTAAATATATGCATGGCCCTACAGCACAATATATAGAGGATTTATTTTCATTGATGTAGTTAAATTGAAATTAAAAAAAATATTTGTGTTTGAATGTTACTCAATAACGTACCCTTGTTTTTATTTTATGTTTAAATAGTCAAATAAGTTAAAGTACAGGTGGTGTATTAAATATAGACAGTTTAAATATTATTGATTTTTTACCATGTCCAAAACCAAATGTTGCATTTAATGTAAACACACAAAGTTCAATATCTGTAACGTGTTATCAAGTTATAAATGTCCTAAATTATGACCTAGAGGGCCAGACAGCTTTGTACAAATTTTAGAGGATCGCAATGGCTTTACGGTATTTCTATGATTTGATGTCACAGCCGTCGAGAGCAGTGTACATATTTCTAAAAGTAAATAATATTCCATTTGAAGCCAAACCAGTAGCTTTGAGAAAAGGTTAGTTGAATATGTAATTTACAATAGGAAATAGCCTGTAGTTTAGTGTACAACTTAGACTAGAGGGCGTTTCTGTAACTCCATGTAACAGTTCTTTGGTATTATTTTTAAGGCTTAGTAGAATGAAAGTTATTGTTGAAATAATTGTACGTACACGTATTTGTATGTAACTAGCTGTCATTGTAGCGACATAAATCATTGACATAAACTCCTTTAAAATATGATCGATCCACATTGCTACTGAGATTACTATAAGTTATGTATATATAATCTACTTAACAGAAAGGGGAAATAATAATAAAGTCTTTCATGAAAAGGAAGATCTTGTAATTTTAAATTGATGCCCATGTTTCATCTGGGCTCCTAATCATAGGCTAATGCTGAGTGGCCTTGTTTCTTTTATTTTTGTACACACCATACTAGGTGTTCTATGTTATAGTTCAGACTAAATGTAAATGTACCCCCAAAATCACACAAACACTTTTTTCATTGTGACCAGGTAATTCAAACTTTTTTTAGCTTCCTACTAGGCTGATTTTTTTGTAAGTAGCATAAATATTGTAATTTAATAATATTAGTTTAAAGTTTTAATCTGCTAAATGTATTGACAAATAATCAAATATTCATTTTCAACAGTTGCAGTTGTATAAGATTAATATTTTCAATTAAGATGTTTAATAGCCATTCATAGTACCACCAGTATACCAGAAACTGTCAAATTTACAAAGTTATATACACATGATAAGTACAAAAGTAAGATGATACAATATGGTTAGGACAGGGGGAAAATACCTGTGATTCCATGCACATTCTTTGAAAAAAATAGGATAGAAAGGTAGGCAAACAGATTTGTTTTAAATATTTGCATAGGTTACAGAGGACAAGGGCCTGTCTTTAACAGTGATTGTGCAAAAATGTCAATATTTATAACTTAAGGGTAGGCACTACAAAATAGGGTCGGCAGAGTAAACAGAAAGACAGGTACTTTTTGTGGACATTTTTGGCTTTTGCAGCACTATTTCCATTCCAAATTGCCCTAAGTTGATTTTTTGTAGGTATGCATTGAATCACCAATCAGCACCACAAGAAAACCAAAGTTACAATTGACAATGTTTGACATCTAGTGCAAAAACACAACTGCTAAAATATAGTTTTAATAGCAACTTTTACTTGCAATCCGACTTCCAATCAAGTTGAAATGTCTTTGTAGGGGAGCATTATTCAGAAGAATACAAAAAGGTTAACCCATTTAGATTAGTTCCAGTTTTGGATGACAATGGCTTTATCTTAACAGAGAGGTAAGTTAACTTTAATCTAATCAATATTTATCAAGAAGAAGGAGCATTTCGTGTAATTGTTTTTTTATTTACTCAGCATATTCACTTCATGGGGGATATACTATATTATGTAATACTCCTTTCCTATGGAGATTTGCAATCCAGAAATCGTGACAAGGACTGACTAGTGATGATCATAGCGAAAGTCTAATGATTTTTAAATGTGTTTGCTTTGTAAGAGGCCCGAGGGAGTTAGTCTTCACTCAAATCATATCCTATAATAACTCGGAAAAAATTAGAGTATATCCCCCATGAGTTGAATATTGCTGAGTAAATACCAAAAAATACACGAAATTGATGCTTTCATTTTCAATATGGAAGAAAACTTGTTTATATGGTTGATGGTTAGGATGGAACAAAATAGACTAAAACTCGACAACATATAAAATTTACTTTTGATTTCAGTTGGGCAAGGACAATGTATGCCTCTTGTTTGTATGTTTTGTATATGACTGATAATAGGGGTTGATAAAATATCGTTATAAAAAGGAAAGTTTAAACACTAATGATCAACTATTCCACTTATATCAACGAAACGAACAACTATCTCCCCTCCCATCTGAAAGCATTGATGGATACCTGAACAAAATAGAACACGGCATCCGCCAACTTTCAGACAGAATTTTTATTCAGTAAAAAGACAAATATTTCCGATCTTATCAAACTCCCTTACTCATTTTAATTGTGGGCATATGCATCGAATCGTCAATCTGAAAACCCATCATGTACAGGGGCGGATCCAGGATTTCAAGTTAGGGGGGCGCGCACGTAAAAAAATTGCGCCGAGCGGAGGTAGGCGCGAAAATTGTTGGGGTATTTCGTGTGAAAAATTACGATTTTACGCCAAAAAATCATATTTTTTCCAATTTTAGGGGGGGGGGGCGCGCGCCGGGTGCGCCCCCCCCCCCCCCTGGATCCGCCCCTGATGTACCAGAGTCAACCACATGGCCCTGTCGACTATCCACGTATATGATATGACAGCTGTGCACCATATTTATTGATTTAAAACACCGTGAATAGAACTGAATTATACTTGTTTAATTTTACGTGTTAGTTTGATCTGTTGCTGGTGTATGATCTAGTTAACGATCTCTTTACTCGAGAATCTTTTAATCTTGCATGAGTACCATTCGATGGTCTCCGTGGGTTGTCAGAGGCGGATCTAGGGGGCGTGCGGGGCGTGCGCCCCCCCCCCCCCCCCCCCCCCCCAGTTCAACAAACAACTTTGTCATGAATGGTTAACTCGTGACCTGTAAGTTAAAATGAATAGTAATGATATTAGGAGTAAATTTGGGATATTATTCTAAAAGGTTCTACCCATTGATAAAAATCAGTATACTGTCCGTCCGGATGAAGCTTTTCGCTTCACCGTTGGTTCATTCATTGAAAACGTATGATTCGTTCTTGTTTATAGACTTGTAAACAAAGGCGAATATGTTAACATTAATGCTGCATGAAACGATTCTGATCATCTAATTTAATTACGTTAGCTTATCAGAAATCAATAACAAGTTCATGTATTGACAATTTCCGCTTTTGTTTGTCTATAAACAAGAACGGTCGAATCATACGTTTTCAATGAATGAATCAAACGACGAAAAGAAAAGCTCCATCCGGACGGGCAGTATTAACTAGAACCACCCGAAAGGACAAGCACCGAAAGTACAGACCAATTAATGAAATGAGGAATGCGTTAAAACTAAACCAATAGTTCTTTGAAGGGTTAAAATATCGTGATCGATCAGTCATGAGTTGAACAATTCGCATCGGTACGGTTGTTAAAGAAAAGTTTTACTTTAGGTTCTTATAATCTGACAAAAACATACTGTTAGCAATTATCCGACAAAATTAAGACTCAAAGTCAAGTTTTTTTGGTCTGATAAAAATGGTGTGGTTGGTTCAAAATTGTCGTTCAAATAAATGTCTGTAATTCCTCAAACCCCCAGAGCTTCCGGGGGGCTTAGCCCCCCTGGGCCCTCTACCAGGGCTCTGCATTGGACCCGCTGGGGACCTTAAGCGGTCCTCAGACCCCTCGCCTACTCACGTCCCCCCTAACCACAAATCCTGGATCCGCCCCTGATTGTGTCACTTTACCTTTCACACGTTTCCAAATCATTCTACAAGTACAATGTACTATAGAAACATTAGTCCAAAGGAAAATGCTTTATTGGGATAGGTATGTCTAGATGGACTTTAGCTATTCAATTCCCCTCTAAATAGCAAGTAATAATGTTAAGAACGATACGAGTAAGTTGTCGTTTTTGCAAATGAGGGCTACTCTGTGATACAGAGGTCATTACAAGGTAAAGTGTTTAGATATTATGCATTATATTCTCAATTACATGTAGCTATCAACACTTCTGCGCTAGACCAATGATAGTTCCATCATTAACCTACAGATTCTTATGATATCATGATATACGGTATTCAGCAGCAGGCATAGCTTTTTCAGTAGCACCCGAGTTCGCCCCAATTTTTTAGTGGGTTCGTGTTGCTCCATCATTAGTTTTCTGTGCAGTGTTTTATCGACAATTGTTTGTCTTTTTGTCGCTTTTATTTTGGCCATTGCGTTGTCTGTCCATCGAATTACGGCATCTGATTATCCTTGTGGTATCGTCAAGCCTTACTTAGGAATCAATCGTAACTACTCGGCCATTCTCGCTACCCTACAAATAACCTCGTATACATTAGGCGTATGCATCGCACTACTTTTCACATGTCAGTTACATGAAAGTTTGATAAAATTATATTTTAAACAATTTTCTATATTTCAATTATTTTCATGGATAAAAGTTAAAATTTTAATTAGTTTTGCATGATTAGATTTTACTTAGTATGTCTTCCATATTGGATTTTCGGGGACTATATTTTTGTGCGGATTAACTTAACTTGACTTCCGGCAAACAATTTAAGAAGAATGTCTACTATATCTACGTACGAGGTTATTTGTAGGGTAGCGAGAATGGCCGAGTAGTTACGATTGACTTAGGAATTTCAACGAACGTTTATGTAAAAGGCATCGTTGTAATTTGTTTAAATTAAAGGCCAAATTGAACAGATGTATTACTGCAACACCTGTCGGCAAGAAAATGGAAAACAAATGTGTCGCCATATTTGATCATATCTTATTTGTGCAGTCATCTCACATTGGACATATCAATGTTCAATTTTCTTCTTATTTTCACTTCATAAAGCCGACCAATTTGTTCTGTATTGTCACTTTTCAGCGTTGCTATTTTAAAGTATTTAGTTGCAAAATATAACTTACCTGAACACTGGTACCCAAGACAAAAATTACAAGATCAAGCAAGAGTAGACGAATATATGAACTGGCAACATTGGAATACCAGATTGAAATCGGCATACCTCTTCAGGCACCTGGTAAATATTATACAATTAATGACTTTTCATAAGGTGACTGGACACTATGATTTATCAACCCCGAGGAAGTGATGTTCACCGAAGCCAAAGGCAGGTGAACATCACTTTCAAGGGGTTGATAAATCAGTGTCCACCGAAATGAAAACTTAAAGTCATCAATTGTTTTATTAAATGACGCATTCTAAGTGTAATTTTGGGGTGAAAATTGTGAATTGTTGCTGTTTCTTAGACATTTCCATTTATTCTTTTTTATATGCAGCTGCTTCAAACCAACAAACACCAGTTTTTAAAGCTTGACATTTCTAATGTTTCAAAACAATAGAATTGATTAAGAGAAAACGAATACAATTTCAAAATTTTAACAAATAAAATATCACAATGTCTTAATTTCTGGTTCTACTGTAGATACGATAACGTAACCCTCAGTCCGCTTGTGCTCCAGTGAGGGCACTGGAGCAGAAGCAGACTGAAGGTTACGTTATCGTTTCTAGTTCTATTGACGAAGCTGCTTCGTTAATTTTTTTTTACTAACAGTCGTCTGCTGATTACCGAAGTTCGTTAGCAAGACCGCCTCTGATTGGTTGAGGTTCAAAATGTTGGCCAATCAAATTTATCGATATTAATCAGTCTACTGGTTTTCCCCTGTTACTATATTTGGGTACGTACTAACTGCGACATGAGATTTATTAACCTCACGCCCAAAATTGCGCATTGGACCAATCTCCCATACAGAGTTGTCAGTCATTGCAGGCTCTCTATCTCTGTAAGCGTCTCGATTTTACAAGATTTTTGTAAAATATTAATATACTCTAGATTTTGCTTTTTAAGACGTTATTCGTCTTTTTTGCATATATCTTTAGTTTTGACGTGAAATATGATTTTATTTGAGGCGGAATACCATTTTAAAAAAGCTATATTTATAGGGACTATACTTTTTGTGAAACGTTTTTCTATTCTGAGTCATTTGGTTTACTTATTCCTCCGATAAAATGTCAACATTAGATATAATTGTTAAAGATTATGACAAGAACATCGTGTTGAGGGACTGTCAACGGCAAGCTTTTGAATATCTACATCAAAAATTGTCACATGATCGTTCGTTACATGATCACGTGTTTTGGGACTACTTTTGAGAGGTTTACAGAGATAGAGAGCCTGCAGGGACCGACAACTCTGTATGGGAGATTGGCGGTGGACATGTAGTTCTGTTAGAGGAAGCAATGAACCTTCTAAACCAATCAGAATTAAGAAAATTCATAGTCATTTAATAAAATATATTGACGTTTGTATACAATTAATGGATTACAATGCCACAATTGACCAACAGGGTTATGTTTTGTCATACTCTTGATTCTATTTTGCATTCAAAAACAGTTTCAATTGGTCCCGACTGTACTATTCGTTGACTAAAGAAAAACAAGAACAAAGAAAAATTATAGTGTATATATATAATGACAATTCATTACAGTATATACAAAATTGCGTACATCTTCGTCACGGTAATATCCAATCTTTATGCTTAATGTCGTTGATTTTTTTAAATATTGTTCTTTGATCTTTATTTGATCTTTTGTATTACCATACCATTTTTCAGTTGATCGAACCAAAGGCCAAGAACGAACCGGTAGATTGGGATAAAGTTGCAATGTTCAGAACCGAGGTTGAAAAAACTGTTGGTTATCTGGAAAATGTATGGTTAAAAGACCGGCCATTTCTTTGTGGAAATGAACTTTCCGTAGCAGACATCCTTGGAATATGTGAATTGATGCAATTAAATGCTGTTCATGAAGAAAAGTTGTATGAAGATAATGCTGTTGTGAAGGCTTGGGCGGATAGAGTCAAACAGAGGCTACAACCCCATTTTGATGAAGCCCACAAAATGACTTATAGAACACGCGAGATGTATCCATCAATTGCCAAACAGTTGGCGAAGTTATAATACTCAAAACTGACAATACATTGACACAAATTTGAATACGAAAAATGATTGTGTAATTTGTTATAAGGTATTAACATTGAAATGCGTTTCATTAAATAACAATTGTTCCTGCAAAATAAACAGTTTGATCAAGAATTCGTTTAAAAATACATGCTGTATAATTCTAGAATTATAGTGTTTTTTACTTGTTTTCGATGTACAATGTAATTGGTGATAATAACCTTTATGAAGCTTACCGTAATCCCCCTTTTCATTGGTTTCTTGGTATAATCTTATTTCAGGTCTGTATTTTTCTCTGTTTATTGCTGTCACTTCCATATCAATCAAATTGCGGCCACGATATGATTGAAATATTTTGAAAATGACTTTAATCACATCTACCTTTACATTACATTATCCTAATCATTTGCCATCCTCTGATACTCTGGTTTCATCCATCCGTAAAACTGACCGCCATGATATAACTGAAATATTGTTGAAAGTGGCGTTAAACACCATAAACATTATCCCAACAGAAACATAACTAGTACTATACGCAGACTTTATAAACATGCACCAATGGTTGGTAATCGTTTTATGGAGACGTTGACTT
Organism: Bathymodiolus brooksi; assembly: GCA_963680875.1. Classification (NCBI taxonomy): domain Eukaryota; kingdom Metazoa; phylum Mollusca; class Bivalvia; order Mytilida; family Modiolidae; genus Bathymodiolus; species Bathymodiolus brooksi. The sequence goes on along the minus strand of OY804580.1, from coordinate 48,116,584 downwards.
ACATTTATTTTTTATTTGAATTATTGACAGTAATAATAACAAAAAGAAGTTTATGTAGGAAACATGAATGAGCTTATGTGGATGGATATTTTGTTTGTCATGAATAAAAAGGGGTGTCGGGAAAGTTTTATTTGTAACATTCCACAGACAACTACTAAAACTGTTGTATAATATTAGTTACGTAACTATCAAATGTAGTGTGCATGACACGTTTCTGGAATAACCTTCATCGTCAATGTTAAAAGATGGGAAAGCCAATCAATGTAAATCTTTGGGAACAAGTAAACCAAAGGTCCTAAACAGGATAGCCAACATCTGCTATGGCCCCAGGGAGACTGACATCATTTTTAATCAAATACATTATCTAGGAAACTGTAATATATCAAATAAACCATTAATGTGACAGGAGGGTACCATCAACTGGTTATTTTGGGAATCAGTAATGTACGTCTGCCACCAACGGGACACGAGACACCAACAATTTTGCACCACCTGATATCTGAATGGGAAAATTGTACGTCTCGAGTGCGGATGGTCGTGGATTCGATCTCTGACCGGGTCAAACGAAAGACTATGAAATAACACTGCATGGCGTTTGCTTCTTAGCACAAGGCATTGAGGAGTAGTTGGATTGGAGTTGGAGTCATCTATCCTAGTAGGAAAGCATGCCTACACGCGGACTATGGTTTTAGTGAGCTAACACTATAAAATGCAACCTCCCAGTATTGGTCTAGTACAAAGCACGCTTCGCTATATCGTGTCTTAAAAATAAATTGCTATGTCAGTGATAAATGGCCATGGATATGTTTCGTTTGTCGTAATCACAATCCTTTCTTTCCTCATCTAATACTTGTCCCCGGACTAACAAGACTAACCCGACGGTTCCCACTTTTGCACAGGTACAGCCAGCCCTTCCAGATGTCGCCCTCGATTTATTGTGGCGGGGTTTGCATCGCTCAATCTTTGATTTTCTGTGTAGTGTTTTATAGATCATTGTTTGTCCCTTTTCTTTAGGCCATTGTATTATCTGTTCTTCGATTTACGGTTTCCCATTACCCCTTTGATATCTTCAAACGTTTCGTTTCCCCTGATATAAAAGGGGTGAACTCAGACGTTTTGCTAGTTACACCCGTCGTCATGTTAGTCTGGTTATAAATCCGATGATAGGTCATGACCGAGGAAAGGACGGTAAATTGTCATTACGACAAACATAACATTTCGGTGGTGATTTGTGACCTAGATATTCCATACCAGGTTAACCCAGTCATAGTGGCGACCTATGCATATGTCTTTATAACTATTGACAGTAGCCTTAATCACTAAATGTCATATTCTGACTAAGAGATGCGCTATCCTTGGTTTCGTACATTGTTGTACACGGATTATGTTATTTACGTAGTATACATGTGTTGGGTTTAGTTATTGGTGTTCATTGTCAATTTCAAGAATTTATCAGCCATATCGTGCCTTCCAAATTTCGTCTGAGAGGAAAGTTCGGACAGTTATAACAACAGATAGTGGGCTACAAACTTCAATATAATCTAAATTAGATGTTTCTTGGATCTTGATCTGTACACTAATACATTTTCGCGGGTGTGTTAATTAAGGCTGTTTCACGTCGGTTTGTTTCATACAGTTGCTCCTCTTTGTAAAAGTTTACGTAATGACGTTGCATCCATGGAAACGTACTCTTCATGGATGAACTGCCCGAAGGAAAAATGTGTTTCTGCAGATCTAATGCACTTATTCCTTGTTCGTTTTGTGACAGTAAGATTAACATATATATTCATTGACTATCCAGATTGTGAATATATCATTATTTTGAATACGTCGATTGTAACATATGATTTTTGGCGCTTGTCAGTCTTGCGAAGCTCCACCCCTTCAATGCCCATATTTGGAAATCGCCATCGCCAAAGAGCTTGTTTGTTGACAAATACGAGAATGATACACACGCACATGCAAATGATACATTGTTTATCAACAAAATAGCTGGAATTCTAGAAAAGTATGGAATGTATACGCCAATGGAACTTCTTATAAACCCGCCAAGTAAACATATGGGGAAAACAATGATAAAGAAGGCCATAAATGAATACTGGTACACAAAGTACAATGAGGAAAAGTCAACGAAAACAACTATCAGACACCTTGAAATTCAAAAGGAACCTATAGGAACACCACATAATATATGAAACTGTGACAAATACGAGAATGATACACACGCACATGCAAATGATACATTGTTTATCAACAAAATAGCTGGAATTCTAGAAAAGTATGGAATGTATACGCCAATGGAACTTCTTATAAACCCGCCAAGTAAACATATGGGGAAAACAATGATAAAGAAGGCCATAAATGAATACTGGTACACAAAGTACAATGAGGAAAAGTCAACGAAAACAACTATCAGACACCTTGAAATTCAAAAGGAACCTATAGGAACACCACATAATATATGAAACTGTGTAAAAAAACAAAAATTAGATATACAAAAAGCAGAAGTAAAAGTGAAACTGGTTACTGATACATATACAGTACCATCAAGATAAGTTTAGTCATAAGGAAAATGCTGGATTTTGTCAAATCTGCAGCAAAGATGGAGTTGAAGATATAGAACATGTTATACTAAAAGGCAAACCGCTAGATGAAGTACGGCAGAACAAGTTAGAACAATTCAAAAGGACAGTGGAAGATATAAAGGGGGTGGTGCAGAACTACATGAAGAGAAAAATCAACTTTTACAGGCTATATTAGATTGTACATCTAAAAACGTATATATACTATTATTACAAATAACCACAATGACTTGAAGGCTATAGAACGTGCCTCACAAAATTTGTGCTTTGAACTACATAGACTTGGAACCAAACTATATTGCGAATTAAGATAGAGACAAACTTGGACGTCGTTTATCACTACAGGATCCATCTTTTATATTTTAACTCCTGAAGTGTATATAGACATATGTACATTGTGTTTTTATGTGCTACACAGAAACTTTTAACTAGACGCTTTTATAAGGTCAGAGAATGAACTTTTATCTAATCGTGATATACTGAACTATTTTACGTCTTTTTAAAATCATTGTGCTTATATCCAATGGAAATTGGAGTGCTCCAGCTTATGGAGGAAATTACCTGAAAACGAAACGAAACGAAACACACGCACATGTTTACCATCAATATGATACTTATGTAGCAGAATTTCACAAAAAAAGGAAAATGTACACATCGTCAGTTGCAGAAAAATGATGCTGAGAGGTAAACCTTAGTTTAAATTAATAATGACAATCTCCTGAAGCACATGTATATTGAAGAAAGCACATGGAGAATCAAAATAAGATACATAAGCCTAGAACTCTATCATGACATGTTAGTATTTCATGAAATATTGCTAATTTCGCAACGTTCCTTGAGGTTACCTGATTTGCTACGAAATGTTGAGCATATCAGAGATAGGCAGTTTGTCTAAAATATATAATTATGTCCCCCAAACATTGTTTGGGAGACATTGTTGTCGGGTGATGTATTGCTATTCTACGTTTCTTTTTCACTATTATTATTAGTCCCCAAACGAAGTTTTGGAGACTTCTTGTTTTTGCACCGTTTCTTATTATTATTATTATTATTATTATTATTATTATTATTCCTCTTCTTCTCGCCGCGATTTTGTCTGACCAAATTCTCAGAGACTGATGATCCGATCTTTACTAAACTTCACAGGAAGGTGGATCCCCATCTCAAGAGGTGCATTCAAGTCTTGGAATTTTCAAAATGGCCGCTAATATAAAAATTGAAAAAATCGTTAAAAATTCAAAAATGTAAAAAAATTTCAATGGAAATGGATATTTACAAGAAGTAAGACATGCTGCACCATATGGCGACCATTTTGGTTTGCTATGGCGGCCATTTTGAATCCAAAATGGCCGCCAAAATACAAAAATCCTCCGATTTGGACGAAATTTGTTTCCAAGTAGCTTATTATGTTGCAAATTGATATCCATCGTTGGTTTGCTATGGCGGCCATTTTGAATCCAAAGTGGCCGCCAAAATACAAAAATCCTCCGATTGAGACGAAATTTGGTTTCCAAGTAGATTATGATGTTGCAAATTGATATCCATCGTTGGTCGTCAAATTGTCAATGATCTCCGATTTCAATGAAAATTGATATCTAGGAGTATTTTGAAGTGAGGAATTGGTTGGTAATGATGAAACTTGCATCCACATGCCCAAATTCTGATATGGGGGTCGTTTGGGGACTTCTATGTTTGCATCCAAACACAATCAAACCTAGTTATTATTATTCTTATTATTATTATTAAGTCCCCACACGAAGTTTGGAGACTTATTGTTTTTGCACCGTTTCTTATTATTATTATTATTATTATTATTATTATTATTATTATTATTATTAAGTTCCCAAACAAAGTTTGGGAACTTATTGTTTTTGCACCGTTTCTAATTATTATTATTATTATTATTATTATTATTATTCCTCTTCTTCTTCTTCTCGCTGTGAGCTTGTCCGACCAAATTCTCAGAGACTAATCATCCGATCTTTACTAAACTTCACAGGAAGGTAGATACCCATCTCAAGAGGTGCACTCAGGTCTTGGAATTTTCAAAATGGCCGCCATTGCCATGGAAACCGTGAGCGTATGTCAAAATCTTTGACCTCACATATATCGGAAACCGCCAAAGGGATTTCCACAAGACTTGGCATATATATTAAGGAGGGTTGGTAGAATATGCTGACCAAAAAAAAATGGCTGCCGACAAAATCGGCAAAATTTCAATGTTCTCTGATTTCAATGAAAATTTATATCTAGGGTTATTTTGAAGCGAGGAATCGATTGGTAATGATGAAAATTGCATTCAGGGTCATTTTAATTTTCAAAATGGCCGCCAACAAAATCGGCAAAATTTCATTGTTCTCTAATTTAAATGAAAATTGATATCTAGGGTTATTTTGAAGTGATGAATTGATTGGTAATGATGAAAATTGCATTCAGGGTCATTTTTACAATGCCACCGTTTCCAAAATGGCCACCAACAAAATCGACAAATTGTTAATGGTTTCCGATTTCAATGAAAATTGATATCTAGGAGTATTTTGAAGTGAGGAATTGGTTGGTAATGATGAAATTTACATTCAGGGTCATTTTTACGAGGCCACCATTTTCAAAATGGCTGCCAACAAAATCGTCAAATTGGCAATGGTCTGATTTCAATGAAAATTGATATCTAGGAGTATTTTGAAATGAGGAATTGGTTGGTGCCCTGAATTCTGATATGGGGGTTGTTTGGGAACTTCTGTGTTTGCATCCAAGCACAATCAAACCTAGTTATTATTATTATTCTTCCTCTTCTTCTCACTGCGATTTTGTCCGACCAAATTCTCGGAGACTGATGATCCGATCTTTACTAAACTTCACTGGAACGTGGATCTCCATCTCTAGAGGTGCATTCAAGTTTTGGAATTTTCAAAATGGCCACTATTTCAAAATGGCCACCAATATAAAAATTAAAAAAATCGCTAAAAATTCAAAAATGAAAAGATTTCAATGGAAATGGATATTTACAGGAAGTAAGACTTGCTGCACCATATGGCGACCATTTTGGTTTGCTATGGCGGCCATTTTGAATCCAAAACGGCCGCCAAAATACAAATATCCTCCGATTTTGACGAAATTTGGTTTCCAAGTAGATTATGATGTTGCGAATTGATATCCATCGTTGGTTTGCTATGGTGGCCATTTTGAATCCAAAATGGCCGCCAAAATACAAAAATCCTCCGAATTCGACGAAAGAGGTAGAGGCGTTAAGGTGCAAAATTGGCCCCACATTATATTAAAAAATAATGCTCGACATAGAATAAAAACAATTTACTAATTTAATTGTTAGATAAACAAATTTTCAAAAAATATAACTTTCCGTGAAATTGGGTGCGTTATGACGTCATAATGACATTATAATTAGACGGATAATGCTTAAAATGGATTACAAACGACATATTTAATGTACATTTTAGCTATTTTATATACCTCCACAGTCTTCCACCAACACCAAATTGGGCAGCTGTTTTGAGTATAGAGGGTAAATGATTATATCAAAATATTTTGTTGGTGGAGGATTGTGGAGGTTGTTAAATATTAATTTATTTATAACCTCAGCCAGACCCTTAAAATCAATATTTTCACTCTTCTGATTGTATATATGAGACCATTATATACACAATCTGTACATTTCCTGATTCATTTCAAGTAATGAAATTCATCAGTAAATAACTTATGTTTCTGTAAATAATTGTATTTATTTTAAATACAGTTTGTGTACATTGAAACCAAGAGAAAAACTCAGTGCATGCAATCCGGCGTCAATGCCATAAAAAGAACTGGGAACTATAAGTGCCATATATGGCCCCATATTTAATGAATCATTATCTTAGAAAATACTTGATTAAAATTTGATGTATTATAGACGAGATCATACTTTTGATGTTAAAACTTGTTTCCAACAAAATCGATACGTATTTGACGTCATTGTGACGTCATGAGCGTTATTTGTTTTCTGTATTTCGTGGAATTTTGCCCGCGATATTTGGACGGTTTTCGAAGAAATTAAGCACCTCCGCAGTCGTGCACCAGAAAAATATTTTACCAGATTATTGAAATAAATAAAACACAAATACTGTTAAAGTATTTTTTGGTTTCACGAGGTGTTAAATTTCTTGAAAAACGACGGGAAAATGTTCAAATATTCCAAGCGCTTAGATGATGTTTTGATATTTGAGAAGCAATGTTTGCCGTAAAAAACGATGATGTGTCGGCACGTAACAGTAAATGTAAGATAAAAATAAAATAAACACCACTTCATCCAAAATAGTTTTTTTTCATAAGCCCCCAATTATTGATTATATAATTTCTTCCGGGATACTGAAATAGTTATTACTACAGGGATACGGAGGTAGCCATTTAATGGTCTATCGATGCTACTTCTAAAATGAATTAAATTAGTTTGATCCAAAAGGAGTAGATATTTTTTGGGCACAATCCAACAGATAGCTCTCACATTATGACCCAAAGGTGTTTTATGTTATGCACTACATACACAAACGTTTGATCCATCATTTGTCCATTGGAGGTTAGGTGCTTAACACCACTTTCAAAAATATTTCAGTTACTACTCTTGTGGCGAAATTGGAGTACCCAGAGAAATCCACAGACCTGTCGCAAGTCACTGACAAACTTTATCACATAATGTTTTATCGAGTACACCTCGCCATGAATGGGGTTCAAACTCACAACTTAAGTGGTGATAGGCAATGATTGCACAGGTAGTTGTAAATTCAACTACCATACGACCACGACGGCTCAAGTTCAGTTAAGATGAACGGTAATTGTTGTATTGATATCGATGGAATTTATGATTATCACTGTTTATAAACTTTCTTTTCATATCAATCAATGAAAATAATTGGTTTGCTGAAAGTATGTTTTTTGTTGGGGTTCATTGGATGGAATTTGTATCTCATGTGAGGTTCCGTCAATTGCAGACACAACGTTAGGCATATCAGAACAATACCTTTTCTTTTGCCACCAGACTGGGATGGTTGGCCACTGAATTCACATCACATTTTCATAAATTATATAAAGTTTCCCCTTTTGCGCCCAAATTAAACTTTTAACTTCTATCAGTTCCATTCTCTTAAATCAACCTCCAATGGACAAATGATGGATCAAAAGTTTGTGTATGTAATGCATTGAAAATACGTTCTGTCATGTGCATAAGTTATTGTTTGCATGATTGACAGACAATATTAATCATATTGTTTTCTAGCTTCTGAACTGTCGATCGAGAAAAAAATAAAATATTCTAGACAGTCAATGGGGTTTGCAATTAATATTTCGCATGCACAATAGCGACCCCACACCACAAGGTGTGGAAAATAGAAATATTCTTCTGTAGTTTAAATGCGTATTAACTGCATTACATGTAAACTGTATGATTCTGTTTGATAAAGTCCTTTAACTAGATCAGGAACAAAATGTGTTGTAATAAAAGATCGTGAACGTGATGTATAACTATTAAAGAATGTCAAGATATATTTTAAATGAGGTTGAAACAAGTCACCATTTGATATTAATTCGATTGTATTTCATTTTGACGATTCTAATTACGGAAGACGATCACAACCATATTGTTTTTGATTGGATTAAAATTATAGCTGTATAATAATGTATAATATCCTATTATTATCACGAAATACCCCAAAAAATTTCGCGCCTCCCTCCGCTCGGCGCAATTTTTTTAAGTCCGCCCCCTCCCTAACTTGAAATCCTGCATCCTGCCCCTGATATTGACCTCAATATGTACATTATCAATGTCATAGCAGACGATGAATCCAAAATTGGTCTGTATGATATATATTTTTTAACTGATTAAAGCTTTGTTAAGGTGACGAAAAAATGAATTACGAAAAACTACAATTTGAACGTGAAATAATAGATGTGGTACGTAGTTCTTATATTTAAAGATGAGATTTTTAGATCAGATATGCATTATAATACAATGATACGTACGTTCTGTATAATGAACAAAATGACGTTCACTGCTTTTCATTACCTGAATTTGTCGATCCGCTGGGAAGAATTAGATACACATATTAACATATTAACTAACTGTATTTATTTCTGAAAAGCACATATTGTGAATACATTTTGGAGAAAATTTTATCGACATCTGAGGTGGGGCCGATTTTGGCCCTTATAGCTCCCAGTCCTTTGGTTTCCAAGTAGATTATGATGTTTCGAATTGATATCCATCGTTGGTTTGCTATGGCGGCCATTTTGAATCCAAATGACTGCCAAAATACAAAAATCCTCCGATTGGGACGAAATTTGGTTTCCAAGTAGATTATGATGTTGCGAATTGATTTCCATCATTGGTTTGCTATGGCGGCCATTTTGAATCCAAAATTGCTGCCAAAATACAAAAATCCTCCGATTTGGACAAAATTTGGTTTCCAAATAGATTATGATGTTGCGAATTGATATCCATCGTTGGTTTGCTATGGTGGCCATTTTGTCAATGGTCTCCGATTTCAATGAAAATTGATATCTAGGAGTATTATGAAGTGAGGAATTGGTTGGTGCCCTGAATTCTGATATGGGGGTCGTTTATGGACTTCTGTGTTTGCATCCAAACACAATCAAACCTAGTTATTATTATTATTATTATTATTCCTCTTCTTCTTCTATCCTTGAACTTGTCCGACCAAATTCTCAGAGACTGATGATTCGATCTTTACTAAACTTCACAGGAAGGTGGATCCCCATCTCAAGAGGTGCACTCAGGTCTTGGAATTTTCAAATAAAGCTCTTTATGCATTGTATTACAAGTTGCGTAATTTAACAATTCTAATTGACTTGCAGTTAAAGTTATTTGATTCTCTTATTGCTCCAATTCTTGTCTACTCTTGTGAAATATGGGGGTTTGAAAATAAACAGGGAATAGAAAAATTACATCTTCAATTTTTTTTAAAAATACTTAATCTGAGAAATAACACACCGAACTATATGGTTTATGGAGAAATGGGTCGATTTCCTATGGATATTGTAATAAAATTAAGAATGGTAATGTTTTGGAATAGTCTTATAGACAATAGTGGAAAATTGTCGAGCATATTGTACAAACTTATGCTGAAAATACACGAGAGTAGTCAAGCAGATTTTAAGTGGATCAAGTATATAAAGTCAATTTTTGATGAAATTGGATTGAGCTTTATTTGGAATGATCAAATACATATTAAAAAAGATTTATTAAAGTCTATTGTAAAACAAAAATATTTTGATCAATTTATACAGACATGGTTCTCTCAAATGAATAATTCTACAAGGGCTAAATTCTATGGATCATTTAAAAATGAATTCAAGCTCGAACCATATCTTTTGAGACTAAATAAATCAGAGAATATATATGAGCAAATTCAGGTGCTCAAATGTTAAATTCCCCATTGAAATTGGAAGATGGGCAAATATACCTCAGCATGAAAGAATATGTCGTTTTTGTCAGGTTCATATTGGAAATGAATTTAATTTTCTTTTTATGTGCAAACATCTTCAAATCACTGCATTGAGACATAAATATGTTCGAAGATATTATACAGTAAACCCGTCCGAAAATAAAATGATATCATACTGCAATGTTATGTTGTATCGTAATTTGTGTTATTTCATCAAAAATATTATGAGAGTTTTAGATGTAATGTAAATTGGTCACTCGTCGCAACTTCGGCTGATTCCGTACCTTCATCATACCTCGTCCGTATTACGATAGCTCCCATTGGAACTACTTTCGGAAATCTTCAATGAAAGAGGTATTAAAATAATTTCACTTTCGAATATTCGTTCAATAATAATATATTTTCATTCGTCGCAATGTCGGCTGATTCCGTACCTTCATCAAAGACCAATATTTTTCAAAGCAAACTCATCTATTGTCGCTATTTAAGAACTTATTCGCAGTGCGCAATGTTTAATTGAAGTGATACGGTCTTACGGCGAAGAAATGTGACGCGTAGACGCATATCAAATACCGTATTACAGCCGAAGTATTGAGGGAGAGAAGCGGACTCACCCGAGGTTTGCCGATTGGTAAATTGGTGTCAGTTTATGGTATAAAACTTAATAACTTACCTTCTTTGAATCTATATAATCCTATTTTATCAGCATTTTTCTCAAAAAACAAACCACGTGTCCAATAAGAAATAAAAACCACGTGGTGAAATCCATTGTTTGTTTATAGAAATCAATTGTTTAGTGAAGTGTCAGATGTGATTGTATATACATATACTCTTTTATTTACTCCTTCCGCCCATGTAATTGTATAATATCATGCTATGAACTCTTTTACACTATTGACAGTGTTCCAGCTAGGTCCTTTTCACAGGGCGGACCGCCCGCCCTTTTTCAAGTGACGCCCTGTGCCCTTTTCATGACGCCCTGTGCCTTTTTCATGACGCCAAAGGGGCTATTGAAGATCACCAAAAACAGAAACTACGACGAATTGAGAGCTAGAAAATAACATCAGGGTGTAAAATACAGGAATACATATACACACACATTGCATTCCATCCCACGATCTCCTAATCCAAATAAGTACTTGATTGTGAAAATTTGACACTTGGCGGGAATTCGCCACTAATTTGACATTTTAACTTCCGGTGTTGTCGATGTAAACAAAGACTCATGAGCAAAAAATTACAACGATATATTGAGAAACAACCACAAATTCCAGATGGATTCCAGTACAAAACCTGTATCCTAGTGTCAGATAGCAAAGGATATACTCTTCGAAACGCTTGTCTACGGAATGATTTCCCTCTAGAAACTTGGTGCATATCTGGTGCAACCACTGAAACATTAGTGGACCTAATCAACTCTAGAATTAGAAAAGCAGTAACTCGGCACTACAAAATCATCATATATCTCTGGGCAGGAACTTGTGATCTCACCATAAAAGAGAGAAAATTTCTAAAATTAAAATACAAAAACAACAGGGCAGTTGACCACATAGTAGATCAATATAAAAGAGCCATAAAGATAGTTTTAGATAACCTCTGACAAGTGCATTGCTATCGATCCTGAAATGCATTGTTTTTTGTATTATTGTGGATTTTAAAAATCTTTAAGATAAAAGAGTGAATAAATATTGTATATTTCTTTTATTAAATGAAAAAAATATTTTAGTTTCTAACAGTCGAACCGGCGATTTCACTCGTTTGAAGCGGCGACATATCGCGGGTGCCGGCCCTTATTGAAATCCCTGCCACTTAGATATTTTTACAGTAGAATTTTACATCACTAACAGTGGTTCAAAGTGTTTTCTATTATTAGCAAATTAATTAAACAACCTTATTTAGAAGGGGGGGGGGGTAGTTTTTATCCCATCGCCAACGAAGTTGCGAAGGGATATACATGTAGTAACGCTACCTTCCGTTCGTCCGTCTGTCCTCCCGTAACATCCTTGTATTTTGATAAAAAAAAAATATTTAATCCAATTTTAAAATGTTGAATTTTCAAATTCATCTGAAACTTAAACAAGTGATAAAAATAGAGGAATGTCATGAAAGGAGCATCATGGCATGCCTTAAGCTTTTATTAAATGAAAAGCTTGGTTTATCAGCACTGTACCCCAATAATAGCATACACTTAATGAGTACAGCTGCTGTGTTACCTCTGAGTACAGCAGAAGTAGAAAGGGTATTTTCACAGGTCAAATTGGTAAAAGTAATTCGCATGAAACAGGTCACAATGAACAATATTTTACATGTCAAACTAAATTGCAACAAACAATGTTATGAGCATGTGTCAGATACAGTAGTTGCCAAGTTTTTTAGAGTTAATGACAGAAAGATAGAATTATATCTAGGTTGATTTGTTGAATAAACTGATCTATTTGCTCATGTATAAATAATAAAAGTCAATATTTCATTGTATACTTTATTTGATTTTACAGTGTCCCTAAAAAAATGCCTTTTTTGAAAATCCAACAGCGCACTAAAGAGCCCTTTTTCAGGACCAGCACCCTGCCCTTTTGAAATCCTAGCTGGAACACTGTATTGTGTATGAGTAAATAAAGTATTTGTTGTTGTTGTTGTTGTTGTTGTTGAAGAGAAGAATTGCTATCTGCATTTTTTTTAATGCAAACATTAAGCAAATGAAGCGAGCAAATGCCAATAGCCTGTAAACCCAACTACCATACGATCACTCCTAAGTACCATATGATTAGCCGAGAAACATAAAGACAATTTGTATAATTTTTGCTGTGATCCGACCAGAGATCGGACTCGCGAATATCTATCCCGTAATTTACTTGACAATAGCTTTGAATTCAATTGAAGAAAAAAACAGTCGTATGATATTACAATTTGTACTAAAGTAATAATTTTTTGATTAGAATAGCGAAAATTTGAAATATCTTTTAAGCTGTAGATTTTAAAGTAGAAGTGTAAACGAGAGTTGTGTAGAGAATCAAGGGTGCTAATTTAATTTGGAAGTTTGCAGACCAGAAATGAACGTATTTGGTTCTGCTCATATAGAAAAATCGCATTTTAAAGGAGTTTTTGTGTGTATATTTTGACAAAGTTTTCTGAAATACGGAGGGAATAAGTCTATAAAAGAGAACAGCCTGCGGCCGTGGGTTTAAATCCCTGAGGACAATAGACACTCGACGGTCACCCGAAAGATTTCATTGTTCTGCGTAGAGCCCGTCACCATCTCCTACACGCATTTATTTTTACCTGTATAGATCTACTCTGTGGTCTCCTCGTCATTTGCATAGATCTACTCTGTGGTCTCCTCGTCATTTGTATAGATATACTCTGTGGTCTCCTCATCATTTGTATAGATCTACTCTGTGGTCTCCTCGTCATTTGTATAGATCTACTCTGGTCTCCTCGTCATTTGTATAAAACTACTCTGTGTTCTCTTCGTCATTTGTATAGATCTACTCTGTGGTCTCCTCGTCATTTGAATAGATCTACTCTGTGATCTCCTCGTCATTTGTATAGATCTACTCTGGTCTCCTCGTCATTTGTATAAAACTACTCTGTGTTCTCTTCGTCATTTGTATAGATCTACTCTGTGGTCTCCTCGTCATTTGTATAGATATACTGTGTGGTCTCCTCATCATTTGTATAGATCTACTCTGTGATGTCCTCGTCATTTGTATAGATCTACTCTGTGGTCTCCTCGTCATTTGCATAGATCTACTCTGTGGTCTCCTCATCATTTGCATAGATCTACTATGTGGTCTCCTCGTCATTTGTATAGATCTACTCTGGTCTCCTCGTCATTTGTATAGATCTACTCTGTGGTCTCCTCGTCATTTGTATAGATCTACTCTGTGGTCTCCTCGTCATTTGTATATATCTACTCTGTGGTCTCCTCGTCATTTGTATAGATCTACTCTGTGGTCTCCTCGTCATTTGTATAGATATACTATGTGGTCTCCTTGTCATTTGTATAGATCTACTCTGTGGTCTCCTCGTCATTTGTATAGATATACTCTGTGATCTCTTCGTCATTTGTATAGATCTACTCTGTGATCTCCTCGTTATTTGTATAGATATACTCTGTGGTCTCCTCGTCATTTGTATAGATATACTCTGTGGTCTCCTCGTTATTTGTATAGATATACTCTGTGGTCTCCTCGTCATTTGTATAGATATACTCTGTGGTCTCCTCGTTATTTGTATAGATATACTCTGTGGTCTCCTCGTCATTTGTATAGATATACTCTGTGATCTCCTCGTTATTTGTATAGATATACTCTGTGATCTCCTCGTCATTTGTATAGATATACTCTGTGGTCTCCTCGTCATTTGTATAGATATACTCTGTGGTCTCCTCGTCATTTGTATAGATATACTCTGTGGTCTCCTCGTCATTTGTATAGATATACTCTGTGGTCTCCTCGTGATTTGTATAGATATACTCTGTGGTCTCCTCGTCATTTGTATAGATATACTCTGTGGTCTCCTCGTTATTTGTATAGATATACTCTGTGGTCTCCTCGTCATTTGTATAGATCTACTCTGTGGTCTCTTCGTCATTTGTATAGATATACTCTGTGGTCTCCTCGTCATTTGTATAGATATACTCTGTGATCTCCTCGTCATTTGTATAGATATACTATGTGATCTCCTCGTCATTTGTATAGATATACTCTGTGATCTCCTCGTCATTTGTATAGATATACTCTGTGATCTCCTCGTCATTTGTATAGATATACTCTGTGATCTCCTCGTCATTTGTATAGATATACTCTGTGATCTCCTCGTCATTTGTATAGATATACTCTGTGATCTCCTCGTCATTTGTATAGATATACTCTGTGATCTCCTCGTCATTTGTATAGATATACTCTGTGGTCTCCTCGTCATTTGTATAGATATACTCTGTGATCTCCTCGTCATTTGCATAGATCTACTCTGTGGTCTCCTCGTCATTTGTATAGATATACTCTGTGGTCTCCTCGTCATTTGTATAGATCTACTCTGTGATCTCCTCGTCATTTGTATAGATATACTCTGTGGTCTCCTCGTCATTTGTATAGATATACTCTGTGATATCCTCGTCATTTGTATAGATATACTCTGTGATCTCCTCGTCATTTGTATAGATATACTCTGTGATCTCCTCGTCATTTGTATAGATATACTCTGTGATCTCCTCGTCATTTGTATAGATATACTCTGTGATCTCCTCGTCATTTGTATAGATATACTCTGTGATCTCCTCGTCATTTGTATAGATATACTCTGTGATCTCCTCGTCATTTGTATAGATATACTCTGTGATCTCCTCGTCATTTGTATAGATATACTCTGTGATCTCCTCGTCATTTGTATAGATATACTCTGTGATCTCCTCGTCATTTGCATAGATATACTCTGTGGTCTCCTCGTCATTTGTATAGATATACTCTGTGGTCTCCTCGTCATTTGTATAGATATACTCTGTGATCTCCTCGTCATTTGTATAGATATACTGTGTGGTCTCCTCATCATTTGTATAGATCTACTCTGTGGTCTCCTCGTCATTTGTATAGATCTACTCTGTGATGTCCTCGTCATTTGTATAGATCTACTCTGTGGTCTCCTCGTCATTTGCATAGATCTACTCTGTGGTCTCCTCATCATTTGCATAGATCTACTATGTGGTCTCCTCGTCATTTGTATAGATCTACTCTGGTCTCCTCGTCATTTGTATAGATCTACTCTGTGGTCTCCTCGTCATTTGTATAGATCTACTCTGTGGTCTCCTTGTCATTTGTATATATCTACTCTGTGGTCTCCTCGTTATTTGCATAGATATACTCTGTGGTCTCCTCGTCATTTGTATAGATATACTATGTGGTCTCCTTGTCATTTGTATAGATCTACTCTGTGGTCTCCTCGTCATTTGTATAGATATACTCTGTGATCTCTTCGTCATTTGTATAGATCTACTCTGTGATCTCCTCGTTATTTGTATAGATATACTCTGTGGTCTCCTCGTCATTTGTATAGATATACTCTGTGGTCTCCTCGTTATTTGTATAGATATACTCTGTGGTCTCCTCGTCATTTGTATAGATATACTCTGTGGTCTCCTCGTTATTTGTATAGATATACTCTGTGGTCTCCTCGTCATTTGTATAGATATACTCTGTGATCTCCTCGTTATTTGTATAGATATACTCTGTGATCTCCTCGTCATTTGTATAGATATACTCTGTGGTCTCCTCGTTATTTCTATAGATATACTCTGTGGTCTCCTCGTCATTTGTATAGATATACTCTGTGGTCTCCTCGTCATTTGTATAGATATACTCTGTGGTCTCCTCGTTATTTGTATAGATATACTCTGTGGTCTCCTCGTCATTTGTATAGATATACTCTGTGGTCTCCTCGTTATTTGTATAGATATACTCTGTGGTCTCCTCGTCATTTGTATAGATCTACTCTGTGATCTCCTCGTCATTTGTATAGATATACTCTGTGATCTCCTCGTCATTTGTATAGATATACTCTGTGATCTCCTCGTCATTTGTATAGATATACTCTGTGATCTCCTCGTCATTTATATAGATATACTCTGTGATCTCCTCGTCATTTGTATAGATATACTCTGTGATCTCCTCGTCATTTGTATAGATATACTCTGTGATCTCCTCGTCATTTGTATAGATATACTCTGTGGTCTCCTCGTCATTTGTATAGATATACTCTGTGGTCTCCTCGTCATTTGTATAGATATACTCTGTGATCTCCTCGTCATTTGTATAGATATACTCTGTGGTCTCCTCGTCATTTGTATAGATATACTCTGTGATCTCCTCGTTATTTGTATAGATATACTCTGTGGTCTCCTCGTCATTTGTATAGATATACTCTGTGGTCTCCTCGTTATTTGTATAGATATACTCTGTGGTCTCCTCGTCATTTGTATAGATATACTCTGTGATCTCCTCGTTATTTGTATAGATATACTCTGTGATCTCCTCGTCATTTGTATAGATATACTCTGTGGTCTCCTCGTTATTTCTATAGATATACTCTGTGGTCTCCTTGTCATTTGTATATATCTACTCTGTGGTCTCCTCGTTATTTGTATAGATATACTCTGTGGTCTCCTCGTCATTTGTATAGATATACTCTGTGGTCTCCTCGTCATTTGTATAGATATACTCTGTGATCTCCTCGTCATTTGCATAGATATACTCTGTGGTCTCCTCGTCATTTGTATAGATATACTCTGTGATCTCCTCGTCATTTGCATAGATATACTCTGTGGTCTCCTCGTCATTTGTATAGATCTACTCTGTGATCTCCTCGTCATTTGTATAGATATACTCTGTGGTCTCCTCGTCATTTGTATAGATATACTCTGTGATATCCTCGTCATTTGTATAGATATACTCTGTGATCTCCTCGTCATTTATATAGATATACTCTGTGATCTCCTCGTCATTTGTATAGATATACTCTGTGATCTCCTCGTCATTTGTATAGATATACTCTGTGATCTCCTCGTCATTTATATAGATATACTCTGTGATCTCCTCGTCATTTGTATAGATATACTCTGTGATCTCCTCGTCATTTGTATAGATATACTCTGTGATCTCCTCGTCATTTGTATAGATATACTCTGTGGTCTCCTCGTCATTTGTATAGATATACTCTGTGGTCTCCTCGTCATTTGTATAGATATACTCTGTGATCTCCTCGTCATTTGTATAGATATACTCTGTGGTCTCCTCGTCATTTGTATAGATATACTCTGTGATCTCCTCGTCATTTGTATAGATATACTCTGTGATCTCCTCGTCATTTGTATAGATATACTCTGTGGTCTCCTCGTCATTTGTATAGATATACTCTGTGGTCTCCTCGTTATTTGTATAGATATACTCTGTGGTCTCCTCGTCATTTGTATAGATATACTCTGTGGTCTCCTCGTTATTTGTATAGATATACTCTGTGATCTCCTCGTCATTTGTATAGATATACTCTGTGGTCTCCTCGTCATTTGTATAGATATACTCTGTGATCTCCTCGTTATTTGTATAGATATACTCTGTGGTCTCCTCGTCATTTGTATAGATATACTCTGTGGTCTCCTCGTTATTTGTATAGATATACTCTGTGGTCTCCTCGTCATTTGTATAGATATACTCTGTGATCTCCTCGTTATTTGTATAGATATACTCTGTGATCTCCTCGTCATTTGTATAGATATACTCTGTGGTCTCCTCGTTATTTCTATAGATATACTCTGTGGTCTCCTTGTCATTTGTATATATCTACTCTGTGGTCTCCTCGTTATTTGTATAGATATACTCTGTGGTCTCCTCGTCATTTGTATAGATATACTCTGTGGTCTCCTCGTCATTTGTATAGATATACTCTGTGATCTCCTCGTCATTTGCATAGATATACTCTGTGGTCTCCTCGTCATTTGTATAGATATACTCTGTGATCTCCTCGTCATTTGCATAGATATACTCTGTGGTCTCCTCGTCATTTGTATAGATCTACTCTGTGATCTCCTCGTCATTTGTATAGATATACTCTGTGGTCTCCTCGTCATTTGTATAGATATACTCTGTGATCTCCTCGTCATTTGTATAGATATACTCTGTGATCTCCTCGTCATTTGTATAGATATACTCTGTGGTCTCCTCGTCATTTGTATAGATATACTCTGTGATCTCCTCGTCATTTGCATAGATATACTCTGTGGTCTCCTCGTCATTTGTATAGATATACTCTGTGATCTCCTCGTCATTTGCATAGATATACTCTGTGGTCTCCTCGTCATTTGTATAGATCTACTCTGTGATCTCCTCGTCATTTGTATAGATATACTCTGTGGTCTCCTCGTCATTTGTATAGATATACTCTGTGATATCCTCGTCATTTGTATAGATATACTCTGTGATCTCCTCGTCATTTATATAGATATACTCTGTGATCTCCTCGTCATTTGTATAGATATACTCTGTGATCTCCTCGTCATTTGTATAGATATACTCTGTGATCTCCTCGTCATTTATATAGATATACTCTGTGATCTCCTCGTCATTTGTATAGATATACTCTGTGATCTCCTCGTCATTTGTATAGATATACTCTGTGATCTCCTCGTCATTTGTATAGATATACTCTGTGGTCTCCTCGTCATTTGTATAGATATACTCTGTGGTCTCCTCGTCATTTGTATAGATATACTCTGTGATCTCCTCGTCATTTGTATAGATATACTCTGTGGTCTCCTCGTCATTTGTATAGATATACTCTGTGATCTCCTCGTCATTTGTATAGATATACTCTGTGATCTCCTCGTCATTTGTATAGATATACTCTGTGGTCTCCTCGTCATTTGTATAGATATACTCTGTGGTCTCCTCGTTATTTGTATAGATATACTCTGTGGTCTCCTCGTCATTTGTATAGATATACTCTGTGGTCTCCTCGTTATTTGTATAGATATACTCTGTGATCTCCTCGTCATTTGTATAGATATACTCTGTGGTCTCCTCGTCATTTGTATAGATATACTCTGTGATCTCCTCGTTATTTGTATAGATATACTCTGTGGTCTCCTCGTCATTTGTATAGATATACTCTGTGGTCTCCTCGTTATTTGTATAGATATACTCTGTGGTCTCCTCGTCATTTGTATAGATATACTCTGTGATCTCCTCGTTATTTGTATAGATATACTCTGTGATCTCCTCGTCATTTGTATAGATATACTCTGTGGTCTCCTCGTTATTTCTATAGATATACTCTGTGGTCTCCTTGTCATTTGTATATATCTACTCTGTGGTCTCCTCGTTATTTGTATAGATATAC
Organism: Bathymodiolus brooksi; assembly: GCA_963680875.1. Lineage (NCBI taxonomy): Eukaryota > Metazoa > Mollusca > Bivalvia > Mytilida > Modiolidae > Bathymodiolus > Bathymodiolus brooksi. The sequence goes on along the minus strand of OY804580.1, from coordinate 48,096,669 downwards.
TCTGTGGTCTCCTCGTCATTTGTATAGATATACTCTGTGGTCTCCTCGTCATTTGTATAGATATACTCTGTGATCTCCTCGTCATTTGCATAGATATACTCTGTGGTCTCCTCGTCATTTGTATAGATATACTCTGTGATCTCCTCGTCATTTGCATAGATATACTCTGTGGTCTCCTCGTCATTTGTATAGATCTACTCTGTGATCTCCTCGTCATTTGTATAGATATACTCTGTGGTCTCCTCGTCATTTGTATAGATATACTCTGTGATATCCTCGTCATTTGTATAGATATACTCTGTGATCTCCTCGTCATTTGTATAGATATACTCTGTGATCTCCTCGTCATTTGTATAGATATACTCTGTGATCTCCTCGTCATTTGTATAGATATACTCTGTGGTCTCCTCGTTTTTTGTATAGATATACTCTGTGTTCTCCTCGTCATTTGTATAGATCTACTCTGTGATCTCCTCGTCATTTGTATAGATATACTCTGTGATCTCCTCGTCATTTGTATAGATCTACTCTGTGATCTCCTCGTCATTTGTATAGATATACTCTGTGATCTCCTCGTCATTTGTATAGATATACTCTGTGATCTCCTCGTCATTTGCATAGATATACTCTGTGGTCTCCTCGTCATTTGTATAGATATACTCTGTGGTCTCCTCGTCATTTGTATAGATATACTCTGTGATCTCCTCGTCATTTGCATAGATATACTCTGTGGTCTCCTCGTCATTTGTATAGATATACTCTGTGGTCTCCTCGTCATTTGTATAGATCTACTCTGTGATCTCCTCGTCATTTGTATAGATATACTCTGTGGTCTCCTCGTCATTTGTATAGATATACTCTGTGATATCCTCGTCATTTGTATAGATATACTCTGTGATCTCCTCGTCATTTGTATAGATATACTCTGTGATCTCCTCGTCATTTGTATAGATATACTCTGTGATCTCCTCGTCATTTGTATAGATATACTCTGTGATCTCCTCGTCATTTATATAGATATACTCTGTGATCTCCTCGTCATTTGTATAGATATACTCTGTGATCTCCTCGTCATTTGTATAGATATACTGTGTGGTCTCCTCATCATTTGTATAGATCTACTCTGTGGTCTCCTCGTCATTTGTATAGATCTACTCTGTGATGTCCTCGTCATTTGTATAGATCTACTCTGTGGTCTCCTCGTCATTTGCATAGATCTACTCTGTGGTCTCCTCGTTATTTGTATAGATATACTCTGTGGTCTCCTCGTCATTTGTATAGATATACTCTGTGGTCTCCTCGTTATTTGTATAGATATACTCTGTGGTCTCCTCGTCATTTGTATAGATATACTCTGTGATCTCCTCGTTATTTGTATAGATATACTTTGTGATCTCCTCGTCATTTGTATAGATATACTCTGTGGTCTCCTCGTTATTTCTATAGATATACTCTGTGGTCTCCTTGTCATTTGTATATATCTACTCTGTGGTCTCCTCGTTATTTGTATAGATATACTCTGTGGTCTCCTCGTCATTTGTATAGATATACTCTGTGGTCTCCTCGTCATTTGTATAGATATACTCTGTGATCTCCTCGTCATTTGCATAGATATACTCTGTGGTCTCCTCGTCATTTGTATAGATATACTCTGTGATCTCCTCGTCATTTGCATAGATATACTCTGTGGTCTCCTCGTCATTTGTATAGATCTACTCTGTGATCTCCTCGTCATTTGTATAGATATACTCTGTGGTCTCCTCGTCATTTGTATAGATATACTCTGTGATATCCTCGTCATTTGTATAGATATACTCTGTGATCTCCTCGTCATTTGTATAGATATACTCTGTGATCTCCTCGTCATTTGTATAGATATACTCTGTGATCTCCTCGTCATTTGTATAGATATACTCTGTGATCTCCTCGTCATTTATATAGATATACTCTGTGATCTCCTCGTCATTTGTATAGATATACTCTGTGATCTCCTCGTCATTTGTATAGATATACTCTGTGATCTCCTCGTCATTTGTATAGATATACTCTGTGGTCTCCTCGTCATTTGTATAGATATACTCTGTGGTCTCCTCGTCATTTGTATAGATATACTCTGTGATCTCCTCGTCATTTGTATAGATATACTCTGTGGTCTCCTCGTCATTTGTATAGATATACTCTGTGATCTCCTCGTCATTTGTATAGATATACTCTGTGATCTCCTCGTCATTTGTATAGATATACTCTGTGGTCTCCTCGTCATTTGTATAGATATACTCTGTGATCTCCTCGTTATTTGTATAGATATACTCTGTGTTCTCCTCGTCATTTGTATAGATATACTCTGTGATCTCCTCGTCATTTGTATAGATATACTCTGTGGTCTCCTCGTCATTTGTATAGATATACTCTGTGGTCTCCTCGTCATTTGTATAGATATACTCTGTGATCTCCTCGTCATTTGTATAGATATACTCTGTGGTCTCCTCGTCATTTGTATAGATATACTCTGTGGTCTCCTCGTCATTTGTATAGATATACTCTGTGGTCTCCTCGTTTTTTGTATAGATATACTCTGTGTTCTCCTCGTCATTTGTATAGATCTACTCTGTGATCTCCTCGTCATTTGTATAGATATACTCTGTGATCTCCTCGTCATTTGTATAGATCTACTCTGTGATCTCCTCGTCATTTGTATAGATATACTCTGTGATCTCCTCGTCATTTGTATAGATATACTCTGTGATCTCCTCGTCATTTGCATAGATATACTCTGTGGTCTCCTCGTCATTTGTATAGATATACTCTGTGGTCTCCTCGTCATTTGTATAGATATACTCTGTGATCTCCTCGTCATTTGCATAGATATACTCTGTGGTCTCCTCGTCATTTGTATAGATATACTCTGTGGTCTCCTCGTCATTTGTATAGATCTACTCTGTGATCTCCTCGTCATTTGTATAGATATACTCTGTGGTCTCCTCGTCATTTGTATAGATATACTCTGTGATATCCTCGTCATTTGTATAGATATACTCTGTGATCTCATCGTCATTTGTATAGATATACTCTGTGATCTCCTCGTCATTTGTATAGATATACTCTGTGATCTCCTCGTCATTTGTATAGATATACTCTGTGATCTCCTCGTCATTTATATAGATATACTCTGTGATCTCCTCGTCATTTGTATAGATATACTCTGTGATCTCCTCGTCATTTGTATAGATATACTGTGTGGTCTCCTCATCATTTGTATAGATCTACTCTGTGGTCTCCTCGTCATTTGTATAGATCTACTCTGTGATGTCCTCGTCATTTGTATAGATCTACTCTGTGGTCTCCTCGTCATTTGCATAGATCTACTCTGTGGTCTCCTCATCATTTGCATAGATCTACTATGTGGTCTCCTCGTCATTTGTATAGATCTACTCTGGTCTCCTCGTCATTTGTATAGATCTACTCTGTGGTCTCCTCGTCATTTGTATAGATCTACTCTGTGGTCTCCTTGTCATTTGTATATATCTACTCTGTGGTCTCCTCGTTATTTGCATAGATATACTCTGTGGTCTCCTCGTCATTTGTATAGATATACTATGTGGTCTCCTTGTCATTTGTATAGATCTACTCTGTGGTCTCCTCGTCATTTGTATAGATATACTCTGTGATCTCTTCGTCATTTGTATAGATCTACTCTGTGATCTCCTCGTTATTTGTATAGATATACTCTGTGGTCTCCTCGTCATTTGTATAGATATACTCTGTGGTCTCCTCGTTATTTGTATAGATATACTCTGTGGTCTCCTCGTCATTTGTATAGATATACTCTGTGGTCTCCTCGTTATTTGTATAGATATACGCTGTGGTATCCTCGTCATTTGTATAGATATACTCTGTGATCTCCTCGTTATTTGTATAGATATACTCTGTGATCTCCTCGTCATTTGTATAGATATACTCTGTGGTCTCCTCGTTATTTCTATAGATATACTCTGTGGTCTCCTCGTCATTTGTATAGATATACTCTGTGGTCTCCTCGTTATTTGTATAGATATACTCTGTGGTCTCCTCGTCATTTGTATAGATATACTCTGTGGTCTCCTCGTTATTTGTATAGATATACTCTGTGGTCTCCTCGTCATTTGTATAGATATACTCTGTGGTCTCCTCGTTATTTGTATAGATATACTCTGTGGTCTCCTCGTCATTTGTATAGATCTACTCTGTGGTCTCCTCGTCATTTGTATAGATATACTCTGTGGTCTCCTCGTCATTTGTATAGATATACTCTGTGATCTCCTCGTCATTTGTATAGATATACTATGTGATCTCCTCGTCCTTTGTATAGATATACTCTGTGATCTCCTCGTCATTTGTATAGATATACTCTGTGATCTCCTCGTCATTTGTATAGATATACTCTGTGATCTCCTCGTCATTTGTATATATATACTCTGTGGTCTCCTCGTCATTTGTATAGATATACTCTGTGGTCTCCTCGTCATTTGTATAGATATACTCTGTGATCTCCTCGTCATTTGCATAGATATACTCTGTGGTCTCCTCGTCATTTGTATAGATATACTCTGTGGTCTCCTCGTCATTTGTATAGATCTACTCTGTGATCTCCTCGTCATTTGTATAGATATACTCTGTGGTCTCCTCGTCATTTGTATAGATATACTCTGTGATATCCTCGTCATTTGTATAGATATACTCTGTGGTCTCCTCGTCATTTGTATAGATATACTCTGTGGTCTCCTCGTTATTTGTATAGATATACTCTGTGGTCTCCTCGTCATTTGTATAGATATACTCTGTGGTCTCCTCGTTATTTGTATAGATATACTCTGTGGTCTCCTCGTCATTTGTATAGATATACTCTGTGATATCCTCGTCATTTGCATAGATATACTCTGTGGTCTCCTCGTTATTTGTATAGATATACTCTGTGGTCTCCTCGTCATTTGTATAGATATACTCTGTGGTCTCCTCGTTATTTGTATAGATATACTCTGTGGTCTCCTCGTCATTTGTATAGATATACTCTGTGATCTCCTCGTTATTTGTATAGATATACTCTGTGATCTCCTCGTCATTTGTATAGATATACTCTGTGGTCTCCTCGTTATTTCTATAGATATACTCTGTGGTCTCCTCGTCATTTGTATAGATATACTCTGTGGTCTCCTTGTCATTTGTATATATCTACTCTGTGGTCTCCTCGTTATTTGTATAGATATACTCTGTGGTCTCCTCGTCATTTGTATAGATATACTCTGTGGTCTCCTCGTCATTTGTATAGATATACTCTGTGATCTCCTCGTCATTTGCATAGATATACTCTGTGGTCTCCTCGTCATTTGTATAGATATACTCTGTGATCTCCTCGTCATTTGCATAGATATACTCTGTGGTCTCCTCGTCATTTGTATAGATCTACTCTGTGATCTCCTCGTCATTTGTATAGATATACTCTGTGGTCTCCTCGTCATTTGTATAGATATACTCTGTGATATCCTCGTCATTTGTATAGATATACTCTGTGATCTCCTCGTCATTTGTATAGATATACTCTGTGATCTCCTCGTCATTTGTATAGATATACTCTGTGATCTCCTCGTCATTTGTATAGATATACTCTGTGATCTCCTCGTCATTTATATAGATATACTCTGTGATCTCCTCGTCATTTGTATAGATATACTCTGTGATCTCCTCGTCATTTGTATAGATATACTCTGTGATCTCCTCGTCATTTGTATAGATATACTCTGTGGTCTCCTCGTCATTTGTATAGATATACTCTGTGGTCTCCTCGTCATTTGTATAGATATACTCTGTGATCTCCTCGTCATTTGTATAGATATACTCTGTGGTCTCCTCGTCATTTGTATAGATATACTCTGTGATCTCCTCGTCATTTGTATAGATATACTCTGTGATCTCCTCGTCATTTGTATAGATATACTCTGTGGTCTCCTCGTCATTTGTATAGATATACTCTGTGATCTCCTCGTTATTTGTATAGATATACTCTGTGTTCTCCTCGTCATTTGTATAGATATACTCTGTGATCTCCTCGTCATTTGTATAGATATACTCTGTGGTCTCCTCGTCATTTGTATAGATATACTCTGTGGTCTCCTCGTCATTTGTATAGATATACTCTGTGATCTCCTCGTCATTTGTATAGATATACTCTGTGGTCTCCTCGTCATTTGTATAGATATACTCTGTGGTCTCCTCGTCATTTGTATAGATATACTCTGTGGTCTCCTCGTTTTTTGTATAGATATACTCTGTGTTCTCCTCGTCATTTGTATAGATCTACTCTGTGATCTCCTCGTCATTTGTATAGATATACTCTGTGATCTCCTCGTCATTTGTATAGATCTACTCTGTGATCTCCTCGTCATTTGTATAGATATACTCTGTGATCTCCTCGTCATTTGTATAGATATACTCTGTGGTCTCCGCGTCATTTGTATAGATATACTCTGTGTTCTCCTCGTCATTTGTATAGATATACTCTGTGGTCTCCTCGTCATTTGTATAGATATACTCTGTGATCTCCTCGTCATTTGCATAGATATACTCTGTGGTCTCCTCGTCATTTGTATAGATATACTCTGTGGTCTCCTCGTCATTTGTATAGATATACTCTGTGGTCTCCTCGTCATTTGTATAGATCTACTCTGTGTTCTCCTCGTCATTTGTACAGATATACTCTGTGTTCTCCTCGTGTACGCATTCGGTTAAAACCAAAGACAATAACAATTGTACAATGTTTTTCTTCTTTGCTAAACACGCAGCATTAACAAGTAATAAAAAAACACGTTGGTTGGGAGTCAGGATAATGCCTCCGAGAGAAGTATTTGAAGTAACCAAGGGGGGGAGGGGGTAATCAGAATGCGTAAATCGAAGAAGGACAGACGACACAATGGCCAAAAGAAAAAGGACAGACAGCGATCTTCAAAATATACACATAAAACTAAAGATCGAGTAACACGAACTCCACTCAAAACCGGAGGTGAACTCAGGTGCTCAGGAAGGGTAAGCAGTTCCTGCTCCACTAGTGGCACCCGTCGTGTTAATCTAGTTACAAACCCAGTGGTGAATCATGAATGAGGAAAGGACCGGAAAGTGTTTACGGCAAGTGGAACATATGCGTGGTCATTTGTGACACAGATATTCCGTAATGGTCAACAAAGTCATGGTGGCGACCGCAAAACATTCGAAGTGATGACTTCAACTTAACCTATAGGAACCATTGGTTCAGTAGCTTCCTTGTCAGCAGCAACCCTCTATCAAGGAAATCCTGATAGGGAATCGACATGTCCATCTGGGAACAGTTGTTATAGTGAACTACCACTATATAAGTACAATCTTGTGTGTTGGTCTAGTATAATACAGATATCGTCATTATCTAATGTAACTACTTTTCGCCATGATATACATTGTAGTTAAAACACTCCTGACCTGATGTTAATCAGCAATCACTCACTCACTTATTGTTTATGATCCTTCAGCAAGCAATATTAGTTCCAACATAAACCATGTTTTAGTTACATTTTGTTCGGTATTTTCTAATACACGGTGAAAGTAAACTGAAATCAACAATTATCCTGAGTTGTTCTAAACAACACAAATGTTTTCATGGGAATAAATTAGCATTTACGGAATGCATGTACTATAGATGTCCGTGGTTATGTTCTGTTCATTGTATTTACAATCCTGTCCTATCCTCTTTCATGACTTATCGCCTATTTTTAAGATGAATAACACGATCGACGGGTATCACTAGTGGAAAGGCAACTGATTACCCTTCCAGAGTAGCGTTTTAGCAACCTTATATGTCTTTTTGGCCTTTATCTGTTGGCAATTGTATTCTATTGCCTTCCATTTACATCCAATCTTTCTCTTTGGTCATTGGTCATTTTTTGCATATAAATGTTAAAGAAAACCGTATAACCAATCAAGAATAGACAATCCAGAGAAATCAGCAACACTGGGCATGCATAACATAACACAGAAAAATAGAAAGATGAGCAACATGGACACCGCGAAAAAAACCAACAACCGGGGATGAACCCAGGCACTCGCGAAGTGGTAAGCAGTTTCTCCTTCTTATAGGACACCCACCATGTTACTCATATATTCAGGTCATGTACGAGACACATTATACGAATATAAATACAAATACCATAAATAATACATTAACAATCAGACAAACAAATGGGGTAAAGACGAATTGAACATCGTTATTATGTGGAAATCGTATTGTATCCTGTACATATATGTCAACATATTATGTACCTATTCGAAATTTTCGCAATGGAGACATGTCCTTTATCTTTTTAGTTGATTGAGCCAAAGGCGAACAACCAGCCAGTAGATTGGGATAAAGTAGCATTCTTCAGGAAAGAAGTAGAAAAGACTGTGGAATTGTTGGACAAAGTTTGGCTAAAAGACAGACATTTCCTTTGTGGCAATGACATATCTGTAGCGGATATTCAAGGAGTCTGTAAATTAACACAGTTAAATGCGTTTCACGAAGAAAAAATATTTGAAGATAACCCTGTTGTGAAGGCGTGGGTGAATAGAATCAGAAAGAGGTTGCAACCTCATTTTGACGAAGCCAGTCAAATGACATATAGAACACGAGAGATGTATCCAAAAATTGCACAGCAATTAGCACGGTTATAATGTGGACTTCCATTCGTTTAGAACTTGGTTTTATAAAGTATGATACCCGGTATTATGTCACTATATATCACTTCTTCTGGTAATCCGGTTACTGGTACCAGATTCCGTCGCACACGTGACGCCACAAACAATTAACAAAATATATTATATTTTATCAATAATACTCTTAAGACGAGTTTGAAGACACCAAAGTGGCAATAGGAATCCGTACATCGAAGGACAGACAACATAATGGCCAAAAGAAAAGGGACAAACAACGATCTTCAAAGCATAAAACTAAAGATCGAGTAACACGAAGTCCATTAAAAATCGGGGGTGAACTCACCTTCTCCGGAAGGGTGAGCAGCTCCTGCTCCACTGGTGGCACCCGTCGTAATAATCTAGTTACAAACCCGGTGATAAGTCATGAATGTAGAAACATGCCCCTGTTGTGTCTGTGTGTTGATCTGCTCCAGTTCGATTACCAGTATTCTGTATTATGTTTTGCATATGTTTACCTCAAGATGAACGTAATACCTCATTTGAAGTCGAGGTCAAATGGTCGAAGTAAAACATCAAAATATTGTGGGAAAGCAATCCAGATAGACAACCAACAGAAATCTACCTAAGCATTAGGAATTAATACGACAGTAATTAGCAACTCACAGAAAAGACCTCCACTGAAATCAGGTGCTTCAAAAAGATATTTTACCCGACTGACGCATGGCAACCGTTGCTAAGTGACTGAATAAGATTAGATGTTTGCTGTATCTGCTTTACATTTTGTCTTTGGAGATACACTAACATCTAACAACTTGTCGTTTTGTGTTGTATCGTGCAGCCGTCAATCATCATATGCAAGAAGTGAACCAATCGCACAACAACGTGTACTCGGATTTAAAAAGTAGGTTTGTCGCAGAGTGATCGGTTGAAAATATGAACCATTACATGACTCCTAAAGTTGCTGTTAAATGTAAGTGCATCGCTACCAAAATAGTCAAAACAAAGATGCAACAGACATCTAAGTTTATCTACATTGTTGTAAAGCCTTTTTTCTATAAAATGATCGGACAAATGAGAGTGACAATGACTTGAACTATTCCTGTCATCGAAATGTAAATAAACGTTAGAGAAAACCGAAGTAGCAATCAGAAATGGACAATCCAGAGACACTGGAGCCATCGTAATGGCCGATTAAAAACACGTGATGGATGACATAGATTTAGAGAGAATTCTTTCGTTTCGATAATAAAACTATTCTTACAAAGAAGAGTTTGAAGATACCAAAGTGGTAAATCAGAATCCGTAAATCGAAGATGAAAAGACAACACAATAGCCAAAGGTAAAAGGACAAAAGGACAAACAACGATCTACAAAACATACATATAAATCTAAAGAGTAACATGAACCCCACTAAAAACCGGGGATGAACTCGGGTGCTCCGGAAGGGTAGGCAGTTTCTGTTCCACTAGATATTCTTACACCAATATGTAGCACAAATGATAAAAAACCAGTATGGTAGTAAATGCTTTACTTGTAAACGTATTCATAGATATGATTCCATCCTCTTTGTGTTAAATAATTGTAGCCAGCTTTCTGTAGATACAATGTGGTCTGTTTGATGGATTCGTTTTGTCCTTCGTGGAGATGTTCGTATATTATATAAGCTGGTCTGAAACCACTGTCTATAAATGCGTGTAATATCTGAAAAATAAAAGAGAAAGACTGGTGGCTTTGATAAAAGTAAAATTGCTATACGTGATTATGTAATAGTGTCTTTACTACTACTATGATTTACTTTCGCGCTAGGGTTAGGGTTATGGTGTATAGCGCCAATTTCAACCATATTTCAGTTATATCATGGCGGTCAGTTTAAGTTTTATTGGTGGAGGAAATTGGAGTACCCAGAGAAAACCACCGACCTATCGCAAGTCACTGAAACTGTATTGCATAATGTTGTATCGAGTATACCTTGCCATGAACGGGATTCCAACTCACAACTTTAGTTGTGGAAGGCACTGATTGCATAGGTAGTTATAAATACATATACCATACGATCACGACCACGACGGCCCCTTTAATTGACTTTCGAAAATCGTAGAAATGCCAATGACTTTTTGGATTGTTTCCTTTTGCATTATATTATTGTCTTTTTTTATAACTTATTGGTATGTTTTAGTCAAATTTTTTTACGCTAACCTCATCTTTTGAAACAAAAAAGTGCGTGTCCCATCTTTTTGGAAGTTCCACCTCTGGGTCACTGTTGCCACCTCAATGTATTGTTTCATTTGTTATGTGGTGCATTGTTGCCATAAACACTCTTGGTTTTGTGTTGTTCATATTCTCGTCATTCTGTTACGGTATGTTGTCCTCTCTGTTAAATTAAAGCCAAGCTGTTCTTGTTTTGTTTGTTTTTTTGTTTGTTTGTTTGTTTGTTTGTGGATAGCTGTTTGCATGAACGCCGTAGACTTAAAGTTATCAATAGAGGATCTTTGGATAACATGTTTAAAACCGGTTAAGCCCATGTAGATATCGTTACATTGGACCGTACAAAATAGAGCATTATTTCCTCTATATCCTTACCTTATTACCTTGTCCCTCGGCGTCTATGGAGAGAATTCCAAAATATTTAGGAACTTTATAGCTTGCTACAAATGTAGAAACAGCTATACATTTCACCCTTTGTACATTATTGTTGGTATTCCGTTTTTCTTTTAATGTTAAAACATGTGATTCCATGGAAACCGAATCTTTTGAAATCACAAAATCTACCATTTTATTTTCCGTCCCTAATATAGCTTGAACAAACTTAATATTCTGTGTACCGTCTTTGTATGGATCTATGTATCTGTGAAATAAAAACGTACATATGATGGCCACTTGTTCATTATTAAAGGCATACGAAGGTTAGTACGGAAAACGACAATAATTTTGGGTATGAAAAAATTACGATTTTGGTAGACAATATGCCTTTAATAAAAACGTAGATATCAAATTTAGTGTGCACGACGCGTTTTTTGGAATAACCTTCATCAGGTATGCTCAAAATCGAAAGATTGGAAATCCTAATAATTTAAAATTTAAAGTTTACGTTTAAGATTTAAAAAAAATTCAGGAAATTGTAATTATAAATATTATATATATACGATTTAAAGACAAACCTATCCTGAAGTGTTATCTTTCACATAGATTACAGTTGCCAAATGCAGTTATTAGCGTTTTTGGCTCGAGAGCGTTAGATCGTTGTCTCGAACCCCAGTCGGATTAAATAAAAACTTTAAAATTGGTATTCGCTGCTTCTCCGTTAAGAACGTAGCATTATGAAGTAAGAACGAAGACTGGTTGGCTCGGAATCAGGATAAGGTATCCGAATGGAGCGACATGTCTGCCCGTGAACTGTTGTTTCAGCGAAATAGCAGTATTCAAATCCAATAAAGCGTGTTGATCTAGTACATATTGGACATCATCATCATTTCTTTGTAATATGTTCTCGATATTAAAAAGTAAAAAAAATATGCTCATTTGGCGTTCATACAACAATTAACTAATTTAAGTTTTAATCATATCTTGTAAGTTTTGACCAAATTTAGCAATTCTATAAGTTTTAATAACAATTATGTAAGTTGTAATTACAATTCTGTAGGTTTTAATAAGAATTGTGGAAGTTGTAATCACACTTTTAGAAGTTTTAATCACAATTCTATAAGTTTTAATAACAATTATGTAAGTTGTAATAACAATTCTGTAAGTTGTAATCACAATTCTGTAAGTTGTAATAACAATTCTGTAGGTTGTAATAACAATTCTGTAAGTTGTAATAACAATTCTGTAAGTTGTAATCACAATTCTGTAAGTTGTAATCACAATTCTGTAAATTGTAATAACAATTCTGTAAGTTGTAATCACAATTCTGTAAGTTGTAATAACAATTTGTAAGTTGTAATAACAATTCTGTAAGTTGTAATCACAATTGTGGAAGTTGTAATCACAATTTTGGAAGTTGTAATCACAAATTTAGAAGTTTTAATGACAATTCAAAGTGGAATTAGCTATGCGAGTTTCGATAAAGCGTATCTTTAAATATTTCATTTAACAAAACATTGTCGTCCACTTTCTCTACATTAAAGAATGTTTTCTTCATTCATATAAATAAAAAGTAATCCACTATCTCACTGATAACTTACCTCTGAAGATGTTTCTTTGCTGTTTCTATTTGTTGGTATTGAGGTTCCACCAATAAAGCATCCCATCCATGTTGTATAAAATTAAAAGAATTACTAGATAAAAAACCATCATTTGCTCCTACATCAATGATAAGTCTAGAGACTTTCGAATGTCTTCTAGACAGTATTCTCTCGTATAGATATAAAAATTCTCCCGAATGTGACGAGTCAATCTTAAACATTCCTAGACTTGTACTTGAATGGTTGCCATCCGTTCTTGTGTTTGTAACATATATTCTTTCTACAGTTTCTTGAATCAATGATACAAGTCCTCCATATTTAGCCGTTGATATGGCTCCCTTCACAAATTTGTTACTACTAATTTTTTCAATAAAATTCCTCCCCTTCGGATCGATAAGTGGCGAAAACGAATCCTTGTACTGTATAAACACATAGAAGAGAAATATATGGAGGAGTAGGAATTCCAGTAAAGCCAAAATTGCAATGATTAAACAAATATACTTAGAAGATCTTAATGCTGGAAGGACACAGCTTTTTAGTTTGAGAATTTTGTACAAAGGTGACATGCTTGATTTGTCTAAATACACCATTCCTCATTATTCCAATTCATAACATAAAACCAAGTTGCTACCAAATGGCGCTTCTTCGTCTATCGTATGCTATCAGCTACAAAAGATGTGTGTTATTAATTGTTAAATTTAGTAACTAGCAAAGTGTAATTTGTGTTGCAGTAAGGTGTTATATATTAAATAAAAGTCAGAGAATACCGATGGGGCAATCACATATGAACAATCCAGAGAACCTGGCAACATATGGTACACAAGACGAAGACAAACAACACAAAAACACAACACTATACACAAACAAACACAAATAACGTAAATAAGACATGAGCCCCCATACAAACAGCTGGAGGTAAAGACGAATATAGGGCTTAATGTTACATGTTTGAAGGTCTGAAGATAATAATAAATGTGAGTTTTCTTTTATTTCTTACAAGGAACGCTAATGACATAAAACAAGCGGGTTACTGATTCATTTTAAGATTTTGTGAGCATTTCATTTGTGCAAGTTACTAATTTCAAAATGCCATCAAATTGGAAAATATCAGTAACTTAATTGCATCATAGTCTAGTTATATATAAAAGAAAAACAGCTGTAAACATGAAGGTTAGTGAATTTTGCTATGAAATACATTTCCATTACTGACTTCCACTTCAAAAAATAAGTTAGATATTTCCTACTAGAATCGAAATAATTCATGGAAGCCATAGTTTGTATCCAGTTTTAACATGAGTAACATTATTTCCGTTGCTATCGCTCGGGATAAATTTTTTTACGAAACTATATTACCAATGTTAAAACTAAATACAAACTATGGCTTCCATGAATTATTTCTTAAATATTCTACACATCTTGTCAATTTTTTCTCTGAACTGAACAAAATCTAGAGGCAAATAGTGTATAACATCTGTATATAGGTATATCAGTAGACATTCAGGTTAGCCAACTCTATGTGATATAATTTTATGTGTTGAAATATGTCATATAGATATTTTGATAATGGCGTGAAGAGAAAAGAACTTGACCATCGTAGCATCAAATATATGCAGTATTCATGTAAATTTTGAGAGCTAGAAATTAATCTGAAAAAAATATTAAAGTTAGTGATGTGATGTATGAATCTTAATTAAATAAAAATGAGTCTAAGAGTTATGTAACTTTGTACGTGTTTCGTGAATAAACGTTAGACAATACAGAATTTAGGGAAAATCTACTGGTATATCTAAATAATATACCTACACATATCCTGATCTGAATATTTACACTGTTTAAAAATATCCATTGATAAAACATCATGATGTACCTGCTCAAAATTTAATATTTATCATATTAATAAAATTTTCTTTGTTTAGCTCAAAACATATCAAACTGACAATCAATAAATCTAATTTTAGATCTTCATTGATCTTAATTAATGTTACCATGACAATGATCTGATGATAATGTCATCCAAAAATAATTTATACATACATTGTTTCTATTACAGTATTGTCAATGAACTTTCACTGTTATCTGTATAAGAATGTGCAAATAATATGGTAGCTTCTTCTTACAGGACACTAGACCTAACAGTTGTTTCTTAATGAACGTCTTATTTATTTTCTTCATATACAAGTGTGGACACAGAAATGTGCTGTCCAAAAGGCAAGTGTGGATGTCAATATTTCATATTATTAACTTTAGAAAAAAATCATGGACACAGGGGTCCTGGATTTTTTTAATAAAAAACTAATCCTGGATTATTATTTTTGCTTAAAGTCCGGTCCTGTGTTTTTATTTCAAATTTTCATCATAGTCCCCCTCCCCCTCCCAAGGGATATAAAATTGTATCATTAATAATAAATTAATAAATAATAAATTCAGATTTTCTATTTAAAATAAATCTCATTTACAAAACCACTGATATTTGTTCAATTTTTAACGCTGATTTAAGCTTTAGTCGCAACCAATTTTTATTTTTCTCTTTAAACTGTCGAAACATAACAATTATTTAACCGTAAAATTCACAAATAAAATTCACCCCTCCCCCCTTTTTTTTTCCTTTTTTCTTGTTTAAATCAATGATCAACAATATTCTAGAATCAAACAAATGAATAAATATAACATCGATTTCTTTTACATGCATCTTTTTACCATGCGGAGTCAGTGTTTTAAATCGGTCATCTATGTTATATTTATTCATTTGTTTGATTCTAGAATATTGTTGATCATTGATTTAAACAAGAAAAAAGGGGAAAAGGGGGGGGGGTATTTTATTTGTGAATTTTACGGTTAAATAAATGCTATGTTTCGACAGTTTAAAGAGAAAAATAAAAATTGGTTGCGACTAAAGCTTAAATCAGCGTTAAAAATTGAACAAATATCAGTGGTTTTGTAAATGAGATTCATTATTCTTGTCCAAGATAAAAAATACATCGCTAAAATTACCTGTGGGTGTTTCTCCACTTCAACTCGTAAATTCACATAGAAATCGGAGATATTTCGTCATACAACTTCACACATGGTTTAGTAAAACTTCACACATGGTTTTGTCTATCATATTTTTTGAAGACAAACATAAAATTTTATTTCATTTATCAATATTTTATGAGTATCAACAGTTTTTTCAACACCGTATCTGTTTCTCGATACAGCCGCCCGATTACAGTGACCCGTGACCCAGATTAGCGCGTTCACCAGTTTTTTCATAATAATGTTGTTTAATAATTATATTAAATGTTAATGTTCATGTTTCTGTTACAGCTTTTACAGCTCCTATATAATGTAGTAACTATCGAGAACAATCTCCCTCGGGTCGAGTCAAACCAAAGACTATAAAATTGGTTTGTTGCTTCTCTGTTAAGCCCGCAGCATTAAGGAGAAAGAGCAGAGACTGGTTGGCTCGGGACCATAATAATGGATTGAAGTGGGGCGACATGTCTACCTGCGGACTATTGTTTCAGTGAGCTAGTACTATAAAAATCCAACTCAGTGTGTTGGTCTAGTACAAAGCGGACGTCATCATCATCTTATGGAAATTTAACTTGTTCTGCTGAAAAATTGCTGAATTGGGGTTAAACAATAATCACTGACTCACTCAATCTCCCTCTGTCATAGTTACCTTTAGCCGATGTTGCCTGTGATGTTAATGCACTTTGGTTTGTTTGATCCTAAACACATTTCAATTATTTGGCTTTCCAGCTTTTTGACTATGAACGTACATGACGAAGATTATTCCTTCTCGCATTATTACGGCGTTTTAACAACGCTGAACCAGAGGTGGAAAAATCTGTAATCCTCTAGAGGATTAAAAAGTCTCGTGCCTTTCCCGCATCCTAGCAACATAATTGTGTAGAGGTCCGCCAAAGGATTTTGAAATAAAGTTCGTGTTAAATAATGGGAGAAACAAATTCTCCTTCAGTTGCCCATGTGGGTTACGATATTTCTCTGCTGGTGGACCTTTAGTCCCCGAGGGTATCATCCGTCCAGTAGTCTGTGATTATGTACTGACATGGTTTATTAGATATACAAAATTGTATTTATGTTTGTTTACAATTCCTAAACAATGTAATTTATTTTAAAATAGGGTCAATGTCCCTCAGGCATATGTAGCCTTAGCCGAGTTTGGCTGTCCTGTTTAGGCCTCTTGCATAGCTTGCTCCCAAAGAATTTTTAATTATTTGGTTTCCAATCATTTGACTATGAGCGTATCTGATGAAGGTTATTCTAGGAACACACCGTGTCAACTAATTTGATATCTACGTTATTTCTATTTATAGTTTCTCTTACAGTGGACAGGTGATGGTAATCGACCTCATATTTATGAATTAGAGGGCTTGTCCGACCTAATTTATACACCGTTTTATTTCATATACCGTTTCATTTCTTAGTATACATTGTTTGTATATCTGAACAAAATATATTTCCAAATGTTTTAATGACAAGTGAGTGTACTGTTGTTCCTTTGCTAAACTAAAATCCTTTGACCCGCAGACGACAACGTATAAGCAACAAGAGGAATTATGTGTGTTGATTCATTTCCACTCGGCTCATTTATTTTCATCATATCTGTGTTTATCCATGGTAGTACAGTATAGTCTATTATGCTGTTCAGTATAATAAAACACTTAAGTTATTGACTGGATGTTCGGTTAATAGCAAGTTTACTGTTCCCATCGAAACCAACTATTACCCTCATTCCAGCCAATGCGTGTATAATATATGACGTGGCGTATTCAAATGCCTATTGCATTCTTCCTATGTTAATATCAGTTTGGAATCGAGCCAATTTTGTCCACTTATTCTGTGAGTGAATTTGTGGTTGTTGTTTAGCGCTTTATGAGCAATGTTGCAGCTATATCATGGCGTCAATATGTTATTTTAAATGAGATGATGATGATGTCCGTTTGGATTTTTATAGTGATAGCGCACTGAAACAATAGTTCGCAGGTATAGACATGTCGCTCCACTCGGACATATTATACCGATTCAAAGCCAACCAGATTTTGCTCTTACTTCTTAAAGCTGTGTACTTAGCGTAATAGATGCAAATACCAATTATAGTCTTTGGTTTGAGCCGATTGGGGCTCGAACCCACGATCTACTACATTCGATGCGAGCACGCCACCGATATTTTTCGACTTGTACAATATAAAAATGTGGACTTAATATATGATTAACATATTTTAAGTGACATTTACGACTATAACTCTAAATATAGAATATCAAAAATCTAAAGAAAATTACAAAGGGGGTGGGGGTCATTTCCTCAAAGGCCAGAGGGTTTTACTACCATATTCTAAGATTATCTTACCTACTGATACAAAATGTTAGCGTCATTATCATCTGAATATATTTTCTTTCCTCTTGTACATGTCATAGCACTAGATATTTAATAATTGTATTACTCATCAATTAATTAGCTCCCCTTATTGATAGGTATAACATATATGGCTAGCAAATTAACTAGATCAGAATCTTTTATATAAGATAATACAGTATACTAACAATCAAATGGTTTTATTCTGTATCGTTTATTATCATAATTAAATTTGATTGATTTTTTTGCTGTGCCGTTTGTTAGTTACCATATCAACACTACACGGAACTATGCAAATCTATCAAACTGCAGTTTTAAAATTTAAAATTAAGTGACTAACCTTTGCATTTAATTTGAATAAAGTCCCGGTTCCATATTTGGCTTATCAAGTAAATTGTATGTACTATGCGTCAATATTCAGTCATTCAAAGTTAAAGGGTAATATAATCGTATACTCTTTAATTAAACATTATTACTTCGTAAATATTTGCATAACATAACAAACCGTGTTGGCTTTGTTTAAGTGCTAAATTTCTCCAAACCCTAGGTTAAATATACTGTTCAAAAAAGAAACACATAACCCACTGTCATTTTTCAGGTAAAAATAAATGGCCAATTTAATCATTGATTTTTTAAAGGTAAGTTTTAAATTTTAAATGTCTGTTCATTTTTTCATATTTGGCTCTCTGCCACACGTGCACAGCGCCTCTGAAAAATGAATATCCCATGTATCGCACCGAAAATTCGGTAAAGTTGTTCACGGGCATTTCATGGTTAATTCAACTGTTAAACTAAAGCGTATAAAAGGACCAAGTTTGAAGCTTGACTTTTATTACCAAGTTGATATGCTGCCATGCCAAAGTTAGACCCTGCCACTCGAAATATCGCTATCGGTCGTCTCCAAGCAGGAGAGTCCCAAAATGAGGTAGCACGAACTCTGAATGTTAACCAGAGCACCATTTCCAAGCTATGGAACAGATTCCAACAAACTGGTTCAACGAATGACCGTCAAAGGAGTGGAAGACCTCGCATAATTACTCCTGGGCAAGATCGGTATATCCGGGTCTTTCATCTACGGAATCGAACCGTTGCCGCATCAACCACTGCAGCCGGAATACCTGGATTGCGAAGAATAAGCCTACAAATAGTCCGCAACCGGCTTCGTCAGCATGGCATTAGACCCAGAAGGCCGTATTTCGGAGCGGTATTGACGCCGTTACACAGACGTGAAAGAGTCCGTTGGTGGAACAGATTAAGGGGCTGGACATTCCGAAACTGGCGAAGAATATGGTTCAGCGACGAGTCTCGTTTTCTGCTGCAGAAACGTGATGGCAGAATACGTGTATATAGGCGCCGGAACGAACGTTTCTCTTCCTCCTGTGTTCAGGAAGTGGATAGCTTCGGTGGAGGTAGTGTCATGATGTGGGAGGCTATCTCAAATGACCGCAAAACAGACCTAGTGCATGTCAAAAACCACTAAACGACGGTGTATAAAAATCATTATGTAATTTTATCAATATGTAAAAAGCCTATAGTGTTCTTTTATTTTTTGGGCGCTTTCTTGTATTCTGGTAACAGAAAATCGACATAATTATGGCATTCGGATAATAAATAATGCAAGCTAAGGTTTGAAATAAAATGAAAAATAAATACCACACTGACAGTGGTTTACGAGAACAAAGATATACGGAACAGTTCAGAAATGCAATAGAAAAATCGTAGAAAGGGGGAAAATTGATACCCTTAACACAAATATTTGACCGCTCACTTTTCTGATTTGGTACAGACACTTCAATAGAAAGTGGCGGGGCTAAAAACTACTTTTATGGACCCAAACCTGAAAGTGACAAATTCTGAAAATCGCAACATTCACCGTTGAAAATATTTATGGATCTGAACCTAGAGCCCATTCACAAGAGAAACATGTTTGTTTTTTACCCACTTTGTGGGTTTGGAGGTACAGATTTTCACCGCTCACAAGGCTCGATCCAATTCAACACATTAAAAAAAATCAATATCGGGTATGATTTATTTTGTATTACTTGAAATTCACAACTTTGACCTGTACAAAATGTATTTCGAATGAAATTATTACCGGTATATTACAATAGATTTGATTGTGCAAAATTCCAACATCAACTTGTTGCTTAAGTAATGATAGTCGATATCAGGACATAATTCGTAACAAAAGAAGTCCGTTCGATGACCAGATGAAGCCAAATATTTGTTATTTTATTGGAAAAATTGAGACGGCAAGTGAATGAAGTTAAACATTTCAACAATTTAAACATTGACCGTCAAAACCTTCATGATTCTATTGTCACGCTACTTACATGTAGGTATTCGACGCTGGAACTTTCGATCTTGTCTTTTGATCATATAAACAAGTTTTACAGGACCTTCAGGTCTGTACGGAGACGGCCCACATCTAAACGTACGTAGATAATAATACTTAAATCACATACCAATTTCTTTCCTTTTCCTTTCTGCTGGAAACATCCTCATTTCTTATTAGAAAAGAAATGCAGTTGTAACATCACGTAGGTTACAGTGTTGTGAATGCTTACCGCAATTTATTATGTCTTTCCGGCTAACATTAACAAATATAAGCCCTTCACATTGTTGTACAGGAAGAAAGGATTATCTGAAATCCTGTCTAAATGCTAAATTGAAAACGGAAATCTTTATAATATCGGACCTGATCATTACTGTTAACAAACAGGACATCGATAATGTTTATGCATTTCTACACCTCACCATTTATTGTGTCCATACACTAAATCGACTGAATAGAGGGTTATGGTGTTTACCGCCGCTTTCAACAATATTTCAGTAATATCGTGGCGGTCAGTTTTATTGGTGGAGGAAACAAGAGTACCTGGAGAAAACCACCGACCTGTCGCAAGTCACTGACATACTTTATCACATAATGTTCTACTGAGTACACCTCTCCATGAGAGGGATTCGAACTCGTAACGTTAGTGGTGATCGGCACTTATTGTATATAGGTAGATGTAAAATCCAACTACCATACGGTCACGACCACGACGGCCTCTTGTTAAATGATAGGAGATGACTGTTGGCCAATCAACATTTTATACTTTCTTCAAGACCGTTTAACAAAAAGTGTTTAAATGTAACTAGTATTCTATTCAGGGCCGTCTTAACAGCATTATAGTCCCCTGGGCAAAGCAATGCACATGGCCCCTACCTACACAGCCACGTTAAGGAATGAAAATGTAAATGGTCCATAAACTTAAACATATATTTATTGTATTGGTACATCCAACAAAATCAGTGTTTATACAATAGGAAACATGCATGTCTTTTAACCTATAGATTTAAAGCATGGGGCCGCAGGGCAACTGCCCAATGTGCCCATGAGTGAAGACGACACTGATTCTATTACGACACAACCTTATGGTACCTGACGTCGACGAGGATGGACGATCTCTGTAGTTAAACAATATTATTAAGAAAAAACTGGTGGAACGTGCTAATCTGGGTCACGGGTCACTGTAATCGTGTGGCTGTATCGAGAAACAGATACGGTGTTGAAAAAACTGTTGATACTCATAAAATATTGATAAATGCAATAACATTTTATGTTTGTCTTCAAGAAATATGATAGACAAAACCATGTGTGAAGTTTTATGACGAAATATCTCCGATTTCTATGTGAATTTACGAGTTGAAGTGGGGAAACACCCACAGGTAATTTTAGCGATGTATTTTTTATCTTGGGCAAGAATAATGAGCGTCCTGATTGGATGACCGATTTAAAACACACTGACTCATGGTAAAAAGATGCATGTAAAATCTGTTATATTTATTCATTTGTTTGATTCTGGAATATTGTTGATCATTGATTTAAACAAGAAAAAAGGGAAAAAGGGGGGAGGGGTGAATTTTAATTGTGAATTTTACAGTTAAATAAATGTTATGTTTCGACAGTTTATAGAGAAAAATAAAAATTTGTTGCGACTAAACCTTAAATCAGCGTTAAAAATTGAACAAATATCAGTGGTTTTGTAAATGAGATTTATTTTAAATAGAAAATCTGAATTTATTATTTATTAATTTATTATTAATGATACAATTTTATATCCCTTGGGAGGGGGAGGGGGGGTTATGATGAAAATTTGAAATAAAAACACAGGACCGGACTTTATTAAAAAAAATCCAGGACCCCTGTGTCCATGAATTTTTTTTTTTAATGTTAATAATATGAAATATTGACATCCACACTTGCCTTTTGGACAGCACATTTCTGTGTCCACACTTGTAATATCATAAAAAATATAAAAAAATTTGGCAGCAGAGTCTGCCATTTGTTTCCTCATTTAAACATATGTACAAACATGAATTAAGAATTAATATAAATACTAACAGCTAAATATTCCATGTAATATAATATAGCAAATTTTAACAAAGAAATTTACACACACACACATATATATACACTTGGCCATAAGTTAGGGACCACCAAATTTGAAATGGAAAATATTTTTTACATCGCGCTTTTTTCCTGTTAGAATATATATGTCTTATACATAAACATATATTCTTTCTTGGTACCTGTAATTTTTTATCGATCGATCAGTTAAAGAACGACGAAACAGGTTTTTATAAGTTCATCTGTACCTTTGCAAAACTCAAGTTTGGCGGGGGTTTCTAACCGGTATCTACACGTGTAGTGCAGGTGAAACTTTAAAGTTTCTAAACTTTCTAAGCTTTATTTCAACATGGCACGTCGAAAACTGTCAGATGCAGAGAGATGGCAAGCGATTGGAATGGTAAGGGGTGATATGTCCTACAAAACAAACTGCTGAACGATTCAATGTAAGCCACTAGGTCATTGTTCGATTGAAGCAGCGTGTGAACTAAACCGGGAGTGTAAAAGAACGCCAAAGGACAGAAAGGTCTCTGAAAATGACTCCAAGAGAAGATAGACTCCTTAAAAGGCTCGCCAGACAGCTACCATTCAGCACTACAAACACGCTGCGAAACCAATGGATTGTCAACGGGCGGATCGTCAACAGACGTCTTAACAGCGCAAGGTTTCGTGCTAGGAAACTGATAAAACATCCGCTACTGACAATAAGCCACAAAACTGCCAGGCTTCAATGGGCACGTGACCATATGGGATGGAATATCAGGTCGTGGAAGAGAGTGCACTGGTCGGATGAAAGTCGCTTTTGTCGAATCCAGTTGATGGCCACGTCCGCGTATGGAGACCGAGAAATACAACATTTCAACATATTGTGGGCACAACTGCGTTTGGTGGAGGAGGTTTTACTGTTTGGGGATGCTTTTCTCTAAACTGTAAGATTGACTTGTATGTCATTGATGGGACTTTAAGAGGACAAAAATATCGTGATCAGATCCTGCGCTCATTAATTGTGCCTTATTTTGATGGTCATCCATTAGCAAGTCGCCAAATTCTGATGGATGTCAATGCTAGATCACATAACCCGCATAGTGCAAGACTATCTGCAACAGGAGGCAATATAGCTACTACCTTGGTCAGCCATGTCACCGGATATTAATCCGATAAAGTATTTATGGGACTATCTAGGACGAAAAGCGAACGCACGTACCCCGAAGTGTCAAAACATTTAGGAATTAGGGACTGCGTTGGTTCAGGGATGGCAACAGTACCCTCAACACAGACGGAGACGCTTGATTCACGGAGACGTTTTCACGAACTGTACAGGATGCGAGGCGGTTATACTCGTTATTGACTTTATCATGAGTAATAATGTTGAAAATTGATTGGATTCCATCTTCCAACCAGATGACACGTGTTTTGGTTGTGCAAGTTTATTTAACAGAAGTCCAAACTGAAACTTTTTTCACTTAATTTTTTGTTCAATTTTGCATACTCACTTCTGCGAGCTATAGTACTTCCGGTTACTTATTTTTGAATAAATACCTGATCGTTTTTGGTGGTCTGGGTTAAATTGTATTCATCCATAAAAAGTTTTGTTGTGCGCAACTGCAGATTTTTTCACACATTTGAGAAAAATATTTTAGTTACAGTGAAAAACTGGTGGTCCCTAACTTATGGCCAAGTGTATATATATAACCATGGACAAGAAAACTGATTATTTATTGAGCAGATTATTCATGTAGGACCACCCTAAGCAAAACCGGATCAACCTGGTGTGCCAAATCAAGTGGAAAATAGATTTTTCACTGTCTTGTTAATTAATTAATTAAAATCATTTAATTAACACAATGAGAACTTTAATGTAATCAATTTCCGAGATATACTATTAATAATGCTACTATATCTTTTTTACCTCCGTTATAGATGTTACGTGTCGCAAGTCGTAACTTTTACGATTAGGACTAGTTTAGTGAAACGCACGTTTACTACACGTAAGGAAATCTTAAGAGTGATCTTAGACTTACGATTTACGATCACTTTAAATGAAACGGTTCATTTTTATTATCGTGATATTTAATTTTGTGTGTACTTTATAGAACTTCTGGATATGAAGCAATTATTAAGAAAATAAAAGTAGATGTACATCTAGTTGTTGTCTACACTTACCTCTGATTCTGTATAATTATTGTAAATAATGATATACAATTATTGTCCTTCATCAACACAGTCTAAGTAGACTCGGTTTGAGATATTTAAATGACGTGATACAACATATTCATCGTTATTTGAGATTTTCTTGTATCTTTCATTTCAAATATTTTATTGATAAATCAATAGGATTGGATAACAGGCTATGCCTATACAAATCCTCTCCAACAACAAGATGGAACAATTAGAAAACAATTTACATAAGACATAGAGCAATCTACCCATCATGTATACATGCAATTCATCTTAATTACCAAGCATAAACACATGTATATTAATAGCAGAATCATACAAACAAAACAAAAAAGATTTTTCCCTTTCTTTTCTTTTTTTGTGTTAATAGGTATGATATAATATGTATATTAATAGCAGGATCATACAAAAAAAAATTGTTTTCCCCCTTTTTTCCCGATTTTTTAATAGGTATGATATAATTTGGAATATCCAAACTATGGCTTTATATTTAAGCTATTATTATTTATAATATTAATGATGATGAATAGACTGAACTTACATTTAACACACAATATATACAACATGTAAACTGAAATTATGAAATCAAAATCACTAATTAAGTGAGGTCCACCATATCAATATGAATTAACTCTTTTTCAGTATATATATTTATGATTGAATAAAGGGAATTTGGGAGAGATGGAGGAAGAAGAGACAAATAAGTAAATAAGGGGGGAAATATCTAAACAAAATAGTGATTGTGATTGAGATAGGCAAGTACAAATTGGGTAGAGGGGGAAGGAAGACCTGAATAATTGAAAGATTTACAGCTATTAATTAAGCTGAAAAATGTTTGGAGCTACATGTATATATGGGAAGACTTTTCAATGTTATATAACCAAATACAAAGAAAAGGAAAATTTCTTGAATCATGTGAATCTTCTACTACCAGCAATGAAATGGTGAACAGCATCGAATATCTCAGTATTCTCCTCTACAGTAAGGATTGGTGAGCCTTTCAATAATATATCCAAGTTTAAAACATCTTGAAACTTTCTTAGAGAATTAAAAAGTTGTATTCTGTGTCTTATGAACAATGGACAAACATAAAAATAATGGAAATTATTTTCAATTGCATCCCCACAGGCACACTGGGAGTTGTCGGACAGATGAGACTGAAACAAGTGGTGATTTAAACTGCTTGCTTCATTTCGAAGTTGGCAATGCCAAATATTTAAGCTGCAAGAACCAATAGAGTAGAAGCTAGGAGATTTATCAACATCTTCATTAAGTTTAATCTTGAATGAAGATAATAACTGAATGTTCCTAGTATCATTATCTAGTTTGTTCCATAAATCCAGAACAGTTGGAAAAAAGCTAACCTTATATGACTTGGTGCAGCATTGGGGAGGGGTGAAGAATCTGGGGTTTCTAACCATGTAGTTAGGTTCAATATTAATATAAGAAATAATATCATTTGTTATATAGTTGGGTAGCTCTTACTCCTTAATGCTTAGAAGAGTAGCAGCAAATATCAATTTTATTGTCTTTGGTTTCATCTGTCCAGGGATCAGAGTCCAAGATTTACCACACTCAAGGCGAGCACACTGACCATTACCCCACAGATGTGATTCATACAAAAGCAGCCATAGTACAAACACAAATGTGAAAAAAACAGAAGAACAAAAGCTCTGATAGCTTGAACTCTGACAAAAAGAGATGAACAATGACGGAAGTGAGACTAAGAACAATGGAAGGGGCAGCACCAATTGTCCAGTTAATAGTAACGACCATGAAATCCTGAAACAAAACGCTTGGTTCAAGATAAACAAGTTTCAATAAGAATACATCAATATGTTGTGTATTAAACAGCATGTATACAAACACATTAACACAATTTTATACACATAAATATTCTCCGTTATGTGAATCCAAATCATCCATAACATTTTTCTCCCATTCATGTCGGGGAGCAGTTAAAATGAGTATTGAAAATTGTTCTTTAATATTGTCATGTCTGTGGTTTTATTTGACTTTTCTCCAGGCCAGAGAATCTTTGTAGTCCATCAAAAGTAATTCTTTTCTGTCAAGATTGTGGCTTTTTACTTTTTCTTTTCAATGTCTTTGGTGGTCCAAGGAACTTAAATGTGGTTCTAAAAATAGATAATAGTCATTATAGTTTTTAACTTACACATTTTTATATTGCTACTCTTCCTTTGTACATATGCAATAAAAACAAAAAATAAATACTCTCACTTACAAAAACACCGATATGCAACCTCTTTGTACCAAGTGAAGAGGTAAGTGTCATGGGTAGGAGGGGGGAAGGGTTATGGTGTTTAATGCCACTTTCAACAATATTTCAGTTAAATTGTGGCAGTCAGTTTTATTGGTGGAGGAAACCAGAGTACCCAGAGAAAACTAACGATCTGTCGAAAGTCAGACAAACATTATCACATAATGTTGTATCAAGTACACCTCACCCTGAACGGGGTTCGAACTCACAACATTAGTGGTGATAGGCACCGATTGCACAACTACCATACAATCACGACCATGACAGTCCAGGGTCATGAGTGATTAATGTTACTTTCAACAATATTTCATTGACATTGATGGGATCACTTTTCTTGGTGGAGGAAACAGTATTACCTGGAGAAAACCACCAACTTCTCTCATGTCACTGACAATATTTAACACATAATGTTGTTTTGAGTACACTTCATCATGGGCATGATTCAAACTAACAACTTTAGTGGTGGTAGACACAGATTGCATGCATGTAAGTAGATGTAAATCCAACAGCCTGTGTAAGTGGACAATGACAAGGACAGCCTATGTAAGTGGAAAAATTTAACTTGATATATGCCCAATTAAGTCAGATAAAATGACAGATATATTAAATATTTATTTATTTTTCTAATCAAAACACAAAAGGAGCTGTATTAGTAACATTTCTTAGATCTAAACTAGCATTACTAATTAGAAGAAATTTCTTCATGAGAAGAAGTGGTGTATACAAAGGGAGAATATTGAATTTTATGCATAAATTTTGACTTCTGTTAAGTACACTAGACCCAGCCTCTCGGTCAAATAAACATTTCAAGTAGGAGTTTCATACTCTTACAACAAAATCGTCCAATCAGAAAGCTATATTTATTACATGTGATATTCTGATTGGATATTTTTCAAGTATGAGTACAAAATTCATAACCGAAAGTTTTATGATTCAGATGGTTGGTTTATGGTGTTTAATGCCACTTTCAACAATACTTCAGTTATATTGTGGCGGTCAGTTTTATTGGTGGAGAAAACCGGAGTACCCGGAGAAAACAACCGACATGCCCCAAGTCACTGACAAACTTTATCCCATAATGCTGTATCGAGTACATCTCGCCATGAACAGGGTTCAAACTCACAACTTTAGAGGTGTTAGGCACTGATTGCACAGGTAAATGTAAATCCAACTACCATATGATCACGACCACGACGACCCCTTTATGTTCAGAATAGACAGGTATTCGGTTTATACAGGTTAAATTAACAAAATATTTCCTACAATTGGACTATATTTTTTAGTTGGGTTGAATACAAGATTCAGGTTTATTGAGGGTTTGGTTTAGACAGGTTTTACTGTATTAACAAATATTGTTGCTATGGTAATCTACCATGATACTTACTGACATGTAGGACATATTGGACTGAATGTACAGATTACTGAAATATAACAAAATACATAAAACATTAGCCACTGTTCACAAGATTTCATACATCTACACCTTAACAAGTAGACAACCTAGTATAAACAAAATAGTACAAAACAGTCATTGTCAGTACAGGTGGATATAAAATAATACTTGATCGATTGACTTTTATTACTTAACGGTGATTTTATTTCATGCATATTCTGGATAACAAAATAGTACTTGAAAATTTGAAATTATCTTGCTTGTCTCGAGTACGGTTGATCATAGGTTCGAGCCTCCATCGAAAGTCTTGAGTACGGTTGATCATAGGTTCAAGCCTCCATCGAAAATATTGAGTACGGTTGATCATAGGTTCAAGCCTCCATCGAAAGTCTTGAGTACGGTTGATCATAGGTTCAAGCCTCCATCGAAAGTATTGAGTACGGTTGATCATAGGTTCGAGCCTCCATCGAAAGTCTTGAGTACGGTTGATCATAGGTTCAAGCCTCCATCGAAAGTCTTGAGTACGGTTGATCATAGGTTCAAGCCTCCATCGAAAGTATTGAGTACGGTTGATCATAGTTTGAGCCTCCATCGAAAGTCTTGAGTACAGTTGATCATAGGTTCGAGCCTCCATCGAAAGTCTTGAGTACGGTTGATCATAGGTTCAAGCCTCCATCGAAAGTCTCGAGTACGGTTGATCATAGGTTCGAGCCTCCATCGAAAGTATTGAGTACGGTTGATCATAGGTTCACGCCTCCATTGAAAGTCTTGAGTACGGTTGATCATAGGTTCGAGCCTCCATCGAAAGTATTGAGTACGGTTGATCATAGGTTCAAGCCTCCATCGAAAGTATTGAGTACGGTTGATCATAGGTTCGAGCCTCCATCGAAAGTCTTGAGTACAGTTGATCATAGGTTCGAGCCTCCATCGAAAGTCTTGAGTACGGTTGATCATAGGTTCAAGCCTCCATTGAAAGTCTCGAGTACGGTTGATCATAGGTTCGAGCCTCCATCGAAAGTATTGAGTACGGTTGATCATAGGTTCAATCCTCCATTGAAAGTCTTGAGTACGGTTGATCATAGGTTCAAGCCTCCATTGAAAGTCTCGAGTACGGTTGTTCACAGGTTCGAGCCTCCATCGAAAGACTATAAAATGTGTATTTTTTGCTTCTCCACTAAGCACACTGGCTGGCTTGCAATTAGATAATGTGTCAGAGTGGAGCGACATGTCTATCAGCGGACTGTTGTTTCAGTAAGTCAGCACTTTAAAATCCAACTAAGCATGTTTACCTCATGTTGGTCTGGTACAAAGCAGACATCATCATCATTATCATCGAAAGTAACCTGTTCTCGTTACAATACAGCTGAACAATTTCTCATTTGACGTGAAACAACAATCGCTCACTAATCCTAATATCCAGTAAGGAGATGGCATATAAATCTATGATATTATTTATTTGTTATAGTCATGTTAATACTTACTTGACAAACATACAGAACAAACATAACCAATGTCAATCAGATTTCTGTGACAGAAACATGCTGCCCTGTAGTCTACTTGTACTTTAGGTGGTAGGTTTAGCTTTGATCTCTCTAATGGGTCTGGTAGAAATACCCACTATTATAATAATAAACAAATATAATATTAATGGTCGTATCATTTATGACTCACCTTCCATCCCACACAATGAATAAGCATCAACAACATTTCTGCTGGCTCCTAAAGGAATGACATAGTAGGCTGTAGCATTGTAAAGCAAGGGGAATTTACAAATACATTTGTACTCGGCCATCAAAATTTTGACAAGTTATTGAAAGCAATTATCACTTTAACATACAATCAAACAACAATATGTCATTAACATACAGTCAAAGTTAAATGTGTCGAAGTCGAACGAACCTACTATCAGTATCTAAGTTCAGATTAACATACAGTAAAAGTTAAATGTGTTGAAGTTGAACGAACCTACTATTAGCATCTAAGTTCAGATTAACATACAGTCAAAGTTAAAAGTGTCGAAGTCGAACGAACCTACTACCAGTATCTAAGTTCAGATTAACATACAGTCAAAGATAAATGTGTTGAAGTTGAACGAATCTACTATTAGTATCTAAGTTCAGATTAACATACAGTCAAAGTTAAATGTGTTGAAGTCGAACAAACCTACTATTAGTATCTAAGTTCAGATTAACATACAGTCAAAGTTAAATGTGTTGAAGTGGAACGAACCTACTATTAGTATCTAAGTTCAGATTAACATACAGTCAAAGTTAAATGTGTTGAAGTGGAACGAACCTACTATTAGTATCTAAGTTCAGATTAACATACAGTCAAAGTTAAATGTGTTGAAGTTGAACGAACCTACTATTAGTATCTAAGTTCAGATTAACATACAGTCAAAGTTAAATGTGTTGAAGTTGAACGAACCTACTATTAGTATCTAAGTTCAGATTAACATACAGTCAAAGTTAAATGTGTCGAAGTTGAACGAACCTACTATTAGTATCTAAGTTCAGATTAACATACAGTCAAAGTTAAATGTGTCGAAGTCGAACGAACCTACTATCAGTATCTAACTTCAGATTAACATACAGTCAAAGTTAAATGTGTCGAAGTCGAACGAACCTACTATTAGTATCTAAGTTCAGATTAACTGTGTATTCAAATTACTGTGAAACCTGTCATAGCTGAACTCTGAATAAAAATGTAACCTTGTATAAATTGAACTTTAAATGAAGTTCCAATGTAGGAAATGCTTGTTAATTTAACCTGTATAAATAAAACACCTGTCTATTCTGAACACACCATAATCTTATTTTGAGTTATCCAAGAAAACAACTTATCTGAGTTTGAGATAATGAGGGAGGAGTGTAGTTAAGTTAGGAGTAATTACCAGTAAGTATTGAAGTAATCCAGTCACTTGAGGAATCTTAAGGTATATACCCCCAGTGATATCACATGCCTGTTGTAACAATCCTGAATCGTTGTCAAGGATACATGCGTCAATTACAACATTCTGTTTCTGAGCTGTGAAAACAGCATTCATAAAATTCATGTATTGTTCTGGGTTGTCCTCTGATCCTTTAATAACCAGTATTCTTGACGATAACATTTCTTCTCTAAGTTCATGCTCTTTATCCATCCTATTTAAATAACATAGAGCCATCGTCATTGCTCCCGCTATCAGAGAGTCAGAGTATAAGGCTTCTTCCATACTTTTTAAAACAATGCTCTGCACTTGATCTTTTATTTGGTCATTCATACGACAGAAAAGTTCATATCTTCCGTCATTTGTTGAGTAATCACTTGATGTTTGTGTGCTGCTAGGATATAAAACAACACTGAAATAAATAAAATAAAAAAACAAGTGATAAACCTTTATAATTGTTACAGTTCATACATTTATGTGCAATCACTTCTATTCTACAGAAAATTTGTACAGTCAAACTTATGGTCTTTAACACCACTTTCAACAATATTTCAGTTATATCGTGGTGGTCAGTTTTATTGGTGGAGGAAACCAGAGTACCTGGAGAAAACCGAAAACCATCGACCAGCTGCACGTCACTGACAAACTTTATCACATAATGTTGTATCGAGTACATACACCTTGCCATGAGCGTGGTTCAAACTCACAGCTTTAGTGGTGATAGTCACTGAATGCACATGTAGTTGAAATCCAACTACCATATGATCATGACCACCACTTGAAGTAAAAATGTGATCAGTTCATAGTAACTGTTAAATAGATAAAAAATCGAGAAAGCATCAGAGATGCAACAGCCGAGTTGCAAGTCAAAATCATTTGGTCTTGTTATATAAATAAGTAAGAAACTAAAGAATAAAAAATTCATGCATGTATGATGGATTGGAAATATTTTCCTATGTAATATAAAGACTATTCAAGATATCATCAAGTTTCAGACGACAAAAAATAAATTATGAGGATAACAGATGTTATGTTGTAGCAGTTGTTTGTTTTAGATGATAGAGGAGAAACAGTGACAAAATCATATGAATGAAAGAAGAGAAAATACAATGTTCTTTTAAAACATTTTACAATTAGTACTATTAGAAAGGTATCTGCAACCATACAAGTTTATGGTCTGTCCAATATGCCTCTTGTATGCCTACACTGGCATCAATGTTGGTATACACATGATCTAAGCATGAGTGGTATTCAGTTGTCTGTTGGAAATTACATGGTTGTAAGCTATAACAGGTACGCCACTTATCTAATCTTGAAAACAAAACTGCACCCGCAATTGTATTCCGGCACTGTATGTACATTTATAAATCCTATTCTCCTTCATTTTCCAGTTAAATTCCTGATCAATTTTTACTGGATTTTTCAAACTGGATTCCTGTTTTCAAGATTTATCAATGTTATGTGCCAAGTATCAATCTTCTGGCATTGCTGGTTCACAAGAAGAAGATTTTTAAATATTAAAATAATTAATCATTTTAGGCCCCCTCTTGGGACCCCAGACATACCGAACATAACTTTGGAAGAGGATCACCCAAGGAACATTTGGGCAAAGTTTGGTTAAAATTGACAAAATGGTTTCAGAGATATGTGTAATTCTCAAAAAAACTTCCAGTAGGGGATGGGGATGACCCCCCGGCCTCAACTCTTGGGGCATTTAATTTGTCTATTCACCCTGATTATAAATATATTTGGTTTAGGGGTGGGGATCTCAACCATTAAAAAGTTCACTTCGGGTAGGGGGTGGGGTATGACCCCCCAGGGCCTGAGCTATATGACATTTAATTTGCCTAGTCACCCTGATCATAAATATATATGGTTTAGGGGTGGGGATCTCAACCATTAAAAAGTTCACTTCAGGTAGGGGGTGGGGTATGACCCTGGGACCTGAGCTATAATGCATTTAATTTGCCTAGTCACCCTGATCATAAATATATATGGTTTAGGGTGGGGATCTCAGTCACATTTTTTTTATAGATTCTCCAGTGGGGTGGGGCTGAGCCACAGGGATAAAAAATGTTGAATGCACAACTTAACATTGGCATCTCCACCCATACCAAATATTAAGTTTCTATCTTTTGTAGTTTCAGAGAAATGTGTAATTCTCAAAATATGTACTTTTTCTATAAAAAACCATGATTTTACAAGAAAAAAAATTAGATTAATCTGAATTTCGAACTCGCTCTAAATAATAGTGTAATAATGCTTCCTACCAAAAATTATGTTGATCGGCCAAAAACTAAGAGCGCTATTGCATTAACGAAGATAGGCTAACATACGCCCGCCCGCCTTTCACCAAAACATAAGCCGACTGCAACTTCGTTGCAACTCGGCTAATAAAATCAAATTCTTGGCCAATTCAAACTACAATATTATGTAGATCTCTTCGATTTCAGCACAACGACATTAAACAGTATACCAAACTTACTAACTAAAGTCTCGGGTCAGTCTGTATCATTCACCAGATTATAAAATGGTCGGTAATATACAGCCCTCATTCAATCAGGGCAGTCTGACAAAACATAACACCATCCATTTCTCATTATGATCATCTTTGTTCATCGTGGGTTATGATATGCCACCCCCCTTCCTTTTCCTATTCATCCTTTGAAGTGTTAGAAGGAATTTCATAAATTCAATGCAAACCCATCTGAAGAATTTTGTGAGTTGCATCCCTTCTAATGAGATAATTTTCAGCCAATAATAATCAGTACAAGGCATTCATTTCACCTCATGTTAAAATATGTACACAGTTACTTAATTGTTTGTGTTATTTCTGTGTAAATAGACACCTAAATTCTCATTGGTTTTTTTACTTAGTTTTTATTGCCTTGTAGATTGTCATTGCCGTTGGTTGAATTGTAGGCTAAAAGCGTGTCATATTGTAAGGATCACCTCTCGTAGTTTGACATACATGATGATGTATTTTTTTTAACTTAAATAAAATCATATTTTGTTCCCCATAATAATCAGACATCTAGTTCAAAACGATAAACAAATGTTTAAGTTTTAAAATTAAATCTAAAATTTTCAGAACAAAGTGCAATATTAGTACATCTTTGTTATACAACAGCCTTTTGAATCAAGTTATATTTTGGTGATAATGAGAGTGGCAATATAGCAGGGGAGAAATTTA
Organism: Bathymodiolus brooksi; assembly: GCA_963680875.1. Classification (NCBI taxonomy): domain Eukaryota; kingdom Metazoa; phylum Mollusca; class Bivalvia; order Mytilida; family Modiolidae; genus Bathymodiolus; species Bathymodiolus brooksi. Next base: position 48,062,068 of record OY804580.1, on the reverse strand, counting down.
CATATAAACTACATTTGTACATGATTTTCGGATATTTGGAGTTTGAATTTGATGGCAGTAAGTGAGGGCTGCAGATTTAAGAGGGACAATATAACAAGTGTACACCATAGTCATCTCACAATGATCTGGACTGGGTTGCAAAAATCTCAATTAAACTTAAGTGTCAGTTAAAACTTAATTGACTTTTAAATTTACTTGAAATGTACATGAAATTAATTTACATTTAAGGTTAAATTATCATACTTAAATTTAATTGAGGTTTGTGCAACCCAGTTCTATTGTTTTTTCTTCCTTTATTCATAACATACCTTTTATTAGTGTGGGCAGCAATCACTGACAAATTGTTTCTGCTACTCATCATTAAATGGGAATTGGCAAATACCATCACACTTTCTACACATTGTGCAAGACTTATCTGTAAAATAACAAATATGTATACACCATAACACTTTCTACACATTGGGCAAGATTTATCTGTAAAAATAACAAATATGTATACACCATAACACTTTCTACACATTGGGCAAGACTTATCTGTAAAAATAACAAATATGCATACACCATAACACTTTCTACACATTGGGCAAGATTTATCTGTAAAAATAACAAATATGCATACACCATAACACTTTCTACACATTGGGCAAGACTTATCTGTAAAAATAACAAATATGTATACACCATAACACTTTCTACACAATGGGCAAGATTTATCTGTAAAAATAACAAATATGTATACACCATAACACTTTCTACACATTGGGCAAGACTTATCTGTAAAAATAACAAATATGCATACACCATAACACTTTCTACACATTGGGCAAGACTTATCTGTAAAAATAACAAATATGTATACACCATAACACTTTCTACACATTGGGCAAGATTTATCTGTAAAAATAACAAATATGTATACACCATAACACTTTCTACACATTGGGCAAGACATATCTGTAAAATAACAAATATGTATACACCATAACACTTTCTACACATTGGGCAAGATTTATCTGTAAAAATAACAAATATGTATACACCATAACACTTTCTACACATTGGGCAAGACTTATCTGTAAAAATAACAAATATGTATACACCATAACACTTTCTACACATTGGGCAAGACTTATCTGTAAAAATAACAAATATGCATGTACCATAACACTTTCTACACATTGGGCAAGACTTATCTGTAAAAATAACAAATATGCACATACCATAACACTTTCTACACATTGGGCAAGACTTATCTGTAAAAATAACAAATATGCATGTACCATAACACTTTCTACACATTGGGCAAGACTTATCTGTAAAAATAACAAATATGTATACACCATAACACTTTCTACACATTGGGCAAGACTTATCTGTAAAAATAACAAATATGTATACACCATAACACTTTCTACACATTGGGCAAGACTTATCTGTAAAATAACAAATATGTATACACCATAACACTTTCTACACAATGGGCAAGACTTATCTGTAAAATAACAAATATGTATACACCATAACACTTTCTATACATTGGGCAGACTTATCTGTAAAAATAACAAATATGTATACACCATAACACTTTCTACACATTGGGCAAGACTTATCTGTAAAAATAACAAATATGCATGTACCATAACACTTTCTACACATTGGGCAAGACTTATCTGTAAAAATAACAAATATGCATACACCATAACACTTTCTACACATTGGGCAAGACTTATCTGTAAAAATAACAAATATGTATACACCATAACACTTTCTACACATTGGGCAAGACTTATCTGTAAAAATAACAAATATGTATACACCATAACACTTTCTACACATTGGGCAAGACTTATCTGTAAAAATAACAAATATGCATGTACCATAACACTTTCTACACATTGGGCAAGACTTATCTGTAAAAATAACAAATATGTATACACCATAACACTTTCTACACATTGGGCAAGACTTATCTGTAAAAATAACAAATATGTATACACCATAACACTTTCTACACATTGGGCAAGACTTATCTGTAAAAATAACAAATATACATGTACCATAACACTTTCTACACATTGGGCAAGACTTATCTGTAAAAATAACAAATATGCATGTACCATAGCACTTTCTACACATTGGGCAAGACTTATCTGTAAAAATAACAAATATGTATACACCATAACACTTTCTACACATTGGGCAAGACTTATCTGTAAAATAACAAATATGTATACACCATAACACTTTCTACACATTGGGCAAGATTTATCTGTAAAAATAACAAATATGTATACACCATAACACTTTCTACACATTGGGCAAGACTTATCTGTAAAAATAACAAATATGTATACACCATAACACTTTCTACACATTGGGCAAGACTTATCTGTAAAAATAACAAATATGCATGTACCATAACACTTTCTACACATTGGGCAAGACTTATCTGTAAAAATAACAAATATGCACATACCATAACACTTTCTACACATTGGGCAAGACTTATCTGTAAAAATAACAAATATGTATACACCATAACACTTTCTACAGATTGGGCAAGACTTATCTGTAAAAATAACAAATATGTATACACCATAACACTTTCTACACATTGGGCAAGACTTATCTGTAAAAATAACAAATATGCATGTACCATAACACTTTCTACACATTGGGCAAGACTTATCTGTAAAAATAACAAATATGTATACACCATAACACTTTCTACACATTGGGCAAGACTTATCTGTAAAAATAACAAATATGTATACACCATAACACTTTCTACACATTGGGCAAGACTTATCTGTAAAAATAACAAATATACATGTACCATAACACTTTCTACACATTGGGCAAGACTTATCTGTAAAAATAACAAATATGCATGTACCATAGCACTTTCTACACATTGGGCAAGACTTATCTGTAAAAATAACAAATATGTATACACCATAACACTTTCTACACATTGGGCAAGACTTATCTGTAAAATAACAAATATGTATACACCATAACACTTTCTACACAATGGGCAAGACTTATCTGTAAAATAACAAATATGTATACACCATAACACTTTCTATACATTGGGCAGACTTATCTGTAAAAATAACAAATATGTATACACCATAACACTTTCTACACATTGGGCAAGACTTATCTGTAAAAATAACAAATATGCATGTACCATAACACTTTCTACACATTGGGCAAGACTTATCTGTAAAAATAACAAATATGCATACACCATAACACTTTCTACACATTGGGCAAGACTTATCTGTAAAAATAACAAATATGTATACACCATAACACTTTCTACACATTGGGCAAGACTTATCTGTAAAAATAACAAATATGTATACACCATAACACTTTCTACACATTGGGCAAGACTTATCTGTAAAAATAACAAATATGTATACACCATAACACTTTCTACACATTGGGCAAGACTTATCTGTAAAAATAACAAATATGTATACACCATAACACTTTCTACACATTGGGCAAGACTTATCTGTAAAAATAACAAATATGCATGTACCATAACACTTTCTACACATTGGGCAAGACTTATCTGTAAAAATAACAAATATGCATACACCATAACACTTTCTACACATTGGGCAAGACTTATCTGTAAAAATAACAAATATGTATACACCATAACACTTTCTACACATTGGGCAAGACTTATCTGTAAAAATAACAAATATGCATACACCATAACACTTTCTACACATTGGGCAAGACTTATCTGTAAAAATAACAAATATGTATACACCATAACACTTTCTACACATTGGGCAAGACTTATCTGTAAAAATAACAAATATGTATACACCATAACACTTTCTACACATTGGGCAAGACTTATCTGTAAAAATAACAAATATGCATGTACCATAACACTTTCTACACATTGGGCAAGACTTATCTGTAAAAATAACAAATATGTATACACCATAACACTTTCTACACATTGGGCAAGACTTATCTGTAAAAATAACAAATATGTATACACCATAACACTTTCTACACATTGGGCAAGCTTATCTGTAAAAATAACAAATATGCATGTACCATAACACTTTCTACACATTGGGCAAGACTTATCTGTAAAAATAACAAATATGCATGTACCATAGCACTTTCTACACATTGGGCAAGACTTATCTGTAAAAATAACAAATATGTATACACCATAACACTTTCTACACATTGGGCAAGACTTATCTGTAAAATAACAAATATGTATACACCATAACACTTTCTACACATTGGGCAAGACTTATCTGTAAAATAACAAATACTCTCACACTATCACATTACAATAACATTGGGTAAGACTAAGACAGCTTGCATGTAAATGATTGATTGATTGTTGTCAGAATTTTGATCTGAAAGTTAAATAACGTCCTTAGGAATACAGTTTTCTCCATCAATTAATAGGACTCCATGATCATATAGTAGTTCATCAACCAGTTGATTATAGTCATCCACTTATATAAATGTTGTTTTTTTATACAAATGTATAGTAGATGAAGGCACACAATCACATCACTAGTGTAATGGTTAGTGTACTCTCCTCAAGTGTGGTAGAGTGTGTGTACAAGAACTGGTGAAACCAAAGACTATAATAGTGGTATTTGTTGCTTTTCCACTCAGCATGTAATGAAGACTTGTTATCTCAGAGTCAGAATAATGTGTTAGAGTGGAGGGAGCCTCGTTGGAGACCAGATATCTTTCCCGCGGGTGTCTGAGATTTTTCCGTCTTGCTCTCTTACCGGTGTTAGATCCTTTATATCTTCCTGTGGACTGTTGTTTCAGTGAACTATCACAGTGGATATCATCATTATCATCTCATTAAAACGTACTTTGTTCTTGCCATGGTATAGCGGAAATATTAATCACTTAGCACTGAATAACAATCACTCACTATCTAGTATGGGGTTAGGGTTAGGGATTAGTTATGGTTTTCAAAGCCACTTTCAACAATATTTCAGTTATATCCTGGTGGTCAGTTTTATCGGTGGAGGAAATCAGATCTAGAGTACCCAGAGAAAACCACTGTAATGCTGCGAGTCACTGACAAACTTATTACATAATGTTGTATCAAGTACACCTGGTCTGAGTGGGATTCAAACTCACAATGTTAGTGGTGATAGGCACTGATTGCATAGGTAATTATAAATTCAACTACATGTACCATAGATCACGACCACGACAGCCCCCTGCTAGTGTATGGATACCAAGATCGATCATCAATAGATATAGTGTGTTTGATTAATATCTATGTCAGTTTGTCTATCAGTGAACATAGAGAGTCAACAGTTTTCTCTGGTTAATCCTGCTTCCATTAATCCTAACCACTACACTATAACTGAAATATTGCTGTTGAACCAAGACAGAAATCACATCTACATTTGCATACAATTAATGATAAAAACATTTCTCAAAAGCATAGACACTGGATATTAGGTGACATGTTGCATGTTATGATACAAAGTATTTTGTTTCATGGAATCAAAAATAAAAGAAAAGCCAAAATTCTTGTTGCATTTTATTCTGATAACAATTTCAGATGTGTGGTACTTGCCTAATTTGTTTATATTGAGCTACAGTCAAAACCATTCCACTTTTTTTTCTATTTTTATAAAAAGTCATTGAAAAAAGGCAAAAAATTACACAAATTTAGATCTAAAAAATGCATTTTTGCTGGAAAATAGGTGGGGCAGGACAATGAAAATGTATTGTTGCTGGAATGGGGAGGAGTAGGGCGATGAAAATGGGGGAAGAAATGAATATGTTATCAGACCAACTATCAATAGGTACTGTGAAAAAAGATCATGAAAATTTGTTCAAAATATCAAATGTAAATTCTTATGTTTACTTACACCTTGTCCTTCTATGTGTCCTGTAGTTTGACCCCACCATACTGGATTTGTATCCAAAATAATTACCAGCTGACTACTTATTGAAGTTCCGTTTTCTAAAACAAAATTAAACATAGTATTTTTTAATGAACAAATAGATTTGGTTTATGGTGTTTAACTCCACTTTCAACAATATTTCAGTTATATCGTAGCAGTCAGTTTTATTGGTGGAGGAAACTGGATTATCCGGAGAAAACCACCGACCCGTCGCAAGTAAGACAAAACTTTATCACATAATGTTGTATCGAGTACACCTCGCCATGAGTGGGATTCAAACTCACAACTTTAGTGGTGATAGGTACTGACTGCACCGGTAGTTTTAAATCCAACTACCATACAATCACGACCATGACGGCCCATAATGAATGATTACAACTGGCAGTTCCTGATGAAGAACAAGAGGCTCAAGAAGAGACTGTATACCTCACCTAGTAAAGAAGAATAATTGCCTATGATACATGTGTTAACTTTAGATACCTAGGACTGGACCCAAATGGACCATGTGGCATTAATTGGTGCAAAATTGAGAAAATCAATAAAAAAAAATCACAATTCTTTTCGACTTAACAAAGTTGGAATTTTACTATGAAAAATTAAAATCTTTAGATTTTCATTGGCTTGTTATATTTGCCTTCATATTAAATGTGAACCTAATTAATGCAGAGCTCCAGATAATTTTCAAGTCCAAAGGGTAATTACCCCCTACTTTTGAAAATGATGGGTATTTGCATATTTCCTTTGCACTGTTGTACTCTCTACTTCAGAAAAGATTGCTTACATGTACACTTTTAAAATTATGCTTGACACAAATGTTATTCAATAAATGCAGGATGCAAGTGAAATGTATATCTCTGTTTAATTTGACACGATTGTGTCATGTTTATCAATAAAATGTTGTAAATATTTTGATTTTTGATCGTCGACTTCGGCAGTTTTCACAGCCGTTTTGATAATGTCATCAATGATTCCTTTAACTATACACAGATGAAACTGTCAGGAACTTAAGTATAGAATTTGCCGTAGCGCTCTTGCGCTTAGTAGCGCGCGCTTATTCATGTTCTTGCTCATTTTCGGTAATCCCTCATTTTCAACGAAAAACATGTTCCCAAATTTACTTTCGTTTTAGTTCTTACTTATTACGTAAACCGCATTTATTTGTAATATTGACCGCGATTGGATGATTTATCGTAAACATCCAATCAGATCTCTTTTGACATCGATGCTTAGAAAGGCAAACATTCGGTACCCCTCGGATGTATACGCTCTCTCCTTCGAAAAGTATAAAGGGAAGTAATTACTGGGAATTTCTCAAAGACAAAAATGTATTGTTATATACACGACTGTACAAGTACGCTCCAAATTTGGAAAGTTTGCTTACACAGCAATATGTATGCGTAATGTGTACACTCTGATCTGATAATACATGCGTTTTTACTCGTTTTCATAGCGTAAAAAATGCAAATACGCAGCTTATCTGGAGCTCTGTAATGACATTGTTATCATAACAGATAACATAGACTGAATGAAACAACATTATACAATTGATGACTTTTAATGAGGTGGATACAAGGATTTATCATATACATGTACATTTGTACTTACTCAAGATATGTTTAATTTTGCATATGTGATAAATTCCAAATGCAACAAGTCATATCTCCCAGGGGTGTAATAACCTGATCCATATTACATAGGGGTGTAATAATGTGTGCCGTATTACATCGGAGGTGTAATATGGATTTTTCAAAATGGCAGCTGGAAATTTGGCATGAAATCGAGTATTTAGTTTTTCACAATTATTCTGTCTTTTTTGGAAATTTTTTTCTTCTTCCGAAATTCACATTTTCCGGTCCGATCAGTTTTTGCTATTAATGTATCGTTGTTTACCTCCGTTGTCTGCTACTGTCAAAATGGATTACGAAGAAAACATGGAAAATGCTCGTTATGCAACGAATGATGACACTCCTTTATGAACCAAAGATTGAATCATCTTGTGTTTTTGTATAAAAAGTGTAACTGTATAAGGATTATGTCTCTAAATACATATAATAAACATGTAGATATAATATGACATTATTGTATCATATCCCAAATCAAGCTACATGGTTTCTGAAAACGATCAGCTCTCACAAATATGAAGAAAGACACATTAAAGTATATGATAAATATGTTATGATATGGCATTTTTCATATCACATGCCACATCAACCCTCGACCCATATTAGCCCTTGGGCTAATATGGGCGTCTCTGGTTGATATGGCATGTAATATGAAAAATGCCATATCATAACCTATTTATCATATACAGACTGTGGACAAAAGTATTCGTACGATTCCCATATTCCCTATATATTTCATACTTTCAAAAAATTACCCTGAAGTCAATTCATGTTTGATTTTGATAATTTATGTATCAATAAAAACATAATTTAATGTATTTTTACTCTATAATTTCAAAATAATTTTCTATGATAAACATTTTGAGAACACACAAGTTAAACACAACTGAATTCATTTTTTTTTTCGAAACAAAATGCAATGATAGTTTTTTTCGACAGATTATTTAAGTTTGTGTTTAAATCATGGCAATTTGAAAAACATGCTTCAAAAAGTTATTTCAAAATTACGATTAATTTCAGATCATACTCAGTTTTCCTACTTGTGTTTTCATTTAATTTATGAAGCCAGCAGTGTCATCATTCATTGCATAACGTGCATTTTCCATGTTTTCTCCGTTATCCATTTTGACAGTAGCAGACGACGGAAGTAAACACCCACACATTAATAACGAAAACTGATCGGACAAAAAAAAACATGAATTCCAGGGAAAAAAAATTTCCCCCCCAAAAAAAGACTTTATAATTACAAATGAAAATCTAAATACTTCATCATCTCATTCAAACTTTCCGGTTGCCATTTTTTAAATTCCATATTACACCCCCCATGTAATATGGCACACATTATTACACCCCCCCACCCCCTTGTAATATGGATCAGGTTATTACAACCCCTGGAGATATGACTTGTTGCATTTTGAATTTATGACATGTATATGCAAATTTAAACATATCTTGAATAAGTATATGATAATCTATAATTATTAACCCAAGAATATGTTATTCTTGGGTTAATAAATACTGGTATCCATCAAATTGAAAGTCATTAATTGTTTTATTATATGAAACATTTTATATGTTTCTTTCACCCTTAAAATAAGATTTTATCACAACGTTAGTTTTGGTTGAGATTGGTGCAAGAGGTTAGAATGTTTTAGTGTAAACATATTTTATTAATCAATACATATGAATATAGTACAACAATTTAAATACAACAATAGTAATGACTATGAATTAATTATAGAATGTTTTATTAAATGATAAGGAATTTGGCTTTTTGCGTGAGCCTCAGGGGGTCTATTCCGGGTTTCAACGTTGTCCAACCAGAGATGAGATTTCATTTCCAGTTGGCCAACCAAATTGCAAAAAAAATTCAAAATTTTCAAAACTTTCATAAGATTCCAAAATTTTCAAAAAAATTCAAAATGATAAAATTTTTAAAAAGTCTAAAAAATTTCAGTTTTCATCAAATTTCAAAATTTTAATATTTAAATAATAATACTGAAAAATGATAAAACAATTATAGCCTATTTTGTTGAATATACTGTTGAAAAGTTTGAAAAATTCCTTATTATTTAATAAAGCAGTTATTGACTTTTAATTTCAGTCTACTCATGACTATACGGACCTGGTCAATGATTGATTAACCTCGGTCAATTAATCATTGACCAGGTCCATATAGTCATGAGTAGACCTCATTAAAAGTCAATAATTGTATAACATTCACCGCACGTTACGTCACGCGAGGTGAATAAATGCTATATTCACCGCGCCTTGCATCACACGAGTAACTCGAATAATACTGCACACTCTATCAGCACTATTGCTAATGTAGCGACCAGCGGGAGCGTAATATAACGACTGGATTATTGGGTTATCACGTGAGGTGAATATAATATTTTATCGCCATTTTGTTTACTTTCCCTTTGATGTTTAAAACCAATATATTTCATATCACGTAAGTGCCGAGATGATTCCAATTATCGCTAATCGCTGTCAAGGACGCACGTAGTAATATCGCTGTTTTCTAATATGACGTTACATTACCAAATCCTTGATAAACATACTATCATAGCGATAAAATAATTAAAGATGTTTTTTAAAACTCGAGGACGTTTCTCAGTCATCTCTCATCTCAGGGGCTTCTCCCTTCGATGAAAGATGACTGAGAAACGTCATCTCACTTTAAAAAAAAAAGCCAATCAGAAAAGACATTATCTGAAGTCATATAGAATAGAATAGAATATGTTTATTTGTCAATTAAAGACGCCCATGATAGGCAGTATAATTACATGAATATAATAAACGTTTTTGTTTGTAGATATAAATTGAGGACAGTTATCTCCCATATTTGTCGTGTATAGTTAATATTGTCAAAAGAAGGTTTCTCTTGATGACCAACATTTAGATATACCTGTCATTCTAAAACGACAACCGCTAATTAAAGACTAGAAATTAAAGAAATTCGCATATATGTCAGCGGTTTCGATATCAGCAGTGTGGTAGTCGCCATATTTAAATATATCCCAAGTCCATTTTGCCATAGCTATTTTGATTAGTTAAATTGAAAACGAAAGTAGAAATTGTCCAATCAAATACAAGAAAACAAATTGAGTATGGTGTATAAATTCGGAACTATGCGATAATAATGGAAAAATCCGAGAAATTCGAATTTAATTATTACACCAGACAGCTGAGTTCTAGGAGAGAAAAAAATAAAGGAAGACACATTCCAAAATGGACAAAGAAGGTATTTTATTGAAACACAAAAACATATTGAAGAATGAAAAAGTGTCATGTTTTCATACACTCCAACAGTAACACTGGCCACCTGCTTGGTTCAAATAATGAAATATGGTAAAATGAAAGACCACAACACAACTTGTCACAAGTGACACTGACAGGGCATAGTTGACTACCCACCTATCTTCGTCATATTTTACTATCCATACATATACACAAACAAGGGCAGACATATTTTTACCGAGGTCACTTGAAATCCTATCCATTGGATACATGTAATATGTCGAAAATTCTATATGGCTCAACTCCCAATACATTGATCTTTTCAAAATATATAATGATCACCTGCCAATGACACATTTTCTTTTCCCAACAGTCACAATATTGACAATAACCATTTTTTCATTAGTTAGTTGCATGTATATTATGACTATCAGTCATGTTAGTTTTAATGGTGGAGGAAACCGGAGAAAACCACTGACAAGTCACTGACACACTTTATCTCATAAGGTTGTATCAAGTACACATCACCATGGGGGAGGGGGGGGGGAATCAAACTCATTACTTTAGTTGTGATAGGCAATAAGTGCATAGGTAGACATACATCAAACTAACCTATGATCATGGGCACAACAGCACCCTAAGAAAAGTTGGAAGACATCACAAAAGAAAAAGGACAAAAAGACGAACAATGATCTACAGAACACTACATGGAAAACGTAGGATTGAGCAACATGAATCCCACAAAATACCGAGTGTGAACCTAGGGCCAGGTTCTCCGGAAGGGTAGGCAGTTCCTGTTCCAGACTAGTGGCACCTGTCTTGTTACTCTTGTCATAAATCCCGTGGTAAATCATGAATGAGGAAAGGACATGTTTGTTATTAAGACAAAGAAAACATATCTGCAGTCATTTATGACACAGATATTCCGTTATGCTTTACCATGTCATTGTGGTGACCATATAACTTTTGAATTGATGATTTCAACTTAACCACTACGAACCCTTGGTTCAATTGCTGCTTTTTAGCACCAACTCTCTATAAAATCAAAGAAATCATGACAGGAACCACAAGCTCATCAACAATATTTAATTGTATGATTACAAGTTAACATAAAAAATGGTTTTTATTTGTTTCATTTTAGAGATTCTCACATACTTCACAAACCTAAGTGTTAATGATCCCAATTTGTCAGCAGCTGTTGCAGCCATCAAAACTTTAATTCATCTTGTTGAAGTCAGTAAAGGTAAGATAGAAATATTTCCTCTTCAACATGTTTTAGAAAATTGTGCTCTTAGTCTCTTACTCACCCCTTTATTGTTCCTATCTTTCTTAAAGAAGTTTTAAGATATATCTTTCTTACTGACACATGCATCATGGCAGTGGAGAAAATTGTGGTACACAATAAACATGATAAACATCATTTCATTTCCTAAAAATTCATCATACCATTGAGTAAAAATACCAAAATGTGAAAATGTAAAAATATTTGTAAAGAAAACCGAAGGGAATGGACAATCCAGAGAAACTGGAACAGACGAAGAAAAATAAAACAAAACTACAACACAATATGTGTTAGACACCACTATGCGCAAACAAACACAAATAATGTAAACAAGACATGAGTCCTCATACAAACAAGTGGAGATAAAGACGAAACAAACATCATTTTATTGGGAAATCATAATGGACATCACAACACAGAACTCAGAAAGTAAAGTCTATTTTTAATTTGAACAAATCCTAACTCAGAGATGCATTTTATATATCTCCAAAATAGTATTCGAGGAGAAAACTGATGCAAAAGTGTCTCTGCAAACATGTCATACATTTGTATATACAATTATTACAATGTACATGTATAAACTTATATTATTATACTGAAGATGATGTGTACATAACTTTGTTTTTTGATAGCTTAAGTAGTCACTACGTAATAACCTTAACAAAAAAAAGCTGTCTCTATCCTCTCTTAACAAATCATTTATTCTTGATAGCTTAAGCAGTCATTACAAAATATATCCTCCCTTAGCAAAAAACCTGTCACTACCCTTTCTTAACAAATCATTTAGGACTAAAACACGTTTTTTTTTAAATCTGAATAACAGTTTTAGATAATAGCAATTACCAATATGTTTTTATTAATGGCATATAACATGTACCGCTTTAAATAATATTTCTCTTTATAGTGGGAACAATATCAGAAATGAGAGTTTGTTTGAAGGAGGCCATTAAGATATTAACAGAAACAGATAGTAGTACAACGTCAATATCGTCAGCTGGAGAATTGTTCCTTAGATTTATATCCCTGAAACTAACAACACGGGAAAATTTAGTATGTACATATTGTTTTTTTTAAACCAGAACCAACAAATTTAAATTTAAGATGTTTGTATTGGCATGAAATGTATTCTGGTACCTTTTTTTTTCAAATTTGTGGTCGTAATATTATTATAGATATCAAATTGCTACAAATTAATTTTAATGATTTGTCCAAGTTTAGGGGTCATCAGGAGTAAAAAAAAAGATTTGGTTATGGTTATTAGTAAAAAAGGTTAGAGAATAATGAAGGGGCAAATCAAAATTGGACAGTCCAAAGAAACTGGCACCATACTAGGGTACACAAGACGAAGAAAACCAATTCAAAAACACAACACAATACGTGTTGGACACCACTATACACAAGCAAACACAAATAATGTAAATAAGACATGAGTCCTCCTACAATGTTTAGGGGTTCTCCTTAGTAAGAATAAATTTACAACACATGCAATCTGATATATCTTACTATAATTGTGACTGAAGCTTTATTACATTGCAATAAAAGACGTAAAAAAATTAAGTAACCGTCCTTGTGACATCATCTGTCATTTTTTTAAAAACTGTTTCTGATTGGATAGAGAGCAAAATAAAAACCTCGTGATTTTACATATAGTGAAACCTGTCTAAACTGAACCCTGAATTAACCGTAATCCTATATAAACTGAACCCAGAATAAACCAGAATCCTGTATAAACTGAACCCTCAATAAACCAGAATCCTGTATAACCAGAATCCTGTTTAAACTGAATCCTGAATAAACCAGAATCCTGTATAAACTGAACCTTGAATAAACCAGAATCATGTATAAACTGAACCCCGAATAAACTAGAATCCTGTATAAACTGAACCCTGAATAAACCAGAATCCTGTATAAACTGAACCCTGAATAAACCAGAATCCTGTATAAACTGAACCCTCAATAAACCAGAATCCTGTATAAACTGAACCCTCATTAAACCAGAATCCTGTATAAACTGAACCCTGAATAAACCAGAATCCTGTATAAACTGAACCCTGAATAAACCAGAATCCTGTATAAACTGAACCCTGAATAAACCAGAATCCTGTATAAACTGAACCCTCAATAAACCAGAATCCTGTATAAACTGAACCCTCAATAAACCAGAATCCTGTATAAACTGAACCTTGAATAAACCAGCATCATGTATAAACTGAATCCTGTATAAACTGAACCCCGAATAAACTAGAATCCTGTATAAACTGAACCCTGAATAAACCAGAATCCTGTATAAACTGAACCCTGAATAAACCAGAATCCTGTATAAACTGAACCCTCAATAAACCAGAATCCTGTATAAACTGAACCCTCAATAAACCAGAATCCTGTATAAACTGAACCCTCAATAAACCAGAATCCTGTATAAACTGAACCCTCAATAAACCAGAATCCTGTATAAACTGAACCCTGAATAAACCAGAATCCTGTATAAACTGAACCCTCAATAAACCAGAATCCTGTATAAACTGAACCCTCAATAAACCAGAATCCTGTATAAACTGAACCCTGAATAAACTGAACCCTGAATAACCTGAACCCTGTATAATCCAGAATCCTGTATAAACTGAACCCTCAATAAACCAGAATCCTGTATAATCCAGAATCCTGTATAAACTGAATCCTGAATAAACCAGAATCCTGTATAAACTGAACCTTGAATAAACCAGAATCATGTATAAACTGAATCCTGTATAAACTGAACCCCGAATAAACTAGAATCCGGTATAAACTGAACCCTGAATAAACCAGAATCCTGTATAAACTGAACCCTGAATAAACCAGAATCCTGTATAAACTGAACCCTCAATAAACCAGAATCCTGTATAAACTGAACCCTCAATAAACCAGAATCCTGTATAAACTGAACCCTCAATAAACCAGAATCCTGTATAAACTGAACCCTCAATAAACCAGAATCCTGTATAAACTGAACCCTCAATAAACCAGAATCCTGTATAAACTGAACCCTCAATAAACCAGAATCCTGTATAAACTGAACCCTCAATAAACCAGAATCCTGGATAAACTGA
The DNA here is from genome assembly GCA_963680875.1 of Bathymodiolus brooksi. Taxonomy (NCBI): domain Eukaryota; kingdom Metazoa; phylum Mollusca; class Bivalvia; order Mytilida; family Modiolidae; genus Bathymodiolus; species Bathymodiolus brooksi. Next base: position 48,046,893 of record OY804580.1, on the reverse strand, counting down.
ACCCTGAATAACCTGAACCCTGTATAATCCAGAATCCTGTATAAACTGAACCCTTAATAAACCAGAATCCTGTATAAACTGAACCCTCAATAAACCAGAATCCTGTATAAACTGAACCCTCAATAAACCAGAATCCTGTATAAACTGAATCCTCAATAAACCAGAATCCTGTATAAACTGAACCCTCAATAAACCAGAATCCTGTATAAACTGAACCCTTAATAAACCAGAATCCTGTATAAACTGAACCTTGTATAAACCAGAATCCTGTATTAACTGAACCCTCAATAAACCAGAATCCTGTATAAACTGAACCCTCAATAAACCAGAATCCTGTATAAACTGAACCCTGTATAATCCAGAATCCTGTATAAACTGAACCCTCAATAAACCAGAATCCTGTATAAACTGATCCCTCAATAAACAAGAATCCTGTATAAACTGAACCCTCAATAAACCAGAATCCTATATAAACTGAACCCTGTATAATCCAGAATCCTGTATAAACTGAACCCTCAATAAACCAGAATCCTATATAAACTGAACCTTGTATAATCCAGAATCCTGTATAAACTGAACCCTCAATAAACCAGAATCCTGTATAAACTGAACCGTGAATAAACTGAACCCTCAATAAACCAGAATCCTATATAAACTGAACCCTGTATAAACCAGAATCCTGTATAAACTGAACCCTGAATAAACCAGAATCCTGTATAAACTGAACCCTGAATAAACCAGAATCCTGTATAAACTGAATCCTGAATAAACCAGAATCATGTATAAACTGAACCCTGAATAAAGCAGAATCCTGTATAAACTGAACCCTGAATAAACCAGAATCCTGTATAGACTGAACCCTGTATAAACCAGAATCCTATATAAACTGAACCCTGAATAAACCAGAATCCTGTATAAACTGAACCCTCAATAAACCAGAATCCTGGATAAACTGAACCCTCAATAAACCAGAATCCTGTATAATCCAGAATCCTATATAAACTGAACCCTGAATAAACCAGAATCCTGGATATACTGAACCCTCAATAAACCAGAATCCTGTATAAACTGAACCCTGAATAAACCAGAATCCTGTATAAACTGAACCCTCAATAAACCAGAATCCTATATAAACTGAACCCTGTATAAACCAGAATCCTGTATAAACTGAACCCTGAATAAACCAGAATCCTGTATAAACTGAACCCTGAATAAACCAGAATCCTGTATAAACTGAACCCTGAATAAACCAGAATCATGTATAGACTGAACCCTGAATAAAGCAGAATCATGTATAAACTGAACCCTGAATAAACCAGAATCCTGTATAAACGGAACCCTCAATAAACCAGAATCCTGTATAAACTGAACCCTCAATAAACCAGAATCCTGTATAAACTGAACCCTTAATAAACCAGAATCCTGTATAAACTGAACCTTGTATAAACCAGAATCCTGTATTAACTGAACCCTCAATAAACCAGAATCCTGTATAAACTGAACCCTCAATAAACCAGAATCCTGTATAAACTGAACCCTGTATAATCCAGAATCCTGTATAAACTGAACCCTCAATAAACCAGAATCCTGTATAAACTGATCCCTCAATAAACAAGAATCCTGTATAAACTGAACCCTCAATAAACCAGAATCCTATATAAACTGAACCCTGTATAATCCAGAATCCTGTATAAACTGAACCCTCAATAAACCAGAATCCTGTATAAACTGAACCCTGTATAATCCAGAATCCTGTATAAACTGAACCCTCAATAAACCAGAATCCTGTATAAACTGAACTGTGAATAAACTGAACCCTCAATAAACCAGAATCCTATATAAACTGAACCCTCAATAAACCAGAATCCTGTATAAACTGAACCCTGAATAAAGCAGAATCCTGTATAAACTGAACCCTGAATAAAGCAGAATCCTGTATAAATGGAACCCTCAATAAACCAGAATCCTGTATAAACTGAACCCTCAATAAACCAGAATCCTGTATAAACTGAACCCTTAATAAACCAGAATCCTGTATAAACTGAACCTTGTATAAACCAGAATCCTGTATTAACTGAACCCTCAATAAACCAGAATCCTGTATAAACTGAACCCTCAATAAACCAGAATCCTGTATAAACTGAACCCTGTATAATCCAGAATCCTGTATAAACTGAACCCTCAATAAACCAGAATCCTGTATAAACTGATCCCTCAATAAACAAGAATCCTGTATAAACTGAACCCTCAATAAACCAGAATCCTATATAAACTGAACCCTGTATAATCCAGAATCCTGTATAAACTGAACCCTCAATAAACCAGAATCCTGTATAAACTGAACCATCAATAAACCAGAATCCTGTATAAACTGAACCCTGTATAATCCAGAATCCTGTATAAACTGAACCCTCAATAAACCAGAATCCTGTATAAACTGAACCCTGAATAAACCAGAATCCTGTATAAACTGAACCCTCAATAAACCAGAATCCTGTATAAACTGAACCCTCAATAAACCAGATTCCTGTATAAAATGAATCCTGTATAAACTGAACCCTGAATAAACCAGAATCCTGTATAAACTGAACCCTCAATAAACCAGAATCCTGTATAAACTGAACCCTGTATAATCCAGAATCCTGTATAAACTGAACCCTCAATAAACCAGAATCCTATATAAACTGAACCCTGTATAATCCAGAATCCTGTATAAACTGAACCCTGAATAAACCAGAATCCTGTATAAACTGAACCCTGTAGAATCCAGAATCCTGTATGAACTGAATCCTGTATAATCCAGAATCCTGTATAAACTGAACCCTGAATAAACCAGAATCCTGTATAAACTGAACCCTGAATAAACCAGAATCCTGTATAAACTGAACCCTCAATAAACTAGAATCCTGTATAAACTGAACCCTGAATAAACCAGAATCCTGTATAAACTGAACCCTGAATAAACCAGAATCCTGTATAAACTGAACCCTCAATAAACCAGAATCCTGTATAAACTGAACCCTTAATAAATCAGAATCCTGTATAAACTGAACCTTGTATAAACCAGAATCCTGTATAAACTGAACCCTCAATAAACCAGAATCCTGTATAATCCAGAATCCTGTATAAACTGAACCCTGTATAATCCAGAATCCTATATAAACTGAACCCTGAATAAACCGTAATCCTGTATAAACTGATCCCTCAATAAACCATAATCCTGTATAAACTGAACTGTAAGTAAAGTACAAGTACAGTATATCTCTGTTTATTTAACCTGTATAAACCAAACATCTGTCTATTCAGAACACAAACGTTGGTTCCAAGGTGCTTCAGGTTCGACTGGTTTCTCTGTAATATATGTTTTGGTATTATAATGTGTACTCAAATAATAGTGATAAATTTACAACCATTGATATATGTATATGTATTTTTGTATATCTTTGTAGGACATTCAAGAGTTACAAAAAATATTGGTGGAAAGAGGAAACTTGTTTTTAGATAAAGTTGCAGGATCTCGTCAGAAGATTGCTAAACTGACACACAAGTTTATCAGAGATGGAACAGTAAGAATTTAAGTTAAACCTCGTATAAATCTGATCCTGCAAAGTGGTACAGTAGTCCCTCTCTTATAAGGCCATTCCCACCATAGGCCACCCTTCTTATAAGGCCATTCCCATCATAGGCCACCCTTCTTATTAGACCATTCCCATCATAGGCCACCCTTCTTATCAGACCATTCCCACCATAGGCCACCCTTCTTATAAGGCCATTCCCATCATAGGCCACCCTTCTTATAAGGCCATTCCCACCATAGGCCACCCTTCTTATAAGGCCATTCCCATCATAGGCCACCCTTCTTATCAGACCATTCCCATCATAGGCCACCCTTCTTATCAGACCATTCCCATCATAGGCCACCCTTCTTATAAGGCCATTCCCATCATAGGCCACATTTCACTGTCTGAGATAGTAATTTATATACATTGTACTACATTGTCCATTTCAAGAGAGGCCACCCCACATACAAGACCACTTTTTATCCCCTCGCCAAGGAAGTTGCGAAGGGATATAAAAACGCTACCGTCCGTCCTTCCGTAACATCCTTTAGAACACTCTAGAATCAACATCCTTCAATGGATTTTGACCAAACTTGGTACATCCTTAGTCCTTAAGAGAATCTGGAACCCTATTGATTTTCAAGGTCAAAGGTCAAGGTCACCGGGTCAAATTTTTAGGCGAGGGGATACGCCACACTTTGCGTTGTCCTTGTTCATAAGAGGAGGACTACTCTTTTGTCATAAATGAATATGATACCTTCCACTGGTTTAACCCTAGTACTTCTGTTGTGTTGTCTTTGTGTTGTGGTTTTAGGGGGTTCCAGATTAGAGATTTGTATAGTTGTGGTTTTGGGGTTTCATGATGAGAGGTTTGTGTTATTGTTCTTGGTTCATTGTAGTACATTGATGTGTTACTTTTTATGACCAATTAAGAAAACAATTTCATCTTAAACACTTGAGTAACATCATTAAATTTAAATAAATACATTTCTTACTTCTTAATCTGATAGTCCTAATGGAGTCCTCCAATATATAGCATCACTGACACTTTAAAAGTTTTCATTTAGTTGAGGGGGGCCTTTTTCCTTTGCATTTAAACACAACACTTAAATTTTCAGCTATATCATGATGAGAACAAATTTATTTTCAGTGAAATGATGATGAGGTCCGCTTTGTACTAGTCCAGCACGCTTAGTTAGATTTTATAGTGCTAGCTCACTGAAACAACAGTCCACGGATAGACATGTCGCTCCACTTGGACACATTATTCTGATTCCGAGCCAACCAGTCTTTGCTCTTTATCCTTAATGTTTATCCTTAGCTGAAAAGCAACAAATACCAATTTTATAATCTTTGGTTTGACATGATCGGGGCTTGAACCCATGATCTACCCCACTCGATGCGAGCATGCTAACAATTACACCACCAATGCGGTTAAATTTAACTTAGAACCATACCTGTAATTCACAAGTTAAATATGGGGATATTATATTTTGTTTTCAGACTATTCTTACACATTCCAAGTCGAGAGTTGTGTTACAAGTTCTTAAAGAAGCAGCAGATGCCAAGAAAAGATTCAATGTGTTTGTGGCTGAATCACAACCAGATAAATCTGGGTTAGTAACATGATTCTATTTTTTTTTGTTAACACAACGTACAATGTACACAATGTACATTGGGTAGGCCAGCACCAGCTGTTATTTATTTTAGGTAGTAATACATGTATTAAGATTCCCAACATTTTGAATTCTATGATTCAAATATGGCAGTAAGAACTCCACCAAAAAATGGCTGTTAATGCAATGTTAAGGTTTGTATACAAAATTTATCTCAAATTCATTGCTGTATCACAAAGAAACTTCAGTGGGTTTTTTTCACTATCATAAGATATTAAGATTCTGCACTGTTTGAATTTCTGCCATTTCAAATATGGCTCCAATGACTTGTGAAAAACTATGTTAAAGAAATTGATGCAATGTTTGTATCATATGTATGACAAATGTAAATGAAACTTTTTGAAATTCTCCCATTAGATATTCCACAATATCTCATTAAACTTTAAATTTCTTTATTTTTATTTTGCAACCTTTTCTGTAATAAAATAAACAATTGAATTTTATGCTCTGAAATGTGAAAACCAGGTTTTACCATATATTATATGATATGATTGTAAAAAAAATTTCAGATACCAGACTTATGAAGCATTACAAAAGCTAGGGATACCTTCAACTGTTATATTGGATTCTGCAGTAGGGTGAGTATTCCTATCGAATTACACAGGATGGAGTATAATCAATGGTGTTTAGCACCACTGACAACAATATTTCACTTGTATCAGCTATGTTTTCATTCTAACATAACATATTTCTACATTAAAATACGGTAAGACAAACACATAAAAGTGATGTCATCTACATTGGGAGAGAACTCATGATAAACATAAACTCCAGTAGTTTTCAACTATGAAATGCTTACACATTTGACCCACACCACATTTTATGCCTGTCCCAATCTAGGAATTGGATTTCCGACGTAATATCTTGTGGTCTTGTTCATGTCCAGTGAGTTAACGATGAGAGGTGATTGTTCACTTTGTTTGTGAAAAATTGATGACCATCACTGTTTAAACTTTCTTTTCATAAGATATAATGTTCAAATTAAAAAAATATTTTTGTCACAATATATTTTGTCCATTAAAGGAGTAAATTTGTTAAAAACCTTTCACCATAATACTCAGTTTTGTAAATTGATGACATCAGAATCATTAGAACCAGATAATGGGAGATAACTCCTCCTTATAAAATATCAACATTATGTTATAGATATGTAATGGAGAAGGTTGATCTGGTATTGGTTGGTGCTGAAGGTGTAGTGGAGAGTGGAGGCATTATAAATAAGGTAACCAGTCAATAGTAACGATTTTTGTCTGAACATACAAATTGTGTCACAGTTATGATTGTATGGTAGTTGTATTTACAGTTACCTATGAAATCAGTGCCTATCACCACTAATGTGAGTTTGAATCATGCTCATGTGAGGTGTACTCGATACAACTATATTGCTGAAATTGGTGTTAAACACCATAACGTAAGTCCTGAAAATTATTTGTTATTGTGATATCAATCACATTATGACACTGGGGCCGTCATGGGCGTGATCGTATGGTAGATGGATTTACAACCATATATGCAATCAGTGCCTATCACTACTGATGTGAGTTCGAATCTCGATCAGGGCGAGGTGTACAACATTTATATAATAATGATGTATTAGCAATGACTCTACCACTATATTGGCATAGTCATTGCTAACACAACATTATTATTATTATTATGCTGACTGTTATACGTAGACAAAATATATTGAGAACTATTACAATAAAGGAGGTCCTGATATTGGTGACTAATATATTGGATCAGATAGTCTTGAAAGTGTGAGAATATTCTGTTTCATTTAAGGCTTTAAAAATATAAAGATTTTTGAAGTTTGAAATTTAATTAACAACAATAACAAGTATTAAAAAACAGTAACATTATTACGGAAATGATACTTAATTTAAAGCGTTTAGACGACTATGATAGATTGACAGATTGGATCCACCCCTTGCACGTGGACTACATATATATAGCTTGACAGACAGCTGAAAACCCAACCTTCCCCATGTGAAACTGGCATAGTAGATGTACTATTTTTGCATAGTATATCAACGCTATATAATTCTTTGTGATATATGCCAAAATATCGTATGAACTTATATTACAAAAGAAATTTACAGAAAGCATAATAATATGTGATATAGTTTGTCAGTGACTTGCGACAGGTTGGTGGTTTTCTCCGGGTCCTCCACCAATAAAACTGACTCACGATATAACTGGAATATTGTTGAAAGTTTGTGTTAAACACCATCAATCAAACAAACAACAATATGACATTCTTAACAAAAAATAATAACATAAGTTTTGAAGGTCTCGACATACATTATCAGACTCACTGTGATACTAGTCATTATGTGTCAACCTTCACAACTACTGTTATTCTTCATGCTATGTGTATCTAATAATTCTATTGAAACCAACTATTAACAACAAGCATTTTATTATTTCAGATTGGAACATATTCCATGGCAATATCAGCTAAAGCTATGAATAAACCATGTTATGTTGTGGCAGAAAGTTTTAAGTTTACCAGGTTGTATCCACTGAATCAGTACGACCTTCCTGACGAGTTTAAAGTAAGTTTTAAGTTTACCAGATTGTATCCATTAAATCAGTATGACCTTCCTGATGAGTTTAAAGTAAGAAACTATAGTCTCCATGGTCTAAGCTCTTGATTTTTTATCATGGTTTTTATTGTGACAGCTGTTGTCAGTAGGACGAGGAATGATATACATTTTTTTATTCTAGATTTCAATTTTCAGTACAATTTCATTTTTACAAAGGATGTTATGTTTCAATAGATATCAAATTTAATGTGCACTGCATGTTTCCACACAATACATACCTGTGATCCTGTGATTGGCTGTTTGTTTTGGAGGAGTACATAAAAATGTACTTTTATACTGGTAACACCTGCTCATTGTGATTTTATGAAAGTTTAGTTGATCATAGATCTGTTTATGGTCAGATTAAAAAAATATATAAATATTTTTGTCATCAAGTCCATGCTGAAACTAAACTAATTTTATTTATGTTTTTCAGTATCAAGCCAGCACATTAAAATCTACCTCTGACTTATCTAAGGAACATCCTCTTGTTGACTATACACCTCCAGCTTATATAACTCTGTTGTTTACAGACCTGGGAGTTCTTACACCTTCAGCTGTTAGTGATGAACTTATTAAACTCTACTATTAAATCTTCAAGAATATATCATGTATAAGTTGTATTAAAAAGATTGCAATCCAGTTTTGGCCAATCACATAAATGTCACGAAGTCATTGCTAAAAGCAATACTGTGAAAGTACTTTTCTTCGTGGGTATCAATTTTCGTGGTTTGGTTAAAAATTACAATTTCGTGGATTCAAATAAAATTCGTTGATTTTATATTATCAACATAATAAGTTTCACTGGGTTTCAGAACTTCGAGAAAGCTTCAATACATTAGACAAATGAGCCGTAGAATTATGTAATCGGAAGTGGAACGTGCATATTAACGTGTTCATTTTCTCAATTATTTTTTTTACATATATCAACTTAGAATCAGAACAAAATCTGCTTTTGAATTTCATAATTATAGATCAGTGCAAATCAGTTATTTTTATCGAATTTGAAAAATTGAAAAAAAAATCATTAGCAATTTCCATCAATATATATTAAATTTGTTTTTATGTTTTACAAATATTTAATCTCCATTTTATTTAAAATTTTTGTTTTTCACAACTAAAAAAAGAACAATAAAGTTTGTTTTTCCTCATTATTTTGATTCCAATGACAGATTGTACTTGTAAAATTACTTCAACATGTTCAATTCTTTCATTACCCTTATCTCGGAGTGAAACCACTTGTAATCAGGTCACAAGATTAATCCTGACCTAGGGACAAATGTACAGTTAACTTAATTGAATTGTTTAAAGAAATGTCATCAAATATGTTAGTTGAAGGGTGTTATAATTTAATAGAAAAATGTTTATACAGCACTTAAAAATTTTGTCACCGTTAGTGTATGGTTTGGAAGTAAATTTTATTACCGGAAGTTGTTAAAATCTTTTCACAAATAAACATTTGTCGTTTTTACACATGCATTCAAAATCAAATCATTCACAAACATGTTCATGTGAATTATAACCCATTAAAAGGTATGCTCATTCTTATTTCGTCATTAAAATTGTCAATTGTGTTCCCAAGTTTCATTGTTCGTTGGATTCTTAATCTCTTGGATCAGCCTACCCATGAAAATTGGTACCCCACGAATAAAAGTAATTTCACAGTATACATTTAGTAAAAAAGGATATGGATGTAAATGAACAGGAGACTCCAACGCTACACTCAAGACACAAATTAAAGTAAAAGGACAGCACTTTTATTGCTATTCTACATTTCAGTCATAGTCTTCAGCAATGAGTATAACTCTAAAATGAGTGAAAAAGTAACTAGCCTGCAGTTGAGCGATACTCGTTAATTCTGCCGATAAATGGTACATGTTGGTATCTTTGTAGTTTAGATGTTATTTGGTGTATAGAATTTAATTTTATTGGTCAAACCAGACTATAACATTGGTATATACTGCTTCAAACATCCAAACAATTGCTCACTGACTCACTCTTAGCTATTAATCGTACACTGAACTTGCTATTGTTCCAAGTTTTTTCTTTTACAATCGGTGCAACAGGAACTGCTTACCTTTCTGGAACACCTGAGTTTATTCCAATTTTTAGTGGGGTTTGTGTTGATCAGACTTCAGTTCCTATATAGTGTTTTGTCCATCATTGAATAAATTAATTTTAGAGTCACATGTCATTTTATAAGTGTTTTGATTGGCTTAAAAATTTGAGGTTATTTGTCAATGAACGGAAATAGATGTCGTTCTCAAGGCGTTGTGTGCCGTTGTCATCATGTGATTTTCTTTAAATGAGGCACCTTTGGGGTTATTTAAATTTATTTCCAATTATTTGCCTTATTTTGAAAAAAATATTAATTTCTAAGGATTGATAGAAATTATTTGTACAGTTCATTCGAAATAACCTCAATCAGGTTGTACGCACCCTTGCATAACCCACTATGCTGGTTACCCAGTGTGCAAAACCTGATCGAGGTTATTTCTTCATGATCCGAACAAAAATTGCGATCAATCCTTAAATGTCTTTTTCATTTGGCAATTGTATTGTCTGTCCTTCGATTTCGGATTACTGCAGATTTGGTATTTTTAAACTTACTGTAGTCTTTTGTACAGAGTTTTCTTCATTGTTTGTTTTTATCTCAACCAGTTTAACCATTTCAAATTTTAGTGAGGGACCGTCGTGGCTGTGATATGAGATAGATTTACAGCTATCTATGCAATCAGTGCCTATCACCACTGAATCTCCATCAGGGCGAGGTGTACAACATTATGTAATAAAGTTTGTCAATGACTTCTGACAGGTCGGTGGTTTTCTTCTGGCCCTCCGGTTTCCTCCAACAATAAAAGTGACCACCACGATATAACTGAAATATTGTTGAAAAAGGCATTAAACATCATCAAACATATTTTCGTGTCTGGTTCATCGGCTTCTGACTTTGTCTTTTTTGTGCTTAAGGTTTGTTAGAGGAGTGTTTCGTGTGGTTCATTATATTGTCATTTATTGTTCAACACTTAATTTTTAATTAGGTAGAATCTCATTAATTTGAATGCCAGATTATTATACGATAATAATAAAGTACTTACATACTTTAGGTACCCAAATCAATATACTTTATATGTAGTTCTCCTCAGACCCAAAGGGCCATGCGAGCTATAGCCATCAATTTGCCTCTTGTTTATATGTAGTTCTCCTCAGACCCAAAGGGCCATGCGAGCTATAGCCATCAATTTGCCTCTTGTTTATATGTAGTTCTCCTCAGACCCAAAGGGCCATGCGAGCTATAGCCATCAATTTGCCTCTTGTTTATATGTAGTTCTCCTCAGACCCAAAGGGCCATGCGAGCTATAGCCATCAATTTGCCTCTTGTTTATATGTAGTTCTCCTCAAACCCAAAGGGCCATGCGAGCTATAGCCATCAATTTGCCTCTTGTTTATATGTAGTTCTCCTCAGACCCAAAGGGCCATGCGAGCTATAGCCATCAATTTGCCTCTTGTTTATATGTAGTTCTCCTCAGACCCAAAGGGCCATGCGAGCTATAGCCATCAATTTGCCTCTTGTTTATATGTAGTTCTCCTCAGACCCAAAGGGCCATGCTAGCTATAGCCATCAATTTGCCTCTTGTTTATATGTAGTTCTCCTCAGACCCAAAGGGCCATGCGAGCTATAGCCATCAATTTGCCTCTTGTTAATTATCACATTTTTATCTCCTCAAAAATTATTTGGATAATGAGCACCAAACTATACAGAAATGATGTCATTTTGTCTTGATCCAGCAAAAAAAAAAGGTCACTATTGGAAATTCTTGTTTCCCCTTGGCTAAAACTTTTTAAAAAAATTTCTCCTCTGAAACAATTGGCTCAATTGGAACCAAACTTTGGAGGAATGATGTCTGTGAGATCTTCCACAAAATTCCTTGCTTCATCTTGCCTCTAAATGTATCAATGTACTTATTCGACAAATTCCACAAATGAGATTATAGTACCAGAAAGTCCTGACCTCAGTTGGAGTTGGAATCTGCAAGTTTACAAACGGGTGAAATCTGTAGCTCTGCCTCTATGGTCACAAAAAAAAAGACCACAAGAGTTACGGTTCAGCAGCTACAATAGTGTGGCAATGAAGTTGATGATATGAATGAAATATGCTGGATGGTTGGCTCTGCTACATATGAAACACTATACACACTTTATTCAATAACCATAACTATTTAATTTAAAAATAAATCTTTTTATTGATGAAAACAAACTCTACAATTTCTTCTAGAAATATAATAATCTTATAGAACAGTTTGAAAAATAAGTCATACAGGTATGTATGGAGTATCCTTTTACCATTCTGCTTCATGTATATGATAAAGTATTAACAGCAACACTTGTACAATTATATAAAATAGCACTATCTATAACAAGTGTGGACACACTAACCTCTAAATCTATTTGTTAATGAAGAAGAGCATTATTAGTAGCATGATATATAATGAAAACTTCTGTAAAGTTAAATAATAATAAGATATGATTATAATCTAACGATTATGAAGTCTCCCAAACCGGCCACTGACAACCGGTTTAAAAAATTAATTAAAAGCTACCTTTGAAATCGAACAATGTTGAATTTTTGTGGTATTGTGGCAGCCATTTTGAAAATAGCGACCAGTAGAAATTTTTCGATGTCAGGAATCATTTCGGGACATCATAATATACCCACATATGAAATGTCATTGAAATCGGACAATGTTGAATTTGTGTGCGGTATTGTGGTGGCCATTTTGAAAATGGCGACCGGTAGAAATTTTTCGATGTCGGGAATCAATTCGGGACATCATAATCTACCCACATATGAAATGGCGTTGAAATCGGACAATGTTGAATTTTTGCAGTATTGTGGCAGCCATTTTGAAAATGGCGACCGGTAGAAATTTTTCAATGTCGGGAAATCATTATCTACCCACATATCAAATTTTGATGATATCGGACAATGTTGAATTTTTGCGATATTGTGACAGCCATTTTGAAAATGGCGACCGGTAAACAAATTTCAATGTCGGGAATCAATTTGGGACATCATTATCTACCCACATATCAAATTTTGATGATATCAGACAATATTGAATTTTTGCGGTATTGGGGCGGCCATTTTGAAAATGGCGACCGGTAGAAATTTTTCAATGTCGGGACATCATTATCTACCCACATATCAAATTTTGATGATATCGGACAATGCTTAATTTTTGCGGTATTGTGGCGGCCATTTTGCAAATGGTGACCGGTAGAAAATTTTTCAATGTCGGGACATCATTATCTACCCACATATCAAATTTTGATGATATCGGACAATGTTGAATTTTTGCGATATTGTGGCGGTCATTATGAAAATGGCGACCGGTAAAAAAATTTCAATGTCGGGAATCAATTTGGGACATCATTATCTACCCACATATCAAATTTTGATGATATCGGACAATGTTGAATTTTTGCGGTATTGTGGCGGCCATTTTGAAAATGGCGACCGGTAGAAATTTTTCAATGTCAGGAATCAATTCGGGATATCATTATCTACCTACATATCAAATTTGGATGATATCGGACAATGTTGAATTTTTACCGCCCATTTTTTATACCGTATTTTGGCAGCCATTTTGAAAATGGCAGATATCTTGAAAATTTTGAAAACGCAGAATTGCTCCTCTAATGGTGACCTATCACTATGTCAAATTTTATGTCTCTATCATTATAACATTTAGAAGTTATCAACATTAATGTACGAAATTTCAACTTTCCCATAGGATTCTATAGTAACCCCCACCCCCTTTGAACCCCTCAAAATATGACTTTGACCCCCTTTACCACAAAGCGGAAAACTTTAGGACCAACTAGAAACATATATCTATAACTCTACCAAGTTTCATGAAATTCTGTCCAGTAGTTCCTGAGATCTGCCGTGGACAAGTTCATGGTCCGCGGAAAGAAAGAAGAAGAAGAAGAAGAAGAAGAAGAATAATAATAAAAATAAAAATAATAATAAGAAACGGAGCAAAAACAATAAGTCTCCCAAACTTTGTTTGGGAGACTTAATTACTGTGGACAGGGAAGGATGTATGGTATAGATGTATAAGGATGTAAAATAGGGTGAACCATCAACAAATAGTAACATTCATTATAGGCCATATTTGGGAAGACAAGTGGACAATGAAAGAATGAAAGAAGAAGTTTTATGTCATATTTCAAATATTGATGTGAACACTAAACTGTGATCACCCTATTAAATTATGCACATAGGACAAATTGTATGCCATATGGATGGATGCTATGTGAGGGCAAAAGCTCACATGACCTTTGACCCTGTTTTAGCCATCTGGGCCTCTTTTTTAGAAACAGGTAAGGCAATAATCCCTAAAATCAATATGGCCCTTTATTCTGCACTAAGGATCATTCATTGTGTTACAATTTCATCATCGGTCTAGTGGAACATAAATTGTTGTGACAAACCATTATGTCCACAGACAGAAATTGACAATGATGATGCATATCATACTATGAATGTAAACAAATATACTGTCAATTAAAAACTCCCATAATTTTGTCTTGATTGACAAGAAATGCAATAATTTCAGATTTTTTTTTTTTAAATTGTACTTGATTATTGTGAGTCTGAATTTGAATGTCTGATATTATCTCTTTCACATGACTAAGATCCTTCAATTTTCTTGTTTATCTTGAGAGCTAAAGCCTGAACTTCATTATGTGGGTAGATCTCCAGAGCTTGTAGAATGTTTACTAGAGATTCATTGTAGTTCCCCTTCTTATACAGTGATCTGAAATAATACAAAGTTAAAAAAGAAATATATTACAGATTGTATTTTTATCGATAATTTGACTGCAATGTACTGGTACATCATAATGGCCACGACTGTCCTATTTTATTTGAGCAAGCATGTCATTTAATGTCAAATAAGCAATTTTATCAACTACAGTGCTCCCTCGTTTTATCGCCCCTCGCTATAACGTCAAACTCGCTTATCGCCACGATTTTCTGAAGTCCTGTTTTATATACGTTATAATGCCAACCTCGCATATCGCCATCCGCCAAACAATTTTCAGTACAAAAGTGTCAAAATTAATCTATTTTCCCTTGTTGATTATGCCAAATTGTTTGATTACTTTTATAAAGATTCATAATTGATTACACTTGTCACGGTACATGGTTTTTATGTTTATTTTGTCACCTGGTCCTACGATGTACATCCGGTGATTAGAGTTAACCTGGACAGATTTTGTAATTAATTATACAGTTCAGTCAAAATTTTAGTTGTAAACATGTCAACACCAAAGAGAAAACAGACAGGTCTCCTTGTCGGATTTTATTCAGAAACTGTGAAATTCAGTTCGACTTGAATTGGCATCGTGAATAAAATGAACTCAGTAAAATTTGTTTTAATTTATTTTTTGTATTTATTGTCAATAAAACATTTATATGTACACAGGTTTAACATTCCTTTATATCCATCATCTTTTCCATTCAGAAGATTCATTGCTAATTCACGTGTCCATGCATAACTATGTTCCCTCGCTTACCACCATAAATTTCTCTGGTCCAAAAGGTGGCAGTATAACGAAGGAGCACTGTACATGTATATAAGGAGAACGAGCCACATTTCGATTAGATGCATTGATGTCCACTTTGTGACCAATACACTTCATGTTTTTCTTTTTTTTATTTCATAGAACAAAATATCTCGACATGTAAGATGCAAAAAATAAATAACCTCACCCTGCAATTGCAACAACAATGTTTAGAAAAATTACCAAAAAATACCAATTTTTCATGTCCCAAAAGAATTTAAATAATCTGATTTTTGTTTCGTGTGAAAAAAAATGTCTGACTCGAAGGAAAAACACAGCACCCCATAAAAGTTAAAAAGTTAGTATCTTATGTACATTGAATTTGTCTATTAATAAACCAATCTGCACCAAAAACATTTTGACAAACTAGCCCAAAAGACATTTTATAAAAAAAAAAAATATTTGATAAAGAAAATTTTATGGATTTTTTACTAGCCCGTGCCAATTCTTAATAGACTGGGGCTTAGGACTAGTGGTTTTTGGCACACACTGATAAACTGGTCTGATATTGAATTTAAATCTACTAGTTTACCTTCCTGCTGTCACATAACTACTAAACTGGTTCTTTAAAACATCAGACAGATTGTCAAAATCTGAAATAAAATTTTATTTGATATCAATTAAACATGTTAATTGACTTCTTCCATGTTGACTTAAATATATTCTAAATTTACACTAATCCCATTCTTTCACGAAAACAACGGGGAAAATGTAAAAGCTTTTGTGAATGATTGTCTTCATCAAATGTATGATTGTGATAAATACATAAAATCTCTACCTATCCAATTAGTGCCTGTCACCTCTGATGTTGTGAGTTTGAAACTCATTCAGGGGGAGGTGTACAACATTATGTGATAAAGTTTGTCAGTGACTTGCAACAGGTCGGTGGTGTTTTCCGTGTTCTCCGGTTTCCTCCACCAATAAAACTGACCACCACGATATAACTGAAATATTGTTGAAAGTGATGTTAAACACCATCAAACAAACATATAAATCTCCTTCATGGACACTGAAATAATTGATATTTAATATTAAAATACATATCCTTAAATAACAAAAAGTAAGTTAATTTTTTCTTCTCCCCCCCCCCCCTCATATTTTCTATAAAAAAAAAAACTTTTGGTACCATTTCAAAACCACTGCTCTGATAAGCCATAGATATAAGTATCCTGAGCCTGTGAGGGAAAGTGAAAAACAATTAATTCATTATTAATTTTAAATTAGTCGATGTAAGTTAATTATGTAACAATATTATATATTTGTTTGTGGTACCTTGAGATAATAAATACACCATTGTCCCTCTCTAGAGAGACCACCTTGCTTATATGACCACTCTTTCATTGCAGAAGTGGTGGCCTTATAAAATAAGGGCCACACCTCTTACAGATCACTTTTTTAATTGCAAAAGGGGTGGCCTTATAAAATGTTGACTATTGTACCTTGAGATGAAAGTTAATAGTAAATAAATCTTATCATTGTCCCCCTCTAGAGAGGCCATCCCTCTTATATGACTAATTTTTCATTGTAGGGAGTTAGTGTTAGGGTCATGGTGTTTAATTTCAGCAACCCGGAGAAAACCACTGAGCTACTGTAAATGCCTGACAAACTTTATCACAAAATGTTGTATCGAGTACACCTCGCCTTAGTGGTAGTGAGAGGCACTGACTGCATTGTTAGTTGCAGAAGGGGTGACCTTATATAAGATGGGGACTAGTGTACCTCGAGATGAAAAGTGAGTTAATGAAACCTTACCATCTTCTTCCTCAGATGTTTCATCTGACTCCTCAACATCATCATCATCGTCTATAAAATTATCCTCTTCATTGTATTCTTCATCACCAGATTCACTTTCATTCTCTTCAAATTGTTTATTTCTCACTTTAGATTCAGGATATTTTCTACGACTTCTTCTATTCTCAGCTTCATCATAATTGTCACTTTCATCGCTGAGTGTTCTATCCTCAGTTTCATTGTTATTGTCATTGTCACTTTCATCGCTGAGTGTTCTATCCTCAGTTTCATTGTCACTTTCATCGCTGAGAGGATCTGTTTTTGATTTCGATACCTTTTCATCAGTCACACCTATATCTTCATCAATCTCCGATTCATTGAGATTCATACTTTCATCCACATTTTCATTGTCACTTTCCTCTTCAGAACTTTCAATTACAGCTTTTCTCTTTTTTTGTTTACTTGTAGCAATAGGACTATCAATCTGATCGTTTTTCCTTTCATCATCAGATTCATCGTTATTCATTTCGTCGTCAGATTCATTGTTATTGCTTTCATCGTCTGATTGATCATTATTCCTTTCATCGTCTGATTGATCATTATTCCTTTCATCGTCTGATTCATCATCTGATTCATTAACAATAGAATCGTCAATTTTTTGTACTACCGGTAATTTGGGTCGACTCTTTGGTGTACTGTCAACATTAGACATGTTCATCACATCAGAGTCATTGATCACAGCAGGTGTGTTTTGTTCAGAATCTAAAACTAGGCTAGCAGATTCCTCAAATGTTTTTGATATATTTCCATCATTTAAAGGAGAATCTTGAACCAAATCACTACCAAATCGTTTCCTTGGAGATGGTGATTCTCCTACAAAGCTCTCGCCACGATCAGACGAATTAGATCCACTACTTCTTGAACTACCGACAGAATGATTACTCGGCGGAGTTGTTCCAAATGCAGACATAATGGTTGAGTTCATCCTAGCTTCAGTCATAGCATGTGATGTAAGAGGAATATTAACCAACTTTCTACTGGTAGTCATCAACGGTCGACATGCATCAGGAGAAATAAGTAATTCTTCACTAATAACATTTTTCTTTCCCGATCTTGGTGTTTTGGCTAACCATGGACTTTGAGACACACTTTTTCTACGAGACTTTCCAGGGGTTTTCTGTCGCTCTGGTGTAACCATACTGACAATACTAGATATAGTACTGGCAATCTGACCACCAAATAGCTTAACAGCTGATCCAAGTCCCTTAGATACATTCTCTATACTTTTCAATGGTGTCCTCTGTGGAGACGATATGTCTTCAGAATCTATTTTCATTGGGGAGTCTATTGTCATATTATCTAAGTGTCCTTTGGATGGTGTCTTTGTTGGTGTTATCATCATCACATCGTCAGAATCTATTTGTGGCACATGTCTTCCTATGTTACTATTTTCATCATCACTATTTGTAATAATGCTTTCTTCATTTTCCATGACAACATTGTTCTCCTGCCTGTCTATTTTATTACTTTCATCATCACTATTTATAGTAATGCTTTCTTCGTTTTCCATGACAACATTGTTCTCCTCATCACTTTCTATGATAATTTCCTCTCCTTCTACGACACTATTTTCATTTATATTTTTGACATATACAACGTTTTTCTTCAAAAGATCTGGCGTTGTTGATTCAGACTCACTTGTTGGACTTCTTAGTTCTGATTTTATTCCAATATCCATAGAAACAGGCTGTGACACATGTATGTTAGACTTCATATTTGGGCTGACATGTTCCACTCTTGTAGTGAAGTGTCCCGTATGATCAAGTTGTTGGGGACTTTCCTGTTTGATGTCATTATATTTAGATACAGGACTTCCTGCATGTGTTTTTATCTAAAACAATAAACAAACAACATTTTGTTAGTTATAATGGCAATATTTAGAATTATTTTTGTTTAGTTCTCATGAATATTCAACATTTACCATTGTACGTAAACATGTTTTAATTGACTGCATAGATGTTACTGATGTTCATCAGACATTCTACAATGTCAACAATTTAACAGATTTATTTACAAACATCATAGGCGATACAATTTATTATTTTTTTTAAAGAAATTGATTTATATGATAAAATATAAATGTATAACATAAGTTCTAAATAATATATGTTTATCCTTTTAATGTTTCTTTTATTTGTATATAACACAATTCTTTTATAAATAAATGTTTTATTTCAGAGTCTGTTAGATGTGGAAATTTATTAGTAAAATTTGTTCACGCAACGATATAACTGAAATACTGCTAAAGTTGGTGTTAAACACCAATCAATCAATCTTATACAACAGCCATGATATAGCTGAAATACTGCTAAAGTTGGTGATAAATACCAATCAATCAATCTTATACAACAGCCATGATATAGCTGAAATACTGCTAAAGTTGGTGATAAATACCAATCAATCAATCTTATACAACAGCCATGATATAGCTGAAATACTGCTAAAGTTGGTGATAAATACCAATCAATCAATCTTATACAACAGCCATGATATAGCTGAAATACTGTTAAAGTTGGTGATAAATACCAATCAATCAATCTTATACAACAGCCATGATATAGCTGAAATACTGCTAAAGTTGATGTTAAACATCAAACAATCAACCTTATACAACAGCCATGATATAGCTGAAATACTGTTAAAGTTGGTGATAAATACCAATCAATCAATCTTATACAACAGCCATGATATAGCTGAAATACTGCTAAAGTTGGTGATAAATACCAATCAATCAATCTTATACAACAGCCATGATATAGCTGAAATACTGTTAAAGTTGGTGATAAATACCAATCAATCAATCTTATACAACAGCCATGATATAGCTGAAATATTGTTAAAGTTGGTGATAAATACCAATCAATCAATCTTATACAACAGCCATGATATAGCTGAAATACTGTTAAAGTTGGCGATAAATAACAATCAATCAATCTTATACAACAGCCATGATATAGCTGAAATACTGTTAAAGTTGGTGATAAATACCAATCAATCAATCTTATACAACAGCCATGATATAGCTGAAATACTGTTAAAGTTGGTGATAAATACCAATCAATCAATCTTATACAACAGCCATGATATAGCTGAAATACTGTTAAAGTTGGTGATAAATACCAATCAATCAATCTTATACAACAGCCATGATATAGCTGAAATACTGTTAAAGTTGGTGATAAATACCAATCAATCAATCTTATACAACAGCCATGATATAGCTGAAATACTGTTAAAGTTGGTGATAAATACCAATCAATCAATCTTATACAACAGCCATGATATAGCTGAAATACTGTTAAAGTTGGTGATAAATACCAATCAATCAATCTTATACAACAGCCATGATATAGCTGAAATACTGTTAAAGTTGGTGTTAAACACCAATCAATCAATCTTATACAACAGCCATGATATAGCTGAAATACTGCTAAAGTTGGTGATAAATACCAATCAATCAATCTTATACAACAGCCATGATATAGCTGAAATACTGTTAAAGTTGGTGATAAATACCAATCAATCAATCTTATACAACAGCCATGATATAGCTGAAATACTGCTAAAGTTGATGTTAAACATCAAACAATCAACCTTATACAACAGCCATGATATAGCTGAAATACTGTTAAAGTTGGTGATAAATACCAATCAATCAATCTTATACAACAGCCATGATATAGCTGAAATACTGCTAAAGTTGGTGATAAATACCAATCAATCAATCTTATACAACAGCCATGATATAGCTGAAATACTGTTAAAGTTGGTGATAAATACCAATCAATCAATCTTATACAACAGCCATGATATAGCTGAAATACTGTTAAAGTTGGTGATAAATACCAATCAATCAATCTTATACAACAGCCATGATATAGCTGAAATACTGTTAAAGTTGGCGATAAATACCAATCAATCAATCTTATACAACAGCCATGATATAGCTGAAATACTGTTAAAGTTGGTGATAAATACCAATCAATCAATCTTATACAACAGCCATGATATAGCTGAAATACTGTTAAAGTTGGTGATAAATACCAATCAATCAATCTTATACAACAGCCATGATATAGCTGAAATACTGCTAAAGTTGGTGATAAATACCAATCAATCAATCTTATACAACAGCCATGATATAGCTGAAATACTGTTAAAGTTGGTGATAAATACCAATCAATCAATCTTATACAACAGCCATGATATAGCTGAAATACTGTTAAAGTTGGTGATAAATACCAATCAATCAATCTTATACAACAGCCATGATATAGCTGAAATACTGTTAAAGTTGGTGATAAATACCAATCAATCAACCATTGTATGTTTCCTTCATCACCTGTTCAACACTCTTATCAGCTAAAGTTGCACTATTTTCCTGTATCGACTAATTCGACTAATTCGCTATAACCAAGTACACACAGGTTGACATAGATAATATGTTTTTGACCTATTTAAGTTTGAGTATAGTTAGAGGCCATACAGCCAATATTTTATGATTTTTTTGTTTGAGTGCACAATTTAATTGTCCTGAACAAATCTGCATCTGAAGGCCTAAATGCCTGTTCTAACCCAGGACATGGATTACCAATATCATATGTAGTGAGCTTTCTTGTGTTCAATTTTAAGGTGACAGGTGATTGTCCGTTTTGTTAACATTGGTGGAATTGTTGACCATCACTGTTTGAACTTTCTTTTCATATTCTTCACCACGCTGCCCTCTATGCCCACTCTTGCTTATGAATATTAGTTTTACTCCATTTTCAACTACAACAGTACTCCTGTCAAACTTCACAACTTAAATTACAAGATTTGTTTTTAATGGGGAAACTGCATACCGGTTAAGAAATAGAGTTATTTTATATATCTAATATAAAATAAATCTATTTCTTAACTGGTATACAGTACCAACACACAAATATAATAACAGTCTACAGATTCTTCTCAGAGTCATTCATACAAGTTATAAGACTAATTATAGAGATGAAAGTGTTCAATGAAGAAAAGAGGAAAATCCCCATTCAGAGCCTGAATACTTGTCTGAACCAAGTTTGACATATTTTATTTCCAAATGTTTTGTTGTAAAAAAGAGGAAATTCATTGATCAGACGAAAACTTTCATCTCTGTAATTATTTCACACATGAAGACTTTCAAGTTGAGAAATGATTCAAATCTTACATCATTTTTCTCTGGTGATTCAGTCAGATCAACCATTTCTGTATCAGAATCATCTGCTGTCCTCATGTCAACCACATTATCTGGTCCACCGCTTGGCTGTGGAAGTCCTTAACAATAAAAACAATAATCCATATAATTACAATATACATATAGTTTGCCCTCACCACTTTTTTTGTGCCTGCTCTAAGCCAGAACCTAGATTTTCTTATCGGCATATGTCGTGGTATTTTTCATGTACAATAGATTGTTGATATTGGTAGAATTGTAGACTGTTACTGTTTAAACGTTCTTTCAATAAAGTGATGGCCATAGCGCACCAAGCATGAGATTAAGGTCTGTAACCCTTTTCTCAAAAATTTGTAAGTATAATCTTAACTTTTTCACTTATGATTAGTCCTACAATTCCTAAAGTCATTTTCATAAAGATTATCTTACGACAAATTTTAATCTTACGACTAAAATTACACTTACTTCCTTAGGTGTGCTCGATACAACATTATGTGATAAAGTTTGTCAGTGACTTGCGGCAGGTCGGTGGTTTTCTCCGGGTACTCTGGTTTCCTCCACCAATAAAACTGACCGCCACGATGTAACTGAAATATTTTTGAAAGGGACATTAAACACCATAAACTATCTTCCTCAGCAACCTAGTTTCATTTTCATTGAACAATGTCTTTGTATTGCTTTCAATATTATCTGAACTACGATTTCTCAGAAAAGTGGTCCCTTTATCAGAGAATATACTCATACAAATCTTTTTTTTTTAAATAAACATATTCAATAAAACATTCCCGGCACTAATTTATAAGCAGTTTTTATGTTATGATGTTACCATAACAACGGGTCTTCATCTCGTCTGCATTTACAAAAGCAAGCCGTCCGATTGAACATCACAAGTGACAACAAGTTATGATGCATATATATTGCAAATGTTTTGTAAAATCAGTTTTGGAACACTAAACCAGTTGGCATTTACATCCTTGTGTAATCAAATCCGAGTATGAGACTGTGTTTGTATGTTTATATTGAATTTTTATCTAATATATGAATTGGTTAACAATAACTCCACAAAATATGAATGGGTATGATTTTCGTAAAAAGGAACATTTCTTATGCATGTAAATTATAAATATCTATAAAATTTGTCATTACTTGGAGTTATTCGTCATCATCCATGCATGGTCACTTTTGGAGTTCGGAAAAAAAACCTATTCATATATATTATCAATGCTGGATAATTCATTTTATCGGTTGTGTTTTATCAAAAAATTTACCCCCCCTCCCCCTTTCCCAATTAATCCCATCCCACATAAAACTAGTATTACTGTGAGCACAACTCACTAAGATATACCCCCCCCACTCCCCACATCTGTCCAACCTATTTCCATAACCAAAACATCACGGATTGTTCCAACCAAAAATGAAAGGGACCCTCCTCTCTTCACCGATAAGCTGCTGATAAAATTTCAAAACATTCTGAGAAACACTACTCAAGTTATCATACGACATAGGGTAAAAATCCTATTTTCCGTCATATCAAGTCCAATAACTCTGGAACGGAAATCCCTGTTATATATTAATATAACAGAAGAATGTACACTTATGTATTGCCAGAGTGTTCGATGATCATCGAAGTTGCCAGAAATTAATAAATTATATTACTAATATAAAGGCAATATCGAAACAATATTATTGGATCCAGAAACTTCCAGTCCTATAGCGGCCGTTCATACAAAACTTTTGTAAGCAGAGTAGATGTCTAGAAGAAAATCCTGTATTCCTATTTTTATAAAAAAAAAAAAAAAATGAAAAAGAAGAATTCTCCCTAAGTTTGCAAGTAGTCTTTTCGATTGTCGACCGTTCCCAATTTGAAATCTAAAATTAGAATAATTATCCTGATTTTTGTTGGTCATATGGTACTTGATACGTAAACGATACACTTTGCTGTATTGAAAAGGTAAATGTACGGAATGCATCGTTATAGACTCTGTTATTAGTCACGCCAAAAAGGAGTAAACAAAAATGTCATTTGTAGCGTCTGTTTGTATTAAACCATATTTATTTCAATAAACATTTATCAATATGTGTAATGAGGTTTGTCATACGGTCAGAGAAAATGCGCTAACGGTGAATTGCTCTCTTATTTTCAAGCCGAAGCGCCAATGCATCGTCCATCTTTATTTTCTATTTTTTCACTTACGATAATAGATAAAACAAATATTTCTGTAACATTCAAAATTTTACACTTACAACAGGGTAGTTTTACACATAAAGTTAGGACTATTTTTAAACTTAAGATTATCGTAAGAATTTTTGTGAAAAGGGCTACTGGTGACACATGGCTGAC
Organism: Bathymodiolus brooksi; assembly: GCA_963680875.1. NCBI lineage: Eukaryota > Metazoa > Mollusca > Bivalvia > Mytilida > Modiolidae > Bathymodiolus > Bathymodiolus brooksi. Next base: position 48,022,120 of record OY804580.1, on the reverse strand, counting down.
TGTCATGTACACTACATGGATATGATTATGGTGTATAACACTACATTCAACAATATTTCAGTTATATCGTGGCGGTCAGTTTTATTGGTGGTGGGAAACGGAGTACCTGAAGAAAACCACCAACCTGCTGCAAGTCACGGACAAACATTATCACTCAATGTTGTATAGAGTACACCTCGCCATTAACGGGATTCAAATTCACAACCTAGTGGTGATAAGCACTGCTTACACAGGTAGTTGTAAATCGAACTACCATCAGATCACGACCATGATGGCTCCCTGTACACTACAAGCTGAACATACTAACCAAATTGGAAAACCCAATTAATCGACCTTTGAACGAGGAATATGAAAACACATTTTTCACTTCATCCACCTGCAAGACTGAATTAACTCGATAGTGAAACCCAAAGGATATTTCTTTATACAGATGGAATGTATTAATTACAGTCAAACTTCTTTTTTCTACTCTTCTTCAGAGTAAAGGAGTAGACTCTAAGATTAGAGTGTAAAACTTCCCAAAAACCTCTCACACTCAGAAAAATACTTTCTTTGGATATCTCACAAAATTCTGATCTGTTCCTAGTATATTTTGATTTCAACCAGATATCTTGATCATTTGGCTTGGTTTGGTTTATGGTGTTTAAACACCACTTTCAACAATATTTTAGTTATATCATGGCGGTCAGTTTTATTGGTGGAGGAAATCGGATTACCCGGAGACAACCACAGACCTGTCGCAAGTCACCAACAAACTTTATCACATAATGTTGTATTGAGCACACCTCGCCACGAACGGGGTTCGAACTCACAACTTTAGTGGTGATAGGCACTGATTGCACAGGCAGTATATCCAACTATCATATGATCATGACCACGACGGCCTGCCAGATACCATGAATAATCGTCTATTTCAAAGTAAAATCATGTGTCCCTTCGACCAATGAGATTCAACTATACATGTATTACAAAATAAAAAGATCATCTATTGTTACAATTATATCTGATTTTTTACCATCTAGAATTGGAAACTGTTGGATTATATTTATAGATTTACAATTATATAATAATTCAAAATTGGTCAATGTAATTGAGAGACCTGTTTTCAATGTAAATAAAGACACAAACCTGAGGTATCGGGTTAAATGGACTGTATAGTTAAGAGTTTTGTAGAAAGGAATGTAATAATATAATATAACCTTCTACTTGAATTCTCCAAGTTTGATCTACAGTTGAACATTTGTGTCAAAGTCAATGGGATCGATTATTTTAATTTAAAATATCTGATGTTAGGGACATAGGAGCCAAGGGGGACCCCCTCGCTTACTGGTCCACTAGTAAAAGCTTTCCCTCTCAACCCTCAACCAAATGTTTACTTCAAGCTATCCAAAGTAACATTCAAGTTTGAGATAACAAGGATTGACTGTATTTTAATCAGTTACCATGGATACATATTACTAACCATTGGGCATATTCCATTCTTGTGGTCCCCTTGGTCTGTTTGATTGGCCCTCTGCTGATGGATAATGTGACATTGGCTGAGAGAGATCAGATTCCATTTTTATCCGTTCTTGTGCTTTTTGTACCTACAACACAATAAGTAATAATTTTCTTCTTTAGAGTTTCCTTGGCTGTATAACTTTACCCTGGCCTAGGCTGTATGATTTTTATCAACAACTTGAATGATCTTTATACCTTAGGGCTAATGGCCTTGACCCGGTGTTAATAACCTTACCCTAACCTGTATATAATCATTGCCATTAAAGTGACTGTCCTCTTGTCTATGACCTTGACCTGACATTAATGACCTTACCTTAGCCTGTATATAATCATTGCCATTCAAGTGACTGTCCTCTTGTCTATGACCTTGACCTGGCATTAATGACCTTACCTTAGCCTGTATATAATCATTGCCATTCAAGTGACTGTCCTCTTGTCTATGACCTTGACCTGGCATTAATGACCTTACCTTAGCCTGTATATAATCATTGCCATTCAAGTGACTGTCCTCTTGTTTATGACCTTGACCTGGCGTTAATGACCTTACCCTAGCCTGTATATAATCATTGCCATTCAAGTGACTGTCCTCTTGTTTATGACCTTGACCTGGTGTTAATAACCTTACCCTAGCCTGTATATCATCATTGCCATTCAAGTGACTGTCCTCTTGTTTACTACCTTGACCTGGCGTTAATGACCTTACCTTAGCCTGTATATAATCATTGCCATTCAGGTGACTATCCTCTTGCTTATGACCTTGACCTGGTGTTAGTAACCTTACCCTAGCCTGTATATAATCATTGCCATTCAAGTGACTGTCCTCTTGTTTATGACCTTGACCTGGTGTTAATAACCTTACCCTAGCCTGTATATAATCATTGCCATTCAAGTGACTGCCCTCTTGTTTATGACCTTGACCTGGCGTTAATGACCTTACCCTAGCCTGTATATAATCATTGCCATTCAAGAGACTGTCCTCTTGTTTATGACCTTGACCTGGTGTTAATAACCTTACCCTAGCCTGTATATCATCATTGCCATTCAAGTGACTGTCCTCTTGTTTACTACCTTGACCTGGCGTTAATGACCTTACCTTAGCCTGTATATAATCATTGCCATTCAGGTGACTATCCTCTTGCTTATGACCTTGACCTGGTGTTAGTAACCTTACCCTAGCCTGTATATAATCATTGCCATTCAAGTGACTGTCCTCTTGTTTATGACCTTGACCTGGTGTTAATAACCTTACCCTAGCCTGTATATAACCATTGTCATTCAAGTGACTGTTCTCCTGTTTATGACCTTGACCCCTGCATTAGTAACCTTACCCTAGCCTGTATATAATCATTGCCATTCAAGTGACTGTCCTCTTCTTTATATTCCTCGTCAATGTCATCCTTGTTGTCCTTGATCTCCCCAAACATAAGGTCATGGTCAGATATACCAAATATATCTGTAAAATAAAAGACAATTCATTTAATTTATTTTAGTCTAATATTCTATTAAATGACCAGAGCCTATAATCACTAGTTAGACTAACTTTTTGATTCAAATAAAATTATTGGCAGTCAGTTTTATTAGTGGAGTTAAGTTACATTAAGATTTTACTATAATGCCCCCTACATTTTGTATTCTGTATTGGGTCTTAAGATCATAAATATGAATAAAAACAGACTTCTGTGTGTCTTTATACTGTGGACAACTTTTGAGTGAGGCATAGATTTGTATGTTTTCACAAATTGTACATAAGAACTAAGAACTTCTAAAATATGTTTATTTTTGTTAGTAAGAAATAAAAAAAACACAAATTCATAGTTAGGAGTATATGGAATCCAGTGATCATTTTACACTAAGTAAGGAAGATGAGTTCCATTCTTTGTTGAGCAAGTGATCAGTTGTCTAAAAGCCTTAATTTTTTATTAATGTACATGTACTATGTAATTTGAAAATATTGAAATGATCGAAATACACCAAAAGAAGAGCTGATTTTCTTGAGTGATTGAGTCATTATTGTTGAACACGTGGTGAGCAATTTTTCAGCTACAATGTACATGTATGTCATGGCGAGAAAAAATTACTTTTTGATTAAATGATTATGTTTGTATCGTACAAGACAAACACGCTAAGTAGGATATTTATAGTCCTAGCTCACTGACATACCAGTCCACAAAGTATATCTCTAATACTTTATTCTGACTCCAAGCCAACCAGGCTTTGCTCTACTCCTTAATGCTACGAGCTAAGCAGAGAAGTAGGAAATACAAGTCTTATAGTCATTAACCAGCAATCAAAGCAACTATCTAATGTCATTGAGGCAAGCACACTAACCATTACATGGAATCTCAAACATCTCTAGTCATTAACCAGCAATCAAAGCATCTATCTAATGTCATTGAGGCAAGCACACTAACCATTACATGGAATGCCAAACATCTCTTAGTCATTAACCAGCAATCAAAGCAACCATCTAATGTCATTGAGGCAAGCACACTAACCATTACATGGAATGCCAAACATCTCCTCTTGATAACTGATGCTGGATCTTAATTAAAGTCTTTTAGTTTGACCTGACCAGGGCTCAAACACTTGTTCTAATGCACTTGAGGAGAGTATGGTTACCATTAAACCACTGATGTGGTTTGCATTGATGTGATATGACGAACAGCAAAATAAGCTATGTTTTCATTACTTCTGATTTGATACAAACTTTAAAATGGAATATGCTTCATGTTGACATATACAGTAGTTCCCTCTCTTATAAGACCACTCCCAACAAAGGCCATCCCTAATATCAGGTTAGATTTCAGATGCACTGAGACAGTAAAATATAATTAAATTGTCCCCCCTCAAAAGAGGTCACATTTTTTTCATTACAGAAGCAGGTCTTGTTACAGGGGGGTGGAGTACTCTATCACAAAATCGTTCTTGCTAAATTAAGTTGATGATTATGGATCATTGATTAATTTGTGTTTAATGCTATTTTCAACAAATATTTCAAGATTTTTTATTGTTGAAGGAAACAGAAGAACCAAGAAAGAAAAAAAATTCTACCGGTTACAACTCTCTGACACACTTGATCACATAAAGTTGTATGAATTACGACACCAGCGAGAATCAAATTCACAACTTAAGAGGTGATAGGCACTGATTTGCTGATAAAAAAAAAATTGTTGCAGAAACTGATGAATGTTATCACCTATCACATCAGGTTGATTAAGGTTTCTGAATAGTTTGTAGCAGTAACGAAAACTTTTACCAAGCTAGGAAAGTAAGTGGTCGTGTATCTGTGTGTTTATAGGGGTGTTGATTTTGCCTCTTTCTACGATTTTGATATTTGATTTTGGAATTGTACCGACAGAATGGTATTCTTAACTTTTTTTAATTATTACCGAGTGAATATAAGTAAGCTATATGTGCATCCAATGACTCGTCTGTCTTCCTGTACCCACTGTGCATCTGTTCTAATTGTTGCTGTGTTGATGACACCCGAGGACTATTTAATTGGAACAGCTCTCGTAATTCTTGCTTCGTGAAGTATCTGCAATATAAATAAATAGGTTAATGAGTGTCCCTTTAAAAAAAGTGAAATCTGGAGAAAGGATAATAATTCTGTAATTTAACATGTGCATAATAAATTTTATCAGCTTTTGCTCAACGACGGATGCCACTAGTGGAACAGGAACTGCTTACCCTTCCGGAGCACCTGAGTTTATCCCCGGTTTTTTGTGGGGTTTGTGTTACTCTATCTTTAGTTTTATGTGTAATGTTTTGCAGATCGTTGTCCTTTTATACTTTTTCGGATTCTGATTACCCTTTTGGTATCTTCAAAACTTGCAGCAAAAAAGAAGACGACCTTTCTGTTATTTTATACAATTTAGCATTTAGAAAATACATTGGACATGTTTGTTGATTAATAATGTTAAATCTATCATTAATAATTGTGTGCTCTTATATGAATGAATAACACAATATTCTGTAAACAATATTTGGTTGTATGACATAAATTTAATTAGATAAGTTAGGGATGCAGCTCTACAAAACTCTCCAAAAGCAGAACTTAACTATAAATTTCAAAAGGAAAATCTAAATATTTATAATTATTTCAAGATTTTTTATGACAAAAACAATATTAAAGAACTACTTGTCAAATTTGACAGATGTAAAAATTTCTGTGAGAAAACCATACATATTTACTATGTGATTGTGGTGGCATTGGTGATGAATTCCACTATATTTCAAAGTGTTCAGCTCTGAGTGAAAAGAGGAAACTTTTTTTAAAAACCTAAATAACCAATAAGACAAAATATTAAAATTTTGACATTTCATGAAAATAAAAAAACTGAACTCAATGAAAAATAGCTGAAACTATCTACACCCCCTTTAAAAATGGTCATTTTTGACCTGTTCTGACCGTGTCCAGCAACTTTCAGAAAACAATTTTCAGAGGAAAATAGCTGAAATCAGTTAAATAATTGAGAAAAAAAATCATCCCTGCTATATACAAGTGTATACAAATAATAATTTGTGTAAATTTATAAGAGAAATTAATTAAATGTCCTGGGTAATGAGTTTGTAGTTTTCTTCTTACTTTTGTAGTTTTTAATTTATGTATATGATTTAATTTGTGTAATATTTGTCTGTGCCTTTATAATTCGGTTTGTGAGTACATGTATACAGATACGGTTAAACAAATATATTTTTGTGTTAGCCTGGTTCCACCCCAACAGGCTTACTGGTGCTAATCTGTTATGTAACCTTTACAGGTATAATCCAGGTGTATAATCTCTAACATTCCTGGATAATTACCTGTATACAATGATCTTAATTAAATAAGGGACTTATATATTAATGAGATTAAATATAATTATCTCTAGACAAATTATCCAGTTTTTATGACACAACTTTTACAGACAGAGTCAGAAATAGCTATTTTGAAAATTAATCTTTAAAAATGAAAATTAATTTATGAATACTATGTATAGTCCCATATTTGTACCCTTTACAGACAACCATAAATTAAGATAAGTAAAAAAAAAAAGTCTCCATATATTTCTGTTCACCTTATGGAGAGGGGATCCATGGCTATTTAATGTCAATAAAAACATAGATATCTAATTTAGTGCACACAACACGTTTCTGGAATAACCTTTATCAGGTACGCTTAAAGCCAAAATATTAATGAGCAATCTTTCACCCATTTCATAGTTAATTTTTGATGAAATGATCATGATATCTGATTTAAACTTGATCAACACTCAGATTTTCAGTTTTAGCTCACATAAACAACAGTGTACAGGTAGACCTATCCCTCCAAAAGGAAACTAGCCTAACTCTGACTAAGGCAACCAGTCTTTCTTCTCACTCCTTAATTATGTTGTGGAAAAAAAATTATACAGTGATTTTTTGTCAACAATCCCACCAATAACAACAAAACGAGCAACTATCTCTCTCACCTCAACTCATTGAACATAACATAGACCATAACATATGATGTGGGAAATCTAGGTCCTGACAGGCACAAAAAAGTGGCAGGGTTAAATCAGTTCATGAGATCCCAAACTCTTGATAATTATCTCCAATTGTCACTTATAAACTATAAACTCCATTGATTGGTTTTGGTCAGGGTATCTAAATATTTGGAAGATGAACTGTCCCTTTAAATAAATACACTAACAGATATGAATGTAGGAAAGAAAGTCACAGCAAAAAAAACCATTCAATTTACAAAAATCATGAATTAATGAAAAGAAAGATTTCATTTTCATTGTTACTGCTGTCTTTCTCCCTCCATTGAGTCTAGTAGTCATAACATAGTGGAAAAATTACTGAAAATGTAGACAAACAATATCCTTGACCCTAGACTTCTTCAGATTGACATAAAAAATACACAATTGTTGAGAAAAAAAACACCCAATAAAAACTTATTAACTGCTTTTCTGTTTAATCAGTTGGTAGATCAGTCATAACTACAACAGTCCATAGACTGTTTAATCAGTTGGTAGATCAGTCATAACTACAACAGTCCATAGACTGTTTAATCAGTTGGTAGATCAGTCATAACTACAACAGTCCATAGACTGTTTAATCAGTTGGTAGATCAGTCATAACTACAACAGTCCATAGACTGTTTAATCAGTTGGTAGATCAGTCATAACTACAACAGTCCATAGACTGTTTAATCAGTTGGTAGATCAGTCATAACTACAACAGTCCATAGACTTAACCAAAAACAACTAGATACAAGTCAGTTGCAACTTTTTGTCCGTGATTTCTTTTTAAGTTAATGCATTAAAAAAATTCTTAAATATGTGTCTTGTATCTATTTTTAATTTTTTTAAATTGTTTTGATTAAACTGATTGTTACCTATAAATTCATGAATCAACATAATGTTGACATTTGTTCAAGAAGGATAACTCAAAGTTGACAATAGATCTACTTAATGTGATTTCAAATACAAAATAAATTGCAGAAAAAGAATATGTTACTACACATGTAGAAGAAGCTTTTATGCAAAAAATGATAGGTGGCTAACACTGTTTTTTTTGGGTTTTTTTTAAAAGATCAAAAAGTTTTTATCATTGTTAGTGATTCCACGACATGGTAGTTTAGAAAATGTATACTGTTATACAAAATAGCTGTTTTCATTGCACTTTTTTATTTTTTATAAACGTGATGGTGTTGTGTTCCATTTCAATGTCCTGTGTGTGGTATAGTTTTTCTACTATCCGATGCCTACATAAGGATGTTTACTTTTCTTTAGGTGCATAAAATTATACAAGTCTTTATCTAAATTTAAAATATCAATATTTCATTAAAATAAATCTTGAGACAACATCAAACTATAATTGTTTACCCAAAACTAAAAAAAACTTTTGATTCAAATTTAGATAAATGCAATTTACATGTAATAATTAATTATTGTTGTATACGTTTCTTTGTTTGGTTCTTTTATTTCTTGTTGTTGGTTTTTTTTTAAGAATGATTAACATTAGTTCTTAAGTTAAACTTGTTGAATAACAAATTTACTGAATTCCTTTACTATACAATGTAATGGAAATTAATTTTGATTTCAAAAAGGTTTATAGAATTAATATTAATTCCATCTATATTTTTTTTGACAACTTTTATTTGAAAAGTTTTATTAGACTTTAGATATTTTTTTTTTGTATTAGTCCTTCATAAAAAATGCTTCTATTTTTTTTAAATTTTATTTAATGAAGTTAGCCTTTAGATGTCATCAATATGAAAAATAAATAAAAATAAATTGTCTTTCAAATTTGAATAAACAAAGAGTCTAAAAATGATAACTGACATGTGTATTGTCACTGCTCAGTATAGAAATGGAGTTTTTAAGTGTACAACTAACTGCAGGAGATGACATCTTTATTGTCAACTGACAAGACATAAGACATGTGACAAACTAGTCACCAAAAGGGGTGGGGCTAACTCCTTTAGAGGCACCTGAAGGAGCTTGCTTAAATAATATGGAATTTCTAAAATCATCTTGCAGTGTATTTTTTATTATTTCCTATATTAAAGGTGTTCTCAAATATGATATAATTTTTCACAAAAATTTTAGAATAAAAAAAGAAAATATTAAAAAACAAAATTCCCCATGGTGAACTCAGAGAGTTTGTTTGTAAACAAGTTAATCCACATGTTGTGGGTAATAAATCTCCCCTTTCCCACCCTACAAGTTAATTACTATCCATCTCAGTTTGTCTCCAACCAGTGTTAATAATTTAATTATTTATTAGGTTTTTTTTTTGCAGGCATGTGTATGCAGGAATGTAAATTTCCTCTTAATTTGTCCACCATTGTCTAGAGGTGGCCACAACAATTTAGATCTATTGTTCTGATAAGAAGATAAGAAGCTCATTTGTTTGGACTTGCAAATTTATGTAATAACAAAAAGCCTTCCCCAGGCAGTCTTAGTAGTCAGTTGTTGTTGGTAAACATGAAATGGTCAGTTAGAAGGTAAACACTCCTAGAGAATGCCAGGTAGAAATACAGGTGGACAAAGGTGAGTCAAACTTTCTTTATTTAAAGTCAATTATTATAATTTGTGTTATTTACTATATTTGTATATTAATTTTTTTTATAAGAAAATAATCATAATCAAAAATGTAAATTATTATCATTTGTGTTATTTATAATATACTTTTAATATGATTGTTTTTTGTATATTTACAATTTTCTGATAAAAAAATAATCATAATCAAAAATGTCTTTATTTATTTAAAGTAAATTATTATAATTTGTGTTGTTAAATATTACAGACTGAATATTAAGTTTTTTTGTATATTTATATTTTCTGATAAAAAAACAACAATTTAAACATCTATAAAAAATACAGTATATCTTAAAAAAATAAATAAAAACTTGTGATATTTTAACTTTCAAGTAAAATGTACAAAGATACATAACTTCTCTCATAAAATAATAAAAATATATATATAAATAATTGGTTATACATCATATATAATTCTCAAATCTTTCTCTGAACTCAAAAATAGTAAATGCATTTTTTCTGTATCCAGTACAATATATATTTTTCCTCAGAACATTTTTTTTTAATTTAATAGTTATTTTTCTGGTTTTTTTTGTTTAATTTTTACAAGGAAAAAATCATAAATTTGTGTTCTAAAAGTTGACATGACAATGTTTATTCAGTAATTTACACAGAGCCCCTAAAAACAGACCTGACATATGTCATATGGTTGTTAGTACAATTAGCAAGTGTCTAGTAACTCGTTCTTTATGTTATTCACATCATTTTGGGGGAGATCATTATTGTTGATAGCAGCTCTTTGGGTAAGTGGGTTAATTTGAAATTTAAACAAATTATTTTGAAAATCAATATGAAAGATTTTTCCTAACTGTTTGTAGGTGGAATTTTGCTTAAACATTTGCTTTATGTGTATTTGTTTATTTTCAACACTATTTTTGCATGGTTGCATTGTCAGACAAATATTTTTTTTTGTAATTGTTGTGATGCATTTTCATATCTTTAGTGTATCTTAAAGACAGCATATTTTCTAGTCAAATATTCACCATTTTTTAACCAGTCGGATGATCTGAATCCTGAGTTATCTCTCTTTTGTTGTCAAATTGACATGATGAGGACTTGAAGAAACAAAATTCAGATACATGTAAAGACAGTACAATAATAATTCCTAGTATCAATAATGTGCATGTGTTACCATGACAACAAGCACTTACTGATGCTGGGGAAAATAATGTGCTACTGCCATCTTGAATTTGTGTTTTTTTTGTTGTTTTAATTCTTGACAAAATGATATACATGCACTCTGTTTAACTCTGTCATTCCATTTAATGTTTTGTAACGTGTGTCTTTCACAATTTAATGTGTGTGGTAGATAGAGATTTCCCTTGAAATCCTCACTTGTGACAGGCAACACCATGCTGATGCCATCCCTGGTATCATGTTGTGTGAAGGGTAAGACAATCTCCTGCACCAATATGATGCCAGAGGGAGGGACATCAATATTATCTACGAGGGGCATCAACATTATCTACAGACAGAACAGCATGTTTCTCTAATAGTCTTTGTACATTGTATTTAGTATTCAGCCAGAGATTGGGAACAGCATGTGACAGTATTATACTTAAGTTCTCTGACTGTTTAATTCAGTATTGATTTGTTGGTTATTTTCAAGATTTTCCATTTCATTTCCATTGTTCTGTGTTGTGTTTTCTAATCTTGATAATAAACATGTGGATGGTGTCAGTATATTTGATAAAACTAGAAGTAGAAAAATAAAGCAATCACATCTATTTCAACAAAACAAAAAGTTGAAAGATATAGTTTGGCCTAAACATAGTTTTAAACCATTTAATTTAACCACTGTTTTTATATATCAGTGGTTTTCTTCTGTATATTTGTTAGCCTTGACATCAAGTTAGGTGCAGAGACTTTATACTATCTGCACCAATTTGATGCCAGGTGCTAACAGGTATAATTACATCTTGGTGTTAAATGCTAAACATAGTTGTTTATGAAAAATGTCTTTGTGTCATTTGAAAAGTTGTATAATGATTTTGTCTTTGTAGGAGGGAATTTTATGAGTAGAAATGAAGTGTTTTTCTATACTTTTCATATAGGACATCACGGGAAATACATTAAAAATGTGAATAAATACAAATATCAGTGATCAAAATATTTATACTGAAACAATTATTTAAATATCTCCTTTCAATAATTTTATATTTTGCAGTTACAAAAAAAGTAATACAGTCTTTGTCTTTTTTCACATACTCACCCAAAAGCCAAAATTAGAAGATTTTTTTTTTTATTCTTTCATAAAATTCACTTGTCCAAATCCAGTGAAGACTGGAATAGCAACTTAAAACATGCAAGATTTTAAAACTAACTTGATTTTCCTTTTTTTTATCGTTTTTTTTCTTTTTTTTTTCTATATTAACCATAATATATTTTAATGTAATATAGCCATTTTAATTTTTTAAGTGCAGGGATTCAATTGGAATTTCATTAATTATGATAAAAAAAAAAACTTGAAGAATTTTATCTTTTTTAATCAAAAAAAGTCCAAAGAAAAGTAAAAGATATTGTGTATGATAACTTTACATTATAATTGATCTCCTTTGTTAACCTGCCTGAGGACATCAAAATCCTGATAATAACATATACAATGTTTGTACAATGTCTGACATGTTTGGATTGTAATCAGTTCAAATATAAGTGTGAAGTTATTTCCCCTTGATCTCAGGTACACAACAAAGGTAAGAATTAACACCTGAAGGCATCCTGCCATTGATATCTTTTTTAAACAACTCCATTTGATAGTATTTATACATCTATTTAACTCTTTACAACATCAAAAGAATAGGAAAAATGTGTGAAATTCTATTAAGATTTTTTTAGTGATTAACAAAAGATTTCAAAACTCCATTCTATTCAAGATAAAAAAAATGACAACAGCAGGATATAGATATATATGAGTCACAAAGGGAGATAATACATTGTCATTCATTGTCAAACCTCCACTTTATCACAATTTAATCCCAAGATTAATTTTGACACCTGGATACAATCCTAGAAAAAAGGCCATTGTAATTGTATTTTAATGGTTTTCATTAAAATATATATAAATAACGAGAGATATTGATACCTCTATCTAATAAGTAAAAAAAGGTAAAATATATTTAGGTTAAAATTGCCAACAAATTACACATGTGTTTTCCAAAAAAAATATAGCAAAATTTAAAACTTTTGTTACTGGTAAATATTAAAATTTATTATTATTTCTTCCATGTTGAATGATTTAAACCAAAGGTAACACATGAAAAGCAATTATTTATAATGGATTAAAAATACATTAGACTGACAGTTTTTGTTTTCAATTGGGCATCAGATAAAATTTGTATGGGTTCCTTCTTTTCCCTGTGTTTACTTTGTTAATTATTTTTAGATCTCAAATAAACCATTTAAATTTACTGCTGATTCTATAAGATTTCAGAGTAGAATATAAATTCCATAAAAACTAATAAACAAGGACAAAATGTCAGGGTAAAACATCTAAGATGAAGAAAACTTTACATGGCATATTTTTGTGGATTAAGTTGTACTGTATGGATGCCAACTGGTTTTTTAGTAATTAAAGCTATCTACTGTATGCAAAACTGAGTTGTCTTCCCTGTGCATAAAAACAGGGCTGGTGTATTATAACAATGAGTTGTCTTTCCTTCCTAACCCAATGTAACACTGAGTTGTCTCTCCTTCCTGTATTAATACAGTAATAGGGCATTGTATTGTAACAATGAGTTGTCTTTCCTTGCTAATCCTAAGTAACACTGAGTTGTCTCTCCTTCCTGTATTAATACAGTAATAGGGTGTTGTATTGTAACAATGAGTTGTCTTTCCTTGCTAACCCTATGTAACACTGAGTTGCCTCTCCTTCCTGTATTAATAGTGCTGGTGTGTTGTATTGTAACAATGAGTTGTCTTTCCTTCCTGTATTAATACAGTGCTGGTGTGTTGTATTGTAACTAGCACTTGTTGATGCTGGGGAGGAAGGGTGATAAAACCAAGCTATAATTTTCTCATAATGGGTTTAGTATCAGTATCAATTTTATAATTGAGTATATCAAAGACAATATTAATTAAAACTTTTCTTTTAGACTAAAACACACTTTTTTTCAAAGGTGAAAAAATTGAAATAAAAAAAAATATATTTACAAAATGGCATATTTGGTCAGGTGAAGTCTTAATCCCACAGAAAATATGTATACAGGGATTTCTACAAGCATACTAGTCAATTAATTCTTAAATATTCAAACCCTTAATCAATTTGTTTCCTTTTTTCTCCAGCTTGAGCAGATTTGTCCTAATATTCCCTGTATTTATAATGTGCTTGTGTGTTATAAATCTAACTAGCACTTACAAATGCTGGGGACAAAATGGATATTATAGCAACAATAGTTTGAATTAATCAAGATTGATATTGATATGATTGATTGGTGTTTAATGCCAACTTTAGAAAAGAAAAAAAGAAAAACTGACCAAAAAAAACCCATAAGTTTCCAATTGTTGTCTAACCATTGTTACCACATCTTAGAAGCATACAACTTTGTATTCAAAACTACAATATAATAGTCTCACAACTTCGTTTGGAACACTTAATTATATTTCATCATTCTAACCTATTTTCCTTAAATTCTATGCCAATGATGGCAAAAAATTATCTTCTTTTTCCATCGCAATATACAGTAAAACCTGTCTAAACAGAAATCCAATGAGACCAATTTATGTTTGAAGATACCAAAGGGGTATTCTGTATTTACAGGCTTTTTAAAAAAAGATTTCCTACATTGCGACTGCATTTAAAGCTTGGTTTATACAGGATTCTCTTTTATTCAGAGCTCAGTTCACAGATTACACTGTACTTAACTGATCTATGTACTCCGTGTTTCCTCCACCAATAAAACTGACTGCTAAGATATAACTGAAATATTGTTGAAAGTGGCGTTAAATATCATAACCATGACATTACCTATAAGGGTTTTTAGTATTGCCCGTCGTCTGTCTAGTAATAGAATCTTTAAATATCTGTCTTAAACTGACATTACCTGTAAGGGTTTTTAGTATTGCCTGTAGTTTGTCTAGTAATAGAATCTTTAAATATCTGTCTTAAACTGACATGTATTGCCTGTAGTTTGTCTAGTAATAGAATCTTTAAATATCTGTCTTATACTGACATTACCTGTAAGGGTTTTTAGTATTGCCTGTAGTTTGTCTAGTAATAGAATCTTTAAATATCTGTCTTAAACTGACATTACCTGTAAGGGTTTTTAGTATTGCCCGTAGTTTGTCTAGTAATAGAATCTTTAAATATCTGTCTTATACTGACATTACCTGTAAGGGTTTTTAGTATTGCCCGTGGTTTGTCTAGTAATAGAATCTTTAAATATCTGTCTTAAACTGACATTACCTGTAAGGGTTTTTAGTATTGCCTGTAGTTTGTCTAGTAATAGAATCTTTAAATATCTGTCTTAAACTGACATTACCTGTAAGGGTTTTTAGTATTGCCCGTAGTTTGTCTAGTAATAGAATCTTTAAATATCTGTCTTAAACTGACATTACCTGTAAGGGTTTTTAGTATTGCCCGTAGTTTGTCTAGTAATAGAATCTTTAAATATCTGTCTTAAACTGACATTACCTGTAAGAGTTTTTAGTATTGCCTGTAGTTTGTCTAGTAATAGAATCTTTAAATATCTGTCTTATACTGACATTACTTGTAAGGGTTTTTAGTATTGCCTGTAGTTTGTCTAGTAATATAATCTTTAAATATCTGTCTTAAACTGACATTACCTGTAAGGGTTTTTAGTATTGCCTGTAGTTTGTCTAGTAATAGAATCTTTAAATATCTGTCTTAAACTGACATTAACTGTAAGGGTTTTTAGTATTGCCCGTAGTTTATCTAGTAATAGAATCTTTAAATATCTGTCTTAAACTGACATTACCTGTAAGGGTTTTTAGTATTGCCCGTAGTTTGTCTAGTAATAGAATCTTTAAATATCTGTCTTAAACTGACATTACCTGTAAGGGTTTTTAGTATTGCCTGTAGTTTGTCTAGTAATAGAATCTTTAAATATCTGTCTTAAACTGACATTACCTGTAAGAGTTTTTAGTATTGCTCGTGGTCTGTCTAGTAATAGAATCTTTAAATATCTGTCTTAAACTGACATTACCTGTAAGGGTTTTTAGTATTGCCTGTCGTCTGTCTAGTAATAGAATCTTTAAATATCTGTCTTATACTAACATTACTTGTAAGGGTTTTTAGTATTGCCTGTAGTTTGTCTAGTAATAGAATCTTTAAATATCTGTCTTAAACTGACATTACCTGTAAGAGTTTGTAGTATTGCCTGTAGTTTGTCTAGTAATAGAATCTTTAAATATCTGTCTTAAACTGACATTACCTGTAAGGGCTTTTAGTATTGCCTGTAGTTTGTCTAGTAATAGAATCTTTAAATATCTGTCTTAAACTGACATTACCTGTAAGGGTTTTTAGTATTGGCTGTAGTTTGTCTAGTAATAGAATCTTTAAATATCTGTCTTAAACTGACATTACCTGTAAGGGTTTTTAGTATTGGCTGTAGTTTGTCTAGTAATAGAATCTTTAAATATCTGTCTTAAACTGACATTACCTGTAAGGGTTTTTAGTATTGCCTGTAGTTTGTCTAGTAATAGAATCTTTAAATACCTGTCTTAAACTGACATTACCTGTAAGGGTTTTTAGTATTGCCTGTAGTTTGTCTAGTAATAGAATCTTTAAATATCTGTCTTAAACTGACATTACCTGTAAGAGTTTTTAGTATTGCCTGTAGTTTGTCTAGTAATAGAATCTTTAAATATCTGTCTTAAACTGACATTACCTGTAAGGGCTTTTAGTATTGCCTGTAGTTTGTCTAGTAATAGAATCTTTAAATATCTGTCTTAAACTGACATTACCTGTAAGGGTTTTTAGTATTGCCTGTAGTTTGTCTAGTAATAGAATCTTTAAATACCTGTCTTAAACTGACATTACCTGTAAGGGTTTTTAGTATTGCCTGTAGTTTGTCTAGTAATAGAATCTTTAAATATCTGTCTTAAACTGACATTACCTGTAAGAGTTTTTAGTGTTGCCTGTAGTTTGTCTAGTAATAGAATCTTTAAATATCTGTCTTAAACTGACATTACCTGTAAGGGTTTTTAGTATTGCCTGTAGTTTGTCTAGTAATAGAATCTTTAAATATCTGTCTTAAACTGACATTACCTGTAAGGGTTTTTAGTATTGGCTGTAGTTTGTCTAGTAATAGAATCTTTAAATATCTGTCTTATACTGACATTACCTGTAAGGGTTTTTAGTACTGCCTGTAGTTTGTCTAGTAATAGAATCTTTAAATATCTGTCTTAAACTGACATTACCTGTAAGGGTTTTTAGTATTGCCTGTAGTTTGTCTAGTAATAGAATCTTTAAATATCTGTCTTAAACTGACATTACCTGTAAGGGTTTTTAGTATTGCCCGTAGTTTGTCTAGTAATAGAATCTTTAAATATCTGTCTTAAACTGACATTACCTGTAAGGGTTTTTAGTATTGCCCGTCGTCTGTCTAGTAATAGAATCTTTAAATATCTGTCTCCTGTAGATTTTCTCCTCTACTGTACCACAAGTAATCAGTCTGTAGATGACAACATTCTTCTCCTGACCAATCCTAAATGCTCTGTCTACCGCCTGGGCATCTGTAGCAGGATTCCAGCTAGGATCATCTAAACCAGCAACATATTTTACATATCGATTAGTTATCATGCAATCGTGTGATTTTGATGACTAGTAAAGGGGTCAAATAAACTGCAGTATTATTTAATCTGGGACCTAATAAATCTTTTCTGGTACCTAATTCATGTCAGAAACGGTAACAGTATAAGTAGACATGATAGATGACACCCTTGAAAACAATCAGAAAAACACTTATTTTTGCTCCTTTCAGCACAATTTGGAGTAAAAAACAAAAATACATATAGTGTCTATTAAAATTAATATTATTTGCACACGCTATGAAACAGGTCAGAAATATCTGTACTAATAAATTTATATGAAATGTTTAATACTCTTGCTCTGCATCGAATGCTTCAGCCATCAGGCCTTTATCAAAGATATGTCTGAGTCTATGAATTCCACATAACTAGGTTGAACTGTATTTTCCCATGATCTTATGTTAAATCATGTTGTGCTGTGGTCATGGTGGTGGCCATTTTGTATTTATGATCACAACAAAATATGATTAACCATGTAGAGGTGCATCCAGACAAGGTTTTTCCCCCAAATGGTTCAGAAAAGTAGATTTTTTAACAACTTCCCCTCATAGGGCATACATTAATCTTTTTCCTGCAATGATGACCATCTTGGATTTCTGATCAAAATAAAAAAGGTTGAATTTGTAAAAGACCACCCTGAGTGATGATTCATGTACAGCTTTAGTTCTATCAAATATGTAGTTTTTTTTTAGAAGAAGTAATTTATACATGTTTCCATAAGATGTCGTATGTAAAACTATGTCCAGTAATGGCAGCAATTTTGAATTTCTTAGCAATATCGACTTACAAATAACCACTCTGTCAGCTGCAGTTAATGTCAGCCCAACTCCACCAACCTGTGAAAATAAACAATATAACAAAAATAATAATATTTGTTCAATATTAATTTCATTTGTTTTTCAATTCTATTAAGTAAAACAGTCCAATTCTATTAAGTAAAACAGTTTTATTGTTAATGGCAGCTTAACTACAGTCAACCTAGCTGCGGAACCATAGCCCTTTATGATCATTTTATTAAATTTTTTTTCTTGGCAGACCATAGGGCTACGGATTTCACCATATCAAAAATTTGCGGAAATCTTACCAAGAATACGTCGCACCTTTCAACAGTAATTTTCACAACAAAACGCTCTGTGAGAACGGAGTCGTGTGGATAATTCGTTTCCTTACATATTTATCTATCGCTTTCCATATTTACTTACTCATTATTATTAATATCTAACTTATTATCATAACGAATGTCTGCAGACTAACAAATCCCACCCACTTTCGTTCGCCATCTTGAAATAAAATATTTAGTCAACCCACAGTTAAATATTTTACATATATTAACCAGAAATGTAATCTTCTTCTATGATTATTCCAACTGAGGTGAACTCTCATTCAACATATTCAAGTTTTTCAAGTAAACAAACCGAACACGTGTTTTGCTGTTAGAGTCATCTCTCAAAAGTCATGTGACCTCAAAGCGAGAATACCACAAAGACAAGATGGAGGGACTAAGTAGGTGAAATCAGTTAATATCGAAACATTTTTTTATTATAATGAGCTAGAAATGAATAATAATAAGTAAGTAAATATGAAAAGCGATAGATAAATATGTAAGGAAACGAGTTATCCACATGACTCCACTCTCACAAAGCACTTTGTTGTGAAAATTACTGTTGAAAGGTGTGACGTATTCTTGGTAGGAGTTCCGCAAATTTTTGATAGGGTGAAATCCGTAGCCCTATGGTCTGCCAAGAAAAAAAAATTAATAAAAAGACCATAAAGGGCTACGGTTCCGCAGCTACAGTCAGCCCTGATTAGTGACCAGCTCTATTAAGCAATAACTTATACTATTATGTGACAATAATTTTTATTTCCCATCACAGTGCATTTAATTTAACTAAACCTGTATTTAATGACCACCTGTCTTATGTGACTGTATTTCAATATTCCCTTGGAAGGTCACATAGGACTGTACTTGGGAGGAACAACATGACACTGTCAAGACCCCCCCACCAAGCGAGATGAGACATATTCTAGAAATACTTGCTTGAGTATGTCATAGATCAATTTATATGAAGATAAAAATTATGAAATTAGAGGAAAAAAGAGCTTATTAAAAATCTCAAATTGTGTTTGGCTAATAACATGTCCATAAAAAATCAATATACACTGAGCATTGCTATATGATACATGTATGTAGAATGGAGATTTGAACATCTCTCAATGCCTCTGTACACCTTTCGGCTTCACTTCAGTACTATGGTACTTCAGGATGCTACAATTTCCATATCTATAGATATGTACATAGACAACTTATATTATCGGTAATTTTGTCATTTTTCCTTTAATATCGACGAGTGATATTGTAAGTATCAACAAATTGACTCTGATTTTGAAATTATCGGCCAGCATATCATCAAACACATTATGACATCACCAATAAAAACAATAATCACATCTGGTCCTATCTGACTTGCTGCATTGCTTGTGATAATGTCTGTCTCGACCTTCAAAATGGACATTATTCTATATATATAATATATTTTTTTTTATCTCAGATATTTGGTAAGTTAATATAAGTACTATTTATAAAACAGATGTCACAAACAATACATACCTGTGTCGTCAATAGAAACACAGAATATCTGTCATCTGAATGGAATTTCTTCATTCTTTGATCTCGTTCAGACAGGTGTGTAATAGTGCCATCTAGCCTCATAACTTTGTGTCCCTAAAACATATAGTTTTAGATTTACCTACCAATATTTTACATACATGTACATCTGCCGATGTAAGTTAATCTGGTGGGCTGTTTACATTTTTTAAATGATTCTAACAAGAAAATTGATCCTAAATATATTTTGACCTATTTATTTCTTAAATTAGACATTGTTAGTATAAGAAAATGTAGACGATTAAAATAAATTTTGAACTGGATCTGTCAACCAGAATTGAGCTATTTTTTTTTATTCCATCATGGACAATTATTACATGAAAAGTCCATGCACTAATAAAGTAACAGATGAAACAAGGTAAATAAAACCCTAATTTTTTTCTATTGGTTTGTAGAGTATCTATAAGTGTTGTGTTATTAATGCATATAAAAGGGAGACAACTCTTTAGTAAACAAAGCTTAGAACAATCATTCATACCACCTCTATGAGCGAGTGATTGTTATTTAACGCCAACTCAGCAATTGTTAAGCTCAATTATAGCAAGAACAAGTTAATTTTCAATGAGATGATGATGAGGTCTGCTTTGTACTAGACCAAAACACGGATAGACATGTCACCCTACTCGGACATATATCATGATTCTGAGCCAGCCAGTCTTTGCTCTTTCTATTTAATGCTGAGTGCTTAGTAGAGAAGCAACGAATACCAATTTCAGTCTTTGGTTAGACCCAATCGGGCTCGAACCCACGATCTACTGCATTTGAGGAGAGCATACTAACCATTACACCACCGATGCATGTTGTCACCAACACATGTATTTGTTTACATTAGAATATAACGACGAGTATAGAATTTATGTGTGTTCAATAGAGTGGGAAATATTGCAAGAGTAAATGTAGGATTAGTAGTTTTTCATTCAAAGCTTGCATGTTGCACAGTAGTTTTCACCCCACAACCTTCCTAACCCAGTTGTACCTACCCTTCCAGATATCACTTTATCAATGATGTCTAACAACTTCCTTGACTGTGAGAATACTAGAGTTCTATGTCCTTCCTCTTTCAGTTTGTCTAATAATTCTACCAGTACGATCAGTTTACCAGACTCATTAATGAGGGTTTGATCGTCTACATTTTTTATTTGATTTACAGCACTTTGGTAGGCTACCTCAGATTCTAACTGGTCCTCGTCAAGACTTCATAGGAATATGAAAGAAAAAGACAAATGTATGAATGTCTTAAACTGCCTGAACAGCAATATTTTTCTACCATACAAACAATAGAATTATTACATTTGTGTACATAATTAATTTGATTGACAGCACTTTGGTAGGCTACTTCAGATTCTAATTGGTTTTCATCAAGGCTTTATAGCAATAAGAAAAAGATAATGTATGAACGTCATATATTTACTGAACAGCAAAATTCTTCTAGCATATAATCAGGGCTTTCAATATTTTTCAAATCTACCAGTATTTCACTATTTACAGTCGGTAAATTTGATTAAAATTGGAACAATTTTCATGAATATCTTACACAACACTTTAAAATCAGGAGGTACCGAAGGTGGGTAAAAGTACCTGGTACTGCCAATTATTGAAATGTCTATATATAAACAATAGAATTATTATATTTGTGTACATTTTACAAGCTTAGGACATAAATTTTTGCTAGAAACCTCTGCTCAAAATGGATTTCTCTTCACATCTTGTATCGCAGGCCGTCAATGCAATATTGCTCCAAGAAATCTATTCTCACATAACAAATCAACGATATTATACTGATGGTTGCTTTAATACAGATGTGATTCTAGTTGATAATATTCAAAACAAAGTGTGGATGTCTAAAAAAAGAAATGTCTTATTTTACCAAACCTGCACTTGAAGATTCAATCTTCAACAGGGAGAGATGTCTTATTTTACCAAACCTGCACTTGAAGATTCAATCTTCAACAGGGAGAGATGTCTTATTTTACCAAACCTGCACTTGAAGATTCAATCTTCAACAGGGGGAGATGTTTTATTTCACCAAACCTGCACCTGAAGATTCAATCTTCAACAGGAGGAGGAGGGTTGGGATCCCATTAACTAAATCAACACTGCAAAATGTTTGTCTGTGTCAATTCAGGATTTTCATCTACATATGTCATGATCTATTTTGTGTACAATGATTTGATTGGGCAGTACTTGTTTGTTTTGTGTACAATGATTTGATTGGGCAGTACTTGTTTGTTTTGTGTATAATGATTTGATTGGGCAGTACTTGTTTGTTTTGTCAATATCAGTGGAATCGTTGACAAAATGACCATCAATGTTTAATTTTTTTCCCCTGAATTTCATAACTGTTTCTGTCACAATTTGATCAACACCTCAAACAAACAATCATGCATCATACTAATCATACATACCCATGATCATCTAGACCTAGCTGAGCTACAGCCCTAGTAGACAGTAATCTTGGATGATCTGTAGAGGGGAGACTACTCTAATCTACAATCATACATACCCATGATCATCTAGACCTAGCTGAGCTACAGCCCTAGTAGACAGTAATCGTGGATGATCTGTAGAGGGGAGACTACTCTATATATAATCATACATACCCATGATCATCTAGACCTAGCTGAGCTACAGCCCTAGTAGACAGTAATCTTGGATGATCTGTAGAGGGGAGACTACTCTATCTACAATCATACATACCCATGATCATCTAGACCTAGCTGAGCTACAGCCCTAGTAGACAGTAATCGTGGATGATCTGTAGAGGGGAGACTACTCTATATATAATCATACATACCCATGATCATCTAGACCTAGCTGAGCTACAGCCCTAGTAGACAGTAATCTTGGATGATCTGTAGAGGGGAGACTACTCTATATATAATCATACATACCCATGATCATCTAGACCTAGCTGAGCTACAGCCCTAGTAGACAGTAATCGTGGATGATCTGTAGAGGGGAGACTACTCTATCTACAATCATACATACCCATGATCATCTAGACCTAGCTGAGGCCAAAAAAAAATATATGTGTGTTTACGGTCACCCGACCTACCCTAATTTTTGCTAGCGACCCTATGCATTTTTACACAAAATTCGGATAACCATTTTTGTTGTTTAACCAGCAGCAATGTTTTATTTATTCAACTGCTAGATTTTTGTCGAAATTGAGAGCAAAGAAGGTAGAAAAACTGCATAATTCGTCATTTTACCGGAATTTTCGAAAATTAAATACCGGAATCGGATTCCGGAACCGGGAACGACTATTTCCGGTTTTGTCGATAATAAAAAAAAAAAAAAAAAATAATCCCGACCGACCGACCCTAGATTTTTTTGACATGTGACAATAAACACACATATATTTTTTTTTGGCCTGAGCTACAGCCCTAGTAGACAGTAATCTTGGATGATCTGTAGAGGGGAGACTACTCTATCTACACTCATACATACCCACGATCATCTAGACCTAGCTGAGCTACAGCCCTAGTAGACAGTAAGCTTGGATGATCTGTAGAGGGGAGACTACTCTATCTACAATCATATATACCCATGATCATCTAGACCTAGCTGAGCTACAGCCCTAGTAGACAGTAATCTTGAATAATCTATCGAGGGGAGACTACTCTATCTACAATCATACATACCCATGATCATCTAGACCTAGCTGAGCTACAGCCCTAGTAGACAGTAATCTTGGATAATCTATAGAGGGGAGACTACTCTATCTACAATCATACATACCCATGATCATCTAGACCTAACTGAGCTACAGCCCTAGTAGACAGTAATCTAGGATGATCTGTAGAGGGGAGACTACTCTATCTACAATCATACATACCCATGATCATCTAGACCTAACTGAGCTACAGCCCTAGTAGACAGTAATCTAGGATGATCTGTAGAGGGGAGACTACTCTATCTACAATCATACATACCCATGATCATCTAGACCTAACTGAGCTACAGCCCTAGTAGACAGTAATCTTGGATGATCTGTTATCTTCTTTAAGACTGTTAAAGCAACTAAAGGAGATTTCTTCGTCATTAGAAGCTGAAATATATATTTATTAAGTTTTACATATTTCAGTTTTCTCCATGGTTTAAATAATAAATGTTAAGAGAAAACAGAAGGGGTATATGCATAGTGGATATGACAATGTAGATGTGGCAACATGAATAATATTTTTTCAATTTCAGCATTTTCTCTCTTCTAATGAATGTTCAAATTACATCAAAGCATACAATTACAATCAAGTAAGTCTGTTTAAAAGGTCAGTGAAAAGGTGTTATCACAACAAGTTCTATCACAGAATTATACGATATCTACTCTTGCATTCAGAATATAAAAAATTCAAGAGTAATTCTCTCATGCCCTAATATGTATTCATGAATTACCGGCTTGCAAATTAGATATGTGATAAAGTTTGTTAGTGACTTGAGACAGGTCGCTGGTTTTCTCCAGTTTCCTCCACCAGTAAAACAGACCGCTGCGATATAACTGAAATATTGTTGAAAGTGGCATTAAACACCATCAAATAAAAAAACAAATTAGATATTTCCGATATTTGGAATGCAATGGTAGTTATTCTGTTTATTCCATAGATTCTACACTTTTGTGCTAATAAGGCATTTTAAAAAGGAACTAAAATACTTTTGATTGTGATGCCATTGGTACAGTGACCCACATAGGTTATTTCATTGTGTGAAATATCAGATTTTCTTTTACATGGAATTCTCAGTATTTCACAGACATCAGTGTAATAAGAAGAAACATATCTTATAATATACCTCTTTAACAGTATCTAGGGACAGAAAGTCGTGATATATTTTCTGTTGTGTCTGTGTTAGGAACACCCACAATATCAAGTCATTTTTTCTGGTAAGCGATGGCATCCTGGAAAAGATAAAGTTATTATAATACTCTGAGAAAAACCTTCAATTTATGGAAATCATAGGACATTAAGTTCCAATTAAAACCAGAGGCTCTCAAGAGCCTGTATCGTTCACCTGGTTATAAAAAAAACCAATTTGTCCTATGTAAAAACTATGTCCTGCAGTGGTAGTCATCTTGGAATTACGATCAACATAAAAAACACAAAGTTTGTAAAGGACCTTCCAATGATTGATGCACACTTTAGGTTCAATCAGTGCAATAGCTTCAGAGAAGAATATATTTCTTTAATTTCCCCATATGGTCCTGTGTTAATACTATGACCTGTGGTGGCAGCCATCTTGGATTTCCGATCGGCATAAAAAACAGAGGACCTTCCAATGATCATTCCTGGGCAGTTTGGTTTCAACTGTCCAAGTGGTTTCAGAGAAGAAGCGTTTTGAAACATTTTTCCCATAGGGTCCAATGTTAAACTAAGTCCTGCTGTAGCCGCCATTTTGAATTTCATATCAGAACAAAAAACGTAAAGTTTGTAGAGGACCATCCAATGAACATTCATGTACAGTTTGGCTTTAATCATATTTGTAGTTTCTGAGAAGAAGGCATTTGAACATTTTCCCATAGGGTCCAATGTTAATCTATGTCCTGCGGTGGTGGCGATCTTGGATTTCCGATCAGCATAAAAAAACACACCTTGTAGAGGACCTTCCAATGATCATTCCTGGGCAGTTTGGTTTCAATTATCCAAGTGGTTTCAGAGAAGAAGCGTTTTGAAACATTTTTCCCATAGGGTCCAATGTTAAACTAAGTCCTGCCGTAGCCGCCATTTTGAATTTCATATCGGAACAAAAAACGTACAGTTTGTAGAGGACCATCCAATGAACATTCATGTACAGTTTGGCTTTAATCATATTTGTAGTTTCTGAGAAGAAGGCATTTGAACATTTTCCCATAGGGTCCAATGTTAATCTATGTCCTGCGATGGCAGCCATCTTGGATTTCCGATCGGCATAAAAAACATTAACTTGGTAAAGGACATTCCAATGATCATTCATTTACAGTTTGGGTTCAGTCAGTTCATTAGTTTCAGAGAAGAAGATCTTTGAAATTTCAGCCAATCAGAGCATATTATTGACCCTGGCAGCCATATTGAATATACGACAGGAACGAAAAACAGTAACTTTGTAGAGGACCATCCAAGGAACATTCCTCCTAAGTTTGGTTCCAAT
Source organism: Bathymodiolus brooksi (assembly GCA_963680875.1). Classification (NCBI taxonomy): domain Eukaryota; kingdom Metazoa; phylum Mollusca; class Bivalvia; order Mytilida; family Modiolidae; genus Bathymodiolus; species Bathymodiolus brooksi. Next base: position 47,995,996 of record OY804580.1, on the reverse strand, counting down.
CGGCCCAGTGGTTTCGGAGAAGAAGCTTGAAATGTGAAAAGTTTAGAGACGACAGACGATGGACGCCAAGTGATGGCAATAGTTCACGTGGACCTTTGGTCCACGTGAACTAATAATTGATCACTATAGTTTACAAAATGGAGCAGATAGCAGACAATAATACAATACAGCCATTACAGGAGACCTCATTATATCAAACTAGGACAAGTAGTTCCCAGATAAAACTCAACAACAAAATTTGGTTCCTTAGAAACTTAATTCTTTATTTACTTAATAAGGATAACATAGTCAAAAGATACTACTAGATCTCCTCATTCCTTACTAGTACATGCAGCTTTCAAATTTATCCTGGATAATTCAATTACTTGCATATCCCGTAGAAAATGATTGGTCTTTTCCATTTTGACACAAGGTTTGACTGTATATAATACATGTATAAGCTTTTTACAATAAATATAACAAAGCAGACATCCTCATACATTTGCAAATAGAAAAAACTATGCAATCTCAATATTACCAGGTCTCACCAAACTAGGCAATGTGGGCCACATTTTCGTACTGGTTTCAATGAAATCACCATATTTACTCCCTAAAGGGTAAAATTTAACTCTGCCAGTTTGTAGAAATCAGTCTTTTTCACCAAAAATAGTTTTTTTTGTATATATTCACAAATACAGATTTCCCATGTTATTGAAATTTTATCTATATTCAATATTTCATTCCATGCTTGTTAACTGCATCTTTTCCGAGATCATTTATATGTTTGGTTTTGCAAATGCAAAGGCACATGCAATAGTGAAGAAATAAACACTTAAAATCCCTCAATTAGCCCTTTAGTTCTTGGAAAGAGAAATCAAACCGTCCTATTTTTACCAAGTATGGTGAGCCCTGTATAACTAATATACAAGGGCTGTCCGTAGTTCGTGGACAATCTCTGTAATTTTATTTAATTTGTTGAAAAAAAAAAGAAATTGCAATTTTCATTAATAGTAGAGTTTAATCGATAAGTGAACAAAATTTTGTAAATAAAAATGAACTACAAGTATGAATTTTTCTCGATCTTATACATAAGCATACTCACACCCGGAGCACAGTGGTAAAAGTTTTTGACGTTAAGCGACGTCAAACGCTCAAACCAATCTAACTTTTTTCGACGTAGTCACCTTTAAGTTCCACACATTTCTTGTGTCGTCTTACCCAGTCATCAAAAATTTGCACAAACTGATCAGTTTTCATGTGAAATATTACATTCATCACGGCTTGTCTAAATTCACTTAAATTGTCAAACCTCATTCCCTGTAAGAAGGATTTGATGTAGGGGAAAACTGCAAAGTCCATTGGTGCTAAGTCCGGGCTGTACGGTGGATGTTTTAAACACTGAAATTCAAGTAAATCTATTTTTGACCAAGGAGAGTCGACATTTTCCCATTGACTTGATTGTTGCTTTGTTTCCGGGTCATAGCAGTGAAACCATGTTTCATCTGTGGTTATTATTCTATCCAGAAATCCAATTCCGCTCTGGCTAAACTTTCCAAGAAATTGTCTTGATGCCTCAGTTCTGTTTGTCATATTTTTTTCTGATAACATTCTGGGTACCCATCGCGCACAAATGCGATTCATATGTAGTTCTTGAACTAAAATTTCATGTACCGTTGTCTTTGATATAACGCACTTGTTCGCAACTTCACGCACAGTTAAACGTCTGTCACCGTCAATAACGTCACGTACTACATCTGAAGTCTTAAAAGACGGTCTCCCCTCGCGCTTATCGTCCATTAAACTACCTCTACCGTCAGAAAATCTCTTATGCCACTTAAACACTAACGAGCGACTAACATTGGAATGTGTTACTGACTGTTTGATGAATTTATGCGTTTCAGTTGGCGTTTTTCCAATGTCGACACAAAATTTTATAACGGCCCTCTGCTACACCTTATTTGAAAACGTATTTTTTTCCAATGAAGAAGGTTTGAAAACTAGACTCCGCAGCCATCTGAGAGTACTTCCTATTCAAATTTTACAGATGTGACGTCGAGAGCACTATCAACGTCACAGCACAAGTTTCATTCAAATTTGTGCGATAAAATGAAAAAAAAATCATGGCCAACCACAAGTAACTACATAGAAGTTACACGTAATTTATACTGTGCTCCAGGTGCCCCATGGCAGACATTACAAAATCGATTTAATTAAGTTAGAAAATTAAAATCTGATACCGATTTTTTATATCTAACTTCGCATTTAATTAAGGAATACAGGTATCACTAAATAAATTGAAAAACACGTTGTTTTTTTAGGAAAATTGGGACCTGTCCACGAACTTTACGGACAGCCCTCGTATATAAACTAAAAATAATATACTACATATAACACATCAAATACAACAGTAGATATTACCTGTGCTTGTATCTTAAACTAGAGAAAACAAAAATATTCTTAATTTTTCCCTCAGTTTCATTTAAAAAACATTAAAATTAAATAATTTAAGTTCCGAATTCTGAGTTTGTACACTAAATCTATAAATCATTTTATAAACTGATTACATACAGTAGAAAACTAATGCTCGCCTAAAAATTTGACCCGGTGACCTTGACCTTTGACCTTGAAAATCAATAGGGTTCCAGATTTTCTTAAGGACTAAGTATGTACCAAGTTTAGTCAAATCCATTGAAGGATGTTGATTCTAGAGTGTTCACAAGGATGCTACGGAAGGACGGACGGTAGCGTTTCTATATCCCTTCGCAACTTTGTTGGCGAGGGGATAATAAAGACTCAATAAATCATCTTAAACTTAATGTATTATCATTTACACACATACAATTTTTTTTGTAAAAGAAAAAGAATGATTCTATTATCTGTCACCATGATATAGCTGAAATATTGCTGAAAGTGGTGTTAAACACCAAAAATCAAATCATCTATTATCTGAATAAAATCAACAACTAGTGGAATGTACCAGGGTACATCAAGAGAAGCTTGGACTCTTGATTAGAATGGTAACAAGTAAGAATTTAGAATAAATAAAATTATTATGTTGTTAAAAAAAAAAAAATAGGATATTTTGCCTTTTTCAGAATCTTTTGCTTCAAGCCTGTTCTAAAAAGCTTCATTTGCATAAAAAAAAGAATTTCAGATGCACAATGACCAAATATATGATCTTCGTAATACTTTTGCATAATAGAATATAGTTCTAATACATTTTGGTGCCTTTTGATTGGACAAGAGCACTGTCACCTGTTTGATTTCAATCTGTTCATAACTCGATGAACTTTTGTGTGTCGAAACTATTTTTTTTTGTAATCAGTGTAATGAATATGGCGGCCACTGACAGGAAATTACAAGAGTGTCTGATTTAAAGCAAGACTGAAATCAGTTTAATAATCAAAATGAAAAATTTGTTTGTTATATTTTGATTGAAGAATTATATGTATTGAACTGTTCTATTCAGGAGTTCATGCATGTGCAAATGGTGCAGATGCATGAACTCCTGAAAAGAACCGCTTAATCCTATAATAAACTAATCATTGACATGATACACTTACTTTCCAACACCTTCATCTTCTGATTTAACTTTTATACCACTTTTTGTCTCGGTTACTTCTGCTTTGGTTCTTCTCAAGAAATAAGGAGCCATTATCTTCTTCAGACTTTCTGCCATTTCTTGTCCTAGTTTTCTCTCCCCTACTGTGGCATCCCTTTCTCTGGCCTGTTGGAAATATAGGGTTAAATAGTCATTGTCAATAATGATAAGTAACAACAACAATATGAGCCACGTCCATGTTACACCTCAAACCTATAAAGAGGGGCCGTCGTGGTCATGATTGTATGGTAGTTGGATTTACAACTACCTGTGCAATCAGTGCCTATCACCACTAAAGTTGTGAGTTTGGACCTTGTGATAAAGTTTGTCAGTGACTTGTGGCAGATCGGTGGTCTTCTCTGGTTACCTCTACCAATAAAACTGACTGCCACAATATAACTGAAATATTGTTGAAAGTGGCATTAAACACCATAAATCTCTCTCTTAATAATGATAAGTAAAAACAATAATATGAGCCACACTCCTGTCATACCTCAAACCTATGAAGACAAAAATGACAAGCCAATGGAAATCTACGTAGGTACAGACATGGAATAGGCACAAATATGTGGTTTGGTAAAACCAGTTAATGAGATCCCAACCCACTCTTCTTGATATCAAAATCTCCAATGATCAAAACAGATAAGAACAAACAATAAAATAACCTGCACAGATTCTCCTTCACTCAAAAAACACCATAGAAATAACAACAAAATAAACATGGACACAGAATAAAGTAAGATCAATGAATGTTCTTCATTTTCTGGCTTGTTCAACAGTTAGACAAGTACTGTATCAATATAATACACCAATTATTAAGAATTGTTGTGAATGTATTGGGTGTTTGTTAGATTTGGTTTATGGTGTTTAACGCCACTTTCAACAATATTTCAATTATATCTTGGCGGTAAGTTTTATATCCAACTACCATATAATCACAACCACGACGGCCCCTCGAGTTATTTATTAAATGTACAAGGTCAAAATATACATGCAGATATATTGTAATGTATAGCAGTTTAATATTCCATGGAAAATGTAACATAAAGTTAACTACAAATGTAACTAGAGGCTCAGCCCACTGAGTCTGTATCGCTCACCTGACAATAGAATGATACTGAAGCAAATTTCAAAGGGAGATAATCATTACCTTTTAAAAAACAGCAGCCATCTTGAATGGAGGGTGGGGCTGTCGGACACAATTTTGAAAGGGACACACCCAGGGACCATCTATGCCAAGTTTGGCTCCATTTGGCCAAGCTGTTTCAGAGGAGAAGATTTTTTTAACATTAGCCAATCAGAAAAAAGAATTAATCTTGGCAGCCATGTTTGTAGGCCGAATGGAACCAAATGAAGAAGCTTTATAGAGGATCTTACATAGATGCTTCCTGCCAAGTTTGGCTCCATTTTGCCAAGCAGTTTCAGAGGAGAAGATTTTTTTAAACAGTACTCAGTAGTCAATCAGAAACAAGAATTGCCCTTGGCGGCCATATTTGTTGGTGGAACGGAACGAAATGGAGAAACTTTATAGAGGACCTTACTGCCAAGTTTGGTTCCATTTGGCCAAGTTGTTTCAGAGGAGAAGATTAAAATATAAAAAGTTAACGGACGGACGACGGACGCCAAGTGATGGCAATACCTCACATGGCCCTTTGGGTCAGGTGAGCTAAAAAATGATGAAAAAAGGGCAATAACTCCTAGACGGGTAATCAGATTTACTTCAAAATCTTGACAAGCTAAACATGTTTTCAGTTTATATTCAACATCTATCTCTTATAGTTTTTGAAATAAAGGATGAAAAGTATTAACATTTTTAAAATTTGATGACAAAAGGGCAATAACTTCAAGATGGGTAATCAGATTTACTTTAAAATTGCAGGGTAGGTAGATCTTAATATGCTGCACATTTTTGCAATTTAAACTACACCTTTATCTCTAATAGTTTTTGAAATATCAGACAAAAATGTTTAAATTAAAAAAAATAAAATAAAAAAGGGCAATAACTCCTAGACGGGTAATCAGATTTACTTCAAAATTGCAGGGCATGTAGATCTTGACATGCTGCACATGTTTGCTGTTTAAACTTAACATCTATCTCTTATAGTTTTCTAAATAAAAAACGAAAAGTATTAAAATTTTGAAAATTTGATGAAAAAAAGGGCAACAACTCCAAGATAGGTAATCAGATTTTCTTCAAAATTTCAGGGTAGTTAGATCTTGCTGTGCTGATCATTTTGACCTGTGTCAGATTTCTGATATTATTAACGGTTTTTGAGTTATTACCAAAAATGTGTAATTTTACCATATGTTCTATTTTTAGTAACAGTGGCCATGTTTGTTGGCCGAATGGAACTAAATGAAGAAGTTTTATAGAGGATCTTACATAGATGCTTCCTGCCAAGTTTGGCTCCATTTGGCCAAACAGTTTCAGAGGAGAAGATTTTTTTAACATTAGCCAATCAGAAACAAGAATTGCCCTTGGCGGCCATATTTGTTGGCAGAATGGGACGAAATAAAGAAACTTTATAGAGGACCTTATATAGATGCTTTCTGCCAAGTTTGGTTCCATTTGGTCCAGTTGTTTCAGAGGAGTAGATTAAAATATGAAAAGTTAACGGACGGACGACGGATGGACGACGGACGCCAAGTGATGGCAATACCTCACATGACCCTTTGGGTCAGGTGAGCTAAAACAAAATTGCATGATATTTGAACTAGTACAATATCACTTCCAATCATGAGGTCATCAACAGGTTAAAATGGTGCTCTCATTATTTTAACAGTCCTGTTATACAATTATGTTTATTTGTATGATGGATAATGTCCCTCACAAAATATTAATTGGACTCACAAGCTCCTGTAATATAATATTCAGCTTGGGACAATATTCATCAATATTTAATGTGAGTATCGATCTGTGAACCCAACAAATTAGTGATGTCAGGCTTTTGGTCAGCAAAGTCAACTACCTTAAAACCACTCGCCCACCCATGCTCCTAGGATGTTTGCACAGTTTCTGTCTTTGTAAGATTAAACATGTTCAAACTAGTATATCTTACCCTAGTAATAGGATTTTCATACTCCATTTTAAATGTTCTGGCTGTTCCTAATAGTGCCCCCTGATGTACAAAGTCAAATAATGACCATAGTTCCTGCAAATATATAACAATCACTTCATATGTAGAAAATTGTTTTGTATCAATGCTATTTTTCTGTATTTAGTGCTAATGCACTGACAATAACATGGTTTATTTGATATCTATGTTATTTTTTTTTACCGCCACGATATAACTGAAATATTATTGAAAGTGGCATTTAACACCATAAAACCAAACTAAACCAATCTGTTTTTTATTACTATCAATGGGTCGATGCTTCTTTTGGTAGACTATTAGTCCCTCAGACACATTATCCTGATTCCACACATCTTTGCTCTTTCTCCTTTTAAGTGAGTGAGTGATTGTCGTTTAACGCCAATTCAGCAATTTTTCAGCTATATCATGGCCAGAACAAGTTAATTTTCAATGAGATGATGATGAGGTTCGCTTTGTTCTAGACCAACACACTGAGTTGGATTTTAATAGTGCTAGCTCACTGAAACAATAGCCCACGGGTAGACATGTTGCTCCACTGGGACACATTATTCTGATTCTGAGTCAACCAGTCTTTGCCCTTTCTCCTTAATACAGCGTGCTTAGCGGGGAAGCAACAAATACAATTTTATAGTCTTTGGTTTGACTTGATCTGGGCTCAAACCCACCATCTACCCCACTCAAGGCTAGCACGCTAACCATTACACCACTGATGCGGTTGCAATATTTTTTTAAATCAGTATGTATTGATATTTATTGGGTATTGCATTGGTTATTTTTAACTCTCAGTAACTTTCTAGGTAACATTTTTTTTAACAGACAAAACGATTTGTCTAGGTAAAAATATGCATTGCTCCAAACATTAATGATGGATGAAGTTTGACTAAAGATGAACAAAGTAGGGTATAAATTAATACTCTAATACAATTTTTATGCTTTGTAGATTTTGATTGTCTACAGTTAAACAAAAATTTAACAATCTACTTATCATATCTAAATGTTCCAATTTGGACAAGTCATCATATCAAATTATTTAAATCTAACATGCTGATAAGAAAATCACTATTGACTATTCTGTTTAAGCCCTTTGGTTTTCTAGCTCCAAAAGATTTTAAAATGATTTGGCTTTCAAATATTATGGCATTGAGCGTACTTGATGAAGGTTATTCCAGATATGCCTTGTCAGGACTAAATTTGATATCTATGTTTTTATTTAATGAGATTGCTTCCTCTTTTGAAGCACAAAAATAGTGGAAAAACATCCCATTCTTACTTTTAAATCTGGTGTGAAATATAGGACATCATGTCGTTACTATGACACTGATGAGTTGAAGCCGTCAAATGCATTTCATAGAATTTAAGTATACATGTATGTCAATTTTATATCAATTAAATAGCTAAATCAAAACCACTGTTTTTGGTATGACATTAGAATGGAGATAACTGTATTGTATTTTAAGCTTTACTGTCGTCAATGTTTTACCATCACAAATATCCAATCACGCAGCTCTAATATTCGTCGCTAAACTAAATTTGCAACACTAAAATCAGTGATGGATGACAGTAAAGCTTAACATACAATACAGTTATCTCCTAATCATAGTTGTACAGATAATAAATCCTTGTGAAGAAAATGACCAATGTTATGAACCAATAGGTTACAGTTTTGTGTGTTTAAACATGACACAAGAAGTAGTTAAAGGGGCATAACTCACCTTGAGATTATTCTGTATTGGGGTTCCTGTGAGGATAATTCTATTTCTGGCTGGTACAGCATGGACACCTTTAGTAGTCTTGGTAGGGTTCTTAATCTTATGTCCCTCATCTAATATCATATAGTCCTAAAACAAACAAAAAAACTTGTTAGAATAACCAACCATGAAATTATCAAATGTAGTAATTTTATAATCACTTAATGTATTTTTACAGAAAATTTGATTGGTTGACAACATACGTAAACTACAATACAGTAGATTTAGACATTTCCAATAATTCAAAATTAAAATGATCAGATATTGCTACATTACTGTAATGAATTTTGAGCTTTGACGAAAATGCTAAAAACAAATTAGTCACATAATTCCATTTCAGTAGTTTCAGTAATACATTACCAGTAAAGAAGAAATTGGGACAGTAAAATTTGTGATTGATGTGAGGTAATAAAATTCAGTTTTGAATTCCCTTATTCTTGAAAGCAGTAAATTGGTTTGGGATATGGGCTAAAGCCATTTTCAACAATATTTCAACTACAGACAGTTTTATTGGTGGAGGTAACAGGAATATCCAGAGAAATACACTGACTTGTCACTGTCACTGACAATTCAGTTTCAAATTCTGAGGTTGAGGTCATTGGCACTATTTTATAGAACTATTATTATATTATATGACAACTTCTGTGTCACGCCGATTAAATATTTTATGCATAATGTTCAAGATTATAGTTTTCTTTATGAAAACGCTGCTCACCCCACTTCTGTGTCAACTGTTTGCCTGGTTATATGTGAGGGTCTGCATTTACTCATATGTGGAAAACGCTTGCATGACCAAATCATTTCACCAAGAGGAGTTAGGGTTATGGTGTTCAACGCCACTTTCAACAATATTTCAGTTATGTCGTGGCGGTCAGTTTTATTGGTGGAGGAAACCGGAGTACCCGAAGAAAACCACTGACCTGCCGCAGGTCACTGACAAACTTTATCACATAAAGTTTCATCGAATACATCTCGTCTGAGTGGGATTCGAACTCACAACATTAGTGGTAATATGCACTGATTGCCTTGGAACCCTACCGTACAATCACGACCACATCTGGCCTCTTTCATAGGTTTGATCTATCAAACTTTTTTGATCCCACCACTTTTAATTGAAGTTACTGTACCAAGCTAAAAAAGTGAGTGGTCATGTGTCTGTGTGTAAGGGTATATGGTGATGTGTTTGTGTGTATAGGTATAGCTATGATTTTAGAAGTGTTCTGACAGTGCTATGTTTTTATATGGTGATGTGTTTGTGTGTAAAGCTATGATTTTAGAACTGTTCTGACAGTGCTGTGTTTTTATATGGTGATGTGTTTGTGTGTAAAGCTATGATTTTAGAAGTGTTCTGACAGTGCTATGTTTTTATATGGTGATGTGTTTGTGTGTAAAGCTATGATTTTAGAAGTGTTCTGACAGTGCTGTGTTTTTATATGGTGATGTGTTTGTGTGTAAAGCTATGATTTTAGAACTGTTCTGACAGTGCTGTGTTTTTATATGGTGATGTGTTTGTGTGTAAAGCTATGATTTTAGAACTGTTCTGACAATGCTGTGTTTTTATATGGTGATGTGTTTGTGTGTAAAGCTATGATTTTAGAACTGTTCTGACAGTGCTGTGTTTTTATATGGTGATGTGTTTGTGTGTAAAGCTATGATTTTAGAACTGTTCTGACAGTGCTGTGTTTTTATATGGTGATGTGTTTGTGTGTAAAGCTATGATTTTAGAACTGTTCTGACAGTGCTGTGTTTTTATATGGTGATGTGTTTGTGTGTAAAGCTATGATTTTAGAACTGTTCTGACAGTGCTGTGTTTTTATATGGTGATGTGTTTGTGTGTAAAGCTATGATTTTAGAAGTGTTCTGACAGTGCTGTGTTTTTATATGGTGATGTGTTTGTGTGTAAAGCTATGATTTTAGAACTGTTCTGACAGTGCTGTGTTTTTATATGGTGATGTGTTTGTGTGTAAAGCTATGATTTTAGAACTGTTCTGACAGTGCTGTGTTTTTATATGGTGATGTGTTTGTGTGTAAAGCTATGATTTTAGAACTGTTCTGACAGTGCTGTGTTTTTATATGGTGATGTGTTTGTGTGTAAAGCTATGATTTTAGAACTGTTCTGACAGTGCTGTGTTTTTATATGGTGATGTGTTTGTGTGTAAAGCTATGATTTTAGAACTGTTCTGACAGTGCTGTGTTTTTATATGGTGATGTGTTTGTGTGTAAAGCTATGATTTTAGAACTGTTCTGACAGTGCTGTGTTTTTATATGGTGATGTGTTTGTGTGTAAAGCTATGATTTTAGAAGTGTTCTGACAGTGCTGTGTTTTTATATGGTGATGTGTTTGTGTGTAAAGCTATGATTTTAGAACTGTTCTGACAGTGCTGTGTTTTTATATGGTGATGTGTTTGTGTGTAAAGCTATGATTTTAGAAGTGTTCTGACAGTGCTGTGTTTTTATATGGTGATGTGTTTGTGTGTAAAGCTATGATTTTAGAACTGTTCTGACAGTGCTGTGTTTTTTTGTTCATTATTTTATTACCAATAAAGTTCAATGATTTCATATCACTTTCCAATCAGTTTATCACTAAATAATTAAACAATCATGAGAGAAATAAAATGACAATTACATGCATAACCCATACCATGGTCATTGGTACCGATAGGACTTATTGATGCATTTCATGATGTAGTAACACTGTTCATCTATCGGTTAACACAAATCAAATAAATTAATGAAATACTTCTCTCAGAATGGTAACCTTTTATTCTATATTACATATGGGACCAGTACACCTAACATCAGTCTTTGCCTTAATGTTTTTCACCTACTTGCCCGAAAGCCAAATTTAGAAAAAAAAAAAAAAAAAATATTCAAACAAATTCTTTCTTAATTTTCACTTGTTCGAATCCAGTTTTACTTGTCCCAGGCTTCCGGCAAGTGGGTAAGTGTGAAGACTGCCTAACATACTAGTAAATGAGAATTTTTCGGTTAAACACCAAAAAATAGAAACTCCCTCCATTAGAAAATCTGTCAATCTGAGAGTTAATTCATTTAAATTCCACTTGGTTTATCTTACCAAGGCAACTTTCAAACAAAACAATCACAATCTGCTTACCCATATAAATTCTCTGCCATCTTGTTTTCCAAGTAAATCCCAACTAGTGACGACAAGTCCGTATGATGTCAATATGACACCTCCACGTCTCTGTACCTTACTTAAAACTCGTTCTTTCTCCTTTTTACTACTCCCATGGTAAGCTGTCACTCTTATCCCTGGAGCCCTAATAATAATAATACAAAAGTCATTCTACAAGTTCAATGTACAAGAATTTAAAGACTTCATATTCCAGTTTTACTATAAATGAAATCAAAATGGATAACACCAAATTAAAGGTTATTTGAAATCTACCCCCCATTAACATAATTAATACATACATGTAGTTTCCAGGGTCCACTGAGAAGGTATAATAATAAATATAATAAATATTATTTATAGTATAACTACTCTTTCATTCTCAATATCTAAAATAAATAACAAGCAACAGAACAACGCAGGAATTCACGAATGTGAGTTAGCGAATGAATGAATTCCAGTCATTGTTCGGTTATCAGACTGGCCGCGATACAAATGATAATGTCTGTCTGGACCTTCAAAACTGCCGTTATTCAATATATATAAAACATTCATTTCAATACTAATACAGGTTACTAGTATATGACTGAAAGCCATGCAACATTAAATGTACAATCAATAGTTGTGTCAAGTTTGAAGGGAGTGGTAATTTTACTTCAAAATAGCAGAGTATTTGATTTATCTGGGATAAATGAAGTTTTAAAAGCTACTACATTATCAACAGACCAAATATTTACATTGAAGTAACCAAGGTAACAACTTATCAGTTAGAGAAAACAAGATTGTACAGTAGCTCCCCTCCTATAAGGCCACACCTTCTGTACTTACAAAAGTGGCCTTAAAAGAGGGGTGGTTTCTCTTGAAGGAGACAATTAGTAGTAAACCCTAACATACCTATGCGGTCACCTCTATTAAATCTGTCACCTGTATTAAAAGATCACCAATTTCTTGTTCTGTCATAGAAAATTTCATATGAATTGAACCTTTTTTAAGAGGTCACCTGTCTTATAAGGCCACTTTTTCTTTGATCCATAGTGACTTCTTAATACAGGTTTAGTGATTGGGAAATTCACGCACCATGCGCAATTTGCGCATTTGCAATTGAAATGGTGCATTAAATTGACTGTCTGACCTGTTTTCTTATCGCAAGTCTTAGTCTTACTCCTACAGATGTTTTCTCCAATCATGGAGCACTACCAAAAGTTTTTCATTTGGAACTTTTCCACTAACGGGAATTACTAATTACCTAAAAACCGCAACTGCCGTATATACCAAAATTACATAATTTATTGTTTATAAAAATTCCTGAAAATTGGTTAATTTTACAGTTAAAATATTTGAAAGGAGTTTTTATGAAATAATTTATAAAGTTAATAATTATTTTTGCAGTATTTGCCCCGTGAAAAACGAATTTAGTAGCATTCATTTCCCCTTTAATTTTATTGTGTTTTTACGGTATTTAGTAGACTTAAATTATCGGCGATGATGACCTGAAAAATGCCACTGTAGAAGCAAAGATTACTAAATCTGCTATCACCTGTATTACCAATTAATTATCATTATCAACCCATAAACTTCTGATTACTGTCAACATGTCTAATGAAAATTCACTACAATTTGACAGTTTTCTTAGTGTATGTATGATGGTAACAGCATACAGCTTTGTACAACACAATGTGACTCATGACTATTCAGTATTGACATCTATTATGAAGTTTAACTGAAAGCAGACTAAAACACACTCAGAAAAACAAAATGAAGTGCTAGAACTTGAAATCACACTTTTTTCAACGAAAAATGCATGTAAAGAATGGCCCATTGGGTTTATGATATGGCCCATTGAAATTTTGAGGAAGGGGCCATGGGCCCATTTAGTAAAAATCTTTCCCTATCACTGCAGGTTTTACTATTTTCTTCTATCAGTGAATCTGAAAACTGGCCTGATAAGAGGGGTGATCTTTGAAGGAGGGGGCCTTATAATAGGGGGACTACTGTCTTACCATTTTTGAAATTCTTTTTCCCAGTTGATAATGAGGGACACTGGCATGACAATTATTGCAGCATGTACTTTGTCCATATCAAATAATCCTGATAGGAAGGAAATAATCTGAATAGTTTTCCCTAATCTACAAAAGAACACCAGAATCATAGACTTAAAATATAGTAGAAATAATCTAGTCTTCCTTAATCTGCAAAAGACCACCGGAATCATAGACTTAAAATATATGTTTGTTTGTTTGATGGCGGTTAACGCCACTTTGAACAATATTTCAGTTATATCATGGTGGTCAGTTTTATTGATGGAGGAAACCATAGGACCCAGAGAAACCACTGACCTGTCGCAGGTCACTGACAAACTTTATCACATAATGTTGTACACCTCACCCTGCAGGGGTTGAAAATTCCTCAAGTCCGACACCCGGCACTAGAAAATCAAAACTTCGGGCTTGCCGTTTTTCCATGGAAAAAAGCCCATCGGGCATGCCTTTAATAAAATAAAAACTCCACTTTTTTCTAAACGTCTTGTTTTCAATTCAAATCACATGGAAGTTTTTGTCAATCGTTTCCTTTCACTGTAAATAAGTACTAAAAGGCTATTTTAAGAACGGTAATACACATCCTGGACAGATCGATATTCCTAATGAATATTAATGAGTTCCGAATCACCTATGCGCTTCCCACATACCTATGTAAAGTCAAACGTCGGAATAACATTGATCAATTGTATGTTATGTTGACAACTTTTGAGAAAAATGTCGTTGCTTAATTTTAATTTGAGTCAAAAAAGCGGAAAAACGGAAAGCGAACGACGAGCCAACTAATCCTGAAACTCCCAGAAATAAAGATCTTAAGTATGAAAGGGAGAAACGAACGAGAACATTTCAAAACTCATGGATAGATAAATTTCCTTGGGTCGTCTTTGACGAGAATGCTCAGGAAATGTACTGCAAGTACTGTAGAAAATTTCCACACTTGTCAGATAGGAAAGATGCCCTTACTCGGGGAACTAAAAATTTACACATTGATGGACTTAAGTTACACGATAAACACCAGGAGTACTTGGTCGGTCAAAAGCCCACTAGGGCTTGTGTTGTATTGTTATTTAAATATGCCGACTATAAATAAAACTTATCTTATCTTGCTATGTGTCAAGCATTGGTTTAAGGAACTTGATGATCCCTAGGCAGCTGCCGGCCCTTCACAGGCCTTTGCTGACACCCCAATAGGCCAGTCATTATTGAAATTAGATGAGTCAGAGAAAACGTCTTGAAAGTTTGTTTAATACTGCCTACAGTGTTGTCAAAGCTGGAAAACCATTTTCAGATTATGAATTGATATGTGAAATACAACTTAAAAATGGACTTGACCTGGGTGAAAACTATAGAAATATTAATGGTTGTAAAATTTTGCTGCATCAATTGCACAAACTTTAATTGACAAGCAAGTAAAATTTCAAATTTTATCCTACAAATTGGGACTTGGCAAATCACTGACCGGTTTAAAAAGCCCTGGGCTTGGGCCTGCCCAAAAAATCGTTCAACCCCTGCCCTGATCGAGATTCTAACTCACAACATCAGTGGTGATAGGCACTGATTGCATACGATCACGGCAATGACGGCCCCTGACTTAAAATATAATATACACATTATCACAAAAAACAAAAAGACATGTCCATCTAAAGAATAAACATCCAACAATCTCATGAAATGTTGTTGTTTACTTATTTTCTACATTTTTGCATAAAAATAAACAAAACAGTATGAGGTAGGTATCCACTGTGGGATAGTAACAGACTGTAAAGCCAGGGGTTTGTTCACATTAACTTTTTTAAATAACTAAAGTTCCTTTGCAATTCATAATATTTAGGATTCCAACAAGGACAATCTAATTAAAACCACACCACTCACTTGCCCTCCTTTACAGATATGTCGTGGTGTGGGAGACTCATAAAATTGTCCACGCCACAAATATTAATAAAGGGGAGCAAGTAAGAGATATGGAGAGTTAGGTAGGGAAGAAAAATAGTCTTAAATGTAGTGCGACAATTCTTTTTCAATGTGTACAAATGTAGTCTTTAACATGCACCGTGTTTGGTACTCTCTAAACACGGCACTCACAACGGTGCAAAGTCAGGCTTTATAATAATCTGATAACCTCTGAGGATAAATTCCTGGGAACCGTCACCAGTACTCAGATCATCAATAGATAATGGACTGCTGATAAAAATCAATAAAATAGCTACATATCATACCCCATATCATCACCAAGAATTCCACCCTTCCTTTTTCTGTGTAAACCCCACATCCATAAAACAGCCTCTTTCTGGTGGTCATACAACTTGTTGTATAATTCTTTGTACATGAAATATCCATTCCCAACATGCACCATTCCATTTTCATCTTCCTCAACTTCATCGTCATCACCATGCTCTTTCAAATATTTCTGAAATAAAATAATCATACTTCTTATACAATGTACAACAAAAATATTATAATACCCATACTTTGTAATGTTAGAAATTATTGGAAAATATAATGTACATCATTAAAAATAAAATATCATATTTTCCCCTGGTCAGTGTTTAACCTCATCATTTTTCACTAATTTGGGATGTTTTATTAATTAGAGATTCTCGTCTCTAAAGATCAGATATTCTAAATAAATATATTTCAAAGCAAACAACTATATATTCCTTAAAATCTAAAATAGCTTGATACTGGTAATTCATATTTGTGTAAAGATAACAATAAATATATTTTGACACATGTATTTTTGGGGGGAAAATGACCTGCCTCAGGTGTACAAATATGCATGTCTTATTATCAAAGGGACAATAAATACATTATTTTGAACTCTGTTGTGAGATCAATTTAAAATGTCCCAACTCTGTATCATTTATATTGCAAAAACCTCTTTTGAGAAACCACCTGTCTTGAGAGGACACATGTTGTTGGCAGAAATGGTTGTCTCTCAAGGCAGGTTTTACTGTAAAGTAGTCTTTACTGGCTTGCTCTAATTAATCTGACTTTCAATTTTTTAAGTGTTAAATTAGAAAAAAAAAATTGTTTTTTTTCCTTTAAATATCTGTCAGAAAAAGGCTAACTTGTAAAATATTGTTTTTTTTAAATTGGGTAATGGCACTAAAATGATACATACATGTAATCAACAAGTTTTATCCGTTAAGTAAAGAACAGGAAAGGTCTAACAGATCATAGATGGTAATTCCAGACAAATGTGATGCCAGAGTGAAATTGTATCTTTAATAAGCCAATCAAATTTTACATTAAATTGGTCTTGTTCTTCCTTTATTGAAAAGAGACATATCTATAAGTCTAATCCAAACTATAAATTTTGAGGTAAAATGTAAAATTAAATAACCAACTGTATAACGACACATGTTACATTTGATTTTATTCTCACCTCCATCTTTTTAATTTTGTTGGCTAATTTATCACTGTGATAGATTTGTAAGGCTTCCTTGTTCATCTTAAGGGCTTCTCTAACTTGTCCATCACTGATAAGTTTTTTCGCCTGTGTCACAAGCTTGTTAAATTTCTCCTGGTCATCCTGTATGTCTTCAGATTTAATCGGGGCCTGTGATACTTGTGTTTTGGTATCTTTGCTCTCCATTGATTCTATATAAGTTGAAAAAAAAAGGGTCAAATGTCACATACCCACACAACAAAACAATTTGAGAAATGATTCATGGTGATTTTGATGTATCACAAGATTTTCTTTCAATTCGTTTTTCGATATTTTTCACACGTATTTCAATTAGGTTTGCAATTGCATTTGACAGAATTTCTAGTGCACTACCATTAGTCGACCATTCAAATTTACTGTTATGTTTTTTATTGTCAGATTTGACAGAATGTTGGCATGGTGGTAATTTCCATTTATTTTTAATGCTTTGCTATGTAATACTTGGACTGTTAACATGACTAAATGCTGTCCTAATATACATGTACATGTTGTTGGGTTGTCAATTTTAGCACTTGGGAGACTTACGTGTCTGCACGCATAGATTTAAAATTCAAAACATGCAACAAATCGAAAAATCTAATGGTAGCCCTATGTAGCATGCTAACTATTATGCCACTGTGGTGTTCAATAAAGATAGAAAAAGAATTTTATTGCATTGTATCAAGGAAGGATCAGCTGATCCAAAGACTATGAAATCCATTGAGACAGACATTACTGTATTTAAGGGTAATTTTCAGAAAATTTTAATTTTAATTGATGCTTCATTTAAACAACAAACATGACACACTGTCAAATTGTCTCTATTTCCTAAAATGGTGACTCACACAATTATTGGGGCCATCATGGTTGCGATCGTATAGTAGTTGGATTTACAACTACCTATGCAATCAGTGCCTATCATCACTAACATTGTGAGTTCGAATCTCTCTCATGGCAAGGTATATTTGAGACAACATTATGTGATAAAGTTTGTCAGTGACTTACAAGCAGGTCTGTGATTTTCTCCCGGTTTCCTTCAGCAATAAAACTGACTGCCACAATACCCACACACACACCATTATTTGTTTTTTTCTTGATGAATGCTATGAAGTAACTCATTTGTTTATGGTCACATAGTAATAACATAAATATGTTAAAGGTCAAATGATCCCTAGATACTGCTCTTTGTCAGTATAAGGTCAGTATGGGATACTGTGAAAATAATTACTGGGCTCAAAGAAATACATACAAACTATGGTTAGTATACAATACATACATTGTTTTGCTAGGAAACGCATCGGTAGTGTAATGAATAACATGTTCACCCAAAGTGTAGCAGATCGTGGGTTCGAGCCCCGGTCAATTCAAACTAAAGACTATAATATTGGTATGTGTTGCTTCTCTGCTAAGCACGCAGCATTAAGGAGAAAAAGCAAAAACTAGTTGGCTCTGGAAAAAGAATAATGTGTCCTAATGCACAACATGTCTTCCCGTGGACTGATGTTTCAATCAGCTAGCACTATAAGAATCTAATTCGGCATGTTGGTCTAGTACAAAATGGACAACATTATCATCTCAATAAATGAAACCTTTTCTCCCCATGATATAGCTTTAAAATTGCTCATTTGGCGTAAAACAATAATCACTTACTCACTCATATTGCTAGGTAACATAAAGATTTCAGCTTACGACACAATTTCTAAAATTTTACCTTGATTTTTATTTTCTCTGTTACTGTAATCATTTTCTTTCAAGTAAGTCTGTAATTAAACGAGTACAATATATATTGTTGACAGAAAGTACTTAATATTCATAAGTTACACAAAAAAAAAATTCACAAAATTTACAAGGTGCTGTTAGGGGGGAGATAACTCTTAGTATCAGTTTGTGTGTTTGCTTGATGGCGTTAAATGCCACTTTCAATAATATTTCAGTTATATTGTGGCAGCCAGTTTTATTGGTGGAAGAAACCGGAGGACCTGGAGAAAATCAAAGACCTGTCGCAAGTCTTTGACAAACAATGGCAAACAATTCAAATTCCTTTCTATTGCAATAGATTCAAGCATATAAATTAATAATGAATATACATGTATACAAACATGCAACAAATGGTCAAAAATACATATTTCTATTCTAACAATAAAAAATATTTAAAAACTAGAGGCTCCCAGGAGCCTGTAATCACTCACCTGGTTTTCAATTTGACATCTAAAGTTGATAGAAAATGGGGGTGTTGCACGTAATTTGAAAAGTGGGCCACCCAAAGATCATTTCAACTCAAATTTCAGAGCAGAAGATTTAGATGTGATTTTTATCTCATAATATTCCTAAACAGAATAAACTGGCTGAAAAAATCTCACAGAAAAACCCAGGATATATGTTAAACTACTGATTGCCATGTAGCTGCAGCTAAAATTTGAGCTCATTTTGACTTATACTAAAGCAGCAATGGACAATTGAAGAAATTTCTATTTTTAGTAACAGCAGCCATCTTGAATGGAGGGCAGGGCTGGCAGACACAATATTGAAAGGGGACCACCCAAGGACCATCCCAGCCAAATTTGTTTTAATTTGGTTCAGCGGTTTCAGAGGAGAAGATTTAAATGTGATCTTTTATCAAAATATGCCTAATTTGCATAATCGGTATAAATCAGCTGAAAGAAAAATTTCACAGAAAAACCCAGAATAAATGTTAAACTGTTCCTTGCCATGTAGCTGCAGCTAAAATTTGAGCTCATTTTGACTTATATTAAAGCAGCAATGGACAATTGAAGAAATTTCTATTTTTAGTAACAGCAGCCATCTTGAATGGAGGGCGGGGCTGTCGGACACAATTTTGAAAGGGAACCACCCAAGGACCATCCCAGCCAAATTTGTTTTAATTTGGTTCAGCGGTTTCAGAGGAGAAGATTTAAATGTGATCTTTTATCAAAATATGCCTAATTTGCATAATCGGTATAAATTGGCTGAAAGAAAAATTTCACAAAAAAACTCGGAATATATGTTAAACTGCTCCTTGCCATGTAGCTGCAGTTAAAATTTGATCTCATTTTAACTTATACTAAAGCAGCAATGGACAATTGAAGAAATTTCTATTTTTAGTAACAGCAGCCATCTTGAATGGAGGGCACACTTTTGAAAGGGACCCACCCAAGAACCATCCCTGCCAGGTTTGGTTTAATTTGGTTCAGTGGTTTCAGAGGAGAAGATTTAAATGTGATCTTTTATCAAAATATGCCTAATTTGCATAATCGGCATAAATCGGCTGAAAGAAAAATTTCACAGAAAAACCCGGAATATATGTTAAACTACTCTTTGCCATGTAGCTGCAGTTAAAATGTGAGCTCATTTTGACTTATACTAAAGCAGCAATGGATAATTAAAATTTCATCCCCCCTTTTTTCTATTTTTAGCTTGGCGGCCATCTTGGTTGGAAGTCGGGATCACCGGACACAATTTTGGAAGGGGGCCATCCAAGGACCATTCCACCAAAGTTTGGTTCAAATTGGCCCAGTGGCTTCAGAGGAGTTGATTAAAATGTGAAAAGTTAACGGACGGACGGACGCTCAGTGGTGACAATAGCTCACTTGACCCTTTGGGTCAGGTGAGCTAAAAACCAAATAAGTTATCTGTTTTCATTATTTGTTTTACATTTTGTATCATTTATACTCCTTCCTATGAATTCTGTTATTTTATCAAACCTTATGTACATGTATACTGACTGTACTTTCCTAATTGATTTCATAATTGACAAAAATATCACTAAAAAAAAAACCTAAATAAAAAGTTTTATAACAGGTGCAAAATTTATACATAACATTGTAAACTAAAGAAAACTGTACCAGATTGGTTTCACATACATGTACATGTATGCATTGAAAAAGTTTTTAAATGTTTTTCTTTAATAATCTGTCCTAGTGATGCCACATGTCTACCAGCAGTGAGCTGTTTCAGTGAGCTATAAAAATCTAACTAAGCATGTTGGTTTATTACAAAGCAGACATCATTATCATTTCATTGAAATGTCACTTGATCTCACCATGATATAGCTGAATAAGAAATGTGTGCATCACAAAATATGCCCGTCTATATAAAGTATCAAACAGTAAAACATTCTGTTTATAGTAATGGTGACCTTGACCTTTGACCTAATGACCCCAAAATAAATAGGGTTCTTCCCCTTCCACAGGGCAATCATGTGGTCAAGTTTGGTTAAGATCCAATATACAGAACTAAAGTTATCATGTGGAAACGACTCTGTTGTCAAAAATTCTATTTATAATAATGGTGACCTTGACCTTTGACCTAATGACCCCAAAATAAATAGGGCTCTTCCCCTTCCACAGGGATATCATGTGACCAAGTTTGGTAAAGATCTGATATACAGAACTAAAGTTATTGTGCGGAAACCTGTGTGAACGCCCACCCTTCATACCCAATCACATAATACGGCCCGTCTCGATACGGGCGTATAAAAACTGCTCATTTGGCATTAAACAACACACACTCACTTTAATATGTGAGACACATTGATAATGCTTTACATTTGATAGTGATACTAAGTGTAGATGACTGATGTCCAAGATTAAAAATTCTTTCTTTCCCCACAATAGACTTTTAAATGGAATAGCCCAGTAGTTATTTCACACGAGTGTTATTCACATCATTACCTCTATCTTGACTATTTTCTTGGCCAGTTTTTCACTATTATAAATCTTCAGTGCTTCCCTATAAAGATCTAAGGCATCTTTTAAATGACCCTCGTCAGTGCACTGTTTAGCTGTTTCTATCAGTTGATTATATGTCTCTTGATCCCTTTGATTTACAACTGTTTTCTTTGGTGTTTCAGAAGGAAGCTCTGGCATAGATTCTTCTTTGGAACACGGTTCTTAAATGAAGAAAGGATTAAATTATGATATGACATATAACTTATTAATGTAAAATTATATTCCTTAATGGTCTAGGACAAAAGTTCCCTTTCCTACTGCTTTAGTAATAGTAATAAGTTCTAATTAATAATACATTCCCAGCTTGATTACGTAATCATATGCTTTAAATACTGTTCTATCATTTATTTTCGTGGTTATCAATTTTCATGGATACATGGACAGCTCATTGATATTTGAATTCACAGCTTTAATATTTACAAATAACCTTTCTTGTTACATGTGCCTATCTTTGTTCACTAAATTTCATGGTTTGACGATACCAACAAAAATCAAGAAAATTGGTATTCAACAAATAAAAATGAGTTCATAGTGATAGTAAGAGTTATTTCCCTTATGATGGGCAAAATGGTATGGAGAACATAATCTTTATTCTCTGTGAAACACTCTAAAAGCTGCTAAACAAGGAAATTAAAAGCCGTGAAAATTTATTGGTTTACAGTATGATGACAAATGAAAATGTCATACAGGAAAACTTTTATTTGGTTTCTGACCAAAAAATATTTTCCCAATTTCAGAAAAGCAATGTGAACATTTTTCTTCAGAGCATAATATAAAAAGGAACATAACTGGTGTCACCCATGATTGAAATTTGCAAAATATTTGGTTTTAAAGTAATGTATACACACAGAGATTACATCTAGTACTTCTAAATTTCTCATTAAATCTCAGGAGATATAAATGTTTGTAAAATATTTTGTATTCTGAAATGTAAAATAAACGAAGCAAAAAAAAAAAAGTCAATACTATGTTGTATATACCTTGACTTTCTCTCTCATCAACATTTTTCTGTACCTGCTCCTCACCAGCCTCTTTAAGATATTGCTGTAAGGTACAATGTATATTGATAAAAAAAAATAATTGAAGAAAATCATAATTTGTATTACTTAACAGCAAACAGTATTTGCCCTCACCAGGACTCTACAATTACTTTTATTCTAACTCATCCATTGGGCAAAATATGTGGAAATTCAGTTTATCCTAATGTTATGTGTCTGATCACTTTATTTTGGCTTTCTACATCCTTTGGAAAAACAGTTTAACTTGTTACTGGTCCAAATCCAAGTCAGAAAAGCCTGAAAGTAGAGCCTTGCTTACTCTTATATTGTTGTGTGCTGAGCAGGAAAGTAGCAAATAGCAATCTTATAGTCTCTGGTTATAACAGACAGAGAATCAAATCCCATGATATTCCAAACTCGAATCCAGCATGCTAATAATTACTCCAGCAAGGCAGTTTATAATAACATGCATAATATTGTGGTCTTTTTTGTGTTCAATGATCTGAGGTGAGAGGTAATTGTTTGTTTTGTTGATATTGTAGAATTCTTGACCATTACTGTTTAAACATTCTTTTCATAATAATAATCAGAAGCTATTTGTGGTAATAACAAAAAAAATATTTGGAAAACATTGTCTTTTTGTCAATTCTGTGTATTTCAATTTTATTCGTAGAGAAAAAATGAGTACCTGTAGAAAAAAAATAACATTATCTGAAAGTAATTGAAAATTGTTTCAGACAAACTGGAAGTTGAAATTGAACCACAGGAAATTACTTGATCAATGATACAAATATATCATTGTTTGTTTCTATGTATAACCATAGGATGTTATACAGAAGTAACTGATGCTGCCTTGACAAATCCTTCACAAACATACTAATTTTACTATCGTCAATATGTTTTGCTTGAAATGGACTTCTTTACCTTCAATGTGATATTGCTCTGATAAATCGATCAACGATAGTATATACATATATATACATTTTTTGTATATATGTTGCATACAGGTTTATTGTCATGTGTTTATTTTGTACCAAAACATTAAAGTATTGCTGAAGAAGACTCAGCATCTGGTCGAAAACTCCAGAATTTTTACCTAATAGTTATTATATATACGAGTCCTTATTTGATATGGTGCCCATGGATGTGTTACATGCCTGTCAATTTTTAGATATCATCCATTTGTATTTAAAACATGATTTCTGACAAGTTAAGACCTTCATCTTATCATTTTAAACCAAGAAAATATAAATAAAAGACACCAAAATCAAAATTTTCTTCTAAACTTTATTGTGGTAGCATTAGGTTTGGGACGAACAGGGACAGACTATTTTATGAATAATAAGCAAGACAAAGATTTATATTTGTTAGAATTGTGGTGTAAAGTGGAGTTTCAGCATCTAAAATCCTATCTATATCTTAAAAAGTCAAAACAATAGGACAGATTTTTTATAATAAGGAAAAACAGTAAAATGGTTGGACGAACAAGGACAGACTTTTTATGGCAAGGCGACAAAACCAGATTTGGTTTCATATTCCTGGATAGATCAATTGGTAGATTTCAAATATTGGAAATAAAATTTCAATTTGCTAAATGATAGGAACAAGCTTACAAGTTGCAAAAAAGAAAATAAATTTCATGTTTTGGTGTTGGACGAACAGTAGACAGACATATTCTGTGTTGGGACAAACAAAAGACAGACATGAACTTTGTTGGGACAAACAAAAGACAGACACCTCCTGTGCAGACAGAATAATATGCTATCTGACAAATGATGAATTTACATTCCATTTCATTACCTTTCTTTAAGTTATAAGCAATAAACCTCTGCCAAACCTATATATATATAGTGTCCACAAATGCACAAGTGCGTCCGAACTGAATGTTTCTGTCCAAATTTGTCAGACCGCGATGTAAATGTATGCAAATTTGTTGTTATTTCGTGACATTACAAAACAACACTTCTCGTTTGAAAAACCTATGAATATCGCCTTCTGTTCAACAGTCAAGGAGTGTCACACAAACAATACAACTTGAATTATTTCTCATTTCATGCAGTTCGCCATGAATATTTAGAATTTACCGAGACAGACTGCAGACATACCGTCCTTTCAGATACAATGACAGATTTAAGTCCGATTTTCGGCAGTCAAGTGCCCGGATTACCGCAAAACCATGATGTAGTAAAAGCTTGATGTCGTAAATGGTATAAAAACTTCCGAAGGGCAAATAATATGACGCAATTGGCACTCGTAATATGCGGACAGAAATTAACATCCCCGTGCTTTCATCGAGTTTTAATACTATGTATGTTATGTACAGATTATTGCAATAATTTCACAACGTACAGTTATCTTTTTTTCCCAGATACGATCACGCCTGTTTTTGTACCATCATTTGTAGTTTAACAAATTCCAATTTAATCAACCTCTCTTGTTAGACAGATATAGTTACGTCCGACACCCCAACTTTTTAATTCATAATTTAAGCATTAAATTCTTACTGGAATCAAATCATTTGTCCATCATTATAAAAACTTGAATATCATCTCTCAATTAAATTCAAATTTGATCCAAGTGAATTCTTTACGAGACTCTCACACTCCAGACAATTCTCCTGCTAGAACCATGTAACAAAATGGAGGCAAATCCAGATAATTTTAGGAATGAAAAGGCATATTTTAAATGTGACCCTGGTCAAATTTTTAGTCAGAAATGTTTATTCTATCTAACAACAGTATACTTTTGACATTTCAATTAAAATCCTGGTAAAAAAAATTACTAATTTAATAATTTTATATTACATTTTGCTTCCAGAATGGGCACTTAATCAAATATTGACTCATATATGAGTTGATACTCAAAAACACTTTATGCTGGCGGTGCTTTAATGATTTTTAATATTATTAATATTAATATTTAATATTATTAAGTAATTCTCTTCTAGACAAGAAATCCTTTACCTCCATCTTATCTATCCTCTTTGCCAGTTTTTCATTGTCATTCATCTTGATAGCTTCTCTATACAGTTCTAAAGCATCCTTTATCTTCCCTTGTTCTGTATACTGTCTAGCTGATTGCATTAGCTGGTCAAATATTTCCTTGTCTTCTGTTGAAATTCCCGTACTAACTTGCATTGGTGTGTCTGAAACATTTGAATATGATATTTGTTCAAACTAAACAATTAACAGTAATTTAATTAGATATATAAAGTCTCCTCGATTTTAATTGAAAAATATTTATAAAGAATACAAAAAAGTAAATCCAAACAAATTAGACACCACGATATAGCTGAAATACTGCTAAAGTTGGTGATAAACACCAATCAATCAATCTTATACAACAGCCATGATATAGCTGAAATATTGCTAAAGTTGGTGTTAAACATCAAACAATCAACCTTATACAACAGCCATGATATAGCTGAAATACTGCTAAAGTTGATGTTAAACATCAAACAATCAACCTTATACAACAGCCATGATATAGCTGAAATACTGCTAAAATTGGTGTTAAACATCAATCAATCAACCTTATACAACAGCCATGATATAGCTGAAATACTGCTAAAGTTGGCATTAAACCCCAATCAATCAACCAAACAAATTAAAGGCTACTGTTGATACAAATCAGATGTAACCCTTATATTCTTAAATCTTTGGGAAAGATGCCTTTTAATTCCTATTTAAGATGCAGGAGTTGTGCAATCAATCTTAATGATTGAAATATTCTAATTCAAAAAGTGCAAATACTCCTTCAAAAATGATTTTATCGTATTGTCGTAATGATATGATTGATTGATTGATTGATTGTTGTTTAACGTCCAGCGAGCAATTTTTCAGCTATATTCAGGACGAGAACATTTAAAAATTTAAACGCCACGGGACTCGAAACAAGGAAAGATGATGGGTAGGGACGGATAATTTTGCCAGTGCAACAGGTCTCTTATGGACCACTCATCATGAGCTGTTACACTGGGTTCTTTAACGTGCGGAGAGGGTGGCAATCTCTCAACACGGGACCTCGGTTTTCTTTACGTCTCATCCACAGGACGGGTTGGTTGTGAATTTTTACATCCCGCACAACCGACGGACGCCCCTTCAAGTCGAAGAAGCTCTCGGTCCCATTTCTATACCCTGGGGTTCCCACGGGGTTGCGTAATGATATGCAAATCTACATAAGGTAATAAGCAAGCACTCAAAGTATTCATGAAATCTTATTTAAAATGTAGGAGTTGTGTGTACAAAGTTTTTTAATGAGATATTCTGTCATTATGTCTCCCCCAGAAAGGAGGGGGGAGAGATGACAGCAAAACATTGATACAACTAATTTGCACAAAACAACCAAGGGAAAAATTCCAGTCATCTTGAACGACGGTATCCTAAGGTCGGAGACAACAGGAATTTTGTTAATCTCAGTCTAGTAGAAATTTATGAATGAAACAATGGGTAGGATGAGAAATTATTGTCAATGTCTTAACAGGCCATCATTTAAAACAAAACAATTTATATTTTTCTGGTTTTACAGCAAAAATCAGAAAAAGGAAATAAGTCAATTTTTGAAAGTTACTATATGGTTACTGAGACTTGTTAATTGTTGACCTTTACCTCCAACACTAGATCTTCCTTGACCCTGACCTTCATCAGATCTTCCTTGAACTTCACCTTCACCAGATTCTTTTAAGTACATCTAGAAAACAATTATCAAAATACACTTTTTTTAATTTGTACATGCATTCCTTTTATTATTAAGCAACAGCAAACTTTTTATTTTTAAGAAAGTAATATACTGTTTTGATGTATTTTAGTTTGTGGGTGTGAGATGACCCCCTTTCCTCCTGATAAAATAAGGTCAACTTTATTTCAAGCCATAAGATAAGGTCGAAATGAGCTTTTGAAAACAAAACAAACAATAAATACTTTAAGCATGCATACACAAGTGCACAATGAAATTCACAACAAGGTTTCTTATTTACAATTATCAAAGTATACCAGTTATCTGGGAAACATTCAGCTCAAAGATACTGCACATGGACAAAATTTTTATTTTGAGCAATCCAAGTATTTGACTCAAGGTTCAACTGTATATCAGTCCTTACGGTCATAAAACTTTTGAGTTCGAGTATTGTACTCATATTTAAAACATCCAACCAGAATGTCCTATTATGATAAATATCACATCTTGCTTGATTGGGGCTGTCACATGGTAGTTGGATTTACAACTATCTATGCAATTGGTGCCAATCACCACTAATGTTGTGAGTTCGAATCCTGCTTGTGGCGAGGTGTACAACATTATATGATAAAGTTTGTCAGTGACTTTCGGCAGGTCGGTGGTTTTCTCAGGGCATTGCGGTTTCCTCAACCATTAAAACTGACCGCCACAATATAGCTGAAATATTGTTAAAAGGGTCTTAAACACCATAAAACCAACCAACCAAAGCATGTTCTGATTGAATGATTTTAGAGTACGAGTGCACTAAGACCTGAGTTCATGACATTTACTCATACCTCCATCTTGGTAATTTTCTTTGCCAGTTTTTCATTGTAGTAAATCTTCAAAGCCTCTTTATTGAGTTCTAAAGCATCTCTAATTTTCCCCTCATTAACCATCTGTCTAGCACTAGATATCATCTGGTTATATATCTCTTGATTATCTTCAGAAATCTCCTCCTGTGGGCTTGCTCTAATATCAGGCTCAGATTTCTGTAATGGAGTTGATCCTCTTCTGGCTGTGTACAAAAAGGTGTTTATAACTCAAAGAAAGTATATTCAATAGTCTTTGCCTTAATTTTTTTTCACCTACTTGCCCGAAAGCCAAATTTAGAAAACATTTCTATTTATTCAAATAAATTTTTCATAATTTTCATCTGTCCGAATCCAGTTTTACTTGTCACGGGGTTCGTGCAAGTGGGTTACCACAAAGACTGTATACATGTAGTAGGATACACAGCTTTTACAATCGTAATGGTGGCAGATTTTACTCAGTGTGAAACTGTTAAAGGTACAGTTCTATCAAGGTGTTTCTGATGAAAATTTCTCTGGCTGGTGATTTTTCACAATGTACCACTGTGAATGTGGGTGAAACACCAGTAAATTACATGCTGTATATTGTGTAGTAATACACTGACAGGGTTGTTAGTGCCATATCTGGAAAACACCAGTGGTAACAGTGTTCCACCATTAAGTTTTGTTATAGTAGAAAAGGATACCTGTAAATGCTTTTATAATGATAGTTTGTACTGAATTTTTCAAGCTTACATTATCTGCCTGACCCCCTCACCCCACACTTTAATTCAGTAAGTTATAAAACCTCTCATGTAAAATATTTCTGAACTCTTCAACAGCTAAACCTATAAATTTAACCAAGGGATATGGTTAGCGGGTTGTAGTAAAAATGAAAAAAATAGTTTGCAAACAGCGAGTGCACAACAAGAGGGAGATTTTTATGAATATTATCATATCTATTATATTCTAATTAAAATAAATATCTACCACTACAACTGTTGTCATCTGTTTTCTGCAGGTATGCCTGTAAAAGATTAACATAAAGTAATAAATATCTACCACTACAACTGTTGTTATCTGTTTTCTGTAGGTATGCCTGTAAAAGATTAACATAAAGTAATAAATATCCACCACTACAACTGTTGTTATCTGTTTTCTGTAGGTATGCCTGTAAAAGATTAACATAAAGTAATAAATATCTACCACTACAACTGTTGTTATCTGTTTTCTGTAGGTATGCCTGTAAAAGATTAACATAAAGTAATAAATATCTACCACTACAACTGTTGTTATCTGTTTTCTGTAGGTATGCCTGTAAAAGATTAACATAAAGTAATAAATATCTACCACTACAACTGTTGTTATCTGTTTTCTGTAGGTATGCCTGTAAAAGATTAACATAAAGTAATAAATATCTACCACTACAACTGTTGTTATCTGTTTTCTGTAAGTATGCCTGTAAAAGATTAACATAAAGTAATAATGAGAGAATGAAAGGAATTTAATAGCAAATAATGGTGTAATAGCTAATAATAAATGTAGATGGCATCAGAAATGCAAAAGACGAATTGAAATTGATGTCAAGAACAGGAAATGTCATCTGATGTTAATTTATTTAACTATCTTGAAATACACATGTATCTAATGTACCATAAAGACCAAACCTTTTTTTTTGGGGGGGGGGGGGGTCATGGCCATGATCATATGGTAGTTGGATTTACAACTACCTATGCAATCAGAGCCTATCACCACTGATGTTGTGAGTTCGAATCTTGATCAGGGTGAGGTGTACAACATTATGCGATAAAGTTTGTCAGTGACTTGTGACAGGTCGGTGGTTTTCTTCTGACCCTCCGGTTTCCTCCACCAATAAAGCTGATCCCCACAATATAACTGAAATATTGTTGAAAGTGGCATTAAACACCATCAAACAAACAAAACCTTTTTTCAGAAAACACTCAATGCTGTGGTATTTTTTTCCACTCTTAGTCTGTAAATGTTTATATAAAAAGATCCTCTAATAGAGGTTAAATCAGAAAGCCTAATCTGACCAATATTTTACCTCCATTTTATGAATCTTTCTTTCTAGTTTCTCATTGTAGTACATCTTTAGAGCTTGCTTATACAGATCTAAGGCATCTTTAATATTCCCTTCTGTCGTACGTTGCTTGGCATTTGTAATTAAAGCTGTAAAAATATCCTGATCATCTTCTGACAGTTCACAAGTAGATCTTGAATCTGAAAAAAAAAATTATTTACATAAATAACAACGATAAACATTATGACATTTAGTTTCTCTTTCAGGAGATTTGAACAGATAAGATTAGTTTTTAAATAGTGTCTAAATAAAATACAGTTACATTGCAGTGGTCAGTTTTATTGGTGGAGGAAACTGGAGTACCCAGAGAAATCCAACGACTTGTTGTAAATCACTGAAAATGTTTATAGTATAAAGTTGTATCAAGTACACCATTTGCAGAAATAAAACATACAACTTTCGTGATGTTATGCACTGATCGCAAAGGTATGTGTAAATACATCTATCACACAAGTACAAGTAATGGCAGAGGGATAGTACTTAAAGCTCCATCCACAATCACAAAGTGTACAAGTAATGGCAGAGGGATAGTACTTAAAGCTCCATCCACAATCACAAAGTGCAATAAACACTTTTCTATACCAGGCATGTATTTTTCAGAATAATGATTGGATAACTAATAATGCATTCCCAATATCGAAAATAATTCATTAGTAATCGAACAATGCAACAATTCATGAATTATTGTCGTTTCGTTACATTTGATTTATTTTTTATATTCGGAATGTAAAAGTAGCTACATTTTAATTACATAGATTTTACACTTTTGTTTGCACTAATAAGATGCTTAAACTAGATGCTCAGCACTGAGCTGAGCCTGTGTTGCTCGTCTTTCATTCTGCTTTGAGGAAACTTAATACATAACCTTCCATAGGTGTTTCCCACCAAATTTCAGCTCATTTTGGCCAAGCAGTTTCAGAGAAGAATTTTACAAATCGACCAATCAAAAACAAGAATTGCCTGTGGCAGCCATGTTTGTTAATGGATCAAAACGAAATGAGCAATCTCCATAGAGGACCTTCCATCGATGCTTTTTACCAAGTTTCATATCATTTGGCCAAGCGGTTTCAGAGGAAAAGCTGTTTTAGAAATCGACCAATAAGAAACAAGAATTGCCTATGACGGCCATATCTGTTAACAGATCAAAATGGATTGAGCAATTCCCATAGAGGACCGTCCATAGATGCTTCCTACCATGTTTCGGTCCATTTAGCCAAGCTGTTTCACAGTAGAAGATTTTTAGAAATCGACCAATCAGAAACAAGAATTGCCTGTGGTGGCCATGTTTGTTAATGGATCGGGACTAAATGAGCATTCTTTATATAGAACCTTCCATAGAGGCTTCCTACCAAGTTTCGGTTCATTTGGCAAAGCAGTTTCAGAGGAGAAGATTTTCTAGAAATCAACCAATCAGAAACAAGAATTGTCTGTGGTGGCCATGTTTGTTAATGGATCGGGACGAAATGAGCAATCGTAACAGAGGACTTTCCATAGATGCTTCCTACCAAGTTTCGGTTCATTTGGCCAAACGGTTTCAGAGGAGAAGAATCTAAAAAATCAGCCAATCAGAAACAAGAATCGCCTGTGGTGGCCATGTTTCTTAACAGATCGGGACGGATTGAGCCATCTTTATAGAGGACCTTCCATAGATGCTTCCTACCAAGTTTCGAATCATTTGGCCAAGCGGTTTCAGAGGAGAAGATTTTTAGAAATCGGCCAATCAGAAACAAGAATTGCCTATGACGGCCATGTTTGTTAATGGATCAAAACGGAATGAGCAATTCCCATAGAGGACCTTCCATAGATGCTTCCTACCACGTTTCGGTCCATTTAGCCAAGCTGTTTCAGAGTAGAAGATTTTTAGAAATCGACCAATCAGAAACAAGAATTGCCTGTGGTGGCCATGTTTGTTAATGGATCGGGACTAAATGAGCAATCTTTATAGAGAACCTTTCATAGATGCTTCCTACCAAGTTTCGGATCATTTGGCCAAGCGGTTTCAGAGGAGAAGAATTTTAAAAATCAGCCAATCAGAAACAAGAGTCACCTGTGGCGGCCATGTTTGCTAACGGATCGGGACGAAATGAGCAATCTTTACAGAGGACCTTCCATAGATACTTCCTACCGTGTTTCGGTTCATTTGGCCAAGCAGTTTCAGAGGAGAAGATTTTTAAAAATCTGTATAGAGATAAATGCATTTTGAATACAGATATCTATATTTAAACAAGAGTTATCTTTCTTTTAACAGAAGATATTTTAGAAATCAACCAATCTGAAACAAGAATTGTCTAAGGCGGCCATGTTTGTTAACTAATCGGGACAAAATGAGCAATCTTTATAGAGGACCTTCCATAGATGCTTCCTACCAAGTTTCGGTTCATTTGGACAAGAAGTTTCAGAGAAGATTTTTTAAATCGGCCTATCAGAAACAAGAATTGCCTGTGGCGGCCATGTTTGTTAATGGATCGTGACAAAATGAGCAATCTTTATAGAGGACCTTCCATAGATGCTTCCTACCAAATTTCAGTTCATTTGGGAAAGCGGTTTCAGAGGAGAAGATTTTTTTGAAATCAACCAACCAATCAGAAACAAGAATGGCCTGTGGTGGCCATTTTTGTTAACGGATCCGAACTAAATGAGCAATCTTTATAGAGGACCTTCCAATGATGCTTCCTACCAAGTTTTGATTCATTTGGCCATGCGGTTTCAGAAGAGAAGATCTTTTTAGAAATCAACCAATCAGAAACAAGAATGGCCTGTGGCGGCCATGTTTGTTAACGGATCGGGACGAAATGAGCAATCTTTATAGAGGATCTTCCATAGATGCTTCCTACCAAGTTTCGGTTCATTTGACCAAGCAGTTTCAGAGGAGAAGATTTTTAAAAATCGGCCAATCAGAAACAAGAATTGCCTGTGGCGGCCATATTTGTTAATGGATCGGGACAAAATGAGCATTCTTTATAAAGGACCTTCCATAGATGCTTCCTACCAAGTTTCAGTTTGAGGGGTTTCAGAAGAGAAGATTAAAATGTGAAAAGTTAATAGACGACGGAAGCCAAGTGATGGCAAAAGCTCACATTGCCTTTGGCAAGGTGAGCTAAAAAGGTCTTTGTTTTTCATATTCAGATGCTCAATGATATTTTCTATTGTGATATTGATACTATGAAGACACACATTGAATTAAACGCTTTTATTTCACTGGATGAAATCCTGGTTTTTATTTTACTAAAAAATCTCTGTATTTCATGGGTATCTATGTTGTGAGATTTAAATCTTATATCTTACCGTCAGCTCATTTACTTTTAGGGGGCGTCGTGGCCGTGATCGTATGGTAGTCAGATTTACAACTACATATGCAGGCCTCTACATTAACATATTTTTTAACTTGTCCCTTCGAACAACTAACTAAAAAAAGTGCTTGTCCGACTCAATCTTTTTAAGTTGTCCAAAAAAATTTAATAAAATTACAAAAACTAGAGAATAATTATCAGCAATTTGTGTAAAATGTTTTGGATATTGTGTCACAAACATTATCGCATCCTGTTATTATGATTATGACATCTTTAATCAATAAATTAAGATACACTTAGACATAAGTCATAAAGTCATTGGTATCAAACGATGCCATCATGGTATGAGTGTCTAATCGTCGATTTCTAAGTTTGGTTCTCGAATAGCAGGCCCATCTAAGCGGTAATCGTATAATGTGGATTGAATCCAGGATGCTTTGAACATCGTTGTTCACCATCTATTGAATGCAGATTGTGTATCAAATTCAGCTACTGAATGTCCCTCAATGAAAATTAACATTAGACGACATAACATTTCTGGTTGAATTGATCTCTGCCGCTTTTTGTAAATCCGTACATTCTAAGATCAGGGGATATAGATCCATGCTGATGGATATTTTATTTACGCTTCCTGGGAATTATTGTGCAGGGGAAGGAAAAACTATAAACAAATTGATTTATATTTCAAAATAATTACTTAATGCCAGTTGTCATTTAATCAAATCGCTGAAAAGAAACGGATCAAGTATATGTTCGGAATATCTCTTGGTTCACCGTTATAATTAGCGAGTGTACTTCAAATGGAAACCTATATTTTTAGACACATTAAAATAATTATTTACGAAGTTTATGTCTGTAAAAATGACAAAGCAACACATTTTTATCATAGAAAATAACCTTCAAAAGGTAGGACAGTCATTTTTTCACATGTCCCGTCGGACAACCGTGATACAATATCTACTTGTCTGACGTCAGTTTTCACTGGTACCGGACAATCGGACAAACGTTAATGTCGAGGCCTGCTATGCAAACAGTGCCTATCACCACTGATGTTGTGACTTCGAATCTCAATCAGGGCGATGTGTACAACGTTTTGTGATAAAGTTTGTCAGTAACTTGCAACGGGCCAGTGGTTTTCTCCGATTTCCCCCACCAATAAAACTGACAGCAACGATATAACTGAAATATTGTTGAAAGTGGCGTTAAACACCATCAAACAAACAAACAAACATTTACTTTCAAGAAGATGTTGACAAACGAGACATTTCTGCCTTTCTACTCAAACACTAAATTTTAATCATTATGACAAGCAGTTGGGTGATTTTCCAAAAAATGAAGACTTTGTGTGACATTGAGGGTGAAAATTCAAATTGGACAAATTGACATAATTTTGGTCGTAAAATAATGTCAATATGATATATTTTTCAGATTCAGTTGCTCAGTGCAATATATGCAGACAAAATTTTTTTTTCAACTTTTATTAGCAACAAAGTGTTAAAATGATAACAAATACAGGCTTACTTCCTCAGAGGTATCATTTTCTTTTGGGTATGGTAAAAGACCTAAATGTATTTCCATTTGATAATGATATGAAATAGGCACATTTTGGTACCAAACTTTGGATATATCATGAGAAAACAGTTTCAGTATATCAAAGAAACACTATTTTTACTGTATATTTTAAAAAATCTGGTAATTAAAGTTTTCATACAAGCATAACAAATATGATCTAATGAGGTTTAATAGTTGTAAATCAATTATTTATATATGCCTAATAAATATAACAAAAGTTAAGTTAAGTTGATCATTGGTGGTAAAAACTAGAGGTAATCAAATGAAAATACTGTCCATTTTTTGATGTTTTGTCACACTCCTGACACATTTTTCTAAAAGATAAATACACCAAATATCAAGCTAAATGCAATCATTGTTGGTCACAATAACTTTTTTAAGTAGTAGTACATAATCTATTTTGACTGAAAAAGGTTTCCCTTGAATATATTTCATTTTTGCATTGCTATGATGTTATTTCAATCATATTTTATCATATTCTAAGTAATACTATCATAATTATAAAAAATGGCAACTCAATTTTCAACCATTTATACATCTTTTCAAGAGTATAGTGCTTATTGAGAATTAATTAATTCCCTGAGACAATTACAAGCAGTTTTATGGAGGCTATATGCTTACAAAATAATCTATTTCTTAAATAAAATTGTCACACTCCTGACTCCCTCTCGAAAATAAACCTGTCGAGCTGAAAATAATATAACCAACTTATTCTTTCCAAACTAAAAGTTATATTTCTTCAAAAGCTTATATTTCTTACAGTTAACAGTAAATATTAAAAGAAGATTCAAAATTATGTTTTTGTTTTTTCTAATGATTAGTGTGCTAATTATTTGCCCTTTAGGAATTTATCTCATCAAAAATGGTTAAAATGGATTTGAAATTTATTAAAACTTTCAATAGATCATCTTTTCTTAGTATAAAATTACTTTTTAGTGGTTTTCAAATCAGTTTCCCCATGTTTCTCAATAATTTACTCTGCAAAAAAACTTCCTACTGCAATTGTAATGACATTTAAAGTTTTTATGTCAGGAGTGTGACATATTACTCTTGGATGAAAAATTATCAATAAATTTTCAAAAATGCTATATCAAAAGAATGAAAATGTTTTATGAAAGGCAAGATATATTAAAGTAAGTATTCTGTTTATCTAAAGCATCATACATCAATTTTTTGTTTAGAAAAAAATCCATATTTTGACATGTTTTAAAAAAATATAACCCTTTATCATCACTTGTTATGAAAAAGGTGTCATGCAATATACAAAAATACTACAATTATTACTTATTGTTTATATGTAATTAAATTGAAAACATTGTGGAAGTTTGTAGAAGTATGGTTTATTTTATTTTTTATTTAAAAGATATGCCTATTAAAAGTGTCACACTCCTGATATTATCCAACTTTTTTCTTTGGTTGGGTCTGGAGCTTTTGAAAAATAAAGAAAATTGTGAACTATTAAAGCATACAACATAGTACTATACAACTAAGATAAAATGTCACACTCCTGACATTTTTTGTGTCTCTCCTTATGCAAGCCCAATTTTACAACTATCATATACATCCAGTCTAATACTACTAAATTATTATAACTAATGTTTTTTTACAACATATTTTGACTTTTCTGAACTAATTAATCTCAACAATGAAAAACTATTAAGGTTTAATTTGACATTTGTACAATTTTCCAAGTTAAATTTATTCACGTACACTAATTTAAAAAATAGAATAATTTTTTGTTGCAAAATCATAGGGTCACAAAACATCTAGATATTTGAAGTAAAATGGTACGAAATTATAGAATACCATCTTTCTTTAATATATTTTTTATTTAAATTTTGTTATCATCAAGATAAGTTAAGGCAATTTAAAGTTTGTCACGCTAAAACGTCACACTCCTGACAAATTTGACCAGTTTTTAGAGGATAACTTTTTAACCGGAAGAGCAATCTCCATGACACTTTGCATGAAGATAACTGTTGCCGTTGTGCTTGTTTTAAGATATTTACCTTTCTTTCATATCATTTAATATTCAAATTATTATCTGAAAATGAAAAGTCTTCATTTTTTTTAAAATCACCCAGTTCTTATACCTTTATTTTGATCTTCCAGAGAAACTTTTGACAGATGTTCTTCAGTTTTTTTAATATTTTCTTCCATTTTCCTGAAACAAAAAAAAAGACCAAATACTATCGCAAAAATGAATGACAACATAAAAATGGACAGTACACAAGCAGGGTCAATGAATGCTCGTAGTTAGCTTACTAGCCAGGAAGTTAGAACCTGTTGGTTAAAAACCAGTTACTCTTAGGACAAAAAATCATAACTGACACTTCTACCAGATAATTATTAACCATTACCTTCTAAAGAAATTAATGGTCTTTGTGGAAGAC
The DNA here is from genome assembly GCA_963680875.1 of Bathymodiolus brooksi. Classification (NCBI taxonomy): domain Eukaryota; kingdom Metazoa; phylum Mollusca; class Bivalvia; order Mytilida; family Modiolidae; genus Bathymodiolus; species Bathymodiolus brooksi. Next base: position 47,958,392 of record OY804580.1, on the reverse strand, counting down.
CAGAATAAATAAGTCATCAATTTGTTGGAATCAAATACTGAACATAAAAAACTTAATAATAATATAATATGGAATGAAAAGTATATTTTTTGATAAAGTAAACCTGCCTCAAGAAATGACTATAGTTGCTATGTACTGCAGCCTTTACAAATAAGATTTTTTCAAGTATTTTACAAGTTTAGATGTGACAGATTTGAACTTGTTAGCTTTGTTAATTACATTAACATTGCAATAAAAACATTGATGGGAAATTATACACTTTTTGATCAGATCTCTGCATGTAGAATTATTTATATACAAGATCTTTATCTCAGTGGTGTACTGTATAATTTGTCTTAATTTTTTTTGGTTGTATTTTATTTTGTTAAAATGATTAATTAGCTAAAAGCTTCAATTGTTTCTTATCAAGGAATCATTAAGACTAATGTGTTTTGGACAAACACCAATATAAAGGTATATTTCAGTTGTCCAATACTTATATGAGGGTGGTAAAGAGGGGGTATGAACACGGAAGAACGTGAAATAAAACTGAATTTCATGATGAACAAAAAATATTTTTTATCCTCGTACAGAGTATATTTGTCTGCGTGCATGAAACACAGTGAGAAACAGACCTGAAACACAAAAACATGTTAAATAAAAAGGGCAAACACGTTGAACGAAAATAGGTATTTACCACCCTCTTAGCCTTATATTATACAATTATAGTCTTTTGTTGAGGTCAATACGAGTTTTTATGGACCTTAAAAACGATATTCACCGAAGCCTTTAGACTGAGGTGAATATTGATTTCTAAGGTCCATAAAAACTTGTATTGACCGATACAAGACTGTAATTGTTTTATTACATTAAACGAAAACGAAAGTGAAACCAAGTCAATACAAGTTTTAATCAAACAATATCAAATTTTACGGAATGTCAGGTGACAGCATGATATTGATACTATCAATGATAGCCAATAAAATTGTTTAAATATTATTAATACCATAGAATTTAAATTGTTGATCTCTTGGAAAAGATGCACATGTCATGTACTGATGTAGTGTAGTCTGCAGACGATGTTACAGGGTGTTGGTACGGATTATTTTTATCCCTCGACTGACAACTTTTTTTTTTTTTTTTTTTTTAAGAGTTGTCAGTCAATGGATAAAAATCACAGGTCTCTGAACAATTATTTGTAGGGATTAGGGTCAATATGCCTGGCAATGGCATAAATACTGCCATTGCCAGGCGGGCCCCCTATTGTAGCATTGACCCTAATCCCTACAAATAATTGTTCAGAGACCTGTGTAAAAATAATTCGTAACAAGCCCCTATCCTATGTCTGACAATTCTACATTTCTAGATTACAAAAACAAGATCAAAATGTCATGATATTACGTTCCAAGATGTTCATAAATTTCAATCAGTTTATTTGAATGAGTTTTTGGTAATAGTTAATTTGTTGTTATATACATTGATTTTACCTTTTCTGTTGAAGAATCTAAATCGTTTGAAAGTTCCGCCAGCTGGATGTCACGTGGGCTACCAGTTAGTCATCATTTGTCCGACCAAAAAAATATCATATTCTGCTTTAAATTTGGTGTAACAAAAATGACACTTATAATCAAAAAAAACAAAGCAAAACATTTTGGCCATTGATCGATTTTGAGACGTCTGTAATGTCCACATTTTGACTTGATGTCAAGTTTTTATGGACCGGAATTTTGTTTTATCCGTCAAAGTTTTCTTCTTTGGAACTCTTCAATTTTAGAGACATGAAACACCCACATAGAAAAAAAACACAGAAAAAAATCCACTGTTCATTTGTCCTATTATCCATGTATTTCTTATGTCGGAGTCAATTTCATTAGTAATTCTGACCCTAGAAGTCGAAGACAACAATGCAATTCCTAAATCCTTCTCATACATAGGTAATTGATCGATCAGAAAATAATGTCGTTTAATTTTGTTTGTATATTTTTTTTTTTATTGATGACAAGCCTGCTTTCAGCCTTCAGTTTGAGGAACAATTTGTATTACCATCACAGAACTATTGATAGACTGTCAATGTCTTGTTAAAAGGAACATTCTTCCAGATGACAAAAAATTACTTGGAATACTTGGAACAATCGAAACAAAATCTAGTGATTACTGCCACCTAATACACATGAAAAGGATGAACATTACTAGTGTCTAGTTAGTGTGTGATAATAAGGGGTAAATCTCTGTGTAAGGGCAATCAGCCTTAAACAATACCGGCGTATATATATATTTTAGATTTTAAAAGTAGCATTATGTATGAACATTACTAAAATAAGGCTACTCAAACCGATCATGTACATAATTTTAGGTTTTTAAAGTAGCATCCTAAACAAACATTTTAAAGTTATTTTAATATAATGCTACTCAAGCCGACCTTATACATTTTTTATAGATTTTAGAAGTAGCATTTTTATACGAACATTAAGTTATTTTAAAACGCTGCTACACGTACAAAATGAAATGTACCAAGTAAAGCACTAAACAAACTTTTAATTTTAAATATCGCCGATTAAATACATGTATTTAAAATCATGACTTGATGCACATTGTATATACACTGGATATTATGGTGGCGGATAGTGTTAATTCATATTTTACAAAGGATTTTATGTGTTTTTAATGTGTACAGATAATATATATTTTATCGGTTCAGTCCGAGTGCTCCCAGACAGGAGGGAATTACGAAAGAAGAAGATGTGAATGGAATTGAGGAATATATGAAATAATGTTATTTTGAAAAATCTCCAAAAATTTATGCATACTCTGTGTCGACATTTCACTTCAGTTTCAAAGGTGGTCTAAATTTAATATTGATAATTAGTAAATTACTCACCTAAAAATTTTTGATAGATTGAATTTTGTGAAACCCAAAATCATAGTTCATACAATAATTTCTCATTTGTGTCCCATGGTTTAATAAGTAGCTTGTTCTTAATGAAAAGCGAGTGAATGACATCCTTGCAGATATTTAGCATTGTATATTTTGTCATGTTTTGTCCCAACAGCGACTTATTAAGTTTTACCCATATTGCTGTGTCCACCTGTTTTGTGCGAACTGCATTGGTTCTATGCAATTACTTTGGTTCTTTAAAACAAAAGCAAATCATTTGAATTTTATGCACAAGGTCGATGACCATAAACAGTTGATGCTGGAATTTAGCACTTATTCTATTTGGGAGTTATGCCCCTTCATTTGCAGAAAACTTAAAATTTCTCAGGTTTTAACTGAAAGAGGGGCATCCATATTCGGTTGACATATATATTGTATTTACCAATCCTTCTGAAATGCTATATTATGATCCTTGGCATAGAATAAAGTTTCAGTTCGATTTTGGGGATTCGAAAGAAAAGGCCCAAAGGTGATATATTCCAAAAATAACTAAATAATATATGACTTATCCTTCTGAAATTTTATTACAACAATCCTTGGCAAAGAATAATGGTTCAAATTGTCTTTAAGGACTCTAGTTCTATCTGTTTTCAAACAAGAGGTACAAAGGTGCTGAAATTTTAAGTAAACTCCTTGCCACATAATGAAGGATTCTGGCATGATACCCATTTCTTATATGCCGAAAATTGTCATAAACTTGTTAGGGTGTTATCAAGCTACCACGAGGCCGAGCACTTTATTTGCAATCCCCGCTAAATTTTCATTTTTGCGAAGAATGATGTAACCGAAAACATACAATGTAATACAATGTACTTAATAGGTGCATACAAAATGTATATAAAGTTATTAGGTTAATAGCCGGGCCATTCAGTTGTTTTATTAAATACCTTCTGCTAGATCTCCTTTAGTTTAGTTGAAAGAGCAGTTGCCTTCAGTGCAGAAGATACAGGGTTCGATCCTAACTCGGGATGTTGCTATGGTGGTAGTGAGTGAGTAGTAGTGGTGGTGGTGGTGGCCTGGACCTGGAGCATTTTTCAGGTCTTCATGAGGCTGGACATGTGTTAAGAATGTGTAAGCTTCGGGACAATGAATGTATTGGATGGGAGGTTAAAAAGTGAAATTATTTTAATAGCTTGGCCATTCTTTTATAATATTAAATACCTTCTGCTAGTTGATTTAATGGAAATCTCCTTTAGCTCATTTGGTAGAGCAATTCCCTTTGTTGCAGAAGGTAGCAGTTAAATCCTATATGTAGCTCAGGATGAATTTTTTGTGACAATTTTCAATGAGTATTCATTTAATTTAATAAGACACTGATTGCAATTAAAATTTTATAATCTTGTGAGCTTGAAACGGATAAAAAAACGTACACTTATCATTTATAGCTCCGGGATTCCAAGCAATAGGAACAGAATCTGAAGATAAAGCATCTTATGCTTCTGTTGTAAAAAGTGCATCAGGACCAAGTTCTAGTGAAGAAACGTCTCCTGCAGAATTAAACCTGACTTGTAGAGGAAAACGTCAGTTTTGTGATATCACACTTGAATCATACTTTTCAGGTAAAAATATATGTGAAAGTTAATATGTATTATGTAAGAAAAATGTTAAATTGTTTAAATACCGGTATATAGAAAAGAAAAACAATCCATGTAGTTTAAGATTGGTTTTTTTTCATTCAGAAATCCAGAAAAGAACAAGAGGCCCAAAGGTGTCAATGCTTATTTTTTATTTTTGTATGTGAAACATTTATTTTTCAGTGATATATAAAAATAAAATTCTTTTTATGAAATATGATTTTATGTGACTTACAACAGGTCGATGCTTTTCTCTTGGTCTGTGCTTCTGAAACAGATTTTACCAAGCTCTTATGCTTTCTGACAATAAAAGGGGTTAATATTATGGGAATCAAAAGTGACCAACACCAAAAATGATATTCCTACATAGGTTTCTCTGTGTATTCTGGTTTCCTCAATTAGTAAAACCAACTGACACAATATACCTAAAATAATGTTGAGAACATCATTAAAAATACATTTCCATAATCCTATCACAGTTTCTTATGCAATATTTATTGTGAAAATGGGGCCGTCGTGGTCATGATCGTATGGTAGTTGGATTTACAACTACCTATGCAATCAGTGCCTATCACCACTGATGTTGTGAGTTCGAATCTCGATCAGGGAGAGGTGTAAAACATTTTGTGGTAAAGTTTGTCAGTGACTTGCGACAGGTCGGTCATTTTCTCCGGGTCCTGCGGTTTCCTCCACCAATAAAACTGACCGCCACGATAGAACTGTAATATTGTTGAAAGTGGTGTTAAACACCATCAAACATCAAACCATTTTCACAATGTGTTTAAGTAGAGAACTTCTTTATAATAATTTGTAGCATCAGGTTTTCCTGGGTATCAACAAAATACTTTGAAGTTCATTATTTTAATATAAAAAAAAAATGTGTTTACGTAATCAGTTAAAGATATTTTTTTGCAGTAAATTTTGAAATCAGAACAGAAATGAAAGCAGAAGAGGATAAAACAGAGACAAATGTGGAGGAATTTAAACAAATCAGAGGCGAGCATTCTCCTGGTCCCTCAGATGATCACAGACCTGGAAGTGGTCAGAGTACCAGACCAAAAAGTCACTCTCCACCATTAAAGTCTCCACATATGATACACTTTTATTCTGGAAATCCACTGGTTGAAAAGACCAAAGGGATATTACATCTATATAAAGACAAGTAATTTTATGAATTATGATTATTAAGGAAGGGGAATACCATGATGTGATTGTTGTATGGACCTTGGTTAGATTTCTATCTATCACTACTAAATGTGATTTTGCCTCCCACAAGTGGCAAGGTGAACTCTATTATATATGGTTGTAGGTTTTTATCTGGCTATCACCACTAATAGTGAATTTGCCTCCCATCTTAATCAAGGTGTACTTGATTGTAATTTAGTCATATTATGATAAGGTGATTCATCATCATGAAATATAAGCACAATGATCCTTTGCACAGCATAAAAGTTTAGATTGCTTTTGGGGGATTTTAGTCGTAAAAGCCTCAGAACAAGAGATCCAAACATGCCAAAATGGTGGACTTGCTGCAGTCGTATCAATTGCCTCCCACAAGTGGAAGCCCTTTATTACATAAGCTTAAATTGATTTTTTCATGTGAATTTACATTCATATCAATGTTTGTTTAACTCTTTAGTTAGAAATGACATGGACGTTAATGAACCTGAGAGATTATCCAACATTACACTTAGACACAAATTAAAGTAAAAGACACTTAGACACAAATTAAAGTAAAAGACACTTAGACACAAATTAAAGTAAAAGACACTTAGACACAAATTAAAGTTAAAGACACTTAGACACAAATTAAAGTAAAAGACACTTAGACACAAATTAAAGTAAAAGACACTTAGACACAAATTAAAGTAAAAGACACTTAGACACAAATTAAAGTAAAAGACACTTAGACACAAATTAAAGTAAAAGACACTTAGACACAAATTAAAGTAAAAGACACTTAGACACAAATTAAAGTAAAAGACACTTAGACACAAATTAAAGTAAAAGACACTTAGACACAAATTAAAGTAAAAGACACTTAGACACAAATTAAAGTAAAAGACACTTAGACACAAATTAAAGTAAAAGACACTTAGACACAAATTAAAGTTAAAGACACTTAGACACAAATTAAAGTAAAAGACACTTAGACACAAATTAAAGTAAAAGACACTTAGACACAAATTAAAGTAAAAGACACTTAGACACAAATTAAAGTAAAAGACACTTAGACACAAATTAAAGTAAAAGACACTTAGACACAAATTAAAGTAAAAGACACTTAGACACAAATTAAAGTAAAAGACACTTAGACACAAATTAAAGTAAAAGACACTTAGACACAAATTAAAGTAAAAGACACTTAGACACAAATTAAAGTAAAAGACACTTAGACACAAATTAAAGTAAAAGACACTTAGACACAAATTAAAGTAAAAGACACTTAGACACAAATTAAAGTAAAAGACACTTAGACACAAATTAAAGTAAAAGACACTTAGACACAAATTAAAGTAAAAGACACTTAGACACAAATTAAAGTAAAAGACACTTAGACACAAATTAAAGTAAAAGACACTTAGACACAAATTAAAGTAAAAGACACTTAGACACAAATTAAAGTAAAAGACACTTAGACACAAATTAAAGTAAAAGACACTTAGACACAAATTAAAGTAAAAGACACTTAGACACAAATTAAAGTAAAAGACACTTAGACACAAATTAAAGTAAAAGACACTTAGACACAAATTAAAGTAAAAGACACTTAGACACAAATTAAAGTAAAAGACACTTAGACACAAATTAAAGTAAAAGACACTTAGACACAAATTAAAGTAAAAGACACTTAGACACAAATTAAAGTAAAAGACACTTAGACACAAATTAAAGTAAAAGACACTTAGACACAAATTAAAGTAAAAGACACTTAGACACAAATTAAAGTAAAAGACACTTAGACACAAATTAAAGTAAAAGACACTTAGACACAAATTAAAGTAAAAGACACTTAGACACAAATTAAAGTAAAAGACACTTAGACACAAATTAAAGTAAAAGACACTTAGACACAAATTAAAGTAAAAGACACTTAGACACAAATTAAAGTAAAAGACACTTAGACACAAATTAAAGTAAAAGACACTTAGACACAAATTAAAGTAAAAGAACATACATAGTTTTAATGTTATATCAGATTCACACTTACAATTAACAGTCATACAATTTGATTACAGTACAGTCAGAGACATAACATGATAAATCACTGTGATAGACGTATCACTCATCTGGGTGATAATGATACAGTAGTCAGATACATACCATGATAAATCCCTGTGATAGACGTATCACTCATCTGGGTGATTTGGATATATCGTTTGTTCTATTAAATATATCTTCAAAATTTCTTTTACCTTTAGAGTGTTATATTATAAACATACTGCCCTTGGATGAAGGTGTTAGAATAGATTAACACACGAGGGAAAAAATTATCACCCGAGACGAAGTCGAGGGTGATAATTTTTTCACAGAGTGTGTTAATCACCCTAACACCTTCATCCAAGGGCAGTATGTTTTTTATTATACTGAATGCCCAATGATTCAAGTGTGCATTATGTTATTAGAAGGACAATTGTTAAACAAATTAAAAGTCATAAATTAAGATAGTTTACTTACATTAACAACAACAAAACATCAAATAGCAACAAATTTAACAAGAAAATAACATAATGTTTATAACAATTAATGTAAAATGTTAATTATATATTTTGATAAATATTATCACATGTTTGCTTATATATTCTGACTATTACATAAATAATTTTCAAGGTAGGCTAAAATTGTTTTATCATTTTTCAATATTATTATTTAAATACATGTCTTAAAATTTTGAAATTTTATGAAAACTTTGAAATCTAATGAACATTTTGAATTTTTTAGAAATTTGTGAAATTTTGAAAATTTCTGAAATTTTGAACTTTAAAACAATTTTTTTTTTTTTAATCTTAGAATTTTGAAAATTGGTAAACCTCGGCCGGAGCGGGTGTTAATTTTTCCGGATCGGCAAACTTTGGGCTCAGCGGGTGTTAATTTTAGGCATTAACACCCGTTGCTAATATTATCACATGTTGCTAGGGATGGGCGGGGCTTATGAAAGGTTAGTGAAAATTAATAAATGCCGCTTGTCCAATGAAATGAATGGATAATGTAAGAAATTTGCATAAAGTGTAATAATACTTATTATCACCCAAAAGGCATATCAAAATAAATTAATTAATTAATTAAGCAGACCAAAAGATATATCAGTATCACTAAGAAGAATGATATGTCTATCACAGTGATTTATCATGCTATGTATCTGACTACTGTATCAGTATCACTAAGATGAGTGATATGTCTATCACAGTGATTTATCATGCTATGTATCTGACTGTACTGTATCAGTATCACTAAGATGAGTGATATGTCTATCACAGTGATTTATCATGTTATGTCTCTGACTGTACTGTAGATTTAACATTAGAATGTATATATAGAAGCTTTCTACTGACTGTACTGTAGATTAAGCATTAGAATGTATATATAGAAGCTTTCTACTTACAGCCAGACAACATCACTGAAGAATGACGTAGAGAGAAGTGAGTTGATCTGTATGTTAGCTGTACCAGCAGCTTATATGATTCATGATTTACTTAACTTTACAGCAGCAGTACAGTAAGTGTATATGTGTCAGGATGTAAATGATAAAGGTCATTAAACACACACGATGAAGGTCGATTTATAGGTTGAGGTTTGGTTTGTAGTGTTGAACGTCACTTTCAACAATATTTCAGTTATATCGTGGTGGTCAGTTTTATTGGAGGAGGAAATCGAAATACCCAGAGAAAACCACCAATCTGTCGCAAGTCACTGACAAACTTTTACACATAATGTTGTATTGAGTACACTTCGCCATGAATGGTGTTCGAATGGATGAAGGTCATTGAACACAAAAGAGAATGGTCAATAATTTAATTTGATTTGAAAACTGCAATCTGATTGGCTGTTCCACCTGGAGAGAATTTTGGTTATACTTGATAACCTGGGTTAGTATTGTTACATCACCAACATATTCATTCGCCAATGACAAATTCAAATAGTCACATGAAACAATCGTAATTGAGGAATCATTAAATTTTGTTGTAAAAATTAAATTATGAGAAATATTTGAAATTTTTGAGCAGGTTATACTTGTATAACCTGGTTTGGAACAGTTTACGCTTTTCATAAACCTCTTCGTGGTTTATTAAGCATACACTGCCCCAAGCCAAGTTATATTGTATAACCTTAATTATTTACACACAAGAGAAAGTGGTTTGTTCCCATTTCGCCTTAGTTGGGTATTTACATATTTAAAAATATTCCCATTTTGTCTTAGTAGAATTTTTATGATTATATATACCTCACTAAGGCAAAATGGGAAGTTATGTAAGCACTAATTAATTATGTGTCATTGTTTGTTGTGAAATTTAGTTGTAGTAATTGTGTAGTATTAAATTACACTTCAGTAAATATTAAGACAAATAGATAAAATAAAAAGAAATAAATCATATCTATAGCAATTTTATTAAAGAAGGATATGATAAAGCACTACAACAGTTGAAGCACATTATATTTTTAGCAGAAGCAAGAACAAAATTTATTTAAATCATATCTTAACTGCAATATAAAGTTAGCACTATAAACAAGATATGTGAATTTTATTTTTCACACAATATAATGCAATATAATAAACAAAATACATGTACTTATGTTATTTTAAATACATATCTGAGAAATAAATTCACTAAACACAATGAAAAGAATTAAGCACTACATCAATACAAAACAGTTTGTCATTATCGTAATTCACACAGTTCAATGTTAAGTTAGCTACCTAGCAAACTTTTGTAGAGTTGTGTAAAATGTACATTTTTTTTGTACCATCACAGTAGACTGTCTCTGCAGCACATAGATGTAGAAGATTTTCTGTTGTTGAGAATAGTAGTATTTTGTCGATATCTCCATCATCTGCTTGCAGGAATTATTCCTGACTGATAGTTAATCTGAGTTTAACCTCTAGTTGGATTGCTGGTCAGGTAGATGGAAGTGGTGGTACATTTTTTGGTGTATTCTGTAGAGTGACGACTTTTTAATATAAAAAATCATAATAAGCCCAAGCTTGTTTTTAATTAATGACTGTGATATAATTTGGTCACTTTCAAATATTAATTTTAATTCATAATTGGGAAAAATTAATTTTTATTTTGTTATGAATAAATAATTATTTCATAAATTTTTCCATGATTCAAAAAAATATTTCATTCCAAATGGATAATTCTTAAAAAGGTAGTTTATATAATTTTCATATAATAACTTGAATTTATAAATAGAAAGAATTAGTTTTGAAAAGTTTTACTATTTTTCTACCCTTTTTACCTGTATTTTATCAGCTAAGGTGAAATGGGAACACACCAAGAAAGTCATTAAACACATCAGAGAAGAAGATCATTAAACATTAAAGATGAAGGTCATTTCACACAAATGGAAGTATCAAACATTAAAACATTGGTTTCTTCTTTAAGTTTAAATCATGATTCTTTAACTTTAAAACATGATTTTCTTCTTTCAGTGAAGGAATAGAGTATCTTAGAATTGTTCGAGATAGTACACCAAATCAATACATGGTTCTTGTTAAATTTAGAACACAGGTAAATTTTTAATATGCTCTTATTATTCAATTTAAATTAGCAGAGGGGAAAGGTTATATGAATCATGTAGTAAATGGATTTCATCAGAATAGCATTGACAACCAACTTTGCATAAACACTAAGCATTTTTGTCACTTTTTTATTTTTTATTTTTAACTACTGTTTCGAATCAGGAAGTAAAAAAAAACATTTAGATTTTTTTCTATTTTGATGTAACTTTTGTTGTAAAAATAAGTTTTTTTCTTAAAAGACATGATGGATGCCACTAGTGGAGCAGGAACTGCTAACCCTCCCACATAACCTGAGTTCACCCCCAGTTCTTAGTGGGTATTTTGAGTTTTCTGTGTAGTGTTTTGTTTTGTAGATCATTGTTTTTCATTTTGGCCATTGTGTCGTCTGCTTCTGATTACCCCTTTGGTATCTTCAAACTTTTCTCCATTACTCTTTTCTGAGAAAATTAATATAGACAAATATTAATACATTTATAGTAGAGTAAAGGTAGATATCTAAATTAGTGAGCATGACACATTTCTAGAATAACCTTCATCAGGTACTCTCATACCTTCATCAGGTACTGATCTCATAGTCAACAAATTGGGAAGCCAAATAAGTTAAAAGTCTTGGGGAGTAAGTAGACCAAAAGGACATTAACAGGAAATCTAAAATGGGTTTGGGTTACCCATACCTGAAGGAGATTGACCTTACTTGTAATAAATTATATTGTATAGAAACTGAAAATTTCAAGTATAAATATATCTAATAAACCATGTCAGTGCTGAATCACTGACTATTGGGTGGATGATACCCTCTTGAACCAGCATTCTAGTAAAATAATACAGTGTATATTCAAGGTTAACATTAGTAGCCTGCTTGACATCGACACAAGACTTATTTGTGTCTCCACATTTGATTGGTTAGAATTCTGATTTAATTTGTGCCTCCACGTTTGATTGGTTAGAATTTTGATTTAAGCTTTCTAAATTTTACAGAAACTTGCAGACGAATTTTTCAACACATATAACAATGTGCCGTACAACTCTATAGAACCAGATATATGTTTATTAACATATGTGGCAAAGATGGAGACTTTAAAGGAAACTGAGGTATAGTTGAAATTATTTAGAAGTGTTTAAGAAAGGTATTACTACTTTCAGCAGTACCAGTACTTCACTATTTACAGGCAGTACTTTGTATTAAAATTTGAACATTTTCTTGTATGTTATATACAATACTCTTTTAAATCAGGATGTACCAAATACCATTTTAAAACGGAGGAAAATACCTGGTACCGCCCCTTATTGAAAGGCCTTCAATAATGTTAACTATGGGGCCACTTAGTTATAGGAAACCACATATCAATTATGAACAGCTCTGAGCAACTCTTGAAATGACAGAGTAAATAGTATTTGTTGTAATGGGTACAATAATTAAAACAGCACATTTACATCTTTCGTGAATAATATGATCATTGGGCAGACTTTGTGTAATATACTAGTGACTGTTACTTTAGATATTTGCTTGTGATTTTTACAGCTTGAATTATAAACTTGTTCATGTTAAGTGCCCATTGATGTCATTGTGTGACCGCCGTGATCACGATTGGAGAAACTATTTCTTTGTGAAGCTTAAATACATGTTACTGTAAGGTTATTTGTTAATATAGTGAAGCCTGTCTAAACCAAACCCTGAATAAAATGGAATCCTATATAAACCAAACTTTTGTATGAAATCTTTGTTAATTCAACCTGTATAAAACGTACACCTTTCTATATTTGAATACAAAAATAGATGTTCCGTTTAGACAGGTTTCGCTATCTACTGGATTATTTTTGGTCAAAAACTTTTACAGGCACAATACAGATAAGTAAGTGGAGATTTAATACAAAACTTTTGAAGTTGTATACTGTATATATGTATACTATTGTTGATTTGTGTGTAAGAAGGTGAATATCAGAACAATATCACATCAAAGGGTGACAAGTCCATTTCCAGCATAGCATATCAATAATAGTATGTTTTTAGAGGATTTCTTAAGTCGATGTCGGTATAACGTCCCATAGTCACAGTCACAAATCAATGATAAATTTTCATTTCTCACTTGTAGGTTGATAATAGGTATTAGGTAATTAGGTGTGGAAAGATCAAAGGAAAAATATTTACAACTTGTTGATGATTGAACTTACATTTAATATATCTGTCCTTCTTTACAATGTATATCACTATCATTATTTCTGCAATCATAATTATGTCTCCCCTTCGAACGAAGGGAGACATATTGTTTTAGTTTGATTTTTTCTTCCGCTTCTGCTTCTTCTCGGCGAAGCTTGTACGGACCATAACTTGTTTGTCTTTCAAGATAGATCAATGATATTTGGTATGTGGGTGCATGACCATAAGGTGGTGTGTTGCGTACTGTAATGACCTACGTGGGATCTTGACCTTTGACCTCAAGGTCAAATAATTGTTTTTTAAAAAGTATTTTCTTGTCCGGGCCATAATATTTTTGTCTTTTGAGATAGGTCAATGATAATTGGTATGTGGGTGCATGACCATAAGGCGGTGTGTCGCATACCATAATGACCTTAGTGGGACTTTGACCTCAAGGTCAAATAATTGTTTTTTAAATAGTATCATTCAACTCATAATGTGTAACTTATTGTTGTACAGATGGCCGCATTAAGGGGAGACATAAGTTTTAGGTATCTTCCTAGTTAGTATTCTAATTCACATTTTAGCAGTGAAACCATATACAGTGAATCCTGTCTAATCTGAACCTTCTTGAGACCAACTTTTGTGTTCAGAAAAAGACAGGTGTTCAGTTTATAAAATTGACAAATATTTCTTACATTGGGACTTCATTTAAAGTTCGGTTTATAACAGGTTTCTGTCTTATTCAGGGTTCAGTTTAGACAGGTTTATAACAGGATTCTGTCTTATTCAGGGTTCAGTTTAGACAGGTTTATAACAGGATTCTGTCTTATTTAGGGTTCAGTTTAGACAGGATTATAACAGGATTCTGTCTTATTCAGGATTGAGTTTAGACAGGTTTATAACAGGATTCTGTCTTATTCAGGGTTCAGTTTAGACAGGTTTATAACAGGATTTTGACTTATTCAGGGTTCAGTTTAGACATGTTTATAACAGGATTCTGTCTTATTCAGGGTTCAGTTTAGACAGGTTTATAACAGGATTCTGTCTTATTCAGGGTTCAGTTTAGACAGGTTTATAACAGGATTCTGTCTTATTCAGGGTTCAGTTTAGACAGGTTTATAACAGGATTCTGTCTTATTCAGGGTTCAGTTTAGACAGGTTTATAACAGGATTCTGTCTTATTCAGGGTTCAGTTTAGACAGGTTTATAACAGGATTCTGTCTTATTCAGGGTTCAGTTTAGACAGGTTTATAACAGGATTCTGTCTTATTCAGGGTTCAGTTTAGACAGGTTTATAACAGGATTCTGTCTTATTGAGGGTTCAGTTTAGACAGGTTTATAACAGGATTCTGTCTTATTCAGGGTTCAGTTTAGACAGGTTTATAACAGGATTCTGTCTTATTCAGGGTTCAGTTTAGACAGGTTTATAACAGGATTCTGTCTTATTCAGGGTTCAGTTTTGACAGGTTTATAACAGGATTCTGTCTTATTCAGGGTTCAGTTTTGACAGGTTTATAACAGGATTCTGTCTTATTCAGGGTTCTGTTTTGACAGGTTTCACGGTATATTATATTTTATTTAAGAAATAATTCATGGAAGCCATAACTCATTAACATGTGCTTTTATTGATGGAGCATCCGTAGCAATAATATTGTGTTTGCATGTTTTAATTGCACATCACATATTTATTAATTTTGGATATGGTGAATATAGATGTTTAAAACGTTAACAACCGTGTAAATAATTTTATTTTGTGATTTTATCACCTGGCTTGAATGTGTGCCTGCACATGTGCTAATGAGATTTTGCCATATGAATAAATCGCTCGTTCATTTGCAAAGTAAAAGAATGATGTCATATTAGAATAACAAAGATTTCCTACATTGGGAGTTTATTTAAAGTTCAGTTTATACAGGATTTCGTCTTATTTTAGGGTTAAGTTTTTGACAGATTTTACTGTATTATTATATTTTTCAGGATGCTAGTTTACCAGTACCAGGGATTACAGAACTACCTAATTGTCCTGTTTGTTTGGAGAGAATGGTAAATAAGTACATTTAAATCTGTATTGCCAAATTAATGTTTATAAACTCTATGATCTATTAGAAAAAATTGTTAAAATGATATCCATCCTGAATTATAGTTCAAACATCTCTAACTACACTGTGAGATTTTATACCATAGATGATAATGGGATTGCAGACTACAGTAGTCCCTCTATTATAAGGCCCCTACCACTAAAGGCTGCACCTCTTTCCAGACCAGATTTTAGATGCATTGAGATAATAAAATACTACCCTTATAAGCGTGAGAGGCCACCCCTCTTATACTACCCTTATAAGTGTGAGAGGCCACCCCTCTTATACTACACTTATAAGCATGAGAGGCCACCCCTCTTATACTACCCTTATAAGTGTGAGAGGCCACCCCTCTTATACTACCCTTATAAGCGTGAGAGGCCACCCCTCTTATACTTCCCTTATAAGCGTGAGAGGCCACCCCTCTTATACTACCCTTATAAGCGTGAGAGGCCGCCCCTCTTATACTACCCTTATAAGCGTGAGAGACCACCCCTCTTATAAGCATGAGAGGCCACCCCTCTTATAAGCGTGAGAGGCCACCCTTCTTATAAGACCACTTTTTCATCGCCTTATGAGAGGAGAACTGTTGTATTTGAAGAGTATTTGGCATCAATTGGATATTTTATGATGGCAAATGTACTTTTACTGGTGATGTGGAGAGTAGACTAAGACAAATATTTGCCACTGACAAATCCCTAATCAATGCCGACAACTCTTCGAATACAGTAGTTATTCCTATTCTAATGTATTACACATAAGGTTTCTCTTTTGAACTATGAAAACATACTAAAAACAGAATAAAATAAAATACAGCTTAATATTGTCTATGAATTTATCACATTGACCTGACGTTATGTAGACTTTTTAGAAGCATTACATGGACATTGGACTTTATTTGGTTGTTTGTGCACCTTAACTTTTAATAAATATCTCATTTAAGCTCATTTTTGAGGTAGTTGGTGTTTTTTAAAAGATTAAAAGAATAAATATTTCTTCTACCTATATTTTTACACTTTGTTTTGTTTTGTAGGACGAGTCTGTTGATGGAATACTTACAATCTTATGTAATCATGCATTCCATATGAAATGTTTGGCACAGTGGGGCGATACAAGGTGAGGTACTTTAGGAACATATACAGGGGCTTCTCTGCTAAGCATGCAGCATTAAGGAGAAAGAGCAAAGACTGGTTTGCTCAGAATCATCCTAATGTGTCCAAGTGGGAAGACATGTCTATCTGTGGACTGTTGTTTGAGTGATCTAGCAATACGAAAATCCAACTAAGTGTGTTGGTCTAGTACAAAGCGGACCACCTCATCATCTCATTGAAAATTAACTTGTTCTCGCCATGATATAGCTGAAAACAGGGGCTCAAATTTATGAAAATCTGAGGTCTGTGACAATCTGCTATTGACTTAAGATCTACTGCATTGGTTATTAGTTACGGTTTCTGACCTTTTGATTTTTGTTTGAAATGACACTATCTTCCATTAATTTGATTTTAGAAAATGATTTCAGACAACATATAAGAATATTTAAAATGGGAAATCTGTTTTTTTCACTCTAAATGAGTAAAATTTGCCGGTAATTGAAAGCATATTATTTGTATTGTATTCCTTGGCAACAAACTACTAAGTCGTGAAATAAATACTAAAAACCAGTCAAACTTTTTAAGCAATGTGTAGATGAGAATGTTCAATTTTGGCATTAAATCTTTGAGATTGTGGAATAATGAAACACACAATGCTGAAATCAGTAACAAAGGACGTTTTGTGCAAAAACTCACAAAAACCAGGATCTTCAAAAGAACGAAGCAGACATTAAAGAATTCATACCATAAGGTTCTGGATCTGCCTCTTACAAAAATAATTTTGAACCTCGGTATATAATACATGTACTGGTATACATTTACAGAAAGACAGTAATTAAGAAATAATTCATGAAAGCCATACAGTGTTGTGAGTTTTGACATGGGTTGGTGGATATTAATATTTTATCCCGAGCTGTAGCAAGGGATAAAATTTACTAATATTCTACCAATCCACGGTAAAATTTGTGTACTGGTTATTTGTGGTAATTCAGTGTTCAATATTTTTATTTCAGTTGTCCTGTGTGTAGATTCCTTCAGACACCAGAGGAGGTAGCAGATAACAGATGTATGACATGTGGCTCACAAGAGGTACATATTTATAACCTCTTATTTTTCTGTTTATTCATAAGTCAACTTCTGTGTCACGAAGAATTAACAAACTCAAACTTGATTTTAATGGTCACCTTGAATCAACGGTCAGCTGCTTTAAAAGGCCAGATTAAAATCTCCTCCACCGAATTTACATGTTATTTTAAATGAAATAAGCAGTCACCTCACTAATGCGGTCAATGGTTACTCAAAGAGTATCCCATCATATCAGTTTATCAGTATTTAATGGTAACTTTTTATTCTAGACTTTAAAAAAATCACTGTTAATTAATTTAAATTGTGAGATGTTCTCAGTACATTATTGTACTAAATAAGTTATCACATTATTGAATGACTCTCTGTAAATTGTTATAAAAACACCGGAGCATAACAAAGCGAACATAATTTTTTCCAATATAATGCCTTCTTGTAACAGTAGTCAGTAATACATTAACCATTGCGGATCAGAGTTGAAAATCAGGATTGGTCGATCTTAAATAAGCGGTCATTTGTCTTATGCAATCATTTTTCCATTGTTAGTGTTTTTTTCTTGGTGTACAGGTCTCCTCCACCATAGAAACAGACTGCCACAATGTTACTAAAATATTGTTGAAAGTAGTGTTAAAACAAGTACAGCCTAATCCAAGCCATTCAAACTTTACATGTAGTATATATCTATTGTTTTATTTGTTTTTACAGAGTTTATGGATCTGTTTGATCTGCGGGAACATTGGGTGTGGCAGATATTACGGACAACATGCACACAGGTACAGTATTTGTGTAAGGGCCGTCATGGCTGTGATCATATGGTAGTTGGATTTACAACCACCTATGCAATCAGTGCCTATCACCACTGATGTTGTGAGTTCGATCAGAGCGGGGCATACAAGATTATGTAATAAAGTTTGTCAGTGACTTGCCACAGGTCGGTGGTTTTTTGGGGGGTTATTCCGGTTTCCTCCACCAATAAAACTGACAAGCAAACAACAAACAGTATTTGTGGTGTCATTAAACTGAGTCTAATATGATAGACAACAGTTACACAGGTAAAGTACAGGAGGTATCATTAAACTGGGTGTAAATAACCTCTACGTTAATAACCTTAAAATAAAATATTTAACTTTAACAATGGATGGAGAACAGCAATCGAGTTAATATTCGTTAACGTTTAATTTTCCCCTGAGTTTAAGATAGATTTTCTTTGATGTTCACCTGCATGTAAATTATATATTATTAAATGCAAAATGATTAAATATGCTATAGAAATTACGAATTACAACAGGTATTGTTTAGCTGAATTTGTCTTTCACTGAAGGATGGTGCCGACATATTTCAGTTATTATATACAAATTTCTTGGTCCTGAATAGTATCGAAATTAAAATTTGAAAAATGTGTATTTTATATCATAAAAATAATTTGCACAAACCAGACTGGTGAAGATAAAACATGGACAAACATTTCTGATTTCAACGATAAAAACATTATTTATAAAGTTTGTCAGAGACTTGTGGCATTTCAGTGGTTTTCTCCAGATACTCCGGTTTCCTCCACCAATAAAACTGACTGCCTTGATATAACTGAAATATTGTTGAAAGGGGCATTAAAACACCATAACCCTAACCCCTATTTCAAAATATGGATTCCTAATTCTCAGTAGGGATTGTACATATGTAATGGGTAAACGATTCCCTGATTATGAAAACTTTATCTTGTGAAAC
This sequence comes from Bathymodiolus brooksi, assembly GCA_963680875.1. NCBI lineage: Eukaryota > Metazoa > Mollusca > Bivalvia > Mytilida > Modiolidae > Bathymodiolus > Bathymodiolus brooksi. The sequence goes on along the minus strand of OY804580.1, from coordinate 47,939,045 downwards.
ATAAAACAATAATGGGCACTTATATTTTACTTACATAATTTCTGATTTCAGCCATTTTTTGGAGACACAACATACCTATGCCATGCAGCTTGGTAACAACAGAGTGTGGGATTATGCTGGAGATAATTATGTCCATAGATTAGTACAAAGTAAAGGAGATGGGAAACTGGTGCAGGTTGACGAAGGAGGTCGTTTAATTCAAGAAGAAAAAGTGGACTCTCTAGCTTTGGAGGTAAATTTGGTCTTTCTAATGAAAGCTTTTATTAATTCTCTTACTGTAAATAAAATTGATAAAAGTTGAGATATCTATATGTAAATTTCATGCAATTCATTAGTTTGTTTACAATATATATTTACCTTTTTATACTGCAAGAAAATTAGCATTGAATTTATGTTTTTATTAAAGTGAGTATAAATTAACTAACCGTACACATGCCCAACAGCAAAGCAAAGTCATTATATATATCTTCATTTCTCATAAACCGACATGGTATAGAGATACAAAATACAAAATATATTACAAAATATACTATTTACAATATTTGTAAAATTATTTGTTTCATGGGAGAAAACCTTCAGATATTAATATCATAGGAATAATTCTCTAAAAGCACAAATTATATGAATGTTTTTGACTAGGCGCCATCATGGTTAGATTTACAACTACCTATGCAATCGGTGCCTATCACCACCAAAGTTGTTGAGTTCGAATCCTGCTAATGGCGAGGTGTACATTGATACAACATAATGTGATAAAGTTTGTCAATGATTTGCGGCAGGTCTGTGGTTTTCTCCGGGTTCTCCTGTTTCCTCCACCAATAAAATGTACTGCCACAATAAAATTGAAATATTGTTGAAAGTGGCACTAAACACCATAACCCTAACCCCCGCTGTTTTTGACTAAGACTTGTGTCATTGATATAAAGTTCATTATCAGTTTTGTATTAGTATAATTTTTTCAAATTTAAAAGATTAATCAGTACCAAACTTGGCAAATTAATTGTGTTTAATATACATTTAATTGGGACTTTATTTTGTCTTACATAGTATACATACCTCCTTACAAGTCAGCTAGAATCACAAAGACTGTATTTTGAGGAAAAGATGAATCAGATTGAAAAGAATGGACAGGAAACTGTAAGTCTTTATTAGTGATATATATACACCTCTTATTACATGTATCTTTTGCACAATCTTGAAGGGGCCGTCATGGTAGTTGGATTTTCATCTACCTGAGCAATCAGTGCCTATCACCACTAACGTTGTAAGTTAGAATCCCGCTCGGACGAGGTGGACTCGATAGAACTTTATGTGATAAAGTTTTTCAGTGACTTGTGGCAGATCTGTGGTTTTCTCTGGACACTAACTGCCACAATATAAATGATTTATCTGGAAAAAAAGAGTGAGTAAAATGTCACACTCTCTCAATGGCTTATAAATGATCTGCTTTTCATTTAGGTCTCTGATTTAACAGAAATATTTTTTTTAAATTTGCATTCACAGATAAATCAAAACTCCAAAATTGATTACCATAATGTATAACGTGAGCTAAATTTTACATAGATTCTTTATTTTGCAGGAGGGGTGTGCATCATAAACAAGAAAAATGTGTTTTGCTCTTTTTTCAAAAAATCATATGTCCACTATTTTTGGTGTTTACTATATGTCAACGTGTAAAGTTTTCATATTTTTCGTACATTGCATTATTTGGACACTATTCCACAAAATAATTTAATGTATCTTATAAAGTTTTGATTATTGAAGAATTTAGACTATTTAGTGCAATTATGCAACCCTAATGAAGGTATGGTATGTGTTTACACAGAATACAGATTGATTTTGTCTTGAAATTTTTGTTTTATGACCATCAGTTTGACAATAGAAGAAATTTACAATCTCACTAATTCCATTTTGTTTATTTTAGGCAAAACAGTTAGACCATAGGTTACAGAAAGAAATGGAAATGAATACAGCTACACAAGGTAGATTACATGATGCAGAAAAAGATAAACACACACTGGATAGAAAATGTATCCATGTAGGTTTTGTATGATCTAATTTCAAATTCCAATAAATTAGGAACTCTATATTATACTACATTTACACAAGACACATGATCATCCATACATTAAGGTCACATGATTGTCCATACTATTCATTATTTACATAAACGTCACATGATAATCCATACATAAAATTCACATTCTCAGCTTATGGTGTCAAACCATTAATTCACCAATCAGAGCTTAGAACATATACAATAGTAGTCCCTATTAAAGAAAAAAGTTCCTTTGACTTCGTAGTATTGTGAAAACTACTGAATGGAATGGAATAATAAAAAATTGATAATTGAAGTTAAATATATAGGGATTATTTTGAGCCCAAATTTGATGGACTTAGTTGTATTTTAATACCTCTATGGAGGATTTGATGCATGGCCTATAAATACTGAATTTTTGGGGGATGAACGAGCTATTTTTAGAGCAGGTATTTTCAGTAGCCTGGCATTTCACTGCAAGATTTCAGAAAATATATGGTCTTGGAAAGGTTAAACTTTAGATAAAATGGCCAGGTAGGCTAAAAAAAACACAAAATTAGTAGAAACCCTTACAGAAATTAATTAATGGTTTCACACCTTATGGACACATATGTGGTAGTATTTGTCTGACTTTTTTTTTTATCTGTGATAGAAAAGCATAATGTAGGTTTATCTCACTATTTAATTGTAGCCATCATGGTTGTTATTTAACAGGAAGTAGACTATTTTTCAGCTATATTATGTCAAGAACAATTTTTTTTTTGATGAGATGATAATGATGTCTATTTTATAGTGGTAACTCAATGAAGCAACAGTCCACAGATAGTTAGACATGTTGCTTCACTTGGACTCACTATCCCCGACTACGAGCCATCCAATCTTTGCTCTTTCTCCTTAATACTGAATGCATAGTGGAGAAACAACAACAAATACCAATTTTATAGTCTTTGGTATGCATGCTAACAATTACACCACTGAGGCAGTCACACACACTTTGAGGCATGTGTTGTACTCATCAATGCTCATAATGTTAGTGGTTTGTATTTTCTACCATTAAACATAAAGCACTCCCTCACTCCCGAAAGGGTACAGGTGAGTTCAATTGCATTTTTTTAATGCAAATGAATATTGAAGAATCAATCCAGGTAAGTTGTATACCGTCACAAAATACTGGGAATGAAACCGGCATCAGAAGATTTAAGGAAAATTAAGAGTATCCATTGGCTGTAGACAGTTGTATTAAATAGATAAAGAATTAAGTTGAATCATAGATTATGAATCTGTGCAACTCATATTTTAGTATTTTTGCAAGGGAAAGCATTTATACAGTGCCGGATTTACCTATAGGCTCGATAGGCTGAAGCCCAGGGCCTCAATATTTATGGGGCCTTCGGCCAAGGTTTATAGTATTTTTGACACTTATTTGAATTTCACACTTATGCTGTCATAAAATACTGTACTTTCTAAACAACCCTTCAGTAATTTTCCTTACACAGTTGCATTCAATTTCAGAATTGCAGAATTTTAAACACCCCTCATCATCTTCGCCTTTATTGAAATTGATTAAGCACACTTCCATCTTCCTCCAGTCGTGAAGGTGGGGAATTGGGAGGGGCCTCACAAGTGGAATAGCCTAGGGCCTCTCTTTATCGAAATCCGGCATTGCATTTATATAGTAAAACATGTCTAAACTAAACCTCCTTGTTCAGAATAGAGAGGTGTTAGTTTATACAGGTTAAATTAAAACAAAGATTTCCTACATTTGGGACTTTATTTAAAGTTTTGTTTATACAGGATTCTGTCTTATCCAGGGTTTGGTTTATCCAGGATTCTGTCTTATCCAGGGTTTGGTTTATACAGGATTCTGTCTTATCCAGGGTTTGGTTTATACAGGATTCTGTCTTGTCCAGGGTTTGGTTTATACAGGATTCTGTCTTATCCAGGGTTTGGTTTATACAGGATTCTGTCTTGTCCAGGGTTTGGTTTATACAGGATTCTGTCTTATCCAGGATTCTGTCTTATCCAGGGTTTGATTTATACAGGATTCTGTCTTATCCAGGGTTTGGTTTATACAGGATTCTGTCTTATCCAGGGTTTGGTTTATACAGGATTCTGTCTTGTCCAGGGTTTGGTTTATACAGGATTCTGTCTTATCCAGGATTCTGTCTTATCCAGGGTTTGATTTATACAGGATTCTGTCTTATCCAGGGTTTGATTTATACAGGATTCTGTCCTATCCAGGGTTTGATTTATACAGGATTCTGTCTTGTCCAGGGTTTGGTTTATACAGGATTCTGTCTTATCCAGGGTTTGGTTTATACAGGATTCTGTCTTGTCCAGGGTTTGGTTTATACAGGATTCTGTCTTGTCCAGGGTTTGGTTTATACAGGATTCTGTCTTGTCCAGGGTTTGGTTTATACAGGATTCTGTCTTATCCAGGGTTTGGTTTATACAGGATTCTGTCTTGTCCAGGGTTTGGTTTATACAGGATTCTGTCTTATCCAGGGTTTGGTTTATACAGGATTCTGTCTTATCCAGGGTTTGGTTTATATAGGATTCTGTCTTGTCCAGGGTTTGGTTTATACAGGATTCTGTCTTATCCAGGGTTTGGTTTATACAGGATTCTGTCTTGTCCAGGGTTTGGTTTATACAGGATTCTGTCTTATCCAGGGTTTGGTTTATACAGGATTCTGTCTTGTCCAGGGTTTGGTTTATACAGGATTCTGTCTTGTCCAGGGTTTGGTTTATACAGGATTCTGTCTTATCCAGGGTTTGGTTTATACAGGATTCTGTCTTATCCAGGGTTTGGTTTATACAGGATTCTGTCTTGTCCAGGGTTTGGTTTATACAGGATTCTGTCTTATCCAGGGTTTGGTTTATACAGGATTCTGTCTTGTCCAGGGTTTGGTTTATACAGGATTCTGTCTTATCCAGGGTTTGGTTTATACAGGATTCTGTCTTGTCCAGGGTTTGGTTTATACAGGATTCTGTCTTATCCAGGATTCTGTCTTATCCAGGGTTTGATTTATACAGGATTCTGTCTTATCCAGGGTTTGATTTATACAGGATTCTGTCCTATCCAGGGTTTGATTTATACAGGATTCTGTCTTGTCCAGGGTTTGGTTTATACAGGATTCTGTCTTATCCAGGGTTTGGTTTATACAGGATTCTGTCTTGTCCAGGGTTTGGTTTATACAGGATTCTGTCTTATCCAGGGTTTGGTTTATACAGGATTCTGTCTTGTCCAGGGTTTGATTTATACAGGATTCTGTCTTATCCAGGGTTTGATTTATACATGATTCTGTCTTATCCAGGATTCTGTCTTATCCAGGGTTTGATTTATACAGGATTCTGTCTTATCCAGGGTTTGGTTTATACTGGATTCTGTCTTATCCAGGGTTTGATTTATACATGATTCTGTCTTATCCAGGGTTGGTTTATCCAGGATTCTGTCTTATCCAGGGTTTGGTTTAGACATGTTGGTTTTACTGTATATTGTATGTTATTGATAAAATGTCATTTAATTTGTTATTTTTCTTTCCCATCCAGCTGCACACAAGATTAACAAAAATTATATCAGAGTTACAAGAAGAAAAACAGATGAGTAAATGCTTACTAGAGAATCAACAAGTTTGGCAGAAAAAAGTTCAGAATTTAGAATCTCAAGTGAAAGATTTAACATGTACAAAAGAACAGGTACAAAATGTATAAAGCAAGTTTGATGAAAATAGCTGGCAGATATTGTGTTATAATTAATTGTACTTCAACATTGACATTGACAAGTTGTCAGTGGTTTTCTCCGGGTCCTCCACCAATAAAACTGACCACCATGATATAGCTGAAATATTGTTGAAAGTGGTGTTAAATACCATAAACCAAACCAAACTCAACTTTGAAATACATTTCTGATACATTGCCTAAAGAAAGAATTTAAACTAGACATTTTCAACAAAGTTGGCAGAGAGAAATTTCCAGTTACATAATTAAAGGGACACAACTCCTTCTTACTATTTCCTGCATAAAAATACAAATTATTTAAGAAAAACAAGGATAATAAAAATGATAATTATAGTTGAGCTGCCATTTTTACCAATCTGACACACAAAACAACAAGTGAGTGATTGTTGTTATGCAAACTCAGCACTTTTTCAGCTATATCATGGCGAGAACAAGTTAATTTTCAATGAGATGATCATGAGGTCCGCTTTGTACTAGACCAACACGCTTAGTTGGATTTTTTTATAGTGCTAGCTCTCTGAAACAACAGTCCGCGGATAGACATGTCACCACACTCGGACACATTATCCTGATTCCAAGCCAACCCGTCTTTAAGAGGTGTTCCCATAGTTGATTTATGAAGATAATGAGATGAATAATAAAATCTTCTGGGTTTTTTTGGTAGAATTTGTTAATTTTCAAATAACTGCAATTTATACAGGAATGTGTCAAATTTAACCAATGGTGCAGAGATATGGACACAATTTTTCTTTTAAAATTAAAAAGAAGATTTTATATCAGTTGTTGACCAGGTTTTTTGGAACTCAAATTAAATCTTGAAATTTAACGGCTTTATTTTTTAGGAAATAAAAGAATTGAGGGAACAGCTTCGAGATGTAATGTTTTATTTAGAAGCTCAACAGAAACTTTCAAGTTCAACAGAAATATCACAGGAGGAAATACAGGACAGTAAAGTTATTGTAGGTGCTGCTGGTAACACACCATCACCAAACTCTAGACGAGGAAGGAAAAAAGATCGATGATTTTTTAATTATTTTATGTATTTATTAGTAATTCTGTTTTTGTCAGACCATCCAGGGCCTTTTGTCCTGTTCCTCATTAATCTTTTGTTTTGAATGTAGAGGGCTGAAATGAATGGAAACCTCAGATTTTGACAGCATGTCAATATGGTATATCATATAGAACTACATTTCGTTGTAATATTTCAAGAAAATCATATATAACCTCCTCTGTATGTACAGGTGTTCATAGCATGCTACTATTATGAAGACCTTGATGAAAACAATTCTCAAATTTTGATAGTCATAGTGTTCAGTGTATATTGACATCATCCCCCAGAAAATATTTCTAAAATGACCCAGTCACATAGCAACTATTCATCCCATGTCTTTGATATTTTCTAAAGATAATATTTTCTTTTGCCATATACCAGTCTGTATCATGTAGTCATGGTCGCCATCACTTTGCCACAGTTGTCGTATACATCTGTTAGCTTTACAGATTATCTATTTTGCTGCTAAAGTTGGCATTAAGCACCAACCAATCAATCAATCAATCTATTTTGCTCACAATCAACTGGATCAAATTGAGCCAAACTTAGTAGAAGTACTACATTAACATTTTATATATTTTCCGTTTCAGTCAGAAATTCAAAATGGCTTCTGTGCCAATTATACTTTCTGATTGACTGAAATTTCTCAAAAAATTTCAGTGTGATGGAATTGTTACTAGGTAGGGGTGCATCTCATCTGACCCTCCAAAATGTTGTTATCCAAGATGGCTACTGACATGACAGTTTTATAATTAGATCCTATGATAAAAATATAAAGTACATGTATTCCCATCTGAAATCATAGAATTATATGACAGCAAACTTACGTGGAAAGTTACTGGTATGGTCCTTTGCCAGTTAAATGTTGGGTTTTTTTTTGTGTTGATTGGGAATCCAAGATGGTCACTAGTTTTAACATAGGACCATATTAGGAAAATGAAAAAAATATTTTTTCTCAGATACAGTAAAACCTGTCCTATGTGACATTCAACTGGAATGTTGAAATTGGGTCACATAAGACAGGTAATCACTACCGTAAATACAAGTTTAATATGAAAAGCACTGTTAAAAATTAAAATCACATAATACAAGTTATTGCTTAATAGAGGTGGTCACTAAAGCAGGTTTGACTGTAACTTAATAGAGGTGGTCACTAAAGCAGGTTTGACTACTTAATAGAGGTGGTCACTAAAGCAGGTTTGACTGTAACTTAATAGAGGTGGTCACTAAAGCAGGTTTGATTACTTAATAGAGGTGGTCACTAAAGCAGGTTTGACTAACTTAATAGAGATGGTCACTAAAGCAGGTTTGACTGTAACTTAATAGAGGTGGTCACTAAAGCAGGTTTGACTAACTTAATAGAGGTGGTCACTAAAGCAGGTTTGACTAACTTAATAGAGGTGGTCACTAAAGCAGGTTTGACTAACTTAATAGAGATGGTCACTAAAGCAGGTTTGACTGTAACTTAATAGAGGTGGTCACTAAAGCAGGTTTGACTGTAACTTAATAGAGGTGGTCACTAAAGTAGGTTTGACTAACTTAATAGAGGTGGTCACTAAAGCAGGTTTGACTGTAACTTAATAGAGGTGGTCACTAAAGTAGGTTTGACTGTAACTTAATAAGAGGTGGTCACTAAAGCAGGTTTGACTACTGGAAACTTGAATGAATCCAAGCAAACAGTACAATGATAGTACCGGGTACATGTAGTAAGGTGGTATCTAACAAAGTTTTAATTTTTGTTATGAGAATAGGAAATCTAAGCCAGTGGATATTGTTTAATTATAGAAGTATGAATAAAAAGCTTTATCTTATTTACCTCAAGCTATACAGTGTATGAATAACTAGGTTGAGCGTTGCAGACTCTGGTGAGCCTCTTGTTATATTTTGTACTCAATAATTTTCTACTGTTTATTGTAATAGCAAAGAGTATGTCTTTTTAATTTTTTTTTGCTTTCATCATATTGTCCCCATATATCCTCAATCTAATTAATATAGCCCCCTATTTTCTATCGGTTGTTGTGACGACTAGTAAGCAACCGATAGAAAATAAGGGCAATTGTGGAGATTTAATTTTAATTAGATTGTATATATCCCATGCTTTTCATTACATTTTAGATGATACCAACATCAAATACATGTGACATCATCTTCAACTTGTTGAAGGCAGTCAGTATTTGATAGAAGTATGTACAGGGTAAATTTAAGCTATCAGCTGTCGTCAGGATGTCATATCACTACCCCCAAAGCTTTAAACTATATCATTATTTCTTCATGGGTTACACAAATTATTTGGTGGCACATGTTAATCTTGTAATATGACTTTTGACAATGTCATCAATTTTAATGTTGTTTTGTATAATTTTCACTACATGATATTCATGTTTTAAAATATTGAAATAGAAGAGATATGAATTATAATGAAAGAACATCAGTCATATGAGTGATATACATATAGAATAACAGCAGATTTGAAGGTTGAGACAGACATTATCATTAGTATTGTAGAGAGTCCCATAGGACGAGATGTGATAATATGTGTCAAGATCCTCAAAGCCGAGGTTATTGTTTATATTGGTAATGCCATTATCTGCTTGACGTCACGCTGACCGATAATTTTCAGTATCAGAGTGAGTTTGTTGATACTGACAATATCACTCGGTGAGATCAAAGGTCAAATGATCAAATTACAGATATGTATGAATAATTCTGGTTCATTAAAGATTACTTACTCTGTAAAAGATACAGCAACAGACTTTGACCTCACTATGATGATGAAGGGGCCGTCGTGATTGTATGGTAGTAGGATTAACAACTACCTGTCCAATCAGTGCCTATCACCACTAAAGTAGTGATTTCGAACCCCGTTCATGGCGAGGTGTACCCGATACAACATTATGTGATAAAAGATTGTCAGTGACTCAAGACAGGTCAGTGGTTTTCCCCGGTTTCCTGCAATAAAATTGACTACCACAATATAATTGCAGTATTGTTGAAAGTGGCATTAAACATCGTAAACCTACCCCTATGATGATGTTTTGCCAATTTACATTGTAATTACTTTACATTTACCTGGTCAGATTGGTTTATGTTTGAAGCATTCTATATGAGAATCTGTGATAATAATGTCATGTAAATAAAATATATTTAAACAGCTTCAGATTAGTTCATTATTTAAATGGAATCTTGTTATTTAGTTGGCAATGTTAAGTCAACATAACTTTATTTTTACACAGACTGTTAATTTTGTTAGCTCACCTGACTTGAAGGGTCATGTGATGTACTGTCATCACTGCATTCGTCTGTAAACTTTCAGTTTTATCTTAACAGCATCGGTGGTGTAATGGTTAACGTGCTTTCCTCAAGTGTGTTAGAACGTGGGTTCAAGTCAAACCAAAGGCTATAAAATTGGTATTTGTTGCTTCTCCGTTAAGCAGGCAGCATTAAGGAGAGAAAGCAAAGACTGGGCTCAGAATCAGGATAATGTGTCCGAGTGGGGCAACACGTCTATCCGCAGGGTGTTGTTTCAGTGATCTAGTACTATAAAAATCCAACTAAGTGTGTTGGTCTAATACACAGCGGACCTCATCATCATTTCATTGAAAATTAACTTGTTCTCACCATAAAATAGCTGAAAAAATTGCAGAGTTGGCATTAAACAACAATCACTCACTCACTCATTTTTATCTTCTTCCCCAAAACCCTTCGTCGAATTGATACCACTTTTTTTCTTTACAATCTTTATGAGATGTCCTGCAACATCTGAATGATATTTGAAGTCTTGACATGTATGCAATTTTCCCAATTTCTCTGAAATATTCTTGCCAGAGGTATTGAAAAAGGTTTGTTGTAGCTTTCAGTCATTCCAATACATGACGGATCAACCCCTGAAATCTTTTTCTTAATTCCGAATTCATTCTTTTTTCTAAAAATTCCTTCAGATTCTACATTGTTTATGCAATAATTTGTCAACCTATTAAAATGATAATCAGGTGAGTGATACAAGTTCTTGCTAGTCTCTGGTTTGTATTTCAATTCACTGCACCTATTGTTAGCTAAACCTAAATCAGCTATTGGTATCACTTTGCATAATCTCTCTGACAAAAAGGTCCTACGAGGAAATAGTTTAATTTTTTCAGTCAAATATTTTCAAGTGAACAGCTTGGTTGTTCCCTACAAAATTTGTTTTTTACATCACTATTCAAATATGGACACCCCTGCAGGACAAAGTTCAACAAAGGTCCCACGGGGAAATTATTTAAAATCATCTCTGTAACCATGGAATCATGTGAAAGGACACTTGGATGGAAAGTTCCAATATGTTCACCTTTATCAATTTTTTTTTATGTCAATTAGAAATCTATTCTGGCCACAAGACAAATTTTTAATGAAGAACACCAGGAGACAAATACAAATATACAGATTTTACCAACTTGATTTTAAAACCTGAACTGTACGGAAATGAAAAAAACATGAAGTTGGATATACATGTAGTATTACTTGCATTTATTGCTAATCTTGTGTGTAAAATGCTATTTGTAAACAGTCTTCTTCATTGTTTTCTTTCGATCAGAAATTAAATACGAGCCACCATTACAGGAACGCCTGTGGATACCAAACTCAACACTTATAGATTTGGAAAATATTAGACATGTAGCAGCTACAAAAGACCTTTTATTCAAAATAAATTGGAGCGAGCGATTGTTGTTCAACACCAAATGAGCAATTTTTCAGCTATATCATGGAGAGAACAAGTTAAATTCGATGAGATGATAATGACATCCTCTTTGTACTAGACCAACATGCTTAGTTGGATTTTTGTAGTGCTAGCTCAGTTGGGCTTACCCTTTAAGACTTGAAATTGTTGTTTAAATGCAAAGGAGGCATTTTTTCAGCTATATCTTGTTGACTGAAACAAAGTCCACAAGTAGATGTCACTTAACACGACACATTATCCTGAACTCGTGATCTACCACACTGGGTAACCATGCCAACCATTACATCACTCGGGCAGTAAATCTATGAAGACAGACTTATACATAGATTAATCTAAAGGGATACTATTTTGTTATTACCCTTAATTAACTTGATCAAGGACGATGTTTCTACCTATCCATCAAAGCCAAATGATACATTTTCAGCTATATCATGCCAAGAATAAGCTACATTTGATGAGATGATGTCCGCTTTGTTCTATTTGATTTGATTTTTGGTGTTTTAACACCACTTTCAACAATATTTCAGCTATATCATGGCGACCAGTTTTAGTGGTGGAGGAAGCCAGAGTACCCGGAGAGAACCTCCGACCATGGACAAGCAATTGGTAAACTTTATCACTTGCGGCTGCACCCTTTTTTGTAATTTACACGCTGTATTGGTGATAGGCTTGTACGAGTTGTTAAATTTAACGACCTAACTCATTGAGCCACCTGGGCCCCTCGCTTTGTTCTACACCAATACGATTAGTCAGATATTTGTAGTACTAGCACACGGAAACAACTCTCCTTGAATGAACATGTCGCTCTACTGCGACACATTATCCCGTTTCAGTGCCAATAGGTTCTTGCTCTTACTACCTTAATGCAGCATGCTTAGCGGAGAAGCAGCAAATATCAATTTTAGTCTTTGATTTGACCCAATCCAAACTCGAACCCATGATCAACTGCACTCAAGGCGAGCACACTTACCATGTACACCACCACTGCAGTCCTAAATTGGTTAATTAATGACAAGACAAAAACCAAATTCCAAGAATCTTGAGATCCAACACTAGATACTACCAATATTTTTGTGACACCTCAGTTATGAACATTTTAAGGATTAGGGTTATGGTGTTTAATGCCACTTTCAACAAAATTTCAGTAATATCATGGCAATCAGTTTTATTGGTGGAGGAAACTGAAGTATGCAGAGAAAACCACTGACCTACTGCAAGTCGCTAACCAACTTTATCACATAATGTTGTATTGAGCAGGATTTGAACTCACAACATTATTGGTGATATGCACTGATTGCAATGTAGTTGCAAGTCCCAACTACCATACGAACATGACCACAATGGCCCCTTGACAATTTAATGTCCACAACACATATATCTACTCAACTATCACATAATATGCTCGTTTTGAATCATGTCAATTCCTATCATGTTCCCTCTTTTTCGTGTCTTGACGTCTGAAATGGTAGGCAGTCGACTTCCGGTGTTTATGCTATTACTGTGACAACGTCAACATATCAGTCTTAGATGCAGTATTTTAAAAGTAATTGTAATATGGAGACGCCAACTGTCTGTCTGATATCAGAAATATACCAAGACGGATCGTTTTTCTTTCAAGATGCCGACAGCAGTAAACAAAGAAAGAAAAGCAACTTTAATTTAATTGATATCTGTCTTTTACAGAAAATGTTAAGAATTCTTTAAGTTGAGGAACGTTAAAGCACCACATATCAATTGGAGTTTTCGTTGTGTACATTGACACCGGATTCCATCAAATGAAAAACTCTCGACGGAATGGAAATGATTCGAAACAAGCGTATTAATTTGGGGAATAATAAAAATACTAAGATAATTTTAGTGCTTTTTTTGCTTTTTTTTTTTTTTATTATTGTCCACAGAATAACAATGTCCTTTTTAGATGATACCAATCTGCAAATAAAAGAAAAAGATAATTACCAGTAATCAATCAAAACACAGTAATTAGTTACTTAAATCATGTACATTTTATTCAACTTTATTATTTTGGGGTTGAATGTGGTTAGGTTTGGTGTTTCAACAATATTTCAGTTATATTGTGGTGGTCAGTTTTATTGATGGAGGAAACCGGAGGACCTGGAGAAAACCATGAAAATAAACTTCCCATTGAGAATAAAGCCGTAATTACTGGTGCATTGGCCTTGAAAATCTCCAGAAAAAAAACTAGTTTGTGTCTATAATGCTCATGGACTTTTGAAGAAGAAAAAATTGTCGTCGGAAATGTAAGAATTGTATGTATTTTTTCAGTCCTTTGAATATGTTTCATTTGCTGGGAGAAATTAAAAACCATTTATCTCTTTTCATCTTCAATAAAGTTGATAAATATTAAATGTGTTGGGTTTTATTGGCATTTTCATTAGTGATGGGAATCGGTAACATTTTCAAGATCGATGATCGATCATCGGTGACAATGGCCTGCTAAATGTATTTACTGACTATAATTAATCAAATAGTCTTTATTTCAAGAGTATGATTGACAAAAGTAAAGATATGAATGGTTTTCCATATGTGTAACACCTGATATAGATAGATAAATAATAGACTAGTCCAAATATGTGTTTGACAAAAGTAAAGATTTGAATAAAATCAAATAATATATTTACAAACTACAATTTTTCCATCTGTAAACATTAACTTAGAACAAAACAAAAGATCGTTTTCCATATGTGTAACACCTGATATAAAATGAACTATTCCGGGAAGTAGATAAATAATAGACTAGTCCAAATATGTGTATTGACTGAGTGTCAAAAGTACGCTGGGACAAAACTGCCAGATGTTTGTCAGTATGAGGGCAAAAAAAACCAGCTGGGATAAAACTGCAATATTTTTGTCAGTATGGAGACAGAAAAAAAAACCAACCAAAGAACAAAGTTAAGCATATATATTTTAGACACTTATAGAATCAGAATCAACCACAAGGTTTAAGAATCGATCATCGGTGCACCACTAGTTTTCATGATGTTTTTTATTATCTGGATGTGTGTAATGGATTCAAAATCTAGTACTGCATCGGTAAATATAAGTTTAAATTCCGGATCTTATCATAAATTGACGCAGTTGATAGTTGAAGATGACAGAAAATACTGACATAGAATAAAGAAAAGCAAACAATTGTCACTTATAAATACATTGTTGAACATTGCTAAGCTTGTGATCAATTGTAGAAAATACGGTTGTTACATACATCAAAGAGTACAGACAATCCGTTATTTTTTGTATCTTTAAAATTGGCCAAATAAATAATGATCATGAATGAACTACAAACAATGCCATTATTTTAGTGTTGAAAAAGCATCCAAGCCATACAATCATATAACTGAGATCATTTATTGTTAATCGGATATACTTCACAGCTGGGAGTAATCAAACTTCCAGACTTGACATAAAAATTGACAAATACATTTTTATTGTTTCTTTTCTTTGTATTTCAATCATTAAAATCTTGTGTAAACAGTCTGACAGTCTAATGATTTCCCCCCAATTTCTTGGAGAACTATTATGCGGAGGTAAAAATTAAAAAGTTAAAAACGATCACAAATCATTTTTAAGAGAGAATTGATTTGAAATGAGTGATTTATTTTTATCTTTATTGATGTTTACAATAATTAAAACAATTTTAAGTACATTTTTTTACTGTTTCTAAATTTTATAAAAATCTTGTAAAATGGGCATTGACAGAGATGGAGTGTAGCATAACAGGAACAACAACTCTGAATAGAGAATGCTGCAAAAGGTCCAATATTTCTGTTTAATAATGAACAATAAAATATGTCAGTAATAATTTTGTGGATTAAACATTCTTTTGTACATGTATGAAGCCTGCTAGAGTTGAGGGCAAGGTTTCAAATATTGAAATTAGTTAATTCATGATTTGTCAATTTTTTCTGTAGGTGGGGGTGGGGGGTCTGGGGAGAAACAAAGTGTTCTTGGTGGTGGGTATAATTTTAATTTTTTCTATTGGTGTGGGAGGTCTAAAAATAAGTGGTGTTCCACCCCCATCCCTTTAGGGAATTTTTTACTGGAATAGCCCTGAAATCTTATTGGCAAGATTATTGATTATTTTAAGCATGGCTAGATATAGTCAGATGTTTATATTTAGTCTATTTTCGTATCAAAGGTAAACATTTACTGGTACAAAAAACAACTTTACTAGACAGTTTTAATTCTTCAACAATTAAAACGTATTGGATGCATTTAATTATTTTGTTGAAGTGTCCAAACAATTTGAGAAATATTTAACTTAGCATGTTGACCATAGTAAACAACTAATATGGCGGACATGTGATTTCCCGGTCTGAAAAAGAAAGAGTGAAACACATTGTTCTTGTTTATAATGCGCACCCCTCCTGCAAAATAAAGAATTTATGTAAAATCTCACGCATTATGCACCAGTAATTACGGTACTAAATTAGAGGTTAAGCAATTTTTACAACTTCATATATATTGCGGAAGTCACTGATAAACTTTATCATATAATGTTGTATCGAGTATACCCGAGCGGTGTAGAGGATAGAGGGAGAAACACTCCTTAAATGCATTATCAGATTCTTACCTTGTTAGCTACATCCAAAGCATCATAATCTGGGGCTAATCTGACATATGCCTTCTTTTCTCCGTCAGGTCTGAAGAAAAGAAACAAAACTTACATACATATAACTTTGCTAAAATATTATCATAACATTAATAACTTGAACATTGAATCTAGTTATTCTTTTATTTCTTTCGGCATCTAGACAATTATAACTGCTCATAAAACAGTTTTATTAAGAACAGATACAAGATGTGAGTGAGTGATTGTTGTTTAATGCTAACTAAGCAATATTTCAGCTATATCATGACGAGAACAAGTTAATTATCAATGAGATGATGATGAGGTCCACTTTATGCTAGACCAACACACTTATTGGATTTTTATAGTGCTACCTCACTGAAACAACAGTCCGTGGATAGACGTGTCCCCCCAATCGGACACATTATCCCGATTCCGAACCAGTCTTTGCTCTTTCTCCTTACTGCTGCACGCTTAGCTGAGAAGCAACAAATACCAATTTAATAGTCTTTGATTTTACCCATTAGGGGCTTGAACCCACGATCTACCGCACTCGAGGTGAGCAGGCTAACCAATACACCATTGATACGGTTGATACAAGATGTGTTCTGATAACTTTCATAACATATGATGGAATCAAGTACAATTCCACACAGGCCAGTACTAGAAATTAGCAGGTTTGTGGTCGTAGTATATCTGTGCCATCTATAAATTGTTACGAGCAGCTAAATTTTGACTTAAATATGACCAGGGCAACCAAATTCTAGATTATTTCAACGACAACTTGTTAAGTTTATTTAATCCAGGAAAACTTAGTTTTAATTTCAAACACCTCCACAGGGCATAGTGGAATTCACAAACTTAAATTATTGAATGTAACAATTTCTCCATAAATTTATCATCGAATGGTTGGTTTTCTCCAACCTTTTATTTAAAAACCAATTTCATAGTCTATGGTCTGACATAGCAAGAGCTTGAACCCATGCTATACCACACTCGAGACAAGCTTGAACCCATGCTATACCACACTCGAGACAAGCAATCGATCCATTACATCATCAATGCAGTGGATTGTCTACACTATAACAGAAACTGTCTCATACATTAAATTGTTAAAATAAATATATTACCTGATTAATGTGTTGACTTTAGCAACATCAATGTCATATAATTTTTTCACAGCAAGCCTTATTTGTGGTTTGTTAGATCTCTTGTCAACAATGAAGACCAATGTGTTGTTATCTTCAATCTTCTTCATAGCAGATTCTGTAGTCAGGGGGAACTTCACAATTCTGTATTTATCTAATCTGAATTATAAGACATGATTTTTTTTTAATAAAAAACTTTTGTTTGGCTTGGTATGATTTTAATGATATTTATGAAATTACTTCCTGTTCTTTCTTAGCAGATTCTACCTAGTGAAAGCATCTGCTGGACGATAATCTTATTCAGCAAAATTGCTTTTGGTTTGGTTTGGATTTATGGTGTTTATCGCCACTTTCAACAATATTTCAGTTATATCGTGGTGGTCAGTTTTATTGGTCGAAGTCACTGACAAACTTTATTGCATAATGTTGTATCAAGTTCACCTCCACATGAACGGGTTCAAACTCACGACTTAGTGGCGATAGGCACTGATTGCACAGGTAGTTGTAAATCCAACTACCATGCGATCACGGCCATGACAGCCACAAAATCAAATTTTGGTACAGTACTAATTTTATGTTCTTGGTAATATAATAAAATTTAATAATATAGGGGAACAGGACAAAAGACCCATGACGAAAAGCCCCTCATAATGAAATAATCATACTTATTATACCTCACATAATAAAGAATCAATTCTATTGGTTAAAAGATAATCACACGACATAAAATAATCTGGATATTTTTGCTTCTAATCGCCGCCAACGGTGAATAACCTCAAGAATTACACACGTCCATTGAATAACCCTATTATTCAACGGTGAATAACCCTCGAAAATTACAGCGTCCAGTGAATAACCCTAATGGAATAATACTTTAACAATTCAAATATTAAACAGTATATTTTAACTGTTTGTTCGGTATAACAAGATGAACTGTGAGCTAATGCTCACCTATGATACCCCCGCTCTTCGGCAAACAGGAAGTAGGAATCTGACGGACCAAAAAACGCTTCCCACGATATGGGGTACCTATATGAAGCTTGTGACCAAATATCAGATTTCTGCCATCAATAGTTGCTGAGAAAAATGCGACGAAAAATGAGCATATATGTTCAATGTGTATAGAAACCAACAAAGTCGGCAAACAGGAAGTAGGAATCTGACGGGTCCAAAAACGCTACCCACAAAATGGTATACCTATATGATGCTTGTGACCAAATATCAGATTTCTGCCATCAACAGTTACTGAGAAAAATGCGACGAAAAATATCTTGGACGGACGGAAGGACAGTATACCCCCCTCCCCCTTCGGGGAGCGGGGGTATAATAAAACAGTTACGGCCCTCTGAATCGGTGAATATCCAAAATTGTCAACCCTAGTGGGGTTGACAATTTTGGATATTCACCTCTTCCAAGGGCCATAATTGTATATTATTACATTATTCTTTATATTGATGGTGATATTAAAGATATCTTAAAGATCAAAACTCAACCCTATTTAAAAAAAATAAAAACTTTAAAAACATTTCTTTTTTATTTAGATGTAAGTGAACAAATCAAAAGTAATTCCCTTTCCAGGTGAAGGTCATATATAAATTGATAAATATTTTATATAAAGCAGTGTGGGAAACCATTTTTTTCAAACACTCGCCAAAATGGCGAGTGGACTGAAACAAATACTCGTCAAAATGAAATAGAGCTTGCTATGTTTGGTGAGTGACATTTTTTTTTAAACTCGCCAACAAATACCAAATAAACAATACAGTAATGTTCAACAATTTATTTTGCAGATTTTGACAAGTCATTAACTTGGTCAAGAAGGAACAACACTCTCTTAAGAGCTGCGTTGATCTCTTCTTCCTCAATTTCGTTGTCTTCGTCTTTTAAGTTTTATGCGTGGTATAAAACATGTACAATGTATGTCAAACCCAGTTCCGACACATATTTAACTTTATGTTTTCGCTACGAATTCGTTTGAAATATTTCAAAACCAAATCATTTTATTTGCATTAATTTTAAAAGTCATCACATCTATTTGTAATGAAACAATATTTCATCTAATCGTGAAATGGACCTTGGCAAAATTATGCAGGGTCGGGATTGTATACTTAATTTTTCTGTTGACAGAAATGAAGTGTCATGGCGGAATGTTTTCTTATCGAGTACAATGATTAATAAAATGTTGGATAAATGACAGTTAACTGTTTGGGAGCTATGATATTTTAAAGCTGTAAACCAGTTATCATGGCGAGTGTTTTCAAGTTCCTACTCGCCGGTTCGCCACACCGGCAAGTATAAAGTGGATCTTACTCGCCACCCGAAAGTTCAACTCGCATTTGGTGAGCGGTCGTTTCCCATACTGCAAAGTCCATTTTCTTTCGTCAGGTTTTGACCAAATCATAATGAAATAAACAGCTGCACTATATGTACATGATACGCCCACATAAAGTCAAACAAGAAGTATAGAAGGAAAACGATCTGCCGACACTGAATTTCAAATTCTAATAATTTTACATACATTGTAATTATATTACATAGCATATATTTTTTTTTTAAATTAAATTTGAATTTTAACAGTAGAATGGGTTAGGGTTATGGTGATTAATTCCATTTTCATCAATAGTTCAATTATATTGTGGTGGTCAGTTTTATTGCTGGAGAAAACCAGTGTTTATACCTGTCTGTCCTTGGAACACTTTTCCTGGGGTATTTTGGTGCCCTTGGTAGTGCCAGAGTTTTAGGTCTGTAGAAATGGACAGATGTTCTGATTTTTCTGCTCCTCTTTTCATGAACCCCTTTTACTATCTGTCTCCTGGTTTTCATTGCTTTATCCTTGGCTTTAGTCTTTCCTGCTGGTGCGACTTTAGCTGGGGCATCCTTTTTGCCCTTGGTTTCTACAATGTAAAGTTTAACAGATTATGCTGGAATTATTATAAAGGGCCTTCTAAATAATTCTAACAATAATAACTAAATCATATAAATAGTATTTAACAACTTCAATTGTCTGCATGAATCCAAGATGTTAAAAATAACTATTATTTCAGAACCCTTTTCTATAATATAGGGATGATTCTGGCTAGAAAATAAATAACTGAAAAATAAACCTAAAATAGTTGAAACAATCTACATCTCCTTTTAACAGGTCCATGCAACTTTCAGAAAAAAAAACCTGAAATCAAATAACTGAAAAAATAATAATTCCGGAGAATAGGAGGCAAAAGAGAAAAGAACAAATGTTGTCTTGCATCCATATTAAATTTTAATTAATGCATCAAATTTGTTTTCTTGCCAGTTGGATGTCTATGATCCTCAGGAAACCCTTTGAATGAGCAATTTTTTATCTATATCACGAGAACAATTTACATTTGATGATGATGTCCGCTTTGTAAACCAACACGCTTAGCAGGATTTTTATAGTGCTAGTTCACTGAAACAACTGGTAGATAGGTTGCTCCACTCATTGTGATTACGAGTCAACTAGTATTTGGTCACACTCCTTAATGCTGCATGCTTAGAGAAGCAACAAATATGAATTTTATAGTCATTGGTTTGACCTGATCGGGGCTCTAACCCACTGATGGTACACACACTGACAAAACGAGAAAGCATGCAAGCAGAAAAGATTAGTATTGTTTCGAGTCATCAAAGAAAGTTTATGGATTATCCCGTTTAGTTGTACTTTGTGTTCTTTCGTGATTATTGAGTCTTTTTTTAATTTCGTAAAAATTGATACACATGCTTGTTTGTAGTTCTTTCAACAAATCAGTAAAATGTCACCACGTTTAATTTTCTTCTGTATATTATTCGCAATTCTGAGCCTCATGATAGTACTAAAATAACTTAAAATCAGTTGGAAGTTTAATCATTAGCTATATAAACTTCAAACTCATTCATAGATGATGTATTTAATGAATAATAAACAAAAAATTGACGCTCACTTTCACCCTTCTTTGGTTTGGGTGCCATATTGAATTGAAAAGGAAGAAGCAATGTCCCCACGTGGTATTTTCGCTAATTACGCATGCTCAACAAAAATATGACTTCCGGTATTTTCGAAACTTTTCTTAGGTTTACCTTCACAATGTGCAAAAAACCCTTTCACTTCCGAGAATTTCGCGTACATAGTTTCACTTCCGGGAGAGTTGAATTCCAGAAGAAAAGACAGATCTATACAATATCCATGGTACATTACTTCTTTTCAGCATGGCTCTTTGACCGTAGTTCTTCCATCGAATAAAAAAAATTCGCTTGAACTGGTAAACCTTTTGTTTTCCAATCCGTACACGCCCACACACTTGCACAGTAAATCATGGCAATTGATTACACGAGACTAATCTCGTTGAGATTAGGATTCCGAAGAAAATTTCTTCCTAGGATGGGTGTGAATTTTTACCCAAATACACCCAAATATACCCAAATACACCATAAAATCGTTAAAGGTTCTATATGAATTATTTTTCATAAAAAAATTCAAATTTCATAAATTTGTCACAAGAGTAACCAAAAATGCCAAAATGATCAATTGTATAACTATTATAAACATCGATACACCACAGTTACTTGAAGTTTAAAAAAAAATAAATCCCAAAAATTCCGAAAAATGTTGGTCATCTATAATAAATAAGGATAGGAGATGCTTGTAGCATACCTGTTAACCCTCCCACGTAAGAGCCTTATCTCCCGCATGGACTGGGTCTCATGCGCGGGAGACATTAATCTCCAGCACACACCTTTTCCTCCCGCACGATATCCCCCCAACAAAAAAATCAAGTACAATAAAATCTTGACCTACATTTTGCGATCAATATTTCTGGAAATTCCCCATTTGGAACTCCCACGCTGATGAAAAACGCCGAGAGATACGAATGTAAATGATATCCGGTTATTGATCTGTTTGACACCTTTACAGGTAAATTGGGTCATGGAGATTAATTAAGGTGTTGATGATTATACAACAATTATCCACTGATTGACAGTTAATTGGGGATAAGGAAGTGGGTTTGTGGCACACGCTTAGATGATTAGAAGTGTGATAGCGGCAATTAAAAATAGTTATAAACCGTTGTGCAAACAGGAGTCGGACAACCTTTGATGCCGAGGAAAACTTCTTATTTCGATCAAACGTGCAATGAATTCATCTCGGATTGAGTTGTTATGGCTTGTTTGGGACCAAAGCCGATCAAAGTATTATTTAAGGACTAAGTTCCAGGATGGAATTGATAAACCACAAAAATGCCAAAACGTATGCTATCACCCAACGCACCAGCAGCAAAGTGACTTTTTAATTTTAGTGCTCTATGACTTATTGTTCAGAGCATTCTGTCTTCATTTTTATTGCTTTGTTATAACCTTATGATTATGAATAAATTATAAATACAGTTTTTATCCTTCATTCATCATATGAAACACTACTAATAAGACAGAAATGTAAACAATATATATTGAAATGGGATGCAGTTGGTTCAATACTGAAACAAACAAAAAGAAAACATCAATTAACAATAAAAACATGCACCAAATACCTCGATAAAAAATCTCCAGTTATGAGACCAAATCTCCAGCCAAAAATTTACAAATCTCCAGTTGTAGCATAGCAACTCTATCACATGTATGCAACTACAAGGTACAATTTTGTGCGTTTAAAGGCGACGCACAAAATCTCCCCCTTAGAAGAGTTGGTAGGGGGGAGATCTCCCCCCTAGCAGTTCCCAGAGGTTAACATGTATGTTGTAGGTTAAAATATTACCGATGAGTAAATAAACATGCCATGAGTCGACAAAGGCGGTTAAAGCACACCCCTTGGCACCGGCAATCGTCAGTTAATCATTGTTTACATGTTGGCACAAAAAACCCATATCATAACTTCCCTTATTTATTATAGATGACCAAAATTTTTCGAAGTTTTTCTTATTTTTTTTTATTTTTGAAACTTCAAGTGACTGTGGATAAACCAACATGGCCACTCCCAACAAATACAAATGTACCCAAACACACTCAAAATTCATATGGTATGTGTTACTTACATACAACAAATTTATTTCTTCCAACACTCTTTTAGTTATTTTATTTATTTATCTTATTCCTTTTCTTCCTTTTTAATATGAATTAAAATATATATGAAAATGGGAAATGATCAGTATGCTCCTTTTTTTTCCTGTGATTAGACATACCACTTGCTCACATAGCAATTGCCTTAAATCAACTGCATAAGTTTTAAAAAGACTAGAATTGTTTTCAGTATCAGAATTTCTGTAAAAATATAAAAATAATTTATATATATATCTTTTGAAAGACAAAATTTTAATGTATATTTGGGTATATTCGTGACTGTAAGCGACCCGATCGGGATCGTTTGATATTGTGCGTAAAAACCTGACATATTTTGTTGAAATTCATGAAAAAATAACGATAGAGGAGCTAATAAATCATTAATTATTCATAAAACATCTCAAAATAATAGAAATAATATAATTTTATGGTGTATTTGGGTAAAAAGTCACTGTTCTAGGATGAAGATACAGACATAAAATTTCTTCGGAATCCTAATTTAACTAGGATGAAGATACAGACAGAAAATTTCTTCGGAATCCTAATCTCAACGAGATGCCGGTAATGCCACTAAATTCTCTATCTAATTCTAAATGACTAATGCCAATGGGAATAAACTAGTTGATATTTGACTTTCGAAGCTATTTTTAAATCTGTATCTACCGCTGACGAGATAATACAGAATTTGTGTGGCATTAGATCAAAGCACAGTAATATTTCAACAAGGGGGATTACACTTTACAGCCTACAGGTCCACAGATCTTCCTAATATTTCCATTGTTCCATTTAAACTGGTAGGCCATTGATGTTGGCTAAACCCAATGTGAGGCTAAAATAAATTATTGTTTCTACAAACTTTAATGAATTATATATGTATTTTAAATGTATTGTACCAAGATATATATTCTAAACTTCATTGCATTAATCCTGAAAATATTCAATGTACATTAAATTTATATGGTGTCCTTAGAAGGAACATGTTTCCAATTACTAACAGCTACATGTAGTCACTGTAATGGCTGTCTTGGCGATGATCGTATGGTAGTTGGATTTACAATTACCTATGCAATCATTGCCTATCACCATTAATGTTCGAATCCTGCTCAGGCGAGGTTTACTTGATACAACATTTTGTGATAATGTTTGTCAGTGACTTACGTCAAGTCTGTGGTTTCCTCCAGGTACTCTGGTTTCCTCCACTAATTAAATTGACTGCCACTGAAATATGTTGAAAGTGGTATTAAATACGATACCCCCCACCCCATATAGTCACTGTTAGTTATCTAAACTTTCCTTAATATTTAAACCGCTTTTTTATACTATAATTATGAGATACCTATAGGTATGTCTTTACTGTCATTC
Organism: Bathymodiolus brooksi; assembly: GCA_963680875.1. NCBI lineage: Eukaryota > Metazoa > Mollusca > Bivalvia > Mytilida > Modiolidae > Bathymodiolus > Bathymodiolus brooksi. Next base: position 47,914,358 of record OY804580.1, on the reverse strand, counting down.
TTGAATTATCATAGATTAATTTGATAGATGGTCGGACAATTTTGTTTTGGTAGATGACATATAAATTTATAATATAGTGAAAGTCTCTTTTAAACCCCAGGACTCTCACAACAGTCCTCACGATGAGCCCCGATCCTCTGACCCAAGACCAGTAAAACTTTGTTCAGATTGTGTAGATTTTTCAGTTTTTATTTAGAACTAATGTATATAAAAATAAATTTATGAATCTGATTCGGACCAGTAAATTAAAATTTTCATTTTGATGACTGTTGCAAGGCAAAAAATTTAAATACCTGTGTAGATAGGTAGACAAAACTTTTGATCTTTTTTTTACCTAGTTTATACTGGACAATGATCTAACTTGAGCAGTGGTTGTCCAAAATGGCAATAAAAACTTAAAGGCAGGCACTAAAAATTAGTGAACATAGGATTAGCTGAAGCACAGTTTTTTGGGGGCCTAATCATATGCAATTAATGTGTGTATATTTATACTGTATATCCATATAAATAATATGTAATTACATTTAAATGAGTGACAGCCTGACAGGATTGCTTCAATACCTGTAACATACACAAAGTGAAAATGTCTTGATCGTCTTATAATCAGAATTAATTTTTTTTAAATGATAGAAAACTTAAGGAGATTGAATATAATTAAACCTACTAGTACTAGTATATGTGCTGATTATTAAACAAAAAGCTCAATTTATTTTTCAGATGAAGAAATATTGTGATTTTTAACACAGCCGCAATAACAACAATGTCAGCTACACGGAAAATGATGTCTGCCAATGTGGCAAAAGATAGGATAATTGCAAAATTTCCTCAGGTAACCATATGGCAAAATATAGAATTATTGCCAAGTTTCCTCAGGTATGGCAAAAGATAGGATAATTGCAAAATTTCCTCAGGTATGGCAAAAGATAGAATTATTGCCAAGTTTCTTAAGTTTCACAAAAGATAGAATTATTGCCAAGTTTCCTCATGTATGACTAAATATAGAATTATTATCAATTTTCCTCAGGTATGGCAACAGATAGAATTATTGCCAAGTTTCCTCAAGTACATTTGTATTGCAAAATTTCCTCAGGTATGGCAAATGTTAGAATTATTGCAAATTTCCTCAGGTATGGCAAAAGATAGAATTATTTCCAAGTTTACTCAGGTATGGCAAAAGATAGAATTATTGCCAAGTTTCCTCAGGTATGGCAAAAGATAGAATTATTTCCAAGTTTACTCAGGTAGGGCAAAAGATAGAATTATTGCCAAGTTTCCTGGGGTATTGCATATCAGGATTTGTCCTTATTAACCTATATAGTAATAGTTTCCATTATTTATTTTTTCTGTAGAATATATCGTCTTTGTATTATTGCAAACTGAATTACTTCCCTTTAAATGAAAAATGTTACAACAGTGCTGGCTGACAATTCCACTAAAAATGACTTGCTTGCAGTAACTTCTCAAAACACAAAAATAGCAATGAATAAAAGAGAATGCAATCTATGACTAACATTTAACTAAATTACAAAGTGAAAAAAATCATGGGGCCATGATTGTATGGTAGTTGGATTTATAACTACCTGTGCAATCAGTTGCTATCACCACTTACGTTGTGAGTTCGAACCCTGTTCATGGATAGGTGTACTAGATACAACATTATATGATAAAGTAAGTTTGTCAGTGACTTGCAACAGGTAGGTGGTTTTCTCCAGGTACGCCGGTTTCCTCCACCAATATAACTGACCGCCACGATATTACTGAAATATAGTTGATGGTTGTTGAAAGTGGCGTTAAGCACCATAAACCAAATCGAAAAAAATTCGCTGATTAGAGTATTGACCCAATTAGCAATTGATAAAGGAAATAAAATATCTACAATTTTATCTATTAAAAATAGTGTGACAATTCATATCAGCCTCAACCGCATTGATGGTGTAATGGTTAGCATGCTTGCCTCAAATTTGTTAGATGGTGGATACGAGACTATAAAATTGGTATTTGTTACTTCTCTGAAAAGCATGCAGCAATAAGGAATAAGAACCAAGACTGGTCAACTTTGAATCATGACATTAGACAATGTGTTCAAATGGAGCGATATTTCTACCTGTTGTTGTAAAAAGATCCAACTACCCGGTAAGCATTTTGATCTAATAGAAAGAGGACATCATCTCATCGAATCATTAACCAATGATCGCTCACTCAATAATTTTGTTTGAAATATTATTTCTGACATGCTTCATATGTTTAATTTTAGCAATACTGTAGTCCCCGTCTTTTAAGGCCACTCCCACCAAAAGCCATCCCACTTATGAGACCAGATTTCAGATGCTCCTAGATAGTAGACTACAACAGAATTGTTCCACTCAACAGAGGCTCTTCCTCTTATAAGGCAACTTTTTCATTGCACTAAAGTTGTCGCTATCAGAGGTGAACTACTGCACCACTAATACCAACATGTACTAATAACATGAATGGGTATTTAATTGTGAGCTATGGCTCACAGTACCTTCATTGTGTCTTGTTGTACTCTATATTTATGTTGTTATTTTTCAGGCCTATCATCCGGATGCCACACCCTATCAAAAAATGAATTTTCACCCAAAGGTCAAATCTGCATGTATAGAAAATAAGACGGGAAGAGCTGGGTAAGATTGTATTGAAGTTATAGCAGTAGCCAAAACATTGATATTTAAATTAGGCGGTGCCAAAACAATTACACCATTGCTATTTATTTTAGATCAATGGTTAAAAATTCAAATGTTGAAATGATAATATTGTCTAATTATTTATACATTTAAAAAAAATCTGAAAACTGAATAAACCTGTAACATACACATTCTTGATATCTGAAAACTGATGAAATTTTAACCTCATCTCATCTGATTACCTGTCTATTCCAACCAATACATTTAGACACGTTATACTGTACCTTTATTTTCTTAATGGGTGAGATGAATAGGTTATCGTTGTTGTTTAACACCACTTCCACTAATATTTCAGTTATATCGTGGCCGTCAGTTTTATTGGTGGAGTAAACCGGAATACCAGGAGAAAACCACATACCTGCTGCAAGTCACTGACAAACTTTATCACATAACGTTGTATTGAGTACACCTTGTCATGAATGGGATTCGAACACACAACTTTAGTGGTGGTAGGCACTGATTGCCCAGGTAGTTGTAAATCCAATTACCATGCGACCACGACCATGACTACCCCTGAGATAAAAAGGAGACAGTACTATAACTACAGATGTATAATAATTTCTGTACAATATTATATATATATTATGACACAGGGAAATGTACTTTATTTTGCATTGTTTTTAATTTCACAGATTAAAGATATGTAAAGCTGTATTAGTAGGAGATGTTTCCGTAGGTAAAACAAGCTTAGTTAACAGGTAATATGTAGGTTTATGTTTTCATTGATTTGTAAAAATATAATCTGAAAAACTTAAAACTTAAAAAAGCTAATTTGGTTGGATGGCATACTGTGTTAAATATAAATTTATTTGTCCCCATGGAACCATACAAGACATTCCATTAATTAAAGATTACAATTAAACAGTCATTTGTGTTGTTACATTATAATGGGAAAACCCATATTATATTTGAAAATTTCCTGACATCAGTCAGTGAATTGACTGTTGCAACTAATAGTTTTGTGATGGTAAACTCAATCCTACTCCTCAGGTATTGGAGATGACTAACTAATGTTTCACATTGAAGTTTGACTAGATGAACAAAAGGAAGTAGAAATACAATTACCAGTGGTTGTAAATCTATCCAATCAAGTCATCTCACAATACACAGGAGGTGCAAAGAAATAGGTCAGCAGGTGGGGCTAAATTATATGTAATTTCAGTTTTTAAGGTACAGTTAGTGAGTTACGATAAGAATCAATATATTACAGAGTGAGATTTACTTGCCAGAGTGAAATTTCACAACTTAGAAATCAACCAAAATAGAAAAAAAACAGTGAAGATAGAATGATTCTATTCACTGGAGAATATTCACTATTTTTGTAGTAATATTATTAATTATGGAATTAATCAAATAAGTCATATTTATAACTTAAGTTATGAAATATTCTGAAATTTTCAGAATTGTGACTCAGAGGATGCATCACATTTAACATTTGTCTGTTTAAAATATGAAATAAAGTCACAGTAAAAATTTACCATTGTACAGTCTGTGTAGGAATATTGAACCTTTATATTTTTTTTTACTTTATGTTTTACAGATTTTGCCATGATGTCTTTGATAGAGATTATAAGGCCACTATAGGAGTAGACTTTGAAGTGGAGAAATTTAGTTTGTTGAACGTACCTTTTACATTACAGATGTAAGTTTTAGTTTCTAATTGGACAGAAATGACATTTTATAGTTGGAAAACTTCTACTTTTCGATACTATTTCATCTTTGGTGTTGATTGTTGCGATTTTTGGATATTTCCAAAGTTGTTATTTAACAAAGATTATAAACATTGTTATAATTTGGATACATAGGTTAATTTAAGGTGCTTTTTAGTCATGGACTTCCTGAGGGAGTTTGAGACTTTTGTCACCATCAGCCTATAACCACTAATGTTCGGAGTTTGAATCCTGCTCATGGCAAGGAGTACTCAATACAACATAATATGACACAGTTTGTCAGTGACTTGCATCAGTTTGGTGGTTTTTTCTGGATACTCTGATTTCCTCCACCAATAAAACTGACTGCCACAATATAACTGAAATATTGTTGAAAGTGACGTTTAGCACCACAACCCTAACAGGCCAGTCTTAGAAGATGCACGGCCCAATTGCTGTTCTCCGTAAAAACTGCAGTGTCTTGTGTGTACTTGAACAGCCGAGAGAAGGCGTGGGGTCCAATACAGTTAAGGCCGGCCCTGACCCTAACTTGTGTCACCATACTTAATATACTTCCAAATTTGATTTCTTTTGACATAAGGAGATTTTATTGTATCACAGGACGGACCGTTATTGGGCAAGTTTGCAAGTGCTGTTAATATTCTACTTAGTACATGTACAACATTCAATGGTAAAGCAGAAAATAATTTTTTCTGTATTGATAATGTCACATACAGAATATCATGTTACACTTCACTAGTGAAATAACAAATTATAATATCTCAAAGTAAAAAAAATTGGCCTTTTTGACTACAACTGTATTATAATATATCAATTATTTACGAAATATTTGATCAGGGCTCACACTACTTTGAAATCAGAGGGAGAAGTGACTTCTCATTCAGGTGCTGACAAAAGAGAAGTGAGAGACAACAGGGAGAAGTGGTGAGAGTACAGGGAGAAGTCAAAATATTTCTCTAATTGTACCACTTTTCACATTCGCGAGGCATTATCGTGGCATTCATATGTTATAATGTACTTGTTATGCATTAAGGTATATTCAGTAGTTGTTTAATTCCTTGTTTTTGTTAGCATATCATCTCTCTGATTTACATATGTCCTTGTATTTGTTTTTTGTTTGTTTGTATTAAATAAACCCTTTTCAGATTCTTTGTTTTGTCTTGCAGATGATAAAGGCACATATATGATAGTCAACTATTGTCCAATAAATAATAAATAAATAAAATTGAATAATTATTTTAATTTAATCAAATTTTGATGAGTGTATATTATTTACATTGCTTCTCTTTAATCACTGATTGATATTAATTAAGAAACTAATCATATCCACAAAGTTAACAATCCCTTTGGATAGCCACCATCAAACCCCAAATAAATGAAATGAAACAATACCGACGTTATTTTCCCGAGTACGGATCCGTAGTACAGTTTTTATATTCGTATTCGTAACTGTTTCGATTACGTCCCTTTACAATGGCGGTTTGAAAAACGAAAATTTTGCAGTAAAAATATACCGATGTTTTACTGTTAAAACAGTTAAAATTAGCAAAGCGACTTGGTAAAATTACAGGGCGACTTCCACTTCTCTTTTGGCACTAGTACAAAGCGAAGTGAGCAGCCACAAGGCGACTTCTTCGCCCGAATCGCCCTCCAACATGAGCCCTGTTTGATGTTTGTACTCTATCAATGATATCAAAAAGATTTAGAAATATAGAATAAGGACAGGCAGACAAAATCACAAGAATCACAGCGAGTTCAATAGGAAGAGCTGTGATACTAATGGTAATGTTTGCTGAGACATTTATAATGTGACGTCCTACTGACCGCTATTTTCCAGTGTTAGTTGATACTGACAATATCACTCAGTGAGTTCAAAGAGAAAACGCCCAAATTACAGATAAATCTATCTATGGTCATTTTGTATAGTTCTGATTACATTGATTTCAGATGGGACACGGCAGGTCAAGAGAGATTTAAATGTATAGCAGCATCATATTACAGAGGTGCTAATGGTACGTGTATCATAACATAGTTATATTTAGACACTGTTACATATAATGTTTATATACATGTATCTATTTATATATTTCAACTCTTAATCCTGTGATGATATTTTTTTTTTATAGTAGAATAATATAATGATAATTTGAATATTTACTTGAAACAGTAATGTCAAGTTTACTTGAAATATTTTGATATTATTAATATTTTTGATATTAAGAAGGGGAGAAATATAGATTATTACATGACATTTTTCATATCATACCCTTTATCAGCCTGAGGTCATGATATCAGCCCGAGAGCCGATAGGCTCAAGGGATGATATATGAACGAGGGCTGATAAAGGGTATGATATGAAAAATGACATGTTATGATATGTTTATCATATTCTTCAACAGTGGAAATAACTGATTTGTCCCAAAATGTTTAGTCATTTTGGCTAGAATTAAATACATGTACAAAATTGTATATAGCTATAGAACAAGAAGTTTTTTAAGCACTTTCAATATCATAAGAGAGGAATTGGTAGTTAATAATTTTCTGTGCAAATATTTTATAAAACAGTTGAATCCGCCATGTCTGTAAACACAATTTTCCAGAAATTCACGTAGTGAACTTACGGACATTGACGGAAAGGCATGTAATAACATTCCGGAAGCAGTTAATAAGCTTGTTTTATCAGGCCGCTTGGACCATTCTTGTGAAACTGGGTGAAATAAGCATGACTCCTCTTATTATTCTAAACAAAACTCAAAGTTTTGTTACAGGGTAAAATTTTAGTTATCATTTACAAGTATATGATAAAGTAGGATACTTATCAAACGTTGAAAACCACATCAGTGGGGTAATGGTTAGCGTGCTCGCCAATGAGTGTGGTAGATTGTGGGTTCAAGCCCCAATCGGGAAAAACAAAAGACTATAAAATTGGTATTTGTTGTGCTTTTCTGCTAAGCATGCAGCATTAAGGAGTAAGAGCAAAGATTGGTTGGCTCAGAATCAGGATAATGTGTCGGAGTGGAGCGACATGTTTACCTGCAAACTGTTGTGTCAGTATAAAGCTAGCTCTATGAAAAAATCCTAATAAATGTGTTGGTCTAGTACAAAGCGGACGTCATCATTATCTCATTGAAAATTAAGTTGTTCACGCCATGATATTGCTGAACAACAATCACTCACTCAAACATTGATACTTTTTCTTTGTTTTTTGGCTGAACAACAATCACTCACTCAAACATCGATACTTTTTCTTTGTTTTTTGGCTGAACAACAATCACTCACTCAAACATTGATACTTTTTCTTTGTTTTTTGGCTGAACAACAATCACTCACTCAAACATTGATACTTTTTCTTTGTTTTTTGGCTGAACAACAATCACTCACTCAAACATTGATACTTTTTCTTTGTTTTTTGGCTGAACAACAATCACTCACTCAAACATCGATACTTTTTCTTTGTTTTTTGGCTGAACAACAATCACTCACTCAAACATTGATACTTTTTCTTTGTTTTTTGGCTGAACAACAATCACTCACTCAAACATTGATACTTTTTCTTTGTTTTTTGGCTGAACAACAATCACTCACTCAAACATTGATACTTTTTCTTTGTTTTTTGGCTGAACAACAATCACTCACTCAAACATCGATACTTTTTCTTTGTTTTTTGGCTGAACAACAATCACTCACTCAAACATTGATACTTTTTCTTTGTTTTTTGGCTGAACAACAATCACTCACTCAAACATTGATACATTTTCTTTGTTTTTTTGGCTGAACAACAATCACTCACTCAAACATTGATACTTTTTCTTTGTTTTTTGGCTGAACAACAATCACTCACTCAAACATTGATACTTTTTCTTTGTTTTTTGGCTGAACAACAATCACTCACTCAAACATCGATACTTTTTCTTTGTTTTTTGGCTGAACAACAATCACTCACTCAAACATTGATACTTTTTCTTTGTTTTTTGGCTGAACAACAATCACTCACTCAAACATTGATACTTTTTCTTTGTTTTTTCTCTAATCCTTATTCATATGACAAATGCTTGATTTTCTTGACTTTTCAGTGACAATCGTAGTATTTGATTTATCTGATGAGTTTTCGTTGTCGAATGTTACCCGCTGGATGGAGGACACAGCGGGAAACTCATCTGATCCAATCAAATTTGTTGTTGGTACAAAGAAAGATCTTGTGGTAAATTATATTTATTTTATACTGTTAAAGATTAAATAATTATAGCTATTTATTTACAACTTGTGTGGGGCCGTCATGGCCGTGATTGTATGGTAGTTGGATTTACAACTACCTGTGCAATCAGTGCCTATCACCACTAAAGTTTTGAGTTCGAACCCTGGTCGGTGGTTCTCTCCGGGTACTCCGGCTTCTTCCACCACTAAAACTGGTCACCATGATATAGCTGAAATATTGCTGAAAGTGGCACTAAACACCAAAAATCAAATCTGTTAATGGCGAGGTGTACTAGATACAACATTATGTGATAAAGTTTGTCAGTGACTTGCGACAGGTGTGTGGTTTTCTCCTGGTATTCCAGTTTTCTCCACCAATAAAACTGACCGCCACAATATAGCTGAAATATTGTTGAAAGTAGCATTAAACACCATCAAACAAACAAACATATTTACAACTTGTGCATTGATGGTGGAATTAGGAATACATATACATTCAAACCTGTATATAAAGGACACTCAAGGAAACCTTAATATGTGGTCTTTATGAGCTGTAAACATGTTAAAATTTTATGCACTATTCATTAATGGGAAAATGAGGCTGCCCTTTATAGACACTGGTTTGTTATATAGAGGTGCCCTTTAAGGCAGGTTTGATTCTACTAGCAACAGCTAGTTAGCTCACCTGGCCTTTAGGCCATGTGAGCTATTGTCATCACTTTTCGTCCGTCGTCCGTCCGTCAATATTTCACATTTTAATCTTCTCCTCAGAAACCACTGGGCCAATTGCAACCAAACTTTGGTGGAAGGGTCCTTGGAAGGTCCCCTTCCAAAATTGTGTCCGGTGATCCCGAATTCCAACCAAGATGGCCGCCAAGCTAAAAATAGAAAAAAGGGGTGGATGAAATTTTAATTGTCCATTGCTGCTTTAGTGCAAGTCAAAATGAGCTCAAATTTTAACTGCAGCTACATGGCAAGGAGTAGTTTAACATATATTCCGGGTTTTTCTGTGAAATTTTTCTTTCAGCCGATATATACCGATTATGCAAATTAGACATATTTTGATAAAAGATCACATTTAAATCTTCTCCTCTGAAACCGCTGAACCAAATTAAACCAAACCTGGCAGGGATGGTCCCTGGGTGGATCCCTTTCAAAATTGTGTCCGACAGCCTCGCCCTCCATTCAAGATGGCTGCCGTTACTAAAAATAGAAATTTCTTCGAATGGCCAAAACTACTCTATTTTAAGCCAGAATGTGCCCAAATTTGAACTGTATAAGCATAATGATGAGCTTTTTAACATGTATTACAGGATTTTTTATGAACTTTGAACTGTTGCCAATTTTGACCGATTATGCAAATTAGAAAAAAGGGGGTATGAAATTTAAAAAAAATCTTCTCCTCTGAAACTACTGAGCCAATCTCAACCAAACTTTGCTGAAATGATTCTTGGATGATCCCCTTCCAAAATTGTGTCCGGTGATCCCGACTTCCAACCAAGATGGCCGCCAAGCTCAAAATAGAAAAAAGGGGGTATGAAATTTTAATTGTCCATTGCTGCTTTAGTGTAAGTCAAAATGAGCTCAAATATATTGGAGTTATCTCCCTTTTTTTATATTGGAGTTACCTCCCTTTTTTAAATTGGAGTTATCTCCCTTTTTTATATTGGAGTTATCTCCCTTTTTTATATTGGAGTTATCTCCCTTTTTTATATTGGAGTTATCTCCCTTTTTAATATTGGAGTTATCTCCCTTTTTAGCTCACCTGGCCATAGGCCATGTGAGCTTTTGTCATGGGTAAGCGTCCGTCGTCCGTCCGTCCGTTAGCTTTTCACATTTAAATCTTCTTCTCTGAAACCGCTGAACAGAAATCAGCCAAACTTGCCAGAAATGTTCACTGGATGGTCCTCTACCAGATTTGTGTTTTTGGTGCTGATTTGAAATCCAACATGGCTGCCAGGGTCCATAATGTGTTCTCATTTGGCTGAAATTTTAAAAAATCTTCTTGTCAGAAACCACTAAGTCAATTGAATTGTGACTTTGCAGGAATGATCATTGGGTGGTCCTGTACTAAAACTGTGAATCGTTTGCCGATCGGAAATTCAAGATGGCCGCCATGACTCGACTTAGTTTAACATTGGACCCTATGGGAATTTCACATTTTCATCTTTTTTTCTGAAACCACAAAACAGATTTGAACCAAACTTGGCAGAAATGTTCATTGGATGGTCATATACAAGATTTTTGTTTTTGGCGCTGATCGGAAATCCAACATGGCTGCCAGGGCCCATAATGTGTTCTGATTGGTCGAAATTTAAAAAATCTTCTTGTTAGAAACCACTAAGCCAATTGAATTGTGACTTTGCAGGAATGATCATTGGGTGGTCCTGTACTAAACTTGTGAATCGTTTGCCAATCGGAAATTCAAGATGGCCGCCATGACTCGACTTAGTTTAACATTGGACCCTATGGGAATTTCACATTTTCATCTTTTTTTCTGAAACCACAAAACAGATTTGAACCAAACTTGGCAGAAATGTTCATTGGATGGTCATATACAAGATTTTTGTTTTTGGCGCTGATCGGAAATCCAACATGGCTGCCAGGGCCCATAATGTGTTCTGATTGGTCGAAATTTAAAAAATCTTCTTGTTAGAAACCACTAAGCCAATTGAATTGTGACTTTGCAGGAATGATCATTGGGTGGTCCTGTACTAAACTTGTGAATCGTTTGCCAATCGGAAATTCAAGATGGCCACCATGACTCGACTTAGTTTAACATTGGACCCTATGGGAATTTCACATTTTCATCTTTTTTTCTGAAACCACAAAACAGATTTGAACCAAACTTGGCAGAAATGTTCATTGGATGGTCATATACAAGATTTGTGTTTTTGGTGCTGATCGGAAATCCAACATGGCTGCCAGGGCCTATAATGTGTTCTGATTGGTCGAAATTTTAAAAATCTTCTTGTTAGAAACCACTAAGCCAATTGAATTGTGGCTTTGCAGGAATGATCATTGGGTGGTCCTGTACTAAACTTGTGAATTGTTTGCTGATCGGAAATTCAAGATGGCCGCCATGACTTGACTTAATTTTAACATAGGACCCTATGGAAAAAATGTTTAAAAGTCTTCTCCTCTGAAACCAGTAAGTCAGTTTAAAGCAAACATGGGATGAATGGTCCTTAGGTGGTCAACTTTCAAATTTATGTCCTGTGACCCCGACCTCCATCCAAGATGGCAACCATCAGCGAACATAGTTTTAATATAGGACCCTATGGGAAATATATTTAAAAATCTTCTTCTCTGAAACCAGTAAGCCAATTTAAAGCAAACATGGCATGGATGGTCCTTAAGTGGTCAATTTTCAAAATTGTGTCCAGTGACCCTGACCTCCATCCAAGATGGCCACCTTCAGCAGACATACTGTAGTTTTAACATAGGACCCTATGGGAAAAAATGTTTTAAAATCTTCTCCTCTGAAACTAGTAAGCCAATATAGCAAACATGTCATCGATGGTCCTTAGGTGGTCAACTTCCAAAATTGTGTTCAGTGATCCCGATCTCGGTTCAAAATGGCCGCCGTCAGCAGACATAGTTTTAACATAGGACCCTATGGGAAAATTGTTTAAAAGTCTTCTCTTCTGAAACCAGTCAGCCAATTTAAAGCAAACATGGCATGGATGGTCCTTGGGTAGTATACTTTCAAAATTATGTCCAGTGACCACGACCTCCATCCAAGATGGCTGCCATGAGCAGACATAGTTTTAACATAGAACCCTATGGCAGTATGGGATTTGAATAGTAACTTAGATGTATTCAGCATGCAGACATTCTTAAGAGGACTTATTTATGTCAGGTGAGCGATACAGGCTCACCTCAGCCTCTAGTTTTATATTGGAGTTATCTCCCTTTTTTAATATTGGAGTTATCTCCCTTTTTTATATTGGAGTTATCTCCCTTTTTTAATATTGGAGTCATCTCCCTTTTTTATATTGGAGTTATCTCCCTTTTTAATATTGGAGTTATCTCCCTTTTTTATAATGGAGTTATCTCCCTTTTTTATATTGGAGTTATCTCCCTTTTTTATATTGGAGTTACCTCCCTTTTTTTATTGGAGTTATCTCCCTTTTTTATATTGGAGTTATCTCCCTTTTTTTAATATTGGAGTTATCTCCCTATTTTTATATTGGAGTTATCTCCCTTTTTTATATTGTGTGATAAAGTTTGTCAGTGACTTGCGACAGGTGTGTGGTTTTCTCCTGGTATTCCAGTTTTCTCCACCAATAAAACTGACCGCCACAATATAGCTGAAATATTGTTGAAAGTAGCATTAAACACCATCAAACAAACAAACATATTTACAACTTGTGCATTGATGGTGGAATTAGGAATACATATACATTCAAACCTGTATATAAAGGACACTCAAGGAAACCTTAATATGTGGTCTTTATGAGCTGTAAACATGTTAAAATTTTATGCACTATTCATTAATGGGAAAATGAGGCTGCCCTTTATAGACACTGGTTTGTTATATAGAGGTGCCCTTTAAGGCAGGTTTGATTCTACTAGCAACAGCTAGTTAGCTCACCTGGCCTTTAGGCCATGTGAGCTATTGTCATCACTTTTCATCCGTCGTCCGTCCGTCAATATTTCACATTTTAATCTTCTCCTCAGAAACCACTGGGCCAATTGCAACCAAACTTTGGTGGAAGGGTCCTTGGAAGGTCCCCTTCCAAAATTGTGTCCGGTGATCCCGAATTCCAACCAAGATGGCCGCCAAGCTAAAAATAGAAAAAAGGGGTGGATGAAATTTTAATTGTCCATTGCTGCTTTAGTGCAAGTCAAAATGAGCTCAAATTTTAACTGCAGCTACATGGCAAGGAGTAGTTTAACATATATTCCGGGTTTTTCTGTGAAATTTTTCTTTCAGCCGATATATACCGATTATGCAAATTAGACATATTTTGATAAAAGATCACATTTAAATCTTCTCCTCTGAAACCGCTGAACCAAATTAAACCAAACCTGGCAGGGATGGTCCCTGGGTGGGTCCCTTTCAAAATTGTGTCCGACAGCCTCGCCCTCCATTCAAGATGGCTGCCGTTACTAAAAATAGAAATTTCTTCGAATGGCCAAAACTACTCTATTTTAAGCCAGAATGTGCCCAAATTTGAACTGTATAAGCATAATGATGAGCTTTTTAACATGTATTACAGGATTTTTTATGAACTTTGAACTGTTGCCAATTTTGACCGATTATGCAAATTAGAAAAAAGGGGGTATGAAATTTAAAAAAAATCTTCTCCTCTGAAACTACTGAGCCAATCTCAACCAAACTTTGCTGAAATGATTCTTGGATGATCCCCTTCCAAAATTGTGTCCGGTGATCCCGACTTCCAACCAAGATGGCCGCCAAGCTCAAAATAGAAAAAAGGGGGTATGAAATTTTAATTGTCCATTGCTGCTTTAGTGTAAGTCAAAATGAGCTCAAATATATTGGAGTTATCTCCCTTTTTTATATTGGAGTTACCTCCCTTTTTTAAATTGGAGTTATCTCCCTTTTTTATATTGGAGTTATCTCCCTTTTTTATATTGGAGTTATCTCCCTTTTTTATATTGGAGTTATCTCCCTTTTTAATATTGGAGTTATCTCCCTTTTTAGCTCACCTGGCCATAGGCCATGTGAGCTTTTGTCATGGGTAAGCGTCCGTCGTCCGTCCGTCCGTTAGCTTTTCACATTTAAATCTTCTTCTCTGAAACCGCTGAACAGAAATCAGCCAAACTTGCCAGAAATGTTCACTGGATGGTCCTCTACCAGATTTGTGTTTTTGGTGCTGATTTGAAATCCAACATGGCTGCCAGGGTCCATAATGTGTTCTCATTGGCTGAAATTTTAAAAAATCTTCTTGTCAGAAACCACTAAGTCAATTGAATTGTGACTTTGCAGGAATGATCATTGGGTGGTCCTGTACTAAAACTGTGAATCGTTTGCCAATCGGAAATTCAAGATGGCCGCCATGACTCGACTTAGTTTAACATTGGACCCTATGGGAATTTCACATTTTCATCTTTTTTTCTGAAACCACAAAACAGATTTGAACCAAACTTGGCAGAAATGTTCATTGGATGGTCATATACAAGATTTTTGTTTTTGGCGCTGATCGGAAATCCAACATGGCTGCCAGGGCCCATAATGTGTTCTGATTGGTCGAAATTTAAAAAATCTTCTTGTTAGAAACCACTAAGCCAATTGAATTGTGACTTTGCAGGAATGATCATTGGGTGGTCCTGTACTAAACTTGTGAATCGTTTGCCAATCGGAAATTCAAGATGGCCGCCATGACTCGACTTAGTTTAACATTGGACCCTATGGGAATTTCACATTTTCATCTTTTTTTCTGAAACCACAAAACAGATTTGAACCAAACTTGGCAGAAATGTTCATTGGATGGTCATATACAAGATTTTTGTTTTTGGCGCTGATCGGAAATCCAACATGGCTGCCAGGGCCCATAATGTGTTCTGATTGGTCGAAATTTAAAAAATCTTCTTGTTAGAAACCACTAAGCCAATTGAATTGTGACTTTGCAGGAATGATCATTGGGTGGTCCTGTACTAAACTTGTGAATCGTTTGCCAATCGGAAATTCAAGATGGCCACCATGACTCGACTTAGTTTAACATTGGACCCTATGGGAATTTCACATTTTCATCTTTTTTTCTGAAACCACAAAACAGATTTGAACCAAACTTGGCAGAAATGTTCATTGGATGGTCATATACAAGATTTGTGTTTTTGGTGCTGATCGGAAATCCAACATGGCTGCCAGGGCCTATAATGTGTTCTGATTGGTCGAAATTTTAAAAATCTTCTTGTTAGAAACCACTAAGCCAATTGAATTGTGACTTTGCAGGAATGATCATTGGGTGGTCCTGTACTAAACTTGTGAATCGTTTGCCAATCGGAAATTCAAGATGGCCACCATGACTCGACTTAGTTTAACATTGGACCCTATGGGAATTTCACATTTTCATCTTTTTTTCTGAAACCACAAAACAGATTTGAACCAAACTTGGCAGAAATGTTCATTGGATGGTCATATACAAGATTTGTGTTTTTGGTGCTGATCGGAAATCCAACATGGCTGCCAGGGCCTATAATGTGTTCTGATTGGTCGAAATTTTAAAAATCTTCTTGTTAGAAACCACTAAGCCAATTGAATTGTGGCTTTGCAGGAATGATCATTGGGTGGTCCTGTACTAAACTTGTGAATTGTTTGCTGATCGGAAATTCAAGATGGCCGCCATGACTTGACTTAATTTTAACATAGGACCCTATGAAAAAAATGTTTAAAAGTCTTCTCCTCTGAAACCAGTAAGTCAGTTTAAAGCAAACATAGGATGAATGGTCCTTAGGTGGTCAACTTTCAAATTTATGTCCTGTGACCCCGACCTCCATCCAAGATGGCAACCATCAGCGAACATAGTTTTAATATAGGACCCTATGGGAAATATATTTAAAAATCTTCTTCTCTGAAACCAGTAAGCCAATTTAAAGCAAACATGGCATGGATGGTCCTTAAGTGGTCAATTTTCAAAATTGTGTCCAGTGACCCTGACCTCCATCCAAGATGGCCACCTTCAGCAGACATACTGTAGTTTTAACATAGGACCCTATGGGAAAAAATGTTTTAAAATCTTCTCCTCTGAAACTAGTAAGCCAATATAGCAAACATGTCATCGATGGTCCTTAGGTGGTCAACTTCCAAAATTGTGTTCAGTGATCCCGATCTCGGTTCAAAATGGCCGCCGTCAGCAGACATAGTTTTAACATAGGACCCTATGGGAAAATTGTTTAAAAGTCTTCTCTTCTGAAACCAGTCAGCCAATTTAAAGCAAACATGGCATGGATGGTCCTTGGGTAGCATACTTTCAAAATTGTGTCCAGTGACCACGACCTCCATCCAAGATGGCTGCCATGAGCAGACATAGTTTTAACATAGAACCCTATGGCAGTATGGGATTTGAATAGTAACTTAGATGTATTCAGCATGCAGACATTCTTAAGAGGACTTATTTATGTCAGGTGAGCGATACAGGCTCACCTGAGCCTCTAGTTTTATATTGGAGTTATCTCCCTTTTTTAATATTGGAGTTATCTCCCTTTTTTATATTGGAGTTATCTCCCTTTTTTATATTGGAGTTATCTCCCTTTTTTATATTGGAGTTACCTCCCTTTTTTTATTGGAGTTATCTCCCTTTTTTATATTGGAGTTACCTCCCTTTTTTTATATTGGAGTTATCTCCCTTTTTTATATTGGAGTTATCTCCCTTTTTAATATTGGAGTTTTCTCCCTTTTTTATAATGGAGTTATCTCCCTTTTTTATATTGGAGTTATCTCCCTTTTTTATATTGGAGTTATCTCCCTTTTATTAATGTTGGAGTTATCTCCCTTTTTTTATATTGGAGTTATCTCCCTTTTTTATATTGGAGTTATCTCCCTTTTTTATATTGGAGTTATCTCCCTTTTTAATATTGGAGTTATCTCCCTTTTTTTAATATTGGAGTTATCTCCCTTTTTATATTGGAGTTATCTCCCTTTTTTATATTGGAGTTATCTCCCTTTTTTTTAATTGGAGTTATCTCCCTTTTTTTATTGGAGTTATCTCCCTTTTTAATATTGGAGTTATTTCCCTTTTTTATTGTAGTTATCTCCCTTTTTTATAATGGAGTTATCTTCCTTTTTTATATTGGAGTTATCTTCCTTTTTTATATTGGAGTTACCTCCCTTTTTTTATTGGAGTTGTCTCCCTTTTTTATATTGGAGTTATCTCCCTTTTTTTATATTGGAGTTATCTCCCTTTTTTTATATTGGAGTTATCTCCCTTTTTTTAATATTGGAGTTATCTCCCTTTTTTATATTGGAGTTATCTCCCTTTTTTTATATTGGAGTTATCTCACTTTTTTTATTGGAGTTATCTCCCTTTTTTATAATGGAGTTATCTCCCTTTTTTTTATTGGAGTTATCTCCCTTTTTTAAAATGGAGTTATCTCCCTTTTTTATATTGGAGTTATCTCCCTTTTTATATTGGAGTTATCTCCCTTTTTTATATTGGAGTTATCTCCCTTTTTTATATTGGAGTTATCTCCCTTTTTTATATTGGAGTTATCTCCCTTTTCTATAATGGAGTTATCTCCCTTTTTTTTAATTGGAGTTATCTCCCTTTTTTATAATGGAGTTATCTCCCTTTTTTATATTGGAGTTATCTCCCTTTTTATATTGGAGTTATCTCCCTTTTTTATATTGGAGTTATCTCCCTTTTTTTATTGGAGTGATCTCCCTTTTTTATAATGGAGTTATCTCCCTTTTTTACAATGGAGTTATCTCCCTTTTTTATATTGGAGTTATCTCCCTTTTTATATTGGAGTTACCTCCCTTTTTTTATTGGAGTTATCTCCTTTTTTATATTGGAGTTATCTCCCTTTTTTATATTGGAGTTATCTCCTTTTTTTATATTGGAGTTATCTCTCTTTTTAATATTGGAGTTTTCTCCCTTTTTTATAATGGAGTTATCTCCCTTTTTTATATTGGAGTTATCTCCCTTTTTTATATTGGAGTTATCTCCCTTTTTTTTAATTGGAGTTATCTCCCTTTTTTTATTGGAGTTATCTCCCTTTTTTAATATTGGAGTTATTTCCCTTTTTTATTGGAGTTATCTCCCTTTTTTATAATGGAGTTATCTTCCTTTTTTATATTGGAGTTATCTCCCTTTTTTATATTGGAGTTACCTCCCTTTTTTTATTGGAGTTGTCTCCCTTTTTTATATTGGAGTTATCTCCCTTTTTTTATATTGGAGTTATCTCCCTTTTTTTATATTGGAGTTATCTCCCTTTTTTTAATATTGGAGTTATCTCCCTTTTTTATATTGGAGTTATCTCCCTTTTTTTATATTGGAGTTATCTCACTTTTTTTATTGGAGTTATCTCCCTTTTTTATAATGGAGTTATCTCCCTTTTTTTTATTGGAGTTATCTCCCTTTTTTAAAATGGAGTTATCTCCCTTTTTTATATTGGAGTTATCTCCCTTTTTATATTGGAGTTATCTCCCTTTTTTTATATTGGAGTTATCTCCCTTTTTTATATTGGAGTTATCTCCCTTTTTTATATTGGAGTTATCTCCCTTTTCTATAATGGAGTTATCTCCCTTTTTTTTAATTGGAGTTATCTCCCTTTTTTATAATGGAGTTATCTCCCTTTTTTATATTGGAGTTATCTCCCTTTTTATATTGGAGTTATCTCCCTTTTTTATATTGGAGTTATCTCCCTTTTTTTATTGGAGTGATCTCCCTTTTTTATAATGGAGTTATCTCCCTTTTTTACAATGGAGTTATCTCCCTTTTTTATATTGGAGTTATCTCCCTTTTTATATTGGAGTTACCTCCCTTTTTTTATTGGAGTTATCTTCTTTTTTATATTGGAGTTATCTCCCTTTTTTATATTGGAGTTATCTCCTTTTTTTATATTGGAGTTATCTCTCTTTTTAATATTGGAGTTTTCTCCCTTTTTTATAATGGAGTTATCTCCCTTTTTTATATTGGAGTTATCTCCCTTTTTTATATTGGAGTTATCTCCCTTTTATTAATATTGGAGTTATCTCCCTTTTTTTATATTGGAGTTATCTCCCGTTTTTTATATTGGAGTTGTCTCCCTTTTTTATATTGGAGTTATCTCCCTTTTTTTATATTGGAGTTATCTCCCTTTTTATATTGGAGTTATCTCCCTTTTTATATTGGAGTTATCTCCCTTTTTTTTATTGGAGTTATCTCCCTTTTTTATATTGGAGTTATCTCCCTTTTTTTAATATTGGAGTTATTTCCCTTTTTTTATTGGAGTTATCTCCCTTTTTTATAATGGAGTTATCTTCCTTTTTTATATTGGAGTTATCTCCCTTTTTTTAATATTGGAGTTATCTCCCTTTTTTTATATTGGAGTTATCTCCCTTTTTTATATTGGAGTTATCTCCCTTTTTTTATTGGAGTTATCTCCCTTTTTTATAATGGAGTTATCTCCCTTTTTTTATTGGAGTTACCTCCCTTTTTTATAATGGAGTTATCTCCCTTTTTTATATTGGAGTTATCTCCCTTTTTTATATTGGGGTTATCTCCCTTTTTTATATTGGAGTTATCTCCCTTTTTTATATTGGAGTTATCTCCCTTTTTAATATTGGAGTTGTCTCCCTTTTTTATATTGGGGTTATCTCCCTTTTTTTAATATTGGAGTTATCTCCCTTTTTATATTGGAGTTATCTCCCCCTTTTTTTTATTGGAGTTGTCTCCCTTTTTTATATTGGAGTTATCTCCCTTTTTATATATTGGAGTTATCTCCCTTTTTTATATTGGAGTTACCTCCCTTTTTTATATTGGAGTTATCTCCCTTTTTTATATTGGAGTTACCTCCCTTTTTTATATTGGAGTTACCTCCCTTTTTTATATTGGAGTTATCTCCCTTTTTTATATTGGAGTTACCTCCCTTTTTTATATTGGAGTTTATTTTTTGCGATTGCATTGCAATCTATTAAATTGGAGTTACATCCCTTTTTTTTATTTTGCACGATTGCATTGCAATCTATTAAATTGGAGTTACCTCCCTTTTTCTATTTTCCGCGATTGCATTGCAATCTATTAAATTGGAGTTACTTCCCTTTTTTATTTTGTGCGATTGCATTGCAATCTATTAAATTGGAGTTACCTCCCTTTTTTATTTGGTGCGATTACATTGCAATCTATTAAATTGGAGTTACCTCCCTTTTTTATTTTCCGCGATTGCATTGCAATCTATTAAATTGGAGTTACCTCCCTTTTTTTATTTTGTACTATTGCATTGCAATCTATTAAATTGGAGTTACCTCCCTTTTTTATTTTGTGAGATTGCATTGTAATCTTTTAAATTGGAGTGACCTCCCTTTTTTATTTTACGCGATTGCATTGCAATCTATTAAATTGGAGTTACCTCCCTTTTTTATTTTGTGCGATTGCATTGCAATCTATTAAATTGGAGTTACCTCCCTTTTTTATTTGGTGCGATTACATTGCAATCTATTAAATTGGAGTTACCTCCCTTTTTTATTTTCCGCGATTGCATTGCAATCTATTAAATTGGAGTTACCTCCCTTTTTTTATTTTGTACTATTGCATTGCAATCTATTAAATTGGAGTTACCTCCCTTTTTTATTTTGTGAGATTGCATTGCAATCTATTAAATTGGAGTTACCTCCCTTTTTTATTTGGTGCGATTACATTGCAATCTATTAAATTGGAGTTACCTCCCTTTTTTATTTTCCGCGATTGCATTGCAATCTATTAAATTGGAGTTACCTCCCTATTTTTATTTTGTACTATTGCATTGCAATCTATTAAATTGGAGTTACCTCCCTTTTTTATTTTGTGAGATTGCATTGTAATCTTTTAAATTGGAGTGACCTCCCTTTTTTATTTTACGCGATTGCATTGCAATCTATTAAATTGGAGTTACCTCCCTTTTTTATTTTGTGCGATTGCATTGCAATCTATTAAATTGGAGTTACCTCCCTTTTTTATTTGGTGCGATTACATTGCAATCTATTAAATTGGAGTTACCTCCCTTTTTTATTTTCCGCGATTGCATTGCAATCTATTAAATTGGAGTTACCTCCCTTTTTTTATTTTGTACTATTGCATTGCAATCTATTAAATTGGAGTTACCTCCCTTTTTTATTTTGTGAGATTGCATTGTAATCTTTTAAATTGGAGTGACCTCCCTTTTTTATTTTACGCGATTGCATTGCAATCTATTAAATTGGAGTTGTCTCCCTTTTTTATTTTGCGAGATTAAATTGCAATCTTTTAAATTGGAGTTACCTCCCTTTTTTATTTTGCGCGATTGCATTGTAATCTTTTAAATTGGAGTGACCTCCCTTTTTTATATTGGAGTTATCTCCCTTTTTATATTGGAGTTATCTCCCTTTTTTTATATTGGAGTTATCTCCCTTTTTTATATTGGAGTTATCTCCCTTTTTTATATTGGAGTTATCTCCCTTTTCTATAATGGAGTTATCTCCCTTTTTTTTAATTGGAGTTATCTCCCTTTTTTATAATGGAGTTATCTCCCTTTTTTATAATGGAGTTATCTCCCTTTTTTATATTGGAGTTATCTCCCTTTTTATATTGGAGTTATCTCCCTTTTTTATATTGGAGTTATCTCCCTTTTTTTATTGGAGTGATCTCCCTTTTTTATAATGGAGTTATCTCCCTTTTTTACAATGGAGTTATCTCCCTTTTTTATATTGGAGTTATCTCCCTTTTTATATTGGAGTTACCTCCCTTTTTTTATTGGAGTTATCTCCTTTTTTATATTGGAGTTATCTCCCTTTTTTATATTGGAGTTATCTCCTTTTTTTATATTGGAGTTATCTCTCTTTTTAATATTGGAGTTTTCTCCCTTTTTTATAATGGAGTTATCTCCCTTTTTTATATTGGAGTTATCTCCCTTTTTTATATTGGAGTTATCTCCCTTTTATTAATATTGGAGTTATCTCCCTTTTTTTATATTGGAGTTATCTCCCGTTTTTTATATTGGAGTTGTCTCCCTTTTTTATATTGGAGTTATCTCCCTTTTTTTATATTGGAGTTATCTCCCTTTTTATATTGGAGTTATCTCCCTTTTTATATTGGAGTTATCTCCCTTTTTTTTATTGGAGTTATCTCCCTTTTTTATATTGGAGTTATCTCCCTTTTTTTAATATTGGAGTTATTTCCCTTTTTTTATTGGAGTTATCTCCCTTTTTTATAATGGAGTTATCTTCCTTTTTTATATTGGAGTTATCTCCCTTTTTTTAATATTGGAGTTATCTCCCTTTTTTTATATTGGAGTTATCTCCCTTTTTTATATTGGAGTTATCTCCCTTTTTTTATTGGAGTTATCTCCCTTTTTTATAATGGAGTTATCTCCCTTTTTTTATTGGAGTTACCTCCCTTTTTTATAATGGAGTTATCTCCCTTTTTTATATTGGAGTTATCTCCCTTTTTTATATTGGGGTTATCTCCCTTTTTTATATTGGAGTTATCTCCCTTTTTTATATTGGAGTTATCTCCCTTTTTAATATTGGAGTTGTCTCCCTTTTTTATATTGGGGTTATCTCCCTTTTTTTAATATTGGAGTTATCTCCCTTTTTATATTGGAGTTATCTCCCCCTTTTTTTTATTGGAGTTGTCTCCCTTTTTTATATTGGAGTTATCTCCCTTTTTATATATTGGAGTTATCTCCCTTTTTTATATTGGAGTTACCTCCCTTTTTTATATTGGAGTTATCTCCCTTTTTTATATTGGAGTTACCTCCCTTTTTTATATTGGAGTTACCTCCCTTTTTTATATTGGAGTTATCTCCCTTTTTTATATTGGAGTTACCTCCCTTTTTTATATTGGAGTTTATTTTTTGCGATTGCATTGCAATCTATTAAATTGGAGTTACATCCCTTTTTTTTATTTTGCACGATTGCATTGCAATCTATTAAATTGGAGTTACCTCCCTTTTTCTATTTTCCGCGATTGCATTGCAATCTATTAAATTGGAGTTACTTCCCTTTTTTATTTTGTGCGATTGCATTGCAATCTATTAAATTGGAGTTACCTCCCTTTTTTATTTGGTGCGATTACATTGCAATCTATTAAATTGGAGTTACCTCCCTTTTTTATTTTCCGCGATTGCATTGCAATCTATTAAATTGGAGTTACCTCCCTTTTTTTATTTTGTACTATTGCATTGCAATCTATTAAATTGGAGTTACCTCCCTTTTTTATTTTGTGAGATTGCATTGTAATCTTTTAAATTGGAGTGACCTCCCTTTTTTATTTTACGCGATTGCATTGCAATCTATTAAATTGGAGTTACCTCCCTTTTTTATTTTGTGCGATTGCATTGCAATCTATTAAATTGGAGTTACCTCCCTTTTTTATTTGGTGCGATTACATTGCAATCTATTAAATTGGAGTTACCTCCCTTTTTTATTTTCCGCGATTGCATTGCAATCTATTAAATTGGAGTTACCTCCCTTTTTTTATTTTGTACTATTGCATTGCAATCTATTAAATTGGAGTTACCTCCCTTTTTTATTTTGTGAGATTGCATTGCAATCTATTAAATTGGAGTTACCTCCCTTTTTTATTTGGTGCGATTACATTGCAATCTATTAAATTGGAGTTACCTCCCTTTTTTATTTTCCGCGATTGCATTGCAATCTATTAAATTGGAGTTACCTCCCTATTTTTATTTTGTACTATTGCATTGCAATCTATTAAATTGGAGTTACCTCCCTTTTTTATTTTGTGAGATTGCATTGTAATCTTTTAAATTGGAGTGACCTCCCTTTTTTATTTTACGCGATTGCATTGCAATCTATTAAATTGGAGTTACCTCCCTTTTTTATTTTGTGCGATTGCATTGCAATCTATTAAATTGGAGTTACCTCCCTTTTTTATTTGGTGCGATTACATTGCAATCTATTAAATTGGAGTTACCTCCCTTTTTTATTTTCCGCGATTGCATTGCAATCTATTAAATTGGAGTTACCTCCCTTTTTTTATTTTGTACTATTGCATTGCAATCTATTAAATTGGAGTTACCTCCCTTTTTTATTTTGTGAGATTGCATTGTAATCTTTTAAATTGGAGTGACCTCCCTTTTTTATTTTACGCGATTGCATTGCAATCTATTAAATTGGAGTTGTCTCCCTTTTTTATTTTGCGAGATTAAATTGCAATCTTTTAAATTGGAGTTACCTCCCTTTTTTATTTTGCGCGATTGCATTGCAATCTTTTAAATTGGAGTTACCTCCCTTTTTTATTTTGCGCGATTGCATTGCAATCTATTAAATTGGAGTTACCTCCCTTTTTTTATTTTGTACGATTGCATTGCAATCTATTAAATTGGAGTTACCTCCCTTTTTTGTTTTGCGTGATTGCATTGCCATCTATTAAATTGGAGTTGCCTCCCTTTTTTATTTTGCGTGATTGCATTGCAATCTATTAAATTGGAGTTGCCTCCCTTTTTTATTTTGCGTGATTGCATTGCAATCTATTAAATTGAGTTTCCTCCCTTTTTTTATTTTGTACGATTGCATTGCAATCTATTAAATTGGAGTTACCTCTCTTTTTTTATTTTGCACGATTGCATTGCAATCTATTAAATTGGAGTTACCTCCCTTTTTTATTTTCCACGATTGCATTGCAATCTATTAAATTGGAGATGATCTTGATAATGCAAAGAGTCACCATCACGCATGGACTGCATATCAACTAAATCTACTTGTCCTCGACTGAAAAATCCTTGCTAAGAAGTGGTTTGACGACTATGCCCTTACTTGCAATTTTTCTCTTTTTCAGTTGACATTCCTCGCACTTTTCTTTGAATAAATTCAGGACATCTCTTGTAACATTAGCATATCTCCTTTTACATTTTATCTCCTCCTCCATGTCCAGTATTCAGATGAGCCCTCAAGACAATGCTGTACCTTTCTTCAGCAAAGGCATAATAAAGAATTGGGTCTGTAATTGCTTGTCTCCTTTTAATCAGTTTTTCAATGTCACCACACTGTATTACGTCAAATCTGAAAAAAGAAATATGTTTTTTTCAATTGAATATCTTTATATGTCCCTTATAGAGCTCATACAGTTATAAAACTTAAAGAAAAAAAAACCATTTAGTTTTGTAGAACTCTACTCTTTTGCTATCGTTTATATGGTTGAAAAGTTATAAGAAAATACAGTTATTATTGTCAAAAACGATAGTAAAAGGTGTGCTCACTGCTCATTGAGAAATTCATTAAAAACTGCATTCAATTTTGACAAATAATGAACCCTGTATAGATAAGTTAATATAACACTCGTTTCGGCCCATACCATAATACAACCACTCTTATGTGCGGTCGTATAAAAAGTCAACAAAGTAATCAGATTATTTTGAACTTTCCAGCAAAGGTAGATTTTGGCATGCATGATTATATTTGTTCAATGAATGGAAGACAGACGGACTAATTAACCAAGGACATAAATTGTTGAAATGACCATTTACAGAATTTAAATTAACTGCAATCTCGGTCCTTTGTTAGTTTGCTTACCTTTGAATATAGTAGTAATCCACTTTGTTTTCTTTTTCTCCAGTCTTTATTTTGTTTAGAATATTGTAGTATTTATCTCTTTACCATATGGTTGATTTTGAATTAAGACTCCAAAGTCTCACAAAGCTTATTAGTAAATGTTTGCTCATTGGAGAGCACACTGCATTCTTCTGCCATGACAATTTTTACAGAATGATAGAATTAATTCAGTTTTGAGTGAAGACAAACTCACCCTAAGATAATGTTGACAACAATTTTAACCTGTTCAATTAGTTATACATAAATAAAGCCATGGGGTATTTTTGTATATGTAAAAACATGATAATCTCCTTCTTCATGATTAAGAATGAGCAAAGTGAGTACTTAATCATGAAGGAGGGGATTATCATTTTCTTACAATCTTTCTTAAAAACATTCAATATGATATAAATGTATTGGACAAAACTGTGAATTTCTTTTATTTAAAGTATTAGTAATAATTTTCATACAATTTATTGAAAATAGCTAAAAAAAATTCAGGCATTCTATAGAATGACTAGATATTTTTAGGCATTCGATAGAATTCCTATTGATGTTAGGCATTCTATAGATTGCCTAAAATTACAGTCATTCTACAGAATGCTTGATTCTTTAAATCGCCTGTAACATATACAATGTATTTTTACCTCCACTATAGGAGATGTTACTTGTCGCAAGTCGTCAGTCGTAACTGAGCTTAGGACTAGTTTAGTGAAACGCACGTATTCGTGCACGTAAGGTAATCTTAAGAGTGATTTTAGACTTACGATTTACGATCACTTTAGTGAAATGGTCGCCTGGCCTTTAGGCCATGTGAGCTATTGTCATCACTTTTCGTCCATCGTCCGTCCGTCAACATTTCACATTTTAATCTTCTCCTCAGAAACCACTGGGCCAATTGCAACCAAACTTTGGTGGAATGGTCCTTGGATGGCCCCCTTCCAAATTTGTGTCTGACCTCCAACCAAGATGGCCACCAAGCTAACAATAGAAAAAAGGGGGGATGCAATTTTAATTGTCCATTGCTGTTTTAGTATATGTCAAAATGAGCTCAAATTTTAACTGCAGCTACATGGCAATGAGTAGTTTAAGATGTATTCCAGGTTTTTCTGTGAAATTTTTCTTTCAGCCGATTTATACCGATTATGCAAATTAGGCATATTTTGATAACAGATCACATTTAAATCTTCTCCTCTGAAACCGATGAACCAAATTAAATCAAACCTGGCAGGGATGGTCCCTGGGTGGGTCCCTTTAAAAATTATGTCCGACAGCCCCTGCCCTCCATTCAAGATGGCTGCTGTTGCTAAAAATAGAAATTTCTTCAATTGTCCATTGCTGCTTTATTATAAACCAAACTGAGCTCAAATTTTAACTGCAGCTACATGGCAATGAGTAGTTTAAGATATATTTCGGGTTTTTCTGTGAAATTTTTCTTTCAGCCGATTTATACCGATTATGCAAATTAGGCATATTTTGATAAAAGATCACATTTAAATCTTCTTCTATGAAACCGCTGAACCAAATTAAACCAAACCTGGCAGGGATGGTCCCTTGGTGGGTCCCTTTCAAAATTATGTCTGACAGCCCCGCCCTCCATTCAAGATGGCTGCTGTTGCTAAAAATAGACATGTTTTCAATTGTCCATTGCTGCTTTAGTATAAGTCAAAATGAGCTAAAATTTTAACTGCAGCTACATGGTAAGGAGTAGTTTAACATATATTCCGTTTTTATCTCGCCTGGCCTTTAGGCCATGTGAGCAATTGCCATCACTTTTCGTCCGTCCGTCAACATTTCACATTTTAATCTTCTCCTCAGAAACTACTGGGCCAATTGCAACCAAACTTTGGTGGAATGGTCCTTGGGTGGCCCCCCTTAAAAATTGTATCCGGTGATCCCAACTTCCAACCAAGATGGCCACCAAGCTAAAAATAGAAAAAAGGGGGATGATATTTTTAAATCTTCTCCTCTGAAACTACTGAGCCAATCTCAACCAAACTTTGCTGAAATGATCCTTGGGTGGTCCCCTTCAGACCTCCGACCAAGATGGCCACCACAGCCAAACTTAATTTAACATAGGACCCTATGGGAAATTCCCATAAAAATCTTCTTGTCTGAAACCATTTGCTCAATAAGAACAAAATTTTGATGAAATAGTCATTGGATGGTTCTCTTCCAAAAATGTGTCCGGTGGTTCGGCCCTCTGACCAAGATGGCTGCACAGCTGAACTTAGTTTAACATAGGACCCTATGGGAAATTCGCAT
Source organism: Bathymodiolus brooksi (assembly GCA_963680875.1). NCBI lineage: Eukaryota > Metazoa > Mollusca > Bivalvia > Mytilida > Modiolidae > Bathymodiolus > Bathymodiolus brooksi. The sequence goes on along the minus strand of OY804580.1, from coordinate 47,886,348 downwards.
AAAAACCATCTTGTCTGGAACCAGTAGCTCAATTAGAACCAAACTTTGATGGAATAGTCATTGGATGGTCCTTTTCCAAAATTGTGTCCGGCAGTCGCGCTCTCCCACCAAGATGGCCGCCACAGTGCAGTTGCGTTGTTATTGAAAGCAGCTTTGATTCAGGTGAGCGATTACAGGCTCCTGGGAGCCTCTGGTTTTTATGTAGGTCTGATGATATAGAATTAAAGGCGATTGATAGGTTAATACACACATCTATGACGATAAAATCATTGCAGTGACTTTTTATTAACATGTTTTCTTAAAATACATAACACGAGTTGTTGAAATATGTTTTAAAAAATAGAAGAATATTAAAGAAAGAAAATGATGCAAAAATTTATCCAAACAAAGTAACCTCCATTTCTTGTAAAAACTAATATGCATTTACATTGTATATGTGTTATTGTAATAAATCTTTGGTAGTTTGTTAATTGGATGAAGTAATGAAATATTCAATCAAAATGTTTGGTATATTTGGTGATCGTAAATAAAATATCCAATCAATATGTTTGGTATATTTGGTGATTGTAAATAAAATATCCAATCAATATGTTTGGTATATTTGGTGATTGTAAATGAAATATCCAATCAAATTGTTTGGTATATTTGATGATCGTAAATAAAATATCCAATCAATATGTTTGGTATATTTGATGATTGTAAATGAAATATCCAATCAAAATGTTTGGTATATTTGGGGATTGTAAATGAAATATCCAATCAAAATGTTCAGTATATTTGGTGATCGTAAATGAAATATCCAATCAATATGTTTGGTATATTTGGTGATTGTAAATGAAATATCCAATCAATATGTTTGGTATATTTGATGATTGTAAATGAAATATCCAATCAAAATGTTTGGTATATTTGGTGATTGTAAATGAAATATCCAATCAAAATGTTTGGTATATTTGGGGATTGTAAATGAAATATCCAATCAAAATGTTCGGTATATTTGGTGATCGTAAATGAAATATCCAATCAAAATGTTTGGTATATTTGGTGATTGTAAATGAAATATCCAATCAAAATGTTCAGTATATTTGGTGATCGTAAATAAAATATCCAATCAATATGTTTGGTATATTTGATGATTGTAAATGAAATATCCAATCAAAATGTTTGGTATATTTGGGGATTGTAAATGAAATATCCAATAAAAATGTTCAGTATATTTGGTGATCGTAAATGAAATATCCAATCAATATGTTTGGTATATTTGGTGATTGTAAATGAAATATCCAATCAATATGTTTGGTATATTTGATGATTGTAAATGAAATATCCAATCAAAATGTTTGGTATATTTGGGGATTGTAAATGAAATATCCAATCAAAATGTTTGGTATATTTGGGGATTGTAAATGAAATATCCAATCAAAATGTTCAGTATATTTGGTGATCGTAAATGAAATATCCAATCAAAATGTTTGGTATATTTGGTGATTGTAAATGAAATATCCAATCAAAATGTTTGGTATATTTGGGGATTGTAAATGAAATATCCAATCAAAATGTTTGGTATATTTGGGGATTGTAAATGAAATATCCAATCAAAATGTTCAGTATATTTGGTGATCGTAAATGAAATATCCAATCAAAATGTTTGGTATATTTGGTGATTGTAAATGAAATATCCAATCAAAATGTTCAGTATATTTGGTGATCGTAAATAAAATATCCAATCAATATGTTAATACAATGGTTTTCGTGATTCTGTTTCCTATATTGAGATTGGTATACTGAGAATGTTATAGCTGTCAGTTTTATTTGGTGTGGCAATTCAAATACCATCCATTCTCTCCTGAAATACACCTCACTTCATAACAACCGGCATCTTGAATGGAGGGCGGGGCTGTCGGACACAAATTTGAAAGGGGGCCACATAAGGACCATCCCAGCCAGATATTGTTTAATTTGGTGTAGCAGTTTCAGAGGAGAAGATTAAAATGTCATCTTTTATCAAGATATGCCTTATTTTGTATAATTGGTATGAATCGGCTGAATGACAAATTTTAAATATCTGTTTAGACAGATTTCACTGTACTATAGAAACAAAATGTCATGGTTGGTTTTTTTTTTAAAGAATTGATATTGTACTTTTCAGTCGCCAGCAGCATATGAATCAATAGAAAAAAATGCTATAGATATTGCTAACTCATTAGGTGCTGAATTCTGGGCAATATCTTCTAAAACAGGTAAATTATGTAGAAAAAAGTACTATAGACATTGATAATTTATTAGGTGCTGAATTCTGGGCAGTATCTTCTAAAACAGGTAAATTATGTAGAAAAATAGTACTATAGATATTGATAACTTAATAGGTGCTGAATTCTGGACAGTATCTTCTAAAACAGGTAAATTATGTAGAAAAATAGTACTATAGATATTGATAACTTATTAGGTGCTGAATTCTGGGCAGTATCTTCTCAAACATGTAAATTATGTAGAAAAATAGTACTATAGATATTGATAACTTATTAGGTGCTGAATTCTGGGCAGTATCTTCTAAAACAGGTAAATTATGTAGAAAAATAGTACTATAGATATTGATAACTTAATAGGTGCTGAATTCTGGACAGTATCTTCTAAAACAGGTAAATTATGTAGAAAAATAGTACTATAGATATTGATAACTTATTAGGTGCTGAATTCTGGGCAGTATCTTCTAAAACAGGTAAATTATGTAGAAAAATAGTACTATAGATATTGATAACTTAATAGGTGCTGAATTCTGGACAGTATCTTCTAAAACAGGTAAATTATGTAGAAAAATAGTACTATAGATATTGATAACTTATTAGGTGCTGAATTCTGGACAGTATCTTCTAAAACAGGTAAATTATGTAGAAAAATAGTACTATAGATATTGATAACTTATTAGGTGCTGAATTCTGGACAGTATCTTCTAAAACAGGTAAATTATGTAGAAAAATAGTACTATAGATATTGATAACTTATTAGGTGCTGAATTCTGGGCAATATCTTCTAAAACAGGTAAATTATGTAGAAAAATAGTACTATAGACATTGCTAACTAATATAATTAGAGGGAGAGTTCTGGGTATTTTCATGTCAAACGTGGAGTCTGTTGTGTAAATGGTTAATAGTTGACTTCATCTGGAGAAATTTCCATTGTCATTGACGCTACATATTTAAAACATTTTTATTTCTTGTTACTCTGGTATATATTGATTGAAATGATAATATTACTTATTGTATTACATAATAAATAAGGGGCCTTTGTGAGCAAGTGGTTTAGGTCATTGACCTCTGACCTCAAGCCTAACACAACTGAATATGAATTACATAGAATGTCCTGAAATACATGTAAAGAACTCATTATCAGTTACCTACAGCAAATTATAAGACAAAAAAGTTACATACCACTGGGTCATTTTAAGCCAATAATTTATAGTCACGACAGAGCATACTTGCTGACAGGTCACAAAAGTATTTGATTGGCTAAAATATCTTTACAGGAACCACTGAGCCATTTGAGGTGAACATTTACATCAATGTACTTATCATTTATTTGATTTTAAGAAAATACTGTTATTGCATTATATGTAGCCTTTATTATTTATATAGTTATTTTCAGGTAAATTTGTGTTTTCTATTAAGTGTCTACACTTGAAGTTTATATTTTAATACAAATTATAATGCCATTTAATTTTGTAGGTGAAAATGTTAGAGAATTTTTCTTCCGAGCAGTAGCTTTAACATTTGAGGCAGCCATTTTGAGAGAGATTGAACCATCCGGTGCTGCACAAACAAAACAGATTGGAAATGATTTAATCAGTAGGTGTATTCTAACAAATACAGTGGAACTTGTACAATCTGACACCTGAGTTTTTGGACATCCGACAAAAATGTATGGTCCCAAAATATTTCTGTCAACGAAAATAAAACCTGAGTATACCGACATTCTGTACAATCAGACACTTTTCCCTGATCCTGATATAGATCACATTAATCACTAACTAAGCCTACCTTGGGTTGAAGTTTGCTAGCATGTTTTATTTCTCAGGGTATTAAATAACCAAGCCAGCTTTAAACCCAATGGCATTAAGTAGTCCAGGCTGTGCTTACCCCATGCCATTAAATACCCCAGGCTGTTTTGTACACTGGGATTGACTAGCCCAGACTGTCTTATATCACCAGGATACATTTTGGGTTAAGCCAGACTTCACCAATCCAGATTACACTTCCTTAAGTTTTCAAAAATCAATTTTTTATTTCAATGTCCAGTTCATTTTTCTCGGAATAGTTATAAAAACATATATCAAATTTAGTGTACACATGTTTCTGGAATAACCTTCTTCAGATATGCTCAAAGCTAAAATATTTAAAACCCAAATAATATTAAAAGACTTTAGGAGCAAGAAAAACAAAGGACATAAACAGGATGACCAAAATTGGCTACGGTTATCTGAGGGAGGAGAACCTTAGTTTACCAATGAGGAAAATTCTCAGAAAAAGATCAATACATAAATCAGTTGTTATAGCAATTGTTATTGGTTGTTATATCAATACCAGCAACACAGCTTATTTGGGGTTTTTTCCAAGAACAAACATACAACTCATGCTGAATATTAAAAGAACAAGTCATTGGCTGATTGTGTCAGTTACAGACTTCACATATTCTGTGTTGATCGTATTACGATTCCTCGGCACATCATCACATGTCATTTAAGGCACAAATGGATTTGTTTTCCAAAAATACACCAAATAAACAAACAAACAAAAATTGAGAAAATTGCATGAAAATTGAAAATGTTTTACATTTACAATAAAAAATAGTTCACAAAAAGGTACTAGTAGTCTAGTACTCACCTGAAAGTTTTGAATGACGAACATTTTCTCAAATCAGTATAATATACCTTCATGACAATCACTTGTACTGACCCAATACCATAGTAACGAGGGATACGTTGATATTCTTCTAGTAAAATAAAAATGTGTATTGGTCAGTTACCATAGTAACAAGGGATGTGTTGATGTTCTTCTAGTAAAATAAAAATTATTGTTTTCAGGGGTTGACAATGACAATGTGTTTGAGAGAAGAAGTAAGAAGAATCCGTTAGGGAAATGTTGTAATATGTAAATATCAAGTTATGGTGCCATGGACAATGTTACACAGAATTCACAGGGACAATCTATTACAGAATTCTCATTGACTTAACACTGTCAACAAGTCTTTCAAGATATGGTGCCATTCTATGGTTGCACAGAATTTACATTGACAATGTAATGCCGAATTTTCGTCGATGGCGTAATATAGATTCAACACTGGCGAGATTAAAAGCCCAATTTGTTGTTTTAATTCTACATTGGAATTGTATTAACATCTACATAATATGGTGATAAAATTTGTTGATATATAACATACTGTTATAATTTGTTGAAATATTGGTATACATGGAATGATTTTGTTTTTGTTACAAATTTTGTTGTCCATTTTAAATTGATATATTATATTGTAATTATAATGTTTATGTAAAGTATGCTGTTGTTTGTTTTCATTAGGGTTTAACGATGATAATAGATCAGTCTTGTTTGAAAGGTTTGATTCAAAACCATTTTATCAAGATTTAAGTGTTAATTCAAAAAGAGAAATTGAGTTTGATTTTTTTTTTAGATTTAAAGTGAAAACTTACTTCATAAGTATAGTATTGAGGAAATAATTCATATTCGTGCGCCTTCTAAATTTGCAAGCACAAAGGTTTGAATCGATTATTTTGTAACCCAACGTATTATGTAAACAATAGTCACAGATTTGAGTTTTTGATGTGACTCATCTAAATTGTCCCTTAACAACTAATTGCTGTTTTATTTAAAATACCTTTATTAGATGGGCTCCTCTGAAATATATGCTACGTCACAATATGGCTGAAATATTGGTAAAGTTGGCGTTACACCAATCAATCAATCTGAAATTTATGCAAAGCATCATTTTACACTGTATCAATGGCACTTTTTCATAATCATCTGTCTTCCTTTTGCTAGTATGTGTATGGGGGGGGGGGGGGGGTCCTTATTTGTCATATCATAGTGACAAATATTTATGATTTTATTACCCTCATTTTAAGCAAATATAAATAATGAGAAAGTAGAGGATAATTTAATTGCATCAATCATGTAATTGATACCGGCAAATATTGACACCATCCAATCAGAAAAGGTGTTACATAAACAAATGAAGTAGAATGTTGGTTTCCAGTAGTTCTATGCTAAACCTTGCCAATATTTGATGTATATGGGGTTATGAGTGGGTGAGTGATGAAGGTAGTTGAATTCTGACTACAAGTCTTAACACCACTGATGTTGGTTCGTGAATTCTGACTACAATCCTAACACCATTGATGTGGGTTCACCTCTTGATACCCATTTTAAGCATTAAGGTTTCCAGACACCTACCCATGACCCTAGGTTTCACTAGTCAGTTCAACATAACTGTCCAGGGGTACATCTCTAAATTAGTCTGATAGTCACAATATAGCTGACAAATTGCTATTAAAGTGACAAACAATACCAATAACCTAGCCCATTTGAACATCATTTGTAGTGTGATTTCTACTCTATGTCGCAGGGTTATGTTGGACTTGGAGTGAAAATATGTAGAAAGTTTGGTAAACCTTGTTGTCTAATGTTTTCAAATACTTGTCAAATATAAACTGCCTAATCTGACAGTAACTATGTACTCTGTAATAGAATAGGCTAAAAGGAAATATATTTTAAGAATTGTAATCATTGAAAATCATGTAGAAGAAACTTTTGTGTAATGTGAATCAATCAATGTTTGTATATAATATCATAGCAAACTGTATACCCTATATGACTTGTGACTTTTGAACTTTCAACCATGGAATTTTGTGATAAAATGAAAAAATCTACTCAGGAAAGATAGTGTTGTTCTCAATGGAAAAGACTGTGCAGGCTTTTTTTTTTTATCATTTGTTGGTTTGGATCCTATTAACTGGTTTAACCCCACCACATTATTGTGTCTGTCCCAAGCGAGGAACTGGATTTCCATCGTCGTATGTTGTGGCCTTTTTTGTGTTCAGTGAGTGAAGGTCAGAGGTGATTGTTTATTTTGTTGAAATCGGTGGAATTGTTGACCTGATTAAACTTTATTTTCATAATTACATGTTATAATGAAAAATGAGATGTTCATGGTGTTGGTATTTTGCTCATATTTCTCACTATAAATGTACACTTCATAGTTTATAAATGGAAAACCACAAAAATGGCTACCCAATATTAAATATTATATAATGTTATTAATGTTTGTGGTATTACTTTACAACTGTATAACTAGTCACTGTTTAGTGGTCTTTTTAGCTATCACAATAGAAATTTATTTTCAAGTAAGTTTTGATGTGCTTGTATATTTTTGTATATCATCTTTTCTGTTGGGATTGGTTGAAAAAAATGCAATTTAACCACTTTCATTACAATTGTTCTTTGCAATTTTTGGCTGGTATTGACAAGTCAAACACACCTTATGTGTAACCATGATGTAATATGGATGGTTTTGACAAGTCAAGCACACCTTAGGTGTAACCATGGGGTAATATGGCTGGTTTTGACAAGTCAAACACACCTCACATGTAACCATGGTGTAATGACTGTTTTTTTCAAGTCAAACACACCTTTTATGTAACAATGGTGCTATATGACTGGTTTTGCCAAATCAAACACACCTTTTATGTAACCTTGGTGTTATATGACTGGTTTTGACAAGTCAAGCACACCTTACATGTAACCATTTTGATTCTTGTTATATATTTCTTGCAAGAGATTTTGTTTAAATTTCCGTCCAAATAATTAGATCTGAAATATGCAATTAATTTATTTTAACCTTTTTGTATGTAATTTCAATTTTAAGAATTTATCATGAATCAACATTGTTGATGTAGGAAATCATAATCACCTCCAAAGTCGCAGACAAATTTAAGAACATCAGATTGTGTCAAGCACACCTTTCCACAGACAGGAGTCAAACACACTCTTTAGTGGAATGTTCTATAAAAATATAAATGGTGGCCATTGTTTTAACATTGTGTCCAGTTTATTGAAGTAGACTTGTATTTTGTTTATATCCAACATAATTTATATATGTATAAACATATCTTTTTTTTATTTGTTGGTGCTTTTTTTTATATTTTTACTAATAAAAATATGCCAAAAACAGAAGTATAGTCAATTAACATGTGTTCAATTTTAACATCAGTATACATATATTTATTTTTTACAGAACAAGATTATTTAAGCTCTACACAAACATGTTTATAAAACAAGGTTGTATTAATAGCAATCATCGCAAGATGCGAGCTAAACAGCAACATGTGTGTAAGGAGATGAATCAATATATACGATCAATACCAACCGGAAGTGGATTCTAAGTTTCAGCATAGAATGAACAATCAGAGTGAATCACCGGAAATAGCCTATTAATTTGAATAAAAAATAACTATTCAGTTTAAAAATAACCAAAAAAAATTAGAAAGGAAGCTGTACAACTTCTTTACACGAAACGATTGATTTATTTAAATAATGGACAATCGTTAGACCTTCTTGTTTCGCCCCTAAAAAAAGTCGTCCCCGATATATCTCGGCCCAAAAAATCTCCTTTGCAATGGAATTAACTGGGCAAGTCGAAATGGAGAACAAAGAAAAATAATCAAGAAAATGAAGAAAAGAACCCAAAACTACTATTTGTACATGTACATGTCTATGCATTGATGCGATGCTCACCTGTAGGCTGTGCCTAATCCATATTATAATGTATGATAACTCCATTGACTATTTAGCTGCTATTTAACAAATGTGTATTAGAATATTGCAATAGGACAGGTCACTTTAAACTGACCTTAATTTCACAATAGTTTCTGTCTATATACATGTAGTAAAGATTGGTTGAATATAGAATGTTATTGTTGTTTTATTTGTTTGTTTGTTTTTGTCTATAGATTTTATCTAAATATACATATGTGGTGGTAAATGTAGCCATTTAAACAATTGTTTTGCATTTTTTTAAAACCCTACATTTTTTTGGAATTTTTTCGTATTAAAGAAATAATGTTTTGTTTTGTTGTTATTTTTGATGGCTGTGAAAATCCAGAAATATATTTGTTTCTACCGTAAGCATTTAATATTGAATTCTGTACAGAGTTTTTGAGACACCTTTGTTAGTAAACTATTATGTTATGGTTTTTTTTTTAATCTTTGTAAACTATTACTAAATTGTCAAGTCCATAATAATGGATGACAACAAAACAAAACATTTTGATTTAAACTGGAAAATGTTATTATATTGAGGATATAATAATAAGGATGTTTAATAAACAAAGTATTTATATAAAAATGCTTTCTGTATCAAAATCTTTATACATATGAAAATATAAAATAACAGCAATTTGATATGGACATTATTGGTAGAATGCCAGCGAGTCAAATAGGACCTGTAATACTAGTGATAATGTATGTCTAGACCTTCAAAACTGATGTTTTTGTATTTATCTGTAACGTCATAATGTTTTATAGACGTCAAATTTTATTGTCAGAGTCAGTCTATTGATATGGACAATATCCTTCTGTGAGATCAAACGGAAATATATAAATAACCTATAAATATAGAATAATGTTTGATTTGAAGGTCGAGACAGACATTACAGCCAGTATCGCAGTGAATACGATAGGAATGCAATGTATCTCTGATACTAGTAATAATGTATGTTGAAATCTTCAAAACTGACATTATTGTATTTATCATAATGTGTTTGATTGATGCGACACTGATAGATAATTTTTAGTGTCACAGTCATTCTGTTGATACATGCAATATCCTTCGGTGAGATCAAAGGAGAAATGTATATATTACCAATTAAACAAAATATAAATGTTTACATTTAATGTGATGTATGAACACTTTGATTACAAAATTTTGTATATTTTTTTTCCAACAAAATGCATATCAAAATTAAATTTTGATTTTAAGAAACTAATAAATGATATAATAAATCATACTGCTTTTATATATTTTTTTTAGAGAATTGATCAGGAACAGACAGATCTCATTCTATTCAATCGGTGGTGTAATAATTAGCATGCTCGCTTTGAGTACGGTAGATAATGGATTTGAGACTCTGTCAGGTCAAATCAGACTATAAAATTGGTATTTGTTGCTTCTCGCTGCACACAGCATAAAAGAATAAGAGTAAAGACTGGGAGGCTCCAATCAGGAGAATGAATCAAGAGTGAAGCCAATCTTATTAAAATAACATCTCTCAGTGTACTCTCATTTACTGATATTTTGCGGCATGAGATATGGAAAAACCACATTACGGGTCACTTGTGAGTAACCTACGTCATGAATATTTAATTTTATGATAAATAAGGGTTATGACCTTTTTTGACCAATCATATTCCTCATAGCAAACAAAGCAGTTTAATTTTAAATTGCAATGCTTTCATAGATTCTAAGCACCATTTTCATTGGACGATAAAGGTCATGCAATAGGGTGACTGGTATGTAACCTGTAATGGGGTTTCTTCAGATCTTGTGCCCTGCGGCATATCAGTAAGGGGAGCAAGTGAGAGATATGATTTTATTCAGATTGGAGATGAGTGTCACTTCTATCTGTAGTGATGTTTCAGTAAACTAGTACTATAAAACTCTAATTAAGAGAGTTGGTCTAGTATAAAGTGAACCTCGTCATCTCATGTAAGTGTAGCATGTTCTCGTCATGATATAGCTGAAAATTGCTCATTTTGACATTAAACAAAAATCACTTACTCTCTGAAAGATTAAATTGGGTATTGTATTAACTCTAAATCGATAGAAAAAATCACACAGAGTAATATCATTGTCTGCTTTTATTGTTTGTTCCTTAATAGGTCTGCCATACTTTATGCATTATATCTAGGTTAGATATGCTCGACAGCCATTTGTTACCCGACCTTGTCCTCATTGTAATAGGCTATTGATTTTGTTAGATTTGGTTTCGCTGTTAAGTTTGTTTGTCAATAGCTCTCCCTGATTGGTAAACCACAATTGGTGTCAAGATATTCATCATGGAGTCTACTTGTTAACCAACCATAGTTTACCTGACCTTGACCTCATTTGCGTGATCCAATCGCTGCTTAATTTGTATAAATAAGGTTGTTAAAACATTTGGTCTTTGAGTGACCTCAGTATTAGGTCACCCAAACTTGTCTTGAGCTGTCGGTGGTTTTTTCCAGGCACTACGAATCCTCCACTAAGAAAACTGACCCCCCCCATGACATAACTGAAATACTGTTGAAATTGGTGTTAAATACCATAACCCTTAACCCTTCATCTTTGAGTGCATATGCACATGACCTTCTTTTCCTGTCCAGGAAAGAAATAATAAATGTGGCAAATAAAAACAAATAACTACAGGCAGTGATAGAGAAACCTGGCTGAAAACAAAAGCTGATATTCTATTTTGAAACTAGAGGCTCCCAGGAGACTGTAATAACTCACCTGGTTTTCAATAGACTTTTTCTTAAAAGTTTATAGAAAATGGGGGATGATATTACTTCTTGAATTTTGAATCATTTGAATCCCAGCCAAATTTAGTTTATATCTGTTTGGCTGTTTCAAAGGAGAAGATTTAAATGTGATATTTATTCAAATATGCCTAATTTGTATAATCAGTATAAATCGACTGAACAAAAAATTACACAGAAAAGATCACCCATGGACCCTCTCAGCTAAAATTGGCTCAGCACTTTTAGAGGAGAAAATATAAATGTTTACGATGTACAACAGACGCTAAGTAGTGGTAAAACCTCACCTGGCCTTTGGTTTAAAAAAAAAGGTGGGATTAAGAAAAAAAATCCATAACAAAATGTATCATTTAATGACATTCATAAAAAGCATAATCACTTGCATTGTAGCTAGAAATAAAAACAATGAATTATTACAATTCATTACAAAACAAAAACAAATTTACATAGAAAACAACATAAAAATCATTGTTTATTTTTTTTATGAAAATTAAGTACTGATGGACAGAAGCACAAGCATAGAATGAAGAACAGCTGAAAACAGTATGCCATCATTGAAAATCCTGCTTGTCAGTTTATTTACATTCAATAAAGTCTTAAATGCAATCTTTTGTAGTTTTATTGGCGTGTTAAAGCATTGACGAAGAACATTTTTTATGAAGCATGATAAATAAACTTCTGTCAAAGCTTTTATAACCCTATAAAACTACAAAATGTGCATTCAATACTTATAATTATATTTTTAAAATTATTAAATACAATTAAAATTATTATTCTTTGGTTTAATATTCGACATTTTTAACTGTTGTTATTGTGCGTAGTAATTAAGTTTTCATGATATTTGAAAACTAGAGGCTCAGCACTGAGCTGAGCCTGTGTCGCTCACCTTTCATTCTGCTTTGAGGAAACTTAATACAGAACCTTCCATAAGTGCTTCTCACCAAATTTCAGTTCATTTTGGCCAAGCAGTTTCAGAGAAGAAGATTTTTAGAAATCAACCAATCTAAAACAAGAATCGCCTGTGGCAGCCATGTTTGTTAATGGATCAAGAGGAAATGAGCAATCTCTATATAGGACCTTCCATAGATGCTTCTTACCAACTTTCATATCATTTGGCCAAGCGGTTTCAGAGGAAAAGCTGTTTTAGAAATCGACCAATAAGTAACAAGAATAGCCTAAGATGGCCGTATTTGTTAACGGATCAAAATGGAATGAGCAATTCCTATAGAGGACCTTCCATAGATGCTTCCTACCACGTTTCGGTCCATTTAGCCAAGCTGTTTCAGAGTAGAAGATTTTTAGAAATCGACCAATCAGAAACAAGAATTGCCTGTGGCGGCCATGTTTGTTAATGGATCGGGACTAAATGAACAATCTTTATAGAGAACCTTCCATAGATGCTTCCTACCAAGTTTCGGTTCATTTGGCAAAGCGGTTTCACAGGAGAAGATTTTTTAGAAATCAACCAATCAGAAACAAGAATTGTCTGTGGTGGCCATGTTTGTTAATGGATCGGGACTAAATGAGCAATCGTAACAGAGGACTTTCTATAGAAGCTTCCTACCAAGTTTCGGTTCATTTGACCAACCGGTTTCAGAGGAGAAGAATCTAAAAAATCAGCCAATCAGAAACAAGAATCGCCTGTGGCAGCCATGCTTGTTAATGGATCAGGACGAAATGAGTAATCTTTACAGAGGACCTTCCATAGATGCTTCCTACCAAGTTTCGGTTCATTTGGCCAAGCGGTTTCAGAGGAGAATATTTCTAAAAATCTGTATAGAGATACAATGTAAATGCATTTTGAATACAGATATCTATATTTAAACAAGAGTTATCTTTCTTTTCACAGAAGATATTTTGGAAATCAACCAATCTGAAACAAGAATTGCTTGTGGCGGCCATGTTTGTTAACTAATCGGGACAAAATGAGCAATCTTTATAGAGGACCTTCCATAGATGCTTCCTATCAAGTTTCGATTCATTTGGACAAGCGGTTTCAGAGGAGAAGATTTTTTTAAATCAGCCTACCAGAAACAAGAATTGCCTGTGGCGGCTGTTTGTTAATGGATCGGGACGAAATGAGCAATCTTTATAGAGGATCTTCCATAGATACTTCCTACCAAATTTCAGTTCATTTGGGAAAGTGGTTTCAGAGGAGAAGATTTTTTTAGAAATCAACCAATCAGAAACAAGAATTGCTTGTGGCGGCCATGTTTGTTAACTAATCGGGATAAAATGAGCAATCTTTATAGAGGACCTTCCAAGGATGCTTCCTACCAAGTTTTGATTCATTTGGACAAGCAGTTTCAGAGGAGAAGATTTTTTTAAATCAGCCTATCAGAAACAAGAATTGCCTGTGGCGACATGTTTGTTAACGGATCGGGACGAAATGAACAATCTTTATAGAGGACCTTCCATAGATGCTTCCTACCAAGTTTCGGTTTATTTGGCCAAGCAGTTTCAGAGAAGATTTTTAAAAATCGGCCAATCAGAAACAAGAATTGCCTGTGGCGGCCATGTTTGTTAATGGATCGGAACAAAATAAGCATTCTTTATAAAGGACCTTCCATAAATGCTTCCTACCAAGTTTCAGTTCATTTGGCTGAGGGGTTTCAGAGGAGAAGATTAAAATGTGAAAAGTTAACGGACGACAGACGACGAACGACAAGTGATGGCAAAAGCTCTCATTGCCTTTGGCAAGGTGAGCTAAAAAAAGGTGAATGGTTGGGAACTTCATTGACTGATGAAGTTTCAAATCAGAAGTCACATGTCAACCTTTTGACCAATCACATGAAGCTTTCTAAATGAAATGAACATATAATGCAATTAATATGGTACAGTAAATTTGCAAATCAAATACTATGAAAAACAGAAAAACACCACACTGTCGAAACAATTCCAAAATCTCATCAAAAAATGGAAAAAACAATACATGTACCCCTAACACACATTTACATGACTGCTTGCTTTCCTGTCTTGGTACAGGCACTTCATTAAATAGTGGTGGGGTTAAACTACATGTACCTTTATAGGCTCAAACCTAATGTGTTCTTATATATAATATGAATCCAATACCGCAGGCCTAAATATGAGGCTTAATTAATATGATTGTCCTTTATTTAATACAAAACAAAACTTGGGAGTTGAAATTTCTGACTACTCTGGTGAAATGTAAATTAATCAAATTAATCTTTCCTTTCAATATTACTCACTGTTAACATTTAAAAAAATTAGTGCCTTGAGAGGAGCTTTTGAAACAAAGAATAAAGATGAAACAATATTATTGATGGCATAATGAATTCAATCTGTACCTCATTTCTAATTCTTTAATACAGTAAACTAAGATAAATCTGCAGTATAAGACCAAATCTGCTTTAGTGACCACCTCTATTAAGCAATAATTTGTATTATGTGACTTTATTTTTAATTTCCCTTCACTGTGCATTTCAAATTAATTAAACCTGTATTTAGTGACCACCTGTCTTATGTGAACGTATGTTCCATTGGAAGGTCACATAAGACAGGTTTGACTGTATTTTAATTTGCTAATCGTATATTTTAGACATCATCTAAAAATCACAATGGACTTTAATATACTGGTATTTGCTAACATATTAAACATAGACAGCAAGAAATGTTAACGAGAATGAAAGAGCAAAATAAACAACAATTAAGATAAAATTTATAACTAGATAATCACAAAAATGCACAATCATCATAAATTAAACTGCATAGATTTTAAATTCACATTCATTACTTTCTTAATCACAAAATTACAGACATTTTACATCGACCGAGACAAAAGTCTTTCCCCCCCCCCTCCCCACATTGTTTTCATGTTTTGAGAAAGATGCCCTGTAATTCCCAATTAAAATGTAGGAGGAATTGTATGTACAAACTGTTTTGACGGGGTTAGGATTATAGTGCTTAATACCACTTTAAACAATATTTCAGCGATATAGTGAGTCAGTTTTAATGGAGGAGGAAACTGGAGTGCCTGGAGAAAACCACAGACCTGCCGCAAGTTACTAGCAAACTTTATCACATAAAGTTGAATCAAGTACACCTCGCCATGAGCAGGATTTTAACTCCCAATGGTAGTGGTGATATGCACCGATTGCATAGGTAAATCCCACTACCATACGATCACGATGCCCCCTCAAACTGTTGATGAATAATTTTAAGTGAAAAGGGGAAATAACTCTTTCAAAAATGGTTCGATCGTACTGCCGTAACAATATGCAAGCATGCAACATTTTGAGAAATTCTTATTTAAAATGTACAAAAGGGCAATAACTCCTTTAAATTGGTCAGATCAAACTGCCGTAATGATATTCGACTCTTAAGCATGCAATTTGGAGAATTTTCTATTTAAAATGTAGGTGTTATGCTTACAAAAATTTCTAATGAAATGTTCTTAGTGAAAAGGGTCAATACCACCTTAAAAAATAGTTGGACCCCACTGCCATAACGATATGTTATTCTTCATATGGTAATAAAGTTTTAGGAATTCCCTTAAAACATTTAGTAGGTGTTGTGACAGACAGACAGTTGCATGAAGAGAACGAATACAATATGTCTAAAAGAGTAGACACATAATAATTCTTGTCTTGACTTAATCACTAAATGACAAAGGAATCATGTGTTATAAAACCACATACATGCATGTTTTTAATATTATATGCTTAAAATTAATATTTCTACAAACAGTGGTCAAAGAAATTCCATGTTGTTTACAAAATTGGAATTCTTCATCATCCAACAGTTTCATCAAATTCCTCATTAAATTTTCCTTACAGAAAGGTCTAGTTGTATAGAGGTGGGTGGCCTCTCAGGGTTAATTACTTATTTATGTAAAGACATTGGAATGTTACCCACATGTAATATTTTTCTTAAAGTAAGTTTAATAAGAATACAGAATGGAGGGTTCTACATTAAGACATGTATCACTTATCCCTATCCATCTACCGGTAAATTAGACTCGGACAAATAAAAAAAAAAAGCTTATCTAAGAGGCAAGTACAAAATACAAATAAAGCGATGGTGTTAATTGATTAAGTTACTTTAGAGGTCTGGAATTCCCTGAAAAAGAGGACCAAGTCAAAAATTAAAAATGTCATAGTTTTTTCTAATTAAAGAATGAAAGAAATGCATATTCACAACATTTCAATATATCTAATTTTTCAATTTTATATAAGAATTCCTTGTGTGCAGTTTCCTAACAGCAACTCAAGAATAGGACATTAAAAAAACAAATTATTGAAAGAAGAGTAACATCCCTGGCTGTTGACAGGTGGAGACAACTCTGTTATATAAACCCCCAAATGACATTCATACTAAGGCCATCTAAAAAAAATGTTCTGGTTCTCAGACAATGGATTTAAAAAAAAGGGCAAGGTAGGTAAGGTTTTTATTTATTTTTTTTATTTCCAATCCAACATGGGAAGGGTTTTTATATTTTGTTTTTATTTTCAGCGGTTTAAAAACATAACGCAAACCAGTTCAATTCTACTATTTTGGCAAACAAACAACACAATAGTGTTTACTCGGAGAGTAATATTTATTTAACAGTACCATGTTCACCATGTTTGGTACATATTAATCAAAACAACAACTGTATATCATTATTGGCACATAATAATCAAAACACTACCTGTTTGGAAGGTAACTGTACATTAAAACTGACGAGGACAGTGTTTTCACTCGTAGCCATGCTGAATTTTGACTTTCATTTTCGATTGATCAGTCATTCAAACGTTTGTCAAAACTCGTCCGCGTCATCGACATGCTTGAAAACTTAAATTTGGCGGTAAATTTGAATATTTCTTTTTCTTCAAAAATACGGCGCGGTGGCGATTTTTTTTCTGTACGGCAATAAAAACGTCCCATCGGCCGAAATTTTGAGGGGGCAGCGTTGTCTGAGAACCAGAACTTTTATTTTATTTGGCCTAAAGCTATTTTCTATAAAGTTGGTTTTAATGGCCGAGACTCCAGTGTTTCATTGAAGTAACTTTTGATAAATGCTCGAGCAATATCCTTGGTAATTTCTGTTTCCTTACACACATATATTTTCTGCTCTGGAAAGTCAAATATCACAAGTAACGGACATTGGTCGTCTAAACTGGCAAAGTCTCTAACACTATAGCATATGTCATCCTGAAATTATATATTTCACTTTTAGATATATAGTACATGTATTATACTCAATCATTTTAAAATGTTATTTCTCACTTGCTTCCCTTTACTTATATGTCACGATGTGGGAAATATGAAGAAACCACATTACGGGTCACATGCAATTGACCCTATGTCATGAATATTTAATGATCTGGCAGATATAGGTCATGACCTTTTTCGACCAATCAGATTGATCATAGTAAACAAAGCAGTATAATTTTAAACTATACCACTCTTAATCCCCATTTTCATTGGACAGCAACAGGATCACCCATATGTGATCCATAATGGAGTTTCAATAGTTCCCACATGCCTCAGTAAGGGGACAAGTGAGAGATATGATTGTATTAAACCTGTCTTTACAGATTACACTTTCTGACACCATAATGATGTCTTACATGGATTTGTTTACAAAAGTACAGTAGTCTCTGGGAAAGCTTTGACACAATGTATGATTGTAAATATTAATTCTCCATCTTGAAGGAGGGTCTACATGTGAAATTGTTTTACATATCTACAGTAAAGTTTGCTTAAAACAAACTACTGGGAATCAAAGAAATTTGGTTAATTTTAGCATCGTTCATTATAAAAGAAATATGAAGAGTTATCTCCCTTGTTCTTTAGTTATTCATTGTGAAATAAATGTGCATATATTTCATTAATAGTAAAAAAAATTATAGACTACATTAATTTTGTTTAAGGTTCAATCTAACAAATAAAAATTAAGTTAAAGTCTGAAAACAGGGTCATATTTTATGAAATACCCTTAGACTTCACAATTGTTGTAAACATGCTGAGGGGCTGTCGTGGTCGTGATTGTATGGTAGTTGGATTTACTACTACCTACGCAATCAGTGCCTAACACCACTAACGTGAATGTGCATCCTGCTCATGGCAAGGTATACACGATACAACATTATGTGATAAAGTTTGTCTGACTTGCAACATGCCGGTGGTTATCTCCAGGTACTCAAAAATATAACTGAAATATTGTTGAAAGTGGCGCTAAACACCATAACCCTACTCCGTAAGCAAATTAACTATATTAAATATTATGTTATTAAATATTGGTTACTTTTGAAAAACAATAAAATGTTTGAAAATATTCTCATTATATTTTGTTACTACTTTTTTTCCCCACTGAATATCAAAAAAATATGTGGTGCATAAATTACCTCCCTTATCTGAAACTTGAAATGAGAAATTGTGTTTTATTTTACCTACAGATTCTGCTTTATCTGTGTTTTTAACAGGCATGTTATAATAAATATTAAAAGCAACAATTATGTTGCTTAGATAATGAAATCAGTTTTAATATTCATATATATCTATAATCTTTTTAACCTGTCTATTGCAAACAAAACAGTCGGTCCCAGGTGTGTTTGGTTTGTACAGGTTTTGTTGTTTATACCATATTTATTTATCTTCTACAGAGTGTACTTACAGATAATCTATCATTTACTGAACAATAAATTTTTTACTGGTACAAAAGTAATACATTCCTGGTATGTTTAAATCAGCACACAAAATAATTCATGGTCCTCCCATTTTTATATATTTCCAGGTAAATTTATATCGGCACCAAAAAAAACATTAAAAAAATTCATGGTTCTCCCCCCTTAATACATTTCCTGGTATACTTAAATCAGCACCAAACAAAAATTCATGATCCTCCCCTTTTTATATAATTCTCGGTATACTTAGCTACCAAAATCGTAAATTTTTGTTACGCATAAAAACTATCAGATATGATTGATGCCTTAATAAAACGTGTTTCTGTAACTTATAAATGTTATGAAATGTACGCGCATTGGGGAAAAATGTGCAACTGCTCGTGTTTTGAGGTCGATGAAGAAATGGATGCCATCTTATTAATTATCGGCATTGTTTACGGAGTTTGTCAAATCGTCATTAAATAAGTACAACAATGCACTTATTTCTTATTTTCTGTGAATCTGCTTTTAGTCAGCGTTAATTACGAACAAAGAACCATGCAAGTTTGCAGTTAATAAGCGACAAAATACAAATTATTCGTTTTTACCTATCACTAGTAAGATCAGTTGCATACGGAGAAAGCGAGGTCAAATTATTTGCTTGCAAGGAAATAATAAATCGATGGTAATTTTCATTCTCAAAAGGCGAAAAGTGGTACAATAAGCTGTTTAATGTGAAATATTTACCTTTATTTTCATCATTTTAAAGCTATTTACCAATTTCCAAAACATATGATTTTTTTGGTCAAAATCTTAGCTAATGCCCCTTTAAATCAGCACCAAAAATAAAATTCTCTGTCCTCCCCCCTTTTCACAAATTCTGGTATACTTACATCAGCACCAAAAAAGAAAAATAATTCTTGATCCTCGCCTTTTTCACTTTCTTCTTGGGCCAATTCTATAAGGACCTCAGTAGCCATGTCTATATCACTATCTTCACCTTCTGTAAAAATATGTAGACCACCACTTAATATATACACCAACACTTAACATTTACTGACTGTCACCTTGTTATCCTATTTATCTTTGAAGAACTAAATATGAATGAAAATAGTTGAAACCATGTACCCCATTTCAGGCCGACTCATTCAACATTACATACCTGTAAATAAGACTAAGCAGGCCGACTCGTTCAACATTACTGACGCTGTTCCTGTCAATTCATTTAAAGGCTTAGGATACCATGGAAAATCCTGAAATTAACACAGAATTATATATTATGTAGGTACATGTAATTATTTTCAAGAGAAACCTGGATTTTCAACGTCTTATGTTATGATCTTTTTTATGTTCAATTATTTGAAGTGAGAGGTGATTGTTCGTCTTCTTCATATCGGTCGAATTGTTGACCATCACTGTTTAAACTTTTATTTTCATAATGAAAAGTCTTCAACGTTAACACAGACATAAATGTCAAGATGGTTTGGTTTAGTTGATTTATGGCGTTTAACGCCACTTTCAAAAATATTTCAGCTTTTTCGTGGCGGTCAGTTTTATTGGTGAAGGAAACCGGAGTACCCGGAGAAAACCACTGACCTGTCGCAAGTCACTAACAAACTTTATCACATACTGTTGTATCGAGTACACCTTGCCATGAATGGGGTTCAAACTCACAACGTTAGTGGTGATAGGCACTGATTGCACAGGTAGTTGTAAATCCAACTGCCATATGATCACGACCACGACGGCTCCTCAATGTCAAGAAGATATATAATTTTCTGTAGTGAATGTTAACTTTTTACAATGCCAGCTGTGTGACTGAAATTCTGAAGCTATTTTTTTCTTTCTTTTTTGTTTTTGTTTTAGAT
Source organism: Bathymodiolus brooksi (assembly GCA_963680875.1). NCBI lineage: Eukaryota > Metazoa > Mollusca > Bivalvia > Mytilida > Modiolidae > Bathymodiolus > Bathymodiolus brooksi. The sequence goes on along the minus strand of OY804580.1, from coordinate 47,865,291 downwards.
GATTTTTTTTTCAGCTTACAGAAGAATATTCAATTGTTTCAAGGGTGAAGGAGTGAGTAATTTTTGCTTAAAGCCAAATGAGCAATTTTTCAGCTATATCATGGCGAGAACAAGGTGCAATCAATGTGATGATGATGAGGTCTGCTTTGTACTAGACTAACACACTAAGTTGGTTTTCTCACTGAAACAAGTTTGTGGGTAGACATGTTGCTTAACTTGGACACATGATTCTGTTTCTGAGCCAACCAGTCTTTGCTTTTAATCCTTCATGCTGTGTGCTTAGTGGAGAAGCAGCAAATACCAATTTCATAGCCTATGGTTTGACCACATCTTGGCTAGAATGCAGAATATACCACATTTGAGGCTAGCATGCTAACCATTAAACCACCGATCAGTTTTAAATTAGTTCAAAACTACAAATATAACAAGTTGAGTCTTGTACACTTTGATGTATAAAACATGTATCCTGTTCAACGTTCTCTCAGTAATTAAAGGTCTTGTGTATCATAATCTCCCAGTGTGATGTTGACCACAATGATGACAGTATTTGTAAGATAACTTCTTTAATTTGTTTCCTTGCGGAGTATTGTACAATTTTATGTACAATAAGCATCCTGTTCAACGTTCTCTCAGTAATTAAGTCTTAAGCTTCTGTATAATACTCTCACTATGTGATGTCTAGCACGATGATGACAGTATTAATAAGATTATTTCTCTTCTAATTTGTTTCCTTGTTGAGTATAGTACACTTTGATGTATAATATGCATCCTGTTCAACGTTCTCTGAGTAATTAAAGGACTTGTGTATAATACTCTCGCAATGTGATGTCAGGCACAATGATGGTATTTGTAAGATTATTTCACCTGTAATCTGTTACCTGGTTGATACCCCACCCCTCACCATTTGAGAAATAAAATTCTATACACCAAATGACATCAAAATGATAAAGATTCCCAGATGTAGCATTTATTGGCAGAAGTAAAGAATACTGCTTAGCTGTAGACTAGGGACCTACTCACACTCGTTCTTGGGTATGAGTTATGTTCATTGTTGAAGACCCTCATGTCATTCTTGGGTATAAGTTATGTTTGAAGACCCTCATCATGTGACTTTGAAATGTAAAACAACAATAAAAGTGGTGTTCCTTTACATTAATTTGTGTCTCAGTGTGGTGTCAGATAGTCTCTTATGTTCAATTACATCCACATCCCTTCTTACAATTCACACAAGTGCCCGGAGAAAACCACAGAATCCCTTCTTACAATTCACACAAGTGCCCGGAGAAAACCACAGAATCCCTTCTTACAATTCACACAAGTGCCCGGAGAAAACCACAGAATCCCTTCTTACAATTCACACAAGTGCCCGGAGAAAACCACAGAATCCCTTCTTACAATTCACACAAGTGCCCAGAGAAAACCACAGAATCCCTTCTTACAATTCACACAAGTGCCCGGAGAAAACCACAGAATCCCTTCTTACAATTCACACAAGTGCCCGGAGAAAACCACAGAATCCCTTCTTACAATTCATACAAGTGCCCGGAGACAACCACAGAATCCCTTCTTACAATTCATACAGTGCCCGGAGAAAACCACAGCATTCCCTCTTACAATTCATACAAGTGCCCGGAGACAACCACAGAATCCCTTCTTACAATTCACACAAGTGCCCGGAGAAAACCACAGAATCCCTTCTTACAATTCACACAAGTGCCCGGAGACAACCACAGAATCCCTTCTTACAATTCACACAAGTGCCCGGAGACAACCACAGAATCCCTTCTTACAATTCACACAAGTGCCCGGAGACAACCACAGAATCCCTTCTTACAATTCACACAAGTGCCCGGAGAAAACCATAGATCTGCTGCAAATCATTGATAAACTTTGTTAGTGACTTGTGGCAGATCAGTGATTTTCTCTGGTCACTTCTGTTTCCTCCATCATTAAAACTGACCACCACTATATAACTGACTTATTGTTTAAAGTGGCATTAAACACCATAACCGTATTAATTCACACAGACTGGTCAATAGTTTTCATAGCAAAAAATAAATATAATAATAATAACACTCGCATATACAAACCAGAGACAAGTACCATTTAATTATATGTCTATGTACAAACTAACACATGTAAATATTTAATATTTTGTCTTTGTAACTATTAAAAAACCATCCATTGTACATATCTGTTACATACATCTCCCCTATATATCATGAAGTACTAGCATGTGTTGTATGACTGTAAGTAAATTACTTAGCTGTGTTTTACAATATTACATTTCCATTCATTTATCATTAAGTGCCTACAGCTCAATAATGAAATTAATCTCTTAACAATGTATTGTTGAAAGCAATATATTATTTTCTAACTTCATTTGCCAAATTTTATTTCAGGAATGTAGGCATATACATGTTTTATACAAACAGTATATATATCATAAGCATTTAGAGGGGGTAGGGTTATGGTGTTTAATGCCACTTTCAACAATATTTAAGTTATACAATGTATTGTGGCAGTCAGTTGTATTGGTGGAGGAAACTGGAGTCCCTGGAGAAAACCTCCGACCAGCTGCAAAATCACTGACAAATTTATCATGTAATGTTGTATCGAGTACAACTCGCTTGAGCGGGATTCAAACTCACAACTTTGTGGTGATAGGCACTGATTGCATAGGTAGTTGTAAATCCAACTGCCATAAGATCACGACCACGATGGCCCCCTATAGGCATTCAGATCATGTGTATGATCTGAAAAATTATTTGTTGTGACCCAATTTTTCCTCTGCAATATGAATAAAGCTTTCACTTTTTCATGAGTTATCTCCCCTTTTGTTAGAAATATGATGGCTGTTGGCCATAAGACAAACAAAACAACTTATTAGACCTTGATATTTTAGGTGAAGGTCAAGGTGATGACATATTTAGCAGCAACAGTCAGTCATGTTTTCATACATACAAAACATGACAGTTGTGTCTAAAGACAAAAAACATGTGCACCAAACAAGATAACATCACTAATTTGACATTAACACTTAAGGTCAATGTCATAGTGACCTTATCTACGTGTTAATATGCAACACCCCATCATGTCTTATTACATATAAATACAAAATCTGATGATTGTGGGCCTTAACTCTACAGTTCTTTATCTGAAAAGACTGCGTCTACAGGCAGACGAAACTTTGAAACAGATAAAACTGGTATATACCACCTTTAAGTTTGTAAAAAAGAAGGGGGCATAAAAACACATGAAAATAACATTTTAATTATCGTTAGATTTGTCATATTAGTCAAATAATACAGGCAGACGAAACTTTGAAACAGATAAAACAGGAATATACCACCTTCAAGTTTGTAGAAAAGAAGGGGGCATAAAAACACATGAAAATAACATTTTAATTATCGTTAGATTTGTCATATTAGTCAAATAAAAGGGAAAAAAACTTTGGATAAATATGACTGTGCATGGATGATAAACAATGACCAATCAGTTTTACCACACATAGACAGGTGCTTGTGATATTGGGTGTTTATCTTCACTTCCAATAATTATTCACCCATATGTCGTGACTACCAGACATAATGGGAGAGGTATACAGAACAGTCATAATGATATGATAATTAAGTGCATTCCTTTGCCTTGGGTGTGAAGAAACCTTAACTCTCAAGGTGGGCATCGGGACACAAACCCACCTCAAGTTTAAATATGACTTGCGGTCAGAATTTAAAACCTTAACCACTCGGCCATGCATGCCATCCATATTAATAATTAAAGAGGCCGTCATAATCTTAATTGTATGGTAGTTGGCTTCTCATCGAGCTAGGCCTATCACTACTAAAGTTGTGAGTTTGACTTCTGTGGCAAGGCATACTATATACATCTATGACAGGTCACTTACTACTGTCATGCACTCCTGTTTCCTCCACCAATAAAATGATCCACGTAAAATAAAAACTGATATATCCCTGAAAGTGGTGATAAACACTCATAATCAAACCCAATCAACAAACCTGCCTTAAAGGACACCTGTATACAACACATCACTGTCTATAAAGGAGGAGTATCATTTTCTCCATTTGATGAATAATCTACACATTTTGAACATGCATATGCCTTTCAATGACCTTTATATACAGGAATGACTGTATTTATAAAGTATACCTTTCCATCAATATCTTCTATCACGGCTCCCCTTCCATTCAGATTAATTATCTCCCCTTTTTCGTCTATCATAACCAAACTTGGAATACCTGAAATATAAGTATTTCTATATACTCAACTTTATAAAATATAAAAAAATAAAATCTATGAGAAAAGAAATCTTCGTAATCAAGCAACAGCACGTCTGAGTTTCAGCTATGCATGTAGTAAGGAAGATTATTTTTCAAGTCTGAAAATGAGGTCATGGTCAAATGACATATAAATTCCTGGATGAATGTGTGAACCAATCATAATGGATCTAGGGTATGTAAACTCACTGTTAAACTATCCAATCAAAAATAATTACTACCTTCATAAACCCCCTCCCTTAGATCTCGGATTCAACTTCAAAACTTTTTTCTAAAACGGGCATGTAAAATAGTAAATCCTACATGTTATTCATTAACAAACTCAACAAAAACTTTGTAATTCTGTCATTTACCACATCAATATTGCTTGGAACAAAAAAATTGTTGTTGTCAATTTCCAGAAGCATCAAGAAATGTATAAACATTTCTATTAACATAAAAAACAAGATTTTGTAAAATACACAACATTTTCTAAGAAGTTTTTGAAAGATATGAAATGAAGTTACCTAGGTGGCCTTACTGATCTATTGCAAAAAGGCATAAATCTTTGTAAATAGATGAAATCAGAAGAATTCTTACATCAACTACTATCAATGATGGCATCTAAAATTTATGGAAAATTTTAAAGATGAAATATTTCATATTTGAGATAATATAATTTGACTAAAAGCTATCATTGTTCTCCTTCATCAAAATGATAAAAAGTTTCAAATTGCATGCATGCACAATTTTCTTGCAGGTTAATATATTTAAGTGTGGAAAGAAAACATTAGAGGAAATGTTTATCCGATTGTCATGGCAAGGGAGACAACTATTATCATATGGTTAAAAATATATGTAACATATAGGGATATAGTAAATTTAATCCCTTTACAACTTTAACAAAAAAAAAGGATAGCCCTGCAGCACCTAGATACGTAAATAAATGTGTAGAAATTGTTTGCATCAAGTCAGTAGCGGAAATTTTGCAACAATTAAAATATTGAAGTCCGTTATTCTAGTGAGCTAGCACTATAACAATCCAACTCAGTGTGATGGTCGAACACAAAACATGCATCGATCGACACATATAACCGAAAAAATGCTCACTTGGCGTTAAACAACAATCACTCAATATTACATTTCAACTTCCTTCTTTTGTGTACTAAAAGATAAGCCAGGCAAAAATTTGAATCAAATAAAAATGAAAAACCAAGGCAGACAGCCTGTACTAAATATTTGTATTACCATCTATTCCAAACAGCCCCTTGAGAGCCTCTGTACGTGGATCACCAAATGGAATGGCCATCCAAGGCATGGAATCAAAATATAGGTCAAACGAGTCTTGACTTCTGTCGGAACTGATGAACACAAACTCCATGTTCTTTCCATCTGATTTTAACTTTTCATAAATCGTTATCAGTTCTGGTGTAAAGGCTCTGCATGGTGGACACTACAGAAGAAGAAAAATTATTTAGTAACTATAGTAACAAGTTTGCATCACTGAGTCGTCAATGTATTTCTATATAAGACTTATAAGTGCTGTAAAAGAGGGAAGTTTTGATTAACAGATTGGGTTAGGGTTAGGGTTATTGTGTTTAACACCACTTTCAACAATATTTCAGTTATATCGTGGTGGTCAGTTTTATTGGTGAAGGAAAATGGAGTACCCGGAGAAAACCACTGACCTGTCACAAGTCACTGACAAACTTTATCACATAATGTTGTATCGAGTACACCTCGCCTGAGCGGGATTCGAACTCACAACTTTAGTGGTGATAGACACTGATTGCATTGGTAATTGTAAATCCAACTACCATACGATCACGATGGCAATTTAGTGGCAAGATCTATATACTTTTGATTTCTGTTAAAATATATTTAAGAAAAAATTACCAAAATTACAAATTTCACATGGATTTTCCCATTATAGATGTACATGTTAAATAACTTGTAAGCATGTCGTTATTACATGTATTCAAGCTTTTACCAATTCTGATGTAAAAAAAAAGGTAGAAGTTTTGGCCATTTAAAGGTATTTCCATTTGTTACAAGTTATGGCAGCCATCTTGATTAGAGGGCAGACTATAAAAGGGCCATCCCAGATAGTGTTATTGAAGTGGTCCAGTCGATTCAGAGTAAAAGAACAATATGTGAAAAATTGCGTTTGTTTGTTTGTTGGTGTTTAACACCACTTTCAATAATATTTCAGTTATATGGTTGCATTCAGTTTTATTGGTGGAGGAAATCAGAGGACCTGGAGAAAACCACTGACCTGTCGCAAGTCACCTGATCAAGATTTGAACTCACATCAATTATGTTGTATCGAGTACACCTCGCCTGAGCGGGATTCGAACTCACAACTTCAGTGGTGATAGGCACTGATTGCATAGGTAGCTGTAAATCCAACTACCATACGATCATGGCCACGACGACCCCTGAAAAATTACGACATACGACAAAGATTTATATGTCTGATGAAAAGTAATGGCAAACCCTTAGATTGGTCTTTGGCAAGGAAAGATGAAAAACAAGTAAATTTAATTAAATCATTAAAAATGTATAGAAACAGAAGCGTAAACATTAAGCATACCTCACATTGGCACTTTGTAAGATAATAGTTAAATTAACTGCCACATAAACAAATTTCACAGCATCAAGAAAAAAAAATTATGAAAATTAATAGATGAAAACAGGTATAGATATTAGATACACCTTCCATTAAACAGAGAAAGATAACGTGATAAAACTGTGATACTGACTGAAGAAAATCTTTAATGAATTTATCATTAACAAGAGGCTCCCTTGATGATATATTTTTTGCACGGAACCTTTGGTCATGCTACGTCCAGGCAAATAAAGTTTACATATGTCAGTTGTGTATACTACAGCGGTTTGAAATGTATGAAAAAAGAAATTGTCGTAGATAAGTAAGAAGAAAAGAGTTTGAAGATACCAAAGGGGTAAACATTCTCCAATGGTTGAACATTTAAATTTCACATGGTTACTATAGCAACAATAGATACAAAATATTTACTAAAATACTGTTTTAATTGCATTTGTTGTCAGTTGCAACTGTTAGCTATGGTACTTGAGTTTCTGATACTTCTACATAATAATAATTGACTAAACTGTTACAAGATGTATCTGACTGGTTCCTTGTTCACTAAGGGGAGGTAATAAAATAAACCTGAACATAATTGAATTAGAAAAGCAAGCCAGCATCTGTTTATTTAAAGGAGTGTCATCTTGGTACTCATGTAGATACAGTGACATCAATCCAAACAGTACCTCAATAAAGTGGAAGTCTTTGATAATTTAACCTGTATAAACTGAACACCTCTGCATTCTGAAACAAAAGCTGGTTGTAAGGAGGTTTGGTTTAGATAGGCTTCACTGTATAAATATACACACATGTACTAGTACTACAATGTCGTAAAATGTACGGTAATCATATACCCAGCATTAATCGAGTTTTATCATAAGATAAGGGTAAATTCCTCAAAGACCTTAACAATAAAATATTAATAGCTATCATTGTGCATCAATCATGTTACACGTCAATCATACACCCATCAAGCAACTGCTCTATGAATATAATTAACACATGTACAAAGGTATGTAATCAAAAAACCTTATACACCAACAGGCTAATTTTTCATCTTTTTAAATTGGTCAAATCAAATCAAATAGATACTTTTATTTCAAGACCACCATTCCTGATCTTTCAACAAGTAAGTTTTTAGTCCTCACGATGAGCACCGGTCCTCCGGCCCAAGACCAATAAAATTTTGTTCGGGTTGGTAAATTTTTCAGTTTTTATTAGAACTATGTAAAAATAAATTCAAGAATTTGATTCGGATCAGTAAATTCAAATTTTCATTTAGAGGACTAAGTTTTTAGTTTGACCTTTATCTAGCAATGGTCAACATCAATAAAATGGTCTTTTAGGTACATTAAGTCTTGCATAATATTTTTCTTTTGCTTAGATAGATTTCATATTCTTCAAAACTTTCACAAAACCCACCTTTTTATTTGAGATGCTTGTTGTTTTCTACCTATTGTGAATCTGATGATATTTTAATCAGCAGAACACTAAGAGTCTGAGCATTCTCTTTAAGGTGGGTAATTATTTTGTAGGAAACTGGAATTCTGTTAAAATATTTATCTTTATCAGAATCAATTAATGATTAAGTTTACTTCACATTCATTACATACTAACATCTCTTTTATGACCGAAAAATCATCCCTTTGTGGTAAGATATCATCATAGATAAAATAAAATAATATCAAAGAGCAAGAACATGGTGCTGATTTTACTCAAATTATCTCCCTTATATTAGGTACAGTTCAAACTATTTCTTCAGTACATTATTAGTACTTATGAACTTAATACACTAGTGACATCTGGTGGTAATTAGAAAGCTATGTTAGGGCAAAAGAAGAAAAAAAATACCTTGACCTAAATATTAGTATCCATTTTTTTTAAATTCTATTGCCCTTTTTGTACAAGTACTGTTAATGTTAGACTTGTGCAAGTCCTTTTCTTATTAATAATCTCTTTAAATAAATAGTTGCTATGAAAGTTGAAATCTTTACTGACCACTTAATATTTACTATCAACATGTAATCAGCAAAGAAATGTTAGTAAATATAAGTGGTCAGTCAAAGAGTTGAACTTTCATAGCACTAGAGTGATTGAGTGATTGTTGTTTAATGCCAATCCAGCAGTTTTTCAGCTATATCATGGAGAGAACAATTCAAATTTAAATGAGATGATGAGGTCCACTTTGTACTAGACCAACACGCTTAGTTGGATTTTTATAGTGCTAACACAGTGAAACAACAGTCCGTGGATAGGCATGTCACCCCACTTGGACATATTATCCTGATTCCGAGCCAACTCTTTCTCCTTAATGCTGTGTGCTAGCGGAAAAGCAACAAATACCAATTTTACAGTCTTTGGTTTGACCTGATCGGGGCTCGAACCCACGATCTACCACACTCGAGATGAGCACGCTAATCATTACACCACATATGCGGTAATTTAATTAATAATAAGTAATAATAACAAAGGGACATATATCAAGTCTATCAATGTCAGATTCTTGTACTGTTTAACCTATATATAGTATACGTGTAGGTAAAATAAAATTTAAAAGTTCTGCCCACCTTCTTGTACTTACTATAATTTTTCAACAATGCTAGCAGAAACACAGGTATTTTTTATAGCCTTATGTAATTGGCATTAAGTACAATTATTGATCTATTTAAGGAATATTTAAAATTTTTGAACAGGTTATATGATATAACCTGGTTTGGGTCAGTTTACGCTTAATAAACCGTGAAGTGGTTTATGGAAAACCTGTTCAAAAATTTCATATATTCCTTATAATTTAATTTTTACAACAAAATTTAATGATTCCTCGATTTTAATTACAATTGTTTCATGGGACTATTTGAATTTGTCGTTGGCGGATGAACACGTTGATGACGTCACAATACTAACACAGGTTATCAAGCATAACCAAAATTTACCCATGCGGATCAGCCAATCAGATTGCAGTATTCAAATCAAATTAAATTATTAAGAATTAGACATGAGAACAGGTGACTAAATATTCAATCCATAGTGTCTTATACTAAAACCCATTAAACAGCACATCCCTTCTTTAAAGTAATATTACACCAGTGTTGGGTGAAGAAAATTGTTCCCTGAAAATTTAATTTGGAATACGGCGGTACCTTTATTAAGCTATTCATGCATGATTGCTGATCATGACCTCGTGAAGAAAAGTTTTGGTCCGATGATTGCCGATCATGACCTCGTGAAGAAAATATAAACAATCATGGATGCTGAGGTAAGCACGCACACATTCCTGAGAATGATTATTGAGGAATCTGTCTGTTTCATGTCGTGTGAACCAATTTTTTTCTGGCAATTTTTCTTATGTGGTACACACGGAATATAAATTCATTTTTTTTCATCAACTGAACATTGCGCATGAGCGATAATCTCCCCGAAAGAGTTCAAATCTTGGGTCACACGCATATCCTTTGCATTACTGTACGGGAAAACAGAATTTTCTGCAGTCAAATATTTTGCGATTTTCTCTTAAAATCTGCTTTTGAGCGGATTTTTAATGTTATGCAGTTGATTTTAGTTAAAATTAAGTGACATATTAATAAGTGTAAATATTTAATCCAAAAATTTCACGATATTTGCCTTTCATATTACACTGTAAGGTATTATAATATCTGTATCAGTACACACACAAACTGAACATTTTATATTAAATGAGGTGTCAGATTTAGATATCAAATGTCATTCATATTGAGTTTCTCTATTTATCTTTTCTATAAAAAAAAAATGAATTACAGGGTAAATTGATTGTAATGATAAAAACATATAAAATACAAAAAACTAGAAAAGAAGTATGTCCTCACACTTGATAATTATGGACAAAGTTGTTTTGTTAGGAGTGATTTTTTAAAAATGAAGTGTGTCTGTAAGACACAAATGATGCCCCCCGCCTAACCATAAGAAATTATAAACAAGTCAAAAGGTCTTTAACACTATGTATGATGTTCTATCATACTCAACTTGTATACAAATAGTACCTTTAATTTTTCATTCCTGATATGTAAATATAAAGGTATTACCTGTGGTGAAATGGGTAAAATCTTATTTTTAGTTACAATTAGTTTGCCCACACCCAACTTATTGCATTAGGGACATTAAAAATGTAGTAGGAGCCATACAAACCATGTTTCCATTATGTAGCTAGTAAGAAGGAAATGAAGTCCAACTACCTGTAATTTTGTGAATATTTGACAACCCCCCCCCCAGTCATAAAAAAATGACTAAGTCATTATCAAATATTTGATGAAAACCAAAATCCTGTGGACATGCACACCTCCATTATGTGTATAAACATCATGCAAAATATTAAAGCTGTAGCTCCAAAACTGTAGGAGGAGATAGCCGGACAAACCATGTATCTATATCCGGACGGACAGGGGTAAATCTTCGTTGCGGAGGCATAAAAATATGAAAATGAAAATTTGAGCAGTAGTAAATGGCAGAGATTTATCATAGCACAACAATACAAATATAAGTTACTCAATTGTATACCAGATGATTTTTTTGTAGTGCTAATGGGTATTAAATAGCACTGCCCTGTTAGCATATATGATTTAATGTTATTATAAATGTATTTATGATGAAAAAAGAAATTAAAACTCAGGTTGTTGGACATCATTTGTACAGACACAACTTTTCATTGTCAGGCATAACTTCCAGTGGTGTGACAGAAATGATTGTGCTTGATGTATGATACCCAGGATCCTTTGCATATTGATCGTCAGTAGTCCTCCACCGTTAATAAAACTGACCATGTATTTAATGGTGAAGACACAAGAGAATGACAACTTGGCAAAGAATGGATTTCTTGATATAAAATGAGAAATTAACATCATCGTCTGCAGAACAAGGCATTATACACCTGCACAATCTATCAAAATTAGAAGCACCCAACAGACTATATATATAATTCTGTAACTGTTGATATTGCAAAAAAATGTGAAAATAGGACATAAATATTCACTAATTCATTATAAAAGTCATATCTTCATCATAATTCCCAGGTATTATAGAACCATTTACCACATAACATAAATAATTCTCATGATGAGGTGTAAGGTAGAATTGTATAGGGGAAAAGCAGACGTGTGTTGTCATGGGGACATACAATATTTTGATTGATGTGATTTTTGTAAGATTTTAAAACTTTATAATTATTGCTGGTATTTAATTGGTGTTTATAATTAATTGCAGATTGTTTGTAACAAGTTAATAGCAGACGACACATGGTCTTCCTTGTAGATGTGTTATGATTGGCTATCGTGATGCTTGTATAGATAATACTAGATACCCCAAAGTTTATAGAATAAGCCAGAATAACTATGGTCGATTTAATCAGGGGAGGTAAATGGAATTTATCTAAATGATCTACAAAAGTATAGTAATTATCATGATAAGCTATGGCCAGGGGCTTCCTAATCATCAGGAATTATATGAATCAAGAATTCCCCCATAACATAATTTTCATTTTGTAAGTATCCTGGTGCATTCCTGTTTGCTGTTCTTAATAAGCTGCCTACTGACAAAGAGTATTAAACAATTATAAAAATCATGACGTCAATTCTCAAAAATTCTTAATATTTCAAATATAGTGAGCCACAAAAACAAACCTCAAAAGTTGAAAAGAACTTGTTAGTTAGTAATAGGACAGCATGCCAAGTTTTGTACAAAATCAACCTGACCAGCCAAATTAACCAGAACCATCTGTAAACTAAACATCAAATCTAGCCCAAATATCTGAAATCTTTTGGACCTTTGAACATGACTCTTCAGTTCACATTAATGCCTCATGTCAAATACAATTGCACTCTTTAAAAGGTGGGGTTTTTTTTTAAATAATCTCCATGAATTGAAAATCATAGTCCCTGAGGTTTTTTACATTTATTGTGTATCTGCAAGCTTGAATCTGCATATATATACTCATGATATAAAGTGACTTACATTTGGTCCATAGTGGGGGTTCTTCAGACCTCCCACACCAGGGAGCAAGTGAGAAATGTGATTTAATAAAATTGCATTTCAGCCTGTATGTATATAAATTTTGGACTCCTAGGACTTAGACCCTTTGGACTCTTTGAACTTTCATCTCTGTCAGTTTTAGAATGCATATTACAATGATTATTCCTCTATTTACAAATGAATTTCCAATACTGGTTCTTAAGTAAAAATATTTCTAATATTCTTCATTGTAGGATATGTAAAACTATGAAATCCCAGGGCTTGGTCCTCATAAACTCTTAGGCCTATAAATTAATTTGTATGGAAAGACAGATTAACTTTAAAAGATGGCAAAAAATTAGCTAAAAGCAGGTTTACATAACATTTAAGAGGTACAAATGTACTGGTGATGTATGTTTTCATTTTAGTATCAATTTCAATAACTAGCTTTTTTTTTAGCAAAAATTTCTGAAATTACCAGATTACATGTTTGAATTAAGTTAAGCTATAAAAAGTTAAATTTAGACAGAGTAACAGAATGCAAAAGTCAGCAGCATCTCACATAATGAATAATTAGAGATGATTGGTACTTAATAGAAAGATGAAATACATAACCACACTCCTCCCCTATAACACTGAATAATTTATAACATCAATACAATGTCAGTTCTATCATTACTATAGTATTTATCTTGGAAGTTTTTATGATCTATTAGCATACACTGAATACATATAGATAGTATATATTTAATAATGGTTACAAATAAAAACCAGAGGCCTACAGTAATCATGCTAATAGAAAGAAAAGTTTGATGCTACCATTTCAAGAGGTAATCAGAATACGTATATCAAAGAAGGACAGACAATACAATAAACAGCATGAAGAAGATATTATATAATGGTTACAAATACGGTCAAACCTGTATTGAGAGGTCACCATTGGGACAAAGAAAAAGTAAGCTTATAAGAGGCCTAATCATGCTAATAGAAAGAAATGTTTGAAGATAACAACAGGGTTATCAGAATCTGTAAATCAAAGAATAGACAATTCAGTGGCATAAAGAAAAGGACAAAAGGACAAGCAATGGTCGACAAAACACAACACAACACAGAAAACTAAAGATTGAGCAACACGAACCCCATTAAAAACCTGGGGTGAACTCAGGTGCTACGAAAGGGTAGGCAGATCCTGATCCTCCACAGACCTTATAATCATAAACTTTCATCATAGTCTCGTAATCAGCATTTCCATTGGATAGTACATAGGGTCACTTGCACATAATGAGGTTTCCTCAGATCTCCTACGCTGCACACCTCTGCCTTCAACTGATTACTCACTATATCTAATACAGGCCGCTTCATTTAGTACTCAGTCGTCACGCTAACCCACCAAAGCCTGGGACAAGTAAAACTGGATTCAGACGAGTGAAAATTATGAAAGAATTTGTTTGAATAAATATAATTTTTCTCTAAATTTGGCTTTCGGGCAAGTAGGTGAAAAAAAATAAGGCAAAGACTGGTACTGTATCTTATATACATGTTCATATATTATATACATGTACATGTACAAATGTCAATGGCAAACAGAAGAAAGGCAAAAGGTTTATTGAGAAGTCCTTATAGCACGTACATCCACTAATGTGTATATATACCAGGTATACTAGTTTGATTTGAACAGCTGTTAACCTAACACTACATTTGTATATAATAATTCTTCATCATGTCTTGTTGGTACTTAAAGACTTTGATATTTATTTACAGCGAACATTTTATTTCTGACAACATAGAAATTCTAAGATTTTTGTTTTTTAGACTTCACATATGTCTTAAACAAAATACTTGGCCGTTATGTTTAAGAAGTTTTCTAGATCTAATACTATTGCATAATACACATGCTTTATTGTTTTAATATTAATTTTCAAAAAAGGTGTTTTATTGCATATTTTCATATCTCTAAAGATTTTATTTCTTCATCAAATTAATTATACAGACAACATTTAAATACACAAAATGTATGTATATAAAGAGTGAATCATTTTAATATTTTAACATTATACATGTACATTGTAATCTTTTTATTTTGGTACACATGGACTAATAACAAACTACATGTATATGTCAGGAGTTTGTCAGTGACTTGCGGTAAGTCTGTCTGTGGCTTTTTGCAGGTACTCTGGTTTCCTCCACCAATAAAACTGAATGCCACGATATAACTGAAATATTGTTGAACCCAAACCCTGTATATGTCATGAAACCAGAGCTGCCACAATAAAGTGAGTGATTGATTATTGTTTAACACCAAATGAGCAATTTTTTCAGCCATATCATAGCGAGAACAAGTTACATTCAATGAAATGATAATGATGTCCACTTTGTTATGTACTAGACCACCATGTTTATATTTTTAAGTTGGATATTTATAGTGCTAGCTCACTGAAACAACAGTCCACAGGCAGACATGTCGGTCCACTCTGATACATTATCCAGATTCTGAGCCAACCAGTTTTTTGGATTTATTCTTAATGCCTTAACCCAAACACAACAGAAACTGATGACAAAATTCACAGCAACAAGAATACATGTACTACATTTCATACAATGTGTGCATCCCATTTAACCAAAACTGTTTTTAATTCTCTGAATATTATAATTCAAAATTTAATTCTCTTCAAATTTTCCAACTGCATCGGTGGCATAATGGTTAGCGTGCTTGCCTTGAGTGCGGTAGATCGTGGGTTCGAGCCTGGTCGGATCAAACCAAAGATTAAGAAGAGCAACGCAAAGCGTGACGTATACCCTCGCCTAAAAAATCTGACACGGTGACCTTGACCTTTGACCTAGAAAATCTATAGGGTTCCAGATTCTCTTAAGGAGTAAGCATGTACCAAGTTTGGTCAAAATCCATTGAAGGATGTTGATTCTAGAGTGTTCACAAGGATGTTATGCAGTAAAAATTTGACCCGGTGACCTTGACCTTTGACCTTGAAAATCAATAGGGTTCCATATTATCTTAAGAACTAAGAATGTCCAAAGTTTGGTCAAAATCCATTGAAGGATGTTGATTCTAGAGTGTTCACAAGGATGATATGCGGTAAAAATTTGACCCAATGACCTTGACCTTGAAAATCAATAGGGTTCCAGATTTTATGAAGGACTAAGTATCTACCAAGTTTGGTCAGAATCCATTGAAGGATGTTGATTCTAGAGTGTTCACAAGGATGTTACGGAAGGACGGACGGAAGGACAGTAGCGTTACTATATCCCTTCGCAACTTCATTGGCGAGGGGATAAAAACTTGGTATTTGTGGCTTCTCCGTTAAGCACGTTAAGCTTTAAGGAGAAAGAGCAAAGACTGGTTGGCTCAGAACCAGGATAATGTGTCCCGAGTGGGGCGACATGTCTAACCATGGACTGTTGTTTCAGTGAGGTAGCACTATAAAATCCAACTAAGCATGTTAGTCTAGATAGTAGAAAGCGGACTTCATCATCACTTCATTGAAAATTATCTTGCCATGATATAGCTGAAAAATTGCTGAGTTGGCATTAAACAACAAGCACTCACTCACTCACCAGATTTAACCAAAACCTTTCTTTTGGAATTCTCTGAATACAGTCAAACCTTCCCATGTGGTCACCTGCATTAAGAGGTCACATTTTTCTTGTCCTGTCATAGAAAAATTCATATGAATTGAACCTCTTTTAAGAGGTCACCTGTCTTATAAGGCCACCTTTTCTTTGTCCCAAAGGTGACCTCTTAATACAGGTTTGACTGTATGCTAATGAAAATTTAATTCTCTTCAAAAAATTTCAGAGATCTCCGATCCCTTGATCATAGTTATCACAAAACTTCATTCAATCGCTGCACGCAACTTTTAACAACTGCCCACACCAAGAGATTTTAACTAATTTTATTGAACTCTTAAAACGTTTTTAAATTAAGAAAAGTTTCAAGTTTTGCTACATATATCTGTATACAGATAAAACATTCCTAAAGATATTAAGATGAAAAGGCAGACATGTAATTACTTGAAAACTGAAATATCCACCAGACATCTTTCCAGATAATATCATAAATCTGCAACTCTTATGCAACTGCACAATTGTGTGTATATATTACCAACCAAATGTGATTGGATTTTAAGATGAGTATTTTTCTTACTAGATGCAATTTAGCAGATAATTATATAAACAGACATTTCGATCATTAACATCCTGTATAATCTGTATGCTTTCTCTGCTGTAGAGATAGCAGTCAGGATTAACAAGTTAAAAAAAGTCTGAAAATCTATAAAGTTGGGAAAATATAGGTTTGAGTTGGGAATGGACGGACCACCTAGCGACAACTCCTGTCAGGATTGGTTCCAAGAAAACAATTTAATTTAATAAGCATTTGGATTACTATTCCCCCTTTAACCTAATAGAGTTACATGAAGGGAGATATATAGATTCTCCTTCAGTTGCCCCTGGGTTACGACATTTCTCCACTCAAGAGAGTGGTTAAAATTTTTAATTTAACTCTCGAGAGTGGAGAAATATCGTAACCCACATGGGCAACTGAAGGAGAATTTGTTTCTCCCATTATTTAACACAAACTTTATTTCAAAATCCTTCAAAATTACCAATTTGACAACATGCGGGAAAAGGCACGAGACATTTTAATCCTCTAGAGGATTACAGATTTGTCCACCACTGGTTCAGTGGGGTTAAAACCCCGTAATAATGGGAGAAACTTTTGTATTCTTTTTTTTTCTTTAACTGAACTACATGTACATGTACATACTACATAATAAGTCATAAATATCATTTATATCCATTGGCTGGGAATGACTTAAATTCACATTTCATTGGAAGGTACACATTTTGTAGCCTTGTTTTCTCACTAATAACTATTAGATCAAGGTTAAAATTTCAGATTTAGGAAGTAAAACGTCTGGTAAAAAATCTACAAGTCAAGTCAAGTAATATTTATTTAGAAAGTCGGTACATGTCATAACAATCAAACTTAAGCTCTAAGGAGCTTTTAAAACCGACAACACAATACACATACAGGTATATTGCATGCACACACAGCAGACATACACGTTACAAGTTATTGCATCCTAAAATCATACACAAAGCATATTCACATATAAAGCACACATAGCATAAACAGTGACTAAAGACAAAGCCAAGGGAATAATAAAATAACAAACATTTAAAACATGCAGATGAGCACTAACAAGCAGCTAGACAAATTAAAGCTAACACTACTATGCAAAAAACATTAAAGCATTTGATACTATATAAAATACCCCAAAAAAAGCAAACAACTAGATACATGTACAGTCTGTCTCCACCTGTCACGCTGCTATTTATTTACACCATCTGTTATCAATAAAGTGACATAGTTTCTCCTCAATTTCAAATTCATTTTGATAGTGACATCTGACAATTACAAAACAGTCTGTTCATCAAACTCTGCTCATAAATTGTATTTTATCTATCACCATGATTTTAGCCTGAACTTCAATTATATAGCTTTGTGCTAAGCAGGTAAACTCAAGTAAACAACAACTCTGCTGTTTTGATTAGTAAATGAATTGAGACGATTCCAGTTTCATGTCATTTATTAAATGACCTACATTGTATATATATATATTTTCAGACGTGTATATATATATATATATATATATATATATATATATATATATATACGTCTGAAAATTAAACCAAACAGTGTTAGAATTAGATTTTAGAGCTGTCAAATTTTTGTTCTTCCCTCGACCGGATTTGAACCCACACCATTGATACACTGCAGCACCATTCGCTTAGCCTTACGTCCAGCGCCCTAGACCACTCGACCATATATATATATATGAATACAACAAGGGGAGTGTAACTTAACAGATACATGTACATTGAAACAAATCTGACATAATTACAAACATGTACATTGACTGATTGAGTGCATTTTTTTCTAACACAAACGTGAAACGATACAAACGACTACGCACGTACGCGTTTAGAGCATTTTTTTCTAACATAAGTTTGTAAAGTTTGCACAAACTTTGACAAACTATGCACTCGCTAAATGTGCGTCTACAGTTTGTCGTTTATCGCATTTGTTTCTAATCTCAACGCTGAATCAATTATAGACACGTGGAATTTTCCCGCTAAAATAAAGATGGAATCTAACAAAAGAAGAGAAGGTACAAATGTATGTATAATATTATTGATTTCCAATTAATGGTTGGTTTATTATCAGAGCATAAAAACGGGGGACCGGGTGGCTCAATGAGTTAGGTCGTTGGATCTAACAACTCACACAAGCCTATCAGCAATATTTACCAGCAACATGTGTATACATATTATCAGGTCAAACAGGGTCAGTAAACTCTGATTAAACGATGTATTTGTTTCTACTTTTGCAGCGCTTAACAAATGACACACAACATTTGCAAAACTTTGGTTAAAAAAAAATGCACTCATTGTAACTTTGTAAGTACACTCCCCAACAACAAATTTATACTATACAAAAGGGGTGGCAACTAAAAAAGGCCACATCTATATATATATATATATATATGAATACAACAAAGGGAGTGTAACTTAAACAGATACATTGAAACCAATCAGGCAATCTGATATAATCTCAAAAACTCTCTGCTCATAAATTGTATTTTATGATTAACAAATGATTATTCACTCTCAGGAAATGAAGTATGTATATTTTTGTACACTATATAACACCTGCTATAGCTGAGTGAACGCCACTGGCACTGTGTTTAAAAACTTCAGAGCCAGGTATTGAACAATCTGTTGAAAGTCAATTCACATTATTTGTCCATAAACTTTACAACAAATGTGAGAATACTTAAGAAATAATTCATGGAAGCCATATGTATATATTGTTTTTACCACGGGTAGGCCTTTATGTCACAAAGTTTTACCCTGATCGTTAGCGAGGCACGAAGTAAAAAGCTGACATAAAGGCCTACCTGTGGTAAAAACAATATATACATATGGCTTCCATGAATTATTTCGATTCTAATATGTAAAAATTGGTAAAATATCGTTATAAATTGTCGATGACGTCATAAATTTAATCGGTCATAGATTAATATTATTTTTACCACAGGTTTGGACTCAAAGCATATGAAGTACGTCATATTAGAAAGAACGCTAGATTCTTTTTTTAATGAAAGGTAGATTTTCATATGCCTCAAGGGGTAGATTTTATTATCCCACAAGAGGTAGCTTTTAATATCCTTCATGTAGGGAGTATGCCTTTAAAACACATAGGGACTTACTTGGAATTGACATTTCTTGGGCATCCCATATGGATAGATCTATGTTTTGGCTAGAACCCAAGAATTTTATTTTTGAAATTATACTACATGGCATCCTTATTAAGTTTGATGATATATGGCCTTTAACGCCAATTTCAACAATATGTCAGTTATATCGTGGCAGTCAGTTTTATTGGTGGAGGAAACTAGAGTACCCAATGAAAACCATTGACAAACTTTATCAAATAATGTGGTATCGAATACACCTCGCCATGAACGGAATTCAAAATCACAACTTTAGTGGTGACAGACACTGATTGTACAGGTAGTTGTAAATCCAACTACCATACGATCACGACGATGACAGCTCCCTAAAGATCAGAGAAAGATTTGAAACTTACCCAATTGGCTGAAAAATATAGACCCACGTATTTCCCTTTAAGTGCCTCTAATGCATCTACTTCAGTCTTATTATTTGTTATGACTGGTCCTTTGATGACCTCTGTGACCTTCTTTCGTCGCCATGGAAACCCTTCACCATTTGGATTGTCTGTTAAACATGTATAACCATCAACTGTGATAGTTTTTCCATTTTCACCATCTATCAATACTAGTTTAGGAATTCCTTGAACTCTAAACTTTTTAGTTAATTTTCCCTGAAAAATAAACAAATGCATGAACAAAAATGCACATAACACCAATGAATCAACAGTTGTAAAGTAAAGTCTTTTGAAATGTAGAATCTAAAGATAGTCTTTTCGGATCTTTATAGTGCTAGCTCACTGAAACAAGTCTGTGGGTAAGACATGTTGTTCTACTCTGACACATAATTCTGATTTGAGCCACGTGGGTAGACATGTTGTTCTACTCTTGACACATAATTCTGATTCAAGCCACGTGGGTAGACATGTTGTTCTACTCTGACACATAATTCTGATTCGAGCCACGTGGGTAGACATGTTGTTCTACTCTGACACATAATTCTAATTCGAGCCACGTGGGTAGATATGTTGTTCTACTCCAACACATAATTCTGATTCGAGCCACGTGGGTAGACATGTTCTACTCTGACACATAATTCTGATTCGAGCCACGTGGGTAGACATGTTGTTCTACTCTGACACATAATTCTGATTCGAGCCACGTGGGTAGACATGTTGTTCTACTCTGACACATAATTCTGATTCAAGCCACGTGGGTAGACATGTTGTTCTACTCTGACACATAATTCTGATTCGAGCCACGTGGGTAGACATGTTGTTCTACTCTGACACATAATTCTGATTCGAGCCACGTGGGTAGACATGTTGTTCTACTCTGACACAATTCTGATTCGAGCCACGTGGGTAGACATGTTGTTCTACTCTGACACATAATTCTGATTCGAGCCACTCTTTGCTCTTACTCCTTAGTGCTGCGTGCTTAGAGAAGGAGCAAAATATAAATTTCATAGTCTATGGTCTGACCTGACCACGGCTAGAACTCACGGTATACAACCACTTGACACGAGCACTGATGCGGCCTACATGGAATTTGGTTTGGTTTGGTTTACAGTGTTTAAAGCCACTTTCAACAATATTTTAGTTTTATTCCGGTGGTCAGTTTTATTGGTGGAAGAAACTGGAGAAAACCACTGACCTGTCACAAGTCACTGACAAACTTTATCACATAAAATAATGATGTATCAAGTACACCTCGCAATGAACGTGGTTCGAACTCATACATGTAACTTTCGTGGCGATGAGCACTGACCGCACAGGTAGTTATAACTGCAACTACCATATGATCACGCCCATGACGGCCCCATAATCAACTGTGGTTTATTGATGTCAAAAAAACTACGATTTTTATTTCCGTTTATTGTGCATTTCATGTTATTACAGTCCAGAAATGAAAATTTGAATTTATTGGTTTGAATCAAATCCTTGAATTTATTATATATATCTAAATAAAAACTGAAAAATGTATTGGTCCGAACAAAGTTTTACTAGTAATGGGTGGGGGATCGGTGCTCATGACATCGTGAGGACTGTTGTTAAATTGTACTAAAAGACCACCTCGAATGTCTCGCGCAACCGTTTTCCCTTTCTGTACTTAATTTCCAGGGCCATTTCCATTGTATATACACTTAATAACTACATCACATAAACAAATCATGTTTTTTTTGCGAACCTCTTTGGTTTAAACAATATTTATTATCAAAAACATACATTTGTACATGTACCGTATATGGTCAAATACAATATAAATACTAAACATGAAAGGGATTCGGAAACAAGATTTCCTTATAATTATTAATCCATCTCCCTGAACTTCTTTGAAAACAGCAATTCTAATTGGCAATATTGTACGATAGATTAGATATCTGAAGGACGTTGTTTTGTGCGTAAATATTGCAGATGATGAGATCTGTTTTTTTCAGTTCTAACTTTAAACACAACCCTGAATCAATGTAGCAATCAAAACATTTACAAGACAGCATGGATTGGTTATCAAATTATAGCAACACAACAATTCTTTATCAAATCATATTATAAATATTGATTTTCATGCATAAAACATCAAAGGAAATTATCAGCAATGTTCTGAGTAATAATAACAAAATAGCTCAATATAATTATCAAATAATTTCTATTTAACCAAAAACACAAACAAAATTAAAATGCACAATATGTTTAATGACATAAAAGGCTATTGATATAATTAAAAATAGAAAAAGCCAAGGGAAGTTCCAAAAAAGATCTTATCAGAGTACAAAAAAAATAAACTAGAGGCTCAGGTGAGCCTGTATTGCTCACCTGACATAAAAAAGCCCTCTTAAGAATGTCTGCATGCCGAATACATCTAAGTTTTACTATTCAAATCCCATAGGGTTTTACAATGTATGTTAAAACTATGTCTGCTCATGGCAGCCATCTTGGATGGAGGTCGTGGTCACCGAACAAAATTTTGAAAGTATACTACCCAAGGACCATCCATGCCATGTTTGCTTTAAATTGGCTGACTGGTTTCAGAGGAGAAGACTTTTAAAAAAATTTCCCATAGGTCCTATGTTAAAACTATGTCCACTGACGGCGGCCATTTTCGACCGAGATCGGGGTCACTGAACACAATTTTGGCAGTTGACCACCTAAGGACCATCGATGACATGTTTGCTATATTGGCTGACTGGTTTCAGAGGAGAAGATTTTAAAACATTTTTTCCCCATAGGGTCCTACATGTATGTTAAAACTATGTCTGCTGAAGGTGGCCATCTTGGATGGAGGTCAGGGTCCCCGGACACCATTTTGAAAATTGACCACTTAAGGACCATCCATGCCATGTTTGCTTTAAATTGGCTTACTGGTTTCAGAGGAGAAGATTTTTAAACATATTTCCCATAGGGTCCTATGTTAAAACTATGTCCGCTGATGGCGGCCATCTTGGATGAAGGTCTGGGTCACTGGATATAATTTTGAAAGTTGACCATTTAAGCATTTAAGGACTATTCATACCATGTTTGCTTTAAATTGGCTTACTGGTTTCAGAGGGAAAAAAATTTAAACATTTTTCCCATAGGGTCCTATGTTAAAACTATGTCCGCTGACAGTGGCCATCTTGGATGGAGGTCGGGGTCACAGGACATAATTTGAAAGTTGACCACCTAAGGACCATTCATGCCATGTTTGCTTTAAATTGACATACTGGTTTCAGAGGAGAAGACTTTTAAACATTTTTTCCATAGGGTCCTACAAATGTATGTTAAAACTTAAGTCGAGTCATGGTGGCCATCTTGAATTTCCGATCAGCAAACGATTCACAAGTTTAGTACAGGACCACCCAATGATCATTCCTGCAAAGTCACATTTCAATTGGCTTGGTGGTTTCTGACAAGAAGATTTTTTTAAATTTCAGCTAATGAGAACACATTATGGCCCCTGGCAGCCATGTTGGATTTCAAATCAGCACCAAAAACCAAAATCTGGTAGAGGACTATCCAATGAACATTTCTGGCAAGTTTGGTTCAATTCTGTTCAGTGGTTTCAGAGAAAAAGATTTAAATGTGAAAAGCTAACAGACGGACGACGGACACTTACTCATGACAAAAGCTCACATGGCCTATGGCCAGGTGAGCTAAAAACCAGAGGACAGAAATAAATTGGTCCAAACATCCCCTACTATGACAGAATCACATTGGTCATAATTACTTCAACATGATCGCATGGTAGTTGGATTTACAAATACCTGTGCAATCAGTGTCTCTCACCAATAAAGTTGTGAGTTCAAATCCCACTAATGGCTAGATGTACTCGATACAACATTATGTGATAAAGTTTGTCAGTGACTTGTGACAGGTCGGTGGTTTTCTCCAGTTTCCTCCACAAATAAAACTGAAATATTGTTGAAAGTGGCGTTAAACACCATAACCCTAACCCCCCAACATGGAACAATGTTCTTCATTTATCAACAGTAGAAGCCTTGTACTATCTCATAATGATAATATTTTTTTTACAGTTTTTTACAGTATTATAGCAATGACTGATTTAACATGCACATGTCTTTCAATAAAGGGTGGTACCAGGAACTTTTACCTGCCTAAAATGGTGTTTGGTACCTCCTGATTTTACAGAGTGTTGTATAAGTTATTCATAAAAATTGTGCAAATTTTAATAAAAAGTACTGCCTATAAATAGATAAGTACTGGTAGACTTGAAAAATATTGAAAGCCCTGCATGCATCTGTGTACACATGTACATATATATGAACAATGTTATCATGACTTTGTAAGAGAAACCTATTAATTATTCTTCTATTGTATCACAAGCTTAATTGAGTGTTAAAATACATCATTTAAATTCACAAAATTTCCATTTTCTTTCATATCTTTATACAAAAAAATAATCTTTTCCAAACTTACACCAAATTAGCAATGAGAAAATAGAAAAATAATCATTTATAGCTTAATTAGAGCTAAAATGTTATATGTGGTCTGCAAACAAAATTTCATCCCATTGAATCAGAATTCATGATAATATGTTCACAGGAAAAGCAATTAAAAATATTTTATTAGGACTCAAAATAGTTAAGATTTTTTTCCAATGCAATAATTGATCTTTGTAAAAGGACCATACTTTTCTACATCAAAGGTTCTGTATTATATAATGCATTTTGTTTTGTGTACATAACAAATACATTTTTAATAACATTATTTTCATTAAACTGGCACCTGCCAACATTTACTATTCTACTATAAACAGATGAAAACATCATTTGTATAATCTATTACATCACCTAGGTAAATTCTGCTTTTTATTTTTAATTAAAAAAATATAAATTCTGGTTAATATCCTATGAACATTTATTTTCCCTATTGTTAAATTTTGGAACTGTGGCCAATAACAAAATTAATTATGGGGATGGGGAAGGGGGTGTCCAGGTCCTGGGCAGAATCCCAGATTTTTTTTCAGATTTTTTTTTATTATGCAAAAATCTACAATATTGCTGGAGCACCTTTCCACTTATTTCCCTGATTAGAATCCCCCCCCCCTTTTCCCACCCCAGGTATAACTCCCAAAATGCCCCCCTTTTCAAAAGTTGCTTAATCTGCAGCTACTGACAACAGTTTAATCTACTAACGACAATGAACTATCAAGCCCATACATGTATGCATCTAGATTTCCATAGCTAGTTCCTGTTCATACAAAAGCAATAATTCAAAAACGTAAAATTGTATTTCGGTTTCATCACTGCTTCTTCAGAAGACTGTTGGTGTAAAGTTGGAAGCTAAGTGTTCAGACCCCCATCAAAAACCCCACTCCCACAAACCATGGCGCTTTCATTTGTACAGACATGAATCTAAAATGATATTGTCCGGAACTGGGTTGCACAAACCTCAATTAAAACTTAATTGACACTTCAATTTACTAGAAATGGACAGAAATTAATTTACACTAAAGGTTTAATTGAGACTTAAATTTAATTGAGGTTTGTACAACCCAGTCCAGCAGGTCTTCAAGTTACATTAATAAATAAAAATGTCTTGTTTGCAATTTACCCATCAAACAACACCTTAAGATATTTTGTAAGATATTCTAAAACGTGTAAAAGGGATTAAACCGTGTGTTGAGATTTCCCCCTACAGTCTGTTTTGGGCATTATTAGAAAACTATTTACTACCAGCAGGGTTGTATCTTATTATCTAAATGTTAGATAAAGTGTAGATACAATTACTACAATTTGTATGGTATTGTCATTATTTATCTATCAATTTTCTTTGTTCATGAAAAAAATATGTGAAGGCATGTGCCTGAACCTCCTCACATCAGCTACATATCTAGTACAGTGGAACTTGTGCAATACAACACCTGAGTTTTCCCCGACATGCTGTGAATTCCGACAAAAATTTATGGTCGCACATTATTTCTGTTAAGTAAGATAAAATCTGAGTATTCCGACATCCTGTACAATCCGACACATTTCCCTGGTCCCTTGTGTCGGATTAGACAGGTTCCAGTCCACTGTACTGAGAACCACAAACCAGGGGGTTATGGTATTTAATGCCACTTTCAACAATATTTCAGTTATATTGTGGCAATCACTTTTTATTGGTGGAGAAAACTAGAGTACCCGGAGAAAACCACTGACCTGCCACAAGTCACTGACAAATTGTATCACATAATGAAAATGTTGTATCAAGTACACCTTGCAATGAGCGGGATTCAAACTCACAACGATAGTGGTGATACAGATAGGTACTGATTGCATAGTTAGTAGTAAATCCAACTACCATACAATCACAACAACAGCCCCCACAGCAAACCAAATACTTTTCAGAATTGATGACCTTTTAAAAAATCAATTTATCTGAGACATTTTAAATCCCCCCAAAAATTGAAGATACAAATGTAACAGTATATATATACAAAATGTACAATTGCACAAAATCAAAATATTCTTATTTAAAGTGACAATCCTCCAGTGAGTTTGAAATGTTGAGTATCATTGATTGATCTTGTTTTGTGAAGGCCATTCTATAAAAAAAATATAGGTTTGCTGTACATAGTAAAACTGCAGATATTTAATATACAAATAACCATACATTATACATGTATATCTGAAATAGATATAGATATTGGCACAGTCCTAGAAATAAAAATTTGAATTTACTGGTCCAAATCAAATTCATAAATTTATTTTATCCCATCAAATGAAGAACAAAAATGTGTCAGCTCAAAGATCTAATTCTAACACTGTTTGGTTTAATTTTCAGACCTACAAAAAAATGTATATATACAAAAAATGTATATACATTGTATATAAATATTTAGTATTAACCTAGTATCACAAGTAACTTTGAGATCCAGTGGGACAGATATATTGCATGGTTGTCACCTGCTTAGATGTTTGTATAATATACTTTATTTGCTGAGTTAGATTGCTGTCAAATTACAATATTAAGTATATACAGTACATGTATACATTGTATGTACAATACAGTCAGAGACATACCATGATAAATCACTTTGATAGACCTATCACTCTTCTTAGTGGTACTGATATACGGTATTTTATGCTGTGCTTAATTTATTTACTTACTTTCTTGTGCATTTTGGGTGATAGCAAATAATACTCTAAATACAGAAGAAATTTTGAAGATACCTGTATATTAAATAGAACAAAAGATATATCAGCATCACTAAGAAGAGTGATACGTCTATCAGTGATTTTTATGGTATGTCTTTGACTGTACTGTATCAGTATCACTAAGAAGAGTGTTACGTCTATCACAGTGATTTATCATAGTATGTCTCTGACTGTACTATATCAGTATCACTAAGAAGAGTGATACGTCTATCACAGTGATTTATCATGCTATGTCTCTGACTGTACTGTATGTCTATCAGTGATTTATCACGCTATGTCTCTGACTGTACTGTATCAGTATCACTAAGAAGAGTGATACGTCTATCACAGTGATTTATCATGGTACAGTATGTCTCTGACTGTACTGTACCATCTACATATGCTCAAGACACATGTCTTATGTCTATCTCTAGATTTTCCTTACGAGACAAGGTAACACTTCGACTTTTCAAGATATATTTTGATATAGTGGATGTGGCCGAGTTGTCTAGGGAACTGGACATAAGGCTAAGCTATTGGTGCTGCAGTATATCAATGGTGTTCACGAGTTCAAATCTCGTCGAGGGAAGAAGAAAAATTTGTCAGCACAAAGATCTAATTCTAACATTGTTTGGTTTAATTTTCAGACTATATATAAATGTATAAATATAAACTGAAAAATTTACTGGTCCTGGGCCGGAGGACCGCTGCTCATTGTGTAATTTGCGAAGACTATAATGGCAAATTATGACTTTCCTTCAAACATCTAAAAAAAAAAGCTCATTTTAAATAATATTTGGCAAAATGAGGACAGGATAGAAAAAAAAATCCTCTTGAGCAGGGCTTTCAATATTTTTCAAGTGTACCAGTACTTCACTATTTACAGGTGGTACTTTTTTTATTAAAATTTGAACAAATCTCATGAATATCTTATACAACACTCTGTAATATCAGGAGGTACCAAAACCATTTTAGGTGGGTAAAAGTATACCTGGTACCACCCCTTATAGAAAGGCATGCTTGGGGTAAGATACCTGATACATCACATGAAGTCTGACTAACACTTTTCATTTTTTGTAAAATGTGACACACAAAATCCCCATCCGATTGTGTTTTAGCTGAAAGAAACTTGATAAAAAGTGTAAAAAAAATCTTTGAATGGCAATTCCTGATAAAACGTTTTGGATAGTGTACATGTACATTGTATGTAAGTAAGTATAAAATATTAAGTATACAGTATGAATATTATACATGTACTGAGCATGCATGAAGCTAAATACAAAAATGTAGACATCCATGCATGTTTCTGTTTTAGATTTAGATACATGTACATGTAAATGAACCTTGCACTTTTTGGGCTATATTAATATTGCATGTGTTCTGTGTGTACATTTTGTATGTACAGGTACATTGTATGTATCACTTGCTTTTAACACCTTTCTTCTAATTGATTAGATATTCACTTGCTTTTAATTATAATATAAGTACCTTCTGATTCTTAATCACCCTCTGCAGTATGCTTTCTGGCTTGTAACATAACTGCAAGGTGAGTGCTTGGTGTATTGAATGTATATGGATCACTAACCAATCACTCTTAACACTAGAGTTTGTCAGTGACTTGCAGCAGGATAGGAGGTTTCCTCTGGGTACTCCGGTTTCTTGTAATTGGTATTTTTAAAACGTAGTAACTCAGAAGACATCATGATCATTTACTTTATTTCACATAACTCACCTTGTTTAGTGTAATAATGCAAGAAACTGTTTCTGTATAGAAAATTTAAGATGTAAAACATACAAGTGACATCAAAATAAAACCCAGATCATTCATGAAAAGTTGCCTTTGAACTGAATTGCATAATAATGAAAAAAAAAATATAAAATTAATTAAATGCAATTTAGAGCTGAATTACATGATAAAGAAAAAAATAATGAATTTTAATTAAAAACAATTTAGATTCATTTAGAAACAGAAGATGGCATAATATTTTCTTTGCCTTTTTTTTTCTCAAGCCATGTGAAACATTACAAATCAACTGAAGCTTTGTAAATGTTTATTCTATTTGCTAATTGGAACTGTCTAATAAAGATGGTGCATTAAAAAAAAAAAAGAGGCTTTTATGTTTTTCTTTGAATCTTTCAGAGTTTTTTTTTTTCATTTTCAACCTCAAATGTTTGTATTTAAAATTAACGGCTGTTATCGACACAAACTATGAAAAGACTACAAGAATTCTGAATATACCGGAAACTGGAACTTTACTAAAACACGGATAGGACCGGAACGAAAATTTCGGAAATAAAAAAAAATTATTTTAAAAACGGCAATAAAATCTTTTGAGTCACGCGGATTTGTTTGGGTCGGTCGGCTGACGGCAAACAAACAATATTTTAACTTAGGCCTAAATTAAGTAAATTCTATTTAAAGTCGGCACATATACAAAATGTATATACATTTAACATATAACATCAGCTACAATTTGTAAATGAAGCTCTTAAAACAGACGACAGAAGATATTTTGATGTCTCTGTGGAGTAACAGTTCATAAACCCTATATTTCTTACAGTTGACCTAAAAACTATCAAATTTCTATCCATTTGTCAATTTTATTGAACTAATTTTAAATAAACCAAAATATTTTTTACACTTGGCCTAAAAACTATCACATTTCTGTCCAAGTGTCAATTTTATTGAACTAATATGAAATCTAGGTGTTAAGTTAGAAAATGCCCTTATCTGATAAAGGCAAAGGTAACCAGGTTTATCATGAAAGACAGTAGACACTCATTTTTATTATATAAGTCTGACTTTACAACCCATCTGCTATTTCCCTATATATGTAACACATAATTTAAATAATACATAAATTATAATGTTTCAAGAAAAACTCAAGAAAAAACTATCTTTATTAAATTTGCATCCATTTCATATTGCCAACAGCTGCACCCATCAAAAATCTTCACTTGATTGCTACAAACATTTGTTGTAAAATATTACATGACTAATGAACAGCTACATGTTTTTTTTACTTTGATATCCAATACACAGATGCTCAATTTAATAGTATCAAGGGAGACAATTCATTCAATTGTGGCTTAGGGTTAGGATTAATGGTGTTTAATATAAAAATAAATTCAAGAATTTTATTCAGACCAGTAAATTCAAATTTTCATTTTGAGGACTGCCTTCAACAATATTTCAGTTATACCGTGACGATCAGTTTTATTTGTGGAGGAAACCGGAGTACCCGGGGAAAACAACAGACCTGCCACAAGTCACTGACCAACTTAATCGTTTTATAGTCAACTCGTACCATTGCAAATTTGTACCACAGTAAACTCGTACCACTGTAAACTCGCACCAGCATCATAATTATATTGAACGTATCCCATATTTCCACACTTTCTGTGATGCTATCTTGAACAAATATCACATTCTACCACTTCTTGACGGGGTCTTACAGGAGTGTGGCACCATATACAACTGTCGTCGCTCATTTTGGTTATGAAGCACACCACCAATGAATGACATTTTATAACAAGGGTTGGCTTTGACAGGACTCCTCCTAGCTTGCGTGTTGAGCACAACAAATTCCAAGCTATCACATTAAAATCAAACTCAAAATCCAATTATCTCATTAAATAGATAATTAGTTAATTTAATTATAATTCAAAGAGGACTTAAGAAAACATGATCACCTAATTAAATAATAATATAAAGATCAAAAGAAATCAATTAATCATAATTATTTTGAAACTGCTTTCAACTGTCATTAAAAAAAAATAATGCAAATATTAAAAGCCAATTAATTAATTATTATTAAACTTTGTTTGCATTGGTACGAGTTCGAATTGGTACGAGTTTGTAGTGGTACAAGTTGACGATGGTACGAGTTTGCAAATTTTGGTATGAGTTAACTAGTTACCACTTAATCACATAATGTTGTATCAAAATTACCTCGACATGAGCGTGATTCGAACTCACAACTTTAGTGGTGATAGGCAATGATTACATAGGTAATTGAAATTCCAACTACCATATAGGATCATGACCATGACGAGCCCTACACCCTTTCTGGCAAGAACAATTGAAGATATTTGAACCTTATAAAAATCTGATAATTTTATAGCAAATGGATATAAACATACAATAATAAAACCTGCACAGGTGTTGCACTGAATGTGCTGTACAATGTGAGAGATGATTTGTTCTTAGATAGTATTTACTAAGAATGAGCCCTTTAATTGAGGATGGGAATGGAGTATCATGTTAAACAATTCTTGGTAAATTTCTTGTTCAAAATATTGGACCATAAAATTCTTTTTGATACTATCGGCACCTCAGAAAACTGGGTTTGAAAAATCATGATTAGAAATTGCAGGTCCATATGATGATGCTAAGAGTAAAGAGTAAAGAGTGGGAAAAAAAGAGAACGTCTGATGCTTGCCATTTAAAGGCATTCTCACCCTCTAACTTGGGATGACCACATTTTAAATTTTAAATGAAAAAGAAGTTCTGAAGGAGTTCACGGACAGATATACTGGTATACAGTGTATATTGCTTTTATTTTTTCATTTTTTTTTAAAATTAATTCAATTAAAACAGTAACATGAATAAAAAAAACACCCAAAGAGTTTTGTAAAATTAAATCCATCATATTATACAATACATTTAATATTGATTGTCAACATGTTAATGTGGTATATTTTAGGGAGTTGTATTGTAACATGTATTATTATGTCATTGTTGTAACTTGCACCCAATGAATCCCATGGCTGTTTGAAATAAAATTTCAGTATTAATCCCTAAGCAAATTGGATATTTTAAATGTACTGCAGTGTCTAACTATATATACCCCATAGGGGGCTACCTGTCAAGCAAAACTTTATAAACATGGTAACAATTCATTTCTATAATAATTCTGTTTTCTTATTAAATGTTGAAAATGTGTTCCCTTTTGAAGACAAGAAACATATAATGATGTTTTTATGTCTGTATTGGTCATTATCACAATGTATAAGTATATACCCTGTAGATGTACAGTATATTAAGTGTGTTTAATACTTATTACCTGTCATGCTGAGCTTACCTTGTGTTTTTTATCTGGGTCATACGGCAATGCTAACCAAGGCATTGTACCAAAATATTCCTTAAAATTCGCTTCATCTCTATCCCAACTCACAAATATTATCTCAAATTTAACACTATCCTTTTTCTGTTTTTCGTTATTGTAAAATTCGATTAATTTTGGTGTAAAACCCCGACAAGGGGGACACCAGTGTGCCGAAAAATAAATCCCAATCACAGAATCCTTTCCACAAAGTGACTCAACTCGAATTTCCTCTACTGTGTCACCTGACAATCTAATAACAGTTTCTCCGATTAGATTTTGCAGTCTTTTAGCCATTTTATACGTTATACAACAGACAACACAAGTCTGACACCGTCTCAGCGGCTTGTCTGTGTTGTTTTCAAATCACAAGCATGTGCGCTTTCTGATATAAATAGAATTGATCTGTGACGCAATTGGCGCCAAATTGTGAAACTGAAAGTAGGATTTTTCCAGATTATTTCGGAAAAAATTATAAACAAAACCTACAAAATATCGCCACAAACATGTAAGCAGACCTATTTACAAAAATGTGCTTTTATAACATTTTAATCATGTTTACCTGAGTTTTTTCAAGTATTTTATTTCAGGCTTATATATTACATATAGTATAATATTATGAATTTTTATTCTTATCTCATATCCCAAAAGAAATTATCACTACTTAATAATTTAATATACTTCTAATTGATTTCCCATAAATGAATGAAACTGGTAAATTCATAGCAATCTCATTTTCTTAATTACAACTTAAAGACGACCTTTTCTTTGGATTATCTTCTTTCTTTTAATACTATTACATACAAACAAAGAAGCTATGGAATACAAACTAATTTTTTCATATAAAGTTATATTAAGTTGATATTTTATCATTTCATACAAAAATAAATCTATTAAAAGGTTATTTCGGTGCTATTTAGGGTTATTTTGATTATTAACATGTTATTTCGGTTAATCAGGGTTATTTTGGTTATTAACAGGTTATTTCTGTTAATCAGGATTATTTCGGTTATTCGTATCACCGCCGCATCGACCGACACAAGTGCAATAATCAGAGATATGAGGGGGCTGGGACAGGGGGAGATAACCCCGGATGTTGTAGGTGAATGGTCCGATAAATTTCTACGTCAATATAAGAATGGATGGGAATTTTGGGGGTCTAGAATCAGATGAGGAAAACCGGGAATCAAGAAGAAATTGGGATAAAAATTGAAAAAATGAAGAGCAAAAAGAGAACAGAGTAAGAAATTTAGAAACGGGGGGGGGGGGGGGGGGTAACTTAAAGGTAGATACAGACGTGCCGCAGGAATGGATCGACCTTTTCAGCTTTCAAATATATGATTCTGACGCAAATTTCCTACGTCAATATAAGAATGTATGGGGATTTTTTTTAGTTATGACAACACATGGTCTTATTTCTGCATGCCCATGTCGATTTTTTTTATTGCCAAGACAAATTCTTCTATAATATGTTATATATGTAAGTTAGCATGATAAGATGTAAATAAAATTGTGTTTGTTTTCGAATTCAGTCTAAAAAATGAAAGGGTCAGTCACTCACCAATAACCGAATAATATATTAATGGGTAACCGTATGGTTTTCATGCTGAGGGTATATCTGAAATGGGGGTGGGGGGTTAAGATCCAGCGACACCACCATACGAATTCTTACCTTAAGTAGCCCTCGTGACTTCGGGACAAAGTACGGGATCCGACAATGACCTCCTGTCGATAATATTCTCTCAGTCATATTTCTTCGAGGGAAATATTTGTCCCGGAGCAATGACACCAAGGACGTCATTATTGTCTCAGATCTAAGTCACCAGGGACAGCGTATTTATCAAGGGGCTATTTCATCAAAGCATATTTGTCTCAGAGCTATGTCATCAGGGAAAACATATTGTACTCTGAGATACATTTCTATGTCATTAGATAGAGATAGCATATTTGTTCCGGAGCTATGTCACATATTTGTCTAGGAGCTATCTGTCATCAGGGACCACATATTTGACTAGGAGATATGTCACATGAAACCACATATTTGTCTAGGAGCTATGTCATCCGAAAACACATATTTGACTAGGAGCTATGTCATTAGGGACAACATATTTGCTTCGGAGCTATGTCATCAGTGACAACATATTTGTCTAAGAGCTATGTCATCAGGGACAACATATGTGTTTAGGAATTATGTCATCAGGGACATCATATTTTTCTCGGGGCTATGTCATTAGAGTCGACACATTTTCTCTGAGTTATGTCATCAGGAACAACATATATGTGTATTTGTCCGGAGTTATGTCACCAGGGACATCATATTTGTCTCGGGGCTATGTCATTAGAATCGACACATTTTCTCTGAGTTATGTCATCAGGGACAACATATATGTGTATTTGTCCGGAGTTATGTCACCAGGGACATCATATTTGTCTCGGGGCTATGTCATTAGAATCGACACATTTTCTCTGAGTTATGTCATCAGGGACAACATATATGTGTATTTGTCCGGAGTTATGTCACCAGGGACATCATATTTGTCTCGGGGCTATGTCATTAGAGTCGACACATTTTCTCTGAGTTATGTCATCAGGGACAACATATATGTGTATTTGTCCGGAGTTATGTCACCAGGGACATCATATTTGTCTCGGGGCTATGTCATTAGAGTCGACACATTTTCTCTGAGTTATGTCATCAGGGACAACATATATGTGTATTTGTCCGGAGTTATGTCACCAGGGACATCATATTTGTCTCGGGGCTATGTCATTAGAGTCGACACATTTTCTCTGAGTTATGTCATCAGGGACAACATATATGTGTATTTGTCCGGAGTTATGTCACCAGGGACATCATATTTTTCTCGGAGTTATTTCATTAGAGTCGACACATTTTCTCGGAGTTATGTCACCTGGGACAACATATATGTGTATTTGTCCGGAGTTATGTCACCAGGGACATCATATTTGTCTCGGAGTTATTTCATTAGAGTCGACACATTTTCTCTGAGCTATGTCATCAGGGACATCATATTTGTCTCGGGGCTATGTCATTAGAGTCGACACATTTTCTCGGAGTTATGTCATCAGGGACATCATATTTGTCTCGGGGCTATGTCATCAGGGACAACATATTTGCCGTGAAGGTAATACAAACTTAGGTATACGCCAGGAATTAAGCACTGACCACGTTTTTGAGTTCTCTCTTTTCTATATCTGGTCATAGCGTTCTCTTAGATATAATCTGTCATGATAAATTGTAATCTCGCAATATACTAATGGTTCTCTATTTTCAGATCCATAAGAAACTATCAGTACCGGATTATATATTAGGCACATTATTAGACACTGTGCCTAGATCTTACGAAAATGAAGAATTACCTGAAATGTAGTATTTTGTCTGGTGCATTTGATTTTTAATTTATATAAAACAAAAAATGACAAATAAGTGCATAGGGCCTACAAGTGCACTTATCCGGCCCTAGATTATTCGTGATAACAGGATAGAAGGATTTTGTTTAAATAAACGCTAGAAGAATAGCGAAGGTTTAAAGTTTTTGAACGCCTTACTGGTGCAATCATTAAGATTGAATGTGGAGGGTCGTAGGCTATAGGGGAGTCTAAATACTCTAAAATTGACATTTACCGCTTCGTCGCAAAGCTCACATCGTTAACGAGTAAAATTACAGACGGGTTACTGCGAAGTCGGGATAGTGAGTACTACGTGCAGTAGAGAGTCATTCCTACATGTGGACTGTTCACGGCCGTAGGCCGGATCACAATAAAGTGAGGCAAAGGGGGTGAATTTATTAAATAATTGAGAAAAAAAAAAGATTTTATTTGCTTTCAAAAGTTTACACTTGCCGTTTCAAAAGTGAGGCATTTGCCTCATTTGCCTCCATTGCGCTACGGCCATGCTGTTGTTTCAGTTACGTAGCACTGCACAACTACAACTCAACATGCTGGTCTAGTACAGAGCAGACAAAATCATCATCATCACCTCAAAATACAAAAGAATCTGGTCTCGATACGATATAACAGATAAAATGTGCACTTGTCGCTAAACAACAACAGCCACTCGCTTAAGTAGTTATTACATTAGAAGAGTTTGAAGATAGATACCAAAGGGGTAATTAGAATCGGTAGATATATTTTTGTAAATCAATATTTTAGGCGGATGGATCTGAGTTCGTGTATTTGCAAAGGTATGGATTGATACTAAAAGTTGGCTATGGTTAGGGTTATGGTGCTTAACGCCACTGTCAGCAATATACCAGTTATATAGTGGCAGTTTTATTGGTGGAGGAAACCGGAGTACCTGGAGAAAACCACCGATCTGTCGCAAATCACCTACACACTTTATCACATAATGTTGTATGCAAAAGT
Source organism: Bathymodiolus brooksi (assembly GCA_963680875.1). Taxonomy (NCBI): domain Eukaryota; kingdom Metazoa; phylum Mollusca; class Bivalvia; order Mytilida; family Modiolidae; genus Bathymodiolus; species Bathymodiolus brooksi. Next base: position 47,828,071 of record OY804580.1, on the reverse strand, counting down.
TGAGATGTTAGTTTCCTATGAGGAAGAGCGTTACTAATATTGACCGTATCGATTATAGGTAGTACAAGGATCCGGCTGTTTTCTTGAGATTATAATTGTTATTCACACTGGTTTGAAAAGACTGAAATCAGCTACACCACAAATAACACTAACAAGCAGATATTTCTTTTTATGAAACTGCAGAATATTAAAAAAAAAATGAAATGCAGTGAAAAAAAGAAAGAGATTTCTGATACTAATGAATATTGCTAAGGTGGATGGAGTGATCTATTTTTAAAGATTGAGACAAATTGTGTTTTCTGTCAAAGAGAGACTACTATCAGTTTATTCACACAATAGCATCAATCAAATGTTGATACTGAAAAACTTTAAAGACCTTCTGGAACATTTTAAGAAGAGTTTGAAGATACCAAAGCGGTAATCAGAATCCGTAAATCGAAGAAGAACAGACAACACAATAATGGCCAAAAGAAAAAGTACAAAAAAACAAACAACGATCTACAAAACATACATATAAAATTAAAGATCGAGTAACACGAACTCCACTAAAAACTGGGGGTGAACTCAGGTGTTCCGGAAGGGTAAGCAGTTCCTGTTCCACTAGTGACATCCGTCGTGTTAATCTAGTTACAAACCCAGTGATAAGTCATGAATGAGGAAAGGACCGGGAAGTGTTTACGACAAGTGGAACATATCCGTGGTCATTTGTGACACAGATATTCCATAACGGTCAACCAAGTCATGGTGGCGACCATACAACTTTCGAAGTGATGACTTCAACTTAATTAAGAGGAACCCTTGGCTCAGTAGCTTCCTTGTTAGCAGCAACCCTCTATCAAGGGAATTCTGATAGGAACCACAAGCTCTGGAATATCGTATCAACTGAGAGATATATACTCCATATTTAGAACCCCAAAAAATCATACATCCAAAATGTGACTTTTCTATACCTTACCTGGCCAACCATTCCGCATGAAAATTTAAAACAAATGTTAAAAAGAAATCGTTCACAACGCAATCTATTTAATGGCAAATGGTAAGTTGCAAATTTATAGTTTTGGTTCACGAAAGACATCATTTTGTCAAGGACGAAACAAAAGGCAAAATGTCACACACAGAAAATAAAATCATCAGTATGTTGAAGTCCTTATTGATAACACATTTGTCTAGTTCCGAAGACACATTTCAACAAATCATTGGCACCCAAATGGAAACAAAATGTGCCCCTCTTCTCGCGGATCTATTCCTTTACTCATATGAGGCAGAGATTTTACAAAGACTCACCAAAGACAGTAAAATTACAGAAGCTAAAACATTTAATCTCACATTCAGGTATATTTATGATGTACTTACGATTAATAAAAAAATTGCTAATTGGATGGATTTCATTTACATACAATAAAGAACTTGAGATAAAAGAAATAGTATCAGCAGATTCCTTTGCTCATTTGTTTACAGTTACCTCGAATTTGACACAAATGGTCAACTGTCTACCAGATTTTATGACTAAAGAGACGAAATTGTAAATATACACAGGTCCCGTATGTGGAACTCATATTTCACAACTCAAACGTTACGCTCGAGTTTACAGTTTGTATTCAACCTTTTAACAACGTCACCATCTTCTGAATACTACTATTGAATCAAGGATCTACAACGTACGTCTTATCTTTCTAAAGGACTTTCGGAAGATATCAGCACCCTGTTGAACAGATTTCTGTCACTAGCGTACAGATGTCGAGAAATGGTATTTGTATTTAAATTCTGGTTTAAAGGTGACCATTATTTCCCTGTTATGACCAGCAGTTTGGGGCCATAAGATTATTTTAACCCCGAAAATGTATTATTGAAGTACCTGTACAAAGCTAGGAAAAGTGAGTCGTTGTATATGGGTGTTAGGGGTATCCATTGTGCCTATGTTCCTGCGATTTTTATTTAATCTTTGGAGCTGTTCTGGCGGTATGATATGATTTCTTTTTTATATTTTACTATCAACAAGGATTCGAAAGGCTGCACAGACGTACTTGTGTTATAACTGATTCTTGAAGCCTACGGCCTTCGGTCAGATGTCAAACACTATACTCACATTCACTCTAGGCCTGCGCTTCATTGATGCAGTATTCGTATTTTCCAGTGGGGGGGAGAAAGCATGGACGGTTTTAAATGACTGCTTAAACCTATGGCCTTTAGTCAGAAGTCAAAACACTATACCCACTCGGTCACCCTTGGTCTGAGCTTCATTGATGCAGTATTCGTATTTTCCAACTGGGGGAAGAAAGCCTGGACGGGTATAACTGACTGCTGAAACATATTGGTCCATCAGTCAGATGTCAAACACTATACTCACATTCACTCTAGGCCTGCGCTTCATTGATGCAGTATTCGTATTTTCCAACTGGGGGAAGAAAGCCTGGACGGGTATAACTGACTGCTGAAACATATTGGTCCATCAGTCAGATGTCAAACACTATACTCACATTCACTCTAGGCCTGCGCTTCATTGATGCAGTATTCGTATTTTCCAGTGGGGGGAGACAGTATGGACGGTTTTAAATGACTGCTTAAACCTATGGCCTTTAGTCAGAAGTCAAAACACTATACCCACTCAGTCATCCTTGGTCTGAGCTTCATTGATGCAGTATTCGTATTTTCCAGTGGGGGGAGAAAGCATGGACGGTTTTAAATGACTGCTTAAACCTATGGCCTTTAGTCAGAAGTCAAAACACTATACCCACTCGGTCACCCTTGGTCTGAGCTTCAGTGATGCAGTATTCGTGTTTTTTAATTGGGGGAAGAAAGGCTGGACGGTTATAACTGACTGCTGAAACCCACGCCTTCGGTCAGACGTTAAAGACTATACCCACTCGGTCACTCTGGGCCTGAGCTTTATCTATGCAGTATTCGTATATTCAAATTGGGGGAAGAAAGCCTGGACGGGTATTACTGACTGCTGAAACATATTGGCCTTCAGTCAGAAGTTAAGGAATTCATATTCTCGGTCATTCTAGGTCTTAGCTTCATTAATATAGTTAACATACAAAATGTATCTTACCTCGAAAACACAAAACATAGGACGTTGATTATATGCACCCAAACCCTAACATAGAAAGTAGTTTGATGATACCCAAGGGGTATTCAGAAGCCGTAAAACTGTAGGACAGCCAATACAATGGCCAAAAGACATATAACAAAAAGATGTACCTCACTGATCGAACTCCGTGGGCGAACTTAGGTACTCCGGACGGGTAATTAATTCCTGTTCCAACAATGGCACCCGTGGCGATAACTGTTAAGAAAAGTGTGAAAATACCAAAAGGATAATGAAAAAAAAGCCGTAAATTGAAGTAGAGTGGACAATATAATGGCAAAAGGAAAACGACAAACAACAATGACCCACAAAACACTACACAGAAAACACAAGATTAAGAAACACTTGGGGTGAACTTAGGTGCTCCGGAAGAGTGGGCGGTTAAACAACACCCAAAGCTTACCACGTATACAATTACCCACATTTTAACATTGCTCAAAGATCTTCACATGATGACATTATGATAGATTAGTCACGTAGAATGAAACAAGTGGTCATGTACTATTAGTTGTATAGGTACAGGTCATACTGACATTAATGTTTATAATACAATACATTAAAAATTCCTATGTTTTCTACCACACCTATTTGGTTTGCCAATCTTTCGACTTTGAGCGTACCCGATGAAGTTTATAATCATTAATTAATTTCATATATTTGACTATCGGGTGGGTGAGGGATTTTATGATTTCTTGATCGGAATTTGTTAGTCTCTCAAGTCGACGATATTGGTTTAAACAAAAAGAAGAAGATTATTTTTGGAGTCAGACAGGGGACAAAATAATTGTAATTGTATTAAGGCTATTCTATGAGTAAAGGTTGGTGCCTGCTAGCACAAATTAATGCCACTACTTTAGATACATCAGAAACGGTTCCACGACATGTTTCAGGAATAACTTTCGACAGGTACGTATAAAATCAAAAGATTGGAAAGTCAAATAATTTAAAAGTTTTTGGAGGTAAGAAAACCAAAGAACCTTAACAAGATATAGCCACAATCTGCTAAGGTTTCCTATTGCATGAGGGATATTGATCTTAGCCTTAAAGAACTACATTATTTAGGAACTGTAGATTTTATGTATAAATATATAACATACAATTAAGTTGATACAATATATTACAGTGAAACCTGTCTAAACAGAACCCTGAGTAAACCGAAAACCTGCCTCAACCAGACAGACTTTACAGTCCTATATACTAATTGTCTATGTGATTTGAAACTGTGTAAGCCAAACACCTGTCGAAACTGAACAAATTATTCAGTCCCATAGGGATTCGGTTTAGACAGGTTTTACTGTACACTTTTTTTTTCTATAAATCGACATTCCTGTCTCCGTTGTCAACGTGGTCTTCGTATCATGTTCTTTTGTCCATTGCTTGTATGTCCGTATAATTACCCCTTTGGTACCTGACAACCCTTCTTTATAAGATAATACAGTCAAACAAATATATATATATGTAAAAGAAGAATAAAAATACACACAGGAAACTAGAAAGATGAGGAACTTTAATTAACATATTTTGACTATCCTGTTTTTGGTCCTTTGGTTTAATTGCTCACAAAGATATTTATATTATTTGGCTTTCCAATCTTATGATTTTGAGTATACCGTACTTTATGACAGTTATTACAGAAACATGTCATGCGTACTAGAAAAATATCTACATTTATTACCACGGAAAGTATTTTGGAATTTAAAAAACTTTATAATATTAATGATAACGCAGATATCAAATTATCTTAATTTTTGTTTAAACTATAATATTTTTGTAGTATGAGTAGATTGGGTGGTAGGCATGGAAACAACAATCAAACAATACATTTTATTTTAACAGAACATCAATACGCATCTTTACAAGGAGACGAGACGTGTTCAACATACGTTACACTAACGTTACCATATGTAAAGTAGAACTTCTGTTTTGTAACGGCGAAGAAACTGTCTGTCGTCATCATATTTATTTGAAGTAGAGACTATGGTTCAATACTGAACATATTATATTACACTCCAAGATTTAATTTAGTCATGAACAGGATTCTTTGCTTGTCGCCATTATCATGTATCGTAAATATAAATCATTAATTAAAACAAACTAGCAATTATGTAATAGTATCATGGGAATTATATAATAGTATCATGGGAATTATATAATGTAATAAATAGAAGCAGATTTCACGTTCAACATAGAATAAAAATGGACTTTTCACAACTTTTTCATCAAATACAAAAATAAAATAAAAATAAAATAACTAAATAAAGGAAAAAACAATGATAATATAAAGATTAATAGGATAAAAATATAAATTATGAAAGTTTATTAACGGTTTTCTTTTAAATCACTTATTTTGTCGATATTTTGGAGGATTTCAAATATATTTGAGAAACGTTTGAAGATGCAAGAGGGTAATCAGAAGCCGTAAATCGGGGAAAGACAGTCAATAAAATGGGAAAAAGAAGAGTTTGAAGATACCAAAGGGGTAATCAGAATCCGTATATCGAAGAGGAACAGACAACACAATGGCCAAAATAAAAAGTAAAAAAGGACAAACAACGATCTACAAAACATACACATAAAGCTAAAGATCGAGTAACACGAACCCCACTAAAAACTGGGTTTGAACTCAAGTGCTACGGAATGGTAAGTAGTTCCTGCTCCACATGTGGCACCCGTTTTACTCTTGATACAGACCTGGTGATAAGTCATGAAATACAACAAGACCCTGAATGGTTGTATATCAATTCTATTTATAGCGTATCAAGTGTTTACAATTTATTGACATTTGATGAGTTTAATATAAGGATTAACTCATTATATATTGGAGACAATGTTCTGGTTGGCTTTTTCAGGTTTGAGTGCAAAAACCGTACTGTAACGTTTTATTACCTTGGCGCCTGGTCTTTATGAGTCCAATCTTTTGTCTTATCCTGCTTATATTTATGCACTGTTGTTGTTTTTGAATCCAGAGCATACATTCAGGCTTCAAAATGGTGCTTTAGGTTATTTGTTTTCCATATTTTTTGTTGCAAGACGAAAGTTTAAACAGTGGTGATCAACAATTCCACCAATATCAATCCTCGCAGACAATCATTATTTTCAGCTTAGAGAATGATGTATTGAGTTGTCCCCCCTAGACCATATCACATATAGACAGAGCGGCTATGTATTAGTGTGTTAGGGGTATCGATTTGGCCTCTATCTGTGATTTTGGTAATGGAGTTTGGAACTGTTCCGGCCGTGTGGTATTAATTTGTTTTTACTTTATTATTTACACAAAAAGGCTATATTTTAGTTATGATTAGTTCTTAATATGACAAATTAGGTATCATGTTAATAGTTAATCTTCTAAACTTGATATTAATAAATAACATTATCTAGGAACTGCAAAATTGACGCATAAATATATTTAAAAATACTGACTTCCGGTGGTTGCCACATTTACCCGGTTGTGACAGCAGATATGGTTTTTTTTGGGTCAATTATAGTGGTCAATTCTGTCACATCGTTAATGTCCAAGAATATATACATGTGCTTTATTTTTTTATTTAAAAGTGATACTGGCGATATTCTTTTATTGAAATGCATGTACCAAGCCAGCAGAGTGAGCTGTCATTTACATCTGTTCTAGGGGTATAAAGTTTGTCTCTCTTTCTAGATTTTCCGATTGGATTTTGGAGCTGCTCAGACAGTGTGGTATCTATTTATTTTCATTTTATTAAGACAAAAATATCTTGTGTAAGGCTGCCGTTAGTTAAAATGTTATCAGTTACCTACAGACCTACTGACTTTTCTCGAATATCCTGACATGGTCGCAATGAATAAAAAACCCGCAAAAATTCTTCAAAGTGTCTTGAATCCACTATTTATCCTTCAGTTGACCTCGTTATCAGGAGATAGACAGGTACTAATGATTAAAACATAGCTTAGCATTTCTTTGTTACAACATTATGATAACGTTACATCCATGGTAGATCATGAGGCTAATTAGAATTCATAACACCTCTGTGTACAAGTGCGATAATAGATAAAACACACGGAATTCCTCTAAGGTGAAATTACCTCTTACAAGGTAACATATGATATATTGCAATTATGAGGAAGGAAAAATAATAAATGACACATTTATTAACACATCTTGAACTTCATACCAGTAAATGAAGAAATGGAAATTCAAAAGTATTCATTGTCTTCAACTCTCTGTGGTTTTTGACATTTACTTCACTGAATATGGTACTGCTTTGACAACTATTTTACCTATTTTGTTCCTGTATTTAAATACTGCTATAGTGACAGCCGGAACCTTTGAACCGTAATGAGAGCAGGAGGTTTGGCGCTTTAAAATCTGATTCAACCCACCATTTCTTTAGAAATGCCTGTACCAAGTCAGGGTCATTACGGTTTTCACAGTTTTCCGGTTGTTGACTGATTTTGTCTGTTTATATAATTAAGAGTTTTGACTTTAACTTTGTAAGATTGTTCGGAGTTCGGTAATTTTGTTATTACCCTTATTTAAAATCCCCCTACAACCGAGTATGTTCGTTGGAAGCACAGAATGCATGAATACATAACTAACATACATCGGATAAGTGTCCATTGGTTGGATAACATCACTCTCCTGTCATGTGACCGACTCCGTTATGTAATGTTTATCATGTTCGCCTCGAGTGTGGTAGATTGTGGGTTCTACTTCACGGTCGAATCAAGGCAAGGGCTATAAGAAGAGTTTGAAGATACCAAAGAGGTAATCAGAATCCGTAAATCGAAGAAGAACAGACAACACAATGGTCAAAAGAAAAAGTACAAAGGGACAAACAACGATCTACAAAACATACACATAACACTAACGATCGAGTAACACAAACCTGACTAACAACCAGGGGTGAACTCAGGTGTTCCGGAAGGGTGGGCAGTTTCTACTCCATTAGTGGCACACGTCGTGTCAATTTAGTTATACAAATTGGTAGCTAATGCTTGTTCATTAAGCACGCAGTATTAATTGATTGATTGATTTTTGGTGTTTAACGCCACTTTCAGCAATATTTCAGCTATATTATGGCGACCATTTTAGTGGTGGAAGAAGCCGGAGTACCCGGAGAGAACCACCGACCATGGGCAAGCAACTGGTAAACTTTATCACTTGCTGCTGCGAGTCGAGTGCACCCTTTTTTGTAAATTACAAAGCCAGGCTCGAACCCACGTCGTATTGGTGATAGGCTTGTGTGAGTTGTTAGGTAATCCAACTACCTAACTCATTGAGCCACCCGGGCCCTACACAGTATTAAGGAGTAAGAACAAAACTTAGATAGCTGGGACTCGGGATATGTCTACATGTGGACTGTTTTTCCAGTGAACAAGCAGCACTATAAAATACATTTTTGAAGGATGGTTTAGTACAAAGCAAATATCATCACAAAAATAACTTGTTCTCACCATTGTTTTGACAAGTTGTTCGCTTGGTGTCGAACAACAACCGCTCACTCGCTCCCGTCAAGCTAAGCAAGCAGTGTATCAAAGCTAAAGAAATAGCAGTGATGTATCTTGCCATGCGAATCCCATTACAAGGCAACATCAACATTGACATCACGTCATCTAGTTTGGACAAAAAGTGTTAAAGCCTTTCATGAATGTATTATATTTATTATATTTATCTCTAATACTAGCACATTAAAAATAGAATTATATCTATCTATTTTCATACAAAGTTAATAAAAAATTCAGTCAGTCTCCTGTATGTTTGAGGGGTTCGTGTTGCTCGATCTTTAGTTTTCTATGTAGTATTTTGTAGATCATTGTTTGTCCTTTTGTCCCTGTTATTTTGCCATTGTATTGACCGTCTTTCTTCGATTTACGGAATCTGATCCCCCCCCCCCCCCCCCCCCCCCCCTTTGGTAAACTTCTTTTCATGTTGTCTGAAATCAATATTGTGTTCATATTTAAAAAGAGGATATTTTAAACTCAAACACCTTTTCAAACTACAATATACACTTATTATTTCTATTATAAATATCATCACAACACACGGTTTATCTACTCAATCTCTAAACGCCACATCCCCTCATGGTAATATTCCTACTATGTATTTGAAACCCAAATTACACAATTTTCACTTCATATAAGCCTCGAGCAGTACTCATTTCCATTCTTCTATGAAGAGTTTAAAGATACATAAGGGGTAAGCAGAATCCGTACATCGAAGAACATACAACGTCTAACAAGCGTCTTAACCTCAATCAAAGAACGTGTTATGAACTTTAGCAATAAGGTCTATTAAATGTTTTTGGAGTGTAAAACACAGTGATGGAGTACTGGACAACTTGATCTTGATTGTAGGATTAAGCCAGTTTATAATTATGATATATAAACGTTAGAGAATATCGAAGGAGCAATCAAAAATAAACACCCCTATGCGCAAGTAAACACAAATAACGTAAATAAGACATGAGCCCTCCTACAAACAACTGGAGGTAAAGACGAACCGAACATCGTTTTTATGTGGAAATCGTAACGGATATCATAAAACGGAACTCGGAACGTAAATTACATTTTTCTACTTCGAACAATCCCTACTTATCTTTGCAATTACATAATTGCATTGAAGTCATCACAAACATATATTGTGATATCGCAGAAAAGAATCAATAATTATTGTCCAATCAAAATACTGAATGAAATACATATACAGTGAGAACGACGATTGTGGAATGACGTTCAGATCTTAAAGAATGCTGGTTACTTAATAGTAGTTATTATGACCAGGATTCCATATTTTTATTTATTCCAGTTAATGCAAAATATTTAGTGGTTGCTACGAAATAGGCATATTATAGAACTAAACCAAAACAATTGGAGGGGGTTAGGGTTATGGTGTTTAATGTCACTTTCAACAATATTTCATTCATATCGTGGTGGTCAGTTTTATTGGTGGAGGAAACATAGAATACTCGGAGAAAATCAGCGACCTAATAGTGCAATTTTGTAACAAGAGTAACATGGCGGACGCCACAAGTGGACCAGGAACTGGTTAACCATCCCGGAGCACCTGTGTTCACACCTGGTTTCTAGTGTGACTCATATTGCTCAATCTTTAGATTTCTCTGTAATGTTTTGTAGATCATTGTTTGTCTTTTTGACCTTTTTCTTTAGGTCGTTGTATTGTATGTCCTTCTTCGATATACGGCTTCTGATTATCCCTTTGGTATCTTCAAACTCTTTTTTGGACCTTTTTGGTGTTAAAGAGAAAGTAAATAAGTAAGTAAGTAATTTCTTTATTTTAGGAGGGTAACACAGATAGCAATAATAAAAGCTAATCATCTCTGAGTCCCTCAGATAAACACACAATAATAAAAGTAGGATTGATAATAAAATATAAAATAATTATAATAGAATGCACACAAAAAATAAAATACACACACATACATACATGTACATATATACATATATTTCTTCCTGTTTATGTTGATGTATACAATTGTAAAGTTTTCTCGTTTCGTAATTAAATATTCCATACATTTCTTTTAAAAAAAAAATCTTATTTTCAAAATTATTTAACTGTGTGGGCACATCATTCCATTTGAACATGCACGTGTAGTATACGTATTCACACAAATATTTCCGTGTGCATTAAACATTAAAACACTTTTATGATATTATATATTACAATATATAATTCATTACGAAAGTTACATGTAATATGAGAATTACTACAATAAATTAGATAAATACACAAGTATTTCTGTTTGTCACAGGAAATCATTCACTTTGAAAGGAGAGAGAAAATATAGGTGAAATTTGTTGTAGTGTTATATAACGATGTGATATGTATGTCATCTAGTGTGTGTATTCTGTTATTGTTCATATGAACTGTGTGGATAACATGTTACCATTTATCACAAATAGGCAAATACACAAAACAAGAGATTAACGATTTATTTATCAGTTATACAAATTTAACATACACAGATTCTGACAACATGGAGTGGCTCCGCTTCTTTGTCATTTCTGCTATTGTTACTACATTTTGCATGTCTTTAGGACCAGTATTGTACCAGCATTATTACTATGGCAACGACAGTGATACCATAATACATGTACAAAAGTTCAGACCGAATCCTCGAATGAGGATAGTGTGTGGCAATGTAGACTCTATCAAATGTGATATATGTACTGTGTTTGTTAACGGACTACGTACATTGGTTGGTAGACAGGCACCAGAGAAAGATATTGTTAACTTTTCCATTGAAGTATGTGAATTTTTTAAGATCGAGGACCATAGAGTCTGCCAGGGAATTGTCCGTATGTTTAAGGTAGGTATATTAGTAAGAAATGATACGAATGTAAATGGACATGAGAGATTATCCAACATTACACCCAGACAAAAATTAAAGTAAAGGCACATGAGAGACTATCCAACATTACACCCAGACAAAAATGTAAAGGCACATGAGAGACTATCAAACATTACGCCCAGAAAAAAATTAAAGTAAAGGCACATGAGAGACTATCCAACATTACACACAGACAACAATTGAAGTAAATTAACATGAGAGACTATCCAACATTACACCCAGACAAAAATTAAAGTAAAGGAACATGAGAGACTATCCAACATTACACCCAGACAAAAATTAAAGTAAAGGAACATGAGAGACTATCCAACATTACACCCAGACAAAAATTAAAGTAAAGGAACATGAGACTATCCAACATTACACCCAGACAAAAATTAAAGTAAAGGAACATGAGACTATCCAACATTACACCCAGACAAAAATTAAAGTAAAGGAACATGAGACTATCCAACATTACACCCAGACAAAAATTAAGGCAAATTAACAGAAGCATTATTGCTGCTCCATATTTCACAGTCACAGTACGGCATGTAAGCTATGTATCTATTGTGAAATTGTTTTTATATTCATCTTTTGTACTGAATTCATCAATAAGATTTGCTTAATCCCGCCACTTTTATTGAAGTACCTGTAGCAAGCCAGGAAAGTGAGTCGTCATGCATGTGTGTTAGGAGTATCGATTTTGGAACTGTTCCGACAGTGATATATATTTTTTGTTTTTCATTTAATTACGTAATTGTGTTTTTCATTTAATTACGTAATTGTGTTTTTCATTTAATTACGTAATTGTGTTTTTCATTTAATTACGTAATTTTGTTTTTCATTTAATTACGTAATTGTGTTTTTCATTTAATTACGTAATTGTGTTTTTCATTTAATTACGTAATTTTGTTTTTCATTTAATTACGTAATTGTGTTTTTCATTTAATTACGTAATTGTGTTTTTCATTTAATTACGTAATTGTGTTTTTGTATGGTATAAATTAATTAGGATTAACTTAAAGTCCTTTCAGACGAAGAACAACAACTAGAATAGTATTAATTGAATTCATTTGGTCAAATAGAATTTCAATGACTTTATTTGCGTCAACTTCCCTTCATATGAATCATGTTGCAAAATGACAAAGATGGCGTTCGTGTTAGAAAAATTAAATTTTAATACATAAACATGATATATAAGGAACTGAAATAGATATGCATAATAGTAATTACTGGTTTATTCACTTGTTATAAGTAAATTATAACTATACATACTTAAATCTTTACTTGATCATATATTTTAAAGTACTCCTCTAAACGATATATAAATGTCAAAAACAAAATCGTTATAAATCAAATAAAATCAAATATATTTATTACCCATTAACGGTCCACACAGGAGTAAATGAATATATACATAGTAAGACATTAAGAAAGAAATAGCAGTGAAGTAAAACGTGCAAGACACAACATTGTAGCATGTAAAATATAGATTACACGCACTGTACAGTACATTATATCAAACCCATCACTGATCTAAAATGTCACTGGAAATGGTCTGGTGTAGGTTGGTTTATGGTGTTTAATGCCACTTTCAACAATATTTCAGTTATATCGTGGCGGTCAGTTTTATTGGTGGGGGGAACCGGAGAACCCGGAGAAAACCACCGACCTGTCGCAAGTCACTAACAAGCTTTATCACATAATGTTGTACACCTCGCCCTGATCGAGATTCGAACTCACAACATCAGTGGTGATAGGCACTGATTGCATAGGTAGTTGTAAATGCAACTACCATGCGATAACGGCCACAACGGCCCTTTGTGATATCTAAGTAATCCCACATCCACCCTTGTTGATTATTAACATTAAATACTCACTTAAGCTAATATTTGTAAATGACCCCATTGGAAATAAGCTGAAGACAAACGTTAGAGCAAACACAAGAGGCAAACAAATGGACAATCTAGAAACACTGGAAACATGGTACACAAAAGCACACAGAACAAAAAAAAATAAATAAAAAAAAAAATAACATGGAGCCTACCACGAAAAAGGGCATTTAGCTTAAAAGAAGTCATCAACTTTCCATCCTAATACTTTATAATTTATATATAATTAATACTCGATTGTTTTGCTTACACAGGATGAATTTATTGGAGTAATGGAAAAACTTGTTCTGACTCCCGAAGAAGCCTGTGGTCTTATTGTTGGAGAGAACTGTGGAACACCGTATGATCCATATACCTCCATGTGGAATATTACCTTACCAAATGTAAAAAAACCACCTGTACAACCACATGTTCCACCAAAGGTAATTATATATAACAAAATAATATATTTGTGTCCTGATATCAAGATGCTATGAATTATCATATTGACCCAAGACACTATTATAAGAGCTTATATGATGAAAGCAGAATGTGCAAGTGTGTAGTATGTGCTTCAAATAATAACAATAATATTTACGACTTATTCAAATCGTTTGTCGGAAGCAAATCATTTTGTTTCTTGTCATCAATCACTTTATCAAACGAGGACCATCAAAATGCTTTGTCAATGTGGAATATTACTACATGTTCCATCAAAGGTAGATTAATGTAGAATATTACTACATGTTCCATCAAAGGTAGATTAATGGGGAATATTACTACATGTTCCATCAAAGGTAGATTAACGTGGAATATTACTACATGTTCCATCAAAGGTAGATTAACGTGGAATATTACTACATGTTCCATCAAAGGTAGATTAACGTGGAATATTACTACTTATTATACCTCAGTATATACTTTCTTAAAAGCTTTTTTAAAGAAATAAAAATGCTATTGTTTCACATTTTTAACACTGAGACTATTGACCGGTCCATAGTTTTCAAGACTATTGACTGCCGCTGAACTATTTACTGGCAACTTAAACAACTTCCGCGGAATTTTTAATTGGACGTCGCTTATTGGACAAACTACGGTAATTGTTATGCGTGATCATCTGGCGTTATCGTCGCTATCGAGAAACCCGGAATTTTTTTTCCAAATTTCAAAAATTTCAAAAAAAATTCAAAATTTCAAAATTTTCAAAAAATTTCAAAAATTTCAGTTTTCATAAAATTTCATAAAATTTCAAAATTAAAAAAAAAAATTCAAAATTTAAAAATTTTAAAATTTCAAAATTTCAAAAATTTCAAAAAAATTCAAAATTTTCATAAAACTTGTAGTCACCATGTACATTTATGTTGAAGTCTACTTTCTCAAAAGAATCACTTATGAATGACTGGGGAAATAGCATAACAATGTCCATGAGACAATATTCAGATTTATAATGCAAAAAATACTGGCAAAAGGTGCGTGATTTTATTGGTCTTTATCATTTTGAGGTGATCATTCAACTATGAGTCTAATGTTTTCGGCATAATAAAATACTTATAGACTGTATTCGGGAATAGCAAAGGTAGATTAATGTGGAATATTACTACATGTTCCATCAAAGGTAGATTAATGGGGAATATTACTACATGTTCCATCAAAGGTAGATTAACAAATAATCTTTTTGTGTTTTTATACCAGGATGCTATAAGCTATTCAATTGTCCAAAGACAACACTATTATTCTAAGCACATTCTATGCTCTTGGACACTCTGTTGTCATTATATAAGACCACAGAGTGTCCAGGAGCATAGAATGTGCTTAGAATAATTATGATATTTATTTACAACATACTCAAATCGTTTGTCGGAAGTAAAGCATTTTGTTTTTTTTTGTCATCGATCACTTTATCAAACGAGGACATTAAAACATGTTTTGCTTCTTGTCACCCACTTCATTTGGAAATAAAAACAACATAGTTTCATTTTTGCGGTATGTGTTGACATGATGGTTCAATTTCCCAGAATGTGAATGGAATTCAATTCGATGATACTGACGGCCACGATATGTGCAGTGCATGTAGTCTTGCATTGTCTTGCTGAAACATTATTTTTTATTTTCAATTTATTCTTGACTCTTATTGCTACTTTTACTTTTATTGATAGGATTAACATTTTATGTGTTTTGTACAGCGCTTAGAGTAATTGTTTTATAAGATAGGCGCTTTATAAATATTGTATAATGATAATAATAATAATAATAATAAAGCCGGGTATATGCTAATTCATGAACTGGACAATTTATATGGCTAGAATAATGTAATTGGATATGACAGCTTTCACTATACAACCCTCCTTCATAGCATGATGATTCAGTCAGACACCATTACACTTCCATAATCTGAATGCAAATGGGTGAATCGGAATTCATCGAAAAACAAGACATTATTGCATTCGTTGGTCAACTGCCAGCACAATTGCTCCACAGACGTAGTTTTCTATGTCGTTGAATAATATGGATTCCTAAACAACAGATTTGCATATGAAGCATCCTACCTATTGTTCGTGCACTAGTTCGTCTGCTTTGAACAACATTAATCGAGGATGTGACTGGAGGGAACATATCACGTAGGTGATGTAGAGGAATAAATCTGTCAACAGCATATGACTTCTGGTCGTCCAGAAGGGTGTAGATTTCCTGTTGAACCACTCCCCTGAACCTGATGGTGGAGGAGGTACAACATTAAACGTCTACAGTAAATAACAATTGTGGGAGATGTAAAGATTCCCAAAGGCACATTCTCTCAAATCGTGGGAAAGCCATGGCTGTCTGTTAACTCTGAAGCAGGCTTCGGTTTTCTGATTAACCTTCTAAACATACAAAAGACAGAACACGTTTTTCAATATTATTCACGGGAAAATGGCACGTTTTAAAACAATTATGCGCCAAACGTTGCGACTGTGGCCAATGGTGATTTATTAACATTTGCATAAACACGTATATCTAATTTAGTCCGCACGACGCGTTTCTTGCATAACCATTATCAGGTGACGCTCAAGGTAAAAAAGATTGGAAGCCTCAATAATTTTATATTCTTTGAAAAAGATCGAAACAGGCTAGCCGAAATCGGTAAAGGTTGCCTATACCGGAGAGAGATGTCAGATAGACATATGAATGAATGACTTTATTTATTTTGAAAATAAATGCGTATTATTTCCTTTGTCCATTAGTATATATTGATTTACATGTACAATGAGATGATCTAACAATATAACATGTTGTCAAAGTTCACTCCCAAATCACTTCAATGTAACTGAGATTGACGTGATAGTATTAGGTAGTATCACAACACGTGTTGTTAAAGATAAATGTAACATAATACATGTTGTAACAGATAAACGTTTGACATACAATCTAAATAGACAAGATAACTTGTAATTTACCGATCCTAAACAATGTTATTTACTAAAACTAAGGTCAATCTCCTTCAGACATAGGTGACCATATCCGATTTCCGTTATCCTGCTTAGATCCTTTGGTTTACAAGCTCCCAAAGACTTTTTAAGTTTTTCTCTTTCTCTCATTTATTGGGCATCGTATTATCTGCTTTTCTACGATTTATGGCTTTGTGATAACATCGAACATTGAACTTCCACAAGATGTAGAAAGTGATATTTGATAAGGGTTAAATACTTTCAGATTTTGTAAAATGTTTTGTTTGGTACAAGTCACTATGTAAATAGATGTACATTGATAAAATGAACTCGATATCCTTACTATTGTAGACTGTAGGGTATCAATTGCTATAACGTGAGCATGGATATTACTCTCTTAATGGCGATACTAAATATATATACAATATACGTACATTGTCGGTAAATATAAAATTTATTTGTACGAGCTTTAGAAACAGGCAGAATAGCGAGCCTTTGGCGAGCTTTTCAGACCTGTTTCGCAGCGAGTACAAATGAATTTTATATTTAACGACAATGTACCTATTTTGTGTTTATCCTGCAATGTCAAAAAAGTCGGAAAACTTGTCAGATTTAAACAAAAAGGACAGAAACAAGCGTCATTCCTCGTCTTTCATAAATGTTGTCAAGGGTTTCTTCTTCGTGGTCCGCGTTACATTAGTACCAGTTTCATACTTGTCTGCGCCCTCCGCTGTACATAGCTACAGGGTACCAGGAAAGTTTATTCGTAGGCTGAAAAGTTTATTCGTATAGTACGAAAAGTTTATTCGTCTAGTACGAATAAAGCAAAAATTTATTCGTATAGCATATTTGTACAACAAATGTACTGATTGCAGGATAAATTATAATTCTAAAACACAGATTGAAAACTTCTAGCGATCAGCTATATTAAGGACGAAAACAAGTTCAATGATATATGAAAAGCTATATAGAAATGAAAGAAATGATGGACCAACCGGGTCAACAACTTTTGATTGCCAATGAAAAGTATGGATAGTTGGAAATATACAAAAGATCTTGGCATTCACAAATACATTACTCACTATGGTCCACGGTCACACTTTCTGTATTATAGCCTTACCCCCCCCCCCCCCCCCCCCCCCCCCCCCCCCCCCATCGAGACGTTTCCCCTAATCGCCATACAGGGACGTACTAAGGAGCTGAGACGTTTCTCCTAATCGCCATAACAGGGACACACTGAGGAGCTCATTATGTTTGGAAACCTGCACCAGGACTCAGACAAAACATAGAAGTTTGAAGAATGAATACATTATCTATTTCTAACATTATTATATTAATGTATCTATTCAGAAACTTGTTGTCAATGTAAATGAATATTTATAATTTAATGTTTAAAGAAAGCCATATATGATATATCATTGTCAAACTAATGTTTATCTCCCTCGGAGGCATTTATAGACAATTGTAAAACGAACTAGGACAAAGAGACTAACAATGGTCTACAAAGTACAGTAAAACCTGTCTAAACCGAACCCCTTTGGGACTGAAGAATTTGCTCAGTTTAGACAGGTGTTTGTTTTAGACAGGTTCAAATTACATAGATAATAAGTAGATGGAACTGTAAAGTCTGTCTGAATTAGACAGGGTTTCGGTTTACTCAGGGTTCGGTTTAGACAGATTTCACTGTACTACATAGTAAACTAAAGACTGAGCTACATGAACCACACTCAAGAAGGGAAAGTAGTTCCTGTTGCTATAGTGACACCCGTCGTGTTACTCTTGTTAAAATACCAGTGATAAGTCATGAATGAGAAAAGGACAGGATTGTGATTACTACAAAAGGAACATATATGTGGTCATATTTCATTACGGTCAACCAAGTAATGGTGTTGATCGTAAAACTCAACAACCACTAGGACACCTTGCAGGTTAGCAGCAACCTTCTCTAAAGGAAATCATGATAGGAACAAAAAACTATGGAACATCGAATTATCGGGTGCCACTACTGGAGCAGGAACTGCTACCCTTCCGGAGCACCCGAGTTCAGCCTGGGTTTATTGTGGAGTTCGTATTACTCGATCTTTAGGTTTATATGTATGGTTTGTAGATCGCTGTTTGTCTTTGTGACCTTTTTCTTTTGACCATTGTGTTGTCTGTCTTTTTCTTTTGACCATTGTGTTGTCTGTCTTTTTCTTTTGTCCATTGTGTTGTCTGTCGTTTGCTTTTGACCATTGTGTTGTTTGTCTTTTTCTTTTGACCATTGTGTTGTCTGTCTTTTTCTTTTGACCATTGTGTTGTCTGTCTTCGATATACGGATTCTGATTACCCCTTTGGTATCTTCAAACTCTTCTTCCTATGAGATGCATGCTACAAACTTATTAATCTGTGCTTACTGAAAAAATATAAAATGCAATGAAATATGTAACCAGTATCTAAATATAAATACTCTTTTTTTTATATTTCTTGAAATCTAGGCTGGTTCACCAAAGCTTCGTATACTTCATGTAACAGATATTCATCTCGACTCTAAGTATGTAGTTGGAGCTAACGCTGTGTGTGGTGAACCATTATGTTGTAGAGTTGGTGATGGCATTGCACGTAAGTTATTTCAGGGGTCATGGGTATATTTGTCGCGCACCTGTTCACACTACTAGTTTCTTTGTCATTCGATTAACGGCTTCTGATATCTCTGTTACGTATGAATTAAAGAATTATTTACAAACATAATAAGTATGATTAATTCTGAATACAAAATGCTGTACATTTTCAAAATTGGATAATAACTGATTTCCTAAAAGTTTATAATAAGTTTTATTTTGTATGTGCCCTCTATCTTATCCCACTGTAAATGGTCTAAGAAGTCTTTAAACGTACTGTAGACGTATATTGCCAATGGTTATAATTGTTATGTATTGCTGATTCAGAATGTAATATCATCTTATGCAATACTGATAAAACACATTTATCATTGGTCAATTTGATGTTTCATAAGGATATACTTGGGTTAGGGTTAGGGTTAGGGTTATCATGTTTAACACCACTTTCAACAATATTTCACTTATATCGCGGCGGTCAGTTTTATTGGTGGAGGAAACCGGAGTATCCGGAGAAAACCACCGACCTGTCGCAAGTCACTGACAACCTTTATCACATAATGTTGTATCGACTGAGCGGGATTCGAACTCACAACGTTAGTGGTGATAGGAACTGATTGCATATGTAGTAATAAATCCAACTACCATACGATCACGACCACCTCCATATACTTGGACATAAAGTATCATTTTCAATTGATCCACTGAATGATAAATAATGGTATATCAAAAAATAAACTATTGTGGCATGATCATGGCTATGAATTTTGTTATGAATCTTCATGATTTGTTTCAGCAAGTGGTTCCCCAGCAGCAGGAAAATATGGTTCCCGTCATGACTGCGACCTCCCCTATATAACGTTACAAAGTTTATTTGAACGCCTACGTTCAATACAAGATCAGGTGAGATTAATACTGAAACTACACAGTAGTCCATGTTCATTTGTTCTATTTTCTCAAGACCTTTAAGTTTGAAAAAAAACGTAGATATCAAACTTAGTGTACACAACGCGTTTCTGTAATAAACTTCATCAGGTACTCTCAAAACCGAAAGATCGGAAAGCCAAATAAAGTTTTTGGGGCAATAAAACCAAAGGATTTAAACAGGATAGCCAACATTGGCTAAGATCACCTATGGCTGAGGGAGGAGAACCTTAGTTTTATTAATAAAAATAGTGTATGCGTTATTACTATTAAGGTGTTAGTTCGCTATTTGTGTCATGGACATTTATAATTGTTGTTATGATCATAAGAGGATTTGCAGTTGCCATTTTATTGTAAAATTGATTACTGCACAATGGAGCTATGCTAAAAATGTAATAATAGACGGAATACATCTTGAGGAAAATAACCTTTGGAAGACAACAAGAAAAATGTAAAAATAGACGAAATACATCTAGAGGAAAATAAACTTTGGAAGACAACAAGAAAAATGTAAAAATAGACGAAATACATCTAGAGGAAAATAAACTTTGGAAGACAACAAGAAAAATGTAAAAATAGACGAAATACATCTAGAGGAAAATAAACTTTGGAAGACAACAAGAAAAATACAGATGTAAAATATGTTATAAGAAAAGTTTGAAGATACCAAAGGAGTAATTATTTTACGTAAATCGAAGAAGTACAAACAATACAACCTAACCATAAAACTCCACATGTATTTTACATGTCTATTATGAAAAGAAAGTTTAAACCAAGATGGTCATCAATTCTACCAATATCAACAAAACGAACATTCACCTCTCATCTTAGCTTAATTGAAAAAAGAAAAAGAAAAAAGAGAGCGACATATGACGTTAGAAATCCAGGTCCTCGCTTGAGACAGGGTCAACAATGTGATGGGTTAAACTAGTTAACTAACAGGTTTTCAATTCTTTGGAATCAAATATAATTATTGTTGTTTGCAGTTTGATTATGTAGTATTTACGGGTGACTTACCAGCACATAATGTTTGGAACCAGTCGAGATCTGATATATTAGGGGCAATGGAGACTGTTACGCAGCTGTTTCTAACTTATCTACCTAATAAAAAGGTCTACAACACACTGGGAAACCATGAAAGTGCACCAGTAAACAGGTACTGTAAGAATGGAGTAAAAGTCCACAATCCATTAAACTGAGGTATCGGTCTTTGCACTGCCTCTTATAATAAGCTGAATTAGGGAGTTTTCATTCACTGAATTATTGGTCTTTACACTAACACTGAACTCCTCCCTCGCACTTAGCCAATTTTGGCTATTCTGGTGAGGCCCTTTAATATTCTTGCCCTCAAATATTCTAAAATTATTTGGCTTTCAAATATTGTGGCTTTGCGCGTACCTGATGAAGGATGTTCCAGAAACGCGTCATGCGCACTAAATTTGATATCTACGTTTTGTTTAATAATAAGGTTAATTAGGGAGTTTTAGGACCGTTAACTCTTCATATGAAATTGGAAAGGTAAGTCATTTCCATAGACTAGTTTACAACCGACATATGATTCTCGAAATTAGCTAGAGGAGTTTGAAGATACCAATGGTTAATGCACCTGTTCAGTTACCATCATATAGTATCACAAGTAACTTTGAGATCCAGTGGGACAGATATATTGTATGCTTGTCAACTACTTAGATGTTTGCATAATATACTTTATTTCCTGTGACTGTATAATGAATTCTTCATTATCCTATATAGTATATTAAAAATTGCTGAGTTAGATTGCTGTCAAATTATGATATTAAGTATATATTTACCATCTACACACGCTTAGACACATGTCTTATGTCTATCTCTAGATTTTCCTTACGAGACAAGGTAACACTTCGACTATTGAAGCTACGTTTTATATGGAGCGGATGTGGTCGAGTGGTCTAGGGCGCTGGACATAAGGCTAAGCCATTGGTGCTGCAACGTATCACTGGTGTGAGTTCAAATTCCTTCGAGGGAAGAACAAAAATTTGACAACTCAAAAATCTAATTCTAACACTGTTTGGTTTAATTTTCAGACGTATATATATATAGCTAAGACTTATGATACGGTTAATATGGATACCTATATTTCTGCTCTGTTTCTTTTCATTTACATATTTGTAGATAGTATAGCATATGATTAAATATTACTCCTCTAGGACACAAACCCAATATTTGTTCTAATGTTGGGTATTTGAAAATATTTCAATAGAATGTGAAGTGTAACGTGATGTTTTGCTGGATGAACATAAACCTTTACGTCAACCATTTCAGTTTTCCTCCGAATTACATACAAGGTAAAGACGCAGAAAACTGGTTGTATAATGCTTCGGCAAAAGCTTGGGGACACTGGCTACCAGCTGATACAATGAAAGACATACAAAGGTAAAGACGAAAATTGTGAGATTATGCACATTCATTGACGGTTTTTGCACTATAAATCGGCATTGCAAATATGTATTTTACGAAGGGTTTCATGCATAACACAGGAGAAAATTATCCTTTCTGATCCCGTCATCTCGCTCCTAGATTTGGCTTAAGATGAGCATATATGTTGTCCTTGCATATGTTCAAAGTATAATGCAACATATTGTGATGTACTTTATAACGTAAAACTATTAATTGATTGATCGATTTATTGTCTAACGTCGAGCAGTATTTCAGCTATGTTCATAACGACAACAAATCTACTTACAATGTATCATGTAAAAAGGTGACAAATTTAGATTGCTATAGGAAAAAGAGGATATAATGGATAGGGGCGGAAAAGATTGCCTTACAATGGTAACCCAACTGCCATTACCAAGCCATTGTTGTTCATCAGGAGCCGCTGCAAGTCAAACATGAGGCACTCGCTTACGAACCATCATAGGGATAAATTGTGCATTTGATTTGTCCTATAGAACTAGCAGACACCCCTTTAGTGGGAATTGAACACTGCTGTGGATGCATTAGACCCCATTTCTGTACCTCAGGGTTCCATGGATCTCTCTGTAAAATGACATCCGTGTCGTCCATGCTATATGTTTTTTTCTTATTTCAATTCAATTGGTTCTAAGAACACTATAATGTAAATCTGGTCATAGAGGTTGCTTCCAAAGGCATTCCAAAATATTTGGCTTCCCACTTTTGCGTACGTGATGAAGATTATTTTAGAACGTGTTGTACGCACTAAATTCGATATCTATATTTTTTATATTGTACAGTAAAATGAAACTTTCGGAAAAGTGAAAATATTCTAAAAAAAAAATCGTAGAAAGAGGCAAAATGATACCCCTAAAACAATTGCATGACCGCTCATTTTCCTGGCTTGGTACAGGTACTTCAATAAAACGCAACAGGTAGGTTATACTAGCTTTACGGGCCCAAAACCAGCGCATTTAGTGAAATGATGCAGTCATGCAAGTGATTTCCACATGCGAGTCAAATGTCAACCCATACATATAATTGGGTGAACACTGTTATGATTTATGATAAATTATGATCTACATAATTTACAATCTGATTATAATATTATAATTTATCTAGTTTTAAGTTCCAATACAACTATTCAACTTCATTACAGGGGAGGTTACATACTGTGCTGATACAAGATGGTTTCAGATTAGTATCACTTAACATGAACTTCTGTAATAATCAACTATTCAACTTCATTACAGGGGAGGCTACTATACTGTGCTGATACAAGATGGTTTCAGATTAGTATCACTTAACATGAACTTCTGTAATAATCAACTATTCAACTTCTTTACAGGGGAGGTTACTATACTGTGCTGATACAAGATGGTTTCAGATTAGTATCACTTAACATGAACTTCTGTAATAATCAACTATTCAACTTCATTACAGGGGAGGCTACTATACTGTGCTGATACAAGATGGTTTCAGATTAGTATCACTTAACATGAACTTCTGTAATAATCAACTGTTAAACTTCTTTACAGGGGAGGTAACTATACTGTGCTGATACAAGATGGTTTCAGATTAGTATCACTTAACATGAACTTCTGTAATAATCAACTATTCAACTTCTTTACAGGGGAGGTTACTATACTGTGCTGATACACGATGGTTTCAGATTAGTATCACTTAACATGAACTTCTGTAATAATCAAAACTGGTAAGTTCTATTTTGTATCTGTGACTCGTAGACCTGGTTATGAGAGCAAATATTTTTAATATCTACATATTCATGATCGTTGACCTCTTCTTACAGATTATATATACTGGCGGACTTGAAGTAAAAAACACAACTTTCTTCATATATCAACCCTATTAATTAAATTAATATATTGACGCAAATGGGAATCTTGAGTTTTATGGATTGTGAAAAATTAAATTATAAGTTTATTTTGAAGTATTATTATTGATGATGTTGATGATCACAATTGATACAGTACCCTAAAGGATATAACTGTAACAGCTGCAAAATTACAAATTAATTAATTCAAGGCGAAAAACATTGTCGAGGGGAAAACACCATACATGCCCAAATAAACTGTGCAATTTCACTTAGGAAAAACCTATACATGTATATGTAAAATATAATTAAGAGAACAAACAGTTTGATGAATGTTATAATGTTAATTACATCTTAAAGGGGCATTATCTGCCAAATCGTAAATTTTGATTACCCGTAAAAACTATCAGATATGATTGATGCCTTAATAAAACGTGTTTCTGTAACTTATAAATGTTATGAAATGTACGCGCATCGGGGAAAAATCATGCAACTGCTCGTGTTTTGAGATCGATCAAGAGATGGACGCCATCTTATTAATTATCGACATTGTTTACGGAGTTTGTCGAATCGTCATTAAATCAGTACAACAATGCACTTATTTCATATTTTTTGTGAATCTGCTTTTAGTCGGTGTTAATTACGGACAAAGAACCATGCAAGTTTGCAGTTAATAAGCGACAAAATACAAATTATTCGTTTTTACCTGTCACTAGTAAGGTCAGTTGCATACGGAAAAAGCGAGGTCAAATTATTTGCTTACAAGGAAATGACTAATCGATGGTAATTTTCGTTCTCAAAAGGCGAAAAGTGGTTCGATAAGCTGTTTAATGTGAACTATTTATCTTTATTTCATCATTTTAAAGCTATTTACCAATTTCCAAAACATATAATTTTTTTGGTCAAAATCGTAGCTAATGCCCCTTTAAAGTAAATGGATTATGGCCACTATAGATAACAGTAAATATATATGTTTAAGTAAAACATGATAGCTTTATGTAACGCACAACACAAGAAACAAATTTATGAAATTTGGGCTTGTAGTTTAAACATTGCTTAAAATGATACGTACTGGTTTTTAAACTAAAAATGAAGCCTATTAAAAGTTAGAAAACGAAATCCATTATCAATTCTTATGAACCAACTAATTCACGTGCTAATGTCGTTTATGTGAAACAGTACATAACGAAGATTATCAGTTTGACACAGTAATTTACAATTTACATGAATTAACCCCTGTGATAATCTGTTTTGATAACTTGCTACAATACATCAACAACTGTTACATGTATCTACAATCTAATCTCGTTTTCACATACACAGATAAGTCGTTTCCTTAGATAAGTAAGAATATATTCATTTCATAGTACTTGTCAGGTTGATTTATCTCGGATAACTCGAAATGTGGGATATTGCGATGTAACATTATTGGTATTTTCTTGACTTGGAGCACCTGAGTATATCACAGTTTTTAGTATGGTTCGCGTTGCTCGATCTTTAGTTTTCTGTGTAGTGTTTTTAGGTCGTTGTTTGTCATTTTGTCCTTTTTCTTTTGCCAACTGTATTGTCTGTCTTTCGATTTATGGCTTCTAATTACCCCTTTGGTATCTTCAATCTTCTCTTTTTGACTTCCGGTTATCTAAGACAACGACTTGTCCGATTTCGACATAACAAGGAATCTTTCGATTTTGAGCGTACCTGATGAAAGTTATTCCAGAAATGTGTCGTGCGCACCAATTTTTTTTCACTGTAATTGCATTCAAATATTTTAATGCACTTGAAACTGAAAAAGAATCTATATTTATATTTTCTATTTCAACTACTTATAGGTGGTTATTGATAAACACAACCGACCCGATGGGACAGCTCAGTTGGCTGATAGATATACTACAAAATGCCGAGAACAAGAATGAAAAGGTAGATTTGAAAACTGAAAAAAAACATAGCTTTATTTGTATTAGGAAATATACTGATATAGTCTTACAATACAAAATCTCTTCTGTATCTATTCTGACATCATTATAATGTTTTCAAATGTGTGCACATTAAATATAACACGACTGTAGGGGTATGATTCAAACCTGAATTTAAAAATCTTCTGAAGAAAAACCTGAGAACAAGAATGAAAAGGTAGAATGTAAAATTGAAAAAAAACAAAACTTTATTTGTATGAGGAAATATCATGTCATAGACCTACAATGCAAAATCACTTCTGTATCTATTCTGACATCATTATAATGTTTTCAAACGTGTGGACATTAAATATAACACGACTGTAGGAGTATGATTCAAACCTGAATTTAAAAATCATCTGAAGAAAAACCTGAGAACATGAATGAAAAGGTAGAATGTAAAATTGAAAAAAAACCAACTTTATTTGTATGAGGAAATATAATGTCATAGACCTACAATACAAAATCTCTTCTGTATCTATTCTGACATCATTATAATGTTTTCAAAAGTGTGGACATTAAATATAACACGACTGTAGGGGTATGATTCAAACCTGAATTTAAAAATCCTCTGAAGAAAAATATGAGAACAAGAATGAAAAGGTAGAATGTAAAATTGAAAAAACCCAACTTTATTTGTATGAAAAAATATAATGTCATAGACCTACAATGCAAAATCTCTTCTGTATCTATTCTGAAATCAATATAATGTTTTCAAACGTATGAACATCAAATATGTCACGACTGTAGGAGTATGATTCTACTATGGAAGCAGCTTGCACGAATTGTCGTCCTTAATTCCATTCCCAATAATTTGATCTATGTTTACTTTCCTAGGGAGTGCTTCATCCATATAATAAAATGAAAAACAAAAATACCACACTGTCAGAACAGTTCTAAAACCTTATAGAAAAACAAAAATACCACACTGTCAGAACAGTTCTAAAACCTTATAGAAAATAAAAATACCACACTGTCAGAACAGTTCTAAAACCTTATAGAAAAACAAAAAAATACCACACTGTCAGAACAGTTCTAAAACCTTATAGAAAAACAAAAATACCACACTGTCAGAACAGTTCTAAAACCTTATAGAAAAACAAAAATACCACACTGTCAGAACAGTTCCAAAACCTTATAGAAAAACAAAAATACCACACTGTCAGAACAGTTCCAAAACCTTATAGAAAAACAAAAATACCCCACTGTCAGAACAGTTCCAAAACCTTATAGAAAAACAAAAATACCACACTGTCAGAACAGTTCTAAAACCTTATAGAAAAACAAAAATACCACACTGTCAGAACAGTTCCAAAACCTTATAGAAAAACAAAAATACCACACTGTCAGAACAGTTCCAAAACCTTATAGAAAAACAAAAATACCCCACTGTCAGAACAGTTCTAAAACCTTATAGAAAAACAAAAATACCACACTGTCAGAACAGTTCTAAAACCTTATAGAAAAACAAAAATACCACACTGTCAGAACAGTTCTAAAACCTTATAGAAAAACAAAAAAATACCACACTGTCAGAACAGTTCTAAAACCTTATAGAAAAACAAAAATACCACACTGTCAGAACAGTTCCAAAACCTTATAGAAAAACAAAAATACCACACTGTCAGAACAGTTCCAAAACCTTATAGAAAAACAAAAATACCACACTGTCAGAACAGTTCCAAAACCTTATAGAAAAACAAAAATACCCCACTGTCAGAACAGTTCCAAAACCTTTTAGAAAATCAAAAATACCACACTGTCAGAACAGTTCTAAAACCTTATAGAAAAACAAAAATACCACACTGTCAGAACAGTTCCAAAACCTTATAGAAAAACAAAAATACCACACTGTCAGAACAGTTCTAAAACCTTATAGAAAAACAAAAATACCACACTGTCAGAACAGTTCTAAAACCTTATAGAAAAACAAAAATACCACACTGTCAGAACAGTTCTAAAACCTTATAGAAAAACAAAAATACCACACTGTCAGAACAGTTCTAAAACCTTATAGAAAAACAAAAAAATACCACACTGTCAGAACAGTTCTAAAACCTTATAGAAAAACAAAAATACCACACTGTCAGAACAGTTCCAAAACCTTATAGAAAAACAAAAATACCACACTGTCAGAACAGTTCTAAAACCTTATAGAAAAACAAAAATACCACACTGTCAGAACAGTTCCAAAACCTTATAGAAAAACAAAAATACCCCACTGTCAGAACAGTTCTAAAACCTTATAGAAAAACAAAAATACCACACTGTCAGAACAGTTCCAAAACCTTATAGAAAAACAAAAATACCACACTGTCAGAACAGTTCCAAAACCTTATAGAAAAACAAAAATACCACACTGTCAGAACAGTTCTAAAACCTTATAGAAAAACAAAAATACCCCACTGTCAGAACAGTTCCAAAACCTTATAGAAAAACAAAAATACCACACTGTCAGAACAGTTCTAAAACCTTATAGAAAAACAAAAATACCCCACTGTCAGAACAGTTCCAAAACCTTATAGAAAAACAAAAATACCACACTGTCAGAACTGTTCCAAAACCTTATAGAAAAACAAAAATACCACACTGTCAGAACAGTTCTAAAACCTTATAGAAAAACAAAAATACCCCACTGTCAGAACAGTTCCAAAACCTTATAGAAAAACAAAAATACCACACTGTCAGAACAGTTCTAAAACCTTATAGAAAAACAAAAATACCTCACTGTCTGAACAGTTCCAAAACCTTATAGAAAAACAAAAATACCACACTGTCAGAACAATTCTAAAACCTTATAGAAAAACAAAAATACCACACTGTCAGAACAGTTCTAAAACCTTATAAAAAAACAAAAATACCCCACTGTCAGAACAGTTCCAAAACCTTATAGAAAAACAAAAATACCACACTGTCAGAACAGTTCTAAAACCTTATAGAAAAACAAAAATACCACACTGTCAGAACAGTTCTAAAACCTTATAGAAAAACAAAAATACCACACTGTCAAAACAGTTCTAAAACCTTATAGAAAAACAAAAAAATACCCCACTGTCAGAACAGTTCTAAAACCTTATAGAAAAACAAAAATACCACACTGTCAGAACAGTTCTAAAACCTTATAGAAAAACAAAAATACCACACTGTCAGAACAGTTCCAAAACCTTATAGAAAAACAAAAATACCACACTGTCAGAACAGTTCCAAAACCTTATAGAAAAACAAAAATACCCCACTGTCAGAACAGTTCTAAAACCTTATAGAAAAACAAAAATACCACACTGTCAGAACAGTTCCAAAACCTTATAGAAAAACAAAAATACCCCACTGTCAGAACAGTTCTAAAACCTTATAGAAAAACAAAAATACCACACTGTCAGAACAGTTCTAAAACCTTATAGAAAAACAAAAATACCACACTGTCAGAACAGTTCTAAAACCTTATAGAAAAACAAAAATACCCCACTGTCAGAACAGTTCTAAAACCTTATAGAAAAACAAAAATACCACACTGTCAGAACAGTTCTAAAACCTTATAGAAAAACAAAAATACCACACTGTCAGAACAGTTCTAAAACCTTATAGAAAAACAAAAATACCCCACTGTCAGAACAGTTCTAAAACCTTATAGAAAAACAAAAATACCACACTGTCAGAACAGTTCCAAAACCTTATAGAAAAACAAAAATACCACACTGTCAGAACAGTTCTAAAACCTTATAGAAAAACAAAAATACCACACTGTCAGAACAGTTCCAAAACCTTATAGAAAAACAAAAATACCACACTGTCAGAACAGTTCCAAAACCTTATAGAAAAACAAAAAAATACCCCACTGTCAGAACAGTTCTAAAACCTTATAGAAAAACAAAAATACCACACTGTCAGAACAGTTCTAAAACCTTATAGAAAAACAAAAATACCACACTGTCAGAACAGTTCTAAAACCTTATAGAAAAACAAAAATACCACACTGTCAGAACAGTTCTAAAACCTTATAGAAAAACAAAAATACCCCACTGTCAGAACAGTTCTAAAACCTTATAGAAAAACAAAAATACCACACTGTCAGAACAGTTCCAAAACCTTATAGAAAAACAAAAATACCACACTGTCAGAACAGTTCTAAAACCTTATAGAAAAACAAAAATACCACACTGTCAGAACAGTTCCAAAACCTTATAGAAAAACAAAAATACCACACTGTCAGAACAGTTCCAAAACCTTATAGAAAAACAAAAAAATACCCCACTGTCAGAACAGTTCTAAAACCTTATAGAAAAACAAAAATACCACACTGTCAGAACAGTTCTAAAACCTTATAGAAAAACAAAAATACCCCACTGTCAGAACAGTTCTAAAACCTTATAGAAAAACAAAAATACCACACTGTCAGAACAGTTCTAAAACCTTATAGAAAAACAAAAATACCCCACTGTCAGAACAGTTCTAAAACCTTATAGAAAAACAAAAATACCACACTGTCAGAACAGTTCCAAAACCTTATAGAAAAACAAAAATACCCCACTGTCAGAACAGTTCTAAAACCTTATAGAAAAACAAAAATACCCCACTGTCAGAACAGTTCTAAAACCTTATAGAAAAACAAAAATACCCCACTGTCAGAACAGTTCTAAAACCTTATAGAAAAACAAAAATACCCCACTGTCAGAACAGTTCTAAAACCTTATAGAAAAACAAAAATACCCCACTGTCAGAACAGTTCTAAAACCTTATAGAAAAACAAAAATACCCCACTGTCAGAACAGTTCTAAAACCTTATAGAAAAACAAAAATACCACACTGTCAGAACAGTTCTAAAACCTTATAGAAAAACAAAAATACCCCACTGTCAGAACAGTTCTAAAACCTTATAGAAAAACAAAAATACCACACTGTCAGAACAGTTCCAAAACCTTATAGAAAAACAAAAATACCACACTGTCAGAACAGTTCTAAAACCTTATAGAAAAACAAAAAAATACCCCACTGTCAGAACAGTTCTAAAACCTTATAGAAAAACAAAAAAATACCCCACTGTCAGAACAGTTCCAAAACCTTATAGAAAAACAAAAATACCCCACTGTCAGAACAGTTCTAAAACCTTATAGAAAAACAAAAATACCCCACTGTCAGAACAGTTCTAAAACCTTATAGAAAAACAAAAATACCCCACTGTCAGAACTGTTCTAAAACCTTATAGAAAAATCGTAGAAAGAGGACAAATTGATACCAATATCACTCAAATACATGATCACTCACCTACCTGGCTTGGTACAGGCACTTCAGTAAGCATTAGCGGTCTTTAACTAGTTTTATGGGCTCAAAGTCCCTTCTCAGTGAAATGATGTGTTCACATATATCACGAGTAGAAATAACAAATGAGAAACAACAAAATACAGGATAAAATATACTTAATACCAAGGGATGAATTTATCAATAATTTGTGAGATAATCTCCCCTTGTCATATATGATAGATTCAGACCAGCGTCCGGACTCACATCGACGTCCACTCCTCAAATCGGCATCCACTGTTGTCATTATCTCGAATCACGGTCCGATTTAAGGGTATTCTCAAATTAGTGTCCTTTCCAAATTCTCAGATATATTGCCGATTTATTGTTTAGGATTAGGGCATATGTCAGTGACGTCATTGGACGTCCATTTGTGAAAGTGAGAAACGGCCATAGATTTGAGAATTGGACGCTGATTTGAGAATTTGAAAAAAAGACTTAGATCTGAGGTACACATGTCTGTGACGTGGAAATCGGACATATATTTGTAGATTGGAAGTCGCTTAGAGATTGGACGTCGATCTGAATCTTATATTACAAATACAAACATATATGATAAATATCTTAGATTTAGCCTGTTATTAGTATATTAAGTTACCATTTTAATCATAGATAAGTGCCATTAACACAGACACTTACGAAAGAGAAAATCCTGGACAATATAAGTCTGTTTTGTGTTCTTTTGGAATTTCAACCAAACATGAAAAACTGGATCTTCTGTCACTATACCGGATTGCCAAATTACACAAATGTCCTTACAAACAGCGTTATTTTGCTGGGTCTTCCAAATGCTCCACGAAACCTCGCTAAATATTATCAACATTTATTCAATTAGCGGTCAATGGGTAGTGTGAATCGAACGTTGATTCTGAAAAATTCTAAAGATCTGTTAGAGTACATATGTACAATTAAGGTCCCTCTCCTCTTGCAATATCATTAAAATATTTGATTTCTCTAACCAGTACGAGACAGATTTTTATCAAAATCTCAATATACATATCGCATTCTCGCCATGGCATGACTGAAAAATTTCTCACCTGGCGTTAAACAATAACCAACAATTTGCAAACTCATTCTTAATAATCAATTTTATTTTTAGATTAGATTATATTGAATATATTTTATAGCTTAATATTTTAGCAATATGATTAGACACACATTATAACAACTTTACAAGGTCTCCTCTCCATATGATAAATAACAACAATAATACCTACGTCAGCAATAGTAGAATACAATATACAATATTATAAATTCTTGTCAAATGAAAATTTCACTAATAATTCTATATTTGATTTGAACTATTCCTTGTATTTCAGTAGATATATAACAATTATGAAAAATGAATAAGAGACAAAACAAAAAGCAAGAAATTATACAAGATAAGCATTTTTGGAAATATTTGTATGTGAAATGAAAGTAACGAGAAATTATTGAAATTAAAAAAAAAATGTGAGAGGGTGTTGTGATCATAAATGGGTAAAACGTTTGATTCGTTTGATGTACAGTGGTATATTCAATATATACTGAGTCTGTAATTAGTGTTACACCATAAATTATTATTTTTCACTATGTTCAGGTACACATCATAGGTCATATATTTCCTGGTGGCAGTAGTTGTCTTAAGGCATGGAGTTGGAATTATTATAAAATTGTTAACAGGTAAATATGCAAAGAACTACCATTACAGATTGTATTAGCACGGCTGGTAATCGGCACAAGCAGAACAGTTGGTTCTGCAAAGAAATTCGTGAGGATAACTTCCGGTTTTGGTGGAGGAGAGTTCACGAAGACGCTTCGCAAGGAATGTACATGTCAAAAATTGAAATTTTCTTTTTTACTGCTCTAATATTGCAAAATCAGAGAATGCTATGCTGTGGCGAATGCTTTCACGATTAGAAACATGTATAGTTTATTCTTGTATATGAAGTGTAACTCTCGCAAAATCAATCGTCCCACGAAAAACATGACGAAAATTGTGACACTCTTACATTTCTAACTTGTTCTTGACAAAGATGCAAGTTAAATTTTCATTATTTTTTCATCATGGGAGTCTACATGTAATCGGGGATAAATTCCGATTCGTCAGAAGTAAATTGAAGTCTAGATAAATCTACAAACTGTCAATTTTCTCGTTTTCCTGCTTGAGGAGATCGGTTCTGATAGAGCACATTGCGAATGCATGAGGAGATTTTCAAGTTTTGGTAATTGTTTTCTGTAAAATTGATAAATTGACACTTTTAAACACAAAACTGATAAATACTCTAATCAAAATAAACTATTCTCTGTCCACTTTCAGGAGATGCCAGGATTCATGGGAAAGAGGAAAAGGGGACTGACATTGACTCTTTACAAAAAACCATTTCGATATAGATTGCCTGTATCACCGCCAAGGAAACGAACAAAAACAAGTAGAAGTACACCAAATTTAAAATCCCCATCAATCAGGACACCAAGTTTATTAAGAAAAATCTCTTTCAATTTCAAAATATTTATATCCTTTCAAACGGGTTTCCACATCTATTCGGCGCAACCTTTTTACTAAAGATGACGGAAACTTCACCGCAGATCTACACAAGTTATAATATTACATGATTTCAGCACATACATAGGTCTAACGTAAATAAACATTCACTTAGTGCTACATTTTGTAGCTAGTCACGAATAAATTAAACACAAGATGTCAATTAAACTGTGGACATATCCTTAAAATCGGTAAAGCGCTTTACATCTTGTAACCACTACTAACAGAGATCTTTTTTATTTACAAGTGTGTACACATAACACACTACATAATAGAAAAACAAACCACAAATTAATATTATTCTCAACTGTATGATATCTAATTTAGAGAGTATCATTTGTATTAGAAATTATAAAGATATGATTATCATTCACATTAAGTTTAATTATTCTTGATTATAAAATTATCTTACAGTGCATTTTCAAATTTTTCCAATGTAAGAGAAGTTAATCTTGTGTATCCAATACACAATGGGAATTGTCACAAACAACAAATGATCAATTATGACAAGTTAAATCATGAGAAACCGCAGTTACAATTATGAATTGATTCCTTAAGGGAACGACCATTTAACTTGAAGGGGGGGGGGGGGGTTATGTTTTTTTTTTCTAAAAAAAATATTCTGATTCCCAATGTTGCTGAAAAAAATATTCTGATTTTGGTGGAGGAAAAAAAAAATAATCTGATTCAGAGTTTTTGTCATATAACCTAATGTTAAATTCTGGAAAAAAAATTCGCGCATTGCGCGACAAATAAAATAAATATTCTAACTCTTGTGTTGTCCGAAAAAAAAATTCTGAACGAAACAAAAAACCATAACCCCCCCCCCCCCCCTTTCAAGTTAAATGGTCGGTCCCTAAATGAAATGTTTCTTTCTAGGTGGACAGCCCATGAACAATGAAATATGACTTTTATACTTTTAAAAACCAGACGGGAAGAAGGGCATCAGTTCGTGAATTTATTACCAGACAGACATGCAAAATTTGTGATTATACAGTAGATTACATGTGTCGTACCAAAACTAGCAAATCTCCTCATGCATTCGCAATGTGCTCTATCAGAACCGATCTCCTCAAGCAGGAAAACGAGAAAATTGACAGTTTGTAGATTTATCTAGACTTCAATTTACTTCTGACGAATCGGAATTTATCCCCGATCACATTTAGACTCCCATGATGAAAAAATATTGAAAATTTAACTTGCATCTTTGTTAAGAACAACTTAGAAATGCACGAGTGTAACAATTTTCGTCATGTTTTTCGTGGGACGATTGATTTTGCGAGAGTTACACTTCATATACAAGAATAAACTATACATGTTTCTAATCGTGAAAGCATTCGCCACAGCATAGCATTCTCTGATTTTGCAATATTCGAGCAGTAAAAAAGAAAATTTCAATTTTTGACATGTACATACCTTGCGAAGCGTCTTCGTGAACTCTCCTCCACCAAAACCGGAAGTTATCCTCACGAATTTCTTTGCAGAACCAACTGTTCTGCTTGTGCCGATTACCAGCCGTGATTAGTAGTCAATAAAAATACCACCTTCATTAAAAATTTAGACATAGGGATAATTTTTACACGGTATGATGATACAATCTTTCGGTAGTAACACTATTGGAGAGGTGATGAAAAAAATGTAACACAATTCATCATTTCACAACCTAGTACAGTTGTTAAAAACTGTAAACAATCAAGCACTGTTTTAAGGCATAGCGTTCATTTTCGACATGATTGAATATATCAAGGGGGTAATCAGAAGACGTCAATCGACGGGTAGAAAATACAGGAAAAATCACAGGCACTTGTTTCATTCAAAAAATATATGCCCCCTCCTCTTCCTTACTTCAAGGTAAATATCTGCCCTTTACCCCTTCCCCACTTCGCCTCAATATTTTTCGCTTATTTGTGATCCTTTCGCTGACCCAATTATATCGTTACACTCCCGAGATATTTCTCTTTTCGACTGCCACATTTAAATATACCTACTCAGACGAATTGGACCAGAATATCCAGCGAAAGTGGCTTGGTGAAAATTTAAGTCATTGAAACGGATACAACCACTTCCGGTTTGCGCTGGATTTTTCATATGCATTCGGAATTCTCTAGACCGGCCATGTGTAACAATGCCATCATGATAATCTCCTCTCAAATGTAAAGTAAGCCTTTAAAATACAGATAATTGTTCCAATGCAGATTATAAAAATATGTTCAACTCCAAATTACTGACATTTGATTTTTAAAACACCCTTTTTTTTAGTTTCTAAATCAATTTAGAACGGACCGGAAGTGACTGTATCCGTTTCAGTGACTGAAAAATAGAAAATGCGACGTTCGCTGAATATTCTTGTTCAATTCGTCTGAGGGGGACCGGTAGGTATATTTAAATGTGGCAGTCGAAAAGAGAAATATCTCGGGAGTGTAACGATATAATTGGGTCAGCGAAAGGATCACAAATAAGCGAAAAATATTGAGGCGAAGTGGGGAAGGGGTAAAGGGCAGACGTCTACCTTGAAGTAAGGAAGAGGAGGGGGCATATATTTTCTTAATGAAACAAGTGCCTGTGGGAAAAATACAAAACAATGGTCAACAAAAAACTACATAGAAAACTAAAGATTGAGCTAAAAATGGTGGTTGACAGGGTAAACCGGTTCATGTTTCACTAGTGCTACATTAAATACAAATCCGTTTATATGTCATGAATGAGGAAAGGACCGGATTGTGATTACGACAAATTAAACGGAGCACATCCGTGGTAATGTGAGACACAGTTGTTCCATAACGGTTAATCTGGACAAGAAGGCTACCATATAACTTTCGAATTGTAGATTATTTTAATATGTAATATGGAGATACATAGTTTGTTTCTGTTATGATGAATTCGCAACAGCAAACAAAAACAAAAGAAAACTTTAACAGAAAACAAGTGCAACAGGCCACGAAATATTTATGGGTTTTTTCTAAACAAATATTCTGATTCCCAATGTTTCTGAAAAAAATATTCTGTTCTTGGTGGAGGAAAAATAAAATAATCTGATTCAGAGTTTTTCTCATATAACTTAATGTTAAATACTGGAAAAAAAAAAAATTTCTAACTCTTGTGAACGAAACAAAAATTCATACACCCCCCCCCCCCCCCCCCCCCCCCCCTTCAAGTTAAATGGTCGGTCCCTTACCAAGAGTTAACTGTGATATGAAAAAATATTGTTGATTTTTGTGTGCAACTATTGGACGTTATATTGATGCCACTGACTTCTCCTCGATAATATCGTGATATTTATGATTGAAATAGACTTCTCATCGCATCTTGCATCATGTGATATTACTCTGTTAAATCAGGCCAAAAAAATCAACAATAACATAATATGAGACAAAGAAAATATATGATAATACATGTGTAGATAGCTAGGACACGATAATCTAGCCAATATATTAATACATGTAACGGTGATGTGATGGCGATAAAACCTTAAGTCAGCTGATTCCCTGTCTATCAGCAACTGATATCTACAACATTTCTATCGTTGGAATTTATTTTAGTAAATAAATGAGAAACACAAAAGTACCACACTAACAGAACAGATTGGCAACATCGATGAAACTAACATACATCTACAAGACTGCTCACTCCCCTTGATTAGTGCCGGTACTTCAGTTAAAAGTGGTAGCATTAAGCTAATCCTAAGACACTATGTCAAATGTAGTTGTGAATATTTAACTTTCAAAATTGCTTACTTTAACTCTATTCTTGTAGATACGAGAATACTATATCAGCACAATTCTTTGGGCATGCTCACAGCGATTTCTATAACATGTTTTATGATGACGTAGCATTCAAGCGACCAACCAGTGTTCTGTATATTCCTGGAAGTGTTACAACGTATTCTAATTTGAATCCTGGATACAGAATATATGACGTTGATGGTTTCTACAATGGAAGCTCATGGGTAACTATTTTAATATAAGCATATAAAACTTTGAAATCCGCATTAAATCTGAGTGAGTTAGTGAATAGGTTTTAACGTCAACTAAAGAATTATTCACTTATATCATGGCGAGAACAAGCTACATTCGATGAAATAAGATGATGATGATAACTATGTACACTATGTACTAACCCAGCAAACGTATTAGGATTCCGAACCGAAAAGTCTTTGTTCTTACTGTTTAAAGCTGTGTGTTTAGAGGAGACAAGTCTTTGTTCTTACTCTTTAAAGCTGTGTGTTTAGAGGAGACAAATCTTTGTTCTTACTCTTTAAAGCTGTGTGTTTAGAGGAGACAAGTCTTTGTTCTTACTGTTTAAAGCTGTGTGTTTAGAGGAGACAAGTCTTTGTTCTTACTCTTTAAAGTTGTGTGTTTAGAGGAGACAAGTCTTTGTTCTTACTGTTTAAACCTGTGTGTTTAGAGGAGACAAGTCTTTGTTCTTACTCTTTAAAGCTGTGTGTTTAGAGGAGACAAGTCTTTGTTCTTACTGTTTAAAGCTATGTGTTTAGAAGAGACAAGTCTTTGTTCTTACTCTTTAAAGCTGTGTGTTTAGAGGAGACAAATCTTTGTTCTTAATGTTTAAAGCTGTGTGTTTAGAGGAGACAAGTCTTTGTTCTTATTGTTTAAACCTGTGTGTTTAGAGGAGACACGTCTTTGTTCTTACTCTTTAAAGCTGTGTGTTTAGAGGAGACAAGTCTTTGCTCATACTGTTTAAAGCTGTGTGTTTAGAGGAGACAAGTCTTTGTTCTTACTCTTTAAAGCTGTGTGTTTAGAGGAGACAAGTCTTTGTTCTTACTCTTTAAAGCTGTGTGTTTAGAGGAGACAAGTCTTTGTTCTTACTCTTTAAAGCTGTGTGTTTAGAGGAGACAAATCCTTGTTCTTACTCTTTAAAGCTGTGTGTTTAGAGGAGACACGTCTTTGTTCTTACTCTTTAAAGCTGTGTGTTTAGAGGAGACAAATCCTTGTTCTTACTCTTTAAAGCTGTGTGTTTAGAGGAGACAAATCCTTGTTCTTACTCTTTAAAGCTATGTGTTTAGAGGATATAAGTCTTTGTTCTTACTGTTTAACGCTGTGTGTTTAGAGGAGACAAGTCTTTGTTCTTACTGTTTAAAGTTGTGTGTTTAGAGGAGACAAGTCTTTGTTCTTACTCTTTAAAGCTGTGTGTTTAAAGGAGACACGTCTTTGTTCTTACTGTTTAAAGCTATGTGTTTAGAGGAGACAAGTCTTTGTTCTTACTCTTTAAAGCTGTGTGTTTAAAGGAGACACGTCTTTGTTCTTACTGTTTAAAGCTGTGTGTTTAGAGGAGACAAGTCTTTGTTCTTACTCTTTAAAGCTGTGTGTTTAGAGGAGATAAGTCTTTGTTCTTACTGTTTAAAGCTGTGTGTTTAGAGGAGACAAGTCTTTGTTCTTACTCTTTAAAGCTGTGTGTTTAAAGGAGACACGTCTTTGTTCTTACTGGTTAAAGCTATGTGTTTAGAGGAGATAAGTCTTTGTTCTTACTGTTTAAAGCTGTGTGTTTAGAGGAGACAAGTCTTTGTTCTTACTCTTTAAACCTGTGTGTTTAGAGGAGACACGTCTTTGTTCTTACTCTTTAAAGCTGTGTGTTTAGAGGAGACAAGTCTTTGTTCTTAAGCTGTGTGTTTAGAGGAGATAAGTCTTTGTTCTTACTGTTTATCGCTGTGTGCTTAGAGGAGACAAGTCTTTGTTCTTACTCTTTAAAGCTGTGTGTTTAGAGGAGACAGATCTTTGTTCTTACTGTTTAAACCTGTGTGTTTAGAGAAGACAAGTCTTTGTTCTTACTCTTTAAAGCTGTGTGTTTAGAGGAGACAAGTCTTTATTCTTACTCTTTAAAGCTGTGTGTTTAGAGGAGACAAGTCTTTGTTCTTACTGTTTAAACCTGTGTGTTTAGAGAAGACAAGACTTTGTTCTTACTGTTTAAAGCTGTGTGTTTAGAGAAGACAGGTCTTTGTTCTTACTGTTTAAAGCTGTGTGTTTAGAGGAGACAAGTCTTTGTTCTTACTGTTTGAACCTGTGTGTTTAGAGAAGACAAGTCTTTGTTCTTACTCTTTAAAGCTGTGTGTTTAGAG
Source organism: Bathymodiolus brooksi (assembly GCA_963680875.1). Lineage (NCBI taxonomy): Eukaryota > Metazoa > Mollusca > Bivalvia > Mytilida > Modiolidae > Bathymodiolus > Bathymodiolus brooksi. The sequence goes on along the minus strand of OY804580.1, from coordinate 47,787,734 downwards.
AAGACAGGTCTTTGTTCTTACTGTTTAAAGCTGTGTGTTTAGAGGAGACAAGTCTTTGTTCTTACTGTTTAAAGCTGTGTGTTTAGAGAAGACAAGACTTTGTTCTTACTGTTTAAAGCTGTGTGTTTAGAGGAGACAAGTCTTTGTTCTTACTGTTTAAAGTTGTGTGTTTAGAGGAGACAAGTCTTTGCTCTTACTCTTTAAAGCTGTGTGTTTAGAGGAGACAAGTCTTTGTTCTTACTGTTTAAAGCTGTGTGTTTAGAGGAGACAAGTCTTTGTTCTTACTCTTTAAAGCTGTGTGTTTAGAGCAGACAAGTCTTTGTTCTTACTCTTTAAACCTGTGTGTTTAGAGGAGACAAATCCTTGTTCTTACTCTTTAAAGCTGTGTGTTTAGAGTAGACAAGTCTTTGTTCTTACTCTTTAAAGCTGTGTGTTTAGAGGAGACAAGTATTTGTTCTTACTCTTTAAAGCTGTGTGTTTAGAGGAGACACGTCTTTGTTCTTGCTCTTTAAAGCTGTGTGTTTAGAGGAGACAAGTCTTTGCTCTTACTCTTTAAAGCTGTGTGTTTAGAGGAGACAAGTCTTTGTTCTTACTCTTTAAAGCTGTGTGTTTAGAGGAGACACGTCTTTGTTCTTACTGTTTAAACCTGTGTGTTTAGAGGAGACAAGTCTTTGTTCTTACTCTTTAAAGCTGTGTGTTTAGAGGAGACAAGTCTTTGTTCTTACTGTTTAAAGTTGTGGGTTTAGAGGAGACAAGTCTTTGTTCTTACTGTTTAAAGCTGTGTGTTTAGAGGAGACACGTCTTTGTTCTTACTGTTTAAAGCTATGTGTTTAGAGGAGACAAGTCTTTGTTCTTACTCTTTAAAGCTGTGTGTTTAAAGGAGACACGTCTTTGTTCTTACTGTTTAAAGCTGTGTGTTTAGAGGAGACAAGTCTTTGTTCTTACTCTTTAAAGCTGTGTGTTTAAAGGAGACACGTCTTTGTTCTTACTGGTTAAAGCTATGTGTTTAGAGGAGATAAGTCTTTGTTCTTACTGTTTAAAGCTGTGTGTTTAGAGGAGACAAGTCTTTGTTCTTACTCTTTAAACCTGTGTGTTTAGAGGAGACACGTCTTTGTTCTTACTCTTTAAAGCTGTGTGTTTAGAGGAGACAAGTCTTTGTTCTTACTCTTTAAAGCTGTGTGTTTAGAGGAGACAAGTCTTTGTTCTTACTCTTTAAAGCTGTGTGTTTAGAGGAGACAAGTCTTTGTTCTTACTGTTTAAAGCTGTGTGTTTAAAGGAGACACGTCTTTGTTCTTACTGTTTAAAGCTGTGTGTTTAGAGGAGATAAGTCTTTGTTCTTACTCTTTAAAGCTGTGTGTTTAGAGGAGACAGGTCTTTGTTCTTACTGTTTGAACCTGTGTGTTTAGAGAAGACAAGTCTTTGTTCTTACTCTTTAAAGCTGTGTGTTTAGAGGAGACAAGTCTTTGTTCTTACTCTTTAAAGCTGTGTGTTTAGAGGAGATAAGTCTTTGTTCTTACTGTTTAAAGCTGTGTGTTTAGAGGAGACAAGTCTTTGTTCTTACTCTTTAAAGCTGTGTGTTTAAAGGAGACACGTCTTTGTTCTTACTGGTTAAAGCTATGTGTTTATTAGAGGAGACAAGTCTTTGTTCTTACTGTTTAAACCTGTGTGTTTAGAGGAGACAAGTCTTTGTTCTTACTGTTTAAACCTGTGTGTTTAGAGGAGACAAGTCTTTGTTCTTACTGTTTAAAGCTGTGTGTTTAGAGGAGACAAGTCTTTGTTCTTACTGTTTAAAGCTGTGTGTTTAGAGAAGACAAGACTTTGTTCTTACTGTTTAAAGCTCTGTGTTTAGAGGAGACAAGTCTTTGTTCTTACTGTTTAAAGTTGTGTGTTTAGAGGAGACAAGTCTTTGCTCTTACTCTTTAAAGCTGTGTGTTTAGAGGAGACAAGTCTTTGTTCTTACTGTTTAAAGCTGTGTGTTTAGAGGAGACAAGTCTTTGTTCTTACTCTTTAAAGCTGTGTGTTTAGAGCAGACAAGTCTTTGTTCTTACTCTTTAAACCTGTGTGTTTAGAGGAGACAAATCCTTGTTCTTACTCTTTAAAGCTGTGTGTTTAGAGTAGACAAGTCTTTGTTCTTACTCTTTAAAGCTGTGTGTTTAGAGGAGACAAGTCTTTGTTCTTACTCTTTAAAGCTGTGTGTTTAGAGGAGACACGTCTTTGTTCTTGCTCTTTAAAGCTGTGTGTTTAGAGGAGACAAGTCTTTGCTCTTACTCTTTAAAGCTGTGTGTTTAGAGGAGACAAGTCTTTGTTCTTACTCTTTAAAGCTGTGTGTTTAGAGGAGACACGTCTTTGTTCTTACTGTTTAAACCTGTGTGTTTAGAGGAGACAAGTCTTTGTTCTTACTGTTTAAAGCTGTGTGTTTAGAGGAGACAAGTCTTTGTTCTTACTGTTTAAAGCTGTGTGTTTAGAGGAGACAAGTCTTTGTTCTTACTGTTTAAAGCTGTGTGTTTAGAGGAGACAAGTCTTTGTTCTTATTGTTTAAAGCTGTGTGTTTAGAGGAGACAGGTCTTTGTTCTTACTGTTTAAAACTGTGTGTTTAGAGGAGACAAGTCTTTGTTCTTACTCTTTAAAGTTGTGTGTTTAGAGGAGACATGTCTTTGTTCTTGCTCTTTAAAACTGTGTGTTTAGAGGAGACAAGTCTTTGTTCTTACTCTTTAAAGCTGTGTGTTTAGAGGAGACAAGTCTTTGTTCTTGCTCTTTAAAACTGTGTGTTTAGAGGAGACAAGTCTTTGTTCTTACTCTTTAAAGCGGTGTGTTTAGAGGAGACAAATCCTTGTTCTTACTCTATAAAGCTGTGTGTTTAGAGGAGACACGTCTTTGTTCTTACTCTTTAAAGCTGTGTGTTTAGAGGAGACAAATCCTTGTTCTTACTCTTTAAAGCTGTGTGTTTAGAGGAGACAAATCCTTGTTCTTACTCTTTAAAGCTATGTGTTTAGAGGAGATAAGTCTTTGTTCTTACTGTTTAAAGCTGTGTGTTTAGAGGAGACAAGTCTTTGTTCTTACTGTTTAAAGTTGTGTGTTTAGAGGAGACACGTCTTTGTTCTTACTGTTTAAAGCTATGTGTTTAGAGGAGACAAGTCTTTGTTCTTACTCTTTAAAGCTGTGTGTTTAAAGGAGACACATCTTTGTTCTTACTGTTTAAAGCTGTGTGTTTAGAGGAGACAAGTCTTTGTTCTTACTCTTTAAAGCTGTGTGTTTAGAGGAGACAAATCCTTGTTCTTACTCTTTAAAGCTGTGTGTTTAGAGGAGACAAGTCTTTGTTCTTACTCTTTAAAGCTGTGTGTTTAGAGGAGACAAATCCCTGTTCTTACTCTTTAAAGCTGTGTGTTTAGAGGAGACAAATCCTTGTTCTTACTCTTTAAAGCTATGTGTTTAGAGGAGACAAGTCTTTGTTCTTACTGTTTAAAGTTGTGGGTTTAGAGGAGACAAGTCTTTGTTCTTACTGTTTAAAGCTGTGTGTTTAGAGGAGACACGTCTTTGTTCTTACTGTTTAAAGCTATGTGTTTAGAGGAGACAAGTCTTTGTTCTTACTCTTTAAAGCTGTGTGTTTAAAGGAGACACGTCTTTGTTCTTACTGTTTAAAGCTGTGTGTTTAGAGGAGACAAGTCTTTGTTCTTACTGTTTAAAGCTGTGTGTTTAGAGGAGACAAGTCTTTGTTCTTACTCTTTAAAGCTGTGTGTTTAAAGGAGACACGTCTTTGTTCTTATTTGTTAAAGCTATGTGTTTAGAGGAGACAAGTCTTTGTTCTTACTCTTTAAAGCTGTGTGTTTAAAGGAGACACGTCTTTGTTCTTACTGTTTAAAGCTGTGTGTTTAGAGGAGACAAGTCTTTGTTCTTACTCTTTAAACCTGTGTGTTTAGAGGAGACACGTCTTTGTTCTTACTGTTTAAAGCTGTGTGTTTAGAGGAGACAAGTCTTTGTTCTTACTCTTTAAAGCTGTGTGTTTAGAGGAGACAAGTCTTTGTTCTTATTGTTTACAGCTGTGTGTTTAAAGGAGACACGTCTTTGTTCTTACTGTTTAAAGCTGTGTGTTTAGAGGAGATAAGTCTTTGTTCTTGCTCTTTAAAGCTGTGTGTTTAGAGAAGACAAGTCTTTGTTCTTACTCTTTAAAGCTGTGTGTTTAGAGGAGACAAGTCTTTATTCTTACTCTTTAAAGCTGTGTGTTTAGAGGAGACAAGTCTTTGTTCTTACTCTTTAAAGCTGTGTGTTTAGAGAAGACATGTCTTTGTTCTTACTCTTTAAAGCTGTGTGTTTAGAGGAGACAACTCTTTGTTCTTACTCTTTAAAGCTGTGTGTTTAGAGGAGACAACTCTTTGTTCTTACTCTTTAAAGCTGTGTGTTTAGAGGAGACTAGTCTTTGTTCTTACTGTTTAAAGCTGTGTGTTTAGAGGAGACAAGTCTTTGTTCTTACTCTTTAAAGCTGTGTGTTTAAAGGAGACAAGTATTTGTTCTTACTCTTTAAAGCTGTGTGTTTAGAGGAGACAAGTCTTTGTTCTTACTCTTTAAAGCTGTGTGTTTAGAGGAGACAAGTCTTTGTTCTTACTGTTTAAACCTGTGTGTTTAGAGGAGACAAGTCTTTGTTCTTACTCTTTAAAGCTGTGTGTTTAAAGGAGACAAGTATTTGTTCTTACTCTTTAAAGCTGTGTGTTTAGAGGAGACAAGTCTTTGTTCTTACTCTTTAAAGCTGTGTGTTTAGAGGAGACAAGTCTTTGTTCTTACTCTTTAAAGCTGTGTGTTTAGAGAAGACAAGTCTTTGTTCTTACTCTTTAAAGCTGTGTGTTTAGAGGAGACAAGTCTTTGTTCTTACTCTTTAAAGCTGTGTGTTTAGAGGAGACACATCTTTGTTCTTACTCTTTAAAGCTGTGTGTTTAGAGGAGACAAGTCTTTGTTCTTACTCTTTAAACCTGTGTGTTTAGAGGAGACAAGTCTAAGTTCTTACCCTTTAAAGCTGTGTGTTTAGAGGAGACAAGTCTTTGTTCTTACTCTTTAAAGCTGTGTGTTTAGAGGAGACTAGTCTTTGTTCTTACTGTTTAAAGCTGTGTGTTTAGAGGAGACAAGTCTTTGTTCTTACTCTTTAAAGCTGTGTGTTTAGAGGAGACAAGTCTTTGTTCTTACTGTTTAAAGCTATGTGTTTAGAGGAGACAAGTCTTTGTTCTTACTCTTTAAAGCTGTGTGTTTAGAGGAGACAAGTCTTTGTTCTTACTCTTTAAACCTGTGTGTTTAGAGGAGACAAGTCTTTGTTCTTACTCTTTAAGCCTGTGTGTTTAGAGAAGACAAGACTTTGTTCTTACTGTTTAAACATGTGTGTTTAGAGGAGACAAGTCTTTGTTCTTACTGTTTAAAGCTGTGTGTTTAGAGGAGACAAGTCTTTGTTCTTACTGTTTAAAGCTGTGTGTTTAGAGGAGACAAGTCTTTGTTCTTACTGTTTAAAGCTGTGTGTTTAGAGGAGACAAGTCTTTGTTCTTACTGTTTAAAGCTGTGTGTTTAGAGGAGACAAGTCTTTGTTCTTACTGTTTAAAGCTGTGTGTTTAGAGGAGACAAGTCTTTGTTCTTACTGTTTAAAGCTGTGTGTTTAGAGGAGACAAGTCTTTGTTCTTACTCTTTAAACCTGTGTGTTTAGAGGAGACAAGTCTTTGTTCTTACTGTTTAAACCTGTGTGTTTAGAGAAGACAAGACTTTGTTCTTACTCTTTAAAGCTGTGTGTTTAGAGGAGACAAGTCTTTGTTCTTACTGTTTAAAGCTGTGTGTTTAGAGGAGACACATCTTTGTTCTTACTCTATAAAGCTGTGTGTTTAGAGGAGACAAGTCTTTGTTCTTACTGTTTAAAGCTGTGTGTTTAGAGAAGACAAGTCTTTGTTCTCACTCTTTAAACCTGTGTGTTTAGAGGAGACAAGTCTTTGTTCTTACTCTTTAAAGCTGTGTGTTTAGAGGAGACAAGTCTTTGTTCTTACTGTTTAAAGCTGTGTGTTTAGAGGAGACAAGTCTTTGTTCTTACTCTTTAAACCTGTGTGTTTAGAGGAGACAAGTCTTAGTTCTTACTGTTTAAAGCTGTGTGTTTAGAGGAGACAAGTCTTTGTTCTTACTGTTTAAAGCTGTGTGTTTAGAGGAGACAAGTCTTTGTTCTTACTGTTTAAAGCTATGTGTTTAGAGGAGACAAGTCTTTGTTCTTACTGTTTAAAGCTGTGTGTTTAGAGGAGACAAGTCTTTGTTCTTACTCTTTAAACCTGTGTGTTTAGAGGAGACAAGTCTTTGTTCTTACTGTTTAAAGCTGTGTATTTAGAGGAGAAGCATCAAATACAAGTTTTATTATTTTTGGTTTGACCATCATATTACTCGAACCCACAATCTACCGCACTCGAGGCATGCACGCGAACCATAACACCACAGATGCAGTTCGGATTTGACAAAAGTTTGAATATACAAAAGTGGCAATCAGAAGCGGTAAATCAGAAGACAGACAGACAATACAATGGCTATAAGTAAAAGGACAACAAGACACAAACTACTACACAGAGAAAAGACTAAAATAATTGTGTCTGGTATCTCAACATTGATATGTACATATAAAGTTGCATAATTGTATATACTTACCCTATCTGTAAATATCATGTCCATATCATCACTTCATCACATGATTAATGCATTTGAAGAAATCTTGTTATGATCAGAGGGAATGATCAGAATACAAAAAAATTATAATAGCTAGTAGCAAACCCACAAACGCTAGCTATTCGTACACCCCTGCCCACTGCACATAATATATGTGCCTTTTTGATCCCGGTTTGGATGTCATCCGCTAAACGTTGAACTTTTAATCCAACAAAATGACAATAATATACAATTGTATCTGATATTAGAAATTCATATATGAAAGAAAGTTTAATCAGTGATGGTCAACAATTCAACCAATATTAACAAAACAAAACAAACAAATGCCTCTCATTTTAATTCACTGAACACAAAAGGGGGACAACGGCATATGGCATAGGAAATCCAATTCCTGGCTTGGGACAGGCACCAAATTGTATCGGGGTTAAACCGTTGATATGATCCCAACCCTCCCCTCTTGATAACTGGATCTGAAACAGCAAGAAATATATAAACAAAAGATAACAAACGGCACATATTCGCTTCCACTAAAAAAAACCTACACACTATTACAAAAATCAAAGACAAAATAAATATGGACAGTACAATAGCAGTATCTATAAATGGTGAATTATGATATGACAATGCTTTTGTTTCTTTGAAGTATCCATTAGACTATCATAACTACATCTTAAATCTTACTGATGTCAACAAGAGTAATAAACCAGTCTGGAAGGAAGAATACAGCCCTAAGGTAATGAATCAGACACAGCTATCTGAGTTGGTCTGTGAATAGATCTTGAATTCACTTACTATTATATTGTGCATTGCTTCAATTATGAACCTATGCATGTACAAGGAAAGCAACAAACAAAGCTTCAAATAAGCTAATTGACATAAATAAGGGTAATAACAAAATTACCGAACTCCGAACAATCTTACAAAGGGAAAGTAAAAACTCATAATTATATAAACAGACAAAATCAGTCAACAACCGAAAAACTGTGAAAACCGTAATGACCCTGACTTGGTACAGGCATTTCTAAAGAAATGGTGGGTTTGATAGTATTTAGAGATATCTGACATCATTCCAGATTTTATATGTAGAAGTGTATCAAAGCTTTAATGATTTAATGTTTCACCAGTATTGTTTCATCTACCTGGTTGTGTATATTACCTTTATTTTGAATATGCATCAATGCATTTCAGATATCAGAAATAAAACAACAGCAACTTTGGATATAAAAAACGTTTCAAATAAAAAGAAAATGGTTTTTCTTTCAATTTATTTAAGCATCTTGTACTGTAATAGACATTATGTGTTATGTTGACTTATCTTTTATATATTTTAATGAGATAACACGTGATTAAGAAATTAACTGTAGAGAGTAGCAAACAATAATTCCAGGTATCTATCAATGTAGATATACTTTTATGTTATAGGCGGACCTTGGGTTGAAGAATCTTTATCCCGAGGACTGGGATGATCTAATTAACCGTCTACAAGCCAACGATACATTGTTTCAAAAATATTACAGGTAACTAAATATATCATTTTTGATTAAGAGGCCGTTATGCTAGTGATCGTATGGTATTGGATATACAACTATCTGTGCAATAAGTGCTTATCACCACTAAAGTTGTGAGTTCGAATGATGCAACATTATGTGATTAAGTTTGTCAGTGACTTGCGATAGGTCGGTAGTTTTCTCCAGCGACTCATCTGAAATATTGTTGAAAGTGGCATTACAAACTATAAAGCTAAACCATTTTTGATTACGTAACATTAAATTCTGGAAAGAGAGTTTAAACAGTGATGACTAACAATTCTACCAAAATGAACGAAACGAACAACCCACCTAATATCACGATATATGGCGTTGGAAATCCTGGTACTGGCTTGGTACAGACTGAAATACTTGGCGAGGTTAAACCGGTTAAATACTAATAGAGAATCAATGGGAAAATATTTTTTAATCTTTTTTCTTTTCACATGAACGTCTTTAATAACTGAAAAAAAGAAGATTTTTAGATAATAATAGAATTTATATTTACCGAAAAAGTCTTTACTGTGCAACAATACAACCATATACACATTTTATAGCAAAGCTCTTATAATCTGTGGATATCAACAAAATAAACATGAAATGATATAATTGATGAATTGAATGTTAACATCAAATGAATAGTATTTAAGTTACAATCATGACGAATTCAACTTTACAAACAATAAACAAAGTAAGTGAAACGGTGGCATTTAAATGGGTCACATGTTTGGATATAGGGAAATATCTTAGTGTGGAAATACTTTTGACCCGTGAATGTATGTCAATTATCTATTCCTCTGTGATTCCTCGGCAAGTCATGCTAAGTAATATTTGTACCACGGTTTTCCGAGGAATAATTCAATTTGATTTGAATACTGCAATCTGATTGGCTAATCCGCCTGGAGAAAATTTTGGTTATACTCGATAACCTGGGTTGGTATTGTGACATCACCAACGTGTTCATCCGCCAACGACAAATTCAAATAGTCACACGAAATAATCGGAATTAAAATCGAGTGATCATTAAATTTTGTTGTAAGAATTAAATTATAAGGAATATTTGAAATTGTTGAACAGGTTATACTTGTATAACCTGGTTTGGGTCAGTTTACGCTTTTCATAAAGCGCTTCGCGGTTTATTAAGCGTAAACTGACCCAAACCAGGTTATATCGTATAACCTGTTCAACAATTTCAAAATTCCTTAAATAAACTAATCAATTTTGTAGAAACATAAATATTGAACTTTCCATCAATATCCTATTAGTAAATACATTTTATACATATATTTATTTTTCTTGACTAGGTACACAGAGAAATTAGCTACCACAGCTACATGTGATAAAGACTGTAAAGCTACTCTGTTGTGTGATCTAAAATCTGGACGATCTTATGATAGAGACCATTTATGTCAAGATATTTATATGAAAATTGAAAATAGTGTCTAAATAAAAAATGGCTGTCATATTATTCTGATTATATTAGCAAAGAGAAACGGTCCCGAAAACAAAAGCAAAATCAAATTAGATATCCCGTTTCTATTATAATATAACTGATTCGGATTATTGTTTGTAATAAAATGAGAAAAAAAATACCCCACTACAGGGGCGGATCCAGGGGGGGTGCACCCGGTGAGCACCCCCCTAAAATTGGAAAAAATATGATTTTTTGGCATAAAATCGTGATTTTTCACACGAAATACCCAATTTTTTTTAAGTGCCCCCCCTCCTAACTTGAAATCCTGGATCTGCCCCTGCACTATCAGAACAGTACCAAAATACAATCGAAAAATCGTAGAAAGAAGCAAAATTGATACTCTACCACACAAATACATGGCCGCTCACTTTCTGGGATTGGTGCAGACATTTCAATAAAATTGGAGGGATTATACTAGTTTCCTGGGCCCAAACTTTCACCCTTCGTGAAATGATGCGATCATGCATGTGAAAATGTTGTAACTGCATGTATATTGAATATTGTGTGCATATGATGATTTGAGTTAGAAAGTGAATTAGTTATTGTCGATACGATTATGAATAATAATAAGATAAACCACTCATCAGGATCAGGATCAACTCATGGAATCAAAGGTATTGGGTTGAGACAAGTTCAAAACTGTAGAGTTGCATTAAAGGTAAATACGATGCCATTACTATCTCTTTGGGACTGTCGTAAGTTGATGAAAGACAGACAATACAATGGTCGACAAAACACTACATAGAAAACTAAAGATCGCGCAACAGGAACCCAATTATAATCATGAATGAACTTGGGTGCTTCGGAAGGATAAGCAATTCCATCTCCACTGGTGGCAACCGTCGTATTGCTCTTGCTTAAAATGGGGTGATAAATCATGAAAGAAAATTGATGGGATTGTGGCTGTGACAAACGGAACATATCCATGGTCATCTGTGACACAGATATTCTGTAGTGGTCATCTGTGACACATATTCTGTAGTGGTCATCTGTGACACAGATATTCTGTAGTGGTCATCTGTGATACAGATATTATGTAGTGGTCATCTGTGACACAGATATTCTGTAGTGGTCATCTGTGACACAGATGTTCTGTAGTGGTCATCTGTGACACAGATATTCTGTAGTGGTCATTTGTGACACAGATATTCTGTAGTGGTCATCTGTGACACAAATATTCTGTAGTGGTCATCTGTGACACAGATATTCTGTAGTGGTCATCTGTGACACATATTCTGTAGTGGTCATCTGTGACACAGATATTCTGTAGTAGTCATCTGTGACACAGATATTCTGTAGTGGTCATCTGTGACACAGATATTCTTTAGTGGTCATATGTGACACAGATATTCTGTATTGATCATATGTGACACAGATATTCTGTAGTGGTCATCTGTGACACAGATATTCTGTAGTGGTCATCTGTGACACAGATATTCTGTAGTGGTCATCTGTGACACAGATATTCTGTAGTGGTCATCTGTGACACATATTCTGTGGTCATCTGTGACACAGATATTCTGTAGTGGTCATCTGTGACACAGATATTCTATAGTGGTCATCTGTGACACATATTCTGTAGTGGTCATCTGTGACACAGATATTCTGTAATGGTCATCTGTGACACAGATATTCTGTAGTGGTCATCTGTGACACATATATTCTGTAGTGGTCATCTGTGACACAGATATTCTGTAGTGGTCATCTGTGACACAGATATTCTGTAGTGGTCATCTGTGACACAGATATTCTGTAGTGGTCATCTGTGACACAGATATTCTGTAGTAGTCATCTGTGACACAGATATTCTGTAGTGGTCATCTGTGACACAGATATTCTGTAGTGGTCATCTGTGACACAGATATTCTGTAGTGGTCATCTGTGACACAAATATTCTGTGGTCATCTGTGACACAGATATTCTGTGGTCATCTGTGACACAGATATTTTGTAGTGGTCATCTGTGACACATATATTCTGTAGTGGTCATCTGTGACACAGATATTCTGCAACCATTACCGAAGTCAGTGTGGCGACCGTAGAATGTACATGTCAGACATTGTTTACTCAAAGTTGGTTTGAACAGTGAATGTCCAGGACTAACACTAGGACTTGAGTTCTGAATTCATGAACCTTTGATCATGATAAAGGTTTCATGGTTAGATCCTTAGTTAAACATTGATCCAGTCATTGTTGGTTGACACAATCATCCTGTAGTGTTTAAATCGGTTTGCAATGTTATCCTATAAACTTTGATATCATAAAGTTTTCATACTGAAACAATATTGCGTTTAAAAGCTGCTATTTATTTTTCTCAGAACCAACATCTTAGTGTTGATCAAATAAAAACTGTAATCAATCATGATCTATTCGAACTAAATGCCTGGCCTAGTAAATGGCTAATGTCATTCAATCCCGAAAAAACAGAAATCTTTTTTTTTAATACCGATAACATAGACAACATCGAATTTTCTTTTAATGGCAAAAGTATCCCTTTATCTACTAGTCATAAACATCTGGGAGTTATCCTCTCCCAAAATACAAAATGGAATGAACATTTAGAAAATATGATAACAAATATAACCAAACATTTAGGTATATTACTGAAATTAAAATTCAGTCTAAATAGATCCAAGTTAGAAAAAATGTATTTAGTCTACATTCGCCCCCTTTTTGAATACGCTTGTGAAGTCCGGGATAATTGTGGAATTGGCTATTCAGACAAATTAGAACAACATCAATTAGACGCTGCCAGAATTGTAACATGTTTACCTATTTTTACAAAATCGGAGTATTTATATGCTGAGACAGTTGGGAAACATTATCAGAGCGAAGATATCGCAGAAAACTCCAATTTTTTTTTAATATAAAATGTGGAGTAGCACCTGGATACCTGCGTCATCTAGTTCCCCCAACTATTCAGAGTACTACTATATACCCTTTGCGAAATGGCGATCATTTTATAGTTCCTTTCTGTAGACTCTCTATAACCAATTCGTCATTTATTCCTTCCACAGTTAAAGAATGAAATAAACTTGACATTGCAATCAGAAAATTAGATTCATTATCCAAATTCAAAAACGCTATTCATCTTAACAGCCAATCAAATAAGATTCCAGTTCCCACACTTTATTACTATGGCCCTAGAAAGTTAAACGTGATCCTAACACAACTTAGATGTACAGCTTCTTTCCTCAACAATGACCTATACAAGGTTCATATTTTATCTAGCACAGCGTGTAGCTGTGGTGCCCCCAAGAAGATGCGAACCACTTCTTTTTTGTTTGTACCAACTATTCTGAAATAAGAAATGATCTGTTTCTCAGCATAAGCGATTTGTTTCAATTGATCAATACTTCACTACTCACATCAGGAAGTGAAACCTTAAGCTATGCAGATAATTGCTTTATTTTTGATTCAGTTTTTCGATTCATATAAAGGTCTAAGCGATTTCTAATCGTTTAATGTACAACCCAAACACCATCCAGCATCCAAACACACACACACATACTTTTTCCTCCTTTCTCTTTATTCGTTTACTATTTTCAGCTATGTTATTTGATAACATTGTATTTTTCTTGTTTTCTTGTGCATTCTCAATATAATGTAATAATGATTGTATATATAGGAGAAGACTCCATAAGTTGGTAAAATAATTATAAGCTAAATCTAATTGACGCCTTTTAGGATTAGCATGTTTAGTACAATGTGTCCATATGACCTCGAACAGTATTGGAGTTGTTTTGTTGAAGATCATGCCCATGCAAATGTTTTTACATGAACATTTACAAAACAAGTAGAACGAAAGAATATTGGCTTCTTCAGCATCGGTTTTTGATCCAAAAGGATTCGTGAATCGACTTAATTGTCTGGAATTTAATCTGTATAGATAGTGTTATGTTTGTTTGTTTAAATGCTAGTTGTGAAATCGAGGCAGTTATTTTTTTTATCTGACACGCAACCAAAATGACAGAAACTTCCTTGTCAGATGGAAAAATAACATAATTTCTTTGCAATTTATCTAATTGTAGTGGCCCTTTAAACCCAATAAAACGTAGATATCTAATTGTAGTGTCCCTTTAAACTCAATAAAACGTAGAAATCTAATTGTAGTGGCCCTTTAAACTCAATAAAACGTAGATATCTAATTGTAGTGGCCCTTTAAACTCAATAAAACGTAGATATCTAATTGTAGTGGCCCTTTAAGCTCAATAAAACGTAGATATCTAATGATAGTGGCCCTTTAAACTCAATAAAACGTAGATATCTAATTGTAGTGGCCCTTTAAACTCAATAAAACGTAGATATCTAATTGTAGTGGCCCTTTAAACTCAATAAAACGTAGATATCTAATTGTAGTGGCCCCTTAAGCTCAATAAAACGTAGATATCTAATTGTAGTGGTCCTTTAAACTCAATAAAACGTAGATATCTAATTGTAGTGGCCCTTTAAACTCAATAAAACGTAGATATCTAATTGTAGTGGCCCTTTAAACTCAATAAAACGTAGATATCTAATTGTAGTGCCCTTTAAACTCAATAAAACGTAGAAATCTAATTGTTGTGGCACTTTAAACTCAATAAAACGTAGATATCTAATTGTAGTGGCCCTTTCAACTCAATAAAACGTAGATATCTAATTGTAGTGGCCCTTTAAACTCAATAAAACGTAGAAATCTAATTGTAGTCGCACTTTAAACTCAATAAAACGTAGATATCTAATTGTAGTGGCCCTTTAAACTCAATAAAACGTAGATATCTAATTATAGTGGCCCTTTAAACTCAATAAAACGTAGATATTTAATTGTAGTGGCCCTTTAAACTCAATAAAACGTAGATATCTAATGATAGTGGCCCTTTAAACTCAATAAAACGTAGATATCTAATTGTAGTGGCCCTTTAAACTCAATAAAACGTAGATATCTAATTGTAGTGGCCCTTTAAACTCAATAAAACGTAGATATCTAATTGTAGTGGCCCCTTAAACTCAATAAAACGTAGATATATAATTGTAGTGGCCCTCTAAGCTCAATAAAACGTAGATATCTAATTGTAGTGGCCCTTTAAACTCAATAAAACGTAGAAATCTAATTGTAATGGCCCTTTAAGCTCAATAAAACGTAGATATATAATTGTAGTGGCCCTTTAAACTCAATAAAACGTAGATATATAATTGTAGTGGCCATTTAAACTCAATAAAACGTAGATATCTAATTGTAGTGGCCCTTTAAACTCAATAAAACGTAGATATCTAATTGTAGTGGCCCTTTAAACTCAATAAAACGTAGATATCTAATTGTAGTGGCCCTTTAAACTCAATAAAACGTAGATATCTAATTGTAGTGGCCCTTTAAACTCAATAAAACGTAGATATATAATTGTAGTGGCCCTTTAAACTCAATAAAACGTAGATATCTAATTGTAGTGGCCCTTTAAACTCAATAAAACGTAGATATCTAATGATAGTGGCCCTTTAAACTCAATAAAACGTAGATATCTAATTGTAGTGGCCCTTTAAACTCAATAAAACGTAGATATCTAATTGTAGTGGTCCTTTAAACTCAATAAAACGTAGATATTTAATTGTAGTGGCCCTTTAAACTCAATAAAACGTAGATATATAATTGTAGTTGCCCTTTAAACTCAATAAAACGTAGATATATAATTGTAGTTGCCCTTTAAACTCAATAAAACGTAGATATCTAATTGTAGTGGCCCTTTAAGCTCAATAAAACGTAGATATCTAATTGTAGTGGCCCTTTAAACTCAATAAAACGTAGATATCTAATTGTAGTGGCCCTTTAAACTCAATAAAACGTAGATATATAATTGTAGTGGCCCTTTAAACTCAATAAAACGTAGATATCTAATTGTAGTGGCCCTTTAAACTCAATAAAACGTAGATATATAATTATAGTGGCCCTTTAAGCTCAATAAAACGTAGATATCTAATTGTAGTGGCCCTTTAAACTCAATAAAACGTAGAAATCTAATTGTAGTGGCCCTTTAAGCTCAATAAAACGTAGATATATAATTGTAGTGGCCCTTTAAACTCAATAAATCGTAGATATATAATTGTAGTGGCCCTTTAAACTCAATAAAACGTAGAAATCTAATTGTAGTCGCACTTTAAACTCAATAAAACGTAGATATCTAATTGTAGTGGCCCTTTAAACTCAATAAAACGTAGATATCTAATTGTAGTGGCCCTTTAAACTCAATAAAACGTAGATATCTAATGATAGTGGCCCTTTAAACTCAATAAAACGTAGATATCTAATTGTAGTGGCCCTTTAAACTCAATAAAACGTAGATATCTAATTGTAGTGGCCCTTTAAACTCAATAAAACGTAGATATCTAATTGTAGTGGCCCTTTAAACTCAATAAAACGTAGATATATAATTGTAGTGGCCCTTTAAACTCAATAAAACGTAGATATCTAATTGTAGTGGCCCTTTAAGCTCAATAAAACGTAGATATCTAATTGTAGTGGCCCTTTAAACTCAATAAAACGTAGATATCTAATTGTAGTGGCCCCTTAAACTCAATAAAACGTAGATATATAATTGTAGTGGCCCTTTAAACTCAATAAAACGTAGATATCTAATTGTAGTGGCCCCTTAAACTCAATAAAACGTAGATATATAATTGTAGTGGCCCTCTAAGCTCAATAAAACGTAGATATCTAATTGTAGTGGCCCTTTAAACTCAATAAAACGTAGAAATCTAATTGTAGTGGCCCTTTAAGCTCAATAAAACGTAGATATATAATTGTAGTGGCCCTTTAAACTCAATAAAACGTAGATATATAATTGTAGTGGCCATTTAAGCTCAATAAAACGTAGATATCTAATTGTAGTGGCCCTTTAAACTCAATAAAACGTAGATATATAATTGTAGTGGCCCTTTAAACTCAATAAAACGTAGATATCTAATTGTAGTGGCCCTTTAAACTCAATAAAACGTAGATATCTAATTGTAGTGGCCCTTTAAACTCAATAAAACGTAGATATCTAATGATAGTGGCCCTTTAAACTCAATAAAACGTAGATATCTAATTGTAGTGGCCCTTTAAACTCAATAAAACGTAGATATCTAATTGTAGTGGTCCTTTAAACTCAATAAAACGTAGATATTTAATTGTATTGGCCCTTTAAACTCAATAAAACGTAGATATATAATTGTAGTGGCCCTTTAAACTCAATAAAACGTAGATATATAATTGTAGTTGCCCTTTAAACTCAATAAAACGTAGATATCTAATTGTAGTGGCCCTTTAAGCTCAATAAAACGTAGATATATAATTGTAGTGGCCCTTTAAACTCAATAAAACGTAGATATCTAATTGTAGTGGCCCTTTAAACTCAATAAAACGTAGATATCTAATTGTAGTGGCCCTTTAAGCTCAATAAAACGTAGATATCTAATTGTAGTGGCCCTTTAAACTCAATAAAACGTAGATATCTAATTGTAGTGGCCCCTTAAAGTCAATAAAACGTAGATATATAATTGTAGTGGCCCTTTAAACTCAATAAAACGTAGATATCTAATTGTAGTGGCCCCTTAAACTCAATAAAACGTAGATATATAATTGTAGTGGCCCTCTAAGCTCAATAAAACGTAGATATCTAATTGTAGTGGCCCTTTAAACTCAATAAAACGTAGATATCTAATTGTAGTGGCCCTTTAAACTCAATAAAACGTAGATATCTAATTGTAGTGATCCTTTAAACTCAATAAAACATAGAAATCTAATTTAGTGTAGATGTACTCTATTTAATATACTAATTGAATTTAGATAAGAAATTCAATTGTAAATAAATAGATTAATAATATGTTGAGTAATGAGATATATCATGACAATAAAATATAGTTCACACTACATGTTTTGGTCCATTGCAAATAAACGTTAGTGAAAAACGAATGGGAAATCAAGAATGGACAATCCAATGACACTGACAACATTGAGTACACAAGACACAAAACAAGGATAAACAAAACAAGGATAAACAAAACAACGCTACACAGAAAAGTAAAAAAGATGAGCAACACGGACCCCACCAAAACCCGGGGGTGAACTCAGGTGCTCGATGAGCAACACGGATCCCACCAAAAACCCGGGGGTGAACCCAGGTGCTCGATGAGGAACACGGACCACACCAAAGACCGGGGGTAAACACAGGTGCTCGATGAGCAACACGGACCCCACCAAAACCGGGGGGTGAACTCAGGTGCTCGATGAGCAACACGGCCCCCGCCAAAACCCGGGGTGAACCCAGGTGCTCGATGAGCAACACGGACCCCACCAAAAACCCGGGGGTGAACCCAGGTGCTCGATGAGCAACACGGACCACACCAAAAACCCGGGGGTAAACCCAGGTGCTCGATGAGCAACACGGACCACACCAAAAACCCGGGGGTGAACCCAGGTGCTCGATGAGCAACACGGACCCCACCAAAAACCTGGGGGTAAACCCAGGTGCTCGATGAGCAACACGGACCACACCAAAAATCGGGGGTAAACCCAGGTGCTCGATGAGCAACACGGCCCCCGCCAAAACCCGGGGTGAACCCAGGTGCTCGATGAGCAACACGGACCCCACCAAAGACCCGGGGGTAAACCCAGGTGCTCGATGAGCAACACGGACCCCACCAAAACCTGGGGGTAAACCCAGGTGCTCGATGAGCAACACGGACCCCACCAAAAACTCGGGGGTGAACCCAGGTGCTCGATGAGCAACACGGACCCCACCAAAAACCCGGGGGTGAACCCAGGTGCTCGATGAGCAACACGGACCACACCAAAAATCGGGGGTAAACCCAGGTGCTCGATGAGCAACACGGCCCCCGCCAAAACCCGGGGTGAACCCAGGTGCTCGATGAGCAACACGGACCCCCCAAAACCTGGGGGTAAACCCAGGTGCTCGATGAGCAACACGGACCCCACCAAAAACCCGGGGGTGAACCCAGGTGCTCGATGAGCAACACGGACCCCACCAAAAACCCGGGGGTGAACCCAGGTGCTCGATGAGCAACACGGACCCCACCAAAATCGGGGGTAAACCCAGGTGCTCGATGAGCAACACGGCCCCCGCCAAAACCCGGGGTGAACCCAGGTGCTCGATGAGCAACACGGACCCCCCAAAACCTGGGGGTAAACCCAGGTGCTCGATGAGCAACACGGACCCCACCAAAAACCCGGGGGTGAACCCAGGTGCTCGATGAGCAACACGGACCCCACCAAAACCCGGTGGTGAACCCAGGTGCTCGATGAGCAACACGGACCACACCAAAAACCGGGAGTAAACCCAGGTGCTCGACTTGCTCCAAGATTTATAAGATTTGTCTATGTATTGATGTATAATATAGATATGGTGTAATTCTGCTTTAAGTCAACTCAATCCAATTTGAATCTTAAACTTCATATCACCAATGTTAAACCTCCGGTTCGTGTGCAGCAACATTCTAGCAGCAACTGTTTATGTAGGCAATACATGTATATCTAAATCGACTTACGATATTCTATGGCGATCATGGTATCTGTGGGCCAATAACACTAACTTAACCCTGCTACTATCTATTGAAGTGTCTGTACCAAGACAGGAAATAGAGCGGTCTTGTATTTATGCGCTACCTGTATCGAGTTTGCCTTTTTCTAAGATTTTGCTATTAGATTTTAGAAATGTTGCGAGAGTGTTGTATGTTTTGTTTTTCATTTGTTAATCCTACCGATAAGGGTCCTGGGTGACCTAGTGATTAGAGGCAATGACTTCTAACTACAAGCTTAAAACCTTTAACGTGAGTTCGTTCCCTAATACCTATCCCATATATTACCGTTACGGTTCAACAATGACCGTGATTTTCACCGTTCAGTACCTTATAAGTGGAAAGGCTTCTATCCATTAAGGCTGGTTCATGTAGTTCCCATATGGCTAATCCTACGGCGGCAATTACCAAACTCAACCCTCCAATCAAACCAATATGTGGTCATATCATTGATTTGAATTGCGTTATTAGTGTCCAAATTACATTCAAATACTATAGAAATATTTTTTTTCCCACATATATCATGTGAACCATGGGATGATCTCCATCTTGTTGTCTCAAGTTCCTTTGTAAGCAGTTTGCTTCTCAACAGCACTTATGTAGAAAATCCATATAGAATACACAAGCCCTGGTAAGTCGTATTACATTGAGATATATGACTTCCGTATGAGAGTGCATATTATTTATCATTAAAAACAAATCAACAATTTATATACATTGGCCTGAAATATGCAATGTATTTTGTATGAGACTACGACGAAAACAGAAACGAAGTTAAATTTGATAGTCTCGACAACGCGTTAGGGTTAGGGTTAATATTATGGTGTTCAACGTCAATTTCAACAATATTTCAGTTATATCCTGGCGGTCAACTTCATTGGTTGAGGAAACCGGAGTACCCGGAGAAAACCAACGACCTGCGCAAATCACTGACAAACTTTATCACATAATGTTATATCGAGTACACTTCGCCAAGAGCGGTACTCGCACCTCGGCAGTGTGTGTTTATTCTGTTTATACTTTTATAATAGCAAAAATAATGAAAGATGCCATGAAAACATGTACGAAACGTCGCCTATTTTGCATAGTTAAGAAATCCAACAACATGAGGTCACAATTCTGCTTTTCAAAGTGTTATGGCTTTCCCACTTTGTTATATTAAATCTCTATTGAGGAATCTAATACATATTGATTGATTGTTTGTTGTTTAAACGTCCAACGGCAAATATTTCATGCATATTCAGGACAAGTTCAACAATGTTTTTTATTGCTAATTAAAGGAGGAATTACACAACTACGACTTTTAACTGCCACTGACAAAGTCTGGAGAGCTGGGTAAGGATGGAAAATTTAGGCACATATAATAATATTGTGAAACAACAATCTAATTAAAATTAGATTTACAAAAAAAAAAGAGATAGAAAATAGGGAGCAAGTGTGTAGATCTAATTTTAATTAGATTGGTGAAGCAACTTATTGTATTATCATTGGTGTTTAGTTTACACATTTATATAATCAGCGTAATTTGATCGTTCAAATATTCAACTAACTACGTTTTATATTCACAATTAGGTTTGGTTATCCCCAAACGATGTCGATCAAAGTCCATGTACACTTATATTATATAAACTTATGCAATTATTAATCTGATATTTACAAAATTAAACAAATCATAATGCTATCTATTCAGTATGTGAAAACTATTAATCACACCGTGTAAAGAATGCTCAATTGAAAAGTACTGTTCGGAATAAAAAAAAAATGTCTACTGTAGCTATTATTCTTTTCGTACTTCTTGGTATTAGTTCCACATTTGCAACACCGCTTAGACTTATTGACAAAAAGAACGACGTTGACTTTATCATTGAAGCTGACTATTTACAGCCTGTTTGTGGTACATTTAAAAACATACCTTGTGCTCTTTGTACATTTGTGGTGGACCATCTGAATACTTTAATACAACAACAGGCCAAAGAAGAAGATATCGTTGATTTCATCGCCAAGTTGTGTGTTTCTTTGAAGATCCAAGATGAACATGTCTGCATTGGCATTGTTCATGAATACAAGGTAATTACAACTAGTACCAGTTTTTACTGTTCATAGCCACATTGTATTGAAGTGTCGGTACAAAGCCAGGATAGTGAGCCGTCATGTATATGTGTGTTAGATGGATAGAGGTGTTCATTTTTTCTCTGTTTCGACGACTGTTCGATTGAATGTTCGAACTGTTCTGAAAGCGTGGTATGTTTTGTTTTAGATTTTAGTATGCTCCTATGAATAGTGCAATTTTGCTTGACATTATAAAACTGATTAAAGCAAGAGATTAATAGAATTCATCATAAAGATACGCTTAAACAAGGGATACATTTGTACCTAACTCTTTTTATGATCTGTTGTTTAAGGACACACTTCACACACATATTTTCACTAAATGATTCGCAGCTTTTATGCCAATTATATAGGTAATACCTTGTTAAGCCTACCTGAAAATACCTTCAATGTATTGCATATACACAACAGGTGCGCATTATAAAGTCCCAACCAGTGCTGATGGGAGCTAATGAAGATTAAACTTTGAAATATAATCGGTGATCGTAATAGTAATTCTAAAAGTTGAGAAAGTTAAAACAATATTTGAAATGCAACATCTAAGTGGAGCATGAATTGGGAAGGAATAAATCTTAAAAGTTTGGTGTATACATAATTTTAAATGAAGTGCCTGCACTAAGCTAAGAAAGTGAGGGTCCTGTATTTGTGTTTAAGGGGTATCCGTTTTGCCGCTTTCCACGATTTTTCTGTTGAATTTTAGAACTGTTCCGACACTGTGGTATTTTTGTTGTTGTCATTTTATTAATCATGAAAATAAATTTTGAAAATGAAGTCATTATATCTTAAATACGGAATAAAATTGACTTAATCTACGTGAATTGGTATATAAACCTCAAAGGTCAACAGGTCATCTTGTGTCTTCAAAATATTTAAATACAAATATTTTCTTTTAAGAATGAAGCTATTGCAGTTTTGACGAAGACTTATTTCACTTCTAATGAACTGTGTGGCATTGTTAGTGGACAGAACTGTGGAACACCATACGACCCGAATATTATGTGGAATGTGACTTTAACAAATACAACGAAACCACCAGTAGTGTCACCTAGTCCTCCTAATGTAAGTGTAAATAATGGCTAAGCAGGCAGAAACTGAATCGTTTACTTATTATCAAGCTCCCTTGCCGGTCCAGCTTCGATTCGCATACTACTTTCCGCTAATACATTCCAGAGGAGATAGTTATATTCAGGGCGGATTTGAAACTGTTCGGAGTTTGTCGTCTCATGACATTAGAATGAGCGATAGACCATTAACATCATCAATCATAACATCACACCAGTCATTACAATTACATCATCAATTTGAATATCGCGCCAGTAATAACAGATTAATATGTAGATTAAAAATAAGTATTAAAGGGATTATAAGATGCCGTAAAACGAAGGAGACACCATACAATGGCTAACAAAAAGGAACACAAAGACAAACAACGGTAGAGAATTCACAACACAGAAACATAGGGATTTAGCAACACGAACCACAACAAAACGGTGTTGTAAGTATGTGCTGTAGAAATGTAAACATTAGTGACACTCGTCGTGCTGTAGAAGGGTAAGCATTAGTGACACTCGTCGTGCTGTAGAAGGGTAAACATTAGTGACACTCGTCGTGCTGTAGAAGGGTAAACATTAGTGACACTCGTCGTGCTATAGAAGGGTAAGCATTAGTGACACTCGTGCTGTAGAAGGGTAAACATTAGTGACACTCGTCGTGCTGTAGAAGGGTAAGCATTAGTGACAATCGTCGTGCTGTAGAAGGGTAAACATTAGTGACACTCGTCGTGCTGTAGAAGGGTAAGCATTAGTGACACTCGTCGTGCTGTAGAAGGGTAAACATTAGTGACACTCTTCGTGCTGTAGAAGGGTAAGCATTAGTGACACTCGTCGTGCTGTAGAAGGGTAAGCATTAGTGACACTCTTCGTGCTGTAGAAGGGTAAACATTAGTGACACTCGTCGTGCTGTAGAAGGGTAAGCATTAGTGACACTCGTCGTGCTGTAGAAGGGTAAACATTAGTGACACTCGTCGTGCTGTAGAAGGGTAAGCATTAGTGACACTCGTCGTGCTGTAGAAGGGTAAGCATTAGTGACACTCGTCGTGCTGTAGAAGGGTAAGCATTAGTGACACTCGTCGTGCTGTAGAAGGGTAAACATTAGTGACACTCGTCGTGCTGTAGAAGGGTAAACATTAGTGACACTCGTCGTGCTGTAGAAGGGTAAGCATTAGTGACACCCGTCGTGCTGTAGAAGGGTAAGCATTAGTGACACTCGTCGTGCTGTAGAAGGGTAAACATTAGTGACACTCGTCGTGCTGTAGAAGGGTAAGCATTAGTGACACTCGTCGTGCTGTAGAAGGGTAAACATTAGTGACACTCGTCGTGCTGTAGAAGGGTAAGCATTAGTGACACTCGTCGTGCTGTAGAAGGGTAAGCATTAGTGACACTCGTCGTGCTGTAGAAGGGTAAATATTAGTGACACTCGTCGTGCTGTAGAAGGGTAAGCATTAGTGACACTCGTCGTGCTGTAGAAGGGTAAGCATTAGTGACACTCGTCGTGCTGTAGCAGGGTAAGCATTAGTGACACTCTTCGTGCTGTAGAAGGGTAAACATTAGTGACACTCGTCGTGCTGTAGAAGGGTAAACATTAGTGACACTCGTCGTGCTGTAGAAGGGTAAACATTAGTGACACTCGTCGTGCTGTAGAAGGGTAAGCATTAGTGACACTCGTCGTGCTGTAGAAGGGTAAGCATTAGTGACACTCGTCGTGCTGTAGAAGGGTAAGCATTAGTGACACTCGTCGTGCTGTAGAAGGGTAAACATTAGTGACACTCGTCGTGCTGTAGCAGGGTAAGCATTAGTGACACTCTTCGTGCTGTAGAAGGGTAAACATTAGTGACACTCGTCGTGCTGTAGAAGGGTAAACATTAGTGACACTCGTCGTGCTGTAGAAGGGTAAACATTAGTGACACTCGTCGTGCTGTAGAAGGGTAAGCATTAGTGACACTCGTCGTGCTGTAGAAGGGTAAGCATTAGTGACACTCGTCGTGCTGTAGAAGGGTAAGCATTAGTGACACTCGTCGTGCTGTAGAAGGGTAAACATTAGTGACACTCGTCGTGCTGTAGAAGGGTAAGCATTAGTGACACTCGTCGTGCTGTAGAAGGGTAAACATTAGTGACACTCGTCGTGCTGTAGAAGGGTAAGCATTAGTGACACTCGTCGTGCTGTAGAAGGGTAAGCATTAGTGACACTCGTCGTGCTGTAGAAGGGTAAGCATTAGTGACACTCTTCGTGCTGTAGAAGGGTAAGCATTAGTGACACTCGTCGTGCTGTAGAAGGGTAAGCATTAGTGACATTCGTCGTGCTGTAGAAGGGTAAGCATTAGTGACACTCGTCGTGCTGTAGAAGGGTAAGCATTAGTGACATTCGTCGTGCTGTAGAAGGGTAAGCATTAGTGACACTCGTCGTGCTGTAGAAGGGTAAACATTAGTGACACTCGTCGTGCTGTAGAAGGGTAAGCATTAGTGACACTCGTCGTGATGTAGAAGGGTAAGCATTAGTGACACTCGTCGTGCTGTAGAAGGGTAAGCATTAGTGACACTCGTCGTGCTGTAGAAGGGTAAGCATTAGTGACACTCGTCGTGCTGTAGAAGGGTAAACATTAGTGACACTCGTCGTGCTGTAGAAGGGTAAGCATTAGTGACACTCTTCGTGCTGTAGAAGGGTAAACATTAGTGACACTCGTCGTGCTGTAGAAGGGTAAACATTAGTGACACTCGTCGTGCTGTAGAAGGGTAAACATTAGTGACACTCGTCGTGCTGTAGAAGGGTAAGCATTAGTGACACTCGTCGTGCTGTAGAAGGGTAAGCATTAGTGACACTCGTCGTGCTGTAGAAGGGTAAGCATTAGTGACACTCGTCGTGCTGTAGAAGGGTAAGCATTAGTGACACTCGTCGTGCTGTAGAAGGGTAAACATTAGTGACATTCGTCGTGCTGTAGAAGGGTAAGCATTAGTGACACTCGTCGTGCTGTAGAAGGGTAAGCATTAGTGACACTCGTCGTGCTGTAGAAGGGTAAGCATTAGTGACACTCGTCGTGCTGTAGAAGGGTAAGCATTAGTGACACTCGTCGTGCTGTAGAAGGGTAAACATTAGTGACACTCGTCGTGCTGTAGAAGGGTAAACATTAGTGACATTCGTCGTGCTGTAGAAGGGTAAACATTAGTGACACTCGTTGTGTGACTGTTAAACGACACGAACATCTAATATGGAAGTTGTATTGGTGACCAGTGTTCGTAAATTAATGCAAATGACATAAATAAGATATGAATCCTCTACAAAACAAATAGTAGTTATAGCGAACCAAACATGGTGCTTACGAAGAAATTATAGCAAACATCACAACACGGAATTAATAACACGAAGACATATATTTGGGCAACATGAACGATTCGTAAGCTACTAATAACCGGGATCGTGCTCGGGACCATAACGGAAGTTTAAAGATACCATATTTAAATAAAATGTTTTGATAATCAACGAATTACCACCTAGCTCTCAATGTTCAACATATAAATAATCAGAGTTTCTAAATATGAATTGCCATGTTTATCGTGTTTGTCAGTCATTTTATATGCTATATCTTTGTATTATTTGTTTCAGCCAGATGCTCCAAAGGTACGGATTTTACATATTACAGATCTCCACATAGATAATGACTATATTCCAGGATCTAACTCCGACTGTGGAGAACCTATATGTTGTCGACAGGGTGATGGAATGGCTCGTATGTAACAACACTTATAATTTTGTAATTTTATAGAGATATTGTATGTACAGTTTAATTCTTTCATACATTTATCTTATTGCAAAAAAATGAATAGAAATATAAAAAAGGAATTCGGAATGTTAAAATGAAGAGTGAGAGTGTAAATGTTGCTTATCTCAAAGTGGGTAATGTATCATGGCAAAGCGAAGTTACTTTTCGATGAGATGTTGATGTTGCTAAGAAGGAAGCTTCTTAACCAATGGTTCTTCTTAGTTAAGTCGATGTTATCACTTCGAATGTTTTACGGTCGCCACCATGACTTGGTTGACCGCTATGGAATATCTGTGTCACAAATGACCACGAATATGTTCCACTTGTCGTAAACACTTCCCGATCCTTTCCTCATTCATGACTTATTACCGGGTTTATAACTAGATTAACACGACGGGCATCACTAGTAGAGCAGAAACGTTTTACCCTTCAGGAGCACCTGAGTTCATCTCCAGTTTTTAGTGGAGTTCGTGTTATTCGATCTTTAGTTTTATATGTATGTTTTGTAGATAGTTGTTTGTCCTTTTGGACTCTTTCTTTTGTTCATTGTGTTGTCTGTTCTTCTTCGATATACGGATTCTGATTGCCCCTTTGGTATCTTCAAACTCTTCTTGCACTAAACTAACATGCTTATGAAAAGAAAGTTTAAACAGTAAACAGTAATGACTAACAATATCAACAAATGCTTAGTTGAAGTTTTACAGTGTTATTGCACTAAAACAACAGTCTAAGATTAGACATCTCCCTCCACTCGGACACATTATCCTGATTCCGCATAATACTGTGTGCTTAGTGGAGAAGTAGTTAATGCTAATTTTAAAGTCTTTGGTTTGACCTGTCGGAGACTTGAACCCACGATATACATTTCTGCACCGCACTTAAATAAGGGTAATAACAAAATTACCGGACTCCGAACAATCTTCCAAAGGGAAAGTGAAAACTCATAAGTATATAAACAGACAAAATCAGTCAACAACCGAAAAACTGTGAAAACCGTAATGACACGAAGATAAAAATAAAGACCAACTGAACTGTTGTAATCAATAATGATTAATAGTTTTATATGCGTGATGTATATCATGTGGTTATATATCAGATCGTCATAATATATTGAATCATAGATAAACAAATACCAATAATTATCACAACATATACTATAGTGAGTGAATGATTGTTGCTTAGCGCCAAAATGGGCATCTTTCGGCTGTATCATGGCGACAACAAGTTACATTCAATGAAATGATATTTATGATGATGATGTCCACTTTGTATTAGACCAACACGTTTAATTGGATCTTTATAACGATAGCTCACTGAAGTAATAGCCCTCTTGTAGACATGTCGCTCCAGTCGGATGCATTTTTCTGATTGATTGCGATCAACCCAGTCTTTGATCTTCCTCCTTAAAGCTGCGTACTTTGCAGAGAATCCACAAATACAAATGTTAATGTCTTTAGTTGTGGCCTGACGAGGAATCGAACCCACGATCTACCGCACTAGAAACAACCACGCTAACCATTAGCATGTCATATTATAATCTTTGGCAAAAACAATCATCATCAACAACTGGAGACATTATTAGGTAAATAAAATATGTTTTTTTCTTCCTCGATTTATAGCACCTGGAAAGCCTAAAGCTGGTTTGTGGGGTGAGAATGTATTCAAGTGTGATATTCCTTTCCGTACAGCAGACAGTTTATTTAAACACCTGTCTACAATTCAAGATCAGGTAGGTGTTTTAAATACACAACTGCAAGAAATGTTTGAAGATACCAAGGTGGTCGTTTCTACGCGAAAATCGTAGCGGACATCACAACACGGAACTAAAAACGTGATAACATGTAATTTGACAATGTGAACAACACGAATCCCACTACGAAAAGTAAAAAAGCGGAATCGAACTCTGGTGCTCCGGAATGACAAGTAGTTCCTGCTCCATATGTTGCACCCGTCGTGTTACTCTTGTTGCAAACCCGGTGATAAGCCATGGATTGAGACTACGACAAACGGTACATATTCGTGGTCATTTGTGACATAGATGCTCTGCAATGATTAACATAGTCATGGTGTCGACCGTAAAACTTTCGAAATGATGACTTCAACTTAACCACTAGGAATCCTTGTTGCAATTACAGTTTACGTAAATATTTTTACAACGTCGTTTGTTAATACTCAATCTGATATGTACATGCCCACTACCCATGCAGAGTTTAATTTGTGTATTGTGTCTTAGCATGTTGCAATTATTCAGAATGACCTTAAAAGTCGGTTTGCTAGACAAACTTACGTGTTAAAGGTATCATAAATCATTGTTTCAATTTATTTACAATGTACCACTTACCAAATGTTCAAAACGTTTCTATTGGAATTTATTCGTTTCCATTGTGGTCACCAAAACCATACGGACAATATACAATCGGAACTTTGCTACGCTTGGCACAACCAAGCGTTTACGAGGAAAATGTGAATTGGGATATATTTAATGTATTAATATTCACATGTCTTAATTATGAAGAAAAAACCCGACTGATATGCAATATCAAAGATCAAAGAATGGACGCATTACACTTAATACATATTGGGATAGATTATATATCACTGGATACCATTCCGTCAGTCCGTTGGTGTATGTTGTCCAGTATGTAATTGCTGGGTCCAGTATTTTATGTTTTTGATTATTAACATGGGCAATGTAATTTAATCACATAATTATTTTTTTCAAAAAGTTTGATTATGTGATATTTACTGGAGACATTCCAGCACATAATGTCTGGAACCAATCCCGGGCTGATCAAATACGGGCATTACAGAAATATTCAACACTGTTCCAGACTTATTTACCAAACAAAATTGTTTATAATGCTGTTGGTAACCACGAAAGCTCTCCATCAGACAGGTAATAGTGGATGTATGATATGGTTCTCTTATTAAAATGAACAGCAAAAATGCTAACAAATAAACGTTAGAGAAAACCGAAGGGAACTGGCAACATTGGGCATAAAAGAGGAAGGACAAAATAATAATAACACAATTAAGGATTGATCTCAATTTTTTTTCGGTTCATTAAGAAATAAACTCAAAAATGTGGTACACACTGTGTAACCCGCGAAGCGGGTTACGCAAGGGTGTGTACCACATTTTTGAGTTTATTTCGAATGAACCGAACAAAAAATTGTGATCAATCCTTATAAATTAATTCCTAATTAATTTTTGTCTTGTCCTAAAAATATTTTGTTGGATAATAATTGCTTAAAAAGAATTAAGATTAAAAAATTTCCCAATTGAAACCTCAACATGTGACTTCCGGTTAAAAGTTTTGTCTATGGAAAATAACACAAATTGTTTATCCAATCAAAATCTCTTAAACACATCAAATTAATTTATTATGTGTTGTACACCGTTATTCGCAAACAAACACAAATAACGTAGATAAGACATGATATCTCCTACAAACAACTGGAGGTAAAGACGAACAAAACAAGACTTATCATTCACTTGACTTGGTACTGACACAGATGTTCAATGTTGTGATACCTTTTTCGCAAAATCAGTTATCGTTTTTTTTCATTTTTTTTCATTATTATTATTTTTGTAAAATCAAGATAATGGATTTAATTTCTAATCATTTTCTATTTTTGTAATTTGAGATTCTTGATGTGCGTAGAAATAAAAGTAAAATATCAATACGAGGTTAAAAATTCAGAGAACTCACAAATCAGGAAAACACTATTGCTGTGAAATACAAACCAAAAGATAGGACAGAAACTCCACCGATGGACTCTAAAGGGATCATATACTTTAATATAAATTTATATGCTAATAAAACCGTTCAATTGGCCGAAGAGTTATACGATATTTTCAAATAAAGGTGGATTTGAATAAAAAAAAAAGCATAATGTGTGAACAATAATTAACTATTTACATGCGACTGTGGACATGGGAGTGATAAAAGACAATAGACAATTACGATTATTTTTTAAGTTGTCCGAAAATGTTTCTCAAAGAGTCATGTCTTTTTATAGCTTTCCCCCAGACTTTATTACTGGAAATAATTCTGAAGCGTGGTATTATGGGGCTTTGGCAGAGAGTTGGAGCACCTGGTTACCAAAAGATACTTTGTCAGATATAATGAGGTATTATAAATAACAATTAAATCGAGTCATACATATACAAAATACAATCTAACATTGCAACTTTATACACAAAGACAATTCAAAATAAGTATAAATCTCACACTAACTACAGGTATATATAGGAGGTATCCGGAATACACAAAACAACACCGCTGCCGTCGTGATCGTATGGTAGTTTGATTTACAACTACCTGTGCAACCAGTACTTATCACCACTAGAGTTGTGAGTATGAATCACTCTCATCATACGTGATGGTGAAATGTTTTTACATACTAAAATGGTATCCAGAAGCCGTAATTCCAAAAAGGACCAATAATACCTAAACCAAACAGACAAATAATGTTTAACCAAAAAACCACACAGAAAGTTAAAGATTGAATATCCTTCTATAGACGTGTCTTGTGTTGAATATCCTTCTATAGACGTGTCTTGTGTTGAATATCCTTCTATATACGTGTCTTGTGTTGAATATCCTTCTATAGACGTGTCTTGTGTTGAATATCCTTCTATAGACGTGTCTTGTGTTGAATATCCTTCTATAGAGGTGTCTTGTGTTGAATATCCTTCTATAGACGTGTCTTGTGTTGAATATCCTTCTATAGATGTGTCTTGTGTTGAATATCCTTCTATAGATGTGTCTTGTGTTGAATATCCTTCTATAGACGTGTCTTGTGTTGAATATCCTTCTATAGACGTGTCTTGTGTTGAATATCCTTCTATTGACGTGTCTTGTGTTGAATATCCTTCTATAGACGTGTCTTGTGTTGAATATCCTTCTATAGACGTGTCTTGTGTTGAATATCCTTCTATAGACGTGTCTTGTGTTGAATATCCTTCTATATATGTGTCTTGTGTTGAATATCCTTCTATAGACGTGTCTTGTGTTGAATATCCTTCTATAGACGTGTCTTGTGTTGAATATCCTTCTATAGACGTGTCTTGTGTTGAATATCCTTCTATAGACGTGTCTTGTGTTGAATATCCTTCTATAGACGTGTCTTGTGTTGAATATCCTTCTATATATGTGTCTTGTGTTGAATATCCTTCTATAGACGTGTCTTGTGTTGAATATCCTTCTATAGACGTGTCTTGTGTTGAATATCCTTCTATAGACGTGTCTTGTGTTGAATATCCTTCTATAGACGTGTCTTGTGTTGAATATCCTTCTATAGACGTGTCTTGTGCACCAACTTAGAGCTATACTTAGCATTTCAATTAAAAAAGAGACTTTTACAGGTAATACAAGTAACAAATAATACGTTATGGGGTTTAATCATGTGTTGGTTGTAAATATAACGTTGGTAATGCACCTAAATGCACTAAAATGAAGTCTATAAAATTGCTCTTGTTTTTATTTACAGGGGAGGATTTTACACTGTGTTAATAAAACCTGGATTCAGACTAATATCACTGAATACAATTTTCTGCAGCCATTTGAACTTGTAAGTTGACATATCACTGAGATGTCTAGCATCATTGGTTTATATTTAGGAACTATGAGATATCAAGCCACATAACTAGCATTCAATATTTCTTGGGGTTTTTAAAGCATGAATTCAGTAAAAGCTCTTCTGTTCTTTTACTTTAATTTGTGTCAAAGTTCAATTCAATTCAATTCAATTCAATTCAATTCAATTCAATTCTTTTATTGTCAATTAAGACGCCCATTACTGAGCAGTACAATCATATGAAAAATATATACATAAAAAAAAGAGACATTATGATTTCAATGATTATAAAATTAACATGTAATGACAAGAATTTATAACAACCCCCCTTTAAAAAATAACAATAGTATGTTAGCTACAATATAATCAATAATGATCAATTATAAAGTGTAGTGCTGTTCATTTACATCGATATCATATCTTACTAATGTATTTGATTTGTGGTTCCTATAATGATTTCCTTGATATAGGGTTGCTGCTATTAAGGAAGTTACTGAACCAAGGATTCATCACTTCGAAAGTTTAGCGGTCACCACCATGACATGGTTGACCGTTATGGAATATCTGTGTCACAAATGACCACGGATATGCTCCACTTGTCGTAAACGCTTCCCGGTCTTTTCCTCATTCATGATTTATCACCGAGTTTGTAATAGATTAACACGACGGATGCAACTAGTGGAGCAGGAACTAGTTACTCTTACGGAGCACATGAGTTCACCCCAGGTTTTAGTGAGGTTCGTGTTACTCGATTTTTAGTTTTATGTGTATGTTTTGTAAGTCGTTGTTTGTCCTTTTGTACTTTATCTGTTGGCCGTTGTGCTGTCTGTTCCTTTTCGATATACGGATTCTGATTACCCCTTTGGTATCTTCAAACTCTTCTTAGCTGTGTTATTGATATTTAACGCCACAAGGTTCAGGTCTTTGCTCCATTACAGACATAACTAATCAGGATGATATAATTTCATCTTCTTCAGTTGGTTATTGATAAACAGCACAGACCCCAATGGTCAACTACAGTGGTTAATTAACGTACTACAGAATGCAGAAGATCACAATGAAAAGGTAAGTCCGTGACACAAATATGGTAATACAAGGTATGTCAATACAATTACAAGATCTTAACACATTTGTTTCTATAGCTATTTCTGTCATCCCTTACGAACAACAGTTAGTCGTCACGTGGCTACGCTTTCCCATTTTCTCTATTTTATTTTTGTTTGTTGTAAGTACTCCCTTAACTTAACCGTGTCCGTGATCGTATGGTAGTTGGATATACAACTGTCTATGCAATCGGTGTCTATGTGAGATCGAAGTTTGCTCATGCCGAGGTGTACAACAATGTCTTAACGTTTGTCACTGACTTGCGGAAGGTCGTTGCTTTTCTTGGGGTATCTGGTTTTCTCCAACAATTAATCTGAACGCCACGATATAACTGATATATTGTTAAAAGTGGCACTAAGCACCATAAACCAAACCCTTAACTTAATAACGAGCGCCTGCAAAATAACCGTATCTCAAATAGAATAATATTTTTTTTTAGAAAATAAGCCACTATTAATTTGATTCCCTGACACGAAAATCATAACTTTCTTGTAGGTTCACATTATTGGACACATTGAACCCGGGGATAGCTACTGTCTGAAAGCATGGAGTTGGAATTACTACAAAATAATAAATAGGTAAGCAATTGAAGCTTTCGAGGGAGAGGATGGTCATAATCAGTCATTGCATTTTTGACGGGAGAGGTTGGGCATGATCAGTCATAGCATTTTTGACGAATGCTTTTGCATTGACGTTTCATTTATTGCATATATATCTCAAACTAAGGGGTCGCACAATCTCGAAAATGTGCTCACTTAAAACAATGAACCATTAGAGAAAACCGAAGGGACAATTACAAATGGACAATCCAGATACACGGGCACCATTGGACACAGGACGAAGTCAAACCAAATATATATACAAATAAATAAGCAGTGTTTATTATGCAATTTGAACACCCACTTGTTCAAAGATGTTTAAAAAAGATATTTTAGTTATATTTTGACACTGAAGACTAACATAACATTCGTGGTGTCTTACAATGTAAGGTCTATGTGTAGGAGACTTAATTACTTGGAATACAAAGAAAAGGTAATTCTACAACGAGCCTTTTCTAAGTTTTGCGACGAATACACATAAACTCTAGGTTTTTAGGTATTACATTCATATTGTGTTTAACATATACACCAATCACAATAATTAATGGACGGTTATATTTTATATTAAGTAAAACAAATTACGCAATTATCTCTTATTTGCCATTTTTGTGAATTTATTTACCACTAGTTTTTCAAATTTCACCAAGTAATGCACATGAATGGACGTATATAACGTAAAACAAGTTATCCAGTCAGTGCAATGTTACTGCTCAAATAGAACTAGTGCAGGATAAATCATTCTACCATAATACGTGTTTATATACCAAATTAAGAAATTAAACGCTAATGGTATTCAACATAAGCAGTTCGTTAACAGCACTAAGATACTATTCGTCCGAGACACACAACTGACGACGATGGAAACACATGGGCCATGTACAACAATATTACTGGAAAAATGTCTGGAATTGATGCATGAACTTTCTTCCTTTCGATATGAAAAGCGACATAATTCTTGTTATCAATTTCTCTCTTTAATATCAGACAAAGTGTATATTACAATCGTCCTTCTCTTATAAAGCCACTCCCACAAAAGACCAACCCTGTTATAAAGTCTGATTTCAGAAGCAATGAGAGAGTAAAATGCTATAAATTATTCCCATCAAGAGAGACTGAATTTTCATGACAGAAGGGGTAACCTTATAAGAGGGGAATTACTGTCGTATTAACGTTTAGAGCTATGGTGTATCAGAAATGTTTGTTGATACAAAAGAGGTAATCGGAATCCGTAAAATCGGAAAAAAAGACAGAAAATAAAAATTCCAAAAGAAAAAGGACAGAGGGACAAACAATGATCTACAAAACACTACACAGAAAACTGAAGATTGAGCAACACGAATCTTATTAAAAACCTTATTAAAAACCGGGGTTGAACTCGGGTGTTCCGGAAGAGTAGGCAGTTCCTGCTCCACTAATGACACATGCCGTATGGACCGTGTTACAGAGATGTTAATTCCCATTTTATTTGAATTGAAATAATAAAATCTATTTCAATACAGGTATGAAAATACTGTTGTTGGACAGTTTTTTGGACACAGTCACTCAGACTTTTACGAAGTGTTCTATGATGACGTGACCTTCAGACGACCTTCAAACATTTTATACGTAGCCGGAAGTGTGACATCTTATTCCGCAATAAACCCATCCTTCAGAATTTATGATATTGATGGAATTTATAATGGTAGTTCTTATGTAAGTAATACTTATTAATGTTAGATATACTAAATGCAAGTGGTGTCTAGCAAATAAACGTTAGAGAAATCCGAAGGGCAATCAGGTATGGACATGTCTAAGACATTGGCAAATAAACGTTAGAGAAATCCGAAGGGCAATAAGGTATGGACATGTCTAAGACATTGGCAAATAAACGTTAGAGAAATCCGAAGGGCAATCAGGTATGGACATGTCTAAGACATTGGCAAATAAACGTTAGAGAAATCCGAAGGGCAATCAGGTATGGACATGTCTAAGACATTGGCAAATAAACGTTAGAGAAATCCGAAGAGCAATCAGGCATAGACATGTCTAAGACATTGGCAACATAGGGCACATGACACAGAACGCAGAAAAATAATAAAAAAGAAGAGCAACATGGACACCATCAATAATCCGTAGTTGAAGCCAGGTGCTCTTGAAAGGTAAGCAGTTCCTGTTTTTATATAACTCGAATAATACTGCGCCCTCTATCGGCACTATCGCTGGATGAGGGCTTGAACTCTCCTTGTGAGAAAAACGCGTCAGCTGCTCTCTGAAAGAGAGAGCCATTCAGCGATGATTATTTGCCGAGTATGCGCAAGGCGGTTCCTTCAATTTCCGGTAATGTTTACAAACAACAAGAAATGGAGATGGACAAGTTGATTAACGATGTTTAATTCATTATTTAGTTTTCCTACATTTCTTCTCTTTTCACCTTTTAGATTAGTAAGGTCAAACACGCGGGTACAATGAAAACATTTGACACCTGAACGCTCCATTGACCTATGTTTACAATAATGTCCTTAGCTCCTCCTTCTTTTAGTGCCAAAAGTCACCACGCACAGTTTATACCCAGAATACATTGCTAATTTAAACTTCCGATTGACGCCTTTTATCGAGAAAGTCGTTCAGGCGTTAATATAGCAAAGCGTAATATAACGACTGGATTATTCGGGTTAGTGTTTATAAGACACCCACCGAATTACTCATAGTGATGTCATGTATAGCAGGATATGTTAACAAATCGGAACTACTTAAACACAGCCATTAATCGTAATGTCGTTGCTGTTTCCATGATTAGTTGATACTTGAAACAGGGGTTATTTAAAGATAATCTACTATTTTGAGTGAAACCAATACCTGTTAAAGATGCTTCTTGTATCACAGATTTTTTCCCATGTGATAACGATGATTAATAATATTTCAAATTATTTGTAATGTCTGTGCGGGGTATCATTTTGACTTTTATTTCTACGATTCTCTGATAGAATTCTAAAGCTGTCCTGATGACATAGTGTTTTATGGTTTCTCATTTTATATCTATTTGATTAACGTAATCAATATAGGGACCGTCGTGGTCGTGATCGTATAATAGTTGGATTTATAACTACCTATGCAAATCAGTGAGTTCGAATCCCGCTCAGGCGAGGTGTACTTGATACAACATTATGTGATACAGTTTGTCAGTGGCTTGCGACAGATTGGTTGTTTTCTCCGGGTTTCCTCCACCAATAAAACTGACCACCACGATATAACTGAAATATTGTTGAAAGTTGCGTTAAACACCATAACCCTAATCGTAATCAATAAATAGATTTATAATTTACATTTAGTTTCCACTAGATCATCACAACTACATACTGAATATAACAGAAGTAAATAAAACTAACAATCCAGTATGGCAACATGAATATAGCGCTAAAGTAAGTATTACATTATAGCGTCTTATCAGTTTAGTTATATGAGCAAAAGAGGAACATATTATCTGTACATGATGAAAATAGATGTTATATTAGCATTCATTTGCACACAAATGTTTCTGAATAAGATGAATTATACCGGATACATTACTAGCATAATGGTAGGATAACTATGATTATTTAAACATGTAAGATATCACACATGGTCATCAATAACAGGGTAATTTGCATCATTATCAAGGCAAGATTGAATTAATTTTTGATTAGATGGTGACGGTTCCTGCTTTGTACCATATTTCGTTTTATTGTTATAGCTCGCTTAAACAAAATGTAGCTTAACTCGCACACATTATCCAGATTCAAGATAGTATCTGCTCTTAATGATCAGAGCTTGGCAGGGAAGCTGCTCATTGCTGCTTAATAGTCTTTGGTTTAGTCTGACTGAGGAGCAGACCCTTTTACGAACAAGCGACGAAGTCTCTAACTATTATATCACTTGGGAGTACTGCAAACGAAAAATTAACGCATAAGTAAAACGACTGGAAATGTATTCAAATGGGTACACACGGCACCTTTCTCGAATAACCTTCATCCGGTACGCTTTTAGTCACGGCTAAAGCTACACATAAATAGTAAAATTATAGCATCCCACGTGGTATCCTTTCGAAAAATGCACTATCATGTGACCTATCTGTAACGTATATGAAATGGTACGATCCTAATACACCATTGTTTTACTTGACAGGCAGATCTAGGATTAACAAGTTTGTATCCTAAAGACTGGCATGAACTTATATTTAGACTAGAGAAGAATGATACTTTGTTCCAACAGTTTTACAGGTATTTTATTCTGAGCTTTAGAGAGAACACAACTCCACCAAGAAAGTTCATTGAAGTTTAAGAATAGTTTGAAGATATCAAAGTGGTACTGAAAAGTCGTAAATCTAAAAAGAGACAATGCAATGACCCCATGAACATGGATAAAAAGACAACACAATGATCCACAAAACACTGTAAAGAAAATGAATGTGAATCATACAAAAAGCCGGGGTTAATTCATGTATTCCGGAAGGGTAGGCATATCCTGTGCATCTAATGGCACCTGTTGCTTTGCTAATCTTTCTTTTTACATGGCATATGCATTAGAATTAGAAAGAGGAATGCTTAACTCAACTTCAAACAATATGTCTGGTGTATGGGAAAATAAAGTACAAATGTTTAAAGTTATACAAAACAAAAAATACTCGTCATCATAGGTTGCAATCAAACTTAAAATAGACAAATGTCCTGGTGATATAGATTCAAATCCAACCACAATACAATTATAACCACTACATCACCTTATTTGTCAGATGCTCTGATTTTAAAAGCAAAAAGTAACCCCGACTAACTTCAAATTATTTATTAGTCATAATCACAGGACATGTACATACAACTATCAAGTACATACACATACTCTCACAGACTCACACTACCTTTCATACCACATTGACGTAAATCAATTCTCATTAATGTTACATCATTAGTCAATCCAAATTGTGGAGTTAGTCCTCATTACTATACAAAGATAGATAACTCTAATTTATTATCACAAACACGATATCCTCCATTCATAGTGGACATTATTTCTTGCTTTTTTCCATTCTATTTCATCATTCATGCGTTATAGTGTTAGCACTTTCAACAATATTTCTGTTATATCGTGGCAGTCAGTTTTATTTGTGTAGGAAGCAGGGAGTACCCGGAGAAAACCACCAAGTCACTGAATACTTTATCACATAATACTGTATCTAGTGCACCCCGCCTAAATGGGATTGGAACTCACAACTTTAGTGGTGATAGGTACTGATTACATAACTAGTCATAAACCTAACTACCATACTATCACGACCACGACGGCCCCGATATGTACTGTGTAATCTACTATAGTTATGTTGTATACTTTATATCTACAGGTATTACCGGAAGTCAGCACCACACAAACCTTGTAAACTGGAATGTAAAACAATATTACTATGTGACTTAAAGACTGGACGTTCGTATGACAGGGGACATTTATGTTCCTCCATATATAACCAATAAAATATGTGATACGCTTTGTTCCGTCTTATATTGGTCCAAAGCACCGTCTCCAGTAGACACATCTTTGTCTAAATACATTTTCAATTGGTATTTTCTTTGCCATATTTGAGACTGGGATAAGGGGAGTTAATATGAATCAGTTCGTACTAAAAACTAGAATAGCACGTAATTATTCATGCGCAGTTTGTGTTCAATAAAATCTTGCTTAAAAATGTTAAACAAGGACAATTCCAGCCATGTTCGATTTCAGAAGTATAAATGTTTTCACAGAATAATAATTTAAAATATTGTTTTCAAATTATTTCTCCAGGGGTAATTAATCCCCTTTGGTCATCTTTTTCAAATATATTGCAACTAATTATATTGTTGCTCAGGGACATGAGAGCCCCAACCCCCGGGCTTTTGTTGGCTGAATATCTAGTAGAGAAGCAAAGCAACATATTATTGTTCAGTTAACTAAGCGATGTAAAGGTAAACTTTGTTAACCAAGCGATGTAAGGGTAAACTTTGTTAACCAAGCGATGTAAGGGTAAACTTTGCTAACCAAGCGATGTAAGGGTAAACTTTGTTAACCAAGCGATGTAAAGGTAAACTTTGTTAACCAAGCGATGTAAGGGTAAACTTTGTTAACCAAGCGATGTAAAGGTAAACTTTGTTAACCAAGCGATGTAAGGGTAAACTTTGTTAACCAAGCGATGTAAAGGTAAACTTTGTTAACCAAGCGATGTAAGGGTAAACTTTGTTAACCAAGCGATGTAAGGGTAAACGTTGTTAACCAAGCGATGTAAGGGTAAACTTTGTTAACCAAGCGATGTAAGGGTAAACTTTGCTAACCAAGCGATGTAAGGGTAAACTTTGTTAACCAAGCGATGTAAAGGTAAACTTTGTTAACCAAGCGATGTAAGGGTAACCTTTGTTAACCAAGCGATGTAAAGGTAAACTTTGTTAACCAAGCGATGTAAGGGTAAACTTTGTTAACCAAGCGATGTAAAGGTAAACTTTGTTAACCAAGCGATGTAAGGGTAAACTTTGTTAACCAAGCGATGTAAAGGTAAACTTTGTTAACCAAGCGATGTAAGGGTAAACTTTGTTAACCAAGCGATGTAAGGGTAAACTTTGCTAACCAAGCGATGTAAGGGTAAACTTTGTTAACCAAGCGATGTAAAGGTAAACTTTGTTAACCAAGCGATGTAAGGGTAAACTTTGTTAACCAAGCGATGTAAAGGTAAACTTTGTTAACCAAGCGATGTAAGGGTAAACTTTGTTAACCAAGCGATGTAAGGGTAAACTTTGTTAACCAAGCGATGTAAGGGTAAACTTTGTTAACCAGGCGATGTAAAGGTAAACTTTGTTAACCAAGCGATGTAAGGGTAAACTTTGTTAACCAAGCGATGTAAGGGTAAACTTTGTTAACCAAGAGATGTAAGGCTAAACTTTGTTAACCAAGCGATGTAAGGGTAACCTTTTCAACCAAATGACCCTTTTTGTTTGTCAGTTTTGAAAACTTGTCTCTCACTTTTCCTACCAGTCCTAAAACTTGCCCCTCCCACTTTCTGATCTACTCTTGAAAACTTGTCCCCCACCATTCGTTCCACTCATTCATCGCTGTTGCTTGTGCCTCTCATTAGAAGAGATTAAATATAGGCTAGTCCTGTTATCCAATTATTTAATATTTCTGAATAAAATCATGATGAAATATATACAGTAGCTGCGGAGGGAGAATACTATTTTCAAATCAGTGTTTGTTAGAATACTGGTATTATGCATATTTAGTGATAAATCCGCCAAAAATAAAATTTCAAAGAAACAATTTATATACATTAATCTTCTCATTAGCATAAAGCAAACAGATGCAATTTCAATTAATTGTATTTTAAGATGTAACAATATTTATCATTTCGCATTCAATATTGACAGAACGTTAGTACATATAGATACACAAAATCTACTATCATATGCTTATAGATGTATTCTTATGATTAAATACACCTCATATGACATGGTGAACATGATGGGCTCTCTGGTCGACATTATTTGTTGAATTCAATGGTAGAGTTATTGTTCTTTGGTAACTAAAAAGTATTTTGTAAGAGTCATAAGTCATCTCCATACAGAATCTTCTGATATACGCAAACAAACACAAATAACGTAAATAAGACATGAGCCCTCCTACAAACCATGAGCCCTCCTAAAAACCATTAGCCCTCCTGCAAACCATGAGCCCTCCTATAAACAACTGTAAGGCATGAGCCCGCCTACAAACCATGAGCCATCCTACAAACAATTGTAAGGCATGAACCCTCCTACAAACCATGAGCCCTCCTACAAACAATTGTAAGGCATGAACCCTCCTACAAACCATGAGCCCTCCTACAAACAACTGTAAGGCATGAGCCCTCCTAAAAACAACTGTAAGGCATGAACCCTCCTACAAACTATGAGCCCTCCTACAAACAACTGTAAGGCATGAGCCTTCCTACAAACCATGAGCCCTCCTACAAACAATTTTAAGGCATGAATCCTCCTACAAACCATGAGCCCTCCTACAAACAACTGTAATGCATGAGCCCTCCTACAAACCATGAGCCCTCCTACAAACAATTGTAAGGCATGAACCCTCCTACAAACCATGAGCACTCCTACAAACAACTGCAAGGCATGAGACCTCCTACAAACAACTGGCAAAGGATGTAAAGACGAACGCAACATCGTGTTTATGCGGAGATTGTAACGGACATCACAACACGGAACTCAGAACATAGACACATAATAGGACAACACAAAAAAACCTGGGGTGAACTCAGGTGCTCGTGAAGGGTAAGCAATTCCTGCTTCTCTTAAGACAACCGTCATGTTACTCATTTATACAGTCAACATTATTCTGCATACAGTGGACAAGACTACTTCTACGATGATAATGTTCCATACACATTTCATATAAAGCTATCCAGAAATCATTTCATGTTATATCTTATACAAAAAAAAAAAAACCTCCCCCAAAAAAACCCTCTCAAAAAAACACACACACACAACAAGGCAAAACAAAACAACAACAAAACAAAACAAAACAAAGCAAAACAAAACAAAAACAGAATTAAATGTACTACAAGTTTAAACACAAAGCTTAAATAAATTCGTCCACATAATAGCACTTTTATTGACAAATACTTTTAAGTCTATGTTTAAATCTTGAAGATTCGTAAGACATGATTCTAAAAATAAATTCACAGCTCGTACGTGACTCTTGTAGTTTGTATTTAGACTTTTTACAACGTCAGCTTCTTCTGACTACAGTATCAAGTCCAGGACGTTGAACGAATCGTTCATCTTTCAAAAAGTTTTTCAGAAAACATCAAGTCAAGATGAAAAGTCAATGAGAGATGACGAAAAATGGTACCGACAATTAGATTTTAGCTAAATGTTGACTATTGTTCCAGTAGTATATGATGCCCTCGGATACTATCTAATATTTAGATAATGGTTGAAGCCATCTGCTCTCTTTGATATAATCAATATTATAAATATGACATCTTCGCCAATCGGTGTCACGAATATTAAATATATTATGTATAATGTTGAAAATTATAGCGTTCTTTATAATGACGCTGTTC
Source organism: Bathymodiolus brooksi (assembly GCA_963680875.1). NCBI lineage: Eukaryota > Metazoa > Mollusca > Bivalvia > Mytilida > Modiolidae > Bathymodiolus > Bathymodiolus brooksi. The sequence goes on along the minus strand of OY804580.1, from coordinate 47,745,228 downwards.
GCCTGGTTATATGTGAGGGTTGGCATTTTATTCACATGTTGAAAGCTCATGCCTGAGCGCATAATTTCACTAAGAGGAGGGGAGGTATGGGTGCATAGACTAGTTTAATTTTTTTATTGAAGTGCTTGTGCCAAACCAAGAAAGTGAGCGGTCATGTATTTGTGTGTTAGAGATATTGATGTTTGTCACCTTCTACGATTGTGATGTACGATTTAGGAATTTATCGCAAATGCCTTACGAAATAACGTCATTTTGTCTGCGATTAACTGTATTATTTAGCTATATATGGCAACATCTTGTTATTCTAATGTTAATATATTTTATTGAAATCTTCTATAGATATATCTATAAAAAACACGATTGTTACTGAAATAATCTATCAAATAAAGTAATCAATGTATTGACATCATATATAGCAATAATAAAGGATTCCCATAGAAAACTAGAGTACAAGCCACCCACCATGTACTGAAATCAAATTAGTGTGAACTGGACGGATTATTGTGGTGAACTTTCTATTTACAAAAGCTAAATGTCATGTAGAGGATAAACTAAAAAGTACAGGATGTAAGCTATAATATACACGCGACACATATTACCAGATTGCTTTATACACTAATATGTCTTAATTCTAGAAGTCCTATGGTCAAGTAATCTAATTAAAATCAATGTACTTTCTTTTAACAAAAGGTAAATGTCATGTGAAGGATAAACCAGAAGCTATAATACACACATGACACAGATTCATCCCCTAACTGAACACAATATGGCAATCTGTAAAGAGTCAATATGTTCACAACATCAACACTTTTATCTGATTTATCTACAAATGTGGCAATTTTATTGTTTTTTGGAAGAAATAAAGTTATGACTAAAATATAATATATACTATACGTTCTACAAATATGACATTATCCTTTAATGTTTGTATTTGTACATATCACCCATTTATTTACAAATGTCGGAGAAGGAGACAATTTTATTGGTTTTTTTTTTTTAAAGAAATAAAGTTACAACTAAAATATAATAGATACTCTACGTTCTACATATATATGGTTTTATTCTTTTGATTTTGTTTTTTTATTTGTACATATATCAGCTTCTCCTGCATATGGTGTTTACATCTCGCAATTGATTCGCTATGCAAGGTCCAGTGGCAATTATTCTGATTTCCTGAAACGTCATCTTCATCTGAGAAACAGACTACTGGACCAGGGCTATAAAAAGATTCGCCTTATTCGATCTCTTAAAAAGTTTATATTCCGATACCAAGATCTTGTCGAAATATATTCCGTTTCTGCAGAGACGATGATAAACTATGCATTTTCATATAGTGAAAATGTATAAAGATAAGGAAGTCAACAAAAATGTCAAAAATATTTTTTTATCAATGTGTGACGTAAAATTATTTTTGACATTCACTTCACTGGGTTTGGTACTGCTTTGACAACTATTTTATCTATTTTTGTTCCAGTATTGTTATAAATACTGTTATAATGACAGCCGGAACCTTTGAGCCGTAATGAAAGCGGGAGGTTTGGCGCTTTAAAATCTGATTCAACCCACCATTTCTTTAGAAATGCCTGTACCAAGTCAGGGTCATTACGGTTTTCACAGTTTTCCGGTTGTTGACTGATTTTGTCTGTTTATATACTTATGAGTTTTGACTTTCCCTTTGTAAGATTGTTCGGAGTTCGGTAATTTTGTTATTACCCTTATTTGGTACAGGCATTTCTAAAGAAATGGTGGGATGAATCAGATTTGCCAAACCTCCTGCTTTCATTACAGCTCAAAGGTTCCGGCTGTCACTATAACAGTATTTATAACAATACTGGAACAAAATAAGTAAAATAGTTGTCAACAGTACCAAATTCAGTGAAGTAACTGTCAAAAACACTTTTACGTCACACATTGATTAAAAAATATCTTTGACATTTTTGTTGACTTCCTTATCTTTATACATTTTCACTATATGAAAATGCATCGTTTATCATCGTCTCTGCAGAAACGGAATATATTTCGACAAGATCTTGGTATCGGAATATAAACTTTTTAAGAGATCGAATAAGGCGAATCTTTTTATAGCCCTGGTCCAGTAGCCTGTTTCTCAGATGAAGATGACGTTTCAGGAAATCAGAATAATTGCTACTGACCCTTGCATAACGAATCAATTGCGAGATGTATACACCATATGCAGGAGAAGCTGGTATATTGCTGCACATATTTGGAAAATTTATGATCTTAAAATTGAAGTTGTCCCGTTTATCATACATTTTAGTAATGAGTTGACCACTGTCGTCAAGTTCGAGGTACAAGCCAGGAAAGGACGCGATCATATATATGTGTGTTAGGGGGTACACGTATCGATCGTACCTCTTTCTGCGATTTTTAAGCTACCGACAGTGCATTATTTCTTGTTTTTTTCCCTTCTATTTCATCATTCATACGTTATAGTTTTAGCACTTTCAACAATATTTCTGTTATATCGTGGCAGTCAGTTTTATTTGTGTAGGAAACAGGGAGTACCCGGAGACTTTTCCTACCAGTCCTAAAACTTGCCCCTCCCACTTTCCGATCTACTCTTGAAAACTTGTCCCCCACCATTCGTTCCACTCATTCATCGCTGTTGCTTGTGCCTCTCATTAGAAGAGATTGAATATAGGCTAGTCCTGTTATCCAATTATTTAATATTTCTGAATAAAATCATGATGAAATATATACAGTAGCTGCGGAGGGAGGATACTATTTTCAAATCAGTGTTTGTTAGAATACTGGTATTATGCATAAATCCGCCAAAAATAGAATTTCACAGAAAAACTTTATATACATTAATCTTCTCATTAGCGTAAAGCAAACAGATGCAATTTCAATTAATTGTATTTTATTTAAGATGTAACAATTTTTATAATTTCGCATTCAATATTGACAGAACGTTAGTACATATAGATACACAAAATCTACTATCATATGCTTATAGATTTATTCTTATGATTAAATACACCTCATATGATATGGTGAACATGATGGGCTCTCTGGTCGACATTATTTGTTGAATTCAATGGTAGAGTTATTGTTCTTTGGTTACTAAAAAGTATTTTGCAAGAGCCATAAGTCATCTCCATACAGAATCCTCTGATATACGTTAACAAACACAAATAACGTAAATAAGACATGAGCCCTCCTACAAACCATGAGCCATTCTACAAACCATGAGGCCTCCAACAAACCATGAGCCCTCCTACAAACCATGACCCCTCCTACAAACCATGAGGCCTCCAACAAACCATGAGCCTTCCTACAAACCATGAGGCCTCCAACAAACTATGAGCCCTCCTACAAACCATGAGGCCTTCAACAAACCATGAGCCCTCCTACAAACCGTGACCCCTCCTACAAACCATGAGGCCTCCAACAAACCATGAGGCCTCCTACAAACCATGAGGCCTCCTGCAAACCACGAGCCCTCCTACAAACAACTGTCAGGCATGAGGCTTCCTACAAACCATGAGGCCTCCTACAAACCATGAGCCCTCGTACAAACCATGATGCCTCCTACAAACCATGAGGCCTCCAACAAACCATGAGGCCTCCTACAAACCATGAGGCCTCCTGCAAACCACGAGCCCTCCTACAAACAACTGTAAGGCATGATGCCTCCTACAAACCATGAGGCCTCCTACAAACCATGAGGCCTCCTATAAACCATGAGCCCTCGTGCAAACCATGAGGCCTCCTACAAACCATGAGGCCTCCTGCAAACCACGAGCCATCTTACAAACAACTGTAAGGCATGAACCCTCCTACAAACAACTGTAAGGCATGAACCCTCCTACAAACCATGAGCCCTCCTACAAACCATGAGGCCTCCTGCAAACCGCGAGCCCTCCTACAAACAACTGTAAGGCATGAGCTCTCCTACAAACCATGAGCCCTCCTTCAAACAATTGCAAGGCATGAACCCTCCTACAAACCATGAGGCCTCCTACAAACCATGCGGCCTCCTACAAACCAAGAGCCTTCCTGCGAACCATGAGCCCTCCTACAAACAACTGTAAGGCATGAGCCCTCCTACAAACAACTGGCAAAGGATGTAAAAACGAACGCAACATCGTGTTTATGCGGAAATTGTAACGGACATCACAACACGGAACTCAGAACATAGACACATAATAGGACAACACAAAACACCTAAATAAATGGGCAATACGAACCTCACCAAAAAACCTGGGGTGAACTCAGGTGTTCGTGAAGGGTAAACAGTTCCTGCTTCTCTTAAGACAACCGTCATGTTACTCATATATACAGTCAACATTAGTCTGCATACAGTGGATAAGACTACTTCTACGATGATAATGTTCCATACACATTCCATATAAAGCTATCCAGAAATCATTTCATGTTATATCTTATACCAAAAAAAACCCAAAACCTCCCCCCCCAAACCCCCCCCCCCCATAAAAAACCACACACACACACACAACAAAGCAAAAAAAATAAATAATGAAAAAAAAATAATAAAAAAAAATAAACAGAATTAAATGTACTACAAGCTTAAACACAAAGCTTAAATAAATTCGTCCACATAATATCACTTTTATTGACAAATACTTTTAAGTCTATGTTTAAATCTTGAAGATTTGTAAAACATGATTCTAAAAATAAATTCACAGCTCGTACGTGACTCTTGTAGTTTGTAATTAAACTTTTTACAACGTCAGCTTCTTCTGACTATAGTATTAAGTCCAGGACGTTTAACGAATCGTCTCATCTTTCAAAAAGTTTTTCAGAAAACATCAAGTCAAGATGAAAAGTCAATGAGAGATGACGAAAAATGGTACCGACAATTAGATTTTGGCTAAATGTTGACTATTGTTCCAGTAGTATATGATGCCCTCGGATACTATCTAATATTTAGATAATGGTTGAAGCCATCTGCTCTCTTTGATATAACCAATATTATAAATATGACATCTTCGCCAATCGATGTCACGGATATTAAATATATTATGCATAATGGTAAAAATAATAGCATTCTTTAAAATGACGCTGTTCGCCTGGTTATATGTGAGGGTTGGCATTTTATTCACATGTTGAAAGCTCATGCCTGAGCGCATAATTTCACTAAGAGGAGGGGGGTATGGGTCCATAGACTAGTTTAACCCCGCCCCTTATTATTGAAGTGCTTGTGCCAAACCAAGAAAGTGAGCGGTCATGTATTTGTGTGTTAGAGATATTGATGTTTGTCACCTTCTACGATTGTGATGTACGATTTAGGAATTTATCGCAAATGCCTTACGAAATAACGTCATTTTGTCTGCGATTAACTGTATTATTTAGCTATATATGGCAACATCTTGTTATTCTAATGTTAATATATTTTATTGAAATCTTCTATAGATATATCTATAAAAAACACGATTGTTACTGAAATAATCTATCAAATAAAGTAATCAATGTATTGACATCATATATAGCAATAATAAAGGATTCCCATAGAAAACTAGAGTACAAGCCACCCACCATGTACTGAAATCGAATTAGTGTGAACTGGACGGATTATTGTGGTGAACTTTCTATTTACAAAAGCTAAATGTCATGTAGAGGATAAACTAAAAAGTACAGGATGTAAGCTATAATATACACGCGACACATATTACCAGATTGCTTTATACACTAATATGTCTTAATTCTAGAAGTCCTATGGTCAAGTAATCTAATTAAAATCAATGTACTTTCTTTTAACAAAAGGTAAATGTCATGTGAAGGATAAACCAGAAGCTATAATACACACATGACACAGATTCATCCCCTAACTGAACACAATATGGCAATCTGTGAAGAGTCAATATGTTCACAACATCAACACTTTTATCTGATTTATCTACAAATGTGGCAATTTTATTGTTTTTTGGAAGAAATAAAGTTATGACTAAAATATAATATATACTATACGTTCTACAAATATGACATTATCCTTTAATGTTTGTATTTGTACATATCACCCATTTATTTACAAATGTCGGAGAAGGAGACAATTTTATTGGTTTTTTTTTTTAAAGAAATAAAGTTACAACTAAAATATAATAGATACTCTACGTTCTACATATATATGGTTTTATTCTTTTGATTTTGTTTTTTTATTTGTACATATATCAGCTTCTCCTGCATATGGTGTTTACATCTCGCAATTGATTCGCTATGCAAGGTCCAGTGGCAATTATTCTGATTTCCTGAAACGTCATCTTCATCTGAGAAACAGACTACTGGACCAGGGCTATAAAAAGATTCGCCTTATTCGATCTCTTAAAAAGTTTATATTCCGATACCAAGATCTTGTCGAAATATATTCCGTTTCTGCAGAGACGATGATAAACTATGCATTTTCATATAGTGAAAATGTATAAAGATAAGGAAGTCAACAAAAATGTCAAAAATATTTTTTTATCAATGTGTGACGTAAAATTATTTTTGACATTCACTTCACTGGGTTTGGTACTGCTTTGACAACTATTTTATCTATTTTTGTTCCAGTATTTTTATAAATACTGTTATAATGACAGCCGGAACCTTTGAGCCGTAATGAAAGCGGGAGGTTTGGCGCTTTAAAATCTGATTCAGCCCACCATTTCTTTAGAAATGCCTGTACCAAGTCAGGGTCATTACGGTTTTCACAGTTTTCCGGTTGTTGACTGATTTTGTCTGTTTATATACTTATGAGTTTTGACTTTCCCTTTGTAAGATTGTTCGGAGTTCGGTAATTTTGTTATTACCCTTATTTGGTACAGGCATTTCTAAAGAAATGGTGGGTTGAATCAGATTTGCCAAACCTCCTGCTTTCATTACAGCTCAAAGGTTCCGGCTGTCACTATAACAGTATTTATATCAATACTGAAACAAAATAAGTAAAATAGTTGTCAACAGTACCAAATTCAGTGAAGTAACTGTCAAAAACACTTTTACGTCACACATTGATTAAAAAATATCTTTGACATTTTTGTTGACTTCCTTATCTTTATACATTTTCACTATGTGAAAATGCATCGTTTATCATCGTCTCTGCAGAAACGGAATATATTTCGACAAGATCTTGGTATCGGAATATAAACTTTTTAAGAGATCGAATAAGGCGAATCTTTTTATAGCCCTGGTCCAGTAGCCTGCTTCTCAGATGAAGATGACGTTTCAGGAAATCAGAATAATTGCTACTGACCCTTGCATAACGAATCAATTGCGAGATGTATACACCATATGCAGGAGAAGCAGGTATATTGCTGCACATATTTGGAAAATTTATGATCTTAAAATTGAAGTTGTCCCGTTTATCATACATTTTAGTAATGAGTTGACCACTGTCGTCAAATTCGAGGTACAAGCCAGGAAAGGACGCGATCATATATATGTGTGTTAGGGGGTACACGTATCGATCGTACCTCTTTCTGCGATTTTTAAGCTACCGACAGTGCATTATTTCTTGTTTTTTTCCCTTCTATTTCATCATTCATACGTTATAGTTTTAGCACTTTCAACAATATTTCTGTAATATCGTGGCAGTCAGTTTTATTTGTGTAGGAAACAGGGAGTACCCGGAGACTTTTCCTACCAGTCCTAAAACTTGCCCCTCCCACTTTCCGATCTACTCTTGAAAACTTGTCCCCCACCATTCGTTCCACTCATTCATCGCTGTTGCTTGTGCCTCTCATTAGAAGAGATTGAATATAGGCTAGTCCTGTTATCCAATTATTTAATATTTCTGAATAAAATCATGATGAAATATATACAGTAGCTGCGGAGGGAGGATACTATTTTCAAATCAGTGTTTGTTAGAATACTGGTATTATGCATAAATCCGCCAAAAATAGAATTTCACAGAAAAACTTTATATACATTAATCTTCTCATTAGCGGAAAGCAAACAGATGCAATTTCAATTAATTGTATTTTATTTAAGATGTAACAATTTTTATAATTTCGCATTCAATATTGACAGAACGTTAGTACATATAGATACACAAAATCTACTATCATATGCTTATAGATTTATTCTTATGATTAAATACACCTCATATGATATGGTGAACATGATGGGCTCTCTGGTCGACATTATTTGTTGAATTCAATGGTAGAGTTATTGTTCTTTGGTTATTAAAAAGTATTTTGCAAGAGCCATAAGTCATCTCCATACAGAATCCTCTGATATACGTTAACAAACACAAATAACGTAAATAAGACATGAGCCCTCCTACAAACCATGAGCCATTCTACAAACCATGAGGCCTCCAACAAACCATGAGCCCTCCTACAAACCATGACCCCTCCTACAAACCATGAGGCCTCCAACAAACCATGAGCCCTCCTACAAACCATGAGGCCTCCAACAAACTATGAGCCCTCCTACAAACCATGAGGCCTTCAACAAACCATGACCCCTCCTACAAACCGTGACCCCTCCTACAAACTATGAGGCCTCCAACAAACCATGAGGCCTCCTACAAACCATGAGGCCTCCTGCAAACCACGAGCCCTCCTACAAACAACTGTCAGGCATGAGGCTTCCTACAAACCATGAGGCCTCCTACAAACCATGAGCCCTCGTACAAACCATGAGGCCTCCTACAAACCATGAGGCCTCCTATAAACCATGAGCCCTCGTGCAAACCATGAGGCCTCCTACAAACCATGAGGCCTCCTACAAACCATGAGGCCTCCTATAAACCATGAGCCCTCGTGTAAACCATGAGGCCTCCTACAAACCACGAGGCCTCCTGCAAACCACGAGCCCTCCTACAAACAACTGTAAGGCATGAACCCTCCTACAAACCATGAGCCCTCCTACAAACCATGAGGCCTCCTGCAAACCGCGAGCCCTCCTACAAACAACTGTAAGGCATGAGCTCTCCTACAAACCATGAGCCCTCCTTCAAACAATTGCAAGGCATGAACCCTCCTACAAACCATGAGGCCTCCTACAAACCATGAGGCCTCCTACAAACCAAGAGCCTTCCTGCGAACCATGAGCCCTCCTACAAACAACTGTTAGGCATGAGCCCTCCTACAAACAACTGGCAAAGAATGTAAAAACGAACGCAACATCTAGAAAACTAGAGTACAAGCCACCCACCATGTACTGAAATCAAATTAGTGTGAACTGGACGGATTATTGTGGTGAACTTTCTATTAACAAAAGCTAAATGTCATGTAGAGGATAAACTAAAAAGTACAGGATGTAAGCTATAATATACACGCGACACATATTACCAGATTGCTTTATACACTAATATGTCTTAATTCTAGAAGTCCTATGGTCAAGTAATCTAATTAAAATCAATGTACTTTCTTTTAACAAAAGGTAAATGTCATGTGAAGGATAAACCAGAAGCTATAATACACACATGACACAGATTCATCCCCTAACTGAACACAATATGGCAATCTGTAAAGAGTCAATATGTTCACAACATCAACACTTTTATCTGATTTATCTACAAATGTGGCAATTTTATTGTTTTTTGGAAGAAATAAAGTTATGACTAAAATATAATATATACTATACGTTCTACAAATATGACATTATCCTTTAATGTTTGTATTTGTACATATCACCCATTTATTTACAAATGTCGGAGAAGGAGACAATTTTATTGGTTTTTTTTTTTAAAGAAATAAAGTTACAACTAAAATATAATAGATAATCTACGTTCTACATATATATGGTTTTATTCTTTTGATTTTGTTTTTTTATTTGTACATATTACCAGATTTCTGTATACACAAATATGTATTCTAACGTTGTGAGTTCGAACCCGCTCAGGCGATACAACATTAGGTGATAAAGTGTGTCAGTGACTTGCCGCAGGTCGGTGGTTTCAACGAGTACACCGGTTTTGTCCACCAATATAACTGATCGCAACGATATAACTGAAATATTGTTGAAAGTGGTGTTAATCACCATAAGCCAACGATAAACAAATATGTCTTAGTTCTAGATGTCTAAGAGCTAAAGTAATATGAAAGGCAAATATCGTGGAATTTTTGGATTAAATATTTTCACTTAATATGTCACTTAATTTTAACTAAAATCAACAGCATAACATTAAAAATCCGCTCAAAAGCAGATTTTAAGAGCAAATCGCAACATATTTGACAATAGATAATTCTATTTTCCCGTACAGTAATGCAAATGATATGCGTGTGACCCCAGATTTGAACTCTTTCGGGGAGATTATCAGTTTTCAGTTGATGGAAAAAAAAATATATCCGTGTGTACCACATAAGAATAATTGCTAAAAAAATTGATTCACACGACATGAAACAGACAGATTCCTCAATAATCATTGTCAGGAATGTGTGCGGCGTGTTTACGAAGCATCCATGATTGTTTAAATGTGACTTTTCTTCACGAGATCATGATCGGCAATCATCGGAACAAAACAACCGAAAGTTGATTCAGTCTCCACAACAATGGCGAGGACCATAAACATGCACATGGATTTGCAGATTTCTAGTTGTTGGGAACATATTTCGACTTGAAACATGCATGAATAGCTTAGTAAAGATACCGCCGTTTTCCAAATTGAATTTTCAGGGAAAAATTTTCTTCACCCAAAACTGGTGTAATATTACTTTAAACAATCTAATTAAAAATAGATGCTTGTTTGATCTTTTTCCTTTTCGGCAACACACTAACATCTGACAACATCTCGTATGGAGGTCAGGTCAAAGTTCATATTATTAACCGACCAATCAGCTATAAGCCGACTTTTTGAAAGCGAATGTACATCAGTATTTGTTCACATCACGATGTAGTTGCTAAATGTGACGCAAACGTCAATATATATATATATATATTTACGACATGTTATCCTAAGAAAAAGGGTGTCGTGGTCCCCACTCTTTCAATCTATATTTGTTAATCAGGTGTTGATGGTCCACTGAGGAAAACAGGCCTACGCCTATGATGACATCTACTATTGCTGATCATTAAATAGCATTGTTTCTTACAAAAGCAAATACTAGTACTTCGTTAGTTCGATCAACAACCTAGTAAATATGAAGTAATAATAATAAAAACTTTAAATTGCATTTAATGCATATCAGCTGAGCAAAATCGCAGATTTAATCCTGAATCAATTTAATGTTTTCCGAGTGCAGAGATATGTGTATCTAAGTACTGTTGTCTTTGTGAGCTAGTATTGAAAAATCCAGGTCAAGGTGTTGGATAACTACAAAGCATCATGTATAGCTGGACGGAAACTTCTCACCGGGCGGTAAACAACAATGACGAACCCTCTAACGTATACTTTATTGTAGGGTCCGTGCTGCTAATCTTTTCAGTTTTTTGTGTTGTGTTTTTTGTTTTGTTTGTCATCGTTCTTCATTGTTCCCAATGTGATCAGTGTCTCTGGGTTGTCCATTCTTGATTGTCCCTTCGGTTTTTCTCTAACGTTTAGTTAGGAGGTCAATTATATGATATTTTTCCACAGAACTGAGGACACATACTATGTTTGGATCTGATTTACTCAAACTCAAAACGACGTTCACAGAAAATGTTCCATGCTAAATAACCTAGATAAGAAAATGCAGGATCCTAGAAAAGCACGTAAGCAATTAACTAAATAGTGTTTTGATATATTTATTAAATCTGTTACTTTATTGTTAGGGTCATTGGTGTTTTGTCAGTGTTTGTCCAGCTATACTAATGACTACAAAGGGGAAGGGGGAGTAACGCGTGACATATATAATGATTTGACCGGTGAAATTTCCAGCGCGGGTAGGTGTCCGGAAACACAAGAACTTGAGGTGGATGTCAGGGCTCGAACCCACATCAGGGGTATTACGTCTGGAGTCAGAAATCAGCAACCATGACCACTTGACCACCGATGCCCACGCCTACTTGTAAAATCATTATACGCAAAATACATAGTTAAATGCAGAAGTTTTAAAACATTTCACGTCAAATTGTTAGCCATAGTTATTTATAAAATCATCTATCAACTGTTTCTTATTGTAATTTATTCATCAGCACCATGAAACGTTGTTGGAAGAAGAGCTTGAAGATACCAAAAGGGGGTAACCAGAATCCGTATATCGAAGAAGAACATAAACCCATTTCTTCCTGAATCTACGGGGACACAGAGGAAATTGTTCACTTGGCATATTTCTTAGTGGTTTAAAATATATAAAAGAACCCACTACAAATGTATTATGTAAACGTCTTCCAACGTGAAGTTACAACATATTTTCACAATGTTGATGTAAAGTTACATTAAACCTACCACCCCCTTGTATACAAAGCTTAATCATTATGTCAATACACTGAACTCTTAAATACTAATACGATTCCCAATGAAAAATTCAATAATGATTTCTGGAGAACTACAACAGCCTTGGATTACAGAGATTTCATGACACATAACTCAGTGTAAATAGATTTATTTTATCCCTTAGACATTATAAACCACCTACATATTACAAGGATTAGTAAACATAGTTCATGGATATAATCAGTTATGTAATCATGTAAAACAAAACCGGACGATGCAGAATTATTTCAAAATTAGATTCCGACATACTATAATTCCCTGATGTAACATAATATAATTATTTTAGGAATTGAAATCGTTTACCTTTATTTGACAAATGTTGTAAACAAATAATTAAATTTTAAATACAATATTGTTTTTGATTTGATTAATGCAAAATAAAGTTTTAATTCATGAAATATTGATGATATTATTAGGAATATGGGTATTTAATACCGCCATTTCAACAATAGTTTAATTTATAGAAGTGCTATTGTCAAGGGGTGTGTGTGTGGGTGTGGGGGTGGGGGGGAGGAGGAGGGGAGAGATGAAACCGGAATAGAGGGAGTGAACTAACTAAGTTTTTCCTGTAAATATTGAATGCCATTTTCTAGCTGACATTGACGGTAAAGTAGATATTCCACATTAAACGTGTCATGTATCTGTTAGATTAACATAGTCACACGTTTTCCGTGACATGTGGTGTACATCATTGATAACATCACTGTGATCTGAACAAAGAACAGATGAAATATTCAATTGTAATATACTGTAGATGATTGCATGCCTACTCGACTAGGATCAAACGTCTATCTATTTATTAGTCTAAAGCACTGTCAAGTGTTCCATTTCTGCATGTGTGTTTAAAAAGTTTTCACTATCAGTGTGTTTTTTTTTGTTTTTTGTTTTTTGTTTTTTGTTTTTTTTGAATAGGCAGCTGTACTTGAGAGTGTTGTTCCTTTACACATATGTTTTAAGAAAAAAAACCTAATAATAGGTAGAATCTACTTTGACTTTTGTAAAATGTCGACGCAAAGTAACGTTGTTGAACATTGAGAAACTGGCATATAGTTGCTAATTTATTTTACGAGTTTTTAGCATTTTACTTGTTTTAGCCTCTTAAATCAAAATGACATCAAAATGGAAAATGTCAATATCTTAATTGCAAGACAGTGTATTTGTATTCGATTTACGACTTTGATTTCTTTAAAGTTGTCTTAAGAAGAACTGGCATTATCTTCAGTCTTGTGACGTTATTAATGCTGACATTCTATGGACGCCATCATTGTTTAGTGAACAATTACCGTGTTTAAGTTGAGTGTACACATGTTTCCAATATTACAATGTAAAGTTCTATTTTCGGACTGGCAATTTTGATAGGTGATTTGCGTATATTGGTGTACAACACATATTGTGTTGTGTTTTTGTTTGTATTGTGTACCCTAGCATGCCAGTTTCTCTAGATTGTCCATTTTTGATTGCCCCTTCGGTGTTCTCTACTGTATATTTTATATTCATAACGAGTGCCGTTGGTGGAGCAACACCTCAACATGAAAATATTATATATTTGTATGATCTTTCTGTTATTGTTCTGAAAAAAATATATCATATTACGATTGCGACATTAATGAAAGCATGCATCATGCATTGCATTCGTGTCTCCTTAAGTTCCGATGTCGACTTTAATTAAATTATCTATGCGTTGTTTCCGTGTCTTCTAACAAAGAAATGAGATAGTATATTTTCCCAAACTTAGTTATCGTGGCAATGTCGTACGAACTAATTTCAGGTAAAAGCAATAAAAAATTGAAAAGAATATTTTGTATATGTCATTTATGCGATGATATTAATTAATTATTGTCTATATCCTTTTCTTGCTGCTCTTTTCACATCAAAATGTTCTCCAAATTAGGTTTCCATAGAGTTCAATGTTAAATATATTATTATATTCACTTGGTCAAGTTCAGCCTTATGTCAGGGACTTGAATCATTATTATTCAATGAAATAACAATATTTAACTGATTTGACCATGAGATCGTTATACTGTACACGTGATGATGGATTTCATCAGCATGCATGTCACTCAGGCATTACCAATAACCTACATAAAATGTAGTTCCCAGTGGTGAATTTGAACTATGCACATTTGAGAGAACATGCATGCTTAATAACTCCAGAGAATCATTTCTATAACGAACACGTCTTTAACCTAATGTCTGTCTTTAATCCTTGATTATGAACCTTAATTTGTCATCATTACAATAATAAATATGACTTGTGTAAAGGGTATTTAACGATAAACTGATTTAATAAAAGATAATTTTGGATATGTTTTTGTCAAATTTCCGGGATCTAAATCCAGAGGGGGTTCTTTATTTATACCGGACCTAGTTTTGACCTACAAACTGACCAATCGTAACTACTCGGCCATTCTCGCTACCCTGCAAATAACCTCGTACGTACATAGTAGAAATAATTCTTCTTAAAATTGTTTGCCGGAAGTTAAGTTAAGTTAAGCCGCACAAAAATATAGTCCACGAAAATCCAATATGGAAGACATACTAAGTAAAATCTAATCATGCAAAACTAATTAAAACTTTAATTGAAATATAGAAAATTGTTTAAAATATAACTTTATCAAACTTTCATGTAACCTATATGTAAAATGTAGTGCGATTTATACGCCTAATGCATACGAGGTTATTTGCAGGGTAGCGAGAATGGCCGAGTAGTTACGATTGACAAACTGACAGCTTATAGTTGCCGGTGTCATAGAGTAAACCTTCCCCCATAGTAGATTAACCCCCCGGAAGATTTACTATATAATATTTATTCCGCATAGTAAACCTTCCTACCTACTCAAATACTGCAAAATGGCTCCGTACTTTTTTTTTTACCTTTTAATCATAACCGCATATAATTACTGGTAGATAACAATTAATATTAACACAATTAAGGTGCTAAATTCCGAATCAATAGTAATTATCCGGATTAAGGGGGAACATTTACTATATAGCAAACTATCCGGGGGGATGATCGGCTATGAATGGGGGAATGTTTGCTATGTAGTAAATTTTCCCCCGGGGAATATTTACTATATAGTAAAGTATCCGGGGGGAAGGTTTACTATATAGCAAATATTCTGAGGGGGAATGTTTACTATGCGGAAGGTTTACTATACGACACCGGTGCTATAGCGCCATTTTCCCCTCATAGCCATATTTCCCCCTTACCTGGATAGGCGGGGAAATGGCTATATAGTAGATTTCCACTCCGGAAAAATGGCTATATAGCCATTTCTCCCCCCTTGGCAAACAGGGGAAAAAATGGCAATATAGTAGTTTTTCCCCCCAAATTATGTTGGGATATCAAAACGAAGTAATCACTTCCAAAGGGTGCATTAATGTTAAAAAAACCATGTAACAGATTATCAGGGACCCGTCACATAGTGGCGAACGCCCTATCCTGATCGCCCTGTTCGTCCGTTCGAAACACATTCGTGTCCGCTTCATAACTTTATAGCCAGTCATTTCTCTATTCTATAGTAGATGGATGAAACTTTGCATGATTGTTAACTACTATTAGAAGGTGTGTCGTATATCATATTCTTGTTTGTCCTCCTAAAGTCAAGGTCTCAAACTTTTCATTTCATGGGACCCCTATATGAAGTATATATCTCTCAGTTGATACGATATTTCCGAGCTTGTGGTTCCTATCAGTATTTCCTTGATAGAGGGTTGTTGCTAACAAGGAAGCTACTGAACCAAGGGTTCCTTTTGGTAAAGTTGAAGTCATCACTTCGAAAATTTTACGGCCGCCACCATGACTTGGCTGATCGTTTTGAAATATCTGTGTCACAAATGACCACGGATATGTTCCACTTGTCGTAAGCACTTCCCGGTCCTTTCCTCATTCACGACTTATTACCGGATTTGTAATTAGATTAACACGACGGATGTCACTAGTGGAGCAGGAACTGCTTATCATTCCGGTGCACCTGAGTTCACCCCCGGTTTTTAGTGAGGTTCGTGTTACACGATCTTTAGTTTTATATGTATGTTTTCCCGATCGTTGTTTGTCCTTTTGTGCTTTTTCTTTTGGCCATTGTGTTGTCTGTTCTTCGATATACGGTTTCTGATTGCCCCTTTGGTATCTTCAAACTCTTCTTGTGAACTACAGAAAATCGTGTCCGCTCTAATTATTGTAGAGGGATGATATTTTGTGATTGTTAACCACTGTGAGAAGGTCTTACTTAGTTCATTTTTGTCCTTCAAAGGTCAAGGTCTCAAACTTAGGGACGATAATTTTGGTACCCCAACAGATTCTTTAGATATTGACTTTATTTTGCAACGGCGGGGTTCTTAGACATAGTTTCCATCTCCATGTCATCTAGTTATTATTATCATTATTATTATTATTATTATTATTAGTATTATCTTATATTAGGGGTGATATTGGTCGAGGCTTTACATAGCAAGTGGTTTAAGTTTGATCATGCATAATAAAAATGTATATGTATTTTACTCTAAGTATATAAATAATAATAATAATAATAATAATAATAATAATGAATAAATGTTTTCTCAGTGCAAATACATTATAACTTATTTATAATAAATTAGAAATAACATTTAGGGGGAAAACCCACTATATAGCCATTTTCGCCCCTACTTGTAAAGGGGAAAGATGGCTATATAGCCAATGTTCCGGGGGAAGGATGGCTATATAGCCATTTTTCCGGGGGAAAGATGTCTAGGGGGGAAAATGGCTCTAGAACACCGGCATTCTTTTAGAAAAGAAACCCTCCCATCATCCCCTACTCCTAAGCTAAGAAAAAGAGAGGATTCTGCTGCTGTGTTATTTTTATGTTCATATACCAGAATATGTCAGTGTTGTTTAGTAAGAAAATGTTTTAGCATGTATTCAGAGCAGGTTTTATTTGTATATGGTGAAACATTTGCATACGTCATACGAAATATCAATGACTGAATGACCTTGAATCGTTTTCCAATAAAACGTAAAGAAAAAAATACCACATCGATAAAACGTGTGCAAAATTAAACTGGAAAAACGTAAAGACGCTGAAAATTTGGTACAGACAATTTAATAAAAACAGGTGAGGTCAAACTAGTGGTATGGGACAAGACGTACCCTCTTAGTGAAATGATGTGGTCCTGTAAATGTTTCCAGATCTTAGTAAAATGTTGTGGTCCTGTAAATGTTTCCAGATCTTAGTAAAATGTTGTGGTCCTGTAAATGTTTCCAGATCTTAGTGAAATGATGTGGTCCTGTAAATGTTTCCAGATCTTAATATAATGTTGTAAAGAACGCCGAACCCCAATCTTAAACTTCATGAATAATATATTTCTTCCGCTTTTATATGATTGAGTTGATTTGATTTATTTTGTTTAACGTCACTTTCAGCAATATTTCAGCTATATCATGGCGACCAGTTTTAGTGGTGGAAGAAGCCGTACTACCTGGAGACAACCACCGATCATGGGAAGCAACTAGTAAGCTTTATTACATGCGGCTGCGAGTCGAGTGCACCCTTTTTGTAATTAACAAAGCCGGGCGCGAACCCACGCCATATTGGTGTTAGGCTTGTATTGAGTTCCACTTTTATAGATACCAAGAGAAGGTGGAAGATACCAAATGGGTAAGAAACCTAAAATCATATAAAGATGGACAACACAATGGCACAATGAAAAATAAAAATAAAAGGACAAACAATGCCCCACAAAACACTACACAGAAAACTACAGATTGAGCAACAGGAACACCACTGAAAACAAGGGATTAACACAGTGCAGTTTTTTTTAAAGTTTTTTTTTCGAATCTCAGAGTGTTTATTTTGAAATCGTGGTACGATTTGCTGCAATCACAGCGTGTATTTTGTTTATTATTGTTTTTTGCATAGCTTTGATCAGAACAGCTTTCCTTACAAGTACTATTTCATCTAAGCTCTTCATCCTATATTAGTAAATGTCCCAGATAGAGGACACAAGGTGAATATGCCAAATTAAGTAATCTATTAATATACAAATAGATAAACAGTACTTAATTTAGAAAGATCTTATTAAGCTTTCAATGGTATATAGACCATTACTAATAAATTACAACAATCAGTTCATCTAAGGCTAGAAGCCAGACTACAATTTATTTTATGCATGAATTATTATTTGAACATATTTATGTTATATATTTACGCTTTCTATCTGATGAAGACTGAACAAATGTTAAACAATCAAGCAAAACAAATCACAACGTTTGGAATCTAAATTGATTAAAGAAGAACATTTATCAAAAGGGTGAGGATTGGGATCCCATTCATCGTTTTAACCCCGCCATTTTTGTGCCTGTCCCAAGCTATGACATGAACTCTTAACGTCATATGCCGTGATTTTTGTTTTTTTTATTGTGTTCAGTGATTTCAGTTAACATGAGAGGTGATCGTTCGTTTTGTTGATATTGGTAGAATTATTGATCATCACTGTTTACATACAATCATTGACATGTATTCATAAGACTATCAAGAATTTATTAAGATCGTGACTCGAACTAGTTCTCAACTGGCAATCCTATTTTCCTTAAGATTGTTTCTTTACACTATCACCGACATGAATTTTACTGGACATTATTATGAGTAACACAGTAGGTGTCTCATATTAATAGAAGCTGCTTACCCTTCGAAAGTACCTGGATTCATCCCCTTTTCAAAGCTGGTATTGCTCATTCTTTAGTTTTTTTTTGTGTAGTGTGATGTGAACTATTGTTTGTCTTTTAGGCATTGTTTTGTCCATCTTTATACCATTTACAGTTTCTAATAACCCCAATAGTTTACTCAATCTTTTTCAATTGATGTTGTTTCGTGGGGGTGGACAGTACAGTGTAGTTTACTTAGTATAGAAAATGTGCCGTGATAACACGTTTCCTAGAGTTTAGAAGAGGCGTTATCTCGGTTTAATTATCATGTCATGTTGCGACGTTCAATATTGTCAACGTATCGACTCCTTGTTTGTAACATATTTGTAATGAAGTCCTGATGGAATGTATCCTCTAGATGTCTATTGGCGTACGAAACATTTTGTACTCATTTTAATTTTTAATTCATCATTAGAGACTCTTTTCCGGCTTCTCTTGAACATGTTGACCTTTGTAGTACATAATTGATATATGGAAAAGATAATCTTGTAGTATTAGTCCCCTCAAAAGGATAAATTCCTTAAAAACCCTTACACAAGCACAACAAAAACCGACTTGTATGTTAGTAGGAAAGAATATGGATGTATATGAACGTGAGAGACAATCAAACATTACACTTAGACATATATTTTAGTAAAGGGACAGCGTTTTTATTGCTGATCTATATTTCACATTCACAGTAAAGTCTTCAGTAATGAGTATAATTCGTACCTAAACAAATAGTGTGTAGCGACCTCTAGCGTGCAGTTGAGTGATACTCTTTACTTCGGCTGGTAAACGCTAAATGGGGTATACAATTTGATTTCCAGGAAAACAAATTAAAGATGAAGTAATCCCACAAAAATAATAGATTATGTAAATAGTAAGAACAATAGATGAGTTTTATGGTGCTTAACACCACTTTCAAGAAAAATAGACTGTTTGCTATAGTTTGAAGTTGACTTATTAGATCGACTGTATGTTTTATTTTAGAAATGGGGGAAAAGTTGATGACCAACAAGTCGTTCTGATCATGTTCTTTGTTGGGTGTTTAAACAAAGAGCATGATTTATTAGGGAATTGTTCCTTTTCTACTTTAGGTTAGAATACGCCTCATAATTTTTTTTCTTTTAGACATCGTATTGTCTATCCTTCGATTTGCGGATTCAGAATACTCCATTTCGTATCGTCATTAGCCAAAAGAAACAAAAAGACATAATGACAAACAATGGTCAACGAAACATTGCACAAGAACTAAAGATTGAGCTACGCGAACCTCATCACGATGAACTCGTGTGCTCATGACGGGTAATGAACTATATTAGTGACATCTGTCTTGTTACACGGGTAGAACAATCCATAAGTCACTAACAAGGAGCGAATAAGTAAAAAAAAAAAAAAAAAAAAAATCAAACTATTTTCAGACATTATATTAAGGATGGTCTTTTACTCTCACCCTGACTTTAATTACATATAAAACATATTGACACATTTGACATTTACATATTCATAAAACGATTGTAATCGGCAGTTAACTCGCTAGACACAAACTCACCAAGAATGACTAAATACAGAACTACACTGCTCGTTAATTCACAACTGTCACTCCCTGGTGAAGAATCATGCACATTATTTATTTCAGTTTATATTACCTTAATTTCAAGAAGAAAATATAAAGCTGTTTATTTTTCGGACTTTCTTTTAATGAAATAAATGTCATGTTGCTACCATTTATTACGTGGTACGGATCTTGATATTCCATAGTTTGACAGCTTATTTAAATCTCGTTAAAACACGTGTGTACAGAATCAAAAACGAATTTCTGAAATTAAAATTAATTAAATATCCTTGCAAATTAAAATGATAAGAGGAACGACATTTACCAAAAAATGTAATTATCATTGAAACTAATGTCCTCCTTATACAGGCATAGTTACCCTTAGCCGATATTGGCTATCCTGTTTGGTTTTCTTGGTCCTAAGTACTTTAAGATTATTTGGTGTTGCAATAATTTGACCTTGACGGTACCTGTTGAAAGTTATTCCAGAGACAAGTCGTGTGCACTAAATTTTATGATATTATCACCTTGTTTGACAAGCTGCATTTGATTAACATATTTATCTCTGGTGGTATCGAAGTTTTGTTTTATTACGCAATGTATATGACTAATTGATTTTGCAACTAGATGGATGTCATTAACAAATATTTGCAAGAAAAACATCATTAAACAACAATTACTCAATGACAATATATTGAATAAACGTTAGAGAATACCGAAGGGGCAATCGAAAATGGACAATGCAGCGAAACTGGCAACATAGGGTACAGAAGATAAATAAACGTTAGAGAATACCGAAGGGGCAATCGAAAATGGACAATGCAGCGAAACTGGCAACATAGGGTACAGAAGATAAATAAACGTTAGAGAATACCGAAGGGGCAATCGAAAATGGACAATGCAGCGAAACTGGCAACATAGGGTACACAAGATAAATAAACGTTAGAGAATACCGAAGGGGCAATCGAAAATGGACAATGCAGCGAAACTGGCAACATAGGGTACACAAGATAAATAAACGTTAGAGAATACCGAAGGGGCAATCGAAAATGGACAATGCAGCGAAACTGGCAACAGGTACACAAGATAAATAAACGTTAGAGAATACCGAAGGG
Organism: Bathymodiolus brooksi; assembly: GCA_963680875.1. Taxonomy (NCBI): domain Eukaryota; kingdom Metazoa; phylum Mollusca; class Bivalvia; order Mytilida; family Modiolidae; genus Bathymodiolus; species Bathymodiolus brooksi. The sequence continues at coordinate 47,723,572 of OY804580.1, read as the reverse complement.
GCAATCGAAAATGGACAATGCAGCGAAACTGGCAACATAGGGTACAGAAGATAAATAAACGTTAGAGAATACCGAAGGGGCAATCGAAAATGGACAATGCAGCGAAACTGGCAACATAGGGTACAGAAGATAAATAAACGTTAGAGAATACCGAAGGGGCAATTGAAAATGGACAATGCAGCGAAACTGGCAACATAGGGTACAGAAGATAAATAAACGTTAGAGAATACCGAAGGGGCAATCGAAAATGGACAATGCAGCGAAACTGGCAACATAGGGTACACAAGATAAATAAACGTTAGAGAATACCGAAGGGGCAATCGAAAATGGACAATGCAGCGAAACTGGCAACAGGTACACAAGATAAATAAACGTTAGAGAATACCGAAGGGGCAATTGAAAATGGACAATGCAGCGAAACTGGCAACATAGGGTACACAAGATAAATAAACGTTAGAGAATACCGAAGGGGCAATCGAAAATGGACAATGCAGCGAAACTGGCAACATAGGGTACACAAGATAAATAAACGTTAGAGAATACCGAAGGGGCAATCGAAAATGGACAATGCAGCGAAACTGGCAACATAGGGTACAGAAGATAAATAAACGTTAGAGAATACCGAAGGGGCAATCGAAAATGGACAATGCAGCGAAACTGGCAACAGGTACACAAGATAAATAAACGTTAGAGAATACCGAAGGGGCAATTGAAAATGGACAATGCAGCGAAACTGGCAACATAGGGTACACAAGATAAATAAACGTTAGAGAATACCGAAGGGGCAATCGAAAATGGACAATGCAGCGAAACTGGCAACATAGGGTACAGAAGATAAATAAACGTTAGAGAATACCGAAGGGGCAATCGAAAATGGACAATGCAGCGAAACTGGCAACATAGGGTACTCAAGACGAAGAAAAATAAAAGAAAAACACAACACAATATGTACTGGACACCACTATACGTAAACTAACAGACATAACGTAAATAAGACATTAGCCCTCCTACAAACAACTGGAGGTAAAGACGAACCAAACATCGTTTGTATGCAGAAATCGTAACGGACATCACAACACGAAACTCAGAACGTAACGACACATAATAGAACGACACAAAAAACTAAAATGATGAGCAACACGGACCTCACCAAAACCCGAGGGTGAACCCAGGTTCTCGCGAAAGGTAAGCAGTTCCTGCTTCTTATAAGATACCCGCCATCTTACTCATATATATATGTACGTCTGAAAATTAAACCAAACAGTGTTAGAATTAGATTTTAGAGCTGTCAAATTTTTGTTCTTCCCTCGACGGGATTTGAACCCACACCATTGATACACTGCAGCACCATTCGCTTAGCCTTACGTCCAGCGCCCTAGACCACTCGACTACATCCATTCCCTGTATATATATATACATTCAAGTCCGGTAAATGTCTTGACAGTGATAGACGAAAGAAAACATCTACGTAAAAAGTAAAAGATCCATTGTCATTTGAGATATGGATATTGCGTAGCGGTCAACCAGATTATGATGACGACCGTAGAAATTTTGTAGCGATGGCTTCAACCTAGGAACAACGTAGCCATGTTTGAGTAGCTTTTATGTCAGCAGCTGAATTCTCTCCAGAAAATCACTGTACTGGGCACAAGCTCTAGAATATCCTGAATGATTACAATGTGGGACTAGATTTTGCCTCCATCGCATCCGAAAAGTGTGTTTGCTTGTAAAGATCATCGTCGGTAACCAACGATTAATCACACTCCAATGTTATTTACTAATCACCCGTAGCTCAACTGACAGAGAAAACCTCGTAGCGTGATTCATGAGTTATTATAAAATAGTTTCATAAGTTGCTAAAGCGACTAGTCTGAACCTATCACAGGTCACACTAGTGGCGCAGGAACTGCTTATCCTTCCGTAGCACATGAGTTCACCTCCCTCCCCCGGTTTTAGTGTCTTTTTCTTTTGGTCATTGCGTTGTCTGTTCTTCTTCGAGTTACAGATTCTGATTACCCCTTTGGTATCTTTAAATCTCTCTTTCACAGAAGGGTGATAATTAAGTGGAGAGTATAAGTGTAATCTGTCGTGGGTTTCTGTCGATGGGAAGACAGACTATAATGTAAATCGTGACTTTTGGTCAATATCAGAGTAAAACTTTGAATTTACCAAAGAAGTAATTAGAATCCGTGAATCAAATCTAAAGAGGACAGACAATACAATACCCCCACGAACAAGGACAAAAAGACATAACAATGCACTGAAAACAGAGGTAAAGTTTATGGACGGAAGTGAAGAGTCAAGCTCAACTGCAAGATAGGGAACTTATCACACTCATCATATGGTATGAGGTATTCTCATTGTTGAAGACCCTACTGTGACTGTGAAATATAGAACATCAACAAAAGCGCGATTCCTTTATTTTAATGTGTATATGAGTGTAATGTTAAATTTGTATCTAAGTGTAATGTTTTATATTCTCTCATGTCTTATGTTCATTTACATCCATATCCTTTCTTAGAAATTAATCAGCGTTATCCTGGAATAAATCCATTCAGAAATCACATAAAAACACGATAATTATTAGTTGTTTAATGACAAAGTAATAAATTTAAGGCTTTCAACAAATCAGATCCGATGGTTTTTCTAAAAAAAATATTCTGATTCCCAATGTTGCTGAAAAAATTATTCTGATTTTGGTGGAGGAAAAAAAAATAATCTGATTCAGAGTTTTTGTCATATAACCTAATGTTAAATTCTGGAAAAAAAATTCGCGCTTAGCGCGACAAAAAAAATTAATATCCTAACTTGTGTTTTTCAAAAACAAATTTCTGAACGAAACAAAAACCCATAACCCCCCCCCCCCCCCTTTCAAGTTAAATGGTCGGGCCCTAACTTCGTTCACTCTGTGTAATTATACCATTGTAACAGGCATTTGAACAATAAAATAGAATACATAAGGGATTATATACACAATAAATAAATAAATAAATAAATAAATAAATAAATAAATAAATAAATGAATTAATTAATTAGTCAATTAATTACTGTCTTATAACGTTGTACATTTGACTCCAACATAATTTTTGTATATTTAACAAACTTCCATAGACAATATATCAATTTAACAAATGTTCTGACAAAAGTGGCTGCATACATTAAAGAAAACACTCTTTTCATTTTTTCCACAATGTAATATTTAGCAGCAGAGATTTAGCAGGAACTACAAGTAAATCATTGTGGGAAGTTAGCTGGTAGATATTAGTTATGATATTTCAAATCTTAAAGTTTTTGTGATAAACGTCGGTTACTATTATTGAAGATTTGATATTTCATATCACTTTTGATATCACAATACATTTTTGTTGTTGTCAATAACATTTTAAATTTCATATTGTTATTACTTTTTTCTTTTCAATTATTTGTATTTGTATTTAGATAAGGAATATGTATTTTAAAATGTGTGAGACGTCGTGGTCGTGACTGTATGGTATTTGGATTTACAACAATGTAATGAAATAAATTATCAAAGCAAAAAAAAAAAAAAAAAAGCAAGAAAGAAAACAAATAAAAAACAAGACAAAAAAGAACACACAAAGACAAAATAAAGAAAAACAAAATACCCCCCCCCCACCCCCCACCCCCAAACCATACACAAATCAATACAACCCCCCTAAAAAACCAAAAGCAAAGATATACTAAACTGATGCCCCTTTATGTGCAAACCCCTACGGATGTCTGATAGTTGTGCTGGGCGAATAAAGTACACAGCTCGTACTGGATGTCAATGTGTGCGTCATGTATGGGAATTATGATGTTTAACGCCACTTTCAATACTATTTCAGCTATATCGTGGCGGTCAGATTTATCAGTGGAGGAAACCGAAGTATCCGGACAAGCTTTATAACATGATGTTGTATCGAGAACATCTCGCCATGAGCGGGATTTCAACTAACAACTTTAGTACTGAGAGCCACTGATTGCACAAGTAGTTGTAAATACAACTACCATACGATTACGATGGCCCAGTCATGTACGGAGAATATCATACTCGTTGAAAGTAATGGTATATTTGCATTAGCTGCTACTGTCCGATAATTATGAAGGAGTGGTCCTTGGTCATGTTTTTGCACCGGGAAAATTTCTTTATTAACAAATATAGGCAGACTTGGATTCCTGTGTTTAAAGGCACACAGGTCGTTATTTTGATAAACATAATGTTTCCCAATATAAGACCTAAACTTTGATTTAAAAAAACCATAAAGATATATTGCAGTTGAAATTTGTCATAATATCATACGTAAATAACCTTGAACGAAGGAAATACGTCGCTATTTGATTTTCTTCCATCCAGGAAAGAATTCAATGTTGACCCGCCCAATGCTAACCATTCGAATTCTTTTCACCAATTACGACATTTTAACATATGTTTGTTAATCTGGATTTTTGTTTAGAACATTTTATTAGTATAAAATATCGAATATTGGCAACTTTTATTATAAACAAAAAATTCAATTCTGACAGCCTGTGTGCCTTTAACTTGAGCTTAGAGCGGTCATCAAAACTGATGTTAAGATTCCATTATGATACCACTACGCATAGAGTCAACAGATTGGAGAGACAAACAAATAAAACAAATATCTGGGAGGAAGTAAACCAAATGGCCTTAATTTAATTAAGCTAATGCAATTAAAATGAGTAATAAAACTATATTGTCATTGGAGATCCAAATTCCAGAGGGGATGGTTGAGAGCCTATTAACCGGTTTAACCCATGTTCCATGTTTGTCCCTGTCCCAAGCTAGGACTAATGGTTGAGAGCCTATTAACCGGTTTAACCCATGTTCCATGTTTGTCCCTGTCCCAAGCTAGGACTAATGGTTGAGAGCCTATTAACCGGTTTAACCCATGTTCCATGTTTGTCCCTGTCCCAAGCTAGGACTAATGGTTGAGAGCCTATTAACCGGTTTAACCCATGTTCCATGTTTGTCCCTGTCCCAAGCTAGGACTAATGGTTGAGAGCCTATTAACCGGTTTAACCCATGTTCCATGTTTGTCCCTGTCCCAAGCTAGGACTAATGGTTGAGAGCCTATTAACCGGTTTAACCTATGTTCCATGTTTGTCCCTGTCCCAAGCTAGGACTAGAATTTCCAACACCATATGTCGTGGTCTTTTTTATGTTCAATGTTTGAGGTGAGAGGTCATTGTTAGTTTTGTTGATACTGGTGGAATTGTTGACCATCGCTATTTAGAGGTGATTGTTAGTTTTGTTGATACTGGTGGAATTGTTGACCATCGCTATTTAGAGGTGATTGTTAGTTTTGTTGATACTGGTGGAATTGTTGATCATCGCTATTTAGAGGTGATTGTTAGTTTTGTTGATACTGGTGGAATTGTTGATCATCGCTATTTAGAGGTGATTGTTAGTTTTGTTGATACTGGTGGAATTGTTGACCATCGCTATTTAGAGGTGATTGTTAGTTTTGTTGATACTGGTGGAATTGTTGATCATCGCTATTTAGAGGTGATTGTTAGTTTTGTTGATACTGGTGGAATTGTTGATCATCGCTATTTAGAGGTGATTGTTAGTTTTGTTGATACTGGTGGAATTGTTGACCATCGCTATTTAGAGGTGATTGTTAGTTTTGTTGATACTGGTGGAATTGTTGATCATCGCTATTTAGAGGTGATTGTTAGTTTTGTTGATACTGGTGGAATTGTTGACCATCGCTATTTAGAGGTGATTGTTAGTTTTGTTGATACTGGTGGAATTGTTGATCATCGCTATTTAGAGGTGATTGTTAGTTTTGTTGATACTGGTGGAATTGTTGACCATCGCTATTTAGAGGTGATTGTTAGTTTTGTTGATACTGGTGGAATTGTTGACCATCGCTATTTAGAGGTGATTGTTAGTTTTGTTGATACTGGTGGAATTGTTGACCATCGCTATTTAGAGGTGATTGTTAGTTTTGTTGATACTGGTGGAATTGTTGACCATCGCTATTTAGAGGTGATTGATAGTTTTGTTGATACTGGTGGAATTGTTGATCATCGCTATTTAGAGGTGATTGTTAGTTTTGTTGATACTGGTGGAATTGTTGATCATCGCTATTTAGAGGTGATTGTTAGTTTTGTTGATACTGGTGGAATTGTTGACCATCGCTATTTAGAGGTGATTGTTAGTTTTGTTGATACTGGTGGAATTGTTGACCATCGCTATTTAGAGGTGATTGTTAGTTTTGTTGATACTGGTGGAATTGTTGACCATCGCTATTTAGAGGTGATTGTTAGTTTTGTTGATACTGGTGGAATTGTTGACCATCGCTATTTAGAGGTGATTGTTAGTTTTGTTGATACTGGTGGAATTGTTGACCATCGCTATTTAGAGGTGATTGTTAGTTTTGTTGATACTGGTGGAATTGTTGACCATCGCTATTTAGAGGTGATTGTTAGATTTGTTGATACTGGTGGAATTGTTGACCATCGCTATTTAGAGGTGATTGTTAGTTTTGTTGATACTGGTGGAATTGTTGACCATCGCTATTTAGAGGTGATTGTTAGTTTTGTTGATACTGGTGGAATTGTTGACCATCGCTATTTAGAGGTGATTGTTAGTTTTGTTGATACTGGTGGAATTGTTGACCATCGCTATTTAGAGGTGATTGTTAGTTTTGTTGATACTGGTGGAATTGTTGACCATCGCTATTTAGAGGTGATTGTTAGTTTTGTTGATACTGGTGGAATTGTTGACCATCGCTATTTAGAGGTGATTGTTAGTTTTGTTGATACTGGTGGAATTGTTGACCATCGCTATTTAGAGGTGATTGTTAGTTTTGTTGATACTGGTGGAATTGTTGACCATCGCTATTTAGAGGTGATTGTTAGTTTTGTTGATACTGGTGGAATTGTTGATCATCGCTATTTAGAGGTGACTGTTAGTTTTGTTGATACTGGTGGAATTGTTGACCATCGCTATTTAGAGGTGATTGTTAGTTTTGTTGATACTGGTGGAATTGTTGACCATCGCTATTTAGAGGTGATTGTTAGTTGTGTTGATACTGGTGGAATTGTTGACCATCGCTATTTAGAGGTGATTGTTAGTTTTGTTGATACTGGTGGAATTGTTGATCATCGCTATTTAGAGGTGATTGTTAGTTTTGTTGATACTGGTGGAATTGTTGACCATCGCTATTTAGAGGTGATTGTTAGTTGTGTTGATACTGGTGGAATTGTTGATCATCGCTATTTAGAGGTCATTGTTAGTTTTGTTGATACTGGTGGAATTGTTGACCATCGCTATTTAGAGGTGATTGTTAGTTTTGTTGATACTGGTGGAATTGTTGACCATCGCTATTTAGAGGTGATTGTTAGTTTTGTTGATACTGGTGGAATTGTTGATCATCGCTATTTAGAGGTGATTGTTAGTTTTGTTGATACTGGTGGAATTGTTGATCATCGCTATTTAGAGGTGATTGTTAGTTTTGTTGATACTGGTGGAATTGTTGACCATCGCTATTTAGAGGTGATTGTTAGTTTTGTTGATACTGGTGGAATTGTTGACCATCGCTATTTAGAGGTGATTGTTAGTTTTGTTGATACTGGTGGAATTGTTGACCATCGCTATTTAGAGGTGATTGTTAGTTTTGTTGATACTGGTGGAATTGTTGACCATCGCTATGTAAAGGTGATTGTTAGTTTTGTTGATACTGGTGGAATTGTTGACCATCGCTATTTAGAGGTGATTGTTAGTTTTGTTGATACTGGTGGAATTGTTGACCATCGCTATTTAGAGGTGATTGTTAGTTTTGTTGATACTGGTGGAATTGTTGACCATCGCTATTTAGAGGTGATTGTTAGTTTTGTTGATACTGGTGGAATTGTTGACCATCGCTATTTAGAGGTGATTGTTAGTTTTGTTGATACTGGTGGAATTGTTGACCATCGCTATTTAGAGGTGATTGTTAGTTTTGTTGATACTGGTGGAATTGTTGACCATCGCTATTTAGAGGTGATTGTTAGTTTTGTTGATACTGGTGGAATTGTTGACCATCGCTATTTAGAGGTGATTGTAATTTTGTTGATACTGGTGGAATTGTTGACCATCGCTATTTAGAGGTGATTGTTAGTTTTGTTGATACTGGTGGAATTGTTGACCATCGCTATTTAGAGGTGATTGTTAGTTTTGTTGATACTGGTGTAATTGTTGACCATCGCTATTTAGAGGTGATTGTTAGTTTTGTTGATACTGGTGGAATTGTTGACCATCGCTATTTAGAGGTGATTGTTAGTTTTGTTGATACTGGTGGAATTGTTGACCATCGCTATTTAGAGGTGATTGTTAGTTTTGTTGATACTGGTGGAATTGTTGACCATCGCTATTTAGAGGTGATTGTTAGTTTTGTTGATACTGGTGGAATTGTTGACCATCGCTATTTAGAGGTGATTGTTAGTTTTGTTGATACTGGTGGAATTGTTGATCATCGCTATTTAGAGGTGACTGTTAGTTTTGTTGATACTGGTGGAATTGTTGACCATCGCTATTTAGAGGTGATTGTTAGTTTTGTTGATACTGGTGGAATTGTTGACCATCGCTATTTAGAGGTGATTGTTAGTTGTGTTGATACTGGTGGAATTGTTGACCATCGCTATTTAGAGGTGATTGTTAGTTGTGTTGATACTGGTGGAATTGTTGATCATCGCTATTTAGAGGTGATTGTTAGTTTTGTTGATACTGGTGGAATTGTTGATCATCGCTATTTAGAGGTGATTGTTAGTTTTGTTGATACTGGTGGAATTGTTGACCATCGCTATTTAGAGGTGATTGTTAGTTTTGTTGATACTGGTGGAATTGTTGACCATCGCTATTTAGAGGTGATTGTTAGTTTTGTTGATACTGGTGGAATTGTTGACCATCGCTATTTAGAGGTGATTGTTAGTTTTGTTGATACTGGTGGAATTGTTGACCATCGCTATTTAGAGGTGATTGTTAGTTTTGTTGATACTGGTGGAATTGTTGACCATCGCTATTTAGAGGTGATTGTTAGTTTTGTTGATACTGGTGGAATTGTTGACCATCGCTATTTAGAGGTGATTGTTAGTTTTGTTGATACTGGTGGAATTGTTGACCATCGCTATTTAGAGGTGATTGTTAGTTTTGTTGATACTGGTGGAATTGTTGACCATCGCTATTTAGAGGTGATTGTTAGTTTTGTTGATACTGGTGGAATTGTTGACCATCGCTATTTAGAGGTGATTGTTAGTTTTGTTGATACTGGTGGAATTGTTGACCATCGCTATTTAGAGGTGATTGTTAGTTTTGTTGATACTGGTGGAATTGTTGACCATCGCTATTTAGAGGTGATTGTTAGTTTTGTTGATACTGGTGGAATTGTTGACCATCGCTATTTAGAGGTGATTGTTAGTTTTGTTGATACTGGTGGAATTGTTGACCATCGCTATTTAGAGGTGATTGTTAGTTTTGTTGATACTGGTGGAATTGTTGACCATCGCTATTTAGAGGTGATTGTTAGTTTTGTTGATACTGGTGGAATTGTTGACCATCGCTATTTAGAGGTGATTGTTAGTTTTGTTGATACTGGTGGAATTGTTGATCATCGCTATTTAGAGGTGATTGTTAGTTTTGTTGATACTGGTGGAATTGTTGATCATCGCTATTTAGAGGTGACTGTTAGTTTTGTTGATACTGGTGGAATTGTTGACCATCGCTATTTAGAGGTGATTGTTAGTTTTGTTGATACTGGTGGAATTGTTGACCATCGCTATTTAGAGGTGATTGTTAGTTTTGTTGATACTGGTGGAATTGTTGATCATCGCTATTTAGAGGTGATTGTTAGTTTTGTTGATACTGGTGGAATTGTTGACCATCGCTATTTAGAGGTGATTGTTAGTTTTGTTGATACTGGTGGAATTGTTGACCATCGCTATTTAGAGGTGATTGTTAGTTTTGTTGATACTGGTGGAATTGTTGACCATCGCTATTTAGAGGTGATTGTTAGTTTTGTTGATACTGGTGGAATTTTTGACCATCGCTATTTAGAGGTGATTGTTAGTTTTGTTGATACTGGTGGAATTGTTGACCATCGCTATTTAGAGGTGATTGTTAGTTTTGTTGATACTGGTGGAATTGTTGACCATCGCTATTTAGAGGTGATTGTTAGTTTTGTTGATACTGGTGGAATTGTTGATCATCGCTATTTAGAGGTGATTGTTAGTTTTGTTGATACTGGTGGAATTGTTGACCATCGCTATTTAGAGGTGATTGTTAGTTTTGTTGATACTGGTGGAATTGTTGACCATCGCTATTTAGAGGTGATTGTTAGTTTTGTTGATACTGGTGGAATTGTTGACCATCGCTATTTAGAGGTGATTGTTAGTTTTGTTGATACTGGTGGAATTGTTGATCATCGCTATTTAGAGGTGACTGTTAGTTTTGTTGATACTGGTGGAATTGTTGACCATCGCTATTTAGAGGTGATTGTTAGTTTTGTTGATACTGGTGGAATTGTTGACCATCGCTATTTAGAGGTGATTGTTAGTTTTGTTGATACTGGTGGAATTGTTGATCATCGCTATTTAGAGGTGATTGTTAGTTTTGTTGATACTGGTGGAATTGTTGACCATCGCTATTTAGAGGTGATTGTTAGTTTTGTTGATACTGGTGGAATTGTTGACCATCGCTATTTAGAGGTGATTGTTAGTTTTGTTGATACTGGTGGAATTGTTGACCATCGCTATTTAGAGGTGATTGTTAGTTTTGTTGATACTGGTGGAATTTTTGACCATCGCTATTTAGAGGTGATTGTTAGTTTTGTTGATACTGGTGGAATTGTTGACCATCGCTATTTAGAGGTGATTGTTAGTTTTGTTGATACTGGTGGAATTGTTGACCATCGCTATTTAGAGGTGATTGTTAGTTTTGTTGATACTGGTGGAATTGTTGATCATCGCTATTTAGAGGTGATTGTTAGTTTTGTTGATACTGGTGGAATTGTTGACCATCGCTATTTAGAGGTGATTGTTAGTTTTGTTGATACTGGTGGAATTGTTGACCATCGCTATTTAGAGGTGATTGTTAGTTTTGTTGATACTGGTGGAATTGTTGACCATCGCTATTTAGAGGTGATTGTTAGTTTTGTTGATACTGGTGGAATTGTTGACCATCGCTATTTAGAGGTGATTGTTAGTTTTGTTGATACTGGTGGAATTGTTGACCATCGCTATTTAGAGGTGATTGATAGTTTTGTTGATACTGGTGGAATTGTTGATCATCGCTATTTAGAGGTGATTGTTAGTTTTGTTGATACTGGTGGAATTGTTGATCATCGCTATTTAGAGGTGATTGTTAGTTTTGTTGATACTGGTGGAAATGTTGACCATCGCTATTTAGAGGTGATTGTTAGTTTTGTTGATACTGGTGGAATTGTTGACCATCGCTATTTAGAGGTGATTGTTAGTTTTGTTGATACTGGTGGAATTGTTGACCCATCGCTATTTAGAGGTGATTGTTAGTTTTGTTGATACTGGTGGAATTGTTGACCATCGCTATTTAGAGGTGATTGTTAGTTTTGTTGATACTGGTGGAATTGTTGACCATCGCTATTTAGAGGTGATTGTTAGTTTTGTTGATACTGGTGGAATTGTTGATCATCGCTATTTAGAGGTGATTGTTAGTTTTGTTGATACTGGTGGAATTGTTGATCATCGCTATTTAGAGGTGACTGTTAGTTTTGTTGATACTGGTGGAATTGTTGACCATCGCTATTTAGAAGTGATTGTTAGTTTTGTTGATACTGGTGGAATTGTTGATCATCGCTATTTAGAGGTGATTGTTAGTTTTGTTGACACTGGTGGAATTGTTGACCATCGCTATTTAGAGGTGATTGTTAGTTTTGTTGATACTGGTGGAATTGTTGACCATCGCTATTTAGAGGTGATTGTTAGTTTTGTTGATACTGGTGGAATTGTTGACCATCGCTATTTAGAGGTGATTGTTAGTTTTGTTGATACTGGTGGAATTGTTGACCATCGCTATTTAGAGGTGATTGTTAGTTTTGTTGATACTGGTGGAATTGTTGACCATCGCTATTTAGAGGTGATTGTTAGTTTTGTTGATACTGGTGGAATTGTTGACCATCGCTATTTAGAGGTGATTGTTAGTTTTGTTGATACTGGTGGAATTGTTGATCATCGCTATTTAGAGGTGATTGTTAGTTTTGTTGATACTGGTGGAATTGTTGACCATCGCTATTTAGAGGTGATTGTTAGTTTTGTTGATACTGGTGGAATTGTTGACCATCGCTATTTAGAGGTGATTGTTAGTTTTGTTGATACTGGTGGAATTGTTGACCATCGCTATTTAGAGGTGATTGTTAGTTTTGTTGATACTGGTGGAATTGTTGACCATCGCTATTTAGAGGTGATTGTAATTTTGTTGATACTGGTGGAATTGTTGACCATCGCTATTTAGAGGTGATTGTTAGTTTTGTTGATACTGGTGGAATTGTTGACCATCGCTATTTAGAGGTGATTGTTAGTTTTGTTGATACTGGTGGAATTGTTGACCATCGCTATTTAGAGGTGATTGTTAGTTTTGTTGATACTGGTGGAATTGTTGACCATCGCTATTTAGAGGTGATTGTTAGTTTTGTTGATACTGGTGGAATTGTTGACCATCGCTATTTAGAGGTGATTGTTAGTTTTGTTGATACTGGTGGAATTGTTGACCATCGCTATTTAGAGGTGATTGTTAGTTTTGTTGATACTGGTGGAATTGTTGACCATCGCTATTTAGAGGTGATTGTTAGTTTTGTTGATACTGGTGGAATTGTTGATCATCGCTATTTAGAGGTGACTGTTAGTTTTGTTGATACTGGTGGAATTGTTGACCATCGCTATTTAGAGGTGATTGTTAGTTTTGTTGATACTGGTGGAATTGTTGACCATCGCTATTTAGAGGTGATTGTTAGTTGTGTTGATACTGGTGGAATTGTTGACCATCGCTATTTAGAGGTGATTGTTAGTTGTGTTGATACTGGTGGAATTGTTGATCATCGCTATTTAGAGGTGATTGTTAGTTTGTTGATACTGGTGGAATTGTTGACCATCGCTATTTAGAGGTGATTGTTAGTTTTGTTGATACTGGTGGAATTGTTGACCATCGCTATTTAGAGGTGATTGTTAGTTTTGTTGATACTGGTGGAATTGTTGATCATCGCTATTTAGAGGTGATTGTTAGTTTTGTTGATACTGGTGGAATTGTTGATCATCGCTATTTAGAGGTGATTGTTAGTTTTGTTGATACTGGTGGAATTGTTGACCATCGCTATTTAGAGGTGATTGTTAGTTTTGTTGATACTGGTGGAATTGTTGACCATCGCTATTTAGAGGTGATTGTTAGTTTTGTTGATACTGGTGGAATTGTTGACCATCGCTATTTAGAGGTGATTGTTAGTTTTGTTGATACTGGTGGAATTGTTGACCATCGCTATTTAGAGGTGATTGTTAGTTTTGTTGATACTGGTGGAATTGTTGACCATCGCTATTTAGAGGTGATTGTTAGTTTTGTTGATACTGGTGGAATTGTTGACCATCGCTATTTAGAGGTGATTGTTAGTTTTGTTGATACTGGTGGAATTGTTGACCATCGCTATTTAGAGGTGATTGTTAGTTTTTTTGATACTGGTGGAATTGTTGACCATCGCTATTTAGAGGTGATTGTTAGTTTTGTTGATACTGGTGGAATTGTTGACCATCGCTATTTAGAGGTGATTGTTAGTTTTGTTGATACTGGTGGAATTGTTGACCATCGCTATTTAGAGGTGATTGTTAGTTTTGTTGATACTGGTGGAATTGTTGACCATCGCTATTTAGAGGTGATTGTTAGTTTTGTTGATACTGGTGGAATTGTTGACCATCGCTATTTAGAGGTGATTGTTAGTTTTGTTGATACTGGTGGAATTGTTGACCATCGCCATTTAGAGGTGATTGTTAGTTTTGTTGATACTGGTGGAATTGTTGACCATCGCTATTTAGAGGTGATTGTTAGTTTTGTTGATACTGGTGGAATTGTTGACCATCGCTATTTAGAGGTGATTGTTAGTTTTGTTGATACTGGTGGAATTGTTGACCATCGCTATTTAGAGGTGATTGTTAGTTTTGTTGATACTGGTGGAATTGTTGACCATCGCTATTTAGAGGTGATTGTTAGTTTTGTTGATACTGGTGGAATTGTTGACCATCGCTATTTAGAGGTGATTGTTAGTTTTGTTGATACTGGTGGAATTGTTGACCATCGCTATTTAGAGGTGATTGTTAGTTTTGTTGATACTGGTGGAATTGTTGACCATCGCTATTTAGAGGTGATTGTTAGTTTTGTTGATACTGGTGAAATTGTTGATCATCGCTATTTAGAGGTGATTGTTAGTTTTGTTGATACTGGTGGAATTGTTGATCATCGCTATTTAGAGGTGACTGTTAGTTTTGTTGATACTGGTGGAATTGTTGACCATCGCTATTTAGAGGTGATTGTTAGTTTTGTTGATACTGGTGGAATTGTTGACCATCGCTATTTAGAGGTGATTGTTAGTTTTGTTGATACTGGTGGAATTGTTGACCATCGCTATTTAGAGGTGATTGTTAGTTTTGTTGATACTGGTGGAATTGTTGATCATCGCTATTTAGAGGTGATTGTTAGTTTTGTTGATACTGGTGGAATTGTTGACCATCGCTATTTAGAGGTGATTGTTAGTTTTGTTGATACTGGTGGAATTGTTGACCATCGCTATTTAGAGGTGATTGTTAGTTTTGTTGATACTGGTGGAATTGTTGACCATCGCTATTTAGAGGTGATTGTTAGTTTTGTTGATACTGGTGGAATTGTTGACCATCGCTATTTAGAGGTGATTGTTAGTTTTGTTGATACTGGTGGAATTGTTGACCATCGCTATTTAGAGGTGATTGTTAGTTTTGTTGATACTGGTGGAATTGTTGACCATCGCTATTTAGAGGTGATTGTTAGTTTTGTTGATACTGGTGGAATTGTTGACCATCGCTATTTAGAGGTGATTGTTAGTTTTGTTGATACTGGTGGAATTGTTGACCATCGCTATTTAGAGGTGATTGTTAGTTTTGTTGATACTGGTGGAAATGTTGACCATCGCTATTTAGAGGTGATTGTTAGTTTTGTTGATACTGGTGGAATTGTTGACCATCGCTATTTAGAGGTGATTGTTAGTTTTGTTGATACTGGTGGAATTGTTGACCATCGCTATTTAGAGGTGATTGTTAGTTTTGTTGATACTGGTGGAATTGTTGACCATCGCTATTTAGAGGTGATTGTTAGTTTTGTTGATACTGGTGGAATTGTTGACCATCGCTATTTAGAGGTGATTGTTAGTTTTGTTGATACTGGTGGAATTTTTGATCATCGCTATTTAGAGGTGATTGTTAGTTTTGTTGATACTGGTGGAATTGTTGATCATCGCTATTTAGAGGTGACTGTTAGTTTTGTTGATACTGGTGGAATTGTTGACCATCGCTATTTAGAAGTGATTGTTAGTTTTGTTGATACTGGTGGAATTGTTGATCATCGCTATTTAGAGGTGATTGTTAGTTTTGTTGACACTGGTGGAATTGTTGACCATCGCTATTTAGAGGTGATTGTTAGTTTTGTTGATACTGGTGGAATTGTTGACCATCGCTATTTAGAGGTGATTGTTAGTTTTGTTGATACTGGTGGAATTGTTGACCATCGCTATTTAGAGGTGATTGTTAGTTTTGTTGATACTGGTGGAATTGTTGACCATCGTTATTTAGAGGTGATTGTTAGTTTTGTTGATACTGGTGGAATTGTTGACCATCGCTATTTAGAGGTGATTGTTAGTTTTGTTGATACTGGTGGAATTGTTGACCATCGCTATTTAGAGGTGATTGTTAGTTTTGTTGATACTGGTGGAATTGTTGATCATCGCTATTTAGAGGTGATTGTTAGTTTTGTTGATACTGGTGGAATTGTTGACCATCGCTATTTAGAGGTGATTGTTAGTTTTGTTGATACTGGTGGAATTGTTGACCATCGCTATTTAGAGGTGATTGTTAGTTTTGTTGATACTGGTGGAATTGTTGACCATCGCTATTTAGAGGTGATTGTTAGTTTTGTTGATACTGGTGGAATTGTTGACCATCGCTATTTAGAGGTGATTGTTAGTTTTGTTGATACTGGTGGAATTGTTGATCATCGCTATTTAGAGGTGATTGTTAGTTTTGTTGATACTGGTGGAATTGTTGATCATCGCTATTTAGAGGTGATTGTTAGTTTTGTTGATACTGGTGGAATTGTTGACCATCGCTATTTAGAGGTGATTGTTAGTTTTGTTGATACTGGTGGAATTGTTGACCATCGCTATTTAGAGGTGATTGTTAGTTTTGTTGATACTGGTGGAATTGTTGACCATCGCTATTTAGAGGTGATTGTTAGTTTTGTTGATACTGGTGGAATTGTTGACCATCGCTATTTAGAGGTGATTGTTAGATTTGTTGATACTGGTGGAATTGTTGACCATCGCTATTTAGAGGTGATTGTTAGTTTTGTTGATACTGGTGGAATTGTTGACCATCGCTATTTAGAGGTGATTGTTAGTTTTGTTGATACTGGTGGAATTGTTGACCATCGCTATTTAGAGGTGATTGTTAGTTTTGTTGATACTGGTGGAATTGTTGACCATCGCTATTTAGAGGTGATTGTTAGTTTTGTTGATACTGGTGGAATTGTTGACCATCGCTATTTAGAGGTGATTGTTAGTTTTGTTGATACTGGTGGAATTGTTGACCATCGCTATTTAGAGGTGATTGTTAGTTTTGTTGATACTGGTGGAATTGTTGACCATCGCTATTTAGAGGTGATTGTTAGTTTTGTTGATACTGGTGGAATTGTTGACCATCGCTATTTAGAGGTGATTGTTAGTTTTGTTGATACTGGTGGAATTGTTGACCATCGCTATTTAGAGGTGATTGTTAGTTTTGTTGATACTGGTGGAATTGTTGACCATCGCTATTTAGAGGTGATTGTTAGTTTTGTTGATACTGGTGGAATTGTTGATCATCGCTATTTAGAGGTGACTGTTAGTTTTGTTGATACTGGTGGAATTGTTGACCATCGCTATTTAGAGGTGATTGTTAGTTTTGTTGATACTGGTGGAATTGTTGACCATCGCTATTTAGAGGTGATTGTTAGTTTTGTTGATACTGGTGGAATTGTTGACCATCGCTATTTAGAGGTGATTGTTAGTTTTGTTGATACTGGTGGAATTGTTGATCATCGCTATTTAGAGGTGATTGTTAGTTTTGTTGATACTGGTGGAATTGTTGACCATCGCTATTTAGAGGTGATTGTTAGTTTTGTTGATACTGGTGGAATTGTTGACCATCGCTATTTAGAGGTGATTGTTAGTTTTGTTGATACTGGTGGAATTGTTGACCATCGCTATTTAGAGGTGATTGTTAGTTTTGTTGATACTGGTGGAATTGTTGACCATCGCTATTTAGAGGTGATTGTTAGTTTTGTTGATACTGGTGGAATTGTTGATCATCGCTATTTAGAGGTGATTGTTAGTTTTGTTGATACTGGTGGAATTGTTGATCATCGCTATTTAGAGGTGATTGTTAGTTTTGTTGATACTGGTGGAATTGTTGACCATCGCTATTTAGAGGTGATTGTTAGTTTTGTTGATACTGGTGGAATTGTTGACCATCGCTATTTAGAGGTGATTGTTAGTTTTGTTGATACTGGTGGAATTGTTGACCATCGCTATTTAGAGGTGATTGTTAGTTTTGTTGATACTGGTGGAATTGTTGACCATCGCTATTTAGAGGTGATTGTTAGTTTTGTTGATACTGGTGGAATTGTTGACCATCGCTATTTAGAGGTGATTGTTAGTTTTGTTGATACTGGTGGAATTGTTGACCATCGCTATTTAGAGGTGATTGTTAGTTTTGTTGATACTGGTGGAATTGTTGACCATCGCTATTTAGAGGTGATTGTTAGTTTTGTTGATACTGGTGGAATTGTTGACCATCGCTATTTAGAGGTGATTGTTAGTTTTGTTGATACTGGTGGAATTGTTGACCATCGCTATTTAGAGGTGATTGTTAGTTTTGTTGATACTGGTGGAATTGTTGACCATCGCTATTTAGAGGTGATTGTTAGTTTTGTTGATACTGGTGGAATTGTTGACCATCGCTATTTAGAGGTGATTGTTAGTTTTGTTGATACTGGTGGAATTGTTGACCATCGCTATTTAGAGGTGATTGTTAGTTTTGTTGATACTGGTGGAATTGTTGACCATCGCTATTTAGAGGTGATTGTTAGTTTTGTTGATACTGGTGGAATTGTTGACCATCGCTATTTAGAGGTGATTGTTAGTTTTGTTGATACTGGTGGAATTGTTGATCATCGCTATTTAGAGGTGATTGTTAGTTTTGTTGATACTGGTAGAATTGTTGATCATCGCTATTTAGAGGTGACTGTTAGTTTTTGTTGATACTGGTGGAATTGTTGACCATCGCTATTTAGAGGTGATTGTTAGTTTTGTTGATACTGGTGGAATTGTTGACCATCGCTATTTAGAGGTGATTGTTAGTTTTGTTGATACTGGTGGAATTGTTGACCATCGCTATTTAGAGGTGATTGTTAGTTTTGTTGATACTGGTGGAATTGTTGATCATCGCTATTTAGAGGTGATTGTTAGTTTTGTTGATACTGGTGGAATTGTTGACCATCGCTATTTAGAGGTGATTGTTAGTTTTGTTGATACTGGTGGAATTGTTGACCATCGCTATTTAGAGGTGATTGTTAGTTTTGTTGATACTGGTGGAATTGTTGACCATCGCTATTTAGAGGTGATTGTTAGTTTTGTTGATACTGGTGGAATTGTTGACCATCGCTATTTAGAGGTGATTGTTAGTTTTGTTGATACTGGTGGAATTGTTGACCATCGCTATTTAGAGGTGATTGTTAGTTTTGTTGATACTGGTGGAATTGTTGACCATCGCTATTTAGAGGTGATTGTTAGTTTTGTTGATACTCGTGGAATTGTTGACCATCGCTATTTAGAGGTGATTGTTAGTTTTGTTGATACTGGTGGAATTGTTGACCATCGCTATTTAGAGGTGATTGTTAGTTTTGTTGATACTGGTGGAATTGTTGACCATCGCTATTTAGAGGTGATTGTTAGTTTTGTTGATACTGGTGGAATTGTTGACCATCGCTATTTAGAGGTGATTGTTAGTTTTGTTGATACTGGTGGAATTGTTGACCATCGCTATTTAGAGGTGATTGTTAGTTTTGTTGATACTGGTGGAATTGTTGACCATCGCTATTTAGAGGTGATTGTTAGTTTTGTTGATACTGGTGGAATTGTTGACCATCGCTATTTAGAGGTGATTGTTAGTTTTGTTGATACTGGTGGAATTGTTGACCATCGCTATTTAGAGGTGATTGTTAGTTTTGTTGATACTGGTGGAATTGTTGACCATCGCTATTTAGAGGTGATTGTTAGTTTTGTTGATACTGGTGGAATTGTTGACCATCGCTATTTAGAGGTGATTGTTAGTTTTGTTGATACTGGTGGAATTGTTGACCATCGCTATTTAGAGGTGATTGTTAGTTTTGTTGATACTGGTGGAATTGTTGACCATCGCTATTTAGAGGTGATTGTTAGTTTTGTTGATACTGGTGGAATTGTTGACCATCGCTATTTAGAGGTGATTGTTAGTTTTGTTGATACTGGTGGAATTGTTGACCATCGCTATTTAGAGGTGATTGTTAGTTTTGTTGATACTGGTGGAATTGTTGACCATCGCTATTTAGAGGTGATTGTTAGTTTTGTTGATACTGGTGGAATTGTTGACCATCGCTATTTAGAGGTGATTGTTAGTTTTGTTGATACTGGTGGAATTGTTGACCATCGCTATTTAGAGGTGATTGTTAGTTTTGTTGATACTGGTGGAATTGTTGACCATCGCTATTTAGAGGTGATTGTTAGTTTTGTTGATACTGGTGGAATTGTTGATCATCGCTATTTAGAGGTGATTGTTAGTTTTGTTGATACTGGTGGAATTGTTGATCATCGCTATTTAGAGGTGACTGTTAGTTTTGTTGATACTGGTGGAATTGTTGACCATCGCTATTTAGAGGTGATTGTTAGTTTTGTTGATACTGGTGGAATTGTTGACCATCGCTATTTAGAGGTGATTATTAGTTTTGTTGATACTGGTGGAATTGTTGACCATCGCTATTTAGAGGTGATTGTTAGTTTTGTTGATACTGGTGGAATTGTTGATCATCGCTATTTAGAGGTGATTGTTAGTTTTGTTGATACTGGTGGAATTGTTGACCATCGCTATTTAGAGGTGATTGTTAGTTTTGTTGATACTGGTGGAATTGTTGACCATCGCTATTTAGAGGTGATTGTTAGTTTTGTTGATACTGGTGGAATTGTTGACCATCGCTATTTAGAGGTGATTGTTAGTTTTGTTGATACTGGTGGAATTGTTGACCATCGCTATTTAGAGGTGATTGTTAGTTTTGTTGATACTGGTGGAATTGTTGACCATCGCTATTTAGAGGTGATTGTTAGTTTTGTTGATACTGGTGGAATTGTTGACCATCGCTATTTTGAGGTGATTGTTAGTTTTGTTGATACTGGTGGAATTGTTGACCATCGCTATTTAGAGGTGATTGTTAGTTTTGTTGATACTGGTGGAATTGTTGACCATCGCTATTTAGAGGTGATTGTTAGTTTTGTTGATACTGGTGGAAATTGTTGACCATCGCTATTTAGAGGTGATTGTTAGTTTTGTTGATACTGGTGGAATTGTTGACCATCGCTATTTAGAGGTGATTGTTAGTTTTGTTGATACTGGTGGAATTGTTGACCATCGCTATTTAGAGGTGATTGTTAGTTTTGTTGATACTGGTGGAATTGTTGACCATCGCTATTTAGAGGTGATTGTTAGTTTTGTTGATACTGGTGGAATTGTTGACCATCGCTATTTAGAGGTGATTGTTAGTTTTGTTGATACTGGTGGAATTGTTGATCATCGCTATTTAGAGGTGATTGTTAGTTTTGTTGATACTGGTGGAATTGTTGATCATCGCTATTTAGAGGTGACTGTTAGTTTTGTTGATACTGGTGGAATTGTTGACCATCGCTATTTAGAAGTGATTGTTAGTTTTGTTGATACTGGTGGAATTGTTGACCATCGCTATTTAGAGGTGATTGTTAGTTTTGTTGATACTGGTGGAATTGTTGATCATCGCTATTTAGAGGTGATTGTTAGTTTTGTTGACACTGGTGGAATTGTTGACCATCGCTATTTAGAGGTGATTGTTAGTTTTGTTGATACTGGTGGAATTGTTGACCATCGCTATTTAGAGGTGATTGTTAGTTTTGTTGATACTGGTGGAATTGTTGACCATCGCTATTTAGAGGTGATTGTTAGTTTTGTTGATACTGGTGGAATTGTTGACCATCGCTATTTAGAGGTGATTGTTAGTTTTGTTGATACTGGTGGAATTGTTGACCATCGCTATTTAGAGGTGATTGTTAGTTTTGTTGATACTGGTGGAATTGTTGATCATCGCTATTTAGAGGTGATTGTTAGTTTTGTTGATACTGGTGGAATTGTTGACCATCGCTATTTAGAGGTGATTGTTAGTTTTGTTGATACTGGTGGAATTGTTGACCATCGCTATTTAGAGGTGATTGTTAGTTTTGTTGATACTGGTGGAATTGTTGACCATCGCTATTTAGAGGTGATTGTTAGTTTTGTTGATACTGGTGGAATTGTTGACCATCGCTATTTAGAGGTGATTGTTAGTTTTGTTGATACTGGTGGAATTGTTGACCATCGCTATTTAGAGGTGATTGTTAGTTTTGTTGATACTGGTGGAATTGTTGACCATCGCTATTTAGAGGTGATTGTTAGTTTTGTTGATACTGGTGGAATTGTTGATCATCGCTATTTAGAGGTGATTGTTAGTTTTGTTGATACTGGTAGAATTGTTGATCATCGCTATTTAGAGGTGACTGTTAGTTTTGTTGATACTGGTGGAATTGTTGACCATCGCTATTTAGAGGTGATTGTTAGTTTTGTTGATAATGGTGGAATTGTTGACCATCGCTATTTAGAGGTGATTGTTAGTTTTGTTGATACTGGTGGAATTGTTGACCATCGCTATTTAGAGGTGATTGTTAGTTTTGTTGATACTGGTGGAATTGTTGATCATCGCTATTTAGAGGTGATTGTTAGTTTTGTTGATACTGGTGGAATTGTTGACCATCGCTATTTAGAGGTGATTGTTAGTTTTGTTGATACTGGTGGAATTGTTGACCATCGCTATTTAGAGGTGAATGTTAGTTTTGTTGATACTGGTGGAATTGTTGACCATCGCTATTTAGAGGTGATTGTTAGTTTTGTTGATACTGGTGGAATTGTTGACCATCGCTATTTAGAGGTGATTGTTAGTTTTGTTGATACTGGTGGAATTGTTGACCATCGCTATTTAGAGGTGATTGTTAGTTTTGTTGATACTGGTGGAATTGTTGACCATCGCTATTTAGAGGTGATTGTTAGTTTTGTTGATACTGGTGGAATTGTTGACCATCGCTATTTAGAGGTGATTGTTAGTTTTGTTGATACTGGTGGAATTGTTGACCATCGCTATAGAGGTGATTGTTAGTGTTGTTGATACTGGTGGAATTGTTGACCATCGCTATTTAGAGGTGATTGTTAGTGTTGTTGATACTGGTGGAATTGTTGATCATCGCTATTTAGAGGTGATTGTTAGTTTTGTTGATACTGGTGGAATTGTTGACCATCGCTATTTAGAGGTGATTGTTAGTGTTGTTGATACTGGTGGAATTGTTGATCATCGCTATTTAGAGGTGATTGTTGGTGTTGTTGATACTGGTGGAATTGTTGACCATCGCTATTTAGAGGTGATTGTTAGTGTTGTTGATACTGGTGGAATTGTTGATCATCGCTATTTAGAGGTGATTGTTAGTGTTGTTGATACTGGTCATCGCTAATTAGAGGTGATTGTTAGTTTTGTTGATACTGGTGGAATTGTTGACCATCGCTATTTAGAGGTGATTGTTAGTGTTGTTGATACTGGTGGAATTGTTGACCATCGCTCTTTAGAGGTGATTGTTAGTTTTGTTGATACTGGTGGAATTGTTGACCATCGCTATTTAGAGGTGATTGTTAGTGTTGTTGATACTGGTGGAATTGTTGACCATCGCTATTTAGAGGTGATTGTTAGTTTTGTTGATACTGGTGGAATTGTTGACCATCGCTATTTAGAGGTGATTGTTAGTTTTGTTGATACTGGTGGAATTGTTGACCATCGCTATTTTGAGGTGATTGTTAGTGTTGTTGATACTGGTGGAATTGTTGATCATCGCTATTTAGAGGTGATTGTTAGTTTGTTGATACTGGTGGAATTGTTGACCATCGCTATTTAGAGGTGATTGTTAGTTTTGTTGATACTGGTGGAATTGTTGACCATCACTGTTAAGAGGCGATTGTTAGTTTTGTTGATGTTGGTGGAATTATTGACCATCATTATTTAGAGGTGGTTATTCGTTAGATTTGTTTTGCTAGAATGGATTTATCAGAGCAATATCGTATCGACGGCGCAGCCTTAGATGCGAGATGCGCTGAAAAGACCATTTCTAGGACAACATATAATTGATATGTTTATCGCGGTTTTGGCAAGATGACGTCATTATAACGTCACATTAGAAAAAAAACGATATTATGTTAATATCACGATAATTGCTTGATAATAGATATCATCGCGTGTAAAGATCAAAGAGTACAAATCATTGGAAATGATGTTTATCAAATATTTGTATGTAAAACGTACCTTTTTGTAGGTGTGATAAGCGAATACGTGTCGATCCTAATCAATTAGTTTGCCCTGCGTCGATGACGTCATTGTGATACGTAAGCAAGCGTGACAGACGAGGAAGCATGTAACAAACCAATACAGCAGAGATGAAGAATGTCAATGCAAAACGTAAAACTGAGAGTGACATAAGGATATTAAAAGATTGGCCATCAACAGTGGGAGAACTCCATAATCCTGAAGATAGTGGAGTCGAGGAGATGAACATGCACCTGGCAAGATTTTTTTCAGCGCGCATGAAATGCAAACGTGATTACGAACTGATTCATTGAAAGGTATCCAAGCTCCCATCAGTACATATCATAGTGATTACGAATGTTGATATTCACGTCATGGTGTCTACTATTGAGAACTATGAAAATAGAACAGTTACTCCAATTTACGTCAGTAATAACTCTGTCCAATCAACGGTTACTAATAATAACTCTGTTCAGAAAACCGTTATCGATTTGGCTCCCATGATGCTCATCTCCAGAATAACACTATTCCCATACTCATACATCCAGGGAAATTTGACAATAGATATTTATAGCACAAATGATAAGAATTGGAACTCTGATTAATATTGAAAAGTGATGTTAAATATCTGTGATAAATATGGAGAATTAAATTGTTCACTTTTACACCTATTTATTTTGTTGTTATTTTGATGAATAAACATAAATTCTTCATTTATTTTCTAATCTATTTCAGTCATGGCTAAATATGTGGTATTTTTCATATCGACCCTGGTATCATCCCTCGACTATCGCCTTGGGCTGATATGGGAGTCTGGAGATGATACCAGGGCAGATATGGAAAAGACCATGTTATAATCTATATATATTAACATTTTATTAGCAATTTATGCATGTTACCTTTGATCGCAACGAGTGATATTGTCATTATCAACGGGCTTACTCTGATACTGAAAATAATCGGTCATTGTGACGTTACCGACAAAGCCAATAACGACATTTATCTAACATTACTTACGTTTTCCTTTGAAATTAAAGAAAGCAGACAAGATATCTGATACAAGACGTTGTATCACCACAGTGTGGTGATAATATAATGGCGCGATGTTGCACGTGATCTTCTCTGCCGAGCTACTTTGTCATGACGTCATATCATTGGAATACGAGGGGAAACATCAACGCCAACAAAGCGACTGCCATTATATACATAATGTGTTGGTACTAGACTTTGTATCAGGTAGAGAGTAAATTAATGAAAAACAAGATTTGTAACCCAAGCATTAGCATGACGTCAGAGACATTACGTAAACATAGGATAAAGGTGAAATAATAAAATAATAATAATCGGGTGAGATTTGACATCACTCTAATTTACTAGGAAGATTAAGACTATACGTATGTTCACACATATTTAGAATTATATACAGATATATCATGTTTGGGAGGGGTATTTGCGAAAAATACCAGTCGAGAGACGAAAAATTTCCCGAGCCGAAAGGCGAGGAAATTTTAGTCTCAAGACTGGTATTTTTCGCAAATACCCCTCCCAAACATGATATATCTGTTTAATTACACCGAATATTATTTAGAACACTGGCTAAATAAATAATACCTTTTGTTGGTCGTTTTCAGGACCTAACATGATGTATCTGTTTATTTCTACCGAATGATGTTACATAAAACGCACAACTGATAACGTTTTACAAATTTAGTTACAAGCGTCTCGGTGAAGGGTAAAAACGGCAAATACGATTGTTACATAAAACGCACAACTGATAACGTGTCACAAATTGTGCTACAAGCGTCTCGGTGAAGGGTAAAAACGGCAAATACGATTTTGCAAATACCATGAAAAAAGTTAAATCTGATACAAATACACCTACATGAAGTACAAATTGTGCAAATTCACAATGCAAGGCCTGAATTTGTAAAAAATATCACGGCTATTAACCAATCAGAATCCAGCATTGTTATATAAGGTGTAATTAATAGTAAAATAAATTACAAACATGTTGTATAATTCGACATTATTTCATTATTTAACAAA
Source organism: Bathymodiolus brooksi (assembly GCA_963680875.1). Lineage (NCBI taxonomy): Eukaryota > Metazoa > Mollusca > Bivalvia > Mytilida > Modiolidae > Bathymodiolus > Bathymodiolus brooksi. The sequence continues at coordinate 47,697,579 of OY804580.1, read as the reverse complement.
TAGTTCATGGCACTAAGGGCCATATGGTAGTTTATGGATCGGGATGTCACCCATATAATATTATATGGACCGGTCCATAAACTGCAATTTGGCCCGAAGTGCCATGAACTATTTGTTATATTATACTCAATACTTGAAAATCTGTCAGACGACATGTTTTTTGTTATTGTATATCTAAGACCAAAAACGACAAAATCCGGAAGAAAACATAATATTGACCTTTCCCGCTCAATATACTGTTTTATTATACCTCAGTTATAATTTTCTATATAAAAACTAACTCGATAGTTTTACTATTTTTCCAGGCTTATGTCGAGAAGTTTACTTCACCGGTCAATAGTTTCCAACTATTTGACCGACACTCGCAAGCGTCAAAAGTACGTAATTTAAAACTTTTATGTCTGAGTCAATTGTGCGATTTATAAGATCGGATAATCAAAGTCGGAATTTAAATTGAAAAATAATATCGGTGAAGGAATGAAAATGTTTCGAAAATTTCTGACTTTTTGTCTAATGACTTTGTTTTGGCAAATGTATTGAATGATATATCAAATTTTGAAACAGGTCAAATTTCAGTTCAAAATAATTCACAAACTGTGGGTGTTACAAATACTCCAACTTTAAATACACTTAGAATTCCAGGAATTCAATCTACTTCTGGATTAACAATTAGCAGTATTAATAATTGCACAGTGAACTTTAACTTTCATCAATAATTCATCATTTTAAGATTTATCTTCTTGCTGTTCAAAAATGTTTATTCTATTTGTGGTTAATATTATTGTTATAACCAGTACTTGTCTTTTTCACTGCCACATGAATTATTTTACCTTCAGCCACCATTTTGCATCTGACGTCTCTTTCGGTATAATAAAACACTTATTAACTAGATATTCGGGAAATAGTAAGTTTATTGACCCCTCGATACCAACTATTGACCTCGGCTTCGCCTCGGACAATAGTTGGCATATCGGGGTCAATAAACTTACTATTCCCCTCATACCCAGTCAATAAGTATGAAATATGGACCGGCTCGCTATCAAAGATAAATACAGAAATATAAACGTAAAGTATAATATATAATAATGTTGTACTTTGATTGGTTAACAGCCAATGTATTTATTAATTAACAAATTCGGAAATTTCAGACATTTTAGCTCACCTGATCCAAAGGGTCAAGTGAGGTATTTGTCATCACTTGGCGTGTATCTATATATTGGACCGGCTTACTTACAAAGACAAACATGTAGATAAAAACGTAAAGTATAATATTAATCCAGTACTAGCATATGTTTTGTTTGGTTTTCTGTGTTGCCAACTATAGTACAGTAATCTTGCGTTAGTCCCTTATAGCTTGCTTTAGCCTATCTTTATAACAATAATTGCATATCATGATATGCTGTGGTTTGCTATTACATGTAAATTAGACATAATAGACATGCCATAGCAACAGTATTTTAGGACAGACAACACAATGGTCAGAAGAAAAAAAGGACAAACAACGATCTACAAAACACTACATAGAAAACAAAAGATCGAGTAACACGAACCCAACTGAAAACCAGGGGTGATCTCAGGTTCTCCCGAAAGGTAAATAGTTCTAGCTCCAGTAGTGGCACCCGCCGTATTATTATAGTTACAAACCCAGTGATCAGTCATGAATGAGGAAAGGACCGTGAAGTGCTTACGACAAGTTGAACATTTCCATGGTCATTTGTGACACAGATAATCCGTAACGTTTAACGAAGCCATGGTGGCGATCGTAAAATGTTCGAAGTGATGACTTCACAACTTAACCAGTAGGAATCCTTGGTTTAGTACATTCCTTGTTAGCAGCAACCCTCTCAGAAATATATACTCCATGTGCAGGTGCTGTTGGAATGTTGTTATATATAAATGGAAAGTTCACAATGAGAAAATTGAAATCAACTCTTGTTTTTCTTCAATAACTTGCTGGTCCCAATTCCCATGAATCATATATTAGAAAAGTGTACATATAGCAACGGGGTAACCAAAGCCGTAATTAGAAGTAGGACAATCAATACAATGGCAAACAAGGACAAATAGAAAAACAATAGACGACATAACTATACACAGGAAAATATAAAAGATTAAACACTAATCCCACTGCAAACGGCGGTAAACTCCGGTGCTCAAGTTGGCTAAATAAGTTCTCACTTCACTAATGCTAATTGCCTTTAAAAAAGTTTTGTTATAGATGCAAAGAAAAGCCGTAGTATTTACAAAACATTGTACGCATTCTATGGATTTACTCTAAATGCTGAAAAATGAACACTTTCGACAACTTGTAATATTAATTATGCAAAGGCATTTATTTGTTGTTATGAAACTTTGTTTAATTCTGTATTGAAACCATTATTATTTCCGTATTTCTGGGGACAAGAAATTGTAATTATACAATTTCCCCCGATCAATTTAGTTTATCATTTCAATCCATTCATATTTCCTATTTATGAGGCTGCCTTTCCTACCGAAGCTAGTCATTTCGTACCATAACCATTTCGTACCATTGCCATTTCGTACCATTATTTATCATTTCGTACCACAAAATTGCAATTTCGTACCATAACCAGAAACCATTTCGTACCATATGTATTTTGCACCATAACCATTTCGTACCATATGTAATATTGCTCAGTAGCCAATTTGGAAATAGAATTACACTATGACCATTTCGTACCATATGGAAGTAGATACATTATGACCATTTCGTACCATATAGAAATAGAATACACCACGACCAATTCGTACCATATAGAAATAGAATATCACTATGACCAATTCGTACCATATAGAAATAAATTACACTATGACCAATTCGTACCATATAAAAATAGATTACACTATGACCAATTCGTACCATATGGAAGTATATACATTATGTCGATTTCGTACCATATGGAAGTAGATACATTGTGACAAATTCGTTGCGTTGCGAATTTTTTCAACTAGTAACAAATATTTACCAAGATTGTTAAAGGGCATTAGCTACGATTTTGACCAAAACCATTATGCTTTGGAAATTTGTAAATAGCTTTAAAATGATGAAATAAAGGTAAATATTCCACATTAAACAGCTTATCGAACCACTTTTCGTCTTTTGAGAACGAAAATTACCATCGATTAGTTATTTCCTTGAAAGCAAATAATTTGACCTCGCTTTTTCCGTATGCAACTGACCTTACTAGTGACAGGTAAAAACAAATAATTTGTATTTTGTCGCTTATTAACTGCAAACTTGCATGGTTCTTTGTCCGTAATTAACACAGAAAATAAGAAACAAGTGCATTGTTGTACTGATTTAATGACGATTCGACAAATTCCGAAAACAATGTCGATAATTAATAAGATGGCGTCCATCTCTTGATCGATCTCAAAACACGAGCAGTTGCACGATTTTTTCCCGATGCGCGTACATTTCATAACATTAATAAGTTACAGAAACACGTTTTATTAAGGCATCAATCATATCTGATAGTTGTTACGGGTAACAAAAATTTACGATTTGGCAGATAATGACCCTTTAAGTTCTTTAATATTGCGTAGACAGTAATTGTATTAATTCAAAACATGACGGCATTTGCCAATAATATTTCTTAAGATATCTTCTTCTTACATCAATATATTTTTCACATTGTAGAATAAAATTATATTCATCTTCAACAACATTTAAGTTACACATATTACACACTCTTATGCCTGTTACTGGTAATTTACAAGTTTTCATGTACTTTAACAATTATAGTGCAGACGCCAAAATTTTTTTTAATAGAGATCATAGTCACTTGCAATCCGCTGTACGGAAAAGAGACATTAACTACTGATAATTATAATTAACACTTACCAGTACCACATACACGATGCTGCCATCGTAGACAGTTGTCACACTGCATGGCTTCTTGTCTTGGTCTAACCGTGGAATTGCAACGTAGACACTCGTTACCCGTCATTTTTGCATATGAATTATATTAATAAAAAAATCACTTTTAAGATTTTTCATGTTAATCAAAAATGAAATTATTGGTTGAGCCAATTTAAAAAAAAATCAAGTAATTTGATTGGATAAACTAGCAGGAAATATTTGTTAAAACCAAAAAAGTGCATGGCTTTCTCTTTAGAAAATAAGAGCTTGGGTAATTTTTGTTCGAATTTCTCTTCAAACGATATGAGCTTGGACTTCCTTTCATTTCATTTCCTAAACACTACCTTTGATCTAATAGCAATAAAAGCAAATGGACAATGATTAGTTCTTTTATTGTTTAATTACCATCGTTGATTAACTGTTAAGCAAATAATAAATTAAATGCAGATAAAGCTTTATTACTTCAAAGGTTCTACAAGTTGTAGCGAAATAATTATCTTTATTAAATATAATAATAAATAATGTTGAAATCACTGAACATTTAATAAAATTAATAATACTGATGTATATACATGTATATTTTTTTTGTTCGTTGTTTTTCCGTCTTAAATGCATACTTTTTACGGTACCAACATGCAGCATGTACTTGGGTATAACATTTATTTGAATATGATGTAAAATAAGGATAAATGTATTATCTTCATAAGATTTTGCATACGGTACGAAATGGTCATAATGTGTCGATCTGCATATGGTACGAAATTGTAATAATGTATCGATCTGCATATGGTACGAAATGGTCATAATGTGTCGATCTGCATATGGTACGAAATGGTCATAATGTATTTTTTTAATATGGTTCGAAATGGTCATATGTGTCAATCTGCATATGGTACGAAATGGTCATATATTGTATCGATCTGCATATGGTACGAAATGGTCATATAATGTATCGATCTGCATATGTTACGAAATGGTCATAATGTGTCGATCTGCATATGGTACGAAATGGTAATAATGTATCGATCTGCATATGGTACGAAATGGCAATGGTACGAAATGGTTATGGTACGAAATGGCAATGGTACGAAATGGTTATGGTACGAAATGGCAATGGTACGAAATGGTTATAGTACGAAAATGATCTTCACTATGGTACGAAATGGCAGGTACGAAATGGTTATGGTACGAAATGACTGTAATTCTTTCCTACATAGAAAATTATTCGTGTTTTCAGAAGATATCGGAATATTTTACAATAAAATATATAACCGATTGAATAAGAGGTAAATAAAACTTAGTATGTCCTGCCCGTCTTAGTGCGGATATAATATTATTATATTTCATGACATTTAGATTATCATCAACATTTCTTGTAATTGCTCTGGAGTATAAAATGTGCCACTTTCATGTAAATCATCATTTGCATATCTTATATATTTGGTTTATAACAGGATAAAAAAAACAGACATAGTTTCCAATTTATGAAGATCCATGATGAACTAATCAGGAAATAATATAGCTATTCTGAAAACAGACAGTCTTACGATAATGTAATTATTAATGCAATTAAGGTTCTCCTCCCTCTGGCATAGGTGACCTTAGCAAGAATCAATATTCTTTATTTCCCATAAAACCATAGTTTAAACAGTGGTAAAGATAATTTGGCAATTTAACATAAATAGATATTAAATACATTTTTATTTTATTTGGATAAGGGTAATAACAAAATTACCGAACTCCGAACAATCTAACAAAGGGAAAGTCAAAACTCATAAGTATATAAACAGACAAAATCAGTCAACAACCCGAAAACTGTGAAAACGTAATGACCTTGACTTGGTACAGGCATTTCTAAAGAAATGGTGGGTTGAATCAGATTTTAAAGATCCAAACCTCCCCCTTTCATTACGGCTCAAAGTTTCCGGCTGTCACTATAACAGTATTTACAACAATACTTGAACAAAACAGGTAAAACAGTTGTCAAATCAGCACCAAATGTCAAAAACACTTGGATGACAGAGATATGTGGTTAACCAGGAGGACTAGCATGATATTTTAGGACACGAATGACTTTGCACAGTTTCGTCAGTTTTCTTTTATTTTTAAATTGGAATAATTGACCAAATTTTAAAGAGTTGATTCTTTGTGAAAAATATTGACTCGTGTATAATTTTATCTCATTTGCCAAAGATTTACATTGAAGAATGTAATGAAATTCACCACCTATCTCTGCATCCGTTAATATATTACACAGCCTATTCCCATGATCAATACCATTCTATCTTCCTGTTTCAATAGGTAATCGATGATTACCAGTTCTAAATTTACAGAATGTAATTCTATTTTTATATGATAAATTATCTAAATATGGTTCAAATTCAAAATTTTCTTTAAATAATTCATAACATAACCCTTTTGACGAGTTTTCCATATTTGATCGCCATTCTTGTTGAAACTGGACAAATAATCTTTGTTTTAATGTAATATTTAACCATGTAGAATTAAAATTTCCCTGGCTCTCCCAGATATTACTGAAACACAATTATCTAAGATGCTCTTTACACTATCAAACCAAGAAGACTGGTATTGACCATGAAGATTTTTAATATACATATATTTATAAAGAATGAGTGATAGCTTGCTATCTTTACCATTTATTAACTTAGACAAATAATTTACCATACGCAGTTTTATATAAACAGACATAAGATATGCACCATGCTCTCCATATATCATGAAATTAGGGGTTGATTTGTTTAAATTTAACAAATGTTTGCAAAATTTTAGATGGACTCTTTCGGTTAAGCCATTGTTACCAAAACCCCATATTTCACACCCGTATAGTAGAATAGGCATATTACCATCTTATCAAAAAGATCATACTGGCATTTTATTGAAAGATTATGAACTCTGCCCTTTTTTAATACTTCATGCATAGCTTTGGTAGCCTTTCCAACAATCTTTTTCTTTTGGCTGAGTTTTGCTATTCTGTTAAGGTCCTTTGGTTTTATTGCTCCCAAAAGGTTAAATTGTTTGGCTTTCCTATCTTTCGATTTTGAGTGTACCTGATGAAGGTTATCACAATAACGCGTCATGCGTACTAAATTTGATATCTACGTTTTTATTACAAGACACATGCATTCCTTGGCTTTTATTATTACTCCTCGTAAGATTTAACAAAGACATGAATAATGTTTTCCTTCGCATGATATCTGATAAGAGCTAGATGTCACAGCCCATAGTTATGAGTCGATCGGTTGATAAGGGTAATAACAAAATTACCGAACTCTGAACAATCTTACAAAGGGAAAGTCAATTCAAGGCTGGTACACGTCAACAGAAGACAGCTAAGCTGAAGTTTAAAAGGTTCAAGGTCATTGTCGATAACCCACGGCTGATCGCACTCAGATTTTCTACGCTCATTATCCGTGGGTCAATGACAAAGAATAATAAAGGATTTCTTTGCAAATTAAAATGATATGAGAGGAAATTATCAATAAGGGTAATAACAAAATTACCGAACAACCCATAATTATATAAACAGACAAAAACAGTCAACAACCGGAAAACTGTGAAAACCGTAATGACCCTGACTTGGTACAGGCATTTCTAAAGAAATGGTGGGTTGAATCAGATTTTAAAGCGCCAAACCTCCCGCTCTCATTACGGTTGAAAGTCTCCGGCTGTCACTATAACAGTATTTAAATACAGGAACAAAATAGGTAAAATCAAGTTAAGACTAGCCAGATGATCTCGTAAACAGTTGTACATTGCATTTAGCATATCACTACCTGTATTACAACACGGTGATGCATTGTGGAACTCTTATGATGTATATTTGATTAACACTTTGGAAAAAGGTTCAAAGGTTCAAATTGAAGTTACTTGACGGGAATTAGACAAAGAAACCGGATTTTGGATCCAGATAGACGAGGAAACCATAAATTTTTGTGCGTTAAGTATCGTTTTTTTTCTTCGTAATATAATATCATTACAAAAGGGACAAAGAGAAAAACAATGGTGAACAAAGACCACACAGAAAGCAAAATATTGAACAACAAGAACGCCACTGAAAACCCGCTGGTGAACCCAGGCCCTCAGGAAGGCATATTCTGCTCTATAAGTGGTAAGGCTTTTGTGCCAATTCAAGAAAATGGTGCTTTGTATTTTTAGTATGCCTCTGAACTTACTTGTATAATATTGTTGTATTTTATATAGGAATTCTTCATTTAATAGACAATCACGTGTACATTGGATTCTTTGTGTTGTTGATGTCCTACAGAGGATGTTTGTTTGTTGAAATATGTATATTGAGCTGTGTATGTTTATATGTGTAACATGATGGGTGTCTTATAAGTAGGAACCTCTTACCTTTCGTGGGCACTCCCAGTTTTCATGGTGGGATCCATGTTGCTCATCTTTTGAGTTTTCTTTGTATTATCTGTTTTGTTTATCGGCGAATTGTGCATTATGCCTAATGTTGTCTGAGTCTCTGGATTGTCCATTATTGATGGTCCCATTCGGTTTTCACTACAGTTTATTTATTTCGCAGAACAAATGTCTGCTAATTCGACAAGGAAAATGTACGGGTGAACAGCGTCAGTATTCAACTAAGAAAAATGGAATAAATATAACTATCATATCATAAAGCAATTTTGAAACATCACACATGCCAGGAATGTATCGTAGTGTTAAAATGTAGGTGAACATGTAGTTCAATGTTTCAAATTAAATGTTATGTCGGTATCGGATACCAAAACAATAAACAAAAAATATGATATCATATTAGATGTGAGAAAACGTGTTGCACGTGACAGAGATAGATCACATATCTGTTGATGTTCGTATTAAATAAATGTCACTGTTGGTGTGATAATACAATTTATAATACAAACCAATGCCTGTAATCAAATACAGACTGATGTTGCATTTATTCCTGTTGACATTTGTTTTTCATTTTTTATAATCTTTTATTTGGACACATTATCTTTATAAAGTTTATTAAATATAATTCAATTGATCAAGGGGCCGCCGTGACGGTATGGTAGTTGGATTTACAACTATCATTGCAATCAGTGCCTATCACCACTGATGTTGTGAGTTCGAATCTTGATCAGGGTGAGGTGTACAATATTATGTGATAAAGTTTGTCAGTGACTTGCGGCATGTTGGTGGTTTTCTCTGAGACTTCCGGCTTCCTCCACCACTAAAACTGACTGCTACGATATAGCTGAAATATTGTTGAAAGTGGTGTTAAATACCATAAAACCAAACCAATCATTTGATCAAATTATGGACTCGCATACATTACTATATACAAATAATTCGTGAATCGTTTTGCCAATGTTCTTTGTTTTATGTTGTTTATTTAAAATTCCCTGGAAGTTGAAATGGTTTCTGCCACTACAATTGACATTTTATCGATATGTGGAAAACACGTTCAGGACAGCATCATTCCATTGAGATGGAAGTTTTGGGCGATTCAACAAGTTTAACTCTGCCACTTTTCATTGAAGGACATTGTACCTGTGCTAACGCGGTTGAGTCAGTGACAATGAATATGTGTATGAGGGATATCAATTTGGCATCTGTTGTTTGATTTTCAGATTGGATAATGAACTGTTCTGACGATACTTTTTTATTGTATTACTTGATCAAGATATTTAAATAAAATAATATTAAAACAATCAAACATCATTTATAACTAAAACATTTAACGAAGAGAATACTAATAAATAAACGTTTGAAAAAACTGAATGGGCAAACAAGAATAAACAATCCTGAGACAGAAGCAAAATTGAGAGCACAAGACACAAGACGAAGACAATCAAAGCAAAAACACAACACATTATACTAATAAAGACACAAGACACAAGATGAAGACATACAAAACACAGGTGCTCATGAAAGATAAGCAATTAATGCTCCATAAGCATAAGTGGCATTCGTCGTATTCCTTTAAACTACACGAACATAATCTGTGATATAACTCGTGTTGGACACATTGGCTCCAGAAGGGTAAACAGTTCCTGCTCCACTACTAAGATCCACCACCCTCAGGCATAGATAACACTACCCTTAGCCGCCATTGGCTACCCTGTTTACTGGTTTAAGCGTCTGTTTAAAATATTTTGGCTTTCCAATCTTTTTTGACTTTCATCACACCTGTTATAAAGGTTATTCGGAAAACGCCACGTGCACACTAAATTAGATATTGACAATTTTTATCGCCACCGAAATATGTTTTCCTACACATATATGGGCAGACATGTGAGCCTTCTTCGGTAACACGGTAACACAGAACACGTTTTAGACGAGTAACTCTCATTAGATATGATATGTTGTGATCTGATATTACTACTATTATTTTACTGATAAGAATTACATTATCATAATACAATGCAATACTGTAACGTGTATTATTTTATAATTACTTCATTGTATCCTATATACTAATCCACTCCTTCTTCAGGAAATGACGCTGTTTTAAACTATATATCAGCAATATAGTTAAATATGAAAGATGAAGTTATATTGGAATACGTCAATAACATTACAAGTTTGAAAGTTCATTTGTTTTCTTCCCTGAAAGAGGTTAGGGGTTATGGTGTTTAACGCCACTTTCAACAATATTTCAGCTATATCGTGGCGATCCGTTTTTATACTTATTATACATGTGCCCTTTGGGTATCGTTTCAATACATTAAATGATCGGTTAATTAAACCGTTATTACGCGTAATTTCAAAAGGCAATACAATTCTTAATAAAACACATTAGCATACAGGCCAACACGAACCTCCCAGAAAACACCATGACAGTTACATTATGTGCTGCGATAACGTTACCATTTGCATCACAATCGAATTAGTCAGCCCACTTTCTGTTGTACTAAATTGTCTAGTGTTCTTACTTTTCTGACTTGTAAACTTATAATGTGATATCGGGCACAACAAAGATCGTATATGTAAGAAAACATCACCCTTTTCTGGGAAATAAAGTCATATACACCAAATAACATCAAAATGACAAAGATGTTCAGATGTAGCGTTTATCGACAGAAATTAGTTTAAACCCGCCACATTTTATTGCAGTGTATGTTCCAAAGCATGAAATTGAGCGGTGATGTATTTGTGTTCTAAAGATATCCATTTGTACTCTTTCTACGATTTTCAGCTGGATTTTGGAATCTGTTCCGACAGTATGGCATTCTTAAACAGAAGCAACCGAGAGTCAAAATGCCAGACTGAAGAGAGTCAGACTCCCGACTGAACTCCGAGATATCGAAATGATACTAGTTTCTCTTGAAGGAACACACATGATTGCATTTTCTGCAGAACGAATCAAAGACACAACTATCTATTGAAGATGAAACATTCCTTGCAGGAACTGCTTACCCTTTCGGAGCACCTGAGTTCACCCCAGGTTTTTAGTGGGGTTCGTGTTACTCGATCTTTACCTTTATATGTATGTTTTGTAGATTATACAATTACGGCCCTCTGTGTAGGGAAACATCCAGATTTGCCAACCTAAGGGGGAAGTTGTTTTCCCGAGATGTTTTATTATATTTTTGCCAATGTTTTATAGGTTATCTCCCTTGTGGGGGAAAATTGAGTTGTTCAGCGGGGAACAATAGGGTTGTTTCCCGGAAGCGCAAATTTTTGCCAATGTTTTATAGGTTATCTCTCTTGTGGGGAAACATTGAGTTGTTCGGCGGGGAACAATAGGTGTTGTTCGGCGGGGAACAGTAGGGTTGTTTCCCGGCAGCGCAAAGTTTGGCAAAACATCTCAATTTTTTATTATCACATGACTAATTTAATCCAATCAAAATCTATCATATATATTAAAATATAATAACATTGTTTGTCCTTTTGTACGTTTTATTTTGGCCCTTGTGTTGTCTGTTCTTCTTCGATATACGGTTTCTAATTACCCCTTTGGTATCTTCAAACTCTTCTTGCACGTGCAAGCAGCCTTCTCCAGCTCGAGCTCCCAATGAAGAATATTATATGCGGTCATCGGAGGCTCGTTGTCCGACAAGACATTGTATACTCTATGTTGTCCGACAAGACATTGTATACTTTATTTTGTCATCATCTATTGTTGGTGTAGCACTTCAGTCATCCATCAATAGCCCTTAGACTCATTCAAACACATCCTAATACTCATCCCAACACGTCCGTAGCCCCCATCCCAGCACGTTCTTGGCATCCAACCCAATACGTCCTTATCCTCACCCCAACATCATCGTTTATCTACATGATGTATTGTTTGATAATATGTTCTCGTGATGCATATTCCGACATCATGCACGATACTTCTGTCTTAATCATGTGTGTACTCTACTTTTATAATTTTTCGCCTGATTTTCAACAACAGTAACACGACGGTTGTCACTGCAAGAATAGGACCTCCTTCTCCTTTCCAGAGAACCTGACTTTATCACCAATATTTAGTGGAGATCCTGTTTCTCAGTGTAGGGGTTTGTCGACTGGTATTTGTCATTTTGACTTTTTTTCATGACCATTGTATTGTCTGTTCTCAATCCTCACTATCAAGTTCTAGTGTAGGTCATATAAAGATCTGAATATCTGTAAATTTAGGTTATTGTAATATTAGGTGAAGACATCTCTAAGTTCTTATCAATATGTTGTTATTTATGAACACTGACCAAACAAACTGACCTGTCCATTCTCAAACATTTTCGAATCATTGACCACAATAGCATAATGAATACCAAAAGTTAGAAAAAACCGACGGGGCAATCAAGAATGGACAATCCATCCAGAGACACTGGCAACATTGGGCACACAAGACACAGGATGAAGACAAGCAAACAAGCAAAATCACAACACAGACAACTAAAAAGATGAGCAACACTGACCCCACCAAAAAACCGAGGGTGAACCGAGGTGGTCGCGAAAGGTATGCACTGCCTGCCTTTTAAAGCACCCACTATGCTACTCCTATAGTCTAGACGTGTTGGACACCAGTATGCGCAATCAATAGTGTATTTAGACAGCGGGGAGGAGAGATAACAGATGACAGGTATAATTACACCAGTATCATTGTTGTTCATACATCAGACTGACCAGTTCAGTTGTTATTAAAGATAGCCAGCATGTTTTATTAACTGTAAATAAATATATGATATGGAATTATTATTATTAATGACTTTTCATAGATATTAATTAAGGGAAGAAAACGTAGACATCAATTTTAGTGCCCACGACTCGTTTCTGGAAAATCTTTCATCAGGTACGTTTGTATATCACATTCATTCTAATAAAATAAGAAAATAATTAGCATACATGAATCGGTTTAACCCCGCCACATTTTTATTCCTGCTCTAAACCAGGACCTGTATTTCTAATGTCATAAATTGCGGTCTTTTTATGTGTTCAGTGAGCTAAGATGGAATGTGATTAGTCGTTTAGTTGATGCCCAGACACACACCCAACCCAGCACCACTTTTATCATCATGAATACAGTTGAAAGTCTGCCTGGTAGACGCTTAGTAACAATCTAGAGAATTTGAAGATCCCAAAAGGCTTTATCAGAAAACGTAAATCGAAGAATAACAGACATTGCATTGACCAACAGAAAAAGGACAAAAAGACAAACAACGTACCGATCTACAAAACACTACACAGAAAACTAGAGCAACAATAATCCCGCTAAAACCTGAGAGTAAAGTTAAGTGCCCCACAAGGGCAAACAGTTCCTGCTTACATAGTGACACCCGTCGCGTTACTCTTGTTAATATTCTGTGATACGTCATGAAAGAGGAAAAAGGACAGGATTGTGACTAGACTACGACAAACGGTTCATATCCGTGATTATTTGTGACACAGATATTTCGCAATGGCTAACCAACAAATCATGGCGACAATTAAACTTACGAAGTCATGACTTAAACCTGACTTCCAGGAACAATTAATTAAGTTCACAATTTTCAAAGGCTTGGTCTATCCTACTTCTGCTCTGTTTCAGGAATAACATCTACGTAATTAATACCGAATATAATGAAATAACTTCCTATGAATTCTGCTTTTGTTTTGTTAATTCCGTATTGAATACAAATTGTCAGCATGGTTGGTAACGATTTCCCGGTGTTCGTCGGTAGAACGTGATATTATGATTTGGTTGTTTTCTAGAAGTCGTGTTGAAAGAATAAAATCATTGTCCCTACCTACCACTGAGTGCCACCATAGGTGATACCTGAATCTCCAGAAGGATCTTCATAATAAAGAATAAGGAATTCCAAGTTTGGTATAAGCAAACAGAAGTAGATTTACCAAGAATATAATAATTAAACTTTTACAATGAACCGTTTTCACTTTCTTAAGTATAAGACACAGTACTATTTAGAAGCGGCCCGCATTGGATATACTAGTAACGGGTTTCTGTTTTGCACATGATCACTCTGGTGATGATATTTGAATCTCCAGTGGTATCTTCATCATAAAGGATAAGAAATTCCAAGACTGGTAGATATAAACAGAATTATATCTGTAGGTACACAAGCTTCATACAGGGGGTTACACTGTAGAAAAATACCAACGCGAAAAATAAATTAACCAACGCATTCTTTAACATACACGCGAAGGGTTATCAGTGTCCGTTTCTTATAAGACTCCCACCGAATGTTCGGACATTATTCAGTTTGTGAGTGAACGACAGAGCTTCCACATCAATAAGCTTATCCAAAATCGTAAATAATTCTTTTATTCAAACTTAAGATTAACAATAACATCCTTTTAGCCACTTCAGTGTATGGCGATATTCAAGTCAGCCATCTTGACATTTTAAACATGGATCTACCTATCACATATCATAACGATTAAGTTGTGACTTTGCTGACTTTTTTGTCTTATCTTTTCAAATTTGGATTTTCAATCTTTTGACTTTGAGCGTATTTAATAAAGGATATATCTTTAGGCAATTTTGGCTATCCTGTTGTGAGTGTTTTGGTTTCCGTGCTCCAATAGCCTTTCACATTACCGGGTTTTGTAATATTTTGACTATGAGCGTACCTGACGAATGACTTGAACACTCATTTAAATATCTACGTTGTTATTACAATGCCTTGACCCAGAATGATCTTTTTAATAATTTGCTTTTTTTCTATCTCAGAAAGATATAGTTACCTATTAGACATCTGGTCTGCAGATGAGGTTTATATAATACTATAATCGTGTTTCCGTTTCCTCTTTGGCGATATGTTAAACTCGTGTTTATCAAATACATTGTATAACTTGTGCTTGTTGTTCATAGATTTCAGTATGTACTCTTTTCATGGTCAATCTCGCCACGTGTTCGTAAAATGATAGTAAAATAAAATACCCCATCATATATCAATATCTGTAGTCTTATTAAATACACATGTGCAACAAATATATAACAAGAAATCGAGACTGGTATTAAAGAAACTATTGATACTGTTAGACTTTTACCGGATCTGACTAGATGGGAAATGCGACGGGCGTCTTATCAGAAAGAGAAACTTCTTACCCTCTTGAGCACCTCCGTTCATTCCCGTTTTGTTGTGGAGTCTATTTTGCAATATTTCTCCTTTTTGTTTCGTTTTCTGTGTCTTCGATTTGAGTCTTGTGTTCAAGGTTGCATGTATCTCTGGATTGTCCTCTCTATCCATTCTGGATTGCTCTTCGGTTTTCCCCAACGCTTAGTAAGAAGAGTTTGAAGATACCAAAGGGGCAATCAGAATCCGTATATCGAAGAAGAACAGACAACACAATGGCCAAAAGAAAAAGTACAAAAGGAAAAACAACGATCTACAAAACATACATATAAAACTAAAGATCGAGTTACGCGAACCCCACTAAAAACCGAGGGTGAACTCAGGTGCTCTGGAAGGGTAAGCAGTTTCTGCTCCACTAGTGGCACCCGTCGTGTTAATCTAGTTACAAACCCGGTGATAAGTCGTGAATTGGGAAACGATCGGGAAGTGCTTACGACAAGTGGAACATATCCGTGGTCACTTGTGACACAGATAATCCATAGCGATCAACCAAGTCATGGTGGCGACCGTAAACTTTCGAAGTGATGACTTCAACTTGACCAATAGGAACCCTTGGTTCAGTAGCTTCCTTGTTAGCAGCAACCCTCTATCAAGGAAATCCTGATAGGAACCACAAGCTCTGGAATATCGTATCATCTGAGAGATATATACTCCATATGCAGGTGCTGCTGGAATGTTGCTACATTTAAATGGAAAGTTCACAATGGGAAAATTGAAATCATCTCTTTTGTTGTAAAGTTTCGTTCTTAACTGACCCTCACTGTCGATTTCTAGGTGCAGGTCAAAGTATGAAGCAGACCTATCTGTATCTGCGGTAACCTTTATTTCGAGCTCAATGGGATAGATGCGATCAAAAAAATCACTAAACCTAGAATTATTTAGTGAAAGGACATCATCTGTATATCGGAACGTGAAATTAAAGGATCGGGCTAGCTTCTTTTCGTTTTTCTTGAGAAGCCTCTGTATGAAATCTGCCTCATACAAATAAAGGAACAAGTCGGCGAGAAGTGAAGCACAGTTGGTACACATAGGTATATATCGACTGTCTGTTGAAAAACACGTCCACCAAACATAATAAATATGATGTTAATAAAAAACTCGAGCATGTTGAAGATATCAGTTTCAGATAACTTTTTGGTAGAATCAGAGTGGTGTTTTATAAAATAAGATATGTCTCTTCCTAGCACAAGGTATTTGTATCTACGTTGGCCATTCTTTTTTTTTGAAGCACAGTTGGACCAACTCCCTTAATTTGTCCTTCAGCTTAGAGTGAGGAATGGTTTTATAGAGGGTAGAGAAGTCAAATGTTGTAATGCTATTGCAGTAGGAGAGGGGCCTAGATTGCATGTACTCTAACAGATATTTCGAGTTCTTAAGAATCCACATCTGATTCACACCACCTTTCGAGTAGGTAGTGTCACAGTAGCTCTGAAGCCCGGTGTTGATCACTGATAGAATACATGTTAATTATTTGGAAAGAGGTTTCGTGGAGCATGTGGCAGACCCAGCAATATAGCGCTGTTTGAAAGAACGCTTGTGTAATTTAGGAATCCAGTAGAGGGATGGCAGATCAAGTTCTTCATCTTTGGTTGAAATTCCAAAGGAACATAAAACAGACCTATGATTTTCCAGGAATTCCTCTTTCGTAAATGTCGTCGGGGTATATGTAGGGTTGCCAAGTGAATTGTCAATACATAATTCCTTTATCAAGCAGTATATGTAATGTGATTTACACACAAAACAATATTGTTAAGGGCCGGAGACAATAACATATTTGTCATGAAGGAGAGACAGGTGCTTAGCAACATTTGGGTCTTTAAAGATTGATGTAGAGCGAGTGATCATAGACCCACTGAGTTTTTAAATTCTAATCTGCATTAGCGACCTCACACTCTTCACCCATTCGGAAAGAGTATCACAGTCCTCCTTTTCAGGTTTTGCCAATTGTCTGGCATAATCCTCGACGGAATCTATAAGTATTTTAAAGTTGTGTTTCCAGATTATGGATTTAGGCTCACGATATTTAGGCCCTTGATCGAACACCTCTCGTGTGTTGTTGATAATTTTAAGATCACCATTTATAACGTGGCCAGTCGGATTATATATGAATGGGGGAACTAACACAGGTGCAATCAGGAGACTTAAATTTGAAATCGTCAATATTAAGATCACGCAACACATGTTTGTGATTAAATCTTTTTGACACAATTGGTCTGGTATAAACATACGAAATTATAGGCACAGATTGATCCTTAAAATATGGTGGAATTTTAGACTTGACGGATTTGTGATGAAGTATATTGCCTAAGCTAATGCCATGAAGTCCTTTGTTGGCAAACGACAGTTTCAGAAAGGAACGTTTGTCTGTTTCATCTTTCTTAATACCAACAGGTTTGAAACGTCTGTATTGAGTACACAACCGAATTCGGATTATTTTCTATTGATTCATTGTTGATTAACTACAGGTGAGCGGAAGTTTGTTGATACACAAATAAATGAGGTGAACAAGCTATATGTTTTATTTATAATACAATCATAATCCATTAATTATTATTCAATATTTCAACATGTTGATTTATTTTTATGGACCACTTATTTGAACGGTAGTTATATACGTTTACCAGAAGAAAAAAATCGAAGATATCAAAAGGGAAATTAGAAGCCGTGTATCAAAGAAGGTAATACTATAATAAATGTTAAAGAATACCGAAGGGGAAATAAAAAAAGGACAAACTGGCAACATAGGGTACACAAGACTAAGAAAAACAAAGCAAAACCTCAACACAATATGTGTTGGACACCACTGTTCGCAAGCACTCACACATAACGTAAATAAGACATGCGCCCTCTTGCAAACAACTGGGGATAAAGACGAACCGAACATCATTTTTATGAGGAAATGGTAACGGACATCATAACACGAAACTCAGAACGTAAATACACATAATAGGACAGCACAAAAAACTATAAAGAAGAGCAAAACGGACCCCACCACATATTGTCTCTACCTATGTTTTTGTATATAATCATGCTGTGTTTATTTATCTCTATGCATATTATATACATATTATATCATTTCATTGTGCATACTACTACATATTGTAAATAATTGTATTCGGGAGAAGACTTCATAAGTTGGAAAAACTTGTGTCCGATCCCTTTGTTATATTTAGCAAATATAAATGTGCTTAAGCTAAAAAAAAACTAAAAAACAGGGGGTGTACTCAGGTGCTCGCTAAAGGTAAGCAGTTCCTGTCTCTTATAAGACACCCACCGTGTTGCTCATATATACAGTAAAGTCCAGTAAAAGTCTTGACAGTGATAGAGGAAAGAAAACATCTATGTAAAAAGTAGCGATGACTTCAACCTAGGAACAACGTAGCCTTGATTTAGTAGCTTTTGCGTCAGCAGCTGAGCTCTGTCCAGAAAATCACTGTACTGGGCACAAACTCTAGAATAACGTATGAGTGGTGAAATGTAAATCCATACGCTGGTGATACTGGAATATTGCTACGGATGAAGGGGAAGTTGACTATTGGAAAAGTGAAACCATCGCATTTGTCATAGAGTTTTGTTTTTGATTTTCCTCCGTTGTCAATTTCAAGGTGAAGGTCAAGGTAAGAAGCAGACATTTGAGTATCAGTAGTATCCTTAGCTTCAAGCTCATTTGGATAGATGCGATGTAGAAAATCACCGAATCGAGAATTATTAAGTGACAGAACATCATCTACACAGCAGAAGCTGGGATTAAAGGTCTGGGCTAATTTCTTTCTTTATTCTTGAGAAGCCCTGGAAGGAAGTATGCCTCATAAGCAGGTAGAAACAATTCGGCGAGTAGCGGAACAGAATTCGTACCCATCGGAATACCCATCGTTTGTTGAAACACCCGTCCACAGAACAAATATTTTGCCGATTAAAAAATCTAACATTTGAACGATCTCGTCCTGTTTATATTTATTATTAGATTTTGAATAGCTTTTGACAAAGTAGGATTTGTCTCTATAAATCGTCAAAAGAAAAAGGACAATGATCCACAAAACCCGAGGTGATCATGTGTTCCAGAATTATATGCAGTTTCTGCTTCACTGTTGTCTTACTGGTAAACGACAAAAATATCATAGGATATAGAAATCATATGATATTAGATTGATGATTTGATTTGATTTTTGGTGTTAAACGCCACTTTCAGCTGTATTTCAGCTATATCATGGGGACCAATTTTAGTGGTGGAAGAAGCCGCAGTACCCGGAGAGAACCACCGACCATGGGCAAGTAACTGGTAAGCTTTATCAATTGCGGCTGCGAGTAGAGTGCATCCTTTTTGTAATTTACAAAGCCGGGCGCGAACCCACGTCGTATTGGTGATGGGTTTGTATGAGTTGTTAGGTAATGCAACTACCTTTGAACTCTTTGAGCCACCCGGGCCTTCCAGTCTAAATGAATACAAATAGCATTAGTAAATCATTAATCACTCACAAATCAAATGGGAGTTAAAAAGAACAGGACATCGTTCGTTTTAACATTTGAATCGTAGCGGACATCACACGACACGGAACTAAAACCTGAAGATATGTAATTGGGCGACATGAACAAAACGAACCCTACTAAAACCCGGGGGTGGCTCCAGATGGCACAGAAGTGTAATCTCCTGATCCACTAGTTACATGTAGAATTGTATTTCAGTACCACTTCCTTGTTTGTAGTTAGAAAATATTGAAGATATTAAAGGTGTAATCAGAAGTCGCAAATCAAGGAAGGAGAGACAACACATGGCCAAAAGGACAAAATATTACACGGAAAACAAAAGATTGAAGTAACACGAACCTCACTAAAAACCAGGAGTGAAATCAAGTTCCCCGAAAGGGGGAGCAGTTTCTGTTCCAAATGTTGTAACGTCATGTTAAGCTTGTTACAAATCTAGTGATACGTCATGAAAAAGGAAGGACCCGATTATGATTACGACAGGTGGAACATATCTATGGTCATTTGTGCCACAGATATTCGTTACTGTTAACCAAGTCATAGTGGCGACCGTAAAGCATTCGTAGTGATGACTTCAACTTAACAATAAGGAATCCTTGGTTCAGTAGCAACCCTCTATCAGGTAATTCGTGATAGGAATCAGAAGTCCTGGAATATCAGAAGAACTGAGATATATATATGTATATGTACTCCATATACAGGGGCTGCTGGAAAGTTCACAATTTGAAAATGTAAAGCCATCTCTTTTGTCATAAAGTTTCGTTCTCAGCCGTCCTTCACGGTAATTTTCGAGGCATGAAGCAGACTATTTACAATGATTTAATAATAATAATAACACACTCATAAAGATAAAAGGGGTCGTTGTTGTCGTTATCTAATGGTAGCTAGGTAGTAATTGAAATAGTGTTGAACTTTGTGTTCAACATTCCACTACAAATGTCTATAACTAAGACAGGAAACAATACATTCTTATAGATCAAAGTTAATTATAGGATTTAGTACTATTTTGTAGTAGTTTATCAAAATGTAAACTAGACCGCTTCAGTCACAAACTGAATAAAGTCCGAAGGCTCGGAAGTTATGTAAGGTTTGTAAGTGAAAAGCAGAGCTTACACATAGATAATCTCATACAGTAGCGTATCGTATCGCATTTCATGTTTATATATGTACCTAAAAGGCCAACAAAAATGTTCTTTTAACACTTTCAGTTGATGTCGATGTTCAAGATTGCACGTAATGCTTGTCTTTTTTTCCTGTTTCGTAAGTTATCATTATTTGTGTATGTTCATTAGGTTTGATATTACGTGTTTGTTTTCGAAACTTAATATGTAACACTGTCTTGACACTGAATTTCCATTATATATATTCAGCTTTTGACCATCCCAGAAGGATTTAATTACTTATTACATATCTATACCGGAAGCTAATATAATACGCTTTCGTGCTTCCGGTGAACATTTTCCAAGTGTAAATGGTGGCTACAAAACACGTTTATACTTTCATGGTTTATTAGATACATATATTTTGCATGCCTGTTTAAGATTTACAGTACCTAAATAATGCAATTGATCAAATGTAAGGTCAATCTCCTTCATGCATAGGGGCCGTCGTGGTCGTGACCGTATGGTAGTTGGATTTTAACTACCTATGCATTCAGAGCCTGTCACCACTAACGTTGTGAGTTCGAATCCCACTCAGGCGATGTGTACTCGATACAAGATTATGTGATAAAAGTTTGTCAGTGACTTGCGGAAGGTCGAATGTTTTCTGCGGGTACTCCGGTTTCCTCCACCAATAAAACTGACCTCCACGATATAACTGAACCATTGTTGAAAGTGGCGTTAATCACCATAACCATTACCCTAACTTCTAAAGACTTTTAAAACATATGACTTTTTAATCTTTTGACTAAGAGCTTGCATGGTGAAGGTTATTTTTAGAAATATTAGGTATGAACGATTTTATTCAGCATGTTTTACATAAATGTCAGTATTCATTAACGGGATAAAGTTCCTTACATGTTCATAAAATCAACGTCTTGCTTTATTAAATACACAGAAACAAATCAACGTCTTACTTTATTAAATACACATAAACAAATCAACGTCTTGCTTTATTAAATACGCATAAACAAATCAACGTCTTACTTTATTAAATACACATAAACAAATCAACGTCTTACTTTATTAAATACACAGAAACAAATCAACGTCTTGCTTTATTAAATACACATAAACAAATCAACGTCTTACTTTATTAAATACACATAAACAAATCAACGTCTTGCTTTATTAAATACACATAAACAAATCAACGTCTTGCTTTATTAAATACACATAAACAAATCAACGTCTTGCTTTATTAAATACACATAAACAAATCAACGTCTAGCTTTATTAAATACACATAAACAAATCAATGTCTTGCTTTATTAAATACACATAAACAAATCAACGTCTTACTTTATTAAATACACATAAACAAATCAACGTCTAGCTTTAATAAATACACATAAACAAATCAACGTCTTGCTTTATTAAATACACATAAACAAATCAACGTCTTGCTTTATTAAATACACATAAACATGTAAAATAAAGGAATCAATGGTGGTATAAATAAAAAGTTCAGAAAATAGAACAACGATATTATTATGGGATTATTTTATTATCTATTTTTGAAATATAAATCAGGTGAAAAGGTTACTTGTATTATGTGTATTTACGTTCTGAGTTACGTGTTGTGATGTTCGTTACGATTTCCTCATAAAAACGATGTTCGGTTCGTCTTTACCTCCAGTTGTTTTTAGGAGGGTTCATATTTTATTTACGTTATTCGTGTTTGTTTGCATATAGTGGTGTCCAACACATATTGTGTTGTGTTTTTGCTTTGTTTTTCTTCGTCTTGTGTGCCCTATGTTGCCTGTTTCTCTGGATTGTCCATTTTTGATTGCCCCTTCGGTATTCTCTATTACTATATCTATATGTTCAATAGGCTACGGTTAAAGGTGATTTATATTGGTGAATTGCTGACCATCACTGTTTAAACTTTCTTTTCATAATGACTTAATACACTACATCCATGAATTCATGATAAGGAAAATGACATATATAAAGTAGCGGACACTCATGGTGAATTGCTAAATGAATTTTATCAGCAGTAGTTACTGACAATAATGCCTTATTCTTATCTAAATCATTAATTGTTTGTCAATAAAGTTTCTCAACTAAACACGTGAATGGGTAATTATTACAATTTGAATACAATTACATGTATCAAGGGTTTTATGTGCTTTAAAGATATGTAAAGAAGCAGTAGGACATAGGGTTATCTCTGTTATTTTCAATTCCAGAATATAACAGAAAAAAAGAAAAAAAACACACTGTGGAAACAATTCCAAAAATCAAATATCAAAGAAAATGGCAAATTCAATACGTCTAACAAACAACTACATGAGCGCTCACTTTCCTCCATTGGTTCAGGCACTTCAATAAAGAGTGGCGGCATTAATCTAGTTTTATGGGTCCATACCTCCCTTCTTAGCCTTTACTTAATTATGTTATTACTTTTTAAACTTACTTTTACAATATTTGGCTTTTCAATATTTTTGCCTTTGAGTGTACACGATGAAGATTATTCCTGAAATTGTATATCTTCCGTTTTTATTAATAACTTACGCCTTCTGATTACCCTTTTGGTAACTTTTGTTGTCCATATTCTAAGTGTAAATAGTTTATAGTAAAATATACTTGAAAATGGGAAAAGAACGACTTTGTTAAGTAAAAGCTATTACGTTTATTTGATGAAATACAAACATATTCTACCTTCTTAGTTTGTTCACCACATCGTTGGTCTAATAGTTAGCGTGTTTGTTTCAAGTGCAGTAGCTTGAGTATTCCAGCCCCGGTTTGGTCAGACAACAGACCGTTTAGATCCCGTGGAGAGATGTACTCGACACATATGTATGTGCCAATTATTGTTGTTGTCATCATTCAGGTCTACGTCATTTAATACGTCACTTAGTACGTCATTTAGTATAATTGTTTACTGTTAGTACATATCATAACACCGCCTTAATTTGATTGTCTCTAAAAAGTGTGAAACATGAAAGCTACGTTGTATAATGCCTGATCAGCTGATATTCTTGTTTTTGAATAATAAGTATGATAATCAGTATTCTCTGATTTGATAAAGGTTGACTGGTTCATTGATTGATTGATTGATTGGTGTTTAACACCAACTTTAGCAACATTTCCACTATAGAGAAAGGTAGATAATATCTATGCAATTTGCTTTGAAATGGACCTAAGTAATTGATCTTAGATGTGATAGACAGTTTAAAAATATATGTAAAATAGTCATAAGAAGAGTTTGAAGATACCAAAGGGGTAATTAGAATCCGTAAATCGAAGAAGAACAGACAACACAATGGCCAAAAGAAAAAGGACAAAAGGACAAACAACGATCTACAAAACATACACATAAAACCAAAGATCGAGTAACACGAATCCCACTGAAAACGGGGGTGAACTCAGGTGCTCTGGAAAGGTAAGTAATTCCTGTTCCAATAGTGGCATCCGCCGTGTTAATCTAGTTACACATCCGGTGATAAGTCGTGAATGAGGAAAGGACCGGGAAGTGCTTACGACAAGTGGAACATATCCGTGGTCATTTGTGACACAGATATTCCATAACGGTCAACCAAGTCATGGTGGCGATCGTAAAACGTTCGAAGTGATGACTTCAACTTGACCAAGAGGAACCCTTGGTTCAGTAGTTTTCTTGTTAGCAGCAACCCTCTATCAAGGATATCCTGATAGGAACCACAATCTCTGGAATATCGTATCAGCTGAGATATATATACTCCATACGCAGGTGCTGCTGGAATGTTGCTACATATAAATGGAAAGTTCACAATGGGAAAATTGAAATCATCTCTTTTGTTGTAAAGTTTCGATCTTTGAATTAAGCTGCAATTGCTTCTTTATTAATTAAAATTTAAGATATAACTGTATTGTATTTTAAGCTTTGTGGGCGTAGATCGTCGATTTTATGGTCGCAAATTGAGTTTACCTAGCGACGCTTAGCGTTGCTAGGTAAACGGATATTTGCGACTGTACAACCAAAGACTTACGTATCATAAATGTACTAGACATAAATATCCTAGATTATACATGAATCCACTTCAAAGCAGATGAGAATAAATACAAACCGATCATCATTATTACCTGGAAATCGTAACGGACTTCACAACACGGAACTAAAAACGTAAATACATGTAATTGAACAACAAAAAAGGCGATCTAAAATAAAAGTTGGTGCGAACACAGGTGGCGCGTTGGTCGCACCCATTGTGTTAGTCTTGTTAAGATTCCGGTAACAAGTTAAGAAAGAAGTGAAACAGATATTGTGTAACGGTTAACCAAGTTATGGTGGCGACAATCAATTTTTTGAAGTGTGTTTTACGTAGATCAAAGCGGCATAGAAGCTGATCGAATAGGAACGCGCCGTTGTGATCCAAATGAAAATTAAATCAAACTATCAAATGTTTTTGCCTTTTTGCTGTGTAAATTTAAGAATTTTGTGAATACGACATTGTCGTATAAACTTAATATACGTACATTATATGCACTTTATTAATACTCGCCTCGAAACAGAAAGAAAATATCATCAGAGACTCGCCATTTTTCCTGTTTCTAAAAGTCGTACAGATCAGTTTAATGTTTGTCAATAATGTACCTAAATTATATAAGTAAAGGTAGAATGAATTGGAAAAATCAGTTCATTAAACGTGATAATATTAAACAACATAATAAAACAAGGAAATACTATACACTTAGTCTCTATAATTGAGGGAGTATGTATTTCAATACACAGACTGACCGAATGTTAACCCATCACAAAGCCATCACCAAGCCTTCACCACCCACACAGCAAAGGACAAACCCCCAGTACAATAAAAGGTTCCCAAACACCATGATTATAAACGATACTTCATATCACATGAATTAATGTGTATGGTGTGCATAATTTAGCTTCTATTTTCCATTAATCTTTTGTTATTTCTTGGTTTATACATGAATAGGTTACCACTATCGACTTTGACTATACCGACTTGCTTTCTTGCTCTCATATATTTTCATATTAAATCTATATTAAATTTTATATATTTTTAGGCTTTCCATTATTTTGACTATGTGCGTAGTGAAACGTCTCGTGTGCACTAAGTTATATATCTTCTTGTTGTTAATTTATACACTTCTAAACAACAGTTAACTGTTAATGATTTCTACATTGTATGAGTGGCCAGTGTTCTGAATCTATCATTTTTGTCATATTCAAGATTTTCTCCGTTGGGCCTCCCCTTACTGCCATGTATTTTGGTTGCTTATGAACCTTTTCGCTTACTTATGATGGCTGTTTGTTGTTGATTAGATGTTGGGTAAACAATCGGTCAGTCGATGTTTTATAATCCTTACTTAGAGCTTTAGGATATTCAAAACATACTAATACGACAGCATGGTTTTGTTGTTTTCACTTGTGAAGAAACCCTGTTCTAAAAAGGGATTAAATGGTGACTTGCTATTACATCATGGATATACACATGTTAATGTCCTGAAGGCATATAGAGTGTCACGTGAGGGAACATGCGCAGTTCATTTGATTAATTGAGAGATAACGAAAAACCAACCAAAAAGGTGAAATTAATCTAAGGATCATTTTACATATCTGGTTTATTATTTCGATTTAAAATATTTTCCACTCTGGAAAATGACAATTTGCTTCATAAAATTTGGGAGAGTGATTCTAAATGAATCTTTGTCGCTCTCACTGGAATTTTTCTCTTCGGTGTTGCTATAGAAATCATAAATAAACGTTAGAGAATACAGATGGGGCAATCACAAATGGACAATCTAGAGAAACTGGCAACATAGAGTATGCAAGACGAAGAAGAAAAACAACAACACAATATGTGCTAAACACCACTATGCATAGACAAACACAAATGACGTAAATAAGACATGAGTCATCATACAAACGATTGGAGGTAAAAACGAATCGAACATCGTAAGTGTATCATATGCACTCTCGTCTAAATGTTCCCTATAAGTATTCCAATTCCAATCACAAATTAACACGAAAGCAGTGTGCACACATTTTCTATTGTTGTCAGTGACTTCAAGCGGCAGGTCGGTGGTTTTCTCCAGTTTCCTCCTCTAATAAAACTGACCTCCAGGATATAACTGAGATATTGCTGAAAGAGGCGTTAAACACTATCAAACCAAACCAAGTCAAACCATCATCTTGATTTTTATTATGAAGAAAGGGATTATCAAGTTTTTACTTGTACTAATTTACCTTGTGTTTATATTGTTCAATATTAAGAAATTACTAAGCTGATACTCACATGTCAAAGTTACGTTACCTGTACAACTGTTGTTATTACCATTTTAGAATGCACGAGAGTCATGTATCTTTGGGGTGATAAAACCTTTAGGTCACAACTGTGGTCAACGTTTCTCACTTTGTATTATTTTCTATTATGTTAGATCTTATTACTGTGACGTGTTATAACTGAAATTCTAATGTAGTTGTCTAATATTTCTGGTTTGTGATTGGATAATAGTGTAATTTTCACGGTATCAATTCCACGGTTGAAATAGCATGAGCTATTTTTAGAAATACGGGTTCAGCTGGAAGGATCCACCATCTTGAAAACGTGAAATCCTACATGTCATATTTACAACAATGCACAAAAATAATTAAAATGCCTACCTTGAAATCTAATTTTAGTTACATTTTATCAAAATTGAAGCGTACACGAAGCCAAATGACGTCTGATCTTTACATTTTAAGCTGGAAGTCTTCATATGACGTCATGTTGTTTATGTGCCAAAGTCGTCAACAATATTTCCGGGAATTTTAATTTGTATGATTTTTAGACTCAGGGATATGCAAAAATACATTTTTATGTTCAGTATCTCCTAAATATTGTTGATAGTGGCGTTTAACAACATAACTCTCAACCTAAACCCATTATGATATTGTATATTAGTAGCCTTATAGCAGCACATATTTGATTACATTATCATATTCCGATATTTTAGGGAAGCATACTAGTCCTTAATGTTGATAATATTTGAATGACTATTGTTCGGAACTCTTACCAGGCACATTTGTTAAGTAAAGAATAAATCACAGGGCTTATGCAAAGGGTATATTACTAACTTATGTACTCCTCGGACTAGACGACAGACGTTTTTTTTTGTTCGCATTGTCACCTTTCTTAACAGATAGCCTTTGCTAATTCAGCAATTTTTCAACATTATGGATAGCATTGGTTGATTTTATGACCATTAATTATCCTCTATCTGCACTACAGGATTTATATCGAAGGCTATGTAGTGTGTGTGGATGACCTTTTAGTACATAATATTCCCTATAATGTTAGCTTGATGGAGTCTTGTGTTATCGTCAGTAAATGACTAATTGGTTATTGCTTAGCGTCCAGCGAGCATTATTTCAGATATATTTAGGACGGAAACAAGTTTAACAATACATAGAAACTATATAGAAATGAGAGTGAAAGTGGCCAACCGTCAACCAGTCTTGATTACCACTGGAACAAGGGATAGATAGAAGTATAAAGACCAACATTCTATTTTGTCATAGCGGCTACTATTCACCTACTATTTTTTAAATATACTAAAGAAGGATGTAGATAACGTCAAGCTGTATTAGCAGATTATTCACCATGGTATGCAGTAAGGCAATCCGTATTGTGACTTGACAACGCCCCCCCCTCCCCCCCAATCGAGATAATATCTCATACCAGCCACCTGGTTATCGTCCATTAAGATTGGCCTACTAATAACTGGTGGTTGTTAAAATTGACTAAGCAGTGTACGCTGAAGACATTATCCTGATAGGTAATACCGTTGAGTTTACCCTTTGTGTGGCACGTAATAAAGCATAGTGTACATATATCGCCATAGCCTAACACGACAATTAGTTGGGCTAAGATTTTCGACTTTCCTTGATTTCTATAGCGTGATACATTCATGTAGATGCATACATAGAAATTTATGTTTTATGTTTTATGTCCAAGTGTCAGGACTGGTGGTCGTATTAAAATGAAAAACAAGAACTACCACATTGTCGGAACAGTTCTCAAATTCAAAAGAAAATCGTATAATGAGATACCAATCGATACCCCTAACACAAAAACAAATGACTCCTCATTTTCCTGACCTGGTAATGGCATTTCAATAAAAGTGGTGGGGTGAAACTAGTTTTATGGGTCTAAGCCTCCTCTTTTAGTGAAATGATGCGGTCATGATAATGCTTTCCTATAGAGTAACATTGTATGCTATATGATATAAATATTAAATTGTGTTCAAATATGGAATATGTGTAAATAATTAGAGTATATAAGCACATGAGTTCACCCACGGTTTTTAGTGGGGCTCGTATTACTCGATCTTTAGTCTTATATGTGTTTTGTAGATCATTGTTTGTCCTTTTGTACTTTTTCTTTTGGCCATTGTGTTGTCTGTCCTTCGATTTACGGATTCTGATTACCCCTTTGGTATCTTTAAGCTCTTCTCACTTGCAAAAACATCTACACATATATTCTACCTTCTCTAGTAGTCGGGTAGCATTAAACTAATTAACAGAAGTGGGTATAATCCTGACCCAATATGAGCCTTTCCCAAGACAGGACTTTGATGTAAGAGGTGTTTTGCAAGTTAATATTGGTGAAATTGTTGACCATTACAATTTAAACTGTCTTTGCATAACCTACATCAACAGGGATATGTTTCACGTATATTTAGCCGATTTTGACAATCCTGTTTAAACCCTTTGGCTGTGTTGCTCCCAACACTTTAAATTATTTGGTTTTCCAATCTTTCGAATTTGAGCGTACATGATGAAGGTTATTCCAGAAACGTGTCATGCGCACTAAGTTTGATATCTACGTTTTTATTTTATATTTTTGTTATTAACGGGAAATCTAACTTTCATAATTTCATTCTAGATGAGGAAAACAATTTCGAAAATTGACCCTGTAAGAAGAGATTGAAGATACCAAAGGGAGGTAATCAGAATCCGTAAATCGACGAAGAACAGACAACACAACGACCAAAAGAAAAAGTACAAAAGGCCAATTAACGATCTATAAAACATACACATAAAACTAAAGATCGAGTAACACGAACCCTACTAAAAACTGTGGGTAAACTCAGGTTTAAAATGTACTTACAATGCCTCCAAACCCCATAAAGTCCACTACTGGAACTATTCATTATGATGTTAATTATGAAGTAAAAATAATAATAACAATTTAGTGGACATGTGAACTGATAGACAACGCATTGGGGATTAATATTGCAAATTGCCTCAGGGTTGAATTACTCTGATGCCATTGACATAATTTTCTAGTAATTAGGTTAAGAGCGACGATTGACATTTGAGCGAATTGACAGAACAAAGGGGCAATATAAAGGGGACATAAGAGCGACAACTTGTAACCCATTTGAACGAAAATTAAATAACCCATTTGAGCGAGAACAAAAACTCTTCCGTTAGCCAGACATTAAGTCCGTTGTCCCCTGCTCACCACAGGGAGGTGGAAGTAGGATTTGGAGCAGAATATTTTCTTGTTTTATTTATAAAAGTTCAGCGCTATTTTCAAATTTTTAAGCAAAAAATATAGACATGTAGATAAGGTGATAGTCTCATAATTCAGTTCATTTTTGGTATTTGAACCCAAGATTACAGATGTACTGTTCATGAAAAATTTCACCACTAGAATATTTTTGAGCCATATCATGCAACTGTTTATCTTTACCATTTTCCTCCCGGGATTTTGATATAGTTAATGGTTTGTAGTTTCAAAACACGTCAATACTCTACCCACAAAATTGGGGCAAATTTTGATTCCATGATAACGTTTTTCTTGTTAGATAATCAGCAAACTGTGTGCACCTTTTGTCGTTAGGTGCTATTGACATACAGTCTTGAACAAATGTATCCTCAACTTCATGTGGACCTACAAATGCAACACCAAATATTTATTTCAGCCACATAGCCATCTCAGATTTAGACCTTTTGTATTCCTGACTTAAACCGACTTTCTGGATTTGTCCCCACCATACCTGAGCAAGATGAAATTTGCAACATCTAATGCTAACATTTGAGAATATTTCCTTCAATACCTTCATGGCTGCCAGTTCAAAATACACATGGACAATAACAGGATTAAACTGTAATCCATTATCAAAGTATAGTGTGACAGAAGTTGACATGCAGTGATGATAAACATTTTTCGATTTTCAAGAAAACTAATAACGGAACCTTGTGCCTTTTTTCATTCTAATTTGTATAAGTGACCTCACACACTTCACCCATTCGGAAAGAGTATCTAAGTCCTCCTTTTCACGTTTTGCCCATTGTCTGGCATAATCCTCGACAGATTCCATAAGAATATTATAGTTTATGGATTTAGGCTCCGATTTTTAGGCCCTTTGGCAAACACATCTCGTAGAGAGATGCTGTTGATAATTTTAAAGTTATAACGTAGCCAGCCGGATTATATATGAATGGGGAACTTGCACAGGTGCAATCAGGAGGCTTATATTTGAAATCGTCAATATTGAGAACACGTGTTTGTAGTTAAATATTTTTGGTATATGCATGCGAGATTATAGGTACGGACTGATTCTTAAAATATGGTGGAATTGTTTGTATTCATTTGAATTCGGATTTGTGACATGGTTTATACAAGGCATGTAGTTTTGGAATGTGATGCATACCCAACGATTTCTGCATAAATGGTAGAATAAGCGTTAGAGAAAATCAAAGGGGCAATAAAAAATGAACAATCCAGAGAAACTGGTAACATAGAGTACATGAGACCCAAGACGAAGAATAACAAAGCGAAAATATGTGTTGGCAACACTATGCACAAACATGAGCCCCCCTACAAACAACTGGAGTTAAAGACGAACCGAATATCGTCTTTATGCGGAAATTGTAACGGACATCGCAACACGGAGCTTAGAGCATAACGACACATAATAGGCCAATGCAAAAAACTAAAACACAGACGCCATCAAAAACCCGGGAACGACCTCAGGTGCTCGCGAAGGGTAAGAAGTTTCTGCTTCTTATAAGGCAACCACTGTGTAAGAAAGGTTTGAATATACCAAAGGGGAACTCAGACAATACAATGGCCAAACGAAAAAAGGAGAAAAGGACAAACAAGGATCTACAAGACAGAAAACTAAAGATTGAGCAATGCTAATCCCACGGAACGCCGGAGTAAAATCAGGTTCTCACGACTCAAAGTGATACCAGACGGTAGATACTATTGCAAAATCTAGAGTGAGTGAGTGAGTGATTGCTGTTTTACACCAATTCAGCAATTTTTCAGCTATATCATGGCGAGAACAAGTTAGTTTTCAATGATATGATGTTCATGTCCACTTTGTACTAGGCCAACACGCTGATTTAGATTTTTATAGTGCTAGCTCACTGAAACAGCAGTCCGAGGGTAGACATGTCGCTCCACTCGGACACGTTATTCTGATTCCCAACCAACCAGTATTTGTTCTTTCTCCTTAATGCTGCGTTCTTAACGGAGAAGCAACACATACCAATTTTATAATCTTTGGTTTGACCCGACCAGGGCTCGAACCCACGATCTACCGCACTCGAGGCGAGCTCGCTAGCCAATCTATGTCACACCTTTACTTGCATTATACATAAAATGAACAAGAATAACTTTTATTATTAAATTTTTTGTTGTTGTTGTCTTCTCTCCATTCGGATAGTTAATATGTGAAGTGTAGGAAATTTGCAAAGTTTCCAACGCAAACCAATTAGAAAACTAACTGAATTCAGACGCTGCCAGAATTGTTACAGGGTTGTCTTCATTTTCTAAGACTGAAAACTCTATATTTAGGAACTGACTGGAAAACTCTAATAAAACAGAAAAGAAATCAATTTGTAATGATAATATTATACGAAGATTTTTGAACCACAATATCTGCATGTTTTATTTCCTCCACTACTTAAAGAACAACAATGCAGCGACCACGCAATGAAAAAGATCTATTAGAACCGTTTTGTAGACTTTCATTCACGATTCCTCATTCATTTTTTCGGGGTAACGGTTATAGTATTTGACGCCCTTTTCAACAATATTTCAGTTATCTGGTTGTTGTCTGTTATATTGGTGAAGGAAACCGAAGAACCCGGAGAAAACCACCAACCTGTCGTAAGCCACTGACAACCTTCATCACAAAATGTTGTATCAAGTACACCTCGCCATGAGCGGGATTCGTACTCACAACGTTAGTGGTGATTGGCAATGATTGCATAGGTAGTTATATATCCAACTATCATACGATCACGATCACAACCGCCCTCATTCGTTTTATCATCTATTAAAGAATGGAACAGAACTGATAATTGTAGTCAGGCAAATGTCCACGTAAGTTAAATATGAATTTAACCTTGCTCCGATTTTCATCATAGTTCCTTAATGATTTGCATCAATTAAATATAATACCGTTTAACTTGTAATGATAATAGTACGAAGGTCTTTGAACCACAATATCTGCATGTTTTATTTACCCCTCCCTCCACTAGTCAAAGAATAACAATATAGCCACCACGTAATAACAACGATCAATCTATTAGTACTGCTTTGTAGACTCTCATTCACGATTCCTCATTCGTTTTTTCAGGGTGAGTCTTTTGATATTTGACGCCCTTTTCAACAATATTTCAGTTATCTCGTTGTTGTCTGTTTTATTGATGGAGGAAACCGGAGTAAACCACCATCCTGTCGCAAGTCACTGACAAACTTTATCACATAATGTTGTATTGAGTACACCTCGCCATGAGCAGGATTCGAACTCACAACAAGAGTACACCTCGCCATGAGCAGGATTCGAACTCACAACAAGAATGATCACCCGTAAAAAGAAGTTTGACTCGATCACCCCATCCCTTATGCAGCTAGATTGGCTTCCCGTTAAATACAGATCACATTTTAAACTTTTACTCTACGTTTTTAAGTCATTACACGGCAAAGCACCCACGTACTTGGAAGAACTTATCGTACCATACACACCAGGTAGATCACTAAGGTCAGAAAATGAAGGTCTCTTTCAACAACCGAAGAGATGTTCGCACTAAAACATACGGCGAAAGGCGATTCGACCGAGCTGGGGCTACATTGTGGAATGGTCTTCCAATTCATCTGCGGAAAGAACAGTCTCTTCCTCTTTTTAAAAAGGTTTAAAAACTCATATTTTTAGACAAATGTCCTGTGATGTTTAATGGTTCTGTGATGACATTGGTATTTCTTAGTAATTTGTAATGTGATTGTCATATTTCAGTTTAATTTATGTTGTATTTGTGTACTCTTTTGGTGATTTACTATTTTTTTTTTCATGTAGATGCTTTTTACTTAGTAAATTATTTCCTTTTAGCTATTTTTACCATATATTTGCAAAATCTCTGTCATTTTTATTGATTTTCATTACTGTCCAGTTTTATTTCATCTTTTAGTTAATGTTGCTTTTTGGTTCTGACCTATTTTTAGCTAAAAAAAAATTTTTTAATGATTTTTAGTAAAATTGCCTTAATCTGTTTAAACCACTATGATCAAAATCCGTCTTTTAATATGAATTCGTA
Source organism: Bathymodiolus brooksi (assembly GCA_963680875.1). NCBI lineage: Eukaryota > Metazoa > Mollusca > Bivalvia > Mytilida > Modiolidae > Bathymodiolus > Bathymodiolus brooksi. Next base: position 47,662,962 of record OY804580.1, on the reverse strand, counting down.
AATAGTTAAGTTTTATCATCACTATGGATGATTTTTCCTTACTTTTGATTTGTATATATCATATGGGTATTGCTCGTTAATGTAAATACTTTTTGTTTTTCTTATTACTTTAATAGTTAAGTTCATATATAATTTTATTGTATGTACTCTTCATATAATTTGTCAGTTTTACATGTTAAGCGCTTAGGGTAATTGTGTAATTAGATAAGCGCTATATAAATGCCTTGTAATAATAATAAATAACGTTAGTGGTGATTGACACTGATTGCATAGGTAGCTATAAATCCAACTGCCATACGATCACGACCACGACGACCTCTCATTTGTTTCATCATCTATTAAAGAATGGAATAAAACAGATAATTGTAGTCAGGCAAATGTCATTTGTGGTCCACGTATGTTAAATATGAATTTAACCTTGCTGCGATTTTCATCATAGTTCCATAATGATTTATATAAATTAATATAATACTGTTCAAATTGTGCTTGCGGTATTTCTGGAAAAGTTGCATTTTATATTTTGGAATATAATAAATAAAGCGATATCGGGAATGATTTGATAACTTGCGTCAATTGTTTATTAGAATAACAATAGGTCTAGCTCTGCTTACTATATGTATCTTTATTCTTTATTTCTCATAACCAATTTAACAAGAGGTAAGCAAAATATAATTGACGAAGATAACTGTTTCTCCCATTATTACGGCGCTTTAACCCCGCTGAACCAGTGGTGGAAAAATCTGTAATCCTCTTGAGGATTAAAATGTCTCGTGCCTTTCCCCGCATGTTTTCAAATCGGTAATTTTGAAGGATTTTGAAATACAGTTCGTGTTAAATAAAGGGAGAAGCAAATTATCCTTCAGTTGCCCATGTGGGTTGCGATTTCTCCACTCTCGAGAGTTAAATTAAAACTAAAAATATTACAATACTGGTAATACCAGTATTGTAACACTGTACAATACTAGAAATACCAGTATTGTAATGTTACAATACTGGTAATACCAGTATCGTACATATACAATATTGGATGTACCAGTATCGTGCATTTACAATACTGGAATACCAGAATCGTTGATCTATACACAATACCCGAAGCTCCAGTATTCTTCATCCAACAATACTGGTAATACTAGTATTGTAAAACACACGATACTGGAAGCTCCAGTATTCTTCATCCAACAATACTGGTAATACTAGTATTGTAAAGCACACAATACTGGAAACTCTAGTATTCTTCATCCAACAATACTGGTAATACTAGTATTGTAAAACACACGATACTGGAAGCTCCAGTATTCTTCATCCAGCAATACTGGTAATACTAGTATTGTAAAGCACACAATACTGGAAACTCTAGTATTCTTCATCCAGCAATACTGGTAATACTAGTATTGTAAAACACACAATACTGGAAGCTCCAGTATTCTTCATCCAGCAATACTGGTAATACTAGTATTGTAAAACACACAATACTGGAAGCTCCAGTATTCTTCATCCAACAATACTGGTAATACTAGTATTGTAAAGCACACAATACTGGAAACTCTAGTATTCTTCATCCAGCAATACTGGTAATACTAGTCTTGTAAAACACACAATACTGGAAACTCTAGTATCTGGCAATTTGACACGAGTGGGCAGAGCCTAATTCTAACTGTAAATCACAGCTCCTTGTATTTACCGTTAGTACTAGGCTCCGCCCAGTCATGTCAAATTACCTTACCAATATATATCAAACTCTAAGGGACCATACAAAATATTTTGACATTACAGAGCTTTTGCCTCTTATGTTATGTACAGCAGAAATGACGTATGAGTATGAATTATATTAAATTCTTTTAGTATAATGTAGACATAAAAACTCGGGTTAACCGGAATTCTACCTAATCTTCCAATATCTGCAATACTTGTATAACCAGTATTTTCCAGAATCTTCCAGTATCTGCAATACTGGTATTACCAGTATTTTCCAGAATCTTCCAGTATCTGCAATACTGGTATTACCAGTATTTCCCAGAATCTTCCGGTATATATAATGCTCATATTTTGGCAATGACCCGTATCTTCTAGTATTGCAGATACTGGAAAATTCTGGAAGATACTGGGATACTAGTATTTACCAGTATCTGTACCAGTATTGCAGATACTGGAAGATACTGGGAAAATACTGGTATTACCAGTATTGTGTACCAGTATTGTGTACCAGTATTGTAGTACCAATATCACGGCCGGCTGCTTCATATTATCTACACTTTTAACTATTCGCCTGACGGCATGTGGTTAAAATTTTTAATTTAACTCTCTTGAGTGGAAAAATATCGTAACCACGGGCAACTGAAGGAGAATATATATTTAATCTGTACCAAACTGTGAAAGTTTATTAGCAGATCATAAAGGTTCATCTACGTGTAAGTTACATAAATTACATAAAAATAGTCAACAAAATAAAAACAAACATACAAAAGCAAGAAACCAAAAAAAAAGAAAAAAGAAAAGAAAAAAAAAAGAAACAGAGTAAAAGATAAAAGAAAAGAAGAAAACAAAAACATTTCTCTATCATTTGTTTAATTGTAACCCTCATAAATATGTATGCTCTGGTATACTGATTGTAATACTTATAATTTTAAAGATTACTTTATAAGTTGATACAACATGTGGATGATCATGTTTGACCTCCTAGAGAAATTAACATATATAAATATGTAGTTTTAACCTAAAATCAGCGATTTATTTTAAAAGAAAAATTTGAAGATACCAAAGAGGTAATCAAATATCGAAGAAGGACAGACAATACAATGGCCAAACGAAAAATAAAGACAAACAATGATCAACAAACATTACACAGAAAACTAAAGATTGAGCAACACGAACCCCACTAACAACCACGGGTGAACTCATGTGCTCCGGAAGGATACGAAGTTCCTGTTCCACTAGTGGGATCTGTCGTATTGTTCTAGTATCAAACCCGGTGATAAGTCATAACTGAGGAAAGACCCGGATTGTGATTACGACAAACGGAACATATATGTGGTCATTTATGATACAGATACTCCGTAACGGTTAAGCAGATCATGGTGACGACTGTTACACGTAACCACTAAGAGCCCTTGGTTTAGTGACATTTGTTTTTACGAAAGATAGTAGAAGTTAATTTATCACAATTTGCAGGAACCAAGAATATCGCCATAAGTGTGTGAAAAACGAACAAGACCCTTACTGGACTTAACAATAGGAGCAACATGGTGTGTGTCTTACAAGAAACAGGAACGAACTACCTTTCGCGAGCTTATCGGTTTACCGCCATGTGTTTTGATGGGGACCGTGTTACTCATTTTTTTAGTTTTCTGCATTGTAGTTTTTTGTTCGTTCTGCATCTTGTGCTCAATGTTACCGGTGTCTCTAGAGTCTTGTGCTCAATGTTACCTGTATCTCTGGAGTCTTGTGCTCAATGTTACCGGTGTCTCTACAGTCTCACTCTTGACCACTCTTCTGTTTTCTATAGCGTTTTTACCTTATCAGCATACTTGTATAATCTAAGAATTTCAAGCTTTTAATCACAAAGCTGAAAATCAGAAGTCGAACAATGGTAGTAATTTTTAAGACAAATAATTTAGTTTTGTATTTAAATCATCAGTATTTGAAAATCTTCAAGCGCAATTTATCAAAATAACTACAGGAAGCTACATGCATTTTTTAAATTTTGCTGATAATAATTTTTTTGTGTTTCTGCGTTGTATTTGTTTTTTTTATATTATGTTGTTTGTCTTCCTTCATGTCTTGTATCCTAGATTGTACATTTTTGATTGCCTCTATGGTTTTGTCTAACATTTAGTTGTCATGTATCATTTGCATCCAATGTTGCAAGTGTCTCTAGATTGTCAATTCTTGATTGCCCCAAGGTTTTTGTCTAATATTTAGTTGTCATGTATCATGTGCATCCAATGTTGCCTTTGTCATGTTTCTTGTGTATCCAATGTTGCCAGTGTTTCTGGATTGTCAATTCTTGATTGCCCCTAGGTTTTTGGCTAATATTTAGCTGTCATGTATCATGTGTATCCAATGTTGCCTTTGTCATGTTTCTTGTGTATCCAATGTTGCCAGTGTGTCTGGATTGTCAATTCTTGATTGCCCCTTTGGTTTTGTCTAACGTTTATTTACAAATATCGGGAAGAGTTGACATCATGGTAATTTCTTTCACCACATTATTTTAAATGAAATATATTGTAGAATATTTAAAGGAAACAATACATTTTTCACGTCTCTGCGCATGACCGCTCAATATATAATTATATTTACAATATTATTAATTTCTCGATCTCGATATCCCCAAATAAGTTGTTTCACTCTCTCCAAAATGTGGCAATGAATCAACGTCTTCTGATATAACCTCCGTGGGCTGCTGTCTACCTCCGTGGGCTGCTTTCTACCTCCGCGGGCTGCTTTCTACCTCCGTGGGCTGATGTCTACCTCCGTGGGCTGCTGTCTACCTCCGTGGGCTGTTGTCTACCTCCGCGGGCTGCTGTCTACCTCCGTGGGCTGCTTTCTACCTCCGTGGGCTGCTGTCTACCTCCGTGGGCTGCTGTCTACCTCCGTGTGCAGCTGTCTACCTCCGTGGGCTACTTTCTACCTCCGCGGGCTGCTTTCTACCTCCGTGGGCTGTTGTCTACCTCCGTGGGCTGCTGTCTACCTCCGTGGGCTGCTGTCTACCTCCGTGGGCAGCTGTCTACCTCCGTGGGCTACTTTCTACCTCCGTGGGCTGCTTTCTACCTCCTTGGGCTGCTTTATACCTCCGTGGACTGCTGTCTACCTCCGTGTGCTGCTTTCTACCTCCGTGGGCTGCTTTCTACCTCCGTGGGTTGCTGGCTACCTCCGTGGGTTGCTTTCTACCTCCATGGGCTGCGCTCTACCTCCGTGGGCTGCTGTCTACCTCCATGGGCTGCTGTCTACCTCCATGGGCAGCTGTCTACCTCCGTGGTCTGCTGTCTACCTCCGTGGGCGGCTTTCTACCTCCGTGGGCTGCTGTCTACCTCCGTGGGCTGCTGTCTACCTCCGTGGGCAGCTGTCTACCTCCGTGGGCTGCTGTCTACCTCCGTGTGCTGCTGTCTACCTCCGTGGGCTGCTGTCTACCTCCGTGGGCAGCTGTCTACCTCCATGGGCTGCTGTCTACCTCCGTGGGCTGCTGTCTACCTCCGTGGGCAACTGTCTACCTCCGTGGGCTGCTGTCTACCTTCGTGGGCTGCTTTCTACCTCCGTGGGCTGCTGTCTACCTCCGTGGGCTGCTGTCTACCTCCGTGGGCAGCTGTCTACCTCCGTGGGTAGCTCTCTACCTCCGTGTGCTGCTGTCTACCATTTCTGGCGTTGTCGTTACTTATTAAGAGTTTATTAGGATATTACTATCTTCATTCATAAATGTCCGCGTATCATCAATGTGCGCTTTCCATTACGTCTCCATTTATTTATTGTTGGTGTTTAACACCACTTTCAACAAATGTTTTGGTCATATCGTAGCAGTCAGTAGTTGATGAACTATTGCAGACCCCCCACCGAAAGCCAACGATCTGCCGCAAGTAACTGACCAAAGTGATAACATATGCTTGTATTTATTACAGCTTTCCGTGGGCGAAAATTGAACTCACAACTTTAGTAATGATAGAAACTGCTTGGCTATGTAGAAATAAACCAGCTACCATGCGATTGCGGACACGACGACCGAACACAGTGTAGTATATTATATGTATTGTGAGTAATGATCATTATGTATGTTTAGTAACTTCTTCTGTCAATGATGTATAGATGGAAAGAGTTGGATTTATCATTGTCATTTTTATGCCTGAGATAGGACAGGATTAACCTTCTCATCATCTTTTGTTGTGCTAGTCTATTAAAATTTGATGCTTAACGCCAACTCTAAAAATATTTCAGTTAGCTCATGGTGCGAATGAACAACGTTAAGAAATTTGAATAAGTTGCTATAAATAGAATATCATGCTTCAGACTACTCTGGAATTGAATCGTATATATATAATTTGGTGCGTACGACTTGTTTCTTGAACTACCTTCACCAGGTACACTGAATGTCCAAAGATTTGAAATAATTTAAAAGTTTTTTGGAACAGAAAAGCCAAACGTCCAAAACCTTTGGTATTCTCTAAGTGTTATTTTTAATCATAATAATATGATTAAATAGCTGTCAATTTCAATGTTAAATATATCTTTTAAACCGTACAGGGGCAGAAACATTGTCTTTTGGGAAGATGATGCCCTCAGCGAGACGGTGACTAATCATTTACCGGCAGCAGTATTGCCCTAGATTGCAATTTAGTCGCTTTATTGAATAGTAGAAATATATACGTTATTTACTATACAATCTAAATATATGTGAAATGCAAGTATAAAATCGGTAAAATTATATGATAATTCATTGTTGTATTATATTTATCGTCGTAACTGCTGTGTTTATGACAGTGAGGTTTGTCACGGGATTTATACATGTAGTTGTAAATTAGCTATATTGACAATTTTCATTGATTTACTATAGATTAAAGAAATAACGTTTTCATTTCTGCAATTTATTCAATAAGGAGTATTGCTCATATATCAAAGTTGATCTCTGACCTGCTAGAGTGACTTTATGGCTTCCAGTTGCTAAAAAGTAAATATGCTCTTATTATAACAAAAATGATCGGGTATCAAATATATAATTGAATGTTAATAGATCATCGGCATGGGGCCACCCATGGCTACCTCCAACAAACTATTGTTAATTGCACGCTTCTGTAAGTTGTATGCTAATAACAATGGGCCCACCATTCTCTAATCACGTGACACCAACTTCAGGGCGAGTTGTCTTTACCATTCGCTGGATAAAACGAGCTGACGTCCTTTCAGGAAAGTCTTAGAAATAAATGAACGACAAAATTCCAATTCCTTTATCAAAATTAGGCTGTGTGTCTGATGATAGATTTACAATATTACACTAAGCTAGGAAAGTGAGCGGTCATGTATATGTGTGCTAGGAGTATCGATTTTGCCTCTTTCTACGATTTTGATATTTGATTTTGAAACTGTTCTGACAGTGTGGTATTTTGTAACTGTTCTGACAGTGTGGTATTTTGTAACTGTTCTGACAGTGTGGTATTTTGTAACTGTTCTGACAGTGTGGTATTTTGTACCTGTTCTGACAGTGTGGTATTTTGTAACTGTTCTGACAGTGTGGTATTTTGTAACTGTTCTGACATTGTGGTATTTTGTAACTGTTCTGACAGTGTGGTATTTTTAAACTGTTCTGCCATTGTGGTATTTGTAAACTGTTCTGACAGTGTGGTATTTTGTACCTGTTCTGACAGTGTGGTATTTTGTAACTGTTCTGACAGTGTGGTATTTTGTAACTGTTCTGACAGTGTGGTATTTTGTAACTGTTCTGACAGTGTGGTATTTTGTAACTGTTCTGACAGTGTGGTATTTTGTAACTGTTCTGACAGTGTGGTATTTTGTACCTGTTCTGACAGTGTGGTATTTTGTAACTGTTCTGACAGTGTGGTATTTTGTAACTGTTCTGACATTGTGGTATTTTGTAACTGTTCTGACAGTGTGGTATTTTTAAACTGTTCTGACATTGTGGTATTTGTAAACTGTTCTGACAGTGTGGTATTTTGTACCTGTTCTGACAGTGTGGTATTTTGTAACTGTTCTGACATTGTGGTATTTTGTAACTGTTCTGACAGTGTGGTATTTTTAAACAGTTCTGACAGTGTGGTATTTTGTAACTGTTCTAACAGTGTGGTATTTTGTAACTGTTCTGACATTGTGGTATTTTGTAACTGTTCTGACAGTGTGGTATTTTGTAACTGTTCTGACAGTGTGATATTTTAGAACTGTTCTGACATTGTGGTAAATAAGGGTAATAACAAATTTACCGAACTCCGAACAATCTTACAAAGGGAAAGTCAAAACTCATAATTATATAAAGAGACAAAATCAGTCAACAACCGGACAACTGTGAAAACCTTAATAACCATGAAACTGTTCTGACAGTGTGATATTTTTAAACTGTTCTGACAGTGTGGTATTTTTAACCTGTTCTGACATTGTGGTATTTTGTAACTGTTCTGACAGTGTGGTATTTTGAAACTGTTCTGACAGTTTGGTATTTTTATACTGTTCTGACAGTGTGGTATTTTTAGAACTGTTCTGACAGTGTGGTATTTTTAAATTGTTCTGACAGTGTGGTATTTTTAAATTGTTCTGACAGTGTGGTACTTTTAACCTGTTCTGACATTGTGGTATTTTTAAATTTTTCTGACAGTGTGGTATTTTTAAATTGTTCTGACAGTGTGGTATTTTTAAATTGTTCTGACAGTGTGGTATTTTTAGAACTGTTCTGACAGTGTGGTATTTTTAGAACTGTTCTGACAGTGTGGTACTTTTAACCTGTTCTGACATTGTGGTATTTTGTGTTTTTTCATTCTATTGTTTCGTCTCTGTATATATGTGAATGTTCTCACGTGACAACAATATGACAAAAAATTCGACAATTAACCGACGACAATTATTTTCAACTGAAATATGGATTGCGTAGTTATTTATGTATGTAATATCCTTATTATGAGCATATAATACTGAATGTCAAAGTGTTTTTAAAAATATGTAATAAAACAACAATATGATCGTAATTCTAGCTTGACACCTACGATACGGTGAATATTTACAACTTTATACTCTATCAATATTGTGTGAAAATAGGCGTCACCAATAATTGTAGGTATATATTTAATTCTACAGTCAAATTATCGTGACATTTCATTATATCTCTTCTACTAATCAATTAAGCCAATCATGAAAGTGCTATTAGAAATTGATATGTCATGCATAAGAAGACACTGACAGATATAAAGCCACAGTTTCGGTTCTGATTTGTTGAAAACCTACATTTTATTACTTTGTTATTAAACAAGTAATAATTATCGTGTTTTTATGTGTTTTTGAATGGAATCGTTCCAGGATAACACTGATTAAATTATTATTACAAAGTCGGAAACTAATTTTCAACTCGACGCAGACCTTCGAGAAAACATCAATGAAATTGAAACCAAGTGTCAAACTACACATTACTGATATATTCTGCACATGAAGAATGAACTAAGCCATGCTTCCCGTGGATTACAAGATATGGAGAACTACATAATTAAAGATGTGCTTATTTGTTCTGTTGGAAATAATTGTTCACTGCATGAAATTTCACGAACAGAAAATGTAACGTTTCCTGAGGACAAAGAACTACTTTCAAAATTAAATAAATGGGAAGATTACATTGTTGCAACTTACCTCTTGACAGTTGGTAAGTTTAATTTCTTTATTTTAAGGAAATGTGTTAAGAGCAATCAATTCGAAATATGCACTGCATGGTGCATACAAATGAGTTGTTTGAAATAACGTGCATGAAAATTAATCTTTAAAGCACAAAAATCAACTCAAAGAAAAATGTATCATTTTTTTAAATAGAATATGAAGATCTATTTATAGAGTTGCACGTGTACGATTATTATCGATAAAACCCTGACAAGATCGGGCAAATAAACATATTCTTCATTACAAAGATATTAAGGTATTCCTTAATTTATAAATGTTAATTAATGTCGGAACTGTCTAAACATAATTATCTAGTTCTATGGCAAATATTTTTTCTCCCCCCCCCTTTTTTTTTTGCAAAACTTACAATTAACATACAAAGTAAAAGTAACAAGTTTTAAGTATTTGTCCCCAAAATGTATCCCCGTCACTTTTTCTTTTTTTATTGAAATGCATGTACCAAATCGGGAAAGTGAGTGGTTATGCATATGTGTATTTAAGGATGTTGATTTTATCTTTATTTCTACGATTTTTCTGTTAGATTTTGGAACTGTTCCGACAGTGTGGTGTTTTTTGTTTTTCTGTTAGATTTTGGAACTGTTCCGACAGTGTGGTATTTATTGTTTTTCTGTTAGATTTTGGAACTGTTCCGACTGTGTGGTGTTTTTTGTTTTTCTGTTAGATTTTGGAACTGTTCCGACAGTGTGGTGTTTTTTGTTTTTCTGTTAGATTTTGGAACTGTTCCGACAGTGTGGTGTTTTTTGTTTTTCTGTTAGATTTTGGAACTGTTCCGACAGTGTGGTGTTTTTTGTTTTTCTGTTAGATATTGGAACTGTTCCGACAGTGTGGTATTTATTGTTTTTCTGTTAGATTTTGGAACTGTTCCGACAGTGTGGTATTTATTGTTTTTCTGTTAGATTTTGGAACTGTTCCGACAGTGTGGTATTTATTGTTTTTCTGTTAGATTTTGGAACTGTTCCGACAGTGTGGTATTTATTGTTTTTCTGTTAGATTTTGGAACTGTTCCGACAGTGTGGTATTTAATGTTTTTCTGTTAGATTTTGGAACTGTTCCGACAGTGTGGTATTTATTGTTTTTCTGTTAGATTTTGGAACTGTTCCGACAGTGTGGTATTTAATGTTTTTCTGTTAGATTTTGGAACTGTTCCGACAGTGTGGTATTTATTGTTTTTCTGTTAGATTTTGGAACTGTTCCGACAGTGTGGTATTTAATGTTTTTCTGTTAGATTTTGGAACTGTTCCGACAGTGTGGTATTTAATGTTTTTCTGTTAGATTTTGGAACTGTTTCGACAGTGTGGTATTTAATGTTTTTCTGTTAGATTTTGGAACTGTTCCGACAGTGTGGTATTTAATGTTTTTCTGTTAGATTTTGGAACTGTTCCGACAGTGTGGTATTTAATGTTTTTCTGTTAGATTTTGGAACTGTTCCGACAGTGTGGTATTTTCTGTTTTTCATTGTATTGATAATTTCAAACACACCTTTGTACAAAATGCAGAGACGTCATATTGCATTCCACTATATGCATACATCTCTAGTTTAACGTGTTATGTTTTGTAGATACTTGTTTGTCCTTTTTGTCATTTTTCCTTTGGCCCTTGTGTTGTCTGTCCCTCGATTTACGGATTCTGATTACCCCTTTGCAATTGGTATCTTCAAACTCTTCTAACAAGACAAAAGACAATGCTATATACACATTTAATACGTGATGAAATGTCTTGTTAAATCCAAATAGGAAATCGTATAAACAGTGGCATAATTAATACCCCTATCACACACATACATGACCATTATCTTTATCTTAAGTATGTTTGGGAGTTATAAATATACCCCAATATTTCATTAGAGGACATTTCTTTGCCTAAAGTACAACCAGGGTTAGGGTTAGGGTTATAGTGTTTAATGCCGCTTTCAACAATATTTCAGTTATATCGCGGCGGACATCTTTATTGGTGGAGGAAACAGGAGTAACCGCCGACCTACTACAAGTCATCGACAAACTTTATCACATAATGTTGTATCGTACAACACAACAAAGCTTAAGATAAAAACAGTAACCTTATTAACCTATATAAACAAATGTATAATTATTTTGGCCAACATTAACTGTGTTATATTATCGCAGTCTTACACTTAGTATAGAAATCAAAACACATTGTGTATTGAATGTAAATATGTAGCTAATAACTTCTGTTGTATGTTGGAAAACAACAGACCAGATAAAATTAAAATGTTTCAAAAAGGTTAGAAGAAAATATCTAATATGAATAAGGTCACATTGTAAATCTGTTTGAAATTTCACTAATCATAAATTGATTTGTCATAGCATTCATTTTTTGTTTTTAGCACACACACATATATATATAAATGGAAGAATCTGAATCCCATTAAATGGTTTTAGCCCTGTCACGTATTTTTTTCATATCTTGAAATATTTTTACATTTCTTAAAATTTTATTCAGAATATACAACCCATATTTATATAATTTCTCCTATAACTATATAATTAAACCCAAACGTGTGGTACATAATCATTGATTCCCCTCCCACGGGTTTAGGAAGGCACCTAATGTAACGTAGAAGAAAAGTTATACATGCATGTTGTATTAAGAAAATGTGTTGCTGTATCACATGGTGGCTGTTCTAAAAATATTCATAATTGGATCACGTGATCTTATGCACACTTTGCTAGTAGAAGATCGAAACAGTGGGCCGGATGTAACAAACTGTTGACAGATGGAGGGATGTCAAATAATGTCGACAGCCAGCCCGGTTAAAGCAAAATTGTTGACATTTATGTGATGCACCTTCGTGTTATCAGAACATTTATTAGCTTGTTGTGTCTTGCTGAAATGTTTGCACTTTTTCAATTAAGTATCCTGATTGTGTCTTTACCTTTGATGCTGAATCATGGTTGTCCATTTTACTTCTGATTCTGTGACCCTTTATTTTATTTCTCTGTGTCCGTATTATCCCTTTACTTGAACATGTTCTTCTGACTGTTACAGTTTCATCATTGATACATCCAGGACGAGGCCACATGAGTTTTTTTCTGAAGCACATTTACAAGTACATACGTAGGCAACATTACGTGATATAATATGAGAGGTGTGTACAAAACCTGGCGAGGTGTACTCGATACAACAGTATGTGATAAAGTTCGTCAGTAAATTGCCGCAGGTTGGTGATTTTCTCCAGGTACTCTGGTTTCCTCCACCAATAAATCTGACCGCCACGATATAATTGAAATATTGTTAAAAGTGGCGTTTAATACCAGAAACCATAACCCCTACAAAATGTAGCATAACATTGAAAATTCATTTGATTTGAATAGTTATCTGCTCTTGTACATATCATCAAGTAATTGTATTATACGTGACTAAATGTTCTCAGATTTTACAATCACATCTATAACACGACGGGTGTCACTGGTGGAGCAGGACCTGCCTACCCTTCCGGAGCACCTGAGCTTTTAGTGGGTTTCGTGTAACTCGATCTTTAGTTTTGTAGATCGTTGTTTGTCCTTTTGTCCTGTTTCTTTTGGCCATTGTTTTGTCTGTCCTTCTTTGATTTACAGATTATGATTACCCCTTTGGTATCTTTTGGCCATTGTTTTGTTTGTTCTTCTTTGATTTACAGATTCTGATTGCCCCTTTGGTATCTTTTGGCCATTGTTTTGTCTGTTCTTCTTTGATTTACAGATTATGATTGCCCCTTTGGTATCTTTTGGCCATTGTTTTGTCTGTTCTTCTTTGATTTACGGATTCTGATTGCCCCTTTGGTATCTTCAAACTCTTCTATAAACTTTCATCGACATATACAGGTACTCCTCTATTTTGTATTTCTGTTGCGCACCTTTTTGTGGTTGAACTAAAACAATCTATAATCGGATTGTTAATGAATTTGCAAATAACTCTCTAATAATAGAAAACACTTTTATATATAGAAATGAAATGCCCATACAATGGTAAAACAAAAAAATTATCGGAATTTAATTTCAATTTAATTTAACAATTAATGGTATATTCAAATGATTAACTATTCTTCGATAGTCCGTGGACTTGATGGTATGTGAAATAACTGCAATATGGCACGCAAGGAAAATGCTATACCGCTATATACGTAAGGTGATAATACTTTTAATCTCTCCTTTTACGGATTACACAATCAATCTTAGATTGTATTTGTTTTTGTTTATTTTTTTATCACTCTCTAATGATACATTTTTTTTTTTATTGAAATGGAAGAAATAAATTTAATGTAAATAAGTATATTAATGATAATAGTATTTTTTTCATGATTGTTAAAATTAAAAACAATACAGCACTACAAATGTTTACGAAGGCAGATAATAATGGTAAGAATTTTGTTTGATGAAGAATTCTCATTATATTGTTGAATGTTAATATGCAATTATCCTCCTGTAAGAGTGTGATATGATGGATTGTCTCCCAGAGAAAGATTATATCACCCGGAGACTTATTGTTTTATTATATCAAATATCCTACACAGTGCCATAATTATTTGGTCTAGTTCATATCTGATACCAGATATCAAGTGATGACCTATATTCAGTAAACTCTACTAGTCATGTTATAGAACAATATTTTTTTTTATTGTCAGACTAACCGTACATTCCCCCCGTTTCCTTCCACAAATTTACTTAAGAATACTTAAGTGACTTCCTCTCTCATGGACTTCAATTTTTTAAACTCCTCTTTAGTCGAACTACGGATAACTCGAATTTTTTTCCGATCAACTGTATATTATTTGTTTTAACATATTTTTCTCAATGATAATTTAGACTATTTAAAAAATGCATCGTATCCGATACTTGAGATAACTTTGCTTTTCTATGACTTAGTAAGCGGTCATGTATCTATCTATATATATATTAACCTAGTATCCTTAGTAACTTTGAGATCCAGTGGGACAGATATATTGTATGGTTGTCACTTGCTTCTAGACGTTTGTATAATATACTTTATTTCCTGTGACTGTATAGTGAATTCATCATTATCCTATACAATATATTAAAAATTGCTGAGTTAGATTGCTGTCAAATTATAATATTAAGTATATATGTACCATCTACACACGCTTATACACATGTCTTACGTCTATCCCTAGATTTGCCTTACGAGAAAAGGTAACACTACGATTATTGAAGCTCCTTTTTTTAGGGAGTGGATGTGGTCGAGTGGTCTAGGGCGCTGGACGTAAGGCTAAGCGAATGGTGCTGCAGTGTATCAATGGTGTGGGTTCAAATCCCGTCGAGGGAAGAACAAAAATTTGACAGCTCTAAAATCTAATTCTAACACTGTTTGGTTTAATTTTCAGACGTATATTTATATATATATATATACGTCTGAAATATATACGTCTGAAAATTAAACCAAACAGTGTTAGAATTAGATTTTAGAGCTGTCAAATTTTTGTTCTTCCCTCGACGGGATTTGAACCCACACCATTGTTACACTGCAGCACCATTCGCTTAGCCTTACGTCCAGCGCCCTAGACCACTCGACTACATCCACTCCCTGATATATATTGGGTATCGATTTTACCTGTTACTTGGATTTTACGATTTGATTTTGGAGCTGTTCCGGGGGTATCGATTTTACCTGTTACTTGGATTTTACGATTTGATTTTGGAACTGTTCCGGGTGTATCGATTTTACCTGTTACTGGGATTTTACGATTTGATTTTGGAACTGTTCCGGGGTTATCGATTTTACCTGTTATTTGAATTTTACGATTTGATTTTGGAACTGTTCCGGGAGGTATCGATTTTCCCTGTTACTGGGATTTTAATATTTGTTATTTGATTTTGGAACTGTTCCGGGAGGTATCGATTGTAACTGTTATTTGGATTTTGATATTTGTTTTTGGAACTGTTTCGGGAGGTATCGATTTTCCCTGTTACTGGGATTTTAATATTTGATATTTGATTTTGGAACTGTTCCGGGAGGTATCGATTGCAACTGTTATTTGGATTTTGATATTTGATTTTGGAACTGTTCCGGGAGGTATCGATTTTACCTGTTAACTTAATATTTGAATTTTGAACTATTTCCACAGTGTGCTTTTCAATTTTTTCTCAAAGGGAATTCAATTGTAATATGAACGTACACTGTTTTATCGGTCATGTAGCCGTACAAGATCAAAGCTTGTAGGTGTTATATTCCTGCAGTTCCATAGCATATTATTTCCTCTCGCCTTTGAACCGTAATGAGAGCGGGAGGTTTGGCGCTTTAAAATCTGATTCAACCCACCATTTCTTTAGAAATGCCTGTACCAAGTCAGTGTCATTACGGTTTTCACAGTTTTCCGGTTGTTGACTGATTTTGTCTGTTTATATAATTATGAGTTTTGACTTTCCCTTTGTAAGATTATTCGGAGTTCGGTAATTTTGTTATTACCCTTACTTACAAATGCTGTTAATCACTTTCAATGATAAGAATTAACTGTGAAATGTACACATCATATATGATGGAAAGAAAATATTATAACAAATGCGATCAAGTCATCACTTGTGAAATATAAACACCATATATGATGGAGCCAAAATAGGAAGAAAAGAAAAACAATACTAAGGAGAAATAAAAGTAATCACTTTTGTCATAAATTATACGTTGTTCATTATAAATACAATACCTGTGTCTAAGATCAATTTGATCAACAAGATGGCCCGGATGTAAAACAAAAACAGAAAGCAATAGCAGTACAAAGTCAATGACAACATGTTAACAACAGAACGGTGACAAACAAAACGTACCCATCAATGGCGTGCTGTTACACTAGGCATACTAGTATAGTATATTATCTGTGTACGAGATCTCACGAGAACCGTGACAAACAAAACTGACTCATTAATGGCGTGCTGTTACACTAGGCATACTAGTATAGTATATTATCTGTGTACGAGATCTCAAGAGAACCGTGACAAACAAAACTGACTCATTAACGGAGTGCTGTTACACTAGGCATACTATTATAGTATATTATCTGTGTACGAGATCTCACGAGAACCGTGACAAACAAAACTGACTCATTAACGGAGTGCTGTTACACTAGGCAAACTAGTATAGTATATTATCTGTGTACGAGATCTCACGAGAACCGTGACAAACAAAACTGACTCATTAACGGAGTGCTGTTACACTAGGCATACTATTATAGTATATTATCTGTGTACGAGATCTCACGAGAACCGTGACAAACAAAACGTACCCATCAATGGCGTGCTGTTACACTAGGCATACTATTATAGTATATTATCTGTGTACGAGATCTCACGAGAACCGTGACAAACAAAACTGACTCATTAACGGAGTGCTGTTACACTAGGCATACTAGTATAGTATATTATCTGTGTACGAGATCTCACGAGAACCGTGACAAACAAAACGTACCCATCAATGGCGTGCTGTTACACTAGGCATACTATTATAGTATATTATCTGTGTACGAGATCTCAAGAGAACCGTGACAAACAAAACTGACTCATTAACGGAGTGCTGTTACACTAGGCATACTATTATAGTATATTATCTGTGTACGAGATCTCACGAGAACCGTGACAAACAAAACTGACTCATTAACGGAGTGCTTTTACACTAGGCATACTATTATAGTATATTATCTGTGTACGAGATCTCACGAGAACCGTGACAAACAAAACTGACTCATTAACGGAGTGCTGTTACACTAGGCATACTAGTATAGTATATTATCTGTGTACGAGATCTCACGAGAACCGTGACAAACAAAACGTACCCATCAATGGCGTGCTGTTACACTAGGCATACTATTATAGTATATTATCTGTGTACGAGATCTCACGAGAACCGTGACAAACAAAACTGACTCATTAACGGAGTGCTGTTACACTAG
This sequence comes from Bathymodiolus brooksi, assembly GCA_963680875.1. Lineage (NCBI taxonomy): Eukaryota > Metazoa > Mollusca > Bivalvia > Mytilida > Modiolidae > Bathymodiolus > Bathymodiolus brooksi. Next base: position 47,645,699 of record OY804580.1, on the reverse strand, counting down.
GCATACTATTATAGTATATTATCTGTGTACGAGATCTCACGAGAACCGTGACAAACAAAACGTACCCATCAATGGCGTGCTGTTACACTAGGCATACTATTATAGTATATTATCTGTGTACGAGATCTCACGAGAACCGTGACAAACAAAACTGACTCATTAACGGAGTGCTGTTACACTAGGCATACTATTATAGTATATTATCTGTGTACAAGATCTCAAGAGAACCGTGACAAACAAAACTGACCCATCAATGGCGTGCTGTTACACTAGGCATACTATTATAGTATATTATCTGTGTACGAGATCTCAAGAGAACCGTGACAAACAAAACTGACCCATCAATGACGTGCTGTTACACTAGGCATACTATTATAGTATATTATCTGTGTACGAGATCTCACGAGAACCGTGACAAACAAAACTGACTCATTAATGGCGTGCTGTTACACTAGGCATACTATTATAGTATATTATCTGTGTACGAGATCTCAAGAGAACCGTGACAAACAAAACTGACCCATCAATGGCGTGCTGTTACACTAGGCATACTATTATAGTATATTATCTGTGTACGAGATCTCACGAGAACCATGACAAACAAAACTGACTCATTAATGGCGTGCTGTTACACTAGGCATACTATTATAGTATATTATCTGTGTACGAGATCTCAAGAGAACCGTGACAAACAAAACTGACCCATCAATGGCGTGCTGTTACACTAGGCATACTATTATAGTATATTATCTGTGTACGAGATCTCAAGAGAACCGTGACAAACAAAACTGACTCATTAATGGCGTGCTGTTACACTAGGCATACTATTATAGTATATTATCTGTGTACGAGATCTCAAGAGAACCGTGACAAACAAAACTGACCCATCAATGGCGTGCTGTTACACTAGGCATACTATTATAGTATATTATCTGTGTACGAGATCTCAAGAGAACCGTGACAAACAAAACTGACCCATCAATGGCGTGCTGTTACACTAGGCATACTATTATAGTATATTATCTGTGTACGAGATCTCAAGAGAACCGTGACAAACAAAACTGACCCATCAATGGCGTGCTGTTACACTAGGCATACTATTATAGTATATTATCTGTGTACGAGATCTCACGAGAACCGTGACAAACAAAACTGACCCATCAATGGCGTGCTGTTACACTAGGCATACTATTATAGTATATTATCTGTGTACGAGATCTCAAGAGAACCGTGACAAACAAAACTGACTCATTAACGGAGTGCTGTTACACTAGGCATACTATTATAGTATATTATCTGTGTACGAGATCTCAAGAGAACCGTGACAAACAAAACTGACCCATCAATGGCGTGCTTTTACACTAGGCATACTATTATAGTATATTATCTGTGTACGAGATCTCAAGAGAACCGTGACAAACAAAACTGACCCATCAATGGCGTGCTTTTACACTAGGCATACTATTATAGTATATTATATGTGTACGAGATCTCAAGCGAACCGTGACAAACAAAACTTACCCATCAATGGCGTGCTTTTACACTAGGCATACTATTATAGTATATTATATGTGTACGAGATCTCAAGAGAACCGTGACAAACAAAACTGACCCATCAATGGCGTGCTTTTACACTAGGCATACTATTATAGTATATTATCTGTGTACGAGATCTCAAGAGAACCGTGACAAACAAAACTGACTCATTAATGGCGTGCTGTTACACTAGGCACAGGGGATATGTTAGTTGTATACATAACGGCTCACTGTCCTGGCTTAACACAGGGGATATGTTAGTTGTATACATGACGGCTCACTCTCCTGGTTTAGCACAGGGGATATGTTAGTTGTATACATGACGGCTCACTGTCCTGGCTTAACACAGGGGATATGTTAGTTATATACATGACGACTCACTCTCCTGGTTTAGCATAGGGGATATGTTAGTTGTATACATGACGACTCACTCTCCTGGTTTAACACAGGGAATATGTTAGTTGTATACATGACCACTCACTGTCCTGGCTTAACACAGGGGATATGCTAGTTGTATACATGACGGCTCACTGTCATGGCTTAACACAGGGGATATGTTTGTTGTATACATGACGACTCACTGTCCTGGCTTAACACAGGGGATATGTTAGTTGTATACATGACTGCTCACTGTTCTGGCTTAACACAGGGGATATGTTAGTTGCATACATGACGACTCACTGTCCTGGCTTAACACAGGGGATATGTTAGTTGTATACATGACTGCTCACTGTCCTGGCTTAAAACAGGGGATATGTTAGTTGTATACATGACGACTCACTGTCCTGGCTTAACACAGGGGATATGTTAGTTGTATACACGACCGCTGACTGTCTTGGCTTAACACAGGGGATATGTTAGTTGTATATATGACGGCTCACTGTCCTGGTTTTACACAGGGGATACGTTAGTTGTATACATGACGGCTCACTGTCCTGGCTTAGCACAGGGGATATGTTAGTTGTATACATGACGGCTCACTGTCCTGGCTTAACACAGGGGATATGTTAGTTGCATACATGACGGCTCACTGTCCTGGTTTAACACAGGGGATATGGTAGTTGTATACATGATGACTCACTGTCCTGGTTTTGCACAGGGGATGTGTTAGTTGTATACATGACGGCTCACTGTCCTGGCTTAGCACAGGGGATATGTTAGTTGTATACATGACCGTTGACTGTCCTGGCTTAACACAGGGGATATGTTAGTTGTATACATGATGGCTCACTGTCCTGGATTAACACAGGGGATATGTTAGTTGTATACATGACCGTTGACTGTCTTGGCTTAACGCAGGGGATATGTTAGTTGTATACATGACGGCTCACTGTCCTGGTTTAGCACAGGGGATGTGTTTGTTGTATACATGACGGCTCACTGTCCTGGCTTAACATAGGGGATATGTTAGTTGTATACATGACGGTTGACTGTCCTGGCTTAACACAGGGGATATGTTAGTTATATACATGACGGATCACTGTCCTGGCTTAACACAGGGGATGTGTTAGTTGTATACATGACGGCTCACTGTCCTGGCTTAACACAGGGGATATGATAGTTGCATACATGACGGCTCACTGTCCTGGCTTAACACAAGGTATATGTTAGTTGCATACATGACGGCTCACTGTCCTGGCTTAACACAGGGGATGTGTTAGTTGTATACATGACCGTTGACTGTCCTGGCTTAACACAGGGGATATGTTAGTTGTATACATGACGGCTTACTGTCCTGGCTTAACACAGGGGATATGTTAGTTGTATACATGACGGCTCACTGTCCTGGCTTAACACAGGGGATGTGTTAGTTGTATACATGACCGTTGACTGTCCTGGCTTAACACAGGGGATGTGTTAGTTGTATGCATGACCGTTGACTGTCTTGGCTTAACACAGGGGATATGTTAGTTGTATATATGACGGCTCACTGTCCGGGTTTAGCACAGGGGATGTGTTAGTTGTATACATGACCGTTGACTGTCCTGGCTTAACACAGGGGATATGTTAGTTGTATACATGACGGATCACTGTCCTGGCTTAACACAGGGGATGTGTTAGTTGTATACATGACGGCTGACTGTCCTGGCTTAACACAGGGGATATGTTAGTTGTATACATGACCGCTCACTGTCCTGGCTTAACACAGGGGATATGTTAGTTGCATACATGACGGCTCACTGTCCTGGCTTAACACAGGGGATGTGTTAGTTGTATACATGACGGCTCACTGTCCTGGCTTAGCACAGGGGATATGATAGTTGCATACATGACGGCTCACTGTCCTGGCTTAACACAGGGGATATGTTAGTTGTATACATGATGGCTCACTGTCCTGGCTTAACACAGGGGATATGTTAGTTGTATACATGACGGCTCACTGTCCTGGCTTAACACAGGGGATATGTTAGTTGTATATATGATGGCTCACTGTCCTGGCTTAGCACAGGGGATATGTTAGTTGTATACATGATGGCTCACTGTCCTGGCTTAACACAGGGGATATGTTAGTTGTATACATGATGGCTCACTGTCCTGGCTTAACACAGGGGATATGTTAGTTGCATACATGACGGCTCACTGTCCTGGCTTAACACAGGGGATATGTTAGTTGTATACATGATGGCTCACTGTCCTGGCTTAACACAGGGGATATGTTAGTTGTATACATGATGGCTCACTGTCCTGGCTTAACACAGGAGATATGTCAGTTGTATACATGACGGCTCACTGTCCTGGCTTAACACAGGGGATATGTTAGTTGTATACATGATGATGGCTCACTGTCCTGGCTTAACACAGGGGATATGTTAGCTGTATACATGACGGCTCACTGTCCTGGCTTAACACAGGGGATATGTTAGCTGTATACATGACGGCTCACTGTCCTGGCTTAACACAGGGGATATGTTAGCTGTATACATGACGGCTCACTGTCCTGGCTTAACACAGGGGATATGTTAGTTGTATGGACTCAAACCTTCCTTCTTAATGAATTAATATGTTCATACAAGTGTTTTGTCCCACACGTAAAACAATTGTAATGTTAATAACTGCTCCTGACATAGTGCATGATTCACACTTCACTCTATACGTGTTATGGTATTTTTATTTGGGATTTTTCTTCTATATTGATGACATTCAACGATAAAAATGACATTTACGAGACCTACTTATATATATGATATTGTTTGATATAATTGAGCATCACGTGTTTACCATTGACCGTGGCCTATTTTTAATAAACAAAATAACCATTTGATTAGTTAATGTTGATTCAATTATATATATCTTTTTAATTCAAATTAATGTGAGTAATATCGTCATGTAATTACAAATATAGCTGATATATTGCCGAAAGTGACGATGAATAACATTAATCCAAAACATTAAGAACGTTGTATTTCTTAATTCTTGGGGCGTAGACTTGCAATACTGGTCACGTGACGTTACCCAACATTCAATTAATCAATCAATCAATCAGTTAACGAATAAAGTTAAATTCATACTCTTCAGATGGACAGAAAGGCAAAATATATCTAGCCCAAGAGGAACATACATGTTCTATATATTCACATTAAAACCTCTTAATGCTTTACTTGGTGGACATTTGCAGACTTGGAGAATAGTCTAGAAGGGAAATATATGAATTTTTGCTTCCAAACATTTAATTTAATATTGAAAATTACACAATAATTATACATAGGTCGTTTGTCATTGAATAGAACCGAGATGGTATGTTCTTGAATCTATCTAAACACTGAAAGTTTATCACCATCAACGGTTGTGAGCTTTATTCCCGTCTGTGTACTCGATACAATCTATGTGATTTGTGGTGAAGTATACTCTATACAGCTTTATGTGATTTGTGGTGAAGTATACTCGATACAATTTATATGATTTGTGGTGAAGTATACTCTATACAGCTTTATGTGATTTGTGGTGAAGTATACTCGATACAATTTATATGATTTGTGGTGAAGTATACTCTATACAGCTTTATGTGATTTGTGGTGAAGTGTACTCGATACAATTTATGTGATTTGTGGTGAAGTATACTCGATACAATTTATGTGATTTGTGGTGAGGTGTACTTGATACAATTTATGTGATTTGTGGTGAAGTGTACTCGATACAGCTTTATGTCATCTGTGGTGAAGTGTAATCGATACAGCTTTATGTGATTTGTGGTAATGTGTTCTCGATGCAATTTATGTGATTTGTGGTGAGGTGTACTCGATACAATGTATGTGATTTGTGGTGATGTGTTCTCGATACAATTTATGTGATTTGTGGTGAGGTGTACTCGATACAGCTGTATATGATTTGTGGTGAAGTGTTCTCGATACAATTTATGTGATTTGTGGTGAGGTGTACTCGATACAATCTATGTGATTTGTGGTGAGGTGTACTCGATACAATTTATGTGATTTGTGGTGAGGTGTACTTGATACAATTTATGTGATTTGTGGTGAGGTGTACTCGATACAATTTATGTGATTTGTGGTGAAGTGTACTCGATACAATTTATGTGATTTGTGGTGAGGTGTACTCGATACAGCTGTATATGATTTGTGGTGAAGTGTTCTCGATACAATTTATGTGATTTGTGGTGAGGTGTACTCGATACAATTTATGTGATTTGTGGTGAGGTGTACTCGATGCAATTTATGTGATTTGTGGTGAGGTGTACTCGATACAATTTATGTGATTTGTGGTGAGGTGTACTCGATACAATCTATGTGATTTGTGGTGAAGTGTACTCGATACAGCTGTATATGATTTGTGGTGAAGTGTACTCGATACAATTTATGTGATTTGTGGTGAGGTGTACTCGATACAATCTATGTGATTTGTGGTGAAGTGTACTCGATACAGCTGCATATGATTTGTGGTGAAGTGTTCTCGATACAATTTATGTGATTTGTGGTGAAGTGTACTCGATACAATCTATGTGATTCGTGGTGAAGTGTACTCGATACAATATATGTGATTTGTGGTGAAGTGTACTCGATGCAATTTATGTGATTTGTGGTGAAGTGTACTCGATACAATCTATGTGATTTGTGGTGAAGTGTACTCGATACAGCTTTATGTGATTTGTGGTGAGGTGTACTCCATACAGCTGTATGCGAAATTTATGAATTCGATTCGCATGAGTAGTTGGCTGTGCTTGTACTTTTGAAATGTCGATGGTTTTCACCCATGGACACTGGTTTCTTTCACCAATTAAATGGACTGCCAAGATAAAGTTAATAGTTGAAAGTTATCCTCGTTCTCATCTGCCACTATCTCCTAAATCTATCAGGGCCCGGGTGGCTCAATGAGTTAAGTAGTTGAATTGCGGCCTAACAACTCATACAAGCCTATCACCAATACGGCGTAGGTTCGCGCCCGGCTTTGTAAATTACAAAAATGGTGCATTCGACTCGCAGCGCAAGTGATAAAGTTTACCAGTTGCTTGCCCATGGTCGGTGGTCCTCTCCGGGTACTCCGGCTTCTTCCACCACTAAAACTGGTCGCCATGATATAGCTGAAATATTACTGAAAGTGTTGTTAAACACAATAAATCAAATCAAATCAGAAAATTGTGTGAGTGTTCGGCTTTACCTCTGTTTGTTTGTGGTTGTTTTGTCGTTTTTTTTGTGGTGTCCATGTTGTTCATCTTTTAATTTGTTTTTGCGATGTGCTGTATTAGTTTAGTTGTTGGTGTTCGTTCTGTGCCTTGTTCCCAATGTTGCCTGTGTCTCTCTGGATTATCCATTCTCGATTACCTCTTCAGTTTTCAATTATGTTTATTTATAAAGATTCCACATTGAAATATCTAAATGTATCTAAGCAGCTGTTTCCGACAGCAACTATTCAAGTTCCTTCAAAACTGTAAAATGTCACGAGTTTTGGACCAGAGGTAATCTATATTTGTATCTGTTTAATCGATTCAAACCCAAGGTCATCTCGATTGATTGAAATTATTCGGTCATAATCAGAAAGTAAAAATATATAAAATAAATCTATTCAAGGAAATGATATATAAGCTATTATCTGACTTCTGTCCTTACTTAGAGTTATTACGGAAATTTATTTGAAATGATCAATATCCATGTGATAGGATGTAAATATATTTCTAGATTAACTACAGTATGTACAGTCAAACCTGTATTAAGAGGTCACATTCGGGTCAAAGGAAAAGTGGCCTTTTAAGACAGATGACCTCTTAAAAGAAGTTCAATTCATATGAAATTTTCTATGAAAGGACAAGAAAAATGTTACCTTTTGACTGTACATGCATTCTAGCTATGCACGTTGTCTACTCTCTGATTGACTTGATGAACGTAGGCTGTACATATCTAACCAAATGTTCCACTAATATTAACAAGACGAACTATATCTCAACTCACATCACTAAGCACAACACCAGCCACGATATAACTGAAATAGTGTTGGAAGTGGCGCTAAGCACCATCAAACAAACAAACAAACTAAACACAACAAACATCACGACAGTTTCCCGTAGGATTCCAGGTTATCGGTTGGGATATGCATACTAATGTAGCAGAGCTAAACTGGATACTGGGATCCCAACCATAAGTCTACGTGTAATGCGATCACCAGTGTCTATACTATTAGACTATTACTATGTCAATGGTATGATTAAATTTTTATTTGTTTGTTTCATAAAATGTTGTCATCTTCCAATCAATGTAATCACTCCATAATCATTGTATTAAATTCTTTGTTAATTGTTCTGCCCGAAAGGGCTCCTTAATTGGAAATAAAAATATTTGTATTTGTATACTGATATAAGCAAACGATAAAGTCAAGCACAAATATACATCATTCCAGTAATACATGTATTTCATGCTTTCGTGTCGTTTCTGACGAGGTGAATACAACACTGTAACCACCTCCGTGGTATAATGGTTAACGTGCCCCACCCTTAACACCGGACTGTCGTAGATCATGGGATACATCTGCTGGTAGATTATTAGTCTCCGAGGACACTGACATGGTTTATGATATAATTTGGTTTTCATAGAATTGAACAACTCCTAAATCATGTAATTATGATTAAAAATAAGGTTCTCCTGCCTGAGGTATAGGTGACCTTAGGTGACCTTAGCTGATGTTTGTTGTCATGCTTACGTCGTTTGGTTGTCTTGTTCACAAACACTTAGTTTAGTTTAAGCATATTTTTATTTGCTAAATATAACAAATAAGGATCGGACACAAGTTTTTCCAACTTATGAAGTCTTCTCCCGAATACAATTATTTACAATATGTAGTAGCATGCGCAATGAAATGATATAATATGTATAGGATATGCATAGAGATAAATAAACACAGAATGATTATATACAAAAACATAGGTAGAGACAATATATGAAAGAAAAGAAATAAGAATAAATACTTTTGGAGATGTGTGTTGGTTCTTTAGATCATTTAGACAACTGTAAATCTTTTGGAATCTTTAATATATTTAAAAGCATGTTTAAAAATAGTTGTATTTTCTTGTTATGTTAGGAAATCACTTCCTTTTGTCAGTAGCTTAACATCAATATTAATGTTAGAAGGTAGCCAATTAAGACTATTAAATAATATTTCCCTATTATCTGTATGTTTATTACAATCAAAAAAGAAATGGTGAGAATTTTCACATGGTGCGCAAACACTTTTAAATTTTTTAGCTTTCAAAATTTGCCATTTACCATACCATCTGATGAATGTTATATCCAGAAACGTGTCGTGTGCAATACATTTGATATTTACGTTTTCATTCGTCCTCGTCATTTCAAACCAATTATATTTTACGTAAAGCCTTAAGCTTTAATACATATATAAACCAGTTACTCTTAAATCAGGATAATGTGTCTGATTGGAGATATATGTCTACAATGTACCTTTACATTGTTGTTCCAGGAAAGTGGCACTATAAAAAAAGATAGCATCATTATCTCGTTAAATGTTAACTTTCTATCTCTATGATATGCACAAAGCATGCAAATTGACCACTTTACCATTTAAGCAGTACACGAAGGTAAGGAATGATTGTATGGCGGTATATAGCTTCATGGATGGTAAGGAATGATTTTATGGCGGTATATAGCTTCATGGATGGTAAGGAATGATTGTATGGCGGTATATAGCTTCATGGATGGTAAGGAATGATTGTATGGCGGTATATAGCTTCATGGATGGTAAGGAATGATTGTATGGCGGTATATAGCTTCATGGATGGTAAGGAATGATTGTATGGCGGTATATAGCTTCATGGATGGTAAGGAATGATTGTATGGCGGTATATAGCTTCATGGATGGTAAGGAATGATTGTATGGCGGTATATAGCTTCATGGATGGATTTCTAGCGTCATAAGTTGTTGTCTTCTCAGTTCTCTTTTAATAGGGGGTTATTTTTCGTTTTGTTTATATTACTGGAATTTTATAAGGAATTATTGTATGATTGCACACAGCTACAGAACCTGGATTTCCAACGTCATTTCTCGTGGTCTTCTTTTTATGCTCACTGATTTAGGTGAAAAGTGGTTGTTGATTTTGTTGATATTGATGGAATTGTTGACCATTACTGTTTAAGCTTTCTGTTCATTTAGTTTAACAATTCAATCAGACAGATGGTGAAGTTTTAATTATGTATATTTTCATAACAAATATTGTGGCTTTATTTCACATGTTCTATTTCTTAATTCACATTGTTTATTGTGTAAATAACATGTCACAATTCCATGGTAACCCCCTGTCACTGCTCTATGGCACACCCGTCACCCTCTACTGTACATTGAACTTCTATAGAACAAAAAATAACACTATATTTTTGAATATGTAAACAATAAACAGTGCTAGACAGCTTTCAGCAAAACAAATGTTCCGGGATTAATTTCAGCACTTAATCCGCTATGAAATTCTATTTCATATATACAGTAAATTGTTTTCCCTTTTCCAATTGTCATGCTCAACCTCTGACAAAAACGTTAGAGAATACCGAAGGCGCAATCAAAAATGGACAACTGGCAACATAGGGTACACAAGACGAAGAAAAGCAAAGCACAAACACAATACAATATGTGATGGATACCACTATGCACAAACAAATACAAATGACCTACATGACTTATTTAAGACATAATCTTCAACTTGTTAAAGACGGTCAGTAATTGGTAGAAATAGAAGTAGAAGTAATGTTTTCATGCAGAAAACCAGATTTGCTTCCTTATGGACTATTAATGACCCGGATATTGATAATATAATGGAAAATAAACATCTAGTTTTTATAAAGAAATGGTTGCATTGATCCTTAAGAATTCAATGACATTATTTTCTTTGATTGCAACTATTTCCTTACAAATATTCTTTGATCATCATGATAATTGCCTATTCTAAACGGTTCATCATTCTAATCGGTTGACACAGGGGATTCAATCAAGTACTTTCCTCATATTAAGCAACATATATGTGTATGATTTTATGCATTTTGTAACGTTATGTTTTGAGCTGTATCTATTAATAGGTTTAATCTTCTATTTGCTGATAGTTAGTATATGTAATGTTATCAAACATTAACTGTTTATATATAATGTTTTGCTGTAGCGGCAATATGTTTGATTGTGTCCTTTTGTTTATTTGAAAAAAATATATATGTATAATCTACAGTCTGTAAAGTGAAACATCTGATATTGGAAATCACATCTGTGGCGTAATAATTAGCGTGCTCACTTCGAGTGCGATAGATTGTGGGTTCAAGCGAAGGACTATAATGGTGATATTTACTGATTCCCCGATAAGCACACAGCATTAAGGATCAAAAGCAAATGACTGGTTGGCTGGAATCAGGTTATTGTGTCCCAGTGGATCGACATGTCTACCGGTGGACAATGATTTAGCACTATAAAAATCAAACTTAGCGTGTTGCTCTAGTACAAAGAAACCGTCATCATCATCACATTGAAATGTAACTTGCGCACGCCATGATATAAATAAATAAGTGGTCACTTGGTGTTACACAAAAATCACTCACTCACTCATATGGTACTGATCGTTGTCCCTTTAAAACAGTTGCAAACCGACATCTGACAACAGACAAACATCGATACTATTATGGGTATTGTATGTCTGACATATGCTTTGTGTCACTATTGACAAATGCTTTGAATGACGTTTCCTAACCGATCCACTATTTCTTTATCCATGCAATACGACTCTCCATCATGTTTAACACTAACCAATTGAAGATGATCCTATGTCTGTAACTAGTTCATTTGTAATCGCTATATTTAGCTGTAAGAGAAAGGTGCATGAATAAATAGTAGTATCGTGATCTATGTACAGCGAACGGCAACAAATGGTAACAACATAGCACCGGCGGGAAAGAGTTCACGAAACAAAGCTATTAGAACGACGCTTGTTTCTGCTCTTCTCAGTAAAATAGTGGAATTATGTTGGACTTATTGAAATTGAAGAATAAACAGAATATACGCACATCGTCGGTAAAAATGCAATGCATTTGCACTCGATGCTTCAAAAATACATTTTAAATTTTCCGAAAATAAACATTGATCGCATATTTCAGTAATAAAACGACAAACTTAAATTACCACATTCTCGGAACAATTCCAAAATTACCACATTCTCGGAACAATTCCAAAATTCAATGAAACGTCGTAGAAACAAAGGAAAATTGATATCCTTAACACATATATACATTACCGCTCACTTTGTTAGCTTGTAACAGGCACTTCAATGCAACGTGGCGGGGTTTATCTAGTTGTATTGGCCCAATACATTTGACATTTTTCGAAAATAAACATTGATCATGTATGGTTTTTTTTAATAAAATGAAAAGTATAAACTAATACTATGTGAAATAATGCGTTCTGGAAGTGCTTCCTCGTGTGAGTAAAATGCCAACCCTCATATATTATTCTTCTGTACAGCTTACCGGTATTAATCTGATTTTAATTAGAATTTTAAATAATGTTTTTCTTAATTTCCTTTCTGGTGTTCAGTTGATCTCTAAATTAAAAAAATCCAGCTTTCATTTCATGATACATTTCATATTTTTCCCAATTTCCTTAAATTTGCTTAACCCCGCCACATTTTATTGAAGTGCCTCTATCAAGCAAGTAAAGTGAGCGGTCATCTATATGTGTATTACGGGTATCTAATTTTTCTCAATCTTTGATCTTTCGATTGGAGTTTGAAGCTTTTCCGACAGTGAAGTATGCTTAGAACTGTTCCAAGAATATGGTATTTTTGGAACTGCTCCGAGAATGTAGTATTTTTGGAACTCTACAAAGAGTGTATTATTTTGGAAATGTTTCAAGAGTATGATATTTTTGGAGCTGTTGCAAAGTGTGTTATTTTTGGAACAGCTTAGAGAGTAGGTATTTTTGAAACTGTTACGAGAGTGTGTTATTTTTGTAGCTGTTCCGACTGTGTGTTATTTTTGTAGCTGTTCCGACAGTGTGTTATTTTTGTAGCTGTTCCGACTGTGTGTTATTTTTGTAGCTGGTCCGACTGTGTGTTATTTTTGTAGCTGTTCCGACAGTGTGTTATTTTTGTAGCTGTTCCTACAGTGTGTTATTTTTGTAGCTGTTCCGACAGTGTGTTATTTTTGTAGCTGTTCCGACAGTGTGTTATTTTTGTAGCTGTTCCGACAGTGTGTTATTTTTGTAGCTGTTCCGACAGTGTGTTATTTTTGTAGCTGTTCCAACAGTGTGTTATTTTTTGTAGCTGTTCCGACAGTGTGTTATTTTTGTAGCTGTTCCGACAGTGTATTATTTTTGTAGCTGTTACGATAGTGTTATGTTTGTAGCTGTTCCGACTGTGTGTTATTTTTGTAGCTGTTCCGACAGTGTGTTATTTTTGTAGCTGTTCCAACAGTGTGTTATTTTTTGTAGCTGTTCCGACAGTGTGTTATTTTTGTAGCTGTTACGACTGTGTGTTATTTTTGTAGCTGTTCCGACAGTGTGTTATTTTTGACATGTTCCCACAGCGTGTTATTTTTGTAGCTGTTTCGACAGATTGGTATTTGTTTTTATTTTATTTCTATGATTATTCTTTACTTTTCAGGCATTGTATCATCGATTCTCAATGGTCTAGTTGTTTACGTCTGTGTCAGGAAGATGAGATCTCTAGTCTCCTGTGATTTTTTCATACTTAACCTGGCTGTGGTAGATATATTTATGCCTGTCGTCGGATTTCCGTTAACTATTTATTCCTCTATCATTCACAAGTGGATTATTGGTGACTTTCGTAAGTATTCTTTTGGTAAGTCGTTTTTTTTAAAGTTTTATTTCGCTGTATTTAAATGATTGATTGATAAATTAATTGGTTGATTATTGCTTTACAGCGTACAGTACATGTATTTCAGCTTTTTTTCAGGACGAGAGCAAGCTCCATAAACAAAAATTATTTGGCTTTCCAATTGTTACAAGTTTGTTTTCTAGAAAATTACTGTCTATACAGTCACAACTATCAAATCAATAAATTACAATCCTAAATTTCAGACTGGCTTCTCTCAGATTTGCTACCCCTTATTATAATATTTTTGTAAAATTCTAGAGTTTTCCATAGTGTGACCTTGTGTATTGTTTACATAAACAATATGCAGAAATATCTAGAACATATCAAAAGTCAAGGTCAAATATTAGAAATTTTTAAACAACTTTACCTATTTGCACTGATGATGTAATATTATCAACAACAAACATAGTCTTATAAACAAAATAATATATCATATTTATTATATATACATAACACCAATCTTTCGATTTTGAGCGTACCTGATGAAGGTTAGTCTAGAAACACGTCGTGCACACCATATTTGGTATATACGTTTTTATTCAACGACATATGAATACCATATGGAAATGAAGGAGGTATGGGTCAACAGGGAAGAATTGTATCTGCTACTGGAAAAAATATAGATAGGTGGGTAGGAATAAAGACATAAATCTTTTGTAACGGATGGAGTATGCTTACTCTTTTAAGAGATATACACACAAATTTATTTAACGTGCAAGGAGCATGACACTTTACACATGCATAACTCACTATTGTCCACGATCAGGCTTTAGCTCTATGGGATTGATCCCTGGGAACCTTCACCAGTATATAGTTATTTAAATGAGAGTATATGTTATAGGTTAAGTGGCATAACAGAGATGTCAAATTATCGTATTTTTTTTCTTTTCTGATTTGACAACATAAATATTTTACCAATGTTGCTCTGTAAATAAAATGACATGGCCACTCAGATTGTAAACTATAGAACCCTGATTTAAATCATGCATATATATATATATATATATACAACGTCTGAAAAACCAGTCAACGATCAATCTTACGGGGTGTTGGATCGTTACGGTATAACGATACTATACAAGTAAAACAATTATAAACGTCTAAAATGGTTTGTAAAACAACACCAAGTACACAAAACAAAGTGATAAAGAATTAAACACTTCGTAGAATGACAAAATTTTCGTCCCACCGAGGGACTTTATCAATGTCTAATTAAATAAAATCTCGAAACAATATGGCGACTTTTCAAATTTCAAAAAAGTTTTTGACGGTCCATGTACGGCACAAAAGAACCAGAAGATGCACATATGAAACTACATGCATAAAAGAATGGAAATCCTACATATAAATTAATAATTTATATGTAGGATTTCCATTCTTTTATGAATAATTTATATGTAGGATTTCCATTCTTTTATGCATGTAGTTTCATATGTGCATCTTCTGGTTCTTTTGTGCCGTACATGGACCGTCAAAAACTTTTTTGAAATTTGAAAAGTCGCCATATTGTTTCGAGATTTTATTTAATTAGACATTGATAAAGTCCCTCGGTGGGACGAACATTTTGTCATTCTACGAAGTGTTTAATTCTTTATCACTTTGTTTTGTGTACTTGGTGTTGTTTTACAAACCATTTTAGACGTTTATATATATATATATATATATCATGCAACCGTTTAATTTATCAGCACTGTCTCTTTAAAATGTTTTCAACAGTGGCAATGATTTGCAAAACAACGTCACGTTTTATTTTATTGAGAAAAACTGTGAACATCGGCATAAACTATAATTATCCCTTAATAGACCATTTCATTTATTTTATAGTTAAGCATCACGGAATGTCTAAATAGGCTTCGTACTTAAAATTCTATATGTACGTGTATTAACTGACAAGAGACATCCATTATTGAATGTTTAGTAGCCCTATGATAAATCTTTATATTATTGTATGATTTAATAATGAGAAGATTTATTTTCCCTGATGATTGGGGGCAAAATGAACCCCATTAATATCATCAATTTAATTTTACACATTATGTATTTACGAGGGTCGGGATTTAACCCGTATGTGGAAAACACTTACACGACGCATCGGTTTATTAATTAAGAGGGGAGACTTTGGACCATGAAGCTAGTGTAACCCCGTCATTCTTCATTAAAATGTCTGTATTAGACCAGGGATGAAGGACTTCAGTCATGTGTTAGGGGTACCTATTGTGCCTCTGTCCTACATTTTCTGATTGAATTGATTGAATTGTAAAACTGTTGCTATACTGTTTTTGTTGTTCATTCTTCTACAGTATTATTGAAAAAGGTTAGGGTTATGGTGCTTTACGCCACTTTCAACAATATTTCAGTTATATCCCGGCAATCAGTTTTCATTGTGGAGAAAAACGGAGGGCCCGGAGAAAACCACCGACCGATCGCAAGTTACTGACAAACTTTATCACATGATGGTGTATCGAGTACACCTCGCAGTGAACGAGATTCGAACTCACAACTTAATGGTGGTAAGCAATGATAATGCGGTAATTGGGACGTAAAATAATGATAATGCGGTAATTGGAACGTAAAATAATGATAATGCGGTAATTGGGACGTCAAGCAATGAAATGTGGTAATTGGGACGTCAAACAATGATAATGCGGTAATAAGGACGTGAAACAATGATAATGCGGTAATTGGGATGTAAAACAATGATAATGTGGTAATTGGGACGTCAAGCAATGAAAATGGTGTAATAGGGACGTAAAATAATGATAATGCGGTAATTGGGACGTCAAGCAATGAAATGTGGTTATTGGGACGTCAAACAATGATAATGCGGTAATAAGGACGTGAAACAATGATAATGTGGTAATTGGGACGTAAAACAATGATAATGCGGTAATTGGGACGAGGAACAATGATAATGCGGTAATTGGGACGTGAAACAATGATAATGCGGTAATTGGGACGTGAAACAGTGATAATGTGGTAATTGGGACGTGAAACAATGATAATGTGGAAATTGGGACTTGAAACAATGATAATGCGGTAATTGGGACGTGAAACAATGATAATGCGGTAATTGGGACGTCAAGCAATTAAATGCGGTAATTGGGACGTGAAACAATGATAATGCGGTAATTGGGACGTGAAACAATGAAAATGTGGTAATTGGGACGTCAAACAATGAAAATGCGGTAATTGGAACGTTTCGAACGTCAAACAATGATAATAAGATAATCAGATTGATGTTTTTTTTTCTATTTTTAGTTTGTGTAGCTTATGGATTCATTGGATTTTTCTGTGGTGTAGTTAGTATAGCAACATTAGCAGCCATTAGTTATGCTCGCTACATTAAAGTTTGTGGAGTTAAGCATGGTATGTTGAGTTGTTTGATAAACGTAACTGAAGTTAAACACGTTAAACTGCTTCAATTTAAGTCTAATTTTAGCTTTATCTAATTGAGTAAAGAGGCAATCGTGGTTGTGATCGTATGGTAGTTGGATGTACAGCTACATGTGCAATCAGTGCCTATAACCACTAAAGTCGTGAGTTTCAATCCCATTCAGGCTGGGTGTACTCGATACAATATTATGTGATAAAGCTTGTTAGTGACTTGCGGCAGGTCGGTGGTTTTCTTCATGTACCCTGGTTTCCTCCGCCAATAAAACCGACAACCACGATATAGCTGAAATATTGTTGCGTTTAGCACCATAACTCTAACCCTGAATGACGTACCTGGTCATCGTCAAAAATTGTCCGATATATACTTCTTCTTTTATCTATCCGGAATTTGTATTTCTTTTTGCGGAGTCTACAGTACAATATTACCATTCCGTCCAACATAATTGCTATATGTTATATGATAAATAAGGGTTTAACGATTAAGCTACTGATGATTATCCAATAACAACACTACATACATCTAAAGTTCGAAATGACTGGCTTCATTCGGGACCGACAGAAATTTGTACAATATAAATTGTAAATAAAATATTCACACAAACGCTTGACAATCTTCTAGATATATTAAATAGATCATTCAAGATCGAGTGAGTGAGTAAATGATTGTTGTTTAACGCCAAATGAGCAATTTCCATCTATACCATGACGAGAGCAAGCTACATTACAATTATCTGATGATGATGACCACTTTGTACGCTGCAAACACCCTTAGTTGGATTAAAAAGAAAAAAATACTATCTCACAATCCGCGGGTAGACATGTCGCTCCAACTAGTCTTTGCTCTTACTCCTTAATGCTGCTTATTTACAGGGGAAGCAACAAATACCAATTTTATGACGCTTTAGTTTAACCCGACCGCTGCTCGAAACCACGATCTACCGTTTTCGAGTCAAACACACTAACCATTACACCACTGATGAGGTTCTACAAGATCGATGAAAGTTGGTATACTAAAACAAACATACAAGATGGTTAGGGTTATGGTGTTTAACGCCACTTTCAACAATATTTCAGTTTTATTGGTGGAGGAAACCAGGGTACCCGGAGAAAACCACCGACCTGCCGCAAATCGCTTACAAACTTTACCAAATAATGTTGTATCGAATACACCTCGCCTGAGTGGGATTCGAACTCACAACGTTAGTGGTGATAGGCACTGATTGCACATGTAGTTGTAAATCCAACTACCATACGATACGATCACGACCACGACGGCCTCGATTATCCAATAACAACACCAAATACTTCCAAAGTTCAAAACGACTGGCTCCATTCGAGACCGAGATAAATTTGTACAATATAGAATACATTGTAAACTCAAGAAAAGTTTGAAGATACCAAAGGGAGGTAATTAGAATCCGTATATCGAAGAAGAACAGACAACACTGGCCAAAAAAAGATAAAGTACAAAAGGACAAACAACGATCTACAAAACATACATATAAAACTAAAGATCGAGTGACACGAACCCCACTAAAAACCGGGGGTGAACTCAATATTCACACAAACGCTTCATTATCTTCCAGCAAGATCTAAGCTGCACACTAGTTTTTATGTCACTCTTAAGTAAACAACTATAATTAGATTCGTAGATAACTCTAATTAAAATACGAACAACTTTCAGAGGACAAACAAAAATATTCATTACGCTTTATAATGTTTGACCTCTGCTATGTTTACCTGTTATACATTATGTCATGCTGTTTTCTGTTTATATTATCTATGTAACTGTTATATCATTTATGTGCTTTGCTAATAAACATATTATTATTATTATTTATCAAGCTTAATTTTTTTTTATTTTGCAGCTAATAAAATACTTACACATACGAATATTTGCATTATTGGAATATACGCATATGCTGCATTCTGGGCTTGTTTACCCATATTTGGTATTGGTGGTTATGGACCGGAACCTTATGGAACTTCCTGTACACTAGAATGGGAAGGACATCAAGTGTTTGTAACGTTCTTTTTAATAATGTGTGTTATTTTACCTGTAGTGGTTATGAACGTATCGTACGGAAGAATTTTATTTCATACCAAAAATGCAAGCCGAAGAACAAAACGAACTATAACTCAAAGAGGGACAACAGTAAAGAAACGTGAATTATACTTAATAAAGGTGAGATTTAGTCTATTATATATTAACGTTCTTAGTTCCATGTTATGATATCAGCTACGACTTCCGCATAAAAACAATGTTCGATTCGTCTTTTCTCAGAATTGTTTGTAGGAGGATTTATGTCGTATTTGATGTTATTTGTACATGTTTCCATATAGTGGTGTACACCACGTCTTGAATATATAAGTAACATGGCGGATGTCTTATAAGAGCCAGGAACTACTTACCCTTTGCGAGCATCTATGTTCACCCTCAGTTTTTGTTACCCTTTGCGAGCATCTATGTTCACCCCCAGTTTGTG
The DNA here is from genome assembly GCA_963680875.1 of Bathymodiolus brooksi. Classification (NCBI taxonomy): domain Eukaryota; kingdom Metazoa; phylum Mollusca; class Bivalvia; order Mytilida; family Modiolidae; genus Bathymodiolus; species Bathymodiolus brooksi. The sequence goes on along the minus strand of OY804580.1, from coordinate 47,625,968 downwards.
TTACCCTTTGCGAGCATCTATGTTCACCCCCAGTTTTTGTTACCCTTTGCGAGCATCTATGTTCACCCCAAGTTTTTGTTACCCTTTGCGAGCATCTATGTTCACCCCCAGTTTTTGTTACCCTTTGCGAGCATCTATGTTCACCCCCAGTTTTTGGTGGAGTTTGTGTTGGTTTTTAGTTTTCTGTGTAATGTTGTTTTTTGTGTTTTGCTTGTCTTCGTCCTGTGTCTTTTGTGCCCAATGTTGCCAACACCTCTAGATTTTACATTTTGATTGTCCCTTCGGTTTTCTCTAACGTTTATTTAGCTATAATTGCAAACACAGGCAGCATCGTTGTTGTAAATATTGAGGGAGTGTGTTATGGTGTTTAACGCCACTTTCAACTATATTTCAGCTATATCGCGGCAGTAAGTTTTATTGGTGGAGAAAACCACCGCAAGTCACTGACAAACTTTATGACATTATAATGTATCGAGTACACCTGGCCTGAGTGGGATTCGAACTCACAACGTTAGTGGTGATAGGCACTGATTGCATAGCAAGTTATAGATTCAACTGCCATACGATCACGACCACGACGGTCCCTATAAATATTGATAATGTCTGATAAATCTGAAGTACATGTAATAACTGAGATATCTAAAATGATTAATTGATGATACCAAAGATTTCTGAAATATCGGTTATTCATGTGATATCTGAGATATTTTTATTTCATGGGATATCGGATTTGATTTGATTTGATTTTTGGTGTTTAACGCCACTTTCAGCAATATTTCAACTATATCATGGCGACCAGTTTTAGTGGTGGAAGTACCCGGGAGTTCCCGGAGAGAACCACCGACCATGGGCAAGCAACTGGTAAATTTTATCCCTTGCGGCTGCGAGTCGAGTGCACCCTGTTTTGTAATTTACCAAGCCGGGTGCGAACCCACGCCGTATTGGTGATATGCTTGTATGAGTTGTTAGGTAATCCAACTACCTACGTCATTGAGCCACCCGGGATATCTGAAATATCGGTAATTCAAGTGATATCTGAAATAATGGCAATTCATGTGATATCTGAAATATTTGTAATTCATGTGATATCTGAAATATATTTTAACAAAACTCTGCTTTATTGAATGTTTTGAATTTGTTGTCCTATTTCAAATGAATAATGTACAAACCGTTTTCTTTATTTTACAGATAACTTTGACGATGTGTGTGGGATTTGTTGGACTTTGGTCTCCTTATGCAGTTGTCAGTTTATTGACAGCATATGGTCGGAAAGGAGAGGTTCCAATCCGCATTACACTTATGTCTGTTTTACTTGCAAAACTTTCAACAATTGTTAATCCTTTAGTGTACTTTATTCTGAACAAAAAATTTCGCCCTATAGTAAGAAAATACATTACGGGGATTTCTCTAAAAATACAACGTGGTTTCGCATCGCTGGCAGGATAAACGTTATATCATAATATGAAAATAACTGTGATGCAATGTGAAATGTATTTGTGATACGATGTACAATTTCATTCCTAGTACAGATGTGATATTATGTACATTTCCAATATGGTGCATTATCTTTGTGATTATCAAAATGTTTTTATTGCATAGTTGCCATGGAAACAATTTTCAGAATGGTTAAGAGGAACGCAGACTACCCATGTCCGAACAAAATGAAAAAACAAAACAAAAATACCTTGTAATGTGTGATGTATACCGTAACAACTCGGGTTAGTGATGGGCGAAATCACCCGACTTCGGTAACATCCTCATGTCAAGAACATGCCGATGACACCACACATGTACATACAACTTTATATGTAAGTTCCTACATATTTCTGAATCTAGCCTCTACACTAATATACACAGTTCAAGCAAATGCAAAAAATAATAGCTGATTAAGCCCTTTGTATTGTGCTTAACGCCACTTTCAACACTATTTCAGCTATATCGTGGTGGTCAGTTTTATTGGTGGAGGAAACCGGATTACCCGAAGAAAACCACCGACCAGTTGCAAGTCACTGACAAACTTTATCACATACTGTTGTGTCGAGTACACCTCGCCATGAACCGGTTTCGAACTTACAACTTTAGTGGTGATAGGCACTGATTGCACAGGTAGTTGCAAATCCAACTACCATACGATCACGGTCACGACGGCTTCTAATCTTTAGTTGAAGACAGGTTTTATTATGATTCATCGAATATAAATATATAAATGGCATATTAATGTGACACATGTGTATCAATGTAATGCTCAATCAGTGATTTGTTTTTATTTTTTAAAGACAGGTACACATGACATGTTTAAAATATTGTTTTATATAATTATTTTACAACTTTAGGGAGTGTACTTAGAATGCATATGAAAATCTATTTTAATTTACATCAAAAATTTTGTGTGTTCATATTCATTTACAATTTACTATGGACCACACATAAAGTAATTCGACTTGAAAGTAGCTCTATTAGAAAGTATTAAAAATTTCATTGTTTGGCGTTTCTTTGCTTTTGTTTAAATTTATTTTTCCCATGTAGGTTTGATCAAGCGAAAAATGGTTCCCATTTTCTGGATTTAAAAAGGGGACTGCTAACAACGGAAGAACGTGTTTAATAATCTTGTTGTGATTTGGGGCTCCCATCTTCCTGAACACGGACTTTAATTAATCCTTTTTGATTCCTTCTTATATGACTGTGGTCACTTTATTGATTTAGTCTCAAGACGGGATAACAAATGTTACCCACATAGAACAATTTAGTTGATGGTGAAAAGGGGGACTACTAACCACTCAAGACCGTATTTCATCAACATAACCGTTAAGTCATTTTCTTTTAGAATGAGCCACTCATATATTTCTATTTCCGTGAAATAAAAATATGATACTAATATCCAACCCCCAAATACCCCCCCCCCCCCCCCCCCCCCCCCCGTTGTAATTGTATAAACACGAGGAACACATACCACAATACCAAGATGGGGCTGAACAACGTCATTACAATTCGGACAAAGTTGATTAAAGATCTTGTTTGATCACAATTTATATATTCTCCTAAATTAAAACGAATTTTGAGAAAAATAAACAACAAACAAATAAATTATATAAACAATCTTAAAATCTATGCTTGTTGAGCAATCTCTTTAATTCTGTATCGAGCCAACGTTTGCATCTATTACAGTCCATCATATGTATACTGCATGTATACTGCAGGTTTCTGTTTTTAATTTGTTTGATATTTCATAATAAGTTAATTTTTGTATCTAAAATACATATGTACTTTCTCAGCCTGCCCCTTATCCCATATACAAAAAATACATATGTTCTTCAGGCAGTCTGCCCTAAATCCCATGTAACAATTATTACCTACTTCACACACTCTGCCCCTTATATGATGTACAAAATACATATGTACTTCATGCCGTCTGCCCCTTATATCATGTACAAAATACATATGTACTTCATGCCGTCTGCCCCTTATATCATGTACAAAATACATATGTACTTCATGCCGTCTGCCTCTTATCCTATTTAAAAAATACATATGTACTTCACGCAGTCAGTCCATTATCCCAGATAAAAAAAAACATATGTACCTCACGCAGTCAGTCCGTCATCCCAGGTAAAAAAAAAACATATGTACCTCACACAGTCAGTCCATCCTCCTAGATAAAAAAAAAACATATGTACCTCACGTAGTCAGTCCATCATCCCAGGTAAAAAAAACCTAATGTACCTCACGTAGTCTGCCCTTAATCCCATATACAATTTATTATCTACCTCACGCACTCTGTCCCTTATATCATGTAAAAAATGCATATGTACTCCATGCAGTCTGCCCCTTATATCATGTACAAAATGCATATGTACTTCATGCAGTCTGCCCCTTATATCATATACAAAATGCATATGTACTCCATGCAGTTTGCCCCTTATATCATGTACAAAATACATATGTACTTCATGCAGTCTGCCCCTTATCCAATGTAAAAAATGCTCATGTACTTCACGCAGTCTATCCCTTATATCATGTACAAAATACATATGTACTTCATACAGTTTGTCCCTAATATCATGTAACAAATGCACATGTACTTCACCCCATCTACCTCTTATCCTATCTAAAATAATACATATGTACTTCACGCAGTCATTCCCTCATCCCAGGTAAAAAATACATATGTACTTCACGTAGTCTGCCCTTAATCCAATATAAAATTTATTATCTACTTCATGCACTCTGTCCCTTATATCAAGTACAAAATGCATATATAGTTAACCCAGTCTGCCCCTTATATCATGTACAAAATGCCTATGTACTTAACTCAATCTGCCCCTTATTCATTCCAGGTTTAAAAAAAAAATATATATATACTAATTTTATCCCTAATTCCATGTCCTATTCACACAAATATTCACAAATATATTGTTGGTTGCTAGAATTGTTTGAAGAATAAAATATTGACAAATATACATATATTGTATTAAATATTATCATGTTCACAACATATTTGCCTGTATACTTTTTTGTAATTAACCATACAATTTTGTCCTGCCTTTTTAGCATATATCCAATTCACAAATTACAAAGTAACGCAGTAAATATACCAATACAGGTAGCTGTGTTATATTGTTCGATGTTTATATGACTCATCTTTTTGATATTCAATATTTGTACTGTTTATAATATCATTTGTTATGTAATTTGTTAATGCATTCGATACATTTACATTTGTTTATTTTTATCGCTTCTTTACTATAGAGAGCGTCATTATATTACGATTTATGTTCATGATATTACTTTTGTTTCAAAATTTTAGATTTGAATGACTAAAACATATACATAGAATACAATATTATATATGCAAAATGTAGGTTAAACAAATCAAAAGTATTCCATTCTTCAGAATTCAGAATTTAGTTCCCTGAAACTAATATACATGTTGATTATGAAAAGAAAGTTTTAACAGTGATGGTCAACAATTCCACCATAACGAATGTATTTGTTTTAAAATTTTATTAAACGTTTGGTTTAAAACTATCTATGCAGTCAGTATTTGTTTCTGTTCAGATCTGAGAGTTTCACTCCAATCAGTGTCCATGTGTACTCGATAAGTCAATGATTTTAACCGGAGATTCCGGTTTCTTCCACCAATAGGATGCCTAATACAACATCACGTGACTAAGCACGTGGGTGACTTACTACAAGTCGGTGATTGACACCAGTTTCCTTCACAAATAAACATGGCTTTCCTACGTCACCTGTCGTCGTCTGTTTTCTGTTTAGTTATTTGAGGTGAGAGGTGATCGTTCGTTTTTTTGATATCGGTGGGATTGTTGATTACCATCACTGGATGCACTTTCTGTTCATAAAAGACAGCGCATTTAGATAAATATATGACGTTAGGGAAGTTTAACGCAACTTTCAACAATATTTCAGTGATGTCGTGACGGTCAGTGTTATTGGTGGAGAAACCGGAGTACCCGGAGAAAACTACCGACCTGTCGCAAATCAGTGACAAACTTTATCACATAATGTTTTATCGATACACTTCGCCTGAACGGGATTCGAACTCACAACTTTAGTGGTGATAAGTACTGATAGCATAGGCTCCCTTTATATGACTTTATGTTTAACATATAAGTAATATATAGTATCTTGTCTGTCAAATGATAAAATCATTCAAACAACATTCTTCACACGCGATATGATATGATTGTTAAAGTATATCGTTAATTCATTAAATCTAAGGTTTTGTTTCATTAAGTAAACTTATAAACTAACTGTTATGTTTATATACGTTTTACTATGTACTTTGTATTCATTTTAAGTTTATTTATAAGTTTAAATTCGTTTTAGTATATAATTTGTATTTAATTTTAAATTCATTTAAAGTTTTTAATTCATTTTACTATGTACAGGGTGACCCAAAAAAAACCAAACCCATAAAAATGTTAATTAATCCTACATAGGTCCATCAAATTTCTTCAAATTTGGTAGACTTAAACTTCAGCCTATGGATGATCTTTCCACAAAGTTTTAGCCATCTGAGTCAGTTTGCATAGCATTTTTATGTTCTTTCCAAAATATCAATTGAGTCATTGACAATTTTGCGCGACGTATGCAAGTGTGCCTTCAACGCCGAGGATACCATTTGGAGCACATTTAGTAAAGAACATAAAAATTATATGCAAACTGACTCGGATGGCTAAAACTTTGTGGAAAGATCATCCATATAGGCTGAAGTTTAAGTCTACCAAATTTGAAGAAATTTGATGGACCTATGTAGGATTAATTAACATTTTTATGGGTTAGTTTTTTTGGGTCACCCTGTACTTTGTACTTCATTGCTACAATCAAATATATACAACGAATATATTTTGTATATGTACAATCTGTTAATTAAATGCATTTCTATTTACATATAGCCTTATTTATTTACACTCAACAAAAAACTGTCTAAACCAAGATCAATGGTACTGCTTGAAACAAAAAGTTATTTCTGCAATCTGACTGTAGGTAAAATTGCATTATGCTTCATGCCAGTTGCGGGGCACGGGTGGCTCAATGAGTTGGGTAGTTGGATTACATAACAACTCATACAAGCCTATCACCAATAACTAAGGTTCTCCCCTTATTCATAGGTGACCATAGTCACGTGTGGCTATCCTGTTTAAACCGGTTGGTCTTACTTGCTCTCAAAGACTTTTAAATTATGTGGTTTTCAAATATTTTGGCTTTGAACGTAACTGATGAAGGTTATTCTATGAACGTAACTGATGAAGGTTATTCTATGAACGTAACTGATGAAGGTTATTATATGAACGTAACTGATGAAGGTTATTATATGAACGTAGCTGATGAAAGTTATTATATGTACGTAACTGATGAAGGTTATTATATGAACGTAACTGATGAAGGTTATTCTATGAACGTAACTGATGAAGGTTATTCTATGAACGTAACTGATGAATGTTATTCTATGAACGTAACTGATGAAGGTTATTCTATGAACGTAGCTGATGAAGGTTATTCTATGAACGTAACTGATGAAGGTTATTCTATGAACGTAACTGATGAAGGTTATTCAATGAACGTAAATGTTGAAGGTTATTCTATGAACGTAACTGATGAAGGTTATTATATGAACGTAACTGATGAAGGTTATTCTATGAACGTAACTGATGAAGGTTATTCTATGAACGTAACTGATGAATGTTATTCTATGAACGTAACTGATGAAGGTTATTCTATGAACGTAGCTGATGAAGGTTATTCTATGAACGTAACTGATGAAGGTTATTCTATGAACGTAACTGATGAAGGTTATTCAATGAACGTAAATGTTGAAGGTTATTCTATGAACGTAACTGATGAAGGTTATTCCATGAACGTAACTGATGAAGGTTATTCTATGAACGTAACTGATGAAGGTTATTCTATGAACGTCACTGATGAAGGTTATTCTATGAACGTAACTGATGATGGTTATTCTATGAACGTAACTGATGAAGGTTATTCTATGAACGTAACTGATGAAGGTTATTCTATGAACGTAACTGATGAAGGTTATTCTATGAACGTAACTGATGAAGGTTATTCTATGAACGTAACTGATGAAGGTTATTCAATGAACGTAACTGTTGAAGGTTATTCTATGAACGTAACTGATGAAGGTTATTCCATGAACGTAACTGATGAAGGTTATTCTATGAACGTAACTGATGAAGGTTATTCTATGAACGTCACTGATGAAGGTTATTCTATGAAAGTAACTGATGATGGTTATTCTATGAACGTAACTGATGAAGGTTATTCTATGAACGTAACTGATGAAGGTTATTATATGAACGTAACTGATGAAGGTTATTCTATGAACGTAACTGATGAAGGTTATTCTAGGAACGTAACTGATGAAGGTTATTCTATGAACGTAACTGGTGAAGGTTATTCTATGAACGTCACTGATGAAGGTTATTCTATGAACGTAATTGGTGAAGGTTATTCTATGAACGTAACTGATGAAGGTTATTCTATGAACGTAACTGATGAAGGTTATTCTATGAACGTAACTGATGAAGGTTATTCTATGAACGTAACTGATGAAGGTTATTCTATGAACGTAACTGATGAAGGTTATTCTATGAACGTAACTAATGAAGGTTATTCTATGAACGTAACTGATGAAGGTTATTCTATGAACGTAATTGATGAAGGTTATTCTATGAACGTAACTGATGAAGGTTATTCTATGAACGTAACTGATGAAGGTTATTCTATGAACGTAACTGATGAAGGTTATTATATGAACGTAACTGATGAAGGTTATTCTATGAACGTAATTGGTGAAGGTTATTCTATGAACGTAACTGATGAAGGTTATTCTATGAACGTAACTGATGAAGGTTATTATATGAGCATAACTGATGAAGGTTATTATATGAACAAAACTGATGAAGGTTATTATATGAACGTAACTGATGAAGGTTATTATATGAAGTAACTGATGAAGTTTATTCTATGAACGTAACTGATGAAGGTTATTCTATGAACGTAACTGATGAAGATTATGCTATGAACGTAACTGGTGAAGGTTATTCTATGAACGTAACTGATGAAAGTTATTCTATGAACGTAACTGATGAAGGTTATTCTATGAACGTAACTGATGAAGGTTATTCTATGAACGTAACTGATGAATGTTATTCTATGAACGTAACTGATGAAGATTATTCCATGAACGTAACTGATGAAGGTTATTCCATGAACGTAACTGATGAAGGTTATTCCATGGACGTAACTGATGAAGGTTATTCTATGAACGTAACTGGTGAAGGTTATTATATGAACGTATCTAATGAAGGTTTTTCTATGAACGTAACTGATGAAGGTTATTCTATGAACGTAACTGATGAAGGTTATTCTATGAACGTAACTGATGAAGGTTATTCTATGAACGTAACTGTTGAAGCTTATTTTATGAACGTAGCTGATGAAGGTTATTCTATGAACGTAACTGATGAAGGTTATTCTATGAACGTAACTGATGAAGGTTATTCTATGAACGTAACTGATGAAGGTTATTCTATGAACGTAACTGATGAAGGTTATTCTATGAACGTAACTGATGGAGGTTATTCTATGAACGTAACTGATGAAGGTTATTCTATGAACGTAACTGATGAAGATTATTCCATGAACGTAACTGATGAAGGTTATTCCATGAACGTAACTGATGAAGATTATTCCATGAATATAACTGATGAAGGTTATTCTATGATCGTAACTGATGAAGGTTATTATATGAACGTATCTGATGAAGGTTATTCTATGAACGTAACTGATGAAGGTTATTCTATGAACGTAACTGATGAAGGTTATTCTATGAACGTAGCTGATGAAGGTTATTCTATGAACGTAACTGATGAATGTTATTCTATGAACGTAACTGATGAATGTTATTCTATGAACGTAACGGATGAAGGTTATTCTATGAACGTATCTGATGAAGGTTATTCTATGAACGTAACTGATGAAGGTTATTATATGAACGTAACTGATGAAGGTTATTCTATGAACGTAACTGATGAAGGTTATTCTATGAACGTAACTGATAAAGATTATTCCATGAACGTAACTGATGAAGGTTATTCTATGAGCGCAACTGATGAAGATTATTCTATGAACGTATCTGATGAAGGTTATTTTATGAACGTAACTGATGAAGGTTATTCTATGAACGTAACTGATGAAGGTTATTCTATGAACGTAACTGATGAAGGTTATTCTATGAACGTAAGTGATGAAGGTTATTCTATGAACGTAACTGATGAAGTTTATTCTATGAACGTAACTGAGGAAGGTTATTTTATGAACGTAACTGATCAAGGTTATTATATGAACGTAACTGAGGAAGGTTATTCTATGAACGTATCTGATGAAGGTTATTCTATGAACGAAACTGATGAAGGTTATTCTATGAACGTAACTGAGGAAGGTTATTCTATGAACGTAACTGATGAAGGTTATTCTATGAACGTAACTGATGAAGGTTATTCTATGAACGTAACTGATGAAGGTTATTATATGAGCGTAACTGATGAAGATTATTCTATGAACGTAACTAAGGAAGGTTATTCTATGAACGTAACTGATGAAGGTTATTCTATGAACGTAACTGATGAAGGTTATTCTATGAACGTAACTGATGAAGGTTATTCTATGAACGTAAGTGATGAAGGTTATTCTATGAACGTAACTGATGAAGTTTATTCTATGAACGTAACTGAGGAAGGTTATTTTATGAACGTAACTGATGAAGGTTATTATATGAACGTAACTGAGGAAGATTATTCTATGAACGTATCTGATGAAGGTTATTCTATGAACGTAACTGATGAAGGTTATTCTATGAACGTAACTGATGAAGGTTATTCTATGAACGTAAGTGATGAAGGTTATTCTATGAACGTAACTGAGGAAGGTTATTCTATGAACGTAACTGAGGAAGGTTATTTTATGAACGTAACTGATGAAGGTTATTCTATGAACGTAACTGAGGAGGTTATTCTATGAACGTAACTGATGAAGGTTATTATATGAACGTAACTGATGAAGGATATTATATGAACGTAAGTGATGAAGGTTATTCTATGAACGTAACTGATGGAGGTTATTCTATGAACGTAACTGATGAAGGTTATTCTATGAACGTCACTGATGAGGGTTATTCTATGAACGTCACTGATGAAGGTTATTCTATGAACGTCACTGATTAAGGTTATTCTATGAATGTCACTGATGAAGGTTATTCTATGAATGTATCTGATGAAGGTTATTCTATGAACGTATCTGATGAAGGTTATTCTATGAACGTCACTGATGAAGGTTATTCTATGAACGTCACTGATGAAGGTTATTCTATGAACGTCACTGATGAAGGTTATTCTATGAACGTCACTGATGAAGGTTATTCTATGAACGTCACTGATGAAGGTTATTCTATGAACGTAACTGATAAAGGTTATTCTAGAAATGGATAGTGCCCACTAAATGCGATATCTATGTTTTATTCAGATGTCAGAAATAAACTGTTAATTTTCTATGTGAAATAAGCCTCTTTTGAGATACTACTTCTCTTGATGGAGTGTCTCTCAAGACATGTTAGGAAACGCTGGTTACCCTTACAGAGCACCCAATGTTAGTGGGGTTTCATGTTACTCAATCTGTTATGTGTATTGACTTTTAGATTATTGTTTGCCTTGTTGTCCTTTCTCTTTGGGCCATCGTATTGTCTGTCCTCCTTTGGGCCATCGTATTGTCTGTCCTCCTTTGGGCCATCATATTGTCTGTCCTCCTTCGAATTTCAGTTTCTGAATAGCTCTTCGGTATCTGCACACTTGTTGTTTTATATCTTACAGATAAAAGTGTATCAAAAGAGATAACGGAACACGGTGCCCCAAAACATTTGTTTAATATTTATTTACGTATACTGACATCCAACAAGATTTCCAAATCACCTGATGTTCGTGTCGTTTAGCAGTAATACGACGGGTGTCATTTCTGGATCAGCAACTTCTTACCCTTCCGGAGAACCTGAGTTCATCCCGATTTTGGTTATCCAATTGATGGCTTTTTACTTACTTGTTACTAACGACCATTAATGTTTTTTTTGACTTTCCAATCTTTTGACTTTGACCGTACCTGATGAAGGTTATTCTAGAAACGTGTCGTGTGCACTTAATAGTACTTACATTTTAATTATATGTTAAGAAAGAGGACATATCCTTTGGATACAAAGCTAAAGGATTAATTTAGTTACTTTTATAGTCCAGTAGGTTCAGATGGTTGATAAGTGGTTTAAAATTAATCGTATTTCAAGTTATTTTGTCAGAAATGACTCATTTTTAGAAATCAAAATTATTTAAATTCTAGAAACATCACGACTTCCAAAACAAAGAAACGTAAGTGTTAGACTGTTCAATTATGAAAAGAAAGTTTAAACGGTGATGGCGAACCATTCCACAAATATCAACAAAACAAACAATCACCTCTCATCTTACCACACTGAACACAAAAAGACCACGTTGGAAATCTATGGCCAGGCATGGGACAGGATCACAAATATGGCGGAGTTAAACCGTTTAATGGGATGGCAACCCTCCATCATGATCAAACAGTTTAATGGGATGGCAACCCTCCATCTTGATTAAACTGGATCTCTAACGGCAATACAATTATAAATAAACGAAAAAAACCTGTACAGATTCGTTTCAACTCAAGTATATAAATACCAGGTTATCTATAGAAAAAAATCTTAATTGATATCTTCTGACTTTCTTTCCTATTTATTCATATCTCTTACTGTGTATATAGTAGGTGATTTGATATTCAAATAAACAGAAGGTGTTATCACAACAAACCATAAACAATTACCACTGGCTGTCAATTAAAACTCAAACGCAAAAAAGTTTAAAGTCTAACGTGAGAGCGACCACGAGCGTGTGTAGTGCATTTAATCCAAATACCAGATACAGCTGTCAAATTTATCAAACATGACGCACGTGGTACCAAGGAATTTCATTCATAACTTAGCTGACAAACATAGGATCGGAACCAATAAGCGACCACGAGCATGTATAATGCATTTTAATTTAAGCACCAGATACAGCTGTCCAATCTATCAAATATAAAGCACGTGGTACCAATGATACAATTTCATTCATAACGACAATGACAAACACAATCAATGTTAGACATGTGATATCAAGGGTATCCAATCGACATATAAAAGGGGGTGGCATATCTGTTGATAAAGAAGTTCATAGAATACATATTTATTGAATAATAATATAATTAGAAATATGCAAATACATATATTTTGGCCCTTGGGATTCATCTCAGCTGTGAAAGGGAAAATTTTGTTCCGACCTCCTCCATAAATTTTGTTTTGAATATAAATTTTATGGCGGTGGTACTCCCGTCAAAACAACAATATGAGAGCACAGCGAAGGCTCCCTTGGGATGCAGCACAGCAGGGGCTGCGAGGAACACAGCAGGGTTTCCAGATGAGCACAGCTAGGCTCTTGGGAAAATGCAGCACAGCAGGGGCTGCAAAGGGTGTTGATTTGACGGTGGAAAAGTATTACTACTGAATCCTTGGGGTTAATAATGAAATTGTAAACAAATATCTCTGAAAATTTCATGAGAGTCCATGAGATGAAATCCCAATGCGCTGAAATGTTGAAGGCGTGTGGCGGGGTGGAGGTGGTTGAAAAAAGAAATTAGAATTCCCAGAACAAGAAATGACTGCCTTACTTCATCAACAGAGCCGACCAAACTATGACTATGGGGTCTCCGACTTCAGTGCAGGGGTAAGAACTACTTTCATACATGTCATATTGTGGGAGGAGAGGCTACCAAATGCTCTACGAGATGTTTACTATTCTACTGACTTTAATGAACTAACTGACCAGACATGTAATACATAATAGTGTCTGCAATGCGAGGGGGTCCTTGTTATCTTTGCACACAACATCTGGGTTTTATAGCTTTGACCTCATTAACTCAGAGCTATTTACTTTGCTCAAACATTTGATTTAATGATGCATGTCACAATATACTTCATGAATAAACAACGATTATATAAATATAATCTCCCATTTATTCATATCTCTTACTGTGTATATAGTAGGTGATTTGATATTCAAATAAACAGAAGGTGTTATCACAACAAACCATAAACAATTACCACTGGCTGTCAATTAAAACTCAAACGCAAAAAAGTTTAAAGTCTAACGTGAGAGCGACCACGAGCGTGTGTAGTGCATTTAATCCAAATACCAGATACAGCTGTCAAATTTATCAAACATGACGCACGTGGTACCAAGGAATTTCATTCATAACTTAGCTGACAAACATAGGATCGGAACCAATAAGCGACCACGAGCATGTATAATGCATTTTAATTTAAGCACCAGATACAGCTGTCCAATCTATCAAATATAAAGCACGTGGTACCAATGATACAATTTCATTCATAACGACAATGACAAACACAATCAATGTTAGACATGTGATATCAAGGGTATCCAATCGACATATAAAAGGGGGTGGCATATCTGTTGATAAAGAAGTTCATAGAATACATATTTATTGAATAATAATATAATTAGAAATATGCAAATACATATATTTTGGCCCTTGGGATTCATCTCAGCTGTGAAAGGGAAAATTTTGTTCCGACCTCCTCCATAAATTTTGTTTTGAATATAAATTTTATGGCGGTGGTACTCCCGTCAAAACAACAATATGAGAGCACAGCGAAGGCTCCCTTGGGATGCAGCACAGCAGGGGCTGCGAGGAACACAGCAGGGTTTCCAGATGAGCACAGCTAGGCTCTTGGGAAAATGCAGCACAGCAGGGGCTGCAAAGGGTGTTGATTTGACGGTGGAAAAGTATTACTACTGAATCCTTGGGGTTAATAATGAAATTGTAAACAAATATCTCTGAAAATTTCATGAGAGTCCATGAGATGAAATCCCAATGCGCTGAAATGTTGAAGGCGTGTGGCGGGGTGGAGGTGGTTGAAAAAAGAAATTAGAATTCCCAGAACAAGAAATGACTGCCTTACTTCATCAACAGAGCCGACCAAACTATGACTATGGGGTCTCCGACTTCAGTGCAGGGGTAAGAACTACTTTCATACATGTCATATTGTGGGAGGAGAGGCTACCAAATGCTCTACGAGATGTTTACTATTCTACTGACTTTAATGAACTAACTGACCAGACATGTAATACATAATAATGTCTGCAATGCGAGGGGGTCCTTGTTATCTTTGCACACAACATCTGGGTTTTATAGCTTTGACCTCATTAACTCAGAGCTATTTACTTTGCTGAAACATTTGATTTAATGATGCATGTCACAATATACTTCATGAATAAACAACGATTATATAAATATAATCTCCCATTTATTCATATCTCTTACTGTGTATATAGTAGGTGATTTGATATTCAAATAAACAGAAGGTGTTATCACAACAAACCATAAACAATTACCACTGGCTGTCAATTAAAACTCAAACGCAAAAAAGTTTAAAGTCTAACGTGAGAGCGACCACGAGCGTGTGTAGTGCATTTAATCCAAATACCAGATACAGCTGTCAAATTTATCAAACATGACGCACGTGGTACCAAGGAATTTCATTCATAACTTAGCTGACAAACATAGGATCGGAACCAATAAGCGACCACGTGCATGTATAATGCATTTTAATTTAAGCACCAGATACAGCTGTCCAATCTATCAAATATAAAGCACGTGGTACCAATGATACAATTTCATTCATAACGACAATGACAAACACAATCAATGTTAGACATGTGATATCAAGGGTATCCAATCGACATATAAAAGGGGGTGGCATATCTGTTGATAAAGAAGTTCATAGAATACATATTTATTGAATAATAATATAATTAGAAATATGCAAATACATATATTTTGGCCCTTGGGATTCATCTCAGCTGTGAAAGGGAAAATTTTGTTCCGACCTCCTCCATAAATTTTGTTTTGAATATAAATTTTATGGCGGTGGTACTCCCGTCAAAACAACAATATGAGAGCACAGCGAAGGCTCCCTTGGGATGCAGCACAGCAGGGGCTGCGAGGAACACAGCAGGGTTTCCAGATGAGCACAGCTAGGCTCTTGGGAAAATGCAGCACAGCAGGGGCTGCAAAGGGTGTTGATTTGACGGTGGAAAAGTATTACTACTGAATCCTTGGGGTTAATAATGAAATTGTAAACAAATACCTCTGAAAATTTCATGAGAGTCCATAAACTCAGATGAGAATCAGCTGAGTGCCCCCAAGGAGGAAGTGGGAAATGGATAGCCTTCAACAGATCAGCGATAAGAAATTCGTAAATGAGAATCAGCAAAATATTTTCTTGAAAAAACGTATCTACACACTAATGAGAAAAATACAATACACACTGTGCAATAAGACATGCAAAAATATACAACGTGACTTTCGATGTTTATCTACACTTTGAATTAGTCAAACTCTGTTGAGCCTGTTTAATTGTGTTTTTTGAAGCTTTAATGTAAGTGCAATAACTTTGAGAAGACCATCTCCCAAGTGTTTTGATCATATTGTCCTCGATCAGAGCCTGGCCTGCGCTAGTAGCACAACCTGATCTAAAGGAATGGCCATTATATAAACTTGAGTCGTATCCGATAAGTTGCAACACATGTTTAAGTTTACCAATAAAATAGTTTCTATCTAATGGCTGGCCAAATTCTGTTATAAACAAAGGATCGCAAGATGAGGAATATATTCTACGTTCAATTCTAGATGCAATGTATTTTTGCAAAATCAGAAAAGGGCAAATAGAATGATTGATCTTATGCAATTGTATGCAGATACCCCGTCTGAATGGATCTGTTTTAGATTCTTTTAACTTCAAAACAGCATAATCATCATAAAATAATACATCTGATATACAAAGGTTAATAGTAACGTCAAAATCGCTAGCATTTCTTACAGTGAATTCACCACATCTTAAAAAACAAAAAATGCTACAGTACATGTAGTCTCTATTAAACAATCTACAAAATTATTAAAGACACCTTTCCGTAATCTATAACATATCTTTTCAAGAATATCAAATTTTATAGGTAATCTTATTCTAGGCATCGCTCCTTGCAATCGCTTAACAGATTTTAGTACAATTGCAAGTTTTTTAAGGTTACTTTGATCAGGTTTTTCGAAAGGACTTTGTACGTTGCTTTGTAAATATTTGTAGCGTATGCCACATACATACAACTTTATAGTAGAATATTGCAGGTTTAAGTGTCTAAAACAATATGCAACAAAATAGATAAGAATTTCCTCTGACATTGGAGGTAAGTAACCGGCATGCAAATGTACATTATTCAACAACATGAATCGTTCAAGATGTTTATAACCGACGTTATAATATTCTCTAGTTTTGTTTGCTATAGCGTGTTTCCATAATTTTCCCACAATTTGGTTCAGTTCCACATTACTTCGGAGACGCTCGGACAAAGATGAGGATGTTTCTCCGCTTGTGGGGCAAGTTGACGAAATTTGTCTATCTGTAAACGAGATAATGAATCAGCTAAATTGTTTTAACACCGGGAACAAGCTTTGCAGAAAACGTAAAATTATATTTACATGCACACCAAGTTAATTGTCTCATAAGTTTCATTATCACTAAACACTTAGATCGGCCTTTCTTAACAATTCCCACGGTAGCCTCATTATCACACCAAAACAAAATGTTTTTACATTTCCATTCTTTGCCCCACAAGATAGCCGAAATAACTATCGGATATAACTCTAAAAATGCTATCGACAACGTTTTATCGCTAACTAAAGGTAAATCTTCGGACCATGCTGATGAAAACCATTTGCCGGTATAATAACCTCCAAAACCTTTGGAAGCTGATGCGTCTGTGTATAATTCCATGTCAACACTAGATGTATGTGAACAGTCGTAAAACATATTAACACCGTTCAAGTCACTTAGAAAGGTCAACCAAAATTGCAAGTCAACACGGCATTCTTTATTTAATGTAAGATAATGGTGAAGTTCTTTGACATGTGTAGATAAATCTATTAAGTACGACACAAACGATCTACCAGGAACGATAACACAAGAAGCAAAGTTTAAGTGCCCTAACAACTGTAAAAGTTCCCTTTTAGTGCATGATCTTTTTCCCTTATACATTTCTAATGAATTCACAAATTCTGTTTACTTTGTCCATTGGAAGACGAGCTTCAAATTTAACAGTATCCAATACTATTCCTAAATATTCTAAACACGTTACAGGACCCACAGTTTTATGTGCGGCGATCGGTATATTAAGTTTGTTGAATATCATCGTCATAATAGCCATAGTTCTTTCTGCTATCGCGTTTGGCAGATCAACTGTCAAAAAGTCATCAAGCAAATGTAGAATGTTTTTAATATTATAATTATACTCTGCTATATAACAAACAGCTCTAGATAAGTTGTCAAAATTCAGCCACGCCGATTGGGCGGACACGATAATTGTCAAATGGAGGATGAGTAAAAGGTCCATAAATGAATCCTTTCTGCAGTTCTTTATCAATTAACTCTGATACTACTGTCTCCTGCACTCGTGCACTCGAATTATTCTTACATTCTTTAGTTTGTAATTTTTCTGATTGAACAAGAGTGTCAAAACCATGTCTTAAACCTGTACATAGATAACTAACAAAGTTGTTATCTGGGTGATTACATAACTCGTATTCTAACAAATCAACATTGATTGGCGTAGTAGCATGAGAAGGAAAATCGGATAGTCATTTTTTGGTACTGATGTTTGCTTGCGATGTCGGTTTACCTCCGGTGGCGGGTGCGACCCCTCGTTTAAATGTCACGGACTGTGATGAAACGGGTTTTCCACATTCGTTTTGTGAATGACTTGTCGCTTTGCATTTAGAACAGATATGTGCAAAAGTACAGTTGGGTCTTGGACACCCTTTAGAAGCCTTGAAATTATTACAAATCTCTTTGCCTTCATAATAAAAACGAGGTCTTCCGTAACGATCAGTGAAGGAATTACGAGCCTTGTTTTCTGTATGAGTCGGATCTGTTTGTTGCAAATGTAAAGGACAAAATGGAGTAGTGTGTTCAACCGAATTACATAATTTACATGTGGTCACCTGTACACCTGATGATATCAATGAGATAATGTCGCGATCACGCTTTGACCAATCCACTTTAACCCTTTTCTCTCGCAATAGAACGGCAGCCTTGGAAGAGAATAACTTGTGATAATCATAAAATTTTGAACCAAAAAAATTGTAAATATCTATTATATCATCTTTATATGCATCGAGCTCTGCACGTCTATCGGGGTAAACGGAGGTCATAACCCTCTTGTATTTTCCAAAAGCTGTTAAGAATTCTGATATAGATAAGGAACGATTTAAACGAGGGCCAGGTTTCCCACTAAGTTGAACCTCTAATCTTTCGGTTGATATGCTACGTTTTTGATGGCATTCATAATTATTTATAAGCAAAGATGCTAGGTTGATATCCTTACCCTCTATTATTTGTTTTTGTAAATGTGGTGACACTATGTCAACGTTGGTGTACGAGTCTGATCTAACGCCTTGGTATACTGTATTTTGTGGTGGTTGAGGATTGGGTATGGCGGGGGTATTATTGTACCACTGCTGTAAGTTAAATCCATTTACATCGTACAGTTGTTTCTCTTTCTGTTGTGACTTCAATAGTTACGTTACTGTTTCTTGCAAATTACTGAAGCATTGTGTTACAGACGTCAGTGCACCTAATATGGTATTCATGTCATTACTTCCGCTCAAGCTTGCAGTAGAACTGCTGTGGTGCAGGGCGTTGGCATCAGATACAATATCACCTGATGGTAAACCAGAATTAATGCGCTGCATACACGTTGTTGGTAGATAACATGTCTGAACGGGTGGTGATTCAGCGAAAATAGTACCAGTATCTACATTATCATTCTCAACGATTTGAGGCACATCGGTTGAAGCAGTGTTCATATTCTCAATTAATAACTTTCTTAAAACTATTTTTGGGAGATTTGCTGGCACTTTGATCCCTATTTCAGTCAAAGACGCTTCTAATTGTTCACAGCTCATATGGGTGGGTTCACTGGAATCTTTTGTTGCTGATGTATTGATATAGGGATTCGATCTCTTCATTTGACGTTTTGATTTACGTGACGCCATACTGATTTAAAAAGTTATATAACTTCTTACCGTCTAATTCGAAATGTTAAATCCAAAATGATACTAAAAATGTATGTACTCGTCGGTCCGGCACCGAATGTTAATTTGCAATATGAACCTTATTATTGCATTCCTCAATATTGAATAGTTATAAACTTCAAAACTTGAAAAAAAAAATTATAATTCCCAGAACAAGTAATGACTGCCTTAGTTCATCAACAGAGTCGACCAAACTATGACTATGGGGTCTCCGACTTCAGTGCAGGGGTAAGAACTACTTTCATACATGTCATATTGTGGGAGGAGAGGCTACCAAATGCTCTACGAGATGTTTACTATTCTACTGACTTTAATGAACTAACTGACCAGACATGTAATACATAATAGTGTCTGCAATGCGAGGGGGTCCTTGTTATCTTTGCACACAACATCTGGGTTTTATAGCTTTGACCTCATTAACTCAGAGCTATTTACTTTGCTGAAACATTTGATTTAATGATGAATGTCACAATATACTTCATGAATAAACAACGATTATATAAATATAATCTCCCACTAAATGTAGACTGATTAATTGCTTTGCTGTAGAACGATCGTTAATTGTTTCAGTTTATACCGGCTATCAACACAACGTTAAACTTTCTACTGGATCTGACTATTAAGATGAGTTTGAAGATACCAAAGGGGTAATCAGAATCCGTATATCGAAGAAGGATAGACAACACAATGGCCAAGCGAAAAAGTACAAAAGGACAAACAACGATTTACAAAACATAAACATAAAACTAAAGATCGTTAATGATTTCAGTTTATACCGGCTATCAACATAACGTTAAACTATCTAATTACCTTGCTCTCTACTGGATCTGACTATTAATCTTTGAAAACAGTCTATATCCTCATGGAAACTTGACATGTGAATATTTTAGGAAATAACAATTATCTGTGTTCTTAAAAGGGGACAGATATAAACCACTAATTTGCAGGTCGGCCAAAAGAGATAGATATGTTTGTAATTTGGATTACTGAGCGTCTAGAATAATATATCTTAAATTACGTAATTGTAAAAATGTTTCAGAACAAGGATTTAATAGTGTGAGATTTATGTAATGACTGACATTTCTATTATCAAGTAAATATTAATAGTAATACCAAAAGATTTAACTTTATACCTTTAACTATGCTATGGTTTTCAATGCGACAATACTCTAGAAAGAGGGATGCATTTATTGAAAGAAGAAGAAGAAGAAGAAGGTACATTTTTATGAAAGTCTTATTCAAGTGATACGTGTGTGGACAGGTCCATTATTTATATTGTTTTGGTCAGACATGCATGGGATTCAGCATAGTTGTTACAAGTCTTATCTCACTTTGATTTATGCGATGTTGATTGTTATGGGATTCAGCATAGTTGTTACAAGTCTTATCTCACTTTGATTTATGCGATGTTGATTGTTATGGGATTCAGCATAGTTGTTATAAGTCTTATCTCACTTTGATTTATGCGATGTTGATTGTTTTATAATCAAATATATCCGAAGTAATGAATGATCTATAGGGGTTTGATAATTGTAGACATCCCAATTTATTTTAATTTTGTCAACTATTGATGAACTCACAACCATGACTCATCAGATAGTTGTACTGTCTTATTATATTTATATGGTTTGGTTAAACGTGGTATAGAAAGCTTAATCCGTATAATTAGATGTCTATTCGTCATACAAATATAAACATATAATTATTTATTACCACAAATATGTCAACACAAACATAAGTTCTAGATCTCGGTATTTTGTTACATCATTAAAACAGTTGATTTCTCTACCTTATACATACCAACGTTATTATAGAGCTTGTCCCCCAGTACAGTGTTTGTCTAGAGGCAAAAGTTGTTGAAAGAAGCCTACGTTGCACCTAGGTTGAAATCATAATTAGATTGTTATTCGTCATACAAATATAAACATACAATGTCAATACATTTTACCACAAATATATCAACAGAAACATAAGTTCTAGATCTCGGTATGTTTCCTACATCATTTAAAACTGTTGATTTATATACTTTATGAACCTATATACCAATATTCTACGTAGGCATTTAAAATCTAGAATCAAAGAATCAATTATTGCTTCTCAAAGAAGAATGGAGGTCAAAGGTATCAGTATCTTGTTTATTGGTAGAGACAAATCTTACTTTGTTAAAAGCCATTCAATATCTAATAATAAACATTAACAGGGAGAGATCATTCAAATGTTTTTTCTATCGACAACATATTTCTCCTGTTTGGTGGACGGCGAGTGATGCGACAAGCTATTGGTATTCAAATGGGTATGAATTCTGCTCCGCTACTTGCTGATTTGTTTCTTCCCGCCTATGAGGTAGACTTCAGTAAAAGGGGTTCTCAAGAGATAGAAAGTTAGCCCAGACCTTTATTTTCCGCTTCCGCTATATAGATAGAGTTCTGTCAACGAACAATTCTCGATTCAGTGATTATCTGCATCTATTCTAACCAAATGAGCTTGAAGTAAGGGATAGAACTGACACCCACAGTCTGATTATTACCCTGACCTTCACATTAAAATCGGCAAAGGAGGGTGATTCAAAACAAACTCTGCGACGAACGTGATGACATCACTTTTCCAATTGTCAACTTCCCTTTCATCAGTAGCAATATTTCATCACCAGCAGCGTATGGAGTTTACACATAGCAACTCATACGTTATCCTAGAGCTTGTGCCCAGTACAGTTTCTAGACGCAAAAGCTGCTGAAACAATCATATGTTGCACCTAGGTTGAAGTCATTGCTACATATATTTTAATATCGTCAGCACTAAATAATTCTAGGTTTGGTGATTTGTTGATCGCAATTGAGCTTGAAATAAAGGATACCACAGACACAGATAAGTCTGCTTCATACCTTGACTTACACCTCGAAATCGACACTGAAGGTCGGTTAAGAACGAAACTTTACGACAACAGAGATGATTTCAATTTTCCGATTGTGAACTTTCCATCTATATGTAGCAACATTCCAGCAGCACCTGCATATGGAGTATATATCTCTCAGATGATACGATATTCCAGAGCTTGTGGTTCCTACCAGGATTTATTTGATAGGTTGCTGCTAACAAAGAAGCTACTGAACCAAGGGTTCTTTTTTGGTAAAGTTGAAGCCATCCCTTCGAAAATTGTACGGTCGCCACAATGACTTGGTTGTGTCTCTGGATTGTCCGTTCTTGATTGACCCTTCTGTTTTCTCTAACGTTTATAAATGATATAATAACATTGTCGTCAGCGTCCTTTTAATTAACTACTACTTAAGAAAGAAACCTAAAAAGAGGTGCAATACGGACCGAACAACAATCTCGGTCCATATGTTAATCCATTTACTACCTGTTTATCTGCACGATGTTTTGTTTATAAACTTCTTGTTGCCATGAATATAATCGAAATACTTCTAACTTGATATAAATGAATAAATGAAAGAATGAATGAATGAGTGAATCAATCAATCAATCAATCAATCAATCAATCAATCAATCAATCAATCAATCAATCAATCAATCAATCAATCAATCAATCAATCAATCAATCAATCAATCAATCAATCAATCAATCAATCAATCAATCAATCAATCAATCAATCAATCAATCAATCAATCAATCAATCAATCAATCAATCAATCAATCAATCAATCAATCAATCAATCAATCAATCAATCAATCAATCAATCAATCAATCAATCAATCAATCAATCATATAATATAATATAGACTCGGTTGTCTCATATGCAACTACTTTATATCTTTGCATTGCATTTTGGCTATCATGATCCTGCAGTTTGATTTCGCGTCGTGTACATATACAATATACGTACATTGTCGGTAAATATAAAATTTATTTGTACGAGCTTTAGAAACAGGCAGAATAGCGAGCCTTCGGCGAGCTTTTCAGGCCTGTTTCGCAGCGAGTACAAATGAATTTTATATTTAACGACAATGTACGTATATTGTGTTTATCTTGCAATGTCAAAAAAGTCGGAAAACTTGTCAGATTTAAACAAAAAGGACAGAAACAAGCGTCATTCCTCGCCTTTCATAAATGTTGTCAAGGGTGTTTTCTTCGTGGCCCGCGTTACATTAGTACCAGTTTCATACTTGTCTGCGCCCTCCGCTGTACATAGCTACAGGGTACCAGGAAAGTTTATTCGTAGGCTGAAAAGTTTATTCGTCTAGTACGAATAAAGCAAAAATTTATTCGTATAGCATATTTGTACAGCAAATGTACTGATTGCAGGATAAACTAAATTAGATGTCTACTTTTTCATGGTTCCGATTATACATGTACAGTTGTGTGAGAAATGTATTGTGTGTGCATTCAGATCGGAACTGAACCAATTAATTTAATGATATGTTTTGTATTCTCCCTATAGTAGTGGTCATGATGTTATACAACTACCTGTACAATCAGTACCTATCACCACTAACGTTGTGGGTTTTAACCACGTTCATGGCAAGGTGTACTCAATACAACATTATGTGTTAAAGTTTGTTAGTGACTTGCGACAGGTCGGTGGTTTTCTCCGGGTACTTCGGTTTCCTCCTCCAATAAGACTGACCGCCACGATATAACTGAAATATTGTTGAAAGTGGCATTCAACACCATCAAGCAACCTATACGAAATTTTGTTTTGGTAAACCCATAAACCATGAACCAACCATAAACCCTATGCGAGATGTTGTTTGGTAACCCCATCTTTAACAAATACAGACACCGTAATGTATAATAATGCTTTAATTTATTTCTAATATATTAATAATCTGTCTTCTTGGTTTGGTTTATGTAGTCTCTGGTTGGGTCTGCAAAGAAAA
Source organism: Bathymodiolus brooksi (assembly GCA_963680875.1). Classification (NCBI taxonomy): domain Eukaryota; kingdom Metazoa; phylum Mollusca; class Bivalvia; order Mytilida; family Modiolidae; genus Bathymodiolus; species Bathymodiolus brooksi. The sequence goes on along the minus strand of OY804580.1, from coordinate 47,601,331 downwards.
AAAAATGTACAGTTAATAAATGTTTTCAGTGCGTTTCGGGATTTATTCGTGATTCAAGGAAATTGATGCGGTTTTTTTATTTAATTATTTGCTAAATTGTAAACAAAGAATACATGAATATTACAGTTAGCCCATGTCAACTCTAAGAAAATCAAGTGATTTAAACGATAAAATTAATTTGAATAAATTTATTATATTTTAATAGGCGGATGCTTGGATTAGCCAGGTTAAATGTGCAAAAAATACATGTTAGAGAAAGCCGAAATACAATCAAGAATGGAAATCTATAGTCACAGCTGAACACATACACAACATAAATAATAAACAGAAAAACAGAAAAACAAATCATAATATATTCAGACTATGATTTAGCTTCCGTTTATACTTTGTTTTGTCTGTGTCTGTGTAAATAAATTTCCCCTGTGATACGATGAGAAAGAATATTCTAATTTACAGACACACATCCTTATTTCAATTACAAATAATAACAATAGGAGAAATTCTAGTTGACAATACTTACTTAATTTAGCACGTGTCCTGACCCACTAGCAGGTGCTCTTTTGTCTTGTCATACTCTTCATTAGTCACCCTACCGTCTCCTACAAAGGTTAGTTATAATTAGATATTGGATTGTGTTAAGTGATATAATAAATTTATTGTTTACTAACATTCATCTGCATTTTTTTCTTTTTCTTTTTTATCTTTTAGTTGGTTGGGAATCAATATATCTTGTTTGTTTCATTCTTGCAATAATTTATTCTGCGAATGCTGTATCATTTGTCATTTCAACACCTAATTTTTCTTAAAAAATACCACCACCCCCTCCCCCAAAACAATTAAAACGAGAACAAAAACAAACTAAAACAGCGTTTTGTTCAAACATTATTGTTGACCTTTCTATCACTGATATAATTTGCTAAAATTATTTAAGCGAAATGGTTCTACGAGATTTATATATCTATTTATACAAATGTAACTAGTGTATATATTGCTTGTGGATTAAGAGTCAGTAATGTTTATTTCTGGTAGATAACGTCATACAATAACGTACAATCACAAAAATAACTTTAACTAAAATACATTTCGAAACTGGAAACTCACCTATCACTTATTAATCTTTTTACGATTAGATTTCATACATACATGTGTATTACATAAACAGATTCACGGTAAACATAATACCTGTTATTGTAAATATCAAATATAATTACATAAGGCTCTATTTTACTGTTTTTCTATTGGCCAGAAGCAATACACGTGACATTCCATTTTCTAACATATTGATCAGCAAAAAACAATTTCTGTGCAATAAAAAAGCATATTGCACTCTCGTACAAAATCAATGAATGAAATTGCATGGTACGAGAGTGCAATATGGTTTTTTATTGCACAGAAATTGCTTTTTGCTAATCAATATGTTAGAAAATTTCATAAAATTTCAAAATTATAAAATTAAGAAAAAAACTTTTTTAAAGTTCAAAATTTTCAAAAAATTTAAGATTTCAAAATTTTCAAAAAAATTTAAAAAAATTAAAATTTAAAAAATTTTAAAAAGTCAAAATTTTCATATAATTTCAAAACTTGAAAATTTCATAAGATTTCAAAATTTTCAAATAATTTTAAAATGATTAAATTTTCAAAAATTTCAAAATTATAATAGAATAGAGCCTTATGTAATAAAACAATTACTACACCTGAACTTGATCAATAATGAGGTTTTATGGAGCAGAGTACAACTATATTGAACTCGGCTTCGCCTCGTTCAATATTGTTGTACTCTGCTCCATAAAACCTCATATTGATCTCGTGCAAGTGCAGTAATTGTATAATATATTTTATTTTACCGTCTATATCTAATATGTTGAACACCATCATATTGTCCCTTTCACGGCCTCTTTCATTAATAAAATGTGCAAGATCCCAAGGAAAGAAATGTCCAGCATTGGTATAGTCATATTTTGAAAACTTGCACGGCAACTCCACCAATTTTCCAGGCCAAATAAATTGAAAAACACAGAACATATTTCGTATATCTATAAGCATACTGTATCGACAGGTCTGTGGTTTTCACCGGGTACTCTGGTTTCCTCCACCAATAAAAACTGACCGCCACGATATAGCTGAAATATTGTTGAAAGTGGCGCTAAACACCATAGCCATACTGTAGTATCGCGTCATTACATACGTCTATCCGTCTGTATCGTATGTTTGTGTACTTTATATTTGATATAACACATCCCTTTAAATGTGCTAAAACCAACAAAAATATGTCAAATCTCGTACATGTTGGTTCTTCAGCTTCTCCTTGTGCTGCTAGTGCTTTCCTTTCCTTGTACTTTTTGTAAAGATCTATGCCACTCTTGGCAATAACCAGATCAGGACTAGTCAGAACAACAGTCTTGGACAACGTCTTAACGCTACTTTTGATCACTCTACCAATCTTTCTAAATAGACGTCGTACTCGAAATCGTGGTGTAATTCTCCTAATAAAACGTCTGGTTCTGATGCGGATCCTAAACCGACCCCAAGCTTCGGATTCATCAAGGACAAAAACCAGAAATAGGGATAACAGCAAGATCCATGCGACTTTCATCAGAGTAAAAAATATCATAAACGCTATTGTAAGATATATTGACGTCAAACGTGGAGAATACTAAAAGAATTAACAAATTCTCATATATGTGATTTAATTTAGCTCAATTTGAATGCAGATGAAAAGTGTTGCCTTCTGTAAAAAAAAAACAAAAAAACAAAACCACCCCCAAAAAACACAAAAAAAACACAAATAAAAACCCCACAAAAAAAAACCCATAAAAAAACCCAATGGGAAAATCATAGAGAGACAGACGCGACATCCCTAAGACATATATACATGACTGCTCACTTCCATGTCTTAGTAAACACATTCAGTATTCAGTATGATCCGGCGGTGTTACACTACTATATAACAAATCACTGTCTATAAAGAACAGCCTTATTTCCCCCATTAATGAATAACGCATTTAAGTGAAACCTGTATATAAAGGGATACTGCTCATAAAGGATACGTTTTCAGGTTCCCTTGAGTGTACATTATGCACAGATTTGATTGTAGGTGCATGGGCCCAACCCCCTCTTAGTGACATTATGCAGTCATACATATTCTACTTATTACCATAAAATAGATACTAATATGCACTTGATATTTTTTCATTATGGTCAAAGTAGAAATACATTGTGTAACCAATACTTACCCTGTCGATTCAAAGCCCGTCAACGCTTTGTTCAAAAATACTAAATGATATATACATCTACTTTTAAATATTCTATGATATCAATTATATATCGCATTACATTTGATCGGTAAACAATACTCAAAACATATATTATCTGTTTCTATTTCATAGAATTATACATTTTTATTGGTTCAAAGAACATTCTCACTTCATTTCGTCCACTAATGTAAAATTATCAATAATTTACTTTTTTTTTGTACATGTATCTTCCGAAAATGTTAAGCTTTGTTTTTCCAAGACAAATTAATCCCTAGAAATTCCACAAACACGTATTATTAGTTTTCCAATCCTTCTTTATATTTTTACTTTACTAGAAAAAAAACCGTACATATCAAATTTAGTGCATACGACGCGTTCCTGAAATTACTTTCACCGGGAACGCTCAAAGCCAAAATATTTGAAATCAAAGTTATAAAAACGTACATATCAAATTTAATGCATACGACGCGTTCCTGAAATTACTTTCACCGGGAACGCTCAAAGCCAAAATATTTGAAATCAAAGTTATAAAAACGTACATATCAAATTAAGTACACACGACGTGTTTTTGAAATAATGTTCATCAGGTACGTTGAAGGACAACATATCTGAAAGTCAAATAATTTAATAGTTTTTGGGATTAAGAAAACCAAACGACCTATACAGGATAGCCAATATATGAGTTTTCTCTTCACTAGAACATATTAAGTTTAATAATAATATACTATTAACACGACAATGGCTGTGTATAACTGTAAAGAACAGGAAAAATGGTGGTATTTGTTACATTGCACCCCTAGGAAATAATCATCAAATACAGGAAGATGCAAAAGAGTAGGCTTTGAACTGAAGGTAATTATATGATTCCTATCATAAAAGTGATGGTCAACAAGTGCACCAATATCAACAAAGCCAAAAATAACCTCTGACCTCAAAACATTTAGCATAAAAAGATCACGACATAATGTCGTTAGAAACACATTCGCTTGATAGAGACAGGCACAAAAATATGGCTGGGTCAAACCGGTTTTTTGTGGGGTTCGTGTAGCTCGATCTTGAATTTTTTGTGTAATGAGTTGAAAACCATTGTTTGTCCTTTTGTCCGTTTTATTTCGGCCATTGTATCACGAAAAGAAAGCTTAAACATTAATGGTCAACAATTCCACCAATATCAACAAAACGAACAACCACTTCTCACAAAAAAATAACATTACATATGACGTGGGAGATTTAATTCCTGACTTGGATCAGGCACAACAATTAGGTGGGGTTAAATCCGTTGTTAATGGGATCCAACGCCCTCTTTATAATTGGATCTCCAAACCAATACATATATAAACAAACGATTAAAATCTGCACAGATTATCTTCCACTTAAAAGGACCACATACCATAAAGAGAATGAAAGCATAACATTATGACATAGTTCTGTATTGGAAAATTCTCTTATCAAATATTTTGTTAAGAAATGGTTATATATTTTACATATAATTTATTAGTCAGACCCCTTGTGTATGACAAAATGTATGCATGTGACATTTTTTGTGTCACGACGAATAAGAATAATATGCATAATGCTCCAGAGTTATGAGTGAGGGCTGGCATTTTACTTTCTTGCGGAAAACACTTGCATGTGCGCATCATTTCAGTAATGGGAGAGTTTTGGGTTCAAAGCAAAAAAAAGTTAACCTCATAACTTTTGATAGAAGTACCTATGCCAAGCACGGAAAGTGAGAGGTCATTTATTTATGTGTTAGCGGTATCGAGGTTGCCTCTTTTTACGATTTTTCTGTGATTACCCCCCCCCCCCCCCCCACACCGCCCCCCCCCCCCCCCCGATTTTTCTTACTCATCCGTATTCATATTGACCAGATTTGCTTCCATCATAGAAGATACAGTCCATTGCTTCGGTGTTTATCAGTTGGACTATAATAGGATAACATATCTGTTACAAATTCTGACCTTTATTGATTCAACCTGTATACCCATTACACGTGTGTTCCCATTTTTTAAATATGTATTTAGTACGTAGCCTACAGAGCTCGCGAACTGATATGAGAAAAAAAAAATCGTTTACACGAAATACTATTTCGCTTTAATTAATAATTATTTCGTTTAAACGAAATTCGTCTTAAGGAATTATTAATTTGTTTTTACGAATCATTATTTCGTGTTTTCGAAATATTATTTCGTTATTTCCAATTATTATTTGTTTTTTTTCTTTCGACTACATATGTTGAAAAATCGAATTGATATTTCGTTTAAGCGAATTAATATTCGTCATTATAATAATTTCCTTATGCGAAATAATATTTCGAAAACACGAAATAACAATTCGAAAAACGAAATACCAATTCGCTAAAACGAAATAATAATTCGATAAAATGAAATAATAATTCATTAAAGCGAAATAATATTTCGTGTAAACGAAATAAAAAAAAAATCTCATGTCAATAGATTGGTCAGTTTCAATATTCAGTTCTTTTTAGCTTTGAGGTGTTTTTTCTTGAAATTCAGATAATTGTTTTATATATGTAGTTTCCTCAAGGACGTATATATAATCTTATATACGTCCTTGGTTTTCTTGATAGACTGTAAAAATAGATTATTAATTAACTCATCACGTACATATTAACGTACACCCGTAACAAGATATGACATAAAATAATTAATTAATAATAAAAATGGATTCAGAAACAAGGATCAGTTTCCTTAGATTGATATGATTTTCATGTTGTCCTACATTTATTCTCCATCATAATTATCATATTACTCTCTATCTTTAATATAAATATCTTCCAAAAATAAATACTGATTGATCTTTATTGATAAAATGTTAATTATGTAATCATGTATGTAAAAAATTATCAATTTGCTCTATTAAGATAAATTAGTTTAATACACAAAAACAAATTTGGTCAAACACATGTACACTGCGATGTGCTTTTGATATATAAATATTATGGATATTACAATGTATTCTATGAATGTTAATTACATCTCAGCTAGACCAGAATTAATATCTACAAAAATTTAATGTGTATTATTTTGCGATCGAAACTCTTAAGATATCAAGGCAATTATTCTGCCGTTTTTAGTTTTGGTTTTTTGTTTGTTTTTGTTTGTTTGTGTTTGTTTGTGTATTGTTAAATCATTGTCAACATTTATTCAGTAGCTTAATTTGCTCAAATTCTGATTTTAAGAGGAAAAAATATTATGCGTTCGATGTAAAATGAGATTTATACAATTAAAAAATAAAACAGAAAATTCTGAATTTTGCTTTGAAATTATATAGCGATTGCCATGCATGTAAAATGAGTTAGAAGAATTAAAAACTTCGTTTTTCACTTTTCTGGCTGTAATAATATAATATACGTTATTAACTATGAAATTGACTACTATGGTCAATAGAAATATATCCTGCCTTTGGGATTTGATAGTTTTAGTATATGAAATGTGACGTTAATCTATCTTTCTAATTGATAATAGAAGGCAACGATACCCAAACAGAGAAATACTCCAAGGATTCGCTTCTTCAAAAACAGACATATACAATCTTTAGTTCTATTATATACGATATCCCCGTCTAGATTTAAAGTCAGTCAAATGATTTCACATTTATTTAAATTATGTTGACCGAATACAAATGTGAATATACGTCTGGTAAGACAAGAATAAAGGACAACGTCTTATGATTCCACTTAGAATAAGGACAACATCTTATAAGTTCACTCAAATGTCACAATAACACAAATGTCAAACTGATTTTGGAAATAAATGACTGTCACATTTGAGTTTAGCCAGGACAAAACCAGCAACACACGAAAACCTCAAATTACCCACAGATTTCCTTATTCAACCGATCAAATACATGACTAAGACTTCCAGCAAGGTTGTCTAAAAACGATGACAGTTCTGTTACATGTTACTCAATTTTTCCTTTCTAGATCATCAAATACGGGTTCTAATAATCTTACATCAAATAATTTGTTTATGTTTTAGTTTAAAAAACGTTGTCAAGAGAAAGCTAAAATAGTGATGGGCAACAATTCCATCAAAAGCAACAAAACAAACACCTCTCACCTCAAATGATTGAGCATAAAATGACCACGATTTATGACGTTGGAAATCCATGTTATGACTTGGGACAGGCACAACAATGTGACGGGATTGAACTAGTTACTGGGATTCCAACCCAATGTTGCCATTACAGAAATAAAACATTTACAACCATCGCAGTATATAACAGACAAATTGTTCTGATGTTAGTGGATGAGTTATGGTGTTAACGTCATTTTCAATAATATTTCAGTTATATTGTGGCGGTCAGTTTTATTGGTGGGAGAAACCTGGATAAAACAACCGACCCGTAACAAGTCACTGACAACTTGATCACATGATGTTGTTTTAATTACACCTCACCTGAGCGTCATCCGAACTCACAAAATTAGTGATAATATGCTTTGAGTTCATTGACCTTGATGTGAAATCAACGACTCAAGATATAAACCATAATAATAATAATAATATATTTAATGTATACATATGTACTAATGAATTTGTCAGGACGATAATAAAATGAAAAACAAAAAGGAACAGCTCCATATCCCTTCTTGAAAATTGCATCTCCACGACAACATAGATATAAACATAAGCTATATACTGTTATAAATCTATATTTCTATAAACCATCAAACGTAAATTCGCTTACTAGCTAGTGGTATGAGTTTTGTCATCATCGAATAAAAGATATTTAATAATATAAAAATAAATAAATAAATAAATGAATGAAACAGAAAAACAAAACAAACAAAAAATTATAACTGTATTCTCGCGCAATCAAATTAAAAAAATACATCTGAAATAATTTGTTTCTCAAGAAAAGAATGATCAAGTAGAAAAGACTTTATTTATAAATATTGTAGAAATATAAAATGAAAAAAATATTTAGATGTGGAGTAAATTTGTATGCGAACTATAAAAACTTCTACGAACGAATTTGGTATTCAAAACTAATTTTACTGGTATTCAGAATTCAGAGGGGGGAGAGAGTTACACCATGACCGAAAACATTTTTCTAAATGAGGCAAAAACACTTAATCTCCGAGCGGAGGGAGCGAAAAAAAATTGGGCGAGGGGTCTGGGTGCCGCCTAAGAACACCTCTCCAAGACTTTCATCGACCAGCTGTTCTTTTGTAGATAGAACATCAAACGTGTCTACAAAACATCGAAAGGACACTGCATTGAATTTGAAAAAAAAAAATCAAACAAATACCACATTTTTTTTTTATATGTAAATTATACACTAAAGATATTTCCCCTAAGCTGTACAGAAATGATTTTTGTATAACGAATACATTTATGTATATTTTGAAATCTTCCATATAGCGAATATGTATATTTTAAAATCTTCCATAATCTATTTATTTAGTTATATGAAATAATTCAGAAGAACTTCAGGGTAGGATCCAGGGTTGGGGCAAGGGGGTCCGTCCCCCTTCAGGAACTTTTTTTTGTCAACTTGCAAAATATACGGAAAATAAAAAAAAATACTTAGTATTCGAGTCCGGGCCCACCTTTTGGAAAATTCTGGATCCGCCACTGAACTTAGCAGCTTTAACGACAGCTTATATAGCGTAAACGCCATCGAAATTTTGAACTTAAAAATAAATTGGACTTAATTCCCGTAGAAAATATGAACCACGATGAATTTCAGTCAAAGACATTTCTATGGATCAAACAATATAAGACACCGGAATAGAGATTTAGATTTTATATTTTTAAAATAAAATCTTTATATAAGAAAAGTCGTCTATTTCGGTATGAGGCATTCGCCTCAATGTAGTTACGGCCATGTACACCCTATCATATATATGGCAATATATTAATGGTCCATACAGTAATACACCACCTGCTCCTCCTTTCAATGATGTGTCGCTGCATAGGCAGTGTTTATGAGACTCAAACATACATGTAGCACATAACAGCCCCCCACCCCCCTAAAAAAACCGAACAAAAACAACATTCTATCTTATGGCTAAAACATATATGTATGTTTACTGTCACTCGACCGATACTATTTTTAGGCCCCTACCCAAATGTTTTTGGTTGTTAGTGTTTTAACAATCACTGTTAAGGTCAACATATATCAGTAAGCGTAAAAATAAATGTTAAAACAATCCTATATACCGACCCTATTTATTTCCCAAGCAAGCCAAGTGTCAGAAATCACCGTGACATAGTTTGTATTGGGACTAGTCGTGATTTTTGACAAGTAAAAGACAGCTTGTAATTAAATAAATAAATATTCTTGAAAGCCAAAACAATCGAAAACCTGATTTATCCATCGATCAAATACCTTGTACAGTGTTACGAGAAATTGACACAATCGCAAAAACTTAATAAAAAAATGGGGATGTTATATAATGCAGGGCATCATATCTCCGATTGATTGAATTTAAAATTTTCAAAATTAACACTGTTTAAATCTTTAACTTGGAGTATATAACTTTTGAATACATATTTGGTGAATAAATGTTCCGTTTCAATGATTTACAGCGTATATACGTATTAGACCGGAAGTCTCTAAAGGCGAGATAACTCTACAAACGAAAGACAACTCGTCATTCCGCAAAGAGGGAATATCAAATTATATTCTTTCCTTCATTCACAAGATTTCATTTAGAGATAATATGAAACCGGCACGGCCTTGAATGCTCGCGCATCTGAAAATTATCTGGCAATTTCATCAAAAAGTGTCGAGATTTTTTGGGCCGAGATATATTAGGGACGACTTTTTTTAGGGCCGAATCTAGTCTCATTCAATCGAGCTGTCGTTCCTTTATTCGAGTTATCGTTCCTTACGAAATCTCAAAAGTTAACTTCCGAGTAGAAACAAAAATTCTTGTCAGTATGTCAGAAGAGATTTAATAAATTAAAAAATATCAATATAAGTAAAACAAGTTAGCAAAATGACTTTTATTGCACACGGGTTTCGGGTTTCAGTGGTATCGGACGTACGAGAGAGGGTACGAGACTTCAGGATCACCTTTGCGCTTTATGTTAAGAAGATCTTCATTAGTTGAGTGTGTTAGTGTGTTACCCGGAAACCGGTGTTTACAAAACGTAGAATTTTTTTTTCTTCGACAATATGTTCAGCCATGTTTGTTAAAAAATCCTAAGTACACATTTTATACCATAAAGAGCTCGCTTAAGCTCGCATATAAAATAATACTTCTGAAATAATATGAAACCGGCACGGCCTTAAATGCTCGCGCATCTGAAAATTATCTGGCAATTTCATCAAAAGTGTCGAGATTTTTTGGGCCGAGATATATTGGGGACGACTTTTTTTAGGGCCGAATCTAGTCTCATTCAATCGAGCTGTCGTTCCTTTATTCGAGTTATCGTTCCTTACGAGAGAGGGTACGAGACTTCAGGATCACCTTAGCGCTTTATGTTAAGAAGATCTCCATTAGTTGAGTGTGTAAGTGTGTTACCCGGAAACCGGTGTTTACAAAACGTAAGGAACGATAACTCGAATAACAAATACAAAACGTAGAATTTTTTTTTCTTCGACAATATGTTCAGCCATGTTTGTTAAAAAATCCTAAGTATACATTTTATACCATAAAGAGCTCGCTTAAGCTCGCATATTAGTAATCAAATTAAAAGTATAGTGATATTTGCAGAATAGATAAAATAATAATATATAAGCATACTTGTCACATTGAATAAAATTATCTCCAATATCAAAATCGAAAAATAATTGTGGGATAATATGACAGAAGTGTATGGGACAGTTAGGAATAATAATTGTGGGATAATATGACAGAAGTGTATGGGACAGTTAGGAATAATAATTGTGGGACAATGTGAAAGAAGTGTATGGGACAGGTAGGCATAATAATTGTGAGATAATATGACAGAAGTGTATGGGACAGGTAGGAATAATAATTGTGAGATAATATGACAGAGGTGTATGGGACAGTTGAGAATAATAATTGTGAGATAATATGACAGAAGTGTATGGTACAGTTGGGAATACTAATTGTGAGATAATATGACAGAAGTGTATGGGACAGTTGAGAATAATAATTGTGAGATAATATGACAGAAGTGTATGGGACAGTTGGGAATAATAATTGTGAGATAATATGACAGAAGTGTATTGGACAGTTGGAAATAATAATTGTGAGATAATATGACAGAAGTGTATGGGACAGTTGGGAATAATAATTGTGGGATAATATGACAGAAGTGTATGGGACAGTTGGGAATAATAATTGTGAGATAATATGACAGAAGTGTATGGGACAGTTGGGAATAATAATTGTGAGATAATATGAAAGAAGTGTATGGGACAGTTGGGAATAATAATTGTGAGATAATATGACAGAAGTGTATGGGACAGTTGGGAATAATAATTATGGGATAATATGACAGAAGTGTATGAGACAGTTGGGAATAATAATTGTGAGATAATATGACAGAAATGTATGGGACAGTTGGGAATAATAAGTGTGGGACAATGTGAAAGAGGTGTATGGGACAGTTGGGAATAAAAATTGTGGGACAATGTGAAAGAGGTGTATGGGACAATTGGGAATAATAATTGTGGGACAATGTGAAAGAAGTGTATAGGACAGTTGGGAATAAAAATTGTAGGACAATGTGAAAGAGGTGTATGGGACAGTTGGGAATAATAATTGTGGGACAATGTGAAAGAAGTGTATAGGACAGTTGGGAATAATAATTGTGGGATAATATGACAGAAGTGTATGGGAAAGTTAGGAATAATAATTGTGGGAAATTAAGGAAATGTAACGTTAGTTATTTGTATTGTATAATTAATGTGTAAACGGTATCTTCAACCTATGCCAACATTTTGAGATATCATATTCAAGGAATGCCAACAATTTATAGCTCAATATTCAAGCATAATCTCTATTCTCCTCTTTCAAACTTCCTATACTTTTCCAACACAAACGTTTCTTTCTCGGAATTATGACGACTTCTGACTGCGTCAGTGCTTTTACTGTATAACTTGATATATGTGCTGGCCTGGATTTTAATAATGTTATCTAAAAAGACAAACATAGATAGGTGCGATGCATAAAACTGTTCATTATAATGGACATGAAACGCCTCTGGTTCATTATCTATTATGCTAGCAGTATAATAGGTTCTTACATACGTTCTTGGGAAAGACCGGGTGATCTTCCACGAGTGATAGAAATTTTATGTCTTTTCGCGAGTGGAACGCAGCGAAACGAGCGAAAAGACACAACAATTTCTATCACGAGAGGAAGATCACCCGGGCTTTCCCAACAACGCATGTAAGTACATATTTCTTCCGTAAACCAACAACTTTCACTATCACGAACTCCTAGAGACGCCCACCATTGATCAGTAACTAATTTGCATAAATTATCAGATTAATATCATTGAGCGTTATGAAATACACATCACATAAAATTGACTTTTGTGACACCGACTAATAAACTAAGTAGCTTTCTACTGATATTTGAGCTTTTCTCACTAATATTTTATTGAAAGAACAGTATTTTCCTTCATACATGAAATATGACGTGACACATATTTTGACGTCATTGAAGAATGACGTCAAAGGTACGGAAAAGGACATCTAGAAATACGAAAAAATGAAAATAAAAGACACAAATATACTTAATACGGTTGGAGTCTGTATTTGGAAAAAAACCATTGGTTAAATCCGTAATATATCTGTTATTCAGCTATCAGACAGGGTATATAATGTGACATTCCCGCTTAGGGTATATATTTAAACGATTTTTTTTCTTGTTAGAGGCGTTCTGATTGGATGTCACAACGAGTAAAGACGAGTGCACGTGGACTCGTCTTACCTCGGTCGTCTTCACCCGAAAACGGCCATTTACGGAATAAGAAGGTATCTCTGCCCATACAGAAGGTAGAAACAAAGCACTGTCTTCTATATATGTCGATAAGACGTAATCGGCAAATGTTTCTACCCTTTTGTCTTTTGGCATATCTGGAATTAAGTCTTCCGCGAAGCTGTCTCCAACATCTTCTGATTTAAGAAATGCTAAGCCAAAAAATTATGTAGCCATTTACTAATATCACTCCCATTAAGTTTGTGTTCCTTAGCTAGTCCACCAAGATTGACCAAGGTGAAATCGGCAGGATTTACTCACTGCTTCTAGATACAGTTATTTAACCACTGTATGCATTCTCTCCTCAAAGTCTAGATGAATGGTAGCAAAACGTAGAACAACATTTGAATTCACGCAACATTCATTAAGTAAAGAAAACATTTTTCTGTAACAATGTCCCGATTTAGATGGCAAAAGACAGAAGACCAATGGAATGTAATGTCCATTTTTGAAACCGTGAATAATATAAAGCTGTTGAAAGTACTTTGGGCAACATTTAAAAGTACCATCAGCAAATATTTCTTCTGAATTCAAGCACAACAAATGAAGATTCGCTTTACAACCAAGTATTATTATGCCACTTTCAGAATCATTGCATAATACAAAGTCTTCTTCTCTATTTGTCCTAACACCAATTTCATGAAGAATGTTGTGGAATTCGTGTTGGTTTTTAAGTTGTGCCAGGTAAAGTTTCCTCCTTTCCCTATACATTGACTGGCGAACACATTTCAGGTCGTTCTTTTCTAAGTTGTCTTCCGTGATCTTGCAAAGTTCAGAACAAATGATATTGGATGGTCTTTACGAAATCATATCGGTCGCCCTCCGTTTACATGCCGTGCATAATATTTCCCGCTCCAATTTTTGCGCATTTGTTTCACGGATATGTTCTAAATTTCTATTTAATACTGCAGAACATGCATGATCTGTACATATTTTAGCTGCGATTTTTTAGATTTTAGATTCTATTTTGCTAATGGAAATGTCCATCATTACGTTTCAAAAGACAATTCAATACTAAAATATTATACAAGAATTGAACACTTCTTGAAAAGTATTCACATAGGTCACAGTATGACATATTATGTTGAGGTAATGCAAAGGTAGCTTAAATGTAAAATTTGTTTTTCTGTACAGGTAAAATTAGCGCTTTTGAGCTCTGTTTTCTGGCGCCTTTGATTTAAGACTAAGACTAAGAATCTTTATTCTCAAATAAACCATACATTACAATGGTATAGAGAAGCTACATATAAGAATACAACACAACACATACATGACAAATAAATAACAGATATACAAATACATATACATACAATATTTACATTACAACAGTAGGAGTTAAGTATTAGCCAAGAGAATATCTGATCTGTTGATTTTTCTTATTAATCTACATAACTTTTCTAGTTTTATTTTTTCAGAAGTACACATTATTTGTTTAAATTTTAATATATTTGGCCTTTGAGTAAGATATCTACTTATTAGTTGGGATCGATTTTCAGTAAAAAAATGACATTCCATAATATAGTGGAATTCGTCACCAATAGATCTGCTATTACATTTTAAACACTGTCTATTTTCTCTGTCGATACCATTCCACCGTCCAGTTTCTATTGGTAATTTGTGGTTTGTGGTTCGAAATTTACATAGTGTATATATATCTTTGTCTTCCAAAATATTGAAATAATTTTCGAATTCAAAGTTGTCTTTAAATAATCTATAATTGATAGCTTTTGGTGAGTTTTGTATCAGAGAATGCCACTCCTGTGTAAACTGCTCATGGAGACGGTTCCTAATTAAAGCTAAAAGCAGGTCGGAATTTTGAAAGAATTGTTGAGACCAAATGTAGGAATAACCTGTATCATCAAAGATGTGTTTAACATGTTTAATCCACGAAAAATCCAGATTTTCATCAATAAAAAGGTTATACAAAATTTTATAAGATAAATATGAGAGTTTTGTTTCTTTACCGGTTAACAGTCTTGCCCAATATGATATCATTCTTAATTTTACATCAATTTCAATAGGAAACAATCCAAGTTCACCATATATCATATAACTAGGTGTCGATGTTTTTAATTTCAATAACAGCTTGCAAAATCTAAGTTGTACTTTTTCAAGACATTGAATATTTTTACTAAAACCCCATATTTCTGAACCATATAGTAATATTGGTTTTACCATTTTGTTAAAAAGTTCAAGCTGGCATTCAATTGATAAGTTATGTGTTCTACCTCTTTTCAAAACTTCAAACATTGCTTTTGTAGCTTTTTCCGTTTGCTTTTTAATAGCTTTGTTAAAGTTTCCTGTCCTGTTAAACAATATTCCAAGATAATTAAATTCATTAACAATTTCTAATTCAGACCCGTTCAATGTAAATTTTAAATTGGTTGATTGTCTCCCCCTGGAAAAAACTATAACTTTAGTTTTATCAGTGTTTGCTTTTAATCTCCAAGTATTGCAATATTCACCGAATTTATTCAAAATATTTTGTAAATCATCGTGGGTTTCAGCCAGTAGGACAGTATCGTCAGCATATAAAAGTGCAAAAAGCTTTAAATAAATATTCAACTTATCCTCTATGCAGTTTGAAACTGTTTCTAAACCATTAAGACTTGCATTTTCAAAAAACATTTGTAGATCGTTTAGGAACAGGGCAAATAGAAAAGGGGATACATTTTCCCCTTGCCTCACTCCCATATCACAGTTAAAATAATCAGATTTACAATAATTATAGGTTATACATGATTTAACATCTGTGTACATATTTAGAATAATAGTATACATTTTGCCATTTATGTGATTCAATAGTAATTTGTACCATAATGCATCTCTCCATACCGTGTCAAAAGCCTTTTCGAAGTCGACAAAGGCACAAAACAGTTTTTTCTTTTTTCTTTTTAAGATCTCAAAAAACGAAAATAATGTGAAAAAACTGTCCGTCGTCGAGTAAGATTTTCGGAAGCCAAATTGGTTTTCGTTCATCAAGAGAGCTTCTTCCGAGAAACGACATAGTCTTTCATTTAATATAGCTGTGAATAATTTACCAAGGCAGCTAAGGATAGTAATCGGGCGGAAGTTTTTTGGATCAAGTGGATTGCCTTTATTTTTGTATATTGGTTTTATATTACCTACAAGCCAAATGTCGGGCATTACACCAGAGTTAAAAATTGCATTAAATATCTTCTCATAAGTTGGGAGAAACAGTTCTGATGTAGATTTTATATATTCGTTTACAACATAATCTTCTCCACAAGCTTTATTATTTTTTAACTTCTTAATACAGCGAAGTATTTCCTCTTGCGTTATACTGAAATTAATTGCTTCATTTAGGGGACCAATATTAACATTATCAAGGAGATCTGTATCAAAATTCTCTTGTTGTACAAGAAGTTCATCGGGAGCTTTATTCAGGTTTTTGAAAAACTTGAATAAGTCTCCCAAAGGGATGTTGGGTTGTTTTCTATCCC
This sequence comes from Bathymodiolus brooksi, assembly GCA_963680875.1. Lineage (NCBI taxonomy): Eukaryota > Metazoa > Mollusca > Bivalvia > Mytilida > Modiolidae > Bathymodiolus > Bathymodiolus brooksi. The sequence continues at coordinate 47,584,682 of OY804580.1, read as the reverse complement.
TATCCTTATTCAACAGTTTCCAGTATTCTTTTGGGTCTGATGTTTTTAGTTTTTTTATCTTCTTACGCATATCTGCACGATAAATTTTACTATGTTTGTCAAGCGTCTTTTTGCATCGTTTCTCGGCTTCAGCGACATCTTGTTTCAACGCTTCTGTTCGTTTTATTTTTAATTTCCGTTTTAGTTTACGATAATTTTGTCGAGCAACTTTACACTCATAATTAAACCAGGGTTTATCTCCCTTAGGTTTTTTATTACATGTATCAGGTCTGGTTTTATATTTGTGAGTTCCAAAGGTTGTTTTCGCACTGTCAATTAAAAGATTACAAAGTTCACTGACAAACGAATTGACTTTATCTTTATCTATATCATCGATTAATGTGTTCACAATTTCATTATATAATCCATTTAACTTTTCTTTATCTATATTATTATTGAAAGCCGTATGTTTCGACGCGTCCCATTTCTTAGCTCTATTATCGGCGAGAATACCATTACTATTATTACTAGTCGATTGATCATTCCCCGCGGCAAGTTTAAATTTGAGATTTGTAATAGTTGGAGAGTGAACATCAGAATACAAACGACAAAAATCTAGTACTTTAAAATTGTAAACAAATTGTAAAAAACTACATGTACAAATACAATAATCAACAACACTTGAGTTTTTACATGTTAATTTTCCTGATTCGGTTTTATCATCACCAATGCGGCCATTTACAATAAATAAATTGTTTGCTTTACAAATGTCTAACAAATTGTTACCAGATCTGCTTTTAATTTTGTCCACATTTTTTCTATTTTTATCTATATTTAATTCATTAAGAGTAGCCAAATCATTTTGTAAAAATTCAGTAAAGTCTTCTTCATGTTCATTTATCTCAAAATCAATAAAGTCTGGTTCTTCTGCAGTTCTACTGTTAAAATCACCAAATAAAGAGATGTATTTATAATTTTGTGAAAAAGTTCGAATTTCATTTTCTATTTGATCAAAAGTATCTGGTTGAAAATAAAGTGAACCTTCTGGGGGAATATACACATTACCAAAAATGACGTCTTCGTTAAGGTTTACTAATTTTGATGAAACTTTGAACCATAAAACATACTTTGATTCTATATCTAACAATTCAATATAATTTTCTAACGATTCTTTATATGCTAATATCATTCCACCAGATTTTCTGCCAATTTTTTTTCTATTTTTCATTTCAAATATGTAACCTGGTTGTTCAATTGTATCCAAATCATCAGTTTTTGTTTCTTGTAAACATATAATATCCTGATTACATACAAGTTGACAAAATTCAGGATATTGCAGACGTAATTTAACACCACAACAGTTAAGACTTAAAATATTGAGATTACATGTATTTTCATAATGACAATTCCTACTAACATTACCTATATCTGTTACATCAGTATCTACAAGTAATGAAGAGTCATTGTTAACATTAGTGTCACTAATCTGATTAGTACTACTAGTATTTAATACATTAAACGATTTATTTACAACACAATCATTTTCAGACAATTCAAGGTCATCAATTTCAATATTATTAGGTATTTTATTAAAGTCAAAATAACTAGCATCACTATCATCAGTCCCAAAACAGTTTTCTCTTTGGCGTCCCTAATCCCGGTTTGGTGTTGATACATAGGAAAAATAAAACATTGGCGCTTTTGCTATGTCTAATAAACAGTAATTAGCGCAAACAGATTATGCCCCAAACATATTACTACATGTGTTTACATAACAATTAATGATAATTACAGGTAAGTATGAACAATGTCCATGTATTGATTAATCGACTTATTAACTATTTTCTTGCTGTAATGAATTGAATAAAGGGAATCAATTATTAAAACATTTAGACACCAGAGCAAAGAGCTCCGAATACCAATAACAAAATAAAATTGTTCAAGAAATGAAAACACAAAGGCATTAACAAGATGTAGTATGTGAGCATGGGTTCTCTTGTATCCAGAATAATTCTAGAATCATGCATAAAACATTATTATTTAAATCACTTCAATAGTATTTGAAATAAACAAGTATTACATTTAGAACATTTATTAAAAACAACAAACAATATGCCATTTTGTTTGACACTTAACATAAGATTTAAACTATTACTGTGACATAGATTGTAAATAGTGCTAAATGGTAGTCACACATGATCGTTCAAATTCATGGTTTGTTGCAGGCACTCCAGTAAAGCTAGTTTTATGAAACCTAACCTCTCTTCTTAGTTAAATGCTGCAGTCATGCAAGAATTTTCCACATTTGAGTAAAACACAAACCCTAATATAAGACCGGGCGAACAGCGTTATAATAAAGAACGCCATAATCCTGAACATTATGCGTAATATATTGAATCTTCATGACATCTAGAAGAAGTTGTCTTTATCTGATGGTCATCTTAAGATATACCGTAGTAGTGAAACAATTGTCAACTTTGAAGCAAAAGATAATTGCCAATTTCGTCTTCTCTATGTTACTGATAGAATATGTTGATGTTGATATCTTCGAAAAACCTTTTTGAAAGATGAGATTAAGTGATTAACGAAGTTTGTTTTATAACGAGAGGGCCTTCGATGAGAGATGGCTGAGAAACGTCATCGAGTTTTAAAAAAACATCTTTAATTATTTTATCGCTATGATCGTATGTTTATCAAGGATTTGGTGATGTGACGTCATTATAACGTCATAGTAGAAAACAGCGATATTACGACGCGTCCTTGACAACGATTAGCGATTAGCGATAATTTGAATCGTCTCAGCGCTTACGTGATATGAAACATATTGGTTCTAAATATCAAAGGGAAAATAAACAAAATGGCGATATTATTCTTTAAAAAAGTCCTTGACTTAATAATTTAGTACGCTCCCGTTAATGGTAGAAGTATGAATAGGTACTATGGCACTTCAAAATCTTCAACAATATGGCTGCCAAACCGGAAATAAATTAAAAGAAAAATCACGTGACCTAAACCGGAACTCTAGTCGAAATAAAAATGAAATAATGTTCGGTAGCGGATACGAAAACTGTCCTGAGTTTGGAGTTTTAGGTGGTGTTATTTGTAAGGTTGATATGTTGTAAACAGGAAGAAAAAATACTGTTCTTCGGGAGCGTTTCAGGTTGCACCTGCCTCATATTACCCAGAAGACGCAAACGTTATATAAATGACCCACAAAACAACCGGTGTGAACCCAGGTGATCTCGAAGGGTAAGCAAACTCTGCTTCTTATAAGACACTCGCAGTATGACTCATCGTTCTGTCACATGTTCTCGATAGTTACCAGGGTTGCGTTTAATATCGTAGCAGCTAGTCTAACTGCTAGGTAAAATAGCAATAACGTTATTGAACGATTAGCTACTTAGCAGCGCTAGTAAATATGGCGCCAATCATATGGAATATTTCTTGGAACATTTTAGCTAATCGTATTTGTCTAGTTACCTTAATAAATTATCATCCGTATTAAAAGCGTTGCCACTTCCTGCAATGCCACTATTTTTACCTTACGAAATTAAATTTAGTTTTAGCCACCATCTTGGATTCAAAAGCTAGCAGACATTTTTTAAGCTAACTAGAGCTATGTAGCGGCTAGGAAAGCTTTCCGTTCAATATGATTTTTCTACGTAGCTCAACCTAGCAGCTACGATGTTGAACGCACCCCAGTTCTCGATAATTATGCGCGTGAGAGTTTTGACATAAATCGGGAAAACGCACGTGTCTTCTGTTTGCCAGGACGTACCAACGGAACACCACATCGCTTCGCAAGATGGAAAAATGGCTATGCTACGTATCAAGGTATGTATGAACATAATCGTTATAGTCTCAGATATTTATGCACATTTTCTTATTCCAAAAATAACTCTAAATTCATCGGGTCATTGCTTAAAATATACGTTTGTGATGTAAGCAAAACTTTGCTGTCAATGAAGGTCAAGTACGTATACGTCATACAAAACCGGAAATATACAGGTGACGCTGTTCAGGAAAAAAAAGTATGGAACACCGTTCGAGTCTTATCTTATCAGTTTTATCTTTATATCAGCGTTATTTCTGTATTGTGTAACCCCAATGGAACACTTTTTCAAACATGTTTAATATTACATGTATGGTTGAAATCAATATCTTAGTGTTTGCAAATATCTTAAATACATTTTTTTCTTTTTTTTTCCTATAGTTTTTATTAGTAAACATGTCCTCCATAATTGATTTTACACACTTATCGAGAACTGGTGTTGTAATACACAAAGTGTCAGAAATAAGGTCATACACAAAAATTATGTTTTCTTCGTAGCTTCTAGGAGTAGAACTTTTAGGTTTGGTAGAAATAAAGAACTAATTTTGACAAACAAACAAAAACAATTTTGTAAAATTTATTGTTTCTAAGGGACACACGGGAGAAATGTTTCTTACGCTATCGAGAACCGGCAACACCAGGATACTCAAGTGTGGTACAATTCTTGTTGGTGCTAGATGAAAGAAAATATATACGTAAAAAGGAAAAGATCCAATATTATCATTTGAGATATAAATATTTCTTAGAGATCAACAAGATTGTGATGACGACTCTAGGAATTTTCTAGCAATTTCTTCAACCTAGAAACAGCGAAGCCTTGCTTGAGTTGCTTTTTTGTCAGCAGCTGAGCACTGTCCAGAAAACCACTATACCGGGCACAATCACTCGGATTTGAGTTGACTATTGGAAAAGGAAAGTCATCACGTTCGTCATAGAGTTGCATCGTTTATCTTTATCCGTTGTAGATTTCAAGGTGAAGGTTAAGGTAAGAAGGGCTAGTGTCTGCTATCTTTATTCTCGAGACGGCCTTGCTTCAAGTCTGCCTCATAAGCGTGTAGAAACAAATCGGCGAGTAGCGGAGCACAACTTATGTCCATTTGAATACCAGTCATCTGTTGAAACGCTCGCCCACCAAACTGGAAAAATATTTTGTTGATCAACAACTCGTCCTGTTTATATGCATTATTATATTTTGAGTGGTTTATGACCAAGACACACTTAACTCTACCAATAACACGATACTGATATCTTTGTTCTCAGGTTCCAGTTGATATGATGTTGTTCCTTGAATATATGTTCATGATATTTGAGCTACCGGAGAGTATAATGGTTGATTATATTCAGGACACCCGTAATGAAATGTTCAAATGGGATATGTTGAAAGGGGAATGAGAACTATCACATTTTATGGGGTTTGGACATCTTGAATGTTAACAATCGGTTTGAGAGAGAACATAATTTTATAAATTGTACGGGAGTGGACGTATTTTAGCATATTGCATGGGGATGGATGTATCTTAGCATATTGCATGGGGATGGATGTATCTTAGCATATTACATGGGGATGGATGTATCTTAGCATATTACATGGGGATGGATGTATCTTAGCATATTACATGGGGATGGATGTATCTTAGCATATTGCATGGGGATGGATGTATCTTAGCATATTGCATGGGGATGGATGGATCTTAGCATATTGCATGGGGATGGATGTATCTTAGCATATTACATGAGGATGGATGTATCTTAGCATATTACATGGGGATGGATGTATCTTAGCATATTACATGAGGATGGATGTATCTTAGCATATTGCATGGGGATGGATGTATCTTAGCATATTGCATGGGGATGAATGTGTCTTAGCATATTGCATGGGGATGGATGTATCTTAGCATATTACATGGGGATGGATGTATCTTAGCATATTACATGAGGATGGATGTATCTTAGCATATTACATGGGGATGGATGTATCTTAGCATATTACATGGGGATGGATGTATCTTAGCATATTACATGGGGATGGATGTATCTTAGCATATTACATGAGGATAGATGTATCTTAGCATATTACATGAGGATGGACACATTTTTCATATTCATGTATTGTAACGGAAATAGATATATTTTTGACTAATGGCAAGAGAATGAAAACATTTCTTTGATAAATTGTTCGCGTGTAGACGTTTCTACAAATGATGCAGCTTTAAAAACTCATTAATATTTCTTAAACGATCACAAGTGGCCGTCGTGGTCGTGATCGTATGGTAGTTGGATTTACAACTACCTGTGCAATCGGTGCCTATCACCACTAACGTTGTGAGTTCGGACCTCGTTCATGGCGATGTGTACTGATATACCATTATGTGATAAAGTTTGTCAGTGACTTGCAACAGGTCGGTGGTTTTCTCCGGGTACCCCTGTTTCCTCCACCAATACAACTAACAGCCACAATAACTGAAATACATGTTGTATTGTTGAACATGGCGTTAAACACCATAAACCAACTCATTAAGATTCCTCAAACGATTAGACACAGATCTAAGACGAATGCACTACTAACTAATATAAAGTTGAGAAATAACAAACATCAAAGCCCAATCTCTTCCGTTTATTACTAATAAACAATAAAAATGAAAATATTGTATAGATCGTAACATCATTATATTAATAGTCAATGTTAATTTGTGTGTTGACGCATGTTGTTCTTTCTTGTGGCAAAAAATGATTGAATGAAGTATTATATGAGTGTGCTGAAATAGTATTTACCATATTGTTGTTTATGCTGGTTATTTTTGTTTGACATTCAACATATATTGATTATTTATGTATGTTGATGTTTATAAAATTGAAATTTGCAGTTTGTAATTATGCTTTACTAATTACTAGTATTTAGTTGATATCACCGAGTCTATTTTGGTTTTAGAGCTACTATGTAGAGGCATATTTATCAATGTAAATGAAACAAAATTTAATATAAAAATACATTTGAGAATTAAGATATGTAGAACTATTTATGAATATGTCAGAAAATATTTAAATTGATGCCATAAAATTACAGAGATTTAATCAGTGATATTTTCTAGCAAGGTGGTAACTTAACGTTAGAGAATATCGAAGGCAGAGCCGTCTAATACAGAATATATATAAAGATATCAAATCAAACATTATTTTTAATAACAGTAAATCCGATTATTTTCCATAAGGATAATAACAAAATTACCGAACTCCGAACAATCTTACAAAGGGAAAGTCAAAACTCATAAGTATATAAACAGACAAAATCAGTCAACAACCGGAAAACTGTGAAAACGAAATACTATTAAAAGGAACTTGTTACTAAAAGATTGAAGCTTCCAAAGCTGTAATCATAAACCGCTCCTCTAAACTTGTAAATAGATAACTCACGAAATACTCTGTAATAATAGGCTAAAATATTCACGATTAATTCTTTAATCTGCTTAAACATTCACTTAAATAGATCAACCAACACCAAATTCCAATAATTATCAAATTTTTCTCAGATTGAGAGTGCATTCCATTGGTGACTTATGTTCAGGGTTAATCTGACTGTTATCATAGGTCATGTATGTGAATCGCATAATATACCAAATATTGGACAGATGTCTTTATAGTAGCATATGTCGTGAGTGTGCATCCCATGGATCGGACATCAGACAGAAGTGAAGGGACAATCACATATGGACAATCCAGAGAAAACAGGAAGAATAGAACACAATACACAGAACAAACAGAGAAAAAAACCCAAGCAAACAAACAAAAAAAATATACAACACAGAAAACTAAAGAGAATGGCATCATGGATCTCACCATAAACCAGGGGTGATCCCAGGTGCTCGCGAACTGTAAGCAGTTCCTGTTTTTTTAATAAAAAAAACCCAACTTTTGTCGGTGATAAGGAAAGAAAAATGTTTTTTGAAACCATTTTGATAAATTCTTAATGACAATTGTATAATATAATTATGCATAATACGTGATTAATATCTCTCGTGTGCAGTATTCCCAATTAAACTCAATTATACAGATAAAACTGAATTAAAAATACACCACACCGCAATAGTTATTATTGTATGTTTGCTTGTTTGATGGTGTTTAACACCACTTTCAACAATATTTCAGCTATATCGTGGCGGTCAGTTTTATTGGTGGAGGAAACCGGAGTACCCGGAGAAAACCACCGACCTGTCGCAAGTCACTTACAAACTTTGTCACATAATGTTGTACATCTCGCCCTGGTCGAATTTCGAACTCACAACATCAGTGGTGATAGTCACTGATTGCAGGGGCGGATCCAGGATTTCAAGTTAGGGGGTGCGGACTTAAAAAAAATTGCGCCGAGCGGAGGGAGGCGCGAAAATTTTGGGGTATTTCGTGTGAAAAATCACGATTTTACGCCAAAAAATCATATTTTTTCCAATTTTAGGGGGCGGGCCCCCCCCCCCCTGTATCCGCCCCTGGATTGCATAGGTAGTTGTCAATCCAGCTACCATACGATCACGGCCACCCCCACCCATACAATAATTATTAACCACGGTGTACACGTGATTCTGTTTTTCATTGACCAACGTAAAACATACAATTTATATTCACTATGATCTGCAATCAATTTTATTGAATTGTTCGTGACGTCATTATTGGAAGCTGTAAGATTATATATGTAATTTGAACATGCATGGATCATTGCAATCCTAAAATAAAATGTGTCAATCAAACGGTTTATTTATAATTTATATTACAATTTCATTTCAAGCGCCTTAACGTGTGTCTTATTATCGTATTCTAAGAAATAAATTAACAATTAACTAAATAAGCTAAGGATTGCTGCCAAAAGTAATACTACATTAAACAGTTTAATTGTCTTGTCTTTTAATGAGTACAGTCTCAAGGGTTTTCATAAACGAAACAAACCATACAACATATTATCGTTATAGCCAATGAGAGGCTTGTCTTTAAGTTTTCTCTTCAAATTTGTTTAATCACATTTTAGCATCAGTGGTACTTTGCATCATCTTATTTGTTATTTATTTTATAAAAAAGAAAATTCACCAAAACACTCGGAACCGTCGTGGCCGTGATCGCACATGGTAGTTGGAATTATAACTACATATGCAATCAGTGCCTATCACCACAAACGTTGTCAGTTCGAATCCAATTCATGGTTAGGTGTACTCGATACAACATTATGTGATAAAGTTTGTCAGTTTCCTCCACCAATAAAACTGACCGTAACGATATAAATGAAAGATGGTTGAAAGTGGCGTTAAACACCACAACAATAACCTCTAACCAGAACCACTCGGGCTATTCTAAAACGATATGCAAATGCATCTATGATTCTGTATAAAGATTGACGAACTTCTTCATGTTGAAATTGTTTGTGTCTTGAGATAATCATGTGGTATTTTAGACGACATAATATAAGACTATTGTGTAAACAACTATTTTATGTATAATTTAACTTTAACATGCTTATTTCGGATTCTGATATTTGTGTTTTGTTACCCCCACAATATTTAATATTAAATTTCGGAAAAATTCGAACTGTCCTCGTTTCCTGTATTTTTGAACTAAACAAAGCCGATTCTATAAGATCTGCTCATGCATAGACAATATACATACATTGTCGCAAAATATATAATTTATTTGTGCGAGCTTTAGAAGCAGGTTGAAAAGTAGGTCTTTTCTGTTCTGTTTCGCAGCGATTGGAAATGTTTACCCCGCAAACAACTGACAATTTGTCTAAAAAGAACAGAAACGAACGTCGTTCTAATATTATTTGATGGTGTCCTCTATGACGTCGGGACATATATACTGTAAACAATTTCTTACGTCGCTTAACTCATTGAGCAACCCCAATACTATAAGACAACAATACTCTGAGGACCAATACTTCCGATCACTTCCTGCAATTTTCATCTTTTCGTCACAAAAATATGCCTCGCCTCGTCTAACGAAAGGATGATGAATGCTATCGTCTTTTAATCCCACAGATTTGCGTTTTTTTTTTGTTACTGTAGGACAATGAAAATAAATTAGACATTTACTGCTTGTTCTCCTTTCGCCTCGAAAATAATAAACCTCAAATTTCTTTTCGTTATATGGTCGTAAAGGTATCTTTAAAAGGCGTATAAATACGTTTCATAGAATTCATTTATTGGTGAGAATATTATATAATTTTTTGTCATGCAGACTATAGCCGTTCTCTTTCATTTATTTCATTCTCCGGTTGCGTTGCCCTTTCATCCATTCCAAGGAAAACGGCGGGAAAGACTCCACGACGTTTTACCTATTAAAATACATTGTAGGGTAATTTGGCGCCGAAATTGACGATGTCTAGGTTTGTCATGAAAAATGCACGGTTTTTGTTCTGTAGCTAAAAAACAAGCACATGTACTCCCTTCCTTTTTGTTAAAATTCTAAATAAAATCATTGCGAGAATATCATGACAAAATATTAAGAAAATATCAATTTTCATTTTTTTTCTACATGCAAATTTATTCATGAAGAAACCACTAAATAATCCATATTCCACAAATAAGTAGATTTTTTGGACTACTTAATCTAGTATTGGCAATGTACATGTTCATCATGTTTGAACGAAATTATCATAGGAAGCTATTGCAAAAAACCGGATGCAATTATCTTTTACCGTTTTGAAATTGTGATATTTTCTTTACCGCTATAAAAATCCGTATTTTAAAAATTTGTCGAAAAATGGTCGAAATTCGATCGTAAATATCTCGAAAACTAAGTCACGAAGGTATATTTTTCTTTGCATATTTGGAAAGAGCATGTCGAAATTGACCAAATCACGAATTTTCATGAAAAAATCAATTGGCAATCCCTACTGTATCGTATTCCCTTAACACGATCCAGTGACCGCATATCACAAAACAATATAGTCAATACAATTTGACTGCTTAAATAAAACCAATGCAGATACAGCATACTTATTGCACTACAACAGAAATAAATTAACTGAACTCAATCTTGGAGTAAAAACCCATCATTGTGTAGTCACTTCAAAATGCTTCGGTTTAAATGTTCATCGGAAATTAGCATGATATTAGGTGGTCACCATCAATTCAAACAGTGTAAGGGAATATACTTCCTGGTAGAAACCATCAATTAACTAATAATTAGAAACTAACTGATAATTAGATGGTTGTAATTAGTAGTCTTATGTTACATATGATTTTAACATAAATGTTTATTAGAATTGTTGATATCTAATCTAGTGCTCTTAACACGTTCCTCGAATAACAAAATCAGGTACGCTTAAAGTGAAAAAATTTGAAATACAAATAACTAAAATTCCTTGGGAGTAAGAAAACCAAAAAGGTCTCACAACAGGATAACCAAAATCGGCTAAGATCACCTATGACTGAGGAATGAGAACCTTAGTTTTTATTAACAATCACATTATTTAGGAACTGCACATTTCATGAGAAGTTTAGTGTTTTATACATGGAATGTAGGTTCTAACTGAAACCTCCGAGAAGAATCATCATTTTAAATATGTCCACACCCAAGTCACCAGGAGAACATATGGTACTGCTTTGACAACTATTTTACCTATTTGTTCCTGTATTTAAATACTGTTATAGTGACAACCGGAACCTTTGAACCGTAATGAGAGCGGGAGGTTTGGCGCCTTAAAATCTGATTCAACCCACCATTTCTTTAGAAATGCCTGTACCAAGTCAGGGTCATTACGGTTTTTCACATTTTTCCGGCTGTTGACTGATTTTGTCTGTTTATATAATTATGAGTTTTGACTTTCCCTTTGTAAGATTGTTCGGAGTTCGGTAATTTTGTTATTACCCTTATTCACTACTGCATGTGTTTAAATATGTTTTACTCAAACCGCCTGGAGGGCTCACACAAAGGGCTCTCCTCATTGTATGTGTTTTACATAGATATTCACCCAAACCTCTGGCAGGATTTACACAAAGGGATATCTACTGTATGTGTTTATATCGGTAATTCCCACATAGCTTCATGTATTTTATATAGGTCGTCACGCAAACCTCTCTGACTCCCTCACTGCACGTGTCTTATATAGGACGTCCCCAAACCTCTCTGACTCCGTCACTGCACGTGTCTTATATAGGACGTTCCCAAACCTCTCTGACTCCCTCACTGCACGTGTCTTATATAGGACGTCCCCAAACCTCTCTGACTCCCTCACTACACGTGTCTTATATAGGACGTCCCCAAACCTCTCTGACTCCCTCACCGCACGTGTCTTATATAGGACGTCCCCAAACCTCTCTGACTCCGTCACTGCACGTGTCTTATATAGGACGTCCCCAAACCTCTCTGACTCCGTCACTGAATATGTATTATTTAGGTCGTCACCCAAAGCCTCATGGACTCCTTCACTGCATATGTTTTATATATGTCGTTACCCAAGCCTCAAGGACTCCTTCACTGAATATGTTTTATATATGTCGTTACCCAAGCCTCTAGGACTCCCTCAATGCATATGTTTTATATATGTCGCTACCCAAGCCTCTAGGACTCCCTCAATGCATGCGTTTTATATAGGTCCTCATCAAAACCTTCGGGAGGACTCAGTACTGCATGTGGTTTGTATATTTTATATAAGTTTCCATCCAGCCCTGCGGGAAGACTTGGTACTATTTTATGAATGTCTTCCTCCAAACCTCTCGGAATTACTCTTGAATGTGCTTTTATAGGTCCTCACCCAAGCCTTCAGGACTTAAAATTGAATGTATTTTATATAGGTCCTCTCCAACACCTCTAGAAGGTCTCAGTGTTTTATGCGTTTTATAAATGACTTCTACAAAACTTCATGGACTGACTATTCAGTGCGCTTTCTATATGTCATTACCAAACAACTGCATATGTTTTACATGGGTCTTTATCAAAACCGTCGGAAGAACAACCCACTTAATGTGCTTTAAATAGGTCTACACTCAAATATCCAAAAGAATTGACTGCTGCAAATGTTTTATAAATGTATTCTGAAGAAACTTCTACTGAATATATTTTATAAGGGTCCTCACCCAAACCTCAACGAGGATGCACTATATGTTTTGTATAGGTCCTCGGTAAAACCTTCGTGATATCTCACTCCTGAATGCGTTTTAAATAGGTCTTGCCCAAACCTCAAGGAGGACTAACTATATGTTTTGCATTGGGACTCGATAAAACTGTCGGGATATCTCATTCTTGGATGCCTTTTACTAAGGTCTTTATCCAATCTTATACCGACTTGCTTATCCAGTCAAAGGGTATTGTTTTTTTTTTAATTTTTTTTATTTAAGCAATTGTTATTGTATAGCTATATTACCTGACATTATGAAGGACGAATTTTATTCATGATATAACGATATGACCTGTTAAACCCCGTCCAAGAAAAAATAATCAATTGATTATAAGAAAAAAATCATTGACCTAAGAAAAGTATTGTTGTTTTTGGTATATGATATCGATTACAAATTCATGGTAAGTCAAACATGGATATCACGCACACCTCTCATTATAAGGAGAAAATCAAACATATGCTCATATAGTTCTATATTGTCACGTTATGTATTTTAGTCAACAGGACAGGGGCAATGACCGCTCATAACCCCTTACATGTAACTAAAGAGGTTTATTCAAGCATTCACGAGAACTATAGAGGTATCAGATCTGTGCATTTGAAATTTAACATTATATAAAGCATAACATGCACACGCTTATACTAAATATACGACGACAAAGTTTTATAATATCAAAAGGTATATTCCAATTGCTGAATAATTTAGTGTCTTTAGTTGTACATTTTTAATGGCAAACATTGTACACAAACAATGTTGTTCTCGAAATAACAACATACCCCATGATATCATTAACGTCGACCTCAATAAGATCTGGATTACATTATAGGTTCAACACCACTTGTAATAATATATCAGTATATCATGGCTGTCATAGTTTGTTTGAGAAGATTGCGGGGTTACCGAAGTAAACCACCTTTCTTCAGCAAATATTAAGCGAATAATGAAAAACAGTTAAACAATTCTTGAAAAAAAGGTTGTTTTTGACAGGACAAATAAATATATCTACCCTCCTTTATTTTAAAATATTCTAATACTAATAGGCCAGTAACTCTTTCAAAAATAGTCTGACCAAACAGTCATAGCGATATGCGAGCTTCCAAATGGTATTAATAAGGAAAATGTAAATGAATTTGGTTAATTTCTTTATAATGTAGGAGGAATTGCGCAAACAATTGTTTTGATAGACGGACAGAACGAACACAAAATGTTCCCTCCTGAAGACGGGGCGGGGAGGGGGCATAATTCTACAAACCATGTTGCCTGCTAATTGGCCCATGATTCTCAAATATAATGTGTGTGTCTGTCCGAGTTATAGTGACGGTCTTGTCAGATTAAAATCATATTAGCCAAAATTTGATTAACGTCTTACACATTACATGAAAAAAGATAGTCGTTCTACACCATTAAATAATGCTAAGGAAACTAATATGGACACAAAATATCGAAATTGTACCCAGGATAAAACGGACACAATTAACTAAAATAATACCATGAACGATAGGATACGATTCCCACTGAACCCAGTGTAACTCAGGATAAAACAGACACAATTAACCGAAATAATACCATGTACGACAGATTATGAATCTCATTGAACCCAATGTAACATGACAACAACAGATGTTGTTTTAATACAAGACTTATTCATTTCTATTTTAATTAGCAAAAAGGTTATACAAATATTCCTTATAGAAAATCTGTTTACTTCTTTATGATACCATTATCAAATTAATTCATATAAGATGTGTTGATTGGAGTCGAATGTCCGAATGTCGTGGCTCTCTGGGAGATTCAGTTGATCATGAGAGCTTGCATGTCCTAGTTAGTATCAAACAGTTCCCAGTGGTTAATAAGATAAACCTACATTTGATTCTGAATAGAGTCTTAATAAAACTTCATGGGTGGTATGAATCAGATGTGGATTCTGAAAAATTCCAAAGATCTGTTGCAATCGAACTTTTTTTCCTCCGAAAGACACGAGTTGTCGTTCATAATGTTCGCTATTGTTTTTCTGTGTAATGTTTTTTGACCAATGTCTGTATTTGCTCGTCATTTTTCTTTTGTTCATTTTATTCTGTCCTCCGCTTTACGGCTTCTCATTACCTGTTTCTTATTTTCTTGTCGCCATCAAAGATGCATATAGCCCAATAGACAATGTAATATGCTATCCCAAGGAACATGTTATTTGTAATTACAGTGTAGATTTTTTTGTTAACCTCTTTATTTATTGCTCATGTTATATGGTGGGTCTAGAAATGAGGAGAATCACTCCTTACACACAAATATGATGTTCCAATAGAGTGTAGAGCTGTAAAGACCGCGACTTATTATATAATTCTTTGAAACAATCTAGAACTAGCGAAAACCTTCCCCGGCTTATAGTATATGATTTCTTTCCGGAATATGAAAACTAATATGGTCACAATCTAGCAATATACAGAAATAACACCATGTACCACAGGAAATGGACCTTCAGTACCCAATATGACTAATAACAACAACAACAAAAAAACAACAGCAAAAAACAGAAACAAACAAACAAAACCAATCTAGATGTAGTTGTTTATTTTCAAATACGAGCCATACTTATTTCTATAGTAATTACTGTATGATACCCCAATATGCAATACACAAATTATGTTGATTTTCTTTATAACATCTTAATACAATAAGCTCCTTAGATGTATATGTTGATTGCTGTCTACACGTTCGATGTTACTGAATTAAAACCTGTTTTTGTTGTCATGATATCAATTACAAATAAAAAGGCCGATAACCATCTTAGATATTTATCTTGTTTTTATAAGAATCAAAGACCTAAGGTTCGGTTCAGCTTTTAACACCTGTTGTTTGTTTGACTCATGTCTTATTTACGTTATTTGTGTTTGATGACGTATAGTGGTGTTCAACTTATATTGTGTTGTGTTATTGTTTGTGTCTCTTCGTCTTGAGTACCCTAAGTTTCTCTGGATTGTCCTTTTTGATTGCCACTTCGGTATTCTCTAACGTTTATTTAGATCTGAAATAAAACAAGCTAGATAGATGCAACACAACATACTATCTTCCTCGAGTACGTTCATAGAAAAAAAAATTGAAAGCAAAATATTTTAAAAATCTTTGGGAGTGTGTTGTCAAAATATTGAAAACATTCACCTTACTGTTGTAAAACAATAATATTGATCTATTTTGCCATCGATTTTCATGATTTAAAAGAATACAAATACTGAAGAAAAAACCGAAATAATACCATGTACGACAGATTATGAATCTCATTGAACCCAATGTAACATGACAACAACAGATGTTGTTTTAATACAAGACTTATTCAGTTCTATTTTAATTAGCAAAAAGGTTATACAAATATTCCTTATAGAAAATCTGTTTAATTCTTTATGATACCATTATCAAATTAATTCATATAAGGTGTGTTGATTGGAGTCGAATGTCCGAATGTCGTGGCTCTTTGGGAGATTCAGTTGATCATGAGAGCTTGCGTGTCCTAGTTAGTATCAAACATTTCCCAGTTGTTAATAAGATAAACCTACATTTGATTCTTAACAGAGTCTTAATAAAACTTCATGGGTGGTACGAATCAGATGTGGATTCTGAAAAATTCCAAAGATCTGTTGCAATCGTACTTTTTTTCCTCCGAAAGACACGAGTTGTCGTTCATAATGTTCACTATTACTTTTCTGTGTAATGTTTTTTGACCAATGTCTGTATTTGCTCGTCATTTTTCTTTTGCTCATTTTATTCTGTCCTCCGCTTTACGGCTTCTCATTACCTGTTTGTTATTTTCTTGTCGCCATCAAAGATGCATATAGCCCAATAGACAATGTAATATGCTATCCCAAGGAACATGTTATTTGTAATTACAGTGTAGAATTTTTGATAACCTCTTTATTTATTGCTCATGTAATATGGTGGTCTAAAAATGAGGAGAATCACTTCTTACACAAAAATATGATGTTGTAATAGAGTGTAGAGCTGTAAAGACTGCGACTTATGATATAATTCTTAGAAACAATCTAGAACTGGCGAAAACCTTCCCCGGCTTATAGTATATGATTTATTGTTCCGGAATATGAAAACTAATATGGTCACAATCTAGCAATATACAGAAATAACACCATGTACCACAGGACATGGACCTTCAGTACCCAATATGACTAATAACAACAACAACAACAACAACAACAACAACAACAACAACAACAAAAACAGAAACAAACAAACAAAACCAATCTGGATGTAGTTGTATATTTTCAAATACGAACCATATTTATTACTATAGTAACATAGTGTATGATACCTCAATATGTATTTCACAAATTATGTTTATTTTCTTTGTGATATCATTATACAATAAAGCTCTTTAGATGTATATGTTGATTTTTGTCTACACATTCGATGTTACTGAGTTAAAATCTGTTTTTGTTGTCATGATATCAATTACAAATAAAAAGGATGATAACCATCTTAGATATTTATCTTGTTTTTATAAGAATCAAAGACCTAAGGTTCGGTTCAGCTTTAACACCAGTTGTTTGTATGACTCATGTTTATTTACGTTATTTGTGTTTGTTTACGTAGAGTGGTGCTCAACTCATATTGTTTGTGTTTCTTCGTCTTGAGTACCCTATGTTTCTCCGGATTGTCCTTTTTGATTGCCCCTTCGATATTTTCTAACGTTTATTTAGATCTAAAATGCAACAGGCTAGATAGATGCAATACAGCATACTATCTTCCTCGAGTACGCCCATAGATAGAAATTCGGAAGGCAAAGTAATTTAAAAGTCTTTGGGAACAAGTAAGCGACAAGGTCTAAACACGACAGAATAAATAAATACAATGTTGTATAAGTTCTAGATAGCTTATACAAACGACAGTCTGATGTAAAAATATTGAAAACATTCACCTTCTTGTTGTAAAACAATAATATTGATCTATTTTGCCATCGATTTTCATGATTTAAAAGAATATACTTACTGGGGAAAAACGTTGGCATCAAATTTTGTGCACACGACGCGTTTTAAGAGAAACCTTCATCAGGTACGCTCAAGGCCATAATAATAGAAAGGGAAATAATTTTAAAATGTTTGGGAGCAATAAAACTAAAGGTCCTAAACAGAATAGCCTAAATCTGCTAATGTGACCTATGTCTGAGTAAGGAGTACCTTAGTTGTATTAAAAAATTACATGATTTAGAAATTTCAATAAAAATATATCTAATAAACCATGTCAGTGCCGAAGCGCTGACTACGGGTGGAGAATACCTTCGTGGGCTAATAGTAAACCAGTAGAGGTATCGACCCAGTAATAGTAATAAAAACGTAGATATCTAATATAGTGCGCACTACGCGTTTCTGATTTAGTGTGACCGTGACCTTAATTACGATCATCAAAACGACGAGTTTGATCATCGGTCATGTGTATTTAATTCCCTAAAGATAATTGTTACCCAAGAGTTTTATCAAACATTGATCACTTAATTACAAGTCGATTTAAAAAAATTTAAAACTAAAGGTCCTAAACAGAGTAGCCTAATTCTGCTAATATGCGTAATTAAAAGTCGATTTTAAAAGTTCATTAGACATTGTGTTTGTATGTATATTATGTATCGATTCTAAATAAAACTTTGAATTGATTTGAATTGAAGACACAACAATAAACTTATCTTTATCCTATATTGTGTTGTATTAGAGTCATTAGTATTTCAAATTCATATATAGTATATTTTATATAAACGTTAGATATGGATATAAAGAAGGGCAATCAAAAATGAAAAGTCCAGAGAAACTGGCAACATAGGATACATAGGATAAAAACAAACCACAACGCAATAGGTGTTGGACACTACTATACGCCAGCAAACAGAAATAATGTAGATCAGACAAGAGCCCTCTTACAAACAACTGAAGGTAGAGACGAACCGAATATTGCTTGTATGCGGGAATCGTAACGGACATCACAAAACGGAACTCAGAACGTAAAGACAAGCTTTGATCAAGAAAATAACAGACATACAATTTTTGGCTATCATATTTAGGCCCTTTGGTCTACTTACTCCCAAGAACTTTTAATTTATTTTCCTTTTTCTAATCGTTAGACTATATGCATTCCTGAAACGCTTCGTTGACACTAAATTAAATATGTTCGCTATTATCAAATTAATTATCTATGAAACCATTTTTTGTTGTCAGTTGCCCCTCATTGCAACATTCTAGTATACTATTCTGAAGACACCAGCCATGATTTGGTTGTCTCAGTGAATCACTGAAGACGTATTTTGAAACATGAACACAAGAGTGGTAATTTCAGATTAGAGATAGATTTAAGAGCATTGAGTTGAGTCCATGTTTTGGTTAACATCTTATGTGGTCTTTATTGAATCTGATTTACAAGTACTCAGTAACAAGTCAGTTTAGGAGAAACGCTTGAACATTTTTGTTTAGACTTGAAATGTTTAGATTCAACTGATAAACGGCAATCCATATTTTCAAGAAAACCAGGTTATGATGAGGTGGTCGTTTATAAAACAAAAATCATCACAATGTAACTCAAGCTATCATATGACGACGACCTCGAGGCCCTCTACTTCCGTTTTTAATGTTTCTTTGTTACAATATAATATATAAATTATTGTATTATAATTATACTAATATTTATTTATTAACAAAGCCAATCTTCCACCAGCTGTTTTTTTTTTGTAATTGTAATATGGGATGTGCGTGTAAATATTTGTAGGACAAAGTACACTCTCAATACTTTCATGGAAAGACTAATAAAGATACTAAAATCATGTTCTACTCTGCCATCGATTGTTGATTCTATAAGATCTCAATTTTATTTTCCTCATACATTCATTTTGACACACTGCTTTATATGTTTTTAATGTTCTGTTGCAACAACCAAACGGAATAACATCTCTACCAAACTCTCGATTGTTGGCCATGTTATATGTGAAGGGTGTCATTGTACTCTCGTATGGAAAACAAATGAATGATCGCATCATTTCACTATGAAAGGGGTTTTGGACAAGTAAAACAATTTTAACCCCGTCACTTTTTCTTGAAGTGTCTGTACTAAGATCAGAAAGGAAGCGGGCACGTAGATATATCTAAGATGTATCGTATGTTCATCTTTTTACGAATATTCTATTAGATTTTGGAATTGTTCTTACAGTGCATCATTTTTTTTCACTTTATTAGTACACGAGATGAACATATCAGTATTGAGCTGCCTCCGTTGTGATGCATATTCCACGTTTCTTTATAAATATAATACATATGCTAAATCATGAACAAATATATGTTTTTTGCAACTTCCCCATAAAACATGCTCTGAATAACCATTCATGATATTCAAATTATAATATCCATAGCATAGTTTGTTATTAACTCTATTGTTGAAAGTGGCGTTAAACACCATAACCTACACCCATAAACTGTGAAATATATAAAGATCATTCACGAACAGCATGATCTGATAGTCTTACTATATTAAATCCGATTCAACCCACCATTTCTTTAGAAATGCCTGTACCAAGTCAGGGTCATTACGGTTTTCACAGTTTTCCGGTTGTTGACTGATTTTGTCTGTTTATATAATTATGAGTTTTGACTTTCCCTTTGTAAGATTGCTCGGAGTTCGGTAATTTTGTTATTACCCTTATTTGATCATTGGTAACAAAAATAGACGTGGATATCTAATTTAGTGCACACGACGTGCTTCAGGAATAACCTTCATCAGGTACCCTCAAGGTCAAATGCTTGGAAAGACAATTAACCTAAAAGTCTTTGGGAGCATGTAAAGTCAAACGGCCTAAACAGCATATAATTGATGACAATGTCCGACCAATAATGCTACAAGGTGTGGTGTGAAATACAAAGGTTCAAAGACTAATCAATTAAAAATTAGAAACAAGGACATTATTGATATTTATTTCGTATGCATAGAAATATGTACATACAAATTATTTTTTAACAGTGTATTAAACGATTTGTTAGACCTATATGTAATTCAAGGTTAGGGTTAGAGTGTCTAACACCACTTGCACCAATATTTCAGTATATCGTTGCTGTCAGTTTTATTGGTGAAGGAAACCGGAGAACCCGGTGAAAAGCCGCAAATTCATGACAAACTTTACCACATAATGTTGTATCGAGTACACCTCGCCATTAGCGGGATTGGAACTCGCGACGTTAATGGTGATATCACTGAATGCGCAGGTAGTTGTAAATCCAGCTACCATACGATCATGACCACGACGTTCCCTAAATATGTGTGTAATAACTCATCTGATGACAAGGGTAAAAGACAAATCAATTACAAATTAGAAACAGAGGAACATTATTTATATTGCAGGTATTTATTTCGCATACATAGAAATACGTACATACAAAAATATATTAAACACAAGAGTATATATTAAATGATCTGTTAGGTTTATATGTAATTGAGTGTTAGGGTTATGGTGCTTAACGCCACTTTCAACAATATCTCAGTTATATCGTGGTGGTCAGTTGTATTGGTAAAGGAAACCGAAGTACCCGGAGAAAATCCCCAACCTGCCGCAAGTCACTGACAAACGTTATCACATATGTAATTAAATAATATATTTCTGCGATCTTTTCGTCGTTTTGTAATGCTTTTTTAATTATATCTCTTTCAATAGGCCAACAAACATCTAAAATCTTAACGGTAAAATAATATTCAAGTTCACACACATTTTAGAAAGCACCTTGTGAGAGGAATATCACGTCATTGACAAATATAAAGATTGTTTTGTTAGAGGAGTATCACGTCATTGACACATCTAAAGGTTGTTTTGTTAGAGGAGTATCACGTCATTGACACATCTAAAGGTTGTTTTGTTAGAGGAGTATCACGTCATTGACACATCTAAAGGTTGTTTTGTTAGAGGAGTATCACGTCATTGACAAATCTAAAGGTTGTTTTGTTAGAGGAGTATCACGTCATTGACAAATCTAAAGGTTGTTTTGTTAGAGGAGTATCACGTCATTGACAAATCTAAAGGTTGTTTTGTTAGAGGAGTATCACGTCATTGACAAATCTAAAGGTTGTTTTGTTAGAGGAGTATCACGTCATTGACAAATCTAAAGGTTGTTTTGTTAGAGGAGTATCACGTCATTGACAAATCTAAAGGTTGTTTTGTTAGAGGAGTATCACGTCATTGACAAATCTAAAGGTTGTTTTGTTAGAGGAGTATCACGTCATTGACAAATCTAAAGGTTGTTTTGTTAGAGGAGTATCACGTCATTGACAAATCTAAAGGTTGTTTTGTTAGAGGAGTATCACGTCATTGACAAATCTAAAGGTTGTTTTGTTAGAGGAGTATCACGTCATTGACAAATCTAAAGGTTGTTTTGTTAGAGGAGTATCACGTCATTGACAAATCTAAAGGTTGTTTTGTTAGAGGAGTATCACGTCATTGACAAATCTAAAGGTTGTTTTGTTAGAGGAGTATCACGTCATTGACAAATCTAAAGGTTGTTTTGTTAGAGGAGTATCACGTCATTGACACATCTAAAGGTTGTTTTGTTAGAGGAGTATCACGTCATTGACAAATCTAAAGGTTGTTTTGTTAGAGGAGTATCACGTCATTGACAAATCTAAAGGTTGTTTTGTTAGAGGAGTATCACGTCATTGACAAATCTAAAGGCTGTTTTGTTAGAGGAGTATCACGTCATTGACAAATCTAAAGGTTGTTTTGTTAGAGGAGTATCACGTCATTGACACATCTAAAGGTTGTTTTGTTACAGGAGTATCACGTCATTGACACATCTAAAGGTTGTTTTGTTAGAGGAGTATCACGTCATTGACAAATCTAAAGGTTGTTTTGTTAGAGGAGTATCACGTCATTGACAAATCTAAAGGTTGTTTTGTTAGAGGAGTATCACGTCATTGACAAATCTAAAGGTTGTTTGTTAGAGGAGTATCACGTCATTGACAAATCTAAAGGTTGTTTTGTTAGAGGAGTATCACGTCATTGACACATCTAAAGGTTGTTTTGTTAGAGGAGTATCACGTCATTGACAAATCTAAAGGTTGTTTTGTTAGAGGAGTATCACGTCATTGACACATCTAAAGGTTGTTTTGTTAGAGGAGTATCACGTCATTGACAAATCTAAAGGTTGTTTTGTTAGAGGAGTATCACGTCATTGACACATCTAAAGGTTGTTTTGTTAGAGGAGTATCACGTCATTGACACATCTAAAGGTTGTTTTGTTAGAGGAGTATCACGTCATTGACAAATCTAAAGGTTGTTTTGTTAGAGGAGTATCACGTCATTGACAAATCTAAAGGTTGTTTTGTTAGAGGAGTATCACGTCATTGACAAATCTAAAGGTTGTTTCTGTCGTCATCATATCTTGTTAATAGGGCTGCTATCTGCTGTCAGTGATGATCGTCATTGTTAGCATAAAATAAGATAGACGTCGTGTACACAATAACAAATTGATAAGGAAACGTATACCCTTTCAAAAACATAAACAAACAGTCAGATTTGTTTGTAAATTCCCCCTGCAGCATGTGCTTCTATGCCAACTTGCACGCTCAAAAAAATTCACGAAACAGAAATATGGCTTCACCTAATTCACTAGTAATTTAAGAGGTAAACCTCTGAATTGTACCACAAAAAATGCAAATCTTACACAATTTAGTATGCGTTATGTGACATTATATAGTATATGACGAGAAAATCGTATAAACTGTGAAATGAAACCGGTATGATATAAGCAATAAACAGTACATAGTAATGGATAATCATTTCTGTCTACCCGACTATAAATATACGTATCATTGAGAAGATATAACACAGTGAAAATACCTCAAGAATGAGTACACCTTTTCCAATGAATTGAGAAAATTACTGGATAAGAGAACTAGGTTCTTTATCTCCAGTTAGGTGCTTTTTGTAGAATGGCTCATGTCTTATTTACGTTATTTAGGTTTGTGTCTACCACATATTTTGTGTTTTCCTTTGTTTTGATTGTCATCGTCTTATATAGCATATGTTGTCAGTTTCTATAATTTGTCAATTTTTATTGCCCCTTTCTGTATTCTGTAACGTTTATTTCTGGAATGCTTTGTTTGTTAATATTAAAGGAGTTGACAACATTATGAGCCCTGACAATAGTGATGTAATAAATGTATATAATACAAGCTATGAGCCCTGACAATAGTGATGTAATAAATGTATATAATACAAGCAAACGTGTGCATCACGGCCATAATAGGAGAAACTAGCACCATCCTAGAATGAAACAATCCAAATAATTTTTACTTAATGGGACCTTTGAGGATCTAATTTCGTGCCTTCAAAAACCGTTTGGGTATTCATTTCATTAATACCATCCTATGTTCTCCTTAAATCACCATACTCCAAGAACAACGACTGGTTATTATTATTTGTATAAGTATTAATAAATTAAAAAAGGCAAAGGTAAACGAGTGTGTGTCCTTATGATAAATATGTTATTTTAACTGTAGACAAGGCTTTAGATAATATTGTTTTTGCTTAATCAAACATCTTTACATTTCTGAGAACTTTGGTAATCCTACTTACTAAAATACTGTACAGAAAAAGGTATATTGCCGGTTCTTGTAATTGCTTAAAAGCAAAAGAGCTATGTATAGCTATTACAAATTTTGTTAGCAGTAAAAGTGGAACTATAATCTAATTGTGGCAAAATCCATTTAAGAATGTGTGACTACTGAAAGACTTTGCCCAAGAACAAAACAATAGAAAACAAGAACAAACACAAAAATGAAAACCCAGCAAAATTGTTCTTTCTGAATAAGAGGATTTCAATTGATGTTATATATATATATATAATATTACATGGCATTCACGACTTCATATTCCTATGATTTGTTAGCGTTTGTCTATAATAATCAATCATCACTGTGCATCTATTTTCGTCTGAACAGTTTGAAGATACCAAAGAGGTAATCAAAATCCGTAAATCAAAGAAGAACAGACAACACAATGGCCACAGTGAAATGTGCAAAAGGACAAACAACGATCTACAAAACATACACATAAAACTAAAGATCGAGTAACACGAACCCCACTATAAACCGAGAAGGGTAAACAGTTCCGGCTCCACTAGTGGCACCCGTCGTGTTAATCTAGTTACAAACCCGGTGATATATCATTATTGAGGAAAGGATTGGGAAGTGTTTATGACAAGTGGAACATATCCGTAGTCATTTGTGACACAGATATTTCATACGGTCAACCAAGTCATGGTGGGGACTGTAAAACGTTCAAAGCGATGACTTCAACTTATCCAAGGGAAACCCTTGGTTCAGTAGCAAATCTCTATCAAGGAAATCCCGATAGGAACCACAAGTGCTGGAATATCGTATCAACTGAGATATATATATATATATACTCCATATGCAGGTGCTGCTGGATTGTTCTTACATATGAATGGAACGTTCACAATGGGAAAATTGAAATCATCTCTCGTAAAATATGCAAAGAAAGTTTAAACAGTCATGGTCAATAAATCCACTAATATCTACAAAATGACCATTCACTCCTAACCTAAACTCTTTGAACACAAAACGACCACGACATATGATGTTGGAAATCCAGGTCCTAGCTTGTGTATTTGTGTTCACTTCCATCAGCAACCTTTCGAATTAATTATAGTGGATTTCATCTGTTCTACAAAAGGGTGATTCTATTCTACCACATAAACACATTATATACCACGTGCGAACATAAATAGATTTTAGGTTATTATCATTCAATACAACATAAGTATAGCGAGTTAATTTGATAATGGTATCCTACAGAAATCAAACAGATTTTCTGTAATACATATTGGTATATCATACATTAATTATATTAGAAATTAATAAGCATTATATCAAAATAACATCCTATTTTTGGAATTAGTCATATTGAATGCATTCTGAAGATTTATAGCCAGTCGGGGTAATATTTCTGTCCAGTGTGTGCGTATTCGAGTACAATCCATGGTTGGTAAGGTTGGTGCCGACTAGTTGCATGTTCTTCGTTTTTGTGATATCCGCCACGATTTCCGCGTATTAATCGACATTGGGTTCGTCATTAATCCCATTTTTATTGTAGAGTGTTTATGATTTATTTATGTTATTTGTAATTATTGACGTGTCCACCAAGATTTCCATATCTTACGATGTTTGCGTCGTGCAATAGTATCACGAGACGGGAGCCACTGGTGGAGCAGGAACTGATTACCCTTCTGGAGCACCTAAGTTCACTACCAGGTATATGTGGGGTTCTCATTTTTCAATCTTTAGGTTTTTTGTGTGATGCTTTGTAGATCATTATTTGTCTTTTTGTCCCTTTTCATTTGACAATTGGATTGTATGTCCTTCATCATTTGACCATTGGATTGTATATCCTTCTTCATTATTTGACCATTGGATTATATGTCCTTCTTCATCATTTGACCATTGGATTGTATGTCCTTCTTCATCATTTGACCATTGGATTGTATGTCTTTCTTCATCATTTGACCATTGGATTGTATGTTCTTCTTCATCATTTGACCATTGGATTGTATGTCCTTCATCATTTGACCATTGGATTGTATGTCCTTCTTCATCATTTGACCATTGGATTGTATGTCTTTCTTCATCATTTGACCATTGGATTGTATGTCCTTCTTCATCATTTGACCATTGGATTGTATGTCCTTCTTTATCATTTGACCATTGGATTGTATGTTCTTCTTCATCATTTGACCATTGGATTGTATGTCCTTCATCATTTGACCATTGGATTGTATGTCCTTCTTCATCATTTGACCATTGGATTGTATGTCTTTCTTCATCATTTGACCATTGGATTGTATGTCCTTCTTCATCATTTGACCATTGGATTGTATGTCCTTCTTCATCATTTGACCATTGGATTGTATGTCCTTCTTCATCATTTGACCATTGGATTGTATGTCCTTCTTCATCATTTGACCATTGGATTGTATGTCCTTCTTCATCATTTGACCATTGGAGTGTATGTCCTTCTTCATCATTTGACCATTGGATTGTGTTCTTCTTCATCATTTGACCATTGGATTGTATGTCCTTCATCATTTGACCATTGGATTGTATGTCCTTCTTCATCATTTGACCATTGGATTGTATGTCCTTCTTCATCATTTGACCATTGGATTGTATGTCCTTCTTCATCATTTGACCATTGAATTGTATGTTCTTCTTCATCATTTGACCATTGGATCGTATGTTCTTCTTCATCATTTGACCATTGGATTGTATGTCCTTCATCATT
The DNA here is from genome assembly GCA_963680875.1 of Bathymodiolus brooksi. NCBI lineage: Eukaryota > Metazoa > Mollusca > Bivalvia > Mytilida > Modiolidae > Bathymodiolus > Bathymodiolus brooksi. Next base: position 47,557,456 of record OY804580.1, on the reverse strand, counting down.
TGACCATTGGATTGTATGTCCTTCTTCATCATTTGACCATTGGATTGTATGTCCTTCTTCATCATTTGACCATTGGATTGTATGTCCTTCTTCATCATTTGACCATTGGATTGTATGTCATTCTGCATCATTTGACCATTGGATCGTATGTCCTTCTTCATCATTTGACCATTGGATTGTATGTCCTTCTTCATCATTTGACCATTGGATTGTATGTCCTTCTTCATCATTTGATCATTGGATCTTATGTCCTTCTTCATCATTTGACCATTGGGTTGTATGTTCTTCTTCATCATTTGATCATTGTATCATATGTCCTTCTTCATCATTTGACCATTGGATTGTATGCCCTTCTTCATCATTTGACCATTGGATTGTATGTCCTTCTTCGATTAATGGCTTTTGGTATCTTCAAACTTTCATGTCCACATCTTTACACTATGTTGTATAATTTACCCTATTTCATTGCATATCAAAGATTGTGATCATATTTTGTCCGTTGATTTCCTCATAGACAAACAGCAACGACAACTTCAAACTACGTGTAATTACAGATAGCAGCACATTATGCTAGAAATGACTACGGACAGAAGGAACCCTTAGATTCATTAATCATGTGACACCTCGCTAATAAGGTGCTTTGCAGAATGTGTGTGAACTTGAATATTGTTTATCATTAAGAATTTATATGTTTATTGGTGTATTTAAAGAGAAGCGTTATAAAAGAACCAGAAAAATGACAAAACAAAATAATTATCTACTAGAAATACATTATGTAATGACGAATACAGTGAGTGATTGTTGTTTTTCAATTTTAAGCTATATCATGGCGAGAACAAGTTAATTGTCAATGAGATGATGATGAGGTCTGTTTTGTACTAGACCAACACGCTCAGTTGGATGTTTATAGTGCTAATTCACTGAAACAGTAATCGGCAGAAAGACATGTCACCCCACTCGGACACATGATCCTGATTCCGATCCAACCAGTCCTTACTCTTTCTCCTTAATGCGCCTGCTTATCGGAGAAGTAACAAATATTAATGTTATAATCTTTGGTTTGACCCGATCTGATCTCGAACCCGATATCTACCACAGTTGAGGCGAGTACGCTAACCATTACACTACCGATGCGGTTAATGACGAATAAAAGATCGCTTAATACACACTTTGATGAATATATTTTTGGATGCACATTTTTGTATATGTATATGATATGAATACCAGCAATGTCAATAATGTCCATGTTTCCAATGTTTAACTGATTTGTCTTCAAATTCTAAACATTTGTACCAGATGAGTTATTGTTCACATATATTTTCACAACGTGTTCCATAATTAGTTGGAATGTTTTATCAATACTATATACACCATGAGAAAGGACAGTTTATCATTTTTCATTTCATGCTATTAAGAATTATAATCTTTGATTGTGCATACTATATTGTCCAGTATGTTTTGATGCTTCATCGAGGAACAATATAGTCATAGATTACTGTTATCTGATACATGTCAGGCACCAACTAGAAATCAGTTCTACATTTTAATTAAAGAGTTGTGTTTTTTTTGTGTTTAACGCCACTTTCAGCAGTATATCAGCTATATCATGGCGGTTAGTTTTATTTGTTCTACGCTGCTATTAAGAAATATAATCTTCTTTGATTTTGTATACTATATTGTCCAGTATGTCTTGATACTTCATCGGGGGAAAATATAGGTCTAGTTTACTGGTATCTGGTACATGTGAGGCACCAACTGTAAATTGGTTCTATATTGTAGTAAGGAAGCATAAACCATAAGCAAGGGGGGTTTGATCACTTCTACGGTGCATTAAAAATATATACAAAAACAGGGTATGATTTTAGTGGGGTCCGTGTTACTCGATCTTTAGTTTTAAGTGTATGTTTTGTAGATCATTGTTTGTCCTTTTATCTTTTTTCCTTTGGCCATTGTGTTGTCTCTCGTTCTTCGATGTACGGATTCTGATTACCTCTTCGGTATCTTCAAATTCTTTTTTTATATCAATTCTAACCGTATTAAAGAATTATCTGGCATAAGCAGGTGATGTTTTCATCAGTTGTGCACTGTGCTAGAGGATTATCAGATTATACCTTAATGAGGTGATATGTTTGTTACCTCTACTATGCAATTATAGCCTTTTGATGAGGTCAATACATGGAAGTCCGAGGTCAATATACTTTTAACGGGTCGATAAATTCATGTATTGACCGATATTAAAAGGCTATAATTGCTTTATTATTTTTTTAAACACTGGAAAAAAGTAGGCTATAATTGTTTTATCATTTTTCAATATTTTTATTTAAAAATTAAAATTTTGAAATTTTATGAAAACTAATTTTTTGGAACTTTTTGAAAATTTTATCATTTTGAAATTTTTTGTAAATTTTGAAATCTTGAAAAATTTGAACTTTAAATTTTTGTTTATTTTTTTTTATTTTAGAATTTTGAAATATTTTGAAATTTTTGAAATTTTATGAAATTTTTGAAATTTTGGAAAATTTTGAAATTGGCGGGGATATTTGAATGCGAATCCATTTTTAGGAAACATGAGGTTTACACAATTTGTAGCATGTTAAACGTGTTTATATATTTTATCACGTGTCACAAATTCCTCCAATCAATGAAATCTAATTACAATGCAAAATAATAAACTGTATTATAGAATTATATACGTTTTACCACAATACATAGATTTGAGGTCATCAAACAGAACCCTATGTATCAATCAACACAACATCATGTGGTACCGGTATCTTATTAAAATAAAATAATTTAGGTAGATCTTATACTTATTAAATATGAAATGAATAGGCCTTATATTGAAAACAACACCGTATGTTTTGGCATTAGTGATATTGGGTTCTCAAAGTTCATATCCTGTCATATAGAGTATTATTTCGATATAGTGTGTCCGTATTAGCTTCCATATCCTTACATTATAGTGCATCACGTTTATCATACTTATGTTATGTTTTAGTAATAATAAAATCGAAGGGCTAATCAAAAATGGACAATCCAGAGACACCGATAACATTGAGCACAAAAGACTCAAAACCACAACACAACACAGAAAATTAAAAAAAATAAAAAAAAAACGAGGAGCAACACGGGCCAACAAAAAAACCGGGGATGAACTCAGGGCTCGTTTTTCTTGAAAAGCCCCTACAAGAAGTTTTAAGCAGAGGAATAACAGAACAAGTTGGTGTTGTGAATGGATACTATTATTGAATATTATACTGAATACCCAGAGTAAATATGATCGTTATATTACTAACATGATGCCATGTTTTACCATTGTGACGTTCCATATCTCATAATATTCTAGCAATGCAAGGGAAAGGTATGACATATCATATGTACATATTTACGAAGTGTTTTCATTATTGTAGGTGTGCATGTACAAGATATTTGAAAATTCTTCACACACTTGCGAAACTAAGCACGCACAATTATCTGTTTTTAAAATTGTGTGCTTATAGTTATGGAAAACAATAGTCAAAAAGGTCCATTTACTTACCACCCCAAGGACCCTGGTGGCTCAATGAGTTAGGTAGTTGGATTACCTAACAACTCATGCAAGCCTATCACCAATACGGCGTGGGTTCGCGCCCAGCATTGTAAATTACAAAAAAGGTACACTCGACTCGCAGCCAGAAGTGATAAAGCTTACCAGTTGGTTGCCCATGGTCGGTGGTTCTATCCGGATACTCTGGCTTCTTTCACCACTAAAACTGGTCGCCATGATATAGCTGAAATATTGCTGAAAGTGGCGTTAAACACAATAAATCAAATAAAAAAATTGACTTACCACCCACTATCAGATAACCTATTAAATCTGTGTGAAATAGGAACATCAAAAGAAATATATGTTTTATTACTAGGAATTTGGTTTTTGCTTGAACGAGACTATGATGTGAAATTCAAAGAAAAGTATATTTCGTTATAATACACTCGTATAATTTATGGTTTTTTTTCAAGAATGACATACTATTTATAGATAGTGCAATAACACGAAAAACCACCAAAAAACACATTATCGGATCAGTTCCGAAATACAATAGAAAAATCGGACACAATCGATACCCTTAGCACACAAGTACATAACAGGTTACTTCCCCTGGCTACTTCAATTTCCTTAACACACAAGTACATAACAGGTTACTTCCCCTGGCTACTTCAATTTCCTTAAACCTTTAAAAACATATGGTGATATTCTAAGTAAATGAAACATGATATATTTTACATGAGATAGTAAACAAGTATATATTATTTATACAAAGGTCACATATTTACTATAAAACATCATAAGAGAGAGATTACATTACTTTGACTGATTAATAATAAGGCTACGTTAATTGACATTTAATAATCAGCTTTATCGTGGCTACAAATTTTACGATTGGGAGTCCGGAGAGCTATAGCAAAATGACCGATGAATCATCTGACCATCAGAATGCATCTCTAAACGTTATCACATATAAGGATGAGCACTTGTATTTGAACTATTCATTAAGTAAAATATTTGTATTGAAAACTGCGTGTTCTCCGAAATAATATTTTTCCTTTAACAAACAATCGTTCATATATTAAAACAAAATGAAATCGGATATTTCGGTCACCAATAAAATAGTGTACAGTATAAAAAAAAATCTATAAAATGTAATTCTCATGCAATCTAAATATGTAAATATACAATCATAGATCGATTTTTACCAATAAATCTTTGATGGATGTCCATCTAACGTATTGAAAGGCAGCCGTCAATACTCATTAAGGGTGGCGGTGTCCCGTCAATACTCATTAAGGGTAGCGATGTTACCGTCAATACTCATTAAGGGTGGCGGTATCCCGTCAATACTCATTAAGGGTGGCGATGTTACCGTCAATACTCATTAAAGGTGGCGGTATCCCGTCAATACTCATTAAGGATGGCGGTATCCCGTCAGTTCTCATTAAGGGTGGCGATGTTACCGTCAATACTCATTAAAGGTGGCGGTATCCCGTCAATACTCATTAAAGGTGGCGGTATCCCGTCAATACTCATTAAGGGTGGCGGTATCCCGTCAGTGATCATTAAGGGTGGCGGTGTCCCGTCAGTTCTCATTAAGGGTGGCGATGTTACCGTCAATACTCATTAAAGGTGGCGGTATCCCGTCAATACTCATTAAAGGTGGCGGTATCCCGCCAATACTCATTAAGGGTGGCGGTATCCCGTCAGTGATCATTAAGGGTGGCGATGTTACCGTCAATACTCATTAAGGGTGGCGGTATCCCGTCAATATTCATTAAGGGTGGCGCTGTTACCGTCAATGCTCATTAAGGGTGGCGATGTTACCATCAATACTCATTAAAGGTGGCGGTATCCCGTCAATACTCATTAAGGGTGGCGGTATCCCGTCAATACTCATTAAGGGTGGCGGTATCCCGCCAATACTCATTAAGGGTGGCGGTGTCCCGTCAATACTCATTAAGGGTGGCGGTGTCCCGTCAATACTCATTAAGGGTGGCGGTGCAAATATATCATTGCAATAGTCCGTAAAAATCCCCGAGTTGATATTATTTTGAACACATGATGTCCTATCATATTTCTTTACGTTCGGAATTCCGTATTGATTTCCGCATTAAAACGATGTTCGGTTCGTCTTAACCTCCAGTTGTTTGTAGAAAGGGCTCGTGTCTTTCTTTACGTTATTTGTATTTGTATTTATAGTGGTGTCCAACACATATTGACTATATTAGTAACATATACCGGTATGTGAGTGTATTATTATAGGGAGGAACTGTTTGCCCTTGGTGGACGCCTGAGTTCACCTCCGGTTTTTGATGGGGTCCGTGTTGCTCATTGTTTTAGTTCTCTTTGTTGGGTTTTTTGCTGTGTTTGTCTTCGTCCTGTGCCTTGTGTGCCCAATGTTGTCAGTTTCCCTGGAATGTCCATTCTTGATTGCCCATTCGATTTTCTATGACGTTTATTTACAATAGTTTATATTAGTATATCGTCTCACTTTTGAACTGTATGTTAATCTCACAGCTACCGTGTATGTGTCAATTGTAGTACATGTCTATCTCCTCTGTTACGGGGACGATGTATAAATCTCAATCTTGGATTTCATGTATCATTTATAGCACTTCCTCTGACTTAGTTATGATGTTATTGTTTCAATATTATATTGGGTGTATTGACTGGGTATCAAAAGTATAATCAAGACACATTTTCAAGAGTGGAAGGGTTTAGATACTATTAACGGGATTAACACCGCCACGTCTTTGTGCCTATCCCAAGCCAAAACCGGAATGTTCAAGCCATATGGCGTGATCTTATTTCTTATGTTAAATGATTTGAGGTGAGAGGCGATCGTTCATTTGTTGATAATGATAAATTTATTGATCATCACTGTTTAACCTTTCTTTTCATAATGCATGCTGTACTACTGAACTTGTATCTATTCAGTACACTAAAACAATTGTGTATCATCGACAAATATTTACACGGAAGCTAACATGATATAATAAAAAATATATGAGACTGTCTCGCGCACATTATTCGTTTATTTCCAACAATGCCTCATAAATATTCATTTCGTTGTAACATGGATACTCTCTTAAGAACATATGGCGTGCAATACCTATATATACAATAGTTATTTTCCGTTTTCATATGGTTATATATTTCTTACCCACCTGGTTTATCAGATTCTATCAAGTATATTAATGTCTTTATTTAAGAATTGAATGCATTTTTTGTAGTTTTATTGGCGTGTAAAAGCGTGGACCGAAGCACATTTTGTATGAAGGGAGCAAGCGCTTCATACAAACAATGTGCCTCGGTCCACGCTTTTACACGCCTATAAAACTACAAAAAAATGCATTCAATTCTTATGATTACATTTAAATCACACCAAAATTTAACATAGTTGAATTTTTCGTTGTGAATTTTATTTGTGTTAGATTATTTGCTGTTGGAAATTACTACGCCATTGATTGTTTACATCTGACGTCGTCATGGCGACACGTGCCAGTTCGGGTTTGAGCTTGATTGGGATGTAAAACATCTCTTTTATAATCATGTGACCACTTCTGAACCAATCATATTGTAATATTTCAATGAAAAACGGAAGTAATGTAATTATTGAAACGTAATAACAAATCTAAAAATGATAATAAATATGTCAAATGTCACCGTTATGAGAAAATTTTGAAGATACTAAAGGGAGTAATTAGAAAAACGTGAATCGAAGAAAGGGTTATGGTTAGGATTATAGTGTTTAACGCCACTTTCAACACTTATTCAGTTAAATCGTGGCGGTCAGATTTATTGGTGGAGGAAACCGGAGTACGCGGAGAAAACCACAAACCTGACAAACTTGTTATCACATAATGTTGTATCGAGTACACCAATCACGACCACGACGACCCGAATCGAATAAGGACGGACAAAACAGTGACGAGAGGAAAAATGACAAAAAGACAAACAATGCTCTACTAAACACTAAACAGAAAACCAAAGATTGAATAACAGAGACCTCACTTCAAGCTAGAAGGTGAAGTCAAGTGCTCCGGAAGGATAAGCATTAATGCTCCACCTGTGGTACCCGTCGTCTTACTCTTGATAAGTCATGAATGAGTAATATAATGGATAAATCGTAGAAACAGCCCAAATTGATACCCTTAACACACATGATAGCTCACTTTTTTTGGCCTGGCGCAGGCACTTCAATTAACAGTGGCGGGGATTAACTAGCGTACCATCTTAGTAAAAGGACTTGGTGTGGGTAAAACGCCGAACTTCACATATAGCTGGATGAGCAATTTGGTTTAAAGAGCATTGAGTCCTAATATTGAACTTTATGCTTACACATTTGTAGTATATTTATTACACGTAAACAGATACAAATCAATGTCAGATATTAGAAAAGAAGGTATTTCTATAAGATTATAGCAAAAATGTTTATATATTTAACTATCCCCTTTCTTTGTTTTCGTAACAATAGCGCGTTGGTCTGTATTGTAGATATATTAACTTAATTCCGTTCCGTTAAAATCTTATTTTAAATTACGAAAATTATGTATTATTTTCCATGTTGTGAAAATGTGTGAGGGATTTGTATACAGTGTAACACTTATTCCAATGCAATTTGAAATAAGTTGAGAGAATCCATACGAATTACGGCATTAAGTCATGGAAATTGTATTTCTTTATACTCTGGTTGCAATCTAATGACATAATTCTGATGTGTTATTGGTGTCAATTCATTAAGTTACGGCATAGCTACACCGCCATATCAGAAACTATCGAGTTTTGTACCTTAAGTGTGGTAACGACTAGACAGATGATTATCAATACAACTTTGATATTGTTTAACCAGGTGTTATTATCATTAACGGCCTTATATGGATGTAAGTTAATATAAGAGACTATTAAACACTACGCTTAGACATAAATTCAAGTAAAGGAACATTGCTTTTGTTGCTGTTCTGTATTGTTTCCTAATGTTTGGTCTCACCCTGATATTGTGTATACCATTTCGTTAAGAGGAGAGGGATACAACTTACCAATAAGCTACTCAGAGAGGGATTTCTAATTGTGAGGCTTAAATCTGGTGTCAGAATATTCTATGGTCGCCATCACGAATTGGCTGATCGGTACGAAGCATATATCTCAGAGATAACCAAAGATTTGAAGCCTGAATATAATGTATGCACAAAATAAAGATATGAAAACGTTTTACAGCAGCAATTAACATAAAATTATAACAGAACGGACGTTTTACATTTCATACATTTTTAGGAACAGTCAAACCAGTATATAAAGGGTACTAAAGGGAAGATCACAAAGTACCGTTGGATTTTCATAGTGCTAACTCACGGACACAACAGTCCGTGGATAGACATGTCGCCCCACTCGGACACATTATCCTGATTCAGAGCCAACCATTCTTTGCTCTTTCTCTTTAATGCTGCGTGCTCAGCGGAGAAGCAAGAAATACCAATTTTATAGTCTTTGGATTCACCCGACCGGAGCTCGAACCCACGATCTACAGCACTCAAGGCGAGCACGCTTACCATTACACCACCAATGCGGTTGTACAGATTGAAAATATATATACTATTCAATAAATGGTGAAAGAGAAACTGCTATTTATAGGCATTCATTTGCTATATACAGATGCCCTACAGGATAGACATGACTGTACATGACTGCGTTGTATTAACGGTTTTATGGGGGAGTGTTTATAAAAGAAAAACAAAATGAATATAGAACCAATGCTGGGTACATATTAACTATAATAGTCCATTATAATACAAATATACATTTAATAATGATTGCAAATATAAATTGTCAATGTAAGGAGAAGCATATTGATGTCGTAATAGCATCATTTAAGCTAAATTTTATATAAAGGTACTATATTCGTTCTATATGAAATACTTGTCATTTATTTCATATAACACAGAAAAACCACTAATGAGGTTATATCAATATTCATCATTGCATGCTGTTAAAATGTTCAAAATCATATAAATGACAAAGTAATGATGAATATAGCTCTAGTGGGATTGTATATGACGGGGAAAAACTGATCAGATAGTACCACGTGTTGTATGATAAGGGTAATAACAAAATTACCGAACTCCGAACAATCTTACAAAGGGAAAGTCAAAACTCATAATTATATAAACAGACAAAATCAGTCAACAACCGGAAAACTGTGAAAACCGTAATGACCCTGACTTGGTACAGGCATTTCTAAAGAAATGAAAGCATGTTCAACATTATTGATCAATAGCGTCTTACAATTAAATCCGAATCTTTGAAACAATTAAATAACCACTACTCTCTGGGACCTGTTGTTCTGAGAAAAACAAATATTAGTAATACACATTTGGCCTATGACAGATGTGTTCCCAGAGACATTTAAATTATTTGACTTTTTTTTTCCTAATAACCACTTCTCTCTGGGACCTGTTGTTCTGAGAAAAACAAATACTAGTAATACACATTTGTCCTATGACAGATGTGTTCCCAGAGACATTTAAATTATTTGACTTTTTTCCAAATAATCACTTCTCTCTGAGACCTGTTGTTCTGAGAAAAAAGGAAAAATACAAAGTTGGGTTATGACAGATGTTCCCAGTGACATTTAAATTATTTGACTTTCCAATCTCTTAACTATGAGCGTCCCTGATGACGCCTATTCCAGACACGCATCGTTCGCACTAAATTAGATATCTACGTTTTTTTTTTATATCAGTGTTGTTAATCTTCCAGATAACACTATTGAGTAAATATTCATGACGAGAACTTTTACAAGCAAAAAAATGTTGTTATTTAGAACATGTTCCATGTCGTCTTTTACAAGTACAAATGTATGTCACACAGTACATGCATGTTCTATAAAGGAGGCGTTGATGTTTATTGATCAATTTAATTTTGCAATTATATAGAAACGGTTATACCGAACAAGGATAAGTCGTTCAATGGAAACTTGAAGTAAACATATGCAGTCTGTTCGTAGTACCGTAACTCTCAACTGAATTTATCTTAGGTAACTTAAATACCAAGAGGTCGTGTTTATCGTCTGAACTTGGAAATATTTGTAAATTGTACTACCACATTAAAATTAGTAATGTGTCGCTAAATAATTACCATAGTGATAAATATATTGACACAGTGAAACCAGTCAGAACCGAATCCTAAATAAACTGGAATCACCTATAACCCGAACTCTAAATAAACTGGAATCACCTATAACCCGAACTCTAAATAAACTGGAATCACCTATGACCCGAACTCTAAATAAACTGGAATCACCTATAACCCGAACTCTAAATAAACTGGAATCATCTATAACCCGAACTCTAAATAAACTGGAATCACCTATAACCCGAACTCTAAATAAACTGGAATCACCTATAACCCGAACTCTAAATAAACTGGAATCACCTATGACCCGAACTCTAAATAAACTGGAATCACCTATAACCCGAACTCTAAATAAACTGGAATCACCTATAACCCGAACTCTAAATAAACTGGAATCACCTATAACCCGAACTCTAAATAAACTGGAATCACCTATGACCCGAACTCTAAATAAACTGGAATCACCTATAACCCGAACTCTAAATAATTTAAATTCCCAATGTAGAAGATCGTTGTTAATTTAACCTGTATAAACCAAACACCTGTCTATTCCGAACACAACAATTAGTCTCGGTAAGGTTTGGCTTAGACATATTTCACTGTACTTTCTAACTTTACACGAGGAGTTTTGTTGATTGTAGTAATATTATTAGATACACAGTGTGTTAGTGACCTAATACGATATATAAGTGGGGTCAGTAAATTCCATATTGAAGTCACAGACCCCGGTATATATCGTATTAGGTCATTTGTACTATCAGGATATACATTGTATATAAACATAAGAGAAAACAGGAGGGGCAATTAGAATGGTCAACCCAGTACATGGGCAATATTGGGTACCAGACATAGAACGACGATAAGCGTTCTTTACGAGATAAAAGGTAACTAACAATTTGAGGTGTGCGAAATAGACATAGCTTTACTACTTGAATTGATTGATTGATTGATCGATCGATCGATTGATCGATTGATTGATATATTGATTGATTGATTGATTTATTTATTTATTGATTGGTGTTTAGCATATCAAAGCTACAATATGATTGTACATGCTAATACTAGTAAGGGAAACTGAAAGAACAAGAGAGAAAATAAGGCACATATTTAATATTAAAATAAATACTTTTTGTATATATACATTACATGTACAAGTCAAATACACAATGTGCCAGTCATGGATCAGTAGCTTTATTTTAATGCACTGGTTATCAACAAGTTTTTGTAAACCTAACAAAAATTAAAATGTTAAATATGATATGTCAAGGAAACGAATAGATTATGTTAACTTTACCTACAGAAGACCGCTTACACCTCTTTGATTTTGAAAGACATTTCTGTTTATAACATGGACAATAATTATCACTGAAATTATTAAGTTGTTTGAACCCAACCCGTGCAGGAATAATATGGAGTAGGGTTCAGACAAGCCTCTAGTATTTTAGGGCAATGATTTGACATAGTGTTGTATCTTATGTCATTTTTTTTTTTTTTTTTTTTTTCTTTTTTTTACAAATAAACCTTACTGTTAAGGGATATAGTAACAAATCCGGTATAAGATATTATGTTGTCCGAAACTACCTTGGCAGTAATTTGACCTGACGTGATAAGTTCAAGGACAAATTAGAAGGTCATTATTATAATAATTCATACATCAGTTAGTGTTCTCAAAAAATCCTTTAGAAGATTCGATTATATCTTTTAATTTGGATTCAGCTTTCGTCTGCATAATTTGTGTATTTTTACGCATTTGTTCTAATACTTTAAAGTTGTCAATACAGTTATGCATAGTTTCCGTTCCTTCAGCTGCCGGAAGTGATTCCTTTGTGATTTGTAGGCGCATGCTTTCCTCATCTCGTAATAGAATGTTGATGGTATTTTGAATGCTATGAGAACGATCTAGAACCTTTTCCAAATGTTTATTCATTGAATTAAATAGTTTTAGTGACCGTAGAATATCTTGTGGATCAGCCGTTGAATATTTCACTATCGTCTTCTCCAAGTATTTAATTTGTACACAATTCTTTCTTCGCTCAATTTCTAAAGTATCTTTGCCTACAAATACAGAATTAGTATGAAACATTTAGGGTCATGTGTGTTTAATGCATATCAGTTGGTATTATGGTGGAAACCTGCGTACGAATAAAGAAAAAAAAATAATAATACGTGAACAATAATACAAACTTAATGCCCTATGTTGTCAGTTTCTCTGGATTGTCCATTTTGACTGCCCCTTCGATATTCTCTAACGTTTATTAGCATATAATGTATCGAATTCACTATTATTAGTGGAGGAATGCGGCGTACGAATAAATCAATAAACTAGAATTAGTAGCTCACAAAAAAGTTTTCAAAATCTTTATCATTTGACAACTTCACTATTTTGTTGGGGGGAAACCGGCGTACGGAAGAAACTACTGAACTGCCCCTATGCATGCAGCAATAAGGGGTAAGAGCAAATACTAGCTGCTCGGATTCAGGATGTGTACGAGTGGAGCGACATGTCTATCTGAGGAGTGTTGTTTCAGTAAAGTAAAGTAGTACAATAAGAATCAAACTAAGTGTGTTGGTCTAGTATGAAGTGGGCATTATCATCATCTCTTTGAAATGTAATTTCTTTCGCCATGATATAGCTGAAAAATTGCTCATTTATCGTTAAACAACATTCAATCAATCAAAACACTTCTTTTTACCGGAACTGATTATGTTTACCGCAAAATCAACTTTTAATTACATCTTTACATAAAAATCATCTTATTCTTAGGTGGATCATAAAACGCTTATTAAATAAATATTATATTCTATTTTTCATCTGATGCGAAGCAATTTTAAATCTCAATGCTGAGATTATAATTGAAACTTAGCTGATTTTGAAATGACGTCAATTATAATAAATGTAATAACAGTGTGTTAGAATGGCAGTATCTGACTCACTGGGGCACAATTAATGCCTTACTTGTGGTAATTACTTGTAATGATCATTTAGTTCTCTTGCTTTATTGAATATCACGGTATGGTATAAGGATTAACCATTTAGTATGCCTGGTAATTTTGTTATAATTATCAACAACATACGTAACAATTGATGATTGCAGAATAACAAAAATATGTTAGATTGCATTTTGCGTTATATAGTTTATCTTGGTATGGTGTTTAACGCCTCTTTCAACAATATTTCAGTTATATCCTGGCGGTCAGTTTTATTGGTGGAGGAAACCGGAGTACCCGAGGAAATCTACCGACCTGACCTGTCGTATAGGTCACTGACAAACTTTATCACATCATGTTGTATCTCCTGAGTTGTTATCGAACTCACAACGTTAGTGGTGATAGGTACTAATTGCATAGGTAGTTGTAAATCCAACTACTATACCATCACGACCACGACGCCCCCCTCCCCCGTTATACAGCTTTAACAAAAAGTATGGAGTATACATTTTATAGTTTCCTGTTACCATATCTGGTGTAAACTGCACCCGTGGTATAGTAATTAGCGTGCTGGTCTCGAGCGCGGTAGCTCACGCGTTCGAGCAAATATCTGGTTAAAGCAAAGTATGCAAAATTTGTGTTATTTTTTGCTTCTTCGCTAAGCATACTCATTGAGGAGAAAGAGCAAAGACTAGTTGTATCGGAATCAGGAAAATATGTCCAAGTAGGGCAACATGTAGTTTCAGCTAACATTATACAAATCTAACTAAGCGTGTTGGTCTAGTAAAAAGCGGACCCCATCATGATATGATCGAATGTAACTTGTTCTTCCATGATATAGTTGAACAATTACTCATTCACTCTAATCTGGTGTAATGAGGCATTGATCGAAACAACAATATATATATATATATTTGAAAAGTCGCCATATTGTTTCGAGATTTTATTTAATTAGACATTGATAAAGTCCCTCGGTGGGACGAAAATTTTGTCATTCTACGAAGTGTTTAATTCTTTATCACTTTGTTTTGTGTACTTGGTGTTGTTTTACAAACCATTTTAGACGTTTATAATTGTTTTACTTGTATAGTATCGTTATACCGTAACGATCCAACACCCCGTAAGATTGATCGTTGACTGGTTTTTCAGACGTTGTACCACCTACACACGCTTATACACATGTCTTACGTCTATTCCTAGATTTGCCTTACGAGAAAAGGTAACACTACGATTATTGAAGCTCCTTTTCTTAGGGAGTGGATGTGGTCGAGTGGTCTAGGGCGCTGGACGTAAGGCTAAGCGAATGGTGCTGCAGTGTATCAATGGTGTGGGTTCAAATCCCGTCGAGGGAAGAACAAAAATTTGACAGCTCTACAATCTAATTCTAACACTGTTTGGTTTAATTTTCAGACGTATATATGTATATATGTATATACATTTTGTATGCACAACCCAGACATTGTATCACAAACATGTGTCCACAGTAGAAATAAGTCTGATGAAACTCGGGGTGGTTGGAATGATATCATATACGAGACCGTAGTACAATGTACATGCATGGGACACACTACTTTATGCTAAATTGACCTTAAAAGACCTATGATAGGACAAGCAAACGAACATAATACATTAATACAGTCTATATCATATAAGGCTAATGTGTATTTGGAAAGCAGATAGTCATCCTTTCTTGTCCGGTGAATTATGTCAACTTATATCCACGCATTCATGACAAGCGTACTTTCAATGTCATTGCTTAAATATTTTTCATATCCGAGTGTTTTGAGGGAGTAATGGTTATGGTGTTTAACGCCACTTTCAACAATATTTCAGTTATATCATGGCGGTCAGTTTTATTTGTGGAGGAAACCGGAGTACCTGGAGAAAACCATCGACCTGTCGAATGTCACTGACAGAATTTATCACATAATGTTGCATCGAGTACACCTCGCCATGAACGGTGTTCGAACTCACTACGTTAGTGGTAATAGGTACTGATTGCACAGGTGGTTGTAAATCCAACTACCATACGATCATGACGGCTCATACTATTTTTGCTGGTGTTTTGTAATAACATATAGACATAGAGATCATGACAAATCAAGTGTAGACGTACTTAAGTATCATTTCTTTGTGTAATGAGTTCCTTGACCCGAACGAAGCTTTATTAAACCACAAACTCACCACATTTATTCACTAATATCGGTACACATTTAGTCAGTTCTGGGATTCCTGAAGTCTCTTTCTCAAAATCTGACTTGAAAGCCTGTATATCTTTTTTCATGTCGTTGTAATTTTTTGACACATCATTGTATAATTTTTCTTGATCCTGAAAAAGTAAATAACCCCTGACAGTATGATAAGTGACACGTGGGGTCCTCCCGATAGTCCGACGGCCCATTAGTCCGACAGCCCATTAGTCCGACAACTCATTAGTCCGACAGCCCATTAGTCCGACAACCTATAAATGCAAGAGGCATACTAAGTCTTATTAATATCCTTCAATGCATTCCGACAGACCATGAGGGTGGTTCCTATATACATGTACCCTATATAACTGAACGTCGTCCATACTTGTCAACTCACCCGTTTTTTTGCGGATCACATCAGTCATGAATTTGCCGAAATGTGTCCTCTCACCCGAGATTTTTCAATCACCCGACGGGTCCCGGAAATTCGGTAAATGACCCGTTTTCACCCGTCTTCTTGTCATGGATTGCATCCAGTTTTTAGAATGGAAATATATTGAAGCAATTTCCCAATAATGCAAGTTGATTAACCGGTTTGGCTATGAGACAAACGCAATCAATCCGTTAAACAGGAAATCGAAAATCAAGGGACACATATGACAAATCCGTTACACATAAAACTAAAAAGAACAGACAACACGAACTCCACTAAAAACCGGGGGTGATCTTTAACGTGCAAAGAGCGTGGCATTCTCTCAACACGGGACCTCGGTTTTCCTTCTCTTCCAAAGGACAATTAAGTTGGTCAAATTTTTATTCCCCGGGATTCCAACGGGTGACCCTGATAGTCGCCTTCTACGATAAGCGCAGGTATGGTGCCTATTCTAACCCCGACACATCCTCTGGGAGAGGGAACATTATACATGTATACGTTTAGCGATAAATTCAGCAAAAATGAAGCCTAATGGTAGCAACATTATATAGACGCACGTCCCATCGGTAAATGCAAGCATTTTCACATTTGCATTGAGATCAGAAATTGAAATTCGACGGATTGATCGCAGACCCCCTCTGGATAGGCTACTTTAAACCAAAAACATGGACTGTTTACTTGCTAATTCAATAAACGAAACGGAACTGTAAAGTCTTTAAAGTGAAGAGAAACAAACCGTTTCGTTTCGTTTTGTTCCTTGTAATAGTAGTCCCCATTCCTAACTGACCCAACAGGTAATTAAACATGTATGTACACATGTATGTACCACCCGAGCTTACGATTTTTCTATTTCCCGACTAACTGACATCCCGAAGACTTCCATAATGACGGGGACTACTATTACAAGGAAAGAAACTAAACCAGAAAAGGAAACTAATAGTAAAAATGGTAATACAATGTAGAATTTAGTCCCCCACCGTGACGAACTGTCATGTCGGACTAATGGGTTGTCGGACTAATGGGCCGTCGGACTATTGGGCTGTCGGACTAATGGGCCGTCGGACTACCGGACCCTCCCCGTGACACGTTACGTCTTTATAGTCGTATCATAAGTGACACGTTACGTCTTTATCGTAAACGGAAATTACAAATCTAAGGGAATGCTTAAATTCCGGAAAAAACTGAAAATGTCCTCGTGAAAAATCATCAGAAATAGATTATGCATTTTTTTCTATCAAACCAGCATGTCCTGTGTAGAGATTATTGATGTTCATTCATGTATTGTCTAATTATAGATTGATCATTGTGCTTTCTGTCTGTTTTCCCTGTAATCTATTTTCGTTTTGATTTGACAAATCTGTTACTGTGTTACTCACAACTATAAAATATATAGGGAATTCTCTCATTATATGTTTGTCTTTGCAAAATGAATGAAAAACATTGTACGAGAAGTGACTTTGTGTCCCTCAGATGGAGCACAGGGGGTAGTACAAAAAAAAACCAAAATATACATCCAAATTAATTTTCTTTGGTTTAGTGGGTTCTGTGTAGAAGTTGATGTCTTTTTTTTTTTATCAAAATAAAGATAATTGGTATAAATCGGGTGAATTCGGAAGATATGTTAAATTACATATTGCCATGAAGCTGAAGTTTAATGAGGGGCCATCGTGGTCGTGATCTTATGATAGTTGGATTTACAACTACCTATTCAAGTGCCTATCACCACTGATGTTGTGAGTTCGAATCTCGATCAGGGCGAGGTGTGCAACATTATGTGATAAAGTTTGTCAATGACTTGTGACAGGCCGGATATTTTCTCCGCGTCCTCCGGTTTCCCTCACCAATAAAACTGACGGCAACGATATACCTGAAATATTGTTGAAAGTGGCGTTAAACACCATCAAACAAACAAATAAATAAACATAATATTGAGCTCCTTTTGATAAATGATAAAGCTGTAATTGTCAATTTTTGCTAAAAGAAAAGGAATATTTAGTAGGATCAGAATAAAATGGTCAAGGGTGTAACTTTAGTTCAAAGAACAATACCGTTATAGTAATACCCACAATGGCGAAATCACAGCAGAAAAGCAATGGAATTCTGGATCAATGGATGTAATTTTGAACCAAATGTAAATCCCCGTACCATGCGTTATCATTACTACTTAAAGCAACAAAAGGTTTTGCTGATGTTGTTTAACGCCTCTTTTAACAATATTTCAACTATATCGTGGCAGTCAGCTTTATTGGCGGAGGAAACCGGAGAAAACCAGCGATCTGTCGCAAGTCACAGACAAACTTTATCACATAATAGTGTATCACGTACACCTCCTAAAACAACAGAAAGACAACATTAATAGCTTGAATTACTGGGAAAAAAACTACTAATTAGCAGTATGCAGTCTGTGGTTTTATTCAAATTAACATGACAGCCGCTTTGCTCGGTAGAATACATTAGTTCAATATTGATGTATTTTTAGACAGATCAGAATAGAGTACTGTACATGCAGACAGATCGCAAGATACTGATGTGCTTTTATACATATTGCAAGCGACGGGTGAGCTTCTAAGCATATCGAAATCAACTGATGTGCTTTATGACAGATCGAAAGAGACTAATATGCTTCTAGACATATCATAAACTTTACAAATTATCTGTTTATACTTGTAATACTATCTATCTTAACGCTTCTTGTAACAAATTATTTTTTTAGTAAACTATCCATTAACAATATATTGAATGATCGCTTAAGAGTACACAATTCATCATTATTATTCTATTATTTAGACCTTATCATTTAAACAATCACTTCTAAATCAAAGTAGCTTGTCAATCCTTAGCAGCATGGTGTCCTATATAACACATTACTCCACGATATAGCTAAAATACTGCTAAAGTTAGCACAATCAATCAATCAATCAATCAATCAATCAATCAATTAATCAATCAATCAATCAATCAATCAATCAATCAATCAATCAATCAATCAATCAATCAATCAATCAATCAATCAATCAATCAATCAATCAATCAATCAATCAATCAATCAATCAATCAATCAATCAATCAATCAATCAATCAATCGATCGATCGATCGATCGATCAATCAATCAATCAATCAATCAATCAATCAATCAATCAATCAAACAATCATATAACACCTTAACCTATTAAAATATATGTAGTGTATAGCTACATAATTAAATAAGTCAGTAATTATCTAAAACCATGTGTAAGTTACTAATACAATTTGTTCACGCCACGATATAGCTGAAATACTGCTAAAATTAGCATTAAACAACAATCAATCGATCTAAAACCAAACAGATTCAAAACAATCATGTTTTAGGTCTGATCATAAAATGCATTAATTTTCATTCTGTGGTTAACTCGATTACGCAGTCTTACTTGAAACGTCTTGTTCATTGATTTGATGGCTAGAGGTTTCATCTTGGTGACAATTAACCCAGCATCATCGCCATCAAGAGCTGTAATGTAACAGGATAATAAATGAATTGTTAAAAAAGAGCAATAAACCGAACATTGAGAAATATTTGCCATGCCACCTAATAGTTAATTAAACACCAAAAGTCTGTACCATAATTAGAGTTTGCTGAAACAATACAAATGCTTTACACAGCGGAAAAGAGGAAATAAGTTTTTAATGTGAAGCAATGGTAAAAAGGTGTTTATAAAGATACACATCAAAACATATTGTATCTGTATTAATCAGCTTTAATTGGAATTTTCGCAAGATATTGGCATAAAGTTACCATGTCGGAAATTAGAAAATAGCAAAGTGACAGTCAATATATATATACATTATGTGTGTGTCTGTGTTGAACTCTATTTGACCCCAAGTTGCCGGAATCACAGCAATGTTTTTCCCTTGTCATGCAACGTGAGTAACGTTATTGTGATTTTGTAGAATGTAACAGATACTCTACTCGTCTCTAGAGAATCAGCAGTTAAATGTACTATCACGACACAATAACCCATGATCAACCTTTGGTTTAGAGCGGCCATACGTGACCCGTTCCAATACCATTTATACTACCATATCCATCAATTAATATTTTACTTGTGGAAATTAGATCACCCGCCCACATGTCTATTCCAGTGGGACATTTTCAACTGTATGCTGGATGTATGTATTTTGAATCATTTTCTGTAAACACGAAATTGACATGGTCATGACTGTAGCTGCAATAAGGTTCACCTCACATTAACAGTTATCATACTGATATGGTCATGACTGTAGCTGTAATAAGGTTCACCTCACATTAACAGTTATCATACTGATATGGTCATGACTGTAGCTGTAATAAGGTTCACCTCACATTAACAGTTATCATACTGATATGGTCATGACTGTAGCTGCAATAAGGTTCACCTCACATTAACAGTTATCATACTGATATGGTCATGACTGTAGCTGTAATAAGGTTCACCTCACATTAACAGTTATCATACTGATATGGTCATGACTGTAGCTGTAATAAGGTTCACCTCACATTAACAGTTATCATACTGATATGGTCATGACTGTAGCTGTAATAAGGTTCACCTCACATTAACAGTTATCATACTGATATGGTCATGACTGTAGCTGTAATAAGGTTCACCTCACATTAACAGTTATCATACTGATATGGTCATGACTGTAGCTGTAATAAGGTCCACATCACATTAACAGTTATCATACATTGGTTGTCCCACGAATACAGGTCTTAATGGAACATAATCTCCCTTCTTAACAAGAAATGATTTTAAACTAACAAATGCGACCTTCTTAACTAGTAATGATTTTAAACTAACAAATTCGACCTTCTTAACTAGTAATGATTTTAAACTAACAAATTCGACCTTCTTAACTAGTAATGATTTTCAGCCAATATATTCGACCTTCTTAACTAGTAATGGTTTTAAACTAACAAATGCGATTTTCTTAACTAGTATTGATTTTAAACTAACAAATTCGACCTTCTTAACTAGTAATGATTTTCAGCCAACATATTCGACCTTCTTAACTAGTAATGATTTTCAGCCAACATATTCGACCTTCTTAACTAGTAATGGTTTTCAGTCAAAATATTCTACCTTCCTAACTAGTATTGGTTTTTGACCAACATATTCTACCTTCCTAACTAGTATTGGTTTTTGACCAACATATTCTACCTTCCTAACTAGTATTGGTTTAAACCAACATATTCTACCTTCCTAACTAGTAATTGCTTTAAACCTACAAATTATCCATCCTTAACAACTAATCAGTTAACTACTAGCTAACTATCCATGTTTATGTTGTCATTCATTTTTGAATGCGTGGTGTCACTCATGGAATTAAAACGAATATGTCCATGCTACTTTTATTGTTTATTTTTATTTGTATTATCATTGGAGATCTAATTATCAAGACGATGGTTGGGAATTCGTCAATCGGTTCAACCCCGACACAGATTTGTGCCTGTTCCAAGTCACGACCTGTGGGTTCATTGGTATATGTCGTGGTCATATTTATGTTCGACGATTCGAGTTAAGAGGAGATTGTAAGTTGTATATTAAAAGACTATTGCTAAAATAAAACTCACTATCACCCCTCCTGTCCGGGGGACGAAACTGACGGGCCGATACAATAGTAGTAGTGGACGAATCATTACTCTCCCAATATTTTCTTTGTGGTCCATTCAGCAAGTTGGAGGTAGTTGATGGCTCGAGATCATTCTACAAATTGTTTAATACGTATGTTTTTAATGAAGCAGTTAATAAATGCAACATAACTATCTGAAATGTTTGTTCGTGACTTTTGTTAATTGTCATAAAGATCTGGTAATAAGGTTTGGTTTATGGTGCTTAACGCCACTTTCAACAATATTTCATTTATATCGTGGCGGTCAGTTTTATTGGTGGGGGAAACCGGAGTACCTAGAGAAAAGCACCGATCTGTCGTAAGTCATTGACAAACTTTATCACATAATGTTGTATCGATTACACCTCCCCATGAACGGGGTTCGAACTCACTTATTGAATAGGTTATTGTAAATCTAATTACAATATGATCACGACACCATCTAGTATAAAAATACAATTCTGAATGTAGATAAAGTTATATGACGACGTGATTAACAATGCTAAAATAGTCAAATAATAAACGTGCAAAACCCGCAGGCATTTGTCTTCATCAACGTATCTTTACCGTCCACACATCTGTATATTAATGTGGATAGTAAAGATACGTTGATCGAGACAAGTTCCCTGTGGCAAAACCATTCAACAATGGTATACGAAAAAAACTATAATTATTTAAGTAGTTTAGTTGACCTTTTTATGTGGTAGACTTTGCTAAAATACAGATAACCTGCTCTTCTTGTGAAACTAGTGAAGTGAGTGAGTGATTGTTGTTTAATGCCAACGCAGTAATGTTTCACTCAGACACATTATCCCGAATCCCGCACAGGCGAGATTTACTCGATAAAACATTATATGATAAAGTTTGTCAGTGACTTCCGACAGGTCGGTGGTTTTCACCGGTGTTACATACTCATTTTTCCCCCATACTCATTTTCCCCCCCGGAAAAATGAGTATATACTGAGATTTCCCCCCGGATAAATGAGTATATACTGAATTTTCCCCCCGGAAATCCAAGTATGTGTTAACACATACTCATTTTTCCCCTCATACTAGTTTTTCCCCTCTCCTATTTTAATAGGGTTTTTCTTGTGTACACTTATATTCATGTATATGGTGGAAGACATAATAGTTAAATGTGGACGAAAGAGGGTATCAACAATGATAATAGTAATAACTAAGGCAAGCATGAACATGGAGTGAGAACGGATAAGGAGGTAGGAGGAAAGGATGGGAAAAACACTTGAGTGATAAAGCGATCTTCCTTAGTGCAAGTGAGAAAAACTCAAGTTTGCTAAGTGCTGGAAGGCACAGCTGACAGGTATGAGGAAGAGGGCAGGAAGGAAGGAATATAAAGAGAAGGATAGAGAGGACGGAAGGAGAATGGCAAAAAGACGATGGAAAGGAAGGAGAGATACTAGAGGTATAAATAAGGAGGATGACGGGGAGGAATTAGGGAGGGAGTCAATATGGAAAAGGATGGAGATAGTGAGGAGGATAATGATGAGGAAGTAGTGAAACAGGTATTGAAGAGGAGATTTGAAGGAAGAGGATAGAAAGGACGAAGTAAACGAGGAGGAGAGAAATAGTGAAGAGGAGGTAATAAGGAGGATGATGATGACGACGGAGGAGAAAAGAATACGGAGAAGGTAATTAGGAAGAGTTAAATAAGGAGGATGGAGACGGAAGAAAGACAGAGGTAATGAGGTGGATGATAATATTACAGGAAAGAGAAGAGAGGTAATGAGGTGGCGGATTGAAAGGAATGAAGGATGGAGAGGTGGTGAGGATGACTGGGAGGAAGGAGGGAGAGAGGTAGTGAGGGAGAGGAAGGAGGGAGAGGTAGTGAGGAGGATGGATAGGAATGAGGGAGAGAAGTAGTGAGGAGGATTGAGAGGAAGGAAGGAGAGCGGTAGTGAGGAGGATGCCAGAGGAAGGAGGGAGAGGTAGTGAGAAGGATGGAGAAGAAGGAGAGAGAGGTAGTGAGGAGGAGGATTGAGAGGAAGGAGGGGGAGAGGATGATTCAGAGGAAGGAGGGAGAGAGATAGTGATGAAGTGGATGGAGAGGAATGAGGGAGGAGAAGTAGTGAGGAGGAGGATTGAGAGAAAGGAGGGAGAGAGGCAGTGAGCAGGAATGAGAGGAAGAAGGGAGAGAGGTAGTAAGAAGAGGAGAGCAAGGAGGGAAATAAGTAGAGAAGAGGAAGAAGGAGGGGGAGAGGTAGTGAGGATGACTGAGAGGAAGGAGGGAGATAGGTAGTGAGGAAGTGGATGGAGAGGAATGAGGGAGGAGAAGTAGTGAGGAGGAGGATTGAGAGGAAGGAGGGAGAGAGGCAGTGAGTAGGAGGGAGAGGAAGAAGGGAGAGAGGTAGTAAGAAGAGGAGAGCAAGGAGGGAGATAAGTAGAGAAGTGGAAGAAGGAGGGAGAGAGGTAGTGAGGATGACTGAGAGGAAGGAGGGAGATAGGTAATGAGGAAGTGGATGGAGAGGAATGAGGGAGGAGAAGTAGTGAGGAGGAGGGTTGAGAGGAAGGAGGGAGAGAGGCAGTGAGTAGGAGGGAGAGGAAGAAGGGGAAGAGGTAGTAAGAAGAGGAGAGGAAGGAGGGAAATAAGTAGAGAAGAGGAAGAAGGAGGGAGAGAGGTAGTGAGGATGACTGAGAGGAAGGAGGGAGAGAGGTAGTGAGAAGAGGAGAGCAAGGAGGGAGATAAGTAGAGAAGAGGAAGGAGGGAGGGAGGTAGTGAGGAGGAGGATGGAGAAGAAGGAGAGAGAGAGGCAGTGAGGAAGAGGATGGAGAGGAAGGGTGAGAAAGGTAGTGAGGAGGACGACTACTTTAATAAATTTCCCCCGACAATGCCTTCAGTGGTTCTTGAAAATCGATTAATCAGAATGTTCAAAGTCTCCTATCGATCTGCACCAAAGAAACAACACTTGTGTAGTACCTCATAGTGAACACCCTCAAAGTTAAATTGGTTAAATTATGTTCAGTGGTTCTCAATGAGATTACGAAAATGTAATTCATAGGTTTTCAAAGCAATTTTGACCTTCGCTGTCGACCATTTTGAATTTCCGATCAGCATAAAAACCATTATCACCTGTAAAGGACTCTGAAATTTCAAGACAATGTTTACAACCATAATATGCAGGTCAGGTTCAATTGCAGCCAGATCCCATATACGGCTTGGAAGTTAGGCCCACTTAGCTGTAGGCGGAGAACTCCGTGTCCTCAGACACATTCTTCTTTTATTCATTTTTTAACGAATCGGCATGAAAAGTAACAACACTTGCGTAGGACATAATAGTGAACACCTCTGCCAAGTGTGGTTAAATTCTGTTCAGTGTTTTCCAAGTAGACCATGAAAATGTTGCTTTACATATGGTTTCAAAGCAAACTTTGACCTCCGCTGGCAACGATTTTGAATTTCCGATGGGCTCAAAAAGTAACAAGACCTGTCAAGGACCTTAAAATGAACATACAAATCACGTTTCCATACCATCGCTTCAGTGTTTCTTGAAAAAAGATTATTGAAAAACTAACAATGTTTCCAATGTCTCCTGATGACCATTTGTTGACGAATCGGAAAAAATCCCTCATCCGATCTAAACAAACACCAGATCCCTCAGTACAATTTCTAGTCAATATGCAAACCACAGATAAATTCAGTGCAGACGAACAATTACGCATTGGTTGACCATATGCGAACGCTAACTGATTTCAAATCCGATACGACAATTATAACGGATTTAAATTCGATTTAATGATTCAGTTTCAATCCGGAATACGTGTGAATATGGTATTATAGTGCTACCACTTTCGGTAGATCAATCAAAAAAGATGGAGACAAACGCATTTATCAAGATGGCTCAATTTTATAATAATTTGATCATGAAACGAAACAAAAAATAGTTGTGCTGATATAGTAGAGGGGGTTAGGAGGGGGTCTGACCCCGAAACCCCGAACTAAAAAACTTGAAATCCCCTTAGTCCCGAACTAAAAAAACTTGAAATCCAGAAGTCCCGCATATAATAAAATTTCAATCCCGAATCCCGAAATGGTCAATCCCGAATTCTCGAGCTTAAAAAAACACCATCCCGGAGTCCTGAAAAGGGTCCTTCCCCCCTCATAGTAGTAGTTTAACTTAGAGAATACTGTTACCGTTTAGTTCATTATTTGAAATGAACATAATATGATAAATTGGTATAATTATGTTCGGTAAAACAAATCCACACTCTTGACAGTAGAACTAATAATTGTATCGTTCATAGTTATGCGTCATTGATGGACACTGCCATTCTATAGTTACTGATCTTTATTTAAAATGATCGATTACAAACAAACAAGCTACCACAAAATAGTTTGTTTAGTTTAAAGCTAATTATGTTGTGTCTCGGTGTACTGTAAACAGTTGAAATTCTTAAGAATAAATTAACAGATAACCATTGGCGAATCCAGGGGGGTTCCGGTGGTCGGAACCCCCCCCCCCCCCCCCCCCCCCCCCCGTTCTTCACATTGCGTTCGTCGTCCTTCCGTCCGTCCGTCGTCCGTCCGTTAACTTTTTACATTTTGATATTCTTCTTGAGAACCACTGAACATAATTTAACCAAACTTGGTATGAATGATCCTTAGGGTGTGTAGACTATAGTTTATGAATTATATATCCGTCGATGAAAAAACATGGCCGCCATGGCTAAAAATAGAACATAGGGGTCAAACTGCAGTCATTGGCTAATATTTCAAAAAGTATTACATATAGAGAATAATAGAGGTGATCTTCCTTCTTCAGCATCAAAAGCTCTACAAAAGTCTCCATAGGGTCGACCCCTTATAGGAGTTATTGCCCTTGCATAGTCTATCAGTGCAAAGGGGGAGAATTGAGTATGAGGGGGAAACTTCAGTATATACTCAGATTTCCCCCCTAAAAATCAGGGGGAAAGATGAGTATATACTGATCTTTCCGGGGGGAAAAATGAGTATATACTGATCTTTCCGGGGAAAAAACTAGTATATACTCATTTTTCGGGGGGAAAGAATGAGTAGGGGGGAAAATGAGTATGTAACACCGGGACCTCCCGTTTCCTCTACCAATAAAGCTGACCGCCACGATATATCTGAAATATTGTTGAAAGTGGCGTTAAACACCATAACCCCCCATAACCCCCATTATCGCTCCTTAGATTTAACTATTCTGTGTAATGTTTATGTTTAATGTATTATTGATTTGCTGTATTAAATGTTTAATTGTAGTTTATATTCACATATCTTTGTAACATTTTTGAAATGAAGAAATAAAATATGACAATTAAACAACAATCAATTAATCAATAATACATGTATATTAATTAACACTAACTGGTAGATACATACCTTATTTGAAAAACAACAACCCATATTATCAAACATCTGCCATTTTGTTATCATGTGATTTTATATTGGTGTACCTGTATTACACCTCAAAGATATTTAAATTTGATTAAATACAGGTCAAGCAATTGAATATCTTCCTACATTGTATATTAATAGATCATACATGTATGTGTAAGCTTTTTATTTTCTATTTTTATCACAATAACTAGATTCTAAAAAATAAACTTACCTGTTTGTTTAAATATAATACAAAAAGTCATGTACGTGTCACAAATATGAAATTAAAAAATATCTGTGTATATGTATCACATTGACCTTGTTGAAAAGTTCATACACATGTCAATAATATACAGTGTCCAGTACTTAAAAATCCTACACAATATTTCCTTAATGCGAAACCATATAAGTGCTTCATAGAAAAACACAAAAATAAAACAAGATTATTTCTTTTTTTCTTTACATAGAAATAGTTAATTTTTCTTCAAATATTACTGCAATTTCTGGTTGTAAACTTCATGGTTATATCATTTTTTTCTGCATCTTTCAGGTTAATAACAATTTGACGACATAATACTTTTCAGAAAAAAAGTACCAGCCTGCCTTAAAAGCTAAATGATCTCCCCTTATTTGTGGGCCCGAGTTCCTGGGGAATCCACGATCTCAAAGAGTTTGCCAAGTTTAAAAAGGTATTTAATCTTGGCCCATGGTTGGTAAGGACTCCCATTCGGTGTGAGTGACTGATTGTTGTTTAACGCCAACACACCAATTTTTGAGCTATATCATAGCGAGAACAATTTAATTTTCAGCGAGATAATGATGAGATCCGCTTTATACTAGACCAACACACTTAACTGGGTTTTTATAGTGCTAGCTCACTGAACCAACAGTCCGCAGATAGACATGTCGCCTCACTTGGACACATTATTCTGATTCCAAGACAGCCAGTCTTTTCTCTTTCTCCTTAATGCTGCATGCTTAGCAGAGAAGCAACATATGCCGATTGCACAGTCTTTGGTTTTACTCGATCGGAGTTCGGACCCACGATCTACCACACTCGCGGCGAGCACACTAACCATTACACCACCGATGCGATTGACTCCCATTCGGACTTTCAACTTCAGGAGCTTATTCTTTGATAACGATGAAGAGATATATATGCATGGAGCTCATGTGTATGGTTTCTTGATTGATATTGTTATCGCTTAAAAATCGTTTTTATGTGGACATTGTAACGGACATCACAACACTGAACTCAGAACACAGACATATAATAGGACAACACAGAACATAGACATATAATAGGACAACACAGAACACAGACATATAATAGGACAACACAGAACATAGACATATAATAGGAGAACTCAGAACACAGACATATAATAGGAGAACTCAGAACACAGCCACATAATAGGAGAACTCAGAACACAGACACATAATAGGAGAACACAGAACACAGACACATAATAGGAGAACACAGAACACAGACACATAATAGGAGAACACAGAACACAGACACATAATAGGAGAACACAGAACACAGACACATAATAGGAGAACACAGAACATAGACATATAATAGGAGAACACAGAACATAGACATATAATAGGAGAACACAGAACACTTGAAAGATGAGCAAAAAAGACTTCACTATGAAACGGAGAGTGAACTCAGCTGCTGCCTCTTATAAGAACTACGGTTTACTTTACTAACAATGACTGGTAGTGTTATGTTCTAACTACTATTTTAATTTGTTTTACAGGACAGAAAAACGAATGCAGACACTGATGCATTATCATGATACCATATAGAAACAGGAAAGATATTCAGTAACTTCGCTTAGGCCTTTATAATGCTGTCTCCTCTGTTCAAGATTAAGTACAAATGATAATCATATTGTAAATGGTGATATCGAGGAAGGGTAGCCACAACTGACGTCATAATATTATGAAGTTCACAGGTTGCTTCTAGAAATAGATATGTTTTCCTTTACAAAGTGGTGTTATACATGGACAGTACCTTACAAAGATCGACTGTATACCATGCCATGCTATTAAACAACATACAATAATCCTAAAAGTTCTTCATGATGACGTGTGCCATCAGGGCTGTGACCGCACATTGCCTATTGTAAAGTATGAATACTTTGGTCAGGTTTTCATCAGGATGTTGAGAGCGTATTAAAGTGTTCAAGCTAAACACAAAATGTCAAAGTCTTAGGTTTTGTCAGAACGTGTCAACGTATATTCTGTGACGCCTTTCGAACATATATTTGTCGAATTTCACCTATTTGGGCAATAAAGACGGGGGTGTATGTCCTTACCGATTATCTTATGAGATGTTCCAATGTCGTCAGAACTAAATTTTATGAGAACGTTGTGCTCGACACCTGCCATTCCCAATCGAAATTGTCCTCTAATGTCCATACTTCATGCGTGACAAATTCGAGGCGACGTTTACAACTTGCATATAAGATTGCCGACAACACATGGATTGTAGACGTCACAAGATGATGTACGATTAGAAGGATCAACGATGAATGATCGATCCACAGACAGCCAAGGTGCTAATTTTCACTGACGACACCTTTTGGTTCTTGTATTTAGAATTGGGGATGAATAAGCGAATGAACCCTCCCATTCCGAAAACAGAACCCTTAACAAATTGTAGCACCCGACATATTCATTACAAAATTATTATTTTTTGCTTCCAACTGAAATATATGCATCTTGTATCGCAACATATCGAAGAAAAACAAGAGTTAACATTAAATTAACTTGATCCATCATGTAACGACTGTGTAATCTAAACCCGCTTGTAATTTCACAAATATGGCAACAGTTAGCTCAGGGAACAATTTGACATTGTATATATTATTTTATCCATTTAAGGTAGACGTTCATTACTATTAGCAATGTGTTCTTTCAGAAAATAAATTTCATTTTATTAGAGTTTGGGGGTTTAACACGATATTTGGTTTTGGAATTGTTCCGACAGTGTGGTATGTCTTGCTTTTCATTTTCTTGGATTTACAATTTTGTTGCTACTGAAAACATATGTATCCAGTTTTTGTTGATAAGGGCAATATTCCGACACCTATAACGACTTCATTTATGCTGTCGAGCACTCTTACGTGTCTTCATGAGCTTTATACAAACAAAGATCAAACCATTACATTATAGAATGATGACAATTTATAACCTTAAATCACTATACTATATCTGGCCTCTTACAACGGACTGTTCCAAAAATAATTCTATGGAGGCGCTTAATACTGAATGCACTGACTTACCTTTTACTTTTTGGAGAGCAATGTGTTCTCTCCCCCTGTCAGACTTTTTTTTCACGAGAAACAGTAGACACGTTATTTATTTTTTGGACATAAAAAATCTGAAATTTTTTTCAAATTGTGCCAAAATTTCTCGTTAAAAACTGCAGGTTCAAATTCCCTTTTAAAGTCAATTTATTCCAACTTGGTGACAGAAGAAAACCTATTGCATCCTTTACAAGTCACATGGTGGTGTCTTAGGCAACATAAAGTGTCCTAGAAGCTGGACGGTTTCCTGAAAAACGTGTACTATTGATATGGGTTTCCTTTATTAAACTCGTGTCTTTATCGTCTGATGTGAAGCCAAATTAAATGTTCCTCACGATGTGGAGATCGTTCAATATGTTTATATACGATTTCCTTGTCACGTTACAAATATCATTTACTTATTAATGGACATTTGCTGAAATGAATGAATCACAGAAAATACTATATCATGATGGTTGCCGTGCCCTTAAGGATATTAAATCTAATCATACATAAACTAATTCTAAATTAGAAGAGTTTGAAGATACCAAAGGAGTAACCATAATCCAAAAGATAAAGTACAAATAACGATCTGCAAAACATTACACAGATAACCAAAGATCGAGCAACACGAATCCCATTAAAAACCGGGGGTGAACTCGGGTGCTTCGGAAAGGTTGGCAGTTCCTGTTCCACTAGTGGTACCAGTACCTGTCGTGTTAATTTAGCTACGAATCCGGTAATAAGTCATGAATAGGAAAAAGACCGGGAAGTGATTACGACAAGTGGGAAAATATCCGTGATCATTCGTGACACAGATAAATAATATCAAGTCATGACTGATATCTGCTTAACCGAACTTGTCTCTCCTCTCTCCCATTGTAATATTTAATGCATTCTATTTGCTAAATAAAAACGTAGATATCAAATGTAGTCCACACGACGTGTTTCCTGAATAACCTTCATAAGGTACGCTGAAAGCCAAACTAATTATGAGTATCTCCTTTAGGCATAGGTACATTCGCCGATATTAGCTATTCATTTTCAGGCCCTTTGCTTTCCTAACTTCCACATACTTATCAAGAATATGAATCGAAGTCACAACTGTAGTGGTGGAAGACATTACTTGTAGTATAGGTGTAAATAAACGCAACTCGCATATGATCACGACCAACAACTTCCCAATACGCAATGTAATGACAATTTAAGAATATAGTAATTATCCTAAAATGACGACGTATTAGAAAAATGCGTAGTATATGCAAGATTTCACAGAGGTGTTATACATTTGTATATTTCATGTTTTACCCTATTGTGTTCATTTTTATTCTAAAATGACAAAGCTAGTTTTGTTTATGTCTTGATATGATTTACTTTGGGTCGTGGGACTAATTGTTTGTTTGCTTGGTTTTTTTTAGTGTTTCATTTTTATTTAGCGGTCAGAGAACAGTATTTGGAGAATTATTAGTCTTTCATCGGTGTAGTACATTTGCAGTGCTTATACATTATAAATATGTTAATTTTGATTTGAGTATAGTTACATATCTTACCTCTCTACTCGTTCCTTTCAAATTAGGGTAATTGAACATTGGTCGTATGTTAGTTGGGTTCATGCCTACCAACACAACTCGTGTCTATGGCCACTAAGGTTTTCAGCTCGAATAACCCTCATAGAGTGGTGTTAGAATTCCATTCAACTTTTTGAGATAGAATCTGTCGTTGACTTTATGATATTTACTTTGTATTGCGTATAAAGATTGCTTTCATAGAGATGACCTTATTACCATGTCTCAGGTTTGGACCCATAAAACTAGTTTATCCCCGCCGCTTTTTATTGAAGTGTCTGTACCAAGCCATGAAAGGGAGCGGTCATGTATTTGTATGTTAGGGGTATCGATTTTGTCTCTTTCTACTGATTTTTAACTACCTATACAATCAGTGCCTATCACTACCAACGTTGCGAGTTCGAATCCCGCTTAGTTGTGGCGTACTCGATACAATATTATGTGATAAAGTTTGTCAGTGACTTGCGACAGATCGGTGGTTTTCTCCGGTACTCCGGTTTCCTCCACCAAATAAAACTGACCGCCATGATATAACTGAAATACTGTTGAAAGTGGCATTAAGCACCATAAACCCACAAACCGAACCCTTTGAGGAATATAAGAAACCAGCTATTGTGAAAACTCTTGTTATGGTAAATTTTTCACATTATCAGGAATATCAACGTCAATTCAGTGCGACCGCGGGTTAAATGCTAGATCAAGCGGACTTTATTAGATTGTGTAACAATCACGTCTGATCAGCCACACCATCAATGTGCCTTAGAACATTTTCATCCAATACTCAGTAATAGCACCCGCTGCGTTACTCGTGTTAGAAATCCGTTGATAAGTTATATTATGTGATGACCCATGAACGAGGACAGAAGGGCGACAACAACCTTCTATCAAGGAAATTACCTCCTTTTTGTTCTTCCTTATTCAATTAATGAGATATTTGTGCTACACAAAAAATGGAAGCGTAGTGGTTCTGGGGACAAATGACAACCTTTAAAATCAATACAAATAAACCAATGAACAAGTATTCATGACTTGTCACCAGGTTTGTAACTAGATTAACACGATGGGTGCCGCTAGTGGAGCAAGAACTACTCACCCTTCCGGAGCACATAAGTTCACCCCGGATTTTAGTGGGGTTTGTGTTACTCGATCTTTAGTTTCATGTGTGCTTTGTAGATCGTTGTTTGTCTTTCTGTACCTTTTCTTGTAGCCATTGTGTTGTCTGTTTTTAATAATTGATTTTATTCATGTTTTTAATAAAGGGGGGTTATGGTTTTTTTTCTAAAAAAATATTCTGATTCCCAATGTCGCTGAAAAAATATTCTGATTTTGGTGGAGGAAAAAATAATAATCTGATTCAGAGTTGTTGTCATATAATCTAATGTTAAATTATGGAAAAAAAAATTCGCGCTTTGCGCGACAAAAAAAAAATTCTAACTCTCGTGTTGTCCGAAAACAAATTTTCTGAACGAAAAAAAACCATAGCCCCCCTGCAAGTTAAATGGTCGGTCCCTAAATCCTAAATTATGGTTGTACTTGAATATGTTTATGGATGACTGATTTATTAAATAAAATATTCTTCAAACATTCATTTTTGTACTTACATAAAACATATTATTACATTTATACCTTTACATACATCATTTGCAGATCGCACTATGCTTTGATAATATAAACAATTTTAACAACTGTATAAAAATCAAGCCAATTTATTGTTTGAAACTTTTGGGAGAAAGGTGAATTAGATATTCTAAATGTGTGAGAAACGTGAACAAACGGTATAAGCTACAAGTAAGGACAAATATATCTAAAATGAAAATATAATTTAATATTTGTCAAAGCAGGATTGATGGAACAATTACTGTTTTTCACGTCAAGGGAACAGTATTCAGGCTTTATTTGAAACGAGAATAAGATTGAAAACAATAAATAAACGTTAGAGAATACAGAAAGGATAATCAAAAATTGACAAACAAATTTCCAACACAGGATACACAAGACAAAGAAGACAAACCAAACACAACCCCACTATACGTAAACAAACACAACACCACTATACGTAAACAAACACAACACCACTATACGTAAACAAACACAACACCACTATACGTAAACAAACACAACACCACTATACGTAAACAAACACAACACCACTATACGTAAACAAACACAACACCACTATACGTAAACAAACACAACACCACTATACGTAAACAAACACAACACCACTATACGTAAACAAACACAACACCACTATACGTAAACAAACACAACACCACTATACGTAAACAAACACAACACCACTATACGTAAACAAACACAAATAACGTACATGTAATATTCACACATTAATCTCTAATGCTTAGCAATATACACATGCATTCATCTAAGTTTATTTTACTCCTAGTTTCCATACACAGAAAGACAATACATTTCGTAATACAGCACGAAATGTTCGTCTACCTTATACAATGTCGTGTTTGACGTTTGTGTGTTCGTTAATTCCCTTAACAGTGTGTTAATGGAACAGGTGCTACATGAAGCCTCGTCTAAGTCAATTCCTAATTACCGGTATAGCTCTGAAATACGTCAGAAACCCACAGGGAAGTCAATATGACACAAAGGGATTGCTGCAGCTGCTAGGAATGCTAGAAAGAGTCATCGAATATGGAAAGAAGGTGGAACACCTCAAGATAGAAAAGACCCACTGAAGGTGCAGAAAATAACAACAAAAAGACTATTAAGAAAGGCAGAGAGACAAGCCTATGCCTCAAGTAGAAATAGCTGGGCCAGAAAAATAATGGATGCCTCAACAACAGACACCAAATTATTTCATACCTTTATTAACAAGCAAAGAGGTGGAAAGTCACAGAACACAAAGACTCTTATTATGGAGCATAAGATTGCTGACAATACAGATGATATCCTTAATATGTGGAAAGAACATTTTGAAACCTTGTCAACAGTGGACCTCAATCAAAAGTTTGACTATGAAAAGTACCACCTCTGTACAATCCAAAATGATATAATTGAACATTTCGAAAAAGGAAAAGTTAAAATTGAACCAGTCAAAGATGCTGAGGTAGAAAAAGCAATAAAGAACCTAAAAATTGGGAAATCACCTGATATAGATGGGATAACCGCAGAACACTATAAACATGCATCAACTGAGCTTCTGCCTATAATTGTCCACATATTGAATACTATAGTAGAACAGCTAGATATTCCACAGTTACTGAAATCTGGAATCTTGATCCCTGTATTAAAGAAAAATAAAGATAGAAGAAATCCTTCAAATTATAGAGGAATAGCTGTTACAAAAATATTGCAAAGCATCCTAAAAGGTCGAATTGATAAGAAAATTGAAGTGATACAGAATCCCCTACAAAGAGGATTCACTGAGGCAGTATCATCATTACTAGCTGCATTTATAACATCTGAGGTTGTACTTAATGGCCTTGAAGATAATGAAAATGTCTTATTAGTAACATTAGACGCAGAAAAGGCATTTGATAAATTGAATCACGAGATACTATTTAACAAACTGTACCATTATGGAATTGTAGGTGACACGTGGATACTGCTGAGAAACATATACAGAAAAATGAATATACAAGTGAAATGGGAAGGTGAACTATCAGACAAGATATATATACAAGACATACAAGTTTCCATACACAGAAAGACAATACATTTCGTAATACAGCACGAAATGTTCGTCTACCTTATACAATGTCGTGTTTGACGTTTGTGTGTTCGTTAATTCCCTTAACAGTGTGTTAATGGAACAGGTGCTACATGAAGCCTCATCTAAGTCAATTCCTAATTACCGGTATAGCTCTGAAATACGTCAGAAACCCACAGGGAAGTCAATATGACACAAAGGGATTGCTGCAGCTGCTAGGAATGCTAGAAAGAGTCATCGAATATGGAAAGAAGGTGGAACACCTCAAGATAGAAAAGACCCACTGAAGGTGCAGAAAATAACAACAAAAAGACTATTAAGAAAGGCAGAGAGACAAGCCTATGCCTCAAGTAGAAATAGCTGGGCCAGAAAAATAATGGATGCCTCAACAACAGACACCAAATTATTTCATACCTTTATTAACAAGCAAAGAGGTGGAAAGTCACAGAACACAAAGACTCTTATTATGGAGCATAAGATTGCTGACAATACAGATGATATCCTTAATATGTGGAAAGAACATTTTGAAACCTTGTCAACAGTGGACCTCAATCAAAAGTTTGACTATGAAAAGTACCACCTCTGTACAATCCAAAATGATATAATTGAACATTTCGAAAAAGGAAAAGTTAAAATTGAACCAGTCAAAGATGCTGAGGTAGAAAAAGCAATAAAGAACCTAAAAATTGGGAAATCACCTGATATAGATGGGATAACCGCAGAACACTATAAACATGCATCAACTGAGCTTCTGCCTATAATTGTCCACATATTGAATACTATAGTAGAACAGCTAGATATTCCACAGTTACTGAAATCTGGAATCTTGATCCCTGTATTAAAGAAAAATAAAGATAGAAGAAATCCTTCAAATTATAGAGGAATAGCTGTTACAAAAATATTGCAAAGCATCCTAAAAGGTCGAATTGATAAGAAAATTGAAGTGATACAGAATCCCCTACAAAGAGGATTCACTGAGGCAGTATCATCATTACTAGCTGCATTTATAACATCTGAGGTTGTACTTAATGGCCTTGAAGATAATGAAAATGTCTTATTAGTAACATTAGACGCAGAAAAGGCATTTGATAAATTGAATCACGAGATACTATTTAACAAACTGTACCATTATGGAATTGTAGGTGACATGTGGATACTGCTGAGAAACATATACAGAAAAATGAATATACAAGTGAAATGGGAAGGTGAACTATCAGACAAGATATATATACAAGACATACAAGTTTCCATACACAGAAAGACAATACATTTCGTAATACAGCACGAAATGTTCGTCTACCTTATACAATGTCGTGTTTGACGTTTGTGTGTTCGTTAATTCCCTTAACAGTGTGTTAATGGAACAGGTGCTACATGAAGCCTCATCTAAGTCAATTCCTAATTACCGGTATAGCTCTGAAATACGTCAGAAACCCACAGGGAAGTCAATATGACACAAAGGGATTGCTGCAGCTGCTAGGAATGCTAGAAAGAGTCATCGAATATGGAAAGAAGGTGGAACACCTCAAGATAGAAAAGACCCACTGAAGGTGCAGAAAATAACAACAAAAAGACTATTAAGAAAGGCAGAGAGACAAGCCTATGCCTCAAGTAGAAATAGCTGGGCCAGAAAAATAATGGATGCCTCAACAACAGACACCAAATTATTTCATACCTTTATTAACAAGCAAAGAGGTGGAAAGTCACAGAACACAAAGACTCTTATTATGGAGCATAAGATTGCTGACAATACAGATGATATCCTTAATATGTGGAAAGAACATTTTGAAACCTTGTCAACAGTGGACCTCAATCAAAAGTTTGACTATGAAAAGTACCACCTCTGTACAATCCAAAATGATATAATTGAACATTTCGAAAAAGGAAAAGTTAAAATTGAACCAGTCAAAGATGCTGAGGTAGAAAAAGCAATAAAGAACCTAAAAATTGGGAAATCACCTGATATAGATGGGATAACCGCAGAACACTATAAACATGCATCAACTGAGCTTCTGCCTATAATTGTCCACATATTGAATACTATAGTAGAACAGCTAGATATTCCACAGTTACTGAAATCTGGAATCTTGATCCCTGTATTAAAGAAAAATAAAGATAGAAGAAATCCTTCAAATTATAGAGGAATAGCTGTTACAAAAATATTGCAAAGCATCCTAAAAGGTCGAATTGATAAGAAAATTGAAGTGATACAGAATCCCCTACAAAGAGGATTCACTGAGGCAGTATCATCATTACTAGCTGCATTTATAACATCTGAGGTTGTACTTAATGGCCTTGAAGATAATGAAAATGTCTTATTAGTAACATTAGACGCAGAAAAGGCATTTGATAAATTGAATCACGAGATACTATTTAACAAACTGTACCATTATGGAATTGTAGGTGACACGTGGATACTGCTGAGAAACATATACAGAAAAATGAATATACAAGTGAAATGGGAAGGTGAACTATCAGACAAGATATATATACAAGACATACAGCATGGTGCCAAACTGTCAACATCGCTATATAAATGCTACAACAACGTTATTCTATATAGCACCAGTAAAAGTGGATTAGGAAGCCATTTTGGAAACATTGGGGTAGCATCACTAACATGTGCAGACGATATTGCCATTCTTACAAACTCAGATACTGAACTGCAGGGTATTCTTGGCATAGTACACCATCATACACAGCGGGATTTGATGAAAATAAACACAGACAAATAAGACCTAAGGGACCGACCATTTAACTTGAAGGTTATGGTTTTTTTGTTTTGTTCAGAAAACACAAGAGTTAGAATATTTTTTTTTTGTCGCGCAAAGCGCGAAATTTTTTTCCAGAATTTAACATTAGGTTATATGACAAAATCTCTGAATCAGATTTTTTTTTTTCTCCACCAAAATCAGAATATTTTTTCAGCAACATTGGGTATCAGAATATGTTTTTAGAAAAAAAACCATAACCCCCACCCCCCACCCCCCCTTAAGTTAAATGGTCGTTCCCTAATAGAGTTTAATACGAAAGATGAAAAAATTGTTAAATTTGATGATGAAAAAATTGAGAAAAGTGAGAAGACAAAACACCTGGGTATGTTAGAAATGGAACAAATACTGTGGATATAGAAGAGAGATTAAAATCAGGCAGAGGCACAATTTATGGTCTGCTGGGAGCAGGATTACAAGTAAGATAGGGCTTTTCACCGATAACTGTGCACAACCTGTGGAAAGTATATGCGTTGCCAAGAATGACATATGGTCTCGAAATTATGCCCATGACTAACAAGGACAAGGAGTAACTTGAAATACTGCAAAAGAAAATCCTCAAACAAATTCAGGGATTACCATGCCGTGCTGCTAATACTGGTGGCTATGTGCTCCTTGGAGCTGTACCTGTGGAGATGGTTATAGAAAGGAATATGCTATCCACCTTCATGAACATAGCAAGGAATAAATTGTCAGTTGAATATCATATTCTTAGCCGC
Source organism: Bathymodiolus brooksi (assembly GCA_963680875.1). Classification (NCBI taxonomy): domain Eukaryota; kingdom Metazoa; phylum Mollusca; class Bivalvia; order Mytilida; family Modiolidae; genus Bathymodiolus; species Bathymodiolus brooksi. The sequence continues at coordinate 47,518,222 of OY804580.1, read as the reverse complement.
GAGCTAGCTATGAAAAATGAAAACAGAAAAATCTTCATTAATAGAATCCAAGAAATTTTGGAAAAGTATGGGTTAGGAAAAGTGGAAGAATATCTCCACAGCCCAAAGGCTAAAGAAGTTTGGAAAATTATAGTTAAGTAACACCAAAATAAGTTCTGGAAAGAAACTTGCAAGGAAGATCAAAAAAATAAGAAGACATTAAAATACTTGCACCTACAGTAAAACATAACGAAGCCTTACAATATATGGCACAGTGTCAAGAATAGTGAAAGCAGGAGAAATTAAAGCTACAATAGCTACACAGACGTATATGGTACAGTGTCAAAAATCCAAGTTTGTTAAAAATGCTGCAGCAGCCTGTCCATTATGTGGAACTGAAGATGAAGACTTATGCCACTTCATACTTGTCTGTACAAAATTAAGTACAATACGTAAACGGCACCTACAGAAAATAGAAAATTATTTAGAGAAGATTCATAAAGGATTATAAATGAAAACGCATTACTTCAAGTGATCATAGACTGTACTAGCAGCAGTATAAACTATATGAGAAGGATAAGGAGCAAAAACTATACAGAGCTAGAAGTCCTAACCAGAAACTTTTGCTCTGATCTACATAGAAGCAGGATGAGGCAGATGGTGGGGTAGGGCATCGTCATTGTATGAACATCTATACACCGTATACTCCAGTTTGAATATGAACTATTTTATATTTTAACATTACTTAAAAGCAGTCTTAATGGTTACGGTGTGCGTTTTTTTGTGAAATACAAGATACATTTTATATTTTAATTGTCATAATTTGTTATAAGTGCTCCTAGAACCCATATATACAGTATTTTAAATGCAGGCTTTTTACGTTTTACGGTGTGGGCTAACGAGATGTCATTTTACATAATAACTACAACAGAATTGAAATTAGTTTTAACGAGTGCATAAATAGAGACTTTTAAATTCCTTTTACATCTGGTTTTATACATTTTAATCAGTTGGAATACTTGTGACTTTTAAATAAATCTTGGAAGACGGAGGGATGCTGATCTTGATATATACTTTTTATCTTTTAAATGTATATAGACTTTCACGATTAAATAATGAATTTTAATAGCATCGGCATGATTATTTTAATGTATGGATGCTACGTGTGAGGAAATTCGTATGGGTGCGGGTGTGGACGTTATCTTTATATATATATATATATATGTAAATATATCATGGATTTTAACATGCGCGATACGTGTATATCCAAATGGAGTGTTCCGAAATAGAGCGGAGGACAATACCTGTAGAATAAGAAGTTATCTATTTACATACAAAGGGAGACTAACACAACTCTAATAATTGTGAGAAACTCATTTTTTTTCCTTTTACGGATTAGGGTTAGGGTTATGGTGTTTAGCACCACTTTCAACAATATTTCAATTATATTGTGGCTGTCAGCTTTACTGGTGGAGGAAACCAAAGTTCCAGGAGAAAACCACCGACCTGTCGCAAGTCACTGACAAACTTTATCACATAATGTTATATCGATTACATGGCTTTGTTTAAATGCCTGAATACCGTAATCTATAATCTGAATAGTATATTAGTTTGAAGATACCAAAGGGGTATTCAGAGACCGTAAATTGAAAAAGGACAGTCAATACAACATTGGCCAAGAGAAATACAAGATAAACAAACAAACATTGCACAGAAAACAAAAGAGGGAACTACGCGAACCTTAATAGGAACGGGAGGGGGTGAACTCATGTGTCCGAGAAATGTTCCAGCTCCGATGGTGCCACCAGTCACGTTCCTCTTGTCATAAATAACTCATGAAGAGAACAGAAAAACGGAATTGTGACAACAGCAGACGTAACATATCCCCAAGTAAAATTGATTTTTTTAACACATCAGATATATGTATAAAGATAGACTGACTTGCTCTTGTATGGCTGTATGTTTCTATACCTTTTTAGAGTTTAGATTATTGGTGTAAATCGCCACCTTCAGCAATCGTTTGCTATATCGTCAACTTTCATACGCATTGGATGCGGGAAGTTCGGAAAGCTATATAAACCGACCAGCGAAATCTCATAAATATTTGAGATGGGTTTTGTGTCATCGGCGATGTTACGTTTTTTTGTCAGAAATCAAGACCTTTACATATTTGTGGCCCAAACTTCTATCCCATTTGGAAATGCATTCCAGTAGTTATACAATAAACCAAAAAACATTTAAAAAAATGTTTGTGGGAATTTTCACAAACTATCATGTCTCAAATGTTATCTACAAACATATATTGCATCCATTGTCTTACCTGATCCAGCTGTCCTTTCTTAAGTCTTCCGCTTGTAAAATCTTCGCGGTCATTTTCTCATTCATGACTTGTCACCGGGTTTGTAACTAGATTAACACGACGGGTGTCACTAGTGAAGCAGGAACTGTTCACCCTTCTGGAGCATCTGAGTTCACCCTCGGTTTTTAGTGGGGTTCATGTTACTCGATATTTAGTTTTTTATGTATGTTTTGTAGATCATTGTTTTTCCTTTTTCTTTTGACCATTGCTTTGTCTGTTCTTCTTCGATATAAGGATTCTGATTACCCTTTGGTATCCTTTAAAGTCATACAGTTCTTGATGATATTCTGTGGTACTCTTGTTCACCAATCGACTGTAAATCACAATAATTCCTAATGCATTCACACGATTACATGTAATGACATTGTATTACCATATTTAAAATAATAGATTTATATACAATATTGATGCATTGACAGTAAATATAGAATTTATGTGGAGAGGCTTAGAAACGGGGGGAAGAACGAGCTTTAGCGGATCTTTCCACCCCTTTCGTGCCGAGCCACATACATTCTATATTTACCGTCAATACACCATTATTGTATTTATCCTGCAATAAAATTTGCCAAAAAATGTTATTTAATTTAATAATAATAATAAAAAGATAACGGAAGCCCCATTGATACCTCAATAGTAGTTCCGGTAAGGGGCGTGGCTCAATATCTTTATTAGGCTATGGTGAAACATGTTATTATAACAGGGGTGTGGCTTATTAGCTTTATCAGGCTAATGTGAAAAGTGTTATTATGACAGGGGTGTGGCTTAACAGCTTTATTATGCTACTGTTATAATAAAGCAACAGTTGGTTTCAAAAGAAGAAAATATATATCGAAGTCCCTATTGAATAAAAAAAATCCATTTTAAATCTGCAGTAGTGAAATTCAAATTTATGCATTAGGACAAAAGAAAAACAAGCCGGATGTTTTATTGATGGAGGATAACAAAGTGCTCGGGGAAAACCACCAACCTGCCGCAAGTCACTGACAAACGTTATCATATAATGTTGTATCGAGTACACCTCGCCTGAGCGGGATTCGAACTCCCAACACTAGTAGTGATTGCACAGGTATTTGTATTTCAACTACCATATGATCACACCCACGACGGCCCCGTGAAAGGAAATTATTATGAAAAAACAATATTATATTACAAAACACCATTACGTGACACTACATAGGTTATTGTATTTTGTTTAGATATACATGTGCATTTTGTGGACGCACTCACTGGAAAATATAGCATAACAATTATAAATATGTTTTTTAAATGTTTTATTTTATTATATAATGTTGACAGTGACTACATATATAAAATAACATGACACGTTACTATTTACATGTAACCTATGCTGCTGTATCACGTCTAATTCCATCAAACATTATTTACAAGATTGTTTCTTCAATGAACTTTCTCAACGGCCCTAATTCATCTCTGGTTGTGATATAGTGATCCCATGTCACTACTCCATGTTATCTCAGGCAACACATTCTTATCTTTATAGCTTCTTTTTCATTTTGCTTAAATATTCTATAATCATATGCATCATGGACATACGAAATGAAACTTTCTTTTATTTTTCTTTCAAACTAATCTCGTTAAGAGAAAAATGTATAACGATGTTTAATTTGATTGGGTATTTCTACTGCTATGGAAAGATTTTAATAGCCATGACTACTTAAAAAATTATAAAACTGTTCTTACACCTGCTTACCTTTACCAAACACCCCCCCGGGTCTTTAGTGGGATTCGTGTCAATCAATTTTAAATTTTCTATGTAGTGTTTTGTAGATCATTGTTTGTCTTTTTCATTTTAGCACTGCATTGTCTGTCCTTCGATTTACAGCTTGTGATTACACCTTTGGTATCTTTTATTTTCTTGTAACAAAGTACGTTGTTCAAAATCTGTAAATGTTCGGACATAATTGGCCTGATTTCGATAACTACACAATGTTCATGTCCTTCAGGTTCTGACAGATTATGATAATTTAGACTTTTTGTGATCATATTCAATCCCATTTCGTTCCTATCAGTCTAGGAAAAATACAAAATACCAATAACAGGGAACAACACATAATATATATAAAGTCATGATATGGGTAGACAATAACCACGGCCATCACGCTCCTATGTTCCTCCCTCAACACCCGTGAGTCACCTGACAGAAAGGTTGTATAGCCGATCGAACCACAGTTTAAACAAAAATGAAAAGTATTACTTGTAGGTATCAATTACCAATGGGTTATCGATGATGAATGCTATGTCAACAAGACATCGTAACTTTTGTAATGTGTTTAATCTGTTTACTTAAGGGGGCAGTTAGTAAAAGTGGTAAACCGGGCCCGGGTCCGGTTCCAAAAACCCGGGCCCAAATTCGTATTTTCTTTATTACATCTTTGTTAAGGCATTAATTTTAATAAAATTTGAACATAATGCATAAAATTATGTATTTGATCACATTTATAAAAAAAAAAAAAAAAAAAAAAAATAGGTTTTATACGAAATATCGGCAATATAAGTTTTCCAAGTTAGTAAAAGTTGTAACCCGGGCCAAGACGAAATGTTCAGTTAATCAATGATTGCACCTTTATTACTTCTTTAAAATTCTTGAAATTTTGTAAAAACATACTTCAATACAACAACAACAAATATATTTTATCAATTTAAAAAAAAAAGTTTTCTTTTTTCTCCACGATGCAATATTAATATATTAAGATTTGTAAACAAAGACTGGTCACGTGGGTCTACAGGTAACTGGGTGTACAGGTAAATATTGATACTAATACACAATATTTTTTTTTTTTTTTTTTTTTTTGTAAAGTATATACTAATATCTCAAGCTGACCAAAATTTGAATCGATTATATTGAGTAGTAAAAAAGATATAGACGATCATATCTTTTCAGGTCAATTTTCAAGTACCCTCAAAACAATGCATCACTTCCGGCCCGGGTTACAACTTTTATCAGAATCTAAAATGCTCCCATAATGACAAAAGAGAACATTACCATTGAATTTGAAATATTTTTTACATTTCTTTAATACTGAAAAATGCTCACTCTGAATATTGTGAAGTTTTAACGAGAAATAAAGGTGTAATCATCGATTAATTGAAAATTTTGCCTTGGCCCGGGTTACAACTTTTACTAACTTCGAAAACTTATATTGCTGATATTTCGTATAAAAACAATTTTTTTTTTTATATTTGTTTAAAAAATGTGATAAAATACATAATTTTATGCATTATGTCCAAATTTTATTAAAATTAATGCCTTAATAAAGATGTAATAAAGAAAATACGAATTTGGAACCGGACCCGGGTTACCACTTTTACTAACCACCCTAAAAACTCTTGAGTGATGTATGAAAACTACTCAATACAGACCAATTACGGAACAAATCCTTCCGAAACTATCGTTTTCATATGGATTAACCCATTGGTGAGGAATGGGGCGATTTAGTGAGTGATCATCAATGGGTTACCGGTGGCGACAGCCAATAACAAACCCAGTGAAGCATAAACTACTAATTACAGAAAACAGAAAAGGAACTCATGATCCGGATAGACAAATCAAAACAAAACAAATGATGCAAGGAACAGTACAAGAATGCATGAACAGGAGAGTCAAAACAAAACAAGTAAAACATAAATTACTAACTACAAGGAACAGAACAAACAATCACAATTCGGAGAGGCGGAACGAAAACCAGTGAAACATAGACTACTAATTACAAGGAACAGAACAGGAAATAATGAACAGGAGAGACAAAACAAAGCAGGTGAAACAAGGAACAGGACAAGCAATCACAATCTGGAGAGACAAAATAACACCATTGAAACAAAATCTTAATTACAGGAAACATAATAAAACAGCACCAGTGACACATTTTATCACTTGATCTCGTTCGGAATTTAATATTATCTAGTGTCAATACAGATCGTCCTTCGGTTTTATCCCTCGGTATTTTAAATTACCTTTGTCATTGTATACAGATGACTCCTTCTGTGTCACAGGGATTAACTATGTTATGTATAAAGTTCAAAATTGGAGCATTCTTTATGACAACACTGCTCACTTATATATGAGGGTCAGCATGGCACTCACATGTAGAAAACGCTTACATGAAAACAACATTTCACTCAGAGGGAAGGTTGGAATCATAAAACTGGCTTAACCCCACCACTATTTACTGAACTGCCTGTACCAAGCCATGAAAGTGAGCAGTCATATATCTGTGTGTTAGGGGAATAAATTTTGCCTCAGATCTACGATTATTCTATTAGATTTTAACACTGTCCCGACAGTGTGGCATTCTCATTTTTTCTTCAGTTTATTAACTAGCGATTGCTTGGGAATGAAAAACTAATAACATGTTTCTTGCAATACCAATATATTATATATTCGTCCATAGCATACAGTTTATGGTGTTAAGACCTCTATAGAGTAGTATACAACTTTGTCGCTGAACCAACTCACATTACTAAACACTACCTCATCTGTAAAAGAAATATTGGTATATAAAATGCATGTACAGTTGCTATGGAAACTAATAAATATAGACTTTAAGTTGTGCGTAGGAGGGCTCATGTCTTATTGTGTTCTTTATGTATGTTTGCCCATAGTGATGTCCAACATTTTTGTCATATCATATGTCTTTAAGTTCTGTGTTGTAATGTCCGCTACGATTCCCGCATAAAAACGATGTTCGGTTCGTCTTTACCTCAACTAGTTTGTAGGAGGGCTCATATCTTGTTTACGTTATATGTGTTGGCTTGTCTTGTGTCTGATGTTTGCATTTTTGTCTGGATTGTCCATTCTTGATTGCCCCTTCGGTTTTCTCCAATGTTTATATATAGACTAGTTACGGAACAAACCCCCAGTTTTTAGTGGGGTTCGTATTGCTCAACCTTTCGTTTTCTGTGTAGTGTTCAAAGTCCTGAATATAGCTGCAAAATTGCTCGCTGGACGTTAAACACCAATCAATCAATCAATCAATCAATCAATCAATCAATCAATCAAATGTAGTCACAGGATCATCAACTTTATAACAACATATACAGATACAGCTAAACCTTCTTCGTACTCTGACCTACAACTCGAAATGGACAGTTAGGGCCGCTTACAAATGAAACTTTACAACAAAAGAGATGATTTCAATTTTCTCATTGTGAACTTTCCATTTATCGGTAGCAACATTCCAGCAGCACCTGGATATGGAGTATATATCTAACAGTTGATCCAATATTCCAGAGCTCTTGGTTCCTATCAGAATGCCCATGATAGAGGGTTGCTACTAACAAGACAGCTACTGAACCAAGGATTCATATGTTTTACGGTCGCCACCATGACATGGTTTACCATTACAGAATATCTGTATCACAAATGATCACGGATACGTTCCACTTGTTGCAAGCATTTCCCGGTCTTTTCCTCATTTATGATTTATCATCGGGGTTGTAACTAGAGTAACTCGTCAGGTGACACTAGTGGAACAGGAATTACTCATCTCTGATTTTAGTGGGATTTGTGTTCCTCAATCTTTTTTGAGTAGTGTTTAGTAGATCGCTGTTTTTCCTTTGGCCATTATATTGTCTGTCCTTCTTCAAATTACAAATTCTGATTAATACCCCTTAGGTGTCTTGTACGTGCAACACTCCATTATTGCATGCTTGCATATACAGATTAGTAGAGCGCGATGGCACGTAGATCAGAATATTTTTGAAAGAGTAATTTGATTAGAATATGTCATCAAAAGGTTTGTGCACAACATTCTAAATATGAATTCTTTTAAACATTGATAACCTGTTTAATTCAAAGAACATTGATCTTGTTCAATTAAGGATACAACAATTAGATACAATTTATTATAAACATAATATTCTTGCTTTGAACATTTGGTATTTTAAACTTTTGTTCATAATTATACCAAATTGTTGATACTAATAAAACGTAGATATAAATCTTTGTGCCCACAACGCGTTTCTGGAATATTCTTCATCAGGTGCGCTCAAAGTCGAGAGTCAAATAACGTATCCGATTTTGGCCATCATATTTATCCCCTTTGGTTGTATTGCTCTCAAAACTTTAAATTATTAGTTTTTCTAATCTTTCCATTTTGAGCGTCACCTGATGAAAGTTATTGCAGAAACGCGTCATGGATACTAATTTTGATATCTACATTTTTAGTATGCAAATTGTGAGGTCAATAAATCCAAAGTAATCTCTCGTATAAACCTAACATGAATTCCATTTTTCTTTTGTAATTTCAAATTATCAGAAGAAAACATGAATATTTAATTACTTACAAACTCCTGTTTTATCACACGTGATAAATCCATCTTCTGTGATTGTGTGACTGTTGACCTTTGACATCGGTACTATTGCTTTCTTTTTATCGTTTTCATTAAAGAACACACCGAAATCTATATCATAGTTCTGTGTCAGAAACTCCCACCTGAAGTTTTTATTAAATTTAGCATGACATATGAGACAAAAAATATTCAACGCAATATATATAGCCTACGACTAAAGAATACATGTGAGTGAGAGAGTGTGATTGTTTTTTTCACACTAAATGAGCGAATTTGCAGTTAAATCATAATGCCGATGATGATGTCCACTTTGTACTAGATCAACACGCTTGGTTGGTTTTGCATAGTGAAACAACAGTCTGCATGTGGATATGTTGCTCAACCCGGACACATATTCTGATTACAAGCCACTTATTCTGAACGTACTTCTTAACGCTGCATGTTTAGCGGAGAAACAGCAAATTCGAATCTTCGGAGCTGGAACCCAGGATTCCTGTTGAGGAAAACCGCTCGTAGCCATTGGCTGTTGGCAATCCTCGTTAAACAAATAAAGAATTAAATTAACCCAGGATCTACCACACTCTAGGCCATCACGCTAACCATTACATACCACTGATGCGGTTAAGAATACATGTGCACGATGTCATAATAAATAAAACATTAAGTACTAGGCTCAGTACAACAAGTTCATCCTTTTAAATAAATGTCATCTAAACTGCAAAATGAGAAAATATATATCGTGATTGAAAATTTATCCAAATATATTTGTTGAGATTAAATTAATGTATACATGCTTACCGGAGAAGACGCAAATACCAATCTTTGGTTTTGCCCAACCGGGGCTTGAACCCATGATCTACAGCAGTCGAGCCCAGCACGCTAACTATTACACCATAAATACGTTCACAGAGATAGCAAGGTTTTCAATTATAATGAGCATAATTTAAACCCTTAAATGAGTGTGAATTGGCCCCTCAACTACAACCAAGTGGTACACGTTACTTCTATCTATAAATGCTACATCTGGGCACCTTTGTCGTTTTGATGTTATTTAGTGTATTAAAATGAGGAAACAAATACCACACTGTCGGAACAATTATAAATTATATTGGTGGCCGTCGTGGTCATGATTTTATGATAGTTGGATGTACCACTTCCTATGCAATTAGTGCCTATCGCGACTAAAGTTGTGAGTTTGAATCCCATTCATGGCAAGGTGTACTTGATACAACATTATGTGATACAGTGTGGCACTGACTTACCGCCACAATAAAAATGAAATATTGTTGAAAGTGGCATTAAACATAATATTACCCCTCCCCATATATGTTAATGTATATCATTTCATTCATATTATGGTATTGTTTAAAAAAAATCAAAAATATCAATACGAAAGACACACCTCCCGGTTAGTGTAAATGTAACTTTTTCAAAACATACGTATGCACAAAACTTATATGTTGTATACTGCTATTAACTATTTATTTTGTTTTAAGCATAATTTTGAATTCAAAGGTGTTGTTGTTATCTTTTTAAATAGCATTTTATCAGCATCTACGTCATCAAATGGATCAGACAATATATTTTTTATCACATTTAAACAATTTTAATAAAAACAAGCTTTAAGATATCAAAGGTGTAATCAGAAGCGGTAAATCGAAGCAGGACAAACAATACAATGACCACAAGATAAAGAACAAACAAACAAACAATGGTCATCTACAAAACACTACACAGAAAACTAAAGATTGAGCAACATGAACAACTAAAATACGGGGGAGGGGGGTGGCTGAAATCAGATGTTCCTGAAGGGTAAGCAATTCCTGCTCAACAAGTGTCATCCATCGTGGTTACTCTTTTAACATTTTCACATGCACAAACATAATAGTTGTATATCACTATCGTTCTGTAACTACATTTTTGTTTTTTTGAGAATAAACTTAATTAATTCAGAAGTGTTGTTACTAAGCTTAATATAATTTTGAACGTCATCTCCACAGTAACAGGGGTAAGATCATTAGGTTTTTATTGACTTCTACGACGACTCAAATAAGCAAAGTTGGAAGATATACAATACAATGGCCAAAATAAAACGGACAAAAGTACAAGCAAAGATCTACAAAACACTACACTAAAAATTAAGCAACACAAAACCCACCAACAACCGGGGCGATACCAGGTCCTGTTCCATTAGTAACATTTATATACAATGTCTTTATGTTAGCAAATTGAGTAAATGTACCGAATAATATAACATCTTGATATAAAATTGTTGATGTAATTTTAACGGAATGCCTGAGATCATATCCCTGGTTTTAGTGGGGTTCACGTTTTTATGTAATTTTAACGGAATGCCTGAGATCATATCCCTGGTTTTAGTGGGGTTCACGTTTTTATGTAATTTTAACGAAATGCCTGAGATCATATCCCTGGTTTTAGTGGGGTTCACATTTTTATGTAATTTTAACGGAATGCCTGAGATCATCCCTGGTTTTAGTGGGGTTCACGTTTTTATGTAATTTTAACGGAATGCCTGAGATCATCCCTGGTTTTAGTGGGGTTCACGTTTTTATGTAATTTTAACGGAATGCCTGAGATCATGCCCGGTTTTAGTGGGGTTCACGTTTTTATGTAATTTTAACGGAATGCCTGAGATCATGCCCGGTTTTAGTGGGGTTCACGTTTTTATGTAATTTTAACGGAATGCCTGAGATCATCCCCGGTTTTAGTGGGGTTCACGTTTTTATGTAATTTTAACGGAATGCCTGAGATCATCCCTGGTTTTAGTGGGGTTCACGTTTTTATGTAATTTTAACGGAATGCCTGAGATCATCCCTGGTTTTAGTGGGGTTCACGTTTTTATGTAATTTTAACGGAATGCCTGAGATCATCCCTGGTTTTAGTGGGGTTCACGTTTTTATGTAATTTTAACGGAATGCCTGAGATCATCCCCAGTTTTAGTGGGGTTCACGTTTTTATGTAATTTTAACGGAATGCCTGAGATCATCCCTGGTTTTAGTGGGGTTCACATTTTTATGTAATTTTAACGAAATGCCTGAGATCATATCCCTGGTTTTAGTGGGGTTCACCTTTTTATGTAATTTTAACGGAATGCCTGAGATCATCCCTGGTTTTAGTAGAGTTCACGTTTTTATGTAATTTTAACGGAATGCCTGAGATCATCCCTGGTTTTAGTGGGGTTCACGTTTTTATGTAATTTTAACGGAATGTCTGAGATCATGCCCGGTTTTAGTGGGGTTCACGTTTTTATGTAATTTTAACGGAATGCCTGAGATCATATCCCTGGTTTTAGTGGGGTTCACGTTTTTATGTAATTTTAACGGAATGCCTGAGATCATCCCTGGTTTTAGTGGGGTTCACGTTTTTATGTAATTTTAACGGAATGCCTGAGATCATCCCTGGTTTTAGTGGGGTTCACGTTTTTATGTAATTTTAACGGAATGCCTGAGATCATCCCTGGTTTTAGTGGGGTTCACGTTTTTATGTAATTTTAACGGAATGCCTGAGATCATCCCTGGTTTTAGTGGGGTTCACGTTTTTATGTAATTTTAACGGAATGCCTGAGATCATCCCCAGTTTTAGTGGGGTTCACGTTTTTATGTAATTTTAACGGAATGCCTGAGATCATCCCTGGTTTTAGTGGGGTTCACGTTTTTATGTAATTTTAACGGAATGCCTGAGATCATCCCTGGTTTTAGTGGGGTTCACGTTTTTATGTAATTTTAACGGAATGCCTGAGATCATCCCTGGTTTTAGTGAGGTTCACGTTTTTATGTAATTTTAACGGAATGCCTGAGATCATGCCCGGTTTTAGTGGGGTTCACGTTTTTATGTAATTTTAACGGAATGCCTGAGATCATCCCTGGTTTTAGTGGGGTTCACGTTTTTATGTAATTCTAACGGAATGCCTGAGATCATCCCTGGTTTTAGTGGGGTTCACGTTTTTATGTAATTTTAACGAAATGCCTGAGATCATATCCCTGGTTTTAGTGGGGTACACGTTTTTATGTAATTTTAACGGAATGCCTGAGATCATCCCTGGTTTTAGTGGGGTTCATGTTACTCGATCTTAGGTTTCCTGTGTAGTGTTTTGTAGATAGTTCTTTGTCATTTTGTCCTTTTTCTTTTTGCGTTGTCCTTGTTCGATTTACAGAATATGATTACCCTTGCGGTATCTTCAGACACTTCTTATTCTCATAAAACAAATACATAGTTACAGAGCATAGCAATATACAACATGCACATCGTTGAAAAAGTGAGAAAAGTAACACGACACTAGTTGAGCTGAAATTGTTTATCCTTCCGAAGCCCGGTTTTTAGTGGGGATCTCTTTAGTTTTCTGTGTAGTATTTTGTAGATCTTTGTTTGCCATTTTGTCCTTTTTGTTTTGGTCACCATTGTGTTGTTTTTCCATCGATTTATGGATTCTGATTAACCCTCTGGTATCTTCAAACCCTTCTTAATCATAGATGATAAGATCCATTAAATATAATACCTCAGTGCACTTCCAGGAACATCTACGATTATTTCTTTTGACAGCTTGTCTCCCCTTGATATTGTTTCGTTTTCCATACTGTCAGTATAGTCTGTGTTTTGTGTGTAATATTCTTCTGGGACTGTCCCTCCCTGGCATATCTGCATAAATCACATAAATTACAATGATTATCATTACTTAACACATTAACATTAGAGGCTGTGAACACACATAGTTGTGTAACAAATTGCAGTAAAACATGGAAAGCATTTATTGGTAAATACTGATCCTTTGACCCATAGCAAGACATCACAATTACTGATTTCGTTAGTTATCCTGGTAACAATTTGTTTGTCACTTTTTTATATAATGAATCTTTAAGGATATTGTTTTATATTTGAAGATTAGGAAAAAGAAAAGTTTGAAGATACCAAAGGGGAAAGAAACTAGGTAATCAGCAGGACAGACAATACAATGGCCAAGCGAAAAAGTACAATAAGACAAACAATGACCTACAAAATACCAGACAAAACTAACGACTGAGCTACACGAACCCCACTGACAATCGTGGATGTTCAGGAGGTATATTCCCGTTTATTGTAATTTGTTTGTTTTTCAGTCAGAAGAAGAATTTTTACAATTCGTTAATAAACTTGCATCAAACATATGTTGCTCCACTCTGACATTTAATCCTGATTGAGAGCTAATCAAATGTTCCCTTACTCCTTAATGGTACATGTATGTGCATTTATCGGAGAAACCACCAATACCTAATGTATTGTTTCTGGTAATGCGGCTCTATCAGGGATCAAACCCATCCTTTTCTCCACTCTAGTCGACCCGTTGTTTGTTATACAAAGGAGCAAAATTTTAATTAAATCATACATATAATAGGATTGCAGGGCATGTCAGTTAATAACTAATTAGAAATAGATATTAAATATTACCCCTTTGACATTGAAGTATCACTTCAGATTTCATATCTACATATTTGTTCGTTATTTTTACTACATACATGTACTTTGCAAGAATATGACACATTTTGCACATACACTAATGATGAACGTGAAAAAACCCATAACGGCATACCACGGCATATATACCAACCCTTGTGATAACTCCATATCAACCCGGTGTGATATACACTATCAGCAGAGCCAATATTTTTAGATCAATTTATTGTATGATAAAGTATATAATAATTAGATTAAAACATGACATTTTCCATCTGGGTCTTGTTATTATCGCTGGATTGAAGTTGGGCCGAGACTTGGGCATAGGCCGATATAAGGGGTCTCTGGGTGATAACCAAGCCGATATGGAAAAGGTCATGTCAATCAAACACTGAGTTCAACGAGTGTTGAATTGTTTTAATGTATGTGAACAAGAGTGAGAAATATCCAACATACCTTAGTTATACATCTCGGATTGCCGTCAGGGTCTGTTAACGTTCCTCCATAACACATTGGTAAATGTTCGTCATCTATATATTTTTTCAAACACTCTTGATAATTACCTAGAAAATAATTTAAGAAATAGTTTGAGAGTCTTAATGAATCTAAATCAAATGTATATAAATAAAGAAATTTTACCATGCTATCAACAATTGTGTTCTATTAGCTAACATAAAATACTTGCGCGAGTGAGTATAGTTTAACTCCAAATGAGCAAATGTTCAGCAATATCGAGTCAAGAACAAGTTAAATTTCAATCAGATGACAATGACAATGATGATGTCTGGTTTGTACTAGACCAACATGCATAGTTAGATTTTAATAGATCTATCTGACAGAAACAACACTTTGCGAATTAGATATGCTGCTCCGTATTATCCTGATTTCGGGCCAACAAGTCTTTGCTTTTAGTCTTTAAAATGCCGGTGCTTGGCAGTGAATCAACAAATTCCAATTTGATAAGTCTCTAGCTTGATCAAGCCGGTGCTCAAGCCAACGATCTATCGCACTCGAGTCGACAACGCTAATCATTACACCATTACATCTGCAAATACTACTTCGGAAATACAAAAAATGTATATATAATGTCAATTTTAAATTGCTCATATATGATTTACTGTATGCTCCATTACAATACCTTACCAAAACCTTAAAAAAATATCGTTTTACAGGTGCCAAAAATAAGACAAATACAGCGATGTTAACAGTTATTGTTGTTTGTTAATTCCACAGACACAATATAGTATACACTTATTGACTGGGTATGAGGGTAATAGCACTTTTATTGTCCCCAAGGTACCAACTATTTTCCGAGGCAACGCCGAGGAAAACAGTTGGTACAGAGGGGACAATTAAAGTGCTATTACCCGAATATCAAGTCTATAAGTGTTTTATTATACTGAACAACTGTGCAATTCAAAATTCTAAATTAGATCCTTTTCTGACGGATTTCTAGTCTACATTATTAATGCTTTTTAAAACTAATACATTTTCATGTGTGCATTTGAAGAAGAAATTAATTTTTTTCAATCAAACAAAAACCATGTGATTAAATTTAAAGTGCTATTCACCGGCCGTGAATAGTACTTTTCAGACAAATTGAATGAAACTATGGAAATAGTATTTTTATTGCAATAAAACTTATATTGAAAAAAGTATGAGAAGTATAATAATTTTCAATATTGATCTCTACTTAATATAGAAAATGGTTGCATAATGCCCCTAAGCTACAGTTCATATTACTATTTACTGCTGCTATAACATTCATCAGGTGCTCAAAGTCAAAAGATTGAAAACCCAAATACTGCGGTGTCATTTATTTTCGTTGTAATCGATTTTCATGTATTGGCGGTAAATGAGACGTTAGTTGAAATTATTTTGCCGTTTTTTATACTTGCTATGAGCATCTCTTTTGATACATTCCCCTCATGGTGTACTGAATTTCGTGGTTTTAGGATGTCAACGAAAACAAATAAAATTGGTATTCAACAAATAAAAATATAAAACACTTTGGTAGCAAAATAAACCAAACAATTCATTTATGCTGCAATGGAACCTCATTATCGTGAATAAACTTGAACAAGTCGTGTCCATGGATAAATCGACATTCGAAATAACAGTTCCTTTGAGGTTGTAATAAAATACAGGTACCTCGTATAACTCAAACACTCTGTTAATTCGAAATTAGATGTTATTTTAGTACTGACTTTGAAGTAACGAGGCTGGACGTCGGTACTTACCACTAAGAATTTCTATTTTTTTTCTCGTGTCCTTGCTGATTATTGGCTTACATAGTTTATACAATATCGGGAAGATAGCTGGAGCTGTAATGACAATTTTTTAATTTATAAATTTCAGACATTTGACCGTTTTTGTTATCATAAGTATCTAAGGCATATCCACACGCGCTCAAATAATTTAAAATTCCTTGGTAACAAATATCTCAAAATACCTTCGTATCAGTTGTCTAAGGAAATGTTTAACCGGTTTATGATGACGATGTTGGTCTATTGCTATGCCAACCTTTTTTATCTATTGTTTTCATATTTTGCATCCGAATATCTCCCATGCGTTCATCTTCAATATTTCAAGGAAAAATGAGAGACTGATTGTTGATTAAAGCCACGTGAGCAATAGTTCAGCTATATCATGGCGTGAACTGGTTCTATTCCATTAGATGACAATAATGTCCACTTTGTGCAAGACCAACACGCTTAGCTGAATGTTTAAAGTGCGAACTCGCTGAAACATCATTCTGTGAATAGACATGTCTCTTTACTCGAATACATTATCCTGATTCCGAGCCAACCAGTCTTTTCCTGTTCTCTTTCTCATTAATGCTGTGTGTTTAGCGGTGAAACAATACATACCAATTTCATTATCCTTGGTTTGACCGGAACTCAAACTCATGATCAACTATACTTACGATGAGCACGCTAACGATTACAATACCGGTGAGGTTCACGAAACCCAGTAGAATTTTAATATTGGTATATCAGTCTGTCCACAATCGCCCAGCTATGATATGTACTCACCATTAATGACGAGCAACTTTTTAAGCATCTCAGGATAATTATCTTCTAAAATATTGGCCATATGCAGATACATCTGAATACCTATAACAAAACGAAGAAGATATTGCAAACACTAATTTACCGTCAAAGTGATAAGCGGCCTCATCTGCAATACAATTACGAAGTAATGTTTTCTCTCAACACTAAGAAATAATATATACACTTGTGTGAAGAGTTTAATTTTCACCATAGCCTTGTTCAGACTGGAAAAATAATATATATACTATAGGAAATATACAAATGCATTAAAATATTTATTCCTCATGGAATCAACAATATAAAATAGAGAATCTATGTGTTCCTTGAAGAATCAAATATGAGCCATGAAATATTATAAGTTCACACTAATTTAATGTACAGAATTATCCTATCCACTGTTTTACACGAGTATATAGCTACACACACAAAAAAACAACAACAAAAATAGATCACACCTCGCTTAAAGTGTGTTGGCACCGTATAACATTTGTTTCCAATTTAACAGGAAGCAGTAATTTCTCGTCTAGCACCTGTTTCCAACTACACATGGAATATTTTATATCTCACCTGACATGTGTTAGCTACACATGGAATATTTTATATCTCGTCTGACATGTGTTAGCTACACATGAAATATGTTATGCCTCGTCAGACATGTCTTAGCCACGAAGGAAATATTGCATACCTCACTTAACACATGTTTCCAGCTACACATGAAACAGTACATCACATAACACGCAGTTCCAACTATATAGAAAATAAAACGTTTCGTTTCATTGTGTTTCGTTTCGCTTCGTTGTGTTTCGTTTCGTTTCGCTGTGTTTCGTTTCTGTTTCGTTTCTCACTTTACAAGGACACACATAATACAAAACCTCTTCCTTTTTCCTAAGTCACTCGCTGGTCTGAATCAACATTACCTGGTCTCCATAGTACATGCCTCCCCACTCCTTCCATGTCAAATATTACTGTCAAACCGTCTACTCTGGTCCCTGTCTATAATAAAACAATAGGCTAAAACATTAAAGCTACTGTGGCTGTGAAATATATAAAGCAATAAAACTGCTGTACCTTTACTTTACTTTGTGTTCAGTTGTTAAGTTGTATAGTGTCTCATGTTCATTTACATTACCATCCTGTCGAGCCGATAACACTAGCTTAACCCCGCCACTTCTTTCATTAAAGTGCATGCAACTTGCCAGTGAAGCGATGAAGTATATTAGTGTTAGGAATACCTATTTTGCATCTTTTCTACAATTTTTCTATTGGAATTTGTTCCGACAATGTGGTATCTCTTTGTTATTCAGTTTATTATTAATTCTCTTTTCCGGGCATCCGGGTATTTCGGTCAACGAATTATCTCCCTTGTCATTGAGGCGGTGAAACATTCGCCATTTTAAATTTGATTTTCACCGCCTAAAGATGGCCGACTCGTTGTTGTTAGAGGAAGTGACGTCACCCCGGAAAAGAGAATTGATATGTACAAGATACGAATTATTCGAAGCTGTTTGAAAGGAACATATAAAAATTGATTTTACAATTCATGAAAGTTTCTCATGGGTATTATCTGAATTTTCTCACATATAGTTTTATTTACTTGTTATTGTGTAGTAAATAATGTCAACTATCTTCTTTGTATTAAATAAAATTGGTTCATATGCACGGTTACTTATCGCTCTCTTTCACCACAAAATGTTATGATGAGAAAATCATGAGATCGACTTCCCGTGGTGAATAAGAGGGACATATATTCCTGGTCACCGTGCAAAGGTAAGGAATTTCATAGCATATATTTCAGTATAATGACAATTCGGCAATGTGATTCTGTGGCTAAGGCATTTTCCTTGATGCCCGTTAGCAATGTGATTATGTGGCCAAGACATTTTCCTTGATGCCCGTTAGCTTTTATATCGAACCATACTTACTAATTTTCGTAAAAATGATTTGTGCCAGTTCCTGACAAAGGAAATCGGCAAAAATTTAACCAGTGCTCGTTGTTCTCGGTATTTTTAAGCAAACCAACAGTGTGAAATAATTTGATTTTATTACTTGCATTAGTCGGATATGGAATAAATCGTCAAAATGCATTTTTCTTCCTACATGGGTTCCTCCAAATAAATGTGATGCATTAGATAGATAAGTTATGCATGAGAAATCGGGTGATGCATGAGAAACCAGTAATGATTTGAAGTAATTTAAAGTAAAGCTCATTAAACGTTCCTTACAATAGAATGACTGTGGAGATATGATATGTTGCATGAAAATGATAAAGATAGGTCAAAAGAAGGAAGTTGGAGCAAGTATTTAGACCTCAAAAAGTGATGTAAAATATTCTTATTAAGTCAAAATTTACATCACATTACATTTTATTGCATAGCGAGAAAATATTTCCCGAAGAACGTTACCAATAGTGAACGTGATAATATATTCGTCCATATTGCACACCAGCATGCGCTATAGTAGGGTAGCAGGGTATCATTTTTTGCCGATCTGCCTTAATAGTATGACACACGGCTAAATTATATATCTTTGGAAAGAGCAGAACGGGACTCATCGAAATATCGATGTCGTCGTTATCTAGTGTGGTCACGTTATGAGATAATTTGGGTCAAAGGTCAAACCCGTATTTTCCCAAAAAATGTTATCAGACTTTAACAATATCTTTTTTGCGTACATTTTTCGTTATTTTTATACAAAAAACAGCGGAAGTGGTTGAGAAATGATCAAGGTCTATAACCCCATATAATTTTACGTCTTAATTTGTATTTTACGGGTGTCAAGGTACCGTAACCGCGGAAAAGTAAAAAAATCATTATTTTTCACTACTAAAAGTTAGGAGTGACATTGACCTTATTCTTTATCGGTTTTTTATTATTTTATGTTAGAATCGTATACAATATATGCTGAAATTATTTTTTAAAGCATAGCATTCCCCTTTCCTGAACTCGTTTGTATCGCGAGCTGCAAGTTTCTGCCTTATAAAAACAGCTTAAAAAAAAGAAGACTACATCAAGTACTGAACAAGCAGTGAACGAAAAAATCAGTCTCTAGCAGGAAACTTAGTTGATAAACATTGGATGAAAATAATGTAATGGAAAATAATTCCATGCAACCGGAATGTATGATATTAAAGTATTAAACAATAAATGTAAAATGGGGGGAGGTGACGTTGGTCCACAATGTTTTGTAAAAGATTTGTTATGAGTGGTAAATCTGGTTTGTAAGAAGGAGGACTCGGTCTCTTGTTGGTTTAAAGCCCACCAACCACGTCAAGGTCAGAGACCAACTGGCAGGTTTTTTTGGGTTTTTTTTTTTGGTTTTAATTGTTGTTGTTGTTTGTTTTTTTTACAGATTTAAAGACTTAACTTAACAATTTCATTACTGTACATCTAACTGTAATAAGTCCACATCATCGTCGTCTGTGCTTTTATTTCTGGACATTTGTGTGTTCGAATTGCGACCTATTTCACCTGCTTGGCACGGACAAAGGTCGGTGCAAGACAACCCTTGCTCAAAACACACACAACCACTTGAACAGACTGCTTTACCTTTACAAGTGCAAATAAATCTTGTAAAAAGTCAGATGACATTTGACTTTGAAAGTAGACAGGAAGCAGTGATCCATGTCTTGTTTCCCAACCAAATTGCAAATGACTCTTAGGAGGTACCAGGGGTACGAGTGAGAAAATACTTAGTTATGCACCACAGGCACTTGTTTCATTCTTTCCCCTTCCCCACTTCGCCTCAATATTTTTCGCTTATTTGTGATCCTTTCGCTTATTTGTGATCCTTTCGCTGACCCAATTATATCTTTACACTCCCGAGATATTTCTCTTTTTGACTGCAACATTTAAATATATCTACCGGGCCTCATCAGACGAATTGGACAAGAATATTCTGCATTGGAACAATTATCTGTATTTTAAAGGCTTACTTTACATTTGAGAGGAGATGATCATGATGGCATTGTGACACATGGCCTGTCTAGAGAATTCCGAATGCATATGAAAAATGCAGCGCAAACCGGAAGTGGCTGTATCCGTTTCAATGACATAAACGTAGACCATGCGACGTTCGCTGAATATTCTTGTCCAATTCGTCTGAGGGGGGCCCGGTAGGTATATTTAAATGTGGCAGTCGAAAAGAGAAATATCTGGGGAGTGTAACAATATAATTGGGTCAGCGAAAGGATCACAAATAAGGGAAACATATTGACCCGAAGTGGGGAAGGGGAAAAGGGCAGATGTTTACCTTGAAGTAAGGGAGAGGAGGGGGCATATATTTTTGAATGAAACAAGTGCCTGTGTTATGCACCCGGAGTGATACACCGCCTTGTCTATAAAAGTTGCATTACTCAATAACCCAGACATTGTGTAGTCATTCTGTCCTTCTGCGACGTCTTTCACATTTTGAAGGCGTTCGGCAGTTTTGATTTTGTGGAGTTTTCTGTCTTTTTTAAAAGTCTGTTTTCCACAGAATATGCACAGTGCAATGTCTGTAGACGTGTCATCGGTTTGTTTGTTCAACAAGGGAACCTGTGATGTGTCTGGTTTATGATCAGAGCCCGCCGACGTAACCTTGAAGAAACCGCAATTTCGTCTACTTGTGTACGTCTTATAGCAAGACCTGTGGTACAGCATACTTGTATCATCACTCCTAAGATTATCAATATCAGAAACAGAATGTACTATTCTTAAAAAACACACCATCTCTTCTTGCTTCCAAATTGCTTCTATGAGGCTATTTTTACTAACATTTCTCATTTCAATAAGTAATTCAGGGGTAGAGACCTGGCATATAATACATTTGTCCCATTCAACTTCATTCCTACTTTTTATAGGACTAGAAGGGCAAAGCTTAAGCGGGCTGCCACTTTGTGACATTTCCCGGATCAAAAACGTGTCCTACAAACTTGTTCCGTAAACTACAAATTAGTGTTCACGAAAATACAAAAATATCAAAAATAGCGTAATTTAACTACATAGTTGTTCGCTCATTGTATTGAGATAAGTTTATTCTACTAAAAGACACAATCACACGCCAATCAGAAGACATAATTTTAAATATACTGTCTCAGTACACGTACTGAATAATGACTGGGTTGTGTTAACCACAAATCGAATACCGACACGTGGTAATCCGTGTTTGCCACAGGCTAAATTTGACCAGATTTCACATCTCTTTAATCGCTAATTTCTATTGAATGATAACTTTAAAAATATTGATTTTTGGTACACAGGTGTACTAAATAATATTTAATTATATTTATTGGGTGCGCTCGTTTGGTTTTGGTGATGTACATTTCATCGCGAGGTTATGTCACGTGACTATAGCTTTGGTATTTAAGCTGGTGACATGGATTTTGAGGCATCGAGGACTCGCTATAACTGTTTGTAAAGCAGGTTTACACAGTCTTTGGTTAAGGATATCGACTTGTACTTGTATTGTATGCTGTATGTATTTTTCTAGTTTATCACTGTATTGTATTAATAATGGTTATAGCGAGTGCCATTCCTAATTATGACTCACTTGTCTTTGTGCCCATATAATTTAATTGTTTTATATTCGGACGAACGTAGTGAGGGAGAATATAAGATGTATTTACTTCTATTTAAAATATTCTAGAATTCCTTCGGAACATTATTCTATACTTGAAAATAGGGTAACATTTTGGTAATATGTAGATACGGGAAAACTTAAAAAAAAAAAACAAATAAAAAGGTGTTAAGTTTCCCGTTTTTAGTTTTGATGATATAATTAGCATATTTTCTTTGTGTCAAGCACTTTGGTTTGATAACT
Organism: Bathymodiolus brooksi; assembly: GCA_963680875.1. Taxonomy (NCBI): domain Eukaryota; kingdom Metazoa; phylum Mollusca; class Bivalvia; order Mytilida; family Modiolidae; genus Bathymodiolus; species Bathymodiolus brooksi. The sequence continues at coordinate 47,495,278 of OY804580.1, read as the reverse complement.
TACAGGTCTTGATGTTCATTTTATTCGTGTTGAAATTTTGTTGTAAAATGTACAGTTAGATGGTGCCTTCAGAAAACGTAAAAAATAAGAAAATGTGACCACGGTAGGTAACGACGACATAAATAAATAAAAACTACAATAATTTTTACGTCAAAATATGAAAAAATTAGCCGTGTGTCATATTATTAACCCAAACTCGAAAACTAGCGGTCTTTTTAAACACTCACTACCCTACTACTACAAATTTGATGTCAATAGAATTTTCCCACGTAAAATCGCTATACAATAAAAAGGTTATTGCACGAATATCGGGTAATATTTTCCCTCGTAAAATAATAATATATTACACTAGGAAGTTCGTGCAATATCAAATTCTACTCTGGGAAGATATTCCCAAATATTAGTGCAATAATCCTATAATATTTAGGACATTTGTCTTTTCATTCCATAGTCTTTACAAATGGTGGCTCCTGAACAGAGGAAAACTTCGTATCTTGTTTCTTTATACTTTTTAAACATTTGGACAAATTCATTTATTTGATAGAATCAAATCATTACTGAAACGTTTTCCATTATATATTGCAGTTTGAGCAATGAGTATATTTCGTGGGAAAAGGAAAAAAGGTCTGAGACTTTCAATTTACCGAAAGCCATTAACTTATGCATCCAAAAATGAAAAACCCATGACAATAGCCTTACATGCATTCTCAAGTCCTAGTTATTCCCCAGATTGCAAAAAAAGTCGCTGGTTATCACCTTCGCCCAGGCATTTTGAAAGTTTCCATAATGTGCTTCTCTCCACGACAACAATATCACCACTTACTAGTTCAAATACTAAACGAAAACTCGATTGGTATGACAATTCAAAAGAAATTAATGACTCCTATAAAGATATAAAGGAACATATCAGTCTTTTTGATATAAGTGAAGAAGATGAAATAGAAACATACAATAATAGCGTAGATGGGATTTCGAAACCACTAGATGCTCTGAAATACGAAATTCAAATCGATGAAATAGAAAAGCTTATTCCTGATATTTTGAAAGTTCTAGCGGAAGATGAACACGAGACATTGGTAAGAGTTCTAGCGGAAGATGACCACGGGACATTGGTAAAAGACATTTTTCAGTTATTGTATGAAAAGAAGTTTCCATTAAAGAATATCGCATTTCGATTATGGGCAGATGTTGTCCAGTGGTTTACTTTGAAAGATACTACAATGTAGGTGCATGCGATATTCGGATGAGACGCTGCAATTTTTTCTGGTTAGGATAAAACGATATTATTTTGAAAACTTACAATATCAAAAGTTTAGAAATTCATAACACTAAGGAGAATATCCCTCGTACAAAGCTCTGTCCTTAGCTAGTTTTGGCGTTACTTTTTAGGACCTTTAGGTTATTGTTCTCTATCAGCCCTTTAACATCCTTTGGTTGTTGGTCTTCCATTTGTTTTGATGAGACATAATTTGTCGAAATGGCTATATGCAAAACCCAAATTTACTGCAATTTCCGTACCTGTATTTTTATATCTTGCTTGATCAGGGAGCCTGGGATAAAGTAATTTATCGACTTATTTGAAAACACTTTTGAGCATAGCATCAATATATAGTTGTCATTTTTTTCTTCATATGTAAGACAAGCTAATATCCATGTACTTGCAAATTCCCACCTAAAACAGGGTATCTGAGCCCTCAACCCCGGTGAAGATCGGTGTTCGATTTCACGATCGTACGTTCTGATGTCACAATATTTTTTCCTTTGAAGTTTTCTCAATTACGACCAATCTCTGACTTACGACTTTTTGTGAAACCGGCCACTGGATCAAGTAAAGACGATAAACTCTACTCCAATTGTAATGTCATTTGATTATTTTTTATCTATAAAGTTGTTTAATGTTTAGCGGAAAGGGATGAACATACTATTACTGGACGTTTGGAAATAACTGTCTGTTGTTTATCGATTTATATTTATGACCTTATCCTCGGTTTAAAGAAACGGTATACCATATGTATTCTCGCATTAGATTTGTGTCAAGAAGCTTTCCCCTATAGCTCTTACGTTCCTATTCTGTTCTCTGATATTTTCGCACCATAGACGTATATATCAGAAAACAAAACAGGACCATGGGATTAGAGCCACAGTTTCGTATCTTACGCTTTGTTTGCTCTTTTTTTCTTCAATAAATAAAAATTCAACTAGAAGTATCTGTTGTAATCCTATTTCATTTCGTGTTTGAAACATTGAATTGAAATTGTTTTAAATCATCACCGGTTTCTCAAATTCAAATTCAAAATTCAAATTCTTCATTGATATATAGTCCGACCTAGGACTGTTATCAACAACGTTACAATTCTCATGCATCACCCGATTTCTCATGCATAACTTATCCATCTAATGCATCACATTTATTTGGAGGAACCCGTTTAGGAAGAAAAAATGCATTTTGACGATTTATTCCATATCCGACTAATGCAAGTAATAAAATCAAATTATTTCACACTGTTGGTTTGCTTAAAAATGCCGAGAACAACGAGCACTGGTTAAATTTTTGCCGATTTCCTTTGACAGGAACTGGCACAAATCGTTTTTACGATAATTAGTAAGTATGGTTCAATATAAAAGCTAACGGGCATCAAGGAAAATGTCTTGGCCACATAATCACATTGCTAACGGGCATCAAGGAAAATGCCTTGGCCACAGAATCACATTGCCGAATTGTCATTATACTGAAATATATGCTATGAAATTCCTTACCTTTGCACGGTGACCAGGAATATATGTCGGTCTTATTCACCACGGGAAGTCGATCTCATGATTTTCTCATCATAACATTTTGTGGTGAAAGAGAGCGATAAGCAGACGTGGTGTGTATAACATTATCCTACATCTAATTCATTTGTCATCCTTGACAACGATATATAGGTAAAGTAATGGTTAGCGTACTTGACTCGAGTGCGATAGATCGTGGGTTCGAGCCCCCGGTCGCGTCAAACCAAAGACTACAAAATATGTATGTGTTGCCTCTCCGTTAAGCACGCAGCATTAAGGAGAAAGAGAAAAGACTGCATGGCTCGGAAAAAGGAAAATATGTTCGAGTAGAGCAACATGTCTACCCGCGGGCTATTGTTTCAGTGAGCTAGCACTATAAAAATCAAACTAAGCATGTTGGTCTAATACAAAGTGGACATCTTTATAATCTGATCAAATGTACATTGTTCTCGTCGTGATATAGTTGACAACTTGCTCATATGGCGTTAAACAACAACATACTGAGAATATTATTTACAAAGTTACATTTTGTACCTGTTCTGATCAAACTGATCAAACGCTCACAAAGTTACCTGTTCTGATCAAACAAATACAAACTTACCTGTTCTGATCAAACAAATACAAAGTTACCTGTTCTGATCAAACAAATACAAAGTTACCTGTTCTGATCAAGTGAAAATATATTTACTAGTTCTGATCAAGCGAAAACAAACTTACCTGTTCTGATCGTGTTTTCCAGTCTTTAATGGTAGTCTCACAATGTAGAAATTTTGTCTTTTCTAGATCTGATTTCTTCACTGAATTCATCAACCCTTTCATATCTAGCCTACCATATAGTTCAACTCTTAGAGAAGACCCATTTTTGCAATGACCAAGAAAACCACCAGCGAAATATTTCTGTATAACCTAAAATATGTATTTAGTCATAATAATCTCCACCAGCCAAATATTTCTGTATAACCTAAAATATGTATTTAGTCATAATAATCTCCACCAGCCAAATATTTCTGTATAACCTAAAATATGTATTTAGTCCTAACAATCTGCACTTTTAGGTAGTGTTTTTTGGGAGGGCCTAAAAGCCGGAAAATGAAAACCCGGAAAATGAACAAATACATACTTTTTCTATCATATCTTCTGAATGCGTATAGGTAGAATAATAATTTGAACGGATTTTTAAAGCTTATAAGAAGATTTATCAGATGATATATAATTAATTTAAATTAGAATTAATTTTAAAGCCAATATGATGGCCGGAAAAAAAAATTGGTAAAATTTTCAAACCAAATTTACAACTTTGAACTCAAATATCTCGAAATATACACAGGTGCTCGTAGACAGGACCCCATATGGTACTCCATGTCGTGGTACCGCCCACCAATTTATTTTCGTTTATTTTCTTATTTCTGACATATTTCGCTTGGAAAATATATGGGAATACTGACAGACAGGTTTTCTGACACGTCCGGGTCGACTGATGTATAATTTTCTGACACGTTCGGGTCGACTGATATATACATCAGTCGACCCGGAATATTTAAAAAATGAAAAACCTTTATTTGAAAATGAACCGGTGACATCTGACACTACCCTGAATAAACAGGAAATTGCAATGTTTTTGATAATAATCATCTTCGCTAGCCAAGGGTTACGATTCGGGTCCCCCTTCTCTCCACCCTTGGCGGATCTAGAATACATTTTGAAATTCGCACGCAATGCCACCTGGTGGTTTATCGAAGTTGCGCCCCTTAGAAAGTCGTCATCGCCAGCCAATCATAATCGTTTTGTTATACGTATGTTGGAGAGTTGAAAATGGCAGCGCCCAGTGAAGAAAAACTTATTTGTGATAAATTTAATTTGGAAGCACTTACTGTCAACCAAATGAAAAGTTTCAAAGCTTTGGCAGGCGGGAAAGATGTTTTCATTGGAACCAAAACGGGAAGTGGCATCTTTGCTTACATTTCGTCGATAACATGTGCTCCGTGTAAAACATCTTCTGATTGGATACGTGTACTGGTAGCCGTAACCAATGAAATATTAAAGCGTGAATCCTCAAAATGTATTCTAGATCCGCCAAGGGTGGAGAGAAGGGGGACCCGAATCGTAACCCTTGGCTACCGAAGATGGATGATAATATGCCTTCAAAAATCAATATTTAGTTTTTTACCGGATCATTTCACTTTCATGCAATACACGTTCAAAGATGAAAAATTTACTTCCGATTTGGTACACCAGCTGTCTTTCCAGCCACGGATTTTAACATGTTTATTAAAATTATATATATAAAAGTTATATCATCTTGTTTATAAATAAATTGTCTTTGAAAATCAATAAAAACAATTTCACCAGGAACCTACAATTTCAAGCAATACACATTCAAAGTCGTAAATTTGATATCAGATAAGTCACACAAGAGTCTTTTCCGGCTACGGTTTTGGGCTTTTCTTTTGAAATAATTAAAATAAACTTCACACCATTTTAATTATGAATGAAATGTCTTTTGAAATCAATAAACAGTTTTTGATCGGGTCCCCTCAATTTCATGCAATACACATTCAAAGTTGAAAAAAATGACTTCCGATTTAGCACACCAGATATCTTTCCGGCCACAGTTTTTGCCATTTTAATTGAAATTATATATATAAAAATTATATCATCTTGTTCATAAATAAAATGTCTTTGGAAATCAATAAAGAGTTTTTGACCGGGTTATATAATTTCGAGATATTTGAGTTCAAAGTTGTAAATTTGGTTTGAAAATTTTACCAATTTTTTTTTCCCGGCCATCATATTGGCTTTAAAATTAATTCTAATTTAAATTAATTATATATCATCTGATAAATCTTCTTATAAGCTTTAAAAATCCGTTCAAATTATTATTCTACCTATACGCATTCAGAAGATATGATAGAAAAAGTATGTATTTGTCATTTTCCGGGTTTTCATTTTCCGGCTTTTAGACTCTCCCGTGTTTTTCCTCCCTCACTGATTAAACTTTTACCGGATTTAACCAAACAGGTATAAATACCTCGGAAAATTTCGAATAAGAAACACGAAGTGATTACTCTTCGGAGGTTCACATCCGTTTTTATTAATGAGATCCGTTTCCTACGCCTTATTCATGTATTTATTATCCTGTGTTGTACATTTTCTCGTTTGTATCAAGTTTCTAATATTGCCTTTGTCTCTGGATTGTCCATTTGTAATTGTCCCTTCGGTTTTCTCTAACGTTTATTTATTTTAACAATAAAAATGTAGTGTCTAGTGAGATACATATAGCCTGACGCTTAGACATGAGAGTTAATGAGACAGTTTGGCATTTTAATTCTATTCATACCAAATAAAAATAGATTTCATATGTAAGGATCGTTGTTTGTCCTTTTTCGTTTGGCCATTGTGTTGTCTGTTCATCTTCGATATACGGATTATGGCCCCTTTGTTAACTTCAAACTCTTCTTATGTTTATCATTTTGTCTGTTTGTATTTTATTTTATAGATATATTAGAGATGAAATCCCAACTAATGTCATTAAATTGATATTAGTAAAAATAAAGCTCTTTATTTAATTTCACCGTTGAATTCATAAATCTTGTGATTATTGAAGCTCTCCTTAAAAGTATTCTATGAACATAATTTTGATTACATGGACAAAACTACACGATAATGATGGATCTTTATGTCAGATATTAAAATAAAATGTCATAATGTCTGTAAAAATAACTTATAATATCTTACCTCAGGAGGTTCATAATCCTTTATAAGATCTTTAACTTGGTTCTTCTCTTTGTATGCCATACTCTGCAGTATAAATATTGATCTTATTTTAAAATTATCACCTTGGAAACAAGGCATAAACGAACAGATTTCTAACTAACCACACCTTTTATTAGCTGTTGTAAGTGCTTGGCTGTACTTATTACATAATTCATACAATAAACATATCCTATTTCAATCCGGAAATTGTCATCTGTAGAGAGATTCGATTTCTCATACTTGTATTGCATTTGCCTATGTTGTGTCAGTGTCAGAAACATAATAGATTATACTTACAAAGTAATTAGATATAAGATATGGAAAGTATGTACAGCGAAAATCAATGGGATGTAAATAAGCCAGATGGAATAATTTGGGAAGGAACTAATTTTGTTTTGTTTTGTTGTTTGCTTTTTGTGTGTATTTGTTTTGTTTTGTTTTTTTTTGGCGTTTTTGTTTTGTTTTTTTTAATTTTTTTTATTTGTTTTATTTTGTTTTAATGTTGTTTTTTTTCCATTACTTTTGGGTTTTTTTATATTGATTTTGTGTTTTCGTTGTTTTTTTCGATTTGGGGAGAGAGGGGGGGGGGGGACTTTTGTTTGGTTTTTGTTTGTTTTTTATTTTGTTATAGTTTTTTGTATTGATTTTTGTTTTGTTTTTGCTTTGTTTTTGTTGTTATCTTGGTTTGTTTTAAAAGTAAAACGGTACGAAAACATGTACACTGTGTCCAATCTTTTTGCATTAAGACTACTGGTAGAATATATATTATTTTAATTATTATATTTATGTTACCATTAACATCCACAAAACAAATCACTCCTCTGTATAACATTAAACAGCCACACACAAGCCACACCTTTGTCAAACATTAAACCACTACAACACACACACCACTCCTCTATTAACTTTACACATCCACAACACAAACCTCTCCTCTGTCAAACCTTTAACATCCATAACACAAACATCTCCTCTATCAAACCTTTAACATCCATAACACAAACCTCTCCTCCGTCAAACATTAAACCACCACAACACAAACTTCTCCTCTGTCAAACCTTTAACATCCATAACACAAACTTCTCTGTCAAACCTTTAACATCCACAACACAAACCTCTCCTCCGTCAAACATTAAACCACCACAACACAAACTTCACCTCTGTCAAACCTTTAACATCCACAACACAAACCTCTCCTCTGTCAAACCTTTAACATCCACAACTCAAACCTCTCCTCTGTCAAACATTAAACAACCACAACACAAACTTCTCCTCCGTCAAACATTAAACAACCACAACACAAACCACTCCTCTGTCAAACCTTTAACATCCATAACACAAACCACTCCTCCGTCAAACATTAAACAACCACAACACAAACCTCTCATCCATAACACAAACATCTCCTCTGTCAAACCTTTAACATCCACAACACAAACCACTCCTCTGTCAAACCTTTAACATCCACAACACAAACCACTCCTCTGTCAAACCTTTAACATCCATAACACAAACCACTCCTCTGTCAAACATTAAACAACCACAACACAAACATCTCCTCTGTCAAACCATTAACATCCATAACACAAACATCTCCTCTGTCAAACCTTTAACATCCATAACATAAACCTCTCCGTCAAACATTAAACAACCACAACACAAACCTCTTCTCAGTCAAACCTTTAACATCCATAACACAAACCACTCCTTCGTCAAACATTAAACAACCACAACACAAACCTCTCCTCTGTCAAACCTTTAACATCCATAACACAAACCTCTCCTCTGTCAAACCTTTAACATCCATAACACAAACATCTCCTCTATCAAACCTTTAACATCCATAACACAGACATCTCCTTTGTCAAACCTTAAACCACAAAAAGACCAGCCACCCCTCTGACAAACCTTAAATCAGCAATGGTCGACAATATAGCCAATTCCAAGAGCAAAAATAAATCCTTTATAAAACCTCAACAGTAACGGTCAACAATATCAGCAACTCCATAATAGAAAAAAAAACCACAAACACAAACAAATCATTCCTCTGTCAAACCTTAAACAGTAATGATCGAAAATATACAAAATACAACTTGAACTGTCATGAAAATCCAGTCGTTCCATAAAATAGACAACATAAATGAAACGGGATAAAACTGGTGAATTATATCCAAGTCATTTTGTCCTGTATGGTTTGTTTACTACTTCTTTCTCTGAACACTGTTAGTATAAACACAGAACTACTTACATTTCGTCCTGTATGTTTTGTTTACTACTTCTTTCTCTGAACACTGTTAGTATAAACACAGAACTACTTACATTTCGTCCTGTATGCTTTGTTTACTACTTCTTTCTCTGAACACTGTTAGTATAAACACAGAACTACTTACATTTCGTCCTGTATGCTTTGTTTACTACTTCTTTCTCTGAACACTGTTAGTATAAACACAGAACTACTTACATTTTGTCCTGTATGCTTTGTTTACTACTTCTTTCTCTGAACACTGTTAGTATAAACACAGAACTACTTACATTTCGTCCTGTATGCTTTGTTTACTACTTCTTTCTCTGAACACTGTTAGTATAAACACAGAACTACTTACATTTCGTCCTGTATGCTTTGTTTACTACTTCTTTCTCTGAACACTGTTAGTATAAACACAGAACTACTTACATTTCGTCCTGTATGCTTTGTTTACTACTTCTTTCTCTGAACACTGTTAGTATAAACATAGAACTACTTACATTTCGTCCTGTATGTTTTGTTTACAACTTAATTCTCTGAACACTGTTAGTATAAACACAGAACTACTTACATTTCGTCCTGTATGCTTTGTTTACTACTTCTTTCTCTGAACACTGTTAGTATAAACATAGAACTACTTACATTTCGTCCTGTATGTTTTGTTTACTACTTCTTTCTCTGAACACTGTTAGTATAAACACAGAACTACTTACATTTCGTCCTGTATGCTTTGTTTACTACTTCTTTCTCTGAACACTGTTAGTATAAACACAGAACTACTTACATTTCGTCCTGTATGCTTTGTTTACTACTTCTTTCTCTGAACACTGTTAGTATAAACATAGAACTACTTACATTTTGTCCTGTATGCTTTGTTTACTACTTCTTTCTCTGAACACTGTTAGTATAAACACAGAACTACTTACATTTTGTCCTGTATGCTTTGTTTACTACTTCTTTCTCTGAACACTGTTAGTATAAACATAGAACTACTTACATTTCGTCCTGTATGCTTTGTTTACTACTTCTTTCTCTGAACACTGTTAGTATAAACACAGAACTACTTACATTTCGTCCTTTATGCTTTGTTTACTACTTCTTTCTCTGAACACTGTTAGTATAAACACAGAACTACTTACATTTCGTCCTGTATGCTTTGTTTACTACTTCTTTCTCTGAACACTGTTAGTATAAACATAGAACTACTTACATTTCGTCCTGTATGCTTTGTTTACTACTTCTTTCTCTGAACACTGTTAGTATAAACACAGAACTACTTACATTTCGTCCTGTATGCTTTGTTTACTACTTCTTTCTCTGAACACTGTTAGTATAAACATAGAACTACTTACATTTCGTCCTGTATGTTTTGTTTACTACTTCTTTCTCTGAACACTGTTAGTATAAACACAGAACTACTTACATTTCGTCCTGTATGCTTTGTTTACTACTTCTTTCTCTGAACACTGTTAGTATAAACACAGAACTACTTACATTTCGTCCTGTATGCTTTGTTTACTACTTCTTTCTCTGAACACTGTTAGTATAAACATAGAACTACTTACATTTTGTCCTGTATGCTTTGTTTACTACTTCTTTCTCTGAACACTGTTAGTATAAACACAGAACTACTTACATTTTGTCCTGTATGCTTTGTTTACTACTTCTTTCTCTGAACACTGTTAGTATAAACATAGAACTACTTACATTTCGTCCTGTATGCTTTGTTTACTACTTCTTTCTCTGAACACTGTTAGTATAAACACAGAACTACTTACATTTCGTCCTTTATGCTTTGTTTACTACTTCTTTCTCTGAACACTGTTAGTATAAACACAGAACTACTTACATTTCGTCCTGTATGCTTTGTTTACTACTTCTTTCTCTGAACACTGTTAGTATAAACATAGAACTACTTACATTTCGTCCTGTATGCTTTGTTTACTACTTCTTTCTCTGAACACTGTTAGTATAAACACAGAACTACTTACATTTCGTCCTGTATGCTTTGTTTACTACTTCTTTCTCTGAACACTGTTAGTATAAACATAGAACTACTTACATTTCGTCCTGTATGCTTTGTTTACTACTTCTTTCTCTGAACACTGTTAGTATAAACATAGAACTACTTACATTTTGTCCTGTATGCTTTGTTTACTACTTCTTTCTCTGAACACTGTTAGTATAAACACAGAACTACTTACATTTTGTCCTGTATGCTTTGTTTACTACTTCTTTCTCTGAACACTGTTAGTATAAACATAGAACTACTTACATTTCGTCCTGTATGCTTTGTTTACTACTTCTTTCTCTGAACACTGTTAGTATAAACACAGAACTACTTACATTTCGTCCTGTATGTTTTGTTTACTACTTCTTTCTCTGAACACTGTTAGTATAAACACAGAACTACTTACATTTTGTCCTGTATGCTTTGTTTACTACTTCTTTCTCTGAACACTGTTAGTATAAACACAGAACTACTTACATTTTGTCCTGTATGCTTTGTTTACTACTTCTTTCTCTGAACACTGTTAGTATAAACATAGAACTACTTACATTTCGTCCTGTATGTTTTGTTTACTACTTCTTTCTCTGAACACTGTTAGTATAAACACAGAACTACTTACATTTCGTCCTGTATGCTTTGTTTACTACTTCTTTCTCTGAACACTGTTAGTATAAACACAGAACTACTTACATTTCGTCCTGTATGCTTTGTTTACTACTTCTTTCTCTGAACACTGTTAGTATAAACATAGAACTACTTACATTTCGTCCTGTATGCTTTGTTTACTACTTCTTTCTCTGAACACTGTTAGTATAAACACAGAACCACTTACATTTCGTCCTGTATGCTTTGTTTACTACTTCTTTCTCTGAACACTGTTAGTATAAACATAGAACTACTTACATTTCGTCCTGTATGTTTTGTTTACTACTTCTTTCTCTGAACACTGTTAGTATAAACACAGAACTACTTACATTTCGTCCTGTATGTTTTGTTTACAACTTAATTCTCTGAACACTGATAGTATAAACATAGAACTACATGTACTTACATTTCGTAACATTTTCTCGGCTGCATCCAGATTGTAACACCGAGCTAAATATAAAATAAATATTTCCAATTATAATACTTATATTATATATTATTAATGCTTCGATTCTTCTACCAGCCTTTACCTTCCGACCTTATTTTTGACAAATTGACTTCGGAACGAAACGCATGTGCTCTGAAAGGGTTAGCAGTTGGACCCCCAATACCCTGTAAATCATGAAATTTTGGTGTAGGTTAATTTGGCCACTTTTGGTTCCCATGTGTTTAATTTTTTTGTCAGTTTATTCAGAACGTAAATGGAAGTGTTCTCATTTCAACAACAGGCACTTGACCGATGGACCTTAATTTCCCCGTGTTTGCCACGGGGGTACGTATTTTCAGGGCTAGTAACGATGTATGGCCTCCATTTCTGGGTTCTGGGTCCACACGATTACTAGAAATAAACACAAGGTAAGCAACAAAATGGCGGGGTACTGCTAAATTTCTTATTATTGTCGATTTCCCTGATTTCTGAAAAATAAACGAATGGAATGCACTAGCCTTGTGGACCCCCATCAGCTGTTGTGCTCCTGGTTTACTGTCGTATTCGTACTATTTTGCATACATACCCCCGACAACCTGTTCTCAAGACCGATTGTCAATTTAGTCGGAGGTCTATTTTGGATTCTCTCGGACTCCAACGTGTCTTTTGATGGCCAGTCCAGTTTTTTCCCGGGGTTTGTCAAATATGGTTCCATTGTGGCAAAGGATTGATATTTGTTCACCTGTTGTTTTCATACCTACCATGTCATTAAAAAAGACATTTCATTCTGTTTTTTCTTTTTTTTTTTTTAAGTTTGAAATAGTCCGCCAAATAAATGCATTCGGTAAGCCAGATTTGTTCTTCTAAAGACACGTTGGAGTCCGAGAGAATCCAAAATAGACCTCCGACTAAGTTGACATTCGGGTGTCTCGAAAGTGAGTCCACAACAAAGAACAAGAGTCCAGATGAGTCCAGAAGCACAAAATGATATTTAAATGCATGGTTATGATTTCTATCAAATAAATTTATATGTTTTAAATAAATTTCATATATATTTTATAAATTACAGTGGCTTTTAAGGTCCTTACAGTGGAAATTGGGGAGAGACAATAAATATTCGTTATCGGGCGATTGTAAAAGGAATGTCAATTACGGGACCTGCATAAAATATCCGAATTTGGAGCAATGCCAATCACGTTTCAGTTTATTTAAATTTTTAATCAATGTTTCAACTTTTTTAATTTCATGGATAAAATCTTTATTTTTTTCAAAGCAAAGACATACTAGTGTATCTGTTCAAACTGACTTTGGTGTTATTGTCTTTACTGTGATTGCTTATAAGAATATTCTTATCTCTAGTATGGATTGATTATATTATCAGCTGTCAGAATCTTGAACTTTTTCATCAAAGTTAATTTTGAAAAATATATATTCTAAGAATATATGTATAAAAAATTAACAAGAAAGAAAGAAAAAAATTGTATATTTTTATAAAACAAATGTCTTTTATTAATAAAATTAACATAAAGTTTTTTTTATTAATAAAAGACGTTTGTTCTATACAAATATACAAATTTTATGAATTACTTATGTAGAGATCCTAGCCATTCTTACGAATGTTTCCAGACCCCACGACGTGGACGTGGCTCTACTTCGGAGTCCTTTTTTTTGTTTTTTTTGTTTGTTTTTGTGAACAGTAAATACAAATCGTACAGAAGCATTAATCTTTAACTTTCTCAACAATTTACTATTTTATGCGCAATCAGTGAAATTTGTGGGCTTGTGTTGTTTTACAATTACTTTTTAGTTCATTTAGTATGGTCTTCAATAACTTTAATCTATATTGTACAAATCTTAGAATTCTTCAAAGTTAATTTGCAAATAAAAAAAAATATTATTCTTACAAAATGTATTAAGAAAAAAATAATAAAAAGAGAGAAAAAGAAAAAAATAAGTAAGAACATTGATATAGTTTTTTTTGTTTTTGTTTGCTATTTGTTTTTATAAAATTTACACATTTTACAAGAATATAATATATATGAAATAACCATTTATTTTCATTTTCTTTTTTAAAAGTTATCGCATTCATCCGGAATTGACTCCTTTTACAATCGCCCGATAACGAATATTTCTGGTCTCACCCCTATTTCCACTGTAAGGATCTTAAAAGCCACTGTAATTTATGAAATATATTTGAAATTTATTAAAACCATATAAATTTATTGGATAGAAATCATAAAAATGCATTTTAATATCATTTTGTGCTTCTGGACTCATTTGGACTCTTGATCTTTGTTGTGGACTCACTTTCGAGGTGCCGCTTTATTTCTAGTATTCGTGTGGACCCATGACCCAGAAATAGAGGCCCTACATCGTTACTAGCCCTGAAAATACGTACCCCCGTGGCAAACACGGGGAAGTTAAGGTCCATCGGTCAAGTGCATGTGATTTCAACCAGCGATACTACGTTTGAGTTTTTACTGTTACTTACCGGATATTTTGATGTCGTACTAAAAACCAAATCGATTATGGATAAATTGTGATATTTATTAAAAATAGGAATTTAGATATTTAAACAGCATAAAGTAAAATGCATTTAATATAAAAACAACAAATAATAATTTTGCACTGGTATTAATCATCGCTTTTACAGGTAAACAGTCTTATTATAACGGTCAGTACATGTATTTGTTTACACAACAATTATATATAATAAATAATACCGATAAGACACTGATTACGTGTTTATTCTTTTTTCTATAGGTAATTGTCATTTTAATGATATTTGACATTTTGTTGATTGAATAAATTTTATTGGTATTGCATGGTTTTTATCAATGTACTTTATTTACCTGTAATTTCTCTCTTGTCATCCAAGCCAACGATTTAACATCGTGAACACTTGTCAGTTTGACATGTGTGTGTATATACATGTATAACGGTAATTGACAAAGTTTTACTTAGGAAAGAAGTATTTAAGACAAAAAGGTACAGATTAGGGAATATAAATATAAAGAGATATTAAGGCAGTGTTCAATTTTGGCGATTAATTTTTGGAGTGTGACATATTTTGGTGTGTTTAATTTTGGCACTTCGTATTTAGGGGCCAAAATAAAACCATGACCAAAATTTCCCGATTTACGGGGTAGTTGGATCTCAAACATACTGGGATCTTCATTTATGCAAGTTTGAATATGTGTTTCGAAATTCATGTGATTTTTACTTGAGGTTACATAATTGGTTCTTACAAAAATATCCTTTTTTTTTAAATTTTACTCATGTGAAACTTTGAACCCCAAGTGGTGGATCAAAAAATGCCCTGGGACCTTCGCATGAATAAATGTACATCTACATAGCATAATGACATTATACAGCTTATATTGTAACATATCTGATTTTTGAGAATAAATATTCAAACAAATTTGCCTATTTTACCCCCTTTTCGATCCATAATAGCCTCTCACCATGGACAATTGTTTTCCAAAAGAACATCTCTGCAAAGTTTGGTTCCATTTGTTTCAGCTATTCTGCAGGCGAAGATTAAAATGTGAGAGATTTAATGAATAACGACTGACGCCATGGAGTGACAATGGCGCCCATGGTCATTGCACAAGTGGGCTAACAATATACAAATCATGAATGTTGCACTTCGAATTTTATATTACATTCTTGTTTTCATTGTGTTTCCTCATGCTATGTACAATATATGAAAGTTTTCTAGATGCAGATTTGCTTCGACAACAAGTACTATGAATAAAATGCATTGAAGAAAATTTTGAAGGTACCATTGGGGCAATAAAATGCCGTAAATCGTAGAAGGACAGACAATGCAATGGTCAAAAGAAAAAAAGAAAAAAGGATAAACAATAATCTACAAAGCAATACACAGAAAACTAAGGGTCGAGTAACACTAACCCCACTAAAACCCAGTGGTGAACTCAGTTGCCTCGGAAGGGTAAGCAGTTCCTGCTCCACATTTAAAACATGTCTCTGACATTTATACATCTGTTCTTCTTCTATAATACTCTCATCACATCGCCGCCATAGTGGAGAAACAACACAAAATAATTATATATTGTTTACTTTGACCCGACCAAGGTTTGAACCCATGATCATCTACCGCACACGAGGTTAGTATGCTAACAATTACACCACCGTTGCGAATAAAACGTGTAGTAGAAATATCCTTATGTAAACGCTTCCCGGTCCCAGTAAGTTGAAGGACAGACTACACAATGGCTAACAGATAAAGGACACAAGGACAAACAACGACTTGCAACACTACACGTAAAACTAAAGATGGAGTAACACGAAGCCCACTAAATTATGCCATGCGTGGGCGGCCATGTCAGTTGTTTTCTAATGACAAAAATGTGTTCTCTATTTCTTTTTGTATTCTATCCGTTGTAGCAGAACAACGATTTACAACGTTTTCTAATATTTTCTATGTTAAGTAATGCAAGCTGTGGTGGCCATCTTGATATGCTAGCTATACAACCCATTTTGCAAATAATCACCTAGTGATTATTATTGCGCATCTTTCCGGGCCAATCTTTTTTTTTTATATCTTACTGTGACTTTAGCTGATGGTTTTTCCAGAAACGTGTTTTGCGGAGTAAACTATATTACGTTTTTATTCTGTGTTTATATGGACATTTCGTAGAAGTGGTGAACACAAAGATATTATACAATTATAGTCTTTTGTTGAGGTCAATACGAGTTTTTATGGACCTTAAAAACGATATTCACCGAAGCCTTTAGGATGAGGTGAATATTGATTTCTAAGGTCCATAAAAACTCGTATTGACCGATACAAAAGATTGTAATTGTTTTATTACATTAAAATGAAAAGTGAAAGTGAAAGTGAAACCAAGTCAATACGAGTTTTAATCAAACAATATCAAATTTTACGGAATGTCAGGTGACAGCATGATAGCCAATAAAATTGTTTAAATAAAATCATTATGTAATAATATGTTTTATATGTCGTGTATACTAAATTATATATCTACGGTTTTTTGTCAACATCACAACAGTTGTGTCACAAGTTGCAGAATAATATTATATCAAACCTGTCAATTTATTATCATGCAGAAACATATTCTAGAATGCCAAATACCTCCACTGATGATCATCAAATGGTCTCATTTAATTTGTTATTACCCTTACTTCCTTACTCATTTAATCATGCGTTGTTTATTTGACCGCGCAACTGCACAATTTAATGGTTGTTCAAGAGAAAGTCCATTAACAGTTATATATAAGTGGTTATTGATTATGGTGTCTAACGCCACTTTCAACAATATTTCAGCTATATCGTGGCGGTAAGTTTTATTGGTGGAGGAAACCGGAGTACACGGAGAAAACCACCGACCTGTCGCAAGTCACTGAAAAACTTTATCACATACTGGTGCATTCAGTTAACCTCTCCTGAGAGGGATTCGAACTCGCAACGTTAGTGATGATATGCACTGATTGCATAAGTACATGTAGTTATAAACCTAACTACCATACGATCACGACCACAACAGCCCACGGTTAAATTTGAAATATTTAAATATTGGTCACTGTGGTGTATGTGTGGCCGAGACTTGATGGGCGTTGACCTCTGTCAAGTGTTAATGTGTCTAGGAAGCTATTCATGACCGAAGTGTCATTGGTAAGTTCGTTTTAGCTGTTCGGGCATTCTTCTTCTTTGAAATATTGTAGTTACGAAATAGCTGACAAATAGCTGAAATATTGGTTAGGATTAAATCATGCCGTACCTAACAACTACATCATCTGCCCTTTTTCGATTTTCGGATTTTGATTACCCCTTTGGTATCTCCTGACTTTTCTTGACACTATTAGTCAGCATATGGAGCAAGCCAATGGATTTATGTATGCATCCAACAAACAATGCAAAATAATGCTTTATTGGAAGGCACCCTCTTGATTTCAGATAAAATCAGTACACCAAAACGCTTGTAAGCTGTTATACGATCACCAATGACATCAATGCACTCTCTAATGAATAATATAAGAGACGTGTGAAGATATAATCAGAAATTGTAAATCAAAGAAAGACCGACAATATAGTGACCAAAAGAAAACAAGACGGACAGACCATCAATGGTCCACAATAACATACACAGAAAACTATATATTGAGCAACACGAACCCCCATCATAGGCACGGGAACTTTTATTGTCTCTCGATAGATATTTGTAGCAATTACCCCTCCAAAACATCATATATCTGTTCAGAAGCATATGTTTCTACATCAGAATATTAAACTCTGCTATAACTGGTTAATGATTCGCGGCAGGTCTGTGGTTTTTCTCGGGTATTCCGGTGTCCTCCACCAATAAGACTGACCGCCACAATGTAATTGGCATATTGTCGAAAATAGCGTTAAGCACCATAACTGGTTAAATATTCATTTTCCACAGTTGTCGCCGCGTTGAAAACCTGTTGTCGATGCGTTGACACTATTGCCGTTCCGTATTTATGTATCAGAATGAAAATAGCAGATCGTTTTGCCAAGCACAAATGATTTTCTCACTTACCACTGTACGGTAAGACTGTCTTTTAAGCACATACCTTTCAACCATTTTCTAAGTTCAAAGTCATCATAGCCTAGTGTTTCTTCAAATCTTGACCGGAACTGGAAATAAAAATCATAATCATATCAAATCTCATGAATTAGATTAACACGATGGGTGTCACTAGTGGAGCAGGAACTGTTAACCTTTCCGGAGTACCTGATTTCACCCACGGCTTTTAGTGGGGTTCGTGTTACTTTATGTATGTTTTGTAGATCATTGTTTGTCTTTTTGTCCTTTTTCTTTTGACCATTGTGTTGTCTTGTCTGTTCTTCTGTCTTTTGACCATTGTGTTGTCTGTTCTTCTGTCTTTTGACCATTGTGTTGTCTGTTCTTCTGTCTTTTGACCATTGTGTTGTATGTTCTTCTGTCTTTTGACCATTGTGTTGTCTGTTCTTCTTCGCTTTAAGGATTCTGATTACCCCTTTGGTATCTTTTGGTCATTGTGTTGTCTGTTCTTCTTCGCTTTAAGGATTCTGATTACCCCTTTGGTATCTTCAAACTCTTCCTAACTGATATAGGTTATTGGAGTATTGCTTGGAAATACTAGGTATTTGTGACGATTACCAGGGTTCAATCCACAGTCATCCAGTGCGTTCCCGAGGGGTGGTCATGTTATATGCGTGTAATACAGAATGCCTGGCCACCAAGGACCATAGTGAACAACGTGTTTGGAGAGTCCCACGCTCTCCGCACGCTCAAGATATCTTTTGTAGATTTCAAAAAAACAAATATATGCGGATTGTAGCTGCTACAAAATGTGTCGTCACTAACGAACCTCCGTTTCGTCACTAACCAACCTCCGTGTCGTCACTAACCAACCTCCGTGTCGTCACTAACCAATCCCCGTGTCGTCACTAACCAACCTCCGTGTCGTCACTAACCAACCTCCGTGTCGTCAATAACCAACCTCCGTGTCGTCACTAACCAACCTCCTTACTTAGTCGGTGGCTATCAATAGTCGTTGCCATAATTTTCAGTTCATTATAGATTTCAGATATTGTAGAACCTTTTCCCACCAATAATATGCATTCAAATAGTTGGAGTTGGATATTACGCTACCAACTATCAATCATATTGTAGAATTTCTATGTACGTAGTGCTGTATAGATAATAGATTTTCGTCTTGTCCTTTTCCCTTTGGGCATTATATTTTCCGTCCTTTTACTTACGATTTCCTATAACCTTGGTATCTTCAAACATTAACATTTTTCCGCCATTGCATGTCGAATAGAAACAGATAATCATGTTCAGATTTTTTTATAAATACATTTTATCTTTTTAGTTTTCGTCCTGTGTCTTCTGTTCCAAATGTTGCCAGTGTCTCTGGATTGTCCATTCTTGATTCTCCCTTCGGCATTCTCTAACGTTTAGTAGTCTATATTTGCTCGAATGATACTATTTACCTTTGCATCACTCCTTAAATCCCTTTTAAAAGACTGAATTCGTCACTGACGTTTTGTTTACATAAACTGTCCAATATTTATGCGGATTTCAAAGCCGGGACTGAAACAAAAACAAAGGCTTTATAAAACATATTGATCACTCACCAAAGAAACAATGCCAGCATCCTGTTCTGCCATCTTCCGTGTTCCACCTGTCTGATAACTCCTTTGCATTAAATACAATAATGACACGAAAGATAAGATTACATACAAAATCGTATTATTTTCTGGGGCAATTATTTAATATAAATTATACCTAATACTTTATAATACTATACTGTGTAATGTCTTTGTTTCAGTAACCAAGGGAGATAATATTGTGAGTTATTAATTATGTCAATAAAACGTAGATATCAAATTTAGTGCGCACAACGCCTTTCTGGAATAAACTTCATCAGGTACGCTCAAAGTCGAAAGTTTGGAAAGCCAAATAATTTAAAATTTTGGGAGCAAGTAAACCAAAGGGCCTAAATAGGATCGTCAAAATCGGCTAAGGTCAATTAATGTATGTTGAATTAATTACATTATGCTATATACCGGCAACAGTGCAAATCACTGTTTATTATATATAACCTGAGTTACCATGGAAATATGTGGTGTGGTATGTTTTGTGTTCAATGGCTTGAGGTAAAAAGTAATCGCTCGTTTTGCGGATGTTGGTGGAATTGTTGACCATTGTTGATTAAACTTTCTTTAACTGTGATGGCAGTCATCAGAAAATCAAATCTGTACACGAAAGACAGACTATAAACAGAACCATCCAATATATATATTCATGACAAGATTTCTTTGTGCCTATGATTTCAGTGAAAACTTTTAAACCATTTCCCATATAAGGCTGTATGTTCAACTATTTCCTGTGATGGTAACCATCTAACATTTTTTTCCCACATGCATGCATTATCCTATGTTCAAGCTCTGTCCTGTACTGGCAGCTATCTAGCAATTTCCTCCTGTATTGTCCTATATTCAAACTATGTCATGTGATGCTAGTTATCTTCCATGTTTCCCATACATTGTTCTATGAAAGATTTGAAGGTACTACATTGGTAATCAGAAGCCATATCTCGAAGAATGACATACAATACTTTGGCCAAAAGAAAAAGCACAAACAATCTACAATACATAGAGAACACTAAAGATCGAGTAACACGAACCCCTCTAAATCCGGTGTTAGCAGTTCCTGCCCCACAAGTGACACCCGTTGGGTTACTGTTTTTACTATGTCATGTGATGGCAATTATCTAGCATTTCTCTATATATTTTTCTATTTTCAAATTATGTTCTGTGATGAAGCTATCTAGCAATTTCTATTTACCGCTAAAAACACAAAATATGTACATTGCCATCCAAAGACCATTCATTTGTAGCTTGGGTTGAATTAGCTTTCCGGTCGATACCTTAAACATGGAATAACCTTCATCAGGTACGCCTCAAGTCAATAAGGGTAATAACAAAATTACCGAACTCCGAAAGATTGGTTAACCAAATAATTTAAAAGTATTTGTGAGCAAGAAACCAAAGGGCTTGGAAAACATCATAGCCAAAATAGGCTAAGGCTACCAATGGCTATGGGCCTTAATTTTAATACCCGGTAATGATTACATGATTTAAATTCACTTTGTGAAGAACCGCCCAAGAAGGATAGCCCATGCCAAGTTTATTTTCAATCAACGCAGTGGTTTGGGAGAAGATTAAAGTGCTAAAAGTACACACACGAGGATGGGAGGACGTAAAGCAATGATAATAGCTCATACGACCTGACGGTTCTGAAAATATATAAAATCATCTTGAATCAAAACACTGCATTCTTCATTCATCAATGACATTTGCACGCGTCCGGTCCTTTATAATGTGGTAGCTTCATCATAACGGTAAGTAATGAAAGCCACAGTAATCACGACAACATATGATTTGATGAATTAAGATTGATTTGATTTGATTTTTTGTGTTTAACGCCACTTTCAACAATATTTCAGCTATATTATGGCGACCAGTTTTAGTGGTGGAAGAAGCCGGAGTACCCGGAGAGAATCATCGACCATGGGCAAGGAACTGGTAAACTTGATCACTTGCGGCTGCGAGTCGAGTGCACCCTTTTTTGTAATTTACAAAGCCGGGCGCGAACCCACGCCGTATTGGTGATAGACTTGTATGAATTGTTAGATCCAACGACCTAACTCATTGAGCCATCCGGGCCCTCCTAACTCATTGAGCCACCCGGGCCCCTTGATGAATTAAGTAGTGATCGCGAATCAATTAATCTTCAATTACAAATATTGTTTCTGTTACTATCATTCTTACGGTATTTGTATTTAAACAAAAGTTCAGCTACTATCTCTACACAATTAGTAAAGAATGGAGGATCAGAAATGATATGGATGTAAATGGATACGAGTGACTTTCTAACTTACACTTATGCACAAATTAAAGTAAACGAACGGTGCTTCAATAATGAGCATAACCCGTACCCTATAATGAGTCACTTTTATCTTTTTTTTCAAATACTTTCCGTTGCATGTGCTCCCTACCTTTTCCGTCTGATATACATGTGCCGTCTTCCCAATCCATTAGGGGGTCTGTACTATCAGTGCCTATCAACACTGAAGCTATGCGTTCGAATCCCTCTCATGGCTAAGGTTTGTCAGTGACTTGAGACAGGTCGGTGGTTTTCTCTGGGTACTCCGGTTTCCTCCAACAGTAAAACTCTGCCACTATGTAACTGAAATACTGTTGAGCGTGGCGTTAAACACCATAAACCACCCAAATACTCTGAAATATTGAATGGATTTATATATCACATTTGAAAATACCATGTCAATCAGGGTAGACATTTGTGAAATTCTCATTCATTGCATTGGGGCGACACCTAGCGGAGGTGCCAGTTGCTTAATGGATTACATTTGTTTTGAGATGCCTCTTTATTATCGCTTCCTAATAAAATGGCCGCTAAGGAACAATCCAGTCATATGTTCGTGTTACTTAATCTTTAGTGTCCTGTGTAGAGATTTACAGATCACTGTACATGTATGTCCTTTTAAATTTGGCCGTTGTATTGTCTGTCATTCAATGTATGGCTTCTGACTTCCCCTTTAATGTTTTCACACTTTTCTTAACACATTTCCAGTATTGATATTAATACATTTTATTACACCATATTACATATTTTAAAGACTTTACTGTTTAAATTATGTGGTTCGTTTTTACACTGAAGATATTTAGCCACTAAGATGTTTTCAACCTCTCGTCATGTACGTTTAAGCAGGAAGAGTTTGGAAATACCAAAGGGGTAATCAGAATCCGTATATCGAAGGACAGACAACACAATGGTCAAAAGATAAAGGACAACATATCAAACAACGATCTACAAAACATACACATCAAGCTAAAGATCGAGGAACACGAACCCCACAAAAACTGGCGCCTGTCTGTTACTCTAGTTACAAACCCGATGATAGGTCATGAATGAGGAAATGACCGGAAAGTGTAATTCGCTTGCATAAAAGTTGTACTTTTGCATAGTATTTCCTGATAAGTATTCACCGTATTTCATTAGTTGATTTTGGCTATCCTGTTTAGACCCTTTGGTTTTCTTGTTCCCAAAGACTTTTAAAATTATTTGGCTTTCAAATGTTTTGGCTTTGAGCGTCACCAGAATGAAGGTTATTCCAGAATCGTGTCGTGTCACGTGTGCACTAAATTTGATATCTACGTGTTTATTCCTGAAAAGGTATCGTATTTCCTAATAAGTATTTATTGTATCCTATTTACCAATTAGTAATGAAGGAAAACAGATATATATGGAATAGTGACCGAGGTTTTTTTTTTCAACGCTAGATGTTCTCTCGTTGAACCAACAGTCCACGTGTAGACATGTCACTCCACTTGGAACATTATACTTATTACAAAGCTAATCAAGTATTTGATCTAGAAAGTCACACGTGGGCTATAAAGCACACACTAATAATCAGGACAATGAAAAGTAGGTCAAAATAAGAAATATTTTGATTAATTTGTTCAGTGACTCTTAAATTCGGAAAAGTAAAATATACGTATCATATATTCATTTACAATGTAGATAGAAGGCATTTAGAAAAATGTAATAAAAATTCTATTTTATTTATTTATTTTTTGGGGAGTGTATTGTCATTTTATGTAATTAAATCATACATCGTTAAATAATTCATTTTTCAAAACGTGTGTGTATGTTGCAAAATATGCTAATTTGTTTGTTCTCTGTACAAATGAGTTTGTAAACGAGTAGGGGCCCTAAGTGAGGTACCCTGGGTTGCTTAGGTTATTGTAAAGCACAAGTTTGTTCAATAAACTGCATGTATTTAAAAAAAAAAGATCTTCCCCCCCTTAATGCTGCTTGTTTAGCGGAGAGGCAGTCAACACCAATTTGGTAGTCTTTGGTTTGACCCGAACGCGGACGAAACCAACAATCTACATTATTGGAAGAACGCGTCGTGTACACTAAATTGGATATCTATATTTTTATTACTATCAATGGGTCGATACCTCTGCTGGTGGACTATTCGTCCCCGAGGGTATCATCCTCCCAGTAGTCAGTGTTTCGGAATGGTTTATTAGATATATTTATTATTGAAATTTACAGTTCCTAAATAATGTAATAATTATCAAAACTAAAGGTTCTCCTCCCTCACGCATACGTGACCTTAACCGATTATGGCTATCCTGTTTTGGTTCTCCTCCCTCACGCATACGTGACCTTGTCCGATTATGGCTATCCTGTTTTGGTTCTCATCCGTCACGCATACGTGACCTTGTCCGATTATGGCTATCCTGTTTTGGTTCTCCTCCCTCACGCATACGTGACCTTGTCCGATTATGGCTATCCTGTTTTGGTTCTCCTCCCTCAGACATACGTGACCTTGTCCGATTATGGCTATCCTGTTTTGGTTCTCCTCCCTCAGACATACGTGACCTTAACCGATTATGGCTATCCTGTTTTGGTTCTCCTCCCTCAGACATACGTGACCTTAACCGATTATGGCTATCCTGTTTAGGTTCTCCTCCATCAGACATACGTGACCTTAACCGATTATGGCTATCCTGTTTAGGTTCTCCTCCCTCAGACATACGTGACCTTAACCGATTATGGCTATCCTGTTTAGGTTCTCCTCCATCAGACATACGTGACCTTAACCGATTATGGCTATCCTGTTTTGGTTCTCCTCCCTCACGCATACGTGACCTTGTCCGATTATGGCTATCCTGTTTTGGTTCTCCTCCGTCACGCATACGTGACCTTGTCCGATTATGGCTATCCTGTTTTGGTTCTCCTCCGTCACGCATACGTGACCTTGTCCGATTATGGCTATCCTGTTTTGGTTCTCCTCCCTCAGACATACGTGACCTTGTCCGATTATGGCTATCCTGTTTTGGTTCTCCTCCCTCAGACATACGTGATCTTAACCGATTATGGCTATCCTGTTTAGGTTCTCCTCCATCAGACATACGTGACCTTAACCGATTATGGCTATCCTGTTTAGGTTCTCCTCCATCAGACATACGTGACCTTAACCGATTATGGCTATCCTGTTTAGGTTCTCCTCCATCAGACATACGTGACCTTAACCGATTATGGCTATCCTGTTTAGGTTCTCCTCCATCAGACATACGTGACCTTAACCGATTATGGCTATCCTGTTTAGGTTCTCCTCCCTCAGACACGCGTGACCTTAACCGATTATGGCTATCCTGTTTAGGTTCTCCTCCATCAGACATACGTAGACCTTAACCGATTATGGCTATCCTGTTTAGGTTCTCCTCCCTCAGACATACGTGACCTTAACCGATTATGGCTATCCTGTTTAGGTTCTCCTCCCTCAGACACACGTGACCTTAACCGATTATGGCTATCCTGTTTAGGTTCTCCTCCCTCAGACATACGTGACCTTAACCGATTATGGCTATCCTGTTTTGGCCCTTTTGGTGTATTGCTCCCATACACTTTTGAATTTTTTGGCTTTCCAATATTTCGATATTGATCATACCTGATGAAGGTAAGTCCAGGAGCGCGTCGTGCGTACTACATTTCTGATCTACCTTTTTACTACAGCATTAGAAAAGACCATGTTGCACATTGCATAACCGAGACCATCTTCTTTTTCTTTTGTTTTACTATTGTGTGTACAAGGTAACCTATGAATATTAATTCAAACTGACACTACTATTAAGATAAATCTTCTACTAAAAGTGTGAAACCACTAATTAATTTCTTTAAGGTTTTCTACTAAATTTGTGTTTTTTCGAGCCTACCTGGCCATTTTATCTTAAGTTTAACCTTTCCAAGACCATATATTTTCTGAAACGTACATGATTCCTCTACGTTCTGTCAAAATATGTGGGCATGTTTAAAATCTTGCAGTGGCTACGGAAAACACCTACTCTAAAAATAGCTCGGTCATCCCCCAAAAATTCAGTATTGATAGGTCATGCATCAAATCCTCCAAAGAGGTATTAAAATACAACTAAGTCCATCAAATTTGGGCTCAAAATAATCCCTATATATTTAACTTCAATTATCAGTTTTAATCATTCCATTCCATTCAGTAGTTTTCACAATACTACAAAGTGAAAGGAACTTTTTTCCTAAAAAGGGACTACTTTCGTATATGTTCTAAGCTCTGATTGGTGAATTAGTGGCTTTACACCTAAAGAACAAAAAAACTTGTTTCTTTAACAATTTGTTGGCCTAGTTTCTATTCCTTAGGCAATATCAACCTTATAAAAGCTCATTGGATATGTGGCTGTCTCATATTTACAAGAAGAAGTGTACAAATGCAAAGGTACCCATTTGAAGATTTTTTAATGAAAATACCTTCATTTACAGCTGTTGAGTTCAGTTTGTGTAATATACCACAACTTACTAATTCTCTTATATATTATAGTTATTAAGCTAATTTCTAACATAATAAGCAATTTCAACACATATATATGCCTAAGTTGTATGTTTAATATCTAAATACTATGAAATGTTTGCATTTAAGCCCCCCCCCCCTCCCATTTTTTTTGTTTCATAAAATGAGTTCACAGCATTCTAAACTTTGTTAATTTATGCTTTAACCCCATACATTATGTAGTTTAAGACATTAAATAAGTTTTTGTATCTATATCTCCAGTTGTAATTCCTTCTATTTGTATCTCATTTGCAAAAATATGATTTATTGATATTCAAGTCTTGGAATTTCTTATGTGACATGACAGTAGTTTCCCCCAAAACTCAATAAATATATGTTTCCACATAATTTTTTTCACTGTTAAAGTAAGCCAGATGTGCAAATGTACTTTTACAACCAAATAATACTCTAAAACAGGAAATCCAAATTGACAATTTGAAAAATGAACAGAAAATGCTAAGCAGTCAATATAATTTTCCTGAGAACACATAAATTACCAGGTTTTTACTGCATAATTTTCAATTAAAACTGTTTTCTATAGCCTTATATTGTTTTCTAGGTACATTTTACATGTGTTCTAACTGAAACTACCAAAAGTTATGAGGAAAAATTTGTAGGATTGAAAAAAATCCAATAATTCTATCACCATATTCTGTTTGAAGTCGACAAACTGGGTCATGATAAATTTTTTAAATTCTTAATATCAACCATATTTTCAATATTATATGCCCTAGTCTACTGCAAAAACACATTCAATCACATATTCCCAATAATTATAAAGTCATGAATAAAAATAAGATGAGTTGCAATACCCTCTGTATATCCAGTGTTGGGGAGCAATATTCCAGAATATTACATAACATGCATTTTGACCATGTAATTTGACACCACAATGCATTTTGTAATATTTTTGTATGAAAAATGTCACTCTGGGTCTGCTATGACATTTTTAGGCCAATTTAAACATGATAGCAACAAAAGTTAAATTTGTTGTTTTTTGCCTTTAAGGTGTGAAATCACTAATTAATTTCTACTAAATTTGTGTTTTTTCGAGCCTACCTGGCCATTATATCTCAAGTTTAACCTTTCCAAGACCATATATTTTCTGAAACGTACATGATTCCTCTACGTTCTGCCAATATATGTGGGCATGTTTAAAATCTTTCAGTGAAATGCCAGGCTATGGAAAACACCTACTTTAAAAATAGCTTGGTCATCCCCCAAAACTTCAGTATTTATAGGTCATGCATCAAATCCTCCATAGAGGTATTAAAATACAACTAAGTCCATCAAATTTGGGCTCAAAATAATCCCTATATATTTAACTTCAATTATCAGTTTTAATCATTCCATTCCATTCAGTAGTTTTTACAATACTACAAAGTTTTCAGGAACATTTTTCTTGAAAAGGGACTACTTTCGTGGTTTGACACCTGAATATTAATTGAAACCGAATCTACTATTATTGGTGGAATCATTGTTTCAACTTTCTATTCATAATGTACATGTATCACAAACGCTTAAGAACCACATCGGTATGCTTCGACTAACAAGAATATTGGCCATGCAGGGAACCATTAAGCAGCAGGGCTCCAGATAATACAGTCCACATGTGTTATGATTAAGTTTCATATACAGTTGAGGGGCCGATGAACTGTTTTTAAGAGTTTTTAGAACATTTGCAACAATGTCTGTGAACTTTAACCAAACGACCAGCACGTTTTAAGTAGCCTTTAACCTTTACCGTGTGAACAGGATATTTTAAGTGAAGTGACCGACATTTTAAATAACTTTTATATTTTATCCGTCAAACATGAAAATCAATTGAAGACTTTTATCTTTTATCAGTGAATATTTTAAAACATACGGGCCAACTGAAGTGACATCTTAGACATTAGTTATGTACATAAATCCAGTGTTTATAATATTAGTGTACAAAGGATTTTATAATTTGTGGTAATGAATAATGGTGGAGGGAGTGCACAGCACTGTAAATAGAGGCACTCTTCTACATACACAGTATGGTTCTCCTTGAAAGGGGGTTGAAGATACAGAGGTAAGGTGGTATAATGGTTAGCGTGCTCACCTCGAGTGTGGTAGATCGTAGGTTCATCAGTGGTATATTATAGTTAGCGTGCTCGCCTCAAGTGTGGGTGGGTTCCAGATCCGATCAGGTGAAACCAAAGACTATACATTTGGTATTTGTTGCTTCTCCGCTAAGCACGCAGCATTAAAGAGAAAGAGCAAAGACTGGTTGTCTCGGAATCAAGATAATGTGTCTGAGTGGGGCGACATGTCTAACCAGGAAGTGCTGGTTCAGTGTATAAAAATCCAACTAAACATGTTGGTCTAATATAAAACGGACATCATTATCATCTCATCGAATTTAACTTGTTCTCGCCATGATTTAGGAGAAAAATTGCTCCTTTTGTGCTAAATAACAATCAATCACTCACTCACAAAGGCATTGGGAAAAACAACACTTTTTAAACACTATATATCTATTATGTCTAACTTATGTCATGCAGTTCTAGTTAATCTCAAAACGAAAATAGCATTTAATATTGACTATTGTTTTTTTTTTTATCTAAATGGAATAAATTACTGGAAACTTTTTTCAATCAAATTCATTTACATATTATTTGAAAATATTGAAATTTAACAGCAAGAATCCAGTCCCTTATGAAAGCAATAGTTCAAGGTATATACAGTTAAACCTGTCTTAAAGGTCACCTTGACACAAAGAAAGTGGCCTTATAAGATGGGTGACCTCTTAAATGTGGCTCAATTCACATGAAATTTTCTATCACATGACAAGAAAATGTTACATTTAAATACAGGTGACTGCTTAATAGAGGTGACCTCATGGGCAGGTTTGACTTAATAGAGGTGACCTCATGGGCAGGTTTGACTATCTATCTGTTTTATCAGAAGGTCATGAGTAGATATAGCTAAGAATTTACATCATTCAATGCCCGTTCAATACTAAATAGTAAACATCATATCATGAATATATACGATTTGTGCCAACTAAAGGTATTTTCATATAAAAATGTGTGTTATATTTTTAAATGATGGTAAATTTTTCTAAGAACACATTAATAGCTCAGGGTAACGGTGGAAGACACATACCTATGTTTGGTTTACAAGAACATTTCTGAGTAGGTTTGAACCTTGTATACCACACACAGTGTTGCTAGGTTACTTTACACAACCTATATGGTCTATTGTGACATTTGTTTGACTTAATTGCAAAAAAAAAACAACAAAAAACAAAAAACAAAACAGGCATAAATAAATGTGCAAAAAAACGAAATTCACTTTATTTTACCCCG
Source organism: Bathymodiolus brooksi (assembly GCA_963680875.1). NCBI lineage: Eukaryota > Metazoa > Mollusca > Bivalvia > Mytilida > Modiolidae > Bathymodiolus > Bathymodiolus brooksi. The sequence continues at coordinate 47,465,135 of OY804580.1, read as the reverse complement.
ATATATTCTATTTAACATTTAAAGAGAACCAAAATATCAGTGTTATTTTTATACTTGCTAGTACTGAGGTTTTCTCATAGAATCAATTGAATTCTATCATACATGTACTCTCATAAATATTTGTCTTCAAGATTCCATTAAAAATTACTTTTCACTGATCAAATAATTTGCAGAAATAAAATGTTACCTGTAACTTGTATAATACCACGATATTGAAATTATGAAATATATCATGGGACAACATCGACTAACACTTTTCACTACCATTGATTTTTGATGGATTATACAACAAAAGTTTGAAGATACCAAAGAGATAATCAGAAACTGTAACTCGATGGACAAACAATACAATTGTTAAAAGAAAAAGGACAAATCAACAACCAATAATCTACAACACACTACATAGAAAACTAAATACAAAACATTGATTATGTATTTTCTTTAGTAAATGAAATTTAATAAAACTTGTATAAAAGTTATTATCATTGTTAGGGATAAAATTCTAGTCCTGTCTGAGGATGTCGGTTGTCACTGTATTTTCCCATTTTTTTTTAAATCCATTAACAACTATATTTTCTTTATACTAGTATGAAATACTCAATTAAGTACTTTCAAGTTAATTCAAGCTTGTGTTGTTTGTAAGTCAATAAAAATTCTAATTTTCTTCATCATGTGAAGGAGAATATGAAATCTAACTGGCTTCTTGATGGGACGGAAAAATTTAATCTCTCTGGCTTCATTATGGAGAGGAAAAATCATGTCTAATTAGAACAATAAATTATTTATCCCTGTTGATCAATAACCGTGGTAACTAGAATTAAAAGTGTGCTGGTTTCTCAGTTGCTCTGAGCTGAGATTATATTTAATTATTGTTAGCCATTAAAACAAATTACTTTTTCAAGAAACCCCCCCAAATAAAAATCAATGTCAACAAAATTCAAAACAACATACAACAGTATAGAATACAATACTTCACTTCAACAACCTATTTTTTTTAATGGTAAACATATCTAAAATGTTTTAATAACAAAAAAAATTAAAACTTTTAATTACAACAATCTTTATTCATACTGATAAAGAAGTATACTGGACATTGCAATGATGAAAATCTTTAAAGACCTTAATAATTTATTATCAGATTTAAAAAAATATTTTAATATGAAGATAAAATACCACCTAAACGTAACAGTATAAAAATATCACATTCAAAAGAGAGAGAGAGAGAAAAAAGAAAAATGCAGAAACATAAAATCAGAAAGTACCAAATCAAGTTAAATATAAAAAGTGGTTTTCTCATACATTGTTCTGTCACATGTATAGTTTGTTCATTTTTAGAAATAAATAAAAAATTCATTAAAATTATCAATATACAGAGTTAAGATTAACAAACAGAATTTGTAATACAAAATGTAATACCCTATAGATATGAAAACATATCAAGGCACAGAGGTATTCATTAGATACATCTAACCCATGTCAAGTAAAACAAAGTTTTAATTTCAAACTACCGTGACATAACCTTGTTCAAAAAAAAAATATCATCTTTTTGTCTGTTTTACATTGTGACAAAACATTGTGTTCACAACAAACCAACATTCATTAATATCATTCTGGAAAATCAAAAATATACAATATCAAGTTTGGGGGGGAAAATATGTACAAAAGTAACTGAAGGTTATTTATAATGTAGTGATAAAATGAAGTGAAAAAAAAAAATATCACACTGTCAAATTAAATAAATAACATGGAAGAGAAAGGGTACTGTAAATTATCATTACAGTACAACTTGGTTCAGTTTATCTGACAGTTAGACTTTTTTTTTTGGTCATGCAAAGTATGGTATCAAATCACAATATTTTACCGTAAACGGCCTTATATATTACCCGTATCAGTGCATTATCCACACCACTTTTTGCTCCCAAAAACTATGGAGAAAAAGCCTAGTTCGGGTATATAATCTGCATCAACTTTTAACCCCTTTGTGTGGACAAATGTGTGAATAAAGCTTAAAATTTGGCAAGAAAAATGTGTGATGCAATGAAAAACGTGTTCAATTATCGGTAATTATATAAATATTATGCTTAATATTGCAACAATATGTAAATATCTGCAATGATATATTGATTAAAAAGATATTTTTTTGTGATAAGTACATTACTTTTTTAATTCAATATGCAAGCATATCAGGGGTGTGGAATTGCCATGCCCGACTCGTCCAACTCGTACACAGAACCCGCCGGACAAGTAGATTTTCCTAGCTAGCTTGTCCGGGGACAAGTAAAGATCAACAAATAAAAATAATTTCTATTTAAAGTACTCTGGAAAGACAATTCCTCAATTGATATTATATCGTAAATATTGACGGTTATATAGATAAAGTTTTTTTTTTTTTATATTAGAAATGATCACATCAGTGGTGTTTCAAAAGCAGCTAAAAATGACCAGAATTGTACAAGTTCTAAGTTGAGTATTACGACCCGATTGCAATGATAATTGTACTGCATTTACTTAACGATAACCGGAACAGTGTAATAGGTTTTTATTGGAGTTCCGAATGTGACGTTTCCTTGCTTGTCCATAGCTTTTCGCAAACAAACAGGGCCTTACATCCGTGAACGTATAATACAAATCGGGTTGCAGTCGTTACAATGGACAAATATTTGATGATAAAAAAAAAGACTGGGAAAGGTTCTGGCAACAATGAACATCACGAGAAAGTTAAACGCAAAACTCTAGCAGAAAAGGACACATAATGTGAAGAAAAACACTCAAGTGGCTAGCCGATTTCTCATGTTTACTGCTGGATTCTGATAGTGTCTCATATTGAAATATCAGCAGAATATACTCTGATTTTGCTGAAATGTTTATTGTCAAAATCGTGGACAGAATGGATACTTATCTTCCCACCAGTCATCTGCAAAGTATGAAGACACCACTAAAACTAAATACTAGTACATGACTGTTTTGATTGATAAATCCATTGTCAAAGTTAATCAAAATGAACTTCATTGATATGAGAAATTTTTTCAACACAGCTTATTCTGTATCTAAAAACAACCGGCTATTCTCTGACTGCATATTCCTATCTGAAATCCAAATTTAAAATGGTCTTCATTTGGGCAGTGATCACTTAGGCAGGGATGTTTGTGTTAACTTTATTAAAACTATATTTCAAATTTTACGCAATGATGTAATAGACAATATAAACAAGTTCAACTTAGCAACTGTGTTTGTAAGTATCAAATGTTTATACAAAAAACAGGACAAGTAACTTTTTTCAGATAACTTGCCCAGGGACAAGTAGAACATTTCAGTATTTCCACCCCAGCATATATTAATTGCTTTAAACAAATTATTTCTGACTTTAAACAAATTAATTATTGATATTGCTGAAATCCTTATCATAATTAAATATTAAAAAATGCCATTAAGCAAATATATCTAAAATAATGTAATTATAAGGTTTAAATTTTGTGACATTTATGGGATAAAATAGATTCTAAATTGACATATTTTATCACTATGCATTTCCATGCTTCAGGCAAAAATGTGTCATTGTTGTTTTTTCTAAGAAACAAAAACAAAAAAAAACAATGTTAAAATGAAAATTTTATAGATTAAAATAGAATTGTTCTGTTAAAACCTGATTCATCTTTAATGAAAAATAAAATTAAAGTTTCAGGGCTAAATGTGTTTCTTCTCCTTATCTTTGAGAATCCACTGAATACCCTGTCTGATAAAACACTAAATACTCTCTGTCTGATAAAACACTGAATACCCTGTCTGATAAAACACTGAATACTCTCTGTCTGATAAAACACTGAATACTCTCTGTCTGATAAAACACTGAATACTCTCTGTCTGATAAAACACTGAATACCCTCTGTCTGATAAAACACTGAATACCCTCTGTCTGATAAAACATGTAGATGTAAGGCATAAGGACTGTAAAATAATAAAACAATAAAAATAATGAATATAAAAGCACCATTGTAATTGAATAAAACATATATTTACATTTTATAAGACACTATTCTACTTATACTATATGCTACACATTATATATACAAGTACAGAGGGCTATTCCAAAAGAAATTGTATGGGGTGTTGGAAGTCATTTTATACTTTAATTTGTGGCTGTTGAGTACAATATTTGATAATTTTTTGCAGATATTTGTTAATTAAAAGTTAACTGAAAATTGTAAGAGTGGTGGATCAACAATTAAAAAAAATCCTACCAACTTAAGTTCCTCCCCCAATACAACTTTTTCTTGAATAGCACTAACTTTCTATTTGTATATATATATATAAGAAATTAGTAAAAAAAATAAACATTGTACCTGAAGATCTGCAACAGCAGTGAAAACGTTAGTACAAGAATGTTGTGAAAAATCTTTTTTGTTCTTTTTTTACTAATTTCTTTTATATGTACCAGCATACGGATTTCATTTGACTTTTTAATATATATATATATATATATAGATGTATATATTCTTCTTCCAGTGGGTACTAAACTTTATAATTACAGATAACTTGGGTCGTCTCCTCATATGGTGTTTAATACAACTTTCAAAAATATTTCAGTTACATCATGAGTCAGTTTTATTGGTGGCAAGTCACTGACAAACTTTATCACATAATGTTCTATTGAGTAGACCTCGCCATGAGTGGGATTTGAACTCACAACTTTAATGGTGATAGGCATAGGTTACACAGCTAGTTTTAAATCCAACTACCATACGATCACGACAACCTCTACAGATGACTTGACATTATTACAAAGATAAATTTATTAAATAATATCTAACATTAAATAAAAAAGAGAAAAATTTATCTTTCAATGCCCAAAAAAGAGACAAATTTCTATTATAATGCCCAACACTTTGAAATTATAAAAACAAATACAGATAAAGCCAGTCAATACAAAATAAATATTGATGATTTTGATGTTATTGTTTTAATAGGACTGAACCCCTATAAATACACAATTACTGTTCAATCACCTTTATTTATAGACATTTTATGAAAATAAATTTTTAAAACAATTCCCACTACATCATGTTGTGGCAATCTCATTCCTCTCCATTAAACACCAATCAATCATTCCTCTAATAGGCATGAAAAACCTAACTTTGTAGAATTAATGCTTCTACATTTGAAATTTTAATTAATTCAGTTCAGCTGCCTTAATAATTATATTTTCTAATGTTTTCTAAAGTATATTTTTATGGGAAAGGTTTATCTTGGATTTCATACTTGTGTGAAAATACACTACTATGATTATCTCAGTGATTCTATTTTATTTTCAAATTTGCCATTGATGTGGCAAAATAATATTTAAATTTCAGTATATAGTATTTATAACTCTGGTGGTCATATTGATTTTAGGTTTGCACCATCCACAAATCGCTATAGGGTTATGGTGTTTAACGCCACTTTCAACAATATTTCAGTTATATCATGGCAGTCAGTTTTATTGGTGGAGGAAACCAGAGTACCCGGAGAAACCCACCGACCTGCCGCAAGTCACTGACAAACTTTATCACATAATGTTGTATCAAGTACACTTCGCCATGACGGCATGAGTGGGATTCGAACTTAAAACGTTATAGAAAACCTCTTATTAAAAAAAAGAATGCAAGACTGACTGAATTAATAACTTTTGTATGAAATATTTATCAATATGGAAGCTGATTAAAATAAAATTGAAAATAAAACAAACCACTTGAGTTTCTAAAATACAAAATCAAAATTACCCTCCCCCCCCCCCCCCCAAAAATAAAATAATTGGGAACTGATGTAATGTAATTATTTATATTTCAAGTAAAACTCTTAGCTAGTATACACATAATGACATTGCATACAATAAAAAGCTTGTCCATGCATATTTTGTAATAAAATACAAAAAAATAATAAAATAATAAACATACAAAGAGCAAAGTGAGCAATGGTATATAAAATGCTGGCAATATTAGTAAACAAATGTATGGATCTGTTTCCGTGCTGACATGCTTGTCCGTGTTGTTCGCGTTTTCAAACTACCATTTGTTATTGGTGACTTCCTGAAATGAACAAAATTATAAATTATTTAATCTAATACATATAAATAGAAAGTCATTTTCAAACTAATTTCAAGGTCATATCTGGTCCACATTTACATATAAAAAAATCTAAACTAGATTAGATTTTTTTAACCTGGAAATTGTACAATAAAAGAATCATTTATGTCAAACAAAGCACGACTGTATGCGGCGTAGTGATCAGAATACTCCCATTGGTTGACATATTAACTTTTGATATATATAACATGTCTAAGTTGGAAAAGGGGCCATAATTTGCACTGGACTGGTACATTTTGGAAATCATAACAATAGTTGCCAATACAAGCTTAAGTTAAAGTACATGTATCTTCTATAAAGTTGCAAGGGGCAGTAACTCTTATGTGATTGGATAATTAATACAATATGTGCATGCTAATAGCAGACCAAATATATTATTTGTATGATTAATGGTGCTTAACGCCACTTTCGACAATATTTCGGTTATATTGAGGCGGTCAGTTTTATCACATAATGTTGTACACCTCGCCCTGATCGAGATTCAAACTCACAACGTCAGTGAGATAGATAGATAAGATAAGATAATTTTATTGAAATAAAGACAGGACAATGATCTATCTTCAATGTCAATACAAGAATGTACAATGTAAAATAACAATACAAAACATTTAGCTATAAATCCAACTACCATACGATCACGACCATGACAGCACCATGCCAAATATAAACAAGTTGCATAATAAAGGACGAAGTCCTTTTAACTGTAGGCTGTACGATTTTTCCTCCTTTCTATAGGAGTTGACTCCTATGTATCTATTCATAGCCAAATATCTTTTCACCAGAAGTTTTAAAAATAGATCAATTGATATTTAGAAATGCAAAAAATATATATTTCAATGAAAAATTCCCATTTCCTTAATTATTTACTCTATGCAAAATCGAAATAAACTTGAAATAAAATTCTAATTAAAAAATATCTTTCTACGAAATTCTCGGCGGAAGAGCGGCATAGGTAAAATGAACGGAACAGCCATAAGTCAAAGAGAGATAACTCCAGGCAAATAATTAAAAAAAACCTTTAAAAAGTACTTGAAAAAAAATAACACATTCCCTTCTCATGCCTCCCTCTTAAAATTATAGGTTGTGCCTGTCTCATATTAAGATAAAAGACTACCGTTTTTTTGGTACGCATAGAACGCATTCTTATGTATGATAATTTGTAGGTGGTGTGCGTTTTATGCACAAGGGCAAGTATCAGACAATTTTTTTCAGGTCACGCAGAGAGTTGCCGGTAGCATAGCTTCGAGTTCACGGACGGCAATATTCTCAATGATCGATGAATTAATGTTCAAATAACATTAATTGTGTTCATTATATATGTGTTATTTAAAACAAAATTGCACAAGAATTATATTTATTGCTTTTTCATTGCCTTTTTGAAAGGTACATGTATGTAAATATTCTTGATGTTTGTCAATAATCATATGTGTACATTTTTGTTATTGTTTGGAACTAATTGTCCATACGAATGCAGGAATAACTGTCAAATGTTTGCTATCAGACGTGTGATATTTTACTTTTTTTCAATCTATTTTTTCCTGGGGTGAAATTACCGGTGTTTGGGAACCTTTGTTTGAATTATCAACTTTTACAGCAGTTGACAAGGTCAAGGACCGTATATTGTATAACAAGGTGTGAAAAGATAATTGAACATACTGGGACACCTGCCAATATTATATAATATATTGTAGCATTGGTACAATATGAGTACACTTCAAAAGAAATTATAATCTCTTTGATCAGGTCTTAATTAATATTACTTTTGTATCGTTTTCTCTTTATTTGAATCGATCGTAATTACTTCCTATTTTAAGCTTGACCCAAGCTTGTCTATCTTTGATCACATGAACAGTTCATTATTTGATGAATTAATACTGAATAAAAGATTAAACATATCTACATATTTATTATTTAAAACAACCATACAGGGCTTTCAACACTTTCAAATGTAGGAGGCTATTTTGAAAAAGTAGGTGGAGAACGGCTAGCAAAGCGAGGCTGAAAAATTTAGGCCGGGGGTCTGTGGGCCGCCAAGGCCTGCAGAAGCTGTAGGGTAAATGGTACAAAATCCTGCATTCTGGGGGTTTTCTGACAAATATTGTAACTTCCTAAAATTCTTATTTTTCATATATTTAATTTTTGTTTTACTTTAGCCTCCTTCCTTTCAAAATGTAAAGTTATTTGGAATTTTGCATTAATTTCAAATTGCTCTCAGCTTATTGTCAGATATTTAATTATAATCATATTAAATTTTATTGCTGTTTCATTTTACACAAACAAAAGCTTCATGCCAAATACCTAAAGATAAATCATTGCATCATTCCAAATGCCTGTTGATAATGTGAAATATTTCAAATTTTGATGCAAAATTTTGACTTTTCTGCTTTACAGATTAATATTAAATCTGTGACTTTAACTTTAACTTTATATCATCCAATAATGGAACAGATAATGTTTTAAAAATATCTTTCTTTTCTTTTATTAGCCATTTGGCGATGGAACTCTGATCGGGGAAACTTAATTTTCGTTTCGACATTTTGTGGTGCTTGGTTAAATAAAGTCAAGGTCGACTGGTTTTTGGTCGGTTTATAAAATTTTTTCATGCCATACACAGGTACCAGACTTTCCCTGGCCAATGAAAAACGGTGACTCTTCTTCCTGTTTGGCTTGCATTGTTTACAATTGAGAGGTCAATAGTCGTGACGATAATAAGCGATTGGTAATCGGGGAAAAAAACCGCTGTCGTTGTCACCAGTCTTCACGAAAAACTTGTTGACCCACAAGCCATTCGGATTCTTGAGTTGTAGAATTCAGGAGTCCGAATGCAAATTTACTGGCCCAAATAAAAACAAAAATAATTTCACATGTTTATTATTATATCAATTTGCAACTATTCTCTCACAAACATATCAAGCTTTTCCTGCAGTGGTTGCTTTCAAACCAAGGGCTACCAATTTTCCATTTCTTGTTTTAGTAATGGAAATTAACTGTATATATATTTTCTGAACATTGTTTGTTAAAACAAGTCTGCTTTGAAGTAAACATTTTGTAGAATTTATTTTTTTATATAAATAAAGCAAAGTATTTTATTTAAATTCACAGAGAAATACAAATTTCATTTCAGTGGATCTTTTCAACCAATTGTCAAGAAAAAGCTTGTAATATTTGTTCATTTCAAAGGTTTCAATATTTCCCAAAAGCCTAAATCAAGTCCTCTATCGTATTTTGCACAAAAGACAAGTTTAAATTTGGTGCCAAATTGATATCCGATAATTGCTACGTGTCCGGTCCGGAGTGATTCTTGTTCTTATATTTCAAATATTGATATTTTCGTTCATTAAAGCATTTCTGAGATTGCGACTTTAATTTTGTCAATGTCCTTGAACTTCATCATATCATGGAAGAACGATAAATGATATGATACAATAAAAGAGTTTTGATCTGGCATTTCACTTTAGTTTTAATCAAAATAAATGATGGAAACATTGGAGATCAAAAGGGCTCTTTTATACAACAAACCCAGATTATTATGGGATTACGCATTTTTTATCCTTGATACATAAAAAGTAGCCGGTGGCAGTGTAAAGTGTAGACATTGAAATTCGGTGGCAACCGGCTTCAAATGAAAGCCCTGACCATAATTCATGTAAAGAACGACAAAAAAATCAACTGCTCCATCCGTATCATTTTCATTGCCGTTTTGAACTTGTTTTTAAATTACACATTACCAATAAACTTCCTGAATTCATAAAACAGCAAATTTTCACTTGCAAAATGTAGAATAATCGGTTTAAACTCTTTTAACAAAACTAATTTAACATTTCCATCTAAAATATGTGATCTGTGGTAAGCAGTATTTTGCCGTTTGAACGAGTTTCTGCCGTGAATGTTTTACTGAATCTCCCTGCATTCTATAGATAGGAACTAGAATTTTCCCCAGATTTTTTGGGGAGGAAAGGGGTGCGTTCTATGCACCAGTGCGTTTAATAGACACAAAAAGATGGTAGCCTACACAGAACATGGAACAGACTTCATAATGTAGAAGGGGGCACATCAGTAAACCAGCCAATCCGCAATGAGACAGTCCTTGAAAATAGTACAAAATAGAACACCAGGAACTTTGAATTTTTTTTTCAGTTGTTTCTTGATTATGATATTTTTTGCAGTTAATCCTATCATATTTGGTAAGGTTTTAACTGCAAAAAAACACGTCATTTGTTGAAATATAACCACATATAAAAACATGGATGTCAAATTACTACACCCTGCGTGGAAGGATTTCCTGGATACTGTAAATAGTGTTGTTTTGACCGGATATTGAAAACAGCTGATTATTTTCTTATTTGACATACAATGTTTGTTTCAAGGTGGATCAGAATGTGGACGTTGGACCAAAATAATTGGAAATAGTTGTCTTGTTATCCAGAAAATTCATTTGGATTTTTTATGATTTTTCTATTTACAATGTAAGTCAATGGTGGAATATATACTGGTGTGCCCTCTAGAAACTAGCTAAAGTAGTTGAAAAGGGGACATAACTCCTGTGGAGCTGGTATATTGTAAGATTACCTCCTAGCGCATCTATCTTGTAAAGTATTAGGTGTTAAAGCTGACAAGGCCTGCATGTTAGCTGTTAGATCTTCTACTTCACGCTTCAGTTTCGTTGGTGTCTCAAACTGTTCCTGCCTGCTGACAAAAAAAAAACAATTCTTGAAAATTAAATATAACGAAAGTTCTCAATAACAAAATGGTAAAACCGATTTTGTAGTAATAATCAAAATAGTTTATTTATTATTATTTTATCAGTATGAGTAATTTAGATTTGTCATTATGTAATACATGTATTATACCGAAGGATTAAGACAACAAACAACAATTAGGAGCTGAAGTCCAGAGGACAGAAACCGCACTGATGGTGTTATGGTATGCTGGTCTCAGACCCTTGTTGAGTCAAACCGAAGACCATCAAATTGGTATTTGTTGCTTCTTCGCAAAGCATTCAGTATTAAGGAGTAAGAACAAATACTGGTTGGCTCGAAAGCAGGACATGTCAAAGTTGAGCAATAAATCTAACTGTTCAAATGGACTGTTATTACAGTGAGCTAGCACTATAAAATTCCAACTAAGTGAGTTAGTCGTACAAATGGAACATCATCATCATCTCATTAATATGTAACTTGTTCTTGTCATGATATATAACTGCTCACTAGTCTTTAAATGACAATTACTCACCCATAGAACAGATTATCCATTCGGTATCTATTACCTTTATATATATAGTGAGTATGTGATTTTTCTTTTCATAACTGCAAGTTACCCTGTATTTTCATAATAAATATTTATATCTCTTAATGTTAAATGTATACCATGCTCTAGACTGTGAGACTGTACGAATGCCTCTTGGTGTGTTCCTTCTAGGAGTGTCAATGGTAAATGGTGAATACATTGTCACATCTCTATAGGCCAGCTGCTTATTGGACATTTTCCCTGCACTCTTGGTTGTTTTCCCTGCATTCTTGGTTGTTTTCTTTGTTTTATGTAATGGTGTTGGTGGCTTGTCATCTCGTAATCTTCTTCTTTGTCTTGTTGATGATCGAAATTTCTATAAAACAAAAATAATCATAAGATAGTCTACTAAATGTATATGTGTAGCTACCGGTACATGTATTTCAGTAATTGCTGACCTTTAGGTGTCAAACCACTAATTCATCAATCAGAGCTTAGAACATATTATATAGGAAAGTAGTCCCTTTTAAAGAAAAAAGTTCATTTCACTTTGTTGTATTGTGAAAAATACTGAATGGAATGGAATAATTAAAATTGATATTTGAAGTTAAATATATAAGCATTATTTTGAGACAAAATTCGATGGATTTACTTCTAATACCTCTAGGCTCTATGGAGGATTTGATGTATGACCTAAATACCGAATTTCCGGGGATCACAGAGCTATTTTTAGAGTAGCTGTTTTCCGTAGCCTGGCATTTCACTGCAAGATTTTAAACACCCCATGATATTTTAACGTATACGTTTCATAAAATATATGGTTTTCAACTCTTGGAAAGCTTAAACTTAAGATAAAATAGCCAGATAGGCTAAAAAAAACCCACAAATTTAGTAGAAAACCTTAAAAAAATTAATTAGTGGTTTCACACCTTTGCATATTCCAGATTTGATTCTAAAAATTATGTTTTTATACCTTTTTCATACGAGTTACTTCCCTTATGATGGTAAAAATGTTACCCTTTTTAAAAAGAGCAATGGAAAGGACAACTAATTTTAGTCTAATTTTCTCATAATTTGTAGATATTTTAATCTTGTAATAAATCTGAGTTTAATTTTATAGCATATAGAAAATTCACAAGATGTTACAACATTAAAATTGTGAACAGATTATAGAAAAAAATATGCACAGTCTTTGTTGACGGGGTATATTTTTGCAACGACCTTTTTCAATTTCTAAATTATGATCACTTGACCGAAATTTTGTTATGAGTTGTCTATTTTTAAAATTGCTTAGCTGTAATAAGTAGGGTTCCAATATAATATCGTTTTTTAGTATACTATATGAGAATAATTTTGAACTTTCGGTTAGTTTTGAAAGTTTATCTTTAGTAATTATTAAGAGCTATCTTTTTTAATTCTTTTTTTTAGTGGAAATTTTAATCTATCAAATGGTTTATATAATAGTCTTCAATATCTAAATCAAATTCTTTGAAAATATTATTTACACAAGTATACCATGAGTATTTGCCTTCTATTAAGATTTATTCTATCAGATTCCTGCATGAAATATCATAGGTTCAACGAGTCTTTTTTATGAATTTCTTCCAAAAACATTAACACTGAAAATCCTGGTAAATATAATTAAATTCATTTGCTTTGAAACAGACAGTACAAGATGTGGTTCCACTGACTGTATAAAAACAAATACATATCTTGTTCCTAGTTTCCAAATATTATTCAAAATAATGATTGTTCAATTTTCATCCTTCTACATGTATATATATATTTTTATTGTTTTACAAATGTAGGTACAATGTCAATCAGTAGAATGTGTTGTTTACCTAGCTAATTTCAACAAAAACAACGTATTTATTTGTGATTATTGTTACAATAACATTACAGGGCATGACAACAAGTTTACATTAAACATCAATCAAATTCTTTATCTACAATGTATAATATTCAGATTATCTTAAAGATTGATAGAGTTAACAACTAGGAAGAACTGTTTTAGATACCTAAAACTTATGTCTCCCCTTAATGCGACCATCTGTACAACAATAAGTTACACATTATGAGTTGAATGATACTATTTAAAAAACAATTATTTAACCTCAAGGTCAAAGTCCCACGAAGGTCATTATGGTACACGACACACCACCTTATGGTCATGCACCCACATACCAAATATCATTGACCTATCTGGAAAGACAAAAACGTTATGGCCCGGACAAGAAAACAATTATTTGACCTTGAGGTCAAAGGTCAAGGTCCCATGAAGGTCATTACGGTATGTGACACACCGCCTTATGATCATGCACCCACATACCAAATATAATTGACCTATCTGGAAAGACAAAAAAATTATGGTCCTGACAAGCTTCGCTGAGAAGAAGCAGAAGAAGAAGAAGAAGAAAAAATCAGACTAAAACAATATGTCTCCCTTCGTTCGAAAGAGAACATAATCAATTTCTTCTTTAGTTTTCAGCCAAACTTCAAAATTGAGGATATTTACTAGCTGGTGTGCATGTGTCAGTGTGATGATAATTATTCTAAAAAACATTTTTGTATATACAAATGTACACTTGTCAGAGTCAGTGAAATGTTTACAATACAAATTACTTTTTTAAAAATGTTCTTACAAAATTTTGGTAAAACTATGTACTACATTGTGAAATCAATGGTTTACAAGGAGTGGATAGAAAACAGTTGGTATCAACTATTTTCTCAAAAATATGAATTTTATATAATGTTTCATCCTTAATTAAATTAATATGAAAGGCAAATATCATGAAATTTTTGGATTAAATATTTTCACTTAATACCGTATTTAGGGTTGCATAATGCGCACCCCCCCTTGGCCTTGAAAATCTCCAGAAAAAAACTAGTTTGTGTCAATAATGCGCATGGACTTTTGAAAAAAATCATCGTCGGAAATGTAAGAATTAAATATCAATCGTATATATTTTTCAGTCCTTTGAGCATGTTTCATTTGCTGGGAGAATTTAAGAACCATTTATCTCTTTTCATCTTCAATAAAGTTGCAAAATATTAAATGTGTTGGGTTTTATTGGTGTTTTCATATGATGAAATATTTAACTTTGCATGTTGACAATAGTAAACAAAAAAACATGGCAGACATGTGATTGCCCGGTCTGGGAAAGAGTGAAACACATTGTTCCTGTTTATAATGCGCACCCCTCCTACAAAATAAAGAATCTGGGCAAAATCCTGCACATTATACAACCCTAAATACGGTATGTCAATTAATTTTAACTAAAATCAACTGCATAACATTAAAAATTCGCTCAAAAGCAGATTATAAGAGCAAATCGCAAAATATTTGACAGCAGATAATTCTGTTTTCCCGTACAGTAATGCAAATGATATGCGCGTGACCCAAGATTTGAATTCTTTCGGGGAGATTATCGCTCATGCGCACTGTTCAGTTACCACATAAGAATAATTGCCAAAAAAATAATTGGTTCACACGACATGAAACAGACAGATTCCTCAATAATCATTGTCAGGAATGTGTACATGCTTACCTCAGCATCCATGATTGTTTAACTTTTCTTCCAAGAGGTCATGATCGGCAATCATCGGAACAAAACAACCGAAAGTTAATCAGTCTCCACAACAATGGCGAGGACGATAAACATGCACATGGATTTGCAGATTTCTAGTTGTTGGTAACATATTTCGACTTGAAACATGCATGAATAGCTTAGTTGATCATATCGCCATATTCCAAATTGAATTTTCAGGGGAAAATTTTCTTCACCAAAAACTGGTGTAATATTACTTTAACATATGTTGTATATTAAGTCAATTTCTGTTGTTTTTTTAATTTTTTTTTAGAGGAAAACATGCTATTAAAACAAGTGGTTTTATATACATGTACATGTATCATCATATTGATTTTTTTAATTTTTTATAAATGTTGGAAGTAAAATATTAATATCAGTGACGTCAAAACTAATGTTAATAATATACAATTGACAATTCAAATTGGTGGGGCAATTTAGAATTAAGATGTCAAAACATTCTGCAATTTAACTTAACTAGCTATTAAATTTCAGATGGCTGACATTCAAATTGTGAAGTTCAAACTAAAAGTATGACCAGTCACCATTGGGACAAAATATGCAATCATGTGTACACTGTCAGAGATACTTCCAACTCGTCTAGGTGAGTCCTGGCCTCATCACTTTTGCTTGGGACTCACCATTTTACCCCCAAAAAATAACAAAGAATTTACTAGTGGGAGTAGGACTCATGACTTTTAGGTTGGATTCCTTTAAATTGTATTCTATAAGGATCTCTGAATATAATGAATTTCCCTTTTAACACATTAATGATTATTGAAACAAAAGGGATAAAACTTGAATTTAAGTGACACTCAAAAAAAATATGACTGAACTTTGATGTCATTGGGTTTTTTTTAGTTTTTTTTTATATATTCATTTCATATATTTACCATATTTGAAGAATTAAACATATTCAAACTGGTTAAATAAAGGTAAATGTACATGTATTGTATGATATGTGTTTTTTAATACATTGTATATGTACATGTGGTTATACAATTTTTTAGAAGTGTAAAATGTCAAATTTTCTAACAATTTCAACAGAAGTTATTTTAAGTAATAAAGCATGTTTTAGGTAATTAAGACACTTCATAGATATTAAACTTGTTATCACAATGACAAAATGTTGACAAGTGTAAACAAGCTTTAATTATCTGCAGGTGATGTCTAATTGTAGATAGCCCCTGGGTAACTGATAAATGGACTTTTTTATTGATGATTATTGATTTATTACATAATACTAGAAAACATTCCTCCTGAAATTACCCTACAATGTAATTAAAAAAGTGATTTTAAACTGATTGAAATGCTCAAATGGGATTACTGGACAATAAAATTGTTACAGGTTTACAATTGCATGTCAAATTCATACAATCAGATACAATGTACATGTAAATGAATAAAATAGGGTACAGTAATGAACTGAAAACAAACAGTCTGTGCCAAAAACCACTGGCCCTATGCTCCAGTCTAGTAAAAATTGCATAAAATTTGCTTATTAATAAATAAAAATAAAAATTCTTCTAAAATGCTGTTCGGGCTAGTTTTGCAAAACGTTTTTGGCACAATAAGGAAGCATTAGCTTTACATGACATTAGTGTATAAAAATGAACAGACAAGATGAAGAAAACATCATGAGCACCATATACATAATAAGCCCAATCCATGACCTAATTATCATAGGTACACATACAAGTGATGACTAATATTTGTCACATCAAATCATCCACAAATGATAGACAAATGATAATTGGGTTAAAAATGTCTGTGTGCAAACTATGTAATGTATTATATCCTATCCACTAATGGGCATGTTGTAAAACATGGAGTGGAGTCTGGAGTCACTTTTGGGAGTCAATTTGGAGTGGTTTTTTTTAAATTCTTTTCAAAAATGCATTTTGTTTCATTTACAAAAATAGTGATTATAATCTTTTTCCTGTTGAAGGTATTATTTGACGGATTGACTACATTAAAATCTATGGCTGAAGTAAATAAACAAAAATTCTGAAGGGATAAATAGTCACTGGGGTAAAGCTGATGACCGTAACTGTAATTAGGTAAGAAACTTTTTTGTCGATTAAATTGTTTCTATAATGTATTTTAAATGACACATGCATTAATACGATAGTAATCTATGAACTTTTCACAAGGAAATCACAAATTACGACTGAAAAATGTAAATGAAAGAGAAAATCTGATTTTAAAAAATCGTTAAGATGACTGTAACTGATCATAATTCGGCGGTGCAATTATGGTCATCTTAGAGATTTTTTAAAATCGGATTTTCTCTTTCATATACATTTTTCAGTCGTAATTTGTGATTTCCTTGTGGAAAAGTTCCTATATTACCATTGCATTAATGCATGTGTCATTTAAAATACATTATAGAAACAATTTAATCAACAAAAAAGTTTCTTACCTAAATTCATGTCCGCCATCTTGGGATGACCGTAATTACAGTTACGGTCATCAGCTTTACCCCAGTGAATAGTAAGTCATAAATCTGTAAGAATTTTTTACTGCTTTGCAAATGATGGTAACATATCTTCTCGCTAATGATTAAAACAGAAATTATTGGCTTTTGTCAGAAAATAAATTTTATAGAATAGTTAAACTGGTGGAACTGTCAGATACATTAACACAAAAACGGTGTCGGAGGAATGGACGCTGTGGCAGGTGGGGACGGGGGACAATAATGGGTTTTTATGCCCCTCAGATATTTTAAGCCCATGTTTTTCTGAATATACTAATGATGAACCACTGAAAACAAATTTCAGGTTTATTGACCCCCCCCCCAAAAAAACCAGACTAAAAATAAATCACATTTTGGTGCAGTTTCTCCACAGAAATTTATTCTTCAGTTACAGTACAGTTGACAGCATACACTGATAAATGCCAGCATTTAAAAGGCTCAGCATTCAATGCTGTGGTTTTATGGGGGGTCGTAAATCATGGGCTGATGATCAGTTTTATTACCCTCACATGTACAGGTGGTCAGCAATTGAATAAACAATATGATCATAATGATTTCCTGGTAGCTGTACCTGATTCAATAGGTGTTAGTAAAATTTACCTGAGCATGTACAAGTGATTTGTTACACTTGTGACTTTTTATTTAGTGGAAATATTTACATATTAATATATTTTCTATTTTACAATGTAGTAATGTTTTGATAATTCCAAAATTGAATTAAAATTTCTTTCTTTCTCAATTGATTTGTTTTGTTAAAATTTCAATTATTATCTGTATTTTAAAATTTAAAGGTAAATTATTTGAAAATATTTACATGTATACAATAGATGTGTATCTATTCTTTTTTTAAACATTTGTTTGTTGTCTTTTTTTTTTATTTGTGTTTGTACTAACAAAAAAAGCAAATTATTTAAAAAAAAGTTTAATTCAAAATTCATGAATATTTATGAAAAAGAAATTTATAGTAACTTAATTTTAACCATTGAACATTTCACATTTTATAAAAAAAAAATATATGTATTTAATTTAGGAATCTAGTTGAATATGTGCATGTGTGTTTTTCTTTTTCATTAGCCTAAACAGTATGTCTCTTTAAGGTCAATTTATGACATGAGAGTGAATAAGTGGCAAATTACAAGTGTCCATAAATCCTTCATTGATTGAGATTTTCTATGTTTACCATATCTGTGTGTTAATATACAAAAAATACTTAATTTGTCATTTTTTTTATATTGAAAAGAATGTATTTATAATCAACTGCCATATTTTTTTTAATGTTTATAATGTGTTTAACAACATAAGAATAAAAATGTGAAAACAAAATGTTCAAGAAATGTCCTGAATAACAAAAAGAAAAGAAATTAATATTACCTTGGATAAAATGGATTAAAAAAAATCGAAACATAGTAACAAGTATATCTTTGAAAATGGATTACATTTATTTGATTAAATTGATAAAGCAAATTAAATATATTATTCCTCTGCAAAAACAGATAAAATTAATTACAAAATAAAAAAAAAATTAAAATTTTAAATACATGTATCATAAAAGAACAACTATAACATTTTTGTCAAAGTTGAAAAATCCCCTCTTAAATACATGACTAACATGCACACACATGCACATTACATAGAAAGAAAATTCTTAAAATGTTAAATCTAATCTTAATTAATTAATCTATTGATTAAAATAGCATCACAATTAATCTTGTTCTTCTTTGCCATATTTTCAGTTAAAAATTCTTATATATCCAACACAAAATTATGATTTCATTTCAATTATTTGTTTAAATTGTTAGCTAATGCTAATATCACAAAATATTAAATTTTGAAAATATTGTTTTATTGACAAATTTTCAAGGTACAGTTAAATGTATTAAAGTCCTTTTTCTACACATCAAAATCACTGAAATCCAAATATGTCCATTTCCTGTTATGCAACACAAACAGGTGTATATATTTACCTGTAAAATCAACAAGACACTACTGACCAGGTATTTTATGGCCCTGTTTATTACCTTGGGGTTAATTAGCAGACCATCAGGGAAAATGCTGAGCTTTGAGCCTGGCTCAGCATGCAGATTATGCTCAGCATTTATCAGTGTATGCTGTCAGCTGTACTGTACTTCAAACTATCATATTACTTGCATTGAATTTCTAATTAATAATACTTCAATATCTATTTTATGGCCCTGTTTATTACCTTGGGGTTAATTAGCAGACCATCAGCGAAAATGCTGAGCCTGGCTCAGCATGCAGATTATGCTCAGCATTTATCAGTGTATGCTGTCAGCTGTACTGTACTTCAAACTATCATATTACTTGCATTGAATTTCTAATTAATAATACTTCAATATCGATAGAGATTAAGTAAACAAAACATTTTCTTCAAATGAAGATGTAACAGACTATATAATAGTTTTGGTCTCGCTTCAATGCAAGAAGATGTAATCTAAATCAAAAATAAAATGTGGTGAATAAAGGATATAAATATAAAAAGTTGTTGACAGATATGTATCAATGAAGTTATTCAGAAATTAAATTGATTGGATAATTGTCATACATACAAAAATTTTCCATTTAACTCGAGCACTTTTACATTTTATTATTGTAGTATACATTTGTAAGTATTTAGATTTTTAAAGATCAATTGACAGATGCATGCAGTTCATAACACATTTATAATCTTTTTGACAACAATGACAGGAACATCGCTGTCATATTTCAATATGGTTGTTTCGAATCATGTCAATTCCGACCACGTTCCGTCTTTTTCTTGTCTTGACGTCTGAACAAATCGGCAGGCGACTTCCGGTGTTTACGCTATTACTGTGACAACGTCAGCATATCAGTCGTAGATGCGGTAGAATATAAGTAATTGTAATATGGAGACGCCAAGGAAACTGCTGAATAAATACTGGTGTTCGGTACCCCACTATCTGTCTGATATCAGAAATATATACATAAAGGCAGATACTTTTCCTTTGATGATGTTGACAGCCGCGAATAAAGAAAGAAAACAAATTTAATTTTAAATAAGTAATTGATACAAATAACATAATTTAATTGATATCTATCTTTTACAGAAAATGTTAAGATTTTTTTAAGTTGAGGATCGATTGGAGTATTTGTTGTGTACATTGACACCGGAAGTTCAATGCCAGAGTTCCATCGAAATCATGTGATCTGGCAGACGAAAATATTTTTTTTTTGACGGAATGGAAATATTTCGAAACAACCGTATTCCTAAAGCATCAAAGGTAATCTACGACATATATTTCCTGTGAAACAAAACATTCTCACGCCAGGTTTTGCAGTTTTGAAAAAAATCCACAGGAGTTCGGTTTCAACGTCTTTTCTTATATCTTGGAAAAAGCACAAGGACCTATATTTTTTCTTTTTAAATTTTCATTTACTTCATAATGCTTAATCAATCAAAGCAGGTTCATAAAATCCTGATATAAACAAAATCAGGAGTGACCATCCTTAACAATTTTAGATGTCTTCCTTACTGTGAAGCAAGTTATAGGGTCATTCACTCTTGTTTATCAGACATAATTGTTTTTATTGCTCACTTCCTAACAAAGTTCAGGGATTGTATATTTACGAATAATGTCCGTCGGTCTGTCTGTCCATCAAAATTTAAAGGCTTCCTAAACTGCTTGTTGGAAAACGATCAAACTGAACACAAAAGGAAGTACATGCAGATGTGCACGAAATAATATACACTCACGGGTCAAAAGTATTTCCCCACTAAGATATTTCCCTATATATTTCATAAAAAAACATTTATTTTCAAAACATTCTCATGAAGCTAAGTCATTCTTTATCTGATTTTCATGAAATTTTCAGCATTAAATGCAGAAATAAATATAGTTTCTTCTTCACATAATTTTCAAATAATTTTATTTCTACTTTCCCTTATATAGGTACAAGGTGCAATTACCTACCTTGTATATATCTGTAGGTAAATATAAGATGCCTTCAAAATATAAATAACAACAATATTGAATATATTCATTATTTGTTCATTAGAACCATAGATGTATCATCTATGACTATGTTAGAACTGAGAAGAGACGACCTCCAACTATTTTTTAATTCATTACTCCTTTTTTTGTGTCTGTTTTGTATTGTTATGGACAATATTGAATTTAAATTCCACTCCAAAAAAAGACTCCAGACTCCACTCCATGTCCCACTAATGCCTAATGGCACAAAACCATGCTTTTATTTTATAGGAAATTATACCTTGTGTGTTATGTCTCAAGAACAACTTATTCTGTTATATAATAAGCCAAAAGATGCAAACAATATCCCCATACAGATACCACACCCCTTTACCGCGTTATTTTTTGTATATTTTACAAAAATATGGCATGCATAAATTTACTCAGTTACAGATATCGGATAATCGGGTCGTTAACTTAAATTCTAGATATTCATGTACCTGTTTTAAAGAACCAACCGCATCCCGAACTGATCTTGTTAGACTTGTGTTTCTTCGTAATCGTCCAGTGTATTCTGTCTGAACATTTTGTCCGTCTAAACTTCGTCGTCTCTGACTGTGCTTCACTGTTTGTTTTGCCGGCTTTGGTGTGTTAAAATATGTGTTTTCCTTCCCTTCCAAAACATTATACCGCTTTCCTGTTTTCCAAGGCAGTCGAAATGATTTCCTTAATGTATTCATCTTGTTTTTATTACTGGCTAACGACATGGTCCGATGATAGTGTCAAAATTCTTTTGAACAAACCGCCAATATTTAACCTACTTCCATTCATTGATCCAAATGTAAACCGGAAGTGAAGAAAAATTGAACCAACACCGGTCCGCATACGCTTTTTAACCGTCTGTGTTTATAATTACGACAAGGGATTTATAAACAAACAAGATTTTATAGGTTTCTTCCCGACGATCATGTCAGCAAATGTTTCCCAAATGAACATGTCAGCACAATGAACACGTCAGCAATCTTGGTATGACTAGTTTAGTATATCTGCGCACATAAAACAACATTCGTTATCCCCCATGACACACTGATTTCTCGTTGAGAAGGTAATATCTGTTGGTAAAGACCATCACTCTTAGTACAAAAAAATAATAAAAACTGATGCTTCTAATAATATTATGTTAGACATGGGTTTCTTACTACGTTCATCACTCACCGAATTTATTTTTAGAACAAACAGAAACAGAAATGCATTGTTGAAGAAAGCTCCAAATTAGAGCATAAACAGAGACAGTACCCGCATGAGAGAAAGGAAACATTCAATTTGTGTTGGAACCAATAGAAGAGAGAAAACTCCTACTTTAGACTCCCGTGAATTTTATCTTGTTAACAAGAAATGATAAGATAAGATAAGATAATTTTATCTTGTTAACAAGAAATGATAAGATAAGATAAGATAATTTTATCTTGTTAACAAGAAATGTGATATGGATGTAAATGAACATTACAGACTACTAGTATTCAACTTTACATCTTAGACGCAAATTCAAATAAAATATCGTTCAATCGGTCACACGGCCTCGATGTATGGTTTGGAGTTGTCCCAACGTCAAAACTTTTATGAATTGTAAAGCGGTAATATAATGCGTCAATCTAATCAGAATTGTATCTCCTCTCTCTTGCGATTATACTTTTCTTTTCCTGAGAGTAAAACCACATTGTGACACCACTATGTACACTGATGTAACAAGCAGACGTTGATAAATAATACTCTTACAGCCAAACACCATATGGATTTCTATGTACAAATGTAGGGGCGTAGGAGTGGACCGTAAAGGCGTGTTTCAGGATAGTCCGAGATTCCTCTGTCGTTTAACGGCATTTATAAAGTTGCTGTAGCCGTTCAACGTCAGAGGGTGATATATACGGAACACAGCGGATTTGCCTCACCAGCTCTAGGATCGGCACATTTCCACGTTTCGTGGCTATCGGATTTTATTTTCTATCAGAAACCCTTATATAAATCGCTTCACCAATCATTTTTCTATTCATTCAAAACCATCTTACCCTCAGAAAGTGGTGTTACACTCCATTACAGCACGATGTTGCCTTAGATCCTATTATTCCGCCATTTGACTTCCATTTTCGAATCTACAAACGTGATCTCGCGATACTAACTGAATGATAACAGTAACGCATTGCATGATGGGAGCTACTTAATTCAGCGCACCAAATTATTTGAGCATTATTTGCATACGTAAACAACATTCAAATCACATGGAAGACAATACATTTAAGCGTATTCTACAGGACAAACAGTCCATCTATAGATCAAAGCAGAGCAGAAGGAAATAATACAGAATGTGTTGGAAAGAAAAGATTCAATGGCAGAGTGTTGCCAATGGGCTTCGGAAAGAGCATGTGTTACGTCCCCCTTTTTTGGACAAGGTACTACATCATTTTTTTTTTCTTATGGTTATCTGTAATTCACTATTGCTGTTAAAATCATTACCAATCAATATAATCAACTGTATTAAATTTTATGTTAATTGTTCTGCCTTAACAGGCGTGTATGATTGGCAATACAAATATTTGTTTGTTTGTTTATATGCAAATCATCTCCCATGATACATTGCGGTAATCGTGGTTTTCTCGTAGTCACGTGACAAATGTTTGAAAAATGGAAGACAAATGGCGGAATCATAGGATCTAAGGCAAAATCGTGCTGTAATGGAGTGTAGCACCACTTTCTGAGGGTAAGATGGTTATGAATGAATAGAAAAATGATTGGCGAAGCGATTTATATAAGGGTTTCTGATAGAAAATAAAATCCGATAGCCACGAAACGTGGAAATGTGCTGACCCAGAGTTGGAGAAGCAAATCCGCTGTTTTCCGTATGTATCACCCTCTGACGTTGAACGGCTACAGCAACTTTATAAATGCCGTTAAACGACAGAGGAATCTCGGACTAAGTTCAGGGGAACAGAAACATTAGGGAAAAGCTGCATTTTAACAACAAACAAAAATGATAAGTTAAATAAATGACATAAGCGTATGCATTGAAACCAAAATGAGCTTTTTTTGTTTTTCTTGCCAGTTTTGAAAACTATATACATCCTACTGTTCGATCCAGTCCTAAAATTTGCACCCCTCCACTTTCCGATCCTCACCTAAAACTTGTCATTCCGCATTGACTGCCCGCTGCACTCCTGAAAATAGTCCGAGATTCCTCTGTCGTTTAACGGCATTTATGAAGTTGCTGTAGCCGTTCAACGTCAGAGGGTGATACATACGGAAAACAGCGGATTTGCTTCTCCAACTCTGGGTCAGCACATTTCCACGTTTCGTGGCTATCGGATTTTATTCTCTATCAGAAACCCTTATATAAATCGCTTCACCAATCATTTTTCTATTCATTCATAACCATCTTACCCTCAGAAAGTGGTGCTACACTCCATTACAGCACGATTTTGCCTTAGATCCTATGATTCCGCCATTTGTCTTCCATTTTTCAAACATTTGTCACGTGACTACGAGAAAACCACGATTACCGCAATGTATCATGGGAGATGATTTGCATATAAACAAACAAACAAATATTTGTATTGCCAATCATACACGCCTGTTAAGGCAGAACAATTAACATAAAAATTAATACAGTTGATTATATTGATTGGTAATGATTTTAACAGCAATAATGAATTACAGATAACCATAAGAAAAAAAAATGATGTAGTACCTTGTCCAAAAAAGGGGGACGTAACACATGCTCTTTCCGAAGCCCATTGGCAACACTCTGCCATTGAATCTTTTCTTTCCAACACATTCTGTATTATTTCCTTCTGCTCTGCTTTGATCTATAGATGGACTGTTTGTCCTGTAGAATACGCTTAAATGTATGGTCTTCCATGTGATTTGAATGTTGTTTACGTATGCAAATAATGCTCAAATAATTTGGTGCGCTGAATTAAGTAGCTCCCATCATGCAATGCGTTACTGTTATCATTCAGTTAGTATCGCGAGATCACGTTTGTAGATTCGAAAATGGAAGTCAAATGGCGGAATAATAGGATCTAAGGCAAAATCGTGCTGTAATGGAGTGTAACACCACTTTCTGAGGGTAAGATGGTTTTGAATGAATAGAAAAATGATTGGTGAAGCGATTTATATAAGGGTTTCTGATAGAAAATAAAATCCGATAGCCACGAAACGTGGAAATGTGCCGATCCTAGAGCTGGTGAGGCAAATCCGCTGTGTTCCGTATATATCACCCTCTGACGTTGAACGGCTACAGCAACTTTATAAATGCCGTTAAACGACAGAGGAATCTCGGACTACCCTGAACTAAGTGGCACAGATTCTGTTTTTGTAGTGGACGCCAAGTGAAACCCACTTCACACATGATTAGAAATACTCAAGGTTATGCGGCTTTATTTGCTGTTATACAAGCTTGCTGTCACGATTTTCAAACGTGGTATTATATTTGATTCACAGTCGTGTGCGGAACCGTGGCTCTTATGGCGCAACATTGTTGTGTTGAATTTTCAGTTGTTTATTTAATCATGTTGATAAAAAACAATATCCTTTCGATATCCAGTGGAGAGATGTATAGTGTATGGTTGTCACCACAGGCACTCGAATTCCGGGCCCCCTTTTTTCCTCATTTGGTCCCTCCTGAGATTATGGTATGGATCTTTGTCTGGAAGTATATCTTTGAACCATTTATCCATATTTTACAACATTTCGTGTTACAACTCTCTCGTTCTACTAACTTTTGTTTCTAGGTCCAGCTGCCGTTTTACTTAAAAAAACATATACTTCCAGACAAAGATCCATACCATAATCGCGGGAGGGACCAAATGAGGAAAAAGGGGGGCCGGAATTCGAGTGCCTGTGGTTGTCACTAGCTTGAGACGATTACGAATTTTCTGCTTTTCTATAAAACTTATTGCAGTTGCTTCCCTTTGTATATGTTTTAAAGGTATATAATTTAAATATTTATCAATTACGATCTATGCAATTGTATGTTTTAAAATAGAGTAAGTTAAGAAAATGAATGTTTATTACCACTTTCAAAAATATTTCAGTTACATTGTAGCGGTAAGTTTGATTGGTCGAGAATAACAGAATATCCAATAGCAAACACAGACCAGTCGGAATTGAAGTGCTGACAAGCGGCATCACATAAAAGTTCAAATTTTATCGATTACACCTCGTAATGAACAGGGATAGAACTCACGACGATCCCAACAATATAAGTAGAATACAGGGGGGGGGGGGGCGCACCCGGCGCGCGCCCCCCCTAAAATTGGAAAAAATATGATTTTTTTGGCGTAAAATCGTGATTTTTCACACGAAATACCCCAAAAATTTTCGCACCTCCCTCCGCTCGGTGCATTTTTTTTAAGTGCGCCCCCCTAACTTGAAATCCTGGATCCGCCCCTGTAATATACATACTCTACCTTACGTACCAGTAGTCGACAGAAGTGTTTAATGTGTAAACTGTACATAGTGCACCATCTTGTTTCTCTGTAAGTTGTGTCGTTTTGATAGCTTTACTATAGCTATTATTAACAAGAGATAAATATTTCATTCTCGGCTACAAATAAGGTACGGAGTAAGAAAGCACAACTTTGGGCTTATTGAATGTTAATGCGGTTCCTGTAATTCAATCGTAATGGTTTGGTGACCATTGCTCGTCTTTTTACCCTTTTCACCTCACTTGGTCAAATACCATTTGCGCTTTAGAACGTGGCGACCGTCGTCGTCATAAACTTTAGAAAAAAAAAAGTTTGCTCTGCAACAACTTGGCCAATTTGAACCAACGTTGGGCTAAATCACCCTTTCAGAATTATTCCCTATGGTCTCACCAATCACCCAACATGACCGTTGTTACCGTGAGTAGAACTTGGGGGTAAAACTCAAAAACAAAGCCAATAAAGCAACATTTTCTACGAAGTTTCAACTCGTTAGGTAATTAGATCCTAAGGAGTCGTATGACTTATATGCTACGTTTTGTGCTGAAACATAATGCGCTTTGCCGATTCTTAGCGATAATGTCAATGAGTTGCCTTTGAAAGTCTTCTCTTCTGAAAGTGCAGAGTCAAATTAATGCAAAACCATGTTGTGGAATTTTGTCCGACAGTCCACTTTCCTTTCAAGATGGCTGCCGTTACTAAAATAGAAATTTCCTTATTTGACTATAGTAAAAACTGATCATGCAAAGTAGGTTTATTTTAAATTTAAAAAAAATGACATTAAAACCTTCTACTCAGGAACCATTTATCCAAATCAAGCTAAATTGGATTGGAATGCTCTTTGTGTGATCTACTTTCAACACTGTGTCTGACAGCTCTGTCCTCTATCATAGATGTCCATTGTAACTAAAAGGTACTCTTTGAAACCAAATTGCCCTTTTTTGCTCGACAGTTTCGAAAGCTTGCACCCCCTACCACTACGCCGTCCATTCCTAGACATCCTTCACTGTCTTATCCTTTCATAAAACTTGCTTCCCACTGTCCGACCCACTTCCAAGCCGTTGATATAAATAACATTATGTTAAGCTTGCTAAAATTTATATTTACAATATGTTTATTTTTCTCGTTGCAGATAACTATTGATAACTATTGATGAATATTTGCACTTATGGAAATGCGTATTTAATGTGCACTGTTTTTGTTTGTTTGTCATTAATTTGCCACTTTATTTCTATTTCTGGTTGGTGCGCTTCTCATCCCATTTGACCATTGTATTGTATGTCCTATGACGACTTTACCGCATGGATAACTTCAAACGTTTCTTTGGTTGAGCAATATAGTCACTCATTTGTAATCTACAATATTATATACCCGTTACAAAAATCAACATGTATTAAGACGGATATTTGTGTTCTATTTTATAGGTGTTTTCGATTTTTTTTTCAATTATTTTAAATTCTACCATTGATTGTCATTATATTTTTTCTCTCAAAATTTAAATTAGTTTCTGACTTTAAATTTGAATAATTTCCGCGTAAATGTATTTATCCTTTCGCGCAGTTGTCTTCATTGTTTACAACCGCCTCAGTCGATGGTAGTGGTGTAATGGTTAACGTGTTCGCATCGAGTAATGGCAGAGCATTGATTCTACCCCGATCAGGTCACACCAAAGACTAGAACAATGATATTTTTGCCAAGCACGTATCATCAAGAAGTAGGAACAAAACAATGGTTGGTTCGGAGTCGGGAAAATGAGTCCTAGTTGATCGACATGTTTGTCTGTGGACAGTTCTTTCAGTGAGCCACAGGTAGCACTATAAAAATCAAACTCAGCCTGTTGGTCTAATACGAAACAGTTCATATCATTATTATGTCATCAAAAAGTAGCCTGTTCTCGTCATCATGTACATGTAGTTGAATACTAATTTTTTGTCTTGCATAAAATCTATTTAAAATTATATAAATTATCATTTTAGTGTTTACAGTTATAATTTTATAACACTGAAATGAAAGATTTTTAGCTGTAAAATAACAAAGGTATATTTTAACAGTAAAATATTATCTTATTATATTAGATGTATAACGTTTCTTAGCCTTGGAATATTAGTTCTACCGTACAGCATACGAATGATTAGGAGTAATACAAAAAAGTTTCATAAAAAATATAAATTCGCAGTGTTGGCTAATTTTTCAAATCTTAAAAGAGTTATTACCCTGTTTCAGAACACTAAATATTTGTCCTTTTTCCTGATCATTTTCATGATAAGCACGCGCGGTGGTCATATTTTTAATAATACAGGTTTTAAGTCCTTCTATGGTGACTTTAAAAACATTTCAGAAATTTATCATAATTTATAAAGTTTCTCAACGGGACGAAAATTGTATCTGAGAAGCAGCCAATACTAGTATTGTCATTGGTTTGACCTGACTGTGACTCGAACACACAATCTGTCGCACTTAAGGCGAAAATAAAACATTCGTGATAAAATAAAGCTTTTATTAAAAATACATCTATAAGGATTTTCTTGTACTATTTTTCTCTGTTTTCTCTCCGTTATTTTATTGACCATCTCATGCTAGCCAATTATATAAAATCCATCATGTGCTCAACCAACTGTCAATAGAATATTTCTAAGTGAGTTCATTCTCATTTTATAAATATCATTAAAACAAATCACGAACAGCCTATATAAGACTATTAACCTCTTTGAAATAGGGGTGATGTCCAAGTCATAAATCGTCAGGTATTGTACATTTATAATAACACACGATTACACCATAGTTTAGTTCTTTTTAATGAAATGTACATAGCGTGCGCAAACTACTTTTTTTTTTTTTTTTTTATAGAACTATTATTGTATCCTGTGTTGTGTTTTCAGCTTTGTTTGTCTTCGTCCTTCCCTTTGTGTGTCCGTTGTTGCCAGTTTCTCTGAATTGTCCATTCTTGATTGCTCCATTCGGTTTTCTCTGACGTTTATCGAATATATTTATAGTCTCCATGAAAAATACATTTCATGTAGTTGTCTTCAATGAAATGACATGTTGTTGTTTTTTGTGTGTTTGATGATTTGAGGTGAGAGGTAGTTGTTGTTTTGTGTGTGTTTGATGATTTGACGTGAGAGGTAGTTGTTTGTTTGATGATTTGACGTGAGAGGTAGTTGTTGTTTTGTGTGTGTTTGATGATTTGAGGTGAGAGGTAGTTGTTGTTTTGAGTGTGTTTGATGATTTGAGGTGAGAGGTAGTTGTTGTTTTGTGTGTGTTTAATGATTTGAGGTGAGAGGTAGTTGTTGTTTTGTGTGTGTTTGATGATTTGAGGTGAGAGGTAGTTGTTGTTTTGTGTGTGTTTAATGATTTGAGGTGAGAGGTAGTTGTTGTTTTGTGTGTGTTTGATGATTTGAGGTGAGAGGTAGTTGTTGTTTTGTGTGTGTTTGATGATTTGACGTGAGAGGTAGTTGTTGTTTTGTGTGTGTTTGATGATTTGAGGTGAGAGGTAGTTGTTGTTTTGTGTGTGTTTGATGATTCGAGGTGAGATGTAGTTGTTGTTTTGTGTGTGTTTGATGATTTGAGGTGAGAGGTAGTTGTTCGTTTTTTGTGTATTTGATGATTTGAGGTGAGAGGTAGTTGTTGTTTTGTGTGTGTTTGATGATTTGAGGTGAGAGGTAGTTGTTGTTTTGTGTGTGTTTGATGATTTGAGGTGAGAGGTAGTTGTTGTTTTGTTTGTTTGATGATTTGACGTGAGAGGTAGTTGTTGTTTTGTGTGTGTTTGATGATTTGAGGTGAGAGGTAGTTGTTGTTTTGTGTGTGTTTGATGATTTGAGGTGAGAGGTAGTTGTTGTTTTGTGTGTTTGATGATTTGAGGTGAGAGGTAGTTGTTGTTTTGTGTGTGTTTGATGATTTGAGGTGAGAGGTAGTTGTTGTTTTGAGTGTGTTTGATGATTTGAGGTGAGAGGTAGTTGTTGTTTTGTGTGTTTGATGATTTGAGGTGAGAGGTAGTTGTTGTTTTGTGTGTGTTTGATGATTTGACGTGAGAGGTAGTTGTTGTTTTGTGTGTGTTTAATGATTTGAGGTGAGAGGTAGTTGTTGTTTTGTGTGTGTTTGATGATTTGAGGTGAGAGGTAGTTGTTGTTTTGTGTGTGTTTGATGATTTGAGGTGAGAGGTAGTTGTTGTTTTGTGTGTGTTTGATGATTTGAGGTGAGAGGTAGTTGTTGTTTTGTGTGTATTTGATGATTTGACGTGAGAGGTAGTTGTTGTTTTGTGTGTGTTTGATGATTTGAGGTGAGAGGTAGTTGTTCGTTTTTTGTGTATTTGATGATTTGAGGTGAGAGGTAGTTGTTGTTTTGTGTGTGTTTGATGATTTGAGGTGAGAGGTAGTTGTTGTTTTGTGTGTGTTTGATGATTTGAGGTGAGAGGTAGTTGTTGTTTTGTTTGTTTGATGATTTGACGTGAGAGGTAGTTGTTGTTTTGTTTGTTTGATGATTTGAGGTGAGAGGTAGTTGTTGTTTTGTGTGTGTTTGATGATTTGAGGTGAGAGGTAGTTGTTGTTTTGAGTGTGTTTGATGATTTGAGGTGAGAGGTAGTTGTTGTTTTGTGTGTGTTTGATGATTTGAGGTGAGAGGTAGTTGTTGTTTTGAGTGTGTTTGATGATTTGAGGTGAGAGGTAGTTGTTGTTTTGAGTGTGTTTGATGATTTGAGGTGAGAGGTAGTTGTTGTTTTGTGTTTGTTTGATGATTTGACGTGAGAGGTAGTTGTTGTTTTGTGTGTGTTTGATGATTTGAGGTGAGAGGTAGTTGTTGTTTTGTGTGTGTTTGATGATTTGAGGTGAGAGGTAGTTGTTGTTTTGTGTGTGTTTGATGATTTGAGGTGAGAGGTAGTTGTTGTTTTGAGTGTGTTTGATGATTTGAGGTGAGAGGTAGTTGTTGTTTTGTGTGTGTTTGATGATTTGAGGTGAGAGGTAGTTGTTCGTTTTTTGTGTATTTGATGATTTGAGGTGAGAGGTAGTTGTTGTTTTGTGTGTGTTTGATGATTTGAGGTGAGAGGTAGTTGTTGTTTTGTGTGTATTTAATGATTTGACGTGAGAGGTAGTTGTTGTTTTGTGTGTGTTTAATGATTTGAGGTGAGAGGTAGTTGTTGTTTTGTGTGTGTTTGATGATTTGAGGTGAGAGGTAGTTGTTGTTTTGTGTGTATTTAATGATTTGACGTGAGAGGTAGTTGTTGTTTTGTGTGTATTTAATGATTTGACGTGAGAGGTAGTTGTTGTTTTGTGTGTGTTTGATGATTTGAGGTGAGAGGTAGTTGTTGTTTTGTGTGTGTTTGATGATTTGAGGTGAGAGGCAGTTGTTGTTTTGTGTGTGTTTGATGATTTGAGGTGAGAGGTAGTTGTTGTTTTGTGTGTGTTTAATGATTTGAAGTGAGAGGTAGTTGTTTGTTTTGTGTGTTTGATGATTTGAGGTGAGAGGTAGTTGTTGTTTTGTGTGTGTTTGATGATTTGAGGTGAGAGGTAGTTGTTGTTTTGTGTGTGTTTGATGATTTGAGGTGAGAGGTAGTTGTTGTTTTGTGTGTGTTTGATGATTTGACGTGAGAGGTAGTTGTTGTTTTGTGTGTGTTTGATGATTTGAGGTGAGAGGTAGTTGTTGTTTTGTGTGTGTTTGATGATTTGAGGTGAGAGGTAGTTGTTGTTTTGTGTGTGTTTGATGATTTGAGGTGAGAGGTAGTTGTTGTTTTGTGTGTGTTTGATGATTTGAGGTGAGAGGTAGTTGTGTGTTTGATGATTCGAGGTGAGAGGTAGTTGTTGTTTTGTGTGTGTTTGATGATTTGAGGTGAGAGGTAGTTGTTGTTTTGTGTGTTTGATGATTTGAGGTGAGAGGTAGTTGTTGTTTTGTGTGTGTTTGATGATTTGAGGTGAGAGGTAGTTGTGTGTTTGATGATTCGAGGTGAGAGGTAGTTGTTGTTTTGTGTGTGTTTGATGATTTGAGGTGAGAGGTAGTTGTTGTTTTGTGTGTGTTTGATGATTTGACGTGAGAGGTAGTTGTTGTTTTGTGTGTGTTTAATGATTTGAGGTGAGAGGTAGTTGTTGTTTTGTGTGTGTTTGATGATTTGAGGTGAGAGGTAGTTGTTGTTTTGTGTGTGTTTGATGATTTGAGGTGAGAGGTAGTTGTTGTTTTGTGTGTGTTTGATGATTTGAGGTGAGAGGTAGTTGTTGTTTTGTGTGTGTTTGATGATTTGACGTGAGAGGTAGTTGTTGTTTTGTGTGTGTTTGATGATTTGAGGTGAGAGGTAGTTGTTGTTTTGTGTGTGTTTGATGATTTGAGGTGAGAGGTAGTTGTTGTTTTGTGTGTGTTTGATGATTTGAGGTGAGAGGTAGTTGTTGTTTTGTGTGTGTTTGATGATTTGAGGTGAGAGGTAGTTGTGTGTTTGATGATTCGAGGTGAGAGGTAGTTGTTGTTTTGTGTGTGTTTGATGATTTGAGGTGAGAGGTAGTTGTTGTTTTGTGTGTTTGATGATTTGAGGTGAGAGGTAGTTGTTGTTTTGTGTGTGTTTGATGATTTGAGGTGAGAGGTAGTTGTTGTTTTGTGTGTGTTTGATGATTTGAGGTGAGAGGTAGTTGTTGTTTTGTGTGTGTTTGATGATTTGACGTGAGAGGTAGTTGTTGTTTTGTGTGTGTTTAATGATTTGAGGTGAGAGGTAGTTGTTGTTTTGTGTGTGTTTGATGATTTGAGGTGAGAGGTAGTTGTTGTTTTGTGTGTGTTTGATGATTTGAGGTGAGAGGTAGTTGTTCGTTTTTTGTGTGTTTGATGATTTGAGGAGAGAGGTAGTTGTTGTTTTGTGTGTGTTTGATGATTTGAGGTGAGAGGTAGTTGTTGTTTTGTGTGTTTAATGATTTGACGTGAGAGGCAGTTGTTGTTTTGTGTGTGTTTGATGATTTGAGGTGAGAGGTAGTTGTTGTTTTGTGTGTGTTTGATGATTAGAGGTGAGAGGTAGTTGTTGTTTTGTGTGTGTTTGATGATTTGAGGTGAGAGGTAGTTGTTGTTTTGTGTGTGTTTGATGATTTGAGGTGAGAGGTAGTTGTTGTTTTGTGTGTGTTTGATGATTTGAGGTGAGAGGTAGTTGTTGTTTTGTGTGTGTTTGATGATTTGAGGTGAGAGGTAGTTGTTGTTTTGTGTGTGTTTGATGATTTGAGGTGAGAGGTAGTTGTTGTTTTGTGTGTGTTTGATGATTTGAGGTGAGAGGTAGTTGTGTGTTTGATGATTCGAGGTGAGAGGTAGTTGTTGTTTTGTGTGTGTTTGATGATTTGAGGTGAGAGGTAGTTGTTGTTTTGTGTGTGTTTGATGATTTGAGGTGAGAGGTAGTTGTTGTTTTGTGTGTGTTTGATGATTTGAGGTGAGAGGTAGTTGTGTGTTTGATGATTCGAGGTGAGAGGTAGTTGTTGTTTTGTGTGTGTTTGATGATTTGAGGTGAGAGGTAGTTGTTGTTTTGTGTGTGTTTGATGATTTGACGTGAGAGGTAGTTGTTGTTTTGTGTGTGTTTAATGATTTGAGGTGAGAGGTAGTTGTTGTTTTGTGTGTGTTTGATGATTTGACGTGAGAGGTAGTTGTTGTTTTGTGTGTGTTTGATGATTTGAGGTGAGAGGTAGTTGTTCGTTTTTTGTGTGTTTGATGATTTGAGGAGAGAGGTAGTTGTTGTTTTGTGTGTGTTTGATGATTTGAGGTGAGAGGTAGTTGTTGTTTTGTGTGTTTAATGATTTGACGTGAGAGGCAGTTGTTGTTTTGTGTGTGTTTGATGATTTGAGGTGAGAGGTAGTTGTTGTTTTGTGTGTGTTTGATGATTTGAGGTGAGAGGTAGTTGTTGTTTTGTGTGTGTTTGATGATTTGAGGTGAGAGGTAGTTGTTGTTTTGTGTGTGTTTGATGATTTGAGGTGAGAGGTAGTTGTGTGTTTGATGATTCGAGGTGAGAGGTAGTTGTTGTTTTGTGTGTGTTTGATGATTTGAGGTGAGAGGTAGTTGTTGTTTTGTGTGTGTTTGATGATTTGACGTGAGAGGTAGTTGTTGTTTTGTGTGTGTTTAATGATTTGAGGTGAGAGGTAGTTGTTGTTTTGTGTGTGTTTGATGATTTGAGGTGAGAGGTAGTTGTTGTTTTGTGTGTGTTTGATGATTTGAGGTGAGAGGTAGTTGTTCGTTTTTTGTGTGTTTGATGATTTGAGGAGAGAGGTAGTTGTTGTTTTGTGTGTGTTTGATGATTTGAGGTGAGAGGTAGTTGTTGTTTTGTGTGTTTAATGATTTGACGTGAGAGGCAGTTGTTGTTTTGTGTGTGTTTGATGATTTGAGGTGAGAGGTAGTTGTTGTTTTGTGTGTGTTTGATGATTAGAGGTGAGAGGTAGTTGTTGTTTTGTGTGTGTTTGATGATTTGAGGTGAGAGGTAGTTGTTGTTTTGTGTGTGTTTGATGATTTGAGGTGAGAGGTAGTTGTTGTTTTGTGTGTGTTTGATGATTTGAGGTGAGAGGTAGTTGTTGTTTTGTGTGTGTTTGATGATTTGAGGTGAGAGGTAGTTGTTGTTTTGTGTGTGTTTGATGATTTGAGGTGAGAGGTAGTTGTTGTTTTGTGTGTGTTTGATGATTTGAGGTGAGAGGTAGTTGTTGTTTTGTGTGTGTTTGATGATTTGAGGTGAGAGGTAGTTGTTGTTTTGTGTGTGTTTGATGATTTGAGGTGAGAGGTAGTTGTGTGTTTGATGATTCGAGGTGAGAGGTAGTTGTTGTTTTGTGTGTGTTTGATGATTTGAGGTGAGAGGTAGTTGTTGTTTTGTGTGTGTTTGATGATTTGACGTGAGAGGTAGTTGTTGTTTTGTGTGTGTTTAATGATTTGAGGTGAGAGGTAGTTGTTCGTTTTGTGTGTGTTTAATGATTCGAGGTGAGAGGTAGTTGTTGTTTTGTGTGTGTTTGATGATTTGAGGTGAGAGGTAGTTGTTCGTTTTTTGTGTGTTTGATGATTTGAGGTGAGAGGTAGTTGTTGTTTTGTGTGTGTTTGATGATTTGAGGTGAGAGGTAGTTGTTGTTTGGTGTGTGTTTAATGATTTGAGGTGAGAGGTAGTTGTTGTTTTGTGTGTGTTTGATGATTTGAGGTGAGAGGTAGTTGTTGTTTGGTGTGTGTTTAATGATTTGACGTGAGAGGTAGTTGTGTGTTTGATGATTTGATGTGAGAGGTAGTTGTTGTTTTGTGTGTGTTTAATGATTTGACGTGAGAGGTAGTTGTTGTTTTGTGTGTGTTTGATGATTTGAGGTGAGAGGTAGTTGTTCGTTTTTTGTGTGTTTGATGATTTGAGGTGAGAGGTAGTTGTTGTTTTGTGTGTGTTTGATGATTTGAGGTGAGAGGTAGTTGTTGTTTTGTGTGTGTTTGATGATTTGAGGTGAGAGGTAGTTGTTGTTTTGTGTGTGTTTAATGATTTGACGTGAGAGGTAGTTGTTGTTTTGAGTGTGTTTGATGATTTGAGGTGAGAGGTAGTTGTTGTTTTGTGTTTGTTTGATGATTTGAGGTGAGAGGTAGTTGTTGTTTTGTGTGTGTTTGATGATTTGACGTGAGAGGTAGTTGTTGTTTTGTGTGTGTTTGATGATTTGAGGTGAGAGGTAGTTGTTGTTTTGTGTTTGTTTGATGATTTGAGGTGAGAGGTAGTTGTTGTTTTGTGTGTGTTTGATGATTTGAGGTGAGAGGTAGTTGTTGTTTTGTGTGTGTTTAATGATTTGACGTGAGAGGTAGTTGTTGTTTTGTGTGTGTTTGATGATTTGAGGTGAGAGGTAGTTGTTGTTTTGTGTGTGTTTAATGATTTGACGTGAGAGGTAGTTGTTGTTTTGAGTGTGTTTGATGATTTGAGGTGAGAGGTAGTTGTTGTTTTGTGTGTGTTTGATGATTTGAGGTGAGAGGTAGTTGTTGTTTTGTGTTTGTTTGATGATTTGAGGTGAGAGGTAGTTGTTGTTTTGTGTGTGTTTGATGATTTGACGTGAGAGGTAGTTGTTGTTTTGTGTGTGTTTGATGATTTGAGGTGAGAGGTAGTTGTTGTTTTGTGTTTGTTTGATGATTTGAGGTGAGAGGTAGTTGTTGTTTTGTGTGTGTTTGATGATTTGACGTGAGAGGTAGTTGTTGTTTTGTGTGTGTTTGATGATTTGAGGTGAGAGGTAGTTGTTGTTTTGTGTGTGTTTGATGATTTGAGGTGAGAGGTAGTTGTTGTTTTGTGTGTGTTTGATGATTTGAGGTGAGAGGTAGTTGTTGTTTTGTGTGTTTGATGATTTGAGGTGTGAGGTAGTTGTTGTTTTGTGTGTGTTTGATGATTTGAGGTGAGAGGTAGTTGTTGTTTTGTGTGTGTTTGATGATTTGAGGTGAGAGGTAGTTGTTGTTTTGTGTGTGTTTGATGATTTGAGGTGAGAGGTAGTTGTTGTTTTGTGTGTGTTTGATGATTTGAGGTGAGAGGTAGTTGTTGTTTTGTGTGTGTTTGATGATTTGAGGTGAGAGGTAGTTGTTCGTTTTTTGTGTGTTTGATGATTTGAGGTGAGAGGTAGTTGTTGTTTTGTGTGTGTTTAATGATTTGAGGTGAGAGGTAGTTGTTGTTTTGTGTGTGTTTGATGATTTGCGGTGAGAGGTAGTTGTTGTTTTGTGTGTGTTTAATGATTTGACGTGAGAGGTAGTTGTGTGTTTGATGATTTGAGGTGAGAGGTAGTTGTTCGTTTTTTGTGTGTTTGATGATTTGATGTGAGAGGTAGTTGTTGTTTTGTGTGTGTTTGATGATTTGACGTGAGAGGCAGTTGTTGTTTTGTGTGTGTTTGATGATTTGACGTGAGAGGTAGTTGTTGTTTTGTGTGTGTTTAATGATTTGAGGTGAGAGGTAGTTGTTGTTTTGAGTGTGTTTGATGATTTGAGGTGAGAGGCAGTTGTTTGTTTTGTGTGTGTTTGATGATTTGAGGTGAGAGGTAGTTGTTGTTTTGTGTGTGTTTGATGATTTGATGTGAGAGGTAGTTGTTGTTTTGTGTGTGTTTGATGATTTGAGGTGAGAGGTAGTTGTTGTTTTGTGTGTGTTTGATGATTTGAGGTGAGAGGTAGTTGTTGTTTTGTGTGTGTTTGATGATTTGAGGTGAGAGGTAGTTGTTGTTTTGTGTGTGTTTGATGATTTGAGGTGAGAGGTAGTTGTTGTTTTGTGTGTGTTTGATGATTTGAGGTGAGAGGTAGTTGTTCGTTTTTTGTGTGTTTGATGATTTGAGGTGAGAGGTAGTTGTTGTTTTGTGTGTTTGATGATTTGAGGTGTGAGGTAGTTGTTGTTTTGTGTGTGTTTGAT
Source organism: Bathymodiolus brooksi (assembly GCA_963680875.1). Taxonomy (NCBI): domain Eukaryota; kingdom Metazoa; phylum Mollusca; class Bivalvia; order Mytilida; family Modiolidae; genus Bathymodiolus; species Bathymodiolus brooksi. The sequence continues at coordinate 47,426,989 of OY804580.1, read as the reverse complement.
GATTTGACGTGAGAGGTAGTTGTTGTTTTGTGTGTGTTTGATGATTTGAGGTGAGAGGTAGTTGTTCGTTTTTTGTGTGTTTGATGATTTGAGGTGAGAGGTAGTTGTTCGTTTTTTGTGTGTTTGATGATTTGATGTGAGAGGTAGTTGTTGTTTTGTGTGTGTTTGATGATTTGAGGTGAGAGGTAGTTGTTGTTTTGTGTGTGTTTGATGATTTGAGGTGAGAGGTAGTTGTTCGTTTTTTGTGTGTTTGATGATTTGAGGTGAGAGGTAGTTGTTGTTTTGTGTGTTTGATGATTTGAGGTGTGAGGTAGTTGTTGTTTTGTGTGTGTTTGATGATTTGACGTGAGAGGTAGTTGTTGTTTTGTGTGTGTTTGATGATTTGAGGTGAGAGGTAGTTGTTTGTTTGATGATTTGACGTGAGAGGTAGTTGTTGTTTTGTGTGTGTTTGATGATTTGACGTGAGAGGTAGTTGTTGTTTTGTGTGTGTTTGATGATTTGAGGTGAGAGGTAGTTGTTGTTTTGTGTGTGTTTGATGATTTGACGTGAGAGGTAGTTGTTGTTTTGTGTGTGTTTGATGATTTGAGGTGAGAGGTAGTTGTTCGTTTTTTGTGTGTTTGATGATTTGAGGTGAGAGGTAGTTGTTGTTTTGTGTGTGTTTAATGACTTGAGGTGAGAGGTAGTTGTTGTTTTGTGTGTGTTTAATGATTTGACGTGAGAGGTAGTTGTTGTTTTGTGTGTGTTTAATGATTTGACGTGAGAGGTAGTTGTTGTTTTGTGTGTGTTTGATGATTTGCGGTGAGAGGTAGTTGTTGTTTTGTGTGTGTTTAATGATTTGACGTGAGAGGTAGTTGTGTGTTTGATGATTTGAGGTGAGAGGTAGTTGTTCGTTTTTTGTGTGTTTGATGATTTGATGTGAGAGGTAGTTGTTGTTTTGTGTATGTTTGATGATTTGAGGTGAGAGGTAGTTGTGTGTTTTGTGTGTGTTTGATGATTTGAGGTGAGAGGTAGTTGTTCGTTTTTTGTGTGTTTGATGATTTGAGGTGAGAGGTAGTTGTTGTTTTGTGTGTGTTTAATGATTTGACGTGAGAGGTAGTTGATGTTTTGTGTGTGTTTAATGATTTGAGGTGAGAGGTAGTTGTTGTTTTGTGTGTGTTTGATGATTTGACGTGAGAGGTAGTTGTGTGTTTGATGATTCGAGGTGAGAGGTAGTTGTTGTTTTGTGTGTGTTTGATGATTTGAGGTGAGAGGTAGTTGTTGTTTTGTGTGTGTTTGATGATTTGAGGTGAGAGGTAGTTGTTGTTTTGTGTGTGTTTGATGATTTGAGGTGAGAGGTAGTTGTTTGTTTTGTGTGTGTTTGATGATTTGAGGTGAGAGGTAGTTGTTGTTTTGTGTGTGTTTAATGATTTGACGTGAGAGGTAGTTGTTTGTTTTGTGTGTGTTTGATGATTTGAGGTGAGAGGTAGTTGTTGTTTTGTGTGTGTTTGATGATTTGAGGTGAGAGGTAGTTGTTGTTTTGAGTGTGTTTGATGATTTGAGGTGAGAGGTAGTTGTTGTTTTGTGTGTGTTTGATGATTTGAGGTGAGAGGTAGTTGTTGTTTTGTGTTTGTTTGATGATTTGAGGTGAGAGGTAGTTGTTGTTTTGTGTGTGTTTGATGATTTGACGTGAGAGGTAGTTGTTGTTTTGTGTTTGTTTGATGATTTGACGTGAGAGGTAGTTGTTGTTTTGTGTGTGTTTGATGATTTGAGGTGAGAGGTAGTTGTTTGTTTTGTGTGTGTTTGATGATTTGAGGTGAGAGGTAGTTGTTGTTTTGTGTTTGTTTGATGATTTGAGGTGAGAGGTAGTTGTTGTTTTGTGTGTGTTTGATGATTTGAGGTGAGAGGTAGTTGTTGTTTTGTGTGTGTTTAATGATTTGACGTGAGAGGTAGTTGTTGTTTTGTGTGTGTTTGGTGATTTGAGGTGAGAGGTAGTTGTTGTTTTGTGTGTGTTTAATGATTTGACGTGAGAGGTAGTTGTTGTTTTGAGTGTGTTTGATGATTTGAGGTGAGAGGTAGTTGTTTGTTTTGTGTGTGTTTGATGATTTGAGGTGAGAGGTAGTTGTTGTTTTGTGTGTGTTTAATGATTTGACGTGAGAGGTAGTTGTTGTTTTGTGTGTGTTTGATGATTTGAGGTGAGAGGTAGTTGTTTGTTTTGTGTGTGTTTGATGATTTGAGGTGAGAGGTAGTTGTTGTTTTGTGTTTGTTTGATGATTTGAGGTGAGAGGTAGTTGTTGTTTTGTGTGTGTTTGATGATTTGAGGTGAGAGGTAGTTGTTGTTTTGTGTGTGTTTAATGATTTGACGTGAGAGGTAGTTGTTGTTTTGTGTGTGTTTGATGATTTGAGGTGAGAGGTAGTTGTTGTTTTGTGTGTGTTTAATGATTTGACGTGAGAGGTAGTTGTTGTTTTGAGTGTGTTTGATGATTTGAGGTGAGAGGTAGTTGTTGTTTTGTGTGTGTTTGATGATTTGAGGTGAGAGGTAGTTGTTGTTTTGTGTTTGTTTGATGATTTGAGGTGAGAGGTAGTTGTTGTTTTGTGTGTGTTTGATGATTTGACGTGAGAGGTAGTTGTTGTTTTGAGTGTGTTTGATGATTTGAGGTGAGAGGTAGTTGTTGTTTTGTGTTTGTTTGATGATTTGAGGTGAGAGGTAGTTGTTGTTTTGTGTGTGTTTGATGATTTGACGTGAGAGGTAGTTGTTGTTTTGTGTGTGTTTGATGATTTGAGGTGAGAGGTAGTTGTTGTTTTGTGTGTGTTTGATGATTTGAGGTGAGAGGTAGTTGTTGTTTTGTGTGTGTTTGATGATTTGAGGTGAGAGGTAGTTGTTGTTTTGTGTGTTTGATGATTTGAGGTGTGAGGTAGTTGTTGTTTTGTGTGTGTTTGATGATTTGACGTGAGAGGTAGTTGTTGTTTTGTGTGTGTTTAATGATTCGAGGTGAGAAGTAGTTGTTGTTTTGTGCTTGTTTGATGATTTGAGGTGAGAGGTAGTTGTTGTTTTGTGTGTGTTTGATGATTTGAGGTGAGAGGTAGTTGTTGTTTTGTGTGTGTTTGATGATTTGAGGTGAGAGGTAGTTGTTCGTTTTTTGTGTGTTTGATGATTTGAGGTGAGAGGTAGTTGTTGTTTTGTGTGTGTTTAATGATTTGAGGTGAGAGGTAGTTGTTGTTTTGTGTGTGTTTGATGATTTGCGGTGAGAGGTAGTTGTTGTTTTGTGTGTGTTTAATGATTTGACGTGAGAGGTAGTTGTGTGTTTGATGATTTGAGGTGAGAGGTAGTTGTTCGTTTTTTGTGTGTTTGATGATTTGATGTGAGAGGTAGTTGTTGTTTTGTGTGTGTTTGATGATTTGAGGTGAGAGGTAGTTGTTGTTTTGTGTGTGTTTGATGATTTGAGGTGAGAGGTAGTTGTTCGTTTTTTGTGTGTTTGATGATTTGAGGTGAGAGGTAGTTGTTGTTTTGTGTGTTTGATGATTTGAGGTGTGAGGTAGTTGTTGTTTTGTGTGTGTTTGATGATTTGACGTGAGAGGTAGTTGTTGTTTTGTGTGTGTTTAATGATTTGACGTGAGAGGTAGTTGTTGTTTTGTGTGTGTTTGATGATTTGCGGTGAGAGGTAGTTGTTGTTTTGTGTGTGTTTAATGAATTGACGTGAGAGGTAGTTGTGTGTTTGATGATTTGAGGTGAGAGGTAGTTGTTCGTTTTTTGTGTGTTTGATGATTTGATGTGAGAGGTAGTTGTTGTTTTGTGTGTGTTTGATGATTTGAGGTGAGAGGTAGTTGTGTGTTTTGTGTGTGTTTGATGATTTGAGGTGAGAGGTAGTTGTTCGTTTTTTGTGTGTTTGATGATTTGAGGTGAGAGGTAGTTGTTGTTTTGTGTGTGTTTAATGATTTGACGTGAGAGGTAGTTGTTGTTTTGTGTGTGTTTAATGATTTGAGGTGAGAGGTAGTTGTTGTTTTGTGTGTGTTTGATGATTTGAGGTGAGAGGTAGTTGTGTGTTTGATGATTCGAGGTGAGAGGTAGTTGTTGTTTTGTGTGTGTTTGATGATTTGAGGTGAGAGGTAGTTGTTGTTTTGTGTGTGTTTGATGATTTGAGGTGAGAGGTAGTTGTTGTTTTGAGTGTGTTTGATGATTTGAGGTGAGAGGTAGTTGTTTGTTTTGTGTGTGTTTGATGATTTGAGGTGAGAGGTAGTTGTTGTTTTGTGTGTGTTTAATGATTTGACGTGAGAGGTAGTTGTTTGTTTTGTGTGTGTTTGATGATTTGAGGTGAGAGGTAGTTGTTGTTTTGTGTGTGTTTGATGATTTGAGGTGAGAGGTAGTTGTTGTTTTGTGTGTGTTTGATGATTTGAGGTGAGAGGTAGTTGTTGTTTTGAGTGTGTTTGATGATTTGAGGTGAGAGGTAGTTGTTGTTTTGTGTGTGTTTGATGATTTGAGGTGAGAGGTAGTTGTTGTTTTGTGTGTTTGATGATTTGAGGTGAGAGGTAGTTGTTCGTTTTTTGTGTGTTTGATGATTTGAGGTGAGAGGTAGTTGTTGTTTTGTGTGTGTTTGATGATTTGAGGTGAGAGGTAGTTGTTTGTTTTGTGTGTGTTTGATGATTTGAGGTGAGAGGTAGTTGTTGTTTTGTGTGTTTGATGATTTGAGGTGTGAGGTAGTTGTTGTTTTGTGTGTGTTTGATGATTTGACGTGAGAGGTAGTTGTTGTTTTGTGTGTGTTTAATGATTTGACGTGAGAGGTAGTTGTTGTTTTGTGTGTGTTTGATGATTTGAGGTGAGAGGTAGTTGTTGTTTTGTGTGTGTTTAATGAATTGACGTGAGAGGTAGTTGTGTGTTTGATGATTTGAGGTGAGAGGTAGTTGTTCGTTTTTTGTGTGTTTGATGATTTGATGTGAGAGGTAGTTGTTGTTTTGTGTGTGTTTGATGATTTGAGGTGAGAGGTAGTTGTGTGTTTTGTGTGTGTTTGATGATTTGAGGTGAGAGGTAGTTGTTCGTTTTTTGTGTGTTTGATGATTTGAGGTGAGAGGTAGTTGTTGTTTTGTGTGTGTTTAATGATTTGACGTGAGAGGTAGTTGTTGTTTTGTGTGTGTTTAATGATTTGAGGTGAGAGGTAGTTGTTGTTTTGTGTGTGTTTGATGATTTGAGGTGAGAGGTAGTTGTGTGTTTGATGATTCGAGGTGAGAGGTAGTTGTTGTTTTGTGTGTGTTTGATGATTTGAGGTGAGAGGTAGTTGTTGTTTTGTGTGTGTTTGATGATTTGAGGTGAGAGGTAGTTGTTGTTTTGAGTGTGTTTGATGATTTGAGGTGAGAGGTAGTTGTTTGTTTTGTGTGTGTTTGATGATTTGAGGTGAGAGGTAGTTGTTGTTTTGTGTGTGTTTAATGATTTGACGTGAGAGGTAGTTGTTTGTTTTGTGTGTGTTTGATGATTTGAGGTGAGAGGTAGTTGTTGTTTTGTGTGTGTTTGATGATTTGAGGTGAGAGGTAGTTGTTGTTTTGTGTGTGTTTGATGATTTGAGGTGAGAGGTAGTTGTTGTTTTGAGTGTGTTTGATGATTTGAGGTGAGAGGTAGTTGTTGTTTTGTGTGTGTTTGATGATTTGAGGTGAGAGGTAGTTGTTGTTTTGTGTGTTTGATGATTTGAGGTGAGAGGTAGTTGTTCGTTTTTTGTGTGTTTGATGATTTGAGGTGAGAGGTAGTTGTTGTTTTGTGTGTGTTTGATGATTTGAGGTGAGAGGTAGTTGTTTGTTTTGTGTGTGTTTGATGATTTGAGGTGAGAGGTAGTTGTTGTTTTGTGTGTTTAATGATTTGACGTGAGAGGTAGTTGTTGTTTTGTGTGTGTTTGATGATTTGAGGTAAGAGGTAGTTGTTGTTTTGTGTGTGTTTGATGATTTGAGGTGAGAGGTAGTTGTTGTTTTGTGTGTGTTTGATGATTTGAGGTGAGAGGTAGTTGTTGTTTTGTGTGTGTTTGATGATTTGAGGTGAGAGGTAGTTGTGTGTTTGATGATTTGACGTGAGAGGTAGTTGTTGTTTTGTGTGTGTTTGATGATTTGAGGTGAGAGGTAGTTGTTGTTTTGTGTGTGTTTGATGATTTGAGGTGAGAGGTAGTTGTTGTTTTGTGTGTGTTTGATGATTTGAGGTGAGAGGTAGTTGTTGTTTTGTGTGTGTTTGATGATTTGAGGTGAGAGGTAGTTGTTGTTTTGTGTGTGTTTGATGATTTGAGGTGAGAGGTAGTTGTTGTTTTGTGTGTGTTTGATGATTCGAGGTGAGAGGTAGTTGTTGTTTTGTGTGTGTTTGATGATTTGAGGTGAGAGGTAGTTGTGTGTTTGATGATTTGACGTGAGAGGTAGTTGTTGTTTTGTGTGTGTTTGATGATTTGAGGTGAGAGGTAGTTGTTGTTTTGTGTGTGTTTGATGATTTGAGGTGAGAGGTAGTTGTTGTTTTGTGTGTGTTTGATGATTTGAGGTGAGAGGTAGTTGTTGTTTTGTGTGTGTTTGATGATTTGAGGTGAGAGGTAGTTGTTGTTTTGTGTGTGTTTGATGATTTGACGTGAGAGGTAGTTGTGTGTTTTGTGTGTGTTTGATGATTTGAGGTGAGAGGTAGTTGTTGTTTTTTGTGTGTTTGATGATTTGAGGTGAGAGGTAGTTGTGTGTTTTGTGTGTGTTTGATGATTTGAGGTGAGAGGTAGTTGTTGTTTTGAGTGTGTTTGATGATTTAAGGTGAGAGGTAGTTGTTGTTTTGTGTGTGTTTGATGATTTGAGGTGAGAGGTAGTTGTTGTTTTGTGTGTGTTTGATGATTTGACGTGAGAGGTAGTTGTTGTTTTGTGTGTGTTTGATGATTTGAGGTGAGAGGTAGTTGTTGTTTTGTGTGTTTGATGATTTGAGGTGAGAGGTAGTTGTTGTTTTGTGTGTGTTTGATTATTTGAGGTGAGAGGTAGTTGTTGTTTTGTGTGTGTTTAATGATTTGAGGTGAGAGGTAGTTGTTGTTTTGTGTGTGTTTGATGATTTGAGGTGAGAGGCAGTTGTTTGTTTTGTGTGTGTTTGATGATTTGACGTGAGATGTAGTTGTTGTTTTGTGTGTGTTTGATGATTTGAGGTGAGAGGTAGTTGTTGTTTTGTGTGTGTTTGATGATTTGAGGTGAGAGGTAGTTGTTGTTTTGTGTGTGTTTAATGATTTGAGGTGAGAGGTAGTTGTTGTTTTGTGTGTGTTTAATGATTTGAGGTGAGAGGTAGTTGTTGTTTTGTGTGTGTTTGATGATTTGAGGTGAGAGGTAGTTGTTTGTTTTTTGTGTGTTTGATGATTTGAGGTGAGAGGTAGTTGTTGTTTTGTGTTTGTTTGATGATTTGAGGTGAGAGGTAGTTGTTGTTTTGTGTGTTTGATGATTTGAGGTGAGAGGTAGTTGTTGTTTTTTGTGTTTGTTTGATGATTTGAGGTGAGAGGTAGTTGTTGTTTTGTGTGTGTTTGATGATTCGAGGTGAGAGGTAGTTGTTGTTTTGTGTGTGTTTGATGATTTGAGGTGAGAGGTAGTTGTTGTTTTGTGTGTGTTTGATGATTCGAGGTGAGAGGTAGTTGTTGTTTTGTGTGTGTTTGATGATTTGAGGTGAGAGGTAGTTGTTGTTTTGTGTGTGTTTAATGATTTGAGGTGAGAGGTAGTTGTTGTTTTGTGTGTGTTTGATGATTTGAGGTGAGAGGTAGTTGTTGTTTTGTGTGTGTTTGATGATTTGAGGTGAGAGGTAGTTGTTGTTTTGTGTGTGTTTGATGATTTGAGGTGAGAGGTAGTTGTTTGTTTTGTGTGTGTTTGATGATTTGAGGTGAGAGGTAGTTGTTGTTTTGTGTGTGTTTGATGATTTGAGGTGAGAGGTAGTTGTTGTTTTGTGTGTGTTTGATGATTTGAGGTGAGAGGTAGTTGTTGTTTTGTGTGTGTTTGATGATTTGAGGTGAGAGGTAGTTGTTGTTTTGTGTGTGTTTGATGATTTGAGGTGAGAGGTAGTTGTTGTTTTGTGTTTGTTTGATGATTTGAGGTGAGAGGTAGTTGTTGTTTTGTGTGTGTTTGATGATTTGAGGTGAGAGGTAGTTGTTGTTTTGTGTGTGTTTGATGATTTGAGGTGAGAGGTAGTTGTTGTTTTGTGTGTGGTTGATGATTTGAGGTGAGAGGTAGTTGTTTGTTTTGTGTGTGTTTGATGATTTGAGGTGAGAGGTAGTTGTTTGTTTTGTGTGTGTTTGATGATTTGAGGTGAGAGGTAGTTGTTTGTTTGATGATTTGAGGTGAGAGGTAGTTGTTGTTTTGATGATTTGAGGTGAGAGGCAGTTGTTGTTTTGTGTGTGTTCGATGATTTGAGGTGAGAGGTAGTTGTTTTGTGTGTGTTTGATGATTTGAGGTGAGAGGTAGTTGTTGTTTTGTGTGTGTTTGATGATTTGAGGTGAGAGGTAGTTGTTGTTTTGTGTGTGTTTAATGATTTGAAGAGAGAGGTAGATGTTGTTTTGTGTGTGTTTGATGATTTGAGGTGAGAGGTAGTTGTTGTTTTGTGTGTGTTTGATGATTTGAGGTGAGAGGTAGTTGTGTGCTTGATGATTTGAGGTGAGAGGTAGTTGTTGTTTTGTGTGTGTTTGATGATTTGAGGTGAGAGGTAGTTGTTTGTTTGATGATTTGAGGTGAGAGGTAGTTGTTGTTTTGTGTTTGTTTGATGATTGGAGGTGAGAGGTAGTTGTGTGTTTGATGATTTGAGGTAAGAGGTAGTTGTTGTTTTGTGTTTGTTTGATGATTGGAGGTGAGAGGTAGTTGTTTGTTTGATGATTTGAGGTGAGAGGTAGTTGTTGTTTTGTGTTTGTTTGATGATTGGAGGTGAGAGGTAGTTGTGTGTTTGATGATTTGAGGTGAGAGGTAGTTGTTGTTTTGTGTTTGTTTGATGATTGGAGGTGAGAGGTAGATGTTGTTTTGTGTGTGTTTGATGATTTGAGGTGAGAGGTAGTTGTTGTTTTTTGTGTATTTGATGATTTGAGGTGAGAGGTAGTTGTTGTTTTGTGTGTGTTTGATGATTTGAGGTGAGAGGTAGTTGTTGTTTTGTGTGTGTTTGATGATTTGAGGTGAGAGGTAGTTGTTGTTTTGTGTGTGTTTAATGATTTGAGGAGAGAGGTAGATGTTGTTTTGTGTGTGTTTGATGATTTGAGGTGAGAGGTAGTTGTTGTTTTGTGTGTGTTTGATGATTTGAGGTGAGAGGTAGTTGTTGTTTTGTGTGTGTTTGATGATTTGAGGTGAGAGGTAGTTGTTGTTTTGTGTGTGTTTGATGATTTGAGGTGAGAGGTAGTTGTTGTTTTGTGTGTGTTTGATGATTTGAGGTGAGAGGTAGTTGTTGTTTTGTGTGTGTTTGATGATTTGAGGTGAGAGGTAGTTGTTCGTTTTTTGTGTGTTTGATGATTTGAGGTGAGAGGTAGTTGTTGTTTTGTGTGTTTGATGATTTGAGGTGTGAGGTAGTTGTTGTTTTGTGTGTGTTTGATGATTTGACGTGAGAGGTAGTTGTTGTTTTGTGTGTGTTTGATGATTTGAGGTGAGAGGTAGTTGTTCGTTTTTTGTGTGTTTGATGATTTGAGGTGAGAGGTAGTTGTTCGTTTTTTGTGTGTTTGATGATTTGATGTGAGAGGTAGTTGTTGTTTTGTGTGTGTTTGATGATTTGAGGTGAGAGGTAGTTGTTGTTTTGTGTGTGTTTGATGATTTGAGGTGAGAGGTAGTTGTTCGTTTTTTGTGTGTTTGATGATTTGAGGTGAGAGGTAGTTGTTGTTTTGTGTGTTTGATGATTTGAGGTGTGAGGTAGTTGTTGTTTTGTGTGTGTTTGATGATTTGACGTGAGAGGTAGTTGTTGTTTTGTGTGTGTTTGATGATTTGAGGTGAGAGGTAGTTGTTTGTTTGATGATTTGACGTGAGAGGTAGTTGTTGTTTTGTGTGTGTTTGATGATTTGACGTGAGAGGTAGTTGTTGTTTTGTGTGTGTTTGATGATTTGACGTGAGAGGTAGTTGTTGTTTTGTGTGTGTTTGATGATTTGAGGTGAGAGGTAGTTGTTCGTTTTTTGTGTGTTTGATGATTTGAGGTGAGAGGTAGTTGTTGTTTTGTGTGTGTTTAATGACTTGAGGTGAGAGGTAGTTGTTGTTTTGTGTGTGTTTAATGATTTGACGTGAGAGGTAGTTGTTGTTTTGTGTGTGTTTAATGATTTGACGTGAGAGGTAGTTGTTGTTTTGTGTGTGTTTGATGATTTGCGGTGAGAGGTAGTTGTTGTTTTGTGTGTGTTTAATGATTTGACGTGAGAGGTAGTTGTGTGTTTGATGATTTGAGGTGAGAGGTAGTTGTTCGTTTTTTGTGTGTTTGATGATTTGATGTGAGAGGTAGTTGTTGTTTTGTGTGTGTTTGATGATTTGAGGTGAGAGGTAATTGTGTGTTTTGTGTGTGTTTGATGATTTGAGGTGAGAGGTAGTTGTTGTTTTGTGTGTGTTTAATGATTTGAGGTGAGATTTGTGTGTGTTTGATGATTTGAGGTGAGAGGTAGTTGTTGTTTTGTGTGTGTTTGATGATTTGAGGTGAGAGGTAGTTGTTGTTTTGTGTGTGTTTGATGATTTGAGGTGAGAGGTAGTTGTTTGTTTTGTGTGTGTTTGATGATTTGAGTGAGAGGTAGTTGTTGTTTTGTGTGTGTTTGTGATTTGAGGTGAGAGGTAGTTGTTGTTTGTGTGTGTTTATGATTTTTTTGTGTGTTTGATGATTTGAGGTGAGAGGTAGTGTTGTTGTTGTGGTTGTGATTTGAGGTGAGTAGGTAGTTGTTGTTTTGTGTGTGTTTGATGATTTGAGGTGAGGGTAGTTGTTTGTTTTTTGTTTGTTTGATGATTTGAGGTGAGAGGTAGTTGTTGTTTTGTGTGTGTTTGATGATTTGAGGTGAGAGGTAGTTGTTGTTTTGTGTGTGTTTGATGATTTGAGGTGAGAGGTAGTTGTTGTTTTGTGTGTGGTTGATGATTTGAGGTGAGAGGTAGTTGTTTGTTTTGTGTGTGTTTGATGATTTGAGGTGAGAGGTAGTTGTTTGTTTTGTGTGTGTTTGATGATTTGAGGTGAGAGGTAGTTGTTTGTTTGATGATTTGAGGTGAGAGGTAGTTGTTGTTTTGATGATTTGAGGTGAGAGGCAGTTGTTGTTTTGTGTGTGTTCGATGATTTGAGGTGAGAGGTAGTTGTTTTGTGTGTGTTTGATGATTTGAGGTGAGAGGTAGTTGTTGTTTTGTGTGTGTTTGATGATTTGAGGTGAGAGGTAGTTGTTGTTTTGTGTGTGTTTAATGATTTGAGGAGAGAGGTAGATGTTGTTTTGTGTGTGTTTGATGATTTGAGGTGAGAGGTAGTTGTTGTTTTGTGTGTGTTTGATGATTTGAGGTGAGAGGTAGTTGTGTGCTTGATGATTTGAGGTGAGAGGTAGTTGTTGTTTTGTGTGTGTTTGATGATTTGAGGTGAGAGGTAGTTGTTTGTTTGATGATTTGAGGTGAGAGGTAGTTGTTGTTTTGTGTTTGTTTGATGATTGGAGGTGAGAGGTAGTTGTGTGTTTGATGATTTGAGGTGAGAGGTAGTTGTTGTTTTGTGTTTGTTTGATGATTGGAGGTGAGAGGTAGTTGTTTGTTTGATGATTTGAGGTGAGAGGTAGTTGTTGTTTTGTGTTTGTTTGATGATTGGAGGTGAGAGGTAGTTGTGTGTTTGATGATTTGAGGTGAGAGGTAGTTGTTGTTTTGTGTTTGTTTGATGATTGGAGGTGAGAGGTAGATGTTGTTTTGTGTGTGTTTGATGATTTGAGGTGAGAGGTAGTTGTTGTTTTTTGTGTATTTGATGATTTGAGGTGAGAGGTAGTTGTTGTTTTGTGTGTGTTTGATGATTTGAGGTGAGAGGTAGTTGTTGTTTTGTGTGTGTTTGATGATTTGAGGTGAGAGGTAGTTGTTGTTTTGTGTGTGTTTAATGATTTGAGGAGAGAGGTAGATGTTGTTTTGTGTGTGTTTGATGATTTGAGGTGAGAGGTAGTTGTTGTTTTGTGTGTGTTTGATGATTTGAGGTGAGAGGTAGTTGTTGTTTTGTGTGTGTTTGATGATTTGAGGTGAGAGGTAGTTGTTGTTTTGTGTGTGTTTGATGATTTGAGGTGAGAGGTAGTTGTTGTTTTGTGTGTGTTTGATGATTTGAGGTGAGAGGTAGTTGTTGTTTTGTGTGTGTTTGATGATTTGAGGTGAGAGGTAGTTGTTCGTTTTTTGTGTGTTTGATGATTTGAGGTGAGAGGTAGTTGTTGTTTTGTGTGTTTGATGATTTGAGGTGTGAGGTAGTTGTTGTTTTGTGTGTGTTTGATGATTTGACGTGAGAGGTAGTTGTTGTTTTGTGTGTGTTTGATGATTTGAGGTGAGAGGTAGTTGTTCGTTTTTTGTGTGTTTGATGATTTGAGGTGAGAGGTAGTTGTTCGTTTTTTGTGTGTTTGATGATTTGATGTGAGAGGTAGTTGTTGTTTTGTGTGTGTTTGATGATTTGAGGTGAGAGGTAGTTGTTGTTTTGTGTGTGTTTGATGATTTGAGGTGAGAGGTAGTTGTTCGTTTTTTGTGTGTTTGATGATTTGAGGTGAGAGGTAGTTGTTGTTTTGTGTGTTTGATGATTTGAGGTGTGAGGTAGTTGTTGTTTTGTGTGTGTTTGATGATTTGACGTGAGAGGTAGTTGTTGTTTTGTGTGTGTTTGATGATTTGAGGTGAGAGGTAGTTGTTTGTTTGATGATTTGACGTGAGAGGTAGTTGTTGTTTTGTGTGTGTTTGATGATTTGACGTGAGAGGTAGTTGTTGTTTTGTGTGTGTTTGATGATTTGACGTGAGAGGTAGTTGTTGTTTTGTGTGTGTTTGATGATTTGAGGTGAGAGGTAGTTGTTCGTTTTTTGTGTGTTTGATGATTTGAGGTGAGAGGTAGTTGTTGTTTTGTGTGTGTTTAATGACTTGAGGTGAGAGGTAGTTGTTGTTTTGTGTGTGTTTAATGATTTGACGTGAGAGGTAGTTGTTGTTTTGTGTGTGTTTAATGATTTGACGTGAGAGGTAGTTGTTGTTTTGTGTGTGTTTGATGATTTGCGGTGAGAGGTAGTTGTTGTTTTGTGTGTGTTTAATGATTTGACGTGAGAGGTAGTTGTGTGTTTGATGATTTGAGGTGAGAGGTAGTTGTTCGTTTTTTGTGTGTTTGATGATTTGATGTGAGAGGTAGTTGTTGTTTTGTGTGTGTTTGATGATTTGAGGTGAGAGGTAATTGTGTGTTTTGTGTGTGTTTGATGATTTGAGGTGAGAGGTAGTTGTTCGTTTTTTGTGTGTTTGATGATTTGAGGTGAGAGGTAGTTGTTGTTTTGTGTGTGTTTAATGATTTGACGTGAGAGGTAGTTGTTGTTTTGTGTGTGTTTAATGATTTGAGGTGAGAGGTAGTTGTTGTTTTGTGTGTGTTTGATGATTTGAGGTGAGAGGTAGTTGTGTGTTTGATGATTCGAGGTGAGAGGTAGTTGTTGTTTTGTGTGTGTTTGATGATTTGAGGTGAGAGGTAGTTGTTGTTTTGTGTGTGTTTGATGATTTGAGGTGAGAGGTAGTTGTTGTTTTGTGTGTGTTTGATGATTTGAGGTGAGAGGTAGTTGTTTGTTTTGTGTGTGTTTGATGATTTGAGGTGAGAGGTAGTTGTTGTTTTGTGTGTGTTTAATGATTTGACGTGAGAGGTAGTTTTCGTTTTGTGTGTGTTTGATGATTTGAGGTGAGAGGTAGTTGTTGTTTTGTGTGTGTTTGATGATTTGAGGTGAGAGGTAGTTGTTGTTTTGAGTGTGTTTGATGATTTGAGGTGAGAGGTAGTTGTTGTTTTGTGTGTGTTTGATGATTTGAGGTGAGAGGTAGTTGTTGTTTTGTGTTTGTTTGATGATTTGAGGTGAGAGGTAGTTGTTGTTTTGTGTGTGTTTGATGATTTGACGTGAGAGGTAGTTGTTGTTTTGTGTGTGTTTGATGATTTGAGGTGAGAGGTAGTTGTTGTTTTGTGTGTGTTTGATGATTTGAGGTGAGAGGTAGTTGTTGTTTTGTGTGTGTTTGATGATTTGAGGTGAGAGGTAGTTGTTGTTTTGTGTGTGTTTGATGATTTGAGGTGAGAGGTAGTTGTTGTTTTGTGTGTGTTTGATGATTTGAGGTGAGAGGTAGTTGTTCGTTTTTTGTGTGTTTGATGATTTGAGGTGAGAGGTAGTTGTTGTTTTGTGTTGTTTGATGATTTGAGGTGTGAGGTAGTTGTTGTTTTGTGTGTGTTTGATGATTTGACGTGAGAGGTAGTTGTTGTTTTGTGTGTGTTTGATGATTTGAGGTGAGAGGTAGTTGTTCGTTTTGTGTGTGTTTGATGATTTGAGGTGAGAGGTAGTTGTTCGTTTTTTGTGTGTTTGATGATTTGATGTGAGAGGTAGTTGTTGTTTTGTGTGTGTTTGATGATTTGAGGTGAGAGGTAGTTGTTGTTTTGTGTGTGTTTGATGATTTGAGGTGAGAGGTAGTTGTTCGTTTTTTGTGTGTTTGATGATTTGAGGTGAGAGGTAGTTGTTGTTTTGTGTGTTTGATGATTTGAGGTGTGAGGTAGTTGTTGTTTTGTGTGTGTTTGATGATTTGACGTGAGAGGTAGTTGTTGTTTTGTGTGTGTTTGATGATTTGAGGTGAGAGGTAGTTGTTTGTTTGATGATTTGACGTGAGAGGTAGTTGTTGTTTTGTGTGTGTTTGATGATTTGACGTGAGAGGTAGTTGTTGTTTTGTGTGTGTTTGATGATTTGACGTGAGAGGTAGTTGTTGTTTTGTGTGTGTTTGATGATTTGAGGTGAGAGGTAGTTGTTCGTTTTTTGTGTGTTTGATGATTTGAGGTGAGAGGTAGTTGTTGTTTTGTGTGTGTTTAATGACTTGAGGTGAGAGGTAGTTGTTGTTTTGTGTGTGTTTAATGATTTGACGTGAGAGGTAGTTGTTGTTTTGTGTGTGTTTAATGATTTGACGTGAGAGGTAGTTGTTGTTTTGTGTGTGTTTGATGATTTGCGGTGAGAGGTAGTTGTTGTTTTGTGTGTGTTTAATGATTTGACGTGAGAGGTAGTTGTGTGTTTGATGATTTGAGGTGAGAGGTAGTGACGTGAGAGGTAGTTGTTGTTTTGTGTGTGTTTGATGATTTGAGGTGAGAGGTAGTTGTTCGTTTTTTGTGTGTTTGATGATTTGAGGTGAGAGGTAGTTGTTGTTTTGTGTGTGTTTAATGATTTGAGGTGAGAGGTAGTTGTTGTTTTGTGTGTGTTTGATGATTTGCGGTGAGAGGTAGTTGTTGTTTTGTGTGTGTTTAATGATTTGACGTGAGAGGTAGTTGTGTGTTTGATGATTTGAGGTGAGAGGTAGTTGTTCGTTTTTGTGTGTTTGATGATTTGATGTGAGAGGTAGTTGTTGTTTTGTGTGTGTTTGATGATTTGAGGTGAGAGGTAGTTGTTGTTTTGTGTGTGTTTGATGATTTGAGGTGAGAGGTAGTTGTTCGTTTTTTGTGTGTTTGATGATTTGAGGTGAGAGGTAGTTGTTGTTTTGTGTGTTTGATGATTTGAGGTGTGAGGTAGTTGTTGTTTTGTGTGTGTTTGATGATTTGACGTGAGAGGTAGTTGTTGTTTTGTGTGTGTTTAATGATTTGACGTGAGAGGTAGTTGTTGTTTTGTGTGTGTTTGATGATTTGCGGTGAGAGGTAGTTGTTGTTTTGTGTGTGTTTAATGAATTGACGTGAGAGGTAGTTGTGTGTTTGATGATTTGAGGTGAGAGGTAGTTGTTCGTTTTTTGTGTGTTTGATGATTTGATGTGAGAGGTAGTTGTTGTTTTGTGTGTGTTTGATGATTTGAGGTGAGAGGTAGTTGTGTGTTTTGTGTGTGTTTGATGATTTGAGGTGAGAGGTAGTTGTTCGTTTTTTGTGTGTTTGAAGATTTGAGGTGAGAGGTAGTTGTTGTTTTGTGTGTGTTTAATGATTTGACGTGAGAGGTAGTTGTTGTTTTGTGTGTGTTTAATGATTTGAGGTGAGAGGTAGTTGTTGTTTTGTGTGTGTTTGATGATTTGAGGTGAGAGGTAGTTGTGTGTTTGATGATTCGAGGTGAGAGGTAGTTGTTGTTTTGTGTGTGTTTGATGATTTGAGGTGAGAGGTAGTTGTTGTTTTGTGTGTGTGTTTGATGATTTGAGGTGAGAGGTAGTTGTTGTTTTGTGTGTGTTTGATGATTTGAGGTGAGAGGTAGTTGTTTGTTTTGTGTGTGTTTGATGATTTGAGGTGAGAGGTAGTTGTTGTTTTGTGTGTGTTTAATGATTTGACGTGAGAGGTAGTTGTTTGTTTTGTGTGTGTTTGATGATTTGAGGTGAGAGGTAGTTGTTGTTTTGTGTGTGTTTGATGATTTGAGGTGAGAGGTAGTTGTTGTTTTGTGTGTGTTTGATGATTTGAGGTGAGAGGTAGTTGTTGTTTTGAGTGTGTTTGATGATTTGAGGTGAGAGGTAGTTGTTGTTTTGTGTGTGTTTGATGATTTGAGGTGAGAGGTAGTTGTTGTTTTGTGTGTTTGATGATTTGAGGTGAGAGGTAGTTGTTCGTTTTTTGTGTGTTTGATGATTTGAGGTGAGAGGTAGTTGTTGTTTTGTGTGTGTTTGATGATTTGAGGTGAGAGGTAGTTGTTTGTTTTGTGTGTGTTTGATGATTTGAGGTGAGAGGTAGTTGTTGTTTTGTGTGTTTAATGATTTGACGTGAGAGGTAGTTGTTGTTTTGTGTGTGTTTGATGATTTGAGGTAAGAGGTAGTTGTTGTTTTGTGTGTGTTTGATGATTTGAGGTGAGAGGTAGTTGTTGTTTTGTGTGTGTTTGATGATTTGAGGTGAGAGGTAGTTGTTGTTTTGTGTGTGTTTGATGATTTGAGGTGAGAGGTAGTTGTGTGTTTGATGATTTGACGTGAGAGGTAGTTGTTGTTTTGTGTGTGTTTGATGATTTGAGGTGAGAGGTAGTTGTTGTTTTGTGTGTGTTTGATGATTTGAGGTGAGAGGTAGTTGTTGTTTTGTGTGTGTTTGATGATTTGAGGTGAGAGGTAGTTGTTGTTTTGTGTGTGTTTGATGATTTGAGGTGAGAGGTAGTTGTTGTTTTGTGTGTGTTTGATGATTTGAGGTGAGAGGTAGTTGTTGTTTTGTGTGTGTTTGATGATTCGAGGTGAGAGGTAGTTGTTGTTTTGTGTGTGTTTGATGATTTGAGGTGAGAGGTAGTTGTGTGTTTGATGATTTGAGGTGAGAGGTAGTTGTTGTTTTGAGTGTGTTTGATGATTTAAGGTGAGAGGTAGTTGTTGTTTTGTGTGTTTGATGATTTGAGGTGAGAGGTAGTTGTTGTTTTGTGTGTGTTTGATTATTTGAGGTGAGAGGTAGTTGTTGTTTTGTGTGTGTTTAATGATTTGAGGTGAGAGGTAGTTGTTGTTTTGTGTGTGTTTGATGATTTGAGGTGAGAGGCAGTTGTTTGTTTTGTGTGTGTTTGATGATTTGACGTGAGATGTAGTTGTTGTTTTGTGTGTGTTTGATGATTTGAGGTGAGAGGTAGTTGTTTGTTTTTTGTGTGTTTGATGATTTGAGGTGAGAGGTAGTTGTTGTTTTGTGTTTGTTTGATGATTTGAGGTGAGAGGTAGTTGTTGTTTTGTGTGTTTGATGATTTGAGGTGAGAGGTAGTTGTTGTTTTTTGTGTTTGTTTGATGATTTGAGGTGAGAGGTAGTTGTTGTTTTGTGTGTGTTTGATGATTCGAGGTGAGAGGTAGTTGTTGTTTTGTGTGTGTTTGATGATTTGAGGTGAGAGGTAGTTGTTGTTTTGTGTGTGTTTGATGATTCGAGGTGAGAGGTAGTTGTTGTTTTGTGTGTGTTTGATGATTTGAGGTGAGAGGTAGTTGTTGTTTTGTGTGTGTTTGATGATTTGAGGTGAGAGGTAGTTGTTGTTTTGTGTGTGTTTGATGATTTGACGTGAGAGGTAGTTATTGTTTTGTGTGTGTTTAATGATTTGACGTGAGAGGTAGTTGTTTGTTTTGTGTGTGTTTGATGATTTGAGGTGAGAGGTAGATGTTGTTTTGTGTGTGTTTGATGATTTGAGGTGAGAGGTAGTTGTTGTTTTGTGTGTGTTTGATGATTTGAGGTGAGAGGTAGTTGTGTGCTTGATGATTTGAGGTGAGAGGTAGTTGTTGTTTTGTGTGTGTTTGATGATTTGAGGTGAGAGGTAGTTGTTTGTTTGATGATTTGAGGTGAGAGGTAGTTGTTGTTTTGTGTTTGTTTGATGATTGGAGGTGAGAGGTAGTTGTGTGTTTGATGATTTGAGGTGAGAGGTAGTTGTTGTTTTGTGTTTGTTTGATGATTGGAGGTGAGAGGTAGTTGTTTGTTTGATGATTTGAGGTGAGAGGTAGTTGTTGTTTTGTGTTTGTTTGATGATTGGAGGTGAGAGGTAGTTGTGTGTTTGATGATTTGAGGTGAGAGGTAGTTGTTGTTTTGTGTTTGTTTGATGATTGGAGGTGAGAGGTAGATGTTGTTTTGTGTGTGTTTGATGATTTGAGGTGAGAGGTAGTTGTTGTTTTTTGTGTATTTGATGATTCGAGGTGAGAGGTAGTTGTTGTTTTGTGTGTGTTTGATGATTTGAGGTGAGAGGTAGTTGTTTGTTTTGTGTGTGTTTGATGATTTGAGGTGAGAGGTAGATGTTGTTTTGTGTGTGTTTGATGATTTGAGGTGAGAGGTAGTTGTTGTTTTGTGTGTGTTTGATGATTTGAGGTGAGAGGTAGTTGTGTGCTTGATGATTTGAGGTGAGAGGTAGTTGTTGTTTTGTGTGTGTTTGATGATTTGAGGTGAGAGGTAGTTGTTTGTTTGATGATTTGAGGTGAGAGGTAGTTGTTGTTTTGTGTTTGTTTGATGATTGGAGGTGAGAGGTAGTTGTGTGTTTGATGATTTGAGGTGAGAGGTAGTTGTTGTTTTGTGTTTGTTTGATGATTGGAGGTGAGAGGTAGTTGTTTGTTTGATGATTTGAGGTGAGAGGTAGTTGTTGTTTTGTGTTTGTTTGATGATTGGAGGTGAGAGGTAGTTGTGTGTTTGATGATTTGAGGTGAGAGGTAGTTGTTGTTTTGTGTTTGTTTGATGATTGGAGGTGAGAGGTAGATGTTGTTTTGTGTGTGTTTGATGATTTGAGGTGAGAGGTAGTTGTTGTTTTTTGTGTATTTGATGATTTGAGGTGAGAGGTAGTTGTTGTTTTGTGTGTGTTTGATGATTTGAGGTGAGAGGTAGTTGTTGTTTTGTGTGTGTTTGATGATTTGAGGTGAGAGGTAGTTGTTGTTTTGTGTGTATTTGATGATTTGAGGTGAGAGGTAGTTGTTGTTTTGTGTTTGTTTGATGATTGGAGGTGAGAGGTAGATGTTGTTTTGTGTGTGTTTGATGATTTGAGGTGAGAGGTAGTTGTTGTTTTTTGTGTATTTGATGATTTGAGGTGAGAGGTAGTTGTTGTTTTGTGTGTGTTTGATGATTTGAGGTGAGAGGTAGTTGTTGTTTTGTGTGTGTTTGATGATTTGAGGTGAGAGGTAGTTGTTGTTTTGTGTGTATTTGATGATTTGAGGTGAGAGGTAGTTGTTGTTTTGTGTGTGTTTGATGATTTGAGGTGAGAGGTAGTTGTTGTTTTGTGTGTGTTTAATGATTTGAGGAGAGAGGTAGATGTTGTTTTGTGTGTGTTTGATGATTTGAGGTGAGAGGTAGTTGTTGTTTTGTGTGTGTTTGATGATTTGAGGTGAGAGGTAGTTGTGTGCTTGATGATTTGAGGTGAGAGGTAGTTGTTGTTTTGTGTGTGTTTGATGATTTGAGGTGAGAGGTAGTTGTTTGTTTGATGATTTGAGGTGAGAGGTAGTTGTTGTTTTGTGTTTGTTTGATGATTGGAGGTGAGAGGTAGTTGTGTGTTTGATGATTTGAGGTGAGAGGTAGTTGTTGTTTTGTGTTTGTTTGATGATTGGAGGTGAGAGGTAGATGTTGTTTTGTGTGTGTTTGATGATTTGAGGTGAGAGGCAGTTGTTGTTTTGTGTTTGTTTGATGATTTGAGGTGAGAGGTAGTTGTTGTTTTGTGTGTGTTTAATGATTTGAGGTGAGAGGTAGTTGTTGTTTTGTGTGTGTTTAATGATTTGAGGTGAGAGGTAGTTGTTGTTTTGTGTGTGTTTGATGATTTGAGGTGAGAGGTAGTTGTTGTTTTGTGTGTGTTTGATGATTTGAGGTGAGAGGTAGTTGTTGTTTTGTGTGTGTTTGATGATTTGACGTGAGAGGTAGTTGTTGTTTTGTGTGTGTTTAATGATTTGAGGTGAGAGGTAGTTGTTGTTTTGTGTGTGTTTAATGATTTGAGGTGAGAGGTAGTTGTTGTTTTGTGTGTGTTTAATGATTTGAGGTGAGAGGTAGTTGTTGTTTTGTGTGTGTTTGATGATTTGAGGTGAGAGGTAGTTGTTGTTTTGTGTGTGTTTGATGATTTGAGGTGAGAGGTAGTTGTTGTTTTGTGTGTGTTTGATGATTTGAGGTGAGAGGTAGTTGTTGTTTTGTGTGTGTTTGATGATTTGAGGTGAGAGGTAGTTGTTGTTTTGTGTTTGTTTGATGATTTGAGGTGAGAGGTAGTTGTTGTTTTGTGTGTGTTTGATGATTTAAGGTGAGAGGTAGTTGTTCGTTTTGTGTGTGTTTGATGATTTGACGTGAGAGGTAGTTGTTGTTTTGTGTGTGTTTGATGATTTGAGGTGAGAGGTAGTTGTTGTTTTGTGTGTGTTTGATGATTTGAGGTGAGAGGTAGTTGTTGTTTTGAGTGTGTTTGATGATTTAAGGTGAGAGGTAGTTGTTGTTTTGAGTGTGTTTGATGATTTGACGTGAGAGGTAGTTGTTGTTTTGTGTGTGTTTGATGATTTGACGTGAGAGGTAGTTGTTGTTTTGTGTGTGTTTGATGATTTGAGGTGAGAGGTAGTTGTTTGTTTTGTGTGTGTTTGATGATTTGAGGTGAGAGGTAGTTGTTGTTTTGTGTGTGTTTGATGATTTGAGGTGAGAGGTAGTTGTTGTTTTGTGTGTGTTTGATGATTTGAGGTGAGAGGTAGTTGTTGTTTTGTGTGTGTTTGATGATTTGACGTGAGAGGTAGTTGTTGTTTTGTGTGTGTTTGATGATTTGAGGTGAGAGGTAGTTGTTTGTTTTGTGTGTGTTTGATGATTTGAGGTGAGAGGTAGTTGTTGTTTTGTGTGTGTTTGATGATTTGAGGTGAGAGGTAGTTGTTGTTTTGTGTGTGTTTGATGATTTGAGGTGAGAGGTAGTTGTTGTTTTGTGTGTGTTTGATGATTTGACGTGAGAGGTAGTTGTTGTTTTGAGTGTGTTTGATGATTTGAGGTGAGAGGTAGTTGTTTTGTGTGTGTTTGATGATTTAAGGTGAGAGGTAGTTGTTGTTTTGTGTGTGTTTGATGATTTGAGGTGAGAGGTAGTTGTTTTGTGTGTGTTTGATGATTTAAGGTGAGAGGTAGTTGTTGTTTTGTGTGTGTTTGATGATTTGAGGTGAGAGGTAGTTGTTGTTTTGTGTGTGTTTGATGATTTGAGGTGAGAGGTAGTTGTTGTTTTGTGTGGGTTTGATGATTTGAGGTGAGAGGTAGTTGTTGTTTTGTGTGTTTGATGATTTGAGGTGAGAGGTAGTTGTTGTTTTGTTTGTGTTTGATGATTTGAGGTGAGAGGTAGTTGTTGTTTTGTGTGTGTTTGATGATTTGAGGTGAGAGGTAGTTGTTGTTTTGTGTGGGTTTGATGATTTGAGGTGAGAGGTAGTTGTTGTTTTGTGTGTTTGATGATTTGAGGTGAGAGGTAGTTGTTGTTTTGTGTGTTTGATGATTTGAGGTGAGAGGTAGTTGTTGTTTTGTGTGTGTTTGATGATTTGAGGTGAGAGGTAGTTGTTGTTTTGTGTGTGTTTGATGATTTGAGGTGAGAGGTAGTTGTTGTTTTGTGTGTGTTTGATGATTTGAGGTGAGAGGTAGTTGTTGTTTTGTGTGTGTTTGATGATTTGACGTGAGAGGTAGTTGTTGTTTTGAGTGTGTTTGATGATTTGAGGTGAGAGGTAGTTGTTGTTTTGTGTGTGTTTGATGATTTGAGGTGAGAGGTAGTTGTTGTTTTGTGTGTGTTTGATGATTTGAGGTGAGAGGTAGTTGTTGTTTTGTGTGGGTTTGATGATTTGAGGTGAGAGGTAGTTGTTGTTTTGTGTGTTTGATGATTTGAGGTGAGAGGTAGTTGTTGTTTTGTGTGTGTTTGATGATTTGAGGTGAGAGGTAGTTGTTGTTTTGTGTGTGTTTGATGATTTGAGGTGAGAGGTAGTTGTTGTTTTGTGTGGGTTTGATGATTTGAGGTGAGAGGTAGTTGTTGTTTTGTGTGTTTGATGATTTGAGGTGAGAGGTAGTTGTTGTTTTGTGTGTTTGATGATTTGAGTTGAGAGGTAGTTGTTGTTTTGTGTGTGTTTGATGATTTGAGGTGAGAGGTAGTTGTTGTTTTGTGTGGGTTTGATGATTTGAGGTGAGAGGTAGTTGTTGTTTTGGGTGTTTGATGATTTGAGGTGAGAGGTAGTTGTTGTTTTGTGTGTTTGATGATTTGAGGTGAGAGGTAGTTGTTGTTTTGTGTGTTTGATGATTTGAGGTGAGAGGTAGTTGTTGTTTTGTGTGTGTTTGATGATTTGAGGTGAGAGGTAGTTGTTGTTTTGTGTGGGTTTGATGATTTGAGGTGAGAGGTAGTTGTTGTTTTGTGTGTTTGATGATTTGAGGTGAGAGGTAGTTGTTGTTTTGTGTGTTTGATGATTTGAGGTGAGAGGTAGTTGTTGTTTTGTGTGTGTTTGATGATTTGAGGTGAGAGGTAGTTGTTGTTTTGTGTGTGTTTGATGATTTGAGGTGAGAGGTAGTTGTTGTTTTGTGTGTATTTAATGATTTGAGGTGTGAGGTAGTTGTTGTTTTGTGTGTGTTTGATGATTTGAGGTGAGAGGTAGTTGTTGTTTTGTGTGTTTGATGATTTGAGGTGAGAGGTAGTTGTTGTTTTGTGTGTGTTTGATGATTTGAGGTGAGAGGTAGTTGTTTGTTTTGTGTGTGTTTGATGATTTGAGGTGAGAGGTAGTTGTTGTTTTGTGTGTGTTTGATGATTTGAGGTGAGAGGTAGTTGTTTGTTTTGTGTGTGTTTGATGATTTGAGGTGAGAGGTAGTTGTTGTTTTGTGTGTGTTTAATGAATTGAGGTGAGAGGTAGTTGTTGTTTTGTGTGTGTTTGATGATTTGAGGAGAGAGGTAGTTGTTGTTTTGTGTGTGTTTGATGATTTGAGGTGAGAGGTAGTTGTTGTTTTGTGTGTGTTTGATGATTTGAGGTGAGAGGTAGTTGTTGTTTTGTGTGTGTTAGAGGTAGTTGTGTGTTTGATGATTTGAGGTGAGAGGTAGTTGTGTGTTTGATGGTTTGACGTTAGAGGTAGTTGTGTGTTTGATGATTTGACGTGAGAGGTAGTTGTGTGTTTGATGATTTCAGGTGAGAGGTAGTTGTGTGTTTAATGATTTGACGTTAGAGGTAGTTGTGTGTTTGATGGTTTGACGTGAGAGGTAGTTGTGTGTTTGATGGTTTGACGTGAGAGGTAGTTGTGTGTTTGATGGTTTGACGTGAGAGGTAGTTGTGTGTTTGATGATTTGACGTGAGAGGTAGTTGTGTTTGATGATTTCAGGTGAGAGGTAGTTGTGTGTTTAATGATTTGACGTTAGAGGTAGTTGTGTGTTTGATGGTTTGACGTGAGAGGTAGTTGTGTGTTTGATGGTTTGACGTGAGAGGTAGTTGTGTGTTTGATGGTTTGACGTGAGAGGTAGTTGTGTGTTTGATGATTTGACGTGAGAGGTAGTTGTGTGTTTAATGATTTGACGTGAGAGGTAGTTGTGTGTTTGATGATTTGACGTGAGAGGTAGTTGTGTGTTTAATGATTTGACGTGAGAGGTAGTTGTGTGTTTGATGATTTCAGGTGAGAGGTAGTTGTGTGTTTGGTGATTTGACGTTAGAGGTAGTTGTGTGTTTGATGGTTTGACGTTAGAGGTAGTTGTGTGCTTGATGATTTGACGTGAGAGGTAGTTGTGCTTGATGATTTCAGGTGAGAGGTAGTTGTGTGTTTGATGATTTCAGGTGAGAGGTAGTTGTGTGTTTGATGATTTGACGTGAGAGGTAGTTGTGTGTTTGATGATTTGACGTGAGAGGTAGTTGTGTGTTTGATGATTTGACGTTAGAGGTAGTTGTGTGTTTGATGGTTTGACGTTAGAGGTAGTTGTGTGTTTGATGGTTTGACGTTAGAGGTAGTTGTGTGTTTGATGATTTGACGTTAGAGGTAGTTGTGTGTTTGATGATTTGACGTGAGAGGTAGTTGTGTGTTTGATGGTTTGACGTGAGAGGTAGTTGTGTGTTTGATGGTTTGACGTGAGAGGTAGTTGTGTGTTTGATGATTTGACGTGAGAGGTAGTTGTGTGTTTGATGGTTTGACGTTAGAGGTAGTTGTGTGTTTGATGGTTTGACGTTAGAGGTAGTTGTGTGTTTGATGATTTGACGTGAGAGGTAGTTGTGTTTGATGATTTCAGGTGAGAGGTAGTTGTGTGTTTGATGGTTTGACGTGAGAGGTAGTTGTGTGTTTGATGGTTTGACGTGAGAGGTAGTTGTGTGTTTGATGGTTTGACGTGAGAGGTAGTTGTGTGTTTGATGATTTGACGTGAGAGGTAGTTGTGTGTTTGATGATTTGACGTGAGAGGTAGTTGTGTGTTTGATGATTTGACGTTAGAGGTAGTTGTGTGTTTAATGATTTGATGTGAGAGGTAGTTGTGTGTTTGATGATTTGACGTGAGAGGTAGTTGTGTGTTTGATGATTTGACGTGAGAGGTAGTTGTTTTTGATGATTTCAGGTGAGAGGTAGTTGTGTGTTTAATGATTTGACGTGAGAGGTAGTTGTGTGTTTGATGATTTGACGTTAGAGGTAGTTGTGTGTTTGATGGTTTGACGTTAGAGGTAGTTGTGTGTTTGATGATTTGACGTGAGAGGTAGTTGTGTTTGATGATTTCACGTGAGAGGTAGTTGTGTGTTTGATGATTTCAGGTGAGAGGTAGTTGTGTGTTTAATTATTTGACGTGAGAGGTAGTTGTGTTTGATGATTTGACGTGAGAGGTAGTTGTGTGTTTGATGATTTGACGTTAGAGGTAGTTGTGTGTTTAATGATTTGACGTGAGAGGTAGTTGTGTGTTTGATGATTTGACGTGAGAGGTAGTTGTGTGTTTGATGGTTTGACGTGAGAGGTAGTTGTGTGTTTGATGGTTTGACGTGAGAGGTAGTTGTGTGTTTGATGGTTTGACGTGAGAGGTAGTTGTGTGTTTGATGGTTTGACGTGAGAGGTAGTTGTGTGTTTGATGATTTGACGTGAGAGGTAGTTGTGTGTTTGATGATTTCAGGTGAGAGGTAGTTGTGTGTTTGATGATTTCAGGTGAGAGGTAGTTGTGTGTTTGATGAATTGACGTGAGAGGTAGTTGTGTGTTTGATGGTTTGACGTGAGAGGAGAGGTAGTTGTGTGTTTGATGATTTGACGTTAGAGGTAGTTGTGTGTTTGATGGTTTGACGTTAGAGGTAGTTGTGTGTTTGATGATTTGACGTGAGAGGTAGTTGTGTTTGATGATTTCAGGTGAGAGGTAGTTGTGTTTAATGATTTGACGTTAGAGGTAGTTGTGTGTTTGATGGTTTGACGTGAGAGGTAGTTGTGTGTTTGATGGTTTGACGTGAGAGGTAGTTGTGTGTTTGATGATTTGACGTGAGAGGTAGTTGTGTATTTGATGATTTGACGTGAGAGGTAGTTGTGTTTGATGATTTCATGTGAGAGGTAGTTGTGTGTTTGATGATTTCAGGTGAGAGGTAGTTGTGTTTTTGATGATTTGAGGTGAGAGGTAGTTGTGTGTTTAATGATTTGACGTGAGAGGTAGTTGTGTGTTTGATGGTTTGACGTGAGAGGTAGTTGTGTGTTTGATGGTTTGACGTGAGAGGTAGTTGTGTGTTTAATGATTTGACGTGAGAGGTAGTTGTGTGTTTGATGGTTTGACGTGAGAGGTAGTTGTTGTTTTGTGTGTTTAATGATTTGACGTGAGAGGTAGTTGTGTGTTTGATGATTTGACGTGAGAGGTAGTTGTGTGTTTGATGATTTGACGTTAGAGGTAGTTGTGTGTTTGATGGTTTGACGTTAGAGGTAGTTGTGTGTTTGATGATTTGACGTGAGAGGTAGTTGTGTTTGATGATTTGAGGTGAGAGGTAGTTGTGTGTTTGATGATTTGACGTGAGAGGTAGTTGTGTTTTTGATGATTTGACGTGAGAGGTAGTTAGTTGTGTTTGATGATTTCAGGTGAGAGGTAGTTGTGTGTTTGATGATTTCAGGTGAGAGGTAGTTGTGTTTTTGATGATTTGAGGTGAGAGGTAGTTGTGTGTTTAATGATTTGACGTGAGAGGTAGTTGTGTGTTTGATGGTTTGACGTGAGAGGTAGTTGTGTGTTTGATGGTTTGACGTGAGAGGTAGTTGTGTGTTTAATGATTTGACGTGAGAGGTAGTTGTGTGTTTGATGATTTGACGTGAGAGGTAGTTGTGTGTTTGATGATTTGACGTTAGAGGTAGTTGTGTGTTTGATGGTTTGACGTTAGAGGTAGTTGTGTGTTTGATGGTTTGACGTGAGAGGTAGTTGTGTGTTTGATGGTTTGACGTGAGAGGTAGTTGTGTGTTTAATGATTTGACGTGAGAGGTAGTTGTGTGTTTGATGATTTGACGTGAGAGGTAGTTGTGTGTTTGATGATTTGACGTTAGAGGTAGTTGTGTGTTTGATGGTTTGACGTTAGAGGTAGTTGTGTGTTTGATGATTTGACGTGAGAGGTAGTTGTGTGTTTGATGATTTGACGTGAGAGGTAGTTGTGTTTGATGATTTGAGGTGAGAGGTAGTTGTGTGTTTGATGGTTTGACGTGAGAGGTAGTTGTGTGTTTGATGATTTGACGTGAGAGGTAGTTGTGTGTTTGATGATTTGACGTGAGAGGTAGTTGTGTTTGATGATTTCAGGTGAGAGGTAGTTGTGTTTTTGATGATTTGAGGTGAGAGGTAGTTGTGTGTTTAATGATTTGACGTGAGAGGTAGTTGTGTGTTTGATGGTTTGACGTGAGAGGTAGTTGTGTGTTTGATGGTTTGACGTGAGAGGTAGTTGTGTGTTTGATGATTTCAGGTGAGAGGTAGTTGTGTTTTTGATGATTTGAGGTGAGAGGTAGTTGTGTGTTTAATGATTTGACGTGAGAGGTAGTTGTGTGTTTAATGATTTGACGTGAGAGGTAGTTGTGTGTTTGATGGTTTGACGTGAGAGGTAGTTGTGTGTTTGATGGTTTGACGTGAGAGGTAGTTGTGTGTTTGATGATTTCAGGTGAGAGGTAGTTGTGTTTTTGATGATTTGAGGTGAGAGGTAGTTGTGTGTTTAATGATTTGACGTGAGAGGTAGTTGTGTGTTTAATGATTTGACGTGAGAGGTAGTTGTGTGTTTGATGGTTTGACGTGAGAGGTAGTTGTGTGTTTGATGGTTTGACGTGAGAGGTAGTTGTGTGTTTAATGATTTGACGTGAGAGGTAGTTGTGTGTTTGATGGTTTGACGTGAGAGGTAGTTGTTGTTTTGTGTGTTTAATGATTTGACGTGAGAGGTAGTTGTGTGTTTGATGATTTGAGGTGAGAGGTAGTTGTGTGTTTAATGATTTGACAAGAGAGGTAGTTGTGTTTGATGATTTGACGTGAGAGGTAGTTGTGTGTTTGATGATTTCAGGTGAGAGGTAGTTGTGTGTTTGATGATTTCAGGTGAGAGGTAGTTGTATTTTTGATGATTTGAGGTGAGAGGTAGTTGTGTGTTTAATGATTTGACGTGAGAGGTAGTTGTGTGTTTGATGGTTTGACGTGAGAGGTAGGTGTGTGTTTGATGGTTTGACGTGAGAGGTAGTTGTGTGTTTAATGATTTGACGTGAGAGGTAGTTGTGTGTTTGATGGTTTGACGTGAGAGGTAGTTGTTGTTTTGTGTGTTTAATGATTTGACGTGAGAGGTAGTTGTGTGTTTGATGATTTGAGGTGAGAGGTAGTTGTGTGTTTAATGATTTGACATGAGAGGTAGTTGTGTGTTTGATGATTTGACATGAGAGGTAGTTGTGTTTAATGATTTGACGTGAGAGGTAGTTGTGTGTTTGATGGTTTGACGTGAGAGGTAGTTGTGTGTTTGATGATTTGACGTGAGAGGTAGTTGGGTGTTTAATGATATGACGTGAGAGGTAGTTGTGTGTTTGATGGTTTGACGTGAGAGGTAGTTGTGTGTTTGATGGTTTGACGTGAGAGGTAGCTGTGTGTTTAATGATTTGACGTGAGAGGTAGTTGTGTGTTTGATGGTTTGACGTGAGAGGTAGTTGTTGTTTTGTGTGTTTAATGATTTGACGTGAGAGGTAGTTGTGTGTTTGATGATTTGACGTGAGAGGTAGTTGTGTGTTTGATGATTTCAGGTGAGAGGTAGTTGTGTGTTTGATGATTTGACGTGAGAGGTAGTTGTGTGTTTAATGATTTGACGTGAGAGGTAGTTGTGTGTTTGATGGTTTGACGTTAGAGGTAGTTGTTGTTTTGTGTGTTTAATGATTTGACGTGAGAGGTAGTTGTGTGTTTGATGATTTGAGGTGAGAGGTAGTTGTGTGTTTGATGGTTTGACGTGAGAGGTAGTTGTGTGTTTGATGATTTGACGTGAGAGGTAGTTGGGTGTTTAATGATATGACGTGAGAGGTAGTTGTGTGTTTGATGGTTTGACGTGAGAGGTAGTTGTGTGTTTGATGGTTTGACGTGAGAGGTAGCTGTGTGTTTAATGATTTGACGTGAGAGGTAGTTGTGTGTTTGATGATTTCAGGTGAGAGGTAGTTGTGTGTTTGATGATTTGACGTGAGAGGTAGTTGTGTGTTTAATGATTTGACGTGAGAGGTAGTTGTGTGTTTGATGGTTTGACGTTAGAGGTAGTTGTTGTTTTGTGTGTTTAATGATTTGACGTGAGAGGTAGTTGTGTGTTTGATGATTTGAGGTGAGAGGTAGTTGTGTGTTTAATGATTTGACGTGAGAGGTAGTTGTGTTTAATGATTTGACGTGAGAGGTAGTTGTGTGTTTGATGATTTGACGTGAGAGGTAGTTGTGTGTTTGATGGTTTGACGTGAGAGGTAGTTGTGTGTTTGATGATTTGACGTTAGAGGTAGTTGTGTGTTTAATGATTTGACGTGAGAGGTAGTTGTGTTTAATGATTTGATGTGAGAGGTAGTTGTGTGTTTAATTATTTGACGTGAGAGGTAGTTGTGTGTTTAATGATTTGACGTGAGAGGTAGTTGTGTGTTTGATGATTTGACGTGAGAGGTAGTTGTGTGTTTAATGATTTGACGTGAGAGGTAGTTGTGTGTTTAATGATTTGACGTGAGAAGTAGTTGTGTTTAATGATTTGACGTGAGAGGTAGGTGTGTGTTTAATTATTTGACGTGAGAGGTAGTTGTGTGTTTAATGATTTGACGTGAGAGGTAGTTGTGTGTTTGATGATTTGACGTGAGAGGTAGTTGTGTGTTTAATTATTTGACGTTAGAGGTAGTTGTGTGTTTAATGATTTGACGTGAGAGGTAGTTGTGTGTTTGATGATTTGACGTGAGAGGTAGTTGTGTTTAATGATTTGACATGAGAGGTAGTTGTGTGTTTAATGATTTGACATGAGAGGTAGTTGTGTGTTTAATGATTTGACGTGAGAGGTAGTTGTGTGTTTGATGATTTGACGTTAGAGGTAGTTGTGTGTTTGATGATTTGACGTGAGAGGTAGTTGTGTGTTTGATGATTTGAGGTGAGAGGTAGTTGTTCATTTTATTTATATATGTTAAATTGATGTTCATTACTGTACATTGCACCTCAATACAATTAAGATTAGATGTTTGTTTTGTTGTTAGCAAGTATATCGTCAACAACCAAAAACATACACACAAAAACACGAAGCAAAAAAACAAAGCAAAGCAAAACAAAACAAAAAGCAAAAACAAACAAAAACACAAAACAAATAATAAACAAAACAAACAAACAATTAAACAATTAAACAACTTGTTTTAATTAGATTGATATCTTATGTATTAGAATCGACAGGCTTTGGAGATAATTTAAAAAAGAATATTGTGTTATAGAAGATTTCCTTTGATTTTTACAATGACAATTGCCTGTGGCACGGAGACTGCAGGGTGTTTAAGACAATCTATCGACCATATTGATTCGTACGACAAGCTAGCTAGGTGTGTTCGAAATGTAGAGTAATTGATAAAGTTTACTAGGTACATTTTTTCTCCGAAACAGCTGGTTTCTTCTACAGCTAGATATAACTGAAATATAAATAAAAATTAAGTACATTATAAAATATTAATATAAATCCTTGTATAATTCGTTTCTAGAAGGAAGATAATCGTGATCGCATCTATTCATTCTAAAATACCTACACAAAAAGGTGAGATATCGTATACCGTGAATTAATCTATATATACACAGAAAGTAAGATAAATGTTTGTCTACCAATAAATAAAAGGATAATAATGATGTACAAATTGATGTGATTTTGTACAATTAGTTTGAGGAAATGGATAAATAGAGGGATAGTCAACAATCTCACGAACCATGACCGTTAGCTACATGATGAGGAGAGAAAACCACATGATCTGTAAGAACAGGTACAACATTGTATCTCTATACGACATATCAGCAGAGAAAAGTCAAAGATAAAAGAAGGAACACGAAGTCCCCCTTCCCCCACTTAAATTGATATGATAGGGCGAGGACAATCCGGATTTAGATATCAAATTAAGGTACAAAATTGTATCTCTGTATGACATTAGCAAACCATTTTTTAAGTCAAAGAAAAAAGAAAGAAAATGAAGTCCCCCTTCCCCCACTTAAATTGATATGATAGGGCGAGGACAATCCGGATTTAGATATCAAATTAAGGTACAAAATTGTATCTCTGTATGACATTAGCAAACCATTTTTTAAGTCAAAGAAAAAAGAAAGAAAATGAAGTCCCCCTTCCCCCACTTAAAATTATATTATAGGGCGAGGACAATCAGGATTTAGATATCAAATTCCTATCAGGATCGACGGTATGATAGTACATGTACAAATAATTTTAAATAGTAACTGAGAAGAACAAACCCATCTGATCCTCATTCGTTAATGACAATCGTCGGCTTCGTCGCCATTTTGTTTGGCATGTTCTAAAACATAGAGTGGAGTCTGGAGTCTTTTTTGGAGTGGAGTTTGGAGTCATTTTTGGAGTCATTTTTGGAGTCAAATTTGGAGTCATTTTTGGAGTCGATTTTAAATTCAATATTGCCCATATATAACAATACAAAATAGACACAAAAAGGAGTAATGAATTAAAGATAGTTGGAGGTCGTCTCTCCTCAGTTCTAACATAGATGATCCATCTATGGCTTTAATGAACAAATATTGAATATATTGTTGTTATTTAGATTTGGAAGGCGTCTTACTTACATAGGTAATTGCGCCTTGTACCTATATCCTAATATATTCACATGAATTTAGATATTTTAATTATATTTATGAAGGAATTTAATCCTTTGTTTTGAAGATTCAAAGTATAATGAATATATCAGTTCAATATTGACACGTGATTCAGTAAAAAAAAAGTACCATGATGGAGGTACATTGTATCATTGAGAAGGTTTTAATGTCCTGTGTCCAGATGGCTAGATCATATTGTTATTTTATTACAAATGATGTGTAATAAGGAAATCAACCAGCCATACTCATGAGTTTAACTGTCTCAATCTGGTTAGGGAGAATAACCTTTGTACAAAAAATACAAAATACTTTATTAGCACAAACTCATCAACAATAAATGGTTCAGGCTCAGAATATATGATAATACACAATAACATAATATGCATGTAGTGGAACAAATCATAATAGTTACAATATAAAACGCTATAATAATTATAGCAAATCTTTTCTTATATTCAGTTTGATATGAAAGAGGAAGTCAATCTAAGAATTGAGTGTGACTTATTATTAAACAAAAAGCTTATTTTGTTGTTAGCATTTTTATAACTTGCATTTTCAAGTATATTTGATATTTTTTCATTAAATATGTTTCTTTGAGTTTTGAATTTTTTACAATGTAGGAGAAAATGTTTTCCATCTTCAATCTGATTTGATTTACATAATAAACAATACCTCTCTGATCTAGGTATGTTTAAATGTCTTCCTCGTTCAATCATTAATGGATGAGCACTTATATGTATTTTACAAATTGCTAAGAGTTAACTCTTGAAAAAGACAATTATAGAATATTTTCGTTGACATATGCATATGAATATCTGTGTTGATATATCATACTACATGTAATAAACATTTAATATTTGTACATTGATGACCCACTAGAGTGATAATTAAATATTACAGCAATACCATAATAATTCGGATTTTCTATTCTCATTAGCCATCCTGGTTTGACCAACCATGGATGTATACATCCATAGGTGGGTTATACATCTATGGACCAACACATTTGGATTCCTTTCTATCGTCGATTTTGGAGCTACTATTTGGTAGATTTTGCCCCCAAATGTTCAATGCGTTGTGATACACAGATGTCATTTGATATAATTTTTAAATGAAAAAATATATCGGCAAACGAGAAACCTGTATACTAAAACTATTTATAAAATCATCACATCTTAGTGTACATGTAGAATGTTCATTTATTATTAGTATATATGTTCGCTTATCTAAATCTGGCCTAGTTTATACTACCATACATGATTAATTTTGAGGAAACGTAAGACTAATTATCATAGCTTCCCATTAAATACAGGTAACCAGAGGAACTGTGAGCAAACCCGCAAAATAATAGCACCCGCCCCTTTTTATGGAACATACAAATGATCTCCCCATTAAAATGTCAGAACAGAACTAGATTGCTTACTGCACATCTACATACTATGTCAGTTTGATCAAATTGACCCAACCAGTTTCAGGGAAGTTGCACTTAAAAAAGTTAAAAACAAATTATCTCCCCTAAAAAACCTCAGAACAGAACTATATTGTTTCATGAACATTTTAAAACATGTAATGTATTTTATTTGTAAAAAATTAGATCAAATTCCACCGACTGGCTTCAGAGGAATTGAGGTGACAGTCCAGTGCCTGTATCATTGGTAATAAGTAAAAATTCAATCATTTCCCTTTGGAACTTAGGAATGGAACTATGTTGCTTCGTGCACATCTGCATGCACTTCCTTTTGTGTTCAGTTTGATCGTATTCCAACAAGCAGCTTAGGAAGCGTTTTGATGATCAGACAGACCGACGGACATATTCGGAAATATACAATCCCTGAACTTTGTTAGGAAGTGGGCAATAAAAACAAATGTGTCTGATAAACAAGAGTGAATGACCCCATCACTTGAACTTCACAGTAAGGAAGACATTTAAAATTGTTAAGTTTGGTCACTCCTGATTTTGTTTATATCAGGATTATATGAAACCTGCTTTGATTAATTAAGCATTATGAAGTAAATGAAAATCTAAAAAAAAAATATAGGTCCTTGTGCTTTTTCCAAGATATAAGACGTTGAAACCGAACTCTGTTGGTCTCAAAAACAAGGAAAATTATCAAGGATTTTATGATTTTTTTCTCAGTACCCCTTAATGGTCTAAAGAACACATTTATGAAATAAAATAGGGGGTCAATGTGCAATTTGTTTCCCCCGTTTACATGGATAAAACCAGAGAAGTTCGAAAATATTACTACATTTCAAAAACATGGAGTGACCATCCTTAACATTGTTTCATTGTGATTACTAATTTACATGTTTCGTATCATTATGGGTTACTTTAGTAAGTTACTAACAATGATTTAAATACCAAGGCTGTTCTGCTTTCGTATCATTATGAGTTACTTTAGTAAGTTACTAACAATGATTTAAATACCAAGGCTGTTCTGCTTTGGTTTATAGTGTTGGACCATATTAAACTCATTTATTTTATTTTTAATTCTTGACTAAATTCTCTTAGGAACTCATGTTTTCGAAGCTATATTTTAAAAATAAAATGTGAAAGTTTTTTGCCCACTCAAAGACCAGACTTTAGTGGCACTGATGTTAAGCAAGTCACCATCAATAATACTGTAAAATATTCTTACAGATTTATGACTTACTATTTATCCCTTCAGAATTTTTGTTTATTTACTTAAAAACAGCCATAGATTTTAATGTAGTCAATCCGTCAAATAATACCTTCAACAGGTAAAAGATTATAATCACTATTTTTGTATATGAAACAAAATACATTTTTGAAAAGAATAAAAAAAAAAACCCACTCCAAAATTGACTCCAAAAATGACTTCAAAAGAGACTCCAGACTCCACTCCAAAATAAACTCCAGACTCTACTCCATGTTTTAAATGTACAAATATTAAACTTTTATTACATGTAGTATGATATATCAACACAGATATTCATATGCATATATGTCAACGAAAATATTCTATAATTGTCTTTTTCAAGAGTTAACTTTTAATTGCATAGCAAAGGAGACTTGTCTGTTCCCGAGGGCCTCCGAAGTTTTTAATCACAGGACACAAACATTCATTTATTGAATTTCGTCCTTTACCTGAAAGAAGAAGAAGGATATCAATTTCCAACTACTGATTACAGTAGTTAAGAAAAACAGAAATCATCACACTAATCATTTCTCACAACACAAAAAAAATCTTAATTAAGGGTCATAAATTTGTTGGATACTAAATGCACTGACATACAAAGGTTATTCTCCCTGACTAGATCGAGACAGTTAAGCTCATGATCATGGCTGGTTGATTTCCTTATTACACATCATTTGTAATAAAATAACAATATGATCTAACCATCTGGACACAGGACATTACAACCTTCTCAATGATACCATGTACCTCCATCATGGTACTATTTTACTGAATCACGTGTCAATATTGAACTGATATATTCATTATACTTTGAATCTTCAAAACAAAGGATTAAATTCCTTCATAAATATAATTAAAATATTTGTAAGACGCCTTCCAAATCTAAATAACAACAATATATTCAATATTTGTTGATTAAAGCAATAGATGGATCATCTATGTTAGAACTGAGGAGAGACGACCTCCAACTATTTTTAATTCATTACTCCTTTTTTGTGCCTATTTTGTATTGTTATATATGGGCAATATTGAATTTAAAATCGACTCCAAAACTGACTCAAGACTCCACTCCATGTTTTACAACATACCTTTTTTTTTAATAGTGAAGACATGTTTACCAAGATTACCAAGCCGTGTTCTTATAGCGAATTGTTTGGCTTAATAATAAAATTATTTCCAATAAATTATATTATACTTTTTTCCAAATATATTTGTCTCCATCACAACCATTGATTAACATTATATAAACGTCATTTTGATCCAGACAAATTCTATATCATCAAAAGGTTTTTATCCATGTGAAGATTCAAACTTATTGATGCCACGTAAATATTATTTTCTTTTGTACAGAGTTAATAATGCAGTCAGTACATGTAGAATTCTCAGTAAGCTATCTTTTCACGTTACTGTATTTGCCATAATTACGTTTGTAGGAGGTCGTTACCCGGTGATAGCGACTGCTTACATATTCGTCTATAACTGTTTACAATAAAACCCATTAAGTATTTTTCACATCTAATACCACAGGACCTTGTCCTCTGAATGAACTCTCAATGGTTCATCCTTACCAGTCTAGGTTTTTTTTTATCATCATTATTATTTGTGCTGAGCTAGATGAATGTATTTTATTTGTTTTTAATGACAGATCGACTCAATGTATTATATATATACGTCTGAAAATTAAACCAAACAGTGTTAGAATTAGATTTTTGAGTTGTCAAATTGTTGTTCTTCCCTCCACGGGATTTGAACTCACACCATTGATACACTGCAGCAGCAATCGCTTAGCCTTATGTCCAGCGCCCTAGACCACTCGACCACATCCGCTCCATAAAAAATGTAGCTTCAATAGTCGAAGTGTTACCTTGTCTCGTAAGGAAAATCTAGAGATAGACATAAGACATGTGTCTAAGCGTGTGTATATGGTACCTATATACTTAATATTATAATTTGACAGCAATCTAACTCAGCAATTTTTAATATATTGCATAGGATAATGAAGAATTCATTATACAGTCACAGGAAATAAAGTATATTATACAAACATCTAAGCAGGAGACAACTATACAATATATCTGTCCCACTGGATCTCAAAGTTACTTGTGATACTAGGTTAATACTAAATATTAAATACGTCTGAAAATTAAACCAAATAGTGTTAGAATTAGATTTTTGAGCTGTCAAAATGTTGTTCTTCCCTCGACGGGATTTGAACTCACACCACTGATACACTGCAGCACCAATCGCTTAGCCTTACGTCCAGCGCCCTAGACCACTCGACCACATCCACTCCCTAAAAAAGGAGCTTCAATAATCGTAGTGTTACCTTTTCTCGTAAGGCAAATCTAGGGATATACGTAAGACATGTGTCTAAGCGTGTGTATATGGTACCTATATACTTAATATTATAATTTGACAGCAATCTAACTCAGCAATTTTTAATATATTGCATAGGATAATGAAGAATTCATTATACAGTCACAGGAAATAAAGTATATTATACAAACATCTAAGCAGGAGACAACCATACAATATATCTGTCCCACTGGATCTCAAAGTTACTTGTGATACTAGGTTAATACTAAATATTAAATACGTCTGAAAATTAAACCAAATAGTGTTAGAATTAGATTTTTGAGCTGTCAAAATGTTGTTCTTCCCTCGACGGGATTTGAACTCACACCACTGATACACTGCAGCACCAATCGCTCAGCCTTACGTCCAGTGCCCTAGACCATTCGACCACATCCACTCCCTAAAAAAGGAGCTTCAATAATCGTAGTGTTACCTTTTCTCGTAAGGCAAATCTAGGGATATACGTAAGACATGTGTCTAAGCGTGTGTATATGGTACATATATACTTATATATATATTATAATATACTATGTAACAGATGTAAATTTCTTAATGATGAATGAAATGAAATATCTTTTTAGTATATAGAAGAAAAAGAAAAAAACCCTGGAGGATTCAAGCGTGATGCTAAGTCATCAGAAATATGAATAAAAACAACGGAGATTACATTGTGTAAGGTTACGACGGGTGTGTGCTTTCCCTTAATCTTATTATGAGAAAAACAAGGGGGAGATTGCGAATTTCCTCAATTTACAATCATGCTATGACCAAGGAGGTTACATTTCGACAGGAATGTCTTAACAGAGTTCAAATTGTAATGCCATGATCTTATAAAGGTTATGCATTGCAAGATTGTCTCGAGAGCCAGAGTTCACTTTACAATCCGATCATAATAGGGGTGATGTGTTTCTATTAGAATGTCCTGTCAGATATCACTTTACAGTATAATGATCTCATAGCCGATGTGTTGGTAATAATGATGTGTCAGAGATCACTTTACTATATGATGATCTTAGGGCTTGTCTGTTGTCTCGACATCCATAGTTCTGATCCTGATTTCCCCTTTCGGTATCTTCAAACTCTTTACTATGTAATATACATAACGATCTAAAGGCTAAGTGTTGGCACTAATCGGTCCGTCTAAGCACCGCAAAGACCGGTCTTAGTGCACTAAGACCTTAAAAGTTGCACTAAGACCGTTATATGATGGTTTTATCGTTAAAAAAGGATTAGCAATGTAAAAAATAGTTAATTTCATACAATATTTTCATATTTTTATATTAATATTTTATATAAAAAATTAATAAATCGTCAATTAAAAAAATTAACGGTCTTTCAGGGCGACATAAACTGATTTCCAAATAATTGGTACATTAGATCTTATCAGACACAGTCCTGTTAACTGTCAATCTCTGATATTTACTATAAACACTGTGTCGTGATAATTCTGTACAGACGCTTTCTATCACTCGCCCCTGTTATAAATACATAAAATTCTGTACAGACGCTTTCTATCACTCACCCCTGTTATAAATACATAACATTGAGTAAAAAAAAGAAAGCATATAAATAAAATTTGCTTATCTAAAAGTCTTTTTCACTATTCAAAATACTCATATTTTGTTTTTCAAATTGTTCAAATCGGACGGTTTAAATCTCAAGCCATGTGAGACCTTGGGCAGCATTCAGTTTTGAAAACTGTTTAAACAGACTTGAAGAGGTATAACCATTTTTAATTATTTTGATTTTAAGCTTAATCAAAGATTCTAGGAATTTCGGCATCCTTAATTGTTTAGTATTCATTTGAATGAAAACATATAATTGTCATTTACAACAGAGCCATGTGAAAAAGCTTCAAATATTCTATTTTCGTAAGTTTGAAATAAAGAAATCAAATCAAATAGATCAAACAGAATTATTTATTTTGCTTTTCCCACTTTTTATAAATTTGTAAATTAATTACTTTTCCCCTTCTGATAAAGATAATTTATAACTTCTTAATAAATATATATTTTTTCAATTTTTTTTAATCAAAACTGTACAAAAATCATTGTACACAGATAGGTAAATATCTATAAATTTGGAAATTTTATGGAAATAAAAACGTATATTTGCATGTTAAGCAAACATGCATAATATAATATTTACCCAGATTACACTTTTATATATTTCTGGATATCCTTTTGTCAGGGAAAATTGAAAACAAAATATATAAACATTATAGCAAGAGCTTGATGGTGAAATGAAAAATTCTGTGATTTTAACTAAATATAGCATGTGATATAATGATTTACAAGTTTGTTTATTCAAAGTGTATGGTCGACTGGTTTCGTAATCAACGTAATTAGCGGCGTGTGTCAATAATTCCAAGGAAAATGCTTAATAATTCGTAAATCGTTCTTTAGAATGACCTGAAAATTTCAGACTTGTTTTTGCATGTTCAAATACAAGTGGTTACGTATTTATGGTGCCAAATCAACCCCCCTATCACGGGCTTCGTGCTCACAATAGTTCTTAGTGCACTACTAAGCCCAGGCTATGCGGTGTTTAGACGCTTAATAATTCGTAAATCGTTCTTTAGAATGACATGAAAATTTCAGAATTGTTTTTGCATGTTCAAATACAAGTGATTACGTATTTATGGTGCCAAATCGACCCCACTATCACGGGCTTCGTGCTCACAATAGTTCTTAGTGCACTAAGCCCAGGCTATGCGGTGTTTAGACGCTTAATAATTCGTAAATCGTTCTTTAGAATGACATGAACATTTCAGAATTGTTTTTGCATGTTCAAATACAAGTGGTTGCGTATTTATGGTGCCAAATCAACTCCTCTATCACGGGCTTGGTGCTCACATTGGTTCTTAGTGCACTAAACCAGGGCTATGCGGATTTTAGACGCTTAATAATTCGTAAATCGTTCTTTAGAATGACCTGAAAATTTCAGAATTGTTTTTGCATGTTCAAATACAAGTGGTTACGTATTTATGGTGCCAAGTCAACCCCTCTATCACGGGCTTAGTGCTTATGTTAGTTCTTAGTGCACTAAGCCCGGGCTATGCGGTGTTTAGACGCTCCCGGCACTAATGTCTTCACAATCATGGCTTTCTTTAGAATCAAACGATCTAAGGGTATATGTCTTAATAAGAATGTCCCAACAGTCTTAGTTCATTATACAATATAATGATTTAAGGGGCCAAGTGTTGGTACGAATGTTTTTACAATCATGGCTTACTTTACAATCAAAGGATCTAAGGACATATGCATTGACAAGAAAGTTTCAACAGTCTTAGTTCACTATACAATATAATGATGTAAGGGGCTAAGTGTTGGTAAAATTGTCTCGACGGTCATAAGAATACAATGCAATGATCTAAGGGTTAAACAAATGTTTTAAGATGTATAAAGGGTAATCAGAAGCAGCAAAAAGAACAGACAATACAATGGCTCACAGAAAAGGGACATAGACAATAGTTGACAAAGCACTGCACAGACAACTAATGATTGTAATTGTACAACATTAACTCGTACTAAAAACCGGAGGTGCACTCGTGTTACTGACAAATTTTTGTTCTTCCCTCGACGGGATTTGAACTCGTACCATTGATACACTGCATCCCTAATCGCTTAGCCTTATGTCTAGCGCCCTAGACCACTCGGCCACATACGCTATTTAAAAATATAGCTTCAATACTCGAAGTGTTACCTTGTATAGTAAGGAAAATCTAGAGATAGACATAAGACATGTGTCTAAGCGTGTGTACATATATACTTAATATTATAATTTGACAGCAATCTAACTCAGCAATTTTTAATATATTGTATATGATGATGAAGAATTCATCATACAGTCACAGGAAGTAAAGTATATTATACAAACATTTAAGCAGGTGACAGCCATACAATATATCTGTCCCACTGGATCTCAAAGTTACTTGAAATATTAGGTTAATACTAAATATTCAAACCAAACAGTGTTAGAATGAGATCTTTGAGCTGACAATTTTGTTTTCTTCCTCGACGGGATTTTAACTCACATCATATATATATATATATATCAATTTTTTTCAAATGAAAAGAAATTGAAATGGAAAAATTGTGTTTTGTGAAGGTTAACTATTTAAAGATACTAAGAACACGCATCACATGGAAATCAATTGAGAAGGTAAAAACTTGTTAACCCCATTTCTACACTGAACTGTATCTACATTGTTTCAAAATCTCAACTGGTTATCTAATTATTGTGCGTTAGACCTTACACTTTTGACCTGTGGTAATCCTACACTCTAGTATGAACAGAACAAAATTATTTTTAAGCATGTGTTTGAATATATAAAGAGGTCTGAAAGGTTTCTTGTTGTCTAGTTGTTCACCAAAACAACAATCGCACACATCATCACCACTAACCCTCTCTCTCATTCCTTTCTTCATTCTCTGTTTTTGTTCAATCTACATATATTAATGTAAGAAATATTTATATACATGCATGCTCTATCAAATAATGTTGTAACTTATTGTATATACATGTAGGAGAAGACTTCATCAGTTTGTTTAACTTGTGTCTTATCCTTTTTGCACATTTGAGCAAATAAAATATGCTTAAGCTAAAAACTGTATCTATCAAAGTTGTTTGTATATGTGTTTTCACAACAAATCTTAATGGTTCCCACGAAAATGACACAGAAAAAGACAGCTACATTAATATCAAACAAGAAAACAGAATGTATAAGTATTATTATTATATAATTAAATAGAAGATGCACTTTCGTTTGTGTAACGTAATATCAGATATTAGAAACCCAATGGAGGGCTTGTAGACGACATCGGATAAACTATGTTTTATTTCTACACCCAGGGTTCCTCCTTGAGAGATGCTGACAAAAAGTTATTGTTCCTTATGATGTTAGGTACATGTTATGTTCAAAATGTTGTTAGTTGAAATGGTTATTTCCTGTGATGACTACATTAATTTGGTATGGAGGGTTTTAATGTTTAACGCCACTTTCAACAATATTTCAGGTATATTATGGCGGTCAGTTTGATTGGTGGAGGAAACCGGAGTACCCGGAAAAAACCACCGACCTGCCACAAGTCCCTGACAAGCTTTATCACATAATATTATATCGGGTACACCTCTCCATGAACTCACAACATTAGTGGTGATAAGCATTGATTGCATAGGTAGTTGTGAATCCAACTACCATACCATCACGACCACGACGACCCTCATTTGGGATGGAGTCTGTTGTTATAATGATAATAGAAGTCATTGATCAGAGCATCAAGAAGTTTTGAGTTTGCTAGATTTGTATGTGATATAATTGCAAAACATCACTAATAAAACGTATTTCACAAATGTCCGTGTCACTTGTGGGACTTTTATGAAATTATCTTAATTGAAACATTGGAGTAAAGATACAATGATGAGTGGATGGGAAAACACTCATAATTTCGTTCTGACTCAACATTACCTTCTAACCATGCACATTTGCTTCAGTCACCACAAAACGAAGATTTAATCGCCGTCATGATATTGAATCATAATTTTCTGTGAGATAAGAGGTAACTGACTCTCTATAACCTAGGTCACAATACCAGCTCAGAATAATGATGATTAAAACAACAAAACGATTGTAGGAATAGTTTAATAGCCTTATATAATGAATATTAATGTACTGTGTAGAGAGCCTCCTTTGTTTTAATTAAAGTTTTATCGACACTACAACACTCAATGTGTAAAAAGTAACAGGCATAACGGAACAATAAATTGAGTTTCAATAATGTTTTATGTCTGTTGATGGTGATTTATTTTACTTTAACGAATTAGATTAATAGACCAGACCGACTTCTGATTATTTATATATATGTTTACATCTGATATTATTCTTTAATTAACACATTTCATGTTGAACTACATTTAACCTCGCCATTTTTACATTGAAGTGCCTGTACCTAGCCAGTAAAGTAAGCAGTCATGACATGTATTTGTGTGTTAGGGGTATCGATTGTGTCTCTTTTCATGATTTTTCTATTAGATTTAGGAACTGCTCTGACAATGTGGTATTTTTCTATTAGATTTAGGAACTGCTCTGACAATGTGGTATTTTTCTATTAGATTTAGGAACTGCTCTGACAATGTGGTATTTTTCTATTAGATTTAGGAACTGCTCTGACAATGTGGTATTTTTCTATTTGATCTAGGAACTGCTCTGACAATGTGGTATTTTTCTATTTGATTTAGGAACTGCTCTGACAATGTGGTATTTTTCTATTTGATCTAGGAACTGCTCTGACAATGTGGTATTTTTCTATTAGATTTAGGAACTGCTCTGACAATGTGGTATTTTTCTATTTGATTTAGGAACTGCTCTGACAATGTGGTATTTTTCTATTTGATTTAGGAACTGCTCTGACAATGTGGTATTTTTCTATTTGATCTAGGAACTGCTCTGACAATGTGGTATTTTTCTATTTGATTTAGGAACTGCTCTGACAATGTGGTATTTTTCTATTTGATTTAGGAACTGCTCTGACAATGTGGTATTTTTCTATTTGATCTAGGAACTGCTCTGACAATGTGGTATTTTTCTATTAGATTTAGGAACTGCTCTGACAATGTGGTATTTTTCTATTTGATCTAGGAACTGCTCTGACAATGTGGTATTTTTCTATTAGATTTAGGAACTGCTCTGACAATGTGGTATTTTTCTATTTGATTTAGGAATTGCTCTGACAATGTGGTATTTTTCTATTTGATTTAGGAACTGCTCTGACAATGTGGTATTTTTCTATTAGATTTAGGAACTGCTCTGACAATGTAGTATTTTTCTATTTGATCTAGGAACTGCTCTGACAATGTGGTATTTTTCTATTTGATTTAGGAACTGCTCTGACAATGTGGTATTTTTCTATTTGATTTAGGAACTGCTCTGACAATGTGGTATTTTTCTATTTGATCTAGGAACTGCTCTGACAATGTGGTATTTTTCTATTAGATTTAGGAACTGCTCTGACAATGTGGTATTTTTCTATTTGATCTAGGAACTGCTCTGACAATGTGGTATTTTTCTATTTGATTTAGGAACTGCTCTGACAATGTGGTATTTTTCTATTTGATCTAGGAACTGCTCTGACAATGTGGTATTTTTCTATTTGATCTAGGAACTGCTCTGACAATGTGGTATTTTTCTATTTGTTTTAGGAACTGCTCTGACAATGTGGTATTTTTCTATTAGATTTAGGAACTGCTCTGACAATGTGGTATTTTTTGTTTTTCATTTTATTCATGTCATGGAGTATGCATATCTCTCAGTTGATCCGATTTTCCAGAGCTTGTGGTTCCTACCAGGATTTCCTTGATAGTGGGTTGCTGCTACAAAGGCAGCTACTGAACCAAGGGTTCCTATTGGTCAAGTTGAAGTTATCACTTCGAAAATCTTACAGATTTTTGTGGTGCGAGAGCAAAATATTTTTTCGTGGATGCGTAATTTCGTCTGTCCCATGCATTAGCTATTACATGTATGCAATACATAGTGAGAAATGTTCGATGAATTCTGCATTTCGTGGCTTGATACCATCCACAATATCCAAGAAAATTTATATACCTCAAATTATAAGGAATACATAGTAACTGTATACATTTCCTTTTACAACCACGAGACACTCTGAGACATTCCCCAATATCGCGAATTTGTTTTTGGTACAACGTGCATGCATAACAGCTGGAAACCCCTTTCTACGGTGATATATCTATATCGAAGCAATCCAGTTTCTTGGATAAATACTTTCAAAACAAACAGATGACAATCAATGGGGGTTACCCTTCATATCCCGGACATATAATTGAAAAACAAACAGATGGCAATACATGAGGGTTAAAAAAAACTTGTATAATATAAAATAAGTTATGTTAAGACTATATTAGTCGATCTGTCGTTTGGCCATTGTATTATCTGTCCTTCGATTTACGGCTTCTGATTACCCTTTTGTATCATCAAACTTGTCTTTGAGGACGGCGTGATTAACACAGCTACAATTAAAACATCTACGCTTGTAAAATACTTGACAAATCTTATTCGTAAAGGCTATGAATTAGCAATTGTAGCTCACTCTTTGAGACAGGTTTACTTTGCTAAAAATCTTGACAATCTGCTAGTACAACTAGTATGTCCAACTAAAAATTACATTAGTGCATTAATATTGCATTTGTATTATTACATCACTGTTTCAGT
Source organism: Bathymodiolus brooksi (assembly GCA_963680875.1). Classification (NCBI taxonomy): domain Eukaryota; kingdom Metazoa; phylum Mollusca; class Bivalvia; order Mytilida; family Modiolidae; genus Bathymodiolus; species Bathymodiolus brooksi. Next base: position 47,382,089 of record OY804580.1, on the reverse strand, counting down.
TTTGATCCCAACAACTTGAAGACCCATCAAACCTCGGTCAAATTCGAGTTTGAAACAGATGCAAAATTTAAGAAAAATTGTCACCGTGTAAGCGCTCATTTAAGATGCCAGGTGATTGTTCATTTTGTTGATATTGGTTGAATTGTTCACTGTCACTGCTTAAACTTTATTATGCAGTGTGATATGTCTCCGCCACTCCGCTGCTAAGTATACTGATCTAAACATGCTAATAAACTGAAATGGTTTTGAATTGTGATAATCAACAATTATTAAGATTTGTCACTTCTTAGAACAAGATATTTATACAAATGTAACTACGTTGGTGATTATTTGATATCTATGTCCTAATCTGTCTTTTAGTTTGTTTTGATTAGACAAAAGGGCAGAATGTACCACTAAGTCTTTACTCCAATAGAGTTTGCAATTTTTGTGCGTATATTTCGAAATTAATTCAGAGTAAAATATTGAAGTAAAGGTTAGCGACAGGTCATATGATAATGGAGTGTGATATGATCCCGCCACTCCACTACTAAGTACAATGATCTATGTAAACAGAAACAGGTGTAACTATGATAAACAATGACTTTAAATGGCAGGCGCCAATTAATACATGTATAAAGAGAAGACACATTCAACCCACAGAGTTCAACGACAAATAATTATCAAATATATTAGATTGACAACAATGCATTTACTTGAGAGACAACCAACTAATGGCAAAAAAACAAATGAATATTTTGTAACATATTCCACAACCGACGTGTGATATTCTATATTTGACCTGCTATTAGATAAGCGGAATTATTATACCTTACATATAATTGGCTAATACATGGTCGTGTGACATGAAATAATTTGGTTATTTTGCATTTGATATGCAATGCCCGGTGAAAAATCCTGAAAACTGACTGTGCCAGGTGAACAACTTTACATGTTTTTTTAGCTATAAATAGTAAGACAATTTGAATGTTAACGGAAAATTTGCTCACAATGGCGACGACCAGATGAACAACCCAAACATATGTAGGGTACAGGAAGACAATAGGTCGACAACCCTGACAATCGGAAGTGTATTAAAATTGTCTTTTCAGTCCGGTTCCATAATTGTATTTTTCTATGCCGGAAATTATGTTGCTGTCTTCTTCAAGACTAAACATTCAAGTTAATAACATCTTAGAGTAGTTTCTACAAAATAAAACATTCAAGGTTTTAAACATCTTAGAGTAGTTTCTACAAAACAAAACATTCAAGGTTTTAAACATCTTAGAGTAGTTTCTACAAAACAAAACATTCAAGGTTTTAAACATCTTAGAGTAGTTTCTACAAAACAAAACATTCAAGGTTTTAAACATCTTAGAGTAGTTTCTACAAAACAAAACATTCAAGGTTTTAAACATCTTAGAGTAGTTTCTACAAAACAAAGCATTCAAATAATAAACATCTTAGAGTAGTTTCTACAAAACAAAACATTCAAGGCTTTAAACATCTTAGAGTAGTTTCTACAAAACAAAACATTCAAGTTATAAACATCTTAAAGTAGTTTCGATATAATAAAACAGTTATTGCCTTCATATGAGGTGAAAATCAAGTTGTCAAGTTCACTCCGGATTTATCGACGGAAATCGTGATATTTCGTAATCCTTACTAATACAAAGATCAAAGAATGAAAACGGATTATCATAAAGCGTAAATCGGACGAATGTCAGACAATGTAATGATCAAAAGAAAAAGAAAAGCAATAATCCACAATACACTACACAGAAAGCTAAAGATTAAGCAACACGAGACGGATTAGTATAAGCTTAGCTTGTTTCCGAATCCTGTCATGTTAAAACAAAATTTGTGTGTATTGTAACATTATACCAGTTTATCATGAATAAATATGTTTATACCAAGCAACTCGTAATCCAACTAAAGACCGGGAAAGGTTAAGCTGTTCATTTCCTACTTGTTGTTCCGTCGTGTTGCTCATTTTATCTATCGGGTCATATTTTTGATAAGTAATTGAAGAGGTAAGACAGACCGAGACTGTCAGTAGTAATCTGTTAAACAGATCTTCCCAAATGGTATAAGAAGTTTCCATCTGGTAAATATTTATTTGCAGGTGAAGTTATGGATCAGATCTATTTGTAAACATATCTGTGGTATGCTTTGCTTAAGGTTCAATGGGTTATATATGATAAACATAATCCCCACACGTTGAATCATTCACTGAATGGACAATATCTATTTAGCGAACAAGAATTAAAAGACCAGAAGCCCTTGCCTGAAATAAGCCTGCTTTATTAGAAGCACATGTGGTTCCCATAACTCGTATGAATGCCGACTGTCTGTTGAGGACTACGTCCATCAAACATAACAAACATGTTTTCAACCGAAAACTAAAGCAGTTAGAAGAAGTCAGTTTCAAAGAATATTGTTAGAATTTATTTGATATTTGCACCTACTTTGGCGATTCCTGTTCACGAAAAAAAGTAATTTCTTTAATCAGTTTGGATTGGAACTGATTCTTTCTTACTAAGGTCATGGAACTGACCTCAGCCGTGATATTACTGAACTATTATTGAAAATGATATTAGCCAACCATAACAAAGACCCATAAAACATACATGCTGCAAACTATTCTGCTTGTTTTTGTCTTTTATTTATATGTTTTTTTGACTGAAGCAGTCCCTTTATTATATTGTTTTATAAAGAAAACTATTTTATTTATTTTCTAAGACTAATTATTAGTGAATCATTTTATTTTGACTGGAATAATACTATATGACTAAATCTAATAAAAATGACTACCACGATATAACTAAACTATTGTTTAAATACCACAAACCTAACCCCAAACCCATATGACTAAATCGTAACCTATATAAAAGGTTAATTATATTTTTTTTGTATAATCTCGAAATTAGGTGGAAAGTAATTCATATTGTCATATTGAGTGTGAGATCATCCCGCCTCTCCGATACTTGATCTAAATAAGAATTGTGATAAACAATGACTAAATGTTAAAACACCACACAGACGTACATGTACATGCATACAGAGAGGATACATTCATCCCGCAGAGTTCATTGATAAATAATTATAACATGTTTTAAACAATTTATCAAATTGATTACAAATTAATTAAATGAAATAGTGTTTAAATACCACAAACCTAACCCCAAACCCATATGACTAAATCGTAACCTATATAAAAGGTTAATTTTATTTTATTTGTATAATCTCGAAATTAAGTGGGAAGTAATTCATATTGTCATCACAGAGGGTGAGATCACCCGCCACTCCCATAGTTGAGACATTGATCCAAATAAGAAGAAACAAGTGTGAATTGTGATAAACAAATCAAATCAAATCAAATCAAATCAAAAAGGTTTTTTTAAAGTTGGTACATTTTATAACAGTACAACATAAGCTCTCAAGAGCTTTTCAAACCGACATGCATAATAAAATTACATAAATTAAATACAGCACAATAAAACATGTCATGCAATACAAAATACATATCCAGATAATATTTATGCATACATTTCTGTGTTTTGACTTCTGGACCCCTACAGCCAGTGCGCATGTAGCAAGTGCCTCTCTGTGCACTTACTGTCATAGGACCAGAAGTCAAAACAGAAAATAGATGCCGACATTTATAGCACCCATTACACATACAAGTACATTCATGCAAATTATAAGCAGTCTATAATTAAGCAAATAAGCAAATTAACTCAAAACACATATGAAATATTCATGTACTTTTAAAACATATTTTAAAACATATTTTAAAATATTCTAAAAATATTTTAAAAATATTGACTAAAAACAATGACTAAATGTTAAAACACCACACAGACTTACATGTACATGTATACAGAAAGGATACATTCAACCCGCAGAGTTCATTATAAATAATTCTAACATGTTTTAAACAATTTATCAAATCGATTACAAATTAATTAAATTGCTAAATGTCAACCAGCCAACGTCAGGGAAAGGAATAACAAAATAATCTACATCCTACATGGTACGAGTTTCTGATATTCAATAAACGGTATTTGATAAGCATGATCTCCCTTTATGATTCAAATAGGTTTACATTATGGTGTTTAACACCACTTTCAACAATATTTCAGTTATATCGTGGCGGTCAGTTTTATTGGTGGAGGAAACCGGAATTTCAGGAAAAAACCACCGACCTGCCGCAAGTCACTGACAAACTTTAGCACATAATGTTGTATTAAATGCACCTCGCAATGAGCGGGATTCGACCCCACAATATGATTAAAATATACTGCGGGTTTATCAAAGAACTAGATATCATGTAATTATATTTTTTTCCTTTAGATATAATGTTTTGATTCATATCTGCTTCTCGTTAGATAAAACTCATGTATTATAATTTAAATATTAGAACAATTGAAGTAGTTATATGTGAGGATTGTCATTTTGCTGTTATATGGTTAACACTCGCACGACCGCATCCTTTTATTAAGAGGAACAGTTTGAGCTGATAAAACTAGTATAATTCCGCCACTTTTTATTGAAGTGTCTGTAAATGTATCATACCAGCAAATAGAGCTATCATACATGTCTAAAGGGCATCTAGTTTGATTCTATTTCTATGATTTTTCGATACAATTTTAGAACTGTTCTGGCGGTGTGGTATTTTGTGTTTTTCACTTTATTGTTTTATTACCATCTTAATTCATTTTTTCAAGATTCAGCTTAATAAAATTGAAGCATGATATACTAGTATACTGTTCCGAAAATTTCGTATATCGTTATGAAAAGAAAATGTTATACAGTGATGGACGACATAATTCCACCAGTATCAATATCAACAAAACCAACAATCATCTCTCACCTGAATTCACTAATCATCTCTCACCTGAATTCACTGATCATCTCTCACCTGAATTCACTAATCATCTCTCACCTGAATTCACTAATCATCTCTCACCTGAATTCACTAATCATCTCTCACCTGAATTCACTAATCATCTCTCACCTGAATTCACTCATCTCTCACCTGAATTCACTAATCATCTCTCACCTGAATTCACTAATCATCTCTCACATGAATTCACTCATCTCTCACCTGAATTCACTAATCATCTCTCACCTGAATTCACTAATCATCTCTCACCTGAATTCACTAATCATCTCTCACCTGAATTCACTAATCATCTCTCACCTGAATTCACTAGTCATCTCTCACCTGAATTCACTAATCATCTCTCACCTGAATTCACTAATCATCTCTCACCTGAATTCACTAATCATCTCTCACCTGAATTCACTCATCTCTCACCTGAATTCACTAATCATCTCTCACCTGAATTCACTCATCTCTCACCTGAATTCACTAATCATCTCTCACCTGAATTCACTAATCATCTCTCACATGAATTCACTCATCTCTCACCTGAATTCACTAATCATCTCTCACCTGAATTCACTAATCATCTCTCACCTGAATTCACTAATCATCTCTCACCTGAATTCACTAATCATCTCTCACCTGAATTCACTAATCATCTCTCACCTGAATTCACTAATCATCTCTCACCTGAATTCACTAATCATCTCTCACCTGAATTCACTAATCATCTCTCACCTGAATTCACTAATCATCTCTCACCTGAATTCACTAATCATCTCTCACCTGAATTCACTAATCATCTCTCATCTGAATTCACTAATCATCTCTCACCTGAATTCACTAATCATCTCTTACCTGAATTCACTAATCATCTCTTACCTGAATTCACTAATCATCTCTCACCTGAATTCACTAATCATCTCCTACCTGAATTCACTAATCATCTCTTACCTGAATTCTCTAATCATCTCTTACCTGAATTCTCTAATCATCTCTTACCTGAATTCACTAATCATCTCTTACCTGAATTCACTAATCATCTCTTACCTGAATTCTCTAATCATCTCTTACCTGAATTCTCTAATCATCTCTTACCTGAATTCACTAATCATCTCTTACCTGAATTCACTAATCATCTCTTACCTGAATTCTCTAATCATCTCTTACCTGAATTCACTAATCATCTCTTACCTGAATTCACTAATCATCTCTTACCTGAATTCACTAATCATCTCTTACCTGAATTCTCTAATCATCTCTTACCTGAATTCACTAATCATCTCTTACCTGAATTCACTAATCATCTCTTACCTGAATTCTCTAATCATCTCTTACCTGAATTCACTAATCATCTCTTACCTGAATTCACTAATCATCTCTTACCTGAATTCACTAATCATCTCTCACATGAATTCACTAATCACCTCTCACCTGAATTCACTAATCATCTCTTACCTGAATTCACTAATCATCTCTCACCTGAATTCACTAATCATCTCTCATCTGAATTCACTGACCATCTCTCACCTGAATTCACTGACCATCTCTCACCTGAATTCACTAATCACCTCTCACCTGAATTCACTAACCATCTCTCACCTGAATTCACTAATCACCTCTCACCTGAATTCACTAACCATCTCTCACCTGAATTCACTAATCATCTCTCACCTGAATTCACTAATCATCTCTCACCTGAATTCACTAACCATCTCTCACCTGAATTCACTAACCATCTCTCACCTGAATTCACTGACCACAAAAAAGACCACGATATATGAAGTTGGAAATCCAGGTCCTGGTTTGGGACAGGGACACAAATGTGGCAGGGTTAAACTGGCTAAGGGGGTCACAACCTACCATCATAATAACTGGATCTCCAACGTCTATACATATATAAGCAAAAACATGGACATAGCTCTCGATTCGCTTCCGAATATTATCCATCGAAAAGACCGTTCAAATAGTGGTGGTGGGCTCCTCATTTATTCGAAAAATTATATCTCTATAATTAGGAAATCCGAATTAGAAAACAATCTTGACGAAACTATCTGGGTTGAAATACGATCCAAAGGTCAATCTTTTTTTTATTATGTAACACATATAGATCTCCGTGTACAAATATTGATTACTGGACACGATTAACATACGCGATAGAGTTAGCCCTTCAGGTAAATGAAAACATCATTATCACGGGCGATCTGAATTCAAATCTATTGTGTTCAAATAACAACAAACTTATTGACCTTGTGAATAATTTTAATCTTAAGAATGTGATTGATAAATCTACCAGGATAAGTGGTAATACTAGTACTTTATTAGACCCCATTTTTCTAAGCGATACTTTGAACTGTAATTATTCTGATGTACTTAGAATACCAAGACATATAAGCGACCACGATGCAGCGATTGCATTCATTAAATGCCCAAAAGCTACATCGAAATCATTTACAAGAGATATCTGGTTAAATGACCAAACTGATTTTGTTAGATTTAATCAGATGCTAACTGATATAAATTGGAATGAACAACTGTGTAATTTTGATGATGTAGATGATATGTGTGAAGAATTTTCAAAAATGTTCCTTCAAATCTCAAGTACATGTATCCCTTCAAAAACAATATTGATACGCGAAAAAGACAAACCATGGTTCAGTAACGAAATACGAAAAGAAATCCGCAAACGTGACCGGTTTAGGAAAAATTTATTAAAATCTCAAAACGAAAACAACATTATTAAATATAAAAAAACAAAGAAATAAAGTAAATAATATGAAAAATATAGCAAAGGAGAAATTTGAAAATAATTTAGACAACTTTTTATTAAATAACTCTTCAAACCCCAAAATGTATTGGAAAATAATGAAGATGTTAATCAAATCTAACAAAGGAAATTATTGTATACCCCCACTCCGGAATTCAATTAATGATCAAAATATTGATGATATTGCTTATGACGATTAGGACAAATGCGAGTTATTGAATAAATATTTTAGCTCAATATCAAAACTGGACGAAGAAAATGTTACTCTCCCACAGTTTGACTCAAAAACAAATAATATTATTCACGAAATACATAAAACAGAGAACGAAATTATTGATGTTATTCAAATTCTTGACCCAAACAAAGCAACAGGACCAGACAAAATAAGTCATAAAATGCTTTAAATTTCTCCTGAGAAAATCGCAAAGCCCCTTCTAATAATATTTAATAAATCTTTACAACAGAGCAAATATCCTTCTAATTGGAAGAGTGTTCATGTTATTACAATTTTCAAAAAGGGTGACACATCCCTACCCTCCAACTATCGCCCGATATCTGTAATAAGTTGTGTAGGTAAATTAATGGAACGAATAGTTTATAAACATGTTTACAATCATCTTGTTAATAGCAGTCTCATATATAAATACCAATCGGGGTTTTTGCCAAAATATTCCACTGTCCATCAACTATTAGAACTATACAATTCGATCTTAAACTCTCTAGAAAAAAACAGAATTTAGCTGTTTCGTCTTTTGCGATTTTTCTAAAGCTTTCAACAAGGTTTGGCACAAAGGTCTTATTCACAAAATGAATTCATACAGAATTCAAGGGAAGTTAATAAAATGGTTTGAAAACTATCTGTTCAAAAGAAGACAAAAAGTAATTAATAAAAACTCTAGGTCAAGTTTCGAACCTGTCTCAGCTGGTGTACCCCAAGGGTCGGTAGTGGGCCCCCTCATGTTTCTAATATACATAAATAATATAGGAGAAACGCTTATATCGTTGAGTAGATTATTTGCTGACGACACATCACTCGGATATTCTAGTCAAAGTGTTGATCAAATAAAATCTGTAATCAATCATGATCTACTCGAACTAAATGCCTGGTCTAGTAAATGGCTAATGTCATTCAATCCCGAAAAATCAGAAATCTTGTTTTTCTCTAATACCGGTAGCATAGACAACATCGAATTTTCTGTTAATGGCAAAAGTATCCCTTTAACTACTAGTCATAAACATCTGGGAGTTATCCTCTCTCAAAATGCAAAATGGAATGAACATTTAGAAAATATGATAACAAATATAACCAAACATTTAGGTATATTACGGAAATTAAAATTCAGTCTAAATAGATCCAACTTAGAACAAATGTATTTAGTCTACATTCGCCCCCTTTTTGAATACGCTTGTGAAGTCTGGGATAATTGTGGAATTGACTATTCAGACAAATTAGAAAAACTTCAATTAGACGCTGCCAGAATTGTAACAGGTTTACTCATTTTTACAAAATCGGAGTATTTATATGCTGAGACAGGTTGGGAAACACTATCAGAGCGGAGATATCGCAGAAAACTCTAATTATTTTTTAATATAAAATGTGGAATGGCACCTGAATACTTGCGTCATCTAGTTCCCCCAACTATTCAGAGTACTACTATATACCCTTTGCGAAATGGTGATAATTTAAGAGTTCCTTTCTGTATACTCTCTATAACCAATTCGTCATTTATTCCTTCCACAGTTAAAGAATGGAATAAACTTGACATTGCAATCAGAAAATTAGATTCATTATCCAAATTCAAAAACGCTATTCGTCTTTACAGCCAACCAAATGAGATCTCAGTTCCCAAACGTTATTACTATGGCCCTAGAAAGCTAAACGTGATCCTAACACAACTTAGATGTACAGCTTCTTTCCTCGACCATGATCTATGCAAGGTTCATATTTTATCTAGCCCAGCGTGAAGCTGCGGTGCCCCCAAGAAGAGGCAAACCACTTCTTTTTTGTTTGTACCAACTATTCTGAAATAAGAAATTATCTGTTTCTCAGCCTAAGCGATTTGTCTCAATTGATCAATACTTCACTTCTCACATCAGCAAGTGAAACCTTAGGCTATGCAGATAATTGCTTTATTTTTTATTCAGTTTTTCGATTCATAAAAAGGTCTAAGCGATTTCTAATCGTTTAATGTACTAACCAAACACCATCCAGCATCCAAATACACACGCACATACTTTTTCCTCATTTCTTTTTATTCGTTTACTATTTTCAGCTATATTATATGATAAAATTGTATTTTTCTTGTTATCTTGTGCATTCTCAATATAATGTAATAATGATTGTATATATAGGAGAAGACTCCATAAGTTGGTAAAACTTATGTTTGATCCTCTTTGTATCATTGATCAAATAAAATAATTATAAACTAAAAAACATGGACAGTACGACAGCAGGATCAATGAATGCTCGGAGTTAACTATCGGTATTTGTGAGGAGAGACCGGAAAGTTATAACGATCTGACGAATGAAGCCCCCGACCTTGGGTTGGTGCATGTAAACAACACGTGAAGTGGTCAGCGGACGCGAACTCGGGTCAGCAATGAATTAGAGGTCGGAGGTCAATGACCTCAACCACTCGTTCACTTAGCTAGCCCCCTCTCTGATTCTGGGATTAATTATATATACAATGTATATCAAATCAAATAAGGACACTAATAAGAATAAACAAAATAACGGACCGGAAAAATTTTGTTGTTGTTGAAATTGTAAAGTAGAACACTTCAAGTCAATATAGTTCCTTTCCTTCCGTGTTAGTAATGAACAACCATATAAATTAACGTCAAGTTTATCCCGGTAATGACACTCGTTGATACACATACTAATGTTTTTTCCGTTAGATATGAGGTAACTGACTTTCTCTGACCCAGGTCACAATAACAGCTCAATTATTGTATATGATGAAAACAACAAAATGGTTGTATTAATAGTTTAACGACCAACAGAATAAAAACTGATACGCTATACAGACAGTTAATTCTATGCGATGCTGTTCTCCTTTATCTGATTTTTTTTTCTATTCCAAACACAATTTAAAATTTACATTTCTAAGAAGTAAGCACAAAATGGAGCGAGGACAATTGCATGAAAGGTTTATTAATGAATTTTGTGTATAATGTTGTTGTAGCCCGTGGGGAATATTATACAAACATTTGTAAGATCCAGATCCTGCACCATTTTAAGAAATGTTTACATCTTAAGCTTTCGTATTTATTAATTTATAAATTCAGTTCCGCTTTTACCAAAACCTATCACAACAATGGTTTAGGGTGTAATATAGGGATGCCCATTTTTTTAAAATATTTATTGGTAGATTATGTCGTGTATTTTTATCTCAGGTTAAAAGCTGTCGAGTATGATTTTCATGTCTTATATGATTCTTCGCATATTTAGGTTTGTTATGGTTAGAGGTATAGTTAACGTCACTTTCAACACTATTTCAGGTATATCGTGGCGGTCAATTTTATTGGTGGAGTAAACTGGAGTTATAGATATAAATATATACAGAAATGAGGTCTACGATTTTTGACTGGGGGCAACGATGTACCTACATATTTTAGAAATCTAAAAACGGGGTCTTAAACGTAGAAGTTGTGTGTTATTCTCCAAAATAGGTCACCCACTGATTCATGTGTCATGCTGGTATTTTCGTATTATAACAAGACAACAATCCTAAGGGCATTACCCATTCCCCACCTAGAGACTGTGTATTGACCCCTGAAAGCCGCAAATAGTACCAAACCCCATTTACGCTTAGGAATTAAACATCCAAATGTAGCCCTTTTTACCTACACACTTGTTTATTTTTTGACAACCAATCTAGCATGTTATCACGGTTTATTAAACCTTTAATATTTTATTAATTATATATTATTCACATCTACTACAAATTGTTACGGGCATTATCAAGTAAATAACGAAAATGATATAATTAAATTGTTGTTTACTAGAATACGTTGGACATCCACCAATTTTATATTTATCATATTTGTGTCCTTGCCTCTAACTGTCAGTATTCATTTGGATGAATAACAAAAGTACGAATAAAATGAAAAAAACAAAAAAATACTATGTGGTCGGAACAGTTCCAAAAACCAATATAAGAAGAGTTTGAAGATACCAAAGGGAGGTAATCAGAATTCGTAAAGCGTAGAAGAACATACAGCACAATTCCCAAAAGAAGAGTACAGAAGGACAAACAACGGTCTACAAAACATACACATAAAACTAAAGATCGAGTAACATGAACCCACAAAAACCCGGGGGTGAACTCGGGTGCTCCGGTAAAAATCTAAGCAAAAACACAGGCAAAATCGACACACAAATACGTGACCGCTCACTTCCCTAGCATGGTACATATACTTGAATAAAAAAAGTGGCAGAATTAAACTAGTTTTATGGACCAAAGCTTGAGGCTAGAGATGACAAAACGTTAATAGTTGAATTTGACACATTCACAAATATAATAACCACCAACCGACCATTCTCTATCAGAGTTACCTTTCCTTGCTCTCATATCAACATCTGTCAATGTTTCAAATAATTAACATTTCGGGTAAGAGTATCGGAACGGAAATTAATCTCAGACTATGTGATGGTGTAAAATGCCATAATTTTTAGCTCTGGAGCAACCTTCATCATAATCAAATGACAAATAGGTAAGATACTGTCGAAACAGAGGCACATAGAGCTATATGTAGTTAAAGTAAATGTTGGAATAAAAAAACCCCAAGAAAGTATTAATATTCAAGTCAACAACAAATTGAAGACGATGGAAAATAAAACCTATTATAATATATTTGGAAGAAAAGAGAAAAATAAACGTGTTGTGTCGATCACCTAATACTTTATAATTATATGTACATATATAGAAGAAATATTTCAACGAAAAGATGATGGAAAAATAACGTGTTAATTTAATATGACGTCGACCGGGTCACATTTTGTGGATTGTTTTCTTTCCTATAGCACATCATATATTACCTATGATACGAATCAGTGTAGATAAAAATGTTTTTAAGTGGCCCTGAATTGACAGTTCTTTTTGCATAATCAGATTTTTCTGAGTTCAATGACGATAGTAAGAATGCTATTAACATTTTACTACAGCATTTCATCCTAAACACGTGTAACAACCATATCAGATAATGTATGGCGGTTACACATTTCTGTAATAAATTATTTTGTTGTTCAGCCTAATTTCCCTTCCTCTATGAATGTATGAAATCAATTACGTGATTGGTTAATTTTGTTTCCGTAGATAAGGTGAATGACTGATGGGTTAAATGTTTTAGAGAGGGGCCACTTGAAGACGGTGAATACGACTAAGGTTAACATCTGATCTTGATTAGTATTACTGTAGATAATGTGTATATTAATTTATTTGTTTTCACGTGTTATTCTGTATATATCACAATAACTATGTCTGTCGAAAAATGTCATTTTCCTTGACATTCAATACATCACGGTTAAGTATGTTTATACATTACTTATAGATTAATACATGCCCTTTTCCATATCAAGACTGTTATCATCCCGAGAGACCAATATCGGCCAGAGGGCTTTAGCCCGAGGGTCGATATCTGTCGAGGGAAGATAACAGTCCTGATATGGAAAAAGGCATGCATTAATCTATTTATCACATATTTCAACATTGAATTAAAAAGAACAAAATTAACTTCCCACACGGACACCAAACTTATGGATATGAGTGATCGATATCGGTTGAAGGTTCTGCTTCCGAAACGCCAACAAATCTTTCCTCGCCGAACGTCGACATTTTCCAAACGACAATTGACAGTTGGGAGGAAGTGACGTCATGGGGCTCACGAGAGGCTTAATATCGTGTTATCAGAGTTTTGCCCCGATGGCAGATATCGCTGTGGCACTTCCGATGCTTACATATGGGCAAAATTGACGTTATTACCTGAGGGGAATATGATACTCGTGGGTGAAAATGTTTTAATATTTCCTGAACCCGCATGCTATCAATGTTTTATTATACCGAATGAAACCAAGAAAACACATACATGTAAAATACTGCTGGCAAACATGTTTCAAGTCTATTGGAACGTTGTCTCAGACATTTAAAAACCACATGATGTCATCCACAACAACATTGTAACTGTCTCTTGCAAGTGATGCATTCCGAGTGCCTCTGACGTTTTCCTGTCAAAGAACGATAACTCTGGCGGGAAAATCCGAGAGGCTTCCGAGGGGGTGGAATATGATATTTATTTCATGGAATATGATTTTGTCCTGTGTGGTCACGTGTTCTAATTGTTACCCATTGTCCAATCAAATTAATCTACTTATGGTAATTAATATATGAGGTATAATAATATACTATATCCCCTATTGGAACCCCCCTCTACTGGATACATCCAGGTGCTACTAAATATACCCTATGCTGCATCCGTGACCTGTTAGATCTTCCCTATTGAATCGTTCATCACTGGGATCTCACTACTGATGCTTCGTCTCTTAGGTTCTCTCTACCTTCTTCTCTCTACTGATGCTTCGTCTCTTAGGTTCTCTCTACCTTCTTCTCACTACTGATGCTTCGTCTCTTAGGTTCTCTCTACCTTCTTCTCACTACTGATGCTTCGTCTCTTAGGTTCTCTCTACCTTCTTCTCACTACTGATGCTTCGTCTCTTAGGTTCTCTCTACCTTCTTCTCACTACTGATGCTTCGTCTCTTAGGTTCTCTCTACCTTCTTCTCACTACCGATGCTTCGTCTCTTAGGTTCTCTCTACCTTCTCTCTACTGATGCTTCGTCTCTTAGGTTCTCTCTACCTTCTTCTCACTACTGATGCTTCGTCTCTTAGGTTCTCTCTACCTTCTTCTCACTACTGATGCTTCGTCTCTTAGGTTCTCTCTACCTTCTTCTCACTACTGATGCTTCGTCTCTTAGGTTCTCTCTACCTTCTTCTCACTACTGATGCTTCGTCTCTGAGGTTCTCTCTACCTTCTTCTCACTACTGATACTTCGTCTCTTTGGTTCTCTCTACCTTCTTCTCACTACTGATGCTTCGTCTCTTAGGTTCTCTCTACCTTCTTCTCACTACTGATGCTTCGTCTCTTAGGTTCTCTCTACCTTCTTCTCACTACTGATGCTTCGTCTCTTAGATTTTCTCTACCTTCTTCTCACTACTGATGCTTCGTCTCTTAGGTTCTCTCTACCTTCTTCTCACTACTGATGTTTCGTCTCTTAGGTTCTCTCTACCTTCTTCTCACTACTGATGCTTCGTCTCTTAGGTTCTCTCTATCTTCTTCTCACTACTGATGCTTCGTCTCTTAGGTTCTCTCTACCTTCTTCTCATTACTGATGCTTCGTCTCTTAGGTTCTCTCTACCTTCTTCCCTCTACTGTATCTTTCCTTTACTCTTTCATTCCTCTGCTGCACCCTTCCTCTACCATATCCTCCTTCTACTTAATCAGCTATTGAATACTGTTTTTATTAGATTTGTCGTCTGATGGATCTTCTTCACCTTGTCCACCCTCTGGTGTGATCATTTCTTCAGGTTTGGGTACCCTCTGTTCATAGTTTAATTACAATATAAAAACCCTAAGAATATTATCAAATACAATTACAAAAATATTATATTAACTCTCAATTCCTTTAAAACACCAAATTAAATGGTAAAAAGAGTGACACGTCACGTGACATGGGCATTGCAACTTTTACAGTCAATAAGGCGAACACACGTACAACTTCGGCCACTTCAGGAACTATTTTCGGACGTCACAATATAAACTAAGAAAGGCTCACAATAAAGAAAAGTGAGAAGAATAAACAACAAGTCTTATTTATTTTCTTTATTGTATTTAATAATGTTGAACTGTAATTATATTATAGAATGCAATATTTTGTATAATATTTCAATAGTTGCAAAGCGCTGACAACTACATTTTCATATGAAGACGTTTCATACAAAATGCATTTAAGTAAACACTTTTATTCGCCAATAAAACTAGTGAAAACAGCATTAATTTGTTTTACAAACTAAAACATCTGTCTATTCCACGGTTCTCTACAACTTCCGTCTTACACGAAAATCACTTAATAATGCATCTTTGTAGTAAATACCCCGATAAAAAGTGTAGAAAATTTAATGCCAATGAAAATGAGTTTTATGAAATTATAAAGAGTAAGATTTTATTGGTAATGAATACTCTTTCAGGAATGAGATATTTCAGTTATTTAACTAATTTCAGCTATTTTACTCTTAAAAAAAATCCGAAAGTTGCAGAACATGGTTTGAACAGGTAAAATTGACCTTTTGAAAATATGGTTTCAGCTACTTTACATTGATTTTTAGTTATTTTATTTTCTAACCAGAATCATCCTTGTCCTTGAAGAGTTTATAGAATTGTACTAATATACTAATTAATGAATGGTAATTACTTCTATGGTAATGTATACAATTTCTCTGATGGTGTGGGATTTGTTTTTATCTTAATGTCTACCATTTTACCACCTCCTTCAATAGCAACATATCAACCACTATCATTCACGGACAAAAACGATGTATCGGATATTAATAATCCCATTGACAAAGATATGGGGACATCAATAGTTTACGCCAGGTCATGTCCGTTGCTTGTTATCTTTTGTTTTGTTTTGTTTTGTTATTATTTGACAGAAAACAGAGTGTAAAATATTGACCAATCAGAAACATACACACAACAACATGTCTACAATATAAACATGTCGCTATGACAGTTACAGATTGTACGAAAAACGAACTTCCTAAATCCAGTGTCGTATAAATAATGATATAAATTATCTCACACACTCGATAAATGTTCAACTCCTTTCGGTCACTCCTCCGTGTCGCGCCCTAGGTCATGATAAATCACTTATTTGAAATCAAAACCAAGCTTACGTGAAGCCTAAGCCACAATATATCCAAATGAAAACGACATTAAAAATACAACTGATAATGATATATTCGTGTCTTATATACACGTATTACTAGATACGATCTTGACAATGAGGGTAAGCTGACTCTGAGGATGTAAGACAGTTTTCCAATAGTAAATTTTCCTTTCTTGACTAGCAACTTTCCTGTCCTTTCCCTGCATGTGGAGTCTGTGCTTTCCAGAACAAGACAAACATTATATTTATATTTGAATTTACATTTCCTAAATAATGTATTTATTATTTTAGACAAGACCAATTTCCCTCTCATAGGTTCGAGCCCCGGTCGGGTCAAACCAAAGATTATAGAATTGGTATTTGTTGCTTCTCCGCTAAGCACGCAGCATTGAGGGTAAAGAGCAAAGACTGGTTGGCTCAGAAGCAGAATAATGTGTCGAATGTCTACCCACGGACGGTTGTTGCAGTGAGCTAGCGCTATTCAAACCCAACTCGGCGTGTTGGTCTAGTACAAAGAGGACATCATCATCATCTCATTGAAAATTAACTTGTTCTCGCCATGATATGGCTGAATAATTGCTGAATTGGGGTTAAGCAACAACTACTCACTCACCCAATTTCCCTCATGTATTGGTAACCTTATTTTGGCGGTCCTGCTTGTATTCTTTGCTTTCTTTCTCCCAAAGATTTAAATTATTTGGCTTTTCAATGTTTTTACCTGTGAGCTTACATACGGAAAGTTATTCCAGAAACGCGGCGTGTGTACTAAATTAGATATCAACGTTTGGGATTGATTATCTACCCCTTTTACATGTGACAATCAAACCATTCACCAATAGTTCTATTCCAGTGCCATTTGTGAATCTGCATGATTAATGTTTACAATCTATAACTCGTCATATATATAGCTAATATGAGTTATGATTTGAAAAAAACAATAAGCAAAGAGTCAACAAACTCTTTTTATAGCATATGGTGTTTCATTTTGTATGAAATCACGCCATAGATAGTAAGTCAATACATATAATGTACAGTAACTGGAACACTGGGCCCTCTGCCTGTTCTGTTAGACACCCACCTTATTTCAGAACGGCACCACCCCGGCCAAAGTATCATTTTTTTAAATACACGTGTTAAAATGTTGCGTTTCAACTTTGTTGATCATCTTCGGCTATTCTGGAATCTGTATCCACAAAAACCACGATAAAATAATAACAATTAATAATAAAAACAATTGGTCGTGCTAATGTACATCCTTGACATCAACTGCATCACGTCTTGTTTATCAAATTACAATCTAGATTTTGACCCCTATCATCGGTTTACAATTGGAAATATATACATGTATGCTTTTGTATTCATTCTTTTTTGTAATTCAATTTTCCATGTTGTATTTACATCAATCAATTAAATATGTAAGTATGAATGAAATGGACGACAAAAAATACCACACTGTCTGAACAATTCCAAAATCTAACAGAAAAACAAAAAATACCACACTGTCTGAACAATTCCAAAATCTAACAGAAAAACAAAAAATACCACACTGTCTGAACAATTCCAAAATCTACCAGAAAAACAAAAAATACCACACTGTCTGAACAATTCTAAAATCTACCAGAAAAACAAAAAAATACCATATTGTCTGAACAATTCAAAAATCTATCAGAAAAACAAAAAATACCACACTGTCTGAACAATTCTAAAATCTACCAGAAAAACAAAAAAATACCATATTGTCTGAACAATTCCAAAATCTACCAGAAAAACAAAAAATACCACACTGTCTGAACAATTCCAAAATCTACCAGAAAAACAAAAAATACCACACTGTCTGAACAATTCCAAAATCTAACAAAAACACAAAAAATACCACACTGTCTGAACAATTCTAAAATCTACCAGAAAAACAAAAAAATACCATATTGTCTGAACAATTCCAAAATCTATCAGAAAAACAAAAAATACCACACTGTCTGAACAATTCTAAAATCCAATCGGAAAATCGCAGAAGCAGAGGCAAAATGCAAACCCCCTAAAAAACAAATGAAAGCAGAACATTATTATCAACATAATATTAACAATTATATATACGTTTTAGATATTTGATATGCTCCTTACTTATGTTGCCTGCATCATGTATTACATTAAACATCCATTTTAAGATGTGTGTCATTTTAGCGATCTAATAACCATGTAATCGACAGCTGCATTTGTTTACATATACAATGTGCACATTGTCATCTGCATCTTTGGATGACATAATATTAACATTAAACACAAACAAAAGTAATTCTCCATGTCTGTCATCACGTTTCTTTCTTTCTTTCTTTCTTTCTTTCTTTCTTTCTTTCTTTCTTTCTTTCTTTCTTTCTTTCTTTCTTTCTTTCTTTCTGTCTGTCTGTCTGTCTGTCTGTCTGTCTGTCTGTCTGTCTGTCTGCCTGCCTGTCTGTCTGTCTGTCTGTCTGTGTCAGTCTGTCATTCATTCATTCATTCTTTCTTTCTTTCTTTCATTCTTTCTTTCTTTCTTTCTTTATTTATTCATTTTATTTATTTATTTATATATTTATTTGAAGATACCGAAGCAACCAGATGTAAAATGAAGAAGCACAGATAATACAATGACCAAAGCGAAAGAGGACAAAACACTCCACAGAAAACACGAAACTAACGATGTTCGGGGTGGGCTAGGAGGTCCTGCTCCACTAGTGAACATTTGTATTTACAATATGGCTGCAGTAATTTACAAAATAATCAATCCACCGAAGTATAAAATGTGTTGTCAACACTAAGCCGACTTTGCTCGAACTGTTCTGTTTATGACAAAAACAAAAACAAACTCTCAATATGACAGACATTTGCAAGCAAAGTTGCAATGCTTACCCTTAGGGATCACATGAGTTCCGAGTTTTTAGTGGTGTTCGTGTTGCTTAATCTTTAGTTTTCTGTGTAATGTTTTGTAGATAGTTGGTTATCCTTTTGTGCCTTTTCTTTTGGCCACTGTGTTGTCTCTCCTTCTTCGATTGACGGCTTCTGGTTTCCTCTTTGATATCTTCAAACATTAAAAAAAAGATTTTGAAAGATTCTGGTTATTTTATGAAAAACCAATAAAACCAACATATTTCAATGTTCACATTTAAACAATGTTGTAAATATTTTTTATTGTTTTGGTGACAATTGTTTTAATTATTTTTCTATAATAAATACCTTAATACATCTGTCTGATACAACACATATATTATATTTCTATAATAAATACCTTAATACATCTGTCTGATACAACACATATATTATATTTCTATAATAAATACCTTAATACATCTGTCTGATACAACACATATATTATATTTCTATAATAAATACCTTAATACATCTGTCTGATACAACACATATATTATATTTCTATAATAAATACCTTAATACATCTGTCTGATACAACACATATTTTATATTTCTATAATAAATACCTTAATACATCTGTCTGATACAGCACATATATTATATTTCTATAATAAATACCTTAATACATCTGTCTGATACAACACATATATTATATTTCTATAATAAATACCTTAATACATCTGTCTGATACAACACATATATTATATTTCTATAATAAATACCTTAATACATCTGTCTGATACAACACATATATTATATTTCTATAATAAATACCTTAATACATCTGTCTGATACAACACATATATTATATTTCTATAATAAATACCTTAATACATCTGTCTGATACAACACATATTTTATATTTCTATAATAAATACCTTAATACATCTGTCTGATACAGCACATATATTATATTTCTATAATAAATACCTTAATACATCTGTCTGATACAACACATATATTATATTTCTATAATAAATACCTTAATACATCTGTCTGATACAGCACATATATTATATTTCTATAATAAATACCTTAATACATCTGTCTGATACAACACATATATTATATTTCTATAATAAATACCTTAATACATCTGTCTGATACAGCACATATATTATATTTCTATAATAAATACCTTAATACATCTGTCTGATACAACACATATATTATATTTCTATAATAAATACCTTAATACATCTGTCTGATACAGCACATATATTATATTTTGTTCTTATTGTTTTGACAAAGAAATAGTTGATTCAGTGTGGTGTTGTATCATCTGATTGAAATAGGAAAACATAATTAAACATGTTACATTGTTTATAAGACAGCTAATCTATTTCCAAAGAAGAAGCAAGATATTTATTTTCATTTCTTTTCTTTGTTTGGATGATGCTTGTGCTGTCTATAGATACATTTTTTTTGTTGAAAAATCAATTAAATGTCTACGTAATCGATTATTTAGTTTCATATTTGTACCCTTCACCAAGTGACCGCGCGTTCGTTGAACTATGAGGAAACTTTACCCAGGGCAATGCGAAAACATGATATTGAGAACAAAAAACGAATGCCGTTATTTGACACCGACATTTCACTCTAGAAAAAATTCTAACCATATCAATGGATATTGACTCAATGGATTACGTCGTTCAGAAAAAATTGACTTGCTCTGTGCAAATCATTTATGATTTTCTAAATACAATTGTACGATGTTGCATTTATTTGACGACCTATGATTGGATAAAATCATTCCTAAAAATAACGATAGAAAGGGGAGCCATATATGGAAATCTAGAGAACAAGATTAATACGCTTTACCTGGCCAGGAGAAAATTCCATTCATAAAAATAACGCACAGTAACGAAATGATGCAGACGGAAAATTACACGTCAGTGGGCGGTGCTTAACTTTGTGTAGTGACCATTACGTCTTTAGCCTTAGAACTTCCAAGAAAGTCCGTCAAACATAGTTCGTGGAACAAACTTAGTTACTGTTTCAAGTCATAGATCAGCAACATGGTACACAAATGTTCTAGGCTCCCGTGACCGTCTATCATTATTTGGACGGTCAGTAAATAGTTGAAAGGTTCGCGCTAAAGCTCTCACCCTTCAACAATTTACTGACCGTCCAAATAACGTTAGACGGTCACTAGGGAGCTTAGAACTTATAGCATTGAGACAGTGAATATATCAAACAAAATACCAAGACAGTATCGCTATCAGTAACCTTGCCTGTAACCTTGAGCGCGAGTGAGAACTTGTTTGCAAGGACAGAGTGTATGAAGTTAGTGGTGTTTACTGTTCGCAGGAAGGAGGGAGTCGTGGTGGCCCCAGTAGGCGTTACTAACAATATGACAGTTTGCTATGTCAGTGTCAATTAAATCTGAAAGGAGCAAGTAGACAGTTGTTAACTTGTAGAACCCTTATTGTACGATGTTGCATTTATTTGACGACCTATCATTGGATACAATCATTCCTAAAAATAAGTGTTTCTTTTGTATGAAATCACGCAATAGATAGCAAGTCAATACATATAATGTACAGTAACTGGAACACTCGACCCTCTGCCTGTTCTATTAGACACCCATCTTATTTCAGGACGACACCACCCTGGCCAAAGTATCTTTTGTTTTAAATACACGTGTTAAAATGTTGCGTTTCAACTTTGTTGGTCATCTTCGGCTATTCTGGAATCTGTATCCACAAGAACCACGATAAAATAATAACAATTAATAATAGATACAGTTGGTGGTGTTAATGTACATCCTTGAAATCAACTGCATCACGTCTTGTTTATCAAATTACAATCTAGATTTTGACCCCTGTCATCTGTATACAATTGGAAATATATACATGTATGCTTTTGTATTCATTCTTTTTTGTAATTCAATTTTCCATGTTGTATTTACATAGATCAATTAAATATGTAAGTATGAATGAAATGGACGACAAAAAATACCACACTGTCTGAACAATTCCAAAATCTAACAGAAAAACAAAAAATACCACACTGTCTGAACAATTCTAAAATCTACCAGAAAAACAAAAAATACCATACTGTCTGAACAATTCCAAAATCTACCAGAAAAACAAAAAATACCACACTGTCTGAACAATTCCAAAATCTAACAGAAAAACAAAAAATACCACACTGTCTGAACAGTTCCAAAATCTAACAGAAAAACAAAAAATACCACACTGTCTGAACAATTCTAAAATCTACCAGAAAAACAAAAAATACCATACTGTCTGAACAATTCCAAAATCTACCAGAAAAACAAAAAATACCACACTGTCTGAACAATTCCAAAATCTACCAGAAAAACAAAAAATACCACACTGTCTGAACAGTTCCAAAATCTAACAGAAAAACAAAAAATACCACACTGTCTGAACAATTCCAAAATCTACCAGAAAAACAAAAAATACCATACTGTCTGAACAATTCCAAAATCTACCGGAAAAACAAAAAATACCATACTGTCTGAACAATTCCAAAATCTACCGGAAAAACAAAAAATACCATACTGTCTGAACAATTCCAAAATCTACCGGAAAAACAAAAAATACCATACTGTCTGAACAGTTCCAAAATCCAATCAAGCAATCGTAGAAGCAGAGGCAAAATGCAAACCCCCTAAAAACAAATGAAAGCAGAACATTATTATCAACATAATATTAACAATTATATATGCGTTTTAGATATTTGATATGCTCCTTACTCATGTTGCCTGCATCATGTATTACATTAAACATCCATTTTAAAATGTGGTTCATTTTAGCGATCTCATAACCATGTAATCGGCAGCTGCATTTGTTTACATATACAATGTGCACATTGTCATCTGCTTCCTTGAATGACATAATATTAACATTAAGCACAAACAAAAGTAATTCTCCATGTCTGTCATCACGTTGCTCATCTTTCTTTCTTTCTTTCTTTCTTTCTTTCTTTCTTTCTTTCTTTCTTTCTTTCTTTCTTTGAAGATACCGAAGCAATCAGAGGTAAAATGAGGAAGCACAGATAATACAATGACCAAAGCGAAAGAGGACAAAACACTCCACAGAAAACACGAAACTAACGATGTTCAGGGAGGGCTAGGAGGTCCTGCTCCACTAGTGAACATTTGTATTTACAACATGGCTGCAGTAATTTACAAAATAATCAATCCACCGAAGTCTAAAATGTGTTGTCAACACTAAGTCGACTTTGCCCGAACTGTTCTGTTTATGACAAAAACAAAAACAAACTCTCAATATGACAGACATTTGCAAGCAAAGTTGCAATGCTTACCCTTAGGGATCACATGAGTTCCGAGTTTTTAGTGGTGTTCGTGTTGCTTAATCTGTAGTTTTCTGTGTAATGTTTTGTAGATAGTTGGTCGTCCTTTTGTCCCTTTTCTTTTGGCCACTGTGTTGTCTCTCCTTCTTCGATTGACGGCTTCTGGTTTCCTCTTTGATATCTTCAAACATTGAAAAAAAGATTTTGAAAGATTCTGGTTATTTTATGAAAAACCAATAAAACCAACATATTTCAATGTTCACATTTAAACAATGTTGTAAATATTTTTTATTGTTTTGGTGACAATTGTTTTAATTATATTTCTATAATAAATACCTTAATACATCTGTCTGATACAACACATATATTATATTTCTATAATAAATACCTTAATACATCTGTCTGATACAACACATATATTATATTTCTATAATAAATACCTTAATACATCTGTCTGATACAACACATATATTATATTTCTATAATAAATACCTTAATACATCTGTCTGATACAACACATATATTATATTTCTATAATAAATACCTTAATACATCTGTCTGATACAACACATATATTATATTTCTATAATAAATACCTTAATACATCTGTCTGATACAACACATATATTATATTTCTATAATAAATACCTTAATACATCTGTCTGATACAACACATATATTATATTTCTATAATAAATACCTTAATACATCTGTCTGATACAACACATATATTATATTTCTATAAAAAATACCTTAATACATCTGTCTGATACAACACATATATTATATTTCTATAATAAATACCTTAATACATCTGTCTGATACAACACATATATTATATTTCTATAATAAATACCTTAATACATCTGTCTGATACAACACATATATTATATTTCTATAATAAATACCTTAATACATCTGTCTGATACAACACATATATTATATTTCTATAATAAATACCTTAATACATCTGTCTGATACAACACATATATTATATTTCTATAATAAATACCTTAATACATCTGTCTGATACAACACATATATTATATTTCTATAATAAATACCTTAATACATCTGTCTGATACAACACATATATTATATTTCTATAATAAATACCTTAATACATCTGTCTGATACAACACATATATTATATTTCTATAATAAATACCTTAATACATCTGTCTGATACAACACATATATTATATTTTGTTCTTATTGTTTTGACAAAGAAATAGTTGATTCAGTGTGGTGTTGTATCATCTGATTGAAATAGGAAAACATAATTAAACATGTTACATTGTTTATAAGACAGCTAATCTATTTCCAAAGAAGAAGCAAGATATTTATTTTCATTTCTTTTCTTTGTTTGGATGATGTTTGTGCTGTCTATAGATACATTTTTGTTGTTGAAAAATCAATTAAATGTCTACGTAATCGATTAGTTAGTTTCATATTTGTACCCTTCACCAAGTGACCGCGCGTTCGTTGAACTATGAGGAAACTTTACCCAAGGCAATGCGAAAACATGATATTGAGAACAAAAAACGAATGCCGTTATTTGACACCGACATTTCACTCTAGAAAAAATTCTAACCATATCAATGGATATTGGCTCAATGGATTACGTCGTTTAGACAAATTTTCCTTGCTCTGTGCAGATCATTTATGTGTTTCTAAATACAATTGTACGATGCTGCATTTATTTGACGACCTACGATTGGATAAAATCATTTCTAAAAATAACGATAGAAAGGAGAGCCATATATGGAAATCTAGAGAATAAGAATAATACGCTTTACCTGGCCAGCAGAAAATTCCATTAATAAAAATAACGCGCAGTAACGAAATGATGCAGACGGAAAATTACAGGTCAGTGGGCGGTGCTTAATTTTGTGTAGTGACCATTATGTCTTTAGCCTTAGAACTTCCAAGAA
The DNA here is from genome assembly GCA_963680875.1 of Bathymodiolus brooksi. Taxonomy (NCBI): domain Eukaryota; kingdom Metazoa; phylum Mollusca; class Bivalvia; order Mytilida; family Modiolidae; genus Bathymodiolus; species Bathymodiolus brooksi. The sequence continues at coordinate 47,356,393 of OY804580.1, read as the reverse complement.
AGTCCGTCAAACATAGTTCGTGGAAAAACCTTAGTTACTGTTTCAAATCATAGATCAGCAACATCGTACAAAAATGTTCTGGGCTCCCGTGACCGTTTATCGTTACTTGACGATTAGTAAATAGTTGAAGGGTTCGCGCTTAGAACCTATAGTATTGAGACTGAGAATATATCAAGAAAAATACCAAGACAGTATCGCTATCAGTAACCTCAGTTTTCTGTAACCTTGAGTGAGAACTTGTTTGCATGGACAGAGTGTATGAAGACAGTGGTGTTAGCTGTTCGCAGAAAGGAGGGAGTCGTGGTGGCCCCAGTAGGCGTTACTAACAATATGACAGTTTGTTATATCAGTGTCAATTAAATCTGAAATGAGCAAGTAGACTGTTGTTAACTTGTAGAACCCTTATTATGCGACTGGTTAAACGTTTTGAAAAAGAGAGGTCAATGACCTGTAGGTCACCATGACCCTATATGTGTACTACTATTGACAATGTCATTGATGATAAATGTTATAATTTAACTATCTTGTCTGAATGTAATAATTCATTCAATCATCCGAATCATAGAATTAAATAAACAATTTAAATATGAAAAATGGAGGAAAATAATGATTAATTTTACAAAACATGACGGTAACATGATCCGACAAATATGATAATTCTATCCAGCTAGGTCATATTTATGTGCAATCTAACACTTCCTGTAATAATAAAATGTATGTAGTATGTGTACACCTTTAAGCAATTTTATCGAATTAATGAAATATATTTGTTTAAATTGTCAACGAATGTAATACGACATATATACATGTATATATATAATTATTTTATTATTATTTTTTTTTGTAATTTCCATGTTGACAGACATTACAGACTGTACATTACATTTACACATCAAGCTATATTGGCATTTTTCCGACCTAATTGTTTTTTTCCCTTTTTTGTTTTTGTTTTTTGTTTGTTTGTAGTAATTTTTCATTTTGACCGACTGTACATTACATTTACACTACAAGCTACAGTCAATGGACATAAGTATTCGTCAGCCTCGATTTTTCGCTATATATTTCATATAAAACCACATTGATTTTTTATTATTGTGAAGTCATTTCTAAACGGATTATGATCATTTTTTCACCAGGAGAAGCAGAAATATTTAAAGATTATTTGTGTATTTTAGCATGATTTTCTGTTTGAATGCCTTTATTTTCTGATGATTTAAAGGTAATTTTTGTTTTCTGACGTCAAATTTGCTTTATATTTTAACCAAAATAAAATCGAAAAAAATCAATATTTGTATTTAAATTACCAGAAAACAAAAGCCATGCAGCCAAGAATTACTATCAGACGAGCAAATAAAATTCAAAGAATTTTGCGTGTCTTGAAATAATTTCATAAAAATCTGCCCGGAGACAACTTTAAAATATTTTTTTTTAAAAAATGTGGTTTTATATGAAATATATAGTAAAAAATCGCTTTGTGCAATATTCGCTATGCTAAACTTCTGAATTTTCAATAACGTTTAATATAACTTTAAAAAGAATTCATTTTGTTTGTATATACCTGAAATAATTTGATATAAAGATGTGTGTATTGGGTTGTGCTTTACATGTACACATATGTTGTAAATACTAAGAATTCTTGACGTAACCACTAAACGTGGTTTCACCAGATGTAAAATCTCAGTTACACAATAATATAAACATATATAATCGGGGTAATGATGATTAACGCCACTTTGAAGAATATTTAAGCTATATCATTGTGATCAGTTTTATTGACGGAGGAAACCGGAGTATTACATGATGTATCGATGAAACCTCACCATGAACGGTACATATATATATTATATATATATATATATATATATATATGATAATAAAATGACAAACAAAAAATAGCACATCATCGGAATAATTCCAAAATCATATATTAAAATCTAAGAAAATTGTGTTTTCCTTATTCGCACGAACTTTAAACATGCTATTTTATGACTACTTTTAAAAAAAATATTTGAATGTAATTTCACGTCAAATATCGTGTTCTATTCTCGTCTATTTATTAATTTACATCTTATAGCATATGCTTTATTGTTTACAATGCATCTATAGCATTACCTTAATCAACATTAATTGCTGCTACACAGACATTACAATGGGGACAATATTGTGAAAGTTCTGGAGTGGATAGCTTTAAGCAAACGTTAGAGAATACCGAAGGTGCAATGAAAAATGGACAATCCAGAGAAACTGGCAACAAAGGGTACGAAAAAATAAGAAAGCAAAAGCACAACACAATATGTGGTGGACACCACTATACACAAACAAACGCAAATAACGTACATTAGACATGAGCCCTCCTACAAACAACTGGAGGTAAGCACGAACTGAGACAATGTTGATGTTATGAAAGTTTGTGTCTTTCTGTCTTTATTTGTTTGAAGTGTGAGGTGTGAAGTGTGAAGGATATAACACCATTGAAAGTAGTAATTTAAAGAAATGTCTCATCAGGTCAATACATTTATATTGATATTTAACAAGAGTGACATGATGGGTGCTACAAATGGAACAGAACTAAATATACGTCCTGAGTATCTGATTTCACCTAGGCTTTTAGTGAGGTTCGTGTTGCTTTGTATTTAGTTTTTTTAGTGTTTGAACTGTGATTTTCGTCGCTTTGCCTTTTTCTTTTGATCAATATATATTGTCTGTCTTTTTTTTAGATATACGGGCTCTGATTACACATTTGGTATCTTCATATTTCTTTTTGCTCAATCTTTCGTTTTCTGTTGAGTGTTTTGTAGATCACTGTTTGTCATTGTGTCCTTTTTCCTTTGGCCATTGTATGTTCTTCGTCGACTTACTGTTTCTGATACGGTATCTTCAAACATTTAGTACCGTTTGTTGGACGGTATCACGTTCTTTTAATATATAATATTATCTTGAAAGGAAACACTATTATGATATAATTATATTACTTCGTTTTTCATTGAAATGTTGCAATATGATTGGTTATGAAGTGGTAACATGATTATAAAAGAGATGTTTTACATCCCAATAAAACTCAAACCCGAACTTGCACGTGCCACCATGACGACGTCAGATGTAAACAATCAATGGCGTAGTAATTTCCATCAGCAAATAATCTAACACAAATAAATTTCACAACGAAAAATTCAACTATATTAAATTTTGGTGTAATTTAAATGTAATTATGACAATTGAATGCATTTTCTTGTAGTTTTATAGGCGTGTAAAAGCGTGAACCGATGCATATTAGCGCTTCATACAAAATATGCTTCGATCCACGCTTTTAGACGCCAATAAAACTACAAAAAAATGCATTCAATTCTTAAATACATTTGTGTAAATAAAAGATGAACCAGATGAAATTTAATTTACAGAATAATGTTTTTTTCTTCTTTTAGTTTTATGAAAAAATATAAGATTGTTGTGTTTCATTGTATTTGTGATAGCTTTTATTATAGATGAATATGAAAAAAAAAATGATATTGTGCAAAGTTTAATATATATTTCATTATACATTTTCATGAATGCAAATATAATATATCCGTTGTGTTGTATTTGATATAAGAAAAAACATATATAATAATGTTGCTTCTATGCCATTTTCATGAATCTACGTCTTTTTTGAGAAATAAATTTCAGATTAATGACTATATAACTACTGCAGACGAAAGTTCAATGACTTCTCGGTCACTCTGACCTAATTCAACACCACTAAATCAACGTGATTATAATGGATTCTAAAAATGAAATATCGGAAAATAATGTTCACAGTCAAAAACATGCGAGATTAACATTGAATCAGAAATAATTCACTTAATGATAAGGCTAGGTCGGATGTCAAGTGTATTTTAAGCCAAAAAGTTTTGCGGAAGTGCTTGATTTTCCTAATTTCCACCGACATTCCATGGAAAATAGCAGGGTTGGTTTAAAAGGATTCTCACTTATTTGGTTTTTAAAAAAAAATTGTTTGTTTTCCTTAAGCGTTTTATTCTTGAGATGGGATGTAAATAGTGTTAAGCTGTCCTTATATGCAGAGTCGAAATGTTTTCTTTTGATAGACGAAGTCAGAGAAGAGTTTCCATTCTCTAACAAATCCTCGTCTGTAACCATTTGTTCTAAGTATAAATCGTTAATATCATAACGAAGCACAAAGAATGAGAAATATAAAACACGAATTCACTTAAGTTTAAATATATTCTATTCTATTGCTTGAAATTTCAATGTTTTTTATTGTCATTAATTTTAACAAAGTTATTTATGACAAGGTTTTGTACAAACACGTTAAAGTCAGTACGACATTCCATAGAGATCAACTAAATATTTCCTGATTCACAGTTCAACGTCCTATCGGTAAATCCAGAGATAGCTGTACATGGTGCCTGTGATATTGGTAGTAATACCGTATATATTTCTGTCAACATTTGCACTTTTTGTTCTAACAAGAGAACTTTCTAAATGTTGACTTAAATTTATCTTTTAAACTCCCTAATAAGTACACAGTCGTGGGAAATTCGATCGTTGCCCTATAAATTAAAATGTTAACCTGGTTACTATAACATTTTCAGCTAAGAGAATAATATAATATATATAATATGTCTTGCAAAAACGAAAAAAAAAAGAGTTACATACTATTTTGATAAATTCGACAATTAATATTGTCATAATTGGTCAATCTTTAATGTATGGAAATATTTGTTCTAAGAAAAGAACTATGTTTTATTGATGAGGATAATGATAGGAAAACAGTTTATTTTCGGTCTAAAAACTTGGCATCTAATCCTTTGGTTACCTCTGTTAAAAGACAATGTCAGAGACGAATCAATTTTTATTTATCTCCAAATATTTTGTAAAATTATATTTTTTCAACAGCTTTAAAAAAGCAATATTTATTAGTCTGAAACTAAGTTAATTTTAAAAAATCGAAAAGAAAACAAATATAAGAAAAAGCATATTTTCAAATAATACATAAAACAAAACAAAAAACAAACAAAAATAATTGTACATGTTAGCCTACATGTACTTATCTGTTTCTTTCGCAAATGTACAATTTCTAATACAGATGTCTAATTGTGAAAAAAGAAAATAATAATTTTAGATGCATTTGTTCAATTTGAGTGATACATTGCACCGTATGTGGTTGAACAGTCAACAGCTCTGAACTTCAACTATTGTGCAATGCTATTTGTTACAGTCTTAAAAATCAATATATATTTGTCTGAAACTACGCAAATAATAAGAAATCAAATAAGAAAAACAAAAATTTTAAATAATACATTGAAAAAAGCAAAAATCAAATTGCATAAGAAACAGTTTTGTATGGTTTTCTCTAAGAAATCTACAGTTTTCATGAATATGCATTGTAGAATATAATAACTGTAGATGCATTTATGTAATTTGAATGATGTATTAAACCACATGTGGCTGAATACTCAAGAGATTTTTAGATTTTTATCAATACTGTATGATATCTAAGGTCTTCTTGGTACCAAAAGGCTGTTAATTGTTTTTGGTCTGACATTTTGCATTATTTCAAAACATTAATCAATTATTGTGAAGATGTTCGTTACATCAAGGTATAAAATTAGCATATACCTGCTGCATGTCATATTCTTAATCTAGTTCATCTGCATCAGTATTATATTTTTAATCTACACATTAAAATGTTTTAAATTAATTCCAGATAGTCAATGACTTTAAGTCTACTGACTTTTGCTATCCTTAATTTATTATTGATGAGGAGTTGATTGAATACAAATAATTAATTAAGGTCCCCTAGTTTGCGTGTAGACGACCACAGTCATATTCCCTTCAAATTCGATTCAATCTTTACAATTGCACCGGTTTCAACATAATTTTGACAGCCTAATACATATCCAGCTAACTTCCAATTTGTCTATCCTGTTTAGACCCTTTGGTTTTAGTGGTCACAAAACTTTAAAATATTTGGCTTTGCAATTTCTTGATTGTGAGCGTACCTGCTGAAGGTTATTCAAGAAATGCGACGTGCGCACTGAATTTGATATCTACGTTTTAATCCAATAATTGATGGACCAGTCCGACATGTTTGAGGACCTGTTTAGGCTGTTTGAGATGAACGTCTTAAGCTAAGTTGAAATCATCACTTCGAAAGGCTTACGATCTCCACTGTGATAACCATTACAGAATACATTTGTCGTAATACTGTCCATTCCACACTGATGACATAACACCGGGTATGTAACAAGTGCAACACAACGGGCGCCACAAGTGAAGCAATAACGGATTACCCTTCCGGAGCACACCATGTCACCCTGGTATTCTACTTGTCATATGGGGTTTGTATTGTTTATGATGTCACCTCACATGTCTTTACGTCTTAGTGTTGTGATGTCCGCTACGATTTCCACGTAACAATGATGTTCGAATCATCACCTCCCCCATCTGATTTGTTGGAGATACATATTTTATTCATACTTACTGGTGTCCACCACGATGTCCATATCAAATAATATTTGTGTCGTTTAACAGTAAGACGATGGGTGTCACTGGTGGAGTAAGAACTGCTTACCCTTCCGGCATCTGAGTTCACTACGGTTTTTAGTGCGGTTCATGCTGCTCAATCTCTAGTTTTCCGATTAATGTTTTGGAGATCATTTCTTGTCCTTTTCCTTTCGAACATTGTATTGTCTGTCCTTCGACTTACGGCTTCCCATTACCCTTTTTGTATCTTCTAAACTTTCTTAAGACGGATTAAAATAATTACATTGTATAAAAACAAACTGTATCAAGAATAGGTCTGATTAATTTTTGCTCAACAGCAGGTTGAAATTTTTCATGGATAAATAAGTTCAGAACTTTTCAATACGTCAGTTATTTGAGTTTTCCTTTTGGTCAATCTTGAAAGTTTGAAGATGCCAAGCAATAATTTACTTGAATGAAGATTAAGTTATGTAAACACACATAAAACCCATACTATACTATTGTTTAAAATTTCAATGTTTTGATTGTCATTAATTTAAATACGTTATTTATGTCACAGATTTGTACAAACACGTTAAGCTAACCAAGACATTCCACAAGGATCAGGTAAATATTTCCGGATTAAAAGTTCAACGTCCTAACGGTCAATCCTAGGATAGCAATACATTGTGTCTATGATATTGGATATACCGTATACATTTCTGTCAACATTTGCACTTTTTGTTCTAACTAGATGTTCCTAATGTTGACTGACAAGTTATCTTTTAAAGTCCTAACAAGTACACAGTCGTAGGAAAGTCATTGTCTTAGAGATTAAAATGTTGATCTAGTTACTGTAAAATCTTAAGCTACGACAAAATAAAGTTTCATATAAAATAAATTAAAAAATTGTCTGAAACATTTTTTGATCAATTTAATAATTAATATTATCATAATTATGTAATTTTTAATGTATGAAAATATTTGATCTCACAACGTAATTATGTTATGTTGAGGATAATAAAGATAGGAAAACATTTTATTTCCACATAGAAACGTAACACAATATCCGATCTAAACCTTTTTAAATAATTTTGAAAACCTCTCTTATAAGTAAATGTCAGAGACAAATATTATTCTTATCTCCAAATATTTTGAAAAACTTTTTTCCAAGATGCATATATATATATATATGTGTGTGTGTGTGTGTGTGTGTGTGTGAAATTAAATAATCTTTGCAACAAAAAAATTAAATAAAAAGCAGATTTTCAAATAAATACAAAAACGCAAGAACAAACGAACAAACAATATTTACATATGGTCCTGGTATTTATGCTTTTTTTTCTAACACATGTCACTTTTCAATAAAGATAATAATTTTGGAGAAAAATATATTTGCAGATGCATTTAATTTAATATGTATTTCGAGTAATTCATTGAACCACATGTGGTTGAAGTCAAGAGCCCTTTAGATTGTTATCAATACTGTATGATATTTAAGGTCTTTTTGGTATTAAAAGGCTATATAATTTTTTGTCTGACATTTTGCATTATTTCAAAACATTAATCAGTTATAGTGTACATGTTCGCTACATCAAGGTATAGAATTAACATATACCTGCTGCATGTCATATTGTTAATCTATTTCATTTGCATCACGTTTCATTTTTAATCTGCATATTAAAATTATAGAATAATTCCAGAGAGTCAATGACTTTAAGTGCACTGACTTTTGTTATCTTTAGTTAATTATTTATGAGGAATTGATTGAATACAAATAATTAATTAAGGAACTGCTTACCATTCGCGAGCACCTGAGTTCACCCATGGTTGTTTGGTGGGGGTCCATGTTGCTCATGTTGTTCGGTTCGTCTTTACCATCAGTTGTTTGTATGAGGGCTCATTTCTTATTTACGTTATTTGTGTTTGTTTGCGCATAGTGGTGTCCAACACATTATGAGTGTGTATGCTTTTTTCAATATTCTTTTGTTTGTCTGCGTCTTGTGTCTTGTGTACCCAATGTTGCCAGTTTCTCTGAATTGTGAGTAAATGATTGTTGCTTAACACCAACTCAGCTAGGTAATGGTGAAAACAAGTTACTGTTCAATGAGATGATGATGAGGTTCGCTTTGTTCCAGACCAACACGCTGAGTTCGATTTTTATAGTGCTAGCATACTGAAACAACTTTCCGTGGATAGACATGTCGCTCCATTCGGACACATTATTCTGATTCCGAGCCTTATTCCATAATGCTGTGTGCTTAGCGGAGAAGCAACAAATCCCAATGTTATAGTCTTTGATCGGGGCTCGAACCTAACCATTACACCAGTGATGCGGATACTCTGAATTGTCAATTTTTTAATGCCCCTATAGTAATCTCTAAAGTTTATTTATCAGGTTTTCTTTTTGGTCATTCTATACCAAATAATAATATTTGAAGATATCAAATAATAATGTTTGAAGATATCAAATAATAATGTTTGAAGATATCAAATAATAATGTTTGAAGATATCAAATAATAATGTATTTGAATGTAGATCAAGTTTGTAAACACATATACAAACCATACTATTGTTTAAAATTTCAATGTTTTTATCATCATTAATTTTAATATTAAAGTTATGTATGTCACATATTTGAACAAACACGTTAAAATCATTAAGACAGTCAGTATGTCAGTAAGACATTCCACAAAGAGCAGCTACATATTTCCTGGTTCAAAGTGCAACGTCCTAACGGTCAACCCTAGAATAGCCATACAATGTATTTGTGATCTTGGTAATATCGTCTACATTTCTGTCAACATTTGCAATTTTTATTCTAACAAGAGAACTTTCCAAATTTTGACATTAACATTTATCTTTTGAAGTCCCTATAAGTACACAGTCGTAGGAAAGTCATTGCCGTATAGATTACAATGTTGACCTAGTTACTTTAAAATCTTAAGCTAAGATAATAAGATAACGCTTCATACAAAAACGAAAAATAGAAATTGTTTAATACTTTTTTGATAAATTAAACAATTAATATTGTCATAATTGTTCAATATCTAATGTATGGACATGTTTGTTCTAAAAAAAGAACTATATTATTATATTGAGGAGAATTAGGATAGGACACATTTCTATTTTCGCTTTAAAACGTAAAACACCATCTGGACTAATATTTTATTTTTTTGGTTACATCTGTTAAAAGAGAATGTTAGAGATGAACTAATATTTTTTTTATCTCCAACTATTTTGCAAAACTTTAATTTGCTCAACAGCCTTCCTATTAAGTTTTAAGGTGTGCAAATAAGACAACATATCATACCAAATAAATTTTAAAATTGCTTAATAATTTTTTTCTTAAATTTAATAATTGATATTATTATGCTTCATGTATATAAGCTGTAATTGTATTGCATACGACGAGGGTTACATTCTGCTCTGACACATGGCTCAGCGAGTAACATTGTTTTACTGTCACCCTCTCATATTTGTCTTTTTATATGCAAGAATATAAATATATCTGCCACTCTAGTGCTGGGTGGTTAAAAATTCTAGGTTCTAGTAAAATTACTGAACATCTGTAAAATTGAATTGACTGAATATGAAATGAAACATTGAAATGAAGAAAAAAACATCATTGCAAACGAGAAAGTGAAAACATTCAGTATAATAAATTAATCGAAAAAGACATTGTCAACCTCGGCTTCGCCTTGGCTGACAATGTTTTTCTCAGGGTAACAATCTGATCTAGCACCCTCTCAACTATGATAGTTTAGATTACCTCTATTATAAGAGACACACATTTGATTTATCTACAAATATTTTGAAAAAAAAAAAAAAAATTACAGGCATTAATATCAATATATATATTTGTCTGAAATTAAGCAATCTTAACAAATAAAAGAAATATATAAAAAGCACATTTCCAAATAATACACAAATGCAAAAACAAAGCACAATATTTACATGGCCCTGGTATTTGTGTTATTTTTCTTTTTAAACAAATGTCACTTTTCAAGAAAATGATATTGGAAAAAAATGTGCAGACGCATTTAATTTAATATGTAATTCGAGTAATACGTTGAACCACATGTGGTTGGATAGTCAATAGCTCTTTAGATTGTTATCAATACAGTATGATATTCAAGGTCTTTTTGGTACTACAAGGCTATTTATTTTTTTTGTCTGACATTTTGCATTATTTCAAAACATTAATCAATTATAGTGTACATGTTTGTTACATCAAGGTATCAAATTAACATATACCTGCTGCATGTCATATTGCTAATCTATTTCATCTGCATCACGTTTCATTTTTAATCTACACATTAAAATATTTTAAAATAATTCCAGAGTCAAGGGTCAATCACTTTTAGTGCACTGACTTTTGTTATCTTTAATTTATTATTGATGAGGAGTTGATTGAATACAAATAATTAACTAAGGTCCCCTAGTTTACGTGTATACGACCACATATTCCCTTCAAATTCGATTCAATCTTTACAATTGAACCTTTTTCAACATAATTTTGACATCCTAATACATATCCAACTAACTTCCAATTTGTCTATCCTGTTTAGACCCTTTGATTTTAGTGTTAACAACACTTTAAATTATTTGGCTTTGCAATTTCTTGATTTTGAGCGTACCTGCTGAAGGTTATTCAAGCAATGCGCAGTGTGCTCTGAATTTGATATCTACGTTTTTAATCCAATACTTGATGGACCAGTCGAACATGTTTGACGACGTGTTTAGGCTGTACAATTTGTGTTTGAGATCAACGTCTTAAGCTAAGTTGAAATCATCACTTCGAAAGGTTTATGATCTCAACTGTGACTTTGATAACCATTAGGGAACGACCATTTAACTTGAAAGGGGGGGGGGGGGGTTATGTTTTTTTTCTAAAAAAATATTCTGATTCCCAATGTTGCTGAATAAAATATTCTGATTTTGGTGGAGGAAAAAAAAATAATCTGATTCAGAATTTTTGTCATATAACCTTATGTTGAATTCTGGAAAAACATAAATATTCTACCTCTCGTGTTGTCCGAAAAAAAAATTCTGATCGAAACAAAAAACCATGATGTTCGGTTCATCACTTCACCCATCTGGTTTGTAGGAGATACATATTTTATTTATACTTACTGGTGTCCACCACGATGTCCATATCACATCATGTTTGTGTCGTTTAACAGTAACACGATGGGTGTCACTGGTGGAGTAAGAACTGCCTACCCTTCCGGCATCTGAGTTCACTACGGTTTTCAATGCGATGCATGTTGCTCAATCTTTATTTTTCTGAGTAATGTTTTGTAGATCATTTCTTGTCCTTTTCCTTTCGAACATTGCATTGTCTGTCCTTCGATTTACGGCTTCCCATTACCCTTTTGGTATCTTCTATCTTTTAGTAAGACCGAGTAAATCAATTACATTGTATAAATACAAACTGTATCAAGTTTAGTAATGGTTGATTTTTGCTCAACAGTAGGTTGACATTTTTGGGGTTATATTCATGGATAAATAAGGTCACAACTTTACAATACATCAGTTATTTCAATTTACCCCTTGGCCAATCTTGAAAGTTTGAAGATACCAAATAATAATTTGTTAGATGTAGATAAAGTTATGTAAACACACATAAAACCGTATATTATTGCTTAGAATTTCAATGTTGTTATTCTGATTAATTTTAACTAAGTTATGTATGACACAGATTTGCACAAACACGTTAAAGGTCAGTACGACATTCCACAAAAGATCAGGTAAATATTTCCTTGTTCAAAGTTCTACGTCTTATCGGTCAACCATACAATGTGCTTGTGATATTGGTAATACGATATATACATTAAGTCTACATTTTCACTGTTTTGTCTAACAAGAGAACTTTCAAAATTTTGACTGCAAAATTATCTTTTAAAGTCCATAATAAGTACACAGTCGTAGGAAAGTCATTGCCTTATAGATTAAAATGTTGACCTAGTTACTATAAAATCGTAAGCTACGACAAAAAGATAAAGCTTGAAATAAAAAAAACTAAAAAAAACTTGTTTTGTGCTTATCTTTAATAAATTTAATAATCTATATTGTCATAGTTATGTAATTTTACTGTATGAAACTATTTGTTCTCACTATGTTATATTGAGGATGGAAAGGATAGAAAAAACAGTTTATTTTCGCTTAGAAAACTTTAAAAATTTATTTTCGCTTAGAAAACTTTAAAAATTTCACCTCGTAGGAAATGCATTGCTTTATAGATCAACATGTTGACCTGGTTACTGTTAAATTTTTAAGGATGACCATAACACAAAATATCCTATCAAATAAATTTAAGAATTGTCTTAATAATTTCTTGAGAAATCTAATAATTAATATTATCATAATTGTTGAATTACTAATATATGGAAGTATTTGTTCTCATAAAGTAACTATATTGCATTGGGAATGATTAGGAAACAAGTTTATTTCTGCTTAAAAACGTAAAGAAAAAATCGCCTCTAATCATTTATTAATAGTTTTGCTTACCAATGTTATAACATAATCTCAGAAGCAAACTATTTTTTTTTTCATTTTCAACTATTGTGTGATTCTATTTTTTTTAAAAGTCTTAAAAATCATTGAATTAAACCAAACAGTGTTAGAATTAGATTTTAGAGCTGTCAAATTTTTGTTCTTCCCTCGACGGGATTTGAACCCACACCATTGATACACTGCAGCACCATTCGCTTAGCCTTACGTCCAGCGCCCTAGACCACTCGACCACATCCACTCCCTATATATATTTAAACTAAGCAAATCTTAAGAAATCAAATAAGAAAAAAAAATAAAACATAAAAAAACAAAATCAAATAAGGAATTGTTATATATACTTTTCTCTAACAAATTCACAGTTTTCAATTAAAAAGTATTGTAGAAAAATATTAATTGTAGATGCATTTATGCAATTTGAGTAATATATTGAACCACATATGGTTGAAGTCAAGAGCTCTTTAGATTTATGTCAATGATGTTCAAGGACATGTTGGTATTAAAAGGCTGTTTATTTATTTTTTGTCTGACATTTTGCATTATTTTATTAAAATCAAATTATTAATCAATTATAGTGTACATGTTTGTTACATCAAGGTATATAATTAACATATACCTGCTGCATGTCATATTTTAATCTAGTTCATTTGCATCACTTTTAATATTTAATCAGCACATCAAAATATTTTAGAATAATTCCAGAGTCAATGACTTTAAGTGCACAGACTTTTGTTATCTTTAATTAATTATTTATGAGGAGTTGATTGATTACAAATAATTACCTAAGGAACATGCTAAAAGAAAATGGTTAGATCTGGAGGCGGTATTGAGTGGTTAATATTAATATATATCTATTATACTAAAATATATGTTACCTTGTATAACTTAAAATGCATTGCTAACTTTGAATCTCAAAAGTTATTACAAAACAGTATGTTATGAAGATCAACTTGTTTTTACATTGTAACTTTTGTGCATTGAAACATTGTGTTTATAGAATCATGTATGTATAAATCTTTTCTTGGAAAAATAAACAAATTACCAAAAAAAATAGTTACTTAAGGAACTGCTTACCCTTCTCGAGCACCTGAGGTCACCCCCGCTGTTTTAATGAGGTCCGTGTTGCTCATATTATATTTTTTTTGTGTAGTCGCATTATGTGGATTATTTCATTAAATTCAAAACATTAATCAATTATTGTGTACATGTTTGTTACACCAAGGTAAAAAACTAACATATACCTGCTGCATGTCATATTCTGAATCTATTTCATTTGCACCATGTTTCATTTTTATTCTGCACATTAAGATAATAATGCCAGAGAGTCAATGACTTTTAGTGCACTGACTTCTGTTATCTTTAATTGATTATTTATGAGGTATGAATTGAATACAAATAATTACTTAAGGAACTGCTTACCCTTCGCGAGCACTTGATTTCACCGTCGTTTGTTTTCTGGGGTCCGTGTTGCTGATCTTATTAGTTATTTGTGTCGTCCACTTGTGTGTCTTTACCTTCTGAGTTCTATGTTGTGACGTCCGTTACGATTTCCACATAAAAACTATGTTCAGTTCGTTTTTACCACCAGTTGTTTGTAGAAGTGCTCATGTCTTATTTACGTTATTTGTACATAGTGGTGTCCATCACATACTGTGCGTTTTTTCTCTCTCGTTTTTGGTGTATATTTATTTGTTTGTTTTCGTCTTGTATCTTGTGTACCCAATGTTGCTAGTTTCTCTGGATTGTCTTCGTCTTGTGTCTTGTGTACCCGGTGTTGCCAGTTTCTCTGGATTGTCCATTCTTGATTTCCCCTTCGGTCTTCTCTAACGTTTCTTTATCATGTTTAGTTGATTGATTTTTGCTCAACAGCAGGTTGACATTTTATAGTTATATTCATGGATAGGACAAGTTCGCAATACGTCAGTTATTACGGGGTTCCTCTGGGCCAATCTATATCAAATAAGAGCAATACGTCAGTTATTACGGGGTTCCTCTGGGCCAATCTATGTCAAATAAGAGCAATACGTCAGTTATTACGGGGTTCCTCTGGGCCAATCTATATCAAATAAGAGCAATACGTCAGTTATTACGGTGTTCCTCTGGGCCAATCTATATCAAATAAGAGCAATACGTCAGTTATTACGGGGTTCCTCTGGGCCAATCTATATCAAATAAGAGCAATACGTCAGTTATTACGGTGTTCCTCTAGGCCAATCTATATCAAATAAGAGCAATACGTCAGTTATTACGGGGTTCCTCTGGGCCAATCTATATCAAATAAGAGCAATACGTCAGTTATTACGGTGTTCCTCTAGGCCAATCTATATCAAATAAGAGCAATACGTCAGTTATTACGGGGTTCCTCTGGGCCAATCTATATCAAATAAGAGCAATACGTCAGTTATTACGGGGTTCCTCTGGGCCAATCTATGTCAAATAAGAGCAATACGTCAGTTATTACGGGGTTCCTCTGGGCCAATCTATATCAAATAAGAGCAATACGTCAGTTATTACGGGGTTCCTCTGGGCCAATCTATATCAAATAAGAGCAATACGTCAGTTATTACGGTGTTCCTCTAGGCCAATCTATATCAAATAAGAGCAATACGTCAGTTATTACGGGGTTCCTCTGGGCCAATCTATATCAAATAAGAGCAATACGTCAGTTATTACGGTGTTCCTCTAGGCCAATCTATATCAAATAAGAGCAATACGTCAGTTATTACGGGGTTCCTCTGGGCCAATCTATATCAAATAAGAGAGTTTGAAGATACCAAATAATAATTTAATTGAATGTAGATCATGTTATGTCAACACACATAAAATCCGTAGTATCCTATTCTTAAAAAATTCAATGTTTTCATTCTTAGCAATTTTAACTACGTTATTTATGTCACAGATTTGTACAAACAGGTTAAAGTCAGTACGGCATTCCACAAGGATCAAGTAAATATTTCCTGGTTCAAAAGTCAACGTCCCATCGGTCAATCCTAGGATAGCTAATCAATGTGTTTGTGATATTGCTAAAACCCTTATACATTTCTGTCAACAATTGCACTTTTTGTTCTAACAAGTGAACTTTGTAAATGTTGACTGAAAAAATATCTTTTAAAGTTCCTACAAGTCCACAGTTGTACGAAAGTCGTTGCCTTATAGATTAAAATGTTGACCTGGTTACTGATAAGTTTTAGGGTATGAAAAAAAGACAAAATATTCTATCAAATAAAATAAAAAAAACCTTTAATAATTTTTTTTTATCAATCTAACAATAGATATTATCATAATTGCTCAGTTTTTAATATATGGAAAAATATGTTCTTACAAAGTAAATATATTGCATTGGGAATGATTAGAAAAGGGGAAAAATTATACAAGAAAGAAAAAAGATATAAAAAAACACATGTTTAAATAATACATAAAACAGCAAAAACAAAAAATATACTTGCATAAAATATCCTACTTGTACTTATCATTCTTTTTAGCAAGCGTACAGTTTCTAATAAAGATGTCTAATTGTAAATAAGTTCAGATGCATTTGTGCAATTTGAGTAATACACTGAACCACATGTGGCTGGATAATCAAGAGCTCTTTAGATTCTTATCAATAAATACTGTTTGATATCCAAGGACATCTAGGTACTAAGAGATTGTTTATATTTTTTTGTCTGACATTTTACATTATTTCAAAATAATAATCAATTATAGTGTACATGTTTGTTACATCAAGGTTAAAAAAAATAACATATACCTGCTGCATGTCATATTATTAATCTATTTCATATGCATCACGTTTCATTTTTTTCTGCGCAATAACATATTTTAAAATAATTCCAGAGTCAATGACTTTTAGTGCACTGACATTTGTTATCTTTAATTAATTATTGATGAGAAGTTGGTTGAATACAAATAATTACTTAAGGATCGTTAGTTTTCGTGTATGCTACCAAATTCGCTCCAACCGCATCGGTGGCGTAATGGTTAGCGCGCTCGCCTCGAGTGCGGTAGATCGTGGGTTCTAGTCCAGGTAGGGTCAAACCAAGGACTATTAAATTGGTATGTGTTGCTTCTCCGCTAAGCATGCGCCATTAAGGAGAAAGAGCAAAGACCGGTTGACTCGGAATCAGAATAATGTGTCCGAGTGGAGCGACATGTGTTGGTCTAGTACAAAGCGGACCTCATCATCATCTCCTAGAAAATTAACTTATTCCCACCATGATATAGCTAAAAAATATTGCTGATATGGCGTTAAACAACAATCACTCACTCACTCACTCAGTCAAATTCGCTCAAGTCTTTACCCATTACTGTTACAAATATATATTAGATAGTCTAAAGACCTATCCAAATCCATTCCAATATTTGACGGAATGTCGACATGCTTATGCTGTCAAATGTGTGGTTTGAATTGGTTTATCGTGTTTAACGCCACTTTCAACAATATTTCAGTTATATCATGGCGGTCAGTTTTATTGCTGGAGGAAACCGGAGTATCCGGAGAAAACCATTTGTGTCTAACGACTAAATAAAACAGTAACATTTAATAAACGAAACCTTTCAAGTAAAGGAACGATTGAATGTTGTTTAATGTTATGCGAATATCTATAGAGCTATAGTCATGACGAGAACAAGGTACCAAACTACAAGTCAGTTAGTTTATAAGGTGGAACTAAGATTGGAAGGTGTTATTAGATCCAAACACTTTTAAATTACTTGACTTTTCAATCTTTCGGTTTTGAGTGTACCTGATGAAGATTATTCCAGAAACGCGTTGTGCGTACTAAATTTGATATACAAATGTATACGTTTTTAATTTATTTAAATTTAGATTAATACAAGTAAACAAAAAATGATATAATGATCATATTCGTACATTTTTGCCTTGTAACAGATCGTATACTATCACTCCCAACCTTATGTTGCTTGTTAGGAGAGGCCGTAAGCTGTCTCTTACGTGCAAAGAAGTCCATGACATCTTTCACACACGTTACACTGATCTACGTCCTGTCATTAAGGTCGAGATTGATTTTTGGTTATATTTAATTCGTTCCGGAAAAAAGCTCTTCTTTTAGAGTGATAGTCTAAACACTTAGTTCTATGCCTCAATGGTTCCTTCTGTGATGATTTCGTACTGCCGATGTGATTAATATTTCATCTACAAAAACAAACTTCGTTCCGACAGTGTGGTATTTTGGTTTTTCATTTATTCCTACTTTATAGTGCTATCTAATTGTTTCGGGGGGGGGGGGGGGGGGGGGGGGGCGTCGTGGCCGTGATCGCATGGTAGTTGGACTTACAACTACCTGTGCAAGCAGTGCCTATCAGCTCTAAAGTTGTGAGTTCGAACCCCGCTCATGCGAGTTGTTCTTGATACAATGTTAGGTGATAAAGTTTGTCAGTTACTTGTGACATGTCGGTGGTTTTCTCCGGGTACTCTGATTTCCTCCATCAATAAAACTGACCAAGAAAAACCCCAGCCAATTGTTTCGGTATAAGTTGAAAAGTCCACAAAAGTACACCACTGAGATATGCGGGTCTTCTATATCGCACCTTCGTATGACAATCCTAAATCCTAAATATGCCTAAGTATCATATCTTGATTAACTTGATTAACCGTTGTAGAATATATGTCGTAGATAGCAACGCATATGTCGTAGATGTTCCTTGTGTCGTAGTCATAATTCCGTCCTCACCTTTCGTTACATAACATAACGGGTGCCACTAGTGGAACAAGAACTGCTTGACATTCCGGAGTACCGGGGTTCACTACCGCGTTTAGTGGGGTTCGCTTTGTTCAATTGTTAGCTAGTTCTCCATGTAGTGTTTTGTTGGTCATTGTTTGTCTTTTCGTGTTGTTTGTTTTAGGTCATTGTATTTTCTCACTTTTGAGACAGACCAGTTCCTATTTTTAGCGATGTGAGATTTTCTTATCTTGCACTAGTGCACGACAAAAAATTCACGTGCGTTTTACCGGCAAATGCATACTGTACAGTTTATGTCAACTGCCCCCCTATTCTCCATTCTTTTCCTTTTTAAAATAAACAATTAACCACGATTCTACTACATAAGTAATTTTAAATTCATTTATGTATTATATTCTGCTAGCTAACGTGCACCTTTCACGGTGTTTGATTCTTTTTTCGGGCTCTCTTCCAGTCATTGTTTGCTTACTTTGAGTTAATAATAGAGTGCTCTCCCTTGTTAGTAACTAACGTAAAGAAAGAAATTACCTCCCTTTGACCCAATTCAAATATTTTTTTACATGTATTTATCTCTGTTGTAGTAACATTTATAATATATCTATTAAATACATTATACTTTATGATGAAATACATTAGAAATACTGCCGAGATACGGTTGCATATGGATAAATCTAATATTTACTTCAGCAATGGAAGAATAAATTGCGGGAAAACGCTCGATGGAATGTAAACAAAAACAATCAGGTGTTTAGTGAGAAATAAAATCAAACACCGGAAAAAGTACAAGATAGGGAAATCTCCGACACCCTTGGGTAAGATTACAATCGTTCTCTAACTCGGCAAGCCTCGTAAAAAGAACGATTGAAATCTTACCCTCGGGTGTCGGAGATTTCCCTATCTTGTACTCTCCCCGGTGTTAGATTCTATATGTCTTCCTTCAATGTTCGGATTCTTGGGTATCTCCTAACTGTTTTTAGCACAAAAGGCATGTCTTTTTTTTAAGCAAATTGACAGTTTAAGAATATACAATAAACATAGTGTATTTATTCCTACATTCACAAACCAAAAATAATTTCTATTTTTCCCTTCAATTCAAAGAACCCGCAACTTCGGTACATTTAATTTATCATGATGATAAATAGAAATCATTAGAAGTCTTGTAATAATTAAAAAACAATTAAATATCTCTTAAATCATTTGCATTGGTTATCATTACGCATCATATTATGGTTTAATCCGATTTTTTATGGACATGTATGCTTTATTTCTAAGGGTCGTGTACGTGTCTAAGTTAGTAATATTTGTTCACGCCACGATATAGCTGAAATAATGCTAAGCTTGGCGTTAAACACCAATAACTGTATCAATCGATCGAATCATATTAAAAGGAATGTGCCATTCTATGTCGTACATTGGTCAGTTATCGTTCTTATTTTACCGTAGACGGAACTAAACCGTTGCATTGTCATCAGAAAAACCCCATGTGCAACACCCTGGATTCACCCTAAATATGACAAGAATTAACCCTGAAATATTATTTGATTATCTGATTTGAGGACATAAACATAGTTTTTCGTTGATGTTCACATATATTATAGACTGCTAAATTATATGGCTTTCAAATCCGTTGACTGTTATCGCACCTGAGGAAGGTTATTCCAGAAACGCGTCATGAGCAACAAATACAAAATGTACGTTGTATTATGGAAATATTTAGAATATGAGTATGGCAAATGTGGAGAGTGGAAATTGCAAAATATTTTCTCTATGCTTTTTGTACATGCTCCTCATTTTCCCAGTACCGTGGTGAAAGTACTTCCATTGTTTCAAACATACCCTCTTATTGAAAATAATGCTGCCATGCAAGTGTGTTCCACACATGTCGATCTTTACATGTAACTGGGTGACTTACGCAGCGTTGTAATGAAATAGTAATAGCTTGGTAAATGTAAACACACTCAGAGGATTTAAAATGAAATAATATATGCAAGAATTACGTATGCTTCAATAACACATTTGATTTTTTGTAGAGATACACTGACGTCACTGTTTATAATTGGTGTTCTGAGGCGTCTGAAAAGAGAGAGGTCATTGACTTCTAGGTTAGTCTGACCTTGGCGGGAAATACCCTTCTAATGGATTAAAAATATAACATAACATGTAATAAAGGAAGATAAAGTACAACAAAGTGAACATTAATATTGATGTAGTTATATATACTCTTAATATTGTTTACTCCTTGTATTACTTCTGAGAACAAACAGCTATTAGCGTATTGTTAACTTGATTTAAAAAAAAATGTAATGCAGTGATAATGTGTTTTGTCTCAGAAATAATAACATTTTGTTTGTTTTTGTCTTGTCTACAATTCTAAAATGTTTAGTGTAATTGGTTGTTTATTACTAATATATAGAATAGAATATATAGATATATATATATATATTGTTTTTTAATTTAATAATCAACTTTCGTAATCTGCATAATCAGAAGAGAATGTAACAGGAAAAGACTAAAGGGAGCTTGGATTGTTGGAGTGTTTTCTGTAACAAGCATTTGAATAAAAGATAGTATGTTGTTAATAAAGCGTCAACCTTCTGTATTCATTGTTTTCGTATCATATTTAATATCATATACATTTTTTGGAAGTGTGGCATATTAAGTTTGTTTGTTTGTTTTTTCTTTTGGTTTTTTAGAATTTTTTTAACTAGTTGATATGAATTATTACTTTTACGATTTGCTTGCTCTCTACACAAACATTCCTCTTTATAGCTGTTTTTGAATAAATATTCGTCTCAGAAATAAAATCATAAATCTTCAGAAATTAACTTAAACTCGTGTTGTCAAATTTGTCTATATAATAGGACAACAATTAAATATAGTTATCCTATAACACAACAAAAATCAATAAACACGTGATCCGATATTCGAATTGCACAATAACATTGAGTTCAATGACCGGTATGGATACTAGGTTAGCTCGACCTAGATTATGCCAATCTTAAGCTTCTGCATTGCGTCAGAACATGTAATTAAAACAAAATGGAGTGGAATAACTTCCAAACTTCAAAGTGTTTAAAACCCCATTATGACGTCAATATTGTACTGCAATGTATATGGTTTGTATATAGTTAATTAACTTTGCAGTTCGTCCTGAATGGAGTATCCGGCATTGTATCACTGAAGAGCTGTTAACATGTAATTTTACCATTTAAATTAAAGATGGATAACAAACCATTAAGTGTGTCAATTTGTCTATGCAATAAATGTATAATATCAATTAATTCGTGCAGTTCTCTATATCACGACAGCATGAGTTCAATATACTATGCACCAAATGCAATCTTCAACAAACAAGTTATTTGTTTATATCTGTAGATCTGTAGATCCAGTTATCAAGGTGATGGTTAAACACATGTGGGAAGATTTACATGACTGTATCATTTCACTCAGAGGGTATATGTGGGCTAATAAAACTTGTTAAACTACGCCACTTTCTGTTGAATTGTTTAACAAACCAATAAAAGTGTAACGGCCATGTATATGTGTGTTAGGTGTCATGTATATGTGTGTTAGGTGTCATGTATATGTGTGTTAGGTGTCATGTATATGTGTGCTAGGTGTCATGTATATGTGTGTTAGTGGTCATGTATATGTGTGTTAGGTGTCATGCATATGTGTGTTAGGTGTCATCTATATGTGTGTTAGGTGTCATGTATATGTGTGTTAGGTGTCATGTATATGTGTGTTAGGTGTCATGTATATGTGTGCTAGGTGTCATGTATATGTGTGTTAGTGGTCATGTATATTTGTGTTAGGTGTCATGTATATGTGTGTTAGGTGTCATGTATATGTGTGTTAGTGGTCATGTATATGTGTGTTAGGTGTCATGTATGTGTGCTAGGTGTCATGTATATGTGTGTTAGGTGGCATGTATATGTGTGTTAGGTGTCATGTATATGTGTGTTAATGGTCATGTATATGTGTGTTAGGTGTCATGTATATTTGTGTTAGGTGTCATGTATATGTATGTTAGGTGTCAAGTATATGTGTGTTAGTGGTCATGTATATGTGTGTTAGGTGTCATGTATATGTGTGTTAGGTGTCATGTATATGTGTGTTAGGTGTCATGTATATGTGTGTTAATGGTCATGTATATGTGTGTTAGGTGTCATGTATATTTGTGTTAGGTGTCATGTATATGTATGTTAGGTGTCATGTATATGTGTGTTAGTGGTCATGTATATGTGTGTTAGGTGTCATGTATATGTGTGTTAGGTGTCATGTATATGTGTGCTACGGCTATGACGTTTTCCTCTGTTTTTGCGATTTATCTGTTGGATTTTGGAATTGTTCTAACAGTGGGGTATTTATTGTTCTGACAGTGCGGTATTTTTTTTTTCATTTTATTATACAAATTCGCTATTTAAGACGTTGTATTGATACAAGGTATTGTATCTAAGCTATGCATAATATTCATTGTCATGCATGCCTGTTTTTATTTATTACTCATATCTACATTTTTGGGAAAAAAAACATTTACGACACCAAAGGGGTAATCAGAAGCCGTAAGTCGAAGGAAGACAGACAACATAATGGCAAAAAGAAAAAGGAGAAAAGGACAAACAAGTTTAAAGGACCCTAGTTGTTAAGTTAAAGACATAACTTCAGCAGTTACGCTGGCGAAAGTTACACAACTAGGTTTAAGAGTCCCTGGTGGTTAAGCTTAAGACATCATTTCGGAATGTTTTCGGTAGCCATCATAGCTTGATCAACTGCTACGGAATACCTGTGTCACGGATGGCAACGTTTAAATACCGTTTGTCGCAGTCAAATAACACACTTTCGTTCATTGCTTATCATCGGATTTGCAATATGAATAAGACATCTGTTTCCACTAATGGAGCAGGGACAACCATCTGAAGCACATAAGTTCATCATGGTTTTTAGTCGTATTCGTTGTGATCAATATTTTATTTTCTGCTTAGTGTTTTGTGTCTTTTTTTCTTTTGAACCGTCTGTCCTTCGATATACGACTTCATACTAATCCTTTGGTATCTTCAAACTTTTCATGCATCAATATTGTCGGGGAAAAAATCACGATTAACGGTTAAAAATCCACGATTAACGGTTAAAAAAACCCACGATTAACGGTTAAAAATCCACGATTAACGGTTAAAACACCACGATTAACGGTTAAAACACCACGATTAACGGTTAAAAAACCACGATTAACGGTTAAAAATCCACGATTAACGATTAAAACACCACGATTAACGGTTAAAACACCACGATTAACGGTTAAAACACCACGATTAACGGTTAAAAAACCACGATTAACGGTTAAAACACCACGATTAACGGTTAAAACACCACGATTAACGGTTAAAACACCACGATTAACGGTTAAAACACCACGATTAACGGTTAAAAAACCACGATTAACGGTTAAAAATCCACGATTAACGATTAAAAACCACGATTAACGGTTAAAACACCACGATTAACGGTTAAAAAACCACGATTAACGGTGAAAACACCACGATTAACGGTTAAAACACCACGATTAACGGTTAAAACACCACGATTAACGATTACGTACTGCATTTCCATCGTGATATGTCGTGGTACTTTTATATTCGATGAGTTAAGGTGAGAAATGATTTGTCGTTTTGGTGAAATTGTTGGCCATCATTGTCTGAACTTTCATTTCATAATATTTATGATACCATAATACAGAAAAAAAAATATATTTTATATATCAATTAAAGTTCAAATAGCTAAATGAATTCTTATTTACATTTTAGGTGTTTAAGTGGAAAAATATGTAGGTACCACGTTGTCGTTTATTCGATGAAGAGAAATATGGAATTAATCAGACAGCTTAAGAACGAAACTTTACCACAAAGGAGATGCTTTCAATTTTCCCATTGTAAATTTCCATTTATATGTAACAATAGGATTGCTGCTAACAAGGAAGCTACCTCATCAAGGATGCATAGTGGTTATGTTGAAGTCATCACTTCGGAAGTTTTACGGTCCCCACCATAACCTGATTAACAGTTGCGCAATATGTGTCGTGCTGTGTAATCACAATCTGGCCATGTCCTCATTCATGACTGAACGCAGAGATTGTACAAAGAGTAACATGACGGATGCCACTCGTGGAGAAGGAACTGCTTAGCATTCCAGAGCACTCGAGCTCACCCCCGATATTTAGTGGGTTCGTGTTGTTTGATCTTTTGTTATCTATTTAGAAGGAACTGCTTAGCATTCCAGAGCACCTGAGTTCACTCCCGATATTTACTGGGTACTTAGCATTCCAGAGCACCTGAGTTCACCCCCGATATTTACTGGGTACTTAGCATTCCAGAGCACCTGAGTTCACCCCCGTTATTTACTGGGTACTTAGCATTCCAGAACACCTGAGTTCACTCCCGATATTGACTGGGTACTAAGCATTCCAGAACACCTGAGTTCACTCCCGATATTGACTGGGTACTAAGCATTCCAGAGCACCTGAGTTCACCTCCGATATTTACTGGGTACTTAGAATTCCAGAACACCTGAGTTCACTCCCGATATTTACTGGGTACTAAGCATTCCAGAGCACCTGAGTTCACCTCCGATATTTACTGGGTACTTAGCATTCCAGAGCACCTGAGTTCACTCCCGATATTGACTGGGTACTAAGCATTCCAGAGCACCTGAGTTCACCTCCGATATTTACTGGGTACTTAGCATTCCAGAACACCTGAGTTCACTCCCGATATTGACTGGGTACTAAGCATTCCAGAGCACCTGAGTTCACCTCCGATATTTACTGGGTACTTAGCATTCCAGAACACCTGAGTTCACTCCCGATATTGACTGGGTACTAAGCATTCCAGAGCACCTGAGTTCACCTCCGATATTTACTGGGTACTTAGCATTCCAGAACACCTGAGTTCACCCCCGATATTTACTGGGTACTTAGCATTCCAGAGCACCCGAGTTCACCCCCGATATTTACTGGGTACTTAGCATTCCAGGGCACCTGAGTTCACCCCCGATATTTACTTGGTACTTAGCATTCCAGAACACCTGAGTTCACTCCCGATATTGACTGGGTACTAAGCATTCCAGAGCACCTGAGTTCACCTCCGATATTTACTGGGTACTTAGCATACCAGAACACCTGAGTTCACTCCCGATATTGACTGGGTACTAAGCATTCCAGAGCACCTGAGTTCATCTCCGATATTTACTGGGTACTTAGCATTCCAGAGCACCTGAGTTCACCCCCAATATTTACTAGGTACTTAGCATTCCAGAGCACCTGAGTTCACCCCCGATATTTACTGGGTACCTAGCATTCCAGAGCACCTGAGTTCACCTCCGATATTTACTGGGTACTTAGCATTCCAGAGCACCTGAGTTCACCCCCTATAGTTACTGGGTACTTAGCATTCCAGAGCACCTGAGTTCACCCCCTATAGTTACTGGGTACTTAGCATTCCAGAGCACCTGAGTTCACCCCCTATATTTACTGGGTACTTAGCATTCCAGAGCACCTGAGTTCACCCCCTATAGTTACTGGGTACGTAGCATTCCAGAGCACCTGAGTTCACCCCCGATATTTCTGGGATCGTGTTATTTGATCTTTTGTTATTTATTTAGTGCTTTGTAGATCGTTGTCTTTTGGCCATTGTACTGTCTATCTTTTTACGAATTACAGCTTATGATTACTCCGTTGGTATATGTAAACTTTTCTGCACTCATTCATAGCATTAAACAATATCTTACTTCTTACAAACTTCAAGGCATGTCATTGGTGTAAAGTGAACACGTGGACCCGTGTATATTCAATACACGGTCAGTATTTTTTAGTAAACGGTTAGTAGTAGAGTTATCTCCCTCTTTTCGTTCAAAACAAAGGTGGCAAATGGATTACTTTATCTGATCATTAACACACACCACAAAAATTACATATTTATTAGCTTTGATGCAGCTACAACTAAATCCTTCATTAAAGGTAATCAGTAACATATATTCGTTACACAGTGTGCTAATGACCTAATACGAGGTCAGTGAATTCCACATGGGGTTCGAGCTCCACTCTCGCCCCATATGTATTCTACAGACCCCGTATATATCGTATTAGGTCATTAACACACTGTGTAATTAATATTATTAGATGTATATTTTGTTTCGTTTCATTGTCCACTTTTGTAACGGATCGATGGCGGACATAGATCGTGATTTCAGTCTGTAATAACTATTACATAAAGAGCTTTATAGTTAATATTGAGATTTAAATGCTGTCTGAAAGACATATGCCATCTGCAATAGTATATTAACCTCGGGTAAGTGCACACTGTCTGTCTGCAATAACTTACAGAGAGATATGCGAGTGTATGCATCCATACTGATAAAATGGAAACGCAGACATATACCTACCATTCTACTTTTTAAAAATGTATTAGAAACAAGTCAAGATTGGAACTTAGACAGAGCCACCACTAATAGTTCGTTCTTACCTCCAGTTGTTTGTAGGAGGGATCATGTTCATGTCTTATTTATATTATTTGTGCTTGTTTGCGCATAGTGGTGTCCAACACATATTGTGTTCATGTTTGTTGTGGTTTCTTCGTCTTGTGTACCCTATATTGCCATCTTCTCTTGATTTTCCATTTTTGATTGCCCCATCGGTATTCTTTAAGATGTATTTATTTACCACCAATCATTCCTTATTTGTATTTTGAAGGTGAAGGTTATTCTCAGCCTTTGTCAACTTTGAAATATCATTTCTACAATCAAAAGAGAAAAATAAGAAATATAGATTTGTCAGGTATATTTAAATGTGGCTTAGAACTACCCAGGATATGGATCTATTTTGATACCCCCTCCCCCGAAAAAAACCCCCATCAGGTATATATTTGCTTGTATAAAGATGTGACATTACACATTTTCGTGACAATATGAGAATTAGTATTTATCGCTATTTTGTTTACTTTCCCTTTGATATTTAAAACCAATATACTTCATATCACGTAAGCGCATGAGACGATTCCAATTATCGCCAATCGCTAAGCGTTGTCAAGGACGCTTCGTAATATCGCTGTTTTCTAATATGACGTTATAATGACGTCACATTATCAAATCCTTGATAAACATACTATCATTGCGATAAAATAATTAAAGATGTTTTTTTTTTTAAACTCAAGGACGTTTCTCAATCATCTCTCATCTCAGGGCTTCACCCTTCAATGAGAAGACTGCGAAATGTCCTCTCGTTTAAAAAAAAAAACATCGTTAATCACTTAAACTTTCATATTAACAGTTTATACAAGATGATAATTAGCAATCCAATTAATTTTTATCTGTGTAATTAACACGAGAGCAGATTATATTTTTTACGACGGATACATTTAATGTTCACAGCTATAGAAGTGAAATAATTAATCTCTATCAGACAGGAAACACCTGAACAGTCTATTAATAATGTCAGATGTAGGGATAATCCTACGATTGTTCATGTATATTCCAGCAGATTTCGGCTTTGTATTTTCTTTGTGTAATGAGATACATTTTATTACGGGGAGAGGAGACAAGACAAATCCGATTTGACCGGACATTATTATTAGACGACCTCCAAGATATAGCTGAAATATTGTTGAAAGCGACGTTAAACATAATAACCCTACCACCCTATTCTTAGACATTGTTTCTATGTATAAAACAGTCCTCATTTTGCTAATTGCATGCTATTATAGCTTGTTAAATCTACAAAAATGTTTTTGATATGATAAACTGATCATTGAATCTATAAACATTTTGCTTACCTCTCCAGAGCACATGAGTTCACTCCCGTTTTTAGTTGGGTATGATAAACTGATCATTGCTTATTATCATCTGTTTATCCCTCCGGAGTACCTGAGGTCACCCCCGGTTTTTAGCGATGTTCGTGTTGTTCGGTCTTTGGTTGTCTCCGTAGTGTTGTGTGGATCATTGTTTGTTGTTCTTCTTTTTTCCATTGTATTGTACGCCCTTCTTCGATTTACGGCTTCTGATTATACCTTTGGTATCTTCCAAGCTTGCCTAACAGTACCATCAGAGCGTTATTAAATTTGTTATATGAAATATTGCGCATAATATATTGATATTATTTGTATGCTCATAATTTGGGCGATTGATAACTTTCATTCTATCAATCCCATACCTATGAAATTTGTTTTGGTATTCGAAACACATTTTAGATGAATGCAGAACAATGGAATTTTAAACGAGTTAGCTTAATTGGTTGACCCCCCGCAACCCTAAAGGGTAAAAGCAAATGCTGTTTGACTGGAAGACATCCTAATGAGTGGAACGTCATGTTTGCATTTGAACTGTTGTTCCAGTGATCTAGCACTTTGCAAAAAGGTGGTTGGTATCTCCATGAATTAGTTGTGGAATGTCTCTCACATGGCGCTAGCGGGCAGTCCTGGTGGTGATTGTATGGTAGTTTAATTTACAACTAACTATGCAATCATTGCATATCACCACTACAGTTGTGAGTTCGAATGCCGCTCAGGCGAGGTCTACTCGATACAACATTATGTGATAAGAAGAGTTTGAAGATACCAAAGGGGCAATCAGAATCCGTATATCGAAGAAGAACAGACAACATAATGACAAAAAGAAAAAGTACAAAAGAACAAACAACGATCAACAAAGCACACATATAAAACTAAAGATCGAGTAACACGAACCCCACTAAAAACCGGGGGTGAACTCAGGTGCTCCGGAAGCGTAAGTAGTTCCTGCTCCACTAGTGACACATGTCGTGTTAATCTAGTTACAAACCCGGTGATAAGTCATGAACCAGGAAAAGACCGGGAAGTGTTTACGACAGATGGAACATATAAGTGGTCATTAGTTACACATATATTCCATAGCGGTCAACCAAGTCGTTGTGGCGACCGTAAAACTTTCGAAGTGATGATTTCAGCTTAGCTAAGAGGAACCCTTGGTTCAGTAGCTTCCTTGTTAGCAGTAACCCTCTATTAATCCTGTTAGGAACCACAAGCTCTGGAATATCGTATCAACTGAGAGATATATACTCCATATGCAGGTGCTGCTGGAATGTTGTTACATATGAATGGAAAGTATATCAGTGATTTACAGCAGGTCGGTGGTTTTCCTTGGGTATTCCGGTTTCCACCACCAATAAAACTGATTCCCATGATATATAGCTGAATTATCGTTCAAAGTAGCGTTAATTACAATAAACCCCCATACAGGGCATGGTGATAAAGCATCAATAACTTAACACACAGGGTTTCTATTTGAGATCTGTCGCATATTCATTTTTTCAGATTTAATATTTTAAGAACTAAGAAGGAACAAAGTCTGATAAGTCTAACTGACTTAACCGAACTTGTAGTATTACTAGACATACAATTCATTAACGGTTTCCCGCCGTCAAATTGTCGATTCCATCTAGTCATTAAAATATACTATAAAAGGATTTGAAATTGTTATCTTTTTTAACAATCACGATACAGATGACATAAAGGGCTTCCTGTACAATACTACGGCATCTGGTTCTGCTATACTGGCTGATTATACACCACTTCTAAGTCATTGAATGTCAGATGGTATACGCTTTCGTCATTAATAAGATGTGGTTTGACAAAAAGCTGTGCGTGTCTACTTAATGGAGGATAGAGTCACTGACCACTGTTTCACGTCATACTTTAGGAGCGTCTATCAATGAATACAGATGTTCCCGATTTTCTAAGACAAAAAACATAATGTGTAGTGGTTTTAGCTTGTAAATATATATTGAAATCAGTGTCACAATAAAGAAAAAGACTCATAGTTTACACCTTTATAACATATTTTTATTCGTCAGTATAGGCGAAAGGCCTCAAACAGACTGTTGACAGAGACCTGTCTCAACTTCATATCTACAGACATAGAAATCAGTTGTCTGAAGGTGTAACCATTTGTCTTCTCTGTATTACTTGCTGTTTATTACAGCTTGATTTCAGTTGTGGGTTGGTCGAGAAGATTTCCTACCTAATAGAGAAACCACAGAAACAGCGCCATAATGAATACCCCTAACATGTAAATGATTGCTCACTTCCTGACTTGATACAGGCACTTCAATAAAAAGTGACAGGTTTAAATAAACGCTAGAGAATATAGAAGGGGCAATAAAAACAGAACACTCCACAGAAGCTGTCAACATAGGGTACACAAGACGAAGAAAAACAAAGCAAAAACACAACACAATATGTGTTGGACACCACTATGCACAAATAACGTAAATAAGACATGCGCCCTCCTACAAACAACTGGAGGTAAAGACGAACCGAGCATCGTTTTTTATGCAGAAATCGTAACGGACATCACTAGTTTTATGTAGAAATCGTAACGGACATCACTAGTTTTATGTAGAAATCGTAATGGACATCACTCGTTTTATGTAGAAATCGTAACGAACATCACTAGTTTTATGTAGAAATCGTACCGAACATCACTAGTTTTATGTAGAAATCGTAACGGACATCACTAGTTTTATGTAGAAATCGTAACGGACATCACTAGTTTGATGTAGAAATCGTAACGAACATCACTAGTTTTATGTAGAAATCGTAACAGACATCACTAGTTTTATGTAGAAATCGTAACAGACATCACTAGTTTGATGGGCCCAATCCTCCCCTCTTAGTTAAATGATGCAGTCATGTAAGTGTTTTCTACATGTGAGTTAAATGCTGATTCCTATCAGGATTTCCTTGATAGATGGTTGCTACTAACAAGGAAGCTACTGAACCAAGGGTTCCTCTTTGCTATGTTGAAGTCATCACTTCGAAAGTTTTACGGTCGCCACCACGACTTGGTTGACCGTTATGGATTATCTGTGTCACATATGACCACGGATATGTTCCACTTGTCGTAAACACTTCCCGGTCCTCTCCTCGTTCATGACTTATCACTGGGTTTGTAACTAGATTAACACGACATGTGTCACTAGTGGAGCCGGAACTGTTTACCCTTCCAGAGCACCTGAATTCGCCCCCGGTTTGTAGTGGAGTTCGTGTTACTCGTTCTATAGTTTTATATGTATGTTTTGTTAATCGTTGTTTGTCCTTTTGTACTTTTTCTTTTGGCCATTGTGTTGTCTGTTCTTCTTCGATATACAGATTCTGATTGCCCCTTTGGTATCTTCAAACTCTTCTTAAATTCAGAACTACATTTGGTGACTATGTCAATAGTGGTATATTACATGCACTGGTTGCTGTGGCATGTTAAATATTTTTCAAAGTTCATTATATAACCGTAACCTAAACCCAGGTTATTTAAGAATAGATGAACAATCTGCAAAATATCTGATAGTCGATTCATTTGACTACGACATTTTAGAGACACCAAGGGTAATCCGAAGCCGAACATCGAAGGACAGACAATTCAACGATCAAATCAAAAGAGACGAAAAGACAAGCAATGATCTACACACCACTATACACAAAACTAAAGACCGGTTCAATTATGTTTATGTTTGCTACAACAAATCATGAGTTTTCGAATTTTATCTTAAAATGTAAAAAAAATACATTTCTATAGAGAGAGAATTTTTCATCGGATTTTTAATAGTTTAACTTTTACTCAACTCCCGGAATTCTTGTTTCAATATGGGTTGGTAACGTACATTTAACATTAACTAATTATTATTTAGTTTATATATTGCAGATAATCCTAAGGCATACATTAAACATAGAATGTATTTTTAATAAGTTGTGTGAACAATCTTATTACCCTCAGGGCAAACATATCATTATTATGCGTATTTCTAATTAAAATACTACATATCATAAGCATAGATGTAAATTCAAGACTTAATCTGCTTCCAATTCCGTTTGTCATTCAAATTATTGAATCTTATACATAGATTGGCAACGAGGCATTTTCAATTGGTTGATATATCGAATGATGGGCTATTTACAGAAAGAAGACAATACCAGGACCATAATACGACGTGAGAATGGTCCACTAAACACTACACAGGTAACTAAAGAACAAACAACATGAACACCATTAAAAACCGGGGTTGAACTCATGAACTTATAAAGATCCAGTGACAAATCATATATGCGGTGTCAAGTGATATCTGAGGAAACGATCATATTTGACTACCGTAAACAGAGCAAATTCGTGATCATTTGTGACACAGATATTCCGTAACGGTTAACCAGTTCATGAAGGCGACCGACTTTTGAAGTGCTTAGAGGTAAGGCAGATGTTTAGCGATAATGGGGTCTGTAAAAATAGATAATGTGCGAGTGCTCATTACCTCGTTCATATCATTGATGCTTACCTAAGGTGAAAGCAGTAGAAGACCGACAGTTTATTTCAGAATATTTCGGTTTCATTTACATAACAAATTAATTAATGATTAAGTGAAAATAAACATAAATGTCGATATTAATAGTATTATCAGACGTTATTGATCAAATTAAACAAACTATATATTATTTGTGAGTTTCTTCATTCTGTTAGCAAAATTAGCACCACTGTTGATTTCCAGTATATAAAATATTGAAATTATTTTAGGGCTAATATTACATGTCATGATTGTAGGTTATTTATCGCAAGTTTTGCAATACATTGTACATTAGAAACATTTGGTAATATTTATAATATTGTGTTTGGTCTATTGATAGTTTTGCCTTCTAGTGACAATGTCGTGACTGTTTTGCGTTACCATATCATTGTATTGTGTCACGTTTTTCATCGGTTTTTATCTTTACACTAATTTTCGTGTTGTCCAGAACACGTTTTATTTATCTATAACTAGGGAGTGTTCTTAGATAGTTTCTACCAGATATGTTCTATAAATATTGCTGCATTTGTTTGCCGTTAGTCAGTCATCAAGTGCTTTTGTATATATTGTATTATATCGCCTATAACTACAACTATATACATTAAATACACATGTACCATTTCCATGCTACACGAATCGACTACAGCTACTGTCGGTGCTTTCAGTGCTTTTATTTCCATATTCACAGTTCACAAATAGGTGAATAAATGCAAGTACCAGTGATAGCGTCACGAAAGACACTGTGTCAATTTAAGAATGGTACAATATAAAGATCTAGAAAGAATAACATACTAAGGCGATATACGGATTCTGCTTACCCCTTTGGTATCTTCAAACTCTTCCTACAAGGCACAAGACACAACACTCATACAGGTACAAAGCGTACGTGTCCGTAGATGTACTATGAGCACAACAGTATGAAAGTCCACATAGACATAGATTGAATATGTACACATTTATAATCATTTTCAGATAGGTAGATGTAACAAAAACGGAATCGGTACAAATGCCTCATCACATCTAGGTAAGTAGTCGGAATCGACACAAATGCTGGTAGTCACTTTGTGATAAGTAGTCAGAATCGGTACAAATGTTGGTAGTCACTTTGTGATAAGTAGTCGGAATCGATACAACTGTTGGTAGTCACTTTGTGATAAGTAGTCGGAATCGATACAAATGTTGGTAGTCACTTTGTGATAAGTAGTCAGAATCGGTACAAATGTTGGTAGTCACTTTGTGATAAGTAGACGGAAT
This sequence comes from Bathymodiolus brooksi, assembly GCA_963680875.1. Taxonomy (NCBI): domain Eukaryota; kingdom Metazoa; phylum Mollusca; class Bivalvia; order Mytilida; family Modiolidae; genus Bathymodiolus; species Bathymodiolus brooksi. Next base: position 47,322,111 of record OY804580.1, on the reverse strand, counting down.
CGATACAAATGTTGGTAGTCACTTTGTGATAAGTAGTCGGAATCGGTACAAATGTTGGTAGTCACTTTGTGATAAGTAGACGGAATCGATACAAATGTTGGTAGTCACTTTGTGATAAGTAGTCAGAATCGGTACAAATGTTGGTAGTCACTTTGTGATAAGTAGACGGAATCGATACAAATGTTGGTAGTCACTTTGTGATAAGTAGTCAGAATCGGTACAAATGTTGGTAGTCACTTTGTGATAAGTAGACGGAATCGATACAAATGTTGGTAGTCACTTTGTGATAAGTAGACGGAATCGATACAAATGTTGGTAGTCACTTTGTGATAAGTAGACGGAATCGATACAAATGTTGGTAGTCACTTTGTGATAAGTAGACGGAATCGATACAAATGTTGGTAGTCACTTTGTGATAAGTAGTCGGAATCGATACAAATGTTGGTAGTCACTTTGTGATAAGTAGACGGAATCGATACAAATGTTGGTAGTCACTTTGTGATAAGTAGACGGAATCGATACAAATGTTGGTAGTCACTTTGTGATAAGTAGTCGGAATCGATACAAATGTTGGTAGTCACTTTGTGATAAATAGACGGAATCGATACAAATGTTGGTAGTCACTTTGTGATAAGTAGTCGGAATCGATACACATGTTGTTAGTCACTTTGTGATAAGTAGTCGGAATCGGTACAAATGTTGGTAGACACTTTGCTATAAGTAGTCGTAATCGATACAAGTGTAGGTAGGAACTGTGTGATAAGTAGCCGGAATCGATACAAATGTTGGTAGTCACTTTTTGATAAGTATTCGGAATCGATACAAATGTTGGTAGTCACTTTGTGATAAGTAGACGGAATAGATACAAATGTTGGTAGTCACTGTGTGATAAGTAGACGGAATCGATGCAAATGGTAATAGTCACTGTGTGATAAGTAGATGGAATCGGTACAAATGTTGGTAGTCACTTTGTGATAAGTAGACAGAATCGATACACATGTTGGTAATCACTATGTGATAAGTAGACGGAATAGATACACATGTTGGTAGTCACTTTGTGATAAGTAGACGGAATCGATACAAATTTTGATAGTCACTGTGTGATAAGTAGATGGAATCGGTACAAATGTTGGTAGTCACTTTGTGATAAGTAAACGAAATCGATACAAATGTTGGTAGTCACTTTGTGATAAGTAGACGGAATCGATACAAATGTTGGTAGTCACTTTGTGATAAGTAGACGGAATATGTACAAATGTTGGTAGTCACTTTGTGATAAGTAGACGGAATCGGTACAAATGTTGGTAGTCACTTTGTGATAAGTAGACGGAATCTGCACAAATGTTGGTAGTCACTTTGTGATAAGTAGTCAGAATCGGTACAAATGTTGGTAGTCACTTTGTTATAAGTAGACGGAATCTGTACAAATGTTGGTAGTCACTTTGTGATAAGTAGTCAGAATCGGTACAAATGTTGGTAGTCACTTTGTGATAAGTAGACGGAATCGGTACAAATGGCTATGATCACTTTTTTATGTCTAGACGGGATCGGTACACATGGCTATGCTCACTTTTTTATGACTAGACGGGATCGATAGAAATGGCTATGATCACTTTTTCGTGTCTAGACGGGATCGGTACAAATGGCTATGATCACTTTTTGTTTATGTCTAGACGGAATCGGTGCAATTGGCTATGAACACTTTTTTTATGACTAGGCGGAATCGGTACAAATGGATTTTTGAAAAGTAGTATTTTGTGAGTCATTTATTTTAATCGACGAGGGGAAATACCTAACTCTTTGTAAGAAACAATAGACTACGTCATTTATGCGAAAGCTTTACGGTCGCCACCATGATTTGGTTGACCGCTATGGAATATACGTGTCACAAATAACCACGGATTTGTTCCACTTGTCGTAAGCACTTCCCGGTCATTTCTTCATTCATGACTTAACACCGGGTTTGTAACTAGATTAACACGACGGGTGCCACTAGTGGAGCAGGAACTGCTAACAATTTAGGAGAACATGAGGTAAACCTGAGTTCGTGTTATTCGATCTTTTGTTTTATGTGTATGTTTTGTAAATCGGTGTTTGTCCTTTTGTCCTTTTCCTTTGGCCATTGTGTTGTCCTTCCGGCTTAGATTTACGGATTTTTATTACCCCAATGATATCTTCAAACTTTTCTTATTCACAATGTAGACACTTTATAATATGCCTAGCAACATTATTAAATCGTATCTACTAAGTCTGGTTAATTAACATTTTTATGGAAGTTTTCATCTTTCATTGAGTCAATTGGGTAAATAAAATACTGTACAATTGATTACATTCAATAAATGATTTATACAATATTATGGTCTATCAACCCAAAGGTTTTTGAAAACCGTATTACAAAAGGTGTCATTTCTACCACAAAGCTGAATTATCTTACATAAATATAAACCTATAATAAAGAGAATTAAACTGGTATCCATGTCACCGTCATCAGGATGCATTCAAAGCGTTTCTAGACATACGGCTACATAAGAAGTGGAAATTGCTTCCCTTCGTGAGCACATGGGCTGACCCCAGGTATTTGATGGGTTCCTTGTTGCTCATCATTTTAGCTTGCTGTGTTGGGTTGTGTTGGGTTGTGTTGTTTGTGTCTTGTGTCCCCAATTTGATCAGTGTATCTGGATTGTCAATTCGTGATTGCCACTTTGGTTTTCTCTAATGTTTATATAATACATAATAAACACGATGTTTTGTTTTACTCTCACCTTACATTAATGGTGTACTATATAATAACCCTTGTTTTACTCTCACCTTACATTAATGGTGTACTATATAATAACCCTTGTTTTACTCTCACCTTACATTAATGGTGTACTATATAATAACCCTTGCACAGCATGAGTCACTCACAGTTTTCAGAGGTGTTCTCTTACTTTGTTTCCCTTGGCTTTATTTTGTACTATTGCTGTTGTTTAAACATGATTTTCCTTTTCAACGAATATGTAAGGATTGGCATTGTGAAAAGTACTTGCATGACCGCATCATTCCTCTAAGAAGGGATACCTTATTTCTGGTCACTATTTAATGAAGTGCCTGTACCAAGCTAATAAAGTGAACTGTCATGTATTTGTGTTGGAGTTATCGGTCTTGTATCTTTCTACAATGGTTCTATTGGATTTTGAAACTGTCCAGACAGGGTAGTATTTTTTGTTTTTATTTTATCATCACTTCCGATTCTGTGTTCTTCTTGAATGGTGCATTTATATAACACATGTGTTGTGATTTGTTGGCTGTTGTCGACATTGCCTCATGTGAAATGAGAAATCTTGAATTCAAGACCTGAGAAATAATAAAGTGTAACTTACCCAACCATGCAAAATAATTCATCATGGTGGGTGTTATACATATCATGCTATGTGTCATGGTGTTTATTGTAACTTTCAGTAATGTGTAGCTATGCACAATGTAATGCTTACTAGGCTTAATGGGGTGGGAGTCCAAACTGATCGGTGCCTCCCCCATTTTCCCCTGCACCCGGTCATTAGTTATGTTTCTGGAAACGTAAAAACTTGAGACTATTTTGGGGGGCGCGAATGAACATTCCAGGTGTTATGACACCATTAGTCGATAGTATTCAATAATACATGGACATTCAAAGAAACAGATGCCTGAACATTATGAAATGTGATAGGATGAAAATGGGCAGTGTTCGTATTTTCAATTAACATATGAATATAATATATTCTTTAAATGTTCTTTCACAAATAATATAAATAATCAATTTGACGAATTGTTGTGCTTTTATTATTTGGCTAAAAAGTGTAATAGTGGATCAAGTATTAATATTAATGTGCAAGAGTTATGCTATTTGGCTTGGGCATGCATATATAAGCCGGAGGTTACATATATGTAACACAGTGATCATGGTTAACCAAAGCCCTAATGAAATTGTTCGTCACACAATAAGGTCAACTCAAGGGTAAATATTCTCACCATGTACTGATTATTGGATACGATTATTAGCAATTCTAATTAAATATTAACGCAAGGAATGATTTATGTAATAAATAGACAAAGTACATATGTATTTACATAACTATAACGTTATAAAACGAGGTTGGTTGAATAACTAGAACTGAACTTATTATTCTTCATGAATATCACATATGAAACTGGCAGCCTTTGACTCGTAGGTTGTACATACAAAATTTACCTCAATGCTCTAAGCAGTCTACCTTTATTTACACAATGACAAAATGCTATAGTACACATTTTTACCAAATTTAAGACCATTTCGTGGTTGGTTATTCTATACTTAGCGTTTATTGACAGAAGTAAGGCTAGGGGCTACTTCACACTCATTAGGACATGGGTTATGCTAATTATGGAAGATGCTATCGTACTATGAAGCTTAGAACAGTAGCACAAGGGATGTTCTTTTGTCTAAAAGTGTAAAGAAGGATAGTGTTCATATACATCAATTTTCTTTCCTACGTTCTGACTAATATTGTTGACCAAAGCCGTAATGAAATTGTTCGTTACACAATAAGGTCAAATAAAGGGTAAATATTCATCACATGTACTGATTCTTGGATACGATTATTAGCAATTCTAATTATGTATTAACGCAAGAAATGATATATGTAATAAATAGACAAATTACATATGTATATATATAACTATAACGTTATAAAACAAGGTTGGTTGAATAACTAGAACTGAACTTATTATTCTTCATGGATATCACATATGAAACTGACAGCCTTTGGAATTGGTATATTACAAATTTACGCTGATGCTCTAAAGAGTCTATCTTATATTACACAAAGGCAAAATGCTATATTATAATTGGGTGCCACTAGTGGAACAGGAACTCCTTACCCTTCAGGAACGCCTGAGTTCACCCCGGTTTTTAGTGAGATTTGTGTTACTTGATCTTTATGTGCATGCTTTGTAGATCGTTTTTTGTCCTTTTGTCCTTTTTCTTTTGGCCATTGTGTTGTCTGTCCTTCTTCAATTTACTGATTCTGATTACCTCTTTGGAATCTTCAAACTCTTCTTAAGACCATTTGTTGTCGTGTTTGGTCATTTTGCACGTAGCGTTTATTCCGCATGTTACGGCCTGTCTCACACTCGTTATGGTATGAGTTATGCTCATTATTGAAGGTGCTAGCGCACTATGGAATGTAGAACAGCAATAAAAACGTTGTTCCTTTACTTTAATTTGTGTCTAAGTGTATTGTTGGATATTGTTCATTTATATCAATTTCCTATCTTACTTTCTTACAAATACTGTTTCTGTAATGTTTATTGCCTGTGACAGTTAATTGTAGTTCATCTTAAGTGTATATTATTTCATGTATAATCATGACCAGCACGAGTTTAAAAATAATATAAAATCAAGTTGTAAAAATAAATGGTGCGATGCGACGGCCTTATCGGAAGTGCTGGAAAAATTGGCTTGTAAAAAAGTAATAAACGGAAATTTTAAAAGAAGCTACAATTATTGTTTTGTGGCCTTTTTGTTTTTGTTTTTGTTTTTGTTTTGTTTTGTTTGTTTGTTGTTTTTCCTTTGCTCTGTGTTCTCTCAAATGATTGTTTTTCTTTATTTTTCGCGTTTCTCTTATTTTCGCTTTGTTTGTTTGGTTTTTTGTTTTGTTCTGCTCTGTGTTCACCCAAGGTGCTTTATTTCATTTTTGTTTTCCATGTTTATTTTGTTGATTATTCGTTCTTTGTTTCATATTTGTTTTTCGTTACAGTGTACAATTATTGCTTGCATTTGAAGTGAACAGCTTACATCAAAAACTAGAAGAAACCTTTGTGGGGTATTTAAGTCAGAGGGAAAACAACATCTCATGGGTTCACAACCTTTCGATGTTCACCGCTCACTTTCCGGTCTTATTGCTTGCACTTCAATACAAAGTGGTGGGATTCAACCTCCAAGCCTCGCCTATTAGTGAACAAGTGCAGTCATGCAATAATTGTCTACGTTCGAGTAAAATGCCAACCCTCACATATAACCGGACGGACAGCGTTGTTATAAAGAACGCTCCAATCTTGAACATTGTGCATTATATATTTAATCTTCGTAACACAGAAGGTACCTGGTATCTAACCATATCATATATGATATCAGTTTATTACAACAGCTTTAATCTTTATAGCAAACAAATAAAACGAAGCTGCATTTGAAAAAAAAAAGACTGCCAAACACTTCCGTATAACAGGTTAATTCTATTGATCTTGTTTCTTTCAAAAAATGTCTTATTACTTCCGGGTTACCCAGCTAAACATGATTGTCTTCATGCATCAGGAAATGTTGGAAGACATAAAATTGTCTTTCAATTTTATTAAGGTAAAATTTCTATGTAAGGTTTATAATTAATTTTTGCAAAAAGCTACACATATATCCTTATATGTTCATCAATGTTTCTACAATCAAAGGTTGGACGAAAACGTATCACATCCTATCCTATGAATATTTCTATTTCAGGAAAATTTAAAAGGTGATTATTCATCGAATGTGTGGGATTCTTAATTGATTAATAGTGATCACGAGGAGTTGATTAGATTTTAAAATGTATTTGAAACTTGTCTGTTTTCTTCGTCATTGATTCATATGATTCACACAATTATGTCATACATCATTGTTTTTGGTGTATCACATTTCAGACACGGATATACAATACGCGTCTAATATTGTTTATTTTGCGAATAAAAATGTGTACAATGTAAGTTTGATGTTTTGACGTAAAAGCGTCAGATATCTACATTTACCAAGAGCTAGATATTGACAAGTCTGTTTCACCCGGAACAGTAAGGCTTATTAAAATATCTAGTATAGGGGGGATTCTTTGTTAAATGTATGATTACTTCCTACATATGACGTTATTACCTTTTGGTGTGTTCAGTCGTTAGCCATGTTTATAATCGGAATATATATACAATATACGTACATTGTCGGTAAATATAAAATTTATTTGTACGAGCTTTAGAAACAGGCAGAATAGCGAGCCTTGGGCGAGCTTTTCAGGCCTGTTTCGCAGCGAGTACAAATGAATTTTATATTTAACGACAATGTACGTATATTGTGTTTATCCTGCAATGTCAAAAAAGTCGGAAAACTTGTCAGATTTAAACAAAAAGGACAGAAACAAGCGTCATTCCTCGCCTTTCATAAATGTTGTCAAGGGTGTCTTCTTCGTGGTCCGCGTTACATTAGTACCAGTTTCATACTTGTCTGCGCCCTCCGCTGTACATAGCTACAGGGTACCAGGAAAGTTTATTCGTAGGCTGAAAAGTTTATTCCTATAGTACGAACAGTTTATTCGTCTAGTACGAATAAAGCAAACATTTATTCGTATAGCATATTTGTAAAGCAAATGTACTGATTGCAGGATAATATGCAATATTTGTTTGATGTATTACTACGCATACATAATTGAAATTAAGGGGTTAGGATTAGTGTTATGGTGCTTAGCGCCACTTTCAACAATATTTCAGTTATATGGTGGCGGTCAGTTTTATTGGTGGAGGAAAACGGCGTACACGAAAATAAACCACCAACCTACCTCAAGTCACTGACAAACTTTATCACATGATTTGTATCGAGTACACCTCGCCATGAGCTTGATTCGAACTCACAACATTAGTGGTAATATGCACTGATTGCAAAGGTAGTTGGAAAGCTAACTACTATACGATCACGACGGCCCCCAATCGAAATTAAGAGTTTAACTCACAAATAACATAGTTAATACATAGATCAATGATAATCAGTTATACATATGACAATGTTTGCGCCACGAGGAACACATATATTATGTACAAAGTTGAGGAATAAACTCAAGGTTCTCCACAACATCTCTGCTCAACCAGTTGTCAGCATTTTACTCACATTTTATACGGCATCACGTCACTAACAAGGAGGGACTTGAAACTAGTTTAACCTAGCCACTAAATGCCTGTTCTCTACCAGGAGAGTAAACGGTGATATCGCAGTTTGCCTCTGTAACCTTCAGTAATTTGTAGCTATATATAATGTAATTATGATTGCTAGGATGGGAGTCCTGACAGATATAACAAACTGACAGGCCACCACCCGCCCCCCCCCCCCCCCCCCTCCCGCCCCCGCCATCCCCTGCACCCGGTCATGATTCTGTTTCTGTTATATCGGTGATATCGGTGGTATCTGTTTCTAAGATTTTACGAATTTTGGAACGGTTCTGAATACAGCATAAACATAATATACAGCTATCTTGTCTTTGAATATGATATTTTATTTGTATTCTGCACGAAACAGGACGAAGTACTTAGTGAACCTCACATTTCCAACATAGTCCTCGATATCATACAACCCCCCTCATAGAGGGTGTGCCGGGGGTAGAATAGGCACCAGGTTTCTCCGCCCTTGAGGCACTAGTCCTCTAAAAGGGGTCAACCCCGCGGGAACCCCGGGGTATAGAAATGGGACCGAGAGCTTCTTCGGCTTGAAGGGGCGTCCGTCGCTTGTGCGGTATGTAGAAATTCACAACCAACCCGTCCTGCGGATGAGACGTAAATAAAACCGAGGTCCCGTGTTGAGAGATTGCCACCCTCTCCGCACGTTAAAGAACCCAGTGTAACAGCTCATTATGTTCATAATGAGTGGTCCATAAGAGACCTGTTGCACTGGCAAAATTATCCTTCCATACCCATCACCTTTCCTTGTTTCGAGTCCCGTGGCGTTTACATTTTTAAATGTTCTCGTCCTGAATATAGCTGAAAAATGGCTCGCTGGACGTTAAACATCAATCAATCAATCAATCAATCAATCAATCAATCAATCAATCAATCAATCAATCAATCAATCAATCAATCAATCAATCAATCAATCAATCAATCAATCAATCAATCAATCAATCAATCAATCAATCAATCAATCAATCAATCAATCAATCAATCAATCAATCAATCAATCAATCAATCAATCAATCAATCAATCAATCAATCAATCAATCAATCAATCAATCAATCAATCAATCAATCAATCAATCAATCAATCAATCAATCAATCAATCAATCAATATCATACAAATAAAATATATACATCTTTAAAGACTCTATACATTATTATAGTTTATTCATTTACATCATCATAATATGGTTGTCAATATCTATTATAAATAGCTTTATACGTAGATAAGTATTCCTTTATTTCCTGCCTTTACAATATAATATGCACCTGATATCATTAAATTTACCGATGTTGTTAACTGCATGTGACAATGTGAAGTCTAGGTCTTGCTAACGATTTATAGCCATAGACCCAGACAAGACTTGAGATGAATCAGTTCATTTTTCTATTAGCTAGCTGAATATATCTGAACTTCGTGCATGTTATTGGCACATGTATCATAATATTAAGTCCTTCTTATGGTTTAGTTTGTAACTAATATTAATATATTAAGAGGCAAATTCGATACCACTCGATTTCCTGACTTGATATAGGCACTTCAATGAAAAGTGGCAGTGTTATTTGGACCCAAACCTCCCCTCTTAGTGAAAACATGTGGTCATGAATATTGTTATATTAAGAGTCAAAATCGATATCACTCCATTCAAATACATGACCGCTTACTTTTCTGATGTGGTATTGGGCACTTTAATAAAAAGTGGCAGGGTTAAGCTAATGCTATGGACCAAAACCCCCCTCCTCTTAGTGAAACACGTGGTCATATAAGTGTTTTCCACGTTAGAGTAAAATGTCAAACCTCACATATAATCGATGAATATGACAGAGTTTGACGGAAATTCGGGATCTTTTGCATTATACATTCAAACAAACCAAATAATAAAATAGAAAAAAAATTAATTCGCACTGTCCGAACAGCTAAAAAATCTAACCACAAAATCACAGAAACTGTTAAAATCGATACCGCTAACATACGCATGCATGACCAGTCACAAACGAAACCCTTTGTTGTTTTAATTTCTGAGTTTCAACATGTAACTATATGCACAAGTAAAACATTAGTCTATGTTTCGTTATTTACAATGTAGTAAATTATGCTCTCAATTTTATGTTAGATGTATATGTATATGCGCATAGCGATAATCATGATAAAAGGCTTAAAACAATGCATTTGAATTGTTTCAAGAGCCCTGGCATTGTCTCTATAGCTACACGATATATTTGGTGGTTCTAAAACTGTTGTAATCGTACTTGTAACTGTGTACATTAAAACACTACCACAACAAACTAATAACTCCACCATGTCATTTATTTCAAGCCTTTTTTCATAAACCATTAATGCCAGTATGAAGGCTTGCCGCCACATATTTTTGTTTCGTCTAGAAATCTAGAATATTTCATAGTTGTTATCATTTTTATTTCATTTGGGTCGATTTAATGTTTCATTCTGAAGAAACATGAATTTAATTAGGAAGTATATACATATAAAATGCAGACATCGACGTGTCGCCATTTTAGATATGTAAATTAACTACTTAAATATTCGCTTATTATTCTTCTGCAGATATGTGATGTCGAACTTGCTCCATGAGGTCGAAAATTCATATCAACAAAATTGCTTGAAACACATACATATTTTAATAAGAGTCGTGTACATACATAATCATATATATTTAAGCTAATTATTCCAAATTTACACCAGAACGTTCTAAATTTTTAATAATGAATAATGTACATACATAATCATATATTTATACCATAATTAAGTTAGTTTTACGCCATAACGTTCTAAATATTTATTAATGAAGTGTCTGAATATATCATATAAGTGAAAAGCTTCAATATATTAAATTCACCCGTGATTTAGATATATTGTAGTCAGCTGATTACACTATTGGTTGGCATATGGTATATGCACAATAAATGGTCGCATAATAAATTTATATTTGCAAAGAAAGGTAAAAGGGGGAGATGTAAATGAAGTAAACAAAAAACACTTAAATATCAAATTTAGTGCACACGACGCATTTCTGGCATAACATTCATCGGGTATGCTCAATACCTAAATATCGGAAAGCCAAATAATTTAAAAGTGCTTGGGAGCAATAAACCAAAGAGGCTAAACAGGATAGCCAAAATTGACTAAGATCGCCTATGCATGAGGGAGGAGAACCTTTGTTTTGATAATAATTACCACAGATAATACAATGGCCGGAAGAAAAACGAAAAAGAGACAAGCGTTGACAAAACACTACAAATAACACAAAAAGAATGAGCAACACGAACCTCATTGAAAACACATTAATTATATGTCACCAATTTGAGCCTATACAACTAGTTTAACTGAAGTGCCTGAACCAAGCTAGGAAAGTTAGCAGTCATGTATGTATGTGTTATGGGTATTTTGTCTCTTTCTACGATTTTCCAATTTTATTTTGTATTTTTTGTATTCCATTTTATTGAAAATGTTGTAATTTTAATATAAAAATCAGATTTTAATAGTGATGGTCAAAAATAGTTTTGCTTTCTTTTTTTCATTTCTTTTTTATTTTATTTTTGACCATTGTTTTGACTACGCTTCTTCGATTGATAGCTTCTGATTACCCCATTAGTATCTTCAAACTTTTGTTTACAACAACATCACCAAAACGGACCCCGACATATGAAACCAAATATCGATTATTTGAATAGTTTCACACTATATTTTACTGTTCAGAAACTCTTTACAACGAGTCAGCTATTTACAATAACGTTGGTGATTTATGAGAGGATGGGCATGAGGTAATACGGCCTATGAGAGGAGGGGGGGGGGGGGGGGTTCAGTAGGTACATCGATCCGCGGCCCGGAGGGCCAAGAAGGAGCCTGTTAATATCTCAAGGGCCCCATAGTCTTGGCCAAAGACGTTTTACTTAGATTTTTTTCATGTTTAGGGGTATTTTCAACTATTTTTAGTTTATTTAGAAAAAATAATTATGTAAAATTCACTTAGACTTCTGACTTCTGCTGCACAGGAAATAAAGCATTTTTGAAAGATTACCAGTGGTTTTATTGGAGACAAATCCTCAATTTTGAGAGAAGTATCAGCCTGTCCCCGGGGCCCTGAAGCATTCTTGTTCCACCTTGCAAAATATCTCTTGGAGACCTTGGGTATACTCCGTTATCTACCACCACACAACAAAGGACAATTACATCTGTTGTTATATGTACCCAGTAAGTTGATTATGTAAATATATAAATTTATGCTGAGCAGATTACGGGCCTACGGTGACAAAAAGAACAATTACGTCCGGCGTTATATGTACCCAGCAAGTTGATTCAGGGGATGATTCAGGGAGGGGGCGCACCCGGCGCGCGCCCCCAAAAAATTGGAAAAAATATGATTTTTTTGGCGTAAAATCGTGATTTTTCACACGAAATACCCCAAATATTTTCGCGCCTTCCTCCGCAATTGGAAAAAATATGATTTTTGGGCGTAAAATCGTGACTTTTCACACGAAATACCCCAACACTTTTAGCGCCTCCCTCCGCTCGGCGCAATTTGTTTAAGTGCGCCCCCCTCCCTCCAACTTTAAATCCTGGATCCGCCCCTGTGATTATATAAAAATATAACTTTATACTGAGCAGATTACAGGCCTACTAAGCTGCCACGCTGGAATGTTTATAGATGTATTGTATTTGTGGTACATGCTGGTGCATATTATTTGTATTTGAATTACACGATGTAGACTGTAAATACATATTGTTTTTCATCTCTCATTTAGTTATTTATTTTGTTGCTATGCATGTTTTCTATGTTCAGTTTTATTGTACAATTTATTATTTATCTTACTATGTTACCATGCTTAGACTAATTTTAGTTAGATAATGCGCTATAAAAATATTGTAAAAAATAATAATAATAATAATTGAATTGAGACAATATTAAACTTTACTATATCTATATCCAATAAAACAGTTACCACATTATATGGAATGTAACTTTTCTATTTATAAAATTGCATAGCATATCTTATTACAAATAATGTGTTAATTGTTTTTTTGTTTTTCCCTCTTTTTGTTTGTGTGTTTGTTTGTTTGTGTATTTTTCTTTTGTTTATTATTTCCCTATTTTTTTTATTATTATTTATTTTTTAAGTAATTGTAAATTCCAAGAAATATGGTCATTCTATATCACCAACAAAACAGAAGTCGATGTTTATAGAGTTATTTGTCCCTCGACTGGTCCCATACGTCTACCGTCCGGTCATTCACCGTTAGAAAAACAATACTGGTTATATCATATATATTCACTATTTTAGATGATAGGGCATCCGTGATTCACATCACTGATAAGGGCAACATGATGTATTATCATACAATGATTAAAATGTCCGTCTATATTGAAAAAAAATATCAAATTAATAAATTGTAGAGGAGTGTTAATGCTTAAAACAAAAACAACAATAATATGAGTTAAGGGTTCAGTAATCCAAAGAAAATCAAATAGCATCAATGACTTCGATGAGTTCCGATTGTTTGTTATGTTGCCCTAATCAGAATAGAAGAGATGATCGTTCGGTTATTTAGCACCAATGACTTCGATGAGTTCCGAATGTTTGTTATGTTGACCCGATCAGACTAGAGTTAATGATCGTTCGGTTATTGACCTTCTTGTGATATTATTGTAGCGTAGCGGATAAGTTGATCGATCTAGAAAGGATGAAAGGTTTTCCTGGCGTTACTCAGAGATGTACATCATCACATGGCACACCACATATCTTTACTCTCTTAATCAATGTACAGTCAAACCTGTCTTATATGACATTCAAATGTAACAGTGAAATATGGTCACATAAGACAGGTGGTCGCTTAATACATGTTTAATTGATATGAAATACACTGTGAATGGAAATAAAAATTAAGGTCACATAATGCAAGCTGTTACTTAATAGAGGTGGTCAATAAAGCAGGTGTGACTGTATCTTTCAAGTGATTCATTTATCTATGACACTACTTTAACTTGGAAGCTTTGGAGGATTGTTTGTTATTTGTAATACGTAAATTCCGAAAACATAAACAAGGCGGTACAAATACTTAAAACCCAACGTGTTCATATTCGTCAGGAAAATCCAAAGCATACAAATACAATATTCAGAAATAAAAATATTATCGACATTCTCTTATTCTAAACTAAAACTAAACTAAACATATCTCCCTAGTATTTGAGTACGTAATATCATAGTTAGGGTTATGGTGTTTAACGCCACTCTCAAACAATATTTCAGTTACATCGTGGAGTTCAGTTTTATTGGTAGAGGAATACGGAGTACCCGGAGAAAACCACAGATCTGCCGCAAGTCACTGACAAACCTTAATATCATGGTATTGAAACTATATATTTATTGTTTAACGGAATATCGGTGTGTGCGTAAGACAATCCGATTTCACATTTAGATATCAATTCCATATTTGCAAACATTTCCTTCATCAAGAGATGTTTATGATGATATACCTTTTCTTCAATAACGTCGTTGAACATGGAGTTCCAATTTTCCATCGAAAATCTCTCTAAATTGATGCATTATAATTCCTATGATACCTTTCGGGAGACTTCGAACAAACACTCACGGGAAGGGAGGTTACTCTGACAGGTGTTAGATAACAGCAAGATCAACAAAGTGGGACTTTACTGCGGTTCTACGTGTCACAACTTACAGTAGAAATGGATCATCCTGCTTGGACCCTTCGGTTTTCTTGCTACCAAAGATTTTTGTCTTATATTATTTGGCTTTCCAATATTTTCCACTTGAGGTAATGTTAGAAACGTGTCGTGCACATTAATGTTGATATCTACTTTTATATTAATAATATTAATAAACACACGTTGTACCATACAGTGAGTGTAAAGTGGCAAAAAAGCCAAATAGATCAAGAATAAAGATTTCTGCTATGCTAAATAAATATTAGTTTTGTAAATGTTATTACTGAGACAGTCGTTTTCCGATAGCCGATAGGAGCTAAACAAACAATGTAATTTATGTCCGCTTAAAGATCAGGAATGACCTGATACATACTATGAATATTTGTAATGTATTTTTGCTATTTTTGGGGAATATCACCTTCTTCAGATCGTAATAAAGAGCAGATATCTTTTCAAAGCTTAAATAATTATAATCTGAAGACCCATATATACTACCGGGTTTGTATATCCATTGACTCTGTATCTGTTACTGTCAATAGTTTCTTAATTTTGTCTCTTTCTATGATATCTTTTTCTATTACATTTTGGAGATGTTCCGACAGTGTGGTATTTTTCTATTACATTTTGGAGATGTTCCGACAGTGTGGTATTTTTTGTTTTTCTATTACATTTTGGAGATGTTCCGACAGTGTGGTATTTTTCTATTACATTTTGGAGATGTTCCGACAGTGTGGTATTTTTCTATTACATTTTGGAGATATTCCGACAGTGTGGTATTTTTCTATTACATTTTGGAGATGTTCCGACAGTGTGGTATTTTTTGTTTTTCTATTACATTTTGGAGATGTTCCGACAGTATGGTATTTTTCTATTACATTTTGGAGATGTTCCGACAGTGTGGTATTTTTTGTTTTTCTATTACATTTTGGAGATGTTCCGACAGTGTGGTATTTTTCTATTACATTTTGGAGATGTTCCGACAGTGTGGTATTTTTCTATTACATTTTGGAGATATTCCGACAGTGTGGTATTTTTCTATTACATTTTGGAGATGTTCCGACAGTGTGGTATTTTTTGTTTTTCTATTACATTTTGGAGATGTTCCGACAGTATGGTATTTTTCTATTACATTTTGGAGATGTTCCGACAGTGTGGTATATTTTGTTTTTCTATTACATTTTGGAGATGTTCCGACAGTGTGGTATTTTTCTATTACATTTTGGAGATGTTCCGACAGTGTGGTATTTTTTGTTTTTCTATTACATTTTGGAGATGTTCCGACAGTGTGGTATTTTTCTATTACATTTTGGAGATGTTCCGACAGTATGGTATTTTTCTATTACATTTTGGAGATGTTCCGACAGTGTGGTATTTTTCTATTACATTTTGGAGATGTTCCGACAGTGTGGCATTTTTTGTTTTTCTATTACATTTTGGAGATGTTCTGACAGTGTGGTATTTTTCTATTATATTTTGGAGATGTTCCGACAGTGTGGTATTTTTCTGTTATATTTTAGAGATGTTCCGACAGTGTGGTATTTTTCTATTACATTTTGGAGATGTTCCGACAGTGTGGTATTTTTCTATTATATTTTGGAGATGTTCCGACAGTGTGGTATTTTTTTTGTTTTTCATTTTATTCAACTTTCTTTATTTTCTCTAAGAAATGTAAACTGGTGACATCTTTAAAATAAAAGGCAGAACATTTCTGGAATGGGAAATACTTTTAATCCGAGTAACATATTCAAGCAAATGAATAACAGTTTTTATTTTGTACTTCAATAAAAACACGACGCGTTTTTTGAATAACCTTCATCAGCTAGTTTCTTAAGTTTGACTCTCAACGTGATTGATATTTTTTTATTGCCTCACTGAACAAGTTAAATATAGACATGTGCAAGAGTTCACTATAGCGGTAATGTTAATTATTCATTTATCTATCAGTTCAAGGTGCGGTCATAAACAATGTTTCAATAGTATATAGCAACAGACAAAGCAAAGGGCAATATGTCTACGTTATATTTCCAATTTTTCATTTACCGTTTGGTTTTCAAAACTAAATTACGAGTATGACCCTGAATAAGATCAGGTTAATTTAACGGAAAATATTATAATTTAACACATGAACGGAACGTTAAATTTGAGCTGGACTTTGTTGTAATCTTCTTTGCATATATTTACAAATTCGTACTTTATCAGGGACAAGAACCGGCTGCCACAGTCTATAGTTATGGGTCTTCCGGTTGAAACATTCAAGGCTGTTCCCTTTATTAAATACTAATTTATGACACATGTTAAGAAATTGAGCCGGTTACAATTGTGATGTGAAACATATGGCATTGACATAATCTTCAACTTGTTGAAGGTGGTCAGTATTTGGTAGAATAAAATCGTAGCTATCAAATTTAGCGCGCATGACGCGTTTCTGGAATTACCTTCATACGGTACGCCCAAGTAGGCCAACATACTAGAAAGCCAAAATAATGTAAAAATACCTGGGAGCAAGAAAACCAGAGGCCCTCAGCAAAATAGCAAAATAGTCAAAAAGTACAAGTAGAAGTAGAAATTAATTTGAATTATTTTCAATACGCTTATTACACTGTTTGTTCAAATAATTTCAAAAATATGAAGCAGCAATTAAATAACTTAAATCGCTATATTTGTTCTTTTTATGATTAAAACGAATCCTTTCTGTAAATAAGAATAAACTATTTTAAGGTTGATTCAATCCAGATATAACGACATTAGGTGATCTTAGTTGATTTTGGCATGTTTGATTTTCTTGCTACCAAAGAGACTTATGCGAGGTGTACTCGATACACCATGATGTGATAATGTTTGTCAGTGACTTGCGGCAGGTCGGTGGTTTTCTCCAGATACTCCTGTTTCCTCCACCAATAAAACTGACATCCAGGATATAACTGAAATGTTGTTGAAAATGGCGTTAAACATCATAATCCCTAACCCCATTCTCCCAAAGACTTTTTCATTGACTGACTTTTTATTCCTTTGACTTTTAGAGTGCCTGACGAAGGTTATCCCAGAAGCGGGTCGTGTGCACTGACATAGATATATTTTTATTACCATTAACCTCGATGATTTGTCATCAAACCCAGCGGACCAAACGTGGTATGATTAGGAATTCAAATAGACTTGGTTACCTTGGTTACTATCACAAACAAGAGTAAGAAACAAGTACTGTGACAAATACAAATATAACAGGTTTTTGCGCCTCAATTAGACCTGCTGCATATCTATGTCCACTTTTTAAATACTTGTTTTCTATTAAAAGTGTTGCTATGAAACTGAAATGATATACTATCTACAAGTGTTGCTATGAAACTGATGTAGAGACAGAGTAACAAATGTGGGAAATATTTCATTCCACCATCTTAGCAAATTTTTTGAAGGAAACTATATAAAATTTGCTCAGAGACTTATGCCAAGTCTATGTTTCCATATTTACAAACTTGTCCATTGTTACCAGATTTAACATCCACCTGTTGTCTACTGGGATAATATATATGAAAAAAAAGAGCACAACTACTAGAAATTGAAAATATTGAAAACTTGTAATCTCGTACAGTTGTATCGAGATAGCTATTTCCTTATTTTCATATCCTCGTTAAAATTAAAGGGTAATACCAGATTATCGTTATGTTCCGAATGAACGTTAACTAAATGTTTTATTTTTTCTCTTCCTATCATATAGACACCGTAGTTAAAGTAATAAAAAATAAACATCCCCCATTAACCTTTCAGCAAAATTACATCCATTAAATTGTTATTGACATTACACGCGATAGACATATTAACTAAGAATCGTTTTTACTTAAAGTTGTAATTTAAGTTTCAACAGTCGTAGAATTTAGAAAAAAAAACGTAATATAATGTTAACGTCCTTGTAGACCTGTCTCTTAATTAAAAAACAATCGTAAGATCGAAAATACAATGTGTTCTGTGACAGAAGAAACTAAACAAGATGATGTCTTAATTAACTCGGCTGATTGATTGCTGTTTAATTTCAATGGAGTAACGTCCTCGTTATATTCAAAACACGACAACTTGATTACAAAAAAAAACAAAAACAAAAAAAAGATGTAAATAAAGAAATAAGGTAACACATACCTGAGGGAAATCGGCCTTGGTTTTAAAGATGTAAATAAAGAAATAATGGAAAAGTTCGCGTTATAGCACGTGGCCAATTGTTAATCGTAATACACGCTCCTTCTGATGAACTGTTACCAAAGTTTACTACGTGTTAATAGTACGAGACCGTCGTCTAAACAGTCACTAGTGTACGTTCAGTCGTCCGGATGGCGTTGGCTGTAGGAATCGTACCACACAAAGCCTATGGAAGTAGATCATGTTTCTTATTAGGAAACAAATTAAGATGAAAGTAAGCTACAAATAAAAACTACAACATAGTATATTACACAATTACATGAAGGAAAACTGAATAAAATCCACTAAAAGAAAACCAATTATTAAACAACTTGCATGAGCAAGAAAGATTATTGCTGTAGGTGAGTGCAAGATGTTTGACTATATTTATATTATTACGGAGCAAGGTTAATAATGGTAGACAAGGATATATAAAAGTTTCTATTCTTAATAATTTTGCACAATGATTCTAAGTGCTTTTGACTTAATATCTCTCCCCAGATGCCTTTAACAAAAAGTTTGAGGTTACTAAATGTGTTTTCAGGATCCAATCAGCAAATCCAAGAACAGACAATACAACGGTCAATAGAGAAACACCATACATGAACACGAACCCCATTAAAGACATATGAAGTCATTACCCCTTTAAATCATAGTGTAATGTCTTAAACATGGACATTATTTGTACTTGCGCGTCACACTATTGTCTAAGATAGAAATGCAATCGCTTGGTTTTTGCAACATAGCTACAACGCATTCGCTACTACGATATCTATGTAACAATAGGTAAAAGTGTGTCCTTGTTGTTTACTTCAGAAAACATGACTAACACCAATGACATTAGTTATATTACTAAAACCCCATCGGTTATCTTTCCTGTATATTCTATTTGAATGGTTTTTTTTTTAGTTTTTATAGATTGCCGAGTCAGAAAAGGCATGAACATATCTTAAACATACATCAATGATGGGATCGACTTGAATTCCACCAGAGGTCATACTCCAAATAAGGTTTCTATTCAAAAGATAATGCGTCCATCCTTACATGTGATTGCTTTGCTGTAATACCTATATCAATGCTTTGCTGTCAAACAAACTAAAGGACTTGAAAATGAGAAACACGACGGGTGTTATATAAGAAGCAGGAACCGCTACACCCCCGATATTTTGTTGTGTCCGTGTTGCTCATCTTATTAGTTTTGTGTTTGGTGTTTTTTTTAATCTTTTCCCTGGTACTGTGTCTTGTGCCTAATGTTGCGTATGTCTCTGTATTGTCCGTTCTTTTTGATTGCTCCTTCGGTTTTCTCTGATGTTTATGAAAACGCAGATATCACGACGCGTTTCTGGAATTACCTGAATCAGGTACGCTCAAAGTCGAAAGATTGGAAAACCAAATATATTGCATCCGGAGACATGTTTAATAAATTTGTGCAAATACAGGAAAATGCCGCCTGTAAAGTACATTACAGCAGCATGAATACAATTATCACTTTATCCTATATATTGTTAACTTTCAAGTTTTCATTGTATAATTTTGCAATGTCATATGACTTTCAGATATGTCTGATGTACATTTATTAATAATAGATATCTTAATATAAATTAATTCTACGGTTTAAATGTCTGCTTATTCAATGACATAATCATCAGCTGGTGTACATCTAATCATTTTTATTATCAAAAATCCATTGCGGAATCTTTCAGGTTTATGGAGTTTAACACCTCTCTTAACAATATTTCAGTTATATCGCGGCGGAGGAATCTTTGTGAAAATTTAAAAGAATTGATATATACGTGCAATGATTAATTGATTACTTAGAGAACCCCATAAGACGTCTGACATCTCCTGAATAGGTATTGATGTAGAATAATATAGGGCAATATATTAATATCACATCTAGTATTGATTTTGAGTCTAATACATTTCAATAATGCAATGATTCACCTATTGCCCTCAATCAAAAGGTACAGATAGGTGATAGTTAATAAAGGGGACATCCCATTCTTCTTAATATCGCATTATATTGTAAAGGTGTTCACGTATATCGTGAACCGGTCATCATTAATATTATATTGTCATAATCACAAGATGTAATATAAAATGTCGATAATTTGCATGGATCGAACATTTGATCAGGTATATTAGGTAACTAGGTAAAGTAAATAAAGATGTGAAGGAGACATATCTAATAAAAATGCATATTTCATTATCAGGTGTTGAAAATACAATACTTGGAATAAAATGAAATAACAAAAAATGCCAGTGTCGGAACAGTTCTAAAATCTAATGGGAATACAGTAGAAAGAGGTAATATCTATACCATTAACACACAAATACATGACCACTCACTTTCCTGATTAGGTACAGGCACTTCAATATAAAGTGGCGGTGTTAAACTTAATGCCAGTGATTTGAGTGTAAATTGCACACACACGGGAGGTAGGTAGTCAGTGCATACCATAAACCCATTGCTATAACAATTGATTTCATTATATTTGCGCTTTTGAGCTTCATTTAATTGAACTTTGTGTGCCTGTAAGAGTGTTTGAGCACTGCACCACACTTTGTATTGAGCATTTGAGGTCCATTACGAACATGGTTTTCATATTGACTTTGATAATGTGTATTTGAAATTTGTCATACTGTTTATTCAAATATATAAAATACAATTGACCAAAATAATCATAATTTTTAAAAATCAAAATTCTAATTTTCGTGAAGTCGAAATGAAATTTTATTTCTACCGAATATTTAAGTTTTTAATTTGTTTATTTTTTTATAATAATTATAGCGAAATTAAATATATATTTCTTTGAAAGTAGCATTGTGGCCCTATGTCTAAAAAATCAGTTCATCATAAGGCTTTACATATTTGTAATAAGTACTCAAAACCTCTGCACCAAGAATATTTTTACACTTTATTTCCCATTTATTTGCTTTATATATTATTTTAACAATAAAATGTCTTCGAAATAAGGAAAATGTAAAAATTCAAGAATTGTACTCATAAATATTTCACTAGGTTTAAGTTTAAACAAATGAGAACGCCAAATAGTTTTCTCTTTTGTAACACAATAACACCAAATCAAGGTTTAAAACGTATTCAGGAAATCCCTTACACGTATTTTTTAATATCGCACACTGTGATATGACGTTATTCTTGTATATAACATAATCTTTAACATCATGACCTGACTAATTTACAACCCTCACTTTTCTTAACACCAAATCTTTAACATCATGACTTGACTAATTTACAACCCTCACTTTTCTTAACACCAAATCTTTAACATCATGACTTGACTAATTTACAACCCTCACTTTTCTTAACACCAAATCTTTAACATCATGACTTGACTAATTTACAACCCTCACTTTTCTTAACACCAAATCTTTAACATCATGACTTGACTAATTTACAACCCTCACTTTTCTTAACACCAAATCTTTAACATCATGACTTGACTAATTTACAACCCTCACTTTTCTTAACACCAAATCTTTAACATCATGACTTGACTAATTTACAACCCTCACTTTTCTTAACACCAAATCTTTAACATCATGACTTGACTAATTTACAACCCTCACTCTTCTTAACACCAAATCTTTAACATCATGACTTGACTAATTTACAACCCTCACTCTTCTTAACACCAAATCTTTAACATCATGACTTGACTAATTTACAACCCTCACTTTTCTTAACACCAAATCTTTAACATCATGACTTGACTAATTTACAACCCTCACTTTTCTTAACACCAAATCTTTAACATCATGACTTGACTAATTTACAACCCTCACTTTTCTTAACACCAAATCTTTAACATCATGACTTGACTAATTTACAACCCTCACTTTTCTTAACACCAAATCTTTAACATCATGACTTGACTAATTTACAACCCTCACTTTTCTTAACACCAAATCTTTAACATCATGACTTGACTAATTTACAACCCTCACTTTTCTTAACACCAAATCTTTAACATCATGACTTGACTAATTTACAACCCTCACTTTTCTTAACACCAAATCTTTAACATCATGACTTGACTAATTTACAACCCTCACTTTTCTTAACACCAAATCTTTAACATCATGACTTGACTAATTTACAACCCTCACTTTTCTTAACACCAAATCTTTAACATCATGACTTGACTAATTTACAACCCTCACTTTTCTTAACACCAAATCTTTAACATCATGACTTGACT
Organism: Bathymodiolus brooksi; assembly: GCA_963680875.1. Classification (NCBI taxonomy): domain Eukaryota; kingdom Metazoa; phylum Mollusca; class Bivalvia; order Mytilida; family Modiolidae; genus Bathymodiolus; species Bathymodiolus brooksi. Next base: position 47,299,093 of record OY804580.1, on the reverse strand, counting down.
AATTTACAACCCTCACTTTTCTTAACACCAAATCTTTAACATCATGACTTGACTAATTTACAACCCTCACTTTTCTTAGCACCAAATCTTTAACATCATGACTTGACTAATTTACAACCCTCACTTTTCTTAACACCAAATCTTTAACATCATGACTTGACTAATTTACAACCCTCACTTTTCTTAACACCAAATCTTTAACATCATGACTTGACTAATTTACAACCCTCACTTTTCTTAACACCAAATCTTTAACATCATGACTTGACTAATTTACAACCCTCACTTTTCTTAGCACCAAATCTTTAACATCATGACTTGACTAATTTACAACCCTCACTTTACTTAACACCAAATCTGATTAATAACAACATACATATGAAATTGTTGAACAGGTTATACGATATAACCTGGTTTGGGTCAGTTAACGCTTAATAAACCTGTTCAACAATTTCAAATATTCCTTATAATATCATTTTTACTACAAAATTTAATGATTCCTCAATTTTAATTACGATTATTTCATGTGACTATTTAAATTTATCGTTGGCGGATGAACACGTTGGTGACGTCACAATACCAACCCAGGTTATCGAGTATAACCAAAATTTTCTCCAGGCGGATTAGCCAATCAGATTGAAATATTCAAATCAAATTAAATTATTAAATCATAAACAATTGAACGTGTTAGGTATATGTAATTGAGAATCTATTTTTACCATACAGCGTCATCAGATCTAATAAGGTACAAAAACAAAACTTTAGTATAAATTGGTGGCTAACATTTCCAGGCCTCATTTTTTGGTCCTTGAAAGGTGTCAACTCTGGAAAGGGAAATACTATTTTTGTAATATTTCTTGTCGACCTCTACAAAAGACTATGATAAAAACGTAGATATTTAATATACTGCACCTGATGTGTTAATGGAATAGCCTTAATTGGGTATGTTCATAAGATTGCAAAGCCAAATTGTTTAAAGCGTTTTGGTAGCAATATTTTATATACGGTCGCGACCAATACTTGGTTAACCGTACTCCGTATCACAAATGACCAACGGACATGTTCCATTTGTCACTATCCAGTCCTTTCCTCATTCATGATTTATCACCTGGTTTGTAACAAAAGTAACACGAGGGGTGGCACATGTGGAGCAGAAACTGCTTACACTTCCGGAGCACAGGAGTTCACCCTCGGTTTTCAGTGGGGTTTGTGTTGCTTGATCTTCAGTTTTCTGTGTAATGTTTTGTAGATCGTTGTTTGTCCTCTAGGCCATTGCATTGTCTGTCCTTCTCCGATTTACGGCTTCTGATTACCCCTTTTGATATCTTTAAACTATTCCTATATTTTTTTAATTCATGTCGCTAAATACTTCTAGGCTTGGTGATTTCGTTGATCGCATTAAGCTTGAAATAAAGGATACCACAGATACAGATAGGTCTGCTTCATACCTTAACCTGCACCTCGAAATTGACAGTTTGGGTCGGTTAAAAACGAAACTTTACGACAAAAGAGATGATTTCAATTTTCCCATTGTGAAGTTTCCATTTATATGTAGCAACATTCCAGCAGCACCTGCATATGGAGTATATATCTCTCAGTTGATACGATATTCCCGAGCTTGTGGTTCCTATCTGGATTTCCTTGATATAGGGTTGCTGCTAACTAGGTAGCTACTGAAATAAGGGTTCCTCTTGGTTAAATTGAAGTCATCACTTCGAAAGTTTTAACGGTCGCCACCATGACTTGGTTGACCGTTATGGAATATCTGTGTCATAAATGACCACAAATATGTTCCACTTGTCGTAAATACTTTCCGGTCCTTTCCTCTTTCATGACTTATCACCGGATTTGTAACTAGATTAACACGACGGGTGTCACTAATGAAGCAGGCACTGTTTATCCTTCCGGAGCACCTGAGTTTACTTCCGGGTTTTAGTGGGGTTCGTGTTACTCGATCTTTAGTTTTATATGTGTGTTTTGTTGATCATTGTTTGTCCTTTTGTACGTTTTCTTTTGGCCATTGTGTTGTGTTCTTCTTCGATATATGGTATCTTCAAACACTCCTTACATATTAAAAAAAAAACTTAATATCAATAGCAAGATAAAATATGGTTACTGAGAAATTGCTATGTATAAACCATCTATTTACTGTTTGCTGATATATGCTGTCCCCTTTCCCCAGAGATGTAACTTTCAAGAGAGAGTTTGTTAGGAATCAATAATAGGGCAAACAATCAGTTCAATAGATGGATTTATATAAGCTCTTGTATAATGTTTATGCTTCAAAGTTTGAGGTGATCCAGCTATTTGTTTTCTACAATAATTGACCATTATTTTTTTTTTATTTTCATTAAAATAATGATAATACTTTACTTATATAATATAGGTAACTGTGATGAAAGCTGCGAGAGGTTTTCATTGCATATTTATTAATAATTACACGAACTAAAACATCTATTAGTATAATAGCAAATGTTTCACATTTATTGTATGCGCGACTGTGAACCATAGTGGGTAGTGTGCTTGGAGAGGGCCATGCTACTTGCACGCTTAAGACCTGTTTTGTTGATTTTGACAAATAGCAGGTGAATTGTAGCCGCTGGATATTCGCCCCTACCCACCTTTCCACGTCTTTATAGTGACTGTCAAAAATCGTGGTCGTGATCGTATGGTTGTAGCATTTACAACTATCTGTGTAATCAGTGTCTATCACCACTAAAGGTGTGAAGTCGAATCCCGCTCATGACGAAGTGAACTCGATGCAACATTTTGTAATAAAAATTGTCAATGACTTGCGGTTAATCTGTGGTTTCCTCCAGCAATAAAACTGACCGCCATGATATAAATGAAATATTGTTGAAAGTGGCGTCAAACACCTTAACGCTATACACCAAATACTTCCCACAGTTGTTTGTACAGTTTTCAGGTATTGTTGACATTGTTCTCGTTCTGAATATGGCTGACATATTTGCCACGTTAAGCAACCACCAATCAATACCGGTATTATATTATGCTCATACTTCAGTCAACCTTTTTTGAAGACATTATATTTCAGCAATAATATTAATTAGTATGACTGTTTTTGACTTGTAAATCTATCAATTTATATGTTTAAATTAATGGTCTACAACCAATATATTCTATGTTGCTTACCTCCAAGTCAGCTACCTATGAGCAGTCATTGCACCTGATGATGTCCATGATTGTTGTTGTCATTTCCAGTGCCAGTACGTGGTCTTTATATTACTGTCTCCGTATCTACTGGTCTTGTATTGTTTGTTCCTCTTCTTCCGCGTCAGATCTTGTTTCAGTAGCAGAAGCTTTGATCTTAATTCTTTGGTTGTTCGTACTCTCGGGGTGAGATGATAGCACATTATGTGATCACGCTTATCTGTCAAGGTCCTTAGTGTTTTCTGGTTTCCACCAGCAAGATCTTTGATTTTAACGGTATTGATTGATTGTTGATTTAACTTAAGTTAGTTGTTTGCAACGTAGCTTCCTTTTGCATAGAACAAAATACATGTATAAACAGAGGCACTCGAATGGGTAACTTTATGCTCATATAACAAAATACATGTTTAAATAGGAGCACTCGAACGGGCCTTTATATTGATGTTTAATATCTACTAGTAGACGGCAATATTCTAGATAGGATCGGGCTACTTTATCACCTGTCACCAATGACTCTCTTACCAATCCGTTGCTCACTGTGTATGTAGATTGGGTCGGGATAATGTGCTTTAGAAGGGGGCCAATTACGGCCCTCCTTACAATGCGTTGCTCGTCTCATGCAGGTAAGAGATGGGTCTATGTATGGATGTGCTGATAGCCATAAGGAAATATACGTCAGTAATAACTGAAGGGTAAATCAAGAATGGACAATCCAGGGACACCGGCCAATTTACACACAAGACATCAATCGAAGACAAAAAAAGAACTGCTACACAGAAAATTAAAAAGATGAGCAACATAGAACCTATACAGAAGCTAAATAATAGATAGGATGGGGCAATGTTGTCCATCAACAACTGACTACTCCCAACGGACTGTTACTCGTGAGGAGCTGAAGTGTATTCATCGTGCAAGCAATGTGTGATTCTCAAAACACGAGGCAAGCAATTAACTTTTGACGGCATTTCCAGCGAATGCTCTTTTCGAAATACATGCACAATACATCGGAGATATCTTCTTTTGACCAAATTCTGACCGAGTCCTACAACTTCTTGAAATTTGCTATTTTCAGAGGAAAAGAGCTGAAATTAGTTTAACAACTGAAAAAAAATCTTCCATGATATAGGATTCGTAATGTATTCTCAGCGGATGTTCCTTAATAGGGATAGTATCCAAATCCGGAAAAACTATGAGGTTACCTCAGAATAGGAAAGAGCTGCTAATATGACAATCATTTGTTCATTATATATAATAAAGTAAAAAAAAATACAACACTGTCGGCAAAATATATTAGTAAGAAGAGTGTAAATGATCATGTGAGGCTATCAAACACATTACACTGAGGTTCTACATTTCACATCATAGTTTACATTAAAGAGGAGGATGTAGTGGTATAATGCATTCAGTAGTCATCAAATCTGCTGACATTGCTATTTTTGAAAAATAAAAATATGTCATTTTCTATACTCCGTGTAACTAATATGATACAATAAAGTCAAAGCCGCCGTTAGAAATATATAGCACCAAGCTTTGTCTATAAAAATTATATATAATTCCTATACCAGCTTTAACACAATTGTAAAACTGCTGAGCCAGCATTTCTTATTCTACATAGGTTAATAGAAGAATCGATGACACCGTATTGAACTAGAACAGTCGATACGTATGTGCAAGACATTTTTTCTTGTTGAATTATAACAGTGTGTGGGATGGACTGATTAAATTATTTGATTTTTCTTCTTCAACTTATTGTAATCGTAATCATACTGTCGTTGACAGAGGAGATCCATATATTTATCATGTGGCGCTAAGACAAAGATAAAAATCATGCATTTAAGTTGTATTTCACTCACATTTAATATATCTGGTTTGTACATCATTGTTTGCCCTTTTATCCGTTTTCATTTGTCATCTGCCCGTCTTTGAATTACGGCTTCTGATAACCCTTTTGGTATCTTCCAATTTCTAAGTCTAGATACATTTTATTTGAAACCACATGATATTTTTGGACACAGTTGAATTAAGAGTACTAGAAAACATATACATTGTTTGATTGGAGTTTAGCGCAACTTTAGTAGTATTTCAGCTATATCGTGGCGTGGAATACATATAAATTGCTAAATATCAGGCACATATATACTGTTGCAAGTGGCGGAGCTAAACACCATAACCCTAATCCTGGTGCATACATAGTGTTGACACTGGCGTTAAACACTATAGCCCTAACCCTGGTACATATACACTGTTGAAAGTGGCGTTAATCACCATAATCCTAACCCTGGTGCATACATAGTGTTGACACTGGCGTTAAACACTATAGCCCTAACCCTGGTACATATACACTGTTGAAAGTGGCGTTAATCACCATAATCCTAACCCTGGTACATATATATGTGTTTGTGTTTTAAGACATCTTCTTTGCTCATCACATTGACGGCCGTCAGACATTTTAACCGTTTGAGTTCTTAATCACTGTTGTATTTCATCCACTCTATCTTCTTTTTAATATTAAAAATGAGGATATATCTTACAGTTATAAGAATTTAGAATAGATAGACAGCTATGTTGTTAATTCACTGAGGACCCAGCAAGACAATTTTTAATATTAAAAATGAGGATATATCTTAAAGTTACAAGACTTTAGAACAGATAGGCAGTTATGTTGTTAATTCACTGAGTCTTCAGTAAAAGCATCGTTATACAATAGGAATTGAACAACAAAGACAAACGAAAATAACAAAATATTCATGAGAACATGCCATAAAAAAGGGAAGATTCAATAGTATTTCATTTTTGTTTCATAATTTCAATGGTCAATTGTGACTCTGTCAGTCCAAAAAACAAACCAAAGCAAAAAAGAAAAGCATTCCATTTCAACAGACTCAATTGTAAATTTCGCGACGATTCATCAGTTTTTCACGTGGTCTGCATCACTTAATCTCATTTATTACAACAAAAGTACATTCCTCGAATTCCTCGAGAACATCAGACAGAAATGAACCTGAAAACAATATTAAGTTCTAATGAAGCCATGATAACAGTGCTGTAGCCATTTTTAGTAGTGTTTCCCTCCATTTGTAGGATGTCGACATTTTATTTTAAAAGATTTTTATCTTCTAGTAAACTAGTTAACGAAAGGAACTATCGTAGACAGTTAAAATTGATCATATTCACGAAAACGATTTTAAATAAAGTTATCAACATGCTTTAGTATTGGAAATAAACGTTAGAGAAAACCGAACGGGCAATCAAGAATGGACAATCCAGAGACGTTGGCAAATTATTTGTATCAATCCCAGAAATACTTCGTGTGGACTAAATTTGATATTTTCCCATGTCTTTCCAAACTATTTAAATATTATAATATTATTACTATGCTTATACGTATACTATCTCCTTATCCCATTGGACATAGGCTAAATGGCCTTCATTGGTTATCTTTGGTTTGAATTATTCAATATGCAAGAGGTGGTATTAATTACAATAGTTAACAAAAGTTTTCGAGTTTTACTTCTAGATAAATTTAGAAATGTTTAATTTCTTGTGTATATTTTTGACATTTTTACCTTATTATATTTTACCTTTACCTGTTACCTTTAATTAATTATTGCTACCTAAAATTAATAATTTCCTGAGTAGCCCAGTGGTTAAGATTCTTGACTTTTTTTTTTTTTTTTTATTTTTTTTTATTTTAAGCGATTTCTTGACTTAGCTACATGCATAACACCACTTTACACTTAGACTCACAATGATGTAATGGAAGAGCGCTTGTATTGTTGTTCTACATTTGATTGTCACATTGTCAGATATAATGTATTCAATGATAATAATAACTCACTCCCTACGTAGAGTGTAAAAATGCCATAGCCTCCAAATGATCGGTGCTCTACTTCTGATAATAGAGGCATCATCTGGGCATCAAGTGTTGACGTTATCAGACACCTGCCCAAGGCCAGGTATTTAACTAGTCAGTTCGATCAGTGATTTCATTTCATCATTATATCTAGTAAAAGTCACGACATCAGACGAAAATTGCTGAAAATGGCGATAAGTAACTATAACCTAGGCCAATCCAAATTATACGTGTTAATTATTTGTCTAGTCCATAAAAGCCATGATTATGCACACAAAATGTATCACTTTTAGTACGACACACGTGTATAATCTAATTCAATGTTACGTTTTATTTCTCGCTTCATAATATATGTGAAGGTATACATTTTACTTACACGTGGAAAGCACTTTCATGACCGTATATTTTCACCTGCAGGGCAGGTATGGGCCCAATAAATCCGCCACGTTTTATTGAAGTGACTGGGCACTGATGTGTATTAGTGTTGTCGAGTTTGCCTGTTTCTACGCTTGGTTTTGTTCAGTTTTTCATTTTATTATATAAATTCTAGAAGATTTGTGGAGGTAATGAAATGACTATATTCTGACAGAATGAAAAAAAGAAGAAAATGTTGAATATCAAACCCACCGTTGTATTCTCACGAAATAAAATCAGGACCATGGTGGCATCCCTTGTGTTGAACTAAAATATAAAGTGGAGGAACCTAATTGCATATTTCGTGATTTGCAACTATCACTTTTCACAAGCACTAAAAAGAAAAATGGCAGCAATGCTTAATCAGCATTCCTGCTTATCATATGTAGTCGATAGTGTTAACATTGTAAGCTACACTATTGTGTATATGAACGATTCTGTTCACTTCCATCTATGACAATCGTATGACAACCAAGTAATGACGTACATTTATGTGAATCTGTTCATAAGGCGCTAGAGGATATATGTTAGGTTGTAACGTTAATCGTAGTTAACCCGTAAACCCCACCACACATACACACACAAACTATTTACGTCACTGAAGCTCTTCTAAAGACATTGGCGGATAGTTGTAAGGTTGCAACGTTAATCATAGCTAACCCAACCCCCTTCTTTTACGTCAAATCGTTTACATCACCGAAGCTGTTGTTCAAAAGGCGCTAGTGGATACATTCAAGGTTGTAAGGTTAAATTATCGTACCCTAGTTAACCTATAACCCCAGTTTGACGTCACTACCAACGGTAATTATAACTATGACAGAATAAATCAGATATATGCAGCAGGTGCCTAATTGTTGTTATTGATCGTTGGGGAATAATAAATCTAATAGAATGCCAGACAATAGCGTTACGCCTTCGCAAAATACAACAGTATTTCTGAGAAAAAACGAATTATGTTTAATACAAATGAGGTAAACTAGAGGTTACTAGGACTTTAGTGATTACACTACTTCAGGATAACCTTTTATTTACTATTTTTATTGTTAATCAGCTGTAAACCACACTCTTTTCAAATCTAGAAACATTGTATATAAATGGTTAATGTCCTATTTCTCACGTAAAACAGTACCTCACTCGTCAATCTGTAATTATCTTTACAGACTTTAACATGAAGTATGTTTTATAATTACTGTTATATATATAATATATCGATTTGTAATTTTAAGAGTTAGTTTAAAGGTTCCGTGTGTCATCACTATGATGTAAACACGACTACAGAGTACAACAAATATAAAAAAGAATACATGTATATTTCTTCCAATAAAGGAGTGATCCGAAGACAAACTTCCAAAACCAGAGAGGGAAATCAGATTATACGTATATAATGAGACAGTTCTTATTTCCATGGCAACAGTGTTGTATCAGATTATACGTATATAATGAGACAGTTCTTATTTCCATGGCAACAGTGTTGTATTACATTCTTATTGTTTTACTTTTAAGATTTATTTTACAAAACACATGTCATTTTGCATTCAAATCTAGATATAATAAACTGCTTAAATGGTTTATATGAAAAATAGTCTGTTTTCAAGCTTTTAAATTTACTGTAAATACAATAAACAATATATTTGTATTTGGCATTTACAGGTGTCAGTATAGCAGGAAATGCGTACCATTCTGGAGCACTTGAGTGCAGACCATGTTTAAATAGTAAGGTTTCGTCTTGCTCAATTTTTAAAGTTCTGTATAGTATTTTGTAGGTCATTGTTTCCTCCTTTGTCCTTTTTCTTTTTGGTCATTGTATCGTCTGTCATTCTTCGATTTATGCTTCTAATTACCGTTTCAATATCTTCCACTTTTCTAACATCCAGAATCGTATGATCTAACTAAGCGTGTTGGTCTAGTACACAGCAGACCTCATTATCATCTCATTGAAAATCAACTTGTTCTCGCCATGATATAGCTTAACAATTGCTGAGTTGGCGATACACAACAATCACTCACTGATAATTGTGTTTGGAACTGTCCATGGTGTATCAGTAGAGTAATTTACATTGAAATTTCACCATTATGATTGGTTGGATTGTTTGAATTAACTTGATAGCTGATTTACTAATTGATGGTTTGGTTTGATGTGTGTCATTATTAATGGTTTGGGTTCATAAAACTTGTTTAACCCGTTTCTTTTAATGGAAGTTTCTGCACAGAGCCAGGAAATTGAGCGGTCATGTATATGCGTGTTAGGGACCAAAAGGGGTTATCGATTTTCCCCTGTTTATACGAAAATGCTTGCATGACAGCATCATTTGGCCCAGAAGGGATATGTTGCCACATAAAACTAGCTTAAAGCTCGACACTTTCATTTGTTGTTGTTGTTTTTTTGTTGTTGTTGATTTTATTGGTAGATATAGAGACACAAGTTATTCACGATTCGGAAATGTAAAAACTTTGCAATTCATTTTTTTGACAAACACATTTTCTTGATAAACATATTTTCATTTTGTTGTTTCTCAAGAGCATGAGACAATAATAAAAATGGGTGTTTCATAGTATGACAGAAGAATAGCAGATTACACAACACATTTATTTTAGGATGGTCACAAATTATTTAATATATAATATTTATCTAGTAATATTAACCAGATACTAATTAGGCGTTTGCAGAATAGCCGATGATCATAATCAGCTTCAAGATAAGTGAGGTTTGCAAGTTACACCTGGTGCCCAACAACCGTCATTTTTTTCACATTTAAATACAATTTACAGATACATATCATTCATTTTAGCTGTAATTCAGTTGTAATTATCCATCGATGTATATGTATAATGTAGTTGTTCTGACGTCAATGTATTATAACGGTCAAACATATGTTTCTTACATATAAACGACACTTGATAACGATCGAAATAATTTAACCTCGTTTGAGGAATTATATTGTATTATTTAATATTATTTACACAGTCAAACCTGCCCACCTAGTCACCTCTATGAAGCAGTCACTTGTATTTAAATATCACCTTGTCTTGCCATAGAAACTTTCATATGAATTTAAAAAAAATACTTTTTCTTTGCCCCAATGGTGACCTTTGTATATAAACGTGAGAAAAAAACAGAAGGGGCAATCAAGAATGGACAATCCAGAAACACTGGGAATAATGGGTACACAAGACACCGGACGAATACACACGACACCGGACGAATACACAAGACACCGGACGAATACACACGACACCGGACGAACACACAAGACACTGGACGAATACACACGACACCGGACGAATACACAAGACACTGGACGAATACACAAGACACCGGACGAATACACAAGACACCGGACGAATACACACGACACCGGACGAATACACAAAACACCGGACGAATACACAAGACACCGGACGAATACACAAGACACCGGACGAATACACAAGACACCGGACGAATACACACGACACCGGACGAATACACAAGACACCGGACGAATACACAAGACACCGGACGAATACACAAGACACCGGACGAATACACAAGACACCGAACGAATACACAAGACATCGGACGAATAGACAAAACAACACAACACAGCAAACTAAAAATATGAGTAAAACGGTCCCACCAAAAATCGGGTTAACGCAGATGCTCGCAAGGGGTAAGCAATTCCTCATTTGTATAAGACACCCACCGTGTTACAGGTTTGATTATAACTCCGAGTCTTGAATATTCCAGCGCTTAATATATATATATATATATATATAAAGTTAAATTTAACTTTCTTTTGCTTGTAAGCTTAAGCATATGGTTCTGAAGTTTTCAACGTGTTATATTGATCTACATAACATGAAAATGACTTTTTGTCAGTGCTTCATGTCCCTGATTCGAATCCCGCTCCTTGTGAGGTGTACTGATACAACTGTATGTGACATGCGGCAGGTCGGTTTTCCTTGGGATACGCTCGGTTCGAATTACAGGATCTATAATACTAATAACCACGATATAAGCACCCGTAACACAAACCTCAAAATTGAATGGCATTGTAAAGCATATCTTCTCACTCCGGGTGCACACTTACAGGGGTTTACATAGATAAGATCTGGATTTTCACGCAACGGTATTATCGCGCGGATGGGATGTAATGAAAGTTGGCGGGATATACTAACAAAGCAAGCTAGCACTAAGATGGCTAATGGATGAAAACGTTTTTCTAATGTTAACACATAGAACCTCCAATCAACCAGGGGAATTTTCTACTAATGTTAACATATAGGTCCTTCCACTGGTCAGATGAATGTTCTACTAATATTAACATATAAAGGCTGCAATCGGCCAGGGAAACTGTCTACTAATATCAACATATAAAGGCTTCAATCGGCCAGGGAAACTGTCTACTAATATTAACATATAAAGGCTTCAATCGGCCAGGGGTACTTTCAATTGAATTTTACATATTGAATCTCCAATCCGCCCGCGGAATGTTACTAATACAGGGTGGACAACGTACGTCATACATCCGGGTATTTTTTTTATCGAAAAGTTTATAATGGCGGAAATTTTTCAACCATCTGACAAAATAAAACTCCTTTTTATACTATTTTAGCAACGAACCTGTATGATAAAAGCCAGATCAAAGTACCCTACGGACTTGTATGGTACTATTTACATCGATAATATTCCAAAAGCTGTTGTCATTTGTCTAATCATTCCGACAATATCTCCTTTTGATGCTATATCCAGCATAAAAAGATACCCGGATGTATGACGTACGTTGTCCACCCTGGATCCAGCATCAAAAGGAAATGTTGTCGGAATGATTAGACAAATGACAACAGCTTTTTGAATATTATCGATGTAAATAGTACCATGCAAGTCCGTATGGTACTTTGGTCTTGCTTTTATCATACAGGCTCGTGGTTAAAATAGTACAAAAATGAGTTTTATTTTGTCAGAGGGTTGAACAATTTCCACCATTATAAAGTTTTCGATAAAAAAAAATACCCGGATGTATGACGTACGTTGTCCACCCTGTAATATGTGCAATGATCTTAACGTGATACAATGTATGATCATGAAATTATTCATCATTGGTAATCAGGAACTGGAATAACATTAACTGGTTCTATTTGAGAAATTAATACATATCAAATATAATAAAGTATAAGGTTTACTTCACTAAGACACAGCTTTTCAACAAAGTTCAAGATTAGGATGCTTCATTTTACACAACACTTCTTCAACCAGTCATATGTGAGGGTCACCATTTTACTCGCTTGTGAGAAACATTTGCATGGCAAAACCAATCCACTAAGAGCGAATGTTTGCACCCAATAAAACAGTTTAATCCCGCCATGTATCTCATATATTTATTTTTCCAGACGCGAAAATTGATATAAATGGCGATAAGTAACTATAACCTAGGCCAACTCAAATTATAGATGATAATTATTTGTCTAATACATGCAATTCATGATTATTTTTACTTTTGGTACGTTGCAGTGAATATGATATCTAATTTTACATTTATTTCTCTTGTCGTGATATATGGGAGAGTTAACATTTTACCCATATGTGGAAATCACCAGCAATACTACACCATTTTACTAACAGGGAAGGTTTGGGGCGATAAGACTAATTTAACACCGTCACTTGTTATCAAAGTGTGTGCAACAAGCCAGGAGAGTGAGCAATGATATATATGTGATAAGGGCAGGAATGGATATATATATGGGCCAATTTCGGCCATGGCTCAGGGGGCACATTAACTCAGAGGATCCTGGAGATTGGAGTACTTTTGAAATGAGTCATATCTTTTTCACCCTTAGATTAGACTAAATGAAGCTTTGTTGCCCAACATTATGCATACCAAAGTTTAATGAATATATATGTCATATTGCAATTAAATATTGAGATACAGTCGTTTTAAGTTTGGCTGCGGCATCCAAGTGTGTTTATTAGCTTTAACATCCACAATCATATAACTGACTTTAGACATTTAAACAGTTGCAAGTACATACGGAAAATCGTAGGGAACCCTAAAACCGAATGGTCCCCTCTAGGTCTAAATCCGCCCTTATTAAGGGTTTAAAATACATACCTATCTTGATGTGACTTTTATATTAGATTTTGGAACTGCTAAACCACTTCCGTAGACCTCCCATGATGCACCTCAAATTTTCATTTATATGCGTGATTGAATTTAACATTGTTACACAATAAATATTTGAATGAATTAACTCATCCCAGAGCTGATTAACTTCCAGGAAGTGATAAAATAATACAGTTAGTTGTTCATTTATTTAATTATAATGCAGTGCAGAAAGTGCATGCATGCAATCAATTTCGAATATCTGAATGACGTTAAAGCCGAAATGTTTTTGAACCAATATGATATGCTATATATTACTGATAAACTGGCTCACAATTGAACAGAGAGCACGTCGTGGTCGTATGGTAGTTGGATGTACAACTACCTATGCAACTGGTTCCTATCACCACGTTGTAAGTTCGAATCTCACTCAGACGAGGTGTAGTCATTACAACATTATGTGATAAAGTTTGTCAGTGACTTGCTGCAGGTCGGTGGTTTTCTCCGGGAACTCCGGTTTCCTCCACCAATAAAACTGACCGCCATGATATAACTGAAATATTGTTGAAAGTGACGTTAAACACCATAAACAATAAACCAGGCATATATACCACAGATAAAAGGGCACACCATTAATAGTGTATGGTGTTTAATGCAATTTTCAACAACATTTCAGTTATATATCGTTATTTTGTTTATTTTCCCTTTGATGTTTAAAACCAATATATTTCATATCACGTAAGCGCTGAGATGATTCCATCAAGGACGCACGTAGTAATATCGCTGTTTATACATTAATATTGTGTTGTCCATGTTATATGCCGAAATATGTCCCAAGGTTAGAAGGCATAATGCACGAGTCGACCCTTCATATACAATAATATTATTGTTATTCTTCTTCTTCTTCCCGTCAGGAGTGTACTCATACTTGAGTGTTGATACTCCGAGCATGACCAAACTGTACAGGTAAAAACCAATCCTATATACAATTAAAAACTGACTGTTATTTACATTTGGGACTGCAGTGGGAGAGTGACAGACCCAAGTCCTACTCGGAACTGGTCGATGGTAGGGACCAGTCTAAGTTCTTGAGGTATGTGACTCCAGGTGAGTATGGTACGCGGAAAGAAGGAGTATTTATAAGCGTCAATTCGAGTGTAGATTACTCTATATACAGTAGTTCCCCGGGTTCTTCCATCGGCTGGTATAAGTAGTGTGTGTGATGGTATATCTACTAAATTGTTTATGATCTTATACATGAGGACGGCCCTTGTCTTAGCTCGTCTCTGCTCTAATGTTTCCCAACTGAGTTCACTTATCATTGCTGTTACGGCTCCAGGTTCTCTATTGTAAAAGTTGTTATTTACAAATCTGGCAGCTCTCCGTTGTACTTGTTCTAGTTGGTTAATCTGATTTTTTGTGTAAGGGTCCCACACAGCACTAGCATATTCAACTGATGGACGGACGAGGGTGGTATAAGCGTTCCTTTTTACTTCCTTTGGACATGAGTGAATGTTGCGTCTTAGGAAACTGATGGTGCGGTTTGCTTTTGCATATATGTTGTTGATATGGGAATTCCAGCTTATTACTCTGAATGTCTTTGGTGATTTAAACAAATGAAATTTGTCTAAAATGTATTGATAGTATAAAGATTGGCAAATAATATTCATTTAAATTAAAGAAAAATTTAATTTCAACAATAAAAATGAACTGTCAAATATTTAATTGCCAAACCTGGAACTGGCCATTGTTTTGACAGACGACAGCATCAACGTTAAAGAAAAACGTACAATACATTGTAAATTATACACTGTTAAAAGCGCTAAGGTGATCCCGTTAAGACTCCACCTATTTAAATGACGTAACATTTTTTGTTCTAAGTTCCGCCCATCAGCATAGTAATGACTCCATCAATAGTACTATGCGAGTGCATAGTCCAACGACGCTATTTATTCTTTTTAAAATTATGCTTCTATAATATCATGTCAATTATAATGAAAGTTTCTTACATGAAGAGTAATAATTTCTAATATGACGTTATAATGACGTCACATTACCAAATCCTTGATAAACATACTATCATAGCGATAAAATAATTAAAGATGTTTTTTAAAACTCGAGGACGTTTCTCAGTCATCTCTCATCTCAGGTCACCCTTCGATGAGAGATGACTGAGAAACGTCATCTCGTTTTAAATAACATCGTTAATCACTTAATATCGTGGGGCACACCATTGAAAAGATTATTATGGTTTCCTGCATACAAATACAAGAAGTCACTTGTCTACCAGTCCGTATACATGTGTATAATGTCATACTGATTTCATATTAGTATGTATGTGATGATTAAATATCACGTTTTTTACACGTAGAACAATATTGGCTGGACATACGGAATAATTCTAGTACGATATATTGAGACCCATGAAATTATTTGAATACCATACATTGAAATTGTCAGTAATTAATTATTTACAAAAATTCATGTCTTCTCGTTGAATTAGTCGTTTCTTTATTTAATATTTCGTCCATTTTGACTTTGTTATTGCTAATGTAGCAAGAGATCCATATCACATGATGTTCGTGTCGCTTAACAGTAACACGACGGGTATTTCTTGCGGAGCAGGAATCGCATATCCCTCCGGAGCACATGAATGCACCCCCTGTTTTAATGGGGCTCGTGTTCCTCGATCTTTAGTTTTTTTTGTGTAATGCTGTGTTTGTCCTGTTGTAATTTTGGCGGCCATTGTTTTGTATTTACCTCTTCATTTTACCTCTTGTGATTACCCAGATGGTATCTTTAAACTTTTCTTAGCATTTGACTGCGGGCAATACTGTCGGGATTGTAAATTTATTGCAGTCATAAATCAATATTGTGATGTTCTTATTACATTACAAGTGTCAATCTCAGGTGCATAACACTACTTTTAGATAGAGTTCTCTACCTGTACTCTTCGCTTTAATTACTAGGATGTTGCACCTGTTGACGCATGTTAATTTATGAAACCATTGACTGACAAGGTTTCCGGCAAGGAAAACTTGTAAACATCTACTAATTTGCCGCAAAATATAATGTCATCCGGAATTATATTGATACCATATCAAGAAATTCCATCACCTTGTAGATTCGTGAATAAACAATAATTTTTTATGACTTTCCTAATTATATCTTCGTGGTCAAAATTTAATATTACGACATTCCAACACCAGTAGGTCATTAACTTGGGATTCGATCTGTAATGCTGTAATATTATTGTTCTTTTACAAGGTAAGAAATTATGCATTTCTTTTCACAATTTTTGAATTTTTGAGTCAACAACTCGTTACCTTATTTCAACATTTATGCAAGAAACGTTGAGACATAATCTTGACAGGGGCCGTCGTGGTAGTATGGTAGTTGGAATTATAACTACCGATGCAATCAGTGCCTATCACCACTACAGTTGTGAGTTCGAATCCCGTTCATGGCGAGGTGTACTCGATACAACATTATGTAATAAAGTTTGTCAGTGAGTTGGGGAAAGTCGGTGAATATTCTCCGCGGGTACTCCGGTTTCCTCTACCAATAAAACGGACCGCCACGATATAACTGAAATATTGTTGAAAGTGGCATTAAACAGCATAAATCAACCAACCAACCATACATAATATATTTAATCTTCATGATACTGAAGTTGTCATATCGTCATATGTATAATGGATTTCCTCTAGAGGAGAGTCAGTTGTGTTAATCATCATTTAAATATCAGATACCGGTAACAGAAGGCCATCGGATACCAGTAGTACAGAAAGCATCAGATACCGGTAGTACAGAAGGCCATCAGATACCAGTAGTACAGAAGGTATCAGCTACCAGTAGTACAGAAGACATCAGATACCAGTAGTACAGAAGGTATCAGCTACCAGTAGTACAGAAGGCCATCGGATATCAGTAGTACAGAAGGCATCAGATACCAGTAGCACAGAAGGCCATCAGATACCAGTAGTACAGAAGGCCATCATATACCAGTAGTACAGAAGGCATCATATACCAGTAGTACAGAAGGTAGCAGCTACCAGTAGTACAGAAGGCCATCGGATATCAGTAGTACAGAAGGCATCAGATAACAGTAGCACAGAAGGCCATCATATACCAGTAGTACAGAAGGCCATCAGATACCAGTAGTACAGAAGGTATCAGCTACCAGTAGTACAGAAGGCCATCGGATATCAGTAGTACAGAAGGCATCAGATACCAGTAGCACAGAAGGCCATCAAATACCAGTAGTACAGAAGGCCATCATATACCAGTAGTACAGAAGGCATCATATACCAGTAGTACAGAAGGTATCAGCTACCAGTAGTACAGAAGACCATCGGATACCAGTAGTACAGAAGGCATCAGATAACAGTAGCACAGAAGGCCATCATATACCAGTAGTACAGAAGGCCATCAGATACCAGTAGTACAGAAGGTATCAGATACCAGTAGTACAGAAGGTATCAGCTACCAGTAGTACAGAAGACATCAGATACCAGTAGTACAGAAGACATCAGATACCAGTAGTACAGAAGGCATCAGATACCAGTAGTACAGAAGGTATCAGATACCAGTAGTACAGAAGGTATCAGATACCAGTAGTACAGAATGCATCAGATATCAGTAGTACAGAAGGCATCAGATACCAGTAGTACAGAAGGCATCAGATACCAATAGTACAGAAGGTATCAGATACCAGTAGTACAGAAGGTATCAGCTACCAGTAGTACAGAAGGTATCAGATACCAGTAGTACAGAAGGTATCAGATACCAGTAGTACAGAAGGCATCAGATACCAGTAGTACAGAAGGCCATCAGTTACCAGTAGTACAGAAGGCATCAGATAACAGTAGTACAGAAGGTATCAGATACCAGTAGTACAGAAGGTATCAGATACCAGTAGTACAGAAGGTATCAGATAACAGTAGTACAGAATGCATCAGATATCAGTAGTACAGAAGGCATCAGATACCAGTAGTACAGAAGGCATCAGATTCCAGTAGTACAGAAGGTATCAGATACCAGTAGTACAGAAGGTATCAGCTACCAGTAGTACAGAAGGTATCAGATACCAGTAGTACAGAAGGTATCAGATACCAGTAGTACAGAAGGCATCAGATACCAGTAGTACAGAAGGCATCAGATACCAATAGTACAGAAGGCCATCAGTTACCAGTAGTACAGAAGGCCATCAGATACCAGTAGTACAGAAGGTATCAGATACCAGTAGTACAGATACCAGTAGTACAGATACCAGTAGTACAGAAGGTATCAGATACCAGTAGTACAGAAGGCCATCAGATACCAGTAGTACAGAAGGCCATCAGATACCAGTAGTACAGAAGGCCATCAGATACCAGTAGTACAGAAGGTATCAGCTACCAGTAGTACAGAAGACATCAGATACCAGTAGTACAGAAGGTATCAGATACCAGTAGTACAGATACCAGTAGTACAGAAGCTTTCAGATAACAGTAGTACAGAAGGCATCAGATACCAGTAGTACAGAAGGCCATCAGATACCAGTAGTACAGAAGGCCATCAGATACCAGTAGTACAGAAGGTATCAGCTACCAGTAGTACAGAAGACATCAGATACCAGTAGTACAGAAGGTATCAGATACCAGTAGTACAGATACCAGTAGTACAGAAGGTAACAGATACCAGTAGTACAGAAGGTATCAGATACCAGTAGTACAGAAGGCCATCAGATACCAGTAGTACAGAAGGTATCAGATACCAGTAGTACAGATACCAGTAGTACAGAAGGTATCAGATACCAGTAGTACAGAAGGTATCAGCTACCAGTAGTACAGAAGACATCAGATACCAGTAGTACAGAAGGTATCAGATACCAGTAGTACAGATACCAGTAGTACAGAAGGCATCAGATACCAGTAGTACAGAAGGTATCAGATACCAGTAGTACAGAAGTCATCAGATACCAGTAGTACAGAAGGCATCAGATACCAGTAGTACAGAAGGTATCAGATACCAGTAGTACAGATACCAGTAGTACAGAAGGCCATCAGATAACAGTAGTACAGAAGGTATCATATACCAGTAGTACAGATACCAGTAGTACAGAAGGCATCAGATACCAGGAGTACAGAAGACATCAGATACCAGTAGTACAGAAGGCCATCAGTTACCAGTAGTACAGAAGGCATCAGATAACAGTAGTACAGAAGGTATCAGATACCAGTAGTACAGAAGGCCATCAGATACCAGTAGTACAGAAGGCCATCAGATACCAGTAGTACAGAAGGTATCAGCTACCAGTAGTACAGAAGACATCAGATACCAGTAGTACAGAAGACATCAAATACCAGTAGTACAGAAGGCCACCAGTTACCAGTAGTACAGAAGGCATCAGATAACAGTAGTACAGAAGGCATCAGATACCAGTAGTACAGAAGGCCATCAGATACCAGTAGTACAGAAGGCCATCAGATACCAGTAGTACAGAAGGTATCAGATACCAGTAGTACAGAAGGTATCAGATACCAGTAGTACAGAAGGCCATCAGATACCAGTAGGACAGAAGGCCATCAGATACCAGTAGTACAGAAGGCATCAGATAACAGTAGTACAGAAGGCATCAGATAACAGTAGTACAGAAGGCCATCAGATACCAGTAGTACAGAAGGCCATCAGATACCAGTAGTACAGAAGGTATCAGATAACAGTAGTACAGAAGGTATCAGATACCAGTAGTACAGATACCAGTAGTACAGAAGGTATCAGATACCAGTAGTACAGATACCAGTAGTACAGAAGGCATCAGATACCAGTAGTACAGAAGGCATCAGATAACAGTAGTACAGAAGGCATCAGATAACAGTAGTACAGAAGGCATCAGATACCAGTAGTATAGAAGGCATCAGATAACAGTAGTACAGAAGGCATCAGATAACAGTAGTACAGAAGGCATCAGATAACAGTAGTACAGAAGGCCATCAGATACCAGTAGTACAGAAGGCCATCAGATACCAGTAGTACAGAAGGTATCAGATACCAGTAGTACAGAAGGCATCAGATAACAGTAGTACAGAAGGCCATCAGATACCAGTAGTACAGAAGGCATCAGATAACAGTAGTACAGAAGGCATCAGATAACAGTAGTACAGAAGGCCATCAGATACCAGTAGTACAGAAGGCCATCAGATACCAGTAGTACAGAAGGTATCAGATACCAGTAGTACAGAAGGCATCAGATAACAGTAGTACAGAAGGCCATCAGATACCAGTAGTACAGAAGGTATCAGAAAACAGTAGTACAGAAGGCCATCAGATACCAGTAGTACAGAAGGTATCAGATACCAGTAGTACAGATACCAGTAGTACAGACGGCATCAGATACCAGTAGTACAGAAGGCATCAGATAACAGTAGTACAGAAGGCATCAGATAACAGTAGTACAGAAGGCATCAGATACCAGTAGTACAGAAGGCATCAGATAACAGTAGTACAGAAGGCATCAGATAACAGTAGTACAGAAGGCATCAGATAACAGTAGTACAGAAGGCCATCAGATACCAGTAGTACAGAAGGCCATCAGATACCAGTAGTACAGAAGGTATCAGATACCAGTAGTACAGAAGGCATCAGATAACAGTAGTACAGAAGGCCATCAGATACCAGTAGTACAGAAGGCATCAGATAACAGTAGTACAGAAGGCATCAGATAACAGTAGTACAGAAGGCCATCAGATACCAGTAGTACAGAAGGCCATCAGATACCAGTAGTACAGAAGGTATCAGATACCAGTAGTACAGAAGGCATCAGATAACAGTAGTACAGAAGGCCATCAGATACCAGTAGTACAGAAGGCATCAGATAACAGTAGTACAGAAGGCATCAGATAACAGTAGTACAGAAGGCATCAGATAACAGTAGTACAGAAGGCATCAGATACCAGTAGTACAGAAGGTATCAGATACCAGTAGTACAGATACCAGTAGTACAGAAGGTATCAGATACCAGTAGTACAGAAGGCATCAGATAACAGTAGTACAGAAGGCATCAGATAACAGTAGTACAGAAGGCCATCAGATACCAGTAGTACAGAAGGCATCAGATAACAGTAGTACAGAAGGCATCAGATAACAGTAGTACAGAAGGCCATCAGATACCAGTAGTACAGAAGGCATCAGATAACAGTAGTAGAGAAGGCATCAGATAACAGTAGTACAGAAGGCCATCAGATACCAGTAGTACAGAAGGCCATCAGATACCAGTAGTACAGAAGGCATCAGATAACAGTAGTACAGAAGGCATCAGATAACAGTAGTACAGAAGGCCATCAGATACCAGTAGTACAGAAGGCATCAGATAACAGTAGTACAGAAGGCATCAGATAACAGTAGTACAGAAGGCCATCAGATACCAGTAGTACAGAAGGCCATCAGATACCAGTAGTACAGAAGGTATCAGATACCAGTAGTACAGAAGGCATCAGATACCAGTAGTACAGAAGGTATCAGATACCAGTAGTACAGAAGGTATCAGATAACAGTAGTACAGAAGGCCATCAGATACCAGTAGTACAGAAGGCCATCAGATACCAGTAGTACAGAAGGCATCAGATAACAGTAGTACAGAAGGCCATCAGATACCAGTAGTACAGAAGGCCATCAGATACCAGTAGTACAGAAGGTATCAGATACCAGTAGTACAGAAGGTATCAGATACCAGTAGTACAGAAGGTATCAGATACCAGTAGTACAGAAGGTATCAGATACCAGTAGTACAGAAGGTATCAGATACCAGTAGTACAGAAGGTATCAGATACCAGTAGTACAGAAGGCATCAGATAACAGTAGTACAGAAGGCCATCAGATACCAGTAGTACAGAAGGCATCAGATACCAGTAGTACAGAAGGTATCAGATACCAGTAGTACAGAAGGCCATCAGATACCAGTAGTACAGAAGGCCATCAAATACCAGTAGTACAGAAGGTATCAGATACCAGTAGTACAGAAGGCATCAGATAACAGTAGTACAGAAGGCCATCAGATACCAGTAGTACAGAAGGTATCAGATACCAGTAGTACAGAAGGCATCAGATAACAGTAGTACAGAAGGTATCAGATACCAGTAGTACAGAAGGTATCAGATACCAGTAGTACAGAAGGCCATCAGATACCAGTAGTACAGAAGGTATCAGATACCAGTGGTACAGAAGGTATCAGCTACCAGTAGTACAGATACCAGTAGTACAGAAGGCCATCAACAGACATAATAGTGAAACAATAGACAGCTTTGAACCAAAAGGTAATTGCAATAATATTAGTAAAAACGTAGATATCAAATTTAGTGCGCACGACGCGTTTCTGGAATAACTTTCATCAGGTACGCTCAATATTGAAAATATTTGAAAGCCTAATAATTCAAAAGTCTTTGTGAACAAGAAAACCAAAGGACCTAAACAAGATGGCCAAAATCGGTTAAGGTCACCTATGTCTGAAGGAGGAGAACCTTAGTTTTAATAATAATTACATTATTTATTGTATTTCATATAATGCAACACTTGATGACCGTAGAAATAAGATTGTATGGGGAAATGATAGCAAAATTGTTTTAACCTATACACTGTTGGTCATTATATAGCACTTAGTCTGGAGACCTATATTACTAGACACTTCTATAAATGGAATTTATTACCAATAAAATAAATTATGAAGTAACTTGTTGCACTTTGACCGATCAGTAGTTTTTGGGCATATCTTGGTTAAATATGTATAATATCACTGCTTTAGGAAATGTTAACATGTACATAAAACACACATATAAGGTAACCTGAGCTAATGTGGTTTCGCTGTTTAGGGACTTTGGCTGTCTTGCACTCAGAAACATTGCAATTATTTGGTCTTCCCATTTAATTTTATGGCAAGGAAAACGGATGTAGGCCATGCGGGAAAAACTTTGCTTTATGTTCGCATATTATTGAATCAACATCTTTCAAAGATAACGAGGGTAATACCTATAACATTCAAGGCAGCATAAATTGTAAAACTGTTGGAGTAATTTATTGTATTCTGTGTACAGAATGTGAAAAAATATTTATGTCGGACAAACTGGTGATAAGTTTTATCAACGAATGCTATTGAATTTTTCAAAAATAAGAACCCAGAAAGTGGAAGATCCTGTTGCAAAACATCTTTGTCAGAAAAATCATTGCATTAAAAATTTCAAAGTCATAGGAATTGAGAAAACCGGAAACGGTGACAAAATTTACAGAGAAACTAAGGAAGCACTTTGGATAGAATAACTTCAAACTTTTGAGCCGTTAGGCCTAAACATAAAATTGGATCGACATTGACTTTTCATAAAAAAAATTCCGCGAAATCAACGTCATAAACTCTTTTATCTCCATTGTAGCGTTATGTTGTTTGTTTTTCATATATATGTAATAAGCTTCCGCTGAGGAAGGCCGCAAGGCCGCAATGTTCGGAAATTAATCTAGAGTTTTTTGTGTAAATTATTTAGAGACTTTAAATATTGTAATTTAATAGTTTATTATTAAATTCGTTTATTGTATTAAGTTATTCCGATTAACAAGTCTAAAACTTATATAACGCTAACATTAAAATATACTATGTTTAGACATCTGTTTATATAATGCCTAATTTGCCGCCAAACTGCAGCACGAGCTTCTGTATTTCTCAGGTCTAACAGACCTTTAAAAACGAGTGTTTCCGAGTAGGATAGTCAGTTGTAAAGGAGATGCGAAGGATTGAAGACACAAAAACCCACCCTTCCAATCCCGTTTAAACATGATTTCTGCTGTTTTTATTTTATTTTGCAGTTTGGTGAAAGGACTAAAGGATATATAGAATTGTGAAAGTCAACATTACTCGTCATGGCGACAACTAGTTGATATGGAATATGGCGGAATTTATCAACTTTGCTGCTCTGGTTGGCCCAGGCAGCTTGTTTTGTTACACTGATTGGTATACCCTTCAGTGATCCATCGTCAACTTGTTGTTATTTGTTGACAATATGTGTTGTTGAAGTAATAAAATGCCATGACATATAAGTAGCCAAATCAAATCGTTTGTTTTTAATTTACTTACCACAATTATTACCCAACAAATTACCGATATACCGGTCTACAATACAACTATTATTTGATGGTTAAAAAGTCATCGGTTGCATTTCAACCAAGTCTCAATACAGTTGCAAAATTATATACAATAAATATATATATATATAATACACACGTATGATAATATGCACATTGTACATATCATGCATGTTACTGGTATGTGGTAAACACCTACATGACCATATCCTTTCATTCAGAGGGCAGGTTTGGTTAACCCCGTCAATATTTATTGAAGTGCCTGCACAAGGACAGGACAGGAAGCGGCCATGTTTATGTACGTCAGGGATGTCGATTTTACCCCTGTTTCAACAATCTTTCGATCAAGTTTTAGAGCTGCTCCTGCAGTGTGGTATCTTTCATTGTATGTTTTCACTTACATACATAATGACGTTTATCCCAGAACTCCGCCGTACGTACTAAATTAGACATACATGTATATTTCTAATCCAAATGCACTGCCACATTATACCTGAAATATTGTTGAAAGTGGCGTTAAATACCATAATCCAATCCAAATGCACATAATTAGAAATATAAAAATCATAGAAAACACTAACCGTGTATTTTGTAGGAAGTGCTTTAATACTTGTCTGATTGTAGTAAACAGATTATGGTGACCTTGTATTTAACATGTGTAATACGTCATGTGATATCGGTCAATTGTTTGTTTACTGATATATACATATGATGTACTATTTTGTCCCTGAGGTAGAAACTAAACATAGCGTACATACATAATGATGTAAATCAAAATAATGAAATATTAGTGGAAATAACAACACAATCGATTGTCCTTGACTGCTGGCGGTGCGTTCTTTTATATTTTACATGATTTTGAGTTTTAAAAAATCAAATAGTTTCTGTCGAGGTTTGTTCACATACTCGCTCACACTAATGTATACTTATGCTTACCGTACAGTTAAAGTCGTTGGCCTCTGATTGAGTAAGTGAGTGATTGTTTTTTTCAACGCCAAACGAGCATCTTTTTCAGCTATATCATAGCGAGAACAAGTTACATTCAATATATATATATATATATATATATATGTTTATTTAGAATAACTACCCCTTTACATCGGGGCACAATGAAATGATGATGATGTCCGGTTAGTACTAGACCAACACACTAAGTAATTGAATTGTTATAGTGCTAGCTCACTGAAACAGTCCGCGGGTAAACATATCGTTCCATCCGGACAAATCACTCTGATTCCGAGACAATCTGCCTTTGCTCTTATTAGTGCTGTGTGCTTAGAGGAGAAGCAACACATACCAATTTCATAGTCTTAAGTTTGACTCGAACCCACGATCTACCGCACTCGAGACGAGCAAGCTAACCATTACACTACCGATGTGGTCGTTGATTTCTGACCATTAGCCTAACAACACTCACCTTACATTGCTTCGAGCTCTTACACCAATCTCATGTGTAACGCTGATCAGAAGCCTACCAGAGATATTGAAGAGGAAGCTTAAACAGTGATGGTCAACAATTCCACCAACATCAACCAAACGAACAACCACCTCTCACCTTCACTCACTGAATACAAAAAAGACCACGTCATATGACGTTGGGAATCAAGATCCTGGCTTGAGACAGGCTTACAATGTGGCGGGGTTAAAGCGGTTAATGGGTTTCACCTGTCAGGTCATAACGTCTATCTGGTTTTCCTCCCAATAAGTCTGGTAGGTTCAATTAGTGTTTAAATTGCTGAAATTGATGATAAACATCAAAGGCATCTAACACAATAACATCTAGTACCTTCTGACTGTAAAAACACTTAATATTACAACAATCCTATTAGTATAAATCATATTAATGGGACGCATGCAAAACTTATATATACTGATAACACATACATAAACAGCTGAGAACAAAATCAAGACTATAGTATAAAATATACCGTGAAATATGTTTACTGTAAAGGAATTATTTAAGTTTGTTTTATATATATATATATATATATATATATAACGATACCATTATCACCGGGTTTGTAACTAGAGTAACACGACGAGTGCCACTAGTAGGGCAGAAACTGCTTGACCTTCCGGAGCACATTAGTTCACCTACGGTTGCTAGTAGGGTTCATCGTACCCGATCTTTAGTTTTCTGTGTAGTGTTTTGTAGATCGTTGTTTGTTCTTTTTCCTTTGGCCATTGTGTTATCTGTACTTTGATTTACGGTTTCTGATTACCACTTTGGTATCTTCAAACTCTTCTTATAATAGAAGTTTGTAGGGGCAAGAAAAGTTAAAGATTAATAAAGAGGTGATCAGAGGCCGCAACTGGGAGGACATACAATGCAAAGGGTCAAAATAAAAATATCAATAAGACGGACAATGACCAACAAAACACTACTCATAAAAGTAAAGATTGAACAACGCGAAAACCACGAAAAACCGGGGTGAAAACAGGCGATGCGGAGGGTAGGCAGTTCTGTATCCACCAATGGCACCGGTCATGTTACTCTTTTTAAATATTCCGTGACATGTCATAAAAGAGGATTGGAGGACTGCACTGTGACAATGGCAAGCATAATATATCAGTGGTCCTGGTGGCGACTGTAAAATGTTCGAAGTTATGACTTGAACGTAACCCTTGATCCCTTGAATCGGTGACATCCTCAGCAGCAGCTCTGATAGGAACGACAAGTACTGGCATACTTCATCAACTGAGAGAGATATGTTCCATATGCAGGTGCTACTGGAATGTTCCTGCATATACATGACAAATTCTTTAGCGTAAAGTTTGATTCTTAACCGGTCACTGCCGTCAATTTTTAAGTACTGGTCAAAGTATGAAGCTGTATATGTGGTGTCCTTTGCTTCAAATGCAATTGAATTGATGCGATGAACATAGTCACCAAGCATGGAATTATTTAGTGAAAGGACATCATTAATATAGCGGACCGTTCTAAGTTTATTTTGTTTTTCTTGAAAAGCCACTGCATGAAATATGTTTTTTTCGAATAAATGAACAGGCCGACGAGAAGGGGAACACAGTTCGTTGTAAATGTGACGACCATGCGATATCAGGTTGTGCATTATATCAAGGGTCATTTTCGCATTCGAAGTGTAGGAACATGCTACAATTTCCCGCCTTATGACAAATCCATGTTTGTTCTGAAGTACTGGTACGTCACAGAATCGTTTTATATTACAAAAATTCGATAAAGAATCGTGGAGAAAATGTTGTTTTTGCTTAGTCTTAAGACTGACCTTCACCGGCTTTATAGAAAAAAAGTAAATATAACCACAACTCGATATGAAGGACTGTGTATTATACCCGTAGTGATTTTACATATGATGGCTTTCAGTAACCATAGCAACAACTCCTAATTGAGACGATTACCCGTATTTGTTATGCCAACGCCATTCATTATTATTGCATTCAACGACTCTAAGCTAGATATTAATTCCGAAGCCAGATACTGAGGATATTTCTTACAAAACAACACTAATTCAAATCAATAGACTTGTGAAAATAATTGTCTATAATATTTCCTTAGATGACAATGTGTAACTTTGAGAACAGAAAAACAGGAAATACCTCATTCAATACTGACTTATTATTGAAATACCACATTCAATGCTGACTTCTTATTGAAATACCACATTCAATACTGACATATTGTATTGCATCAACATGGATATATAGATTTATACAATTACATCAGAACATTATTTCAATCTTCATGATTCATTGTTTCTAGTATATATAAGAAGAGTTAGAAGATACCAAAGATGTGATCAGAATCCATGAATCGAAAACGAACAGACAACACAATGGCCAAAAGACAGACAACACAATGGCCAAAAGACAGACAACACAATGGCCAAAAGACAGACAACACAATGGCCAAAAGACAGACAACACAATGGCCAAAAGACAGACAACACAATGGCCAAAAGACAGACAACACAATGGCCAAAAGACAGACAACACAATGGCCAAAAGACAGACAACACAATGGCCAAAAGACAGACAACACAATGGCCAAAAGACAGACAACACAATGGCCAAAAGACAGACAACACAATGGCCAAAAGACAGACAACACAATGGCCAAAAGACAGACAACACAATGGCCAAAAGAAAAATTACAAAAAGATAAACAACGATCTACAAAACATACACATAAAAACACATTATATATTGTATTAGTAATTGGGTACATTCGTCGGTTCCTAGGACTGAACTCGCAGAGTTGTTCTGTGTGTACCTAACTGGTGGGTATGGAGTGCCCTCTCGATTTGTTTTGGGGGAGGGTGTTGCTTTCATTTTATAAAGCGGGAATCTTAACCATGGGTCATACTGTGTGGCATTGTGGGGAGTGATAGGCTCCCTTTCCATGTATGTTTTGTAGAACGTTGTTTGTCGTTTTGTACTCTTTCTTTTGGCCATTGTGTTGTCTGTTCTTCTTCGATATACGGTTTCTGATTGCCCCTTTGGTATCTTCAAACTCTTCTTACATCAAAACCCTCTTCTGTAGATTTCCAAAAAGAGTACAAAATGTATATGTATTATCCCTTCCACAAAAAGTTAAAATTCTCGTCCTTGCCCAACTATCCATGCATTTCAGTGGTAGTCAGAGATCTCTTCCCTGTTGGTCCCACATTGTGTGATCTTTATACAGTTTTTTTAATATGTTTTTCTTCGATTTACGGATTCTGTATACCCCTTTGGTATCTTTAAACTCTTCTTGAACTTGTTTTTGTCCTCGGTATGCATGGAATATTTTCGGGTGGACGCTAAAAATCAATACATACATATTTCCAGAACACGAAATCAGAAGCAAACAATTATCATTATAGATGCATTATTACTGGTGTATATTACAGTTATGGTTCCATAGTCCAAACATCAGAAATAATTATATTAAAATTCATAAAATTATTTTAACACCGCCACTTTTCATTGAAGTGTCTGTATGTATGTGTGTGTCAGGGACATCGATGATTTTCCTCTTTCTACGATTCTGTTCCGACAATGTGTGTTTTTTTCTTTTTATTATTTTCCTCAACAGTATTATATGTATGGAGTCCTGGTTTTAATATAATTCTAAAACAAGAAAGGTTTGAAGATACCAAAGATTGATTGATTGATGTTTAACGTCTAGCGAACAATGTTTCAGCTATATTCGGGACGAGCCAAAGAAGTATATCACAAAAAAGACAGATAATACAATAACCAATGGAAAAACTCTAAAAGACCAACTGTGGTCGACAAAGCACGCTTTATTACTGTCAAATGATGCCAACATTATCTGATATCGTGTTGGACATCAGTATACCTAAATAAATATAATAACATAAAATGAATAGGAAAAAAAAATGCGACCTGATAATTGCTTGTACGCAAATCGCAGCGGACAGCACAACACGGAAGTTAAATGTGATAACAAGTATGTGGAGAAAACTAATATCATGAATGGAACATATCCGTTTTTATATGTGATACAGCTATTCCGTAACGGTTAACTAAGTCATGAAGGCTACAGTGAAATTACGGAAGCGATGACTTCAACGTAACCAGTAGGAATCCGTGGTTCAGTAGTGTCCTTGTAAGCAGTAACTGTGAGACCTGCAGGTGCTGCAGGAATATTGTTATATATATATATTACACCTTTATTGCCATACGGTCAATGAGTTGTTATTCGAAGAGCTTGATAGCGCAACACCTTTTCTAAAGAAATAAAAAACAGAAAGAAAACAGCGTCTTCCATATATGTCAGAGGAATTCTTCTCTCTAAACAAATTACCGTCTGCTCTGTTGTGAATGTAGAGTTCGTTGATATATGAACAACATGCTTCGCAATAAGAAGAACATGTTCCATACCAGCCTACATGGTGTTACCAGCCTACATGGTGTTACCAAATCCGTGATCTTATGGTAGTTGGCAACTATATATGCAATCAGTGCCTATCACCACTGATGTTGTGAGTTCGAATCTCGATCAGGGCGAGGTGTACAACATTATGTGATAATGTTTGTCAGTGAATAATCGCATGATAGTTGGATTTCAGACTACTTATGCAATCATTGCCTATCCCCACAAAAGTTGTGAGTTAGAATCCCTCTCATGGCGAGGTGTACTCGATAACAACATATGT
This sequence comes from Bathymodiolus brooksi, assembly GCA_963680875.1. Classification (NCBI taxonomy): domain Eukaryota; kingdom Metazoa; phylum Mollusca; class Bivalvia; order Mytilida; family Modiolidae; genus Bathymodiolus; species Bathymodiolus brooksi. The sequence goes on along the minus strand of OY804580.1, from coordinate 47,268,329 downwards.
GATAAAGTTTGTCAGTGACTTACATCAAGTCGGTGGTTTTCTCCGAGTACTCCGCTTTTCTCTACCAATAAAACTCACCGCCGCGATATAACTGAAATATTGTCGAAAGTGGTGTTAAGCACCATAACCTTAACACTTATAGCCCGTACAGACACTAATAGCATAATTATGATGTACAATGTACACAATTCTAAATCCAAATAATCTTTGATGTAGGATTACAGAAATATATAAAACATGATTCAACACTTGTTGTTTAGTGTTTCATGAAAGGCAATGTGTGTAAGGGACGTTCATTTGATTTTAGAAATAAAATGAAAAATAAAAAGTACCACACCGTCAGAACAGTTCTAACGTCTTATCTAAAATACCACACTGTCAGAATAGTTATAACGTCTTATCTAAAAATACCACACCGTCAGAACAGTTCTAACGTCTTATCTAAATTAAAATACCACACCGTCAGAACAGTTCTAACGTCTTATCTAAAATACCACACTGTCAGAATAGTTATAACGTCTTATCTAAAATACCACACCGTCAGAATAGTTCTAACGTCTTATCTAAAATACCACACTGTCAGAACAGTTCTAACGTCTTATCTAAAATACCACACTGTCAGAACAGTTATAACGTCTTATCTAAAATACCACACCTTCAGAACAGTTCTAACGTCTTATCTAAAATACCACACCGTCAGAACAGTTCTAACGTCTTATCTAAAATACCACACTGTCAGAACAGTTCTAACGTCTTATATAAAATACCACACCGTCAGAATAGTTCTAACGTCTTATCTAAAATACCACACCGTCAGAACAGTTCTAACGTCTATTCTAAAATACCACACCATCAGAATAGTTCTAACGTCATCGAAAATGGAAGAAACATGCAACATTGAAACACCTAATACATGTACATTAAAGTTCAATTTTCTTGCTTGGTATAGACACTTAAATACAAAAAGGGGTTTTATGATCCCAAATACAAAAAGGGGTTTTATGATCCCAAATACAAAGAGGGGTTTTATGATCCCAAATACAAAAAGGGATTTTATGATCCCAAACATCTCTTCTTAGTCAAATGATGCGGTCATGTGAGTGTTTTCCACATTTGAGTAAAATACCAACCCTCACATATAACTGAGTGAGCAACGTAAAGCCCGTCGAGTCATAATCTTGAAATCTTGAATTTCATACCAAACATATTTTATTCTTTGTGATATAGAACTTGCCATATGTATAATGTAATTCTATAAAAGGGAAATGATGTCTTGAACCATTATTAAATAGTTAGATTGTATACAAGGCCACCGGAAGATATGATAGAGCATAGGTCAATATTAAGCCAAAATCTATAAACTTTTACCAATAGAAATATAGTAGAAAGTTGGCCAGATACCTGCCTGTTGAATAGTTACTTTTCAATACGACCTATTAAAATGTGCTAGAATATCGACATCTCCTGAAACAAGGGGTGGATAAACACGTTTACACTCCCACATGACATGGGTTATGTCTTTATGTATTACTAAAAAAATCCAAAGAAAAAAATACAAATAGCACATGTGAGATGTTTATGGGTCGTTCATAATATTGGTATAATGTATATAAAACGGTCTATCTCTATTTAATATATAGATAGTAAAACTACTCATCATCACATGTTATTAATATACGTCCTTCTACACTAGCAGTACACAAACCTAGATTGTGTCCTTGAGTAATGTATGAAGAATGTGTGTGTGCACCTAATAACAATAACAATCTCGTCAGGTCACGATGTGTTCAAGGTGACAATCTTAGTACACCGAGTACTTTAAATATTTATATTTAGAAATTGTATAACCGATTTAAAATCGATATTATTGGTCAAAGTGTGGTGAAATAGACCGGAAATATTTTCTTTCGAAAATAAACGGTAGGTTTTATGGGTTTTTTTAAATAAATATTAATTTTACATATTTGATTATTTGCATGCATGGTGTTGTCTTATAATAATTATGTTTGAAATGTAAATTATTCTTGTGGATATTCGTAATAAACAGTATGTTTTATGGTTTTTTTTAAATAAATATTAATTTAATTTTACATTTTTGATTACTGCATGCATGGTTTTGTCTTGTAATAATTACTTTTGAAATGTAAATTATTCTTGTGGATATTCGTAATAAACGGTATGTTTTATGTTTTTTTTTAAAATAAATATTAATTTAATTCTTTTTTTTATTTTTTACATGCATTTTTTTGTCTTATAATAATTGTTTTTGAAATTATTCTTGTGGTTATTCGTAATAAACAGTATGTTTTATGTTTTTCTTTTTAAATTAAATATGACTATGCATTTTATTATTTCATGTATGTATTTGCCTATAAGAAATTGCTTTTATTTAATATGAGCTATTGTCGTTAGCTTACGATGCCTAATTTGTTTTACCAGAGTATATAGATGTATATATTTGTATGTATGATTTTGAAATATATAATTATTCACTTAAATGTTTTCTTTAATGGCGTTCTGGAGAATTATTAGATACACTTTGTACTTATATAGCAGTCTATTAATAATAGAAAACCATCTCTTCGGGTCTTAGAAGAAAATTGTAACCCCAAGCTAATCTCAAACTACAAGACACAAATAATGAACAACATGACAACTAATGGGAATTTATATCATCTAAAAAACACATATTAAGATACAACAACAGAACAACTTCATCCTTTTTTTCTATCTAGATCTCTGCAGATCAAACTAATACATACAACCAATACAAAAAAAATCTCATATATGTACTTCAATTAAAACATAACTGAAATGACAAAACCTTAAAATATTATGAAATGATGTTCTTTAGGAGAAATTTCTAGAAATCCAGGATTATTAGTTACGATATTGTCTAGGTATATACAGCTGTTGTTGATATAAAACCGTAAGTGTTTTTTTTCTCAATCCCATCAACATCAAACCTGAAGTGTCCTGGCATTCCAATCAACATCAAAACTGACATGTCTTGGCATTCCAATCAGCATCAAACCTGACGTGTCTTGGCATTCCAATCAACATCAAACCTGACGTGTTTTGACATTCCAATCAACATCAAACCGGACATGTCTTGGCATTCCAATCAACATAAAACTTGACGTGTCTTGGCATTCCAATCAACATAAAACCTGGAGTGTCTTGACATTCCCATCAACATAAAACCTGGAGTGTCTTGACATTCCAATCAACATCAAACCTGACGTGTCTTGGCATTCCAATCAACATAAAACCTGGAGTGTCTTGACATTTCAATCAACATAAAACCAGGAGTGTCTTGACATTCCAATCAACATCAAACCTGACTTGTCTTGGCATTCCAATCAACATCAAACCTGACGTGTCCTGGCATTCCAATCAACATCAAACCTGACGTGTCTTGGCATTCCAATCAACATCAAACATGACGTGCCTTGGCATTCTAATCAACATCAAACCTGAAAGAAGTGTCTTGACATTCCCATCTACATCAAACCTGACGTGTCTTGGCGTTCCAATCAACATCAAACCTGACGTGTCTTGGCATTCCAATCAACATCAAACCTGGAGTGTTTTGGCGTTCCAATCAACATTAATTCTGACGTGTCCTGGCATTCTAATCAACATAAAACCTGACGTATCTTGGCGTTCCAATCGACATTAATTCTGACGTGTCCTGGCATTCCAATCAACATCAAACCTGACGTGTTTTGGCATTCCAATCCACATCAAACCTGAAGTGTGTTGACATTTCAATCAACATAAAACCTAAACGTATCTTGGCATTCTAATCAACATCAAACCTGGAGGAAGTGTCTTGACATTCCCATCCCCTGACGTGTCTTGGCGTTCCAATCAACATCAAACCTAACGTGTCCTGACATTCCAATCAACATCAAACCTGACGTGTCTTGGTGTTTCAATCAACATTAATTCTGACGTGTCTTGGCATTCTAATCAACATCAAACCTGACTTATCTTGGCATTCCAGCCATCATCAAACCCGTCAACATCAGTTATTAACATACGTCCTGTGATTAATATTTAACCTTAAATTAATAATTCTTCATCTTATGTATAGACTGTATAACAAAATAGTATAACACCATATATAATGTATAACGTACGGACACGTCAGAAACATGAATAAATCCTAGTTAATGACCGGGTCGTACACTTTGTACAATGGCACTAAACCGCGGGGAAAGCGTATTAAATCAATGAAAGGTATTAATTAATGAAGTAAATAATAATATACATGTGTTATTTAACGTAAATGGTGGGAGAAAACACTTGTAATTTGCCGTTATTTTCACGCTATGGTTTCACAAGTAGTCTTTCAATGTCATAATTAAGTACTGACGCATTGATTAAGCTGTACACTTCCTCTCCGAATTGTAAAATACAGTTATCCACCCGCTATAACGAATACTGGCGACAGTGGGGTATGAAAAGAAATCTTAAACAGTGATAGTCAACGATTCAACAAAACGATACCCATCTCAACTGTAACGGTGGCCAGAAACCTACCAGAGATATTGAAAAGAAAGTTCTAACAGTGATGATCAACAATTCCAACAAAATGATACCAATCTCAACTGTAACGGTGACCAGAAACCTACCAGAGATATTGAATAGAAAGTTCAAACAGTGAGGGTCAAAAATACCAACAAGATCAACATAACGAACAACCACCTCTCACCTGAACACTAAAACACCACTTCATATGATGTTGGAAATCCAAGTCTTGGCTTGGAACAGGCACAAAAAATGTGACGGCGTTAAACTGCTTAATATGACCCCAACCTTCCTCTCTTTATAACTTGATCTCCAACATGTCTGAGGTAAAATGTCCGCATTTCACACGAAGCTTGAAGGGTATTTGATCTTTGAAGGCATTTGCCATTCATTATCGGCTTTCCCCCAAAATAGATCAAACACACGATCACTAGAAACAGCTTATAAAATTCAAATGCATCAATAAAAGTTTCGAATATATATATATATATATATATATCTGACGCTCTTAGGAACCCTGAAATTCAAAAAAGTTATTCAATCTTATATTGATTTTATCGAAACGCCTCTTTCAAAATGCTCTCACAGGGGTTTATGCTTTTATTTTGAATAATAAACCAGTTAACTGACTGTGGATGTGGACATTGCAAATAATTGTCTTCGTTGTATGTCTTGTGACCAATGTTGTCTGTGGTGTCTCTATGTTGTCCATTCTTGATTGCCTCTTCGATTTTCTCTAGCGATTAGTTCCAATCCATGTTTCTAAGGCATTAACAAAACAAAAATGTTCAAATATTACATATATTAAGTTAAGAAATTATGGAAAACAATCGGCTTAAATATGAAAAGAATGTTTAAACAGCTAACCAACGTCAATAAAGCATAACCACTATTAAATGTTCTATGCGATATACCATAACTACCTTCACATGAAAATCACATCAATTCATCCCCGGATTTTATTGGGGTTCTTGATGCCCAAACGTTTGTTTCTGTGTAATGCTTTTTAGATCATTATTTGTCCTTTTTCTTTGGTCATTTTACGTCAGTCTTCGAAGGTACGACTTCTGATTACACCATAGCTTCTTCGAAGGTACGACTTCTGATTACCCCTTTGGTATCTTCAACATCTTCTAATCTTTCGATTTTGAGCGTACCTGATGAAGGTTATTCTAGAACCGAGCCGTGCGCAACAAATATGATATCTACGTTGTTATTGTGTTGATTTATGTGAGGTTCTTTGTCTCATAGACAGCTTTGTCTGTCATGCATTGCCTTTCGGAAATATTAAGAATGGGTGTTAGGAAAAAGCAGGAAAATAATACTCTTGCGGATAAAATTGTATTAATAGAAATAGCAATTGTATGCACAATTTTACGCCCTAATATCTATCGAAGGTAGTGGGACAACCATAAATAAGTCACTAGGAATCTTGTAAGCAAATATATGCATTAATTAATGTCTATAACCTCGTTAATCAATAATAAACCTGTTCCGAGTATATCCGGTCTGCATGTTTTCAAGCAAGCGTTTTGTATAGAACCCTATCTGCTACGCCTCGAACAAAAGTATAAAATCTATATAGCTAAATTTAGGCTCTGTAACATTAGAATACCAATTGAAACAGGACGTTGGCAAAAAATTACAAGAGAAAATAGAAAGTGTACAAAATGCTCAAAAGATGTAATTGGCGATGAATATCACTACTTGTTTATATGTAATAACACTGAAATACAAAGATTAAGATCCAAAATATTATATACAAAATAGTAGTCTAGCTAAAATGGCTGGTATCTTCTCTTTGTGTAATTCTCAATTATTGAAAAGTGTAGCATTATTTTTGAAAGGAATCAGTAAACTATTCTAGTACATTAGATATTAGAGTGATCACTTCTATTCACTATGTTTTTTTTTCTCCAATGTTAATATTCTTGTTGTGTCTTTGTCTTATTTCATATGTATGTATTTATGTTATAATAACTGTATACTCATGTTCCACACGGTGCCTGAGCCTTGTTAATAAAATCTTGAATCTTATATGAAATTCGATAAATCAATTATACAAACTAGAAGACATTTTTACAATTCAAAGGAAATTGAATAGAATCAATATGTCTCAGTTAACAGGTATAATGTATCGATAGTTGTCATGAATATTATATTAAATATATCTGTCTTACATTATATGGAATTTGAAGTAAAGTACATGCTGTACAAATATGTGTCATTTTACAGTGCAATAAAAAGATTATAAAAATGTATATCATTATACATATATAATACAAACAAGCAAAAATAAAATAAAAACTATTTTAATCTATGATAGTTGAAACTGACGAAGTTCATTGATAAATACATACTAACATTCCGGAGTGACAAGATCATCCAGGTGGCACATAAATGTTAGGGGGAATTGCAGAATAGATGGGTTGGTTTATGGTGTTTAACGCCACTTTCAAAAATATATTGTGGATGAAGAATGTACAAACCAGAGGCACATGGCATATTAGACATAAGACATACAGCGGAGACAAGCAAAACGTAAACAACAACAACAGACAACACAGAAAACTGAAAAGATTAGCAACGCAGATATCACCAAAGAACCGTGGCGAACCCAGGTGCTCGCTAAGAGTAACCAGTTTTTGTTTCTGATAAGACACCCGCCAAATTACTTATATTCAAGTCCGGTGAAAGTCGCGTCGCAGATAGAGCCAAGAATAAAACGCCATTTAAAAGGGAAAAGGTTCATTGCCATTTGAGAAATACACATTTCGTAACTGTCGAACTAGTTCGTGATGACGACCGTAGAAATGTTGTAGCATTGTCTTCAACCTCGGAGCAACGTAGAGTTTGATTACAATATGGTTGTTAACGTTATGGCAATGTATTATATAATCAGTGTTAGAGACGTGTTATATACGCTTTACTTACAACACGAGCTCTTTTCAATTGTTGGATTTAAAATATAATCTATTTTTTTCGTTAAACTAAAAGAAAAAACTAAATTAAAATTTTGAAATTCAGGATGCCAATTTTCAGTAAAGGAATCCTATGATAGGTTTGGCCTAATTATTGGACATGTCCTTTTCAAATAGTAAACTGTCTTGGTCAGCTGTTGTGTGATTAACGTTTGATTTACTATTTGTGTCTCTAATATTTGACCATATTCCAAACCTTATTCATATGTGTATGGAAATATAATTTGAAAACTATTTTTTTTCCATTTTATTGAAAGTAAAATTCATTCATCTGTTTATTTACATTAAGGTAACAAGAAAAACACATCACCTTTAAAAGTGTACATTGAAGATATGGATATTCTTAAAGAAGAGTTTGAATATACCAAAGGATAACCGTAAATAGAAGGACAGACAACTCGAATTTACTCATTGAATTATGTTATTGGTGTAGCATCTTTTACCATATTTTGTTCCAGTATTGTTATAAATACTGTTATAGTGACAGCCGGAACCTTTGAGCCGTAATTAAAGCGAGAGGTTTGGCATTTTAAAATCTGATTCAACCCACCATTTCTTTAGAAATGCCTGTACCAAGTCAGAGTCATTACGGTTTTCACAGTTTTCCGGTTGTTGACTGATTTTGTCTGTTTATATACTTATGAGTTTTGACTTTCCCTTTGTAAGGTTGTTCGGAGTTCGGTAATTTTGTTATTACCCTTATTTATAGCGAATATATATATTCATATTTGAAATGTACAGTCCCTAAATAGTGTAATTCTAGTTGAAACTAAGGCCACGCTGTCTTTTACATTTAGCATATTTCGGCTATCTACTTCAGGCCCTATGATTTCCTTACTCCCTATGTTTTTTTTATTATTATCTTTCAACTATGAGTGTACCTGATGAATGTTATCACAGCAACTCGCCGATATTTACTTTTGTTTTTATTAATTTTAAAATAATATTAGACAGATGAGGTTGACAAGTTCCCAAAACTTATATGACCACATTATCATGAGCAGGTCATCAAATTGGATATATACTTCTCAAAATAAAACTGTAATAACATGTAAATGTTAAGTCAATGAAGAAAACAATATCTCCTCTAAGACTTTAAAATCCAACAATAGTATATACCACGTAAGGTAAAAGTAAAACAATAGTATATACCACGTAAGGTAAAAGGATCAATGTACTCTGTTGATGATCGACTAAATAAATGAAAATGTCTTCCGCTTCTTTAAAAGTGGCAAAGTTGAATAAAAGTTCAACTTTATATTCAGAATGTTTTTTTCTTTACCGATAAACGGTATATCGCGAGTATCCGCTTCACTGTACTGAGAACTCAGCTTGTTTCATTGTTTTCTCCACATATGTGTTTATTACAGCATCGCGACGTTTTTCATCAAAATATACTTGCGGACAAAAGAAAAGATACCTTAATTATCAATTTTGTTTTTCAATAACGACTGTAAATTGATACATACATAATAACATCCACAACTGTTGATTATCGATTTTGATCAACTCACGGCAAGGTAGAACACCTTGGTCACTGACACTTCACCTTTCCCAGGTTTCCACGTGCAATTTTTTTCTAGAAAAGCATAGTAGCTACACTTACGGTAAGGTGAAAAGGACAACATCTTTTAAAAAACAACTTATGGAATATTAAATTGATTGCGTGATTGTTAACGTCCACCGAGCAGTATTTCAGTTATATTCAGGGCGATAAAATATTCAACGACTACTTGAACATGTAAACGAATCTAGAGACCATATCTTATGTATGTCATAGTCAAACATGAGCTTTATTTCTGTCGCTAGGACTGATGTTTGTAAATACGCGACATTGCATTGGCTTTCCAGAGGTTTTCAGATAACTGGATCTACCAAAGATCATTGACGTTGTAAGCCCCCAATTGTAACGTCCTCGCCAAATGACCAAGGCCTCCATTCGAGCTCCTCATGGACAAATGATATACAAGGATAACGCGCAACATTAATGAAAACGTAGAATTCGTTCACAGATATCGAACCCTAAACATCAGTGCTGAGGCCAAAGCTTTAACTCAAGACCGTAGAAGAGAACATCTCTAATGGTAGTGAGCTAAATTCTGGTTGTCAAATACTTCTTGATTTCTGTATAATTATCATGTACATGTATAATTATACTTTCGGTAAGAAGGTTCTGCATGGAGAGTCACGTTCATGGTGTACTCGATACAACATTATGTGATAAAGTATGTTAGTGACTTGCGACATGTCTGTGGTTATCTCCAGGCATCGCGGTTTCCTCCACCAATGAAATTGACCACGACGCTATTTCTGAAATATTGCTAAACATCGTAAACCAAAGCAAATCTAAAAAAGTCACAATTCTCTAATTTCGCCTATACTTGGAAAGCAACATATCTGTTGACAATATATGCGGCGATAATATGCATATGCTGTTGAAACTATTGATTTTACTGTCAATTATGTATTGATCACGCGACTAGGTGGAGCTTCATTATTGTCAGTTTAATAAGTAGGCGGGATTTGATAGTCGCCATCTAATGAAGCGTTGGGCAACACACAAGTACATGCTGATAACTGCAATTTATTCAGAATATAAGAACATCGGTTACCTCAAAAACTAGTTCTAATAAAATTGCATTCAATTTTGAATCGTAAAGGTAGTAAACCCACCTTATGTTCACATTTTAATCTGGAAGCGAACGTAAGGGGTCAACAATGCCGTTTAGGAAATAAAAACGGCAAATACATCTCGCCGAATGTTATGGGTGGGGTGGTCCATATAGACCAATTGAATAGCTCAATCGAAAACAAAATTGCATTTCATTAGAATTCCTTACTCGAACTTTAGTTTTATATGCATGTTTTCTAGATCGTTGTTTTTCCTTTTGTACTTTTTCTTTTGGTCATTGTGGTGTTGTCTGTTCTTCTTCGATTTACGGATTCTGATTACCCCTTTGGTATCTTCAAACTCTTCTTGTGCCAGTTAACGGCCATTCCTCCATTTAAGATCTCAGACATTGAGATGATCCACCATCATATTTCCGAAAATTTCTTTGTTGTCCAATGTCAAGTGGAGAGAACAATTTTAAGGTATATCCTGTTCTTTTACATCCATATCCTTTCTTACTATCAGATGATGTTAATGTCGTTGAGAAGTAACACGACGAGTGACATTAGTGGAGCAGGAACGGTTAAGCTTTCCGGTGCATATGAGATTGTCTCTTCTTCTGACATATTATACGGCAAGAGAGTGATTGCATAGCTGGAATCACGTGGTATCATATGTCCAATCTTATTATCGTTAATGGTACTCTTAATGTGATGAATTGGAAAAATATTTTGGATACTGATGCTGGCAATTTCCTAAGTCAAAAATGGACAAGGTATGATTGCAATGCATGACTGCATATTGTACGAGTTGGAATTGAATCCAAATCAACATACTCAGCAGAACATCAACAGGTATTAATTTAGGAGTGGAACAACCTTCTAAAATCCGTCATTTTCTCGATACCTCGTCAATAACCAGTTATCAATGCACATAGTTAACACCCAGTCATAGATGCTAATGGTCGCCACACAAGGTATTGAACTTCTTGTTATTGATGTTGAACAAGACCTGAACATTGACATTAATACACTTAATTTGATTTTCTCAATCTTTCCTTTGGTATGTCCTTTACGTCAGGTGTGATGGGTCTCGGAGGTATTCAACAAGATATTTACACTTGTGCAATTTAAAAGTATTTAATAAATATGTGGGTACTTTCTATATTTTTTTTTCATTTTTGTTGTCCGCCTGTATAAATGATAGTCTAAGTGTGAGTAGCTTCAAACAACCAATAAGAGTAAAACATAAGAAGAGTTTGAAGACACCAAGGGGAGGTAATCAGAATATGTATATCGAAGAAGAACAGACAACTCAATGACCAAAAGAAAAAGTACAAACAACGATCTATAAAACATACATATAAAACTAAAGATCGAGTAACAGGAACCCCACTAAAAGCCGGGTAGTGAACTCAGGTGCTCCGGAAGGGTAGGCAGTTCCTGTTCCACTAGTGACACCCGTCATGCTAATCTAGTTACAAACCCGATGATAAGTCATGAACGAGGAAAGGACCGGGAAGTGATTACGTCAAGTGGAACATATCCATGGTCAGTTGTGACACAGATATTCCATAGCGGCCAACCAAGTCATGACCTCAACATAACTTAGAGGAATCCTTGGTTCAGTAGCTTCCTTGTTAGCAGCAACTCTCTATCAAGGATCTCCTTGATAGGAACCACAAGCTCCGGAATATCGTATCAACTGAGAGATATTTACTCCATATGCAGGGGCTGCTGGAATATTGCTAAATATGAATGGAAAGTTCACAATAGGAACATTGAAATCATCTCTGAAAGGCATAGTATATTGTAAATTTTAACCTTGGTAACATTATTTTCGTAAAACAATTTATCCCGAGTGATAGTGAGAGGGCCGAAATATCGTGAGTCTAATATATTGTTAATAAAAATCAGGTCAATCTAAACATAGCTCTTCCTACTTTAAAGGTCAGTTTTTCCCTATAATTTCTACTACTTTTATTGTAACCAAGACCTTCAACAAAATTTGAACATTGCCGACTTAGGGTCTAAATCTGGTTGTACAAGTTGTTAATAATTCATAATAACATAAAAATGTGTGAAGGGCCGTCGTGGTCGTGATACAATGGTAGTTGGATTTACAACTACCTATGCAATCAGTGTCTATCACCACTGATGTTGTGAGTTCGATTCTTGATCAGAGCGAGGTTTACAACATTATGTGATAAACTTTGTCAGTGACTTGCGACAGGTCGGTGGTTATTTCCAGGTCCTCCGGTTTCCTCCACCAAAAAAAAGCCTGACTGCCACGATATAACTGAAATATTGTTGAAAGTGACCTTAAACACCATAAAACCAACCAAACTATAAATGTGTGATCCGGTGTGTCATGCACATGGGACATAAGTCGAGTAATAATGTAATGTCATTTAGTGCTACCTCCCTAATAAGATCTAATGAGTTCAAAGCACTGTTAGCAGGAGCGTTGTAATATCTTAGCTTAGTTGTTAATTGAAAATGTCAAATTATTTAAACTTTTTCCATTTTGTAAAGTGTCTATGACAGGTCAGAAGAGTGAGCAGTCATACATCTATTTTTTATACGTTATCTAAAATTTGTCGGTTATATTTTAGAATTGCTGATTTGTGTCCCTATATCGTCACGGTATGTGTTTTCGTATGTCATGCCTTTTCGTATCATCCATTTTATTTTGATTTCCACAGCGCACGCATTATTTTTGACGTGTCCTCCGGTTTCTATTTATGGAACGTGATATCTGTAAAAAATGTTAAAGTTTGCTTTTAAAGACGTAAGTACCAAAAACAGTAAACCTACCTACTGAACCATACTTTTTGTAATGCTAAAAATTTACTTCATTTATAAAGTAGCTGGAAAAAAATCCAGAAGGGCTATATAAAATTGAACTATGTCGTCTGCCTCTCAGACACCGGCTCTTCCTGTCATGTAACTGTCATGGGCTCACTGATCGTACTTGTAAACAAAAGAGCTGACTGAAATGTGCCTGTTTCGTATATAAAATACATGTCACTTTGCAGTGCATTGTGGTTTCAGCACTTAAAAAAAACATCTAAAGTAAACACAATTTTGAAAGTGGTCATTTTCAAACATTCTGTTATTTTATTTAGATGTAGTATGATTTGGTAGATGGTCAGAACCATGACATTTTAAAACCAGCCATTTCCGGATTATATATTCGTTTCCATCCCATATATCGGCCTTGTTTTTACTTTACACGAAAACAGATGACGCCATTTTACTGACAACAAAAGTTGCCAGATAATTGAGAGTATATTAAAATACAAGAATGGCTTTAAAAACAATCTTATGTACAAAGAAATATTTAGCTAGCCATTCTTTGAAAATTCCAATCGTCAGATGAATGAAGGGTTAACACTGTTAATCGCTATATCGGAAAATCGATAATAGCACGAAAACCGATAACACGATGCTACAAGTATCATAGACACAGGCAGTAATGTCAAAGATTTTTTACACGAAAACAAAACCCACTTTTATATCGATACCAAAGGGGTATTCAAATCCGTAAAATGAATAGTCCTCTGATCTCAAATTGTTGAACATACAAAAGACAAGAACATACGACGTTGAACATAGAGGTCTTGGGACATGAAGTCAAATGACATGAAATGTGTCAGTTATTGTCAATATTATTACATCCGAGTATGGATGACAGGCGTGGCATTTCCAATACATTCCTTCATTTTTTTTTATTTCGTTGTTAATTCATCTTTTTTTCATAGAATTTGACTTTTTGTCATGGTATTTTCTAACCTTTTTAACCTATCGCAGAGGCGCTCATCAATTCTTTATTAAATCAGTGCTTAGTGGAATTGAAGGGATATCCGGTTAGTATGAAGTATGATCCGTAAAAAAAAAATGTCAGAAAGCAAACAGGACTGCAGTTGAAAAAACAATTATAAAATATATCACAGAATAAATCAGATAACGAATCGTGTAAAAAAAATGAAGTGGCTCAACCAACGTAATTAAACAAAGGGGGGTAGTATGAAAATATACCAGTTTTAAGACTTTGGAAATGTTACAATGTTTTACTCCGCTAAGACATCTTATGTTTCTTTACTATATAGGTAATGTCTTTATCGCTATAGTATTTTAGTTTTTTTTTTTTTTTTTTTTTTTTTTTTTTAAATGTCTTTATTTCAGATTAAAGCCGCCATTTAGGGTAAAATAATAACAGTAATCCAATGCATTGATTATAGTCATGACTGTGAAGGTAAAAACAACAAAAACAAACGAAACAGTTATTATCTTACATATGAAAACAGATATGTAATAAATGTTTGTTAAATATATACATAAGGGGTACAACATGGTTGAAAACAGCCTAAAAGGATACAAGACACAGGGCGAAATGAATAATACCATTTTGAGTTTTCAATACTTGAATGGATAATAATTATTGATTGTTGTTTAACGTCAACAGAACAGTATGTCATCAATAGTAATCATATATACAACTAGTATTCGTTATAAAATCGAGAACCGCATCAACGCTGTAATGGTTAGCGTGCTCGCCTTGAGTGCGGTAGCTCATGGGTTCGAACACTGATCGGGTCAATCAAAGACTATTAAATTGGTATTTGTTGCTTCTCCGCTTGTTTTATTTTCTGTGTTCTTGACTATTTATATATTACCTAATTATTATATCGTGTAAGGTAAGTGACTGGTGAACAACCAACTTTAAAAGTTATGACATTGGGCAATGACGTAAATAATATATATATACTTGATAAATAAATAATTATTAAAATGTTTGGGGAAAAAAACAACAACAACATCAGTTCACTGGTACGTCAGTGTACAGTTGTTGTTTATAAACCTTGTACAACTGGTCAATGTTTTCTACTCTTCACAAAACAAAAAGGAATGATCGGTGTCTATGACATATTTACTAGAGGTAGAGGCGAGGTTCCAGTATTTTGCCAAAAAAAGGAAGCTATTTTTCGGCATACGTTCACCCCCGGTTTTTAGTTGGGTTCGTGTTACTCGATCTTTAGTTTTATGTGTATGTTTTGTAGATCTTTGTTTTTCCTTTCGGTCATTGTGTTATCTATTCTTCTTTGATTTCTCATTACGGATTCTGATTAACCCTTTGATATCTTCAAACTTCACAATTTTCCCAGTAAATTTGAAAATTTGTCACGATAAGGGGTATTCATCCCCCGAAACGCCCCACAAGAAATATAATAAACTCTTGCATATAGTATAAATTATGACTTGCATACAAAGAACCCATCAATACTGTAATGTATAACAGCACTGTTTATATATACAGGCAGTATTTTACTTGTACACTAAATATAATCCATTACTATCCATATTTTCTAGATATTGAAACAAAGCTGTATTGTATCTAGTGTTTGTATCGTTGTTTATGAGGCGCTGTCGTGGCCGTGATCGTATGACAGTTGGATTTAAACTACCTATGCATTCGGTGGCTATCACCACTAACGTTATGAGCTCGAATCCCACACAGGCGAGCTGTACTCGATACAACATTATGTGTTAAAGTTTGTCAGTGACTTGTGACAGGTCGGCGGTTTTCTCTGGCTACTTCGCCTTCCTCCACCAAGAAAACTGACCGACGGGATAAAACTGAAATATTGTTGAAAGTGGTGTTAAAATCGTTGTTTATGTGTCTAGGTCGTCACTTTGATCAACAATCTTATGGATTATATCGTTATCATCTGATGTATTTTTTTCAAAAAATCAAGGGGGTTGAACTCTGAGACTTTGACTTGTTTTTAGTACAATTTAAGAAATAAAAGATAATATATGGTGATTACAGGGAAATCAAATTTATTTTCAGGGTTGAAACAACACATTATACATAAACAAGAACTTTCTTACACTCTATCAACCTTAGTTTTTGAGATTTTATTTCCTATAATATATATTCAGTTCGTCGAATTAGTTAGCCATTTCAAATTATATAAAAAAACGAAGAGTTTGAAGACCCCGTAAATCTCAGGACAAAGGCCAAAAGACAAAGGACAAACAACAATCTACAAAACATACACAAAAAACTAAAGATCGAGTAACACGAACCTCATCAAAACTTGTTGTCTTCCTATTTACCTGATAATATAACATATGGCTGTCTTCTGTCTGTATTTGTAACCTGATAATGTGATGTCGAGAACAACGATGATTCTTTCATCCGGATGTATGGTTTTTTTTGGCATCTGGAAAATAAAATGAACTTAACAAAACAACAACTATACTGTCGGAAAAGTTCACAATTCAATAGAAAAAAACATAGAAAGAGACAAAATCGATACATCTAACTCACATTAACATGATCTAGCACACATTAACATGATCTAACACACATTAACATGAGCTAACACACATTAACATGATCTAACACACATTAACATGATCTAACACACATTAACATGATCTAACTCACATTAACATGATCTAACACACATTACCATGATCTAACACACATTAACATGATCTAACACACATTAACATGATCTAACTCACATTAACATGATCTAGCACACATTAACATGATCTAACACACATTAACATGAGCTAACACACATTAACATGATCTAACACACATTAACATGATCTAACACACATTAACATGAGCTAACACACATTAACATGATCTAACACACATTAACATGATCTAACACACATCAACATGATCTAACACACATTAACATGATCTAACACACATTAACATGATCTAGCACACATTAACATGATCTAACACACATTACCATGATCTAACACACATTAACATGATCTAGCACACATTAACATGATCTAACACACATTAACATGATCTAGCACACATTAACATGATCTAACACACATTAACATGATCTAACACACATCAACATGATCTAACACACATTAACATGAGCTAACACACATTAACATGATCTAACACACATTAACATGATCTAACACGCATTAACATGATCTAACACACATTAACATGATCTAACACACATTAACATGATCTAACACACATTAACATGATCTAAAACACATTAACATGAGCTAACACACATTAACATGATCTAACACACATTAACATGATCTAACACACATCAACATGATCTAGCACACATTAACATGATCTAACAAACATTAACATGATCTAGCACAAATTAACATGATCTATGATCTAGCACACATTAACATGATCTAACACACATTAACATAATGTAGCACACATTAACATGATCTAACACACATTAACATGATCTAGCACACATTAACATGATCTAACACACATTAACATGATCTAACACACATCAACATGATCTAACACACATCAACATGATCTAACACACATCAACATGATCTATCACACATCAACATGATCTAAGACACAGTAACATGATGTAACACACATTAACATGATATAACACACATTAACATGATCTAACACACATTAACATGATCTAACACACATTAACATGATCTAACACACATTAACATGATCTAACACACATTGACATGATCTAACACACATTAACATGATCTAACACACATTAGCATGATATAACGCACATTAACATGATCTAACACACATCAACATGATCTAACACACATTAAAAAACATGATCTAACACACATTAACATGATCTAGCAAACATTAACATGATATAACACACATTAACATGATCTAACACACCTTAACATGATCTAACACACATCAAAATGATCTAATACACATTGACATGATCTAACACACATTAACATGATCTAGCACACATCAACATTATGTAACACACATTAACATGATCTAACACACATTAACATGATCTAACACACATTAACATGATCGCACACTTTAACATGATATAGCACACATTAACATGATCAAACACACATTAACATGATCTAACACACATTAACATGATCTAACACACATTAACATGATCTAACACACATTAACATGATCGCACACTTTAACATGATATAGCACACATTAACATGATCAAACACACATTAACATGATCTAACACACATTAACATGATCTAACACACATTAACATGATCTAACACACATTAACATGATCGCACACTTTAACATGATATAGCACACATTAACATGATCTAACACACATTAACATGATCTAGCACACATTAACATGATCTAACACACATTAACATGATCTAACACACATTAACATGATCTAACTCACATTAACATGATCAAACACACATTAACATGATCTAACACACATTAACATGATCTAAAACACATTAACATGATCGTACACTTTAACATGATCTAATACACATTAACATGATCTAGCACACATTAACATGATCTAACACACATTAACATGATCTATCACACATTAACATGATATAACACACATTAACATGATATAGCACACATTAACATGATCTAACACCCATTAACATGATTTAACACACATTAACGTGGTCTAACACACATTAACATGATGTAACACACATTGACATGATGTAACACACAATAACATGATCTAGCAAACATTATCATGATCTAACACACATTAACATGATCTAACACACATTAACATGATCTAACACACATTAACATGATCTAACACACATTAACATGATCGCACACTTTAACATGATATAGCACACATTAACATGATCAAACACACATTAACATGATCTAACACACATTAACATGATCTAACACACATTAACATGATCTAACACACATTAACATGATCGCACACTTTAACATGATATAGCACACATTAACATGATCTAACACACATTAACATGATCTAGCATACATTAACATGATCTAGCACACATTAACATGATCTAACACATATTAACATGATCTTACCCACATTAACATGATCTCACACACATTAACATGATCTAGCACACTTTAACATGATCTAACATACATTAACATGATCTAACACACATTATCATGTTACTCATAGAACACTTGGTGTTGCTCTAGGTTTATGTTACTCATAGAACACTTGGTGTTGCTCTAGGTTTATGTTACTCATAGAACACTTGGTGTTGCTCTAGGTTTATGTAACTCATAGAACACTTGGTGTTGCTCTAGGTTTATGTTACTCATAGAACACTTGGTGTTGCTCTAGGTTTATGCTACTCATAGAACACTTGGTGTTGATCTAGGTTTATGTTACTCATAGAACACTTGGTGTTGCTCTAGGTTTATGTTACTCATAGAACACTTGGTGTTGCTCTAGGTTTATGTTACTCATAGAACACTTGGTGTTGCTCTAGGTTTATGTTACTCATAGAACACTTGGTGTTGCTCTAGGTTTATGTTACTCATAGAACACTTGGTGTTGCTCTAGGTTTATGTTACTCATAGAACACTTGGTGTTGCTCTAGATTTATGTTACTCATAGAACACTTGGTGTTGCTCTAGGTTTATGTTACTCATAGAAAACTTGGTGTTGCTCTAGGTTTATGTTACTCATAGAACACTTGGTGTTGCTCTAGGTTTATGTTACTCATAGAACACCTGGTGTTGCTCTAGGTTTATGTTACTCATAGAACACTTGGTGTTGCTCTAGGTTTATGTTACTCATAGAACACTTGGTGTTGCTCTAGGTTTATGTTACTCATAGAACACTTGGTGTTGCTCTAGGTTTATGTTACTCATAGAACACTTGGTGTTGCTCTAGGTTTATGTTACTCATAGAACACTTGGTGTTGCTCTAGGTTTATGTTACTCATAGAACACTTGGTGTTGCTCTAGGTTTATGTTACTCATAGAACACTTGGTGTTGCTCTAGGTTTATGTTACTCATAGAACACTTGGTGTTGCACTAGGTTTATGTTACTCATAGAACACTTGGTGTTGCTCTAGGTTTATGTTACTCATAGAACACTTGGTGTTGCTCTAGGTTTATGTTACTCATAGAACACTTGGTGTTGCTCTAGGTTTATGTTACTCATAGAACACTTGGTGTTGCTCTAGGTTTATGTTACTCATAGAACACTTGGTGTTGCTCTAGGTTTATGTTACTCATAGAACACTTGGTGTTGCACTAGGTTTATGTTACTCATAGAACACTTGGTGTTGCTCTAGGTTTATGTTACTCATAGAACACTTGGTGTTGCTCTAGGTTTATGTTACTCATAGAACACTTGGTGTTGCTCTAGGTTTATGTTACTCATAGAACACTTGGTGTTGTTCTAGGTTTATGTTACTCATAGAACACTTGGTGTTGCTCTAGGTTTATGTTACTCATAGAACACTTGGTGTTGTTCTAGGTTTATGTTACTCATAGAACACTTGGTGTTGCTCTAGGTTTATGTTACTCATAGAACACGTGGTGTTGCTCTAGGTTTATGTTACTCATAGAACACTTGGTGTTGCTCTAGGTTTATGTTACTCATAGAACACTTGGTGTTGCTCTAGGTTTATGTTACTCATAGAACACTTGGTGTTGCTCTAGGTTTATGTTACTCATAGAACACTTGGTGTTGCTCTAGGTTTATGTTACTCATAGAACACTTGGTGTTGCTCTAGGTTTATGTTACTCATAGAACACTTGGTGTTGCTCTAGGTTTATGTTACTCATAGAACACTTGGTGTTGCTCTAGGTTTATGTTACTCATAGAACACTTGGTGTTGCTCTAGGTTTATGTTACTCATAGAACACTTGGTGTTGCTCTAGGTTTATGTTACTCATAGAACACTTGGTGTTGCACTAGGTTTATGTTACTCATAGAACACTTGGTGTTGCTCTAGGTTTATGTTACTCATAGAACACTTGGTGTTGCTCTAGGTTTATGTTACTCATAGAACACTTGGTGTTGCTCTAGGTTTATGTTACTCATAGAACACTTGGTGTTGCTCTAGGTTTATGTTACTCATAGAACACTTGGTGTTGCACTAGGTTTATGTTACTCATAGAACACTTGGTGTTGCTCTAGGTTTATGTTACTCATAGAACACTTGGTGTTGCTCTAGGTTTATGTTACTCATAGAACACTTGGTGTTGCTCTAGGTTTATGTTACTCATAGAACACTTGGTGTTGCTCTAGGTTTATGTTACTCATAGAACACTTGGTGTTGCACTAGGTTTATGTTACTCATAGAACACTTGGTGTTGCTCTAGGTTTATGTTACTCATAGAACACTTGGTGTTGCTCTAGGTTTATGTACGAACATTTTGTAGTGTTTTGTTTTGTTTTAATTCTGTGGAAAGAAACATAAAATATCAACATCAGAAGAGATTCTGGAAAGCAATATTTATTTGTTTCATATTCATTCTACCGCTTTAACCCCCAACACATTTTTGTTTCTTTTCGAAACCAGGAACTGGATTTCCAATGCCTTGTCTTTTTATGTTCAATGATTTGAGGCGAGAGGTGTCTTTTCGTTTTGTTGGTATTGCTAGAATTCTCCACCATCATTGCTCAAACTTTTTTTCATAATCTTAAATTGATGATTATTATTATTTTTTTTATTATATCTATATTACACCTGCGAACAATTTACCTCTGGGTGCCAGGAAACCTCAAAGGTTTACAAATATTTACAATGAACAATATAATTAAATAAATAAATACTGGTACATTTGTAGTAAGAATACAACACCATAAGCAAATAAATCATATTTTATCTCTCATATTCAATTTATAAAAATACATTTTTACACAGTAAACAACGAAAGGAATTATTAATACAACTAAATTCATAATGTATCCAATAATAACTGTAATTTCCTAATATTATATAAGTTTCGAACTTCTGGGTTTTTAATCATCATTTGTATATCACTTCTGAGTTCATTTTTGAGATTTGTGATAACTATTGCTTCCCTTTAAGTGCTTTTATTATATTTTATATAATTTCTTGTTTTCCAAATTACCCATTTTAATATACAAATTACTAAATTAATTAAAAGTAGATCTTCAGTTATTTCTCCCTCATACACCCCAATGATTAAGTTTTCCTCAACAAGTACTATATTCTTTTCAAAAATGCTATTAAAAATGTGTTTTAATTCATCTAAGGCATGTTTAATTTTATGACTCCTGTAAAACAAATGCATAAGGGACTCTATTTCATTTTTACAAAAATGACATTGACCATTTGATTTTCCCATTTTTTGTAATCTATGTTCTGAAAAGACAATGTTATGCAAACATTTCCATTGGAACTGGATAATGCTTTGTTTACATTTAATCTTGTTCAGTATATACCAAATTGATATCCAGTTAAATTTCTTTTCATAAAATGTATCCCATTTGAATTGACATTTTGGCGTGATTGGTTTACGTATTTCTTTCTGGATATTCTTCAGTTTCAGCTCTTTTGGAACAATGATTTTATTATTATGATTTCTAATATTCAAATTACTATCTATTTTAAAACCTAATGATTTTTTTTATCTTTTCGTTATCATCGGATTTTAATTTCTTAACAACATTTTCTGGTATTGATTTTTTTATATTTGCCCATTCTGATATCCAGTTCCTTTTATCATTCAGTCTATTAAATATAGTCTGATTATCAACAAAGGTATTATTGTTTTTGTCCCATATATCGTTTATTTTAAATATATTATTTCTCAAAAACGATTGAAAAAAAAGTGGATTTCTATTAAATTTGATCTCCGAGTTACCAAATATGTTTTTATCTAAAATATCATTTTTAGACTCCGTAGAACATGACCCCAAAAAATTGTTCCATGCTTGTATAGCGTCTTGATAGTATTTTGGAATGGATGTAATATCTAAACCTTTAATATCGGAGCATTTACAAAGAAAAAAAATCAACTCCAAATTTGTTATCGTATTTCTGTAACCAGTGTTTACCTATCGTATTTCTGTAACCAGTGTTTACCTATCGTATTTCTGTAACCAGTGTTTACCTATCGTATTTCTGTAACCAGTGTTTACCTATCGTATTTCTGTAACCAGTGTTTACCTATCGTACTTCTGTAACCAGTGTTTACCTATCGTACTTCTGTAACCAGTGTTTACCTATCGTATTTCTGTAACCAGTGTTTACCTATCGTATTTCTGTAACCAGTGTTTACCTATCGTATTTCTGTAACCAGTGTTTACCTATCGTATTTCTGTAACCAGTGTTTACCTATCGTATTTCTGTAACCAGTGTTTACCTATCGTACTTCTGTAACCAGTGTTTACCTATCGTATTTCTGTAACCAGTGTTTACCTATCGTATTTCTGTAACCAGTGTTTACCTATCGTATTTCTGTAACCAGTGTTTACCTATCGTATTTCTGTAACCAGTGTTTACCTATCGTATTTCTGTAACCAGTGTTTACCTATCGTACTTCTGTAACCAGTGTTTACCTATCGTATTTCTGTAACCAGTGTTTACCTATCGTATTTCTGTAACCAGTGTTTACCTATCGTATTTCTGTAACCAGTGTTTACCTATCGTACTTCTGTAACCAGTGTTTACCTATCGTACTTCTGTAACCAGTGTTTACCTATCGTATTTCTGTAACCAGTGTTTACCTATCGTACTTCTGTAACCAGTGTTTACCTATCGTACTTCTGTAACCAGTGTTTACCTATCGTATGTCTGTAACCAGTGTTTACCTATCGTATTTCTGTAACCAGTGTTTACCTATCGTACTTCTGTAACCAGTGTTTACCTATCGTACTTCTGTAACCAGTGTTTACCTATCGTATTTCTGTAACCAGTGTTTACCTATCGTATTTCTGTAACCAGTGTTTACCTATCGTACTTCTGTAACCAGTGTTTACCTATCGTATTTCTGTAACCAGTGTTTACCTATCGTATTTCTGTAACCAGTGTTTACCTATCGTATTTCTGTAACCAGTGTTTACCTATCGTATTTCTGTAACCAGTGTTTACCTATCGTACTTCTGTAACCAGTGTTTACCTATCGTATTTCTGTAACCAGTGTTTACCTATCGTATTTCTGTAACCAGTGTTTACCTATCGTATTTCTGTAACCAGTGTTTACCTATCGTATTTCTGTAACCAGTGTTTACCTATCGTATTTCTGTAACCAGTGTTTACCTATCGTACTTCTGTAACCAGTGTTTACCTATCGTATTTCTGTAACCAGTGTTTACCTATCGTATTTCTGTAACCAGTGTTTACCTATCGTATTTCTGTAACCAGTGTTTACCTATCGTATTTCTGTAACCAGTGTTTACCTATCGTATTTCTGTAACCAGTGTTTACCTATCGTATTTCTGTAACCAGTGTTTACCTATCGTACTTCTGTAACCAGTGTTTACCTATCGTATTTCTGTAACCAGTGTTTACCTATCGTATTTCTGTAACCAGTGTTTACCTATCGTACTTCTGTAACCAGTGTTTACCTATCGTATTTCTGTAACCAGTGTTTACCTATCGTATTTCTGTAACCAGTGTTTACCTATCGTACTTCTGTAACCAGTGTTTACCTATCGTATTTCTGTAACCAGTGTTTACCTATCGTATTTCTGTAACCAGTGTTTACCTATCGTATTTCTGTAACCAGTGTTTACCTATCGTATTTCTGTAACCAGTGTTTACCTATCGTATTTCTGTAACCAGTGTTTACCTATCGTATTTCTGTAACCAGTGTTTACCTATCGTATTTCTGTAACCAGTGTTTACCTATCGTATTTCTGTAACCAGTGTTTACCTATCGTATTTCTGTAACCAGTGTTTACCTATCGTATTTCTGTAACCAGTGTTTACCTATCGTATTTCTGTAACCAGTGTTTACCTATCGTATTTCTGTAACCAGTGTTTACCTATCGTATTTCTGTAACCAGTGTTTACCTATCGAATTCCATGAGTCCATCTCACTGTTGGTTATTTTGTATGTACATTGTATCTGTTTACTTTTGACAAAATTGTCTATGTTAATCATTCCCATCCCCCCTTTATTAATATTTAAGCAACATACGTTTCTTTCTATTTGGTTTGGTTTATTGTCCCAAAGAAAATCCAAATCAAATCATTCACCTCTTTTTATATTTCTCTGGTATCCACTTCATTTCAGTTTCAAATCCCATTTGAGCTAACAGAAATTTTTTAACGATTAAAGTTTTTCTCTTAAAGATTAAATTTCTGGTTTTCCAAACCTGAGTGCAGCTTTTCATTTTATTGATAATTGTTTTCCAAATGTCATCAGTGTCTATATTGTACCGGGAAAACACCTAACGTCACTATATTATCTGAAATCCATGATATGCTAGTTAATCTGGGTCGTTTCCCCTTTAATCTACCAATAAATAATCCTTTTGTTTTTTTCATAATTTATCTTAGAGCCGGATGCCTTTTCAAATTCCGAAAGAATTAAAAAGGATTGTTCAACAGATTCTTCGTTTTTGTTTAAGAGTTGCGTGTCGTCTGCAAACATGCATATTTTTGCTTCCTTTATGGGCTGCCCCTCACAGTCGGGTAGTTTGATACCAAGTTTATGATTATTAAGTTATTTGTAAGGGTTGGCATTTTACTCGCACAAGTGGGAAACAAAACGCCTGCGTGACAGCGTCATTTCAATACCTGACAGGTTTGTGCTCATTAAACTAGCTTAACCCCGCCACACGTTAATGAGGGTTCTGGACCAAGCCAGGTAAATGCGAGGTCATGTATATGTGTGTTGGGGTTATTGGTTTCGCCTGCGTTAATAAGATTTTTTTTATTGAATTGTGGAATTGGTTTGACAGTGTGGTATTTTCTGGTTTTCCTGTTAATTCTTTTATTGTAATTCAAAACGATCACAAGGTACACGATCTGTTTGATTGAAAACACACATTTTCAGACCAGACAACCAATATGAATTCGACAGCCAGGAGCGATTAACACTCCCGATCTGATACCAAAAAGAAGCACGCACGTATGATGAACAAGAAATTTCATGCGATTAAATACGAAACTAATTACAAAATATAACTGCTGGCTACCACAATATAACTATAGCGCTGCCATTCAAACACAGTTTGTAGTTCTATATATTAAGCTACACCTACTAAAAGTATAGTCACGTGTAGAACTGAACACAAAGCTTTTGTCGTGTTAAAGCCGTTCATTCATACTTTTTTAATAATTGATCAGGTGTTTTAGAGATGCGGGATTGCGAGATCACAGTTGTATCAAACAAATACAAGAAGTCGACCGATTTTAATCATCCGTCTACAGTTCATCAATTGTCTTGATGATTGTACATACTGGATTGAAAAAGAAAGAAAACTTACACAGTGATGGTGGACATATCACAAAACGATCAACCTCTCTCCAACTCCATTAATAAGTCACTACAACAAAGACATAAACATAGTTGATGTGTACCCTTATAATAGATATAAGGTTCTCCTCCATCAGTAATTTGGCGATTTATCCTGCATATGCTCTTTGGCTTACTTGCTCCAAAAGACTTGCCAATGTTTTGATTATGAACGTACCTGATGAATAGAAGTGTTTGAAGATACCAAGGGGGTAATCAGAATCCGTATATCGAAGAAGGACAGAAAACACAATGGCCAAAAGATAAAGGAAAAAAGGACAACGATCTGCAAAACATACACATAAAACTAAAGATCGAGTAATATTAAAAACCGGGGGTGAACTCAGGTGCTCCGGAGGGGTAAGCAGTTCCTGCTCCGCTAGTAACACCAGTCATGTTAATCTAGTTACAAACCCCGTGATAAGTCATGAAAGAGGAAAAATATGTTATTTCAGAAATGTATCTACGTGTTTATTATACAGTTGTATTGTCTGAATGAATAACTATACTACCGTATTACCAAAATGAAATTTAAAAAAGGGGGGTGAGTGCAATCAGAAATGTAAGTTAAGAAATGTTTGAAGCTACAAAGGGGGGTAATCAGAAGTCGTAAATCAAGGAATGACAAACAATCATCCACAAAACAGTACACAGAACATTTTGATATTACAATATTGAACAAAACGTAGTTTTGTAATTTTACATAAAAAATGCTTTGCAGTGTGGTATATCTATTACTTTAAGACGACGGATGACACATGTGGAGCAGAAACTGCTTACCCTTTCGGGACACCCGGGTTCATCCCCGACTTTTAGTGGCGTTCGTGTTGCTCGATCTTTAACTAACTGTATAGAGTTTAGTAGAACATTGTTTGTCCTTTTGTGCTTTTTCGTTTTGATCATTATATTAGCTGTCCTGAGATTTACGGCTTCTGATTTTCACTTTAATGTCTTCAAATCTTTCTTGTCAAATTTGAGACAAGAAATATATGTGTGTATATATATAAAATATTAAAGGTCATAAAATGTAGAATGTTGTTACTAAATACAACTCATTATATTCAATATATCCACCAGATGTTTCCAAAAGCAATGTTTTCTAAAACAAAAAAACATAAAATGCACATGTTGCGGTTGTTTTTATTACATGTAAAACATATGACATGTTTGAACTGACTGAAACTATATATGTGTTCATTCCTTACACTACATAAATTATATCCAGGAAAATATACATTCGTATTTATAATACCTTAGTAGGTTTTGTCTGTGGGGCTTAACGCCACTTTCAGTTATATCGTTATATACTAAATACCTTAGTAAACAACAAAGATACATACAATGTTAATTGAATGCTCCAAATATCAAATTCAGTATTTAGATTACAAAGCCAAAACTTAATTAAATGCAAAGCAAAATGTGAAGAGCAGGACTAAATGTTCAAATCTACGACCACGCACTGCAAATGTTATCTGAGGGATATGAACTTAAGTATCTGAAATTTAAATGTCAGTTAATGTTTGCCATATTACCACTTACATTTAAATCAGCAGTGGCGTACCCAGTGTTGACCTCTAAGCTGGTGATACCATCCAATGCAACTTCTAATTTATTGTCCCAGATTTTATCATTATTATCATTTTTAACTTCCTCCGTGTGGTAATTATTCCTCAAATATGAAAAAAAAACATATATTATACCTCATTGAATAGAGAGAAAAAAAATGAAAGTTGAAAAACAATTTCTGATATTTTGAAATTTCGTATCATATCTATTTTGTCCATATATTTCAAGTTATCCGCATACTAGATGAACACAAACTAGCCATTTTAACTACAATGGGACCATGGTAATTTGACAACCAATTTTCATGAAATTTAAGAAAAGGTCTAAAGCTATAGCGTGTTATATTCGTGATATCTTGGCAATACATAGGTCAATTTTAATCGATGTTTTATAATAATAAAGGAATAACCTATTGCAAGGAATATAATTTTCTTTACATTAATGAAGAAAAGTTTGAAGGTACCAACTGGGTGATCAGAAACCGTAAATAGAACAATTCAATGTCAAAAGAACAGATGAAAACAAAGGCAAACAATCTATGGTCTACAAAATACTACCTTGAAAAAACACGATTGAGTAACACAAACACAACTAATATACTAACGGGAAAATGGAAGATCGTGAAGGGTAATCCCTTCCTGCTCCAATAGTGGCAATCGTCGCGTTAATCAGCAGATTAATCATGTACGAGAAAAGGACACAATGTGATGACAAACGGAATTATCTATGGTCATCGGAGACGCTGACATTCCGTAGCGATCAAACAAGTATTGATAAAGATCGTAAAATTGTCGAAGTGATGACTTCAACTGTACAACCCATAACCGCCTGGTTCTGTAGCTTCCTTGTTGGCATCCCTTCCTTTATCATGGAAATCGTGATAGGTAACACACGATAAAATATAGCAAGGATCTATACTTGGTCCCCTCTTATTCAATGTCTTCATAAATGATATATTTTTGTTCATTAAAGACAGTTCTCTGTATAATTATGCAGACGATAATACCCTTTCCTTTGGCAGTCCCGATTTTGATCTACTTATTTCTACTCTAGAGTCTGACTCAAATCATCTCATTGAATGGTTCAAAATTAACAAAATGCAGGCTAATCCTGATAAATTTCAAGTTTTGGCGTGGGTAAGAAAACCTATGAAAAACGTCCAACTATAAATATACAAAATTTTGAACTAATGTGTGAAGACAGTGTTAAATTACTAGGCATTGAGATCGATTATCAATTAAATTTTGACACACATATAAGTACAATCTGCAGGAAGGCATCCCAACAGCTGAACATTATCAAACGTTTAGGCCCCTATTTGAACAGATTAAACAAACTTACAATTTTCCATACTTTTATTCTTAGTAATTTTAACTTTTGCCCTTTGGCCTGGCATTTTTGTACGGAGAAAAATTCCAAAAAGATAGAAAAAGTGCAAGAAAGAGCTCTTCGCTTTGTGTATGAGGATTACAATAGCTCATATGATAATTTATTGAAAAAAGCAAAGGTGCCTTCCTTGCAAATTCGTAGAATGAGAACTATGGCCCTGGAAACATTTAAGATTATGAATAAACTGTCGCCATCATGTCTCCATAGCCTTGTGCATTTACGAAATTCAAAATATTATTTTAGATACAACAATATACTGGACATTCCACAGGTCAGAACATCAAGGTATGGCAAAAAAACATTTAAATTTGCTGCTGCTACATTGTGGAACAGCCTCCCAGATCATTTCAGGACTGAAAACAGTTTTTTCTCAATTTAAGAGCTTAATGTAGTCCTGGAATGGTACTAAATGTTGCTGTTCTGCATGCAGATGATAAATATTCTGCTACTGTTTTTGCTCTTTTTATTTGCATATAGCTTTTAGATATATATTGCTTTGTTTTAGTGCTTGTCAATTTTTTATCCAAACATGCTTAATTTTCTGCTTTATTATGTCATGATGCATGTGGATGCCGGTGGGAACCCAGCGAGGCATTGCCACCTGGTCCCCGGCCGGCATATATATGCAGTATGCACGGTACAGTAAAAACTCTTTCAGATTTGCTGCATCTACATTGTGGAACAGCCTCCCAGATCATTTCAGGACTGAAAATAGCTTCTCTCAATTCAAGAGTCTTTTGCAGTCCTGGAATGGGTTCAAATGTTGCTGTTCTGCATGTAGATGATTAAAATTTTGCTTCTGGTTTGCTTAATTTTTTAATTTTTAATTTTTTTAATTATTAATTTTTTTTAGTTTGGCTTGAGAAAATTTTATATTCTTTGATTTTTTAGTTAGACAGTACTGCTTTTACTGATTATGTTGGTACCAGTTTTAAGTATTCAGTATTATTATTTCATTATTTTTTTTACCTGCTGCTTCTTTCTAAATGCTGCTTTATGTTGGAGCATCTGTGTGTGGATCTTGAACAAGAGTCCAAAGAGGCACTTGCCACGTGGGTTCTTGTTCAGATCTATACACAGTCCTCCTTTTTATGCCTGTATGTCTTAGCTTGTTTTAGTTTGTAACTTTGCATGTGACTTGTGTTGTTTTATTGTTAATGTATATTCGGTAAAAAGCTCCTTAGAGCTTATGTTGTACTGTTTTATTATGTGCCGAATCAAAATAAAGTTTTCTTATCTTATCTTATCTAACGTGTGTTTGAGGTGTTTTTAGATCAATTGAAAGTTGTTGTTTTTTTATTGATAGTTTTAAGAATACAGATGTGACGCATCTACGTCAATGTTCATAAATTATGTTCTAGTATTGACAAATATTTCAAATCATTGCGATAATTTTCCAAACTATGCGAATACGAAATTTTATCATGTATAAAACTGTGCTCCATTGGAATGCATATATGATATTTTACGTAGGATGCACATGTACATGTACAAGGATATAATTTTGAGGTCACATAGGGATACAATGCATAACAGATGTATTTCTTCAAGGAAATCATGTTATCCATCATATTTATATTAGCATGTTTTATAAACTAATGAACAAATATTGCAACTTCGAACAACTACCATTATATCATGTAGCATAAAGGTAAACACAAACAACAAACTTAAATATATCTACATACAGTAAACACAAACAACAAACTTAAATATATCTACATACAGTAAACACAATAGTGATCACACTAAATCGTGCTTTTTGCACACAGCATCGAGTAATATAGATATATAACAACTGCAACTGTTCTGTATAAATTGTTTAAAAAATCCCTTGTAAATTAGTTGGGGAAATATTTGCTCAAAGACATGTGGGGAACTCCTTCTGGTCTCAATAATCTATTGCAGTTCCTCAATACTTCGGTGTACCTAACTTCAAACTGAATGTTGTAATTTAATTCTTAATGCGATGATCTGTGTTTCGCCATATCATCATTATACTGAGAGTGCCTCCAGCTGAATCTTGGCTATATTTGTGACCATGCTAAAACAGTATTCGGTAAAACATTTGAAAGCAAAGTAACTACAGCTTTTATTTCATTCCGCCGATCCCCAGTGCCATTTTCCCAATATCATTACATGTTAAGTGACGTACTAAATATCTGGACGTAGTTCATATTTAAGCATGTCTGCAGTTTAACTCACTTGACACAATTCCTCTATTCCCTGGCACCAAAACTGAAACATTCACACGATATAAACTCCAATTTAAGGTTCCAGAACCAGGACATTTTCTGACCTTTTAGAAAGCCTACTGAGCAATGAACGATCTTACGTCCCATAATGTAATTTGTTCCCTACAATTACTAAATATCCTAATCAGTGATTACTACCAAATGTATGCATTGGACTACCATTTACTTATTTTTACAATTTGTATGAAAACGCTTGCATGCAGCTTAATTGAGTAAGAGTAAATAGTGGTTGGCTCGAGGCCAGGAAAATGTGCCCGAGTGGAGCGACATGTCTAGTCGTGGACTTTGTTTCAGTGAGATATCACCATAATGATCAAATTAGACGTGTTCGTCTAGTACAAAGTGGACATTATTTCATTGAATGCAACGTGTTCTCACCATGATATGGCTGAAACATTGTTCATCTGGCGCTAAACAACAATCACTTACTCAAACTTTGTTCAATACCTCCACCAATTGGTAACGGATTAACGGATTAACGGAATTCCGACATAATGAATCTTGAAAACAGTATGGTTAAGCTGTGTGTCCCTCAAACCACAAACTACACTTCAAGCTTATATAGTCTGCTGTCTTTCAATCACAATTAAAACAACCTTGCCTTGGTCAGTTTTGGAAAGAAAGAAAATTACCTTTAACATGTGATGTACTACTGTAGAATGACACATTCTGAAATTCTGCTAAAAAAGCTGTGTGAGAATGTTTTTCTTCATAATCTGCTTTACCAACCCATTCATGGGAGAGAATGAATTAACCTGACAAATATGTCTGTTGTTATTGGTAATAACTTATCTGTATTAATTTTAATATCAGTTTTAATTAGCCGGAATCAGTTTTCAAATAAGCTTAATGAATTTGAAGATTCAACATACAAAAACAATGTAGTGCAAAAATGTTAATATGGATTAAAGTTTTTACATTGTTTTTGTATGTTGAATCTTCAAATTCATTAAGCTTATTTGAAAACTGATTCCGGCTAATTAAAACTGATGAAGGTGAAGGTCAAAATGTAACATGAAATGCATATACAAAGGTATCACCCACAGTGAGGACCATTAATAAGGCAATAAATAAAGATCAGAGACAACCAAAGAGGCAATCAATAGAGGAGAATCCAGCGACAAAGGCAAGATTGAGCACACTTGTATAAAATGTTAATCAAGGCAATGTTGTCAATAAGAAAAATAATCTTTTTATTTTGAAAATTTCTGCCCATAAATTGAAGGCAACGACAAACTAGTGCTAATTCTAAAACAGCCATGATATTCATTAATAATAAATACCACTAAGAATATAATTATTACTAAAACTAAGGTTCTCCTACCTCAAGCATAGATGAACTTAGTCGATGTTGGCCCCTTGTTTAGGCCCTTTTGTATTCTTGCTCCACAGACTTAAATTATTTTGCTTTCTAATCCCTCGATTTTGAGATTATCCCAGAAATTCGTGTTGGGCCAACGCGGTTGTCTCCATTGACAATAACCAAGATTATGGTTATTAAGGCTATTACTGAACAACTGCAAAGTTTGTTTAGCCTTGTAATTTGTTTTTTACACTTGTGCGGGGATTGCCATGAACATGATGCCATCAAGCCAGCAAGCCGGATTGCTAAATCTCTTATTCGCATTTTCGTCTTGTACAATATTAGTGAAAGAAGAGAACACAATCTACAAGCTCTCATTATAGTATGTGAATCAGCATGAGCTCTGCATCAATAAACAGAAAGCTCCAATGGTATCACCTTGCTTGGCACTATTGTTTGTGTACTCTGCCAACGGAATACCCCATCCAATGCTTACACTGCTAGAAACTTAGCATCACATTTGTCTATATAAAATTTGCAATTGGACTTGATACCTACTAAAATTGAAATCGGTACATATCGAAATATTATACGATCATAAAAATGGTCTCATGAATTTACAAATATCTACATTCCATCGCAAATAATTGACATGGCATGGCAAAATATGTAGGGGTAAGAGTTGTGGTGTTTAACGCCTCTGTCAACAATATTTCAGTTATATCGTGGTGGTCAGTGGTGGAGGAAACCGACCTTCCGCATGTCTCTGATAAATTGTATCATATGCTGCATCGAGTACACCTCATCATGAGCGGGATTCGAACTCACAACTTTAGTTGTGATAGACACTGGTTGCACATGTTGTTTTAAATCCAACTACCATGCGATCACGACCACGACGGTTCCGGTAATTTGTCATGATATAGAACGAAAATCTACACACACATCTTGTCAACCCCCCCCCCCCCCCCTTTTTTTTGTATAATAATGTTTATTACCCAAAAACAGAAGTCGCCAACAGATACTCGCGGGAAATAGTTCCTATTTTTAATAAGACACTCGCTGTGTTGTTACTCATTAATGAAGTTCGGTAAAGATAATGTAAATGTAAATTAAAGATTGCCATTTGAGAAATGTATATTTCGTAACGGTCAAAACCATGAACATTGTCCTTCCTTAATTAATTTTCTTAGATATCAGATGAACAGCAATACAATGGCTATTCTACTCTCTATGTTTACTTGCTTTTGAGGTTGATTTTCTAAACAGTGGTAATGAAATCGGTGTTCTTTTTCTGTGAATTAATCCTCTGTCAATCTACACAACACTAGTAAGGGGAAATACAGTTTTATTCGCAGCTCTACGTAACATGCATACAAACATGTGTTATTTTAGAAAACACACAAAACCACCGACAAATATACACAATTAACAAATATATGAATGATGTTTCAAAACAACTTCACACATACGATGTACGACCAATTAGTGAGCACAAAAATATCATAGCCCAGATAAACAAAAGCACACCAGTGAAAATAATATCAAAAATAGGGTAACAGGTCAAAACGACCCCACTCCCAAAGCGCCCTCTACCAAAACGTCCCCACTTTTTTACCAAATCGCCCTCATTTTTTTTAACCAAAACGCCCCCACTTTTTTTCAGAATAAAAATTATTTTACCAAAACGCCCCTAATTTTTTCCAAAAACCCCCAAAATATATTGTTTAATAAACTCAAGATTCGTCTAGTAAATATATGTATTACCTAATGATAATTTTCATACGTATTACCAAGTTTTTTTTTATTTCTGACTATTTTGTTTAACGTTCAGAGGCTGTCTATTTCCCCCGGGCAATAGATTAGTCAACAGATCGAACGTTTCGTGTATAATCGTAACTTCGTGTGTGGTATAATTCTTAAAAGGTGGCGGGGTTTTGGCAAAAAGTGAGGCGCTTTGACATGTATTCAAAAATAGATAACATGATATATAGTGATAACGAGCGTATTAGAAACTCTTGATCTTTTTAATATAATAAGTACCACACCCATCTTGTGTAATGTTGGCACGAATTTCAATTCTACAGAAAACGAAACACTAGTCAGGTGGATTTTTATAGAGCTAGCTAACTGAAACAATTGTTAGCACAATGATATCTCGATCCAGTCAGATACATTATGCCGACTCTGAGTCAACTAGTATTTGATCTTACTCCTTAATAATGTAATTTTTTCAGAGAATCAACTAACGTCCATGTTATAGTCTCTTGCTTGATATAATGGAAGATCTAACCATCGATCTGCCAAAACGAGTACTCTATAATGTAAATTGTTAAAAATAACAACAGAGGGTATAGAAGGGTGTGTATTTTGTGTGCGATTCGTAAATTTGTAAACTTATGTTATACAACATTTGATTTTAAAATTTGAATCCGAGTACTAACAATGGCCCTCATTTCTCAAGCTTAAGGGACTTGCGGGGGAGTGTCCCCATTGGTCACTATAAATATTATGACTTTGTCCTTCACCTGCTGGGGATTGTGGTGGTCTCACGACCCCGAATATAGATTTCACACCCCCTTGTAGCGAACCTGACAATTGTCTTACAAAACGTCGTAAATCTGGAAAAAGTCGTAAGAACTGTTTTACGATAGCCGATCGTCTAGCAGAAAGAATATTGAGCGAAGAAGAATAACATGTATACTGTTATATTGTATGATTACAAAATTTGGACGATTAATTTGAGGTGATTTTTTTTATAACAGCCATTCTCAAAGATGCATCTTAAAAAAAAAGAATGAACAAAGCAAGTTCATTTCAAGACTGAAATTGAAAACCATTGGTATGTTGTTCAATCGAAAAACGAAACAAAAACAGGATTAGCTCTAATGTCGAAGAGGGTGCTCCAATAAAGGTCGGAAGTCGTCAGTAACAAAAATCCTAGAGCGTTGTGAAAAAGTTGTACACTTAGTCGGAGAACCGTGCACCGGTGAGTCGTCAGTTGTACGATTTACGACCTTCTATGAAATGATGGCCTGGACCCGCGCCTTATTGATAGTATTCCTGACCATGATACTAATTGACTATTGTTGTTATTGTGCTAATTTGATATGACTGGTATTTGCTTAACGTCATGTTAGTATGGCGGCTATATTCATGGCGAGAACATATTTATAAACAACAGACAATAAAAACAAATATACAGATGATGTTTGTGTCGTTTATCAGTAGCGCGATGGCTGTCATATATGGATCCGGAACGGTTCACCCTTCCGGAGCACCTGAGTTCTCTCCCAGTCATTAGTGGGGTTCGTGTTGCTCTATCAACAGTTTTCTCTGTGGTACTTTGAATATCATTGCTTGACCTTTGTCTTGTGGTCATTGTATTGGCTGTTCGTCTTCGATTTATGGCTTCTGTTTACAGAAAAATGACGATCGAGTAACAGGAACCACACGTGGGTGAACTCATGTGCTCCAGCAGGATAGGCAGTTTCTGCTCCACTAGTGATACCCTTCGTATTACTCTAGTTACAAACCCGGTGATAGGTCATGAATGAAGTAAGGACCGGGAAGTGCTTACGACAAGTGGAACATATCCGAGGTTATTTGTGATACAGATATTCCGTAATGGTTAACTGTTAAATCATTGACAGTACAAAAACAGGATAGGTGAATTTTCCTAGTTACTCGACAACTTGCACAGAAGGTGTTGGTGTAAGATTTTTTAAGGTAATACAATCATAATTGACACAACAAACAGATTCATTATCAACCAGTAATACATATCTTTAAACAATGAATGGTTTTCGTGGGAGACCAGAATAAATCGGTCATCAATTTTTTGTAATGAAATACTGAGCATAAAATAGTAATATAATACAGAATGCATATGTACTGATTTAATCGCTAGTTTGTAACCGGGTTTGTAACTAGAGTAACACGACCGATGCCACTAGTGGAGCAGGAACTGCTTACCCTTGTGGAGCACCCGAATTCACCCCCGGTTTTTAGTGGGGTTCGTGTTACTTGATCTTTAGTTTGATGGGTAATAATTTGTATATCGTTGTTTGACAGTTTGTCTTTTTTCTTTTGGCCATTGTGTTGTCTGTCCTTTAACGGATTCTTAGTACACCTTTGGTATCTTCAAACTCTTCTTGTAGCAAGATATTGTCTATATTGTGTGTTTGTAGCAGAGAAAACTTTCCACAATAAGTCAACGACATTTGTTAAATTATAGTTTTAGATGTGTCAGATTTAAACTGTGTAGCTTTGTTAATTACATCACCATAAAACAAGGATAAGAAACACCTGTTTTGATCAGACCTCATCATGTAAAATTGTCATAATATACAAGATTGCTATAGATGGTAGTACAATTTAGTGAAATATTTCAATAATTTATGAAAACAGCATAAATAAATGACTTCAAGACTAGTACACAAACGCTGCATTCTTATTAAAAGAGAGGCCGGGATCGTATGGTAGTTGGATTTTAAGATTTTCACACATTTATTGCCAAATTTTTCGTATAAGGACCCACGGCAGACGGAAGTGACGTACCACTGCATTAATTTCAACGATAGGGTCAGAAACGTTCGAAACATTTAAATAATACATTTTTGGAACTTTTCTGACCCTATCGTTGAAGTTAATGCAGTGGTATGTCACTTCCGTCTGCCGTGGGTCCTTATGCGAAAAATTTGGCAATAAATGTGTGAAAATCTTAAAATTCTGGAGAACTGAGCTATCGTATGCACAAAACAAAAACAGGGGCAAAAAGATGCGTCTTTTAGGAATGGATACATGTCCTAGTTTGAATGACATAATGGAAATAAGGTGCAATAAATGTACTCGAAGCGAGCAGGGGTACGATTTTTAAACCTGCCGAGTTGCATGCCTTGTGTATTATATACTGGGTCGACACATGCAATTTAATGTTAACATAAGATTGCATGAATATTGACACGAACAAGTTAAAATAAGGAAAAAGAGATGAAATAATAAAGAAATAAAGAAATTTTATTGAAAATAAATTTGCAAACAGAAAGTTAGAAAAAAGGGGGGTGGTAGGTCCGTGCCACGAGCGCCTGTGGACGGTATACATTATAATAGTATTGTGTCTGCAAATGAACTACATTAACACGCGTTTGAGAGATAAGATACGAACACTCAATAAACAATTAATTGCAACATAACCCGGCGTAACATAACGGACTTCAATTTGGGTAAATTACATTGAATGTATCCACATGAACACATAGAAAATTCCATTGAAGGTATGATCATGATACCTATATTTGCGAGGAGGATATATTAGGTGTTGTTGAAGATTCTCAGTGAATATGACAACACTATGAAATGGCAACACAAAACAAAACTCCCTTTCAAAAATGATCACGAAGGGTGTAAATGCATAGATGTTCTTGAATGTAGTATGTAATTCTTTACATTTCCATTCTAAATCATATCTAATGGGCGGTCGGGGTCATGAGCGTATGGTAGTTGGATTTACAACTACCTATGCAATCAGTATATATCATCACTAACGCTGTGAGCTCGAATCCTGCTCAGACACGGTGTGCTCGATACAACATTATGTGATAAAGTTTGTAAGTGACTTGCGACAGATCGGTGGTTTTCTCTGGGTACTCCACCAATAAAACTGACCGGCACGATATAGCTGAAATATTGTTGAAAGTGGCATTAATTAATAACGCAAGGCAACACGACGGATGCAACTAGGAACCTAGTCTTGAGAGGGGTTCGCATTGCTCAATATCTAGATTTCTGTGCAATGTTTTATAGATCATTGTTTCTTCTTCTATTTTTTCTTTGGGTCATTGTATTGTGTGTTGTAAGAATTACGGTTTCTGATTACTACTTTGGTATCTACAAACAGTTCTTTGATTGTTTGTATAGAAACATTTGTTCGTTGACAGTTACATCTGTCAAGTAATCCAGACATACATTTACCTAGTCTAATCATTTTAGAATTAACCTTATGTCTCTATGGCTGCGATTTTTTTTCTAGGACTTCATAAATCAGGTCAAATAGGTAAAACTCTGCTATACTAACACTACACACATGTTTGAACTACAATTACATATATATAGCTTCATAACTGTCAAGACCAAGTAATAATATGATTGTAGTCTCCATTGCCTTAAGGAAGAAATGTCCTGTTACACATACAAGACAGGCTATGCGGTTCTTCCTGTCCTTAAACTTTGCCCTTGTTTTACACATTTGGAGATATATCTTTATGTGTAGGAGATATAGTTTTATACTGTAGAAGATATATTTTTATAATGTAATGCTGGAAGGCTGGATTATGCACTATTTTATCAGTATATTTCTAAATATAATGTCAATTTTAAAAATACTGGCTAGTATTTGGAGATATATTTTTATAATGTAATGCTGGAAGGCTGGATTATGCACTATTTTATCAGCATATTTCTAAAAATAATGTCAATTTTAATAATACTGGCTAGTATTTGGATATATATTTTTATAATGTAATGCTGGAAGGATTTACTATGCACTGTTTTATCACTATATTTCTAAATATAAATGTCAATTTAAAAACAAATACTGGCTAGTATTTGGAGATATATTTTTATAGTGTAATGCTGGAAGGCTGGATTATGCACTATTTTATCAGTATATTTCTAAATATAATGTCAACTTTAAAAATACTGGCTAGTATTTGGATATATATTTTTATAGTGTAATGCTGGAAGGATGTACTATGCACTGTTTTATCAATATATTTCTAAATATAAATGTCAATTTTTAGAATACTGGCTAGTATTTGGATATATATTTTTATAATGTAATGTTGGAAGGCTGGATTATGCACTATTTTATCAGTATATTTCTAAATATAATGTCAACTTTAAAAATACTGGCTAGTATTTGGATATATATTTTTATAATGTAATGCTGGAAGGCTGAATTATGCATTATTTTATCAAAATATTTCTAAATATAAATGTAAATTTTAAAAATACTGGCTAGTATTTGGAGATATATTTTTATAATGTAATGCTGGAAGGATGGAATATGTACTATTTTATTATCATTACATTTCAAAATATAATGTCATTTTTAAGAATACCTTTATTACAAAAAATGATTCTATTAATATCTACTCTAGGTATTTAAAACTTCAGATAACGTATATAAAACAACCTAATATTTAACCTTTTGAAAAGCTTGTTTACAATTGCTTTAAATACAACAACATAATATGAAATAAGTCAATCCGGATTAGCTACGTTAGACAGCCTTGACATTACGTATTCCCGTTTACTTAAGATCCCATTCTGTTCATTTTGTGTGTTTTTCATTGTATATTAAGCGGCAGGTCGTTGGATTTATTCCTGGTACTCCGGTTTCCGCCACCAATAAAACCGATATAACTGAAATATTGTTGAAAGTGACGTTAAACACCATAATCATATCCATCAAATGTTTTTCATTTTCTTGTCTTCAGGATGTATAATATTTGAACTTTAATTATTGTAATATCATATATTTAGAACCTGTCCCTAAGGATTATCACAAGTGTGATCTTTCTAATGTTCTATGCGGATCAGGTTTCACTTAAAATCTATAGGAATGCCATTTGAGGATGTAAAATGAACTCCTAGTTAAGCCGCTATGGAGTAAACCTCCCAAAATGACTGTCACCATGCTTGGAGAGTGTCAAATTAATTACATGTACATGAAAACTGTCAGCAGCTCCGACTGTTTGAGGTGGTCGGTGATGCTATATTCAACACGCCCCCTCCCTTTACTTGTGGCAATCTAAGCCACAATTTGTATT
Source organism: Bathymodiolus brooksi (assembly GCA_963680875.1). Lineage (NCBI taxonomy): Eukaryota > Metazoa > Mollusca > Bivalvia > Mytilida > Modiolidae > Bathymodiolus > Bathymodiolus brooksi. The sequence continues at coordinate 47,227,601 of OY804580.1, read as the reverse complement.
CTTGTCGCGAGTACTTGTTTGACATTGCATACTTCCAATCAGTCAATCAGTTAATTCCTGTCGATTTCCTTGAGGTTTGCGTTTTTCAATCTTTAGTTTTCTGTCTAACGTGTTGTTGGTCGTTCATTGTTGTCATTTCAATCACTGTGGCGTCTGTCTTTCGTCTATTTACGGCGCCTACTGACTTCTTTGTTGTTTTGAAGTTTTTCCGAATGTGGACGAATATGGCTACAACTGGCATTATAAGTTCTAGTAGGAGTAGTAATACCAGAGCATTTGGGGTTGTTGCCTTACAATGTATACCCCCAATGTATCACACTGTGACCTGCTCTAGTGGGAGTAGTCATACCAGGGAATGTGGATTGTTGCCTTACAATGTATACCCCCAATGTATCACACTATGACCTGCTCTAGTAGGAGTAGTCATACCAGAGAATGTGGGGTTGTTGCCCTACAATGTATACCCCCCAATGTATCACACTGTGACCTGCTCTAGTAGGAGTAGTAATACCAGGGAATGTGGGGTTGTTGTCTTACAATGTATACCCCCAATGTATCACACTGTGACCTGCCCTAGTAGTAGTCATACCAGAGAATGTGGGGTTGTTGCCTTGCAATGTATACCCCCAATGTATCACACTGTGACCTGCTCTAGTAGGAGTAGTCATACCAGGGAATGTGGGGTTGTTGCCTTAAAATGTATACCCCAAATGTATCACACTGTGACCTGCTCTAGTGGGAGTAGTAAAACCAGAGAATGTGGGGTTGTTGCCTTACAATGTATACCCCCCAATGTATCACGCTGTGACCTGCTCTAGTGGGAGTAGTCATACCATAGAATGTGGGGTTGTTGCCTTACAATGTATACCCCCAATGTATCACACTATGACCTGCTCTAGTAGGAGTAGTCATACCAGAGAATGTGGGTTGTTGCCTTACAATGTATACCCCCAATGTATCACACTGTGACCTGCTCTAGTGGGAGTAGTAATACCAGAGAATGTGGATTGTTGCCTTACAATGTATACCCCCAATGTATCACACTATGACCTGCTCTAGTGGGCGTAGTCATACCAGAGAATTTGGGGTTGTGGTCTTACAATGTATGCCCCCAATGTATCACAGACTGTGACCTGCTCTAGTGAGAGTAGTCATACCAGAGAATGTGGGGTTGTTGCCTTACAATGTATACCCCAATGTATCAAACTGTGACCTGTTCTAGTGGGAGTAGTCATACCAGAGAATTTGGGGTTGTGGTCTTACAATGTATACCCCCAATGTATCACAGACTGTGACCTGCTCTAGTGGGTTATGTTAACATTATAGTAATACATGTAGTATCATTTGCATTGGCCGTGCCCAGCCCTATTGAATGGTCGCGCTTGTGCCCAATATTGTCAGTGTCTCTGGATTGTCCAATCTTGATTGCCCCTTTTCTAACACTTGCATTCAACATTTCACTCTTTGTGTTTGATAATGAATGTATTGACTTTGGACAACGCTATTGAATGATAATAAAATTATTTTGAGTACAAACTCAAAAACGGGCATACTGATTGGTAAACAGTAATTAGCTATGGTTCGTCTTGACACATTGAAAGGTAACCTTTGCTTTTAATTCAATTTCATTTTTTATTAAAATAACATTAAAGAAATCTAAGTATGATTACTGGTTGCCTTAAGCTATGAATCCAGTTACGTTATTGATTTCCTCAATAAAATTATATATTATTTGACAGTACAGATAATAGATTGTCGTGGGATTTACAAAATCAATACATTTATTGTAGATTATGGATAATGGTGATATAACAAGAAAGAGCATTATATTTCAAACGTTTTCAAATGTTTAACTCCGCCACTGTTTTATTGAAGTGTCTGTACAAATCCAGGAAATTGGGTAGTCTTGTGCTAGGGTGTCAATTTTGCATCTATTTCTACGATTATACTATTGAATATTGGAATTGTTCCGATCCTGTGTCATATTTTTTAAGATTATTCCATTGAGAATATTGGAATTGTTCCGATCCTGTGTCATTTTTTGTTTTGTTTTTCACTTTATGTAAAGTTTTTTAATATCAAAATGTTTATGCACAATAGAGTATACAATTCTTATTCTTGTAATTACCATACAAGCGGAATATAAACAATTATGCATTTTGAAACATTGAATAAAAATGTGCGTCTGAATGGTTGATTAAACAACCCTAAGACACAATTACCACACCACAATCATGATTAACAGAGAAAGCATCAAAGACGAATAAACTACATCAGAAACACAAAAATCATATCAAGATCTAAATACTGAAATAATGTCATTAGGGAAACCATAGAAATGCACAATATATGAAGTAATGGTGTAGGAGGCTTGGCAAGAGGCCATTTACAATACAGGAAGTGACCTCTACTTGACCATCTAAAGAGTCGTGACACCGATCACTGTGTGTGTGTGTGTGCACATGTATGTATATACGGATGACATTGTCGGATAGCAGGTCAGTTTTTAACTTCACGACTGGCGAGGTCTTCCCTAACAACTACAAATAACCTCTGGTACAAAATGTAAGAAGAGCTTGAAGATACCAAAGGGGTAATCAGAATCCGTATATCGAAGAAGAAGAACAGACAACACAATGGCCAAAAGGAAACGTACAAAAGGACAAACAACGTCTACAAAACATACATATAAAACTAAAGATCGAGTAACACGAACCCAACTAAAAACCGGAAATGAACTATACCAAATAATAATACTAGCCATAACCCACAAAATGTTCAGTATAAATGCCTATTAGAAAATATTGAAGATACGAAGGGTATATCAGAAACCGTTAATCGAAGAAGGACATACAATTTAATGGCCACAAGAAGGACATACAATATAATGGCCGCAAGACAAATGACAAAGGGACAAACAATGATCATTGTGGGTACGAGCCGTGGTCTTGTCAAACAAAAGACTATAAAATTGGTATTTGTTGCTTCTCCTCTAAGAACGCAGCATTAAGGAGAAATAGCAGAGACTGGTTAGCTCGGAATCAGAATAATGTGTCCGAGTGGAGCGACATATCTACCCAATGACTGTTATTAGCTCATCTTGCCAAAGACAATGTGAGCTTTTACCATCACTTAGCGCCCGTCGTCCGTCGTCTTTCGTCCATTAACTATTCACATTTTAATCTTCTCCTCTGAAACGCCTCAATCAAATGAAGTGGAGCTTAGTAGGAAGCATCAAGCGGTTCTTGTTTCTAATTGGTCGATTTTATCAAATCTTCTCCTCTCAAACTGCTTAGCCAAATGAATATGAGTAATAACAAAATTACCGAACTCCAAATAATCTTCCAAAGGGAAAGTCAAAACTCATAAGTATATAAACAGACAAAATCTGTACACATTATTTCACTAAAGCTAGACACAATAAAAACCGAAACTTGGTAGGAAGCAACTATGGAAGGTCTTCTATAAAGATTGCTCATTTCATCCCGATCCGTTGACAAACATGGTCGCCACAGACTCCTCAACGGCTATTATACTGATAGGATTCATCTGTAAAGAAAATTTAATGTATAGCAGATACTAGTAAGTGAATGTTGAAGGTAAAGATACACAAACATCTGTATGGCGCTCACAATATAATATAAATGTAGCAATCAAATTGTCTGAAGCTTATACAAATAAAATGAGGATAATCGCAAGATTGAAACATAAGATGTTTTAATAGTATTTCTTCGCTGCCCAGTTAATGTTATTTTTTTATCCTGCACTTGTTCTATTCGAGTAGTCACATTGCATTGACCAGATATTTTTTGGCTATACATTTGTATTTGGTTTCTGACCAAGATATCTTTTTCTGGTACTTGATTCATGTTGAGCGACGGTAAGAAACAGTAACAGGATTTATGCTTATAAACTTATAAGCGCGGACTTCACAGAGGCCACAATCAAAAACGATAAGAACAACGCTTGTTTCTGCTCTTTTTAGACAATTTGACAGTTTCTTTGGGGCGATAGATACAATATACGTACATTGTCGGAAAATATATAATTCATTTCCACTCGCTGCGAAACAGGTAAGAAAAACTCGTCAAAACTCGTATATATAAATTTTATATTTTCGACAATGTATATATATATTGTCTATTTTTTTCTTTCTCTCGTTTCACTCCTCAGAAAATATTTTTTTATTAACTAAAATAACGTAATATAAATAAGACTCGAGACAGTGTATGATAGTGCGTTCGTTATAAGATCGCATAGCATTTATTATAAATATATATCAACATAACAAATTCATTGAGTCTGTCATTTCTATTTCCCCCCCGAAAAAAAATGCAAAATATATACGAGTGATTGAATTTCTTTTGGCATTAATATTGGTGGATGGGCGGGTGTCTATAACATCCAAAGAACGAACTTTTGTCGTATTACAACTTGTAACGAACGTTGCATTAATCGAGTACACCTAACATTTTCTTTGTATACAAACTGCTAAAATCGTCCGTGCGGAAAGGAATTCAATACTACAGCCTTTGTTAATTTGCTTATCTGTAATGTTAATGTAAACATTATACTGTGAAGAAACTTAAATATCGTATCCATGAAGTTATTTCCACAGAGTGACTTACTTCGTTATCAACGAGTATAAAATCAAAATATTGCCTTATAAAAAAAATCTCCCACTACTCAATCGATGCCCCTGGACAGCTACTTAAAGTGAGTGTAGCGTATTGAGCACCAACCGTGATGTCAGTGCCACAAAAAGCATAAAAAAAAATCAAGTGTTCGCGACAGTAGCAATTTAACATAGAAATAACGATTTGTTTTATTGTACAAAGTAGCTGAAATTAGCAGCCATGGCAAATATTCATACTATTGATCAGTATTTATCGCCTTTGAGATATTTCCTAATCATAACTATCGTTAAATTGCAATATAATGCTCAATAACAATAAGATCAGTGGTATTTACATACTGACAAACCCGGCTATTTTTAAATGACCCAACCGGTTTGTATACATGTTTACATTTTGACCAATCCGGATTTCAAAAACATCTGTTGACATCATGTTTTAGGGTATAACTAGTTACTAATTGACTTTTCATCAACAAAATAGTATTTTTAAGTAAAATCAATCATTCATCAATATTTTTTTCTTTTTGGGCAACATTTAATTCATTCGTAAATGCAAGATATAGCGATATTTCAGTTGATTGTAATGATTTTGAAGCCGGATTCCTTATAAATTATAGAAAAACCTAATTTTACACTGCAAAAATAAATGATATTTGGACAAAAAATTAATTTAATAATAATAACAATCATAAAGCATCATAATTCAAAACATTATATACACAGTATATTCATAAATACTTACGATAATTATCTGTGCCTTCTTTAAAAATACCGCTTTAAAATATCCCGGATGTTGACCAAGCATTTTCGATCGGAGCTCTTTGACGAGTGTTCTTGGGCAAAAGAGAAGCGGACTTTGACGGATTCAGAGATAAAAAGGAAAAGAAGTGAAGTATCTTCCAAATGGAACAAATGCAGGATATATGTAGGGGACTAGTTGGACCGTTGCCGTTGGATGGAGCGAACTCAAGGAAGTGCTTGATTATTGTTGATAGGTGAGCCGAGCATGTTGCTTTCTTTTCTCAATCGTTTTTCATATTTTATGAATTTATGATGATGCCTATGATCATTTTCGGTAGATATTAATCAATATATGTAATTTTGCACCTGGCAACAGCAAATTATTGTCAATGAGTAGCATAAAACGGCCGTATTTGCGAGGTAAACAAACACAAATCTTAAGAGGCCAGCAAAGGGGAAATGGGAGTGCAAAAATGATATCAATGGCAATGCAGTTTATTATTATCAATTTAAAAAAAAATATCGAATCAATTCATCTTTAATGCAAGAATTAAAACGCTACATGGCTTAATGAAAACCCTATAAAGTTCTTTTTATTCAAGCAAATTTATTTCTTTGATATACAACATATAATTAGGCTTTTAATTTTATCAAATTTCAACAACTTGGACATGAAACTTAGTTTTGGGAACCAAAAGTATATACCTTACTTTCTGCGAATTATCACTATAATGGAAAATCAGTATGTATTTTTCAAATAAAAGCTTTCTATTTAAAGAAGCTTCATTTCAATTGCACTTTTAGTTTGGATCCTGTAAGTATAATATATAATTATAAACAAGGTTTTGAAGAAATGATATGAATATCCATTGAAATTTTCAAGTTTCAGAACTTTTTTTATATATGACAACAAAATTTTACTGAAAATTTCAGAAATGTCCTAAAATGCATATTTTAGACCATGGCTAAATGAAAATCATTTTCAATTCCTTTATGCAAACAAGTTTATATCTTGGGTACTGGAAATACATTACATAAATAAGGTTAAAAGTACTTTTCAACAAGTTTGAACATAAAACTTTGTTATGGGAGCCAAAATTGTATCTTCCTGTCTGAATTATCACCATAGTGGAAAATCAATATGTATCTTTTATATAAAAAGCTTTCCATTTAAATAAGTGTCATTTCAGTAGCATTTTTAGTTTGGATCCTGTAAGTATGATATATAAACAAGGTTTTTAAAAAATAATATGAAGATCCATAGAAATTTGCAAGTTTCAGAAACTTTTCTATACATGTGACTATAAAATTTTACTGAAATGTCCTGAACTGCATATTTTTAGACTATGACTAAATGAAAATCGTTTTCAATTTCCTTCAAACCAAGTTTATTTCTTGACTATTCTAAAAACATTACATTAACTAGTTTTTTTACTACATTTCAACAATTTTGGACATAATTTGTAGTTCAGGGAGCCAAAATTATACTTTACTATCTTAGAATTATCAACATAGACATGATAGAGGCAACTCAATATGTTTTTTTCATATAAAGGCTTTCTATTTAAAGAATTGTCATTTGAACTGCTTTTTATCCCCTCGCCAACGAAGTTGCGAAGGGATATAGTAATGCTACCGTCCGTCCATCCGTCACATCCTTGTGAACCTCTATAATCAACATCCTTCAATGGATTTTGACCAAACTTGGTACATACTTAGTCCTTAAGAGAATTTGAAACCCTATTGATTTTCAAGGTCAAAGGTCAAGGTCACAGGGTCAAATTTTTACTGCGTAACATCATTGTGAACACTCTAGAATCAACATCATTCAATGGATTTTGACCAAACTTGGTACATACTTAGTCCTTAAGAGAATCTGGAACCCTATTGATTTTCAAAGTCAAAGGTCAAGGTCACCGGGTCAAATTTTTAGGCAAGGGGATACGCCACGCTTTGCCCTTGTTTAGTTTGGATCTTGTAAGTATTTATAAACAAGATTTTTAAGAAATAATGTGAAGATCCATAGCAATTTACATGTTTCACAGTGTGTGAATTTAACAGTAGACCGATGGCCCATGTCTGTGTTAAAATCATGCAGGTTTTTGTAAAATTATCTTAATCTTTTAGGCAAATTACTACAAAAACTGGTAATTTCAGACAAATGTGATTTTGTAGTGATTGATATTTGTACTTTTGTTTTAGATATTCTGACCAAGGTATTTCTAGAGTAGAAGAAATGAGCAGCCATCACATTTCAACGAAACGAATGAAACTGGAGAAATCGAGTTCATTTGTGAACCCATTTGAGTATGTTCATTTTGTTAAAGATTAGACATATTCTACATTATGTTTATAGGTAACATTGTCAATATTGTTCAACACAGTCACTTGTATAACAGTTTCCTATTAATTATTGTGGCTTGCATAGTGATACTACTAGTAGCTATATTATATAGGGATCATGTTGGCTTCTGCGTCATCGTTACATTTTCATCAATCCACAAGCTGAAATGACCAGTCCTCCTTAGCTACTTACGGGAATGAAACCAAACTGGGACATAATTGACACACGTCTGGCGCACCAATTTTTTTCCTGGAACTTTGATGTAATTTTGTCTCTTTATATTGGGTTGTGTAGATGTGTGCTGGATACATGTATATAGATTTAATATTATTTTGAAAAGCTTTTTCGTTATACAGCTGCACATCAGAACCATATAACAAAATTTGTTTCGATATTATACACATACACTGTAATAAACAATTATTTTTTTATTCTTACAGTCTCTCAATAGATATTACTGAAGAGTGCAGTGATGTTGGTGATGATTCTGACGATGGAGATTTTGAACCTAGCCTCAACTTCACTCTAAGGTTTGTCATGTTAATTTCATATGTTTCAGTTGTAACTTACATACTTGAAATTTTGTCCTAATGACAGAACCATGCATGATCATATGTCATAGGAGCTTTATTATACCCCCGCTCCACTGGAAGGGGGGGGGGGGTATACTGTTTTACCTCTGTCCGTCCGTTCGTCCCAAGATGTTCATAACATTTTTCTCAGTAATTATTTATGGCAGCAATCTGATATTTGATCATAGGCTTCAGAAGGGTCAATCGAAAGTCGCAAACCCGCTGTAGAAGTCCCATCCGATGAAGGGAAAGACACCAACAACAAATGAAGATCAGTTCTGATTTGGGTAACAGACACCCTGTAACCATTGACCAGCTCGTGATGCCTGCCGTAGAACTTCTTGAGGGATGACCACAACCTAAAATCTGTCTACAAATCACTCAAATCCTTCATAAAGTGGACTTGTAATGATATGTTTAGTTGCTCATTCACTATACATTCAAGATATTCATCTTGAATTGAAAGTTAGGGCTCCATAGATCATAATCTCAATTCTATTGTTTTATTCTTGTGAATTACATTGTATATATTTTTCTACTTCAGGTAGCAGAGAAGTTACAACAAAAAGACAGCTAGATGGTCTGTGCAGCCTGTTAAAGCTGACAAGTCATATTCCTATGTTCCAAGACTATTAAGGGTCATCATTTGTATGAGACTGCAAGATAATGAAGGAATGAATTAACGTGTGCAGTTGGAAGTTGGAAGTAGATGATCCCAGAAGAATTTCGGTCCATCTTGCACCAATTCCACAACCTCCAACTCGGGATAATATTGTAGCATCTCAGAAATCCAGATTTGAAGACCAAGACAAAACAATTGACTATATTGTCGCATAAAATAAATTTAGATTGTCACTCGTTGTTTTTCCTGGTCTAACAGAAGTTCTGCACATTTAGAGCAGAAAAGTACCCAAGTCAGGATAATGGGCATTACAAATTGTCCAATGCACAATAATGATATCACTCAGTGTGTTGGTCTAGTTAGTACAAACCAGGACAACTTTTTAGGACCTCGCAAGAAACATCTCTGCCAAGTTTGGTTTAAATTCTGTTCGGCTGTTCTCAAGAAGAAGATGAAAATGTTGTTTCCCATAGGGTTTCAATGCAAACTTTGACCTCCGATGGTGGCCATTTTGAATTTTCAAATGGCGCAAACAGTAACAACACATGTTAAAGACATTCATAGGAACATATATAGTTATATACCAGATTTCAATTCAATCCCTTGAGCGGTTCTTGAGAAGAATTTCTTGAAAATCGACCAATCAGAATTTTCAGTCACATGGTGGCCATGTTTTTTGACGAATCTGCACATAAGTAACAACTCTTGTGTAGGACCTCATAGAAAACATCTCTGCCAAGTTTGGTTTTGAATTATATAAAAGACTGTCAGTCCATTTTAGAAGAAGTTGTCAGTGCTGATAGAACAAAAAAATAATAATAAGATGGCAAAACTTTCAAATTAAATTTACAATTCCAACTGACCAACTTGTGAGATTAACAACTCATTAGTGTTGATTTATTTTTTATTTTTGGTGTTTTAACGCCACTTTCAGCAATATTTCAGCTATATCATGGCGACCAGTTTTAGTGGTGGAGGAAGCCAGAGTACCAGGACAACCAACGACCATAGGTTAGCAAGTGGTAAACTTTATCATTAGGGTATATGGGATAAAATACAAAATATTTCATGAACAAGTTTTAATTAAATCGTCTAGGAATGAAACCCTTGTATTGTCGATATAGATCAGGATAATTGTCCCTAATTTTCCAAGTACAACAGCTTGGGATCACACGTCTGACCATGTGCCCAAATGGTATACTGGCGGTAGGCTGCATACCTATTGGATCTGTTGTAATCCTCGTCATGGGGCATTACTACAAGTTCCTCTCGAAACATTCTAGCAACCCCCAACACTGCCTCATCAAGGACAATCCGATCAAAGTCCTGTAATAAAGACAAGAGATTTAATAAAAACAGAGTAAAGATAGATGGTTATACATTCATCTAGAAAAATGAGCTCTATTTAAAAAAGAAATATAATTCAGTATAAGTGAAATAGTTTGCACACATTCAGTTTAGAGAAATAAAAAAAAGTCTTATTTTGGAAGGAAAGATTTTCTCGTGGGACTTTCTTATGACCACAGTTTTATTTCCTTTTTTTGTTGGTTTATGGGAGAACCATTTTGGTCTTGCAATTTTTTTTTTATCAATTTACCCCTCAAGCTATTCAATTTTAATTTTATATGGTTCTATCCTAAAAAAAAATTTTGATTCTGAATCTTGAAGAAAAAAATGTGGCTGTACAGGAGAGAAAAAAAAATATTCCGACTTGACATTTTCACAGTATAATCATATACAAAATTTTGAAGAAAAAAAATTATTCCAGCACTTCGCCAATCTAATTAAAATTAGATCTACGCACTTGCTCCCTATTTTAGATCTAATTATACCCCCGCTCCCCGAAGGGGGAGGGGGTAAACTGTTTTACCTCTGTCCGTCCGTCCTTCCAAAATATTTTTCGTCACATTTTTCTCAGCAACTATTGATGGAAGAAATCTGATATTTGGTCACAAGCTTCACATAGGTATGCCATATCGTGGGAAGCGTTTTTGGAACCATCAGATTCCTACTTCCTGTTTGCCGACTTGGTTGGTTTTTATCCACATTGAACATATATGCACATTTTTCTCAACAACTATTGATGGCAGAAATCTGGTATTTGGTCACAAGCTTCATATAGGTACCCCATATCATGGGAAGTGGCAGGGGTATCGTAAGTGAGCATTAGATCACAGTTCACCTTGTTTTAATTAGATTGGTACTTCGCCGGAAAATAAGAAAATATGATTTCTGTGGCGTTTGAAAAAAAAAACATTTCTACGGCAAAAAAAAACGTGACAGCCCCCTTCAAGGTAAATGGTCAGTCCCATATTATTTTGCAGCAACTGTCTTGTGGAACTAGAAGTAATGTCTCTTTTGTTTCTAATCCAGCCCAAATTTCTCTGAAACATTCCAGTCAATTAACAAATAAAACAACACTGGCTACGTCATTCGTTTTCATCAGACATGTATTTCACTGTGTTCTACATGTATGTCTGTTTTCATATTGTCGGTAAAACTGGCTAAAATAAATTAATTTAACACGTGTATCAAAATCTCGGGGAACAACTTCATAACTTATAAGAAGAAAAAAACTAATTTAGTTATTTTTAACGCCGGCAAAAATTTCCGATCGAAAATACGTAGTTGAGCTTGTCCCCATGGGGTGCCTCCTGGCATGTTTTCAATGGTTATCGTGGAAATATCGGCTGAATCTGTTAAGGCATGTAGTTTTCATCAAAGAAAATCTATTCCTGATACAGAAATTATTTATTCTACGTCTTTTAGATACAATCGGTTCGCAAATAGCTTTTTTCCTCAACTTTTATAGAAACTTACCTCAATATCCATGCTGCAGCATCCGGGCTACTGACATAAAAATAGATAAATAAATAGAGTTGGCCTCGCCCAGGTCAGTGCATAATTAATTAGCTTCCGGTAACGATGGTCAGCTTTTTTAGTCGAAAAAACAACGTTTCGGAGCGTATTCATCAATAATTCGGTGTTTAATCTTCATTTTATGAAGGTCAGTACGGAAAAAATTACGCAGCTGGTAGACAATATCCCTTTAAATACCCGTATCCCAATCACTATTCTCCGTTATACGAAATCACCAGGAAATATTTAGTTTTCTGTGTAGTCTTACGTACATCATTGTTTGTTTGTTTGTGTGCACTTTTTGCTTTGGCCATGGTATTGTCTATCCTTCGATTTACGGCTTGAAATTGTAATTTAAAAATATTACCCTTGGTCGCCTAATTGCCCAATAACGACCGGAATTCGCGAGTTATCGAATTACAGGCATCGTGATAATTGTCATTCCACATGCATATTTATTTTTACATTGATAGTACATGTGTTCTGACATTTAGACATTCGAACACCTTCAACTCTTACCATGCATTATTGAATGGAAAACAAATTGAACATACTAAACAATTCAAAGAAAATAACTGTATATATTGTCATTTAAACCCACAAGGGTTTTCTTGTGTTAGAATGGGGATGTTCAAGGCCACTGTAGATATGTTTTCTTATGATCCTTCTGCTTTGTCTTGTGCTTAAAGATATTATAGATATATTGGGTTAAAGACCCTTCAGGATTGTCGTCGGTCGAGATAAGGGTGCTTATGGTCATTTTAGACATGCTTAGCTGGTTGACCAGTACGAAATATCCATTTTTCATATGGCAATGGATTTTCCCATTTCATGTAGATTTGTTCTTTTTTCTTTCCTCTACCGTTCGACAAGACATTCACCCCTTTTTCGTAATTTAGTAAATAACTTCTAAAGGGAAAGCCACAACAATTGGAAATCCAGGTTCTGATTTGAGACGGGCACACATATTTGGCGGGATGAAACCAGCTAATGGGAACCAACCTGTACGCATTTGATAATTAGATCTCGTATTACAAACAATGAATAACATGTAAAAATTCGCTTACACTCCAAAAGATCGCTCACTATTACAGAAATTAACGACAGCATAAAAATGGACAGTATAATGGCAGGGTCGGTGAGTTCTCGTAGGTTTTAGGATCCCAGCTGAGAAGGCAGAATCTGTTAGTTAAAGGACATTACTCGTAGGGCAAATACAGCCATAAATGTTATTTATAACAGATTTGATATCAATTAGTCATGAACGTCTAGGATATTAATATTCTTTTTGGGAGACCAGAATAAATAGACCAACTTATTGGTGATATCAAATATTGATCATATAATATGGAAAAAGAAGAATTTGAAGATAGCAAAGGCGTAATTAGAATCCGTAAATCGAAGAAGAACAGATAACTCAATGGCCAAATGAAAAAGGACAGACAACGATCTACAAAACATACACATAAAACTAAAGATCAAGTAACACGAACCCACTAAAAACCGAGGGTGAACTCAGGTCCTCCGGAATGGTAGGTAGATCCTGCTCCACTAGTGACACCCGTCGTGTTAATCTAGTTACAAACCCGCGCTGATAAGTCATGAATGAGGAAAGGACCAGGAAGTGCTTGCGACTATTGGTAAATATCAATGAACTGATTTAATTGATAATTTAACCTACTAATTGTATTAGCAGATAGTTTATATTTTTTAGCAACGTGAACATGCTTCAAAGAGTCAACTATATATGATAATTCATAACCTTTACAAATATGATTAACAAGTGACCAATTTGAACTTTTCAACTTTTTGTTAATTACTTCGACATAGAAAAATGGAAAGGAAGTGTTATTTATCAAATGTCTACATGCGTCATTGTATTTACAGTCAAACCTGCCCATGTGGTCACCTCTATTGAGCCGTCACCTGTATTAAAAGGTCACATTGTTCTTGTCCTGTCATAGAAATATCGTATGAATTGAACCTATTTTTAAAGGTCACCTGTCTTATCAGACCACATTTTCTTCGTCCCAAAGGTGACCTCTCAATACAGGTTTGACTGTATATACAAGGTTTTCATAGCTGTAATAAAATTTAAAAAGAAATTGAGATTCAGTTTAAAAATGAGATTCATAACAGTATACAGAGAAATCAGCAATGGAAGGGGCACAATTCGTTTCCATTGGAATTCCAACAATGGGACGAAACACTATTGCCAAAACGAACAAAAATGTTGTTTAGCAAACAATTGGCATAAATAATGTCTTCACAAATCCAATTACAGTATTTTTCTCCATTTTTTTCACTGAAAACGAATATATTATACAGCATACACTCTGATTTGCGAAAACGTTGTTTTAGACTCGTCAGATTTGGCTTGTTAGGATAAGGATATTTAAGTCCACACACATAATACAAATTATGCCAGTTATATCATGTCTGTCAGTTTATAAGTAATTATGATGATCAACAGAAAACCACTGACCTATAACGAGTCACCTACAAACTAGAACATAAATAATTACCTTATAAATACCTTACCATGCATTTGTAATTACAACTACCATACGATCGCGTCCTCGATACGATCTACTTGATTTATACCAAGAGACAAAGCAAGGCTTCGGTATGTGTCAATGACCTCTTGTTGTTGTGTGAACTGTGACCGCCTGACTGAAGTAGTCATCAAGAAATTCACAATGTCGACACAATGCTGAATTAACAAACGCTGTCTTCCAGTAATGACGACAATTCTCATAACTATTGGGACCACGCACTGTAGCCAAGGTGGTATGGTAGTTACATTTAAGGTAGCCAAAGTGGTATGGTAGTTACATTTACATCAGTAGCTATCCCACTAAAATTGCGAGTTATAATTGCATCACTTCAGGAGATCATTGACCTGTGGTTTGTCTGTAGCTTTATGTGGTAAAATGTGGTCATTGAACTGCGGCACGCATGCAGTTTCATGTGATAAAGGTAGTCAGGAACTGGTGGCTTTCTCTGTCGACTGTTCTCCTCCACCAACAAACTGGCCTCCATGATATCAGTGAAATAGTATTGAATGTAGCTTTAAACACCAAAAACCTATTACCAATACTATAACTTTATTGTCTTTATTTTAATATAATGTTGTGAAATTTAACATGGTACACGGTAAGGTGTACACTCCTATGTTATACCACCACTTAATAGGTTAATAACCTCACACCGACTCAACTGTATTAGTGAAGTTCTTTCAGCCCAGTAAGTACAGTTATGTTGGCTTACTTAGCTTACATTCAGAGATGTCACGGGATCGACTCCAATCGGATATGCTACTGCATTTTTCGGAGATAAAATATCTTATGTTATAATAAAATAAACAAAATAATATAGCAAAAATATGCTATGTATCTTTATATAATATGTATGTAACAAACGGGAGAAATGAACTTTATGACCTCAGTCATAACAACTGGATCCTGGATTCTTTGAAAAAAAGAGTAATGCCAAGGTCGTAACTAGAGTCTCATTTCTAGTGAGGAAAAGCCCCCGATGAAGCCCTCCATGAAGCTCTGGCTTTATTTGAAATTGCAAAGGTATTTTTGCTATGAAAATGATCGTACACATGTAATTAAAGTGATTGTTTTAGTAGTCAAAATTAACATCCAACTGACATATGGTATTCATGGCTTTACAAAAAAGGAAGTCAATAAGTGGTTATGTGTTCAATGAAAAAAGTAAATCGACATAAATTCAACACTATAGTACGACAATGTGCGATACACTTAGTAGGTATGATTTGAAGATATGAATTGTTATTCAAACTGCAATGTTCCAATTTTCGGTGTCCCGTTTCGTCAAATCGTCTTAGAATGTTTTCTCTGCTCACATTCATATGTGAACATGGAACATGGTCAAACCACACAACCTTTCTTCGCCCATTGTAGCTCTTTCCCACAATTTGAGTGAGTGAGTGAGTGATTGTTGCTTAACGCCAATTCAGCGATTTTTCAGCAATTTCATGGCGAGAACAAGTTAATTTTCAATGAGATGATGATGAGGTCCGCTTTGTACTAGACCCACACGCTGAGTTAGATTTTCACAGTCTTTCCTCTTTCTCCTTAGTGCTGCATGCTTAGCGGAGAAGCAACAAATACCAATTTCATAGTCTTTGGTTTGACCCGACCGGGGCTCAAGCCCACGATCTACCGCACTCGAGGCGAGCACGCTAACCATTACCTCACCGATGCGGTTAAGCACGTTTTGAGTCTACGAAGAGGTGAGAATGATATTTCACAGCAAACACTAGTTACGGGAAGTGTCAACAATTATGAAGATACGCCTAATATTGGGGTAAAAATCTTCATGCGGGTAACTCAGAGATTGTTGGAGATAAATAGGGATATTTTCAAACCCATCATTAAATTTCGTTCTCCATCTGGCTATTTCTGGGCTCTAGGTAACTAAATCAGGCAAATCTGCCCAAAAGACAATCGACAACTCATCTACCACCCAATATACCACTTGATCGAACTTGCTGGGTATCAGATACTGACCTAACATCATTTGCCACTGATCACCAGGAAATCTGCGCTCGAGTTCATTGTTAACATGGTCAAGAAAGGCATTAGTACATTGTTCGCCATAATTGTTCGGCAGAATTGACATTTGAACCTGTCTACCTACTCTTCTCCTTGGTTGCAACACAACTTCCATTGTGTCTGCAATAATTTGCACTCTAGCGAAAAGTTCTGAATATTTCTCATCCGTTCTAAGTCCTTTTAACGTATTGAGGGTATTTTGGGCCTGATCAAATGCACAACCATATCGCAATTTGTCTTTTGAAGGAAAAGTGTTAAGGTTTTCAAAAATGACAGAACATACTGGGGTACCGCGATTGCAATTATGAACTCGGGGTCCTCTGACAATTCTCCTGTGACCACTAGCTTTTGATTTGACATCACTGCTACTTTTGCCTTCAATTTTTATGAGCGATTCACAGATTTGTGAGTAGTTTGTGATGATAGCTGATAGAGAATCAACACGGGATACACAAGACACCTTTGTAAATCATTTATTAAAAATAATTGACGGAATATTTAGCGAGGCCTTAAATGCAATCCTCACGATGAGTACCGGTCCTCCAGACCAAGAACAGTACAATTTGTTCGGACAAGTAAAGTTTTCAGTTTTTATTTAAGTATTCATGTGAAATAAATTCAAGAAATTGATTCGTACCAGTAAATTCAAATAATCATTTCGAGGATCGGTATTAAGACATTACATTTACATTTAAGCGAATACAATTATGTTTCGCCTACAGTTTTTCCGAACCGATACAATGTAGACTGGTTTATATTTAAATATAATATTATGAATATCAACAATAAGAGAATTAGGTTATACGATGAAACAATTTCCTTACTTTGTAGGCTGATCATTGATCAATTTATTTTTAAATACACTTGTAGAAAATCGCTAGTAAGTGCACTCAGGTCATCCTAGCAATCACAATAAATACCTACCTACCTGATCAAATTAGCTTATCTCTGAATTTAATGATGTCGAAATATCTGCAATATTGTATTCTAATAATAGAATTCCGTAGTAATTTCCACTCAGAATTATATCATCAAAAATGAAATCAAGAAGGTCGTTGCACTGCTGATGAACGGGCATTGACCTAGCTGAAATCACACTTTATTGCGCATGCGGATAACAACTAAATATACAATTATGTGTCAAATACAGGTCAGAAGAAGGAACCAGTCTATAAAGATACTGATAAATCAAGCAGGAATATAAAGGAACAGAGCATCTTAAATAAAGTATTTGGGTAAGAAAAAATTAATATTTATTGTATGTTACTCTTGTTTGTTGTTATTGTGGAAAAAGGTTAAAGTCGTTCAACTTTAAAATTTAAAAACACGAAAACTTGTTGTTTATTTTACCTTGATAAATATTACTTATATTTTACCTGTTATATTTAATTAAATATGTGTTTTAGAACGGTAATTAAGATTAAAATGACAGATTCAGTTTACTTACAACCAAGACCACACGATTTTATTTTTAAATTTAAATTTACTGAATGTAATTGTGGAAGTTTAAAGGGGATTCCCAATTATCTATCAACGTCAGGTGTAAAATATTTATTTTTAAGATTAGCACCGATTATCGCTGTTTGATTCTGTGTGTGTGTATGTGAATAACATATCCTGAAATTAGTATATATGCAACTTGAGAAAACTGTTGGACCTTTCTTGCATAATATTATATCAAGTTTGCGCCTTCGATACCATAAGTACCATTTTACTGCATTGTTAATGTGACCATTCAAGGTTTCAATATTTTTCAAGTCTATCAGTACTTCGCTATTCACCGGCGGTACTTTCTATTCAAATTTGGACATTTTTCATGAATATCTTATGCAGCAGTCTTTGAAATTAGGAGGTACTTATTACCATTTTAAATGGGTAGTAGCACCTGGTACCTCCCCTCACTGAAAGGCCCGAGCACTAAATTATGATTCATTTCTAAGAAACCTGATATATGTGTTATGTACTGTGATGTCCACGTATAAACAATGTTTAGTTCGTTACTCCCGTTTTATGCTAATTTGTATGTCATGTTTTTGTCTAGAGAGTAGTGTTAACTAACCTGTTAGTGTTTCGGCAATAGTGTTAATTTAATTATCGTGATGGTCACCCTGATGTTCGCATAAAAACTACGTTCGCATAGTTATTATGCAAAACGGGTATCATGTGTGGAGCAGGATATCGTTACACCATTATAATTTCTTTATTTCCTTGATACTTATTATATGTATATATATATATATATATATAGCATCCTTTCTTGTATGTATTGTATATTGTCGTTCAAATACCTCTTGTTGCAATGATATTAAATAACCTGGTCTCTATTTTTCTGGTGAAAATGTGAGTTGTTCCAGCTTAAGCTAACTGATTTTTTTTTAAATTGTATTCCTGGTGTTGGTGTTGTCGTTGTAAGTCATCTCATCCATTGTAAGTCATCTCATCCGCTTCATATTTTCTCAAACTTGGATTCTTGTGTCTGTTGGTGTGGTAATATGTCTCTGTAAAAATAACAAAAGACATTATTTATTGTTGTAAAACTAATATCATCCCTTTCTGCTTGGGGAAAACTAGTAATACGAATGGTTTCTATTTCACCTCTTGTTTTCTGAAGCTTAGCATCCCTATAGACAGGAGGGTCTAGTGTTAAGCTTATCATCCCTATAGACAGGAGGGTCTAACGTTAAGCTTATCATCCCTATAGACAGGAGGGTCTAACGTTAAGCTTATCATCCCTATAGACAGGAGGGTCTAGCGTTTTCGAAAGGTTTTTAAACTAATTTCATCTAATTTCATCTTCTTTGGTGTTGTTTTTGTTTTTGCTCGAGGAAACGTGTAGCGGTTTCTGAAGCTTATACTTTCTATATAGATGCGGATCTAGAAGTTTCCAAAAGGGAGGTGTCGTTACATTTTTTTAAAAAGGAAACCCTGGGACAACAATTTAGCCGACAAAAAAACCTCCATAAATTAAACAGAAATTTCAAACATTAGTGGGGACCGGCCATCACCCCCTAGATACATTTGTTTTCTTTCCACATTAAAAATTAATTTGTATTTGAAATATGCCTTACAAAATATAAAATTAAAATACTAATAATTTGAAAATAGTCAAAAAAGTAAGAAACGATATAGTATGTAGACGGACGGACGTTCTGATCGTGTGTAGATAGACCGCCGCTATTACAATATACAGGCGACCGGAGGCCTTTAGCGAAGTAAGACGAACGAAAGAAAAAATTACTAAACACGTAAAAATTTCAGAAGGAACAAACAGGGGGTTGTAATATGTAAATAAATAATCTGGATATCTTTGTTTTGTTCTTCTGTACTTCGATTCAATAATTTATGACAAACCATTTCCATCCGTTAAGATACGACTTATATATATAAATATATATTAAATATGTGTTCTTGTCCATCACACCCAATGATAAATAAATATTAAGGATTGAAAAACAATAATAAATGTTACTATAAATAAGATGTTTATGCTGTCAAAACAAGTCCTATTATATAATAACTGAGAAAACTGTAATTAATTTTAAATGTCATAGACGTTGTTTTGGAGAAGTTGTTTGTCGTTTAATGTAAATGTGTTTGGGTTCATAAAACTATCTTAACCCCGCCACTTTATATTGAAGTGCCTGTACCAAGCCAGGAAAGTGAGCGGTCTTGTATATTGTGTTAGGGGTGTCGATTGTGCCTCTTTTTCTATTGGATTTTGGAATTGTTCTGACAGCGTGATTTTTTCCCCACTTTATTATAAACATATTGTATACCACAATACTCAATTTTGACAGGTTTCGGTTTCGGTTTTTTGTACTAAGACTGTTGTTTTTGATGGGTAGTCATTTTGCCTCCGCTGTTTACTATACTGAGAATACAAATAAAATAAAACACGTAGATATTTAATTTAGTGTTCAAGCGTTTCTGGAATGAAAAGGTCATCAGGTACGCCCAAAATCGGAAGATTGGAAAACTAAATAATATTAAATGTCTTTGTAGGCAAGTAAATCTAAGTACACAAACAGGATAGTCATAATCGGCTATGGTTACCTATGAGTGAGGGTGAATGACCTTAGATTTGATAAATTGCATTATTCAAGAACCGTATTTTAAACATAAATATAAATAAACATGTCTGCGCCGCAGCACTGAGTACTGATTGGATGACACCGTCGGTGGCTAATAGTCCACTTACAGAGGTATCGACCCAGTGATTGTAATAAAAAAAAGTAGTTATATAAATTAGTCCGCACCAGATCTTTCTAGAATATTCTTCATTAGGTGGCGCTAAAAGTTAAAATATTTGTAAACAACACTATAATGATTAGCTAAAATTTATATTCTAATATCTATATAGGGGTTAGGTTTATGGTGTTTAACGCCACTTTCAACAATATTTTAGTTACATTGTGGCGGGATATATTATATCTATATAATATGTACTAACTTTTAGAGGGCGGATCCAGGATTTCAAGTTAGGGGGGGGGGGGGGGCGCACTTAAACAAATTGTTGGGGTATTTCGTGTGAAAAATCACGATTTTATGCCAAATAAATCATAATTTTTCCAATTTTAGGGGGGTGCCCCCCCCCCCCTGGATTCGCCCCTGTTTTAGATATATGGTTAACAACGTATCTCTGAAATATTTGTGACGTTGCACCCGAGTGTCATCGTCGGTTTTTAGTGGGTCCGTGTTGCTCAATGTTTTCAGTTTAGTATTTTTACATATAATTGTTCCTCTATGTTCTCTTGGCGATTTATTGTCTGTCCTTCAAATTATTTTTGGAGTCATGAACTTACATAGTATAGCATCACGTTGGGGGGAAAACGGTATAAGTCAGGGGCGGATCCAGAGGGGGGCGCACCCGGCGCGCGGCCCCCCTAAAATTGGAAAAAATTTGATTTTTTGGCGTAAAATCGTGATTTTTCACACGAATTTTCGCGCCTCCCTCAGCTCGGCGCAATTTTTTTTAAGTGCGCCCCCCCCCCCCTAACTTGAAATCCTGGATCCGCCCCTGTAAGTATGTTTTTCATATATTTGGAAAAATAAAAAAAAAAAATCAATGACAAACGGACAATTTTTTAGTAGCATATGCTGCCAAATGTTCTAGTTTCAGGCTTATATTTCACTGACGTCAGTGCTGATGGTTGAACATATATACGTGTATAAAAACGGAGTTCATATACAATAACAATCTAATTAAAATTAGATCTACACACTTGCTCCCTATTTTCTATCGGTTTTGGACACAAGCGACCTAGATCTACACACTTGCTCCCTATTTTCTATCGGTTTTGGACACGAGCGACGAAAAAAAACGATAGAAAATAGGTAGAAGTGTGTAGATCTAATTTTAATTTATTTTAGATTGTATACAATAATAATCGTTTGTCTTGTATACTTGAGTATGTTCTTTACCTGTAATCCCCCTCCAAGTGTTTCTATGTTGTCAATTGATATAGTATCTTACATAGTAGCATTCATTAGCCGATGGCTTTTTTTTTATGTTGATGGGATTATTCAGCTATTTATGGGAAATTCAATGACGTAGATATATATGTTAATGTACATAAATGTGACTCGATCATAACAGATTATTTATAATGGAAGGAATTGCGCTGTGCCAATTCTGATAAAATATTACAGGCAATTGTATGTATCTGTCGTTGATATGGTCGATACCTCTGTTAGTCCCCGAGGGTATCATCCGCGCAGTACACTGACATGTTTTATCAGATATCTTTATTACTGAAATTTACAGTTCCTAAATAATATTATTGTTAATAAAGCTACGGTTCTTCTTCCTCGGTCATAGGTGACATTAGCTTATTTTGGCTATCCTTTTGAGGTCCTTTGGTTTTATTGCTCCCAAAACTATAAATTATTTGGCTTTCCAATCTTTAGATTTTGAGCGTACTTCATGAAGGTTTTTCAGCAAATATGATATCTACGTTTTTATTTAAATTATTTAAATTAATAAATTTTTATCCTTTGTCATTATAGTGGTCTGTAGAAAATGTTTTCAGACATTTTCTTTTTACAATCAATCGTCACAATAATGCTCACAGAGATACACATGTGTTTCTGATCACCCCTTGGGAATTTTCAATTGTATCTTGTAAAATAAAATAAAACTAAAATGTTACTCGAAACCGAACTCCACATCGTTTTGGTATACTCAGTTCTCTATTGGTCTTTTTTTTTATTTGTCGTATAACAAGACGTATTTATTGTTCCAAGAACAATTAACAGATACCAAAGGTAAACAAAAACCGTAACTCGAAGAAGGTCAGAAAATACAACGGAAAACAGACAAACGGACAAACAATCATCTACAAAGCACTCCACAGAAAACTTAAGAATTAGCAATACGAACCAAACATATTATACTCTCCTAAGGTTAGATTATCACACATTTAGACATATGGGCAACCCACAGTCAAAAGTTTATAACACATATTTTAATACACTGTCTAAAAGCGATACAAACTATTTGACACAGTAAACTTGAGCAATAGTGAGTGAGTGTTGTTTAACGCCAATTCAGCATTTTTTCAGCTATATCATGACGAGAACAAGTTAACTTTCAATGAATGATGATGAGGTCCGCATGGTACTAGACCAACACGCTCAGTTGGTTTTTTATAATGCTAGTTCAATGAAACAACAGTAATCTTGGGAAACAAAAAATACTAATAAAACACAAGGTAATATAATAAGTATTGAAATTGTTTTCGTTTGGCCCAAAAACATGTTATTTGAAACTAAAGATTCATTAAACGTTATCAAATCGTTTTTAATTAATTGTTCATTCTTAGAACACTATCTAACGTGCACGATGCACAGTAATAGACACATGGAAAACATAATTATCACTGGCGTACCTTCACTAATGTTTTGCACGACCAGAGGACATTTTATGTAAATGGTATAGAAATTAAACCTGTAGGAACGTAATAACATGTAGTAGATCGTATTGATATCATAAAGTGGTATCAATTTTGTCAATTTTTGCGATTTTTCAATTAGATTGTAGAACTGTTCCGACAATGTGGTATAATATTTTTATTATTTTATTAGGATGGGCTAGGCAATCCCCACCGTTTTATCGGAAAAAAAATCTAGAAAATATTTCATAGTACAGTTTTTAGAAACTGACGAGTATACTAAGTTTTTTTTTTTCAATGAGCACATCGGCTTGTCATATGATTTGAGCTAAAACTCGCTCCTCAGTCATTATGTTGACTAGGTTTTCCTCTATTAATCTACGCCAGAAATTAATAATAATTTGAACATCAACTTCTGATACGTGACGAGAAAAACGTTGTCGAATAACTAACGATATATGGTAATGTCATTAGCCGTAACAATTGTAACATGCACTTTTTTGACATGTTTGAACTCCAAGCGTTAGTATGTTTATGATATAATGATTGTTTTATGCAGTTTACAAGAATGTGCATTTAAAAAGAAAATATTAAATATTCTCTGAAACCGTTTAATAATTTATTGGTAAAGGTATCCTATTTAGCCCCTATTGTTTATTTGCCCCCAAAGACTTATAAAATTATTTGGCTTTCCAATATTTTGATGTTGAGTGTACATTAATAATGAATGAAGATTACTCCAGAAATGCGTCGTGTATATTAAATTGGGTATCGACTTTAAAAAAAAATTAAGATGGTCTTTGCGTGGTTTCTTTCAAAATAAACTTTTCATGCAAGATGGTTGCCTTACTAAACTAAAAATGATGTGCATGGACGTAAGCCCTGCAATAAAATAAAATATTGATGGTAACCATTAATCGAATTATGGCTAGTCATAAATATTTAATGTTGACGTTTATAACGTGCCATATTTATATTCAAATTCCCATTCAAGATGGTTGTTCTTTAACAAAAATAGTTTTTTAGCTCACCTGACCCAAAGGGTCATGTGAGGTATTGCCATCACTTGGCGTCCGTCGTCCGTCCGTTAACTTTTCATATTTTAATCTACTCCTCTGCAACAACTGGACCAAATGGAACCAAACTTGGCAGAAAGCATCTATATAAGATCCTCTATAAAGTTTCTGCATTTCGTCCCATTCCGCCAACAAATATGGCCGCCACGGGCAATTCTTGTTTCTGATTGGCTAATGTTAAAAAATCTTCTCCTCTGAAACTGCTTGGCCAAATGGAGCCAAACTTGGCAGGAAGCATCTATGTAAGATCCTCTATAAAACTTCTTCATTTAATTCAATTCGGCCAACAAACATGGCCACTGTTACTAAAAATAGAACATAGGGTAAAAGTGCACGTTTTTGGTAACAACTCAAAAACCGTTAATAATATCAGAAATCTGACTGGGTAAAAATGATCAGCACAGGAAGATCTAACTATCCTGAAATTTTGAAGAAAATCTGATTACCTATCTTGGAGTTATTGCCCTTTTTTCGTCAAATTTTCAAAATTTTAATACTTTTCGTTTTTTATTTCAAAAACTATAAGAGATAGACGTTAAGTTCAAACAGCAAACATGTGCAGCATGTCAAGATCTACATGCCCTGCAATTTTGAAGTAAATCTGATTACCCGTCTAGGTGTTATTGCCCTTTTTTATTTTATTTTATTTTTTAATTTAAACATTTTTGTCTGATATTTCAAAAACTATTAGAGATAAAGGTTAAGTTTAAATTGCAAACATGTGCAGCATATTAAGATCTACCTACCCTGTAATTTTGAAGTTAATTTGAGTACCCAATTTGGAGTTATTGCCCTTTTTTTGGTCAAATTTTCAAAATGTTAATACATTTTGTTCTTTATTTCAAAAACTATAAGAGATAGATGTTAAGTTTAAACAGCAAACATGTTCAGCATGTCAAGATCAACCTAGCCTACAATTTTAAAGTAAATCTGATTACCCATCTTGAAGTTATTTTTCCGCAATACATGTCAATTCAGTATTTGGTTTATATATCTTTTGCACAGCATCAAATTGGTTAAATGTATGTGCATTACTTATAGCATTTCTGACCAATAGTATTAGTTCTCATTTTATGGATCTCCCATAATGCATCAGTTAATCAACTGATTATGATAGCACTCTAATCATGATGTTTTACTATATATTTATACCATTGTTTTACTTTGATGTTAAGGTTTGGATTTACTTTTCCAATGAAATCTACCGCTGCATAAAACATCTCTGTAGCAGACGATATATTGTTGCACGTGAAGTTAAACACCAATACGCATCATAGATTCTTTGGTTATTTTATCTGAATTAGAAGTCTATGATACTCTGAAAGATATTGACCTGGGAAAGGGAAGACAAATCTTATTTAAAAAATATAGAACCTCATTTAAAGACAAAAAATTAAACAAATTCAGTTATTTTTAATGGTAGTTCTACTACAATTATTAAAATATCTTACTAAATACATTAATTAATGTTTTAATATAAGTAAATCACATTAATGCATATCTTAATATAAGAAAATCAAACTAGTTTAACCCCGCCACTTGTTTATTGTGTCCGTACCAAGCTAGGAAAGTGAACAGTCATGTAAGTGTATGCATTTTCCCCTTTTTACCATTTTTCCACTGGATTTTGCAACTTTTCCGACAGTGGGGTTTTTGTTTTTTTTATTTTTTTATTCCTATAGTGTATACTGCTATATTATAAAATTATGAACACGTGAAATTTTTTTTTTTAAATTAAATATCATATTGCTACTGTTCCTCCCTTGCTATTTATTTTAAATAAGTTTGTGCTAATAATACATAGTCCATTTTCCAAGATAATGTCTATAATCCCCCCCCCCCCCCCAAAAAAAAATGTCCCCATATCTCCAGACACCTTCCCGATCATCCATCACTATTATCAGTTTATATTGAACAAATTTAAATTCAACATGCCACCATTTTTACACGCTAAAACCCAATTGCACTCTACATGTCAACGTAATGTTAAGCAATAGACTTTTCATAACCTAGATGTACTACACGATGAGAACATGCATATCATTAACCTCATAAAATCTGTTTTATTCACAATTTGTGACATGTGGATAAAAATAAATCAATACAAGAATCAAGTGGAATTTCATTTGTTTAAGATGTATGACTTAAGCGGTCCCCAGTTTATCTTTAGGCAAAGGATGTTAGCAAACCGGCTTGACACTTTTTATACAATGGGGTACAGGGAACTACACCTTCAAGGTAAGTTTTTGAGTATTAAACATGTCTGATTAAATTCATTCATCCTTACATATCTGTGTCGATTAAGGTCAGTTAGGTTATGTAAAGTTAAAGAAAAGGTGAGAAGAAGTGATAGATAGGCGAATACACATCGCTCGGCGAATACACATCACTTGTAATGTAAATATAACCTTGTCTAAGGACATGTCACAAATATTTAGGTCATATTAATATTTGTATAACGAATATAGTCTAGTTCCATGTTGGAATGGCATGTTTTATAGTACGTTAGAGATAACGTTATTTAATAGTACAAACAGGTGTATAGTTTGTTGTATTGAGCCTTGGCTGTATTTACACATTGTGGTCAGCTATCCTTGTGTAATTTAAAATCTTATTGTATTTATTATCTCTATAAATAATACTGATACCTTAGATAACTAGGGTTTTATTCTTATTTTGTTTCAATAACTGATATAATATTGTATATAAAACATTGTATCATTTCCGGGGTGCCGAAACAATCTGCTCCAAAAACCACTCGCCCCAAGCCCCAGTCTAGTTAAAATTGGTTAGGGTTAGTGAACAAATAGGGGAAAAAATCTAAAATTCCTTTTTGCTAGTTTGTCACAATTCCGTTTGAGCAGGGTCATTCAGACATATTTAAGATAAAACGCAGCTTTCTCGACTGGGAAATGCCCCTATATAATTTTTCTATAAGAAGTACTCATTGTAGAATTGCTTACAAACTTACTAAAGATATATTTCCTTTGATATTTTGTTCTACCAATGTGGGGTTTGTTTTGTGTAGCTTATCCAGGATTTGTATCTAGGGCCCTAAAACCTTTTATTGAATCCGCTCAGTTGCCTATACCGTCATGAAACTCAATTTATCAAGGAAAACCTTATAATATATAAGCACACACTGATTAGTTTTTTCAACAATATTTGCAGATACTTAGACCATATTTTAGCTGTAGATAATCCTAATTTTCTGATATTTGTAAAGCATATTAAACTTTCGTTGACAGTACCAACGACTCGTGTCAAATATTTGATTTGGACATCCATCCCTTTCTCGTGTATTTGTTTTCAAACACGTTTACGACATGCTTTTTCTTTCTCTATCGTCAATTTTCTTTTTTGGGTGGCAGGGACATTCCTCTGGACCCATGTCGTTTTTCCTTCAAATTGTTTAAAGGACATCAAGTAGTATTGGACGGATTTCTTCTATGAGGTCATGTTTTCGAGTTAAGCTTGACCGCAGAAAATCTGGTGCAAGAGGAAACTCCCTTGAGAACTGACTTTGGTCGTATCATGCTGCGCCCGTCGTAGTCCTTTACTGTTTTGAACATTATATTGTATGGTATTTGATTACACCTTTGTTATCTTCTAAGTTTTCATTATGCCAACTAACTATCCGATGAAAATAGAACGACTTGCTGCAAACATATACCGGTAGTGTACAAAGCACAACCAACGATGTCAGTTATACAATGTCATCGGGTCTATATCTTATATATTACACTTTACGTTTTTATTTTCCCTATTTGTCTTTGTTAGCGCAGCCGGTCACTATTTTCGTATATGGACCGGTCACTATTTTAGTATATGGACCGGCCAGGTACCTGCATTATTATTTTAGATAAAAAGTATAATATAGCAAATAGTAAGCTTCGGTCCATATAATATTTGTTTGGTGACGGACCGGTCCATATACTGCCATATGACCCTCAGTGCCATGAACTATTTGCTATTTATGGTTTACAAAATTCTCTACGGACAGAGGGACATTTTGTTTTTTAAATATATTTATTATTTTATTACAGCAAAACAATATATACAATCAAATATATCCCAGGTTACAGATATTCAAAAATTGTACATAAAGTTAAATATTTGAATTTTTCAAAATAGATAAAAATATTTAGCTTCTTTGTGAACAACAATATGACATTTAAAAACTCGATTGAGTGTTGATTGCTCACCGTCCAGCCACAGCGGTAACTCGGGATGAGAACAAGTTCAACAATTATACATAAATATAACAGAGAAGTGTGGGAGGAATAGGACGACGTTTGGTTGCCACTGGAAAAGTTTGGAAGGTTGGGAAAACAAAAAAAAGACTAACATTTTAGCCTTCCGTTGTTGCTATGATATAGCTACTCTTTTTTAAATCTACAATAATGGTCTTTTACTCTTCGAACACGCAACCACCCACTAATTGTCCACAACCAGGATTTCTGTGTAATAACCCGTAAATCACTAGTACTCCCACCATTGAGAACGTACCATATATGCGCCAACTGGGGATATGCTGTGCAGCTGTGTGGGATACGCCTTGACAACTGTCATCAATATTAAGGCTGTGTAAACTATCAATGTATCGTGAAATAACGTTTAATCTGAAATTTCATTTTTCCTTTTTCAATTTTTTTTTTGGCATTTCAGTTTTAATTTCTATTTGGAAGGCATACAAAGTACAAAATCTTATTGTTTTTTTTTATTTGTAAATAAAAAACAAAACTTATTTTCAAACGGCCAGGACATTAACCCTCATCAGTGTGTTGACCAAAATGCTAAGTTGAGTACGACAACCTGAGATTCACACTTTACATAGAAATAATTCCTATATAATTGTGAATCTCAGTTTGTTTGACAGTGAAACCTTGTAATGGTGTTGTTGCTTCTGAATTTAGTTATTTAATGATCTATATATTTGTCCTGGGGAGATGCCCTTAATTTCCACTTTGTTGAAGAGGAGGTACTTTTGTTTTCTCATGGTTGATCCCTTACAATAGTTTTCCACATTTTCATCTACGTAATCAAGGGATGATGAGATTCACATATTAATTATAAAGTTAAAGGTTTGGGCCCATAGAACTAGTTTAACCCCGCCACTTTTTATAGAAGTGATTGTACCAAGCCAGGAAAGTTAGTGATCATGTATTTGTGTTAGGGGTATCGAGTTGGCATCTTTCTACGATTTTGCCGTTGGATTTTGGAACTGTTCCGGCGGTGTGGTGTTTTGGAACTGTTCCGGTGGTGTGGTGTTTTGGAACTGTTCCGGCGGTGTGGTGTTTTAGAACTGTTCCGGTGATGTCGTGTTTTGGAACTTTTCCGGTGGTGTGGTGTTTTGAAACTGTTTCGACGCTGTGGTGTTTTGAAACTGTTCTGGCGGTGTGGTATTTTGGAACTGTTCCGGCGGTGTGGTATTTTGAAACTGTTCCGGTGATGTGGTGTTTTGAAACTGTTCCGACGCTGTGGTGTTTTGAAACTGTTCTGGCGGTGTTGTATTTTGGAACTGTTCCGACGATGTGGTGTTTTGGATCTGTTCTGACGGTGTGGTATTTTGAAAACGTTCCGGCGGTGTGGTGCTTTGGAACTGTTCCGGTGGTGTGGTGTTTTGAAACTGTTCAGGTGGTGTGGTGTTTTGAAACTGTTCCGGTGGTGTGGTGTTTTGAAACTGTTCCGGTGGTGTGGTGTTTTGAAACTGTTCCGGTGGTGTGGTATTTTGAAACTGTTCCGGCGGTGTGGCGTTTTTAAACTGTTCCGGCGGTGTGGCGGTTTTAAACTGTTCCGGCGGTGTGGTGTTTTGAAACTGTTCTGGCGGTGTGATGTTTTGAAACTGTTCCGACAGTGTGGTATTTTGCAATTGTTCCGACAGTGTGGTATTTTGGAACTGTTCCGGCGGTGTGGTATTTTGGAACTGTTCCGGCGGCGAGATATTTTGGAACTGTTCCGGTGGTGTGGTGTTTTGGAACTGTTTCAACAGTGTGGTATTTTTCTTTTTGTTTATTTTATAGCTTGATATGGCCAAATTACTAAATTTTAGTTGTAATTTTGCTGAAATGTGAACTAGTATTGAAAAAGAGGAAAGATCACATACCAGTATGAAGAAGAAAAGCTTGAAGATATCAAAGTGGTAATCAGAAACCTTGATTTGAAGGACAGACAATACAATAGCCATAATAAAAAGGGACAAACATACAAATAGTTATCTGATGTGGGATTTTTGTCACTTTGGAGCCTATTGTAAATCATATTATCGATTAAACACGTTCCTGTGATATATTCTGGTTTGACTTTACAAACATTAACATTATTTTTGTGCACGTCAATCAATCCGTATGCTTCGTGAAATACTCTCTCGATGTCAAACTACGTTCAGGATCATTTTTCATGATCACAGATCAAACGTAATCCTAATTTGTTGTTTTTTGTATTATCTTATTTTATGAAAAGAAGAACATTGTGTTAAATTCTTGACAGCCATCACCGTTTGTTGACTGGCGATATCTCATTCCTAAACAGTTAATTATCGCCCTCTTTCCTATTTACCTTAGTTGAGATAACAGAAATAAACTGTTGACCGGCTATCAACCTCTATTATCTTCATCGATTATCAAGTGAAAAGTAATATGTATTTTAAAGACTTTGGACGAGCAGATGCCAATATTGTTTCATACAGGTAAATTCTGTATTGATGGACAATATATATACATGGTATATATTATTGATTCATTTAGCATTACAAACAAAATAATTAATTTAAAAAAAAAGAAGACATTTCTGGAAAAAACTAAGTTAATCTTTTCAACTCCTGAGTAAAAAATAAAATGCTAATTTAATTATTGATCACATCTGTGAACTTTACTAGGATGGGTGACTGAAAGGTTTTATAACATGTTGTGACATATGTTAGTTGTTGTTTGCTTGCACTTGTGAGTAAGATGTTGGTTTTTTATGGTGTTTAACGCCACTCTCAACAATATTTCAGTTATGTCGTGACGGTGAAAGAGGTAGTATTGTCTTGTAGGTTTAGCACGTGATCTGCTTTCATTACTTTGTGTCCGTCGTCTCTGTTTTTATGTTATTGTCTGTGAGCAATATGAAACCAGTTTCTTATATAGTCTTCCTTTGAGTTTTTTTGGGTGGGGGTATAGATAAACATTCCAAGATAGCCATCTGAGATCATTATGTCTTTGACAGGAAAGTTGGGAACTCTTCTGAAATATTGTTGAAAGTGGCGTTAAATACAGAAATCCTAACTCATCCTTTACTAATCCAAATTACCACATCTCAGAAGCATTTCTTAATTCATTTGTGAACTTATTTAACGATTGGTCACTGGATATTGGGTCTTTATCAGTTTGCGCGTTTTTAGTCTGATCGGAAAACAAACAACAATAGAAAATGAGTGGCAGTTCTGTCTAGCAAAGGTGTGTGAATCACTTCTGAAAATGCTGATTGTACTGGTTGAACCGACAACGAACATACACAATTTGGGGTTTATTTGGTCAGTTGTTTAAATTCGACATTTCTTCTTGAACCTATAACGAAAATATACATTTTTTTTATTTGTTTGATCGGCAGTTGTTTAAATTCGACATTTCTTCTTGAATACACATTTTGTTTATTTGTTTGACCAGCAGTTGTTTAAATTCGACATTTCTTCCCATTTTAAAGTGTAAATATCACAGAAAACTTGTCTTAGCATGAAACATTGTGTCGTTCTTCAAACAAACAGGAAAATGTGTCTGAAACAGGAAGTTATAAACCATCAAAGTTCGTAAAGGAGAATAAATTAAACAAAGTTAATATTCGAGAATATAATTTATTTCGTCACCTTTATTTAAATCAGAGGCATGTAGCCCAAACTATATCATTGAATAGGAGTACAACTATCGGAGCACATGAGTTCACTCCCGGTTTTTAGTGGAGTTCGTGTTACTCGATCTTTAGCTTTATATGTATATTTTGTAGATCATTATTTGTCCTGTTGTCCTTTTACTTTTGGTCATTGTGTTGTCTGTCCTTTTACTTTTGGCCATTGTGTTGTCTGTCCTTTTACTTTTGACCATTGTGTTGTCTGTCCTTTTACTTTTGGCCATTGTGTTGTCTGTCCTTTACTTTTGACCATTGTGTTGTCTGTCCTTTTACTTTTGGCCATTGTGTTGTCTGTCCTTTTACTTTTGGCCATTGTGTTGTCTGTCCTTTTACTTTTGGCCATTGTGTTGTCTGTCCTTTTACTTTTGGCCATTGTGTTGTCTGTCCTTTTACTTTTGGCCATTGTGTTGTCTGTCCTTTTACTTTTGGCCATTGTGTTGTCTGTCCTTTTACTTTTGGCCATTGTGGTGTCTGTCCTTTTTCTTTTGGCCATTGTGTTGTCTGTCCTTTTTCTTTTGGCCACTGTGTTGTCTGTTCTTCTTCGATTTACGGATTCTGATTACGCCTTTGATATCTTCAAATTCTTCTTTCAACAATTAAGTACTCTTTAAATTATATTCGTTAACATATCAGTAATATTGCAAACTTGTTTTAAATGCAGGCATGGCTAGATTATCAATGATGGTTTAACATATTGCCAACGCCTCCCTTTAACTTGCTGACAAATTCAGGCATCGGCAATTCCTACATATGACGGTCTTTAACACATTACAAACGCCTTTCTTTAACTTACAGACAAAACACGCCACAATTAAAGATCCAGTTTTAAGCAATTTTAGCACGTAAATATGGATGACTTGATCATGTGAGATGGTACCCTTGTACTTCAAAGAAAACGTAAAGGATGATCGCTCCTTGAAGATACGTACAATACTCACGACAGGTTCACCCTCGGTTTGTGTATGCAGCAGCGTGTTGCTCAATTCGTTGTGATCAGTAATTGTCCATGTCTGTTTTGCTTTTACCATTGTTTGGTCATTATCTATTAATTTATGGCTTTTGATCACGTTTTGGTTTGGTCTTCTATGTTTTTTTATAACTCGTCCATGACAGTACAGGAAAGGCCTATCAATTCAGAGTACATGTACTTGAATGTTACCCAAGATTGTGTTTTATGTGGACCATTCCTTGTTTGTACCTTTGTCCTCTTTCATTTGGTCATTGCATTGTCTGTCTGTACTCCGAATTACGGCTTCTGATTATCTCTATGGAACCGTCAAACTTTTCTGAAGTGTCATAGCGCCATTTAATTATGGTCTACCCGCGTTGATATTAAGTTTGATTTAGATATGAGAATAATTAATAAAAACTGTCTAAAATTATGTTGAACTTGTTATCAAAAGTGACCCAGTGTCTTCTAAATCGACATTTTACATGATAAATGACGATGGACGTAAATATAAACGTCATATTCTTCTAAAACATGTTAAAAATTTTTATTTCCTTCATGTTTCCAACAAAGAAAAAATTGGGTTATCGTAAAATACGGCGACTATTTATCATATGACAATTACGATATATTGAAGCCGTGGTATTGAAATTTTAGCAGGGTATTCACCAAGGTGTTGACCTCACCACGTATTCTACAGGATATAGTATTACATATAGAACAGTCATGTGTGATAAATTAGTTTATATTTGCCAAGGAAACGGCACATATTTAGTACACGGTCTGTGTCTGTCAAGGTACCGAGACACTTACTTTATTGTTGACTTTACTGGTCAAGGCGATGCATTAAAAGTTTAGATGTAATCGTATATCGTCATCAATCTACCTTGACAGTACATCACGAAACAAACTCAAAACATTTAATATGCATTGTATATACAAGAACGGCCATCAGATGAATTTAAAAAAAAAAAATTCAGAAATTTAAATTTGATACAATTTAAAAAGACGTTAATACTTTGTATGAATTTTTAAAAAAAAGGTTGAAATTTGGAAATTACGCACAAAAGCTTTACACTTTAAAAAGAAGACTTATGCATTGAGAGTTGGATCTTTTAAAACAATTTCCAAAAGGGCAATCTCTAAACATAGCAAGAATTAACATCGTTAGTAACATTTTAACCACTTTTCATGGACAATGATATTTGCAAATATTAAATAACAAAAACATGTTGCCATTTCCAAATATAATGAAATGTAAATCTAGAAAGGGAAACACAATTCCCCCTTCCAATAATCCATCGGTTCCATAAAACAATGCAGTTACTGAATCCATAACAATATTGCTTTTTTTCAATATTGTGACTTTTAAATAAAGAAGGGAAAATATGGTTGAATTCCATTTATATATATTTATATAATCTGACAAAAAAACGTATGGCAATCGTAGATTATATGATATTTACTGTTTATTTCTGGTTTAATTTAGAATATAATTACATTTATCATAATGTGCAATAAACGATAGGATCTCTCTCTCTCTCTCTCTCTTCATTATGAATTAAACATTCGTAATAATAATGTCCGTTATACAGTCAATATTTATTTTTATTTTTTTTTATTTAAATTTTATTGAAAATTATAATCTCCAATGAGCAAGCTAATTCCATTTTAGTAGAGACATTTCCCTCTCAAACTAGATTATGCTGTCATAACTGTTTCGTTAAAATATGTGTACAGTATATATTACCATTATGTGTTCCTTGGCTGACGTCATCAAGAATGGCCTAGTGAACTTTTCACACCAGTGTATAGCAAGCACTGTCCGGTCAGTAGATCTTTAAATAAGTATATGGAAGGTGTGTGATTTTTACCTGTTGTATGTTGGGGGTATTTAATAGCATAATAAACCTGACCGCAAATCTTAAAGAGCATATGAAGTTTACTTCCAGATGAAGTTCATGATTAGGGATCAATAATTGATTGATTTTTATCTGTCACATCGAAGTGTACAACTTCAATGATTTCGTCATTGAAATATTTATAATTATAACGACACACACAATACATCATTTTATTATGTTTATTCACCATATTCACAACCAAATAACTACATAATGGTAAAAATGAACAATCAAATAAAAAATGCAGTGTATTAGTTGTTTTAATATGTGTAAAATGTTATCTTTTTTATATGTACATGTTGATAATTTAAATAAATCTTACGTTAGTTGTATGTACACAATTTGCTCTATAAATAAATATCCAGGTGATTATATGTCCATAATACAATATAAACTACTTGTTTCCTGAAAATAAAATATTTTATTATTTTGTAAAACTAGAATTTTAAAGAAATTTCCCAACTAGTGCCCCCTCATTTCTTAAACAATGAACGACACACGTACATATCCGCAATAAGACACTCTCTGTTGTGTGTAACCTTTCAGCACTAAAACTCGTTCAGTTTAAGTCATGTTGATACATGTATATATGTAATAACTTCACCTCAGAATAACCCCTTTCTAACCTTTAGTCCCCTTTAAACTTCTTTGTTTGTTTAATTCAGTAGCGCAAATGAATTAAAACCGGAGAGATGTAAATAAGAATCGATAAAGTTTGCTATAGTTCACCGCCTACTTACTGGTGTCGTTGTCCGTTTGCTTTACACACAATACACACGAGTCAATAAATCTAGTGTGTTAATCTGAATAAAAGTAATAACATCTTGTCATAACGTAAAAACACATGGTAGTATGTAGATGGACGACATCTCACTCTATCTTATAATAATATAATAAGTGTTCAACTTTCTAATGACAAATTATTCTGAAATGGATATTACTGACAGAACCAGGGGTAAATAATTTATTTTATTTTATTTTATTTTGATTTTTTTTTTGTATTATATGGTAACACGTATTGTCTTTATATTTAATTATCATTACTTATGGTTTTTTTCCCCGATTTAAAAAAAAAGAACATTTTTAATTTCAGATGGAACAGTATACCTGAAATTAATAAAAAAAATAATTTTGTGTTTTTTTCTTCCTCTTCTTCAAAATGCCGTTTCATTAACTGTATGTATTTATTATGTATACTAATAAATTTAACAAACAACATTTTATAAATCTTTTGGTAGTTTCAACTTTTAATATTTTTTTTATTTTCCCCTACGTTTATATACAGCGGTCAATCTTCGATAAGGAATGATGAATATCACACCAGGTGTGAAAATTTCAACATTTGACATAATTAGTTCTAAAAAAAACTTTTTTTAAAAATTATTTTAAAGAAATCAAATTTAAAGATTTGTACTATATGGTATGATATTATACATTAGAATATTGTGTTATTGAAATGTGTAAAGAAACCTCGAGTTCATCCAATATCTAACCGTTTTTAAACTGGGGTCATGTAGCGGTCAAACCTGTGAGAAGGATCAATAAAGCGAGACGTACAAAGAAGGAAAACGCGGATAACTAAATAATCTATATGTACTGTATATTATTTCCACTGACTTTATTTTTATACATTTTTTTTTTTTTTTTTAATTTAAATGAACTTAGTGTACTAATCCGTGCTAAATGGTTTATTATCTGTTCATGATTTAGTTAAAGTACATTTTTTTACCTGATGTTGTAAATGAATGTCATTTTTTTATCACCATAGAAACAAATTGAATTTTTATACCAAAATAAATCCTACACATATTTACACCTAATTCATTCTCAAGGTATTACATTTGTGTTAATTATCGGCTGGTGGTCAAATAAAAAAAACTGGAAAGATCAAACGTTTTCGTTGGTAAAAAAGGAACATAGACGAATGTCAAATCATAGCCATCGACCACTTGATCGTGTGCCGATTATTTTTATTTTTGTGTTTTTGCCCATCATACAGTGGGCCCCTGGTCTCAATTTACCATCTTCCACTAGACCGTGTGCTGATTATTTGTTTTATTATTATTTCTGTGTTTAGGTTCATCATACAGTGGCCATTTGTCTGATTTTACCATTTACCTCTAGACCGTATGCTGCTTGTATATTTTTTGTATTATTATTTCGGTTTTTAGGTTCATCATACAGTGGCCCCTTGTCTGATTTCACCATCTTCCACTAGACCGGAAGCTGATTATGTTTTTATTATTATATCTGAGTTTAGATCCAACATACAGTAAACCTATGTCTCATTTTACCATTTACCACAAGACCGTACAATGTATGCTAATTGTCTATTTTTTTATTTCTCTGTTTAGGTCCAGCATACAGTGGACCCTTGTCTGATTTTACCATTTACCACTAGACCGTATGCTAATTGTTTCCATTTTTTATTTCTATGTATAGGTCCAGCATACAGTGGACCCTTGTCTCATTGTACCATTTACCACTAGGCAGTATACTAATAGTTTATATTTTTTATTTCTCTGTTTAGGTCCAGCATACAGTGACCCCTTGTCTCATTTTCTACGTCAAACCAGGGAGGTTGTAGAGGATATGGAACAACCTTTGGACTTAAGTCAACGAGAATCCACTGTAGAACGAAGTCAAAAAGTTATAAATATCGATATGGAAGAACCAATCTGTCAATACACTAACTGTTCTTGTCCTTTGAAACATATATTATCACTGGACAAAAAGGACCAACCTAATAGTGACGTTTTCCGACCTCGTTGCGATACGATAGGTTGTGGAGATTATTCACGTGGACCACTTCAAAAACGAATACAGGAACAAACTGAAAACAGTCCAGGCCATTTTCATCCTAAAAGACGAAAAATGGAACAATACAAACAAAGTATATCGAGGTCGTCTTCTGATACCAATCTCCATGGTTACGTTGGTCCAACTGACCACTTTAGGTCGTCTTTCACAAACTACTCTGGTGAAGATACGAGTCAAAGAAATATCCCAGAAGGAAAATATCAGTCCTACTGGAAACCTAGTCAAACCTATACTGCCACAAATACATATCCGTGTGCTTCTGAGGAATCCACTGAAGCTCCTGGTTCAGAAGGCAAAATGGTACCAAAACACTTTGAACGGCTTCCAAAGAAAAGATCTCATGCTCGCAACCTGTCCTATGATAATTCGTTCCAAAACTCTTTGCATTCTGGCAGCGAAATGAAAGCTTCTCGTACACCAAGTCCTCAAACCATGTCTACGGACGCTGATATGTCTCGTGGTGAAAACCTAGCTGAGGAGAAGAAGCCTCCGTTTGACCATACAAACTTACCAGAGCTCAACGTAAGTCCTAGGACAAATGGAGATGAACTCAGGGCTTCAATTATGGCGGAGTTAAATAACGAAAAAGACGATGAAGATGTAAACGAGTTCAGGAAGAGATTTTTTGGATCATTATTCTCCCGAGCCAAAGCCGCTTCTTCTAAAAAGGGAAAGACAAGTGCGTTGGATATACTGATATCAAACAAATGTATGGATGATTTCAATTTCAGACCAAGAAATTCTCATATTGACCAAATTATTCGTGGCGAGAAAACAGGTAAATTATGTCTGATGGATATAGTAGAGTTACAAGTAGAGATTGGACTGGCTTGATACTGAGACGTTTTTTTTGAACTAGAAATAATATATTAATTCAATGTTAAATGTTCGTACGATAGTAATAGAGAATATATAGTTGTCTGTGTATAAAAGGTTTATATTTTAACATATGGATATCATTGTTTGTTTGTCATAAAGCAACAGCATTATTCCTTGCCCATTTAAGTATATAGTAAGAATGATGACTGTTACTTTTTAAAAGTAGCCAAATTCGAATTTAAATTAATTCGATTGGATAATTAATATATGTGTACGAAACGCATGCCATTAACAATATTACGCACTAAATTAAAAACTTTCAATTTGTTGAAATTTTTTTAGGTGTTTTATCCAATACATATGTACTGTATAAATTGAGTGCTGTAGATCCCGATCATAATTTGTCCAGTGTTTTGTTTTTGTCTACAAATCACTTTTAATTCATTTTTACCTTCACTCTCATCAACACCTTTGATGTCAGTAATGTATGGGGATACTTTATTTAAAATGTTGTTTTATTTGTTGGCAGTACCACTGTACACTGTGTGTAGTGGTATGTTTTTTTTTTGTATATTTTCATTATTATCAGATATTGAATTATAACAGAACAGTCTGTATTAAATATTCTAGAGTTTTTACACATTGAAAAGCAAAGCATATTTCATCATGGCTTGTCAAGGTTTTTATCAGCATAAGGACAATGATATTTTAAATTCATTGTATTTTATTATTAGTATACCCTTTTTTTTTGCTTTTCCCAACTGAAACAAAAATGAATTAATTATAACATCTCAAAATAATATTTTATTTTATTTTAATTTGCATGCATTTAATTCAATTTTGAAATATTTTATTTTTCTCAATATTTTGAAATTAAAAAAAAAAAGAATTTGTAAGACAGTAATGAATGTATATACATGCTATATATATATATAACGTTTAAGTATATATCCTTTCTTCATTGCTTTTCTAGTATACATGCCATCATATAAAGATCCAACCACTTGCCCCAACATAAGCTTCAAATTGTAAACCATTGCTCATTTAAATTTCAAATCACCATAAAAGGTTAAAACCCAAAACTGTTGTGTTTTTTGGTAAAATATATGTGATTTTGACTTCAAATGTGCTTATTGGGAAAAACGTTTTTGAAAATTATGTGTTTTTTAATTGCTCTGTTATCAAAAGCACAATAGTTTTAGTTTTACCTTGTTTTGCAATATATATGTCAGTTATTGACTCTAGTCGTAATATTTGCAATTGCATTAGAAATGCGTCTGTTAATACGTATATGATGGGTAGAGACATGATGGGTAGAGACGTAAGAAATGCGTCTGTTAATACGTATATGATGGGTAAAGACGTAAGAAATGCGTCTGTTCATACGTATTTGATGGGGAGACGTTAGAAATGCGTATATGATTGGCAGAGATGTAAGAAATGCGTCTGTTAATACGTATATGATGGGTAAAGACGTAAGAAATGCGTCTGTTCATACGTATTTGATGGGGAGAGACGTTAGAAATGCGTATATGATTGGCAGAGATGTAAGAAATGCGTCTGTTAATACTATATGATGGGTACAGACGTTAGAAATACGTATATGATTGGCAGAGACGTTAGGAATGCGTGTGTGAATACGTACATGCTTGGTGGAGACGTTCGAAATGCGTTTGTTAACACGAATATGATTGGTGGAGATGTTCGAAATGCGTTTGTTAACACGTATATGATTGGTGGAGACGTTCGAAATGCGTTTGTTAACACGTATATGATTGGTGGAGACGTTCGAAATGCGTTTGTTAACACGTATATGATTGGTGGAGACGTTCGAAATGCGTTTGTTAACACGTATATGATTGGTGGAGACGTTCGAAATGCGTTTGTTAACACGTATATGATTGGTGGGGACGTTCGAAATGCGTTTGTTAACACGTATATGATGGGTGGAGATGTATTAGCTTGCGGAATGCAATATATATTGGGACCGGGTTAAATATCTGAATTGTTTCTGACACTAGTCTGAGTAATTGAACAGTAGATATCTATATATAGATACATGTTTGTATGGTTGTAGAATGCAGGAATGATGAGAAATTTTACAATGTGTAAAACTGTCTCTACAGTATATATATTATTTATTGTGTAAATGCTTTATCAGTACGATGTCGAGTCTAAAATGAATAAAATACTCCACACATTTTTATTTATCATGGAAAAACACTCAAAGCAATCTGTATTTTTTTCTCAGCAATAGATTACATAGTGTGATACATTAAGATCACAATTGAACCATGCTTGTGTAGAAGTCACAATTGAACCATGCTTGTGTAGAAGTCGTGCCTAAGTTTGACGACTTAACCGGGTTTTCTCGTTGTTGACGCATATTTAGGTAAATAATTACTATTGAGACTGGATCCAATACTTACACCCAGTTGTCCAGGAGAACAACTTCGAGAATAGCAAAGTTCAAAGTTCAATTGCATATGATGAGCCCTAACAGAAGGTCAAACCTAACTCTCTGGGACTTTAGTTATCTGAAATCCTCTTGTACAATGTTCAGTTGTGCAATAAATATTGTTGTTTGTTTACTGAATTTTAATATTTATAATCCATTCAGTAAATGTTCACAATTTTTCATTTCCAGCAGAGCAGAGGGTGCATTCCAGATGAACTGACAAAACATTCAAATCGCATTGATATTTTGTTTTACTATAGTGTTATGGGGGGTTTGAATTGTATACGAGTGTTGTGTTTTTATTAGCGCTTAGTATATGTATATTTAAAAAAAAATTACTATTACATATTTACAGTTTTAGACAGATTTGATATGTCATTGTGCATAATGTTAACATCCTATTGATTAGGAAGCCATTTAAAATAACACGTTCTAGTGTGAAATTCGCGAAAATAAAATCGGTCAAAATGAGCCATGCCACATCAATTGGAACCAATCCATTGGTCTCTGAAAAAACTGGAATAGTGTAAGAAATTGTGGTAGAGACAGGAGTATAGCTACAAATAAATCCACGAATGTTCAATCCAATAATGCTAAATTTTCATCCTGGGTCCTTTAAAATTTAAATTGCTTCGTCTGAATTCTTATTGCTCGCAAAACTTTAAATTATTTAGTTTTCCGAAAAATCTTTCGATTTGGAGAGAACCTGATGTAGATTATCCCAGAAAGGCGTCGTGAGTACTAAATTAGATATCTACGTTTTTATTGTAACTAGGAATTCTCTATTTTATCAGCCTAGATCGTATCACTGTTTAATACTAATTGAGGTGATTAAGTTTTGTATGTTGTACACTTAGGTATGGCTACTGTATGTGATAATGAAGATTTCTGACTGTGATAATAAAGAAAGTACTGTTACGTTCAGTTTTGTCCTCTGGATACAGTCAATTTTCGGTTGGTGATAGATCTGATAGATTGGTTCGGTTTTATGGTGTTTAACGCACTTTTAATGCATAAACGCCATTAGTAATTGTTATCAACAAAATATGTTTTAAAATTTACTCTGTTTTTAGATCTTTATAAAAAAGAACATATTCTTTATTCTTTAATGATATGTGATAGGTGATATCGTGATATTGTTTTGTTTGAAGAAAGTACTTTCAAGTTGGGTATGTAAGAGGTTTTAAATGAAACGAAATATCTCTTTGTGATATAATTATTTATATTATGAGCACCCAGAGAAGAAGTTAAATTGGGTGTGAACATTCCCGGTAACATGTTCCAATGAAGATAATCAAATAACATCTCCTGCTCGGAAAGTAGGACAAAGAAAGACAACTCTTAGAGTTGTTTAACAATATATCGCATTCTGCAAATAATAGGTATTTTTAACATGTAGAAATATAGAGGGTAAACGACTGTGAAGGGTGCGATCTCTATGTTAGTAATTTTTGAGACCAATTTCTCATGAAATTGAATTAAATATTAGATATTTAATTAATTTATGTGATCATTTCAAATGATAGTTGTTATAAATAAAAAAAAATATTTCAAAATAGCTTGTTTTGTTTAACTGAGACAAATTTTGACAAGAAAAGTTTGAATATACCAAATGGGTAATCAGAAGACGTAAATCCAAGAACATACCATTACAATGGCTAGAGAAAAGAGACAAACATAAAACGCTACACAGAAAACTTAAGATTGAGCAACATGAACCACACTACCAACCGGAAATGAACTCGAGTACTCCGGAAGGGTTATCCGTTCCTGTTCCAATAGTGACACCTGTCGTATTACTGTTAAATATGTCTATTTGTGAAGAAAGCAACAACAGCCCGACTTTATGAACATTAAATCTGATATTATAGTTAAATCATATGATCCTTTACTCGAATAAGTAGCTTCCATTTATAACTTATCCCGGGTAAATCGAACATTTGGGTTAGCGTTATGGTGGTTAATGCCACTTTCAACATTATTTCAGTGATGTCGTGGCGAATGCTTGGACATTTCTACGTAATATCATCAGCAGAAATCGCCTTCATCTCAATAATCTCTGACTTTTTTCTTCAAATTATGGCGATACAAATACTAGAGTAAAGAAG
This sequence comes from Bathymodiolus brooksi, assembly GCA_963680875.1. Lineage (NCBI taxonomy): Eukaryota > Metazoa > Mollusca > Bivalvia > Mytilida > Modiolidae > Bathymodiolus > Bathymodiolus brooksi. Next base: position 47,184,330 of record OY804580.1, on the reverse strand, counting down.
TATGGCGATGTTTTCGTTGAGTGAAGGATTACCAACAAAATTAGTACAGGACAATCTGGATCCAAACGAAACAAAATAATTAGTATCAGTCAACTTGCCTTAAAACAGTAGTACAAGACAACCTGGCTTAAATACAGTAGTACAAGATAACCTGACTTAAAAACAGTAGAACAAGACAACCTGGCTTAAAAACAGTAGAACAAGACAACCTGGCTTAAAACAGTAGTACAAGACAACCTGGCTTAAATACAGTAGTACAAGACAACCTGACTTAAAAACAGTAGTACAAGATAACCTGGCTTAAAAACAGTAGTACAAGATAACCTGGCTTAAAACAGTAGTACAAGACAACCTGGCTTAAAAACAGTAGTACAAGACAGCCTGGCTTAAATACAGTAATACAAGACAACCTGACTTAAATCAGTAGAACAAGACAACCTGGCATAAAAACAGTAGAACAAGATAACCTGGCTTAAAAACAGTAGAACAAGACAACCTGGCTTAAAAACAGTAGAACAAGACAACCTAGCTTAAAAACAGTAGAACAAGACAACCTGGCTTAAAACAGTAGTACAAGACAGCCTGGCTTAAATACAGTAGTACAAGACAACCTGACTTAAAACAGTAGAACAAGACAACCTGGCTTAAAACCAGTAGAACAAGACAACCTGGCATAAAACAGTAGTACAAGACAACCTGGCTTAAAAACAGTAGTACAAGATAACCTGACTTAAAACAGTAGTACAAGACAACCTGGCTTAAAACAGTAGTACAAGACAACCTGGCTTAAATACAGTAGTACAAGACAACCTGACTTGAAACAGTAGAACAAGACAACCTGGCTTAAAAACAGTAGAACAAGACAACCCGGCATAAAACAGTAGTACAAGACAACCTGGCTTAAAAACAGTAGTACAAGATAACCTGACCTAAAAACAGTAGTACAAGACAACCTGGCTTAAATACAGTAGAACAAGACAACCTGGCTTAAATACAGTAGTACAAGACAACCTGGCTTAAAAACAGTAGTACAAGACAACCTGACTTAAATACAGTAGTACAAGACAACCTGGCACAAAACAGTAGTACAAGACAACCTGGCTTAAAACAGTAGTACAAGACAACCTGGCTTAAAAACAGTAGTACAAGATAACCTGGCTTAAAAACAGTAGAACAAGACAACCTGGCTTAAAACAGTAGTACAAGACAACCTTGCTTAAAAACAGTAGTACAAGACAGCCTGGCTTAAATACAGTAGTACAAGACAACCTGACTTAAAAACAGTAGTACAAGATAACCTGGCTTAAAAACATTAGTACAAGATAACCTGGCTTAAAACAGTAGTACAAGACAACATGGCTTAAAAACAGTAGTACAAGATAACCTGGCATAAAAACAGTAGAACAAGACAACCTGGCTTAAAAACAGTAGTACAAGACAACCTGGCTTAAAAACAGTAGTACAAGACAACCTGGCTTAAATACAGTAGTACAAGATAACCTGGCATAAAAACAGTAGAACAAGACAACCTGGCTTAAAAACAGTAGTACAAGACAACCTGGCTTAAATACAGTAGAACAAGACAACCTGACTTAAAAACAGTAGTACAAGATAACCTGGCATAAAAACATTAGAACAAGACAACCTGGCTTAAAAACAGTAGTACAAGACAACCTGGCTTAAAAACAGTAGTACAAGACAACCTGACTTAAAACAGTAGTACAAGATAACCTGACTTAAAAACAGTAGAACAAGACAACCTGACTTAAAAACAGTAGTACAAGACAACCTGGCTTAAATACAGTAGTACAAGATAACCTGACTTAAATACAGTAGTACAAGACAACCTGACTTAAATACAGTAGTACAAGACAACCTGGCTTAAATACAGTAGTACAAGATAACCTGACTTAAAAACAGTAGAACAAGACAACCTGGCTTAAAAACAGTAGAACAAGACAACCTGGCTTAAAACAGTAGTACAAGACAGCCTGGCTTAAATACAGTAGTACAAGACAACCTGACTTAAAAACAGTAGTACAAGATAACCTGGCTTAAAAACAGTAGTACAAGATAACCTGGCTTAAAAGAGTAGTACAAGACAACCTGGCTTAAAAACAGTAGTACAAGATAACCTGGCATAAAAACAGTAGAACAAGACAACCTGGCTTAAAAACAGTAGTACAAGATAACCTGACTTAAATACAGTAGTACAAGACAACCTGACTTAAAAACAGTAGAACAAGAAAACCTGGCTTAAAAACAGTAGAACAAGACAACCTGGCTTAAAACAGTATTACAAGACAACCTGGCTTAAAAACAGTAGTACAAGATAACCTGACTTAAAAACAGTAGTACAAGACAACCTGGCTTAAAACAGTAATACAAGACAACCTGGCTTAAAAACAGTAGTACAAGACAACCTGACTTAAAAACAGTAGTACAAGATAAACTGACTTAAAAACAGTAGTACAAGATAACCTGGCTTAAAAACAGTAGAACAAGATAACCTGGCTTAAAACAGTAGTACAAGACAACCTGACTTAAAAACAGAAGTACAAGACAACCTGGCTTAAAAACAGTAGTACAAGACAACCTGACTTAAAAACAGTAGTACAAGATAACCTGACTTAAAACAGTAGTACAAGACAACCTGGCTTAAAAACAGTAGTACAAGACAACCTGGCTTAAAAACAGTAGAACAAGACAACCTGACTTAAAACAGGAGTACAAGACAACCTGACTTAAATACAGTAGAACAAGACAACCTGGCTTAAATACAGTAGTACAAGACAACCTGGCTTAAAAACAGTAGTACAAGAAAACCTGGCTTAACACAGTAGTACAAGACAACCTGGCTTAAAAACAGTAGTACAAGATAACCTGACTTAAAAACAGTAGTACAAGACAACCTGGCTTAAAAACAGTAGTACAAGACAACCTGACTTAAATACAGTAGTACAAGATAAACCTGACTTAAAAACAGTAGTACAAGACAACCTGACTTAAAAGCAGTAGTACAAGACAACCTGACTTAAAACAGTAGTACAAGACAACCTGACTTAATTACAGTAGTACAAGACAACCTGACTTAAATACAGTAGTACAAGACAACCTGACTTAAAAACAGTAGTACAAGACAACCTGACTTAAATACAGTAGTACAAGACAACCTGACTTAAATACAGTAGTACAAGACAACCTGACTTAAATACAGTAGTACAAGACAACCTGACTTAAATACAGTAGTACAAGACAACCTGACTTAAATACAGTAGTACAAGATAACCTGACTTAAATACAGTAGTACAAGACAACCTGACTTAAATACAGTAGTACAAGACAACCTGACTTAAATACAGTAGTACAAGACAACCTGACTCAAATACAGTAGTACAAGACAACCTGACTTAAATACAGTAGTACAAGATAACCTGACTTAAAAACAGTAGTACAAGACAATCTGACTTAAAACAGTAGTACAAGATAACCTGACTTAAAAACAGTAGTACAAGATACCTGACTTAAAACAGTAGTACAAGAAAACCTGACTTAAAAACAGTAGTACAAGACAACCTGACTTAAAACAGTAGTACAAGATAACCTAGCTTAAAAACAGTAGTACAAGACAACCTGACTTAAAAACAGTAGTACAAGACAACCTGACTTAAAAACAGTAGTACACGACAACCTGACTTAAAAACAGTAGTACAAGACAACCTGACTTAAAAACAGTAGTACAAGACAACCTGGCATAAAACAGTAGTACAAGACAACCTGGCTTAAATACAGTAGAACAAGACAACATGACTTAAAACAGTAGTACAAGACAACCGGGCTTAAAAACAGTAGAACAAGACAACCTGACTTAAAAACAGAAGTACAAGACAACCTGGCTTAAAAACAGTAGTACAAGACAACCTGACTTAAAAACAGTAGTACAAGATAACCTGACTTAAAACAGTAGTACAAGACAACATGGCTTAAAAACAGTAGTACAAGACAACCTGGCTTAAAAACAGTAGAACAAGATAAACCTGACTTAAAAACAGTAGTAAAAGACAACCTGACTTAAAAGCAGTAGTACAAGACAACCTGACTTAAAACAGTAGTACAAGACAACCTGACTTAATTACAGTAGTACAAGACAACCTGACTTAAATACAGTAGTACAAGACAACCTGACTTAAAAACAGTAGTACAAGACAACCTGACTTAAATACAGTAGTACAAGACAACCTGACTTAAATACAGTAGTACAAGACAACCTGACTTAAATACAGTAGTACAAGACAACCTGACTTAAATACAGTAGTACAAGACAACCTGACTTAAATACAGTAGTACAAGATAACCTGACTTAAATACAGTAGTACAAGACAACCTGACTTAAATACAGTAGTACAAGACAACCTGACTTAAATACAGTAGTACAAGACAACCTGACTCAAATACAGTAGTACAAGACAACCTGACTTAAATACAGTAGTACAAGATAACCTGACTTAAAAACAGTAGTACAAGACAACCTGACTTAAAACAGTAGTACAAGATAACCTGACTTAAAAACAGTAGTACAAGATAACCTGACTTAAAACAGTAGTACAAGAAAACCTGACTTAAATACAGTAGTACAAGACAACCTGACTTAAAAACAGTAGTACAAGACAATCTGACTTAAAACAGTAGTACAAGATAACCTAGCTTAAAAACAGTAGTACAAGACAACCTGACTTAAAAACAGTAGTACAAGACAACCTGACTTAAAAACAGTAGTACACGACAACCTGATTTAAAAACAGTAGTACAAGACAACCTGACTTAAAAACAGTAGTACAAGACAACCTGGCATAAAACAGTAGTACAAGACAACCTGGCTTAAATACAGTAGAACAAGACAACATGACTTAAAACAGTAGTACAAGACAACCGGGCTTAAAAACAGTAGAACAAGACAACCTGACTTAAAAACAGAAGTACAAGACAACCTGGCTTAAAAACAGTAGTACAAGACAACCTGACTTAAAAACAGTAGTACAAGATAACCTGACTTAAAACAGTAGTACAAGACAACCTGGCTTAAAAACAGTAGTACAAGACAACCTGGCTTAAAAACAGTAGAACAAGACAACCTGACTTAAAACAGGAGTACAAGACAACCTTACTTAAATACAGTAGAACAAGACAACCTGACTTAAAAACAGTAGTACAAGACAACCTGGCTTAAAACAGTAGTACAAGACAACCTGGCTTAAAAACAGTAGTACAAGACAACCTGACTTAAAAACAGTAGTACAAGACAACCTGACTTAAAAACAGTAGTACAAGACAACCTGGCTTAAAACAGTAGTACAAGACAACCTGGCTTAAATACAGTAGTACAAGACAACCTGACTTAAAAACAGTAGAACAAGACAACCTGACTTAAATACAGTAGTACAAGACAACCTGACTTAAATACAGTAGTACAAGAAAACCTGACTTAAATACAGTAGTACAAGACAACCTGACTTAAATACAGTAGTACAAGACTATCTGACTTAAAAACAGTAGTACAAGACAACCTGACTTAAATACAGTAGTACAAGATAACCTGACTTAAATACAGTAGTACAAGACAACCTGACTTAAATACAGTAGTACAAGACAACCTGACTTAAATACAGTAGTACAAGACAACCTGACTCAAATACAGTAGTACAAGACAATCTGACTTAAATACAGTAGTACAAGATAACCTGACTTAAAAACAGTAGTACAAGACAACCTGACTTAAAACAGTAGTACAAGATAACCTAGCTTAAAAACAGTAGTACAAGACAACCTGACTTAAAAACAGTAGTACAAGACAACCTGGCATAAAACAGTAGTACAAGACAACCTGGCTTAAATACAGTAGAACAAGACAACATGACTTAAAACAGTAGTACAAGACAACCGGGCTTAAAAACAGTAGAACAAGACAACCTGACTTAAAACAGTAGTACAAGACAACCTGACTTAAATACAGTAGAACAAGACAACCTGGCTTAAAACAGTAGTACAAGACAACCTGGCTTAAAAACAGTAGTACAAGACAACCTGATTTAAAAACAGTAGTACAAGACAACCTGACTTAAAAACAGTAGTACAAGACAACCTGGCTTAAAACAGTAGTACAAGACAACCTGGCGTAAATACAGTAGTACAAGACAACCTGACTTAAAAACAGTAGTACAAGACAACCTGACTTAAAACAGTAGTACAAGATAACCTAGCTTAAAAACAGTAGTACAAGACAACCTGACTTAAAAACAGTAGTACAAGACAACCTGACTTAAAAACAGTAGTACACGACAACCTGACTTAAAAACAGTAGTACAAGACAACCTGACTTAAAAACAGTAGTACAAGACAACCTGGCATAAAACAGTAGTACAAGACAACCTGGCTTAAATACAGTAGAACAAGACAACATGACTTAAAACAGTAGTACAAGACAACCGGGCTTAAAAACAGTAGAACAAGACAACCTGACTTAAATACAGTAGTACAAGACAACCTGACTCAAATACAGTAGTACAAGACAACCTGACTTAAATACAGTAGTACAAGATAACCTGACTTAAAAACAGTAGTACAAGACAATCTGACTTAAAACAGTAGTACAAGATAACCTGACTTAAAAACAGTAGTACAAGATACCTGACTTAAAACAGTAGTACAAGAAAACCTGACTTAAATACAGTAGTACAAGACAACCTGACTTAAAAACAGTAGTACAAGACAACCTGACTTAAAACAGTAGTACAAGATAACCTAGCTTAAAAACAGTAGTACAAGACAACCTGACTTAAAAACAGTAGTACAAGACAACCTGACTTAAAAACAGTAGTACACGACAACCTGACTTAAAAACAGTAGTACAAGACAACCTGACTTAAAAACAGTAGTACAAGACAACCTGGCATAAAACAGTAGTACAAGACAACCTGGCTTAAATACAGTAGAACAAGACAACATGACTTAAAACAGTAGTACAAGACAACCGGGCTTAAAAACAGTAGAACAAGACAACCTGACTTAAAAACAGAAGTACAAGACAACCTGGCTTAAAAACAGTAGTACAAGACAACCTGACTTAAAAACAGTAGTACAAGATAACCTGACTTAAAACAGTAGTACAAGACAACATGGCTTAAAAACAGTAGTACAAGACAACCTGGCTTAAAAACAGTAGAACAAGATAAACCTGACTTAAAAACAGTAGTACAAGACAACCTGACTTAAAAGCAGTAGTACAAGACAACCTGACTTAAAACAGTAGTACAAGACAACCTGACTTAATTACAGTAGTACAAGACAACCTGACTTAAATACAGTAGTACAAGACAACCTGACTTAAAAACAGTAGTACAAGACAACCTGACTTAAATACAGTAGTACAAGACAACCTGACTTAAATACAGTAGTACAAGACAACCTGACTTAAATACAGTAGTACAAGACAACCTGACTTAAATACAGTAGTACAAGACAACCTGACTTAAATACAGTAGTACAAGATAACCTGACTTAAATACAGTAGTACAAGACAACCTGACTTAAATACAGTAGTACAAGACAACCTGACTTAAATACAGTAGTACAAGACAACCTGACTCAAATACAGTAGTACAAGACAACCTGACTTAAATACAGTAGTACAAGATAACCTGACTTAAAAACAGTAGTACAAGACAACCTGACTTAAAACAGTAGTACAAGATAACCTGACTTAAAAACAGTAGTACAAGATAACCTGACTTAAAACAGTAGTACAAGAAAACCTGACTTAAATACAGTAGTACAAGACAACCTGACTTAAAAACAGTAGTACAAGACAATCTGACTTAAAACAGTAGTACAAGATAACCTAGCTTAAAAACAGTAGTACAAGACAACCTGACTTAAAAACAGTAGTACAAGACAACCTGACTTAAAAACAGTAGTACACGACAACCTGACTTAAAAACAGTAGTTCAAGACAACCTGACTGAAAAACAGTAGTACAAGACAACCTGGCATAAAACAGTAGTACAAGACAACCTGGCTTAAATACAGTAGAACAAGACAACATGACTTAAAACAGTAGTACAAGACAACCGGGCTTAAAAACAGTAGAACAAGACAACCTGACTAAAAAACAGAAGTACAAGACAACCTGGCTTAAAAACAGTAGTACAAGACAACCTGACTTAAAAACAGTAGTACAAGATAACCTGACTTAAAACAGTAGTACAAGACAACCTGGCTTAAAAACAGTAGTAAAAGACAACCTGGCTTAAAAACAGTAGAACAAGACAACCTGACTTAAAACAGGAGTACAAGACAACCTTACTTAAATACAGTAGAACAAGACAACCTGACTTAAAAACAGTAGTACAAGACAACCTGGCTTAAAACAGTAGTACAAGACAACCTGGCTTAAAAACAGTAGTACAAGACAACCTGACTTAAAAACAGTAGTACAAGACAACCTGACTTAAAAACAGTAGTACAAGACAACCTGGCTTAAAACAGTAGTACAAGACAACCTGGCTTAAATACAGTAGTACAAGACAACCTGACTTAAAAACAGTAGAACAAGACAACCTGACTTAAATACAGTAGTACAAGACAACCTGACTTAAATACAGTAGTACAAGACAACCTGACTTAAATACAGTAGTACAAGACAACCTGACTTAAATACAGTAGTACAAGACTATCTGACTTAAAAACAGTAGTACAAGACAACCTGACTTAAATACAGTAGTACAAGATAACCTGACTTAAATACAGTAGTACAAGACAACCTGACTTAAATACAGTAGTACAAGACAACCTGACTTAAATACAGTAGTACAAGACAACCTGACTCAAATACAGTAGTACAAGACAATCTGACTTAAATACAGTAGTACAAGATAACCTGACTTAAAAACAGTAGTACAAGACAACCTGACTTAAAACAGTAGTACAAGATAACCTGACTTAAAAACAGTAGTACAAGACAACCTGACTTAAAACAGTAGTACAAGAAAACCTGACTTAAATACAGTAGTACAAGACAACCTGACTTAAAAACAGTAGTACAAGACAACCTGACTTAAAACAGTAGTACAAGATAACCTAGCTTAAAAACAGTAGTACAAGACAACCTGACTTAAAAACAGTAGTACAAGACAACCTGGCATAAAACAGTAGTACAAGACAACCTGGCTTAAATACAGTAGAACAAGACAACATGACTTAAAACAGTAGTACAAGACAACCGGGCTTAAAAACAGTAGAACAAGACAACCTGACTTAAAACAGTAGTACAAGACAACCTGACTTAAATACAGTAGAACAAGACAACCTGGCTTAAAACAGTAGTACAAGACAACCTGGCTTAAAAACAGTAGTACAAGACAACCTGATTTAAAAACAGTAGTACAAGACAACCTGACTTAAAAACAGTAGTACAAGACAACCTGGCTTAAAACAGTAGTACAAGACAACCTGGCGTAAATACAGTAGTACAAGACAACCTGACTTAAAAACAGTAGAACAAGACAACCTGACTTAAATACAGTAGTACAAGACAACCTGGCTTAAATACAGTAGTACAAGAAAACCTGACTTAAATACAGTAGTACAAGACAACCTGGCTTAAATACAGAAGTACAAGACAACCTGGCTTAAAAACAGTAGTACAAGACAACATGGCTTAAAACAGAAGTACAAGACAACCTGACTTAAATACAGTAGTACAAGACAACCTGGCTTAAAAACAGTAGTACAAGACAACATGGCTTAAAACAGTAGTACAAGACAACCTGGCTTAAAAACAGTAGTACAAGACAACCTGACTTAAATACAGTAGTACAAGGTAACCTGACTTAAAAACAGTAGTACAAGACAACCTGACTTAAAAGCAGTAGTACAAGACAACCTGACTTAAAACAGTAGTACAAGACAACCTGACTTAAATACAGTAGTACAAGACACCCTGACTTAAATACAGTAGTACAAGACAACCTGACTTTAAAACAGTAGTACAAGACAACCTGACTTAAATACAGTAGTACAAGACAACCTGACTTAAATACAGTAGTACAAGACAACCTGACTTAAATACAGTAGTACAAGACAACCTGACTTAAATACAGTAGTACAAGACAACCTGACTTAAATACAGTAGTACAAGACAACCTGACTTAAAAACAGTAGTACAAGACAACCTGACTTAAATACAGTAGTACAAGATAACCTGACTTAAATACAGTAGTAAAAGTCAACCTGACTTAAATACAGTAGTACAAGACAACCTGACTTAAATACAGTAGTACAAGACAACCTGACTTAAATACATTAGTACAAGACAACCTGACTTAAATACAGTAGTACAAGAAAACCTGACTTAAAAACAGTAGTACAAGACAACCTGACTTAAAAACAGTAGTACAAGACAACCTGGCTTAAAACAGTAGTACAAGACAACCTGACTTAAATACAGTAGTACAAGACAACCTGACTTAAAAACAGTAGTACAAGACAACCTGACTTAAAAACAGTAGTACAAGACAACCTGGCATAAAACAGTAGTACAAGACAACCTGGCTTAAATACAGTAGAACAAGACAACCTGACTTAAAACAGTAGTACAAGACAACCTGGCTTAAAAACAGTAGAACAAGACAACCTGACTTAAAACAGTAGTACAAGACAACCTGACTTAAATACAGTAGAACAAGACAACCTGACTTAAAAACAGTAGTACAAGACAACCTGACTTAAAACAGTAGTACAAGATAACCTGGCTTAAATACAGTAGTACAAGAGAACCTGACTTAAAACAGTAGTACAAGACAACCTGACTTAAATACAGTAGTACAAGACAACCTGGCTTAAATACAGAAGTACAAGACAACCTGGCTTAAAAACAGTAGTACAAGACAACATGGCTTAAAACAGTAGTACAAGACAACCTGACTTAAATACAGTAGTACAAGACAACCTGACTTAAAAACAGTAGTACAAGACAACCTGACTTAAAAACAGTAGTACAAGACAACCTGGCATAAAACAGTAGTACAAGATAACCTGGCTTAAATACAGTAGAACAAGACAACCTGACTTAAAACAGTAGTACAAGACAACCTGGCTTAAAAACAGTAGTACAAGACAACCTGACTTAAAAACAGTAGTACAAGACAACCTGACTTAAAACAGTAGTACAAGATAACCTAGCTTAAAAACAGTAGTACAAGACAACCTGACTTAAAAACAGTAGTACAAGACAACCTGACTTAAAAACAGTAGTACACGACAACCTGACTTAAAAACAGTAGTACAAGACAACCTGACTTAAAAACAGTAGTACAAGACAACCTGGCATAAAACAGTAGTACAAGACAACCTGGCTTAAATACAGTAGAACAAGACAACATGACTTAAAACAGTAGTACAAGACAACCGGGCTTAAAAACAGTAGAACAAGACAACCTGACTTAAAAACAGAAGTACAAGACAACCTGGCTTAAAAACAGTAGTACAAGACAACCTGACTTAAAAACAGTAGTACAAGATAACCTGACTTAAAACAGTAGTACAAGACAACATGGCTTAAAAACAGTAGTACAAGACAACCTGGCTTAAAAACAGTAGAACAAGATAAACCTGACTTAAAAACAGTAGTACAAGACAACCTGACTTAAAAGCAGTAGTACAAGACAACCTGACTTAAAACAGTAGTACAAGACAACCTGACTTAATTACAGTAGTACAAGACAACCTGACTTAAATACAGTAGTACAAGACAACCTGACTTAAAAACAGTAGTACAAGACAACCTGACTTAAATACAGTAGTACAAGACAACCTGACTTAAATACAGTAGTACAAGACAACCTGACTTAAATACAGTAGTACAAGACAACCTGACTTAAATACAGTAGTACAAGACAACCTGACTTAAATACAGTAGTACAAGATAACCTGACTTAAATACAGTAGTACAAGACAACCTGACTTAAATACAGTAGTACAAGACAACCTGACTTAAATACAGTAGTACAAGACAACCTGACTCAAATACAGTAGTACAAGACAACCTGACTTAAATACAGTAGTACAAGATAACCTGACTTAAAAACAGTAGTACAAGACAACCTGACTTAAAACAGTAGTACAAGATAACCTGACTTAAAAACAGTAGTACAAGATAACCTGACTTAAAACAGTAGTACAAGAAAACCTGACTTAAATACAGTAGTACAAGACAACCTGACTTAAAAACAGTAGTACAAGACAATCTGACTTAAAACAGTAGTACAAGATAACCTAGCTTAAAAACAGTAGTACAAGACAACCTGACTTAAAAACAGTAGTACAAGACAGCCTGACTTAAAAACAGTAGTACACGACAACCTGACTTAAAAACAGTAGTACAAGACAACCTGACTTAAAAACAGTAGTACAAGACAACCTGGCATAAAACAGTAGTACAAGACAACCTGGCTTAAATACAGTAGAACAAGACAACATGACTTAAAACAGTAGTACAAGACAACCGGGCTTAAAAACAGTAGAACAAGACAACCTGACTAAAAAACAGAAGTACAAGACAACCTGGCTTAAAAACAGTAGTACAAGACAACCTGACTTAAAAACAGTAGTACAAGATAACCTGACTTAAAACAGTAGTACAAGACAACCTGGCTTAAAAACAGTAGTACAAGACAACCTGGCTTAAAAACAGTAGAACAAGACAACCTGACTTAAAACAGGAGTACAAGACAACCTTACTTAAATACAGTAGAACAAGACAACCTGACTTAAAAACAGTAGTACAAGACAACCTGGCTTAAAACAGTAGTACAAGACAACCTGGCTTAAAAACAGTAGTACAAGACAACCTGACTTAAAAACAGTAGTACAAGACAACCTGACTTAAAAACAGTAGTACAAGACAACCTGGCTTAAAACAGTAGTACAAGACAACCTGGCTTAAATACAGTAGTACAAGACAACCTGACTTAAAAACAGTAGAACAAGACAACCTGACTTAAATACAGTAGTACAAGACAACCTGACTTAAATACAGTAGTACAAGACAACCTGACTTAAATACAGTAGTACAAGACAACCTGACTTAAATACAGTAGTACAAGACTATCTGACTTAAAAACAGTAGTACAAGACAACCTGACTTAAATACAGTAGTACAAGATAACCTGACTTAAATACAGTAGTACAAGACAACCTGACTTAAATACAGTAGTACAAGACAACCTGACTCAAATACAGTAGTACAAGACAATCTGACTTAAATACAGTAGTACAAGATAACCTGACTTAAAAACAGTAGTACAAGACAACCTGACTTAAAACAGTAGTACAAGATAACCTGACTTAAAAACAGTAGTACAAGACAACCTGACTTAAATACAGTAGTACAAGACAACCTGACTTAAAAACAGTAGTACAAGACAACCTGACTTAAAAACAGTAGTACAAGACAACCTGACTTAAAACAGTAGTACAAGATAACCTAGCTTAAAAACAGTAGTACAAGACAACCTGACTTAAAAACAGTAGTACAAGACAACCTGGCATAAAACAGTAGTACAAGACAACCTGGCTTAAATACAGTAGAACAAGACAACATGACATAAAACAGTAGTACAAGACAACCGGGCTTAAAAACAGTAGAACAAGACAACCTGACTTAAAACAGTAGTACAAGACAACCTGACTTAAATACAGTAGAACAAGACAACCTGGCTTAAAACAGTAGTACAAGACAACCTGGCTTAAAAACAGTAGTACAAGACAACCTGGCTTAAAAACAGTAGAACAAGACAACCTGACTTAAAACAGGAGTACAAGACAACCTTACTTAAATACAGTAGAACAAGACAACCTGACTTAAAAACAGTAGTACAAGACAACCTGGCTTAAAACAGTAGTACAAGACAACCTGGCTTAAAAACAGTAGTACAAGACAACCTGACTTAAAAACAGTAGTACAAGACAACCTGACTTAAAAACAGTAGTACAAGACAACCTGGCTTAAAACAGTAGTACAAGACAACCTGGCTTAAATACAGTAGTACAAGACAACCTGACTTAAAAACAGTAGAACAAGACAACCTGACTTAAATACAGTAGTACAAGACAACCTGACTTAAATACAGTAGTACAAGACAACCTGACTTAAATACAGTAGTACAAGACAACCTGACTTAAATACAGTAGTACAAGACTATCTGACTTAAAAACAGTAGTACAAGACAACCTGACTTAAATACAGTAGTACAAGATAACCTGACTTAAATACAGTAGTACAAGACAACCTGACTTAAATACAGTAGTACAAGACAACCTGACTTAAATACAGTAGTACAAGACAACCTGACTCAAATACAGTAGTACAAGACAATCTGACTTAAATACAGTAGTACAAGATAACCTGACTTAAAAACAGTAGTACAAGACAACCTGACTTAAAACAGTAGTACAAGATAACCTGACTTAAAAACAGTAGTACAAGACAACCTGACTTAAAACAGTAGTACAAGAAAACCTGACTTAAATACAGTAGTACAAGACAACCTGACTTAAAAACAGTAGTACAAGACAACCTGACTTAAAACAGTAGTACAAGATAACCTAGCTTAAAAACAGTAGTACAAGACAACCTGACTTAAAAACAGTAGTACAAGACAACCTGGCATAAAACAGTAGTACAAGACAACCTGGCTTAAATACAGTAGAACAAGACAACATGACTTAAAACAGTAGTACAAGACAACCGGGCTTAAAAACAGTAGAACAAGACAACCTGACTTAAAACAGTAGTACAAGACAACCTGACTTAAATACAGTAGAACAAGACAACCTGGCTTAAAACAGTAGTACAAGACAACCTGGCTTAAAAACAGTAGTACAAGACAACCTGATTTAAAAACAGTAGTACAAGACAACCTGACTTAAAAACAGTAGTACAAGACAACCTGGCTTAAAACAGTAGTACAAGACAACCTGGCGTAAATACAGTAGTACAAGACAACCTGACTTAAAAACAGTAGAACAAGACAACCTGACTTAAATACAGTAGTACAAGACAACCTGGTTTAAATACAGTAGTACAAGAAAACCTGACTTAAATACAGTAGTACAAGACAACCTGGCTTAAATACAGAAGTACAAGACAACCTGGCTTAAAAACAGTGGTACAAGACAACATGGCTTAAAACAGTAGTACAAGACAACCTGACTTAAATACAGTAGTACAAGACAACCTGGCTTAAAAACAGTAGTACAAGACAACATGGCTTAAAACAGTAGTACAAGACAACCTGGCTTAAAAACAGTAGTACAAGACAACCTGACTTAAATACAGTAGTACAAGGTAACCTGACTTAAAAACAGTAGTACAAGACAACCTGACTTAAAAGCAGTAGTACAAGACAACCTGACTTAAAACAGTAGTACAAGACAACCTGACTTAAATACAGTAGTACAAGACACCCTGACTTAAATACAGTAGTACAAGACAACCTGACTTTAAAACAGTAGTACAAGACAACCTGACTTAAATACAGTAGTACAAGACAACCTGACTTAAATACAGTAGTACAAGACAACCTGACTTAAATACAGTAGTACAAGACAACCTGACTTAAATACAGTAGTACAAGACAACCTGACTTAAATACAGTAGTACAAGACAACCTGACTTAAAAACAGTAGTACAAGACAACCTGACTTAAATACAGTAGTACAAGATAACCTGACTTAAATACAGTAGTAAAAGTCAACCTGACTTAAATACAGTAGTACAAGACAACCTGACTTAAATACAGTAGTACAAGACAACCTGACTTAAATACATTAGTACAAGACAACCTGACTTAAATACAGTAGTACAAGAAAACCTGACTTAAAAACAGTAGTACAAGACAACCTGACTTAAAAACAGTAGTACAAGACAACCTGGCTTAAAACAGTAGTACAAGACAACCTGACTTAAATACAGTAGTACAAGACAACCTGACTTAAAAACAGTAGTACAAGACAACCTGACTTAAAAACAGTAGTACAAGACAACCTGGCATAAAACAGTAGTACAAGACAACCTGGCTTAAATACAGTAGAACAAGACAACCTGACTTAAAACAGTAGTACAAGACAACCTGGCTTAAAAACAGTAGAACAAGACAACCTGACTTAAAACAGTAGTACAAGACAACCTGACTTAAATACAGTAGAACAAGACAACCTGACTTAAAAACAGTAGTACAAGACAACCTGACTTAAAACAGTAGTACAAGATAACCTGGCTTAAATACAGTAGTACAAGAGAACCTGACTTAAAACAGTAGTACAAGACAACCTGACTCAAATACAGTAGTACAAGACAACCTGGCTTAAATACAGAAGTACAAGACAACCTGGCTTAAAAACAGTAGTACAAGACAACATGGCTTAAAACAGTAGTACAAGACAACCTGACTTAAATACAGTAGTACAAGACAACCTGACTTAAAAACAGTAGTACAAGACAACCTGACTTAAAAACAGTAGTACAAGACAACCTGGCATAAAACAGTAGTACAAGATAACCTGGCTTAAATACAGTAGAACAAGACAACCTGACTTAAAACAGTAGTACAAGACAACCTGGCTTAAAAACAGTAGTACAAGACAACCTGACTTAAAAACAGTAGTACAAGACAACCTGACTTAAAACAGTAGTACAAGATAACCTAGCTTAAAAACATTAGTACAAGACAACCTGACTTAAAAACAGTAGTACAAGACAACCTGACTTAAAAACAGTAGTACACGACAACCTGACTTAAAAACAGTAGTACAAGACAACCTGACTTAAAAACAGTAGTACAAGACAACCTGGCATAAAACAGTAGTACAAGACAACCTGGCTTAAATACAGTAGAACAAGACAACATGACTTAAAACAGTAGTACAAGACAACCGGGCTTAAAAACAGTAGAACAAGACAACCTGACTTAAAAACAGAAGTACAAGACAACCTGGCTTAAAAACAGTAGTACAAGACAACCTGACTTAAAAACAGTAGTACAAGATAACCTGACTTAAAACAGTAGTACAAGACAACATGGCTTAAAAACAGTAGTACAAGACAACCTGGCTTAAAAACAGTAGAACAAGATAAACCTGACTTAAAAACAGTAGTACAAGACAACCTGACTTAAAAGCAGTAGTACAAGACAACCTGACTTAAAACAGTAGTACAAGACAACCTGACTTAATTACAGTAGTACAAGACAACCTGACTTAAATACAGTAGTACAAGACAACCTGACTTAAAAACAGTAGTACAAGACAACCTGACTTAAATACAGTAGTACAAGACAACCTGACTTAAATACAGTAGTACAAGACAACCTGACTTAAATACAGTAGTACAAGACAACCTGACTTAAATACAGTAGTACAAGACAACCTGACTTAAATACAGTAGTACAAGATAACCTGACTTAAATACAGTAGTACAAGACAACCTGACTTAAATACAGTAGTACAAGACAACCTGACTTAAATACAGTAGTACAAGACAACCTGACTCAAATACAGTAGTACAAGACAACCTGACTTAAATACAGTAGTACAAGATAACCTGACTTAAAAACAGTAGTACAAGACAACCTGACTTAAAACAGTAGTACAAGATAACCTGACTTAAAAACAGTAGTACAAGATAACCTGACTTAAAACAGTAGTACAAGAAAACCTGACTTAAATACAGTAGTACAAGACAACCTGACTTAAAAACAGTAGTACAAGACAATCTGACTTAAAACAGTAGTACAAGATAACCTAGCTTAAAAACAGTAGTACAAGACAACCTGACTTAAAAACAGTAGTACAAGACAACCTGACTTAAAAACAGTAGTACACGACAACCTGACTTAAAAACAGTAGTACAAGACAACCTGACTTAAAAACAGTAGTACAAGACAACCTGGCATAAAACAGTAGTACAAGACAACCTGGCTTAAATACAGTAGAACAAGACAACATGACTTAAAACAGTAGTACAAGACAACCGGGCTTAAAAACAGTAGAACAAGACAACCTGACTTAAAAACAGAAGTACAAGACAACCTGGCTTAAAAACAGTAGTACAAGACAACCTGACTTAAAAACAGTAGTACAAGATAACCTGACTTAAAACAGTAGTACAAGACAACCTGGCTTAAAAACAGTAGTACAAGACAACCTGGCTTAAAAACAGTAGAACAAGACAACCTGACTTAAAACAGGAGTACAAGACAACCTTACTTAAATACAGTAGAACAAGACAACCTGACTTAAAAACAGTAGTACAAGACAACCTGGCTTAAAACAGTAGTACAAGACAACCTGGCTTAAAAACAGTAGTACAAGACAACCTGACTTAAAAACAGTAGTACAAGACAACCTGACTTAAAAACAGTAGTACAAGACAACCTGGCTTAAAACAGTAGTACAAGACAACCTGGCTTAAATACAGTAGTACAAGACAACCTGACTTAAATACAGTAGTACAAGACAACCTGACTTAAATACAGTAGTACAAGACAACCTGACTTAAATACAGTAGTACAAGATAACCTGACTTAAATACAGTAGTACAAGACAACCTGACTTAAATACAGTAGTACAAGACAACCTGACTTAAATACAGTAGTACAAGACAACCTGACTCAAATACAGTAGTACAAGACAACCTGACTTAAATACAGTAGTACAAGATAACCTGACTTAAAAACAGTAGTACAAGACAACCTGACTTAAAACAGTAGTACAAGATAACCTGACTTAAAAACAGTAGTACAAGATAACCTGACTTAAAACAGTAGTACAAGAAAACCTGACTTAAATACAGTAGTACAAGACAACCTGACTTAAAAACAGTAGTACAAGACAATCTGACTTAAAACAGTAGTACAAGATAACCTAGCTTAAAAACAGTAGTACAAGACAACCTGACTTAAAAACAGTAGTACAAGACAACCTGACTTAAAAACAGTAGTACACGACAACCTGACTTAAAAACAGTAGTACAAGACAACCTGACTTAAAAACAGTAGTACAAGACAACCTGGCATAAAACAGTAGTACAAGACAACCTGGCTTAAATACAGTAGAACAAGACAACATGACTTAAAACAGTAGTACAAGACAACCGGGCTTAAAAACAGTAGAACAAGACAACCTGACTTAAAAACAGAAGTACAAGACAACCTGGCTTAAAAACAGTAGTACAAGACAACCTGACTTAAAAACAGTAGTACAAGATAACCTGACTTAAAACAGTAGTACAAGACAACCTGGCTTAAAAACAGTAGTACAAGACAACCTGGCTTAAAAACAGTAGAACAAGACAACCTGACTTAAAACAGGAGTACAAGACAACCTTACTTAAATACAGTAGAACAAGACAACCTGACTTAAAAACAGTAGTACAAGACAACCTGGCTTAAAACAGTAGTACAAGACAACCTGGCTTAAAAACAGTAGTACAAGACAACCTGACTTAAAAACAGTAGTACAAGACAACCTGACTTAAAAACAGTAGTACAAGACAACCTGGCTTAAAACAGTAGTACAAGACAACCTGGCTTAAATACAGTAGTACAAGACAACCTGACTTAAAAACAGTAGAACAAGACAACCTGACTTAAATACAGTAGTACAAGACAACCTGACTTAAATACAGTAGTACAAGAAAACCTGACTTAAATACAGTAGTACAAGACAACCTGACTTAAATACAGTAGTACAAGACTATCTGACTTAAAAACAGTAGTACAAGACAACCTGACTTAAATACAGTAGTACAAGATAACCTGACTTAAATACAGTAGTACAAGACAACCTGACTTAAATACAGTAGTACAAGACAACCTGACTTAAATACAGTAGTACAAGACAACCTGACTCAAATACAGTAGTACAAGACAATCTGACTTAAATACAGTAGTACAAGATAACCTGACTTAAAAACAGTAGTACAAGACAACCTGACTTAAAACAGTAGTACAAGATAACCTGACTTAAAAACAGTAGTACAAGACAACCTGACTTAAAACAGTAGTACAAGAAAACCTGACTTAAATACAGTAGTACAAGACAACCTGACTTAAAAACAGTAGTACAAGACAACCTGACTTAAAACAGTAGTACAAGATAACCTAGCTTAAAAACAGTAGTACAAGACAACCTGACTTAAAAACAGTAGTACAAGACAACCTAGCATAAAACAGTAGTACAAGACAACCTGGCTTAAATACAGTAGAACAAGACAACATGACTTAAAACAGTAGTACAAGACAACCGGGCTTAAAAACAGTAGAACAAGACAACCTGACTTAAAACAGTAGTACAAGACAACCTGACTTAAATACAGTAGAACAAGACAACCTGGCTTAAAACAGTAGTACAAGACAACCTGGCTTAAAAACAGTAGTACAAGACAACCTGATTTAAAAACAGTAGTACAAGACAACCTGACTTAAAAACAGTAGTACAAGACAACCTGGCTTAAAACAGTAGTACAAGACAACCTGGCGTAAATACAGTAGTACAAGACAACCTGACTTAAAAACAGTAGAACAAGACAACCTGACTTAAATACAGTAGTACAAGACAACCTGACTCAAATACAGTAGTACAAGACAACCTGACTTAAATACAGTAGTACAAGATAACCTGACTTAAAAACAGTAGTACAAGACAATCTGACTTAAAACAGTAGTACAAGATAACCTGACTTAAAAACAGTAGTACAAGATACCTGACTTAAAACAGTAGTACAAGAAAACCTGACTTAAATACAGTAGTACAAGACAACCTGACTTAAAAACAGTAGTACAAGACAACCTGACTTAAAACAGTAGTACAAGATAACCTAGCTTAAAAACAGTAGTACAAGACAACCTGACTTAAAAACAGTAGTACAAGACAACCTGACTTAAAAACAGTAGTACACGACAACCTGACTTAAAAACAGTAGTACAAGACAACCTGACTTAAAAACAGTAGTACAAGACAACCTGGCATAAAATAGTAGTACAAGACAACCTGGCTTAAATACAGTAGAACAAGACAACATGACTTAAAACAGTAGTACAAGACAACCGGGCTTAAAAACAGTAGAACAAGACAACCTGACTTAAAAACAGAAGTACAAGACAACCTGGCTTAAAAACAGTAGTACAAGACAACCTGACTTAAAAACAGTAGTACAAGATAACCTGACTTAAAACAGTAGTACAAGACAACATGGCTTAAAAACAGTAGTACAAGACAACCTGGCTTAAAAACAGTAGAACAAGATAAACCTGACTTAAAAACAGTAGTACAAGACAACCTGACTTAAAAGCAGTAGTACAAGACAACCTGACTTAAAACAGTAGTACAAGACAACCTGACTTAATTACAGTAGTACAAGACAACCTGACTTAAATACAGTAGTACAAGACAACCTGACTTAAAAACAGTAGTACAAGACAACCTGACTTAAATACAGTAGTACAAGACAACCTGACTTAAATACAGTAGTACAAGACAACCTGACTTAAATACAGTAGTACAAGACAACCTGACTTAAATACAGTAGTACAAGACAACCTGACTTAAATACAGTAGTACAAGATAACCTGACTTAAATACAGTAGTACAAGACAACCTGACTTAAATACAGTAGTACAAGACAACCTGACTTAAATACAGTAGTACAAGACAACCTGACTCAAATACAGTAGTACAAGACAACCTGACTTAAATACAGTAGTACAAGATAACCTGACTTAAAAACAGTAGTACAAGACAACCTGACTTAAAACAGTAGTACAAGATAACCTGACTTAAAAACAGTAGTACAAGATAACCTGACTTAAAACAGTAGTACAAGAAAACCTGACTTAAATACAGTAGTACAAGACAACCTGACTTAAAAACAGTAGTACAAGACAATCTGACTTAAAACAGTAGTACAAGATAACCTAGCTTAAAAACAGTAGTACAAGACAACCTGACTTAAAAACAGTAGTACAAGACAACCTGACTTAAAAACAGTAGTACACGACAACCTGACTTAAAAACAGTAGTACAAGACAACCTGACTTAAAAACAGTAGTACAAGACAACCTGGCATAAAACAGTAGTACAAGACAACCTGGCTTAAATACAGTAGAACAAGACAACATGACTTAAAACAGTAGTACAAGACAACCGGGCTTAAAAACAGTAGAACAAGACAACCTGACTTAAAAACAGAAGTACAAGACAACCTGGCTTAAAAACAATAGTACAAGACAACCTGACTTAAAAACAGTAGTACAAGATAACCTGACTTAAAACAGTAGTACAAGACAACCTGGCTTAAAAACAGTAGTACAAGACAACCTGGCTTAAAAACAGTAGAACAAGACAACCTGACTTAAAACAGGAGTACAAGACAACCTTACTTAAATACAGTAGAACAAGACAACCTGACTTAAAAACAGTAGTACAAGACAACCTGGCTTAAAACAGTAGTACAAGACAACCTGGCTTAAAAACAGTAGTACAAGACAACCTGACTTAAAAACAGTAGTACAAGACAACCTGACTTAAAAACAGTAGTACAAGACAACCTGGCTTAAAACAGTAGTACAAGACAACCTGGCTTAAATACAGTAGTACAAGACAACCTGACTTAAAAACAGTAGAACAAGACAACCTGACTTAAATACAGTAGTACAAGACAACCTGACTTAAATACAGTAGTACAAGACTATCTGACTTAAAAACAGTAGTACAAGACAACCTGACTTAAATACAGTAGTACAAGATAACCTGACTTAAATACAGTAGTACAAGACAACCTGACTTAAATACAGTAGTACAAGACAACCTGACTTAAATACAGTAGTACAAGACAACCTGACTCAAATACAGTAGTACAAGACAATCTGACTTAAATACAGTAGTACAAGATAACCTGACTTAAAAACAGTAGTACAAGACAACCTGACTTAAAACAGTAGTACAAGATAACCTGACTTAAAAACAGTAGTACAAGACAACCTGACTTAAAACAGTAGTACAAGAAAACCTGACTTAAATACAGTAGTACAAGACAACCTGACTTAAAAACAGTAGTACAAGACAACCTGACTTAAAACAGTAGTACAAGATAACCTAGCTTAAAAACAGTAGTACAAGACAACCTGACTTAAAAACAGTAGTACAAGACAACCTGGCATAAAACAGTAGTACAAGACAACCTGGCTTAAATACAGTAGAACAAGACAACATGACTTAAAACAGTAGTACAAGACAACCGGGCTTAATAACAGTAGAACAAGACAACCTGACTTAAAACAGTAGTACAAGACAACCTGACTTAAATACAGTAGAACAAGACAACCTGGCTTAAAACAGTAGTACAAGACAACCTGGCTTAAAAACAGTAGTACAAGACAACCTGACTTAAATACAGTAGTACAAGATAACCTGACTTAAAAACAGTAGTACAAGACAACCTGACTTAAAACAGTAGTACAAGATAACCTGACTTAAAAACAGTAGTACAAGACAACCTGACTTAAAACAGTAGTACAAGAAAACCTGACTTAAATACAGTAGTACAAGACAACCTGACTTAAAACAGTAGTACAAGACAACCTGACTTAAAACAGTAGTACAAGATAACCTAGCTTAAAAACAGTAGTACAAGACAACCTGACTTAAAAACAGTAGTACAAGACAACCTGGCATAAAACAGTAGTACAAGACAACCTGGCTTAAATACAGTAGAACAAGACAACATGACTTAAAACAGTAGTACAAGACAACCGGGCTTAATAACAGTAGAACAAGACAACCTGACTTAAAACAGTAGTACAAGACAACCTGACTTAAATACAGTAGTACAAGACAACCTGGCTTAAATACAGAAGTACAAGACAACCTGGCTTAAAAACAGTAGTACAAGACAACATGGCTTAAAACAGTAGTACAAGACAACCTGACTTAAATACAGTAGTACAAGACAACCTGACTTAAAAACAGTAGTACAAGACAACCTGACTTAAAAACAGTAGTACAAGACAACCTGGCATAAAACAGTAGTACAAGATAACCTGGCTTAAATACAGTAGAACAAGACAACCTGACTTAAAACAGTAGTACAAGACAACCTGGCTTAAAAACAGTAGTACAAGACAACCTGACTTAAAAACAGTAGTACAAGACAACCTGACTTAAAACAGTAGTACAAGATAACCTAGCTTAAAAACATTAGTACAAGACAACCTGACTTAAAAACAGTAGTACAAGACAACCTGACTTAAAAACAGTAGTACACGACAACCTGACTTAAAAACAGTAGTACAAGACAACCTGACTTAAAAACAGTAGTACAAGACAACCTGGCATAAAACAGTAGTACAAGACAACCTGGCTTAAGTACAGTAGAACAAGACAACATGACTTAAAACAGTAGTACAAGACAACCGGGCTTAAAAACAGTAGAACAAGACAACCTGACTTAAAAACAGAAGTACAAGACAACCTGGCTTAAAAACAGTAGTACAAGACAACCTGACTTAAAAACAGTAGTACAAGATAACCTGACTTAAAACAGTAGTACAAGACAACATGGCTTAAAAACAGTAGTACAAGACAACCTGGCTTAAAAACAGTAGAACAAGATAAACCTGACTTAAAAACAGTAGTACAAGACAACCTGACTTAAAAGCAGTAGTACAAGACAACCTGACTTAAAACAGTAGTACAAGACAACCTGACTTAATTACAGTAGTACAAGACAACCTGACTTAAATACAGTAGTACAAGACAACCTGACTTAAAAACAGTAGTACAAGACAACCTGACTTAAATACAGTAGTACAAGACAACCTGACTTAAATACAGTAGTACAAGACAACCTGACTTAAATACAGTAGTACAAGACAACCTGACTTAAATACAGTAGTACAAGACAACCTGACTTAAATACAGTAGTACAAGATAACCTGACTTAAATACAGTAGTACAAGACAACCTGACTTAAATACAGTAGTACAAGACAACCTGACTTAAATACAGTAGTACAAGACAACCTGACTCAAATACAGTAGTACAAGACAACCTGACTTAAATACAGTAGTACAAGATAACCTGACTTAAAAACAGTAGTACAAGACAACCTGACTTAAAACAGTAGTACAAGATAACCTGACTTAAAACAGTAGTACAAGAAAACCTGACTTAAATACAGTAGTACAAGACAACCTGACTTAAAAACAGTAGTACAAGACAATCTGACTTAAAACAGTAGTACAAGATAACCTAGCTTAAAAACAGTAGTACAAGACAACCTGACTTAAAAACAGTAGTACAAGACAACCTGACTTAAAAACAGTAGTACACGACAACCTGACTTAAAAACAGTAGTACAAGACAACCTGACTTAAAAACAGTAGTACAAGACAACCTGGCATAAAACAGTAGTACAAGACAACCTGGCTTAAATACAGTAGTACAAGACAACCTGACTCAAATACAGTAGTACAAGACAACCTGACTTAAATACAGTAGTACAAGATAACCTGACTTAAAAACAGTAGTACAAGACAATCTGACTTAAAACAGTAGTACAAGATAACCTGACTTAAAAACAGTAGTACAAGATACCTGACTTAAAACAGTAGTACAAGATAACCTAGCTTAAAAACAGTAGTACAAGACAACCTGACTTAAAAACAGTAGTACAAGACAACCTGACTTAAAAACAGTAGTACACGACAACCTGACTTAAAAACAGTAGTACAAGACAACCTGACTTAAAAACAGTAGTACAAGACAACCTGACTTAAAAACAGTAGTACACGACAACCTGACTTAAAAACAGTAGTACAAGACAACCTGACTTAAAAACAGTAGTACAAGACAACCTGACTTAAAAACAGTAGTACAAGACAACCTGACTTAAAAACAGTAGTACAAGACAACCTGACTTAAAAACAGTAGTACACGACAACCTGACTTAAAAACAGTAGTACAAGACAACCTGACTTAAAAACAGTAGAACAAGACAACCTGACTTAAAAACAGAAGTACAAGACAACCTGGCTTAAAAACAATAGTACAAGACAACCTGACTTAAAAACAGTAGTACAAGATAACCTGACTTAAAACAGTAGTACAAGACAACCTGGCTTAAAAACAGTAGTACAAGACAACCTGGCTTAAAAACAGTAGAACAAGACAACCTGACTTAAAACAGGAGTACAAGACAACCTTACTTAAATACAGTAGAACAAGACAACCTGACTTAAAAACAGTAGTACAAGACAACCTGGCTTAAAACAGTAGTACAAGACAACCTGGCTTAAAAACAGTAGTACAAGACAACCTGACTTAAAAACAGTAGTACAAGACAACCTGACTTAAAAACAGTAGTACAAGACAACCTGGCTTAAAACAGTAGTACAAGACAACCTGGCTTAAATACAGTAGTACAAGACAACCTGACTTAAAAACAGTAGAACAAGACAACCTGACTTAAATACAGTAGTACAAGACAACCTGACTTAAATACAGTAGTACAAGACTATCTGACTTAAAAACAGTAGTACAAGACAACCTGACTTAAATACAGTAGTACAAGATAACCTGACTTAAATACAGTAGTACAAGACAACCTGACTTAAATACAGTAGTACAAGACAACCTGACTTAAATACAGTAGTACAAGACAACCTGACTCAAATACAGTAGTACAAGACAATCTGACTTAAATACAGTAGTACAAGATAACCTGACTTAAAAACAGTAGTACAAGACAACCTGACTTAAAACAGTAGTACAAGATAACCTGACTTAAAAACAGTAGTACAAGACAACCTGACTTAAAACAGTAGTACAAGAAAACCTGACTTAAATACAGTAGTACAAGACAACCTGACTTAAAAACAGTAGTACAAGACAACCTGACTTAAAACAGTAGTACAAGATAACCTAGCTTAAAAACAGTAGTACAAGACAACCTGACTTAAAAACAGTAGTACAAGACAACCTGGCATAAAACAGTAGTACAAGACAACCTGGCTTAAATACAGTAGAACAAGACAACATGACTTAAAACAGTAGTACAAGACAACCGGGCTTAATAACAGTAGAACAAGACAACCTGACTTAAAACAGTAGTACAAGACAACCTGACTTAAATACAGTAGAACAAGACAACCTGGCTTAAAACAGTAGTACAAGACAACCTGGCTTAAAAACAGTAGTACAAGACAACCTGACTTAAATACAGTAGTACAAGATAACCTGACTTAAAAACAGTAGTACAAGACAACCTGACTTAAAACAGTAGTACAAGATAACCTGACTTAAAAACAGTAGTACAAGACAACCTGACTTAAAACAGTAGTACAAGAAAACCTGACTTAAATACAGTAGTACAAGACAACCTGACTTAAAAACAGTAGTACAAGACAACCTGACTTAAAACAGTAGTACAAGATAACCTAGCTTAAAAACAGTAGTACAAGACAACCTGACTTAAAAACAGTAGTACAAGACAACCTGGCATAAAACAGTAGTACAAGACAACCTGGCTTAAATACAGTAGAACAAGACAACATGACTTAAAACAGTAGTACAAGACAACCGGGCTTAATAACAGTAGAACAAGACAACCTGACTTAAAACAGTAGTACAAGACAACCTGACTTAAATACAGTAGTACAAGACAACCTGGCTTAAATACAGAAGTACAAGACAACCTGGCTTAAAAACAGTAGTACAAGACAACATGGCTTAAAACAGTAGTACAAGACAACCTGACTTAAATACAGTAGTACAAGACAACCTGACTTAAAAACAGTAGTACAAGACAACCTGACTTAAAAACAGTAGTACAAGACAACCTGGCATAAAACAGTAGTACAAGATAACCTGGCTTAAATACAGTAGAACAAGACAACCTGACTTAAAACAGTAGTACAAGACAACCTGGCTTAAAAACAGTAGTACAAGACAACCTGACTTAAAAACAGTAGTACAAGACAACCTGACTTAAAACAGTAGTACAAGATAACCTAGCTTAAAAACATTAGTACAAGACAACCTGACTTAAAAACAGTAGTACAAGACAACCTGACTTAAAAACAGTAGTACACGACAACCTGACTTAAAAACAGTAGTACAAGACAACCTGACTTAAAAACAGTAGTACAAGACAACCTGGCATAAAACAGTAGTACAAGACAACCTGGCTTAAATACAGTAGAACAAGACAACATGACTTAAAACAGTAGTACAAGACAACCGGGCTTAAAAACAGTAGAACAAGACAACCTGACTTAAAAACAGAAGTACAAGACAACCTGGCTTAAAAACAGTAGTACAAGACAACCTGACTTAAAAACAGTAGTACAAGATAACCTGACTTAAAACAGTAGTACAAGACAACATGGCTTAAAAACAGTAGTACAAGACAACCTGGCTTAAAAACAGTAGAACAAGATAAACCTGACTTAAAAACAGTAGTACAAGACAACCTGACTTAAAAGCAGTAGTACAAGACAACCTGACTTAAAACAGTAGTACAAGACAACCTGACTTAATTACAGTAGTACAAGACAACCTGACTTAAATACAGTAGTACAAGACAACCTGACTTAAAAACAGTAGTACAAGACAACCTGACTTAAATACAGTAGTACAAGACAACCTGACTTAAATACAGTAGTACAAGACAACCTGACTTAAATACAGTAGTACAAGACAACCTGACTTAAATACAGTAGTACAAGACAACCTGACTTAAATACAGTAGTACAAGATAACCTGACTTAAATACAGTAGTACAAGACAACCTGACTTAAATACAGTAGTACAAGACAACCTGACTTAAATACAGTAGTACAAGACAACCTGACTCAAATACAGTAGTACAAGACAACCTGACTTAAATACAGTAGTACAAGATAACCTGACTTAAAAACAGTAGTACAAGACAACCTGACTTAAAACAGTAGTACAAGATAACCTGACTTAAAAACAGTAGTACAAGATAACCTGACTTAAAACAGTAGTACAAGAAAACCTGACTTAAATACAGTAGTACAAGACAACCTGACTTAAAAACAGTAGTACAAGACAATCTGACTTAAAACAGTAGTACAAGATAACCTAGCTTAAAAACAGTAGTACAAGACAACCTGACTTAAAAACAGTAGTACAAGACAACCTGACTTAAAAACAGTAGTACACGACAACCTGACTTAAAAACAGTAGTACAAGACAACCTGACTTAAAAACAGTAGTACAAGACAACCTGGCATAAAACAGTAGTACAAGACAACCTGGCTTAAATACAGTAGTACAAGACAACCTGACTCAAATACAGTAGTACAAGACAACCTGACTTAAATACAGTAGTACAAGATAACCTGACTTAAAAACAGTAGTACAAGACAATCTGACTTAAAACAGTAGTACAAGATAACCTGACTTAAAAACAGTAGTACAAGATACCTGACTTAAAACAGTAGTACAAGAAAACCTGACTTAAATACAGTAGTACAAGACAACCTGACTTAAAAACAGTAGTACAAGACAACCTGACTTAAAACAGTAGTACAAGATAACCTAGCTTAAAAACAGTAGTACAAGACAACCTGACTTAAAAACAGTAGTACAAGACAACCTGACTTAAAAACAGTAGTACACGACAACCTGACTTAAAAACAGTAGTACAAGACAACCTGACTTAAAAACAGTAGTACAAGACAACCTGACTTAAAAACAGTAGTACACGACAACCTGACTTAAAAACAGTAGTACAAGACAACCTGACTTAAAAACAGTAGTACAAGACAACCTGACTTAAAAACAGTAGTACAAGACAACCTGACTTAAAAACAGTAGTACAAGACAACCTGACTTAAAAACAGTAGTACACGACAACCTGACTTAAAAACAGTAGTACAAGACAACCTGACTTAAAAACAGTAGTACAAGACAACCTGGCATAAAACAGTAGTACAAGACAACCTGGCTTAAATACAGTAGAACAAGACAACATGACTTAAAACAGTAGTACAAGACAACCGGGCTTAAAAACAGTAGAACAAGACAACCTGACTTAAAAACAGAAGTACAAGACAACCTGGCTTAAAAACAGTAGTACAAGACAACCTGACTTAAAAACAGTAGTACAAGATAACCTGACTTAAAACAGTAGTACAAGACAACATGGCTTAAAAACAGTAGTACAAGACAACCTGGCTTAAAAACAGTAGAACAAGATAAACCTGACTTAAAAACAGTAGTACATGACAACCTGACTTAAAAGCAGTAGTACAAGACAACCTGACTTAAAACAGTAGTACAAGACAACCTGACTTAATTACAGTAGTACAAGACAACCTGACTTAAATACAGTAGTACAAGACAACCTGACTTAAAAACAGTAGTACAAGACAACCTGACTTAAATACAGTAGTACAAGACAACCTGACTTAAATACAGTAGTACAAGACAACCTGACTTAAATACAGTAGTACAAGACAACCTGACTTAAATACAGTAGTACAAGACAACCTGACTTAAATACAGTAGTACAAGATAACCTGACTTAAATACAGTAGTACAAGACAACCTGACTTAAATACAGTAGTACAAGACAACCTGACTTAAATACAGTAGTACAAGACAACCTGACTCAAATACAGTAGTACAAGACAACCTGACTTAAATACAGTAGTACAAGATAACCTGACTTAAAAACAGTAGTACAAGACAACCTGACTTAAAACAGTAGTACAAGATAACCTGACTTAAAAACAGTAGTACAAGATAACCTGACTTAAAACAGTAGTACAAGAAAACCTGACTTAAATACAGTAGTACAAGACAACCTGACTTAAAAACAGTAGTACAAGACAATCTGACTTAAAACAGTAGTACAAGATAACCTAGCTTAAAAACAGTAGTACAAGACAACCTGACTTAAAAACAGTAGTACAAGACAACCTGACTTAAAAACAGTAGTACACGACAACCTGACTTAAAAACAGTAGTACAAGACAACCTGACTTAAAAACAGTAGTACAAGACAACCTGGCATAAAACAGTAGTACAAGACAACCTGGCTTAAATACAGTAGAACAAGACAACATGACTTAAAACAGTAGTACAAGACAACCGGGCTTAAAAACAGTAGAACAAGACAACCTGACTTAAAAACAGAAGTACAAGACAACCTGGCTTAAAAACAATAGTACAAGACAACCTGACTTAAAAAC
This sequence comes from Bathymodiolus brooksi, assembly GCA_963680875.1. Classification (NCBI taxonomy): domain Eukaryota; kingdom Metazoa; phylum Mollusca; class Bivalvia; order Mytilida; family Modiolidae; genus Bathymodiolus; species Bathymodiolus brooksi. The sequence goes on along the minus strand of OY804580.1, from coordinate 47,152,999 downwards.
AGTAGTACAAGATAACCTGACTTAAAACAGTAGTACAAGACAACCTGGCTTAAAAACAGTAGTACAAGACAACCTGGCTTAAAAACAGTAGAACAAGACAACCTGACTTAAAACAGGAGTACAAGACAACCTTACTTAAATACAGTAGAACAAGACAACCTGACTTAAAAACAGTAGTACAAGACAACCTGGCTTAAAACAGTAGTACAAGACAACCTGGCTTAAAAACAGTAGTACAAGACAACCTGACTTAAAAACAGTAGTACAAGACAACCTGACTTAAAAACAGTAGTACAAGACAACCTGGCTTAAAACAGTAGTACAAGACAACCTGGCTTAAATACAGTAGTACAAGACAACCTGACTTAAAAACAGTAGAACAAGACAACCTGACTTAAATACAGTAGTACAAGACAACCTGACTTAAATACAGTAGTACAAGACAACCTGACTTAAATACAGTAGTACAAGACAACCTGACTTAAATACAGTAGTACAAGACTATCTGACTTAAAAACAGTAGTACAAGACAACCTGACTTAAATACAGTAGTACAAGATAACCTGACTTAAATACAGTAGTACAAGACAACCTGACTTAAATACAGTAGTACAAGACAACCTGACTTAAATACAGTAGTACAAGACAACCTGACTCAAATACAGTAGTACAAGACAATCTGACTTAAATACAGTAGTACAAGATAACCTGACTTAAAAACAGTAGTACAAGACAACCTGACTTAAAACAGTAGTACAAGATAACCTGACTTAAAAACAGTAGTACAAGACAACCTGACTTAAAACAGTAGTACAAGAAAACCTGACTTAAATACAGTAGTACAAGACAACCTGACTTAAAAACAGTAGTACAAGACAACCTGACTTAAAACAGTAGTACAAGATAACCTAGCTTAAAAACAGTAGTACAAGACAACCTGACTTAAAAACAGTAGTACAAGACAACCTGGCATAAAACAGTAGTACAAGACAACCTGGCTTAAATACAGTAGAACAAGACAACATGACTTAAAACAGTAGTACAAGACAACCGGGCTTAATAACAGTAGAACAAGACAACCTGACTTAAAACAGTAGTACAAGACAACCTGACTTAAATACAGTAGAACAAGACAACCTGGCTTAAAACAGTAGTACAAGACAACCTGGCTTAAAAACAGTAGTACAAGACAACCTGACTTAAATACAGTAGTACAAGATAACCTGACTTAAAAACAGTAGTACAAGACAACCTGACTTAAAACAGTAGTACAAGATAACCTGACTTAAAAACAGTAGTACAAGACAACCTGACTTAAAACAGTAGTACAAGAAAACCTGACTTAAATACAGTAGTACAAGACAACCTGACTTAAAACAGTAGTACAAGACAACCTGACTTAAAACAGTAGTACAAGATAACCTAGCTTAAAAACAGTAGTACAAGACAACCTGACTTAAAAACAGTAGTACAAGACAACCTGGCATAAAACAGTAGTACAAGACAACCTGGCTTAAATACAGTAGAACAAGACAACATGACTTAAAACAGTAGTACAAGACAACCGGGCTTAATAACAGTAGAACAAGACAACCTGACTTAAAACAGTAGTACAAGACAACCTGACTTAAATACAGTAGTACAAGACAACCTGGCTTAAATACAGAAGTACAAGACAACCTGGCTTAAAAACAGTAGTACAAGACAACATGGCTTAAAACAGTAGTACAAGACAACCTGACTTAAATACAGTAGTACAAGACAACCTGACTTAAAAACAGTAGTACAAGACAACCTGACTTAAAAACAGTAGTACAAGACAACCTGGCATAAAACAGTAGTACAAGATAACCTGGCTTAAATACAGTAGAACAAGACAACCTGACTTAAAACAGTAGTACAAGACAACCTGGCTTAAAAACAGTAGTACAAGACAACCTGACTTAAAAACAGTAGTACAAGACAACCTGACTTAAAACAGTAGTACAAGATAACCTAGCTTAAAAACATTAGTACAAGACAACCTGACTTAAAAACAGTAGTACAAGACAACCTGACTTAAAAACAGTAGTACACGACAACCTGACTTAAAAACAGTAGTACAAGACAACCTGACTTAAAAACAGTAGTACAAGACAACCTGGCATAAAACAGTAGTACAAGACAACCTGGCTTAAGTACAGTAGAACAAGACAACATGACTTAAAACAGTAGTACAAGACAACCGGGCTTAAAAACAGTAGAACAAGACAACCTGACTTAAAAACAGAAGTACAAGACAACCTGGCTTAAAAACAGTAGTACAAGACAACCTGACTTAAAAACAGTAGTACAAGATAACCTGACTTAAAACAGTAGTACAAGACAACATGGCTTAAAAACAGTAGTACAAGACAACCTGGCTTAAAAACAGTAGAACAAGATAAACCTGACTTAAAAACAGTAGTACAAGACAACCTGACTTAAAAGCAGTAGTACAAGACAACCTGACTTAAAACAGTAGTACAAGACAACCTGACTTAATTACAGTAGTACAAGACAACCTGACTTAAATACAGTAGTACAAGACAACCTGACTTAAAAACAGTAGTACAAGACAACCTGACTTAAATACAGTAGTACAAGACAACCTGACTTAAATACAGTAGTACAAGACAACCTGACTTAAATACAGTAGTACAAGACAACCTGACTTAAATACAGTAGTACAAGACAACCTGACTTAAATACAGTAGTACAAGATAACCTGACTTAAATACAGTAGTACAAGACAACCTGACTTAAATACAGTAGTACAAGACAACCTGACTTAAATACAGTAGTACAAGACAACCTGACTCAAATACAGTAGTACAAGACAACCTGACTTAAATACAGTAGTACAAGATAACCTGACTTAAAAACAGTAGTACAAGACAACCTGACTTAAAACAGTAGTACAAGATAACCTGACTTAAAACAGTAGTACAAGAAAACCTGACTTAAATACAGTAGTACAAGACAACCTGACTTAAAAACAGTAGTACAAGACAATCTGACTTAAAACAGTAGTACAAGATAACCTAGCTTAAAAACAGTAGTACAAGACAACCTGACTTAAAAACAGTAGTACAAGACAACCTGACTTAAAAACAGTAGTACACGACAACCTGACTTAAAAACAGTAGTACAAGACAACCTGACTTAAAAACAGTAGTACAAGACAACCTGGCATAAAACAGTAGTACAAGACAACCTGGCTTAAATACAGTAGTACAAGACAACCTGACTCAAATACAGTAGTACAAGACAACCTGACTTAAATACAGTAGTACAAGATAACCTGACTTAAAAACAGTAGTACAAGACAATCTGACTTAAAACAGTAGTACAAGATAACCTGACTTAAAAACAGTAGTACAAGATACCTGACTTAAAACAGTAGTACAAGAAAACCTGACTTAAATACAGTAGTACAAGACAACCTGACTTAAAAACAGTAGTACAAGACAACCTGACTTAAAACAGTAGTACAAGATAACCTAGCTTAAAAACAGTAGTACAAGACAACCTGACTTAAAAACAGTAGTACAAGACAACCTGACTTAAAAACAGTAGTACACGACAACCTGACTTAAAAACAGTAGTACAAGACAACCTGACTTAAAAACAGTAGTACAAGACAACCTGACTTAAAAACAGTAGTACACGACAACCTGACTTAAAAACAGTAGTACAAGACAACCTGACTTAAAAACAGTAGTACAAGACAACCTGACTTAAAAACAGTAGTACAAGACAACCTGACTTAAAAACAGTAGTACAAGACAACCTGACTTAAAAACAGTAGTACACGACAACCTGACTTAAAAACAGTAGTACAAGACAACCTGACTTAAAAACAGTAGAACAAGACAACCTGACTTAAAAACAGAAGTACAAGACAACCTGGCTTAAAAACAATAGTACAAGACAACCTGACTTAAAAACAGTAGTACAAGATAACCTGACTTAAAACAGTAGTACAAGACAACCTGGCTTAAAAACAGTAGTACAAGACAACCTGGCTTAAAAACAGTAGAACAAGACAACCTGACTTAAAACAGGAGTACAAGACAACCTTACTTAAATACAGTAGAACAAGACAACCTGACTTAAAAACAGTAGTACAAGACAACCTGGCTTAAAACAGTAGTACAAGACAACCTGGCTTAAAAACAGTAGTACAAGACAACCTGACTTAAAAACAGTAGTACAAGACAACCTGACTTAAAAACAGTAGTACAAGACAACCTGGCTTAAAACAGTAGTACAAGACAACCTGGCTTAAATACAGTAGTACAAGACAACCTGACTTAAAAACAGTAGAACAAGACAACCTGACTTAAATACAGTAGTACAAGACAACCTGACTTAAATACAGTAGTACAAGACTATCTGACTTAAAAACAGTAGTACAAGACAACCTGACTTAAATACAGTAGTACAAGATAACCTGACTTAAATACAGTAGTACAAGACAACCTGACTTAAATACAGTAGTACAAGACAACCTGACTTAAATACAGTAGTACAAGACAACCTGACTCAAATACAGTAGTACAAGACAATCTGACTTAAATACAGTAGTACAAGATAACCTGACTTAAAAACAGTAGTACAAGACAACCTGACTTAAAACAGTAGTACAAGATAACCTGACTTAAAAACAGTAGTACAAGACAACCTGACTTAAAACAGTAGTACAAGAAAACCTGACTTAAATACAGTAGTACAAGACAACCTGACTTAAAAACAGTAGTACAAGACAACCTGACTTAAAACAGTAGTACAAGATAACCTAGCTTAAAAACAGTAGTACAAGACAACCTGACTTAAAAACAGTAGTACAAGACAACCTGGCATAAAACAGTAGTACAAGACAACCTGGCTTAAATACAGTAGAACAAGACAACATGACTTAAAACAGTAGTACAAGACAACCGGGCTTAATAACAGTAGAACAAGACAACCTGACTTAAAACAGTAGTACAAGACAACCTGACTTAAATACAGTAGAACAAGACAACCTGGCTTAAAACAGTAGTACAAGACAACCTGGCTTAAAAACAGTAGTACAAGACAACCTGACTTAAATACAGTAGTACAAGATAACCTGACTTAAAAACAGTAGTACAAGACAACCTGACTTAAAACAGTAGTACAAGATAACCTGACTTAAAAACAGTAGTACAAGACAACCTGACTTAAAACAGTAGTACAAGAAAACCTGACTTAAATACAGTAGTACAAGACAACCTGACTTAAAAACAGTAGTACAAGACAACCTGACTTAAAACAGTAGTACAAGATAACCTAGCTTAAAAACAGTAGTACAAGACAACCTGACTTAAAAACAGTAGTACAAGACAACCTGGCATAAAACAGTAGTACAAGACAACCTGGCTTAAATACAGTAGAACAAGACAACATGACTTAAAACAGTAGTACAAGACAACCGGGCTTAATAACAGTAGAACAAGACAACCTGACTTAAAACAGTAGTACAAGACAACCTGACTTAAATACAGTAGTACAAGACAACCTGGCTTAAATACAGAAGTACAAGACAACCTGGCTTAAAAACAGTAGTACAAGACAACATGGCTTAAAACAGTAGTACAAGACAACCTGACTTAAATACAGTAGTACAAGACAACCTGACTTAAAAACAGTAGTACAAGACAACCTGACTTAAAAACAGTAGTACAAGACAACCTGGCATAAAACAGTAGTACAAGATAACCTGGCTTAAATACAGTAGAACAAGACAACCTGACTTAAAACAGTAGTACAAGACAACCTGGCTTAAAAACAGTAGTACAAGACAACCTGACTTAAAAACAGTAGTACAAGACAACCTGACTTAAAACAGTAGTACAAGATAACCTAGCTTAAAAACATTAGTACAAGACAACCTGACTTAAAAACAGTAGTACAAGACAACCTGACTTAAAAACAGTAGTACACGACAACCTGACTTAAAAACAGTAGTACAAGACAACCTGACTTAAAAACAGTAGTACAAGACAACCTGGCATAAAACAGTAGTACAAGACAACCTGGCTTAAATACAGTAGAACAAGACAACATGACTTAAAACAGTAGTACAAGACAACCGGGCTTAAAAACAGTAGAACAAGACAACCTGACTTAAAAACAGAAGTACAAGACAACCTGGCTTAAAAACAGTAGTACAAGACAACCTGACTTAAAAACAGTAGTACAAGATAACCTGACTTAAAACAGTAGTACAAGACAACATGGCTTAAAAACAGTAGTACAAGACAACCTGGCTTAAAAACAGTAGAACAAGATAAACCTGACTTAAAAACAGTAGTACAAGACAACCTGACTTAAAAGCAGTAGTACAAGACAACCTGACTTAAAACAGTAGTACAAGACAACCTGACTTAATTACAGTAGTACAAGACAACCTGACTTAAATACAGTAGTACAAGACAACCTGACTTAAAAACAGTAGTACAAGACAACCTGACTTAAATACAGTAGTACAAGACAACCTGACTTAAATACAGTAGTACAAGACAACCTGACTTAAATACAGTAGTACAAGACAACCTGACTTAAATACAGTAGTACAAGACAACCTGACTTAAATACAGTAGTACAAGATAACCTGACTTAAATACAGTAGTACAAGACAACCTGACTTAAATACAGTAGTACAAGACAACCTGACTTAAATACAGTAGTACAAGACAACCTGACTCAAATACAGTAGTACAAGACAACCTGACTTAAATACAGTAGTACAAGATAACCTGACTTAAAAACAGTAGTACAAGACAACCTGACTTAAAACAGTAGTACAAGATAACCTGACTTAAAAACAGTAGTACAAGATAACCTGACTTAAAACAGTAGTACAAGAAAACCTGACTTAAATACAGTAGTACAAGACAACCTGACTTAAAAACAGTAGTACAAGACAATCTGACTTAAAACAGTAGTACAAGATAACCTAGCTTAAAAACAGTAGTACAAGACAACCTGACTTAAAAACAGTAGTACAAGACAACCTGACTTAAAAACAGTAGTACACGACAACCTGACTTAAAAACAGTAGTACAAGACAACCTGACTTAAAAACAGTAGTACAAGACAACCTGGCATAAAACAGTAGTACAAGACAACCTGGCTTAAATACAGTAGTACAAGACAACCTGACTCAAATACAGTAGTACAAGACAACCTGACTTAAATACAGTAGTACAAGATAACCTGACTTAAAAACAGTAGTACAAGACAATCTGACTTAAAACAGTAGTACAAGATAACCTGACTTAAAAACAGTAGTACAAGATACCTGACTTAAAACAGTAGTACAAGAAAACCTGACTTAAATACAGTAGTACAAGACAACCTGACTTAAAAACAGTAGTACAAGACAACCTGACTTAAAACAGTAGTACAAGATAACCTAGCTTAAAAACAGTAGTACAAGACAACCTGACTTAAAAACAGTAGTACAAGACAACCTGACTTAAAAACAGTAGTACACGACAACCTGACTTAAAAACAGTAGTACAAGACAACCTGACTTAAAAACAGTAGTACAAGACAACCTGACTTAAAAACAGTAGTACACGACAACCTGACTTAAAAACAGTAGTACAAGACAACCTGACTTAAAAACAGTAGTACAAGACAACCTGACTTAAAAACAGTAGTACAAGACAACCTGACTTAAAAACAGTAGTACAAGACAACCTGACTTAAAAACAGTAGTACACGACAACCTGACTTAAAAACAGTAGTACAAGACAACCTGACTTAAAAACAGTAGTACAAGACAACCTGGCATAAAACAGTAGTACAAGACAACCTGGCTTAAATACAGTAGAACAAGACAACATGACTTAAAACAGTAGTACAAGACAACCGGGCTTAAAAACAGTAGAACAAGACAACCTGACTTAAAAACAGAAGTACAAGACAACCTGGCTTAAAAACAGTAGTACAAGACAACCTGACTTAAAAACAGTAGTACAAGATAACCTGACTTAAAACAGTAGTACAAGACAACATGGCTTAAAAACAGTAGTACAAGACAACCTGGCTTAAAAACAGTAGAACAAGATAAACCTGACTTAAAAACAGTAGTACATGACAACCTGACTTAAAAGCAGTAGTACAAGACAACCTGACTTAAAACAGTAGTACAAGACAACCTGACTTAATTACAGTAGTACAAGACAACCTGACTTAAATACAGTAGTACAAGACAACCTGACTTAAAAACAGTAGTACAAGACAACCTGACTTAAATACAGTAGTACAAGACAACCTGACTTAAATACAGTAGTACAAGACAACCTGACTTAAATACAGTAGTACAAGACAACCTGACTTAAATACAGTAGTACAAGACAACCTGACTTAAATACAGTAGTACAAGATAACCTGACTTAAATACAGTAGTACAAGACAACCTGACTTAAATACAGTAGTACAAGACAACCTGACTTAAATACAGTAGTACAAGACAACCTGACTCAAATACAGTAGTACAAGACAACCTGACTTAAATACAGTAGTACAAGATAACCTGACTTAAAAACAGTAGTACAAGACAACCTGACTTAAAACAGTAGTACAAGATAACCTGACTTAAAAACAGTAGTACAAGATAACCTGACTTAAAACAGTAGTACAAGAAAACCTGACTTAAATACAGTAGTACAAGACAACCTGACTTAAAAACAGTAGTACAAGACAATCTGACTTAAAACAGTAGTACAAGATAACCTAGCTTAAAAACAGTAGTACAAGACAACCTGACTTAAAAACAGTAGTACAAGACAACCTGACTTAAAAACAGTAGTACACGACAACCTGACTTAAAAACAGTAGTACAAGACAACCTGACTTAAAAACAGTAGTACAAGACAACCTGGCATAAAACAGTAGTACAAGACAACCTGGCTTAAATACAGTAGAACAAGACAACATGACTTAAAACAGTAGTACAAGACAACCGGGCTTAAAAACAGTAGAACAAGACAACCTGACTTAAAAACAGAAGTACAAGACAACCTGGCTTAAAAACAATAGTACAAGACAACCTGACTTAAAAACAGTAGTACAAGATAACCTGACTTAAAACAGTAGTACAAGACAACCTGGCTTAAAAACAGTAGTACAAGACAACCTGGCTTAAAAACAGTAGAACAAGACAACCTGACTTAAAACAGGAGTACAAGACAACCTTACTTAAATACAGTAGAACAAGACAACCTGACTTAAAAACAGTAGTACAAGACAACCTGGCTTAAAACAGTAGTACAAGACAACCTGGCTTAAAAACAGTAGTACAAGACAACCTGACTTAAAAACAGTAGTACAAGACAACCTGACTTAAAAACAGTAGTACAAGACAACCTGGCTTAAAACAGTAGTACAAGACAACCTGGCTTAAATACAGTAGTACAAGACAACCTGACTTAAAAACAGTAGAACAAGACAACCTGACTTAAATACAGTAGTACAAGACAACCTGACTTAAATACAGTAGTACAAGACAACCTGACTTAAATACAGTAGTACAAGACAACCTGACTTAAATACAGTAGTACAAGACTATCTGACTTAAAAACAGTAGTACAAGACAACCTGACTTAAATACAGTAGTACAAGATAACCTGACTTAAATACAGTAGTACAAGACAACCTGACTTAAATACAGTAGTACAAGACAACCTGACTTAAATACAGTAGTACAAGAAAACCTGACTCAAATACAGTAGTACAAGACAATCTGACTTAAATACAGTAGTACAAGATAACCTGACTTAAAAACAGTAGTACAAGACAACCTGACTTAAAACAGTAGTACAAGATAACCTGACTTAAAAACAGTAGTACAAGACAACCTGACTTAAAACAGTAGTACAAGAAAACCTGACTTAAATACAGTAGTACAAGACAACCTGACTTAAAAACAGTAGTACAAGACAACCTGACTTAAAACAGTAGTACAAGATAACCTAGCTTAAAAACAGTAGTACAAGACAACCTGACTTAAAAACAGTAGTACAAGACAACCTGGCATAAAACAGTAGTACAAGACAACCTGGCTTAAATACAGTAGAACAAGACAACATGACTTAAAACAGTAGTACAAGACAACCGGGCTTAATAACAGTAGAACAAGACAACCTGACTTAAAACAGTAGTACAAGACAACCTGACTTAAATACAGTAGAACAAGACAACCTGGCTTAAAACAGTAGTACAAGACAACCTGGCTTAAAAACAGTAGTACAAGACAACCTGACTTAAATACAGTAGTACAAGATAACCTGACTTAAAAACAGTAGTACAAGACAACCTGACTTAAAACAGTAGTACAAGATAACCTGACTTAAAAACAGTAGTACAAGACAACCTGACTTAAAACAGTAGTACAAGAAAACCTGACTTAAATACAGTAGTACAAGACAACCTGACTTAAAAACAGTAGTACAAGACAACCTGACTTAAAACAGTAGTACAAGATAACCTAGCTTAAAAACAGTAGTACAAGACAACCTGACTTAAAAACAGTAGTACAAGACAACCTGGCATAAAACAGTAGTACAAGACAACCTGGCTTAAATACAGTAGAACAAGACAACATGACTTAAAACAGTAGTACAAGACAACCGGGCTTAATAACAGTAGAACAAGACAACCTGACTTAAAACAGTAGTACAAGACAACCTGACTTAAATACAGTAGTACAAGACAACCTGGCTTAAATACAGAAGTACAAGACAACCTGGCTTAAAAACAGTAGTACAAGACAACATGGCTTAAAACAGTAGTACAAGACAACCTGACTTAAATACAGTAGTACAAGACAACCTGACTTAAAAACAGTAGTACAAGACAACCTGACTTAAAAACAGTAGTACAAGACAACCTGGCATAAAACAGTAGTACAAGATAACCTGGCTTAAATACAGTAGAACAAGACAACCTGACTTAAAACAGTAGTACAAGACAACCTGGCTTAAAAACAGTAGTACAAGACAACCTGACTTAAAAACAGTAGTACAAGACAACCTGACTTAAAACAGTAGTACAAGATAACCTAGCTTAAAAACATTAGTACAAGACAACCTGACTTAAAAACAGTAGTACAAGACAACCTGACTTAAAAACAGTAGTACACGACAACCTGACTTAAAAACAGTAGTACAAGACAACCTGACTTAAAAACAGTAGTACAAGACAACCTGGCATAAAACAGTAGTACAAGACAACCTGGCTTAAATACAGTAGAACAAGACAACATGACTTAAAACAGTAGTACAAGACAACCGGGCTTAAAAACAGTAGAACAAGACAACCTGACTTAAAAACAGAAGTACAAGACAACCTGGCTTAAAAACAGTAGTACAAGACAACCTGACTTAAAAACAGTAGTACAAGATAACCTGACTTAAAACAGTAGTACAAGACAACATGGCTTAAAAACAGTAGTACAAGACAACCTGGCTTAAAAACAGTAGAACAAGATAAACCTGACTTAAAAACAGTAGTACAAGACAACCTGACTTAAAAGCAGTAGTACAAGACAACCTGACTTAAAACAGTAGTACAAGACAACCTGACTTAATTACAGTAGTACAAGACAACCTGACTTAAATACAGTAGTACAAGACAACCTGACTTAAAAACAGTAGTACAAGACAACCTGACTTAAATACAGTAGTACAAGACAACCTGACTTAAATACAGTAGTACAAGACAACCTGACTTAAATACAGTAGTACAAGACAACCTGACTTAAATACAGTAGTACAAGACAACCTGACTTAAATACAGTAGTACAAGATAACCTGACTTAAATACAGTAGTACAAGACAACCTGACTTAAATACAGTAGTACAAGACAACCTGACTTAAATACAGTAGTACAAGACAACCTGACTCAAATACAGTAGTACAAGACAACCTGACTTAAATACAGTAGTACAAGATAACCTGACTTAAAAACAGTAGTACAAGACAACCTGACTTAAAACAGTAGTACAAGATAACCTGACTTAAAAACAGTAGTACAAGATAACCTGACTTAAAACAGTAGTACAAGAAAACCTGACTTAAATACAGTAGTACAAGACAACCTGACTTAAAAACAGTAGTACAAGACAATCTGACTTAAAACAGTAGTACAAGATAACCTAGCTTAAAAACAGTAGTACAAGACAACCTGACTTAAAAACAGTAGTACAAGACAACCTGACTTAAAAACAGTAGTACACGACAACCTGACTTAAAAACAGTAGTACAAGACAACCTGACTTAAAAACAGTAGTACAAGACAACCTGGCATAAAACAGTAGTACAAGACAACCTGGCTTAAATACAGTAGAACAAGACAACATGACTTAAAACAGTAGTACAAGACAACCGGGCTTAAAAACAGTAGAACAAGACAACCTGACTTAAAAACAGAAGTACAAGACAACCTGGCTTAAAAACAGTAGTACAAGACAACCTGACTTAAAAACAGTAGTACAAGATAACCTGACTTAAAACAGTAGTACAAGACAACCTGGCTTAAAAACAGTAGTACAAGACAACCTGGCTTAAAAACAGTAGAACAAGACAACCTGACTTAAAACAGGAGTACAAGACAACCTTACTTAAATACAGTAGAACAAGACAACCTGACTTAAAAACAGTAGTACAAGACAACCTGGCTTAAAACAGTAGTACAAGACAACCTGGCTTAAAAACAGTAGTACAAGACAACCTGACTTAAAAACAGTAGTACAAGACAACCTGACTTAAAAACAGTAGTACAAGACAACCTGGCTTAAAACAGTAGTACAAGACAACCTGGCTTAAATACAGTAGTACAAGACAACCTGACTTAAAAACAGTAGAACAAGACAACCTGACTTAAATACAGTAGTACAAGACAACCTGACTTAAATACAGTAGTACAAGAAAACCTGACTTAAATACAGTAGTACAAGACAACCTGACTTAAATACAGTAGTACAAGACTATCTGACTTAAAAACAGTAGTACAAGACAACCTGACTTAAATACAGTAGTACAAGATAACCTGACTTAAATACAGTAGTACAAGACAACCTGACTTAAATACAGTAGTACAAGACAACCTGACTTAAATACAGTAGTACAAGACAACCTGACTCAAATACAGTAGTACAAGACAATCTGACTTAAATACAGTAGTACAAGATAACCTGACTTAAAAACAGTAGTACAAGACAACCTGACTTAAAACAGTAGTACAAGATAACCTGACTTAAAAACAGTAGTACAAGACAACCTGACTTAAAACAGTAGTACAAGAAAACCTGACTTAAATACAGTAGTACAAGACAACCTGACTTAAAAACAGTAGTACAAGACAACCTGACTTAAAACAGTAGTACAAGATAACCTAGCTTAAAAACAGTAGTACAAGACAACCTGACTTAAAAACAGTAGTACAAGACAACCTGGCATAAAACAGTAGTACAAGACAACCTGGCTTAAATACAGTAGAACAAGACAACATGACTTAAAACAGTAGTACAAGACAACCGGGCTTAAAAACAGTAGAACAAGACAACCTGACTTAAAACAGTAGTACAAGACAACCTGACTTAAATACAGTAGAACAAGACAACCTGGCTTAAAACAGTAGTACAAGACAACCTGGCTTAAAAACAGTAGTACAAGACAACCTGATTTAAAAACAGTAGTACAAGACAACCTGACTTAAAAACAGTAGTACAAGACAACCTGGCTTAAAACAGTAGTACAAGACAACCTGGCGTAAATACAGTAGTACAAGACAACCTGACTTAAAAACAGTAGAACAAGACAACCTGACTTAAATACAGTAGTACAAGACAACCTGACTTAAATACAGTAGTACAAGATAACCTGACTTAAAAACAGTAGTACAAGACAATCTGACATAAAACAGTAGTACAAGATAACCTGACTTAAAAACAGTAGTACAAGATACCTGACTTAAAACAGTAGTACAAGAAAACCTGACTTAAATACAGTAGTACAAGACAACCTGACTTAAAAACAGTAGTACAAGACAACCTGACTTAAAACAGTAGTACAAGATAACCTAGCTTAAAAACAGTAGTACAAGACAACCTGACTTAAAAATAGTAGTACAAGACAACCTGACTTAAAAACAGTAGTACACGACAACCTGACTTAAAAACAGTAGTACAAGACAACCTGACTTAAAAACAGTAGTACAAGACAACCTGGCATAAAACAGTAGTACAAGACAACCTGGCTTAAATACAGTAGAACAAGACAACATGACTTAAAACAGTAGTACAAGACAACCGGGCTTAAAAACAGTAGAACAAGACAACCTGACTTAAAAACAGAAGTACAAGACAACCTGGCTTAAAAACAGTAGTACAAGACAACCTGACTTAAAAACAGTAGTACAAGATAACCTGACTTAAAACAGTAGTACAAGACAACATGGCTTAAAAACAGTAGTACAAGACAACCTGGCTTAAAAACAGTAGAACAAGATAAACCTGACTTAAAAACAGTAGTACAAGACAACCTGACTTAAAAGCAGTAGTACAAGACAACCTGACTTAAAACAGTAGTACAAGACAACCTGACTTAATTACAGTAGTACAAGACAACCTGACTTAAATACAGTAGTACAAGACAACCTGACTTAAAAACAGTAGTACAAGACAACCTGACTTAAATACAGTAGTACAAGACAACCTGACTTAAATACAGTAGTACAAGACAACCTGACTTAAATACAGTAGTACAAGACAACCTGACTTAAATACAGTAGTACAAGACAACCTGACTTAAATACAGTAGTACAAGATAACCTGACTTAAATACAGTAGTACAAGACAACCTGACTTAAATACAGTAGTACAAGACAACCTGACTTAAATACAGTAGTACAAGACAACCTGACTCAAATACAGTAGTACAAGACAACCTGACTTAAATACAGTAGTACAAGATAACCTGACTTAAAAACAGTAGTACAAGACAACCTGACTTAAAACAGTAGTACAAGATAACCTGACTTAAAAACAGTAGTACAAGATAACCTGACTTAAAACAGTAGTACAAGAAAACCTGACTTAAATACAGTAGTACAAGACAACCTGACTTAAAAACAGTAGTACAAGACAATCTGACTTAAAACAGTAGTACAAGATAACCTAGCTTAAAAACAGTAGTACAAGACAACCTGACTTAAAAACAGTAGTACAAGACAACCTGACTTAAAAACAGTAGTACACGACAACCTGACTTAAAAACAGTAGTACAAGACAACCTGACTTAAAAACAGTAGTACAAGACAACCTGGCATAAAACAGTAGTACAAGACAACCTGGCTTAAATACAGTAGAACAAGACAACATGACTTAAAACAGTAGTACAAGACAACCGGGCTTAAAAACAGTAGAACAAGACAACCTGACTTAAAAACAGAAGTACAAGACAACCTGGCTTAAAAACAATAGTACAAGACAACCTGACTTAAAAACAGTAGTACAAGATAACCTGACTTAAAACAGTAGTACAAGACAACCTGGCTTAAAGACAGTAGTACAAGACAACCTGGCTTAAAAACAGTAGAACAAGACAACCTGACTTAAAACAGGAGTACAAGACAACCTTACTTAAATACAGTAGAACAAGACAACCTGACTTAAAAACAGTAGTACAAGACAACCTGGCTTAAAACAGTAGTACAAGACAACCTGGCTTAAAAACAGTAGTACAAGACAACCTGACTTAAAAACAGTAGTACAAGACAACCTGACTTAAAAACAGTAGTACAAGACAACCTGGCTTAAAACAGTAGTACAAGACAACCTGGCTTAAATACAGTAGTACAAGACAACCTGACTTAAAAACAGTAGAACAAGACAACCTGACTTAAATACAGTAGTACAAGACAACCTGACTTAAATACAGTAGTACAAGAAAACCTGACTTAAATACAGTAGTACAAGACAACCTGACTTAAATACAGTAGTACAAGACTATCTGACTTAAAAACAGTAGTACAAGACAACCTGACTTAAATACAGTAGTACAAGATAACCTGACTTAAATACAGTAGTACAAGACAACCTGACTTAAATACAGTAGTACAAGACAACCTGACTTAAATACAGTAGTACAAGACAACCTGACTCAAATACAGTAGTACAAGACAATCTGACTTAAATACAGTAGTACAAGATAACCTGACTTAAAAACAGTAGTACAAGACAACCTGACTTAAAACAGTAGTACAAGATAACCTGACTTAAAAACAGTAGTACAAGACAACCTGACTTAAAACAGTAGTACAAGAAAACCTGACTTAAATACAGTAGTACAAGACAACCTGACTTAAAAACAGTAGTACAAGACAACCTGACTTAAAACAGTAGTACAAGATAACCTAGCTTAAAAACAGTAGTACAAGACAACCTGACTTAAAAACAGTAGTACAAGACAACCTGGCATAAAACAGTAGTACAAGACAACCTGGCTTAAATACAGTAGAACAAGACAACATGACTTAAAACAGTAGTACAAGACAACCGGGCTTAAAAACAGTAGAACAAGACAACCTGACTTAAAACAGTAGTACAAGACAACCTGACTTAAATACAGTAGAACAAGACAACCTGGCTTAAAACAGTAGTACAAGACAACCTGGCTTAAAAACAGTAGTACAAGACAACCTGATTTAAAAACAGTAGTACAAGACAACCTGACTTAAAAACAGTAGTACAAGACAACCTGGCTTAAAACAGTAGTACAAGACAACCTGGCGTAAATACAGTAGTACAAGACAACCTGACTTAAAAACAGTAGAACAAGACAACCTGACTTAAATACAGTAGTACAAGACAACCTGACTTAAATACAGTAGTACAAGATAACCTGACTTAAAAACAGTAGTACAAGACAATCTGACATAAAACAGTAGTACAAGATAACCTGACTTAAAAACAGTAGTACAAGATACCTGACTTAAAACAGTAGTACAAGAAAACCTGACTTAAATACAGTAGTACAAGACAACCTGACTTAAAAACAGTAGTACAAGACAACCTGACTTAAAACAGTAGTACAAGATAACCTAGCTTAAAAACAGTAGTACAAGACAACCTGACTTAAAAACAGTAGTACAAGACAACCTGACTTAAAAACAGTAGTACACGACAACCTGACTTAAAAACAGTAGTACAAGACAACCTGACTTAAAAACAGTAGTACAAGACAACCTGGCATAAAACAGTAGTACAAGACAACCTGACTTAAATACAGTAGAACAAGACAACATGACTTAAAACAGTAGTACAAGACAACCGGGCTTAAAAACAGTAGAACAAGACAACCTGACTTAAAAACAGAAGTACAAGACAACCTGGCTTAAAAACAGTAGTACAAGACAACCTGACTTAAAAACAGTAGTACAAGATAACCTGACTTAAAACAGTAGTACAAGACAACATGGCTTAAAAACAGTAGTACAAGACAACCTGGCTTAAAAACAGTAGAACAAGATAAACCTGACTTAAAAACAGTAGTACAAGACAACCTGACTTAAAAGCAGTAGTACAAGACAACCTGACTTAAAACAGTAGTACAAGACAACCTGACTTAATTACAGTAGTACAAGACAACCTGACTTAAATACAGTAGTACAAGACAACCTGACTTAAAAACAGTAGTACAAGACAACCTGACTTAAATACAGTAGTACAAGACAACCTGACTTAAATACAGTAGTACAAGACAACCTGACTTAAATACAGTAGTACAAGACAACCTGACATAAATACAGTAGTACAAGACAACCTGACTTAAATACAGTAGTACAAGATAACCTGACTTAAATACAGTAGTACAAGACAACCTGACTTAAATACAGTAGTACAAGACAACCTGACTTAAATACAGTAGTACAAGACAACCTGACTCAAATACAGTAGTACAAGACAACCTGACTTAAATACAGTAGTACAAGATAACCTGACTTAAAAACAGTAGTACAAGACAACCTGACTTAAAACAGTAGTACAAGATAACCTGACTTAAAAACAGTAGTACAAGATAACCTGACTTAAAACAGTAGTACAAGAAAACCTGACTTAAATACAGTAGTACAAGACAACCTGACTTAAAAACAGTAGTACAAGACAATCTGACTTAAAACAGTAGTACAAGATAACCTAGCTTAAAAACAGTAGTACAAGACAACCTGACTTAAAAACAGTAGTACAAGACAACCTGACTTAAAAACAGTAGTACACGACAACCTGACTTAAAAACAGTAGTACAAGACAACCTGACTTAAAAACAGTAGTACAAGACAACCTGGCATAAAACAGTAGTACAAGACAACCTGGCTTAAATACAGTAGAACAAGACAACATGACTTAAAACAGTAGTACAAGACAACCGGGCTTAAAAACAGTAGAACAAGACAACCTGACTTAAAAACAGAAGTACAAGACAACCTGGCTTAAAAACAATAGTACAAGACAACCTGACTTAAAAACAGTAGTACAAGATAACCTGACTTAAAACAGTAGTACAAGACAACCTGGCTTAAAGACAGTAGTACAAGACAACCTGGCTTAAAAACAGTAGAACAAGACAACCTGACTTAAAACAGGAGTACAAGACAACCTTACTTAAATACAGTAGAACAAGACAACCTGACTTAAAAACAGTAGTACAAGACAACCTGGCTTAAAACAGTAGTACAAGACAACCTGGCTTAAAAACAGTAGTACAAGACAACCTGACTTAAAAACAGTAGTACAAGACAACCTGACTTAAAAACAGTAGTACAAGACAACCTGGCTTAAAACAGTAGTACAAGACAACCTGGCTTAAATACAGTAGTACAAGACAACCTGACTTAAAAACAGTAGAACAAGACAACCTGACTTAAATACAGTAGTACAAGACAACCTGACTTAAATACAGTAGTACAAGACAACCTGACTTAAATACAGTAGCACAAGACAACCTGACTTAAATACAGTAGTACAAGACTATCTGACTTAAAAACAGTAGTACAAGACAACCTGACTTAAATACAGTAGTACAAGATAACCTGACTTAAATACAGTAGTACAAGACAACCTGACTTAAATACAGTAGTACAAGACAACCTGACTTAAATACAGTAGTACAAGACAACCTGACTCAAATACAGTAGTACAAGACAATCTGACTTAAATACAGTAGTACAAGATAACCTGACTTAAAAACAGTAGTACAAGACAACCTGACTTAAAACAGTAGTACAAGATAACCTGACTTAAAAACAGTAGTACAAGACAACCTGACTTAAAACAGTAGTACAAGAAAACCTGACTTAAATACAGTAGTACAAGACAACCTGACTTAAAAACAGTAGTACAAGACAACCTGACTTAAAACAGTAGTACAAGATAACCTAGCTTAAAAACAGTAGTACAAGACAACCTGACTTAAAAACAGTAGTACAAGACAACCTGGCATAAAACAGTAGTACAAGACAACCTGGCTTAAATACAGTAGAACAAGACAACATGACTTAAAACAGTAGTACAAGACAACCGGGCTTAATAACAGTAGAACAAGACAACCTGACTTAAAACAGTAGTACAAGACAACCTGACTTAAATACAGTAGAACAAGACAACCTGGCTTAAAACAGTAGTACAAGACAACCTGGCTTAAAAACAGTAGTACAAGACAACCTGACTTAAATACAGTAGTACAAGATAACCTGACTTAAAAACAGTAGTACAAGACAACCTGACTTAAAACAGTAGTACAAGATAACCTGACTTAAAAACAGTAGTACAAGACAACCTGACTTAAAACAGTAGTACAAGAAAACCTGACTTAAATACAGTAGTACAAGACAACCTGACTTAAAAACAGTAGTACAAGACAACCTGACTTAAAACAGTAGTACAAGATAACCTAGCTTAAAAACAGTAGTACAAGACAACCTGACTTAAAAACAGTAGTACAAGACAACCTGGCATAAAACAGTAGTACAAGACAACCTGGCTTAAATACAGTAGAACAAGACAACATGACTTAAAACAGTAGTACAAGACAACCGGGCTTAATAACAGTAGAACAAGACAACCTGACTTAAAACAGTAGTACAAGACAACCTGACTTAAATACAGTAGAACAAGACAACCTGGCTTAAAACAGTAGTACAAGACAACCTGGCTTAAAAACAGTAGTACAAGACAACCTGACTTAAAAACAGTAGTACAAGACAACCTGGCTTAAAACAGTAGTACAAGACAACCTGGCGTAAATACAGTAGTACAAGACAACCTGACTTAAAAACAGTAGAACAAGACAACCTGACTTAAATACAGTAGTACAAGACAACCTGGCTTAAATACAGTAGTACAAGAAAACCTGACTTAAATACAGTAGTACAAGACAACCTGGCTTAAATACAGAAGTACAAGACAACCTGGCTTAAAAACAGTAGTACAAGACAACATGGCTTAAAACAGTAGTACAAGACAACCTGACTTAAATACAGTAGTACAAGACAACCTGGCTTAAAAACAGTAGTACAAGACAACATGGCTTAAAACAGTAGTACAAGACAACCTGGCTTAAAAACAGTAGTACAAGACAACCTGACTTAAATACAGTAGTACAAGGTAACCTGACTTAAAAACAGTAGTACAAGACAACCTGACTTAAAAGCAGTAGTACAAGACAACCTGACTTAAAACAGTAGTACAAGACAACCTGACTTAAATACAGTAGTACAAGACACCCTGACTTAAATACAGTAGTACAAGACAACCTGACTTTAAAACAGTAGTACAAGACAACCTGACTTAAATACAGTAGTACAAGACAACCTGACTTAAATACAGTAGTACAAGACAACCTGACTTAAATACAGTAGTACAAGACAACCTGACTTAAATACAGTAGTACAAGACAACCTGACTTAAATACAGTAGTACAAGACAACCTGACTTAAAAACAGTAGTACAAGACAACCTGACTTAAATACAGTAGTACAAGATAACCTGACTTAAATACAGTAGTAAAAGTCAACCTGACTTAAATACAGTAGTACAAGACAACCTGACTTAAATACAGTAGTACAAGACAACCTGACTTAAATACATTAGTACAAGACAACCTGACTTAAATACAGTAGTACAAGACAACCTGACTTAAAAACAGTAGTACAAGACAACCTGACTTAAAAACAGTAGTACAAGACAACCTGGCTTAAAACAGTAGTACAAGACAACCTGACTTAAATACAGTAGTACAAGACAACCTGACTTAAAAACAGTAGTACAAGACAACCTGACTTAAAAACAGTAGTACAAGACAACCTGGCATAAAACAGTAGTACAAGACAACCTGGCTTAAATACAGTAGAACAAGACAACCTGACTTAAAACAGTAGTACAAGACAACCTGGCTTAAAAACAGTAGAACAAGACAACCTGACTTAAAACAGTAGTACAAGACAACCTGACTTAAATACAGTAGAACAAGACAACCTGACTTAAAAACAGTAGTACAAGACAACCTGACTTAAAACAGTAGTACAAGATAACCTGGCTTAAATACAGTAGTACAAGAGAACCTGACTTAAAACAGTAGTACAAGATAACCTGACTTAAATACAGTAGTACAAGACAACCTGGCTTAAATACAGAAGTACAAGACAACCTGGCTTAAAAACAGTAGTACAAGACAACATGGCTTAAAACAGTAGTACAAGACAACCTGACTTAAAAACAGTAGTACAAGACAACCTGACTTAAAAACAGTAGTACAAGACAACCTGACTTAAAAACAGTAGTACAAGACAACCTGGCATAAAACAGTAGTACAAGATAACCTGGCTTAAATACAGTAGAACAAGACAACCTGACTTAAAACAGTAGTACAAGACAACCTGGCTTAAAAACAGTAGAACAAGACAACCTGACTTAAAACAGTAGTACAAGACAACCTGACTTAAATACAGTAGAACAAGACAACCTGACTTAAAAACAGTAGTACAAGACAACCTGGCTTAAAGCAGTAGTACAAGACAACCTGGCTTAAAAACAGTAGTACAAGACAACCTGATTTAAAAACAGTAGTACAAGACAACCTGACTTAAAAACAGTAGTACAAGACAACCTGGCTTAAAACAGTAATACAAGACAACCTGGCTTAAATACAGTAGTACAAGACAACCTGACTTAAAAACAGTAGAACAAGACAACCTGACTTAAATACAGTAGTACAAGACAACCTTGCTTGAATACAGTAGTACAAGAAAACCTGACTTAAATACAGTAGTACAAGACAACATGGCTTAAAACAGTAGTACAAGACAACCTGACTTAAATACAGTAGTACAAGACAACCTGGCTTAAAAACAGTAGTACAAGACAACATGGCTTAAAACAGTAGTACAAGACAACCTGGCTTAAAAACAGTAGTACAAGACAACCTGACTTAAATACAGTAGTACAAGATAACCTGACTTAAAAACAGTAGTACAAGACAACCTGACTTAAAAGCAGTAGTACAAGACAACGTGACTTAAAACAGTAGTACAAGACAACCTGACTTAAATACAGTAGTACAAGACAACCTGACTTAAATACAGTAGTACAAGACAACCTGACTTAAAAACAGCAGTACAAGACAACCTGACTTAAATACAGTAGTACAAGACAACCTGACTTAAATACAGTAGTACAAGACAACCTGACTTAAATACAGTAGTACAAGACAACCTGACTTAAATACAGTAGTACAAGACAACCTGACTTAAATACAGTAGTACAAGACAACCTGACTTAAAAACAGTAGTACAAGACAACCTGACTTAAATACAGTAGTACAAGATAACCTGGCTTAAATACAGTAGTAAAAGTCAACCTGACTTAAATACAGTAGTACAAGACAACCTGACTTAAATACAGTAGTACAAGACAACCTGACTTAAATACAGTAGTACAAGACAACCTGCCTTAAATACAGTAGAACAAGACAACCTGGCTTAAAACAGTAGTACAAGACAGCCTGACTTAAAAACAGTAGTACAAGACAACCTGACTTAAAAACAGTAGTACAAGACAACCTGGCTTAAAACAGTAGTACAAGACAACCTGACTTAAAACAGTAGTACAAGACAACCTGACTTAAAACAGTAGTACAAGATAACCTGGCTTAAATACAGTAGTACAAGACAACCTGACTTAAAACAGTAGAACAAGACAACCTGGCTTAAAAACAGTAGAACAAGACAACCTGGCATAAAACAGTAGTACAAGACAACCTGGCTTAAAAACAGTAGTACAAGATAACCTGACTTAAAAACAGTAGTACAAGACAACCTGGCTTAAAACAGTAGTACAAGACAACCTGGCTTAAATACAGTAGTACAAGATAACCTGACTTAAAACAGTAGTACAAGACAACCTGGCTTAAAACAGTAGTACAAGACAACCTGACTTAAATACAGTAGTACAAGACAACCTGACTTAAAACAGTAGTACAAGATAACCTGGCTTAAATACAGTAGTACAAGACAACCTGACTTAAAACAGTAGAACAAGACAACCTGGCTTAAAAACAGTAGAACAAGACAACCTGGCATAAAACAGTAGTACAAGAAAACCTGGCTTAAAAACAGTAGTACACGACAACTTAGCTTAAAAACAGTAGTACACGACAACTTGACTTAAAAACAGTGGTACAAGACAACCTGGCATAAAAACAGTAGAACAAGACAACCTGGCTTAAATACAGTAGTACAAGACAACCTGGCTTAAAAACAGTAGTACAAGACAACCTGGCTTAAATACAGTAGTACAAGATAACCTGGCTTAAAAACAGTAGTACAAGACAACCTGGCTTAAAACAGTAGTACCAGACAACCTGGCTTAAAAACAGTAGAACAATATAACCTGGCTTAAAAACAGTAGAACAAGACAACCTGACTTAAAAACAGTAGAACAAGACAACCTGACTTAAAAACAGTAGAACAAGATAACCTGGCTTAAAAACAGTAGAACAAGACAACCTGACTTAAAAACAGTAGTACAAGACAACCTGACTTAAAAACAGTAGAACAAGACAACCTGACTTAAAAACAGTAGTACAAGACAACCTGGCTTAAAACAGTAGTACAAGACAACCTGACTTAAAAACAGTAGAACAAGACAACCTGACTTAAAAACAGTAGTACAAGACAATCTGGCATAAAACAGTAGTACAAGACAACATGGCTTAAATACAGTAGAACAAGACAACCTGACTTAAAACAGTAGTACAAGACAACCTGGCTTAAAAACAGTAGAACAAGACAACCTGACTTAAAACAGTAGTACAAGACAACCTGACTTAAATACAGTAGAACAAGACAACCTGACTTAAAAACAGTAGTACAAGACAACCTGGCTTAAAGCAGTAGTACAAGACAACCTGGCTTAAAAACAGTAGTACAAGACAACCTGATGTAAAAACAGTAGTACAAGACAACCTGACTTAAAAACAGTAGTACAAGACAACCTGGCTTAAAACAGTAGTACAAGACAACCTGGCTTAAATACAGTAGTACAAGACAACCTGACTTAAAAACAGTAGAACAAGACAACCTGACTTAAATACAGTAGTACAAGACAACCTTGCTTAAATACAGTAGTACAAGAAAACCTGACTTAAATACAGTAGTACAAGACAACATGGCTTAAAACAGTAGTACAAGACAACCTGACTTAAATACAGTAGTACAAGACAACCTGGCTTAAAAACAGTAGTACAAGACAACATGGCTTAAAACAGTAGTACAAGACAACCTGGCTTAAAAACAGTAGTACAAGACAACCTGACTTAAATACAGTAGTACAAGATAACCTGACTTAAAAACAGTAGTACAAGACAACCTGACTTAAAAGCAGTAGTACAAGACAACCTGACTTAAAACAGTAGTACAAGACAACCTGACTTAAATACAGTAGTACAAGACAACCTGACTTAAATACAGTAGTACAAGACAACCTGACTTAAAAACAGCAGTACAAGACAACCTGACTTAAATACAGTAGTACAAGACAACCTGACTTAAATACAGTAGTACAAGACAACCTGACTTAAATACAGTAGTACAAGACAACCTGACTTAAATACAGTAGTACAAGACAACCTGACTTAAATACAGTAGTACAAGACAACCTGACTTAAAAACAGTAGTACAAGACAACCTGACTTAAATACAGTAGTACAAGATAACCTGGCTTAAATACAGTAGTAAAAGTCAACCTGACTTAAATACAGTAGTACAAGACAACCTGACTTAAATACAGTAGTACAAGACAACCTGACTTAAATACAGTAGTACAAGACAACCTGCCTTAAATACAGTAGAACAAGACAACCTGGCTTAAAACAGTAGTACAAGACAGCCTGACTTAAAAACAGTAGTACAAGACAACCTGACTTAAAAACAGTAGTACAAGACAACCTGGCTTAAAACAGTAGTAGAAGACAACCTGACTTAAAACAGTAGTACAAGACAACCTGACTTAAAACAGTAGTACAAGATAACCTGGCTTAAATACAGTAGTACAAGACAACCTGACTTAAAACAGTAGAACAAGACAACCTGGCTTAAAAACAGTAGAACAAGACAACCTGGCATAAAACAGTAGTACAAGACAACCTGGCTTAAAAACAGTAGTACAAGACAACCTGACTTAAAAACAGTAGTACAAGACAACCTGGCATAAAACAGTAGTACAAGACAACCTGGCTTAAATACAGTAGAACAAGACAACCTGACTTAAAACAGTAGTACAAGACAACCTGGCTTAAAAACAGTAGAACAAGACAACCTGACTTAAAACAGTAGTACAAGACAACCTGACTTAAATACAGTAGAACAAGACAACCTGACTTAAAACAGTAGTACAAGACAACCTGGCTTAAAGCAGTAGTACAAGACAACCTGGCTTAAAAACAGTAGTACAAGACAACCTGATTTAAAAACAGTAGTACAAGACAACCTGACTTAAAAACAGTAGTACAAGACAACCTGACTTAAAAACAGTAGTACAAGACAACCTGGCTTAAATACAGTAGTACAAGACAACCTGACTTAAAAACAGTAGAACAAGACAACCTGACTTAAATACAGTAGTACAAGACAACCTTGCTTAAATACAGTAGTACAAGAAAACCTGACTTAAATACAGTAGTACTAGACAACATGGCTTAACACGGTAGTACAAGACAACCTGACTTAAATACAGTAGTACAAGACAACCTGGCTTAAAAACAGTAGTACAAGACAACATGGCTTAAAACAGTAGTACAAGACAACCTGGCTTAAAAACAGTAGTACAAGACAACCTGACTTAAATACAGTAGTACAAGATAACCTGACTTAAAAACAGTAGTACAAGACAACCTGACTTAAAAGCAGTAGTACAAGACAACGTGACTTAAAACAGTAGTACAAGACAACCTGACTTAAATACAGTAGTACAAGACAACCTGACTTAAATACAGTAGTACAAGACAACCTGACTTAAAAACAGCAGTACAAGACAACCTGACTTAAATACAGTAGTACAAGACAACCTGACTTAAATACAGTAGTACAAGACAACCTGACTTAAATACAGTAGTACAAGACAACCTGACTTAAATACAGTAGTACAAGACAACCTGACTTAAATACAGTAGTACAAGACAACCTGACTTAAAAACAGTAGTACAAGACAACCTGACTTAAATACAGTAGTACAAGATAACCTGGCTTAAATACAGTAGTAAAAGTCAACCTGACTTAAATACAGTAGTACAAGACAACCTGACTTAAATACAGTAGTACAAGACAACCTGACTTAAATACAGTAGTACAAGACAACCTGCCTTAAATACAGTAGAACAAGACAACCTGGCTTAAAACAGTAGTACAAGACAGCCTGACTTAAAAACAGTAGTACAAGACAACCTGACTTAAAAACAGTAGTACAAGACAACCTGGCTTAAAACAGTAGTACAAGACAACCTGACTTAAAACAGTAGTACAAGACAACCTGACTTAAAACAGTAGTACAAGATAACCTGGCTTAAATACAGTAGTACAAGACAACCTGACTTAAAACAGTAGAACAAGACAACCTGGCTTAAAACCAGTAGAACAAGACAACCTGGCATAAAACAGTAGTACAAGACAACCTGGCTTAAAAACAGTAGTACAAGATAACCTGACTTAAAAACAGTAGTACAAGACAACCTGGCTTAAAACAGTAGTACAAGACAACCTGGCTTAAATACAGTAGTACAAGATAACCTGACTTAAAACAGTAGTACAAGACAACCTGGCTTAAAACAGTAGTACAAGACAACCTGACTTAAATACAGTAGTACAAGACAACCTGACTTAAAACAGTAGTACAAGATAACCTGGCTTAAATACAGTAGTACAAGACAACCTGACTTAAAACAGTAGAACAAGACAACCTGGCTTAAAAACAGTAGAACAAGACAACCTGGCATAAAACAGTAGTACAAGACAACCTGGCTTAAAAACAGTAGTACACGACAACTTAGCTTAAAAACAGTAGTACACGACAACTTGACTTAAAAACAGTGGTACAAGACAACCTGACTTAAAAACAGTAGTACAAGACAACCTGACTTAAAAACAGTAGAGCAAGACAACCTGACTTAAATACAGTAGAACAAGACAACCTGACTTAAATACAGTAGTACAAGACAACCTGACTTAAAAACAGTAGAACAAGACAACCTGACTTAAAACAGTGGTACAAGACAACCTGGCTTAAAAACAGTAGAACAAGACAACCTGGCATAAAAACAGTAGAACAAGACAACCTGGATTAAAAACAGTAGTACAAGACAAACTGGCATAAAAACAGTAGTACAAGACAACCTGGCTTAAAAAGAGTAGAACAAGACAACCTGGCTTAAATACAGTAGTACAAGACAACCTGATTTAAAACAGTAGAACAAGACAAACTGACTTAAAACAGTAGTACAAGACAACCTGGCTTAAAACAGTAGTACAAGACAACCTGACTTAAATACAGTAGTACAAGATAACCTGACTTAAAAACAGTAGTACAAGACAACCTGACTTAAAACAGTAGTACAAGATAACCTGACTTAAAAACAGTAGTACAAGACAACCTGACTTAAAACAGTAGTACAAGAAAACCTGACTTAAATACAGTAGTACAAGACAACCTGACTAAAAAACAGTAGTACAAGACAACCTGACTTAAAACAGTAGTACAAGATAACCTAGCTTAAAAACAGTAGTACAAGACAACCTGACTTAAAAACAGTAGTACAAGACAACCTGACTTAAAAACAGTAGTACACGACAACCTGACTTAAAAACAGTAGTACAAGACAACCTGACTTAAAAACAGTAGTACAAGACAACCTGGCATAAAACAGTAGTACAAGACAACCTGGCTTAAATACAGTAGAACAAGACAACATGACTTAAAACAGTAGTACAAGACAACCGGGCTTAAAAACAGTAGAACAAGACAACCTTACTTAAAACAGTAGTACAAGACAACCTGACTTAAATACAGTAGAACAAGACAACCTGACTTAAAAACAGTAGTACAAGACAACCTGGCTTAAAACAGTAGTACAAGACAACCTGGCTTAAAAACAGTAATACAAGACAACCTGATTTAAAAACAATAGTACAAGACAACCTGACTTAAAAACAGTAGTACAAGACAACCTGGCTTAAAACAGTAGTACAAGACAACCTGGCTTAAATACAGTAGTACAAGAAAACCTGACTTAAAAACAGTAGACCAAGACAACCTGACTTAAATACAGTAGTACAAGACAACCTGGCTTAAATACAGTAGTACAAGAAAACCTGACTTAAATACAGTAGTACAAGACAACCTGGCTTAAAAACAGTAGTACACGACAACCTGACTTAAAAACAGTAGTACAAGACAACCTGACTTAAAAACAGTAGTACAAGACAACCTGGCATAAAACAGTAGTACAAGACAACCTGGCTTAAATACAGTAGAACAAGACAACATGACTTAAAACAGTAGTACAAGACAACCGGGCTTAAAAACAGTAGAACAAGACAACCTGACTTAAAACAGTAGTACAAGACAACCTGACTTAAATACAGTAGAACAAGACAACCTGACTTAAAAACAGTACTACAAGACAACCTGGCTTAAAACAGTAGTACAAGACAACCTGGCTTAAAAACAGTAGAACAATATAACCTGGCTTAAAAACAGTAGAACAAGACAACCTGACTTAAAAACAGTAGAACAAGACAACCTGACTTAAAAACAGTAGAACAAGATAACCTGGCTTAAAAACAGTAGAACAAGACAACCTGACTTAAAAACAGTAGTACAAGCCAACCTGACTTAAAAACAGTAGAACAGGACAACCTGACTTAAAAACAGTAGTACAAGACAACCTGGCTTAAAACAGTAGTACAAGACACCTGACTTAAAAACCGTAGAACAAGACAACCTGACTAAAACAGTAGTACAAGACAACCTGGCTTAAAAACAGTAGAACAAGACAACCTGGCATTAAAACAGTAGAACAAGACAACCTGACTTAAAACAGTAGTACAAGACAACCTGACTTAAAAACAGTAGTACAAGACAACCTGACTTAAAAACAGTAGAACAAGACAACCTGACATAAAACAGTAGTACAAGACAACCTGGCTTAAATACAGTAGAACAAGACAACCTGACTTAAATACAGTAGTACAAGACAACCTGACTTAAAACAGTAGAACAAGACAACCTGACTTAAAACAGTAGTACAAGACAACCTGGATTAAAAACAGTAGAACAAGACAACCTGGCATAAAAACAGTAGAACAAGACAACCTGGCTTAAAAACAGTAGTACAAGACAACCTGGCATAAAAACAGTAGTACAAGACAACCTGGCTTAAAAAGAGTAGAACAAGACAACCTGGCTTAAATACAGTAGTACAAGACAACCTGATTTAAAACAGTAGAATAAGACATCCTGACTTAAAACAGTAGTACAAGACAACCTGGCTTAAAACAGTAGACCAAGACAACCTGACTTAAAAACAGTAGTACAAGACAACATGACTTAAAACAGTAGTACAAGATAACCTGACTTAAAAACAGTAGTACAAGACAACCTGACTTAAAAACAGTATTACAAGACAACCTGGCTTAAAACAGTAGTACAAGACAACCTGACTTAAAACAGTAGTACAAGACAACCTGACTTAAAACAGTAGTACAAGATAACCTGGCTTAAATACAGTAGTACAAGACAACCTGACTTAAAACAGTAGAACAAGACAACCTGGCTTAAAAACAGTAGAACCAGACAACCTGGAATAAAACAGTAGTACAAGACAACCTGGCTTAAAAACAGTAGTACAAGATAACCTGACTTAAAAACAGTAGTACAAGACAACCTGGCTTAAAACAGTAGTACAAGACAACCTGGCTTAAATACAGTAGTACAAGATAACCTGACTTAAAACAGTAGTACAAGATAACCTGGCTTAAATACAGTAGTACAAGACAACCTGACTTAAAACAGTAGAACAATACAACCTGGCTTAAAAACAGTAGAACCAGACAACCTGGAATAAAACAGTAGTACAAGACAACCTGGCTTAAAAACAGTAGTACAAGATAACCTGACTTAAAAACAGTAGTACAAGACAACCTGGCTTAAAACAGTAGTACAAGACAACCTGGCTTAAATACAGTAGTACAAGATAACCTGACTTAAAACAGTAGTACAAGATAACCTGGCTTAAATACAGTAGTACAAGACAACCTGACTTAAAACAGTAGAACAAGACAACCTGGCTTAAAAACAGTAGAACAAGACAACCTGGCATAAAACAGTAGTACAAGAAAACCTGGCTTAAAAACAGTAGTACACGACAACTTAGCTTAAAAACAGTAGTACACGACAACTTGACTTAAAAACAGTAGTACAAGACAACCTGGCATAAAAACAGTAGAACAAGACAACCTGGCTTAAATACAGTAGTACAAGACAACCTGGCTTAAAAACAGTAGTACAAGACAACCTGGCTTAAATACAGTAGTACAAGA
This sequence comes from Bathymodiolus brooksi, assembly GCA_963680875.1. Classification (NCBI taxonomy): domain Eukaryota; kingdom Metazoa; phylum Mollusca; class Bivalvia; order Mytilida; family Modiolidae; genus Bathymodiolus; species Bathymodiolus brooksi. Next base: position 47,121,798 of record OY804580.1, on the reverse strand, counting down.
TAACCTGGCTTAAAAACAGTAGTACAAGACAACCTGGCTTAAAACAGTAGTACAAGACAACCTGGCTTAAAAACAGTAGAACATTATAACCTGGCTTAAAAACAGTAGAACAAGACAACCTGACTTAAAAACAGTAGAACAAGACAACCTGACTTAAAAACAGTAGAACAAGATAACCTGGCTTAAAAACAGTAGAACAAGACAACCTGACTTAAAAACAGTAGTACAAGACAACCTGACTTAAAAACAGTAGAACAAGACAACCTGACTTAAAAACAGTAGTACAAGACAACCTGGCTTAAAACAGTAGTACAAGACAACCTGACTTAAAAACAGTAGAACAAGACAACCTGACTAAAACAGTAGTACAAGACAACCTGGCTTAAAAACAGTAGAACAAGACAACCTGGCATTAAAACAGTAGAACAAGACAACCTGACTTAAAACAGTAGTACAAGACAACCTGACTTAAAAACAGTAGTACAAGACAACCTGACTTAAAAACAGTAGTACAAGACAACCTGGCATAAAACAGTAGTACAAGACAACCTGGCTTAAATACAGTAGAACAAGACAACATGACTTAAAACAGTAGTACAAGACAACCGGGCTTAAAAACAGTAGAACAAGACAACCTGACTTAAAACAGTAGTACAAGACAACCTGACTTAAATACAGTAGAACAAGACAACCTGACTTAAAAACAGTACTACAAGACAACCTGGCTTAAAACAGTAGTACAAGACAACCTGGCTTAAAAACAGTAGAACAATATAACCTGGCTTAAAAACAGTAGAACAAGACAACCTGACTTAAAAACAGTAGAACAAGACAACCTGACTTAAAAACAGTAGAACAAGATAACCTGGCTTAAAAACAGTAGAACAAGACAACCTGACTTAAAAACAGTAGTACAAGCCAACCTGACTTAAAAACAGTAGAACAGGACAACCTGACTTAAAAACAGTAGTACAAGACAACCTGGCTTAAAACAGTAGTACAAGACACCTGACTTAAAAACCGTAGAACAAGACAACCTGACTAAAACAGTAGTACAAGACAACCTGGCTTAAAAACAGTAGAACAAGACAACCTGGCATTAAAACAGTAGAACAAGACAACCTGACTTAAAACAGTAGTACAAGACAACCTGACTTAAAAACAGTAGTACAAGACAACCTGACTTAAAAACAGTAGAACAAGACAACCTGACATAAAACAGTAGTACAAGACAACCTGGCTTAAATACAGTAGAACAAGACAACCTGACTTAAATACAGTAGTACAAGACAACCTGACTTAAAAACAGTAGAACAAGACAACCTGACTTAAAACAGTAGTACAAGACAACCTGGATTAAAAACAGTAGAACAAGACAACCTGGCATAAAAACAGTAGAACAAGACAACCTGGCTTAAAAACAGTAGTACAAGACAACCTGGCATAAAAACAGTAGTACAAGACAACCTGGCTTAAAAAGAGTAGAACAAGACAACCTGGCTTAAATACAGTAGTACAAGACAACCTGATTTAAAACAGTAGAATAAGACATCCTGACTTAAAACAGTAGTACAAGACAACCTGGCTTAAAACAGTAGACCAAGACAACCTGACTTAAAAACAGTAGTACAAGACAACATGACTTAAAACAGTAGTACAAGATAACCTGACTTAAAAACAGTAGTACAAGACAACCTGACTTAAAAACAGTATTACAAGACAACCTGGCTTAAAACAGTAGTACAAGACAACCTGACTTAAAACAGTAGTACAAGACAACCTGACTTAAAACAGTAGTACAAGATAACCTGGCTTAAATACAGTAGTACAAGACAACCTGACTTAAAACAGTAGAACAAGACAACCTGGCTTAAAAACAGTAGAACCAGACAACCTGGAATAAAACAGTAGTACAAGACAACCTGGCTTAAAAACAGTAGTACAAGATAACCTGACTTAAAAACAGTAGTACAAGACAACCTGGCTTAAAACAGTAGTACAAGACAACCTGGCTTAAATACAGTAGTACAAGATAACCTGACTTAAAACAGTAGTACAAGATAACCTGGCTTAAATACAGTAGTACAAGACAACCTGACTTAAAACAGTAGAACAATACAACCTGGCTTAAAAACAGTAGAACCAGACAACCTGGAATAAAACAGTAGTACAAGACAACCTGGCTTAAAAACAGTAGTACAAGATAACCTGACTTAAAAACAGTAGTACAAGACAACCTGGCTTAAAACAGTAGTACAAGACAACCTGGCTTAAATACAGTAGTACAAGATAACCTGACTTAAAACAGTAGTACAAGATAACCTGGCTTAAATACAGTAGTACAAGACAACCTGACTTAAAACAGTAGAACAAGACAACCTGGCTTAAAAACAGTAGAACAAGACAACCTGGCATAAAACAGTAGTACAAGAAAACCTGGCTTAAAAACAGTAGTACACGACAACTTAGCTTAAAAACAGTAGTACACGACAACTTGACTTAAAAACAGTAGTACAAGACAACCTGGCATAAAAACAGTAGAACAAGACAACCTGGCTTAAATACAGTAGTACAAGACAACCTGGCTTAAAAACAGTAGTACAAGACAACCTGGCTTAAATACAGTAGTACAAGATAACCTGGCTTAAAAACAGTAGTACAAGACAACCTGGCTTAAAACAGTAGTACAAGACAACCTGGCTTAAAAACAGTAGAACATTATAACCTGGCTTAAAAACAGTAGAACAAGACAACCTGACTTAAAAACAGTAGAACAAGACAACCTGACTTAAAAACAGTAGAACAAGATAACCTGGCTTAAAAACAGTAGAACAAGACAACCTGACTTAAAAACAGTAGTACAAGACAACCTGACTTAAAAACAGTAGAACAAGACAACCTGACTTAAAAACAGTAGTACAAGACAACCTGGCTTAAAACAGTAGTACAAGACAACCTGACTTAAAAACAGTAGAACAAGACAACCTGACTAAAACAGTAGTACAAGACAACCTGGCTTAAAAACAGTAGAACAAGACAACCTGGCATTAAAACAGTAGAACAAGACAACCTGACTTAAAACAGTAGTACAAGACAACCTGACTTAAAAACAGTAGTACAAGACAACCTGACTTAAAAACAGTAGAACAAGACAACCTGACTTAAAACAGTAGTACAAGACAACCTGGCTTAAATACAGTAGAACAAGACAACCTGACTTAAATACAGTAGTACAAGACAACCTGACTTAAAAACAGTAGAACAAGACAAACTGACTTAAAACAGTAGTACAAGACAACCTGGCTTAAAAACAGTAGAACAAGACAACCTGGCATAAAAACAGTAGAACAAGACAACCTGGCTTAAAAACAGTAGTACAAGACAACCAGGCATAAAAACAGTAGTACAAGACAACCTGATTTAAAACAGTAGAACAAGACAACCTGACTTAAAACAGTAGTACAAGACAACCTGGCTTAAAACAGTAGACCAAGACAACCTGACTTAAAAACAGTAGTACAAGACAACATGACTTAAAACAGTAGTACAAGATAACCTGACTTAAAAACAGTAGTACAAGACAACCTGACTTAAAAACAGTAGTACAAGACAACCTGGCTTAAAACAGTAGTACAATACAACCTGACTTAAAACAGTAGTACAAGACAACCTGACTTAAAACAGTAGTACAAGATAACCTGGCTTAAATACAGTAGTACAAGACAACCTGACTTAAAACAGTAGAACAAGACAACCTGGCTTAAAAACAGTAGAACCAGACAACCTGGCATAAAACAGTAGTACAAGACAACCTGGCTTAAAAACAGTAGTACAAGATAACCTGACTTAAAAACAGTAGTACAAGACAACCTGGCTTAAAACAGTAGTACAAGACAACCTGGCTTAAATACAGTAGTACAAGATAACCTGACTTAAAACAGTAGTACAAGATAACCTGGCTTAAATACAGTAGTACAAGACAACCTGACTTAAAACAGTAGAACAAGACAACCTGGCTTAAAAACAGTAGAACAAGACAACCTGGCATAAAACAGTAGTACAAGAAAACCTGGCTTAAAAACAGTAGTACACGACAACTTAGCTTAAAAACAGTAGTACACGACAACTTGACTTAAAAACAGTAGTGCAAGACAACCTGGCATAAAAACAGTAGAACAAGACAACCTGGCTTAAATACAGTAGTACAAGACAACCTGGCTTAAAAACAGTAGTACAATACAACCTGGCTTAAATACAGTAGTACAAGATAACCTGGCTTAAAAACAGTAGTACAAGACAACCTGGCTTAAAACAGTAGTACAAGACAACCTGGCTTAAAAACAGTAGAACAAGATAACCTGGCTTAAAAACAGTAGAACAAGACAACCTGACATAAAAACAGTAGAACAAGACAACCTGACTTAAAAACAGTAGAACAAGATAACCTGGCTTAAAAACAGTAGAACAAGACAACCTGACTTAAAAACAGTAGTACAAGACAACCTGACTTAAAAACAGTAGAACAAGACAACCTGACTTAAAAACAGTAGTACAAGACAACCTGGCTTAAAACAGTAGTACAAGACAACCTGACTTAAAACAGTAGAACAAGACAACCTGACTTAAAAACAGTAGTACAAGACAAACTGACTTAAAAACAGTAGAACAAGACAACCTGACTTAAAACAGTAGTACAAGACAACCTGGCTTAAATACAGTAGAACAAGACAACCTGACTTAAATACAGTAGTACAAGACAACCTGACTTAAAAACAGTAGAACAAGACAACCTGACTTAAAACAGTAGTACAAGACAACCTGGCTTAAAAACAGTAGAACAAGACAACCTGGCATAAAAACAGTAGAACAAGACAACCTGGCTTAAAAACAGTAGTACAAGACAACCTGGCATAAAAACAGTAGTACAAGACAACCTGGCTTAAAAAGAGTAGAACAAGACAACCTGGCTTAAATACAGTAGTACAAGACAACCTGATTTAAAACAGTAGAACAAGACAACCTGATTTAAAACAGTAGTACAAGACAACCTGGCTTAAAACAGTAGACCAAGACAACCTGACTTAAAAACAGTAGTACAAGACAACATGACTTAAAACAGTAGTACAAGACAACATGGCTTAAAAACAGTAGTACAAGACAACCTGGCATAAATACAGTAGAACAAGACAACCTGGCTTAAAAACAGTAGTACAAGACAACCTGGCATAAAAACAGTAGAACAAGACAACCTGGCTTAAATACAGTAGTACAAGACAACCTGGCTTAAAACAGTAGTACAAGACAACCTGGCTTAAATACAGTAGTACAAGATAACCTGGCTTAAAAACAGTAGTACAAGACAACCTGGCTTAAATACAGTAGTACAAGACAACCTGGCTTAACAACAGTAGAACAAGATAACCTGGCTTAAAAACAGTAGAACAAGACAACCTGACTTAAAAACAGTAGTACAAGACAACCTGACTTAAAAAAAGTAGAACAAGACAACCTGACGTAAAAACAGTAGTACAAGACAACCTGGCTTCAAACAGTAGTACAAGACAACCTGACTTAAAAACAGTAGAACAAGACAACCTGACTTAAAACAGTAGTACAAGACAACCTGGCTTAAAAACAGTAGAACAAGACAACCTGGCATAAAAACAGTAGAACAAGACAACCTGACTTAAAACAGTAGTACAAGACAACCTGACTTAAAAACAGTAGTACAAGACAACCTGACTTAAAAACAGTAGAACAAGACAACCTGACTTAAAACAGTAGTACAAGACAACCTGGCTTAAATACAGTAGAACAAGAAAACCTGACTTAAATACAGTAGTACAAGACAACCTGACTTAAAAACAGTAGAACAAGACAACCTGACTTAAAACAGTAGTACAAGACAACCTGGCTTAAAAACAGTAGAACAAGACAACCTGGCATAAAAACAGTAGAACAAGACAACCTGGCTTAAAAACAGTAGTACAAGACAACCTGACTTAAAAACAGTAGTACAAGACAACCTGGCATAACAACAGTAGTACAAGACAACCTGGCTTAAAAACAGTAGAACAAGACAACCTGGCTTAAATACAGTAGTACAAGACAACCTGATTTAAAACAGTAGAACAAGACAATCTGACTTAAAAACATTAGTACAAGACAACCTGGCTTAAAACAGTAGTACAAGACAACCTGACTTAAAACAGTAGTACAAGACAACCTGACTTAAAACAGTAGTACAAGATAACCTGGCTTAAATACAGTAGTACAAGACAACCTGACTTAAAACAGTAGAACAAGACAACCTGGCTTAAAAACAGTAGAACAAGACAACCTGGTATAAAACAGTAGTACAAGACAACCTGGCTTAAAAACAGTAGTACAAGATAACCTGACTTAAAAACAGTAGTACAAGACAACCTGGCTTACAACAGTAGTACAAGACAACCTGGCTTAAATACAGTAGTACAAGATAACCTGACTTAAAACAGTAGTACAAGACAACCTGGCTTAAAACAGTAGTACAAGACAACCTGACTTAAATACAGTAGTGCAAGACAACCTGACTTAAAACAGTAGTACAAGATAACCTGGCTTAAATACAGTAGTACAAGACAACCTGACTTAAAACAGTAGAACAAGACAACCTGGCTTAAAAACAGTAGAACAAGACAACCTGGCATAAAACAGTAGTACAAGACAACCTGGCTTAAAAACAGTAGTACACGACAACCTAGCTTAAAAACAGTAGTACACGACAACCTGACTTAAAAACAGTAGTACAAGACAACCTGGCATAAAAACAGTAGAACAAGACAACCTGGATTATATACAGTAGTACAAGACAACCTGGCTTAAAAACAGTAGTACAAGAAAACCTGGCTTAAATACAGTAGCACAAGATAACCAGGCTTAAAAACAGTAGTACAAGACAACCTGGCTTAAAAACAGTAGTACAAGACAACCTGACTTAAAAACAGTAGAACAAGATAACCTGGCTTAAAAACAGTAGTACAAGACAACCTGACTTAAAAACAGTAGAACAAGACAACCTGACTTAAAAACAGTAGTACAAGACAACCTGGCTTAAAACAGTAGTACAAGACAACCTGACTTAAAAACAGTAGAACAAGACAACCTGACTTAAAACAGTAGTACAAGACAACCTGGCTTAAAAACAGTAGAACAAGACAACCTGGCATAAAAACAGTAGTACAAGACAACCTGGCTTAAATACAGTAGAACAAGACAACCTGACTTAAATACAGTAGTACAAGACAACCTGACTTAAAAACAGTAGAACAAGACAACCTGACTTAAAACAGTAGTACAAGACAACCTGGCTTAAAAACAGTAGAACAAGACAACCTGGCATAAAAACAGTAGAACAAGACAACCTGGCTTAAAAACAGTAGTACAAGACAACCTGGCATAAAAACAGTAGTACAAGACAACCTGGCTTAAAAACAGTAGAACAAGACAACCTGGCTTAAATACAGTAGTACAAGACAACCTGATTTAAAACAGTAGAACAAGACAACCTGACTTAAAAACAGTAGTACAAGACAACCTGGCTTAAAACAGTAGTACAAGACAACCTGGCATAAATACAGTAGAACAAGACAACCTGGCTTAAAAACAGTAGTACAAGACAACCTGGCATAAAAACAGTAGAACAAGACAACCTGGCTTAAATACAGTAGTACAAGACAACCTGGCTTAAAACAGTAGTACAAGACAACCTGGCTTAAATACAGTAGTACAAGATAACCTGGCTTAAAAACAGTAGTACAAGACAACCTGGCTTAAATACAGTAGTACAAGACAACCTGGCTTAACAACAGTAGAACAAGATAACCTGGCTTAAAAACAGTAGAACAAGACAACCTGACTTAAAAACAGTAGTACAAGACAACCTGACTTAAAAACAGTAGAACAAGACAACCTGACGTAAAAACAGTAGTACAAGACAACCTGGCTTAAAACAGTAGTACAAGACAACCTGACTTAAAAACAGTAGAACAAGACAACCTGACTTAAAACAGTAGTACAAGACAACCTGGCTTAAAAACAGTAGAACAAGACAACCTGGCATAAAAACAGTAGAACAAGACAACCTGACTTAAAACAGTAGTACAAGACAACCTGACTTAAAAACAGTAGTACAAGACAACCTGACTTAAAAACAGTAGAACAAGACAACCTGACTTAAAACAGTAGTACAAGACAACCTGGCTTAAATACAGTAGAACAAGAAAACCTGACTTAAATACAGTAGTACAAGACAACCTGACTTAAAAACAGTAGAACAAGACAACCTGACTTAAAACAGTAGTACAAGACAACCTGGCTTAAAAACAGTAGAACAAGACAACCTGGCATAAAAACAGTAGAACAAGACAACCTGGCTTAAAAACAGTAGTACAAGACAACCTGACTTAAAAACAGTAGTACAAGACAACCTGGCATAACAACAGTAGTACAAGACAACCTGGCTTAAAAACAGTAGAACAAGACAACCTGGCTTAAATACAGTAGTACAAGACAACCTGATTTAAAACAGTAGAACAAGACAATCTGACTTAAAAACATTAGTACAAGACAACCTGGCTTAAAACAGTAGTACAAGACAACCTGACTTAAAACAGTAGTACAAGACAACCTGACTTAAAACAGTAGTACAAGATAACCTGGCTTAAATACAGTAGTACAAGACAACCTGACCTAAAACAGTAGAACAAGACAACCTGGCTTAAAAACAGTAGAACAAGACAACCTGGTATAAAACAGTAGTACAAGACAACCTGGCTTAAAAACAGTAGTACAAGATAACCTGACTTAAATACAGTAGTACAAGACAACCTGGCTTACAACAGTAGTACAAGACAACCTGGCTTAAATACAGTAGTACAAGATAACCTGACTTAAAACAGTAGTACAAGACAACCTGGCTTAAAACAGTAGTACAAGACAACCTGACTTAAATACAGTAGTGCAAGACAACCTGACTTAAAACAGTAGTACAAGATAACCTGGCTTAAATACAGTAGTACAAGACAACCTGACTTAAAACAGTAGAACAAGACAACCTGGCTTAAAAACAGTAGAACAAGACAACCTGGCATAAAACAGTAGTACAAGACAACCTGGCTTAAAAACAGTAGTACACGACAACCTAGCTTAAAAACAGTAGTACACGACAACCTGACTTAAAAACAGTAGTACAAGACAACCTGGCATAAAAACAGTAGAACAAGACAACCTGGATTATATACAGTAGTACAAGACAACCTGGCTTAAAAACAGTAGTACAAGAAAACCTGGCTTAAATACAGTAGCACAAGATAACCAGGCTTAAAAACAGTAGTACAAGACAACCTGGCTTAAAAACAGTAGTACAAGACAACCTGACTTAAAAACAGTAGAACAAGATAACCTGGCTTAAAAACAGTAGTACAAGACAACCTGACTTAAAAACATTAGAACAAGACAACCTGACTTAAAAACAGTAGTACAAGACAACCTGGCTTAAAACAGTAGTACAAGACAACCTGACTTAAAAACAGTAGAACAAGACAACCTGACTTAAAACAGTAGTACAAGACAACCTGGCTTAAAAACAGTAGAACAAGACAACCTGGCATAAAAACAGTAGAACAAGACAACCTGACTTAAAACAGTTGTACAAGACAACCTGACTTAAAAACAGTAGTACAAGACAACCTGACTTAAAAAAAGTAGAACAAGACAACCTGACTTAAAACAGTAGTACAAGACAACCTGGCTTAAATACAGTAGAACAAGACAACCTGACTTAAATACAGTAGTACAAGACAACCTGACTTAAAAACAGTAGAACAAGACAACCTGACTTAAAACAGTAGTACAAGACAACCTGGCTTAAAAACAGTAGAACAAGACAACCTGGCATAAAAACAGTAGAACAAGACAACCTGGCTTAAAAACAGTAGTACAAGACAACCTGGCATAAAAACAGTAGTACAAGACAACCTGGCTTAAAAACAGTAGAACAAGACAACCTGGCTTAAATACCATAGTACAAGACAACCTGATTTAAAACAGTAGAACAAGACAACCTGACTTAAAAACAGTAGTACAAGACAACCTGGCTTAAAACAGTAGTACAAGACAACCTGACTTAAAACAGTAGTACAAGACAATCTGACTTAAAACAGTAGTACAAGATAACCTGGCTTAAATACAGTAGTACAAAACAACCTGGCTTAAAAACAGTAGTACAAGATAACCTGACTTAAAAACAGTAGTACAAGACAACCTGGCTTAAACAGTAGTACAAGACAACCTGGCTTAAATACAGTAGTACAAGATAACCTGACTTAAAGCAGTAGTACAAGACAACCTGGCTTAAAACAGTAGTACAAGACAACCTGACTTAAATACAGTAGTACAAGACAACCTGACTTAAAACAGTAGTACAAGATAACCTGGCTTAAATACAGTAGTACAAGACAACCTGACTTAAAACAGTAGAACCAGACAACCTGGCTTTAAAACAGTAGAACAAGACAACCTGGCATAAAACAGTAGTACAAGATAACCTGACATAAAAACAGTAGTACAAGACAACCTGGCTTAAAACAGTAGTACAAGACAACCTGGCTTAAATACAGTAGTACAGGACAACCTGATTTAAAACAGTAGAACAAGACAACCTGGCTTAAAAACAGTAGAACAAGACAACCTGGCTTAAATACAGTAGTACAAGACAACCTGATTTAAAACAGTAGAACAAGACAACCTGACTTAAAAACAGTAGTACAAGACAACCTGGCTTAAAACAGTAGTACAAGACAACCTGACTTAAAACAGTAGTACAAGACAACCTGGCTTAAAAACAGTAGTACAAGATAACCTGACTTAAAAACAGTAGTACAAGACAACCTGGCTTAAAACAGTAGTACAAGACAACCTGGCTTAAAAACAGTAGTACAAGACAACCTGGCTTAAAACAGTAGTACAAGACAACCTGACTTAAATACAGTAGTGCAAGACAACCTGACTTAAAACAGTAGTACAAGATAACCTGGCTTAAATACAGTAGTACAAGACAACCTGACTTAAAACAGTAGAACAAGACAACCTGGCTTAAAAACAGTAGAACAAGACAACCTGGCATAAAACAGTAGTACAAGACAACCTGGCTTAAAAACAGTAGTACACGACAACCTAGCTTAAAAACAGTAGTACACGACAACCTGACTTAAAAACAGTAGTACAAGACAACCTGGCATAAAAACAGTAGAACAAGACAACCTGGATTAAATACAGTAGTACAAGACAACCTGGCTTAAAAACAGTAGTACAAGAAAACCTGACTTAAAACAGTAGTACAAGACAATCTGACTTAAAACAGTAGTACAAGATAACCTGGCTTAAATACAGTAGTACAAAACAACCTGACTTAAAACAGTAGAACAAGACAACCTGGCTTAAAAACAGTAGAACAAGACAACCTGGCATAAAACAGTAGTACAAGACAACCTGGCTTAAAAACAGTAGTACAAGATAACCTGACTTAAAAACAGTAGTACAAGACAACCTGGCTTAAAACAGTAGTACAAGACAACCTGGCTTAAATACAGTAGTACAAGACAACCTGGCTTAAAACAGTAGTACAAGACAACCTGACTTAAATACAGTAGTGCAAGACAACCTGACTTAAAACAGTAGTACAAGATAACCTGGCTTAAATACAGTAGTACAAGACAACCTGACTTAAAACAGTAGAACAAGACAACCTGGCTTAAAAACAGTAGAACAAGACAACCTGGCATAAAACAGTAGTACAAGACAACCTGGCTTAAAAACAGTAGTACACGACAACCTAGCTTAAAAACAGTAGTACACGACAACCTGACTTAAAAACAGTAGTACAAGACAACCTGGCATAAAAACAGTAGAACAAGACAACCTGGATTAAATACAGTAGTACAAGACAACCTGGCTTAAAAACAGTAGTACAAGAAAACCTGGCTTAAATACAGTAGCACAAGATAACCAGGTTTAAAAACAGTAGTACAAGACAACCTGGCTTAAAAACAGTAGTACAAGACAACCTGACTTAAAAACAGTAGAACAAGATAACCTGGCTTAAAAACAGTAGTACAAGACAACCTGACTTAAAAACAGTAGAACAAGACAACCTGACTTAAAAACAGTAGTACAAGACAACCTGGCTTAAAACAGTAGTACAAGACAACCTGACTTAAAAACAGTAGAACAAGACAACCTGACTTAAAACAGTAGTACAAGACAACCTGTCTTAAAAACAGTAGAACAAGACAACCTGGCATAAAAACAGTAGAACAAGACAACCTGACTTAAAACAGTTGTACAAGACAACCTGACTTAAAAACAGTAGTACAAGACAACCTGACTTAAAAACAGTAGAACAAGACAACCTGACTTAAAACAGTAGTACAAGACAACCTGGCTTAAATACAGTAGAACAAGACAACCTGACTTAAATACAGTAGTACAAGACAACCTGACTTAAAAACAGTAGAACAAGACAACCTGACTTAAAACAGTAGTACAAGACAACCTGGCTTAAAAACAGTAGAACAAGACAACCTGGCATAAAAACAGTAGAACAAGACAACCTGACTTAAAACAGTTGTACAAGACAACCTGACTTAAAAACAGTAGTACAAGACAACCTGACTTAAAAACAGTAGAACAAGACAACCTGACTTAAAACAGTAATACAAGACAACCTGGCTTAAATACAGTAGAACAAGACAACCTGACTTAAATACAGTAGTACAAGACAACCTGGCATAAAAACAGTAGAACAAGACAACCTGGCTTAAAAACAGTAGTACAAGACAACCTGGCATAAAAACAGTAGTACAAGACAACCTGGCTTAAAAACAGTAGAACAAGACAACCTGGCTTAAATACAGTAGTACAAGACAACCTGATTTAAAACAGTAGAACAAGACAACCTGACTTAAAAACAGTAGTACAAGACAACCTGGCTTAAAACAGTAGTACAAGACAACCTGACTTAAAACAGTAGTACAAGACAATCTGACTTAAAACAGTAGTACAAGATAACCTGGCTTAAATACAGTAGTACAAAACAACCTGACTTAAAACAGTAGAACAAGACAACCTTGCTTAAAAACAGTAGAACAAGACAACCTGGCATAAAACAGTAGTACAAGACAACCTGGCTTAAAAACAGTAGTACAAGATAACCTGACTTAAAAACAGTAGTACAAGACAACCTGGCTTAAAACAGTAGTACAAGACAACCTGGCTTAAATACAGTAGTACAAGATAACCTGACTTAAAGCAGTAGTACAAGACAACCTGGCTTAAAACAGTAGTACAAGACAACCTGACTTAAATACAGTAGTACAAGACAACCTGACTTAAAACAGTAGTACAAGATAACCTGGCTTAAATACAGTAGTACAAGACAACCTGACTTAAAACAGTAGAACAAGACAACCTGGCTTTAAAACAGTAGAACAAGACAACCTGGCATAAAACAGTAGTACAAGATAACCTGACATAAAAACAGTAGTACAAGACAACCTGGCTTAAAACAGTAGTACAAGACAACCTGGCTTAAATACAGTAGTACAAGACAACCTGATTTAAAACAGTAGAACAAGACAACCTGGCTTAAAAACAGTAGAACGAGACAACCTGGCATAAAACAGTAGTACAAGACAAACTGGTTTAAAAACAGTAGTACAAGATAACCTGGCTTAAAAACAGTAGTACAAGACAACGTGGCTTAAAACAGTAGTACAAGACAACCTGGCTTAAAAACAGTAGTACAAGATAACCTGACTTAAAAACAGTAGTACAAGATAACCTGGCTTAAAAACAGTAGAACAAGACAACCTGGCTTAAATACAGTAGTACAAGACAACCTGGCTTAAAAACAGTAGTACAAGACAACCTGACTTAAATACAGTAGTACAAGACAACCTGGCATAAAACAGTAGTACAAGACAACCTGGCTTAAAACAGTAGTACAAGACAACCTGACTTAAATACAGTAGAACAAGACAACCATGGCTTAAATACAGTAGTACAAGACAACCTGGCTTAAAAACAGTAGTACAAGACAACCTGACTTAAATACAGTAGTACAAGACAACCTGGAACAAAACAGTAGTACAAGACAACCTGGCTTAAAACAGTAGTACAAGGCAACCTGACTTAAATACAGTAGTACAAGACAGCCTGACTTAAAACAGTAGCACACGATAACCTGACTTAAAACAGTAGTACAAGATAACCTGGCTTAAAAACAGTAGTACAAGATAACCTGGCTTAAATACAGTAGTACAAGATAACCTGGCTTAAATACAGTAGTACAATATAACCTGACTTAAAACAGTAGTACAAGACAACCTGGCTTAAAACAGTAGTACAAGACAACCTGACTTAAAAACAGTAGAACAAGACAACCTGGCTTAAATACAGTAGTACAAGATAACCTGGCTTAAAAACAGTAGTACAAGACAACATGGCTTAAATACAGTAGTACAAGATAACCTGACTTAAAACAGTAGTACAAGACAACATGGCTTAAAACAGTAGTACAAGATAACCTGGCTTAAATACAGTAGAACAAGATAACCTGACTTAAAAACAGTAGTACAAGACAACCTGGCTTAAAAACAGTAGTACAAGATAACCTGGCTTAAAACCAGTAGTACAAGATAACCTGACTTAAAACAGTAGTACAAGATAACCTGGCTTAAAAACAGTAGTACAAGACAACCTGGCTTAAAACAGTAGTACAAGACAACCTGGCTTAAAAACAGTAGTACAAGATAACCTGGGTTAAATACAGTAGTACAAGATAACCTGGCTTAAATACAGTAGTACAAGATAACGTGACTTAAAACAGTAGTACAAGACAACATGGCTTAAAAACAGTAGTACAAGATAACCTGGCTTAAATACAGTAGAACAAGATAACCTGGCTTAAAAATAGTAGTACAAGACAACCTGGCTTAAAAACAGTAGTACAAGATAACCTGGCTTAAAAACAGTAGTACAAGATAACCTGACTTAAAACAGTAGTACAAGATAACCTGGCTTAAAAACAGTAGTACAAGACAACGTGGCTTAAAACAGTAGTACAAGACAACCTGGCTTAAAAACAGTAGTACAAGATAACCTGACTTAAAAACAGTAGTACAAGATAACCTGGCTTAAAAACAGTAGAACAAGACAACCTGGCTTAAATACAGTAGTACAAGACAACCTGGCTTAAAAACAGTAGTACAAGAAAACCTGGCTTAAAACAGTAGTACAAGACAACCTGGCTTAAATACAGTAGTACAAGACAACCTGGCTTAAAAACAGTAGAACAAGACAACCTGACTTAAAAACAGTAGTACAAGACAACCTGGCTTAAAAACAGTAGAACAAGACAACCTGACTTAAAAACAGTAGAACAAGACAACCTGACTTAAAACAGTAGTACAAGACAACCTGGCTTAAAAACAGTAGTACAAGACAACCTGGCTTAAAAACAGTAGAACAAGACAACCTGGCTTAAATACAGTAGTACAAGACAACCTGGCTTAAATACAGTAGTACAAGAAAACCTGACTTAAATACAGTAGTACAAGACAACCTGGCTTAAATACAGTAGTACAAGACAACCTGGCTTAAAAACAGTAGTACAAGACAACATGGCTTAAAAACAGTAGTACAAGACAACCTGGCTTAAATACAGTAGTACAAGACAACCTGGCTTAAATACAGTAGTACAAGATAACCTGACTTAAAAACAGTAGTACAAGACACCCTGACTTAAAACAGTAGTACAAGACAACCTGACTTAAAACAGTAGTACAAGATAACCTGGCTTAAAAACAGTAGTACAAGATAACCTGGCTTAAAAACAGTAGAACAAGACAACCTGGCTTAAATACAGTAGTACAAGATAACCTGGCTTAAATACAGTAGAACAAGATAACCTGGCTTAAATACAGTAGTACAAGACAACCTGGCTTAAAAACAGTAGAACAGGACAACCTGGCTTAAATACAGTAGTACAAGACAACCTGGCTTAAAAACAGTTGTACAAGAAAACCTGGCTTAAAACAGTAGTACAAGACAACCTGGCTTAAATACAGTAGTACAAGACAACCTGGCTTAAAAACAGTAGAACAAGACAACCTGACTTAAAAACAGTAGTACAAGACAACCTGGCTTAAAAACAGTAGAACAAGACAACCTGACTTAAAAACAGTAGAACAAGACAACCTGACTTAAAACAGTAGTACAAGACAACCTGGCTTAAAAACAGTAGTACAAGACAACCTGACTTAAAAACAGTAGTACAAGATAACCTGGCTTAAAAACAGTAGAACAAGACAACCTGGCTTAAATACAGTAGTACAAGACAACCTGGCTTAAAAACAGTAGTACAAGAAAACCTGGCTTAAAACAGTAGTACAAGACAACCTGGCTTAAATACAGTAGTACAAGACAACCTGGCTTAAAAACAGTAGAACAAGACAACCTGACTTAAAAACAGTAGTACAAGACAACCTGGCTTAAAACCAGTAGTACAAGACAACCTGGCTTAAAAACAGTAGAACAAGACAACCTGGCTTAAATACAGTAGTACAAGACAACCTGGCTTAAATACAGTAGTACAAGAAAACCTGACTTAAATACAGTAGTACAAGACAACCTGGCTTAAATACAGTAGTACAAGACAACCTGGCTTAAAAACAGTAGTACAAGACAACATGGCTTAAAAACAGTAGTACAAGACAACCTGGCTTAAATACAGTAGTACAAGACAACCTGGCTTAAATACAGTAGTACAAGATAACCTGACTTAAAAACAGTAGAACAAGACAACCTGACTTAAAACAGTAGAACAAGACAACCTGACTTAAAACAGTAGTACAAGACAACCTGGCTTAAAAACAGTAGTACAAGACAACCTGACTTAAAAACAGTAGTACAAGATAACCTGGCTTAAAAACAGTAGAACAAGACAACCTGGCTTAAATACAGTAGTACAAGACAACCTCGCTTAAAAACAGTAGTACAAGAAAACCTGGCTTAAAACAGTAGTACAAGACAACCTGGCTTAAATACAGTAGTACAAGACAACCTGGCTTAAAAACAGTAGAACAAGACAACCTGACTTAAAAACAGTAGTACAAGACAACCTGGCTTAAAACCAGTAGTACAAGACAACCTGGCTTAAAAACAGTAGAACAAGACAACCTGGCTTAAATACAGTAGTACAAGACAACCTGGCTTAAATACAGTAGTACAAGAAAACCTGACTTAAATACAGTAGTACAAGACAACCTGGCTTAAATACAGTAGTACAAGACAACCTGGCTTAAAAACAGTAGTACAAGACAACATGGCTTAAAAACAGTAGTACAAGACAACCTGGCTTAAATACAGTAGTACAAGACAACCTGGCTTAAATACAGTAGTACAAGATAACCTGACTTAAAAACAGTAGTACAAGACAACCTGACTTAAAACAGTAGTACAAGACAACATGGCTTAAAAACAGTAGTACAAGATAACCTGGCTTAAAAACAGTAGTACAAGATAACCTGGCTTACAAACAGTAGTACAAGACAACCTGGCTTAAATACAGTAGTACAAGATAACCTGACTTAAAAACAGTAGTACAAGACACCCTGACTTAAAACAGTAGTACAAGACAACCTGACTTAAAACAGTAGTACAAGATAACCTGGCTTAAAAACAGTAGTACAAGATAACCTGGCTTAAAAACAGTAGAACAAGACAACCTGGCTTAAATACAGTAGTACAAGATAACCTGGCTTAAATACAGTAGAACAAGATAACCTGGCTTAAATACAGTAGTACAAGACAACCTGGATTAAAAACAGTAGTACAAGAAAACCTGGCTTAAAACAGTAGTACAAGACAACCTGGCTTAAATACAGTAGTACAAGACAACCTGGCTTAAAAACAGTAGAACAAGACTACCTGACTTAAAAACAGTAGTACAAGACAACCTGGCTTAAAAACAGTAGAACAAGACAACCTGACTTAAAAACAGTAGAACAAGACAACCTGACTTAAAACAGTAGTACAAGACAACCTGGCTTAAAAACAGTAGTACAAGACAACCTGGATTAAAAACAGTAGAACAAGACAACCTGGCTTAAATACAGTAGTACAAGACAACCTCGCTTAAAAACAGTAGAACAAGACAACCTTGCTTAAAAAAAGTCGAACAAGACAAGCTGGCTTAAATACAGTAGTACAAGACAACCTGGCTTAAAAACAGTAGAACAAGACAACCTGACTTAAAACAGTAGTACAAGACAACCTGGCTTAAAACAGTAGTACAAGACAACATGGCTTAAAAACAGTAGTACAAGATAACCTGGCTTAAAAACAGTAGTACAAGATAACCTGGCTTAAATACAGTAGTACAAGATAACCTGACTTAAAAACAGTAGTACAAGACACCCTGACTTAAAACAGTAGTACAAGACAACCTGACTTAAAACAGTAGTACAAGATAACCTGGCTTAAAAACAGTAGTACAAGATAACCTGGCTTAAAAACAGTAGAACAAGACAACCTGGCTTAAATACAGTAGTACAAGATAACCTGGCTTAAATACAGTAGAACAAGATAACCTGGCTTAAATACAGTAGTACAAGAAAACCTGGCTTAAAAACAGTAGAACAAGACAACCTGGCTTAAATACAGTAGTACAAGACAACCTGGCTTAAAAACAGTAGTACAAGAAAACCTGGCTTAAAACAGTAGTACAAGACAACCCGGCTTAAATACAGTAGTACAAGACAACCTGGCTTAAAAACAGTAGAACAAGACAACCTGACTTAAAAACAGTAGTACAAGACAACCTGGCTTAAAAACAGTAGAACAAGACAACCTGACTTAAAAACAGTAGAACAAGACAACCTGACTTAAAACAGTAGTACAAGACAACCTGGCTTAAAAACAGTAGTACAAGACAACCTGGATTAAAAACAGTAGAACAAGACAACCTGGCTTAAATACAGTAGTACAAGACAACCTCGCTTAAAAACAGTAGAACAAGACAACCTTGCTTAAAAAAAGTCGAACAAGACAAGCTGGCTTAAATACAGTAGTACAAGACAACCTGGCTTAAAAACAGTAGAACAAGACAACCTGACTTAAAACAGTAATACAAGACAACCTTGCTTAAAAACAGTAGAACAAGACAACCTGGCTTAAATACAGTAGTACAAGAAAACCTGACTTAAATACAGTAGTACAAGACAACCTGGCTTAAATACAGTAGTACAAGACAACCTGGCTTAAAAAGAGTAGTACAAGACAACATGGCTTAAAAACAGTAGTACAAGACAACCTGGCTTAAATACAGTAGTACAAGACAACCTGGCTTAAATACAGTAGTACAAGATAACCTGACTTAAAAACAGTAGTACAAGACAACCTGACTTAAAACAGTAGTACAAGACAACATGGCTTAAAAACAGTAGTACAAGATAACCTGGCTAAAAAACAGTAGTACAAGACAACCTGACTTAAAAACAGTAGAACAAGACAACCTGACTTAAAAACAGTAGAACAAGACAACCTGACTTAAAACAGTAGTACAAGACAACCTGGCTTAAAAACAGTAGTACAAGACAACCTGACTTAAAAACAGTAGTACAAGATAACCTGGCTTAAAAACAGTAGAACAAGACAACCTGGCTTAAATACAGTAGTACAAGACAACCTGGCTTAAAAACAGTAGTACAAGAAAACCTGGCTTAAAACAGTAGTACAAGACAACCTGGCTTAAATATAGTAGTACAAGACAACCTGGCTTAAAAACAGTAGAACAAGACAACCTGACTTAAAAACAGTAGTACAAGACAACCTGGCTTAAAAACAGTAGAACAAGACAACCTGACTTAAAAACAGTAGAACAAGACAACCTGACTTAAAACAGTAGTACAAGAAAACCTGGCTTAAAAACAGTAGTACAAGACAACCTGGCTTAAAAACAGTAGAACAAGACAACCTGGCTTAAATACAGTAGTACAAGACAACCTGGCTTAAATACAGTAGTACAAGAAAACCTGACTTAAATACAGTAGTACAAGACAACCTGGCTTAAATACAGTAGTACAAGACAACCTGGCTTAAAAACAGTAGTACAAGACAACATGGCTTAAAAACAGTAGTACAAGACAACCTGGCTTAAATACAGTAGTACAAGACAACCTGGCTTAAATACAGTAGTACAAGATAACCTGACTTAAAAACAGTAGTACAAGACAACCAGACTTAAAACAGTAGTACAAGACAACATGGCTTAAAAACAGTAGTACAAGATAACCTGGCTTAAAAACAGTAGTACAAGATAACCTGGCTTAAAAACAGTAGTACAAGACACCCTGACTTAAAACAGTAGTACAAGACAACCTGACTTAAAACAGTAGTACAAGATAACCTGGCTTAAAAACAGTAGTACAAGATAACCTGGCTTAAAAACAGTAGAACAAGACAACCTGGCTTAAATACAGTAGTACAAGATAACCTGGCTTAAATACAGTAGAACAAGATAACCTGGCTTAAATACAGTAGTACAAGACAACCTGGCTTAAAAACAGTAGAACAAGACAACCTGGCTTAAATACAGTAGTACAAGACAACCTGGCTTAAAAACAGTTGTACAAGAAAACCTGGCTTAAAACAGTAGTACAAGACAACCTGGCTTAAATACAGTAGTACAAGACAACCTGGCTTAAAAACAGTAGAACAAGACAACCTGACTTAAAAACAGTAGTACAAGACAACCTGGCTTAAAAACAGTAGAACAAGACAACCTGACTTAAAAACAGTAGAACAAGACAACCTGACTTAAAACAGTAGTACAAGACAACCTGGCTTAAAAACAGTAGTACAAGACAACCTGGATTAAAAACAGTAGAACAAGACAACCTGGCTTAAATACAGTAGTACAAGACAACCTGGCTTAAAAACAGTAGAACAAGACAACCTTGCTTAAAAAAAGTCGAACAAGACAAGCTGGCTTAAATACAGTAGTACAAGACAACCTGGCTTAAAAACAGTAGAACAAGACAACCAGACTTAAAACAGTAGTACAAGACAACCTGGCTTAAAAACAGTAGAACAAGACAACCTGGCTTAAATACAGTAGTACAAGAAAACCTGACTTAAATACAGTATTACAAGGCAACCTGGCTTAATTACAGTAGTACAAGACAACCTGGCTTAAAAAGAGTAGTACAAGACAACATGGCTTAAAAACAGTAGTACAAGATAACCTGGCTTAAAAACAGTAGTACAAGATAACCTGGCTTAAAAACAGTAGTACAAGACAACCTGGCTTAAAAACAGTAGTACAAGATAACCTGACTTAAAAACAGTAGTACAAGACAACAAGACTTAAAACAGTAGTACAAGACAACCTGACTTAAAACAGTAGTACAAGATAACCTGGCTTAAAAACAGTAGTACAAGATAACCTGGCTTAAAAACAGTAGAACAAGACAACCTGGCTTAAATACAGTAGTACAAGATAACCTGGCTTAAATACAGTAGAACAAGATAACCTGGCTTAAATACAGTAGTACAAGACAACCTGGCTTAAAAACAGTAGAACAAGACAACCTGGCTTAAATACAGTAGTACAAGACAACCTGGCTTAAAAACAGTAGTACAAGAAAACCTGGCTTAAAACAGTAGTACAAGACAACCTGGCTTAAATACAGTAGTACAAGACAACCTGGGTTAAAAACAGTAGAACAAGACAACCTGACTTAAAAACAGTAGTACAAGAAAACCTGGCTTAAAAACAGTAGAACAAGACAACCTGACTTAAAAACAGTAGAACAAGACAACCTGACTTAAAACAGTAGTACAAGACAACCTGGCTTAAAAACAGTAGTACAAGACAACCTGGATTAAAAACAGTAGAACAAGACAACCTGGCTTAAATACAGTAGTATAAGACAACCTGGCTTAAAAACAGTAGAACAAGACAACCTTGCTTAAAAAAAGTCGAACAAGACAAGCTGGCTTAAATACAGTAGTACAAGACAACCTGGCTTAAAAACAGTAGAACAAGACAACCTGACTTAAAACAGTAGTAAAAGACAACCTGGCTTAAAAACAGTAGAACAGGACAACCTGGCTTAAAACAGTAATACAAGACAACCTGGCTTAAAAACAGTAGTACAAGACAACCTGGCTTAAATACAGTAGAACAAGAAAACCTGATTTAAATACAGTAGTACAAGACCACCTGACTTAAATACAGTAGTACAAGACAACCTGGCTTAAAAACAGTAGTACAAGACAACCTGGCTTAAATACAGTAGAACAAGACAACCTGACTTAAATATAGTAGTACAAGACAACCTGACTTAAATACAGTAGTACAAGACAACCTGGCTTAAAAACAGTAGTACAAGACAACCTGGCTTAAATACAGTAGAACAAGACAACCTGACTTAAATACAGTAGTACAAGACAACCTGGCTTAAATACAGTAGAACAAGACAACCTGACTTAAATATAGTAGTACAAGACAACCTGACATAAATACAGTAGTACAAGACAACATGGCTTAAGAACAGTAGTACAAGACAACCTGACTTAAAACAGTAGTACAAGACAACCTGGCTTAAAAACAGTAGTACAAGACAACCTGACTTAAAAACAGTAGAACAAGACAACCTGACTTAAAACAGTAGTACAAGACAACCTGGCTTAAAAACAGTAGAACAAGACAACCTGGCTTAAAACAGTAGTACAAGACAACCTGGCTCAAAAACAGTAGTACAAGACAACCTGGCTTAAATACAGTAGAACAAGACAACCTGACTTAAATACAGTAGTACTAGACCACCTGACTTAAATACAGTAGTACAAGACAACCTGGCTTAAAAACAGTAGTACAAGACAACCTGGCTTAAATACAGTAGAACAAGACAACCTGACTTAAATATAGTAGTACAAGACAACCTGACTTAAATACAGTAGTACAAGACAACCTGGCTTAAAAACAGTAGTACAAGACAACCTGGCTTAAATACAGTAGAACAAGACAACCTGACTTAAATACAGTAGTACAAGACAACATGGCTTAAAAACAGTAGAACAAGACAACCTGACTTAAAACAGTAGTACAAGACAACCTGGCTTAAAAACAGTAGAACAAGACAACCTGGCTTAAATACAGTAGTACAAGAAAACCTGACTTAAATACAGTAGTACAAGACAACCTGGCTTAAATACAGTAGTACAAGACAACCTGGCTTAAAAAGAGTAGTACAAGACAACATGGCTTAAAAACAGTAGTACAAGACAACCTGGCTTAAATACAGTAGTACAAGACAACCTGGCTTAAATACAGTAGTACAAGATAACCTGACTTAAAAACAGTAGTACAAGACAACCTGACTTAAAACAGTAGTACAAGACAACATGGCTTAAAAACAGTAGTACAAGATAACCTGGCTTAAAAACAGTAGTACAAGATAACCTGGCTTAAAAACAGTAGTACAAGACAACCTGGCTTAAAAACAGTAGTACAAGATAACCTGACTTAAAAACAGTAGTACAAGACAACAAGACTTAAAACAGTAGTACAAGACAACATGGCTTAAAAACAGTAGTACAAGATAACCTGGCTTAAAAACAGTAGTACAAGATAACCTGGCTTAAAAACAGTAGAACAAGACAACCTGGCTTAAATACAGTAGTACAAGATAACCTGGCTTAAATACAGTAGAACAAGATAACCTGGCTTAAATACAGTAGTACAAGACAACCTGGCTTAAAAACAGTAGAACAAGACAACCTGGCTTAAAACAGTAGTACAAGACAACCTGGCTTAAATACAGTAGTACAAGACAACCTGGGTTAAAAACAGTAGAACAAGACAACCTGACTTAAAAACAGTAGTACAAGAAAACCTGGCTTAAAAACAGTAGAACAAGACAACCTGACTTAAAAACAGTAGAACAAGACAACCTGACTTAAAACAGTAGTACAAGACAACCTGGCTTAAAAACAGTAGTACAAGACAACCTGGATTAAAAACAGTAGAACAAGACAACCTGGCTTAAATACAGTAGTACAAGACAACCTGGCTTAAAAACAGTAGAACAAGACAACCTTGCTTAAACAAAGTCGAACAAGACAAGCTGGCTTAAATACAGTAGTACAAGACAACCTGGCTTAAAAACAGTAGAACAAGACAACCTGACTTAAAACAGTAGTAAAAGACAACCTGGCTTAAAAACAGTAGAACAGGACAACCTGGCTTAAAACAGTAATACAAGACAACCTGGCTTAAAAACAGTAGTACAAGACAACCTGATTTAAATACAGTAGTACAAGACCACCTGACTTAAACACAGTAGTACAAGACAACCTGGCTTAAAAACAGTAGTACAAGACAACCTGGCTTAAATACAGTAGAACAAGACAACCTGACTTAAATATAGTAGTACAAGACAACCTGACTTAAATACAGTAGTACAAGACAACCTGGCTTAAAAACAGTAGTACAAGACAACCTGGCTTAAATACAGTAGAACAAGACAACCTGACTTAAATACAGTAGTACAAGACAACCTGGCTTAAATACAGTAGTACAAGACAACCTGACTTAAATATAGTAGTACAAGACAACCTGACTTAAATACAGTAGTACAAGACAACATGGATTAAGAACAGTAGTATAAGACAACCTGACTTAAAACAGTAGTATAAGACAACCTGGCTTAAAAACAGTAGTACAAGACAACCTGACTTAAAAACAGTAGAACAAGACAACCTGACTTAAAACAGTAGTACAAGACAACCTGGCTTAAAAACAGTAGAACAAGACAACCTGGCTTAAAACAGTAGTACAAGACAACCTGGCTCAAAAACAGTAGTACAAGACAACCTGGCTTAAATACAGTAGAACAAGACCACCTGACTTAAATACAGTAGTACTAGACCACCTGACTTAAATACAGTAGTACAAGACAACCTGGCTTAAAAACAGTAGTACAAGACAACCTGGCTTAAATACAGTAGAACAAGACAACCTGACTTAAATATAGTAGTACAAGACAACCTGACTTAAATACAGTAGTACAAGACAACCTGGCTTAAAAACAGTAGTACAAGACAACCTGGCTTAAATACAGTAGAACAAGACAACCTGACTTAAATACATTAGTACAAGACAACATGGCTTAAAAACAGTAGTACAAGACAACCTGACTTAAAACAGTAGTACAAGACAACCTGGCTTAAAAACAGTAGTACAAGACAACCTGACTTAAAAACAGTAGAACAAGACAACCTGACTTAAAACAGTAGTACAAGATAACCTGGCTTAAAAACAGTAGAACAAGACAACCTGGTTTAAAAACAGTAGTACAAGACAACCTGGCTTAAAAACAGTAGTACAAGAAAACCTGGCTTAAAACAGTAGTACAAGACAACCTGGCTTAAATACAGTAGTACAAGACAACCTGGCTTATAACAGTAGTACAAGATAACCTGGCTTAAAACAGTAGAACAAGACAATCTGACTTAAAACAGTAGTACAAGATAACCTGACTTAAAACAGTAGTACAAGACAACCTTTTTTTTTTTTCTTTTATTTATTTTTCAATAGTCAGGATTTTACAATCCCCTGTACATTACCACCTGACTAGGGTATACAGGGGTATTAAAAAGAAATCAGTGAACAAATAATGACTATTTCATTTTTTACAAATTAAATTTCAAAAGAGTTACAAAAAAAATTAAATATTAAAGTGAAAAGGTAGACTCTCTCTCCATCTCTAATACACACATTTACTCTCTACATTCTGTCTGTTACAACTTGTACATTTTCAAATGTTTGCTAATACTGTGAAAAGTGTATTCTTGTTCCCATCATATACAACTGCCTTACAATACCTTTTTAATTTAGGATGATATATATAGGTGCCCAAAATTTTTCATAGGCTTGAACCGTATTATTTTTCTTTGCTATATACTGATCAAAAGATTGATACTTCTTAATCTTATTTTTTAACTCAATTGTGTTTGGCTTTGCTTCATTGAGTACAAGACAACCTGGCTTAAAACAGTAGTACAAGATAACCTGGCTTGAAAACAGTAGAACAAGATAACCTGACTTAAAACAGTAGTACAAGATAACCTGACTTAAAACAGTAGTACAAGATAACCTGGCTTAAAAACAGTAGTACAAGATAACCTGACTTAAAACAGTAATACAAGATAACCTGACTTAAAACAGTAGTACAAGATAACCTGGCTTAAAAACAGTAGTACAAGACAACCTGGCTTAAATACAGTAGTACAAGACAACCTGGCTTAAATACAGTAGTACAAGACAACCTGGCTTAAATACAGTAGTACAAGACAACCTGGCTTAAATACAGTAGTACAAGACAACCTGACTTAAAACAGTAGTACAAGACAACCAGGCTTAAAAAAAGTAGTACAAGATTACCTGGCATAAAACAGTAGTACAAGACAACCTGGCTTAAATACAGTAGTACAAGATAACCTGGCATAAAACAGTAGTACAAGACACCTGGTTTAAAAACAGTAGTACAAGACAACCTGACTTAAAAACAGTAGTACAAGTCAACATGGCTTAAAAACAGTAGAACAAGACAACCTGGCTTAAAACAGTAGTACAAGACAACCTGGCATAAAACAGTAGTACACGACAACCTGGCTTAAAAACAGTAGTACAAGATAACCTGGCTTAAAAACAGTAGTACAAGTCAACATGGCTTAAAAACAGTAGAACAAGACAACCTGGCTTAAAACAGTAGTACAAGACAACCTGGCTTAAAACAGTAGTACAAGACAACCTGGCTTAAAAACAGTAGTACAAGATAACCTGGCTTAAAACAGTAGTACAAGACAACCTGACTTAAAACAGTAGTACAAGACAACCTGACTTAAAACAGTAGAACAAGATAACCTGGCTTAAAAACAGTAGTACAAGATAACCTGGCTTAAAAACAGTAGAACAAGCAAACCTGACTTAAAAACAGTAGTACAAGACAACCTGGCTTAAAACAGTAATACAAGACAACCTGACTTAAAACAGTAGTACAAGACAACCTGGCTTAAAACATTAGTACAAGACAACCTGGCTTAAAAACAGTAGTACAAGATAACCTGGCTTAAAAACAGTAGTACAAGAAAACCTGACTTAAAAACAGTAGTACAAGACAACCTGGCTTAAATACGGTAGTACAAGATAACCTGGCTTAAAAACAGTAGTACAAGACAACCTGGCTTAAAAACAGTAGAACAAGACAACCTGGCTTAAATACGGTAGTACAAGATAACCTGGCTTAAAAACAGTAGTACAAGACAACCTGGCTTAAAAACAGTAGTACAAGACAACCTGGCTTAAAAACAGTAGTACAAGATAACCTGGCTTAAAAACAGTAGTACAAGATAACCTGACTTAAAACAGTAATACAAGACAACCTGGCTTAAAACAGTAGTACAAGATAACCTGGCTTAAAACAGTAGAACAAGACAATCTGACGTAAAACAGTAGTACAAGATAACCTGACTTAAAACAGTAGTACAAGACAACCTGGCTTAAAACAGTAGTACAAGATAACCTGGCTTGAAAACAGTAGAACAAGATAACCTGACTTAAAACAGTAGTACAAGATAACCTGACTTAAAACAGTAGTACAAGATAACCTGGCTTAAAAACAGTAGTACAAGATAACCTGACTTAAAACAGTAGTACAAGATAACCTGACTTAAAACAGTAGTACAAGATAACCTGGCTTAAAAACAGTAGTACAAGACAACCTGGCTAAAATAATGTAGTACAAGACAACCTGGCAAAAAACAGTAGTACAAGACAACCTGGCTTAAAAACAGTAGTACAAGACAACCTGGCTTAAAAACAGTAGTACAAGACAACATTGCTTAAAAACAGTAGAACAAGACAACCTGGCTTAAAACAGTAGAACAAGACAACCTGGCATAAAACAGTAGTACAAGACAACCTGGCTTAAAAACAGTAGTATAAGACAACCTGGCTTAAAAACAGTAGTACAAGATAACCTGGCTTAAAACAGTAGTACAAGACAACCTGACTTAAAACAGTAGTACAAGACAACCTGACTTAAAACAGTAGAACAAGATAACCTGGCTTAAAAACAGTAGTACAAGATAACCTGGCTTAAAAACAGTAGAACAAGTAAACCTGACTTAAAAACAGTAATACAAGACAACCTGGCTTAAAACAGTAATACAAGAAAACCTGACTTAAAACAGTAGTACAAGACAACCTGGCTAAAAACAGTAGTACAAGACAACCTGGCTTAAATACAGTAGTACAAGACAACCTGACTTAAAAGAGTAGTACAAGACAACCTGGCTTAAAAACAGTAGAACAAGATAACCTGGCTTAAAAACAGTAGTACAAGACAACCTGGCTTAAAACAGTAATACAAGAAAACCTGACTTAAAACAGTAGTACAAGACAACCTGGCTTAAAACAGTAGTACAAGACAACCTGGCTTAAATACAGTAGTACAAGACAACCTGACTTAAAAGAGTAGTACAAGACAACCTGGCTTAAAAACAGTAGAACAAGATAACCTGACTTAAAAACAGTAGTACAAGACAACCTGGCTTAAAAACAGTAGTACAAGATAACCTGGCATAAAACAGTAGTACAAGACAACCTGGCTTAAAAACAGCAGTACAAGACAGCCTGGCTTAAATACAGTAGTAAAAGACAACCTGACTTAAAACAGTAGTACATGACAACCTGGCTTAAAAACAGTAGTACAAGACAACCTGGCTTAAAAACAGTAGTACAAGACAACCTGGCTTAAATACAGTAGTACAAGACAACCTGACTTAAAAACAGTAGAACAAGACAACCTGACTTAAAAACAGTAGTACAAGCAAACCTGACTTAAAAACAGTAGTACAAGACAACCTGGCTTAAAACAGTAGTACAAGACAACATGGCTTAAAAACAGTAGAACAAGACAACCTGACTTAAAACAGTAGTACAAGACAACCTGGCTTAAAAACAGTAGTACAAGACAGCCTGGCTTAAAAACAGTAGAACAAGACAACCTGACTTAAAACAGTAGTACAAGACAACCTGGCTTAAAAACAGTAGTACAAGACAACCTGGCTTAAAAACAGTAGTACAAGACAACCTGGCATAAAAAAGTAGTACAAGACAACCTGGCTTAAAAACAGTAGTACAAGACAGCCTGGCTTAAAAACACTAGAACAAGACAACCTGACTTAAAACAGGAGTACAAGACAACCTGGCTTTAAAACAGTAGTACAAGACAATCTGGCTTAAAAACAGTAATACAAGACAACCTGGCTTAAAAACAGTAGAACAAGACAACCTGACTTAAAAACAGTAGAACAAGACAACCTGACTTAAAAACAGTAGAACAAGACAACCTGGCTTAAAAACAATAGTACAAGACAACCTGGCTTAAAACAGTAGTACAAGACAACCTGGCTTAAAACAGTAGTACTAGACAACCTGACTTAAAAACAGTAGTACAAGACAACCTGACTTAAAACTGTAGTACAAGACAACCTGACTTAAAACAGTAGTACAAGACAACCTGACTTAAAACAGTAGTACAAGACAACCTGGCATAAAAACAGTAGAACAAGCAAACCTGACTTAAATACAGTAGTACAAGACAACCTGACGTAAAACAGTAGTACAAGATAACCTGACTTAAAAACAGTAGAACAAGATAACCTGGCTTAAAACAGTAGTACAAGATAACCTGGCTTAAAAACAGTAGAACAAGACAACCTGGCTTAAAACAGTAGTACAAGACAACCTGACTTAAAACAGTAGTACAAGACAACCTGGCATAAAAACAGTAGAACAAGCAAACCTGACTTAAATACAGTAGTACAAGACAACCTGACTTAAAACAGTAGTACAAGATAACCTGACTTAAAAACAGTAGTACAAGATAACCTGGCTTAAAACAGTAGTACAAGACAACCTGGCTTAAATACAGTAGTACAAGACAACCTGACTTAAAAGACTAGTACAAGACAACCTGGCTTAAAAACAGTAGAACAAGATAACCTGGCTTAAAAACAGTAGTACAAGACAACCTGGCTTAAAAACAGTAGTACAAGATAACCTGGCATAAAACAGTAGTACAAGACAACCTGGCTTAAAAACAGCAGTACAAGACAGCCTGGCTTAAATACAGTAGTACAAGACAACCTGACTTAAAACAGTAGAACAAGACAACCTGACTTAAAACAGTAGTACAAGACAACCTGGCATAAAACAGTAGTACAAGACAACCTGGCTTAAAAACAGCAGTACAAGACAGCCTGGCTTAAATACAGTAGTAAAAGACAACCTGACTTAAAACAGTAGTACATGACAACCTGGCTTAAAAACAGTAGTACAAGACAACCTGGCTTAAAAACAGTAGTACAAGACAACCTGGCTTAAATACAGTAGTACAAGACAACCTGACTTAAAAACAGTAGAACAAGACAACCTGACTTAAAAACAGTAGTACAAGCAAACCTGACTTAAAAACAGTAGTACAAGACAACCTGGCTTAAAACAGTAGTACAAGACAACATGGCTTAAAAACAGTAGAACAAGACAACCTGGCATAAAACAGTAGTACAAGACAACCTGGCTTAAAAACAGTAGTACAAGACAGCCTGGCTTAAAAACAGTAGAACAAGACAACCTGACTTAAAACAGTAGTACAAGACAACCTGGCTTAAAAACAGTAGTACAAGACAACCTGGCTTAAAAACAGTAGTACAAGACAACCTGGCATAAAAAAGTAGTACAAGACAACCTGGCTTAAAAACAGTAGTACAAGACAGCCTGGCTTAAAAACACTAGAACAAGACAACCTGACTTAAAACAGGAGTACAAGACAACCTGGCTTTAAAACAGTAGTACAAGACAATCTGGCTTAAAAACAGTAATACAAGACAACCTGGCTTAAAAACAGTAGAACAAGACAACCTGACTTAAAAACAGTAGAACAAGACAACCTGACTTAAAAACAGTAGAACAAGACAACCTGGCTTAAAAACAATAGTACAAGACAACCTGGCTTAAAACAGTAGTACAAGACAACCTGGCTTAAAACAGTAGTACTAGACAACCTGACTTAAAAACAGTAGTACAAGACAACCTGACTTAAAACTGTAGTACAAGACAACCTGACTTAAAACAGTAGTACAAGACAACCTGACTTAAAACAGTAGTACAAGACAACCTGGCATAAAAACAGTAGAACAAGCAAACCTGACTTAAATACAGTAGTACAAGACAACCTGACTTAAAACAGTAGTACAAGATAACCTGACTTAAAAACAGTAGAACAAGATAACCTGGCTTAAAACAGTAGTACAAGATAACCTGGCTTAAAAACAGTAGAACAAGACAACCTGGCTTAAAACAGTAGTACAAGACAACCTGACTTAAAACAGTAGTACAAGACAACCTGGCATAAAAACAGTAGAACAAGCAAACCTGACTTAAATACAGTAGTACAAGACAACCTGACTTAAAACAGTAGTACAAGATAACCTGACTTAAAAACAGTAGTACAAGATAACCTGGCTTAAAACAGTAGTACAAGACAACCTGGCTTAAATACAGTAGTACAAGACAACCTGACTTAAAAGACTAGTACAAGACAACCTGGCTTAAAAACAGTAGAACAAGATAACCTGGCTTAAAAACAGTAGTACAAGACAACCTGGCTTAAAAACAGTAGTACAAGATAACCTGGCATAAAACAGTAGTACAAGACAACCTGGCTTAAAAACAGCAGTACAAGACAGCCTGGCTTAAATACAGTAGTACAAGACAACCTGACTTAAAACAGTAGTACAAGACAACCTGGCTTAAAAACAGTAGTACAAGACAACCTGGCTTAAAAACAGTAGTACAAGACAACCTGGCTTAAATACAGTAGTAAAAGACAACCTGACTTAAAAACATTAGAACAAGACAACCTGACTTAAAAACAGTAGTACAAGCAAACCTGAC
This sequence comes from Bathymodiolus brooksi, assembly GCA_963680875.1. Taxonomy (NCBI): domain Eukaryota; kingdom Metazoa; phylum Mollusca; class Bivalvia; order Mytilida; family Modiolidae; genus Bathymodiolus; species Bathymodiolus brooksi. Next base: position 47,089,670 of record OY804580.1, on the reverse strand, counting down.
TTAAATACAGTAGTACAAGACAACCTGGCTTAAAACAGTAGTACAAGACAACATGGCTTAAAAACAGTAGAACAAGACAACCTGGCATAAAACAGTAGTACAAGACAACCTGGCTTAAAAACAGTAGTACAAGACAGCCTGGCTTATAAACAGTAGAACAAGACAACCTGACTTAAAACAGTAGTACAAGACAACCTGGCTTAAAAACAGTAGTACAAGACAACCTGGCTTAAAAACAGTAGTACAAGACAACCTGGCATAAAAAAGTAGTACAAGACAACCTGGCTTAAAAACAGTAGTACAAGACAGCCTGGCTTAAAAACAGTAGAACAAGACAACCTGACTTAAAACAGGAGTACAAGACAACCTGGCTTTAAAACAGTAGTACAAGACAATCTGGCTTAAAAACAGTAATACAAGACAACCTGGCTTAAAAACAGTAGAATAAGACAACCTGGCTTAAAAACAGTAGAACAAGACAACCTGACTTAAAAACAGTAGAACAAGACAACCTGGCTTAAAAACAATAGTACAAGACAACCTGGCTTAAAACAGTAGTACAAGACACCCTGGCTTAAAACAGTAGTACTAGACAACCTGACTTAAAAACAGTAGAACAAGACAACCTGGCTTAAAACAGTAGTACAAGACAACCTGACTTAAAAACAGTAGAACAAGACAACCTGACTTAAAACAGTAGTACAAGACAACCTGACTTAAAACAGTAGTACAAGACAACCTGACTTAAAACAGTAGTACAAGACAACCTGGCATAAAAACAGTAGAACAAGCAAACCTGACTTAAATACAGTAGTACAAGACAACCTAACTTAAAACAGTAGTACAAGATAACCTGACTTAAAAACAGTAGAACAAGATAACCTGGCTTAAAACAGTAGTACAAGATAACCTGGCTTAAAAACAGTAGAACAAGACAACCTTGCTTAAAACAGTAGTACAAGACAACCTGACTTAAAACAGTAGTACAAGACAACCTGACTTAAAACAGTAGTACAAGACAACCTGGCATAAAAACAGTAGAACAAGCAAACCTGACTTAAATACAGTAGTACAAGACAACCTGACTTAAAACAGTAGTACAAGATAACCTGACTTAAAAACAGTAGTACAAGATAACCTGGCTTAAAACAGTAGTACAAGATAACCTGGCTTAAAAACAGTACAACAAGATAACCTGACTTAAAAACAGTAGTACAAGATAACCTGGCTTAAAAACAGTAGAACAAGATAACCTGGCTTAAAAACAGTAGTACAAGACAACCTGACTTAAAAACAGTAGTACAAGATAACCTGGCTTAAAACAGTAGTACAAGACAACCTGACTTAAAACAGTAGAACAAGATAACCTGGCTTAAAACAGTAGTACAAGATAACCTGGCTTAAAACAGTAGTACAAGACAGCCTGACTTAAAACAGTAGTACAAGAAAACCTGACTTAAAACAGTAGAACAAGATAACCTGGCTTAAAACAGTAGTACAAGATAACCTGGCTTAAAAACAGTAGTACAAGATAACCTGGCTTAAAAATAGTAGAACAAGATAACCTGGCTTAAAAACAGTAGTACAAGATAACCTGGCTTAAAACAGTAGTACAAGACCACCTGACTTAAAACAGTAGAACAAGATAACCTGGCTTAAAACAGTAGTACAAGATAACCTGGCTTAAATACAGTAGAACAAGATAACCTGGCTTAAAAACAGTAGTACAAGACAACCTGGCTTAAAAACAGTAGTACAAGATAACCTGGCATAAAACAGTAGTACAAGACAGCCTGGCTTAAATACAGTAGTACAAGACAACCTGACTTAAAACAGTAGTACAAGACAACCTGGCTTGAAAACAGTAGTACAAGACTACCTGACTTAAAACAGTAGTACAAGACAACCTGAATTAAAACAGTAGTACAAGACAACCTGGCATAAAAACAGTAGAACAAGCAAACCTGACTTAAATACAGTAGTACAAGACAACCTGACTTAAAACAGTAGTACAAGAAAACCTGGCTTAAAATAGTAGTACAAGATAACCTGGCTTAAAAACAGTAGAACAAGATAACCTGGCTTAAAAATAGTAGTACAAGATAACCTGGCTTAAAACAGTAGTACAAGACAACCTGACTTAAAACAGTAGTACAAGACAACCTGACTTAAAAACAGTAGAACAAGATAACCTGGCTTAAAATAGTAGTACAAGACAACCTGACTTAAAAACAGTAGAACAAGATAACCTGGCTTAAAACAGTAGAACAAGACAACCTGGCTTAAAACAGTAGTACAAGATAACCTGACTTAAAAACAGTAGAACATGATAACCTGGCTTAAAAAAAGTAGAACAAGATAACCTGGCTTAAAAACAGTAGTACAAGAAAACCTGGCTTAAAAACAGTAGTAAAAGATAACCTGGCATAAAACAGTAGTACAAGACAGCCTGGCTTAAATACAGTAGTACAAGACAACCTGACTTAAAACAGTAGTACAAGACAACCAGGCTTAAAAACAGTAGTACAAGACAACCTGACTTAAAACAGTAGTACAAGATAACCTGGCTTAAAAACAGTAGTACAAGATAACCTGGCTTAAAACAGTAGTACAAGATAACCTGGCTTAAAAACAGTAGAACAAGACAACCTGGCTTAAAACAGTAGTACAAGACAACCTGGCTTAAAAACAGTAGTACAAGACAACCTGACTTAAAAACAGTAGAACAAGACAACCTGACTTAAAACAGTAGTACAAGACAACCTGGCTTAAAAACAGTAGAACAAGACAACCTTGCTTAAAACGGTAGTACAAGATAACCTGACTTAAAACAGTAGTACAAGATAACCTGGCTTAAAAACAGTAGAACAAGACAACCAGGCTTAATAACAGAAGTACAAGACAACCTGGCTTAAATACAGTAGTACAAGACAACCTGACTTAAAACAGTAGTACAAGATAACCTGGCTTAAAAACAGTAAAACAAGATAACCTGGCTTAAAACAGTAGTACAAGATAACCTGGCTTAAAAACAGTAGAACAAGACAACCTGGCTTAAAACAGTAGTACAAGACAACCTGGCTTAAAAACAGTAGTACAAGACAACCTGACTTAAAAACAGTAGAACAAGACAACCTGGCTTAAAACAGTAGTACAAGACAACCTGGCTTAAAAACAGTAGAACAAGACAACCTGGCTTAAAACAGTAGTACAAGATAACCTGACTTAAAACAGTAGTACAAGATAACCTGGCTTAAAAACAGTAGTACAAGACAGCCTGACTTAAATACAGTAGTACAAGACAACCTGACTTAAAACAGTAGTACAAGACAACCTGGCTTAAAAACAGTAGAACAAGATAACCTGGCTTACAAACAGTAGTACAAGACAACCTGGCTTAAAAACAGTAGTACAAGATAACCTGGCTTAAAACAGTAGTACAAGACAACCTGGCTTAAAAACAGTAGAACAAGACAACCTGGCTTAAAACAGTAGTACAAGATAACCTGACTTAAAACAGTAGTACAAGATAACCTGGCATAAAAACAGTAGTACAAGACAGCCTGGCTTAAATACAGTAGTACAAGACAACCTGACTTAAAACAGTAGTACAAGACAACCTGGTTTAAAAACAGTAGAACAAGATAACCTGACTTAAAAACAGTAGAACAAGATAACCTGGCTTAAAACAGTAGTACAAGATAACCTGGCTTAAAAACAGTAGAACAAGACAACCTGGCTTAAAACAGTAGTACAAGACAACCTGACTTAAAACAGTAGTACAAGACAACCTGACTTAAAACAGTAGTACAAGACAACCTGGCATAAAAACAGTAGAACAAGCAAACCTGACTTAAATACAGTAGTACAAGACAACCTGACTTAAAACAGTAGTACAAGATAACCTGGCTTAAAACAGTAGTACAAGACAACCTGACTTAAAAACAGTAGAACAAGATAACCTGGCTTAAAACAGTAGAACAAGACAACCTGGCTTAAAACAGTAGTACAAGATAACCTGACTTAAAAACAGTAGAACATGATAACCTGGCTTAAAAAAAGTAGAACAAGATAACCTGGCTTAAAAACAGTAGTACAAGACAACCTGGCTTAAAAACAGTAGTAAAAGATAACCTGGCATAAAACAGTAGTACAAGACAGCCTGGCTTATATACAGTAGTACAAGACAACCTGACTTAAAACAGTAGTACAAGATAACCTGGCTTAAAAACAGTAGTACAAGATAACCTGGCTTAAAACAGTAGTACAAGATAACCTGGCTTAAAAACAGTAGAACAAGACAACCTGGCTTAATACAGTAGTACAAGACAACCTGGCTTAAAAACAGTAGTACAAGACAACCTGACTTAAAAACAGTAGAACAAGACAACCTGACTTAAAACAGTAGTACAAGACAACCTGGCTTAAAAACAGTAGAACAAGACAACCTTGCTTAAAACAGTAGTACAAGATAACCTGACTTAAAACAGTAGTACAAGATAACCTGGCTTAAAAACAGTAGAACAAGACAACCAGGCTTAAAAACAGAAGTACAAGACAACCTGGCTTAAATACAGTAGTACAAGACAACCTGACTTAAAACAGTAGTACAAGATAACCTGGCTTAAAAACAGTAAAACAAGATAACCTGGCTTAAAACAGTAGTACAAGATAACCTGGCTTAAAAACAGTAGAACAAGACAACCTGGCTTAAAACAGTAGTACAAGACAACCTGGCTTAAAAACAGTAGTACAAGACAACCTGACTTAAAAACAGTAGAATAAGACAACCTGGCTTAAAACAGTAGTACAAGACAACCTGGCTTAAAAACAGTAGAACAAGACAACCTGGCTTAAAACAGTAGTACAAGATAACCTGACTTAAAACAGTAGTACAAGATAACCTGGCTTAAAAACAGTAGTACAAGACAGCCTGCCTTAAATACAGTAGTACAAGACAACCTGACTTAAAACAGTAGTACAAGACAACCTGGCTTAAAAACAGTAGAACAAGATAACCTGGCTTAAAAACAGTAGTACAAGACAACCTGGCTTAAAAACAGTAGTACAAGATAACCTGGCTTAAAACAGTAGTACAAGACAACCTGGCTTAAAAACAGTAGAACAAGACAACCTGGCTTAAAACAGTAGTTCAAGATAACCTGACTTAAAACAGTAGTACAAGATAACCTGGCTTAAAAACAGTAGTACAAGACAGCCTGGCTTAAATACAGTAGTACAAGACAACCTGACTTAAAACAGTAGTACAAGACAACCTGGCTTAAAAACAGTAGAACAAGATAACCTGACTTAAAAACAGTAGAACAAGATAACCTGGCTTAAAAACAGTAGAACAAGACAACCTGGCTTAAAACAGTAGTACAAGACAACCTGACTTAAAACAGTAGTACAAGACAACCTGACTTAAAACAGTAGTACAAGACAACCTGGCATAAAAACAGTAGAACAAGCAAACCTGACTTAAATACAGTAGTACAAGACAACCTGACTTAAAACAGTAGTACAAGATAACCTGACTTAAAAACAGTAGTACAAGATAACCTGGCTTAAAACAGTAGTACAAGATAACCTGGCTTAAAAACAGTAGATCAAGGTAACCTGGCTTAAAAACAGTAGTACAAGATAACCTGGCTTAAAAACAGTAGAACAAGATAACCTGGCTTAAAAACAGTAGTACAAGACAACCTGACTTATAAACAGTAGAACAAGATAACCTGGCTTAAAACAGTAGTACAAGACAACCTGACTTAAAACAGTAGAACAAGATAACCTGGCTTAAAACAGTAGTACAAGACAACCTGGCTTAAAACAGTAGTACAAGACAGCCTGACTTAAAACAGTAGTACAAGATAACCTGACTTAAAACAGTAGAACAAGATAACCTGGCTTAAAACAGTAGTACAAGATAACCTGGCTTAAAAACAGTAGTACAAGATAACCTGGCTTGAAAACAGTAGAACAAGATAACCTGGCATAAAAACAGTAGTACAAGATAACCTGGCTTAAAACAGTAGTACAAGACAACCTGACTTAAAACATTAGAACAAGATAACCTGGCTTAAAACAGTAGTACAAGATAACCTGGCATAAATACAGTAGAACAAGATAACCTGGCTTAAAAACAGTAGTACAAGACAACCTGGCTTAAAAACAGTAGTACAAGATAACCTGGCATAAAACAGTAGTACAAGACAGCCTGGCTTAAATACAGTAGTACAAGACAACCTGACTTAAAACAGTAGTACAAGACAACCTGGCTTGAAAACAGTAGTACAAGACAACCTGACTTAAAAACAGTAGAACAAGACAACCTGGCTTAAAACAGTAGTACAAGACCACCTGACTTAAAAACAGTAGAACAAGACAACCTGGCTTAAAACAGTAGTACAAGACAACCTGACTTAAAACAGTAGTACAAGACAACCTGACTTAAAACAGTAGTACAAGACAACCTGGCTTAAAAACAGTAGAACAAGCAAACCTGACTTAAATACAGTAGTACAAGACAACCTGACTTAAAACAGTAGTACAAGATAACCTGACTTAAAAACACTAGTACAAGAAAACCTGGCTTAAAACAGTAGTACAAGATAACCTGGCTTAAAAACAGTAGAACAAGATAACCTGGCTTAAAAATAGTAGTACAAGATAACCTGGCTTAAAACAGTAGTACAAGAAAACCTGACTTAAAAACAGTAGAACAAGATAACCTGGCTTAAAACAGTAGTACAAGACAACCTGACTTAAAAACAGTAGAACAAGATAACCTGGCTTAAAACAGTAGAACAAGACAACCTGGCTTAAAACAGTAGTACAAGATAACCTGACTTAAAAACAGTAGAACATGATAACCTGGCTTAAAAAAAGTAGAACAAGATAACCTGGCTTAAAAACAGTAGTACAAGACAACCTGGCTTAAAAACAGTAGTAAAAGATAACCTGGCATAAAACAGTAGTACAAGACAGCCTGGCTGAAATACAGTAGTACAAGACAACCTGACTTAAAACAGTAGTACAAGACAACCAGGCTTAAAAACAGTAGTACAAGACAACCTGACTTAAAACAGTAGTACAAGATAACCTGGCTTAAAAACTGTAGAACAAGATAACCTGGCTTAAAACAGTAGTACAAGATAACCTGGCTTAAAAACAGTAGAACAAGACAACCTGGCTTAAAACAGTAGTACAAGACAACCTGGCTTAAAAACAGTAGTACAAGACAACCTGACTTAAAAACAGTAGAACAAGACAACCTGAATTAAAACAGTAGTACAAGACAACCTGACTTAAAAACAGTAGAACAAGACAACCTGGCTTAAAACAGTAGAACAAGATAACCTGGCTTAAAACAGTAATACAAGATAACCTGGCTTAAAAACAGTAGTACAAGATAACCTGGCTTGAAAACAGTAGAACAAGATAACCTGGCTTAAAAACAGTAGTACAAGATAACCTGGCTTAAAACAGTAGTACAAGACAACCTGACTTAAAACATTAGAACAAGATAACCTGGCTTAAAACAGTAGTACAAGATAACCTGGCTTAAATACAGTAGAACAAGATAACCTGGCTTAAAAACAGTAGTACAATACAACCTGGCTTAAAAACAGTAGTACAAGATAACCTGGCATAAAACAGTAGTACAAGACAGCCTGGCTTAAATACAGTAGTACAAGACAACCTGACTTAAAACAGTAGTACAAGACTACCTGGCTTGAAAACAGTAGTACAAGACAACCTGACTTAAAAACAGTAGAACAAGACAACCTGGCTTAAAACAGTAGTACAAGACCACCTGACTTAAAAACAGTAGAACAAGACAACCTGGCTTAAAACAGTAGTACAAGACAACCTGACTTAAAACAGTAGTACAAGACAACCTGACTTAAAACAGTAGTACAAGACAACCTGGCATAAAAACAGTAGAACAAGCAAACCTGACTAAAATACAGTAGTACAAGACAACCTGACTTAAAACAGTAGTACAAAATAACCTGACTTAAAAACAGTAGTACAAGAAAACCTGGCTTAAAACAGTAGTACAAGATAACCTGGCTTAAAAACAGTAGAACAAGATAACCTGGCTTAAAAATAGTAGTACAAGATAACCTGGCTTAAAACAGTAGTACAAGACAACCTGACTTAAAACAGTAGTACAAGAAAACCTGACTTAAAAACAGTAGAACAAGATAACCTGGCTTAAAACAGTAGTACAAGACAACCTGACTTAAGAACAGTAGAACAAGATAACCTGGCTTAAAACAGTAGAACAAGACAACCTGGCTTAAAACAGTAGTACAAGATAACCTGACTTAAAAACAGTAGAACATGATAACCTGGCTTACAAAAAGTAGAACAAGACAACCTGGCTTAAAAACAGTAGTAAAAGATAACCTGGCATAAAACAGTAGTACAAGACAGCCTGGCTTAAATACAGTAGTACAAGACAACCTGACTTAAAACAGTAGTACAAGACAACCAGGCTTAAAAACAGTAGTACAAGATTACCTGACTTAAAACAGTAGTACAAGATAACCTGGCTTAAAAACAGTAGAACAAGATAACCTGGCTTAAAACAGTAGTACAAGATAACCTGGCTTAAAAACAGTAGAACAAGACAACCTGGCTTAAAACAGTAGTACAAGACAACCTGGCTTAAAAACAGTAGTACAAGACAACCTGACTTAAAAACAGTAGAACAAGACAACCTGGCTTAAAACAGTAGTACAAGACCACCTGACTTAAAAACAGTAGAACAAGACAACCTGGCTTAAAACAGTAGTACAAGACAACCTGACTTAAAACAGTAGTACAAGACAACCTGACTTAAAACAGTAGTACAAGACAACCTGGCATAAAAACAGTAGAACAAGCAAACCTGACTTAAATACAGTAGTACAAGACAACCTGACTTAAAACAGTAGTACAAGATAACCTGACTTAAAAACAGTAGTACAAGAAAACCTGGCTTAAAACAGTAGTACAAGATAACCTGGCTTAAAAACAGTAGAACAAGATAACCTGGCTTAAAAATAGTAGTACAAGATAACCTGGCTTAAAACAGTAGTACAAGACAACCTGACTTAAAACAGTAGTACAAGAAAACCTGACTTAAAAACAGTAGAACAAGATAACCTGGCTTAAAACAGTAGTACAAGACAACCTGACTTAAAAACAGTAGAACAGGATAACCTGGCTTAAAACAGTAGAACAAGACAACCTGGCTTAAAACAGTAGTACAAGATAACCTGACTTAAAAACAGTAGAACATGATAACCTGGCTTAAAAAAAGTAGAACAAGATAACCTGGCTTAAAAACAGTAGTACAAGACAACCTGGCTTAAAAACAGTAGTAAAAGATAACCTGGCATAAAACAGTAGTACAAGACAGCCTGGCTTAAATACAGTAGTACAAGACAACCTGACTTAAAACAGTAGTACAAGACAACCAGGCTTGAAAACAGTAGTACAAGACAACCTGACTTAAAACAGTAGTACAAGATAACCTGGCTTAAAAACAGTAGAACAAGATAACCTGGCTTAAAACAGTAGTACAAGATAACCTGGCTTAAAAACAGTAGAACAAGACAACCTGGCTTAAAACAGTAGTACAAGACAACCTGGCTTAAAACAGTAGTACAAGACAACCTGACTTAAAAACAGTAGAACAAGACAACCTGAATTAAAACAGTAGTACAAGACAACCTGGCTTAAAAACAGTAGAACAAGACAACCTGGCTTAAAACAGTAGTACAAGATAACCTGATTTAAAACAGTAGTGCAAGATAACCTGGCTTAAAAACAGTAGAACAAGACAACCAGGCTTAAAAACAGAAGTACAAGACAACCTGGCTTAAATACAGTAGTACAAGACAACCTGACTTAAAACAGTAGTACAAGATAACCTGGCTTAAAAACAGTAGTACAAGATAACCTGGCTTAAAACAGTAGTACAAGACAACATGGCTTAAAAACAGTAGAACAAGACAACCTGGCTTAAAACAGTAGTACAAGATAACCTGACTTAAAACAGTAGTACAAGATAACCTGGCTTAAAAACAGTAGTACAAGACAGCCTGGCTTAAATACAGTAGTACAAGACAACCTGACTTAAAACAGTAGTACAAGACAACCTGGCTTAAAAACAGTAGAACAAGATAACCTGGCTTAAAACAGTAGTACAAGATAACCTGGCTTAAAAACAGTAGAACAAGACAACCTGGCTTAAAACAGTAGTACAAGACAACCTGACTTAAAACAGTAGTACAAGACAACCTGACTTAAAACAGTAGTACAAGACAACCTGGCATAAAAACAGTAGAACAAGCAAACCTGACTTAAATACAGTAGTACAAGACAACCTGACTTAAAACAGTAGTACAAGATAACCTGACTTAAAAACAGTAGTACAAGATAACCTGGCTTAAAACAGTAGTACAAGATAACCTGGCTTAAAAACAGTAGATCAAGATAACCTGGCTTAAAAACAGTAGTACAAGATAACCTGGCTTAAAAACAGTAGAACAAGATAACCTGGCTTAAAAACAGTAGTACAAGACAACCTGACTTATAAACAGTAGAACAAGATAACCTGGCTTAAAACAGTAGTACAAGACAACCTGACTTAAAACAGTAGAACAAGATAACCTGGCTTAAAACAGTAGTACAAGATAACCTGGCTTAAAACAGTAGTACAAGACAGCCTGACTTAAAACAGTAGTACAAGATAACCTGACTTAAAACAGTAGAACAAGATAACCTGGCTTAAAACAGTAGTACAAGATAACCTGGCTTAAAAACAGTAGTACAAGATAACCTGGCTTGAAAACAGTAGAACAAGATAACCTGGCTTAAAAACAGTAGTACAAGATAACCTGGCTTAAAACAGTAGTACAAGACAACCTGACTTAAAACATTAGAACAAGATAACCTGGCTTAAAACAGTAGTACAAGATAACCTGGCATAAATACAGTAGAACAAGATAACCTGGCTTAAAAACAGTAGTACAAGACAACCTGGCTTAAAAACAGTAGTACAAGATAACCTGGCATAAAACAGTAGTACAAGACAGCCTGGCTTAAATACAGTAGTACAAGACAACCTGACTTAAAACAGTAGTACAAGACAACCTGGCTTGAAAACAGTAGTACAAGACAACCTGACTTAAAAACAGTAGAACAAGACAACCTGGCTTAAAACAGTAGTACAAGACCACCTGACTTAAAAACAGTAGAACAAGACAACCTGGCTTAAAACAGTAGTACAAGACAACCTGACTTAAAACAGTAGTACAAGACAACCTGACTTAAAACAGTAGTACAAGACAACCTGGCATAAAAACAGTAGAACAAGCAAACCTGACTTAAATACAGTAGTACAAGACAACCTGACTTAAAACAGTAGTACAAGATAACCTGACTTAAAAACAGTAGTACAAGAAAACCTGGCTTAAAAAGTAGTACAAGATAACCTGGCTTAAAAACAGTAGAACAAGATAACCTGGCTTAAAAATAGTAGTACAAGATAACCTGGCTTAAAACAGTAGTACAAGACAACCTGACTTAAAACAGTAGTACAAGAAAACCTGACTTAAAAACAGTAGAACAAGATAACCTGGCTTAAAACAGTAGTACAAGACAACCTGACTTAAAAACAGTAGAACAAGATAACCTGGCTTAAAACAGTAGAACAACACAACCTGGCTTAAAACAGTAGTACAAGATAACCTGACTTAAAAACAGTAGAACATGATAACCTGGCATAAAAAAAGTAGAACAAGATAACCTGGCTTACAAACAGTAGTACAAGACAACCTGGCTTAAAAACAGTAGTAAAAGATAACCTGGCATAAAACAGTAGTACAAGACAACCTGACTTAAAACATTAGAACAAGATAACCTGGCTTTAAACAGTAGTACAAGATAACCTGGCATAAATACAGTAGAACAAGATAACCTGGCTTAAAAACAGTAGTACAAGACAACCTGGCTTAAAAACAGTAGTACAAGATAACCTGGCATAAAACAGTAGTACAAGACAGCCTAGCTTAAATACAGTAGTACAAGACAACCTGACTTAAAACAGTAGTACAAGACAACCTGGCTTGAAAACAGTAGTACAAGACAACCTGACTTAAAAACAGTAGAACAAGACAACCTGGCTTAAAACAGTAGTACAAGACCACCTGACTTAAAAACAGTAGAACAAGACAACCTGGCTTAAAACAGTAGTACAAGACAACCTGACTTAAAACAGTAGTACAAGACAACCTGACTTAAAACAGTAGTACAAGACAACCTGGCATAAAAACAGTAGAACAAGCAAACCTGACTTAAATACAGTAGTACAAGACAACCTGACTTAAAACAGTAGTACAAGATAACCTGACTTAAAAACAGTAGTACAAGAAAATCTGGCTTAAAACAGTAGTACAAGATAACCTGGCTTAAAAACAGTAGAACAAGATAACCTGGCTTAAAAATAGTAGTACAAGATAACCTGGCTTAAAACAGTAGTACAAGACAACCTGACTTAAAACAGTAGTACAAGAAAACCTGACTTAAAAACAGTAGAACAAGATAACCTGGCTTAAAACAGTAGTACAAGACAACCTGACTTAAAAACAGTAGAACAAGATAACCTGGCTTAAAACAGTAGAACAAGACAACCTGGCTTAAAACAGTAGTACAAGATAACCTGACTTAAAAACAGTAGAACATGATAACCTGGCTTAAAAAAAGTAGAACAAGATAACCTGGCTTAAAAACAGTAGTACAAGACAACCTGGCTTAAAAACAGTAGTAAAAGATAACCTGGCATAAAACAGTAGTACAAGACAGCCTGGCTTAAATACAGTAGTACAAGACAACCTGACTTAAAACAGTAGTACAAGACAACCAGGCTTAAAAACAGTAGTACAAGACAACCTGACTTAAAACAGTAGTACAAGATAACCTGGCTTAAAAACTGTAGAACAAGATAACCTGGCTTAAAACAGTAGTACAAGATAACCTGGCTTAAAAACAGTAGAACAAGACAACCTGGCTTAAAACAGTAGTACAAGACAACCTGGTTTAAAAACAGTAGTACAAGACAACCTGACTTAAAAACAGTAGAACAAGACAACCTGAATTAAAACAGTAGTACAAGACAACCTGACTTAAAAACAGTAGAACAAGACAACCTGGCTTAAAACAGTAGAACAAGATAACCTGGCTTAAAACAGTAATACAAGATAACCTGGCTTAAAAACAGTAGTACAAGATAACCTGGCTTGAAAACAGTAGAACAAGATAACCTGGCTTAAAAACAGTAGTACAAGATAACCTGGCTTAAAACAGTAGTACAAGACAACCTGACTTAAAACATTAGAACAAGATAACCTGGCTTAAAACAGTAGTACAAGATAACCTGGCTTAAATACAGTAGAACAAGATAACCTGGCTTAAAAACAGTAGTACAATACAACCTGGCTTAAAAACAGTAGTACAAGATAACCTGGCATAAAACAGTAGTACAAGACAGCCTGGCTTAAATACAGTAGTACAAGACAACCTGACTTAAAACAGTAGTACAAGACTACCTGGCTTGAAAACAGTAGTACAAGACAACCTGACTTAAAAACAGTAGAACAAGACAACCTGGCTTAAAACAGTAGTACAAGACCACCTGACTTAAAAACAGTAGAACAAGACAACCTGGCTTAAAACAGTAGTACAAGACAACCTGATTTAAAACAGTAGTACAAGACAACCTGACTTAAAACAGTAGTACAAGACAACCTGGCATAAAAACAGTATAACAAGCAAACCTGACTAAAATACAGTAGTACAAGACAACCTGACTTAAAACAGTAGTACAAAATAACCTGACTTAAAAACAGTAGTACAAGAAAACCTGGCTTAAAACAGTAGTACAAGATAACCTGGCTTAAAAACAGTAGAACAAGATAACCTGGCTTAAAAATAGTAGTACAAGATAACCTGGCTTAAAACAGTAGTACAAGACAACCTGACTTAAAACAGTAGTACAAGAAAACCTGACTTAAAAACAGTAGAACAAGATAACCTGGCTTAAAACAGTAGTACAAGACAACCTGACTTAAAAACAGTAGAACAAGACAACCTGGCTTAAAACAGTAGTACAAGATAACCTGACTTAAAAACAGTAGAACATGATAACCTGGCTTACAAAAAGTAGAACAAGACAACCTGGCTTAAAAACAGTAGTAAAAGATAACCTGGCATAAAACAGTAGTACAAGACAGCCTGGCTTAAATACAGTAGTACAAGACAACCTGACTTAAAACAGTAGTACAAGACAACCAGGCTTAAAAACAGTAGTACAAGATTACCTGACTTAAAACAGTAGTACAAGATAACCTGGCTTAAAAACAGTAGAACAAGATAACCTGGCTTAAAACAGTAGTACAAGATAACCTGACTTAAAAACAGTAGAACAAGACAACCTGGCTTAAAACAGTAGTACAAGACAACCTGGCTTAAAAACAGTAGTACAAGACAACCTGACTTAAAAACAGTAGAACAAGACAACCTGGCTTAAAACAGTAGTACAAGACCACCTGACTTAAAAACAGTAGAACAAGACAACCTGGCTTAAAACAGTAGTACAAGACAACCTGACTTAAAACAGTAGTACAAGACAACCTGACTTAAAACAGTAGTACAAGACAACCTGGCATAAAAACAGTAGAACAAGCAAACCTGACTTAAATACAGTAGTACAAGACAACCTGACTTAAAACAGTAGTACAAGATAACCTGACTTAAAAACAGTAGTACAAGAAAACCTGGCTTAAAACAGTAGTACAAGATAACCTGGCTTAAAAACAGTAGAACAAGATAACCTGGCTTAAAAATAGTAGTACAAGATAACCTGGCTTAAAACAGTAGTACAAGACAACCTGACTTAAAACAGTAGTACAAGAAAACCTGACTTAAAAACAGTAGAACAAGATAACCTGGCTTAAAACAGTAGTACAAGACAACCTGACTTAAAAACAGTAGAACAGGATAACCTTGCTTAAAACAGTAGAACAAGACAACCTGGCTTAAAACAGTAGTACAAGATAACCTGACTTAAAAACAGTAGAACATGATAACCTGGCTTAAAAAAAGTAGAACAAGATAACCTGGCTTAAAAACAGTAGTACAAGACAACCTGGCTTAAAAACAGTAGTAAAAGATAACCTGGCATAAAACAGTAGTACAAGACAGCCTGGCTTAAATACAGTAGTACAAGACAACCTGACTTAAAACAGTAGTACAAGACAACCAGGCTTAAAAACAGTAGTACAAGACAACCTGGCTTAAAAACAGTAGAACAAGATAACCTGGCTTAAAACAGTAGTACAAGATAACCTGGCTTAAAAACAGTAGAACAAGACAACCTGGCTTAAAACAGTAGTACAAGACAACCTGGCTTAAAAACAGTAGTACAAGACAACCTGACTTAAAAACAGTAGAACAAGACAACCTGAATTAAAACAGTAGTACAAGACAACCTGGCTTAAAAACAGTAGAACAAGACAACCTGGCTTAAAACAGTAGTACAAGATAACCTGACTTAAAACAGTAGTACAAGATAACCTGGCTTAAAAACAGTAGAACAAGACAACCAGGCTTAAAAACAGAAGTACAAGACAACCTGGCTTAAATACAGTAGTACAAGACAACCTGACTTAAAACAGTAGTACAAGATAACCTAGCTTAAAACAGTAATACAAGATAACCTGGCTTAAAAACAGTAGTACAAGATAACCTGGCTTGAAAACAGTAGAACAAGATAACCTGGCTTAAAAACAGTAGTACAAGATAACCTGGCTTAAAACAGTAGTACAAGACAACCTGACTTAAAACATTAGAACAAGATAACCTGGCTTAAAACAGTAGTACAAGATAACCTGGCTTAAATACAGTAGAACAAGATAACCTGGCTTAAAAACAGTAGTACAATACAACCTGGCTTAAAAACAGTAGTACAAGATAACCTGGCATAAAACAGTAGTACAAGACAGCCTGGCTTAAATACAGTAGTACAAGACAACCTGACTTAAAACAGTAGTACAAGACTACCTGGCTTGAAAACAGTAGTACAAGACAACCTGACTTAAAAACAGTAGAACAAGACAACCTGGCTTAAAACAGTAGTACAAGACCACCTGACTTAAAAACAGTAGAACAAGACAACCTGGCTTAAAACAGTAGTACAAGACAACCTGATTTAAAACAGTAGTACAAGACAACCTGACTTAAAACAGTAGTACAAGACAACCTGGCATAAAAACAGTAGAACAAGCAAACCTGACTAAAATACAGTAGTACAAGACAACCTGGCTTAAAACAGTAGTACAAGACAACCTGACTTAAAACAGTAGTACAAGAAAACCTGACTTAAAAACAGTAGAACAAGATAACCTGGCTTAAAACAGTAGTACAAGACAACCTGACTTAAAAACAGTAGAACAGGATAACCTGGCTTAAAACAGTAGAACAAGACAACCTGGCTTAAAACAGTAGTACAAGATAACCTGACTTAAAAACAGTAGAACATGATAACCTGGCTTACAAAAAGTAGAACAAGACAACCTGGCTTAAAAACAGTAGTAAAAGATAACCTGGCATAAAACAGTAGTACAAGACAGCCTGGCTTAAATACAGTAGTACAAGACAACCTGACTTAAAACAGTATTACAAGACAACCAGGCTTAAAAACAGTAGTACAAGATTACCTGACTTAAAACAGTAGTACAAGATAACCTGGCTTAAAAACAGTAGAACAAGATAACCTGGCTTAAAACAGTAGTACAAGATAACCTGGCTTAAAAACAGTAGAACAAGACAACCTGGCTTAAAACAGTAGTACAAGACAACCTGGCTTAAAAACAGTAGTACAAGACAACCTGACTTAAAAACAGTAGAACAAGACAACCTGGCTTAAAACAGTAGTACAAGACCACCTGACTTAAAAACAGTAGAACAAGACAACCTGGCTTAAAACAGTAGTACAAGACAACCTGACTTAAAACAGTAGTACAAGACAACCTGACTTAAAACAGTAGTACAAGACAACCTGGCATAAAAACAGTAGAACAAGCAAACCTGACTTAAATACAGTAGTACAAGACAACCTGACTTAAAACAGTAGTACAAGATAACCTGACTTAAAAACAGTAGTACAAGAAAACCTGGCTTAAAACAGTAGTACAAGATAACCTGGCTTAAAAACAGTAGAACAAGATAACCTGGCTTAAAAATAGTAGTACAAGATAACCTGGCTTAAAACAGTAGTACAAGACAACCTGACTTAAAACAGTAGTACAAGAAAACCTGACTTAAAAACAGTAGAACAAGATAACCTGGCTTAAAACAGTAGTACAAGACAACCTGACTTAAAAACAGTAGAACAGGATAACCTTGCTTAAAACAGTAGAACAAGACAACCTGGCTTAAAACAGTAGTACAAGATAACCTGACTTAAAAACAGTAGAACATGATAACCTGGCTTAAAAAAAGTAGAACAAGATAACCTGGCTTAAAAACAGTAGTAAAAGATAACCTGGCATAAAACAGTAGTACAAGACAGCCTGGCTTAAATACAGTAGTACAAGACAACCTGACTTAAAACAGTAGTACAAGACAACCAGGCTTAAAAACAGTAGTACAAGACAACCTGGCTTAAAAACAGTAGAACAAGATAACCTGGCTTAAAACAGTAGTACAAGATAACCTGGCTTAAAAACAGTAGAACAAGACAACCTGGCTTAAAACAGTAGTACAAGACAACCTGGCTTAAAAACAGTAGTACAAGACAACCTGACTTAAAAACAGTAGAACAAGACAACCTGAATTAAAACAGTAGTACAAGACAACCTGGCTTAAAAACAGTAGAACAAGACAACCTGGCTTAAAACAGTAGTACAAGATAACCTGACTTAAAACAGTAGTACAAGATAACCTGGCTTAAAAACAGTAGAACAAGACAACCAGGCTTAAAAACAGAAGTACAAGACAACCTGGCTTAAATACAGTAGTACAAGACAACCTGACTTAAAACAGTAGTACAAGATAACCTAGCTTAAAACAGTAATACAAGATAACCTGGCTTAAAAACAGTAGTACAAGATAACCTGGCTTGAAAACAGTAGAACAAGATAACCTGGCTTAAAAACAGTAGTACAAGATAACCTGGCTTAAAACAGTAGTACAAGACAACCTGACTTAAAACATTAGAACAAGATAACCTGGCTTAAAACAGTAGTACAAGATAACCTGGCTTAAATACAGTAGAACAAGATAACCTGGCTTAAAAACAGTAGTACAATACAACCTGGCTTAAAAACAGTAGAACAAGACAACCTGGCTTAAAAACAGTAGTACAAGACAACCTGGCTTAAAAACAGTAGTACAATACAACCTGGCTTAAAAACAGTAGTACAAGACAACCTGGCTTAAAAACAGTAGTACAAGATAACCTGGCATAAAACAGTAGTACAAGACAGCCTGGCTTAAATACAGTAGTACAAGACAACCTGACTTAAAACAGTAGTACAAGACTACCTGGCTTGAAAACAGTAGTACAAGACAACCTGACTTAAAAACAGTAGAACAAGACAACCTGGCTTAAAACAGTAGTACAAGACCACCTGACTTAAAAACAGTAGAACAAGACAACCTGGCTTAAAACAGTAGTACAAGACAACCTGATTTAAAACAGTAGTACAAGACAACCTGACTTAAAACAGTAGTACAAGACAACCTGGCATAAAAACAGTAGAACAAGCAAACCTGACTAAAATACAGTAGTACAAGACAACCTGGCTTAAAACAGTAGTACAAGACAACCTGACTTAAAACAGTAGTACAAGAAAACCTGACTTAAAAACAGTAGAACAAGATAACCTGGCTTAAAACAGTAGTACAAGACAACCTGACTTAAAAACAGTAGAACAGGATAACCTGGCTTAAAACAGTAGAACAAGACAACCTGGCTTAAAACAGTAGTACAAGATAACCTGACTTAAAAACAGTAGAACATGATAACCTGGCTTACAAAAAGTAGAACAAGACAACCTGGCTTAAAAACAGTAGTAAAAGATAACCTGGCATAAAACAGTAGTACAAGACAGCCTGGCTTAAATACAGTAGTACAAGACAACCTGACTTAAAACAGTAGTACAAGACAACCAGGCTTAAAAAAAGTAGTACAAGATTACCTGACTTAAAACAGTAGTACAAGATAACCTGGCTTAAAAACAGTAGAACAAGATAACCTGGCTTAAAACAGTAGTACAAGATAACCTGGCTTAAAAACAGTAGAACAAGACAACCTGGCTTAAAACAGTAGTACAAGACAACCTGGCTTAAAAACAGTAGTACAAGACAACCTGACTTAAAAACAGTAGAACAAGACAACCTGGCTTAAAACAGTAGTACAAGACCACCTGACTTAAAAACAGTAGAACAAGACAACCTGGCTTAAAACAGTAGTACAAGACAACCTGACTTAAAACAGTAGTACAAGACAACCTGACTTAAAACAGTAGTACAAGACAACCTGGCATAAAAACAGTAGAACAAGCAAACCTGACTTAAATACAGTAGTACAAGACAACCTGACTTAAAACAGTAGTACAAGATAACCTGACTTAAAAACAGTAGTACAAGAAAACCTGGCTTAAAACAGTAGTACAAGATAACCTGGCTTAAAAACAGTAGAACAAGATAACCTGGCTTACAAATAGTAGTACAAGATAACCTGGCTTAAATCAGTAGTACAAGACAACCTGACTTAAAACAGTAGTACAAGAAAACCTGACTTAAAAACAGTAGAACAAGATAACCTGGCTTAAAACAGTAGTACAAGACAACCTGACTTAAAAACAGTAGAACAGGATAACCTTGCTTAAAACAGTAGAACAAGACAACCTGGCTTAAAACAGTAGTACAAGATAACCTGACTTAAAAACAGTAGAACATGATAACCTGGCTTAAAAAAAGTAGAACAAGATAACCTGGCTTAAAAACAGTAGTACAAGACAACCTGGCTTAAAAACAGTAGTAAAAGATAACCTGGCATAAAACAGTAGTACAAGACAGCCTGGCTTAAATACAGTAGTACAAGACAACCTGACTTAAAACAGTAGTACAAGACAACCAGGCTTAAAAACAGTAGTACAAGACAACCTGGCTTAAAAACAGTAGAACAAGATAACCTGGTTTAAAACAGTAGTACAAGATAACCTGGCTTAAAAACAGTAGAACAAGACAACCTGGCTTAAAACAGTAGTACAAGACAACCTGGCTTAAAAACAGTAGTACAAGACAACCTGACTTAAAAACAGTAGAACAAGACAACCTGAATTAAAACAGTAGTACAAGACAACCTGGCTTAAAAACAGTGGAACAAGACAACCTGGCTTAAAACAGTAGTACAAGATAACCTGACTTAAAACAGTAGTACAAGACAACCTGACTTAAAACAGTAGAACAAGACAACGTGGCTTAAAACAGTAAAACAAGATAACTTGGCTTAAAACAGTAGTACAAGATAACCTGGCTTAAAAACAGTAGAACAAGACAACCTGGCTTAAAACAGTAGTACAAGACAACCTGGCTTAAAAACAGTAGTACAAGACAACCTGACTTAAAAACAGTAGAACAAGACAACCTGGCTTAAAACAGTAGTACAAGACAACCTGGCTTAAAAACAGTAGAACAAGACAACCTGGCTTAAAACAGTAGTACAAGATAACCTGACTTAAAACAGTAGTACAAGATAACCTGGCTTAAAAACAGTAGTACAAGACAGCCTGGCTTAAATACAGTAGTACAAGACAACCTGACTTAAAACAGTAGTACAAGACAACCTGGCTTAAAAAGAGTAGAACAAGATAGCCTGGCTTAAAAACAGTAGTACAAGACAACCTGGCTTAAAAACAGTAGTACAAGATAACCTGGCATAAAACAGTAGTACAAGACAACCTGGCTTAAAAACAGCAGTACAAGACAGCCTGGCTTAAATACAGTAGTACAAGACAACCTGACTTAAAACAGTAGTACAAGACAACCTGGCTTAAAAACAGTAGTACAAGACAACCTGGCTTAAAAACAGTAGTACAAGACAACCTGGCTTAAATACAGTAGCACAAGACAACCTGACTTAAAAACAGTAGAACAAGACAACCTGACTTAAAAACATTAGTACAAGCAAACCTGACTTAAATACAGTAGTACAAGACAACCTGGCTTAAAACAGTAGTACAAGACAACATGGCTTAAAAACAGTAGAACAAGACAACCTGGCATAAAACAGTAGTACAAGACAACCTGGCTTAAAAACAGTAGTACAAGACAGCCTGGCTTAAAAACAGTAGAACAAGACAACCTGACTTAAAACAGTAGTACAAGACAACCTGGCTTAAAAACAGTAGTACAAGACAACCTGGCTTAAAAACAGTAGTACAAGACAACCTGGCATAAAAAAGTAGTACAAGACAACCTGGCTTAAAAACAGTAGTACAAGACAGCCTGGCTTAAAAACAGTAGAACAAGACAACCTGACTTAAAACAGGAGTACAAGACAACCTGGCTTAAAAACAGTAGTACAAGTCAATCTGGCTTAAAAACAGTAATACAAGACAACCTGGCTTAAAAACAGTAGAACAAGACAACCTGGCTTAAAAACAATAGAACAAGACAACCTGACTTGAAAACAGTAGAACAAGACAACCTGGCTTAAAAACAATAGTACAAGACAACCTGGCTTAAAACAGTAGTACAAGACAACCTGGCTTAAAACAGTAGTACTAGACAACCTGACTTAAAAACAGTAGAACAAGACAACCTGGCTTAAACCAGTAGTACAAGACAACCTGACTTAAAAACAGTAGAACAAGACAACCTGACTTAAAACAGTAGTACAAGACAACCTGACTTAAAACAGTAGTACAAGACAACCTGACTTAAAACAGTAGTACAAGACAACCTGGCATAAAAACAGTAGAACAAGCAAACCTGACTTAAATACAGTAGTACAAGACAACCTGACTTAAAACAGTAGTACAAGATAACCTGACTTAAAAACAGTAGAACAAGATAACCTGGCTTAAAACAGTAGTACAAGATAACCTGGCTTAAAAACAGTAGAACAAGACAACCTGGCTTAAAACAGTAGTACAAGACAACCTGACTTAAAACAGTAGTACAAGACAACCTGACTTAAAACAGTAGTACAAGACAACCTGGCATAAAAACAGTAGAACAAGCAAACCTGACTTAAATACAGTAGTACAAGACAACCTGACTTAAAACAGTAGTACAAGATAACCTGACTTAAAAACAGTAGTACAAGATAACCTGGCTTAAAACAGTAGTACAAGATAACCTGGCTTAAAAACAGTAGAACAAGATAACCTGGCTTAAAAACAGTAGAACAAGATAACCTGGCTTAAAAACAGTAGTACAAGACAACCTGACTTAAAAACAGTAGAACAAGATAACCTGGCTTAAAACAGTAGTACAAGACAACCTGACTTAAAACAGTAGAACAAGATAACCTGGCTTAAAACAGTAGCACAAGATAACCTGGCTTAAAAACAGTAGAACAAGATAACCTGGCTTAAAAACAGAAGTATAAGAAAACCTGGCTTAAAAACAGTAGTACAAGATAACCTGGCATAAAACAGTAGTACAAGACAGCCTGGCTTAAATACAGTAGTACAAGACAACCTGACTTAAAACAGTAGTACAAGACAACCAGGCTTAAAAACAGTAGTACAAGACAACCTGGCTTAAATACAGTAGTACAAGACAACCTGGCTTAAAACAGTAGTACAAGACAACCTGGCTTGAAAACAGTAGAACAAGACAACCTGACTTAAAAACAGTAGAACAAGACAACCTGGCTTAAAACAGTAGTACAAGACAACCTGACTTAAAACAGTAGTACAAGACAACCTGACTTAAAACAGTAGTACAAGACAACCTGGCATAAAAACAGTAGAACAAGCAAACCTGACTTAAATACAGTAGTACAAGACAACCTGACTTAAAACAGTAGTACAAGATAACCTGACTTAAAAACAGTAGTACAAGATAACCTGGCTTAAAACAGTAGTACAAGATAACCTGGCTTAAAAACAGTAGAACAAGATAACCTGGCTTAAAAATAGTAGTACAAGATAACCTGGCTTAAAACAGTAATACAAGACAACCTGACTTAAAACAGTAGTACAAGACAACCTGACTTAAAAACAGTAGAACAAGATAACCTGGCTTAAAACAGTAGTACAAGACAACCTGACTTAAAAACAGTAGAACAAGATAACCTGGCTTAAAACAGTAGAACAAGACAACCTGGCTTAAAACAGTAGTACAAGATAACCTGATTTAAAAACAGTAGAACAAGATAACCTGGTTTAAAAAAAGTAGAACAAGATAACCTGGCTTAAAAACAGTAGTACAAGACAACCTGGCTTAAAAACAGTAGTACAAGATAACCTGGCATAAAACAGTAGTACAAGACAGCCTGGCTCAAATACAGTAGTACAAGACAACCTGACTTAAAACAGTAGTACAAGACAACCAGGCGTAAAAACAGTAGTACAAGACAACCTGACTTAAAACAGTATTACAAGATAACCTGGCTTAAAAACAGTAGAACAAGATAACCTGGCTTAAAACAGTAGTACAAGATAATCTGGCTTAAAAACAGTAGAACAAGACAACCTGGCTTAAAACAGTAGTACAAGACAACCTGGCTTAAAAACAGTAGCACAAGACAACCTGACTTAAAAACAGTAGAACAAGACAACCTGGCTTAAAACAGTAGTACAAGACAACCTGGCTTAAAAACAGTAGAACAAGACAACCTGGCTTAAAACAGTAGTACAAGATAACATGACTTAAAACAGTAGTACAAGATAACCTGGCTTAAAAACAGTAGTACAAGACAGCCTGGCTTAAATACAGTAGTAGAAGACAACCTGACTTAAAACAGTAGTACAAGACAACCTGGCTTAAAAACAGTAGAACAAGATAACCTGGCTTAAAAACAGTAGTACAAGATAACCTGGCTTAAAAACAGTAGTACAAGATAACCTGGCTTAAAACAGTAGTACAAGATAACCTGGCATAAAACAGTAGTACAAGACACCCTGGCATAAAACAGTAGTACAAGACAGCCTGGCTTAAAAACAGTAGTACAAGACAGCCTGGCTTAAATACAGTAGTACAAGACAACCTGACTTAAAACAGTAGTACAAGACAACCTGGCTTAAAAACAGTAGTACAAGACAACCTGGCTTAAAAACAGTAGTACAAGACAACCTGGCTTAAATACAGTAGAACAAGACAACCTGACTTAAAAACAGTAGAACAAGACAACCTGACTTAAAAACAGTAGTACAAGACAACCTGGCTTAAAAACAGTAGTACAAGACAACCTGACTTAAAAACAGTAGAACAAGACCACCTGGCTTAAAAACAGTAGTACAAGACAACCTGGCTTAAAAACAGTAGTACAAGACAACCTGACTTAAAACAGTAGAGCAAGCAAACCTGACTTAAAAACAGTAGAACAAGCAAACCTGACTTAAAAACAGTAGAACAAGCAAACCTGACTTAAAAACAGTAATACAAGACAACCTGGCTTAAAAACAGTAGAACAAGCAAACCTGACTTAAAAACCGTAGTACAAGACAACCTGGCTTAAAAACAGTAGAACAAGCAAACCTAGCTTAAAACAGTAGAACTAGACAACCTACTTTAAAACAGTAGAACTAGACAACCTACTTTAAAACAGTAGAACTAGACAATCTAGCTAAAAAAAACAACAGTGGAACAAGAACACCTAGCTTAAAACATAGCACAAGACAACCTGCATGCAAAAACAATATAATTAGTACAAAACATCCTCACTAAAAACCAGAAGAACAAGACAATCTAGCTTAAAAACAGTAGAACAAGACAACCTAGCTTAAAAACAGTAGAACAAGGCAACCTACCTTAAAAACAGTAGAACAAGACAACCTAGCTTAAAAACAGTAGAACAAGACAATCTAGCTTAAAACAGTAGAACAAGACAACCTAGCTTAGAACAGTAGAACAAGACAACCTAGCTTAAAAACAGTAGAACAAGACAATCTAGATTAAAACAGTAGAACAAGACAACCTAGCTGAAAACAGTAGAACAAAACCACCTAGCTTAGAAACAGAAGAACTAGACAACCTAGCTAAAAAAACAGTCGAACAAGACAACCTAGCTAAACAACAGAAGAACTAGACAACTTAGATTAAAACAGTAGACCATGACAATCTAGCTTAAAAACAGTAGCAAAAGAAAACCTAGCTAAAAACAGTAGAACAAGACAACCTAGCTAAAAAAAACAGAAGAACTGGACAAACTAGCTAAAAAAAACCCAGAAGAACTAGATAACCTACCTTAAAACTGTAGAACAAGACAACCTAGCTTAAAAACAGTAGAATAAGACAATATAGCTTAAAAAGAGTAGACCAAGACAATATAGCTTAAAAAGAGTAGAACAAGACAACCTAGCTTAAAACAATAGAACAAGACAACCTAGCTTAAAAACAGTAGAACAAGACAACCTGGCTTAAAACAGTAGAACTAGACAACCTAGCTTACAAACAGAAAAACTAGACAACCTAGCTAAAAACAGTAGAACAAGACAACCTAGCTAAAAATAGTAGAACAAGACAAGCTAGCATAAAACAGTAGAACAAGACAACCTAGCTTAAAACAGTAGAACAAGACAACCTAGCTTACAAACAGAAAAACTAGACAACCTAGCTAAAAACAGTAGAACAAGACAACCTAGCTTACAAACAGAAAAACTAGACAACCTAGCTAAAAACAGTAGAACAAGACAACCTAGCTTACAAACAGAAAAACTAGACAACCGAGCTAAAAAACAGTCGAACAAGACAAGCTAGCTTAAAAACAGTAGCACAAGACAACCTAGCTAAAAAACAGAAGAACTAGACAAGCTAGCTTAAATACAGTAGAACAAGACACCTAGCTGAAAACAGTAGAACAAGACAAGCTAGCTTAAAAACAGCAGCACAAGACAACCTAGCTAAAAAACAGTAGAACTAGACAAGCTAGCTTAAATATAGTAGAACAAGACAACCTAGCTGAAAACAGTAGAACAAGACAATCTAGCTTAAAAACAGTAGAACTAGACAAGCTAGCTTAAATATAGTAGAACAAGACAACCTAGCTGAAAACAGTAGAACAAGACAATCTAGCTTAAAAACAGTAGAAGAAGACAACCTAGCTTAAAAATAGAAAAACTAGACAACCTAGCTTAAAAACAGTCGAACAACACAACCCAGCCTAAAAATAGTAGCACAAAACAAGATAGTTAAAAAACAGAAAAATTAGACAACCTAGCTTAAAAACAGTAGAACAAGAAAACATAACTAAAAAACAGAACTAGACACTCTAGCCTAAAAACAGTGGAACAAGACAACCTAGCTTAAAGCGGTAGAAGGAGACAACCTAGCTAAAACAGTAGAACAAGGCAACCTGGCATAAAAACAGTAGCACAAGGCAACCCAGCATAAAACAGTAGAACAAGACAACCTGCATACAAATACAACATAATTAATACAAGACCGCCTAGCTAAAAAAACAAGAAAACTTATCTTAAAACAGTAGAACAAGACAACCTAGCTTAAAAACAGAAGAACTAGACAACCTAGCTTAAAAACAGTAGAATAAGACAATCTAGCTTAAAACAGTAGCACAAGACAAACTGCATGCAAATACAACTTAATTAATACAAGACAGCCTAGCAATAAAAGCAAGAAAACCTATTTTAAAACAGTAGAACAAGATAACCTAGCTAAAAACAGAAGAACTAGACAATCTAGCTTAAAACCGTAGAACAAGACAACCTTGCTTAAAACCATAGAACAAGACACCCTAGCTTAAAACAGTAGAACAAGACAACCTAGCTTAAAAACAGAAGAACTAGACAATCTAGCGTAAAAACAGAAGAACTAGACAATCTAGCGTAAAAACAGTAGAACAAGACAACCTAGCTTAAAACAGTAGCACAAGACAAGCTGCATACAAAAACAACATAATCGGTACCAGACAACCTAGCTTAAAGCCGTAGCACAAGGCAACCTGGATACAAAAACAACATAATTGGTACAAGGTAACACGGGCACACAAAAACTAGAAGTAGTACGAGACAACTTAGATACAAAACACTAAATGTAATAAATACGTAACAATCTACATAAAACAACATAATTAGTAAAAATGTACTTGGATGCACAACAAACAGAAGTCGTACAAGATAATCTTAATACAAAATAAAACAGAATTGGTATAAAGCAACCTGGATACGAAAAAACGGAATTGTAATGAAAGGATCTCTGACCTGACATAATTTTTTGATTTTTGGTTTTTGATTTACATACATTTGTATGCGTTTTGTTTTTTGGACGTGTGTTCCACCAGACAGTTGATATTCCTACTGGTACCAAATGTGCTACTCCTCTTCCCAAGTCATTGCTTTCGTCTCAGGAGGTAGACTTCATGAAAGGGTTTCTCAAGAAAAATGGTAAAAGCTAGCCCGATCCTATTATTGCATGTTCCGCTATATTGCTCATGTTCATCCACTAAATAATTATATGTTCACATATATTGGTCTTGAAATAAATGATACCACTATTACACCTTGGTCTGCTTCGTACCTTGACCTACACATAGAAATTGACAATATGGACCGGTTAACATGGTTAAGAACGAAACTTTACAACCAGAGAGATAATATCAATTTTCCCATTGTGAACTTCACATTTATATCTAGCAACATTCCAGTAGCATAGTGAAATTTTATATCTCAGTTGATACACTATTCCAGAGCTTGCGGTTCTTATCTTAATTTTCTTGATAGAGGGTTTCTATAAACAAGGATGCCTACTGAACCATCTGTTCTTAGTGGCTAAGTTGAAGTCAAATTTTACGGTCAACACGATGACTTGGTTGACAGTCATGGAATATCTATGTCACAAATGGCCACGGTTATGATCCGTTCGTCGTATCCAAAATCGGGTTCTTTCCCCATTCATGACTAACACCTGATTTTTAACAAATGTAGCACAACGGGTGCCACTAGTGGAGAGGTAACTGCTCATACTTCCGAGAGGCCGAGTTCAACCCCGTTTATAAGTGGAATTCATGGTGCTCAATCTTTAGTTTTATGTGTAACAATTTGTCCACCAGTTCGTCTTTTTATCGAAATATACTTTCTATTGAAGCCAGTGCAGTCATTCCGCCCTCTCGCCTTTTAATATTTACAAAGCAAAATAATTTTATTTCCCGTTTTCGGATTTCCGCATTTGGCTTGCATGCAAAAATATAAATATATATTGATATACCATAATAATTGTCTAAAAACACTGATAATATTAATTGTTTTAAAAAGCCCTTTTCACGTTAGAATAGTAGGAAGTATTATATCTCAGTATAAGTTTTCCTATTAAAAAGACAAGTTCATAAATATTTTATTTACTGGTATATTGTGTAATGAACTATTCACCGGTGAATATTCTTAATGACTATTCACCTCTCCTGTGCTATTCACCGGAGACACGATATATTATCGCGAAAATTGCAATCCTCTACCTTCAATGAAGGAAACACGGTAATAGGCATTCAAAATTCTCGGGATTTTTCCAATGCTGAACTAAAATTCCGACACCCGCAGATGACAACAGCGAAAATGGCAGATTCTATGTCTAGTATGTCATTTGGTATCTTTTATGCTGGCTGTTCGGTATAATACATGATATTTTCTATAAAACAAAATTATAACCGTAGAAATAGGCCAGTTTCTCCGCTGCGGGGCACATCTTATACGAAAGGGCGAGACGGATCCAATACACACATTGCTGCGAGAGATATAGATGGGTGCTTCCTGCTTGCAGTGACCGGTTACAAGACAACATTATTCGATCCTATACCCACTATCCCTGATTGCAATCACAACATGCGCACAGAGGTCCACACAATTCCACTTTTCCAATCGATAAATCTTAGAAACGAAGGCACATATCGATAAACCTAACGCACGTGTACGTGATAACCCTCTTTCCCGGCTTGCATTGGTCGGATATTTAGATCAACCAAAATGACGGATTAAACTAGCTTTTTGGGTCTAACTCTACAATCTTAAAGAAATGATTCGATTTTGCAACTAACTGTCTCCCAAGTGTAAGTAATTTGTTGATCCTCATATATTTGTTTCGATTGCATAGACCTATTTCAGATTAACCTATTCTTTGTTGTAAGCGGCCTTAGTCCAATTTTCAATTGGAGTAAAATCCGGATGGTAAGCGGCCTTACTGTTTGGATTATTTCATGGCGATACGCTGATTTTCGACTACAACTTCATTTTTAACCTTTTCGAAGTTCTATTCAACTACAAATATAATTGTATTCTACATTTACACATGGATCTTGGCGATAAAATCTACATTATTGATCAGTTAAGATGTTAGAAAGTCGAGAATCTTGACAATGAGAGGTCTGACGAAAACAGGAACGAAGGGGGAGCTAACGGCCTTGTGTTTTCGGCATGTAAGTTAAGCTTGCCTTTGGTGCCATCACAAGATTATGTTTTGTAAGATAACAACAGGTGCGACGACAACATTTTGAGTGACTGGAATTTTAGACCCCCCTTCAAATGCATTCTGGTAGGCTTGATGAACATGATTGATGGTATGCGATTTTGGACACCATTTGCTTGTGACAAACATAACACAGTTCTTATTAGCCCATGGTTATGTTGCATTGACAAATGACATGCTGAAGACGTATAAGGCTTCTATAGTACAAGGTAGTACATTTCAATAATGTTGAATAAGGGTAATAACAAAATTACCGAACTCCGAACAATCTTACAAAGGGAAAGTCAAAACTCATAAGTATATAAACAGACAAAATAAGATGTCAGTTCAAATCTGACTGGAAGCTAATATATGGGTCTGTTTTAATATATGCTTGATCATGTTGACTGCATTAAGTAATTTGGACACAAGTCCCTAGCTTAATGAGAATTTTGAAAACTATTCCCTTTTCAGTGTGATTTTTACATGATCGCAAAAATGTTGTATAATGGTTAGCATGCTCACCTTGGATGTGGTAGATTCATGGGTTCTAGCCCCTGTCTAGTCAAACCAAACACTATAAAATTGGTAAGAATGCATGGTAAGGAGTAAGAGCAAAGACTGGTCGGGTCAGAATCAGAATAATGTTTCAGAGTGGAACGACATATCTACCCACAGACTGTTGTTTCAATGAACTAGCACTCTAAAAATCCAACTAAGCGTGTTGGTCTTTTCATTTTTTGTATCTAGATGTGTTTCCTGTTGCTCATGCTTAACTAGTTTACACGTCACATGTCATAGTTGATGTTTCTTGTTGTTTATTGTTTAAAAATGATATGAATAGAATGTTTTTATCCCCCATATGAGTGTTGTTTTTCATGTAAAATTATTGAATATTTTGGGCTTTGTTCATTTACCTGAGAAAGTCTTAGACAAATACATAATAATGCATTTTGAAATTAAAGGAGTTTTGAGCCTTATTTTATGTAGTATGTTTTTTGGGGGGTGGAACTTTAGTCAGATTTTTAAACTTCTCAATTCAATAACAAAAGGAGAGAGAAAATTGCATAGTGTCCCCCAACATTAACTTGTTGATGTTAAAAGCAATATGATTTTCACTCAATCGTTAACTTAAGACTTCTCCAGGATGAGGGGAATGTGTTTTATTACCCATTTGTCAATGTTCCAGCTTATAGTTTTGTTATTTTACAACATTGTTATTATACATGTAGCTGACCTTTTAATAATGTTTTGTTTTTGCAATAGATATTTCTTGTTAATGAATATTTACTTAATTTGTGTGCCCTATAATTTACAAAAGTTACAGAGTTGAATCATTTACAAAGTACATGTGCATGTACATATTTTGCCGAACCAAGTTTGACTTGTTCCTAAGATTAGCACTTTTTCCATACTAATCCTTATATGTTATTACTGGTCTCCTGACATTGGCATATACAAGAAAGGATGGAGTGCGACACAAACAGAAACCACACCATAATAATGTGCTTGACATACATGTAAGAATGGAACATGACTGTTATTGTTTAGCTCTGTATCAGGGCATACTAATTATCCCCTGTCTGTCCCTCCCTATAGTTTTGAGCTAGAGTTTTTGTAATATTTTGTAGTGTGTTTAATGTACAAATACTAAAGGTGTGCATTCTTACAGGATTTTGACTTCTAAAAAATCACAAAATGATATATAGGTGAAATAAGTCATTTTTAATTTAGTACATCAAAAGTGTCTTACACACACATACTTTATACATTCTCTAACAAAAGGACCATACCAGTTTTAAGTTGGGCCTATTAAAAAGTTTGATTTGATGCTCCATAATATGATAATTTACAAATTGCATGTTTAATGTGATATAAATATCATAAACTATAAAACCATGCAAAAGTCTAACAAGTTACATAATGCCAGCTTTAAAGCATTGACATTACAAAGCTGGTTTTTGTGCGAATACATGCCTACAGTCGTTGTTTAGGGGAAAAAGACTTCGTTTGATTTCCCGTTTTTATAAGACCCCCTCCCTTTTATTGGATAGTCAGACAACAAAATATACGAGATTTAGATGAATTTTCTTCAAGTTAATCGATAAGTACCCGCTAGGATGATATATTGTATTTATTCTTGCAGGTCTAGGATGTTTTGTAAACAGTACTATTTGCGAGGTCACAATAATGGTAAAATATCATTGGAACTACTATAGCTTAATATTCACACGATCTTTCATTATTTTTCAAGATCTACGGGATACATATAGTAATAAAGATAAGCTATTTTCCTAACCAACAAATGCACGAAAACTTCCTTGCGTGATGATATGTGCATAACTGCCACGATAAATAAACTGCGCCACTGAGTTTACAAAAGCAATGACGTCTTGTTTACGTTTTTTTACTCCGATTGACTTTTGAACCATAATGGCGCGGTAACGTGAAATTGGTCTATTGTTTGTCCTTCAATTTACGGTTCGGTATGTTCAAACTGCGAGTCCAAATATTGATCTTTATACATTATATTGAAACCATCCTTTAAGTGATGACAGGAAACAGTATCGTTTGAAATAGCAATCAACATTGAACCACATATAATTGCAAATACCATCCCTTTTCATATACATTGTATTTACGCATGAGAAAAAATAGTTGTTCAAGTCGTTAATATTTTTTAAAAAATTGAAAGAAAAGATGGGACTATTATTTAAAATAAACATTACCGAAAACTGAAGGGGTAATCATGAATGCAGAGACAATGGCAACATTGGGCATACAGGAGACAGGACGAAGATAAACAAAACAAACAAGAAAAAATAGAGAACTGAAAAGATGAGCAACACGGCCATTGCAAAACATGATCGGAGCTGTTCGCGAGAAGTAAGCAGTTCCTGCTTTTATAAGACACAAGCCATGTTACTCATGTACTCATAAGATACCACTATGTGCAATACAACAAACAACAGATATAAGACATGAGCCCTCCTACAAATAGTTGGAGGTAAAGACGCACGGAAGATTAGTTTTATGTCACAACTCGAAGGTTTAGACAATGTCACAACGCGAAGATTTAGACAATGTTGCAATGCGCAGATTTAGACAATGTCACAATGCGAAGGTTTAGACAATGTCACAATGCGCAGATTTAGACAATGTCACAACGCCAAGGTTTAGACGATGTCACAAAGTGAAGGCATATACAATGTCACAACGCGACGGTTTAGACTATGTCACAAAGTGAGGATTAAGACAATGCAACAATGCGCAGGTATAGACAATGTCACAAAGTAAAGGTTTAAACAATGTTACAATGCGAAGGTTTAGACAATGTCACAACGCGAAGGTTTCGACAATGTCACAAAGTGAAGACATAGACAATGTCACAATGCGAAGGTTTAGACAATGTCACAATGCGAAGGTATAGATAATGTCACAATGCGAAGGTATAGATAATGTCACAATGCGAAGATTTAGACAATGTCACAACGCGAAGGTTTAGACAATGTTGCAATGCGCAGATTTAGACAATGTCACAATGCGCAGATTTAGACAATGTCACAACGCCAAGGTTTAGACGATGTCACAAAGTGAAGGCATATACAATGTCACAACGCGACGGTTTAGACTATGTCACAAAGTGAGGATTAAGACAATGCAACAATGCGCATGTATAGATAATGTCACAATGCGAAGGTATAGATAATGTCACAATGCGAAGATTTAGACAATGTCACAACGCGAAGGTTTAGACAATGTCACAAAGTGAAGGCATAGACAATGTCACAAT
The DNA here is from genome assembly GCA_963680875.1 of Bathymodiolus brooksi. Taxonomy (NCBI): domain Eukaryota; kingdom Metazoa; phylum Mollusca; class Bivalvia; order Mytilida; family Modiolidae; genus Bathymodiolus; species Bathymodiolus brooksi. The sequence continues at coordinate 47,056,189 of OY804580.1, read as the reverse complement.
GCGAAGGTTTAGACAATGTCACAATGCGAAGGTATAGATAATGTCACAATGCGAAGGTATAGATAATGTCACAATGCGAAGATTTAGACAATGTCACAACGCGAAGGTTTAGACAATGTCACAAAGTGAAGGCATAGACAATGTCACAATGCGAAGGTTTAGACAATGTCACAATGCGAAGGTATAGATAATGTCACAATGCGAAGATTTAGACAATGTCACAACGCGAAGGTTTAGACAATGTCACAAAGTGAAGGAATAGACAATGTCACAAAGTGAAGGCTTAGACAATGTCACAACTCGAAGGTTTAGACAATGTCACAAAGTAAAGGTTTAAGCAATGTTACAATGCGAAGGTTTAGACAATGTCACAATGCGAAGCTTTAAGTTAATGATTGAATGAAAATTGTATTGCTTTTAACATAAAAAAATGGTATTGGGGGACACTATGCAATTTTCTCTATCCTTTAGTTATTGAATTGAGAAGTTCAAAAATCTGACAAAAGTTCCACCCCCAAAAACCCATACTACATATAATAAGGCTCAAAACTCCTTTAATTTCAAAATACATAATATGTATTTGTCTAAGGCTTTCTCAGGTAAATGAACAAAGCCCAAAATACTCAATAATTTTACATGAAAAACAACACTCATATGGCGTATCAAAACATTCTATTCATATCATATCATGCTACTCATATACTCGTAAGATACCACTATGCGCAATACAACAAACAACGGACATAAGACATGAGCCCTCCTACAAATAGTTGGAGGTAAAGACGCACTGAAGATTAGTTTTATGCGGAATTCGTAATTCGTAACATCACAACTCGGAACTAAGAACGTAAATATACATAAAAAAGTTGAATGTAATGTACCAACTCCATACGCGGGTGCTGTTGGTATATTATATCAAGGTGTGGCAAATTTTATAATGTCAATATGGAAGTAGTCTCTTTTTTCACAGTGTTAGCAAGATGATTATTGGGGTCAAATTTGATGTAAATGTCAAGAAATAAGACAGACACCAGCACAACGTATTGAAACGTTACAACTAGTAAGTACTCCACGAAAACGAAGTACATATCAGGCTAAGTAACTTAAACGATTCTAGGATTATCTGAAGGTTTAGACAATGTCACAATGAGAAGGCTTAGACAATGTCACAACGCGAAAGTATAGACAATGTCACAAAGTGAAGGCTTGAACCTTGTCACAACGCAAAGATTTTGACACTGTCACAAAGTGAAGATTAAGACAATTTAACAATGCGAAGGTATAGACAATGTCACAAAGTGGACGTTTAAGCAATGTTACAATGCAAAGGTTTAGACAATGTCACAATGCGAAGGTATAGCCAATGTCACAATGCAAAGGTGTAGACAATGTCACAACGCGAAGTTAATGATTGAATGAACATTATATCGCTTTTAACATCAAAAAAATAATATTGGGAGACACTATGCAATTTTCTCTATCCTTTAGTTATTGAATTGAGAAGTTCAAAAATCTGACAAAAAATTCCCCCCAAAAACCATACTCCATATAATAAGGCTCAAAACTCCTTTAATTTCAAAATACATAATATGTATTTGTCTAAGGCTTTCTCAGGTAAATGAACAAAGCCCAAAATACTCAAAAATTTTACATGAAAAACAACACTCATATGGCGTATCAAAACATTCTATTCATATCATATCATGCTACTCATATACTCGTAAGATACCACTATGCGCAATACAACAAACAACGGACATAAGACATGAGCCCTCCTACAAATAGTTGGAGGTAAAGACGCACTGAAGATTAGTTTTATGCGGAATTCGTAAATCGTAACATCACAACTCGGAACTAAGAACGTAAATATACATAAAAAAGTTGAATATAATGTGCCAACTCCATACGCGGGTGCTGTTGGTATATTATATCAAGGTGTGGCAAATTTTATAATGTCAATATGGAAGTAGTCTCTTTTTTCACAGTGTTAGCAAGATGATTATTGGGGTCAAATTTGATGTAAATGTCAAGAAATACGACAGACACCAGCACAACGTGTAGAAACGTTACAACTAGTAAGTACTCCACGAAAACGAAGTACATATCAGGCTAAGTAACTTAAACGATTCTAGGATTATCTGAAGGTTTAGACAATGTCACAATGAGAAGGCTTAGACAATGTCACAACGCGAAAGTATAGACAATGTCACAAAGTGAAGGCTTGAACCTTGTCACAACGCAAAGATTTTGACACTGTCACAAAGTGAAGATTAAGACAATTTAACAATGCGAAGGTATAGACAATGTCACAAAGTGGACGTTTAAGCAATGTTACAATGCGAAGGTTTAGACAATGTCACAATGCGAAGGTATAGCTAATGTCACAATGCAAAGGTGTAGACAATGTCACAACGCGAAGTTAATGATTGAATGAAAATTATATCGCTTTTAACATCAAAAAAATAATATTGGGAGACACTATGCAATTTGCTCTATCCTTTAGTTATTGAATTGAGAAGTTCAAAAATCTGACAAAAAATTCCCCCCAAAAAACCATACTCCATATAATAAGGCTCAAAACTCCTTTAATTTCAAAATACATAATATGTATTTGTTTAAGACTTTCTCAGGTAACTGAACAAAGCCCAAAATATTCAATAATTTTACATGAAAAACAACTTTCATATGGGGGATAAAAACATTCTATTCATATCATATCATGCTACTCATGTACTCGTAAGATACCACTATGTCCAATACAACAAACAACGGACATAAGACATGAGCCCTCCTACAAATAGTTGGAGGTAAAGACGCACTGAAGATTAGTTTTATGCGGAATTCGTAATTAACATCACAACTCGGAACTAAGAACGTAAATATACATAAAAAAGTCGGGTGTAGCGTATAAACTCCATACGCGGGTGCTGTTGGTATATTATATCAAGGTGTGGCAAATTTTATAATGTCAATATGGAAGTTGTCTCTTTTTTTCACAGTGTTAGCAAGATGATAATTGGGGTCAAATTCGATGTAAATGTCAAGAAATAAGACAGACACCAGCACAACGTGTAGAAACGTTACAACTAGTAAGTACTCCACGAAAACGAAGTACATATCAGGCTAAGTAACTTAAACGATTCTAGGATTATCTGAAGGTTTAGACAATGTCACAATGAGAATGCTTAGACAATGTCACAACGCGAAGGTATAGACAATGTCACAAAGTGAAGGCTTAGACCATGTCACAACGCGAAGGTTTAGAAAATGTCACAACGCGAAGATTTAGACAATGTCACAAGGAGAAGGTTTAGAAAATGTCACAACGCGAAGATTTAGACAATGTCACAACGCGAAGGTTTAGACAATGTCACAACGCGTAGGTTTAGACAATGTCGCAATGAGAAGGTTTAGTTTAGTTTAAACATATTTTATTGTCCAAAAACATGACAATAGGATCAGATACAAGTTTTTCAACTTAGAGCATCTTCTCCTTTATATAAACAATATACAAATACAATTGAACATAAATACACAAAAGCTACAGTCTTTCTTAATAATTAGAAAAGCAACAAAAAAACAACATGAAATGTACGAGTGCAACACAATTTGAAATTTACCCAATGACAAATCGAACAGACCTTTACAATAAATGGACTAGTTTATAGAACACACCTAGAATGAAGAAAATCAATAATTGTTATACAATGTAGTGGGATTATTAATTCGGTAAAGGTAGGATCTTTTAAAATTTAGTTTCAAAATATATTACAATATCATTATTTATTCAGTAAGAATTTTAACATAAAGTGCTCACACGTGTGTATTGCAACATTTACTAATTCACACCAGGTCAGCCACAAACCAATTGTCACCTGATTACATTCACGATAACCAGCGGAAAGAAAAGCGACATGTTTCCTTAATATATGTCTGTACAGTAATGAATACATGCCTATTTGTGTCAATATTATAAATTTGACTTCCAAACAGCAAGGTGTTTAAGCCAATGTGTACATTTGCAGCTAATAAAGAACGGTACAAAATATTACTTTGTGCATCAAACCTCTTGCAGTACAATAAAAAATGTTCAGCATTCTCTGTGGAATATCCACAAGAACAAGATGGGCTATGAATCAAATTAGCATGAAATAGATCATTATGTAATGCACTACAATTATTCCTTATTCTAGTATGCAGTATATTTAAATATCTGTTGCCAATATTATAATAGGAGGGGGGTTTAGCAATTTTATAGTAGTGTTGCTTCAATTTGTACTTGAAGGATTAAAAAGTTGAAAGTTGACGTATTCTCAGGTCTAATAAATTCCATAACTTGGTCGTCGATGGAAAAAATGACTGTTGGGATATCGATAATCTGTTTGTAGTTTGACTAATATTATGACTATTTCGTAAATTATAGTTGTTAGTTTCTCCAACACTGGGAGGAATCAAATCACATAAAAACTCAGGAGAATTACCAACATTTAATTTATAAAACATACATAATTTTTTAACCTCTCACCTAGTGCTAAGTTTCTCCCAACCCGCCTCCCTATATATTGAATCCAAACTTGTGTAGCATGTTAGCCCTGTAACAATACGAGCAGCTTCCAATTGTAGTTTTTCTAGTCTATCAGAATTGACTTGCCCGCAGTTATCCCATACCTCAGATGAATTTTCCAAAATTGGTCTAATGAAAGTAAAATAAATATTTTCCAGATATTCCCTCTTTAATCTAAATTTAAGCTTCCTCAAGACATTAATTTGCTTTGAAGTTCTCTGAATTAGGCTGTCTATATGCTTTGTCCATTTACAATCACTACTGATAATTATGCCTAAATGTTTGTGCTTATTAACAGAATTAAGGACGATTCCGTCGAAATCAAAGCTGAGTTCATCTTGTTGGTTTCTAATATTGAATATCATTATCTCAGTTTTATTAGGATTGAATTGTACTAACCAAGTATCACCCCACTTTTTTATATTGCTTAGGTCGATATTAATCATATTTTTTTAATAAGGGTAATAACAAAATTACCGAACTCCGAACAATCTTACAAAGGAAAAGTCAAAACTCATAATTATATAAACAGACAAAATCAGTCAACAACCGGAAAACTGTGAAAACCATAATGACCCTGACTTGGTACAGGCATTTCTAAAGAAATGGTGGGTTGAATCAGATTTTAAGGCGCCAAACCTCCCGCTGTCATTACGGTTCAAAGGTTCCGGCTGTCACCATAACATTATTTAAATACAGGAACAAAATAGGTAAAATAGTTGTCAAAGCAGTACCATATTCGGTGACGTAAATGTCAAAAATATTTTTACGTCACACATTGACAAAGAAAAACATCCTTGACATTTTTTGACTTCTTTATCTTTAAACATTTTCACTATATGAAAATGCATCGCTTATAATTTTTTCTGCAGAGACGGAATATATTTCGACAAGATCTTGGTATCGGAATATAATTCGTCTAAGGCTGTATGTCCAATAGATGTATCGTCGGCAAAAAGTCTACTGAGTCCAAGCATGTCATCGGCAATGTCATTTATGAATACTAAAAATAACAGAGGCCAAGGACTGACCCTTGGGGAACACCAGCTTTTAAATAATCTAACTCAGATAATGCTTCTTTGATAGCTACTTTTGTGATCTGTTAGTAAGATAGCTTTTAAGCCACATGAGTAAATCTCCCTTAATGCCATATCTTTCTAATTTTAATAGTAGCCCCCCAATCCAAACACGATCAAACGCTTTACTTACATCAGCAAAAGTGATACTTGTAAAAACAATTGCTATCAAGTGCAGTCAAAATAGTGTGATATATCTCAGGTAATTGGTGAGTAGTCGAAAGGCCAGGGATAAAACCTGATTGGAATTTGTATAGAAGTTTATTTTTATGTAAATGGTTAAAAATGTTTCTAAATACATTTTTTTCAAATATTTTACTTACACAAGATAATAATGAAACTGGTCTATAATTTGAGGGTAAGGATTTTTCGCCGTTTTTGAATAAAGGAATCACATGAGCAATTTTCCAGGACCGTGGATATTTTTTAGGCGTAAAGATTTGTGAAAAAGTAAACATAGGGGTTTGGCTCTTTCGTTTTTTATAGATATAATCATCTTGTTGCTAATTTTATCAGGACCAGTAGCCTTATTACTATCTAAAATTGAAATTATATCAATGATTTCTTCTTCTCTCACCCAAATATTTTCAAGCACATTACCTCCCCTGTCATCAAAATCTGGTAAAGTTTTGTTTTCGTCGACTAAATTAGTGATCGAACAAAAATATTTATTCAAGACATCTGCCTTTTCTTTACCTTCATAAGACGAGCAATAATTATTTTTGGGTCTTGAATAGGAGGAATATCGTTCATTGTAGACTCCCCCTTCAGAAGTGTATTGATGGTCTTCCAATAAGTTTTACTATTTATAGTTTTAAGTTCGTTCAAATTTTCATTTATATTAGTATAAAATGTTTCTTTTAATTGTTTCTTTAAATTATTAACCCGGTTTCTTTGTTGTTTGAAAATAGTTTGAGATAATGCAGTCTTGAGTTTTAAGTATTTTCTGCGGAATCGGTCTCGTTTATGTATCTCCCTCCGAATATTTGAATCGAACCATATTTTATCATTACATCTAATAGTAACCTCTCGTCTAGGAATACACTCCTCTGACACAGAAAGAATTACATTGGTAAAATTAATACATGCTTTGTCAATATCAGGTTCTCTTTTAATTAAGGCATCCCAATCAAATTCCAAAATTTTTTGTTTCATAATATTATAGTCCCCTTTTCTTATAATCCCAGAGAAGGTTTAGACAATGTCACAACGCGAAGGTTTAGAAAATGTCACAACGCGAAGGAATAGACAATGTCACAACGCGAAGGTTTAGACCATGTCACAACCCAAAGATTTTGACACTGTCACAAAGTGAAGATTAAGACAATGTAGCAATGCGAAGGTATAGACAATGTCACAAAGTGGAGGTTTATGCAATGTTACAATGCGAAGGTTTAGACAATGTCACAAAGCGAAGATATAGACAATGTCACAATGCGAAGGTGTAGACAATGTCACAACGCGAAGGTTTAGACAATGTCTCAACGCGAAGGTTTAGAAAATGTCACAAAGTAAAGGCATAGACAATGTCACAATGCGAAGGTATAGACAATGTCACAAAGTGAAGGTTTAGACAATGCAACAATGCGAAGGTATAGACAATGTCACAAGGTGAAAGTTTAGACAATGTCGCAACGCGAAGCTTTAGACAATGTCACAAATTGAAGATTAAGACACTGTAACAATGCGATTCTATAGACAATGTCACAATGCGACGGTTTAAGCAATGCTACAATGCGAAAGGTTTATACAATGTTACAATGCGAAGGTATAGACAATGTGAGAATACGAAGGTATAGACAATGTCACAATGGGAAGTCTTAAGTTAATGATTGAATGAAAATTATATTGCTTTTAACATCAAAAAATTAATATTTGGAGACACTATGCAATTTCTCTATCCTTTTCTTATTGAATTGAGAAGTTCAAAAATTTGGCAAAAGTTTCACCCCCCAAAAACCATACTGCATATAAAAAGGCTCAAAACTCCTTTAATTTCAAAATGCATAATTATGTATTTGTCTAATGCTTTCTCAGATAAATGAACAAAGCCCAAAATATTCAATAATTTTACATGAAAAGCAACACTCAGATGGTGGATAAAAACATTCTATTCATATCATTTTTAAACAATAAACAATAAGAAACATCAACTATGCCATATGATGTGTAAACTAGTTAAGCATGAGCAACAGGAAACACATCTAGATACAAAAAATGAAAAGACCAACACGCTTAGTTGGACTTTTAGAGTGCTAGTTCATTGAAGCAACAGTCTGTGGGTAGATATGTCGTTCCACTCTGAAACATTATTCTGATTCTGACCCGACCAGTCTTTGCTCTTACTCCTTAATGCTACATTCTTACCAATTTTATAGTCTTTGGTTTGATAAGACAGGGGCTAAAACCCATGGATCTACCACATTCAAGGTGAGCATGCTAATCATTACACAACATTTTTGCGATCATGTACAAATCACACTGAAAAGGGAGTAGTTCTTCAAAACTCTCATTAAGCTAGGGATTTGTGTAGAAGTTAGTCAATGCAGTCAACATGATCAAGCATATATTAAAATAAACCCATAGATTAGCTTCCAATCAGATTTGAACTGACATCTTTTTAACATTATTGAAATGTACTACCTTATACTATAGAAGCTATATATATAATAATTGGTTGTAGTTGACAAACCTAATATGTACTCAGATCATTAGCTCAATAAGTCGTGAGTGAGGACAAGACCGGGAAGTGCTTGCGACAAATATAACATATCCGTGGTCATTTGCGACACAGATATTCCATAACGGTCAACCAAGTCATGGTGGCGACCGTAACATTTTCAAAGTGATGGCTTCAACTTAACCAAATGGAACCCTTGGTTCAGTAGCTTCCTTGTTAGCAGCAACCCTCTATCATGGAGTTATGATATTTAGCCAGCATACTATACCTTCATAGCTAGTAGACATTTAACTACGAGCATTCATTGATCCTACAATTGTACTGTCCACGTTTATTTTGTCATTCATTTTTCTGATAATATGCTGTCGTATTGGGTGTAAGTGAATGCGTGCAGGGTTTGGTATCGTTTGTTTATATTTGTATTTCCGTTGAAGATCCAATTATCAAGAGGGAAAGGGTTGGAATCCCATTAACCGGTTTAATCCTCCACATATGTGTGCCTGTCCCAAGCCAAGACCTGAATTGCCAGCGTACTAGTCTTGGTATTTTCCTAATTTTCAATTTTTCGAGGTAAGAGGTAATAGTTTGTTTGTAGATAATGTTGGAATTGTTGACCAGCACTCCTTAAGCTTTCTTTTCATATTGCAGATATAGTCTGATCTGAAATTTTAAACTCGTTCTCTGATCTGAGGTCAAGAATCGAGATTGCCATTCTCAGGAATATATTGTCGTATTTTTGGCACACCTCATTATTGACATGATTTTGTTTGGCATATTAATTCTAGATTTATGTTCTGTCCTAGATAATTGTCTTCTTCTAACGACTCGAAAGGGGGACCACAAATAATGTAGTTAAATAAGAGATTATTTTTTTCGAGTGACAGACTGGTCATTATATTTACCATGATCAAAAGCCATTCCATTGTACTTGTATTACCAAGTTTGTCATCGTATTTTTAACATGATTAACACGACGGAGTAACAAGTGAAGCAGCATCTGCTTACCAGTTTTGAAAACCCGAGCCTTTTCTTTGGTTTTTCTTGTGTTCATGTTGCTCAAACATTTGTTTTTTCTGTAGTGGTTCGAGGAAGTTTTACTTTTTTCTGTTGGCCTTTGTGTTGTCTGTCCTTCAAATACGGATTATGATTACTCTTTTTTGGTATCTTCAAACGAATCCTGTCTAGAATTTGTTGCAGCTGTCTGTAATCAATGGTAGAATATATAACTAAATATGCAATGGCTACGGCTGTTTAAAAAAAAATCAGAAGCGATGCCATATGATTCGATACCGAAAACGTCACCTGATTCATGAACATTGCTTTTAATACGGATATCGATACGGACGTTACCATACATGAATTAACCTACGACACACAAAGTTTGACGTTACATTTTTATGGCGTTTGATTTTTTGGGTTCTCTATGTATTTATATTATTTTGTATTGTTCCCTCTAGTATGTATTTAACCTTTTCATCGTGTTGTTCTTTATATTCTATATTTCTTGTCTAATTGGTATTTTAGCTTTATATTTTTCTCCCGTCGTATCTAAATTGTCAAATTACTCTTTAAATGACATTTTGTGAGGACAAAATGTCACTTTTAAGTTCAATTAACATGCTAAAAAAAGACTACAACACTTAGCTTTAATGCCAATTAGTCATAAGAATTAATAAAGAAATTAATGGTCTTCGTGGGAGACCAAAATTAATAGGTCATCAATTTGTTCGTATAAATAATTAACATAATCAACTTTGAGAGAAAACCGAAGGTGCAGTCAAGAAATATAGAATCTAACACCGAGGGTAAGATTTCAATCGTTCTCTTTACGAGGCTTGCCGAGTTAGAGAACGATTGTAATCTTACCAAAGGGTGTCGGAGATTTCCCTATCTTGTACTTTTTCCGGTGTTTGATTTTATTTCTCATTAAACACCTAATTGTTTTTGCTTACATTCCATCGAGCGTTTTCCCGCAATTTCTTTTTCCATTGCTGAAGTAAATATTCGATTTATCCATATGCAACCGTATCTCGGCAGTATTCCAAATGTATTTCATCATAAAGTACAATGTATTTAATAAATATATTATAAATGTTACTACAACAGAGATAAATACCTGTAAACAAATATTTGAATTCGGTCAAAGGGAGGTAATTTCTTTCTTTACGTTAGTTACTAACAAGGGAGAGCACTCTATTATTTACTCAAAGTAAAAAAACATTAACTGGAAGAGAGCCTAAAAAAAGAATCAAGCACCGTGAAAGGTGTACGTTAGCTAGCAGAATATAATACATAAATGAATTTAGAAATACTTATGTAGTAGAATCGTGGTTAATTGTTTATCTTAAAAAGGAAAAGCATGGAGAATTGGGGGGGCAGTTGACATTAACTGCACAGCACGCATTTGCCGATAAAACGCATGTGATTTTTTTGTCTTGCACTAGTGCAAGATAAGAAAATCTCACATCGCTAAAATAGGAACTGGTCTGTCTCAAAAGTGAGAATGGACTATCCAGTAACACTAGCAGCGTTGGGCACACAAGACACAGGACGAAGGCAAATAAAATAAAAAGAAAACACAGAAAGCTGAAAAGAAAAGCAATAAGGACTCACAAAAAACCCGGCGGTGAACCCAAGTGCTCGCGAAGGGTAAGCAGTTCCTACTTCTCATAAGACACCAGAAAATGTCACTCAAGTAGGATACCACAATACGCAATAAAACAAACACAAATAAGATATGGACCGATACAACTGAGGGCAAAGGCGAACACAACAGCGTGTTGTTGTTGTTGTGGAAATCGTAGCGAAAGCCACAACATGGAACTCAGAACGTAAAGACACATAATAGGAGAAAATGTTGGAAACAACTATCCGCCAAGACATAAACAGCTGGGGGTAAAGACGAAACAGAACATCGTTTGTATGCGTAAATGGTAATAACATTATATAATATGATATGGAATGATATGTAAATGTACAGATTTTATTGCTGCAATAAAAAGGAAAATCGTGAAGATAGCAAAAGAAAACGGAACATATCCATGGTCATTTATGATACAGATATTCCGTAACGGTTAGCCAGAGTCATGGTGACGATCAGAAAACTTTCGAAGTGATGACTTCAGCTTAGCCAAGAGGAACCCTTGATTCAGTAGTTTCCCCATTAGCAGAAACTTCTACTAAGGAAATCGTTATATGAATTATAGGCTCTGGAGTATCGTATCAACTGAGAGATATATACTCCACATGCCAGTGCTGCTTAAAAGCTGCAACATATAAATGGAAAGTTCACAATAGAAAAAGTATCGTTTAAGATTATTTAGTGAAAGGACATCATCTATATAGCTGAACGTCTGCTTCGTTCGAATAAAGGAACAAGTTGGCGAGATGGTGTCTGATAAAACACACGTCCACCAAACATAATAAATATGTTGAGTTTTTCTTTTCTTTCTACAAAATAAGAGTTCACCCTTCCTCTGACAAGGTATTTGTATCTACGTTGGTCATTGTTGGGCTAATGTTTTTATCTGTCTATTCTATGACCTACAGCAGATTGTTTATACTTTTAGCAAAGTAAACCTGTCTCAAAGAGTCAATAGTCTTTACGAATAAGATTTTTCAATGATTTTACAAGTCTGTCAAATTTGAACGTGTTAACATTGTTAATTACGTAGCCTTGGGTGAGAAATACCATTTTCGATCAAATCTCTAGTTGTAAAATTGTATTTATAAACAAGATCTAAATAGCGAGAATACAATTTTGTGAAATTATTTTTGCTACAATAAAGCCAAAATTGATAGAATACTAACGAAATTGTCTCAATTTGTCCTCAACAGACAACAAATGCACAAACTGTCGCAACAAATTAATCGAAGTAGCCTTAAGACAAGTGCAAGAATGTTTACGGTAGTTCAATATATACTATTAATAGAACACATGAAGCCATGTCAAAAACTATGCTGAGACATGCTATTCATTAGCAGGAATTGTCAAGATAAACGCTTTTTCTTTTATTCAGCAAACAACTTACTGTAGAGATGTCTACCAAAAACGAATTTCTTCTCTCACAATTTGTATAGCTTCCATGACTTCCATATTGCTATTACGATGTTTCAGGTAGTATTGCTGTTATTTTCTTTCTATCCATGCAATGTACTGCTTTGTGCTACTGCCATAACACCAATCGTGTTGCTCGAGACATGGGCTCATCTCAAAGCTTCTACTAAAGAATAGGAGCAATGTAGGCGCTTATAAAGAGTATTTTTTCCTTCCAACCAACTCACTAGGAATTTCCCGTGGTAGTCAAAAGGCATATTAACCCTCCTTCATTTTATTTTATATATTGTTGTCGTACTGAACGTGTATGATATATTTGCCATTAAGCAGCAAACAGTTGAACATCAATCACTCAATCATTCGCTTTCATGTTTTCTTTTGCCTTTTTGCACGGTTTTCATGTTGAGAGGAGTTCGTGTTGTAAGGATTGTTTCATCTGGGAATTCTATATTGTTAGGTTTACGTGGTTCGTGTTGTAAGGATTGTTTCATCTGAGAATGCTATACTGTTATGTTTACGTGTTGGGAAGGGTTCGTGTTGTAAGGATTGTTTCATCTGAGAATGCTATATTGTTAGGTTTACGTGTTGGGAGGGGTTCGTGTTGTACGGATTGTTTCATCTGGGAATGTTATATTGTTAGGTTTACGTGTTGGGAGGGGTTCGTGTTGTAAGGATTGTTTCATCTGGGAATGTTATATTGCTAGGTTTACGTGTTGGGAGGGGTTCGTGTTGTAAGGATTGTTTCATCTGAGAATGTTATATTGTTAGGTTTACGTGTTGGGAGGGGTTCGTGTTGTAAGGATTGTTTCATCTGAGAATGTTATATTGTTAGGTTTACGTGTTGAGAGGGGTTCGTGTTGTAAGGAATGTTATATTGTTAGGTTTACGTCTTGAGAGGGGTTCGTGTTGTAAGGATTTTTATATTGTTAGGTTTACGTGTTGAGATTACATCAGTAAAATACTAAATGCGTACTAAACTATATATCTCTACGTTTTTATTATGAAATATCAGAATTCGCATACTCTACCAACACTATAATGAAACATGAAATAATTCAGAAAAATAATAAAGGATCAGTGAACACGAACTCCCACGAAAAACCGAAAGTACGATAAGGTGTTCCGAATGTATGTTAGATGGTATTTATTGTGATTCTATGGTAAAATCATCTTTGTTTTCTTCTACTATTTGTGTGATATTTCCTGTTCAGCATACAGTTTATTGTATTTGTTTACGACAATCAAGAGTTATTTTCTATTATTGTCTTCTTAGATAGAGGTTTGCTGCTAGCAAGTTTGGTTAACCGCTATGAAAAGTCTGGGCCATTAATGACCACGGGTATGTAACATTCACTACTTTTTAAATCTTATCACGACTTATCTAATTATATGTCTTCACGATTTTAGTTCCGTGTTGTGATGTCTGCTGCAATTACCACGTAAAAACGATGCTCGGTTCATATGTACTACTCCCATTTGTTTGTTGGGGGTTTATGTTTTATATATGTTATTTTATTTATTTACGCATACTGGTGTCAAACACGATTTCCATATCAGACGATGTTTCCGTAGTTTAACAGTAACATGATTTGTGTTACAAATGGGGTTGGAACTGCTGACCCTTCCGGTTTTTAGTGGGGTTCACATTGTTCGATCTTCAGTTCTCTGTGAAGTGTTTTTGTAGATCATGGTTTGTCCTTTTTCTGTTGGCCATGGTAACTCGATTTACGGATTTAGATGACCCCTTTGGTATCTATAAGATTGATTGATTTATTTACTTATTGTGTTTTACGCCACTTTCAGCAATATTTCAGCTATTTCATGGCGACCAGTTTTAGTGGTTGAAGAAGCCATAAAGAACCACCGACCATAGGCAAGCAACTGGTAAAATATATCAACTGTGGCTGCGAGTCGAGTGCGCCCTTATTGTAATTTACAAAGCCGGGCGCGAACCCACGTCATATTTGTGTTAGGCTTGTATGGGTTGTTAGGTACCTACCTCATTGAGCCATCTCGGCCCTTGGTATCTTTAAGAAGAGTTTGAAGATACCAAAGGGTAATCAGTAGCAGTATATCGACGACGAACAGATAAAGCAATGGCCAAAAGATAAAGGACAAAAGGACAAAAAATGATCTACAAAAAAACAAACACATAAAACTATAAATCGAGTAACACGAACCGCACTAAAAACCGGGGGATGAACTCAGGTGCCCCGGAAGGTTAAGCACTTCATGCTCCACTAGTGGCACCCGTCGTGTTCATCTAGTTACAAACCCTGTGATAAGTCGTGAATGAGGAAAGGACTGGGAACTGTTTACGACAAGTGGAACATATCAGTGGTCTTTGTAATAAGCGAAACAATTTGCGTTCATCGGTATAATCTTTTTGGGAGATGATTTTGTGTATGGTGGAATGTATTCTTGCAATAAAAATGTATTTAACAGACACCATTCCTTGTTTCGAACAAGTTCTATTTCAAATATACATTACTTCGATGTACGTTGATCTCTAAATACGTGATGATAATACACACAGTACACATGATCGAGTGCACTCCATCAAGAAAACAGAACTTGCAGAATTTTTTACACCGAATATTTGCCAGTATCTTAAACCAGAATTGGTTTTGATTTCACGCTTTAATGCCTTGTTTGCTTCTTTGATCAATTCCTTGTAAATATCACACTTAATGTTCCTTGTACGCTCCCTAGGTAACAGGTGACAGATCGTCACCGAATACAGATTAAAACGACTTCCCATCGTGTTAGCTTTAGAATAAGTTCACTGGCATCTCCTTTACTAATATTGTTATTGTCAAAATCATTCCCACCAATATTAAGTGTTTTGGTTGAATTTCCTGGATTTTAGATGAAATGTTCGAAAGATCATTTGATCTCGAAATTTGTCCACCACTTATGCCATAAAAATGTATCTCCGGGCCATCAATTAGGGCAAAATTGTCAAGAGAAGGGCGGTTAAGTATAAATTGCTCCAATCTCCGAACGAGCTTCCAGCAATCAAACCCCTCATGACAAATCAACGCAATAATTATCCGTCATTTGTTTACATTTTCGGTTCCGGTGGAAAGTCCTGGAGTTATTTCTAGCATCAAGAGGGGGCTTGAAGTCACGTGTCTATCAATAATTATGCATGCGTCACAGAAATACTATATACGTCACACCTTATACGTCACTGCGCTATCACAAGATCGCCATTGTTTTTACTTGTATGAGGTCGTGACTGTTCCCTTGCAACCGAATATCCAATTATAACATCGAAAAGTGTTGATAACAACTGTGTCAAAAGTTAATAAAACGTGTTCCAATATGTAATATATACCTTTTATGCACCAATATCCTGCAGAAGTTTTGAAAATTTCAACAATTCTTTCCACCGGTAAACATCAACTTTTGCGTCAATTAATACAAAGCGCTCTCTGATTAAAACAACAAAAGGGGATAACCCTGTATTTGCATCTCAGCTTCTTTATAGCCTCACATTGCGATAAAAATTTCTTTAACTTGATTATTACCAAAAAACGACCGTTTGCCAAAAAATTATTTATTAAAATAAATTTATCTTTATCATATTTGAACATTTTAGAACTCAATTTTGCTTTCATTTTCAGGAAATAGATAAAAATATATGCACATGTGGTTTTCTATGCATCAATATCGTTGGCATTGTAAAGGTTTATTTCGCCAGCTTCTAATTAGAATCACTGTCGTTCTCGTCTATGTAATGTACTATACACACATGCATTTTCCATCAATTCTCCATGCTACAGGTACATTTTTCCAATACATGTTATCTGATACGAGACACATTTTTGTGTAATAATCATGTTTTTGTTACCCTTCTGACCTCAAATATTTAAGATTAATTGCTTAGCATTTTTTAGCAGCCATAAGAAACATTATTACATCATCATCTCGTCTGCAAAAGATCTAATTATAGACTAAAAGTGCAGACGTATATTGGCAATGCAGAAAGTTCAATTCTCTCGTAGCATCATAAACGATAGTTCATTACAATACTAACAGTTAGCATTTTCATTATAATTTTTGGTGAGCGTACATACAACTTTTAGGTGTTGGTGGCCTTGTTGCCAAATTTATTGAAAAAAGAAATTGACACGAAAGATGGGGAAAAACATAATCTGAACTTGTAGTTTTCAATGAGAAATGTCGGTACAATTTGAAGAAATAAACACCGGCTTTGCATGTCCAACAAAATAATGACCTGATGTTTTGCATCGTGTGAAAACTGTTTTCTGGATTTGGTGACATCAACGTAGTTCCCTTAAAGTTAAATTGTTGTTCCCTAATTACTGGATTTTATGTTAAACATGAAAATGGGGTTCCTTGTTTCTGTTTGTCGTAGATCGTGTTTTAATTTTTACCCTTTTGTTCTTTTGTTCAAAACTATTTGTTTTCTGATTTAATTTCAATGATATGTGTTGATGCTAAGCTTTTTCGCATTCGTTACACTCCAGTTGGTTTATTTAACACACAACTTCTTTCTCTTATTTTCAATCTATTTGTATCAATATAAATTGTTTTACACAGCCTGACTTATTTGAACTTACTATGTCCATCAAAAACATGGAACTGTCTGCTATAAATATATATATCTATAATTTAGAAGGAGGTACCTATAGGATTTATCATAACAACATTTACTAAAAACGTGTAATCATGTCCTCTAAATTAGATATCTACGCTTTTAATACAATGAATCCCGTGCAATCCGAACGTTAAATAAATTGCGATTTTATGAAATATCTGTTAATTCAACTCGTATAATCCGAACATCTGTTTAATTCGAACTCAATACCTGCTCCGAAAGAGGTTAGGTTTAGACAGGGCAGTTATTATTGTACTAGCATTATTTTTATCCGTTTTGCATTCCGACATTTCAACAGAATTCTACAGGTACCTATAAAGTGCGAAACGAAATAGAAACGAAACGAAACGAAACGAAACGAAACGAAACGAAATCAACAAAAACGAAACGAAACGAAACGGAATCAACGAAATGAAAACGAAATAAAACGAAACCAACGAAATCAACGAAAACAAAACGAAATACGATGCCACACATGTCTCAGTGTCTTTCACCAAGAGAGGACAGGATTTGATCACCATTGAACAAGAATACTATGCATTTATTCAGCGGGAATCTGTCCTTTTCACTTAGTGGATTCTTTTAAATTTGGGAACCATAAGAGCAACGTCAAGTCTGTTGAAAGGAGAGGAATTAAAATAACAGAAGTGCAGTAGTTAAAGTTCACTAATAAATATCCCCGTCCGAGCAAAATTTAAAAGTGTGTCGGAGAGACGAAAAAGTGTGACGACCGGAAGGACAAACGAACGAACGGACAGCAGAAGTCCTATATACCCCAATCTTTTTTTGGCGGAGGTATACAAATCCTATCAAAAATTAACTTTAGAAATTTTTAAAAAATCTACATATCTCGTAAAAGTACCTTTTTTCCCTTTGATCCCTTTTCATATTAAAAAAACCCAAATCACCCCCCCTCCAAAAATTTTCCGGTATTAATAAAATTTGATACGGCACATATTGTTATACCCCCCGCTATCCAGCGGGAGGGGGGTATATAGTACTATGTCCGTTTGTCCGTGAGTGCTTCCCTCACTGCCTATGCAATTCCTCCTTAACAACTTGATGGAATTGAATGAATCTTACAGGAAATCTTTAATACCATATGGCAAGGTTCATTAATTTCATGAATTCTTTAGTACCAACTGGCATTGTGCACCTTCTATTTTTGTTTTCCCATTTTAACAGTTCTTGCTAAAATTTCTTCACTTTTGGACTTTGTCATTTAAGGCTATGTAATTGTCATACAAGGCTATACAATAGAGAGAGGATACTGTTGCGTTATCCATAACTCTTCCTAAACAACAGAATGGATTTCAATAAAACTTCCAGAGTTTCTTATGTTTAGTTTTTGCAAGCATTATTTTTTCCAGAAGTTCTTCTGTAATGAGGGCGCTCACTGTACGTCCTGTTATGTTGCTGTTGGTTTTTTTTTAGTTCTTCAAAATAGAACAATAGGATTTGAAATAAAAAGTTTATAGTGTTGGGTCTTTTTGACCCCTGTATATCTCGGAAAGAACAACGGTAAGACATTACGCCAGATCTGTTGGCACACTACCGAATAAAGGTATTAACAATGGTACCGTACGCCAAGGCGCATTCAAAAGGGAAAGTCCACAAAAACAGACAAAACCGATAAGAAGCTCATGGGGATTAAACGTGACAAGTCGGGAAAATCCAGTAGTCAAATAGTGCCCAGAATCTGAAACTCAAGACCATCCTGTTTGGTTTCCGAATAGGCAAATTTATGTAGAATACAAACGAAAAACGTAATAAAATCAGACGAATAATGAACCCTCAATATCCCAATCTATGAACATACCCCCTCATATCCCCCATTTTTTGCTATATGCCCACTCCAGAAACTTTATAATTCATAAATACTGACACACACACAAACACAAATAAAAATATGACATTTGAACTTCTGAAAGTTTGTCGGCAAGCAAACCCGGCTTGGATTGAGTTGCGGGTAATGTACGTGAGGAGTACTGTAACGGACAGACATGCAAGATGGGTTATAATTAATCAAAATTATTGTATTTAAAAAATCGAATTATCTTTTTTCTTTATTTCTTTATTTCGTTTTGTCTTTTATTTTTTTCCTTCCATTTTCTTCATATCAGTCTATTTCGTTGGTTTCGTTTCATTTCGTTTCCATTTCGTTGATTTCGTTTCGTTTCGTTTCGTTTCGTTTCGTTTCGTTTCGTTTCGTTTTCGTTGATTTCGTTTCGTTTCGTTTCGTTTCGTTTCTATTTCGTTTCGCACTTTATAGGTACCCGAATTCTACACAAAAAAGGCGATTGTCTCGATTTCGTTTTTTTTTTGGTAAAAAGAAATGTCTACAACTTATATTATAGTAAAAGTTTTCTTTATAACTGTCAACATTATTCAGTACCAAAGAAAAACCGACAAAAAACTTGGTGATTCATTATTCATTCATCCGTCGTCTTTAACCTTTTACAACTTTAATGTTTGACCCTGTGAACTACTCGCATAGGTGGTAACACACTTGACTGGAAGTTGCGGTGGTTGAAGAGATTCATTCTTGAACAAACTAAGTTGATCTGCAAAGTAGATAGAACATTACATTCTTTAGAGTTCTCTTTTCAAGGTCTAGCAATATAATTGCTATACTATTAGCCATAGAGGATTTGCAATTCAGTTTCTACACGTGATGGACAATGAAAATGCAATTGTTACAAGAAGAATTTGAAGATACCAATCAGAATCTATGAATCGCAGAAGAACAGATAACACAATGTACAAAAGAAAACGTGCAAATAGACAAACAACGATCCACAAAACATACACATAAAACTAAAGATCAAGTAACACGAACCCCACTAAAAACCGGAGGTGAATTTAGGTGCTCCGGAAAGGTAAGCAGTTCCTGCTCTACTAGTGGCACCCGTCGTGTTAATCTAGTTACAAACCCGGTGATAAGTCGCGAATGAGGAAAGAACCGTGAAGTGTTTACGACATTTGTGACACAGATATTCCATAGCGGTCAACGAAGTCAAGGTGGGGACCGTAAAAGTTTCAAAGTGATGACTTCAACTTTACCAATAGGAACCCTTGGTTCAGTAGCTTCCTTTTTAGCAGCAACCCTATATTAAAGAAATCCCAATAGGATCCACAAGTTCTTGGATATCGTATCAACTGAGAAAGATATATTCCATATGCAATGTTGCTTCATATAAATGGAAAAAATACAATGGGAAAATTGAAATTAGAACCAGCTATGTCATATGTAAATGTTCACGTTCGTACAATTTATATCCTGCTCAAGTACAAGCCCTGACATCAACATTCGAAGTGTCTTAATGAGGAACGCCCGTGGTTATTTCCGGGAATAGAAATTGGACTTAGTGTATCCACAACTAATTAGAAAACCCTATTATGAGTGGTAGCTGGTAATCTGCTGAGAGGGAACTCTTATCTAAATCTACCCTTTTATATGTGTTATTACAAAAGAAATATATTGATTAAAATACGTTGCATGAAACAGGAATGTTGCCAGTGACTCAGTTCCGAACAACTGTGTGAAGATTCTTGTCATGAATGACCTATTTGGTCACTTTTCATGTCAATGTAATCTCCTGTCTAGTAATCCCTCATGTAAATCATATGTCTTACCCTGAAAAACAAAAAGAGCTGCGAAACAGTCTATTACAATTAACACAATGTTCATTTTATTTCCAAATGCATAGAAACGTTCACCCAAATCGAAGATTAAATTGTGGAAACAATGTCAAAAACGTTATAGGTAGGCATTGTACAGGAGTTTCTACTTCGTTCGTGGTATATGTAGGGTTGCCACGTAATTTATCAATACATAATTCCTTTATCATGTGATTTACATATATATGGAGCAGGAACTGGATACCCTTCCGGAGTTCATACCCGGTTTTAAGTGGGGTTTGTGTTGCTCGATCTTTAGTTTTCGGCGTAGTGTTTGCAGATCATTGCTTGGCTTTTTAGTAGTATGTTACGAGGATTTATACCGATCCGATGGGGAGCCGATTACATAACCACGTTCTAACCCTAACACCAACAGCTAGCCCTAACACTAACCCTAACCTATGTAAAAAGGTATTTACAATTAACCCTAACCCTAGGTAAAAAAGGTATTTATAATTTAATAATACGAATGCGATAAAATTCTTATCAATCAAAGTAAATAAAAACCACCTGTGCTAATCTGTTATCTGATGTTTACCCGACAATCATATTGTAAATAAACAAAGTATTTATAATTAGATAATACATATTATTATACCTCACATAATAAAGAATCAATACTATTGGTTAAAAGATAATCACATGACATAAAATAATCTGGATATTTTTGCTTCTAATCGCCGCCAACGGTGAATAACCTCAAGAATTACAAACGTCCATTGAATAACCCTATTATTCAACGGTGAATAACTCTCGAAAATTACAACGTCCAATGAATAACCCTAATGAAATAATACTTTAACAATTCAAATATTAAACAGTATATTTCAACTGTTTGTTCGGTATGATAAAACAGTGACGGCCCTCTGAATATCCAAAATTGTCAACACTAGGGTTATTTCCCTCGGGCTAAAGCTCCATTATTATTCAATTGCACCAATCCAATCAAACCTTAACACTATTCCGATAGTTACATTAATGTATCGTGAATACAATTCATCCACAAAGTTCAAACAAAATTGCATATTGTAAATAGATAGGTAAACGAAGTATTTATAATTAGATAATAAATATCAGGTTTAATAGACTCTTATATGAATGCGATACAATTCTTATCTGTTTAATCAATCAAAGTAAATAAAATTAATTTTAAATACAATAAACATACCTAGTGACAGTAAAAATAAAAGATAGGTAAAATAGTATTTATAATTAGATAATTAAATATTAGATCGGTATATGTTCGATCAGAGTTTATAAACCAAGGGAAATAACTTTATTCGGTGTGTATGTTCGATGAGAGTGGGGGAGATAACTCAATGTGTATGCTCAAAGGGAAGTAATTATACGTTTCCAGTATGGTTAAACGTATTCAAAGGGAAGTAACTCTGAGCATAACACAACGACACGATTTCGTTCGCATCATTTATTACGTATGGCAATGCTTGACAATATACAATAGTCGTTTTAACACGATTTCGTCCGATTATTAAGTACAATACATTCTATAATGGGGACATTTAACAAGACAATGCACGACAACATACACTTTTAACAGGTCGATTGTTTATTAAGTTCAATACATTCTATCATAGCGACAATTACAACGCATGACAATATACAATGTTAACAGTTAGATCTTAAAATTTTGTCCTCGTTCCTCGATGTCTCCGCTTGAAGTAGTACAGGCAATGCAGGTGTCGGTGTTGTTTGGATTGGTGCGATTGAATAATAATGGAGGACGATTCGGGCGTTATTACTACATGTATTATTTAATTATAAATACTTTATTTACAATATGATTGTCGGGTAAACATCAGATAACAGATTAGCACCGGTGGTTTTTATTTACTTTGATTGATAAGAATTGTATCGCATTCGCATTATCTAATTATAAATACTTTTTTACCTAGGGTTAGTGTTAATTATAAATACTTTTTTACATAGGGTTAGGGTTAGTGTTAAGGGTAGGGTTAGTTATTGGTGTTAGTGTTAGGACATGGTTATGTAATCGGCTCCCCATCGGATCAGTATAAGTCCTCGTAGCATACTACTCTTTTTGTCGTTTTCCTTTGGCCTCTGTATTTTCTATCCTTCGTCGATTTGCTGCTTCTGATTACCCCTTTGGTATCCTCAAACTTTTATTAGGGGTATTGTCTGCAGGAAGGACGGGATTGTGACAAATGGAACTTATCCGCGGTCATCTTGACAAATATTCCGTAGCAGCTACTAAAAGTCGTCAACTTTCCCTCTATGAACCATTGGTATAGTATTGTTAGCAAAAACCTTCTATCAAGTGTAGGTCAACCAGTCTACTCAATATAACTTCCGATATTGTTGGTTTCCTTGGTTGCAAGAGTACGACATATCTGTCTTGGGGATTATATATGTGTTTTGAAACAATTGGGTATTTAAAGGCATGTGCTCATTGTACCATGAGGTTTTATTACTATAATTTGTATTAATGACCTAACAGTCTTAATCCAGTCAGACAGAGTATCTTCTTTTTCACTTTTTGACCATTGTTAGGTATAATCCTCGACAGAATTAATAACTTGATGTCTCCAATTTATGGATTTAGACTCGAGATATGTCGGCTCTTTGTCTAGCATATCCTATATACAGTAATAACATAGCCAGGCGGATTATGTATGAATGGGGAACTTATACATCCGCAATCAGAAGGTTAATGCTTAAGTTCATAATATAAGATCATCGATCACGTGTTTCAAGACTGGTTCTAAAATAGTGTGGAATGATAGATTGGACTTCTTTTTATGGAGAATTCTGCTTTGATTAATGACACAACAACTTCTGTTGGCAAACGAAGGTTTGCAAAATGAACGCTTATCTTTGTCATCTTTTAAGAAGAATTTCTACGCGAAAGTAAATATGTTCTGATGATGAACACATTATTCTTATGTCATTTTCTTTAAATTGATCAACTTTAATACAGGCGAGGTGTACTCGATACAACATTATGTGATAAAGTTTGTCAGTGACTCCCGACAGATCGGTGGTAATCTCCGGATACTTCCGTTTAACTGGAATATTGTTCAAAATGGAGTTCAATACCCTCACCCTCAACTTTGATTACGTTTTGTCGAATGGAAATAAGAGTATTAATCCAATTGTATATATATTTGTTCTATACCAGTTATACTGTGACTAAAAAAAAACTGTTTACAGAACATTAATTAGTTGTTATTAATAACTAGCTAGACGTGTATTAAGATGGTGTGCTCAACTTAATTCAAGGTCTTTATATCATCAACAATAATTTGTCTATATATATAGTTATACTGTTGACAAACACAATTGCGCAGCTAACAAATGGAGAAACATGATCTATATGACCAGGCTCAAGCTAGCGAGCAATTTCTAGCGAGCATTAAGCTAGCGAGAAATAAGGTGATATGTCTCAAAACCAAAAAAATAAATAAGAGCAACATGAACTTTTAAAGATTTCTAGCGTCCAATAACAAATATATTACTGTAAATGCATAGCCAACACAATAAATCGACATCGGGGCATACAGTAATTATATCTAGAGCCCCTACCCCCTCCGCCCACACAATACAAAATAACGAAGACATAAATATTTTTCGGATGGCGAGCTTACTACTTTAAATAAACACAGAATAAAAAATTATTTACTTTAATGTTTTAAACCGGTAGATAATTTGGACAGCGTTTTGTCAAGCAATATAAAGTCATAAGATTCCGGTTCACATGAAGACATCTCATCAATCTAAAAATAGTGTAATTATAGAACATTAGAAAAATATAACAGTAAGTTTTATGAAAAAATAAACAAAATCTAAATGGAAAGGTATAAACAATGGTAGTTGCAGTTAAATATGTAAGGATTATTTGGAACCCAAATTTGGTTACATTTAGTTGTATTGGAATCCTTTATGGAGATCTTCATGAATGACCCATCAATACGGAAATTCCGGGAATGACGTTGTTATTTGTAGTTGATATTTGACGCCCTCATGTGGGCTTGAGGTGCGGAAACCCACCCAGACATTTAAATCAGTTAAAGACCCGGGCAATATCTTTGATTGAAACCCCAAGTGGGCAAGAACTTTGCCGTCCTTAATATATTGTTCTAGGGATATTTATAGAGACCCTCCGTCCATAAAAAAAAATCAAATATCAAAGTTGATATTTGACACCCTACTGTGGGCTTGAAGTGCAGAAACCCACCTAGGCACTTAAGTCAGTTAAAGGCCCGAGCAATACCTTTGATAGAAACCCCAAGTGGTCAAGAACTTGGCGTCCTTAATATATTTTTCATCGGATATTTATAGAGACCCCCCCTCCTTAAAAAAAATAATAATAATAAAGTTGATATTTGACACCCTACTGTGGGCTTGAGGTGCAGAAACCCACCTAGGCACTTAAGTCAGTTAAAGGCCCGGGCAATACCTTTGATAGAAACCCCAAGTGGTCAAGAACTTTGCCGTCCTTAATATATTTTTCATGGGATATTTAGAGAGATCCCCACTCCTCCATAAAAAAAAATAATAATAATAAAGTTGATATTTGACACCCTACTGTGGGCTTGAGGTGCAGAAACCAACCTAGGCACTTAAAGGCCCGGGCAATACCTTTGATTTAAACCCCAAGTGGTCAAGAACTTTGCCGTCCTTAATATATTTTTCATGGGATATTTATAGAGACCCCCCCTCCATAAAAAAAATAAAATATCAAAGTTGATATTTGACACCCTACTGTGGGCTTGAGGTGCAGAAACCCACCCAGGCACTTAAGTCAGTGAAAGGCCCGGGCAATACCTTTGATTGAAACCCCAAGTGGGCAAGAACTTTGCCGTCCTTAATATATTGTTCTTGGGATATTTATAGAGACCCTCCGTCCATAAAAAAAAATCAAATATCAAAGTTGATATTTGACACCCTACTGTGGGCTTGAAGTGCAGAAACCCACCTAGGCACTTAAGTCAGTTAAAGGCCCGGGCAATACCTTTGATAAAAACCCCAAGTGGTCAAGAACTTGGTGTCCTTAATATATTTTTCATCGGATATTTATAGAGACCCCCCTCCATAAAAAAAAATAATAATAATAAAGTTGATATTTGAAACCCTACTGTGGGCTTGAGGTGCAGAAACCCACCTAGGCACTTAAGTCAGTTAAAGACCCGGGCAATACCTTTGATAGAAACCCCAAGTGGTCAAGAACTTTGCCGTCCTTAATATATTTTTCATGGGATATTTAGAGAGACCCCCCCCCCCCACTCCATAAAAAAAAAAATAATAATAAAGTTGATATTTGACACCCTACTGTGGGCTTGAGGTGCAGAAACCAAGCTAGGCACTTAAAGGCCCGGGCAATACCTTTGATTTAAACCCCAAGTGGTCAAGAACTTTGCCGTCCTTAATATATTTTTCATGGGATATTTATAGAGATCCCCCTCCATAAAAAAAATAAAATATCAAAGTTGATATTTGACACCCTACTGTGGGCTTGAGGTGCAGAAACCCACCCAGGCACTTAAGTCAGTGAAAGGCCCGGGCAATACCTTTGATAGAAACCCCAAGTGGTCAAGAACTTTGCCGTCCTTAATATATTTTTCATGGGATATTTATAGAGACCCCCCTCCATAGAAAAAAATAAAATATCAAAGTTGATATTTGACACCCTGCTGTGGGCTTGAGGTGCAGAAACCCACCCAGACACTTAAGTCAGTTAAAGGCCCGGGCAATACCTTTGACTTAAACTCCAAGTGATTAAGAACTTTGCCGTCCTTGATATATTGTTCATGGAATATTTATAGAGACCCCCCTCCATAAAAAAAAAAAATAAAATAATAAAGTTGATATTTGACACCCTGCTGTGGGCTTCAGGTGCAGAAACCCACCCAGGCACTTAAGTCAGTTAAAGGCCCGGGCAATACCTTTGACTTAAACCCCAAGTGGTCAAGAACTATGCAGTCCTTAATATATTTTTCATGGGATTTTATAGAGACCCCCCCTCCACAAAGCAAAATTCAAATATCAAAGTTGATATTTGACACACTGCTGTGGACTTGAGGTGCAGAAACCCACCTAGGCACTTAAGTCAGTTAAAGGACCGGGAAATACCTTTGCTTTAATCCCCAAGTGGTCAAGAACTTTGCCGTCCTTAATATATTTTTCATGGGATATTTATAGAGACCCCCCTGCATAAAAAAAAAAATATATTAATAAAGTTGATATTTGACACCCTACTGTGGGCTTGAGGTGCAGAAACCCACCTAGGCACTTAAGTCAGTTAAAGACCCGGGCAATACCTTTGATAGAAACCCCAAGTGGTCAAGAACTTTGCCGTCCTTAATATATTTTTCATGGGATATTTAGAGAGACCCCCCCCCCCCACTCCATAAAAAAAAAAATAATAATAAAGTTGATATTTGACACCCTACTGTGGGCTTGAGGTGCAGAAACCAAGCTAGGCACTTAAAGGCCCGGGCAATACCTTTGATTTAAACCCCAAGTGGTCAAGAACTTTGCCGTCCTTAATATATTTTTCATGGGATATTTATAGAGACCCCCCCTCCATTAAAAAAATAAAATATCAAAGTTGATATTTGACACCCTACTGTGGGCTTGAGGTGCAGAAACCCACCCAGGCACTTAAGTCAGTGAAAGGCCCGGGCAATACCTTTGATTGAAACCCCAAGTGGGCAAGAACTTTGCCGTCCTTAATATATTGTTCTTGGGATATTTATAGAGACCCTCCGTCCATAAAAAAAAATCAAATATCAAAGTTGATATTTGACACCCTACTGTGGGCTTGAAGTGCAGAAACCCACCTAGGCACTTAAGTCAGTTAAAGGCCCGGGCAATACCTTTGATAAAAACCCCAAGTGGTCAAGAACTTGGTGTCCTTAATATATTTTTCATCGGATATTTATAGAGACCCCCCTCCATAAAAAAAATAATAATAATAAAGTTGATATTTGACACCCTACTGTGGGCTTGAGGTGCAGAAACCCACCTAGGCACTTAAGTCAGTTAAAGACCCGGGCAATACCTTTGATAGAAACCCCAAGTGGTCAAGATCTTTGCCGTCCTTAATATATTTTTCATGGGATATTTAGAGAGACCCCCCCCCCACTCCATAAAAAAAAAAATAATAATAAAGTTGATATTTGACACCCTACTGTGGGCTTGAGGTGCAGAAACCAAGCTAGGCACTTAAAGGCCCGGGCAATACCTTTGATTTAAACCCCAAGTGGTCAAGAACTTTGCCGTCCTTAATATATTTTTCATGGGATATTTATAGAGACCCCCCCTCCATAAAAAAAATAAAATATCAAAGTTGATATTTGACACCCTACTGTGGGCTTGAGGTGCAGAAACCCACCCAGGCACTTAAGTCAGTGAAAGGCCCGGGCAATACCTTTGATAGAAACCCCAAGTGGTCAAGAACTTTGCCGTCCTTAATATATTTTTCATGGGATATTTATAGAGACCCCCCTCCATAGAAAAAAATAAAATATCAAAGTTGATATTTGACACCCTGCTGTGGGCTTGAGGTGCAGAAACCCACCCAGACACTTAAGTCAGTTAAAGGCCCGGGCAATACCTTTGACTTAAACTCCAAGTGATTAAGAACTTTGCCGTCCTTGATATATTGTTCATGGAATATTTATAGAGACCCCCCTCCATAAAAAAAAAAAATAAAATAATAAAGTTGATATTTGACACCCTGCTGTGGGCTTCAGGTGCAGAAACCCACCCAGGCACTTAAGTCAGTTAAAGGCCCGGGCAATACCTTTGACTTAAACCCCAAGTGGTCAAGAACTATGCAGTCCTTAATATATTTTTCATGGGATTTTATAGAGACCCCCCCTCCACAAAGCAAAATTCAAATATCAAAGTTGATATTTGACACACTGCTGTGGACTTGAGGTGCAGAAACCCACCTAGGCACTTAAGTCAGTTAAAGGACCGGGAAATACCTTTGCTTTAATCCCCAAGTGGTCAAGAACTTTGCCGTCCTTAATATATTTTTCATGGGATATTTATAGAGACCCCCCTGCATAAAAAAAAAAATATATTAATAAAGTTGATATTTGACACCCTACTGTGGGCTTGAGGTGCAGAAACCCACCTAGGCACTTAAGTCAGTTAAAGGCCCGGGCAATACTTTTGACTTAAGCCCCAAGTGGTCAAGAACGTTGCCGTCCTTAATATATTTTTCATGGGATTTTATAGAGACCCCCCTCCACAAAGCAAAATTCAAATATCAAAGTTGATATTTGACACCCTGCTGTGGACTTGAGGTGCAGAAACCCACCTAGGCACTTAAGTCAGTTAAAGGCCCGGGCAATACCTTTGATCTAAACCCCAAGTGGTCAAGAACTTTGCCGTCCTTAATATATTTTTGATGGGATATTTATAGAGACCCCCTTCATAAAAAAAAAATAATAATAAAGTTGATATTTGACACCCTACTGTGGGCTTGAGGTGCAGAAACCCACCTAGGCACTTAAGTCAGTTAAAGGCCCGGGCAATACCTTTGACTTAAGCCCCAAGTGGTCAAGAATGTTGCCGTCCTTAATATATTTTTCATGGGATTTTATAGAGACCCCCCTCCACAAAGCAAATTCAAATATCAAAGTTGATATTTGACACCCTGCTGTGGACTTGAGGTGCAGAAACCCACCTAGGCACTTAAGTCAGTGAAAGGCCCGGGCAATACCTTTGATAGAAACCCCAAGTGGTCAAGAACTTTGCCGTCCTTAATATATTTTTCATGGGATATTTATAGAGACCCCCCTCCATAGAAAAAAATAAAATATCAAAGTTGATATTTGACACCCTGCTGTGGGCTTGAGGTGCAGAAACCCACCCAGACACTTAAGTCAGTTAAAGGCCCGGGCAATACCTTTGACTTAAACTCCAAGTGATTAAGAACTTTGCCGTCCTTGATATATTGTTCATGGAATATTTATAGAGACCCCCCTCCATAAAAAAAAAAAATAAAATAATAAAGTTGATATTTGACACCCTGCTGTGGGCTTCAGGTGCAGAAACCCACCCAGGCACTTAAGTCAGTTAAAGGCCCGGGCAATACCTTTGACTGAAACCCCAAGTGGTCAAGAACTATGCAGTCCTTAATATATTTTTCATGGGATTTTATAGAGACCCCCCCTCCACAAAGCAAAATTCAAATATCAAAGTTGATATTTGACACACTGCTGTGGACTTGAGGTGCAGAAACCCACCTAGGCACTTAAGTCAGTTAAAGGACCGGGAAATACCTTTGCTTTAATCCCCAAGTGGTCAAGAACTTTGCCGTCCTTAATATATTTTTCATGGGATATTTATAGAGACCCCCCTGCATAAAAAAAAAAATATATTAATAAAGTTGATATTTGACACCCTACTGTGGGCTTGAGGTGCAGAAACCCACCTAGGCACTTAAGTCAGTTAAAGACCCGGGCAATACCTTTGATAGAAACCCCAAGTGGTCAAGAACTTTGCCGTCCTTAATATATTTTTCATGGGATATTTAGAGAGACCCCCCCCCCCCACTCCATAAAAAAAAAAATAATAATAAAGTTGATATTTGACACCCTACTGTGGGCTTGAGGTGCAGAAACCAAGCTAGGCACTTAAAGGCCCGGGCAATACCTTTGATTTAAACCCCAAGTGGTCAAGAACTTTGCCGTCCTTAATATATTTTTCATGGGATATTTATAGAGACCCCCCCTCCATAAAAAAAATAAAATATCAAAGTTGATATTTGACACCCTACTGTGGGCTTGAGGTGCAGAAACCCACCCAGGCACTTAAGTCAGTGAAAGGCCCGGGCAATACCTTTGATTGAAACCCCAAGTGGGCAAGAACTTTGCCGTCCTTAATATATTGTTCTTGGGATATTTATAGAGACCCTCCGTCCATAAAAAAAAATCAAATATCAAAGTTGATATTTGACACCCTACTGTGGGCTTGAAGTGCAAAAACCCACCTAGGCACTTAAGTCAGTTAAAGGCCCGGGCAATAACTTTGATAAAAACCCCAAGTGGTCAAGAACTTGGTGTCCTTAATATATTTTTCATCGGATATTTATAGAGACCCCCCTCCATAAAAAAAATAATAATAATAAAGTTGATATTTGACACCCTACTGTGGGCTTGAGGTGCAGAAACCCACCTAGGCACTTAAGTCAGTTAAAGACCCGGGCAATACCTTTGATAGAAACCCCAAGTGGTCAAGATCTTTGCCGTCCTTAATATATTTTTCATGGGATATTTAGAGAGACCCCCCCCCCCACTCCATAAAAAAAAAAATAATAATAAAGTTGATATTTGACACCCTACTGTGGGCTTGAGGTGCAGAAACCAAGCTAGGCACTTAAAGGCCCGGGCAATACCTTTGATTTAAACCCCAAGTGGTCAAGAACTTTGCCGTCCTTAATATATTTTTCATGGGATATTTATAGAGACCCCCCCTCCATAAAAAAAATAAAATATCAAAGTTGATATTTGACACCCTACTGTGGGCTTGAGGTGCAGAAACCCACCCAGGCACTTAAGTCAGTGAAAGGCCCGGGCAATACCTTTGATAGAAACCCCAAGTGGTCAAGAACTTTGCCGTCCTTAATATATTTTTCATGGGATATTTATAGAGACCCCCCTCCATAGAAAAAAATAAAATATCAAAGTTGATATTTGACACCCTGCTGTGGGCTTGAGGTGCAGAAACCCACCCAGACACTTAAGTCAGTTAAAGGCCCGGGCAATACCTTTGACTTAAACTCCAAGTGATTAAGAACTTTGCCGTCCTTGATATATTGTTCATGGAATATTTATAGAGACCCCCCTCCATAAAAAAAAAAAATAAAATAATAAAGTTGATATTTGACACCCTGCTGTGGGCTTCAGGTGCAGAAACCCACCCAGGCACTTAAGTCAGTTAAAGGCCCGGGCAATACCTTTGACTTAAACCCCAAGTGGTCAAGAACTATGCAGTCCTTAATATATTTTTCATGGGATTTTATAGAGACCCCCCCTCCACAAAGCAAAATTCAAATATCAAAGTTGATATTTGACACACTGCTGTGGACTTGAGGTGCAGAAACCCACCTAGGCACTTAAGTCAGTTAAAGGACCGGGAAATACCTTTGCTTTAATCCCCAAGTGGTCAAGAACTTTGCCGTCCTTAATATATTTTTCATGGGATATTTATAGAGACCCCCCTGCATAAAAAAAAAAATATATTAATAAAGTTGATATTTGACACCCTACTGTGGGCTTGAGGTGCAGAAACCCACCTAGGCACTTAAGTCAGTTAAAGGCCCGGGCAATACTTTTGACTTAAGCCCCAAGTGGTCAAGAACGTTGCCGTCCTTAATATATTTTTCATGGGATTTTATAGAGACCCCCCTCCACAAAGCAAAATTCAAATATCAAAGTTGATATTTGACACCCTGCTGTGGACTTGAGGTGCAGAAACCCACCTAGGCACTTAAGTCAGTTAAAGGCCCGGGCAATACCTTTGATCTAAACCCCAAGTGGTCAAGAACTTTGCCGTCCTTAATATATTTTTGATGGGATATTTATAGAGACCCCCTTCATAAAAAAAAAATAATAATAAAGTTGATATTTGACACCCTACTGTGGGCTTGAGGTGCAGAAACCCACCCAGGCACTTAAGTCAGTTAAAGGCCCGGGCAATACCTTTGACTTAAGCCCCAAGTGGTCAAGAATGTTGCCGTCCTTAATATATTTTTCATGGGATTTTATAGAGACCCCCCTCCACAAAGCAAATTCAAATATCAAAGTTGATATTTGACACCCTGCTGTGGACTTGAGGTGCAGAAACCCACCTAGGCACTTAAGTCAGTTAAAGGCCCGGGCAATACCTTTGATTTAAACCCCAAGTGGTCAAGAACTTTGCCGTCCTTAATATATTTTTCATGGGATATTTATAGAGACCCCCTCCATAAAAAAAATAATAATAATAAAGTTGATATTTGACACCCTACTGTGGGCTTGAGGTGCAGAAACCCACCTAGGCACTTAAGTCAGTTAAAGGCCCGGGCAATACCTTTGACATAAACCCCAAGTGGTCAAGAACTTTGCCGTCCTTAATATATTTTTCATGGCATATTTATAGAGACCCTCCTCCATAAAAAAAAATAATAATAATAAAGTTGATATTTGACACCCTACTGTGGGCTTGAGGTGCAGAAACCCACCCAGGCACTTAAGTCAGTTAAAGGCCCGGGCAATACCTTTGACTTAAATCCCAAGTGGTCAAGAACTTTGCCGTCCTTAATATATTTTTCATGGGATTTTATAGAGACCCCCCCCCTCCTCAAAGCAAAATTCAAATATCAAAGTTGATATTTGACACCCTACTGTGGGCTTGAGGTGCAGAAACCCACCTAGGCACTTAAGTCAGTTAAAGGCCCGGGCAATACCTTTGATTTAAACCCCAAGTGGCCAAGAACTTTGCCGTCCTTAATATATTTTTGATGGGATATTTATAGAGACCCCCTCCATAAAAAAAATAATAATAATAAAGTTGATATTGACACCCTACTGTGGGCTTGAGGTGCAGAAACCCACCTAGGCACTTATGTCAGTTAAAGGCCCGGGCAATACCTTTGACATAAACCCCAAGTGGTTAAGAACTTTGCCGTCCTTAATATATTTGTCATGGCATATTTATAGAGACCCTCCTCCATAAAAAAAAATAATAATAATAAAGTTGATATTTGACACCCTACTGTGGGCTTGAGGTGCAGAAACCCACCCAGGCACTTAAGTCAGTTAAAGGCCCGGGCAATACCTTTGACTTAAATCCCAAGTGGTCAAGAACTTTGCCGTCCTTAATATATTTTTCATGGGATTTTATAGAGACCCCCCCTCCACAAAGCAAAATTCAAATATCAAAGTTGATATTTGACACCCTACTGTGGGCTTGAAGTGCAGAAACCCACCTAGGCACTTAAGTCAGTTAAAGGCCCGGGCAATACCTTTGATTTAAATCCCAAGTGGTCAAGAACTTTGCCGTCCTTAATATATTTTTCATGGCATATTTATAGAGACCCTCCCCCATAAAAAAAATAATAATAATAAAGTTGATATTTGACACCCTACTGTGGGCTTGAGGTGCAGAAACCCACCTAGGCACTTAAGTCAGTTAAAGGCCCGGGCATTACCTTTGATTTAAACCCCAAGAGGTTAAGAACTTTGCCGTCCTTAATATATTTTTCATGAGATTTTATAGAGACCCCCCTCCACAAAGCAAAATTCAAATATCAAAGTTGAGGTGCAGAAACACACCCAGGCACTTAAGTCAGTTAAAGGTCCGGGCAATACCTTTGACTTAAGCTCCAAGTGGTTAAGAACTTTGCCGTCCTTGATATAATTTTCAGTCGCACCTGAACCCGTGAAACAGGACCTCATCGACAACGAAATTTTAGAAAGCGTACCAAAAACAATGAAGGCCAAGGTACAACTCTTGTTGAAATAAATGAAGATGAGTCCCGACATTAGCTGGAACGAGAAAGGGGAACTGAAATACAAGGGAGAAACCGTTTAAGGAAGCAACGTGGTGGATTTAGTCAACGACGTACTGAGCAAAAAGAAATATTTCAACCCACAAGGATGGGAACCATTTGGAGAAGCCTTACGAGAAGCAAATGTTTCACAAGATTTGATTGGTCACGCGGACCGCTGGAGATACATCACTCAGACCAAAAAACACCGAGATCTCGCAAACGACAACAGAGTCCATCCCCTATTAGACCGTACTCCCCAAATACACAAAGAAACAGAAGGAAAGAAGTCCAGAACTGGGTCGACTTTTAAAACGGAGGTTGAGACCACAAAGGGGCAGTTGTAAACATGGAATTGACCTATTACAACCATTTAGCTCCCGTCAGTTATGGAGGATTGAATAAATTTAAGCCGAAAGGTTATACGAAGAAACAAGTCAGAGAATGGTTACAGTCTCAGGACACGCACACTTTGCATAAACCAACTAGACGACGATTTCCCAGGAGACGCGTTGTAGTTTATAGAATTGACCACCAGTGGCAGGCGGATTTAGTGGATCTCGCAAAATTGTCTTCTTACAACAAAGGATTCAAGTACTTGTTGACATGTATAGACGTGTTATCCCGATATGCTTGGGTCATTCCATTGACAGACAAGACGGGGAAGACTTTAAAATGTGCGTTTCAGGTCATTTTCAAAACTGGGCGGCGGTAGTGAAATGCATCGAAACCAGACCCCCGGTATACTTAGTCAAAGACGACCACGGTGAAATTCTGGAAGGAACATTCTATGTCGAAGAATTACAGAAAGTCATTAAGACAGACGACGTATACAAGATTGAACCCATTTTTAAAAAGAGAAAAATGGGACAAAGAGTTCAGTATTTAGTCAAGTGGCTCGGATATCCAGAGTCCTTCAGCAGCTGGATCCTTAAACAGGATCAACAAAAGCACACAACACCTACTTGAAGTGTCAGTCTTGCGAATGGCACCGAGTGACACGGACAGTGTATCGTCTTGTGTGACTTGTGGAAAGAAGAATCCACGTTCGGAGGTCGTATTTTTGTGTCAGGTACTCATTCTGTACACGGTTATCGTAGTCAGCATTTACAACTTAACGGTCAAATCGGAGAACAGTACCTTGTGGACGCCTTGTTGAGCAGTTGTCTGGGATACCTGTTACCTAACCCCACGATCAAGACGAAGCATGTTTTACCTGACTCTGCCTAGTAACAGTTCCATGAATTACTGTCCGAACAATACGTTGACTCATTACACGACGAACTTGCCGAAAATAACGGATCTGGACAGAGCATGGAAAATCGGATTGGCAGAGATACAGTATACTCACAGTTGGCATAGCGTCATGAATAATGAAGCCTGGTTGAAGGTTCACTTTTACAAGGAGTCAGAACTACAAAAGCATTTGGTCTTGTTACTGGATGGGTACTATTCCTCGGCCAAAAGGATTCCCCATCGAGGGGGAAAAGCACATGAAGGAACTCAAGAATAAATTCGACATGGGTTTCAACAAAATCAATCATAAAATCGATATGAAAGTGAAAAAAGATTGTCAAGTCATCATCAGTCCTTTAATACAATCCATGTTAGGATTCAGACAAGCTATATTCCCGGCGGGGGGAGTATGTTTCAGATTGGGTAGTGGACGTCAAGAAAGGATTAAATTCTCTGTACGTGTATTGTCCCTTGGTGGAATCGAGAATGGTGGGAGATGCCCAAGTACCGTTATTGAGAATCGTACCGGTGGAAGGAAGAGACGGAGAAATGATCACCCGAGTGTGTGATCCGATACAGTACTGTCCCCTGTTTCAAAAACGATTTCAGACCGTGGAAATAGATCTAAGGGACGACACGGGCTCTATAGTGCCATTCGAAAGAGGACGAGTGGTGGTGACACTTCACTGTAGAAAACGAAAAGAATTCTCTCTAGAATGAAACCAACTCATCGTTACGATACGAAAGCTTACCACGATTATTACATACACCAACAGGACAAGGATATTCGGTATTTCCGGGAAGACGATATCAAAGAGGACATGGACTTGGCAGTGTCTTTGGAGGACTCTTTAAAGCAGCCATGCCTTTGTTGAAAAAGGGAACAAAGACCCTAGAACGCGAGGCTTTAAAAACGGGATTAAATATTGCCGGAGATGTCGTACAAGGAATAAATATCAAACAGGCAGCAACATCACGATTGAAATCAACAAGAGAAAACTTACTCCAGAAGGCTATGGACACGGTAGGACCCCCAGGAAAACGAGTTCTAAAAGGACCTGCCAAGCGAAAAAAAAACAGACGTCGGCAGACCAAGCAACGGAACACTTCGAATTACATTTCGGATAAGAATGGCACTTGTACATCCCAAATCATGCGAATGCACGAAATCAGAACTGGATTTATTTGAAGTTCCACCTACACAGACCAGTGTGGCCTATGGGTATTGGGAGCAGAAAGGATTGACATCGGCTCTGATGGATCAAGGACCTTACGAATTTGCCGTCAGTGGGGCGGGGGACGACTACATCGACTTGGCTAATACTTACCCGTTTGTGGAAGCACAGATCATGGATGACGACGATACTGCATTGGATGGCGGAGCGGACGTTGGATCTGTCAACTTATGGATGCATTCCCTCTTTAGTGATATTCAGTGTTAGCCTCAACGAAAATCTGGTTTCACCACCGACCAGCTTGTACCCTTACAGAGCTTACATAGAAATATTACTCAGCTATGGCCCAGCTGCCAAAGAATCTCAATTAACGGGAGTCATGTGGTACAAGGATACACCGGGCCATCAGGATAAGAGAACAACCGATAGCAAAGGATTCACGTCCCGGAAAGCATTGACGGCCCAAAGCAAGTCTGTACAGATGATGGGAAAACTACACTTGGATTTATTTTGTCAAGAGAAATATATACTGAATCACGTCGATCTGAAAATCAAATTACGACGGAAGTCGAGACGTGTTCGCTCTAATGGCCGATGCCGACAACTATGAGATCATAATCAAGGATCTCGCTCTATTTGTGAGAAATGTACAGTTAAGTCCTGCCGTAAGAATGGGTCACGTCAAAGCTTTGGAAAAGACCAGCTGTAAATACCTCATCCGACGTGTAGAAGTCAAAGTGGATACGGTTCCCCGTGGCAACATGAATTACGTCCAGGACAACATGTTTTTGGGACAGTTGCCGAAAAGACTGGTGATTGGTTGCGTGGACAGTGATACCTTAATTGGGACTATTACGAAACTCCCTTTCGATTTTAAACACTACAAGATCAATTGTGTGGCACTGAACGTGGACGGACGACAGATTCCCGCCATACCGTTACAACCCGACTTTGAAAACGCAGGTTATATTCCCAGTTATATGGTACTATATGCCAGTACGGGAAAGATGCATGAAGACGAAGGAAATACCATCTCCAGATATGAATACGCTAAAGGAAACACCTTATTTGGATTCGATATGACTCTGGATAGGGCAATTTACGTGTGGAGATTCATTTCGACGAAGCTCTGGCAGGGACCATCAACATCGTGCTGTATGTAGAATTTGACAACATGATGGAAATCGGTAGAAACAGACAAGTCTTGTTTGACTACATTGCATAATGAAAACGCTAGAGATTAACACTCTATTGAAAAAACATCCCCACTGCAGACCTGTGTTTAATGGGGTCTATGCCAGAAACAGATTACACAGATTATTAAACGTACCTTCGGCCCTTGTGGGAAATACGGATCCAGACCATCCAATGGGACAACACTGGATCGCTATATACATCGACGCCAACTCACGAGGGGAATACTACGATCCAACCGGACGTCCACCGCACGAATCCGCTTATGTCAATTTCATGAACAAACATTGCCTTCATTGGACTTACAATACCGTTCGCGTACAAGAAGAAGGATCTAACGTGTGCGGATTTCATTGCATTTTTAACTCATTCATCGATGTGCAGGACATAGCATGACAGACGTCACCAGGCTCTTAGAAAATGCCGTGGAAGCGACGGGTATTGTACAGAGATTTGCGTTGTTACTTGTTAAACATGTGCTATGAAAAAAAAGAAAAAAAAAAAAAAGTAAAAAAAAGAAGAAAAAAAAGAAGGTTAATGCAACCTCTATATAGAGCCAGTCACAAGCCTGGATAAATGCAGAGTGACCTTCTACTGGGTGACTTAGGGGATCAAATGTACCATTTCATTCATTTGACTCTTAGGTTAATTAGTAGAAATACCACAGTGAGAACGCAGACGTGATAGAAAACACCATTGGAGTACTACACAACACCTTGAACAAATCAGAACACACCCCAAGGGGAATCATCCACTTTCGGTTTTATGACGTCACCACCTGTGACGTCACGTCAAATCCGGTAGTCATACTACTTCCGGTCATGCGCAATGATACATTTTATACTAATACTATAGTAAGAACAAAGCGCGGGGAAAATGACGTCACTTCCGGTCACGTGACTTCCGTTCATGTCACATCCATTAGCCATCCTACTTCCGGTCATGCACAATTGTACATTTCGTACTACTGCTATGGTAAGAAAAAAGCGCGGGAATGCCCTTCCGGACATGTGCAGAACATACTTCCGATTATGACGTCACTTCCGGTCACATGAATTCATTTGACGTCATTTACGGTCAGGGCCGCTTCCGGTGACGTCACTTCCATTAACGCATACGCAATTGCACGCTCCTCTTTGCTCCCCCCGAAATATTCCTTGAGCTGTCCCGATACACTACTTTGATATTTGGACTTGGGGGACCCTATGGATAACCCATGAACAAATATCGAAGGACGGCATAGTTCTTTCCCACTTGGGGTTTAACTCAAAGATATAACCAAGGCCTTTAACTGACTGAAGTGCCTGGATGGGTTTCTGCACCTTAAGCCCACAGTAGGGTGTCAAATATCAACTTTGATATTTTAAAAAAAAAATAATGGAGGGAGGGGGGGTCTCTATAAATATCCCATGAAAAATATATTAAGGACGGCAAAGTTCTTGACCACTTGGGGTTTCAATCAAAGGTATTTCCCGGGCCTTTAACTGACTTAAGTGCCTAGGTGGGTTTCTGCACCTCAAGCCCACATTAGGGTGTCAAATATCAACTTTATTATTATTATTATTTTTTATGGAGGGGGGGTCTCTATAAATATCCCATGAAAAATATATTAAGGACGGCAAAGTTCTTGACCACTTGGGGTTTCTATCAAAGGTATTGCCCGGGCCTTTAACTGACTTAAGTGCCTAGGTGGGTTTCTGCACCTCAAGTCCACAGCAGGGTGTCAAATATCAACTTTGATATTTTATTTTTTTTATGGAGGGGGGGTCTCTATAAATATCCCATGAAAAATATATTAAGGACGGCAAAGTTCTTAATCACCTGGGGTTTATGTCAAAGGTATTGCCCGGGCCTTTAACTGACTTAAGTGCCTGGGTGGGTTTCTGCACCTCAAGCCCACAGCAGGGTGTCAAATATCAACTGTATTATTTTTATTTTTTTTTATGGAGGAGGGTCTCTATAAATATTCCATGAAAAATATATTAAGGACGGCAAAGTTCTTGACCACCTGGGGCTTAAATCAAAGGTATTGCCCGGGCCTTTAACTGACTTAAGTGCCTAGGTGGGTTTCTGCACCTCAAGTCCACAGCAGGGTGTCAAATATCAACTTTGATATTTGAATTTTGCTTTGTGGAGGGGGGTTCTATGAAATCCCGTAAAAAATATATTAAGGACGGCAAAGTTCTTGACCAACTGGGGCTTAAATCAAAGGTATTGCCCGGGCCTTTAACTGACTTAAGTGCCTTGGTGGGTTTCTGCACCTCAAGCCCACAGCAGGGTGTCAAATATCAACTGTATTATTTTTATTTTTTTTTATGGAGGGGGGTCTCTATAAATATCCCATGAAAAATATATTAAGGACGGCAAAGTTCTTAATCACCTGGGGTTTAAATCAAAGGTATTGCCCGGGCCTTTAACTGACTTAAGTGCCTGGGTGGGTTTCTGCACCTCAAGCCCACAGCAGGGTGTCAAATATCAACTGTATTATTTTTATTTTTTTTTATGGAGGAAGGTCTCTATAAATATTCCATGAAAAATATATTAAGGACGGCAAAGTTCTTGACCACTTGGGGCTTAAGTCAAAGGTATTTCCCCGGGCCTTTAACTGACTTAAGTGCCTAGGTGGGTTTCTGCACCTCAAGCCCACAGTAGGGTGTCAAATATCAACTTTATTATTATTATTTTTTTTCATGGAGGGAGGTCTCTATAAATATTCCATGAAAAATATATCAAGGACGGCAAAGTTCTTAACCACTTGGAGCTTATGTCAAATATATTGCCCGGGCCTTTAACTGACTTAAGTGCCTGGGTGGGTTTCTGCACCTCAAGCCCACAGCAGGGTGTCAAATATCAACTTTGACATTTTATTATTTTTTTTATGGAGGGGGGGGTCTCTATAAATATCCGATGAAAAATATATTAAGGACGGCAAAGTTCTTGACCATTTGGGGTTAATGTCAAAGGTATTGCCCGGGCCTTTAACTGACTTAAGTGCCTAGGTGGGTTTCTGCACCTCAAGCCCACAGTAGGGTGTCAAATATCAACTTTATTATTTTTTTTTTTTTTCATGGAGGGGGGTCTCTATAAACATTCCATTAAACATATATCAAAGACGGCAAAGTTCTTAACCACTTGGAGCTTAAGTCAAAGGTATTGCCCGGGCTTTTAACTGACTTAAGTGCATGGGTGGGTTTCTGCACCTCAAGCCCACAGCAGGGTGTCAAATATCAACTTTGATATTTTATTTTTTTTTTATGGAGGGGGGTCTCTATAAATATCCGATGAAAACTATATTAAGGACGGCAAAGTTCTTGACCACTTGGGGTTTATGTCAAAGGTATTGCCCGGGCCTTTCACTGACTTAAGTGCCTAGGTGGGTTTCTGCACCTCAAGCCCACAGTAGGGTGTCAAATATCAACTTTATTATTATTTTTTTTTTTTATGGAGGGGGTCTCTATAAATATCCGATGAAAAATATATTAAGGACGGCAAAGTTCTTGACCACTTGGCGTTTATGTCAAAGGTATTGCCCGGGCCTTTAACTGACTTAAGTGCCTAGGTGGGTTTCTGCACCTCAAGCCCACAGTAGGGTGTCAAATATCAACTTTATTATTATTGTTTTTTTTTATGAAGGGGGGTCTCTATAAATATCCCATGAAAAATATATTAAGGA
Organism: Bathymodiolus brooksi; assembly: GCA_963680875.1. Taxonomy (NCBI): domain Eukaryota; kingdom Metazoa; phylum Mollusca; class Bivalvia; order Mytilida; family Modiolidae; genus Bathymodiolus; species Bathymodiolus brooksi. The sequence goes on along the minus strand of OY804580.1, from coordinate 47,014,701 downwards.
CGGCAAAGTTCTTGACCACTTGGGGTTTAAATCAAAGGTATTGCCCGGGCCTTCAACTGTCTTAAGTGCCTATGTGGGTTTCTGCACCTCTAGCCCACAGTAGGGTGTCAAATATCAATTTTATTATTATTTTTTTTTTATGGAGGGGGGGTCTCTATAAATATCCCATGAAAAATATATTAAGGACGGCAAAGTTCTTGACCACTTGGGGTTTCTATCAAAGTATTGCCCGGGCCTTTCACTGACTTAAGTGCCTAGGTGGGTTTCTGCATCTCAAGACCACAGCAGGGTGTCAAATATCAACTTTGATATTTGAATTTTGCTTTGTGGAGAGGGGGTCTCTATAAATATCCGATGAAAAATATATTAAGGACGGTAAAGTTCTTGACCACTTGGGGTTTAGCTCAAAGGTATTGCCCGGGCCTGTCACTGACTTAAGTGCCTAGGTGGGTTTCTGCACCTCAAGTCCACAGCAGGGTGTCAAATATCAACTTTGATATTTGAATTTTGCTTTGTGGAGGGAGGGTCTCTATAAAATCTCATGAAAAATATATTAAGGACGGCAAAGTTCTTGACCACTTGGGGTTTAAGTTAAAGGTATTGCCCGGGCCTTTAACTGGCTTAAGTGCCTAGGTGGGTTTCTGCACCTCAAGCCCACAGTAGGGTGTCAAATATCAACTTTGATATTTGATTTTTTTTTTATGGACGGAGGGTCTCTATAAATATCCCAAGAACAATATATTAAGGACGGAAAAGTTCTTGCCCACTTGGGGTTTCAATCAAAGATATTGCCCGGGTCTTTAACTGATTTAAATGCCTGGGTGGGTTTCCGCACCTCAAGCCCACATGAGGGCGTCAAATATCAACTACAAATAACAACGTCATTCCCGGAATTTCCGTATTGATGGGTCATTCATGAAGATCTCCATAAAGGATTCCAATACAACTAAATGTAACCAAATTTGGGTTCCAAATAATCCTTACATATTTAACTATCATTGTTTATACCTTTCCATTTAGATTTTGTTTATTTTTTCATAAAACTTACTGTTATATTTTTCTAATGTTCTATAATTACACTATTTTTAGATTGATGAGATGTCTTCATGTGAACCGGAATCTTATGACTTTATATTGCTTGACAAAACGCTGTCCAAATTATCTACCGGTTTAAAACATTAAAGTAAATGATTTTTTATTCTGTGTTTATTTAAAGTAGTAAGCTCGCCATCCGAAAAATATTTATGTCTTCGTTATTTTGTATTGTGTGGACGGAGGGGGTAGGGACTCTAGATATAATTACTGTATGCCCCGATGTCGATTTATTGTGTTGGCTATGCATTTACAGTAATATATTTGTTATTGGACGCTAGAAATCTTTAAAAGTTCATGTTGCTCTTATTTATTTTTTTGGTTTTAAGACATATCGCCTTATTGCTCGCTAGCTTAATGCTCGCTAGAAATTGCTCGCTAGCTTGAGCCTGGTATCTATATGAGATGTTTCTGTCTTGTTTGTTTGGGTTGTTTGTTGTTTATTGTGATTATTTTCCATATTTTGCATGAATCTAATTTTTTCATGAACCAAAGTTGCAAATGTATTACAGCTTTGGAAGATTCACTTATATGAGGTTTAATTTGGAGTGTGTTCATATTTTGAATTTATATTTTCAAGCTTGCTTAAAGTGGGTGTTCGAATGTTTTTACACTACCGAGACGGGTTTGCAATATCCTGTTGTTCTTCTTGATATACTATTTTGAAGCCCTAATACCCTTGATTAATTCTTTCCGACTTTCGTTTCGTCAAAAGATTGTGCTCCTTCATTCCTTTAAATCGGTGATATTGTTCTAATGAAACAGTCTGGGTAAGAAAAATGATTATGGTGTTTTACGCCACTTTTAACAATATGTCAGCTCTATCGTGGCATTCAGCTTTATTGGTGGAGGAAAGCGGAGTACCCGGGATTCGAATTCACAACTTTAGTAGTGATAGGTACTGGTTGCACAGCTAGTTGTAATTCCAACTACCATACGATCACGACCATGACGAGCCCCACTACAATGGTTTAAAGAAAACGGACAAACATTGATATACATAACATTACACAGAAAACTAAAGATCGCGCAATACGAACCCCAATAAAACAGGGGGAACATTCAACTGTTCCGAAAGGAATAACAAGTTCTACAATAATAACACCCGTTATTTATAGCCAATCGGGGGTCCAGTTGGTACATTAATATGTAATGCATAATATGTGTAGCAACAAACAACATATAACACCCAGACAAACAGTTACATATACAATATCAGAAAATATATAATTTATTTACAAGAGCTTCAGAAAAATATAGAAAAGTGACCCTTTGGTGAACTTTTCCAGCCTGTTTCGTAACGAGTGCAAATTAATTTTATTCTTAACGACAATCTACGTATATTGTGTTATCTGCAATATCAAAAAGTCCAAAACACCTGCCACAAATAATTGAAACACGCGCCGTTATAATTGTTTTTAATGTTGTCATCTGTGACGTAAGAGTTTATACTGTTACCGTTTCTTTCAGTCCCTCCACATGAATCAGGTACCAGTCCATGACTTAATAACACTGAAGTTTATTTGACCACCTTTATCATTATTCAACATCACACAGTTGCAGGAGACACAATATACTAACATATGACATTGAGCACAACAGGAAGGTTGGACCATGTTTGTACATATATAATCATTTTTATTCTTTTGTTATTTATACATATATTTACAGTTAAACGTAAAGATTATTCAACTGTAAATGACAACAGGGCACAATGCTCAAGTATTAGCTGACTTGCTTAGCTCATCATAAAGCTCCTAGCGTAGAGTCCAGAAAAAGCCATGTTTAACATTTAAATATCGAAGCGTAAGTGATGTCAAGCACATCTGAGGTAGAATTTTAGTTTTACTGATTCAGCTGCAGAAGAAAACCAAGACGATGTATAAGGACATTCCGACTTTATTCAGCAAACCATAGACCTGTTCATGTCTAGTAAAGAGGAACATGGCTTAATCACGATGATCAAGCATAAATAATAATTTAAAAAAACGCATATATCAAATTTGAGCACATGAACCGTTTCTGGAATAGCCTTAATCAGGCACGCTCAAATTCGAAAGATTGGAAAACCAAATAACTTAAAGTTTTTGGAGCAATAAAACCAAAGTGCCATGACAAGGCATTTCAGAAAATAATTAGAAAGTGGGTGGAAGAGAAAACAAATTGTATGCATATCGCCAAGCCTTTGTGCCAATAGGACAATATTATAATATGAAAAGATAGATTAAACAGTGATGGAGAATAAGTCCATCATGATCAACAAAGCGAACAAGCACACCTTACATCAACTCATTGAACATGCCATGACATATGGCGATAGACATTAAGGTCGTGGCTTAGAACATGCACAAAAATGTATTGATTTAACTTGTGTTATTCTTAAACATGTGTTTAATTATATTATTTGTCCAAAATGCCTTATCGTATAACTGCAATTGAATTAAACGAACATGCACATCATATAAATCAAACTTAATTTATTTTTCCTTCCATCTTCTTTGTAAATATAATATCATCATTGATTCGTCATTAGTGCCATACATAGTAATGCATGCCTTTGATATATATATATATCCTTAATGTAAAAATAAATGTAATTTGGAGACGATTTCATAAATTTGCTTAACATGTGTGTAATCCATTTTATCTATTGGAAAATGATAATACATTCATTGAAATAAGTCAATAGATTAATATTTTCCCGCGGTTCGAAGAATAGCGGGAAAATATTGTATTGTCGGTTTGATACTAATGAATATCCATACGGTAATGGTCGAAATTGACCAATGAGAACATTGTCACGCGGTTGGAATTTTAGGTGTGTTCGTTTGGTTCTCTTCACTTTCTAGCCGTCGTGCATACGTGTAACAACAAAAATATGTCTGTATGTTAGTCTTACATTATTTACTATTTACATCTTTGTTGCAAATTTTTTCAGGTGAGGTTCGACACCTGATTGTCCAGAGATGGATTCGAGCATTGTCATCGGATACAGGTTTCCAAATTACTTCGTTTTTTTTATGCAATATATAGTTTTGTTTGAAATGTTGGTTGTGTACATTGTGAATTGATTACAAGTGACATGTAACATAACATTTTTCTGTTAATAATAATTTCGGCGTCCATCACGTACGGCGGGCTGTCGGTAAATTGATATTTACGTTTTGTTTTATTATTTTGCCTTATACTTGAGAGTATAGATAATACAAATCATTACTGAAACCAAATCAAAATTGGTATGTACGATCCAGTGACATTCTGGGTTTGAGTGAGTGATTGTTGTTTAACGCCAACTCAGCAATTTTACAGCTATATCATAGCGAGAACAAGCTAATTTTCAATGAGATGATGATGATAAGGTCAGCTTTTTACTAGACCAACGCGCTCGGTTGGATTTGTATAGTGCTAGCTCACTGAAACAACAGTCCGCGCGGATAGACATGTTGCCCCACTCGGACACAGTATCCTGATTCGGAGAAAACCAGTCTTTGCTCTTTCTCCTTTATGCTGCGTGCTTAGTGGAAGCGAATATGCATAGATTGTTTATTTTTGTTTGGACGCAAAAAATTATAGATATCTGGATCCAATCTAAACGGCCTAGCTCTGCCATACATTGGTGCCTTTTCAAAACCCGGACCTAGAACTCTACCGGTTTCAGTCTTTACAAATGGCGAAAAGAGAGATGCGTAGCAGCAATGTTTCAATTATATGTTTGTGTGTGTGTTTCATTGTCGACATTAGTTTTTATTTTTTAAATTATTTCAGCTTCATGCATGACGATAGCCATTTTAGAAAACAATTAACTATGAAGGCAGAAAGGTAAAACTTGGACGTATCTATAGACTGTTGGTTTGATTGTCAAACTCGAAAGAAGTTTCGACTATTTAACAAAATGTTGCTCATGGGAGATGCCGAAACTTGTATTTAGCACGCACAAAGTAAAGTATTTTCCAAAAACGGGGCTCTCATTTAAGTTACGTCATTAGTTTCAAATTTTACTTTGAATCATTGCGAACAGAATTGAATCGCTTCTGTCAGAGGAGTTGTACCATACAGAAAGGAACCCCGGTTCTTTTTCTATATACCCGGGGTTACGATTTGATTGATGTGGTTTTATTTTTACTCATAATTTCTGTATATATACATTGTAAATAACGCGTTTATGACTTGTACCAGTCACGACAGAGAGACGAAGCGTACTCTTTTGAAGTAAATGGTCCCGCTATTGGTTGTTTGTTTTCCGATCTTTTTAATTGATATCCTTTCGATGTCTTGCCCTATTTGTCCTCATTTTACTTTTTGAACTCTTCCATCTGATTGACAATTTACCTTTCTCTTCAAACCAGGTACATGATTCGTATGAATATATTTTGAAAGAAAACAGATGTCGTTGCGAAAAACATCCCTATGTAGAAAAATTGTTCAAATTAAATTGCACGAATTAATTGTTTACATGCAAATCAGATATTATTATTTTTTAGGTTAACTACACAATTTATAGCATATTATTTTTGGAGTATTTCATATCACGTGTCTAGTTCATGATCTCAACTAGTTATTCTGTAGAAATGTCATTCGGATGGTGCCTTTCTCTTACACTGAGGTGAGAAATTCATATATATGTTTGTCTTAAGACATTGGTATTATTACTTTTCATCATCTGTAGTATAACAAACTTATAAATCAGAATATAGCTATATAAGGATTTTACAATGTTATGATTAGAATATATAAGTATCTAGATGCTATAGCACAAAATCTGTATGCACCAATCTTATCTGGGGATTTCTTACCTTTATGCAAGTTTTCTATGTTTAGACTGCGGCTTTTAATATTTTAGGAATTCCCATTATTCTTATCGTGTATATTTTATACTGTTTGTCACTGGTGGTATTGAATATTTGACTTTTCACAGCGGATATTCCACCATCCTGTGTATACCAATGGGATTTTTTATAGTATAATTTTCCGAATAGCCATTCGCCAATTGTAATATAGATATGTGTTTACTTACAAACCAGGAATGTCAAGCCGATTGTTTGAAAGTGTTGTTATTCTGAAATACTATACAATCAAATTAATAGTCATATTTGTTTCTAATATTTATTGCCAAAGCACATCTCGTTAAATTATTATTCATTTTTCATAAAACAAAATGTGATCACATATGTATGCTACGATGCATACAATAGTTGAGTTTATAAACGATGGTTGTTTTACTAAACCAATAAGAAAGGTGATGATGTCTTTTTCTACAGTTTCTAAGGATTCATTGATTGTTGTTTTACGTCCTGTGTAAAGTATGTCAGCTATAGTTTTTATGATGGTGAGCAAAGTTTACAATAAACCCTGCCACATGTCTCTGTTTGTACCATACATGGTATTTTCCTTTTGTATCCAATGATTTGATGTGAGAGGTAATTGTTCGTTTTGTTGATAGTGGTGCAATTGTTGGTAATCACTGTTTTAATCTATCCGTTCATAAAACAAAAATTAGTCATTGGGATGAACCTTAGGACGAATAGGTCAATTGTGTTTAGCTTAAAAAGAATTGGCGATGTATTGGTTAATGAAGACGAGAATTAATAAATGGTAATCGAATATATCTACAAAAATACATGCTTTTAGGATTTCATCATTTCATTATTTAAAAACCATTCTTATTTCTATGCAAACTGAAAAGTCAACAATTGTGTATTAATTTATTTTTAGCCAATGTGTCAGATTTTGAAGGAAAAAAAACGAGCAAGAGTAATTTATTATATTATTTAAAATTCAGGTCACAAAATCTAAATGGAGAAAACGTTATTTTTAATACTTGTTTTTGAAAGGTCAACGAAAAATACAGGCAACATAATAAATAAAAACTATATATACTTCGTGAAGACACAGTTTATATTTTTGTTTTGTGGTATCTACCATCCTATAAGTGAACATTATTCCATGCATACCCAGCTATGTTCATGATCGAAACAAGCTTAAACAATCTACGATATAAATTTATTGGGAAATGGTCAACCATTTCTGTTAAACTTTTGCTTGAAATCCTCTCATTGACGTTGGTAAGCAATTTTACTTTATGTCATGTACAAGGTTTGGTGCCCATACAAGTATTTCAAGCGCGCCACTTTTAATTGAAATCCTAAACCAGGAAAATGAGCGGTCATATATTTTGATGTAAGGGGTATCGATTTCACCTCTTTCTATGATTTGACTATTAGATTTAGGACTGTTTAGTGTGATCTTTCTTTAGATTTTCATTTTATTTGAAATATTACCACATGCAAATTGTCATCATCACGAACGCCTACAAGAGTTAGAATTATCAAAGTTGATTTAGATTCGAATGTCAACATTTCTCTTAGATACATTATTCTATTTTAATAATATTTCAATAACATCTTAAATAGAATTATTCTCTCATTGAAATGATATGTGGGGGAGTGAAAATCTTAAAATATTAAACAGAATAAACATTCATTTTTTGATGAACAGACTTTTTAATATCTATAATTTAGCTTGTCAAATAAAGATTAATAGTCAAATATAGACCACGCATACATTAATAAATAAGAAAACATCTAGCTTTCCCTATTGATCACAGTAATTCAATGACACGATAGATCTCGACATTTTGTCAGATATTGCAAGAACAATTTGCATTGTATTGGTTTTTCAGAACACGATAATTTAATATACAAAAATGTCTGATAAAAAACAAATCGTATTAGAGAATTGAAATTCAGAAATATTATATTAATAATAATGTCTTGTTTTATTTGATGTTAGCAAAATGCCATCAGTATGATTCAATAGAGTTCATTGAGGGAATCCCATGTTATAGGAAATTAATTTGACAGATATTATAACCCTCTTTTATTACACTGATTAATTTTGTGGGATGTAACAGATACACCAATGTTAGAGAATTCCGAAGGGGCAATCAAAAATGGACAATCCAGAGAAACTGGCAACATAGTGTACACAAGACGAAGAAACCGAAAAAAAAACACAGCACAATATATGTTGGGCACCACTATACGCAAATAAACACAAATAACGTAAATAAGAGACGAGCCCTTCTACAAGCAACTGGAGGTATAAATTGCCTACTTAATTATGTTCCACTACTCGCTGATTCTCTCTCCACTGTCATGAGCTAGGGTTACGAAAAAGGACTTTCAAGAATAATCAAATAAAGTATACTATTGTAACACAAAACTCTATTTACTACCTTGACCTTCACCTGAAAATCTAAAACGGAGGGAGAAAATAAACAAAATTATAAAGCAGCGTGATAACTTCACATTTCCAAGTGTCAACCCATTCAGTAGAAGCAATTTATCAGCAGCACGAGCGTATTGAGTTATAATTCAAAACTGCTACGTTATTCTAGGGCATGTTTTCAGTGCTATGATTTTCTGGACAGAGATCATCTGCCAACGTAGAAGCTGCTCAAGCAAGACTACGTTGCTCCTAGGTCGAAGTCATCTATACAAAAATTATGCGGTAGTCATCATGACCTTGTTGACTTTTACAAAATATCCTCAAATAGAGATGGATATATGTCTTTTCTCGTACATTTGTTCTTTCCTCTATCACCGACAATACTCTACCTATGAGTAACACGATAGTTGTCTTATCAGAAACTGCCTAGCTTTCCTGAGCAGTTCTGCTCACCTCCGTGGTTTTTTTTTGGTTTTTTTTTTTTTGGGAGGGGGGGTCCATGTTGTCTTCTTTTTACCTTTCTGTGTTGTGTTTTTTTTTGGGGGGGGGGGGGTTTTGCCTTCTTTCTGTATCATGTGTCCAAATTGTCTGTGTCTCTGAGTTGTCAATGCTTCATTGCATGTCCCTTTGATTTTCGCTAACTTTTATCCCTTCAAAATTACTACTGCACTGCCACAATTGCATCTGTGTGTTCATTGTTTCAAGATATATTCTCAGGATTATAGCTGCAAAGTTACTGACTGAAGTAGTACTGTCTGCTGATTAAGTGGGAGTAATACACAGGAGTAACATCTCAATGTCATAAGTCGTAGTATTTTAATAACGTCATTGACATCACACGTTGTATGCTTAATGTTTAATTTAAAAGCATCCACAAAGCATTTTGTTTTGTTGTAAATTAAAGTCACTGTCGTGTCCAGTGAGTTGGTACGTCACAATAGTTGGTGTACTACGTTTTACGGCAAACCTATCTATGAACAATACAGTCTGTAATATCTTTGTTTAACCTATTTTCTGTTAGTGTTGTGAAGTTGACAATTTGCATTTCTTTACTGTTGAGAGTGCAATCTAAATTGTGATATATAATTAATACACCACTTGGTGAGTATAGACTATATGGTCATACCAGTTCGTTTTTGCTACAGCTAATCTTGTAGCCAAGACATTACGTTGGTAGTCTGATGGTATTTCAAATAAAAGTCTTACAGTTATTCATGTGTAGAGCCAGTTACAAACCACATGCGGCAAAACACTTGACACGCGACGCAAATAAGAGTGTACATTTAGTGTATCTTGCACCGGTGAAAATATACTACGTAATGAAATATATCTTCAACAGCGTATACAATGAAGTTTAAAATGTTCTGTTCCTTTTCATAAATAGATCCCGTTCATAGCGGGAAAAGTCCGTTGAACCATTAAGTGTGCCAACACCAGACGGTTCCGTATATTACAATGTCAATCTATGTCGGGAATTTGAGCACCATCTCGCAACAACGTTTAATTTATCAATTTGGACGAGATAGGAAATGATAAATTCCTTTTTTGTTGTAAAAGTCCTATTGTGGAAACATTCCAATATATATTTTTGTTTTGTCTGGATGTTTTATCGTTCAAACCGTATTGATCATTTAATCTGAAATTTAAGAAAGTGAACAGTTCAATGTTTGAATGTATGTTCATCAGGTCATATACAATTCAACAATGGTACAATATATTATGAAATTTTCATTTAAAGTTTAATAAACATGTTGAGGGGGTCAGATTAGTTAGATTAATATCATTTCTGATTTACGACAAAAGTTATAAGAGAAGTCTGAAGATACCAAAGGGGTAATCAGAATCCGTAAATCTGAGATACCAAAGGGGTAATCAGAAGCCGTAAATCTAAGATACCAAAGGGGTAATCAGAAGCCGTAAATCTAAGATACCAAAGGGGTAATCAGAAGCCGTAAATCTAAGATACCAGAGGGGTAATCAGAGGCCGTAAATCTAAGATACCAGAGGGTTAATCAGAAGCCGAAAATCTAAGATACCAAAGGGGTAATCAGAAGCCGTAAATCTAAGATACCAAAGGGGTAATCAGAAGCCGTAAATCTAAGATACCAAAGGGGTAATCAGAAGCCGTAAATCTAAGATACCAAAGGGGTAATCAGAAGCCGTAAATCTAAGATACCAAAGGGGGTAATCAGAAGCCGTAAATCTAAGATACCAAAGGGGTAATCAGAAGCCGTAAATCTAAGATACCAAAGGGGTAATCAGAAGCCGTAAATCTAAGATACCAAAGGGGGTAATCAGAAGCCGTAAATCTAAGATACCAAAGGGGTAATCAGAAGCCGTAAATCTAAGATACCAAAGGGGGTAATCAGAAGCCGTAAATCTAAGATACCAAAGGGGTAATCAGAAGCCGTAAATCTAAGATACCAAAGGGGGTAATCAGAAGCCGTAAATCTAAGATACCAAAGGGGTAATCAGAAGCCGTAAATCTAAGATACCAAAGGGGTAATCAGAAGACGTAAATCTAAGATACCAAAGGGGGTAATCAGAAGCCGTAAATCTAAGATACCAAAGGGGTAATCAGAAGCCGTAAATCTAAGATACCAAAGGGGGTAATCAGAAGCCGCAAATCTAAGATACCAAAGGGGGTAATCAGAAGCCGTAAATCTAAGATACCAAAGGGGGTAATCAGAAGCCGTAAATCTAAGATACCAAAGGGGGTAATCAGAAGCCGTAAATCTAAGATACCAAAGGGGTAATCAGAGGCCGTAAATCTAAGTTACCAAAGGGGTAATCAGAAGACGTAAATCTAAGATACCAAAGGGGGTAATCAGAAGCCGTAAATCTAAGATACCAAAGGGGGTAATCAGAAGCCGTAAATCTAAGATACCAAAGGGGGTAATCAGAAGCCGTAAATCTAAGATACCAAAGGGGGTAATCAGAAGCCGTAAATCTAAGATACCAAAGGGAGGTAATCAGAAGCCGTAAATCAAAGTAGGACAGACAATACAATGACCAAAAGAGAAAAAAACAAAAAAACGAGCAATGATCTACAAAACACTACACAGAAATCTAAAGATCAATCAACGCGAACACCACTACAAACCGGAGGTGAACTCATGTGCTCCGGAAGGGGTAGCAGTTGCTGCGTCAAAGTGGCACCCATCGTATTACTGTTAGTACAATTTTGGGATCTGAGAAATAAATTAGAAAATATAAACATTGATGTTAGGATACGAACCATAAACACGAACAAATATCATAATAACCCCGGGGTATAGAAAAGGGACATAGTGTCTCTTTAGAAATGCCTGTACCAAGTCAGGGTCATTACGGTTTTCACAGTTTTCCGGTTGTTGACTGATTTTGTCTGTTTATATAATTATGAGTTTTGACTTTCTCTTTGTAAGATTGATCGGAGTTCGGCAATTTTGTTATTACCCTTATTTGCGGGGCACAATCCCTTCGAGAGACGGGTCGGCTAGTTGTGGCAGACGAATCAAATTCAAGACTTGCTCTATAGGGACGTGGCTGAAATTAGTTTCTCGTATGTGGTGAATGCCACAATCCTTGCACGTTATAGACTAAAAAAATGAATTAGCTTCTAATGCTCAGTATGTTATTAAGAATTGTCGTTAGTGGCACGTTACAAGGCAAACACTTCCCACCCTATTAAACTGTCTTCCTTCCTGTGGTAATCTCAACTTCAAACATTAGGCCCATTTCAGTGCGGCCTTTACATCAACATAATGAATTGTTTATAATATTGTTCTTCTGATTATAGTTGACATACTTGCTCACCCGACGTTTAATAACACTCAATCATTTTATATCAAGTTTATAAATGCATTATTTATATGATTATTTTAAAACAAACATGCTTATACCTTACACTAAATGAAGAAGAAAAAAAACATTCCTTTGGCACAAATGTTAAAACCCTGATATATTGTGTACATGTATTTGTTCTAAAGTACATTGTACAGGTATTATATATGATCAGCTGTTCAATTGTATAAAGATTTACTTTTTACAGGTACTGAATACAATATCAATTGTTTTTTAAATCGCTTAGAATTCTTAAGTTATAATCGGTTTATATTTTATGTTTATATAAGGTCACGATGACCATAGACGATGTATATATAAATAAGAACATGTATGTGTATTTAAAATCCTAATTCGATGACAGGGTCTTATTTATTTATCCTTTACTGTTTACTAGTAGATTAAGGGTTCACATAACTGTGTTATAGGAAGTATTTGAACACTTTACCTGATTGATTGAGTTATTGTTATTTCACGTTAAATGGGCAGTGTTTCGGATATTCATGGCGATAAAATAATTACAACAAATAAATCACATAGGTGAAAAAGTTGGCACCATGGCGTCCTGCTCAAGTAGGAAATGTCATCTTTCTTGAGAATTTGAATACCGCAAGGAAGAATCTGGTTCATATAACCTGTGGCTTATAGCAATTTACAGATATAAACTAATTGTTGTTCTCTCACCTTGCCAAAGGCAATGTGAGCTTTTACCATCACTTGGCGTCCAGCGTCTGTTAACTTTTCACATATTAATCTTCTTCTCTGAAATGTTTGGCCAAATGAACCGAAACTTAGTAGTAAGCATCTATGGGTGTTTAACGTATGACTGACCTAATCAGGTATTACGGACAGATGACTCTTCTTTCTGCTATCCTTTAGCTTACATCTTTCATCCCGTTGTTGTGCAGGTGTCGGTGGTCTGTCACCAAGGTGTGTATCTGTATTATATTATGGGTGGCGATCTATTAGTGATGGGTCGTCTGGATCGAATGACTCAGAGAAAGACACCGATCCGTCTTTAAATTCTGTCTTGTAACATATTTTACCTCTCATGTACGAACTTCGTACAGATGTACATTTTCTCCAGGGTTTCTGGGATTCTTCTGTGTTCAGATATTTCGTAGGCGTCAATTGCCTGCCTGTGATTGTAGTTGTAATCTGGGTCGATCGCTCCCTTCTTTGTGTTACTGTAGGTGGTTTGTGGAGGACTTGGTCGTGACTGTGTTGCTGGTCAGTTTGTGTTGTTTCATCTATCAGGGAGTTACTATTTCCTGTCTGTGCTTGAGCGTTTACTTTGGTGTCACCAACGGCTTCTTCCTTTTCGCCTTCCACTGGTTGATGCGTTGAGCATTCCGTTTCCTGATGGAAGGAGAGAGGTATCTCTTTTTCGGGGCCTGGCTGGTAACTTCTCCAATTTTTGCAACGGGTTTCTCAGCCTTGTTCCAAATCAGCTTGACTGATTCTGCGCTGGCATTCACCTGTAAATCCCAAGTTAATTTGTTTTCATCTACACCTGCGTGTTTCAGAAGTCCGACCAATTCAACAGGTAAGTCCATTGTTGAGTTATTAGTTGAGTTTTGTTCACTGCTGAGATGTATTCGCTAGTCAAGTCTAGGTCTGAAGCATCTATTTATGGAAGGTTCTGTATAACTATTGGTATTTTCGTCGCGATCCGTTAACAAGCATGGACGACGTAGGAAATGTTTGCTTCTGGTTGGTAAATTTCTAAAAATCTTCACCTCTGAAACCATTTGGCCAAAATGAACCGAAACTTGCTATGAAGCATATATGAAAGCTCTATTAAGATTGCTGAATTTGATCCGATTCGTTAACAAACAAATCCGACATGGACAATTCTTGTTTCTGGTTGGTCAATTTCTAAAAAATTTCTCCTGTGAAACTGCTTTGGCAAATGAATCGATACTTCGTAGGAAGCATCTTTGGAATTTTGACTAAATTTAATTTTTGTTTTAAAAAAAACCATGACCACCATAGGCAATTCTTGTTTCTTGTAGGTCCGACAGTTTAGCGACACAGGTTCAGCACACTGAGGCTTTATTTTTTTTTATTTATTTATCAAAATGAAGCAATATCCCAATTTCTGGTTTCCTGCATAAATCCTTTACAGCATGGATTTTTAAGCGCAAAATCTCGAAGAGATTTACGAGAAAAGAGCGTATTTTTTTTTTGGGGGGGGCCATGTAGGGAGATCATCAAATGTCGTTACTGCATCGGTATTGCAATTATTTACGTGCTCTCCTCAAGTATGGTAGAATGTGGATTCGATCCCCGGTCGGGTGAAACTAAAGACTATGATATTTGTATTGTTTGCTTCGTTGATAGGGCGGCATCATTGAAGAGAAACAACAAATACCGGTTAGCTCGGAATCTGAATAATGTGTCCGAGTGGAGCGACATGTTTACCCGCAGACTGTTGTTTTGGTGAGCTAGCACTACACAAATCCAGCTAAACGTGTTAATCTAGAACAAAGCATCATCTCATCGAATGTAGCTTAATCTCACCATGATTTAGCTGAAAAATTGCTCATTTTGCGTTAAATAATAATCACTCACTCACTCACTCAAATGTTCCACTGAGTGAAAATGGTGTAGGTTGTTTCATTTTTGGACGATGATTTCTCTTACAGTGGCTTTGATTGGGTAAGTTACTCTCAAAGACGTTTATATTATTTGGCTTTGTAATCCTTTAACGTGTAGCCTAACTGATAAGTTATTCCAAAAACGTGCCGTGCGCACTAAAATTAGATTCATGTTCTATATCTACATTTTTATTATCTAATAAGGGAACCTTAGTTTTGGTTTAAAACCAGTGTTTGAAGTATCTTGAGGTTGTGATGGTTTATGTTGTTTAACGTCACTATCAGCAATATTTCAGTCATATTGTGGCGGTCAGTTTTATTGGTGGAGGAACCAGAGAAAACCATTGACCTTTCGCAAGTCACTGACAAACTTCTTGTTTACAAATTATACAAAAATATAGTCTAGTGCACCTCCCTAAATCTTTCACAAAACGAAAACATATTTTACTTCCGTTTATATGATAAGTAATTGACTTATAAAGAAAACAAGTAAATATTTCGACAACAACGGGTTGTTAATCTTTCAATGTGATATTATTGTTTGTCCTGAAAATATCTTAATATGTATCTTAACTTGCAAAAAGGATTAATTTTAATAAGTCTTCTATTAATGAAAGAGAACTTGTTTATATGTAGAGAACTATTAATCATCAGAACAGTGAACGTTACTAAACTTACGTTTTGTCCAAAATAAATGATTAATTCGATACAGCTTGAATATTGCTCTGTTTTTATTTATGAAAGAATAACGAAATAACTGTAAGGCTTAACTAGAATGATACTGAAATATTAATTATTAATATCAAAATTTAAGAAAAAAAAGTTAACTTGAAGATACCAAAGGGGTAAGCAGAAGCTTTATATCGAAGAAGAACAGACAAAACAATGGCCACAAGAAAAAGTACAAACAATGATCTACTAAACACTACACAGAGACCGAAAGATTGAGCAACAAGAATCTTAATAAAACCCGGAAGTGAATTGGTATATTTCTTTACTTCGAAATTGATTTTTTATTAGCGAAAACTCAATGGTTCATGTTTCCGTGGCAATTATAATAAACATACTCAAATGTTTTTGTCTTTTGTTTTATCTCGAGAAATATCTAAAATGTTAAGTTACTTTCTATTTATGTTAGCAAGGTGAAACGTTACCGAATCCAGAAACAATGCTGGTTTACTGAGAATTCTTTTTAAAAAAATAATAATAACAGAGTTCAGTAAAATTGTGGATTTACTCACTTTTACTCTGAACACAAAATGTGAAACCAACTATTATATTTCTAGAAAGGTCTTCATCATTGGTGATTTTACCTTTGAGTCCATGAATGATTGTCAAGTATTTTGACGAATTTTTGCATTCCCTATACCACTTTTACAATATTTCATTCATGTTTCGAGTCTTTTTATACGTATTTCTGAAAAACAAAACTGAATAAATGTAGTCTCTCTCTCTCTTTCTTTCTTCTTTTTTTTGGTACCATTCCTTCTCATATTATATATACCGGAACCTTTAAAAGGCAAATTTTCAAAAACTACAAGTCACATTTCAAATTTAATAGAATTTAACTGTAAGTTGAAACAAGTCCATATCAGTATGTTTCCTCGTAAACAACAAAATGGTGGTAAAGGTTTCCAATTATTTTTTTTTATTAGTGAAATAGAATTAATGAGACGTTTCATTATTGTTAATAATGAAGTTTAATGGCCGATACTGGCAATAATACAGCCAATTCTTTACGTCAAATTTCAATTTTTTTTTTTAGTACATGAGGAATTATGAGTCAAGACATTACTTACGCAAAATCATAAGTAATACCGGGAAAACATTATTTTTGTCAAATAAAGTTTTTAAAAAAACTTATTTCATGTCAGTATAATACAGTTTTAATCCTTACCAATTATTTGATTGTTAACTCAAAATGTATATCATCAACCAAGTATAAAAAAAAGATGTAAATGATTTCAACTGGTTTTTTTCTCTCTCTCCAAAATTTGAAAGTAAATATTGACACCCGCCAGCACGTGTGTCCCGTGATAAATATTGACACTCGCCAGCACATGTGTCCTTTGATAAAAATTGACACCCATCAGCACGTGTGTCCCTTGATAAAAATTGATTGATTGTTGTTGAACATCAAGTAAGCAGCATTTCAATTATATTTAAAAAAAAAAATAGATGGTATAAACAAATCGGTTGAGAGTAAATAAAAGTGGCATTAGGATTGTAGCCAACATTTGGTGGCATTAGGATGGGACTATGAAGGTGACACTAGAATAGACCATTTAGCGGAAAGTTAAACAGCCATATGAACAAAGGATATAATGTAAAGGGTGTGAAAACATTGCCTTGCAACGGGAACTAACGATTACTCCTAACAAGATGTTGCTAATAGAGACATGCCACAACCTGTCTTTTACATGTTACGAGTGTCAAATTCCTCATACAAATAGGTACTCGTATACGTCCTGTCCTAATGGGCAAGTTGTAGGTTAGGTTCGTCTTCCACATCTACCGGACGCCCCTTTCGGAGGAACTGTACCTCGCAGAGGAGAAGCTACGTCTTATTTTTATATCCAGGAAGCATCTCGGGAATTCGTTATACAATTTGTTAATTAAATAGTTCAGTTGAATTAGAATTATAGTTAGGATTGTTTCAATATATGCTTTATAAATTATCTTTCAATCTGACATTCACGCATCATTGCATTAAGAGGAGAGGTCTAGGCCCGTAAAAGTATAGTTTAACCCCACCACTTTTTATTGAAGTGTTATTGCCGAGCCAGGTAAGCGAGCGGTCATGTATATGTGTATTGATTTTGTCTCTTTCTACTATTTTTATATTTGATTTTAGAATTGTTCAGACAGTATGGTATTTTTTGTTTTTCTGTTAGATTTTAGAATTGTTTAGACAGTATGGTATTTTTTGTTTTTCTGATAGATTTTAGAATTGTTCAGACAGTATGGTATTTTTTGTTTTTCTGTTAGATTTTAGAATTGTTCAGACAGAATGGTATTTTTTGTTTTTCTGTTAGATTTTAGAATTGTTTAGACAGTATGGTATTTTTTGTTTTTCTGATAGATTTTAGAATTGTTCAGACAGTATGGTATTGTTTTGTTTTTCTGTTAGATTTTAGAATTGTTCAGACAGTATGGTATTTTTTGTTTTTCTGTTAGATTTTAGAATTGTTCAGACAGAATGGTATTTTTTGTTTTTCTGTTAGATTTTAGAATTGTTCAGACAGTATGGTATTTTTTGTTTTTCTGTTAGATTTTAGAATAGTTCAGACAGTATGGTATTTTTTGTTTTTCTGTTAGATTTTAGAATTGTTCAGACAGTATGGTATTTTCTGTTTTTCTGTTAGATTTTAGAATTGTTCAGACAGTATGGTATTTTTTGTTTTTCTGTTAGATTTTAGAATTGTTCAGATAGTATGGTATTTTTTGTTTTTCTGTTAGATTTTAGAATTATTCAGACAGTATGGTATTTTTTGCTTTTCATTTTATTGCATAAATATTTTTCTGTAAAAAAAATAAATCAGAAAGTTGCAGTACACAGTCTGACAATGTGAAAGGGGGGTCTAGGTGGTTTCAGTTATTTTTCATTGGTTTTCAGTTTTTTCATTCATTTTCAGGTATTTTATTTTCTAGCCAGAAACAACCAACTAGTATCTCTTATTATTGGGAAAGTTCATTGAAATGTTGTTTCTCAATGAAAATACAATTATTTACTTTGTACTATTGTACATACATAGTTTATTGAATACATGTACACAAACATATACATGGCTTAGAGGCCTGGGTGAACTAGAGTACAAAATGACGAAGGAAAATAAAAAAATAAAATAATATCTACATATATAGTATCCTTCCTTCGTTATAAATGTGTATCTATAGCAGTTTGATTTACAACTAAATATTTACTTGGTCACGGTTGACTGTACAAATGCTTCAAAACTTGATAAATATTTACAGTTATGCAATGTAACAATATTTGTGAATGTTATAGATAAGTACGAGTTGTTGTTGTTTTTATTTCTCCAGATGCTTGGTTCAAAGTTAGACATCGTTTGTTGGCTTACTATGTCTGCCAATGACCTTATGTACTACCTAATATAACATTGATGATTCCGGCCATTGACTTTTTTTATATACGATAAAGAATAAATATATTGTGTATGAAGTTCAAGATTAGGACTCTGTTCTCTGCTCGCCAATTTATATGTGACGACCGGTGGAAAATATTTGCATGACCGCATAATTCCACAAAGAGGGACGGTTTGGACCTTTTATATTAGTTTATCCCCGCCACTTATCACTGAAGTGCCGGTACCATGAGCGGTCATGTAAATGTGTGTTAGGGACATCAATTTTGCCTTTCTCTAATTTGATTTGGAAGTGTTCTTAAGGCGTACTATTTTGTTTTTATTTTGTTTTTATTTTTATTCAAGAACCGGTTGCTCTTTTGATGGGAATAGGGGGATACACTTGACCAAGGAGCTGAAGTTCTCAATTGGATTGAGATAGTGCTTGCTCATTGGATCATCGGACAAAATGGTCCTCATATACATGTAACCGTGTCGCTTCACTTGGACATATTATCTAACTCCTACTTGACCAATCTTTAAAAGCTTCCTCTTTTTGGAAATATCACGTGTTTAGCAGGCATCAACGGAGCACCTGGGTTCACTCCTGGGTTTTGTTGGGGCTCATGACGCTGAATCTTTAGTTTTCTGTGTAGTGTTTTGTGGATATTTTCTGTCTTTTCGTCCTTTTTCTTTTTGGCGATAGTATTGACTGTCCTATTTAACTGTTTTTAATTAACTGATCACACCTTTGGTATCTTATTCTTCCAATCTTTCGTTTTACACTGGCGAGGATAATACATTGTTCCAATATTTTTTTCTTAACGGTTAAATGTATATGAAATTATGGAAATTATTTTTAACGTATATTTATGAGAAATATTGGACAATATAATTCAATTACTGTAAATGTAAGTAAAATTGATAACATTTTAATAGCGAGCGCTGCACATTTAAATTTCATTGTAAACCGAAATGACAGGAACACGCCACGACAATCCGAATGTCAATGGGTACCTTACTTAGCACATATGTGCATACCTATTACACATCGTGATTGACAAGGACTCTGACAGGCTCATTTTTGCATAGATAGGCATGTGTAAATCAAACTATCGTGTACTATTGTATAGGCAATCGCCACCGCGATGTGCCTTTTTCTCAGCATGAAGCTAAAAATAGCCATTGTGACATTGTAGGTTAAGATATTTGTGAGCGAGGCATATATTTAACATTTATTTTGTATATGTTGAATCATTGATATTCTACTCCCATACCCTGTCTCAACCTAGGTGGCCATGCGGTCAAGAACGTTGTCAAATGACCGCTATATAACTGCAAAATTGCAGAAAGTCTTGATGATCGTCAATAACCCCAATTCTACCAAGTATAAAATAATTGTATACCCATATTACACATCACAATAGGTATGTTAAGCAGCTATAAGTCAAACTACAATGCAATTCTCCTATGAAATCGCCACCTGGATGGACCATTGTGTCCGCATATAAAGCTGAAAATGCTGTACATGTTAATCGCGTAAATTGTGTTATTTTAGCTCAGAATTTTTAGTTTTGACATTTATATATGTTTACATACCTTGCATCATTTTGGTAATAAGCTAGTTTTATTGGACCAAATGTTTTTGGAGTAGGGTCTTGTATATACCTGTTGCTCTTCTTCGTACTAACCGGTTTCGAGTCCATCTTCTATTACCTTGGCGATTTCTTATTTTGCGTCGCAACTTTTCAAGAGACAGTAGATATACTGAAAAAGCAATGTAGTCATTTCCTGTGGTGTAAGTTGAAACATGTTTTTTTACTGGTTATATGAAATTCCAACCCAAATCTTTCGATAATTTTGGTAGTGACAATTTGGACCAATAAAAAACTTTATCCATGTTTTCTTCGACCAAGTATTTGATGGAAAACATTGATAATGTCAACGAGGCTTTCATCGAAAGACATGCAAATTAAAATACCGAGTAACGACCGGAATGAATAAAGTATAATTGCAATTATTCATTAAAACATGTTTAAATCGACAGCGTCAGATATTCTTCAGCCATTCTACGATGTCAATTCTTTATCTCATTTATTCACACGCGATTCAATTTTGAAAGTTTGAAGTGTGGTCATCTGTGACACAGACTTTCACGTAAGTGGTGACTTCAACTTTACCATTAGGAATCCTTGGCTAAGTAGCCTTTCTGTTAACAGCAAACTCATATAACAACAATATCTCCCAACACGTGGGTCAAAACGAAAGTAGATCGGAAGTAAATAAATAAACAAAAATTAGAAACAATCATGAAATAACTCTCAAAATACGTATTGAATTTATTGATTTATCTTAATTGTATTACTATTGTACTAAACATGCCACTAATATTAATGAGGCCAGGATAAGGTACTGGTATTTTATGTTTCTCTAACTAACAAATGTAAAGATTTCGAATAAAGATTTTAATTGGAAAAAAAAGGAACCCTTGGCTAAGTAGCCTTTCTGTTAACAGCAAACTCATATAACAATAATACTGATCGTAAGCACAATCCATCGAATATCGTATTAACTGAGAGGTATATACTCAATATATACAAGTAGTGAAGGATTACTGCTACAAGTTGACAATGAGAAAATTGAATTCATATCTTTTGTCGTAAAATTTCGTGTCTGACTGACCAGCACTGTCAATGTATAGGTGTAGTAAAATGACATCATCTATTTAGTGGAACGTGAAATTAAAGGATATGCCTAATCTATTTAAATTGTCTTTAAGGTTTAGTGGGAAATAGTTGTGTAAAATGTAGAGGAGTCAATTGTTTTAATTTTAGTGTACGGGAAGGACAGTGATCCTATGTACTCTAACAGATGTATAGCATTTTGCAGAATCCACATGTATTTAACACTTCCCTCGAAGAGCTAACATGACAGTGATTCTATAGTTATAAAAACGTACATAAGTTAGTGCGTATGACGCGTTTCTGGAATAATCTTTATCGGGTATGACGCGTTTCTGGAATAACCTTTATCGGGTACGACGCGTTTCTGGAATAACCTTTATCGGGTACGACGCGTTTCTGGAATAACCTTTATCGGGTATGACGCGTTTCTGGAAAAACCTTTATCGGGTATGACGCGTTTCTGGAATAACCTTTATCGGGTATGACGCGTTTCTGGAATAACCTTTATCGGGTACGACGCGTTTCTGGAAAAACCTTTATCGGGTACAACGCGTTTCTGGAAAAACCTTTATCGGGTACGACGCGTTTCTGGAAAAACCTTTATCGGGTACGACGCGTTTTTGGAATAACCTTTATCGGGTATGACGCGTTTCTGGAATAACCTTTATCGGGTATGACGCGTTTCTGGAATAACCTTTATCGGGTACGACGCGTTTCTGGAATAACTTGCATCGGGTACTATCATAGTCAAAAGATTGGAATACGAAATGATTTGTTTGGCAGCAAGTTAACGAAATGGTCAGAACCGGATATCCAAAAGCAGCTACGGTTATCTAGAGAGAGATTTGTCTTAGTTTTAATATATTACATTATGTAGGAACTGTGAATTCAAAACATAAATATATATAATAAAACATGTCAGTGCCCTCGAAGAGGAATGGTCCACCAGCAGAGGTCATCGACCCAATGATAGTAATAAAGACGTCTATACCGTATCTAAGTTAGTGAAGCCCGATTATGATTGCTGATAGAGTAGATGTTAAGTGTCAGTGATATTGGTTTGTCTGTCATTTTATATACTGTACAGATACATTAGTGTCGCCTGTCACTATGATCAATACTTAATCCTACTTCAAATACTTCTTGATTGAAAGTCATTTTCTAATAACAGTTCCTGGGTCGATTTAGCAAATATGCTTAACAGAAAACTAGATATGAAAAGTCATGATTGCTTAATAAGATTTCTTGTTTAGTACAGAGTAATCGTCAACAATATAATCAACCACATCACTAACCACTCCTCCAGTAATCATCAAGCAGCAATGGTCGACAATATACTGAACCGCCTATCTGTCAAACCTCAAACAGTAATTGTCGACAATATAACGAACCGCTTTTCTGGTAAACCTTAAACAACACAAATATGCATCATTCCACAATCAAACATCAATCAGTAATGGTCGATAAAAATAACCATAACATCACTAAACACTTCTCTGTTAAACCTTAAGCAGAAATGTTATACAATATAACCAACCACAACAACATGAACTACTCCTCTGTCAAACTTCAAACAGTAATTGTAGACAATATAATCTACAAGACGAACCACTCCTCTGTCACACTTCAAACAGTAATTGTAGACAATATAACCTACAAGACGAACCACTCCTCTGTCACACTTCAAACAGTAATTGTAGACAATATAACCTACAAGACGAACCACTCCTCTGTCAAACCTCAAACAGTAATTGTAGACAATATAACCTACAAGACGAACCACTCCTCTGTCAAACCCCAAACAGTAATTGTAGACAATATAACCTACAAGACGAACCACTCCTCTGTCACACTTCAAACAGTAATTGTAGACAATATAATCTAAAGACGAACCACTCCTCTGTCACACTTCAAACAGTAATTGTAGACAATATAATCTACAAGACGAACCATTCCTCTGTCAAACCTCAAACAGTAATTGTAGACAATATAATCTACAAGACGAACCAATCCTCTGTCAAACCTCAAACAGTTATTGTAGACAATATAGTCTACAAGAGGAACCACTCCTCTGTCAAACCTCAAACAGTAATTGTAGACAATATAATCTACAAGACGAACCACTCCTCTGTCAAACCTCAAACAGTAATTGTAGACAATATAACCTACAAGACGAACCACTCCTCTGTCAAACCCCAAACAGTAATTGTAGACAATATAACCTACAAGACGAACCACTCCTCTGTCAAACCTCAAACAGTAATTGTAGACAATATAACCTACAAGACGAACCACTCCTCTGTCAAACCTCAAACAGTAATTGTAGACAATATAACCGACAAGAGGAACCACTCCTCTGTCACACTTCAAACAGTAATTGTAGACAATATAACCTACAAAACGAACCACTCTTCTGTCAAACCTCAAACAGTAATTGTAGACAATATAACCTACAAGACGAACCACTCCTCTGTCAAACCTCAAACAGTAATTGTAGACAATATAACCTACAAGACGAACCACTCCTCTGTCAACCCTCAAACAGTAATTGTAGACAATATAACCTACAAGACGAACCACTCCTCTGTCAAACCTCAAACAGAAATTGTAGACAATATAACCTACAAGACGAACCACTCCTCTGTCACACTTCAAACAGTAATTGTAGACAATATAACCTACAAGACGAACCACTCCTCTGTCACACTTCAAACAGTAATTGTAGACAAAATAACCTACAAGACGAACCACTCCTCTGTCAAACCTCAAACAGTAATTGTAGACAATATAACCTACAAGACGAACCACTCCTCTGTCACACTTCAAACAGTACTTGTAGACAATATAATCTACAAGACGAACCACCCCTCTGTCACACTTCAAACAGTAATTGTAGACAATATAACCTACAAGACGAATCACTCCTCTGTCACACTTCAAACAGTAATTGTAGACAATATAATCTACAAGACGAACCACCCCTCTGTCACACTTCAAACAGTAATTGTAGACAATATAATCTACAAGACGAACCACTCCTCTGTCAAACCTCAAACAGTAATTGTAGACAATATAATCTACAAGACGAACCACTCCTCTGTCAAACCTCAAACAGTAATTGTAGACAATATAATCTACAAGACGAACCACTCCTCTGTCAAACCTCAAACAGTAATTGTAGACAATATAATCTACAAGACGAACCACTCCTCTGTCAAACCTCAAACAGTAATTGTAGACAATATAACCAACCACAACAACATGAACCACTCCTCTGTCAAACCTCAAACAGTAATTGTAGACGATATAACCTACAAGACTAACCACTCCTCTGTCAAACCTCAAACAGTAATTGTAGACAATATAATCTACAAGACGAACCACTCCTCTGTCAAACCTCAAACAGTAATTGTAGACAATATAACCTACAAGACGAACCACTCCTCTGTCAAACCTCAAACAGTAATTGTAGACAATATAACCTACAAGACGAACCACTCCTCTGTCAAAATCTCACTAAGTAATTGTAGACAATATAACCTACAAGACGAACACCACTCCTCTGTCAAACCTCAAACAGTATTTGTAGACAATATAGCCTACAAGACGAACCACTCCTCTGTCAAATCTCACTAAGTAATTGTAGACAATATAACCTACAAGACGAACCACTCCTCTGTCACACTTCAAACAGTATTTGTAGACAATATAATCTACAAGACGAACCACTCCTCTGTCAAACCTCAAACAGTAATTGTAGACAATATAACCTACAAGACTAACCACTCCTCTGTCAAACCGCAAACAGTAATTGTAGACAATATAACCTACAAGACGAACCATTCCTCTGTCAAACTTCAAACAGTAATTGTAGACAATATAACCTACAAGACGAACCACTCCTCTGTCACACTTCAAACAGTAATTGTAGACAATATAATCTACAAGACGAACCACTCCTCTGTCACATTTCAAACAGTAATTGTAGACAATATAATCTACAAGACGAACCACTCCTCTGTCAAACCTCAAACAGTAATTGTAGACAATATAATCTACAAGACGAACCACTCCTCTGTCAAATCTCACTAAGTAATTGTAGACAATATAACCAAGCACAACAACATGAACTGCTCCTCTGTCAAACACCAAACAGTAATTTGGACAATATAATCTACAACATCAACCACTCCTCTGTCAAACCTCAATATACATACAAGACGAAAACTCCTCTGTCAAACGTTTAGCAATAATAGTAGACAATAAATTATAATCAGTAACTTTAGGAGCCACTCCTCTGGCAAACCTCAAACAGAAATGATCGACGATAAAACCATCATCTTAAGAAGCCATTCCTCTCGCACACCGCACACTCCAAGCGTAAACAAGAATAAAACTGAAGCCGATGGAAATGCGGTTCCTGGAATGCTTCTTTTCTATTAAAACACATTGCCTATGTTAATATATACTTTTGTAATAACGTCATATGGTTTCAAACAAATAGTGTTGATTGTTTTGCATATTACACTATATTTTTAGATATAATTATGAAATCTGGTGACGCCACGATATAGCTTAAATATTGCCCAAGTAGGCGTTAAACATCAATTAATCAATTAATAACCTCTGGTCTGGTGTTATTTAGAGAACATGATATGATACATTCTCGATAGACTGTTGTAGAAAAGTATTTCTGATATTGACATGAACAATAAACTGGAAAGTAGATAAAACATACGGTGTTGTTTGTGTTGCTTAATCTCTTCAGTTGTCCGTGTAGTGTTTTGTAGGTCATTGTCTGTCCTTTTGTCCATTTTCATTTGACCATTGTGTTGTCTGTTCTTCTGTTTGTAGATCGTCGTCTGTCCTTTTGTCCATTTTCTTTTGACCACTGTGTTGTCTGTCCTTCGCTTTACGGCTTCTGATTACCACTTTGGTATCTTCAAACTCTTCCTATAAAACAGAATTAGGCAGAAATAGAAGAAGGTGGCACTGTAAGGTGGTCTTCAACAAATGAGTAATGGACAAGGTCTATTAATGTTGCTGGTAATTGTACACTGAAAGGAGGATGCCCGATAGGGTTATTATTGACTTATACTACGGTTCCATGAATCAGAAACAATGATAACTTTTAATATTTTAAGGTTATATAGTGTCTTCGAGACCCTTTTCCTTATTTTAAGATACAATATGCTTAATGGAGTATATCTGATAACACTTTATGCCATCATTTTTTTATTTATATTGTTTTATTTTTTTTTATTTTGTTGTTTTTACAGACAGTACAATACAGTACACACACTATACTAAAAGAATTCGCTCTGGATATATATATTTATCTATGTCATCATGGTAGCAGAGCATCCAAATATTAGATTTGGATACAACGGCATAGAGACAAATGAACTTTTGAAAGAAGAGTTTGAAGACACCAATGGGGTAATCAGAGTCCGTTTTTCGAAGAGGAACTGACAACACAATGGCCAAAAAAGGACAAAAGTGCAAACAACGATCTACAAAGCATACATATAAAATTAGCTCGTAAATCTGGGAACGTGGATTTCTCGAAACTCATTAATACTGAATTATAACCACATCTTAACTTGTGTATATATGCATATTATAAATCCATTTCTAACCTGCGTTAATATTATAGGTTCATCGCCCCTCATCTCAGGTCGGTGATTAAT
Source organism: Bathymodiolus brooksi (assembly GCA_963680875.1). Taxonomy (NCBI): domain Eukaryota; kingdom Metazoa; phylum Mollusca; class Bivalvia; order Mytilida; family Modiolidae; genus Bathymodiolus; species Bathymodiolus brooksi. The sequence continues at coordinate 46,987,498 of OY804580.1, read as the reverse complement.
AGATGCGCGTTTTATAACATAGGACAGTGTACTAATTGTCACTTAATTAAAGTCGTTTCTTTCTGGTCATCACTTGTATGTGTTTATGTGTTTGTTAAACTTGAGTCTTACAATTGATAACATTTTTGTAATTAGGAACCGTTGTTTTGATAAAACATGACCATGTGAGTAGTATTTCAAAAATGGCTGTCGATTTTGTGATGAACAATATGTTTTAGATATGTGTGCTTTGTTTAAATAAATATTTGTGAGCGGATTGGTAATTAGAAATCAAAATAGCCTCAAAATTGTAGTAGTGACCCCGTCTTGTGATTGTGTGTTATATAGAAAGTCTCTGTAAATAGGGGTGTTTGTATCTGTGTGTCCTAATTATGTCCAACGAATTTACAAATGTGTTGTTATAGGAAGGGATACATCATATTTTGTATATAAAACAACACACCTATGTTGATAAAAACAAAAAGATAGGCAGTTGGCATTCCTATGGATACTAACTGTGCTCCTCTTCCTGTCGACTTGTTCCTCTACTCCCATGAAGCAGATGGCTTACCTGTGTCTTTTTATTGTACTGGTCGGTAAAATAGACACGTTGCACCATGAAAAGCTTAAAATGCAACTAACATGTCATTGCTATAACGTAACGGATGCTAAACGTTTTTACGTGTTTTACCATACAGAAATGATATCCGATAGGGAAACGGATTTTCCGTAATGTTAAAAAAACGGCATAAAAATGTTTGAAATTTTAGAATTAAAAGCTATCCGACATCATATAATAGTTATTCGGGTTCTGAAGAGGGAAGACATGTATAGTGTCACAATATATATATATATATCCTGATTAGATCCTGAAAAATATATAGTAATAGTAATATTAAAAAACAGTTAAAGCAAATTATTATATACCTAAATTATCTGACGTGCTTGACCGAAAGTATAATTTTGATTGACCAATAACAATCTCCTATCATTTAATGAATAGATAATTTTTTTTTTTTTTTTGTTATGTGGGCAAAATATTCCCAGAGATGGTGTTAAACAACAAGCATTAATAACCATATTAAATAACAGAACAAATATGTTTTTAAGATATCTCCACCTTAGACACTGCGCATATTTTGTGACGTCAAACTACGAATAAGTATACGACATATATATTTTTTTGGCAATTTCCTAACCATAAGACTGGACCAAATATCTGAAAAAATATATATTGTGAATGCTTATGGTATCAAGCTACCTTAAATACCAAACAAATAATGTTTTATATAGTTGTTGTCACTAAACCAAGGTTCAACAGAAAACCAGCAATTAAGACTGATTGTTAGTAAAAATATCGATGACGTCAAACCACAATACATTTTCACCTTAATGGTATTGTTTTGTAATATTATTGTAGAGTGTAACAAGGTTGTGAAGGGTTTAGTAGATCATTCTCTGTTTATTGTATTGTCATTGACTCATCTATTTGCGGTTTCTAATTACCCGTTTGGTGTTTTATAAGAGCCAGGAATTGCTTACTCTTCGTGAGCACCTGGATTGCTCATATTTCTAGTTTTCTGTGTGTGTTTTATATGTTTTTTTTGTGTGTGTCTTCGTCTTGTTTCTTGTGTGCCAAATGTAGCTAGTGTCTCTGAATTGTCCATTCTTGATTGATACTTCGGTATTTTCTAACTTTTATTCAAACATTTCAAACAGTCATACAATATAAAGAACTTTTATAGAAAGGTTGATTACATCTGTTGTAGCGAATATATTGAAAAGACAAATGTTTCAACTGGACTTGTAGGGACATGATTTATGCTGTTAACGTTTGTTTTGTTTTGGCTCTAAAGGGATTCGCCAAATTGTTAGGATTGCTGTGGGAACGAATTGTAGGGCTTTCATTCTGATACGAATCAATTTATGACTCAGTTTAACAAGAGATCCTTCTAAGCGATTTATGATTGCTTTATTCATCAATAATTGTTGACATGTCCTGATGTCCTTACAAATGTCTTACTCCTTTCCTCAATGATGACTTAGCACCGGAACTTTCAAAGAAGGCTTTAGCTGCAAAATACCCATAAATAGGTTTAGTAATACAAGCAAGAGTCATTTCAGATTTGCGCCTTCTAATTACTCCTTTAGTGTCTTATAAGAGGCAGACACTGCTTACCCTTCGCGAGCACCAGGATTCACCCCAGTTTTTGACGGGGTCTGTTTTGCTCATATTTTTAAGTTTTCTGTGTTTGTTTTTATGGGTTTTTTTTCTTAGTCTTCGTCTTGTTTCTTGTCACTAGAACAAGGTACATGTAAGCAAAAATCCATATCAATAGAAAACCAGCAATAAACACCGAATGTCAGTCAATATATCTATGGCGTTAAATTACAATATATGTTCACCTTAATTTTAGTGTAATAAGGTTGTGTAGGGCTTAGTAGATCATTCTTTGTTTATTGTATTGTCCTTGACTCATCGAATTGAGGGTTTTAGTTATACTGTTGGTGTCTAATTAGAGGCAGGAACTGCTTGCCCATCGGGAGCACGTGGTCTCATACGCCGGATTTTGAATGGGTCCACTCTGCTCTTATTGTTAGTTTTTTGTGGGTTTTTTTTCTTGTTGTCTTCGTCTTGTTTCTGGTGTGCCAATGTATCTAGTATCTCTTGATTGTCCATTCCTGATTGTCATTCGGTTTTAACTGACGTTTATTCAAACAGTCATACATTATGAAGAACTTTCAAAGAAAGACTTTAGCTACCCATCAATAGGTTTAGTAATACATTTCAGAAATCAGACTGATTACATCTGCTGTATCGAATATAAATTCCATTGTATTGCTGATACAAGATATTAATACTTTAACTGGACTTGTGAGGACATTATTTATGCTGTCAATGTGTACCATGCAACGCCTGTTGGGATCACTGTGGGAAGGAATTGTGCGCCTTTCATTCTGCTATGAATTAATGTATGGTTCAACTTAAAAAAAAGACCCTTCTAAGTGCTTTCTCATTGCTTTATTCAACAATAATTGTTAACATGTCCTGATGTCCCTACGTTTGTAAAGGACATTTATCCCAAGAAATCTACTCCTTTCCTCATTCATGACTTATAACCAGCTTTGTAACAAGAGTAACACGACGAGTGCCACTAGTTAAACAGAAACTGCTTACCCTGCGGGGAAGCTGAGTTCACTCCAGTTTTATTGGGGTTCGTGTTGCTCGATTTTAGTTTTCTGTGTAGTGTTTTGTAGATAATTCTTTGTCCTATTTCTTTTGACCATTGTGTTGTCTGTTCTTCCTCGATTTACGGATTCTGATTGTCCCCTTAGGTATCTTCAAACTTTTCTTGAATAAGGCCCTTTATTACAAACGACTCATGACATTTTTTATGTCCTATTCTCAATGTAAATGTGGTTACGATAATAGATACGATTATTCTTCTCTATCGTCAATTTTCCTTTTTATTTCATAGCGACGTTGCCTTGACCCCTACTCATGGCTATTACATTTCTCAGTTGGTTCATTTGCCCGTATTTGTGGAAATGACGTTTCTGACATCTATGAATGTTATATTGATGCAACCGAAAAACTTTGACACCAGGAATAACGTTTTCAGAAATTATTGAAACTGTCACTAAATTGGATTCCCACTAAAGCAGTATGGTATTACAATGCACCTATTCATGCAGAGTTCTGATCAACAGATATTTCTATGGAGACGTGATTAACAAAGTTAAAAAAGGTCAAATTTGACTCACCTACAATAATATTTATGATATTTTTGGAAAAATAATCTAATGCGTAAGAGTTAAAATGCTATAAACTATAGTTGACCCTTTGAGGTGGGTCTTCTTTGCAAAAATCAAACAATTGTCTGCGATAACCAGCTAACACTTATATTAATACATGTATATTGCACCTTCTATTGTTGTATAAGTATGATTTTATTCAATATTTAATTCCAGTAAATTGTTGATGTTATATTTATTCTGATCTCCTACGAAGACCATTGATTACTTTATATGTTTATGGCTAATAAATATTAAATTGGTTAAAGGTCTCTGTTTTGATTTGCTTGTCCTAAGAGTATTTGTCTTTATCCAACACAGTCTTCCCTTTTTAGCTAATAGTCAGCTAGCTACGAACATTTACTAATCATATTAGTGTAATGCCAATGTGTATGTTGCCATTCATGTTTTTGATGTCTGTGTGGTCTTTTGGTGTTGAAACAAATTTGTACAGATTAACTTTGTTCATATCTGTTGAAGATCAAATTGTCAGGAAGGGATGGTTTTGTTCTGATTTGACACACCACATATTTATTTGACTGTCTAAAGCCATGACCTGGCTTTCTACATACAATGGTCCAATGGTTAGCATGAACCTCACTTACCATAAAATAGATTGATAAAGCATAATGTACTGAGCATTAAGTGTGAAGTATATTTTAGAGAAGTTAGTTGTATTTCATAAAAGTAAGCAATTCTAGCATTGTTATAAATTGCACAAAAGAGAAAAAAATATTAATTTCATTTCGAATGGGTACCAGCTGTCTTCTTCTCAGCGACTTATTCCTTTATTCGTACGAGGACGACTTCATACTTGGGCTTCACAATAATAATGAAAAGAAGCTAGCCTTAATTCCACGTTCCTTTAACTAAATAGTTCTACGTTTGGTTATTTTGTTGATTGCATCAATCCTACTGAGTTTGAAATAAAGAATACAACAGATAGAGCTAGGTCTGTTTTATACCTTGACATTTACACCTCAAAATTAATAGTAAGGGTCGCTTAAACCGAAACTTGAGGACAAAAGAGATGATTTCAATGTTTTCAACTATTCTAGGAACAACTGCATATGGAGTATATATTTCTCAGTTGATGTGATATTTCAGAGCTTGTGGCTCCTATTATGATTTCCTTGATAAAGGTTTCTGCTAACAAGGAAGTTAAAAGGTTCCTAGTGACTAAGTTGAATTCATCACTTCGAAAGTTCTACCATGCCTTCAAATAAAAAAACTTCTTCTGATCGCCATGATATAACTGAAATATTGTTCAAAGTGGCGTTAAACACCATAACCCCCCCCCCCCCCCCTTCAAATGTTTGTCATAATCACAATCCGCTCATTTCCTCATTCGTAACTTATCACTAGGTTTGTAAAACTACAAGTGCCACTAACGATACAGGAATTGTTTACTCTACCGGAACACCTCTGTTTATAGTAGGGTTCGTGTTGCTCGACAGGAATTGTTTAATCTACCGGAACACCTCTGTTCATAGTAGGGTTCGTGTTGCTCGACAGGAATTGTTTACTCTACCGGAACACTTCTGTTTATAGTAGGGTTCGTGTTGCTCGACAGGAATTGCTTACTCTACCGGAACACCTCTGTTAATAGTAGGGTTCGTGTTGCTCGACAGGAATTGTTTTCTCTACCGGAACACCTTTGTTTATAGTAGGGTTCGTGTTGCTCGACAGGAATTGTTTACTCTACCGGAACACCTCTGTTTATAGTAGGGTTCGTGTTGCTCGACAGGAATTGTTTACTCTACCGGAACACCTCTGTTTATAGTAGGGTTCGTGTTGCTCGACAGGAATTGTTTACTCTACCGGAACACCTCTGTTTATAGTAGGGTTCGAGTTGCTCGACAGGAATTGCTTACTATACCGGAACATCTCTGTTTATAGTAGGGTTCGTGTTGCTCGACAGGAATTGTTTACTCTACCGGAACACCTCTGTTTATAGTAGGGTTCGTGTTGCTCGACAGGAATTGCTTACTCTACCGGAACACCTCTGTTTATAGTAGGGTTCGTGTTGCTCGACAGGAATTGCTTACTCTACCGGAACACCTCTGTTTATAGTAGAGTTCGTGTTGCTCGACAGGAATTGTTTACTCTACCGGAGCACCTCTGTTTGTAGTAGGGTTCGTGTTGCTCGATCTTTAGTTTTCTGTGTAGTGTTTTGTGGATTATTGTTTGTCTGCTTGTTTCATTTGACATATATAATTTTTCGATTTCCATGTTTTTTTACGTTTCATTTATAAATAAGTGTGAGTGAGTGAGTGATTGTTGCTTAACACCAGCTCATCAATGTTTCAGCTATTTCATGTCGAGAACAAATGAATTTTAAAATTAAACGCTGATCAACATCAGTCTTGTTTGGTAAGGAATCACTACGTCACTAAACTGTCAACCCAAAACCCTGAATACAGTCCCGTAGAATCCCGACGTGATAAATGAATTTAAGCATATAACTTAAATTCTGTTAATTTGTCATTTTATTTTTAACATGTATTTGTTTATTAATTTATCATTTTATATTTAACATGTATTTGTGCATTAATTTGTCATTTTACATTTAACATGCATTTGTGTATTAATTTGTCATTTTACATTTAACATGTATTTGTGTATTAATTTATCATTTTACATTTAACATGTATTTGTGTATTAATTTGTCATGTTACATTTAACATGTATTTGTGTATTAATTTATCATGTTACATTTAACATGTATTTGTGTATTAATTTATCATTTTACATTTAACATGTATTTGTGTATTAATTTATCATATTACATTTAACATGTATTTGTGTATTAATTTATCATTTTACATTTAACATGTATTTGTGTATTAATTTATCATATTACATTTAACATGTATTTGAGTATTAATTTGTCATTTTACATTTAACATGTATTTGTGTATTAATTTGTCATATTACATTTAAGATGTATTTGTGTATCAAAATTATCATTTTATATTTAACATTTGTGTATTAATTAATATGTCGATGACCTCTATGTTAAGTCAGTCTTTGAATATATATACATTTTGTATTGTAATTCGATGACGAAGAATTCGAAAATTCCATCCAGTCAGAGTAAATATATGCAAAGAAATAAATATATTGTATATAATTATGCCACTGCAGACATGTATGTGTTTATGTTCACATTCGGTGTTCACTCAATCTTTAGTTTTCTGTATAGATTTTAGTATTGAATGTTTTGTATTTTTTGTCATTTTAGCCATTGTATTATATGTCCGTTGATTTACGGCTTCTGATTATCCCTTTAGTATCTTCAAACTTTTCTTTTTCTTTCTAAATGTACACGTGTTTGTAATTTAATGGGTTTGGTGAGGATTATAAAACTCGAGATAAAAAGTGGACTTATAAGAAAATCAAACCGACCATAGGACAAGCTATCCACAAAGAAAATCAAACTGGCCATAGGAAAAGCTATCCACAAAGAAAATCGAACCGGCCATAGGACAAGCTATCCACAAAGAAAATCAAACCGGTCATAGGACAAGCTATCCACAAAGAAAATCAAACTGGCCATAGCACAAGTTATCCACAAAGAAAATCAAACCGGCCATAGGACAAGCTATCCATCAAGAAAATCAAACCGGCCATAGGACAAGCTATCCACAAAGAAAATCAAACTGGCCATAGGACAAGCTATCCACGAAGAAAATCAAACCGGCCATAGGACAAGCTATCCCCAAAGAAAATCAAACCGGCCATAAGACAAGCTATCCACACAGAAAATCAAACCAACCATAGGACAAGCTATCCGTAAAGAAAATCAAACCGGCCATAGGACAAGCTATCCACAAAGAAAATCAAACCGGCCATAGGACAAACTATCCACAAAGAAAATCAAACCGGCCATAGGACAAACTATTCACAAAGAAAATCAAACCGGCCATAGGACAAGCTATCCACAAAGAAAATCAAACCGGCCATAGGACAAACTATCCACAAAGAAAATCAAACCGGCCATAGGACAAGCTATCCACAAAGAAAATCAAACCGGCCATAGGACAAACTATCCACAAAGAAAATCAAACCTGCCATAGGAAAAGCTATCCACAAAGAAAATCAAACCGGCCATAGGACAAGCTATCCACAAAGAAAATCAAACCGGCCATAGGGCAAACTATCTAGAAGAAATTCAAACCGGCCATAGGACAAGCTATCCACACAGAAAATCAAACCGACCATAGGAAAAGCTATCCACAAAGAAGATCAAACCGGCCATAGGACAAGCTATCCACAAAGAAAATCAAACCGGCCATAGGACAAGCTATCCACAAAGAAAATCAAACGGCCATAGGACAAGCTATCCACAAAGAAAATCGAACCGGCCATAGGACAAGCTATCCACAAAGTAAATCAAACCGGCCATAGGACAAACTATCCACAAAGAATATCAAACCTGCCATAGGACAAGCTATCCACAAAGAAAATCAAACCGGCCATAGGACAAGCTATCCACAAAGAAAATCAAACCGGCCATAGGACAAACTATTCACAAAGAAAATCAAACCGGCCATAGGACAAGCTATCCACACAGAAAATTAAACCGACCATAGGACAAGCTATCTACAAAGAAAATCAAACCGGCCATAGGACAAGCTATCCACAAAGAATATCAAACCGGCCATAGGACAATCTATCCACCAAGAAAATCAAACCGGCCATAGGACAAACTATCCACAAAGAAAATCAAACCTGCCATAGGAAAAGCTATCCACAAAGAAAATCAAACCGGCCATAGGACAAGCTATCCACAAAGAAAATCAAACCGGCCATAGGGCAAACTATCTAGAAGAAATTCAAACCGGCCATAGGACAAGCTATCCACACAGAAAATCAAACCGACCATAGGAAAAGCTATCCACAAAGAAGATCAAACCGGCCATAGGACAAGCTATCCACAAAGAAAATCAAACCGGCCATAGGACAAGCTATCCACAAAGAAAATCAAACGGCCATAGGACAAGCTATCCACAAAGAAAATCGAACCGGCCATAGGACAAGCTATCCACAAAGTAAATCAAACCGGCCATAGGACAAACTATCCACAAAGAATATCAAACCTGCCATAGGACAAGCTATCCACAAAGAAAATCAAACCGGCCATAGGACAAGCTATCCACAAAGAAAATCAAACCGGCCATAGGACAAACTATTCACAAAGAAAATCAAACCGGCCATAGGACAAGCTATCCACACAGAAAATTAAACCGACCATAGGACAAGCTATCTACAAAGAAAATCAAACCGGCCATAGGACAAGCTATCCACAAAGAATATCAAACCGGCCATAGGACAATCTATCCACCAAGAAAATCAAACCGGCCATAGGACAAGCTATCCACAAAGAAAATACAATAAAACGGCGATGTTGTATTATGAATAAGTGTACTAAATATTGAATGCTCTTCTCGGAGGATTTCCTATGCAAACAAAACAGTTTCATAGTCTCTTGAGTTGACGGGTGTTTGTTTTGGTTTTGCATTTACAAAAGGCATAGAGAGAACAAAAGAAGGGATTTTTAAGCAGTACATATTTGGCTAGGCAGAATACAACCCCCCCCCCCCCCCCCCAAAAAGAATGTTTGATCCCAAGGGAATTTTTTAAACTTTTGTGAACTGGACGATTTGCTTTGTGGTTACAACACATCAAGTAATCTGAATAATATTTACTTTCAAATATTAATAAACCTCAAATTTCTAAAAATAGAAGTTTTTTTATATATTTTAGTGTTAATTCTAAAGATAAACAACTTTAAATACAAATTCATTCGCTATTTTGTGGTTATCTTTATATATATATATATATGTATATTTTTTTTAGAAAGGTGACTGGGATTTTCCCTGAAGCATACACGGAAATAAAAATTGTATATATTATGTAATTTGTTTTAATATTAGTTTGAATTCATACGAGATCACAAAACATTAATCATGAATTATGTCACCTGTTAAAATATTATCATATTTGACATCAGATTTTATTTATATAAAGACGTTCAAAGTCACAACCTTTAGCAGGTTTCACTCTTGATCTAACTGAAATGTAAGGTATCACATAGCAAAATGAACTCCAACATTAAAAAATATGAGAGAGTATTATACAGCTAAAAGTTAAGTCCGCTATTTAGTGAATTTGAAAAGTCACAATATTTTAGCTCCACTGCAAGAATATTTATTTATTTGTACATATAGTCCAATTGTTTTATTTCTGGGGGTCTTGTGGATGTCTACGTTAATGATGAAATTTGTTCTCGCCGCGATATGGCTGCAATTATGCTGAAGTTGGCGTTAAACGCCAATCAATCAATTTATGTTTACTGGAATTATTTCAAAAGTGTATGGTAAATGAATATAACCAATACAATAGACAATTAGCCAATTTATTTTAACAGAGACATCGATACTCACAACACACAAATACATGACTGCTCGCTTTCCTGGTTTGGCACAGGCATTCCAATAAAAAATGGCGGGGTTAAACTAGTCTTATGTACCGAAGCCATTAATAACGATAGAAAAGAAATCTATTAAAACAGAAAACATACCAACTAAATCAATCAATCACAAATTATGTCTTTTTAGGAGTTTTTGGAATTTTCAAATCCTTTAGAGACAAGTACATCAGATGAGGTCTTTACTATTACACTTTTCTAGCAAATAAAAACCAACACGATATGACTGAAATATTGTTGAAAGTGGCGTTAAACACCATAATCCTAACAAATAAATATCCTGATTGTAATGGGCTCAATACTACCTTTTAAGCTTTTTAAGTGCTTAAATTGAAACTCCAAAAAATCATAGACTATTTGAAAAACACTAACATTAAAGCAATACTCCTCGTATATGTGAGAAATTGTCCTTGATTTGTTATCAATAAATTTTGAAACAGCGGACAGTTAATTTTTTTTAATTTCATGGAATTTAGCTACGTATGATTTTATTTCTTTTCATTTTATTATGCTTTTTTCTGCAAATAGGATATTATATCAAGAATAAATATCAAACCAGACATGAGGACTAATATAATGTTAATAAATCATTTTCTCAAGAGTAACACGGCGGGTGCCACATTTGGAGCAGGTACTGCTTACCATTTCAGAGCACCTGAGTTCACCCTTTGTTTTTAGTGGGATTCGTGTTGCTCGATCTTTAGTTTTCTGTGCAGTCTTTTGTGGATCATTGTTTGTACTTATTTGTCTTTTGGTCACTGTATTGTCTTACCTTCTCTGATTTACGGATTCCGATTGCTTCTTTGGTATTTTCAAACTGTTATTATCTCATTGTTTATTCGCAGTTGGGGTATAAATATAGAAAATTTGATTCACATAGTGTTGAAGCTTTATTTGGAAAAACATTCACAATTACATAGTAAATATAGAATATACTCTGTATTGTGTGGAATAATAAATGACTATTAACACTGATACTGTTCCAAATATAATCAACTTATATTTGGATGAACATTCACAATTACATAGTAAATATAGATTATACTCTGTATTGTGTAGAATAATAAATGACTAGTAACACTGATACTGTTCCAAATATAATCAACTTATATTTGGATGATTTGAAATATTCATACATGTCTTTCGTAATTGGGGTATGACTTTATAAAACTTAATTTACTGGTTGTCGAAGCTGTGTTTGGAACATTTGTCGCTGTTTTACTCAGTTTGTATATTCTATGAACGCTTTGGAACAATAAATTGCCAGTAGCACCGATCTTTGTTTCCAGCATAATCAATGTAAGCTTGCATGACTTCCAATATTCCTACTAAACCATTATTGCCCTCGTGTGAGGTGAAAATCCAGAATTATCAGCAGAAATGAAGTTGTTTCCCTGAGGGCTTTGTCCTAAGGGAAACAACTCCTTGAGTGTTGACAGTTTGGTTACTGGTGAACAATATTGATCCACTTACAATTATGGGTACGGGTTATGTTGCTTAACGTTATATCTTGGAATAATTGTCCTATGGTTGATGATGCTTAAAGATATTGTGTGTCACATGCTAAATTGCAATTGTCCCGTTCTGTCACTCTGCCAATACATGTTGCATTGGTTCTTAACATTGCTTCAACCTTTTCTAGAAAAATCACATCAATTGGGCTTAAGGATTTTATTTGAAAATTATAATTAAGCGGTGTATTAAATAAGTAATGTTGTAATAAAATAAATTTAGCAAACACATTTTTAAAAAAAGTAAACGAAATAGTAATCCAATAGAAAATCATAGATAGAGTTAATATTGATATCAAATTAACAGACGCTTGCATGATCGCTCACAAAGGTGAATATGTTTTAATTCTTGCAGTGCATAAACAACTTCTTACGGGATTACAAACATTTGTACCCATTTTATATTGACCCTTACGCTTAGTTTCATTCAATTTAAATGTTGTTTTTTCTAAATTTTTTTTTTTTTATTTTTTTTTTGCAAGATGCTCGTCATTACGAGTTATCTTTGTGATATTACAAAAATTAATAATTTCCGATAACAGAAAATTGACTAAATCGGGCCAAAATTCCGAATTGCTATGTGTTTTTGGATGTATATAACATTATTTGTCGTCCAGGTTTGATGCTTTTTGATTTGATTGTCTTTGAAGTGATTTTACTTAGAGTTTTAGTTTGTATGTCGATAGATTTCTTTATCTCTCGTCAAATAAATAACATTAAAGATGTGACAATCAACACTGCGTCGTGTTGTCATCTTACGTTTAGAGTACAACTGTGGTCGAAACATTCAACGTTCGAATAAGACTTACTAAAAGTCTTTTCTGTATTAAGACAAAATGTTGACCTTGTTAGCAAATTGAAAGTACCCTTATTAAAAATTGTAAACACATTGAAATTAAAAACGATTGAAAGATGTTATAATTGGTAAACACAAACATAGATGCAGAACAAGTGTTAATAAATATTATAATCTCACAACTGTTGTACTTATCTGAAGTAAATATATTATATTAGTAAACAAGGAATGTGTCCTGTAGGATCTTTACCTTTCTTTTTCATTTTATATACAATGTATATGTTTATATATTGATTATATCTCCATGCTTTTATAAATTGCTTTATGAAAATAATGATGAAGTACAGTCAATGACTGACAGAGGGTGCGTTGATTTTCTTAGGTTTCAATGTATTTATTTCAATCAATAAAACTGACCGCTACGATAAAACTGGAATATTGTTGAAATCTGGTATAGGCTTCCTTACGTTATTATTACTACCACTGGTTCTTCTGCTGTAGGGGTATTATGCTGCGTTCACACGTACATTTAATGCGAATTAAATTTGCATCTAATGCGAATCGAATACGCTAATCGCGTTCTCACGTAATTTTTTTTTAATGCGCATCGAATTCGAATCGGCTAATTCGCATTATCCAATCCGTTTAAGGAATACGTTTTCGTTAATTCGATTTGATGCACGTTGCAATTCGCATTAAAAGTTAGGCACGGACAAGAATACGTTTCGAATGCGCATTAAATTAAATCGCATCCGATAATGCGATTCGAATTCGAATTACGTGTGAACGCAGCATTAGTCAACACGGGTATTATCCGCCTTGTTTAATAACTATCACTGTGGAGATACTTATGATGGCGGTATATCAGTCCCCTAGGGTATTATCCACCCGTGTTTTATCGCTATCATTGTGGAGATACTTATGATGGGGGAGTATTAGTCCCCGAGGGTATTATCCGCCTTGTTTTATAACTATCACTGTGGAGATACTTATGATGGCGGAGTATTAGTCCCCGAGGGTATTATCCACCCGTGTTTTATCACTATCACTGTGGAGATACTTATGATGGCGGAGTATTAGTCCCCGAGGGTATTATCCGCCTTGTTTTATAACTATCAATGTGGAGATACTTATGATGGCGGTGTATCAGTCCCCGAGGGTATTATCCCCCCGTGTTTTATCACTATCACTGTGGAGATACTTATGATGGTGGAGTATTAGTCCCCGAGGGTATTATCCCCCGTGTTTTATTACTATCACTGTGGAGATATTTATGATGGCGGTATATCAGTCCCCGAGGGTATTATCCACCCGTGTTGTATCACTATCACTGTGGAGATACTTATGATGGCGGTGTATCAGTCCCCGAGGGTATTATCCACCCGTGTTGTATCACTATCACTGTGGAGATACTTATGATGGCGGAGTATTAGTCCCCGAGGGTATTATCCGCCTTGTTTTATAACTATCAATGTGGAGATACTTATGATGGCGGTGTATCAGTCCCCGAGGGTATTATCCCCCCGTGTTTTATCACTATCACTGTGGAGATACTTATGATGGCGGTATATAAGTCCCCGAGGGTATTATCCAACCGTGTTTTATAACTATCACTGTGGAGATACTTATGATGGTGGTGTATCAGTCCCCGAGGGTATTATCCACCCGTGTTTTATCACTATCACTGTGGAGATACTTATGATGGTGGAGTATTAGTCCCCGAGGGTATTATCCACTCCTGTTTTATTACTATCACTGTGGAGATACTTATGATGGCGGAGTATTAGTCCCCGAGGGTATTATCCGCCTTGTTTTATAACTATCAATGTGGAGATACTTATGATGGCGGTGTATCAGTCCCCGAGGGTATTATCCCCCCGTGTTTTATCACTATCACTGTGGAGATACTTATGATGGCGGTATATAAGTCCCCGAGGGTATTATCCAACCGTGTTTTATAACTATCACTGTGGAGATACTTATGATGGCGGTGTATCAGTCCCCGAGGGTATTATCCGCCTTGTTTTATAACTATCAATGTGGAGATACTTATGATGGCGGTATATAAGTCCCCGAGGGTATTATCCAACCGTGTTTTATAACTATCACTGTGGAGATACTTATGATGGCGGTATATAAGTCCCCGAGGGTATTATCCAACCGTGTTTTATAACTATCACTGTGGAGATACTTATGATGGTGGAGTATTAGTCCCCGAGGGTATTATCCCCCGTGTTTTATTACTATCACTGTGGAGATACTTATGATGGCGGAGTATTAGTCCCCGAGGGTATTATCCACCCGTGATTTATCACTATCACTGTGGAGATACTTATGATGGCGGAGTATTAGTCCCCGAGGGTATTATCCCCCGTTTTTTATTACTATGACTGTGGAGATACTTATGATGGTGGAGTATTAGTCCCCGAAGGTATTATCCACCCGTGTTTTATCACTATCACTGTAGAGATACTTATGATGGTGGAGTATTAGTCCCCGAAGGTATTATCCACCCGTGTTTTATCACTATCACTGTGGAGATACTTATGATGGCGGAGTATTAGTCCCCGAGGGTATTATCCCCCGTTTTTTATTACTATGACTGTGGAGATACTTATGATGGTGGAGTATTAGTCCCCGAGGGTATTATCCACCCGTGTTTTATTACTATCACTGTGGAGATACTTATGATGGCGGAGTATTAGTCCCCGAGGGTAATATCCCCCTGTTTTATTACTATCACTGTGGAGATACTTATGATGGCGGTGTATCAGTCCCCGAGGGTATTATCCCCCCGTGTTTTATCACTATCACTGTGGAGATACTTATGATGGCGGTATATAAGTCCCCGAGGGTATTATCCACCTGTGTTTTATTACTATCACTCTGGAGATACTTATGATGGCGGAGTATTAGTCCCCGAGGGTATTATCCACCTGTGTTTTATTACTATCACTGTGGAGATACTTATGATTGCGGTGTATCAGTCCCCGAGGGTATTATCCACCCGTGTTTTATTACTATCACTGTGGAGATACTTATGATGGCGGAGTATTAGTCCCCGAGGGTATTATACGCCCATGTTTTATAACTCACTGTGGAGATACTAATGATGGCGGAGTATTAGTCCCCGAGGGTATTATACGCCCATGTTTTATAACTCACTGTGGAGATACTTATGATGGGGGAGTATTAGTCCACGAGGGTATTACCCCCCGTGTTGTATTGCTATCACTGTTGAGATACTTATGATGGCGGAGCATTAGTCTCCGAGGGTATTATCTCCCCGTGCTTTATTACTATCACTGTGGAGATACTTATGATGGTGGAGTATTAGTCCCCGAGGGTATTATCCACCTGTGTTTTATTACTATCACTGTGGAGATACTTATGACGGGGGAGTATTAGTCCCCGAGGGTATTATCCCCCGTGTTTTATTACTATCACTGTGGAGATACTTATGATGGCGGAGTATTAGTCCCCGAGGGTATTATCCCCCGTGTTTTATCACTATCACTGTGAAGATACTTATGATGGCGGAGTATTAGTACCCGAGGGTATTATCCACCCGTGTTTTATTACTATCACTGTGGAGATACTTATGATGCCGAAGTATTAGTCCCCGAGGGTATTATCCCCCGTGTTTTATTACTATGACTGTGGAGATACTTATGATGGGGGAGTATTAGTCCCCGAGGGTATTATCCCCCGTGTTTTATTACTATCACTGTGGAGATACTTATGATGACGGAGCATTAGTCTCCGAGGGTATTATCTCCCCTGTTTTATTACTATCACTGTGAAGATACTTATAATGGCGGAGTATTAGTCCCCGAGGGTATTATCCCCCGTGTTTTATTACTATCACTGTGGAGATACTTATGATGACGGAGCATTAGTCTCCGAGGGTATTATCTCCCCTGTTTTATTACTATCACTGTGAAGATACTTATAATGGCGGAGTATTAGTCCCCGAGGGTATTATCTCCCCTGTTTTATTACTATCACTGTGAAGATACTTATGATGCCGGAGTATTAGTCCCCGAGGGTATTATCTCCCCTGTTTTATTACTATCACTGTGAAGATACTTATGATGCTGGAGTATTAGTCCCCGAGGGTATTATCTCCCCTGTTTTATTACTATCACTGTGAAGATACTTATAATGGCGGTGTATCAGTCCCCGAGGGTATTATCCACCCGTGTTTTATTACTATCACTGTGGAGATACTTATGATGGCGGAGTATTAGTCCCCGAGGGTATTATCCACCCGTGTTTTATTACTATCACTGTGGAGATACTTATGATGCCGGAGTATTAGTCCCCGAGGGTATTATCCACCCGTGTTTTATTACTATGACTGTGGAGATACTTATGATGGGGGAGTATTAGTCCCCGAGGGTATTATCTCCCCTGTTTTATTACTATCACTGTGGAGATACTTATGATGGCGGTGTATTAGTTCCCGAGGGTATTATCTCCCCTGTTTTATTACTATCACTGTGGAGATACTTATGATGCCGGAGTATTAGTCCCCGAGGGTATTATCCACCCGTGTTTTATTACTATCACTGTGGAGATACTTATGATGGCGGAGTATTAGTCCCCGAGGGTATTATCCACCCGTGTTTTATTACTATGACTGTGGAGATACTTATGATGGGGGAGTATTAGTCCCCGAGGGTATTATCTCCCCTGTTTTATTACTATCACTGTGGAGATACTTATGATGGCGGTGTATTAGTTCCCGAGGGTATTATCTCCCCTGTTTTATTACTATCACTGTGGAGATACTTATGATGACGGTGCATTAATCTCCGAGGGTATTATCTCCCCTGTTTTATTACTATCACTGTGGAGATACTTATGATGGCGGTGTATCAGTCCCCGAGGGTATTATCCACCCGTGTTTTATTACTATGACTGTGAAGATACTTATGATCGCGGAGTATTAGGACCCGAGGGTATTATCCCCCCCTGTTTTATTACTATCACTGTGGAGATACTTATGATGACGGAGCATTAGTCTCCGAGGGTATTATCTCCCCTGTTTTATTACTATCACTGTGGAGATACTTATGATGACGGTGCATTAATCTCCGAGGGTATTATCTCCCCTGTTTTATTACTATCACTGTGGAGATACTTATGATGGCGGAGTATTAGTCTCCGAGGGTATTATCCCCTGTGTTTTATTACTATCACTGTGGAGATACTTATGATTGTGGAGTATTAGTCCCCGAGGGTATTATCCACCTGTGTTTTATTACTATCTCTGTGGAGATACTTATGATTGTGGAGTATTAGTCCCCGAGGGTATTATCCACCTGTGTTTTATTACTATCACTGTGGAGATACTTATGATGGGGGAGTATTAGTCCCCGAGGGTATTATCCCCCCTGTTTTATTACTATCACTGTGGAGATACTTATGATGGCGGAGTATTAGTCCCCGAGGGTATTATCCACCCGTGTTTTATTACTATCACTGTGGAGATACTTATGATTGTGGAGTATTAGTCCCCG
This sequence comes from Bathymodiolus brooksi, assembly GCA_963680875.1. Taxonomy (NCBI): domain Eukaryota; kingdom Metazoa; phylum Mollusca; class Bivalvia; order Mytilida; family Modiolidae; genus Bathymodiolus; species Bathymodiolus brooksi. Next base: position 46,969,399 of record OY804580.1, on the reverse strand, counting down.
AGGGTATTATCCACCTGTGTTTTATTACTATCACTGTGGAGATACTTATGATGGTGGAGTATTAGTCCCCGAGGGTATTATCCACCGTGTTTTATTACTATCACCGTGGAGATACTTATGATGGCGGTGTGTCAATCCCCGAGGGTATTATCAACCCGTGTTTTATTACTATCACTGTGGAGATACTTATGATGGCGGAGTATTAGTCCCCGAGGGTATTATACGCCCATGTTTTATAACTCACTGTGGAGATACTAATGATGGCGGAGTATTAGTCCCCGAGGGTATTATACGCCCATGTTTTATAACTCACTGTGGAGATACTTATGATGCCGGAGTATTAGTCCCCGAGGGTATTATCCACCCGTGTTTTATTACTATCACTGTGGAGATACTTATGATTGTGGAGTATTAGTCCCCGAGGGTATTATCCACCTGTGTTTTATTACTATCACTGTGGAGATACTTATGATGGTGGAGTATTAGTCCCCGAGGGTATTATCCACCGTGTTTTATTACTATCACCGTGGAGATACTTATGATGGCGGTGTGTCAATCCCCGAGGGTATTATCAACCCGTGTTTTATTACTATCACTGTGGAGATACTTATGATGGCGGAGTATTAGTCCCCGAGGGTATTATACGCCCATGTTTTATAACTCACTGTGGAGATACTAATGATGGCGGAGTATTAGTCCCCGAGGGTATTATACGCCCATGTTTTATAACTCACTGTGGAGATACTTATGATGGGAGAGTATTAGTCCCCGAGGGTATTATACGCCCATGTTTTATAACTCACTGTGGAGATACTTATGATGGCGGAGTATTAGTCCCCGAGGGTATTATCCCCCCGTGTTTTATTACTATCACTGTGGAGATACTTATGATGGGGGAGTATTAGTTCCCGAGGGTATTATCCGCCCATGTTTTATAACTCACTGTGGAGGTACTTATGATGGGGGAGTATTAGTCCCCGAGGGTATTACCCCCCGTGTTGTATTACTATCACTGTTGAGATACTTATGATGGGGGAGCATTAGTCCCCGAGGGTATTATCCACCCGTGTTTTATTACTATCACTGTGGAGATACTTATGATGCCGGAGCATTAGTCTCCGAGGGTATTATCTCCCCGTGCTTTATTACTATCACTGTGGAGATACTTATCATGGCGGAGCATTAGTCCCCGAGGGTATTATCCACCCGTGTTTTATTACTATCACTGTGGAGATACTTATGATGCCGGAGTATTAGTCCCCGAGGGTATTATCCACCCGTGTATTATTACTATTACTGTGGAGATACATATAATGGCGGAGTATTAGTCCCCGAGGGTATTATCCACCCGTGTTTTATTACTATCACTGTGGAGATACTTATCATGGCGGAGTATTAGTCCTCGAGGGTATTATCCACCCGTGTTTTATTACTATCACTGTGGAGATACTTATGATGCCGGAGTATTAGTCCCCGAGGGTATTATCCACCCGTGTATTATTACTATTACTGTGGAGATACATATAATGGCGGAGTATTAGTCCCCGAGGGTATTATCCACCGTGTTTTATTACTATCACTCTGGAGATACTTATGATGGTGGAGTATTAGTCCCCGAGGGTATTATCCACCCGTGTTTTATTACTATGACTGTGGAGATACTTATGATGGTGGAGTATTAGTCCCCGAGGGTATTATCCACCCGTGTTTTATTACTATGACTGTGGAGATACTTATGATGGTGGAGTATTAGTCCCCGAGGGTATTATCCACCCGTGTTTTATTACTATGACTGTGGAGATACTTATGATGGCGGAGTATTAGTCCCCGAGGGTATTATCCCCCGTGTTTTATTACTATCACTGTGGAGATACTTATGATGGCGGAGTATTAGTCCCCGAGGGTATTATCTCCCCTGTTTTATTACTATCACTGTGGAGATACTTATGATGGCGGTGTATCAGTCCCCGAGGGTATTATCCACCCGTGTTTTATTACTATGACTGTGAAGATACTTATGATGGCGGAGTATCAGTCCCCGAGGGTATTATCCCCCATGTTTTATTACTATCACTGTGAAGATACTTATGATGGCGGAACATTAGTTCCCGAGGGTATTATCCCCCCTGTTTTATTACTATCACTGTAGAGATACATATGATGGCGGTGTATCAGTCCCTGACGGTATTATCCCCCCTGTTTTATTACTATCACTGTAGAGATACATATGATGGCGGTGTATCAGTCCCTGACGGTATTATCCCCCCTGTTTTATTACTATCACTGTGGAGATACTTATGATGGCGGAGCATTAGTCCTCGAGGGTATTATCCACCCGTGTTTTATTACTATCACTGTGGAGATACTTATGATGGCGGAGTTTTAGTCCCCGAGGGTATTATCCACCTGTGTTTTATTACTATCACTGTGGAGATACTTATGATGGCGGAGTATTAGTCTCCGAGGGTATTATCCCCCCTGTTTTATTACTATCACTGTAGAGATACATATGATGCCGGAGTATTAGTCCCCGAGGGTATTATCCACCTGTGTTTTATTACTATCACTGTGGAGATACTTATGATGGCGGAGTATTAGTTCCCGAGGGTATTATCCACCAGTGTTTTATTACTATCACTGTGGAGATACTTATGATGACGTGCATTAGTCCCCGAGGGTATTATCTCCCCTGTTTTATTACTATCACTGTGGAGATACTTATGATGACGTGCATTAGTCCCCGAGGGTATTATCTCCCCTGTTTTATTACTATCACTTTGGAGATACTTATGATGACGTGCATTAGTCCCCGAGGGTATTATCTCCCCTGTTTTATTACTATCACTGTGGAGATACTTATGATGGCGGAGTATTAGTCCCCGAGGGTATTATCCCCCGTGTTTTATTACTATTACTGTGGAGATACTTATGATGGCGGAGTATTAGTTCCCGAGGGTATTATCCCCCCTGTTTTATTACTATCACTGTGGAGATACTTATGATGGCGAGTATTAGTCCCCGAGGGTATAATCCCCCTGTTTTATTACTATCACTGTGGGGATACTTATGATGGGGGAGTATTATCCCCCCTGTTTTATTACAATCACTGTGGAGATACTTATGATGGCGGAGTATTAGCCCCCGAGGGTATTATACGCCCATGTGTTATCACTATCACTGTGGAGATACTTATGATGGCGGTGTATCAGTCCCCGAGGGTATTATCCCCCCTGTTTTATTACTATCACTGTGGAGATACTTATGATGGCGGTGTATCAGTCCTCGAGGGTATTATACGCCCATGTTTTATAACTCACTGTGGAGATACTTATGATGGGGGAGTATTAGTCCCCGAGGGTATTATACGCCCATGTTTTATTACTATCACTGTGGAGATAGTTATGATGGCGGTGTATTAGTCCCCGAGGGTATTATCCCCCATGTTTTATTACTGCCAATGTGGAAATACTTATGATGGAGGAGTATTAGTCCCCGAGGGTATTATACGCCCATGTATTATTACTATCACTGTGGAAATACTTATGATGGCGGAGTATCAGTCCCCGAGGGTATTATCCACCCGTGTTTTATTACTATCACTGTGGAGATACTTATGATGGCGGAGTATTAGTCCCCGAGGGTATTATGCCCCCGTGTTTTATTACTATCACTGTGGAGATACTTATGATGGTGGAGTATTAGTCCCCGAGGGTATTATCCCCCGTGTTTTATTACTATCACTGTGGAGATACTTATGATGGCGGAGTATTAGTCCCCGAGGGTATTATCCCCCGTGTTTTATTACTATCACTGTGGAGATACTTATGATAGCGGAGTATTTGTCCACGAGGGTATTGTCCCCCCTGTTTTATTACAATCACTGTGGAGATACATATGATGGCGGAGTATTAGCCCCCGAGGGTATTATACGCCCGTGTGTTATCACTATCACTGTGGAGATACTTATGATGGTGGTGTATCAGTCCCCGAGGGTATTATCCCCCTGTTTTATTACTATCACTGTGGAGATACTTATGATGGCGGAGTATTAGTCCCCGAGGGTATTATCCCCACTGTTTTATTACAATCACTGTGGAGATACATATGATGGCGGAGTATTAGCCCTCGAGGGTATTATACGCCCATGTGTTATCACTATCACTGTGGAGATACTTATGATGGCGTGTATCAGTCCCCGAGGGTATTATCCCCCTTGTTTTATTACTATCACTGTGGAGATACTTATGATGGCGGAGTATTAGTCCCCGAGGGTAATATCCGCCCATGTTTTATTACTATCACTGTGGAGATACTTATGATGGCGGAGTATTAGTCCCCGAGGGTATTATACGCCCATGTTTTATAACTCACTGTGGAGATACTTATGATGGGGGAGTATTAGTCCCCGAGGGTATTATCCACCCGTGTTTTATTACTACCACTGTGGAGATACTTATGATGGGGGAGTATTAGTTCCCGAGGGTATTATCCACCCATGTTTTATTACTATCACTGTGGAGATACTTATGATGGCGGAGTATTAGTCCCCGAGGGTATTATCCACCCGTGTTTTATTACTATCACTGTGGAGATACTTATGATGGCGGAGTATTAGTCCCCGAGGGTATTATCCCCACTGTTTTATTACAATCACTGTGGAGATACATATGATGGCGGAGTATTAGCCCTCGAGGGTATTATACGCCCATGTGTTATCACTATCACTGTGGAGATACTTATGATGGCGTGTATCAGTCCCCGAGGGTATTATCCCCCTTGTTTTATTACTATCACTGTGGAGATACTTATGATGGCGGAGTATTAGTCCCCGAGGGTATTATACGCCCATGTTTTATAACTCACTGTGGAGATACTTATGACGGGGGAGTATTAGTCCCCGAGGGTATTATACGCCCATGTTTTATAACTCACTGTGGAGATACTTATGATGGCGGAGTATTAGTCCCCGAGGGTATTATACGCCCATGTTTTATTACTATCACTGTGGAGATACTTATGATGGCGGAGTATTAGTCCACGAGGGTATTATACGCCCATGTTTTATAACTATCAATGTGGAGATACTTATGATGGCGGAGTATTAGTCCCCGAGGGTATTATACGCCCATATTTTATTACTATCACTGTGGAGATACTTATGATGGCGGAGTATTAGTCCTCGAGAGTATTATCAGCCCATGTTTTATAACTCACTGTGGAGATACTTATGATGGCGGAGTATTAGTCCTCGAGAGTATTATACGCCCATATTTTATTACTATCACTGTGGAGATACTTATGATGGCGGAGTATTAGTCCTCGAGAGTATTATCAGCCCATGTTTTATAACTCACTGTGGAGATACTTATGATTGCGGAGTATTAGTTGCCGAGGGTATTATCCCCTCTGTTTTATTTGTATCACTGTGGAGATATTTATGATGGCCGTGTATCAGTCCCCGAGGTCATTATCCACCCGTGTTTTATTACTATCACTGTGAAGATACTTATGATGGGGGAGTATTAGTCCCCGGGGGTATTATCCCCCGTGTTTTATTACTATCACTGTGGAGATACTTATGATGACGGAGTATTAGTCCCCGAGGGTATTATCCACCCGTGTTTTATTACTATCATTGTGGAGATACTTAAGATGGCGGAGTATTAGTCCCCGAGGGTATTATCCCCCCTGTATTATTACTATCACTGTGGAGATACTTATGATGGCGGAGTATTAGTACCCGAGGGTATTATCCACCCGTGTTTTATTACTATGACTGTGGAGATACTTATGATGGCGGAGTATTAGTCCCCGAGGGTATTATCCCCCGTGTTTTATTACTATCAATGTGGAGATACTTATGATGGCGGAGTATTAGTCCCCGAGGGTATTATCCCCCCTGTTTTATTACTATCACTGTGGAGATACTTATGATGGGGGAGTATTAGTCCCCGAGGGTATTATCCCCCCATGTTTTATTACTATGACTGTGGAGATACTTATGATGGCGGAACATTAGTCCCCGAGGGTATTATCCCCCCTGTTTTATTACTATCACTGTGGATATACTTATGATGGGGGAGTATTAGTCCCCGAGGGTATTATCCACCCGTGTTTTATTACTATCACTGTGGAGATACTTATGATGGCGGAGTATTAGTCCCCGAGGGTATTATCCCCCCGTGTTTTATTACTATGACTGTGGAGATACTTATGATGGCGGAGTATTAGTCCCCGAGGGTATTATCCACCCGTGTTTTATTACTATCACTGTGGAGATACTTATGATGGCGGAGTATTAGTCCCCGAGGGTATTATCCCCCCATGTTTTATTACTATGACTGTGGAGATACTTATGATGGCGGAGTATTAGTCCCCGAGGGTATTATCCACCCGTGTTTTATTACTATCACTGTGGAGATACTTATGATGGCGGAGTATTAGTCCCCGAGGGTATTATCCACCCGTGTTTTATTACTATCACTGTGGAGATACTTATGATGGCGGAGTATTAGTCCCCGAGGGTAAAACTCCCGTGTTTGTTTACTATCACTGTGGAGATACTTATGATGGCGGAGTATTAGTCCCCGAGGGTATTATGCCCCGTGTTTTATTACTATCACTGTGGAGATACTTATGATGGCGGAGTATTAGTCCCCGAGGGTATTATCCCCCGTGTTTTATTACTATGACTGTGGAGATACTTATGATGGCGGAGTATTAGTCCCCGAGGGTATTATCCCCCCATGTTTTATTACTATGACTGTGGAGATACTTATGATGGGGGAACATTAGTCCACGAGGGTATTATCCACCCGTGTTTTATTACTGTCACTGTGGAGATACTTATGATGGCGGAGTATTAGTTCCCGAGGGGGTTATGCCCCCGTGTTTTATTACTATCACTGTGAAGATACTTATGATGGGGGAGTATTAGTTCCCGAGGGTATTATCCGCCCATGTTTTATAACTCACTGTGGAGATACTTATGATGGGGGAGTATTAGTCCCCGAGGGTATTACCCTCCGTGTTGTATTACTATCACTGTTGAGATACTTATGATGGCGGAGCATTAGTCTCCGAGGGTATTATCTCCCCGTGCTTTATTACTATCACAGTGGAGATACTTATCATGGCGGTGTATTAGTTCCCGATGGTATTATCCCCCCTATTTTATTTCTATCACTGTGGAGATACTTATGATGGCGGTGTATTAGTCCCCGATGGTATTATCCCCCGTGTTTTATTACTATCACTGTGGAGATACTTATGATGGCGGAACATTAGTCCCCGAGGGTATTATCCCCCCTGTTTTATTACTATCACTGTGGAGATACTTATGATGGCGGAGTATTAGTCCCCGAGGGTATTATCCCCCCATGTTTTATTACTATGACTGTGGAGATACTTATGATGGGGGAACATTAGTCCACGAGGGTATTATCCGCCCATGTTTTATAACTCACTGTGGAGATACTTATGATGGGGGAGTATTAGTCCCCGAGGGTATTATCCCCCCTGTTTTATTACTATCACTGTGGAGATACTTATGATGGTGGAGTATTAGTCCCCGAGGGTATAAATCCCCCGTGTTTTATTACTATCACTGTGGAGATACTTATGATGGCGGAGTATTAGTCCCCGAGGGTATTATCCCCCCATGTTTTATTACTATGACTGTGGAGATACTTATGATGGCGGAGTATTAGTCCCTGACGGTATTATCCCCCGTGTTTTATTACTATCACTGTGGAGATACTTATGATGGCGGAGTATTAGTCCCCGAGGGTATTATACGCCCATGTTTTATTACTATGACTGTGGAGATACTTATGACGGGGGAGTATTAGTCCACGAGGGTAAAACTATCACTGTGGAGATACTTATGATGGCGAAGTATTAGTCCCCGAGGGTATTATCCACCCGTGTTTTATTACTATCACTGTGGAGATACTTATGATGGAGGAGTATTAGTCCTCGAGGGTATTATCTCCCCATATTTCATTACTGTCACTGTGGAGATACTTATGATGGCCGTATATCAGTCCCCGAGGGTATTATCCACCCATGTTTTTTTACTATCACTGTGGAGATACTTATGATGGCGGTGTATCAGTTCTCGAGGGTATTATCCGCCCATGTTTTATAACTCACTGTGGAGATACTTATGATGGCGGAGTATTAGTCCCTGAGGGTATTATCCCCCTGTTTTATTACTATCACTGTGGAGATACTTATGATGGCGGAGTATTAGTCCACGAGGGTAATATCCCCCCTGTTTTATTACAATCAATGTGGAGATACATATGATGGCGGTATATCAATCCCCGAGGGTATTATCCCCCCTGTTTTATTACTATCACTGTGGAGATACTTATGATGGCAGAGTATTAGTCCCCGAGGGTAATATCCGCCCATGTTTTATTACTATCACTGTGGAGATACTTATGATGGCGGAGTATTAGTCCCCGGGGGTATTATACGCCCATGTTTTATAACTCACTGTGGAGATACTTATGATGGCGGAATATTAGTCCCCGAGGGTATTATACGCCCATGTTTTATAACTCACTGTGGAGATACTTATGATGGGGGAGTATTAGTCCTCGAGGGTATTATCCCCCCTGTTTTATTACTATCATTGTGGAGATACTTATGCTGGCGGAGTATTAGTCCCCGGGGGTATTATCCGCCAATGTTTTATTACAATCACTGTGGAGATATTTATGATGGCGGTGTATCAGTCCTCGAGGGTATTATCCGCCCATGTTTTATAACACACTGTGGAGATACTTATGATGGCGGAGTATTAGTCCCCGAGGGTATTATCTCCCCAAGTTTCATTACTATCACAGTGGAGATACTTGTGATGGCGGTGTATCAGTCCTCGAGGGTGTTATCCGCTCATGTTTTATAACTCACTGTGGAGATACTTATGATGGGGGAGTATTAGTCTCCGAGGGTATTATCCCACCTTTTTTATTACTATCACTGTGGAGATACTTATGATGGCGGAGTATTAGTTCCCGAGGGTATTATCCCCCGTGTTTTATTACTATCACTGTGGAGATACTTATGATGCGGAGTATTAGTCACCGAGGGTATTAATCACCTGTGTTTTATTACTATCACTGTGGAGATACTTATGATGGCGGAGTATTAGTCCACGAGGGTATTATCCACCTGTGTTTTATTACTATCACTGTGGAGATACTTATGATGGCGGAGTATTAGTCCCCGAGGGTATTATCCCCCGTGTTTTATTACTATCAATGTGGAGATACTTATGATGGCGGAGTATTAGTCCCCGAGGGTAAAACTCCCGTGTTTGTTTACTATCACTGTGGAGATACTTATGATGGTGGAGTATTAGTCCCCGAGGGTATTATCCACCCGTGTTTTATTACTATCAATGTGGAGATACTTATGATGGCGGAGTATTAGTCCCCGAGGGTATTATCCCCCGTGTTTTATTACTATCAATGTGGAGATACTTATGATGGCGGAGTATTAGTCCCCGAGGGTAAAACTCCCGTGTTTGTTTACTATCACTGTGGAGATACTTATGATGGTGGAGTATTAGTCCCCGAGGGTATTATCCACCCGTGTTTTATTACTATCACTGTGGAGATACTTATGATGGAGGAGTATTAGTCCCCGAGGGTATTATCTCTCCATATTTCATTACTATCACTGTGGAGATATTTATGATGGCGGTGTATCAGTCCTCGAGGGTATTATCCGCCCATGTTTTATAACTCACTGTGGAGATACTTATGATGGCGAGTATTAGTCCCCGAGGGTATTATCCCCCTGTTTTATTACTATCACTGTGGAGATACTTATGATGGCGGAGTATTAGTCCCCGAGGGTATTATCCCCCCTGTTTTATTACAATCACTGTGGAGATACATATGATGGCGGAGTATTAGCCCCCGAGGGTATTATCCCCCTGTTTTATTACTATCACTGTGGAGATACTTATGATGGCGGAGTATTAGTCCCCGAGGGTATTATCCCCCCTGTTTTATTACAATCACTGTGGAGATACATATGATGGCGGAGTATTAGTCCCCGAGGGTATTATCCACCCGTGTTTTATTACTATCACTGTGGAGATACTTATGATGGCGGAGTATTAATTCCCGAGGGTATTATCCACCCGTGTTTTATCACTATCACTGTGGAGATACTTATGATGGCGGAGTATCAGTCCCCGAGGGTATTATCCGCCCATGTTTTAAAACTATCACTGTGGAGATACTTATGATGGGAGAGTATTAGTCCCCGAGTGTATTATCCACACAGTAATCAGAATGTTTCTGCACTAACGTGGTTTATAAGATATACTAATATGTATTTATATTTAAAATTTACAGTTCTTAAATAATTTAGTTTATTAAATCCCATGTCAGTTTCCTTGTAAAGGCTGTTCGGTTTTTGTGTTCCAAAAAACTTATAAATGATTTGGCTTTACAATTTGTTGAGCATGGGCGTACCTGATGAAGGTCACTGTGGAAACACGTCGTGTGCACTAAGTTAGATCTATACGTTTCTATTATTATCAACATGGACTATTTCTTTTCCGAGACATCCACAACTTTATTTTAAAAGGAGTTTAGTTTTTGCAATTCATAGGGATTTGGGTCTGTCACTTAAATACATGTACTGTGTTTGGAAGGATGAAGTTTCTTTATCTGAAGTACGTGATGCTAAATGACAAATTATGAGAGATGGAAGAAACCTTGATTTTGCATTTTTATTTACCGCAAACTAGCACATCGTATTCTAAATATATTCTCCTTTCTTTCGTTCGCAAGATAGTTCATATCTAGATTATTGAGGGAGGTTGGAATCCCATTTTTTCACTTTCAGATTGTGGGGTTCCTATTTTCATCTGTGCGATATATTCCCTGCATAAGACAAGCTACACGCACAGTTCCCGCAAAATTGGTGTTTTCATTTCCAAACTTCTCTACATTATTACAACCTCTTGAGATGATATTATACAAGAAAAGTTTGAAGATACCAAAGGGGTAATTAGATACGTTATGATGCAACTCGCTGAATTTTCTACAAGTCATTCTATAAACTCTGATTATTAAAGTACATAGCTGTCATTTATACAAATCGTCTTTGGTAGAAAAAAAATAATTATGAATCGGCGAAACTGTTATTATACTTAGGAGAAAAAGAAATAAGATGAAATTTTCGGGGATTTGTAGGTTCACTAAAAGTACGAAATGCAATATCCAACGAAATATAATACCTTAATATCATTATTTTTGCAAAGTTTGAAAACACGAATTTATGAACTCCGAATCAAGGAAGTTTCCTCAAACCATGAAAAGTGGTATCCTCGAACATAAGTACTTTCACAGTACATGTATATTGTCAATATGTTTGATGATGAACCATTTGCCACAGCTACAAGGTATGATAAATGTTGAAGAAACGTTGAAGACTACAAGATCAGGAAATCCTAACCACCCTCGTTCAATATTTCAGTCATCGAGAACTAGACGAGCCTCGTTCTCGTCGATTACAATCTTAACTTCGCGTGGCAGCGATTTTCGGATATTGCATTTTTGCCGGTGTTAGTTTCTATTATTCTCACACATGAGATAAGACGATCTCATGGTTGCTAGGGTGTGAGATCAGCTCATTTCACAACCGAGTCTTAAGCAGTGATAATAACAAGTGCAGTATTACATGTGGGAAGAATCAATCCCTTCTATGTCTTAGTGTCACTACGCTCATCTTACATCTCTGCGTCCTACTGAAGTTCTGGTTTAGACTAAAACGGTTTGAACCATAGGGTTGTAAGATAGCCTTGTATCCTCGTCATATAAACTATATCTACAAAGAAAATAGTTGTTGCTGTTTTTCTCCTTTAAATAACTTCCGAGGAATATATATATAATAATACAACTATCCTTATTTTGTCTCCTAACTTATTAATTAAGCAGTCGCCGGAAGAAAATCCTCGAATATTGAAAAGCTAACCACAACACAAAGCAATATAAACAAATGTATAGACTTTAACAAATCGATATAGGGAAGTTGTTTGTCCTTAATTATATGAACAATATTATTAAATATAATATGAGACAGGCAACCTGTTTGAAGGACGAAGTCCTAAAATTTCAATAATACGATGATCCGTACAAGTTATTATCTTTTATTTTGAATGAATTTTGTAGCCGATTTGTTATGGCTGTTCCGTTCATTTTACCTACTGTACGCCGCTCTTCCGTCGGGAGTTTCGTAGAAACATTTTTTTAATTAGAATTTTATTTCAAGTTTATTTCGATTTTACATAGAATAAATAATTAAAGAATTGGGAGTTTTTCATTCAAATATATTTCTTTTGCGTTTCTAAATTATCAATTGATCTATTTTTTTTAATTTCCGGTGAACAGATATTTGGCTATCAATATAGAAGGAAAAATCGGACAGCCTACCGTTATAAGGATTTCGTCCTTTATTATATGAACGTTGAAGGCAGCGTTAATGTAGATCTTTAGTTTACTATCTATCCAAAGGGTAAATGTATTAGAAAACTCTAGTTGTGATTATATACTTTATCTGAAAGAAGCTACACGTTAACTTAGGAGGCCTAACTTTAACATCTGGCATGGACAGCACCTATTGTCTGTTGTTGACAGTAATATACAATAGTATATTATCATGATCTAAGTGTCTTCGCGACAGTGATATTGTGATGGTTAAAACTGCGTTTTCCTATACATTAGTGGCACTAAGGATTGTGTAAGTTTGTCCCCAAATTTTGGTTCAATGACTTGACCAATGTAACATTCCACAAGTCACCAAATATTGTTATAGCGACACATATGAATCACTTACACACAACACAAAAATTACATATTTATTAGTTTTGATGCAGTTACATCTAAAATCCCTCATGCAAAGGTAATCAGTAAGATATATTCGTTACACAGTGTGTTAGTGACCTAATACGATATATACGGGGTCAGTAAATTAAATATGGGGCTCGAGTTGCGCTCTCGCCCCATATGGAATTTATTGACCCCGTATATATCGTATTAGGTCACTAACACACTGTGTAACTAATAATATACCTGTTTGAAAGTCAAAATATGTAGTGGGCGGTTACCGCCATCTTGTATTTTATTTTCGATACGCACGATAAATTACATTGGACTTTATAACTGAAATCAATTAGATATATAGAATGACATCTAATTTGGAGAAAACAAATCAATTTAAAAATTGTGTTGTTTGTCAACCAAGACCTTCCTAACAGTATAGGTGAATGCATATCTCCTGTCTAAATGATACAATAAAATATAACCTCAAGGAAGTTATTTAACATTGAATCAGTCGTATTTTATCAATTTGATGACTTGTTGTCTAATGTCTGATTGAAAGCTGTATTTAATTTGATATGTAAATCTTTCATAGTCATAACTTAATATAGATAACTCTGGCAGTATGTCATGTACTCATTCTGTACGTTTACTATATATAATAAATAAGTAATCCCTATATATTATAGACAACTCTGGCAGTATGTCATGCACTCGTACGTTCACTATATATAATATAAGTAATCCCTATATATTGAGAGTTCGTCGTCATCGTGATCGTATGGTAGTAGGCTAGGGCTACAACTACATATGCAATCAGCGCCTATCAGCACTTAAGTTGTGAGTTCGAACCCCGTTCGTAGCGAGGTGTATTCGATACAACATTTTGTAATAAAGTTTGTCAGTGACTTGCGACTAGTCGGTGATTTTCTCCGGGGACTCCGATTTACTTCACCAATTAAACTGATCGCCACGATATAACTGAAATATTGTTGAAAGTTGCGTTAAACACCATAAGCCAAACCAACCAAACTACATATTAAATACAATTAAAAAAAAATGATTCCTAAATGTTGATGCATGAAATGACTTCATTTCATCATTTTCTATAAAGATGCCTGTGATGAAACTTAGTTCATGACGATCCGATTCTGTAAAGAAACCAAACGAACATTGTCATGTTTGTATGCACATTGGTCCTGTATAAATACATGAAATTCTTTAGGAACGATGTCCTCAATGTTTCGACTATTCGCATGTGCGAAATAAAATATGTTGGAAATTGTATTCTTTGATAGATTGGTTTCTTCCCTGTCCTTTCATTACAGTGCCGGAATCTAGTCAGTGGATCCGTCTAAAATAAAAACGTAGATATATATTTAGTGCGCACGACGCATTTCTGGAATATAACCTTGATCAGGTACTCACAATGGACAAAGAATGGAAAGCAATGTTTAGGTCCATTCCGACCATTGCGCATGATCACGTGACCTTCGGTAGCCATGGTACGTGTACTACTACTATAGTAAGAATTGCCTTTAGTTTAATTTAACCCAGATTACTCGATTTATGTTTAACTAAAACCCTCAGGGGTTTTTTTTAAATTGGACACAATCAAAAATCGTCTAAAGATAAGGGATAAGGACTTTTTTTGGTAGTCGTACTCTATATATATTTGTGTTGTTTTGTGTCTTTCCCATATATCGACATTCGTTATTGATGGATCATATAAAGTTCACAATATATATATAGAATAACGACCATTTTCAAGGGCGGGAAAAACATTGTTATTAGTATCGGAACGAGTTCGATAGGACGAGCTGCGATTCGAGTGATAATGTATGTCGAATTTTTAATATTGACGTAATAAATAATAGCTGCCATTCATTATCACAAAATGTTTGTTTGTTTGATGGTGTTTAGCGCCATTTTCAACAATATTTCTGTTTTATCATCCTTCACTCCCGCTATATCTACCTGCTGACTCCATAAGCAAAACTCGTATCAAAGTTCGCGTGAACTGAGCTGGACTTATCAACAGTGAACAGGACTTATCACCAAAGTCTCCCAACATTTAAACGATAATTCCTGTGAAGATGACAAAAGTAAATAAAATTCAGCAACACCATTAGCTAGTTAACATTTTATTTTTTAAACATATATCAAATTAGGAACTGTCGTGTCAGCAATATCAACAAACATCGTCCTACAAAAATGTACTTGTCACAATTCTTGATAACCTCTGCTGAGACGTCATAATTTTTACGTCATAAGCGAGGTCGTGACCTTTATGTTTTCTAAAACGGAACGGCAATGGTAAACAAAACCGATGAATTGCCGACTTTGATGTTTGTAATAAAAAAAAAACCAATGGATATCATCATTAAAGGAAATATTCAGCAATCTTAACATTTATATAAACCTTAAAAAATGAATGGTATATTTGCAAACTACTTGTGAACTATGTCTTGGGGAAGCGTATTTTGAATATTTTGAATCATGTGATTTTTCCCGCGAAAATACAAATATAGATGTATCCGTGTTTATGTTTAATTTAAGGATGATAAACAAGTCATCTGAATGTGAATATGATTGATATTGAAAAATTTCAGCCTGCTCGACAGAATATGAAGTTTGTGACTCGTTCGTTTCGTTCACTCGCCTCCAAGCTTCATATTCTGGCTCGGCAGGCTGATATTTTCGGTATCAATCAATTCACATCCAGATAACAAATACATATCATGGTGGTCAGTTTTATTGGTGGAGTAAACCGGAGAAAACCACTGACAAACTTTATCACATAATGTTGTACACCTCGCCCTGATCGTGATTCGAACTCACAAGATCAGTGGCGATAGGCACTGGTTGCAAAGGTAGTTGTATATCCAACTACCATACGATACGACGACCCCTGAAATGTGTTAGGTTAATTATACCGCTGCATAGTATCATCATACAATTGTCGAGGATAATCTATAGCTGTCCTCTACTACATTGTACCACAAAAGTGTTGGGTAAATACAGAGAAACATTCCCATCTTGCTTTCTGTAGCAATAGATATGAATCTTTATTATTTCAAAATGTGCATTAGTAAAGTTAAAATCAGATTTGATGCACCTTTTGGTACTAAGTTGTGCCTTTCAATAATTGTAGATAAAAAGGGAAATACAGTAATAAAGTGAAAAACAAGAAAATACCGCACTGTTGAAATAGTTCTAACATGAAATAAAACTGGTAGAAAGAGAGGAAATCAATACACGTAGTACACAAAGAAAATCAATACACGTAGTACACAAATACATGGCCGCTGGATTTTCTAGCTTGGTACAGGCACTTCGGTCAAAAGTGGTTGGCTGATTAAACTAGTTTTGTGGGTTTAAACAGTGACAGAGATTGTCAAAATATTGAAATATTTGGTTTGTTGAACTTCAACACCAATCGCTTTCAATGGAAATCGAAGAATGTTATTTTTGTTGTTAAATAATGTTCACGGTCCTTTCCTCATTCATAAATTATCACCGGGTTTGTAACTAGATTAACACGACGGGTGTCACTAGTGGAGCAAGAACTGCTTACCCTTCCGGAGCACCTGAGTTCACCCCCGGATTTTAGTGGGGTACGTGTTGCTTGATCTTTAGTTTTATGTGAATGTTTTGTAGATCGTTGTTTGTCCCTTTGTACTTTTTCTTTTGGCCATTGTGTTGTCTGTTCTTCCTCGATTCACGGATTCGGATTACCCCTTTGGTATCTTCAAACTCTTCTTACATCAATTTGTGATTGAGTGATTGCATGTTTGATTGATTGATTGATTTGTTATTCATTGGTTGTTGCTTAACACACAGCAGTAAATAGTTCATACATATTCACGACGAAAACGTCAAGTTCAACAACATATAAAACAAATGCACAAATGGGGGAGGAATGTCATAACAGGGGCAACAACTTTTGGCTGAATTAACATATACATTGTATATTTAATATAAATTCACAGTATATAGCTGCCATATAAAAGTCCGCCCTAACAAATCAAATATTCCATGTAAATGGTTATAGATTTTTTTTTAATATCAGTATTGTTTTACCACCACAACCAATTAATATATAAATTTGTTCATGTATTTATTAATGTTTTATCCACACTATTCAAAATATTTTTTGTTTATTCCTAGTTAACAAATAAAATGAAAAGCAAAAAATGTAACACTGTCGGAACAGTTCCAAACAAGCCAATTAGTAAAATCGTCGAAAGAAGAAAGATCAATATCCCCAACACACATATACATTTCCGTTCACTTTCCTGGATTGATACAGGGACTTTAATAAAATAGTGGAGGGGTTAAAACAAATAGTTAATAAACACATTTTTAAAAACTTAGAAATGTCTTGTCATTCTGCTATTATATAAAATTAGATTTTTATATATTTTTAGCGATATAACTGAAATATAGTTGAAAGTGGTGTTAAACACCATAAACTAAACCTATATTTTAAGCCTTGGAGTATCAATACAGTTGTTTCCAATCATGTCAATTCCGACCACGTTCCGTCTTTTTCTTGTCTTGACGTCTGAACAAATCGGCAGGCGACTTCCGGTGTTTACGCTATTACTGTGATAACGTCAGTATATCATAGTCGTAGATGCGGTAGATTATAAGTAATTGTAATATGGAGACGCCAAGGAAACCGCTGAATAAATACTGGTGTTCGGTACCCCACTATCTGTCTGATATCAGAAATATAAACATACAGGCAGATCGTTTTCCTTTGATGATGCTGACAGCCGCAAATAAAGAAAGAAAACAAATTTAATTTCAAAGAAGTATTTGTCTCTGCATTGAAGTCTTTGATACAAATAAAATAATTTAATTGATATCTGTCTTTTACAGAAAATGCTAAGATTTTTTTAAGTTGAGGATCGAACGTTAAAACGGCACATATCGATTGGAGTTTTTGTTGTGTACATTGACACCGGAAGTTCAATGCCGATTAGTCCATCGAAATCACGTGATCTGGCGGACGAAAATAACAAAATTTTGACGAAATAGAAATGATTCGAAACAACCGTATTGCCTACTGTCGAAATTAAAAAATATATATATTTCAAATGAGTGCACATGTCTATAGTTGTATTTCCTTGTCGTTTAGAGCTATTTTTGTCATGTTCCACGTCTTACGAATAACGTCAGCTGATGTAGGTAATATTGCCTTTGCTTACTTATTATATGTTAGTGATGTCATTGTTACAGTCTTAAAACATCTCATTAATCATATAGAAATAGTTAATATAATTATAGTTGTCAATTAAAACTCATACATCATTATAAATTAAAAAATAATATTGAACTATTTTGATGATCTGTTTTTAATATATTCTTCTTCGGTATTTGCCTACCTTGTGTGTCAGCCAGTACTAATTTAACGTTTGGCCTGGTGTGATGGGAGAGTTATCGGTGATGCTCACTTTGAGTCTACTATATGGAAATATATTAGATCCCAGTAAGTATAATTATCTAATTGAATCAATCAATATTGTATTATTATTTTAAAGCAAATGAATTATTACTCTTTCCCAGAAATGTGTTAAATTTGCAGACTAATTTTTTACGTTGTTAGAATGACTTGACAATGTGCATCTCCTTATTTCGTTGGTCATTTATACAATAAATCAGGCTTGATAATCATATTCGTCAATCAATATTCAGCCCCAAACACCTAAAAAAAAATATTTTTCACTGACTTCTGTTTTCATAGAAGGTTATATGTTTGTATGTAAACGTTCCCGTCGTTAAAATGACATGACAGTACAGGGGTGAATCCAGGATTTCAAGTTAGGGGGGCACACTTAAAAAAATTGCGCCGAGCGGAGGGAGGCGCGAAAATATTTGGGGTATTTCGTGTGAAAAATCACGATTTTACGCCAAAAAATCATATTTTTTCCAATTTTTAGAGGGGGCGCGCCGGGTGCGCCTCCCCCTGGATCCGCCACTGCAGTATGCATCTCCTTATTTCGTTGGTTATTAGTGCAATAAATCAGATCTAATAATTATATTTCTGACTCAACATTCAGCCCCCAAAAACCTAAATATGCCACAAATATTGATGCTAAAGAGAAACGAATTAACAATATCGTTGCATTTCGTTTCTCTTAAAATAAAATAGTTAGTTTTTATTTCAAATTATCATTTTATCGTTTAACAAATAAATATAAAATTTTGTGAACAAGATTTAGCAATTTTTCGAATTGTCTAAAGGGCTAAAAATAATGAAAGGCAATCTTTCAAAATAAAACGACCACGCCTAAAAGCAATAGTACCCTTATATAGGTAGTCAGTTGTATTTGTCTTTACTAGACCTATGTGTCAGTTGTATTTGTTTTAATGTGCATGCTCCATTTTTACAAGTTTTTGTATGAATGACTTGGTCCCAGCTACAGGGTATGCTTTGTATACTTGATTGATTCCATGTCCTCTTAAAGATTACACATTAGTAGTATCCTTTCCTGGCTCCAATTTAACAAAACAGCAATAAACGTTACCCTTCAACCTTCTATGTTTTATACAGAAGATATATGATAGAAAATTATGTTAATACTAATTATTTACAATGTGTCTACCTACACTTAGTGTTACCAGATAACAATTAAAACATAACCTTTAACAACTTAAAATGTCATGTTGACAAATAACCCACCTAGTTGTATGTAATGTATAGAATGTTAAATGGGAAAAATGTTCAAGAGTTCACCTGTCTAAAGCCTCAAGTGATAATAGTAATGTCTAAAATATTAATCTGTTACGGGACGGACATGGTGTCCAAATGGATCTGATATGGACCGTTATTTCTCTTCTTTATGGTTACAACCCTGCACATAATGGTAATGTTCACTTTTCATTTCTTGAAATAATTTACAGAACTTAATTGATCTCTATAAAATTGTGTTGTATATCATCTCCTGCCCTCGGGCATAAGTCACCTAAGCATATTTTTGCTTTCTCCTTAGACTTTTTGGTTTTCTTGATCCCAAGGACTATTGGCTTTCCACACCTAACCATGTACGTAGCTGATGAAGGTTATTCCAGAAATGGATCGTGTCCACTAAATTTTGTATCTACGTTTTTATTATTATCACTGCGTCGAACCTCCACAATATAACTGCAATATTGTTGAAAGTGGCGTTAAACCAAAACCTAATCCCCTGCTTGTGGACTATTAGTATCCGAGGGTATCATCTTGCAAGTAGTGAGTATTGATCGTTGACATTTTTTTATTAGATATATTTATTATCCTCGAGTAATAAAATTGACCGCAACTATATAATATAACTATTTCTGTAGTCAATATCACTGAAAACCAATACTAAAATTTTACTTTTCAAAATTTGAAATAAAATGTTAAAACACGTAAAGAAACAGAGTAAAGTACAAAAAATGCAGAATGTTGTCTGTCCTTCTTAGATTTACGGATTCTGATTTACCCGTTTTGGTATCTTCAAACTCCAGTTATTTTGAAACTTGGGATGTAATTCAATTCAGACATTGTGGTTAAAGGGACGAGAAGATGTACGAAATGAGGAGTATTAGAAATAGTAGTTTGGAAGCCGAAACATTGATAGGAGCCATTATTTGATAATACAAAAATACCGGAAACGGAAGGCAACTGTGAAACCATAGGTATGTCGTCGGCATGATGAAACGTGATTCTCTTGTCACAACAAACTTGGAAAACCTACCCCTTTGCTTCTTCAAGAACTGACAATAATGACGGAATTACACTAACAATTTGTACATACTGCAGTGATGATGATTTTAGTTTGAATTTCAAAACAAGATTGCACATATACCTTTCATAAAAAATGTAAATGGGTGAAGTTTAATTATTTGATGCAATGAGTAATATACATAGTTATGGAAATATCACTAAAGAGTTTAATAAAGGCATATTAATACGTTCCTTTCACTGAGAGAAAAGAGTTTGGGCCTATAAAACTGAACCCCCGCCATTTTTTATTGATGTGCCTGTTGCAAGCGCGGAAGGTGAGCAGTCATATATTTATATGTTACGAGTATTCATTTTGTCTCTTTCTACGATTTAAAAACTGTTCAGACAGTGATATTTTTCTTTAGTTTTTATTCCATGTTTATCACCACTAAAGCTGTAAGTTCAATTGAGGCGAGGTGTTTTCGATACAACTTAATTAAAAATTCAGTTGTGAAAATTCTGAATACAAACCACAAGCTCGAGAGTAGGAAAAGTTTGAAAATACCAAAGGAATAATCAGAATTAATCTAAAAATTTAAGAATGTGTCCGTTAAAAACCAGCAAGTTATTTTTTAAAGAATTTTTCGACTAAACACCTGGACTGTGTCGCACAACCCTCAATTAAATATAAGTGTCATCTAAAACTTGACACTGAGGGATCGTCGCACAATATGACAGTTTTTTTCAAACGAAGTTAGTTTCGTTTGGTAGGTGGGTGGTTTTCAGCTGTTTCGTTTGGAAAAAAACCAAAATCGCACATTGAGATTTGTCAATAAATCTTTAAAAATGCACTTAAAAAACGGCATAAAATTGAATGGAACATCGTTTTAATTTCTTTCGAGTCTGTATATTGTACTGTTTCTTTAGTACTGAATAAGTAATGGGTGTATATGTACACAGCTCTGGATTCCTGTTTGCGGTACAACTAAATATCATACGCAATGAAAAGCAACGGTCTTCTTTTGCAAATTAAAAAAAATAATGTTTTCGATTCTTGGAACGTTTACTGTTGTCAAATTTAAAATAATACTATAATGTGTTAAACAAGTTTTAACCAAAGAGAGTAAGCAACAGATACCACGATGCTTATGGCGGGTTTTTGTTCTTGTGTACGTTGCAGAAATAGACTTTCGGTAGTTTGTGATTGTATTGATCGCTTTCGGTATTTTGTTATTGTATTGATTAAGTATTAAACATGGCAGCTCCCAATCTCAATCGTAACTACTCGGCCATTCTTGCTACCCTACACATAACATAGATAGTAGAAATTCTTCTTAAATTGTTTGCCGGAAGCTAAGTTAAGTTAAGCCGTACAAAAATATAGTCCACAAAAATCCAATATGGAAGACATACTAAGCAAATTCTAATCATGCAAAGATAATTAAAACTTTAACTTTTATCCATGAAAATAATTAAAATATAGAAAATTGTTTAAAATATAACTTTATCAAACTTTCATTTAACTGACATGTGAAAAGTAGTGCGATGTATACGCCTGATGCATACGAGGTTATTTGTAGGGTAGCGAGAATGGCCGAGTAGTTACGATTGCGCCCAATCTCTACCCAGAGTTGTCGGTCCTACACTCTCTCCAATCTCTGTCAACGCCTAAAAAGTAGTCTACCTTTGTATTAAACTGGTTTCCTTTTTATGAAATATTACCAGTGTAATGTTCAGCCAATCGTAACTACTCGGCCATTCTCGCTACCCTGCAAATAACCTCGTATGCATTAGGCGTATAAATCGCACTACTTTTCACATGTCAGTTAGATGAAAGTTTGATAAAGTTATATTTTAAGCAATTTTCTATATTTCAATTAAAGTTTTAATTAGTTTTGCATGATTAGATTTTACTTTGTATGTCTTCCATATTGGATTTTCGTGGACTATATTTTTGTGTAGCTTAACTTAACTTAACTTCCGGCAAACAATTTAAGAAGAATTTCTACTATGTACGTACGAGGTTATTTGCAGGGTAGCGAGAATGGCCGAGTAGTTACGATTGATGTTCAGCAACTATAGAAGCTATATATTACAACAAGGAACCAGAACAGCGCTGTATGACTGATCACCGTATAAAAAATAATCCCTTATCTTCGTTTGAAAATAAACAAAGAAGCGTCTCAAATATTAGTTGTATGGTATTCTTTCCATATTTTACAATATATGGGGTCATTATAACCGGTTTATATCAAGCTACCCTTTAATAAACGGATTTTGACAAGATTCTTGGTTTTTAGGCGTTGACAGAGATTGGATAGAGCGTAAGGACAGACAACTCTGGGTAGAGATTGGGCAGCGCCCTGTACAAAACGTCTTGTGCAGACAA
The DNA here is from genome assembly GCA_963680875.1 of Bathymodiolus brooksi. Lineage (NCBI taxonomy): Eukaryota > Metazoa > Mollusca > Bivalvia > Mytilida > Modiolidae > Bathymodiolus > Bathymodiolus brooksi. The sequence continues at coordinate 46,946,460 of OY804580.1, read as the reverse complement.
CACTATTTGGTAGCAGGACACACGAAAAGAAAAAGATGTCCTAAAAAATACACATTCATTATGGTTCACATGTATAGAAAGGGCTTTAAATGGATTTCTTGATATACAAGATGCATACACTGCTTCACAAATAATAAATAAGTGGTCCAGATCTTTGCATTTATTATAAGAATGCACATTACAGAGATGTTCATATTAATCTATAAATATCATTTTATTGGTACAGTATGCTTGTTGAATTATATGTACACTTAGATGAAATCAAGTGTCTGTGATTTTGAAAGGATAAAGATTCATAGATAGACCCTTTATTATGACATGCATATGGAGAATACATGGTTCTAAACCCTATATTTTTAGGTGCAGTTTGGTTTATAATACATCGGTAGTCTGTTTTTCACACTTTCATTTGGAGGGGGTGGGTGGGTGGTCTGAGCCAAATGAAACTAACTTCATTTGAAAAAAACTGTCACATTTTGAGACGATCCCTTACATTTAATTGAAATGTACATGAATATAATTTGCACTTAACGTTTAATTGAGACATAAATGTATTTACTACTAAGGTTTGTGCAAGCCAGTCCAGAAAGTTTAAAAGTTGAAAGATATATTGAATACAAATAGGAAGGGTGTAGCTCAATAAAGTTTTGGTTATGTTTTAGAAATGCCCATGTTTTCCATTTTAATCAGGAATATAATGACACGTTTTAGTGGTTTCCTACTTTGTATTCAAAACCACTTTCACCATTCTTGGTTACCTCGGAAAGACATGATGTCTTCCGCTCATTTGTATGCACCTGATATCTGGCTTTCTTCAAATGTAATCATGTATACTCAAACACGACATGGCGAAGATGAAAAAGAACAACATTGACATTGTAACAAAGATCAATAGAGTTGGTCCTGGATTACAACAAACTCATTTCGAGCACATTCAAATCCAAATAAGTGTATCCAATTTTTTGTATTAAGATGAACGTTGTAAACAGCATAATTATGCTCATACGTCGCTAACGTTCCTTTGCATTCACGTTCCGCTATGTAGATGTTGTCCGTTCTTTGAATATTTTTTTGTCTATGTTGTTCGCATCTACTGCATTGAACTTGAAATAAAGGATATCATGGATATGCCTAGGTCTGCATCATGCCATGACCGACACCTAAAATTTGATAATGATAACGCGTTGAGAACGAAACTGTATGACAAACGAGATTAGTTCAATATTCCTATTGTGAACTTTGAGTTGTCTGTCCTTCGATTTGCGGATTAGGATTGACCCTTCAAACTCCTCTTCAATTTGTATGTAGCAACATTTCAGCACATATCTATCAGTTAATTCTATATTCCCGAGCTTGTGTCTCCTGTAAGGATGTCTTGATAGAGGATTGCTGCTGACAAAGAAGTTACAGAGCCTATGGTGTCTAGTGTTAAAGTTTAAGTTTTACGGTTGTCATCTGGACTTAAATGTTTATGTTACAGATGGCCAAGGATATGTTTCGTTTGCCGCCGTTCCGTCTTCTGTTATCGTTCATGACTTATCACATGGTTAACACGACAGTTGCTACTAGCGGAGCAGAAACTGATTACACTTCCGGAATACCAAGGCTCATCCCCGGTTTTTAGTGGAGTTCATTACGGTTTTCAGTTTTCCGGTTGTCGACTGATTTTGTCAGTTTATATACTTATGAGTTTTGACTTTCCCTTTGTTAGATTGTTCGAAGTTCGGTAATTTTGTTATTACCCTTATTGGTCAATCTTCAGTTTTATGTGTTTTATAAAAAAAGATTTTGTCCTTTTCTTGGCCATTGTATTATATATCCTTCGTCGATTCACGGCTTCCAGTTACCTCTTTGCTATCGTCAAACCTTTTGCCATTGTCCATTGCAGCAATTTTATTTGTAGTCATTAATATGATAGATATTTGAAAAACAAACTTTGCTACCTGGTTTGTCATATCGACAGACAATATTATCTTACTATTAAATTTATTGCCCATATATTTAAACCTGGTTCTGTAATACATATCTTAGGTCGCACCCTGTCATGTCAGAAACCATTCTTTAAATGAACTAACTTGTTATATACTACGTCTATCTCGTAAGACCTATAGCTAAATTGCATACATTGCATAATTATGTTATGTAATCGTGACATACTAGTCGGTGCATATCAGTAAACAACAAAACAAGTAAGAACAGATTTAAGATACAAAAGGGGTCACCAGAATCTGTATTGTCTGAAGTGATTATTATAAAATGTATATTCAGCACAATGAAGAACTTAAACATCATACATCAGTGTTGATTAACCCCGGAAGTTACAGCAGGTGCTGTATCAGAATAAGTATTTGTCTTTCTAGTAATATGACTCAGCATGCGCATGACAACCGTATAAAGGAAACAAAGATACACAGGTTTATATTTGAAAAGAAATTCTAGAAGACGGAATCAACCTTCATTATTATACGTCTGTGCGTTGTAAATATGTACTTGAGACTTAGACCTGATGGATACTGCGATCACAGATCACAACATTGCCAAAGATCATAGATTAACAGCCTACATGCAACAAAGTCTTTCCCAGCACGCCTCTACAATTTCTGGAGTACTGCCGTTATCCACAGAAATTAAGAATCTCGGAAAGTGCATACATCTACGAGTCTGGTGTAGCTTTAGCCTGGCCAGACCGTCCCTTACTCTGCTTTCAGGCATTACCTTCACTTACGTGACGGTTGATACCTCCAGGGTCTCTCTTGTCGTTGATGCGGAAATGTAGGTCCGGTCCTGACGCGGTGTAGTTAATAGTCACGCCCCCTGTCGATACCTATAAGCAAATTCATGAGTTGTCAAAATACGAAAAATGTTGTAAAAGACGTACAATGTTGCTGTGTCCTGCCACACAGAATTTTCACCTACGCTGAATGTATAGTTCTATTGGGCTATGGAATCAGTAAGACGAGTCAATATGAAAGTTTAAATGTGATTTTATCTGAAACGCTTGTGTTATCATCTTCAGAAAACTTGTGAAGTTTGAAGCAGATTTTCATGGGTTGAACGGGGTAAAACTATTGTTTCTTATCTATATAATCACTGTTCCCAGCAATACGATTTATTGTACATAATTTAAAAGCATGAATGTAAGGAGATTCCTTTTCGGTTTTCTGTAACATTTATTTAAAAACAAGTAAGTCGTAGTTTGTTTTATTTACGATTCTACCCCTAGATTGACCAATCACTCGTGTTGTTTGATCAGAGAAGCCAGAAATACTCCACATCTTTTGTTTATATCTAGCCATATGCTAACACGTGCACCCATATCACGAACTGCCCACGAACAACTTTTCCAATATACAACACATTAAGACGTTTTTATATTGATATTGGATCTCTACTAACATGATCTAGTGTGTAACATGAGCACGTACTGGGGTCCGGGTGGCTCAATGAGCTATGTCGTTGGATCTAATATAACAACTCATACAAGTATATCACCAATACGGCATGGGTTCGTGCCCGGCTTTGTAAATTACAAAAAGGGTGCACTCGACTCGCAGCCGCATGTGATAAAGTTTACCAGTTGCTTGTCCATGGTCGGTGGTTCTCTCCGGGTTCTCCGGCTTCCTCCACCACTAATACTGGTCGCTATGATATAGCTCAAATATTGTTGAAAGTGGCATTAAAACACCAAAAATCTAAATCAAATCAATCCACTCACGTAGATATTATTTCTGGAATGATACATGTAGAAACTTCTATTTTAATCAAATACATCTAATCAATATAATTAAAAATATTACATTAATGGTTGAATTTTACGCATAAAACCATATAAATCTTTCTTTCATTACATTCTGAAACACCTTTCATAAAACTTTTACAGTGAGTGTTTTGATCTTCCTTGCTATAATTATCAGCTAAGAAAAAGTTACAACATTGGGCATTGTGCTTATCAATGAATGTGATATCACGCTTTTACCTTAAAGTTTGTCCTTTAAAAAACTCAATTTCAAGTATTTAAATATAAAGAAAAATACATATATTGATTTCACGACCCGTCTCGGTGGTGTATTGATTAGCATACTGTCCTTTTCTGTGGTAGATCATGTGTCCAATACCCGGTCAGATTAAACCAAGGCCAGTTAAATTTATATTTGCTTATTCTTCGATAAATACACGTCATCCAAAAGTAACAGAAAATATTGGTTGGTCGAGAATGATGATGATTCGACAGAGTAGAGCTATATAGCTACATGTGAACTGTCGCCTCGTTGAGCTAGTATTATATAATCTTCAACAGAGTGTCTCTGTCTTCAACAATATAGCCTTTATCGTCCTCTCATCAAATAATAACTGATTATCGTCATGATATTATAGATAACACATCGATAAATTGGCGTTAATAAACAATCACTCACTTACTTACGTCAGTGCACTAGAAGCGCATGTTTCTTGCTTATATTAGTGTTGTGAATTACAAACACTAATAGTAGCAGGTAAAATATTCATACTAAATGCCAAACCTACAACCAAAGTAACAGTCAAGCAATAGTCAATCCTACAGTCATACCAACAGCACTCTAACTAACGGTCACGCCAACAGTCATACTACCAGTCACACTAGCAGTCGAACCAGCACCCGAACTAACAGCCAATCCAACAGTCATACTAATAGTACAAGCTATTTAAGCTAATAGTAACCCAGCAGTGAAGCCTACAGTTTAACCAAATATATTGTTCCTTTATAATTAAGCATAGAGGTCGTGATCGTATAGTAGTTGGATTTGCAACTACCTATGCAATCAGTGCTCATCTCCACTAAAGTTGTGAGTTCGAATCCTGCTCTTGTCGAGATGCACTCGACACAACATTATGTCATGAATTTTGTCAGTGACTTGTGGCAGGTCGGTGGTTTTCTCTGGGTTCTCCGGTTTCCTCCAAGTACAAAACTGACCGCCACGATATAATCGAAATGTTGTTGAAAGTGGCGTTCAAACACAATAACCATAACCCTAATTAAATACTGGTTCTATCTGTTCATCGCCTACTAATTATTACATAATACACAGTATTATGTAATTGTACTACAACATGGGTTCATTATGAGTACATGTATGTAATATCGTTATATTTTGATTGTGTTTTTACCCTCTACGTATTATACCTAATCTAGCTTTGTGTGAATAAGAATATTGAAATAACCCTAGAGGGCATTACTAATTTGCATATGATATACTAACTTTTAACAGATGTGACATTTCTTATGGTATGACGGAAATGAGAAAGAGACATTTAAGGCACCACTAATTACTTAATTATACCCCTCTTAATAAATATAAAAACCTGGTTGAAATATGTTTACGTATGAATTAAGAGATTTTTCTTAATTAACCTACCTAAGTAACATTTCCGCATACGACCTTTCTTATTAATTTCATTAATGAAAAGGAAAAATGTCAACATTGGAAAAAATTACAATATTATTTAATGTGTTGTTTGTAAAATACAAAAAGAAAGAGAAACATTGATGATCTGCACCATGACAATCAAAACAATAACAATGTAATTATGGGCTTGTCGTTAACACGATCGATCGTGTGGCAATCAGTGTCTATCACCACCAATATTTCCATTCTCGTGATTAGTCGGGTGTACTCGATATAACCAATATCCTATAAAGTTTGTCAGTGGCTTGTTGACAGGTAGGTAGTTTTCTTTCGATACTCTGGTTTCTTAAAAAAATAACAATAACCGCTGCAATATAACTGAAATATACCTCTAATGCACCCAAACTTTCTCATGTCTATGTTTAAACTAAATTGCTACGAACCGAACTTATTTCTAATCAATTGTGTACATGTATGCTTCGTACGCTATTCTACAGTTTGTTCACATGTCTGAGTCTTTCTAAATATAGAGCTAAATATATCACATGTATATTATATAGTAACGTTTTTATTAGTATCACAGGGTCGATATTTCTGCTGGCCGAATAAAAGTCCCTTGGGTTTTGTTCGCCCAGTAGTCAGTGTTTTGACACTAACATTGTTTATTAGAAATACTTATTATTAAAATTTACAGTTCCTAAATAGTGTTATTGATTAAGTGAGTGAGTAAGTGATTGTTGTTTAACTCCAACTCATCCATTTTTCAGCTGGCGAGAACAATTTATTTGTCAGTGAGATGATGACGACCGCTTTGTACTAGGTGGATTTTTATAGTGCTACCTCACTTAAACAACAGTCCGCGAATAGACATGTCGCCCCACTTGGACACATTATCCTGATTCCGAGCTAACCAGTCTTTGTTCTTTCTCCTTAATGATGCGTTCTTAGCGGAGAAGCAACAAATACCAATTTTATAGTGTTTGGTTTGACCCGATCGGGACTGCAACCCACGATCTACCACACTTGAGGAAAGCACGCTAACTATTACACCACCGATGTGGTTGTAATTGATTAAAACTGAGGTCAATCTACCTCAGGAATATGATACAGCAGTAGATAGAGGCTATCCTGTTGATGCCTTTTGGTTTTGTTAAAACTGAGGTCAATCTGCCCCAGGAATATGCTACAGCAGTAGATATAGGCTATCCTGTTGATGCCTTTGGGCTTTATTAAAACTGAGGTCAATCTGCCTAAGGAATATGTTACAGCAGTAGATATAGGCTATCCTGTTGATGCCTTTTGGCTTTATTAAAACTGAGGTCAATCTGCCTCAGGAATATGTTACAGCAGTAGATAGACGCTATCCTGTTGATGCCTTTTGGCTTTATTAAATCTGAGGTCAATCTGCCTCAGGAATATGTTACAGCAGTAGATAGACGCTATCCTGTTGATGCCTTTTGGCTTTATTAAAACTGAGGTCAATCTACCTCAGGAATATGATACAGCAGTAGATAGAGGCTATCCTGTTGATGCCTTTTGGTTTTGTTAAAACTGAGGTCAATCTGCCTCAGGAATATGCTACAGCAGTAGATATAGGCTATCCTGTTGATGCCTTTGGGCTTTATTAAAACTGAGGTCAATCTGCCTAAGGAATATGTTACAGCAGTAGATATAGGCTATCCTGTTGATGCCTTTTGGCTTTATTAAAACTGAGGTCAATCTGCCTCAGGAATATGTTACAGCAGTAGATAGACGCTATCCTGTTGATGCCTTTTGGCTTTATTAAAACTGAGGTCAATCTGCCTCAGGAATATGTTACAGCAGTAGATAGACGCTATCCTGTTGATGCCTTTTGATCTTATTAAACCTGAGGTCAATCTGCCTCAGGAATATGCTACAGCAGTAGATATAGGCTATCCTGTTGATGCCTTTTGGCTTTATTAAAACTGAGGTCAATCTGCCTCAGGAATATGTTACAGCAGTAGATAGAGGCTATCCTGTTGATGCCTTTTGGTTTTGTTAAAACTGAAGTCAATCTGCCTCAGGAATATGCTACAGCAGTAGATATAGGCTATCCTGTTGATGCCTTTTGGCTTTATTAAAACTGAGGTCAATCTGCCTCAGGAATATGCTACAGCAGTAGATATAGGCTATCTTGTTGATGCCTTTTGGTTTTGTTAAAACTGAGGTCAATCTGCCTCAGGAATATGCTACAGCAGTAGATATAGGCTATCCTGTTGATGCCTTGCCTCAGGAATATGCTACAGCAGTAGATATAGGCTATCCTGTTGATGCCTTTTGGCTTTATTAAAACTGAGGTCAATCTGCCTAAGGAATATGTTACAGCAGTAGATATAGGCTATCCTGTTGATGCCTTTTGGCTTTATTAAAACTGAGGTCAATCTGCCTCAGGAATATGTTACAGCAGTAGATAGACGCTATCCTGTTGATGCCTTTTGGCTTTATTAAAACTGAGGTCAATCTGCCTCAGAAATATGTTACAGCAGTAGATAGACGCTATACTGTTGATGCCTTTTGGCTTTATTAAAACTGAGGTCAATCTGCCTCAAGAATATGTTACAACAGTAGATAGACGCTATCCTGTTGATGCCTTTTAATCTTATTAAACCTGAGGTCAATCTGCCTCAGGAATATGTTACAGCAGTAGATATAGGCTATCCTGTTGATGCCTTTTGGCTTTATTAAAACTGAGATCAATCTGCCTCATGAATATGCTACAGCAGTAGATAGACGCTATCATGTTGATGCCTTTTGATCTTATTAAAACAGAGGTCAATCTGCCTCAGGAATATGCTACAGCAGTAGATTTAGGCTATCTTGTTGATGCCTCTTGGTTTTATTAAAACAGAGGTCAATCTGCCTCAGGAATATGTTACAGCAGTAGATAGAGGCCATCCTGTTGATGCCTTTTGGTTTTATTAAAACGGAGGTCAATCTGCCTCAGGAATATGTTACAGCAGTAGATAGAAGCTATCCTGTTGATGCCTTTTGGTTTATTAAAACGGAGGTCAATCTGCCTCAGGAATACGCTACAGCAGTAGATAGAGGCTATCCTGTTGATGCCTTTTGGCTTTATTAAAACTGAGGTCAATCTGCCTCAGGAATATTTTACAGCATTAGATAGAGGCTATCCTGTTGATGCCTTTTGATCTTATTAAAACTGAGGTCAATCTGCCTCAGGAATATGCTACAGCAGTAGATATAGGCTATCCTGTAGATGCCTCTTGGTTTTATTAAAACTGAGGACAATCTGCCTCAGGAATATGCTACAGCAGTAGATAGAGGCTATCCTGTTGATGCCTTTTGGTTTTATTAAAACTGACGACAATCTGCCTCAGGAATATGCTACAGCAGTAGATAGAGGCTATCCTGTTGATGCCTTTTGGTTTTATTAAAACAGAGGTCAATCTGCCTCAGGAATATGTTACAGCAGTAGATAGAAGCTATCCCGTTGATGCCTTTTGGTTTATTAAAACGGAGGTCAATCTGCCTCAGGAATACGCTACAGCAGTAGATAGAGGCTATCCTGTTGATGCCTTTTGGCTTTATTAAAACTGAGGTCAATCTGCCTCAGGAATATTTTACATCATTAGAGAGAGGCTATCCTGTTGATGCCTTTTGGTTTTTATTAAAACTGAGATCAATCTGCCTCAGGAATATGTTACAGAAGTAGATATAGGCTATCCTGTTGATGGCTTTTGGCTTTATTAAAACTGAGATCAATCTGCCTCAGGAATATGTTACAGCAGTAGATATAGGCTATCCTGTTGATGGCTTTTGGCTTTATTAAAACTGAGATCAATCTGCCTCAGGAATATGTTACAGCAGTAGATATAGGCTATCCTGTTGATGGCTTTCGGCTTTATTAAAACTGACGACAATCTGCCTCAGGAATATGTTACAGCAGTAGATATAGGCTATCCTGTTGATGCCTTTTGGGTTTTATTAAAACTGAGATCAATCTGCCTCAGGAATATTTTACAGCAGTAGATAGAGGCTATCCTGTTGATGCCTTTTGGGTTTTATTAAAACTGAGATCAATCTGCCTCAGGAATATGTTACAGCAGTAGATATAGACTATCCTGTTGATGCCTTTTGATTTTTATTAAAACTGAGATCAATCTGCCTCAGGAATATGTTACAGCAGTAGATAGAGGCTATCCTGTTGATGCCTTTTGATTTTTATTAAACCTGAGGTCAATCCGCCTCAGGAATATGTTACAGCAGTAGATATAGGCTATCCTGTTGATGCCTTTTGATTTTTATTAAACCTGAGGTCAATCCGCCTCAGGAATATGTTACAGCAGTAGATAGACGCTATCCTGTTGATGCCTTTTGATCTTATTAAACCTGAGGTCAATCTGCCTCAGGAATATGCTACAGCAGTAGATATAGGCTATCCTGTTGATGCCTTTTGGCTTTATTAAAACTGAGATCAATCTGCCTCATGAATATGTTACAGCAGTAGATAGACGCTATCATGTTGATGCCTTTTGATCTTATTAAAACTGAGGTCAATCTGCCTCAGGAATATGCTACAGCAGTAGATTTAGGCTATCCTGTTGATGCCTCTTGGTTTTATTAAAACTGACGACAATCTGCCTCAGGAATATGCTACAGCAGTAGATAGAGGCTATCCTGTTGATGCCTTTTGGTTTTATTAAAACAGAGGTCAATCTGCCTCAGGAATATGTTACAGCAGTAGATAGAGGCCATCCTGTTGATGCCTTTTGGTTTTATTAAAACGGAGGTCAATCTGCCTCAGGAATACGCTACAGCAGTAGATAGAGGCTATCCTGTTGATGCCTTTTGGCTTTATTAAAACTGAGGTCAATCTGCCTCAGGAATATTTTACAGCATTAGATAGAGGCTATCCTGTTGATGCCTTTTGATCTTATTAAAACTGAGGTCAATCTGCCTCAGGAATATGCTACAGCAGTAGATATAGGCTATCCTGTTGATGCCTCTTGGTTTTATTAAAACTGAGGACAATCTGCCTCAGGAATATGCTACAGCAGTAGATAGAGGCTATCCTGTTGATGCCTTTTGGTTTTATTAAAACTGACGACAATCTGCCTCAGGAATATGCTACAGCAGTAGATAGAGGCTATCCTGTTGATGCCTTTTGGTTTTATTAAAACAGAGGTCAATCTGCCTCAGGAATATGTTACAGCAGTAGATAGAGGCCATCCTGTTGATGCCTTTTGGTTTTATTAAAACGGAGGTCAATCTGCCTCAGGAATACGCTACAGCAGTAGATAGAGGCTATCCTGTTGATGCCTTTTGGCTTTATTAAAACTGAGGTCAATCTGCCTCAGGAATATTTTACATCATTAGATAGAGGCTATCCTGTTGATGCCTTTTGGTTTTTATTAAAACTGAGATCAATCTGCCTCATGAATATGTTACAGCAGTAGATATAGGCTATCCTGTTGATGGCTTTTGGCTTTATTAAAACTGAGATCAATCTGCCTCAGGAATATGTTACAGCAGTAGATATAGGCTATCCTGTTGATGGCTTTTGGCTTTATTAAAACTGACGACAATCTGCCTCTGGAATATGTTACAGCAGTAGATATAGGCTATCCTGTTGATGCCTGTTGGGTTTTATTTAAACTGAGATCAATCTGCCTCAGGAATATTTTACAGCAGTAGATATAGGCTATCCTGTTGATGCCTTTTGGGTTTTATTAAAACTGAGATCAATCTGCCTCAGGAATATGTTACAGCAGTAGATATAGACTATCCTGTTGATGCCTTTTGATTTTTATTAAAACTGAGATCAATCTGCCTCAGGAATATGTTACAGCAGTAGATAGAGGCTATCCTGTTGATGCCTTTTGATTTTTATTAAACCTGAGGTCAATCCGCCTCAGGAATATGTTACAGCAGTAGATATAGGCTATCCTGTTGATGCCTTTGATTTTTATTAAACCTGAGGTCAATCCGCCTCAGGAATATGTTACAGCAGTAGATATAGGCTATCCTGTTGATGGCTTTTGGTTTTATTAAAACTGAGGTCAATCTGCCTCAGGAATATGCTACAGCAGTAGATAGAGGCTATCCTGTTGATGCCTTTTGGTTTTTATTAAAACGGAGGTCAATCTGCCTCAGGAATATGTTACAGCAGTAGATATAGGCTATCCTGTTGATGCCTTGCCTCAGGAATATGTTACAGCAGTAGATATAGGCTATCCTGTTGATGCCTTTTGGTCTTATTAAAACTGAGGTCAATCTGCGCAGGAATATGTTACAGCAGTAGATAGAGGCTATCCTGTTGATGCCTTTTGGTCTTATTAAAACTGAGGTCAATCTGCCGCAGGAATATGTCACAGCAGTAGATATAGGCTATCCTGTTGATAGCTTTTGGCTTTATTAAAACTGAGGTCAATCTGCCTCAGGAATATGTTTCAGCAGAATATATAGACTATCCTGTTGATGGCTTTTGGCTTTATTAAAACTGAGGTCAATCTGCCTCAGGAATATGTTACAGCAGTAGATATAGGCTATCCTGTTGATGGCTTTTGGGTTTTATTAAAACTGAGGTCAATCTGCCTCAGGAATATGCTACTGCAGTAGATAGAGGCTATCCTGTTGATGGCTTTTGGCTTTATTAAAACTGAGATCAATTTGCCTCAGGAATATGTTACAGCAGTAGATATAGGCTATCCTGTTGATGCCTGTTGGGTTTTATTAAAACTGAGATCAATCTGCCTCAGGAATATTTTACAGCAGTAGATATAGGCTATCCTGTTGATGCCTTTTGGGTTTTATTAAAACTGAGATCAATCTGCCTCAGGAATATGTTACAGTAGTAGATATAGACTATCCTGTTGATGCCTTTTGATTTTTATTAAAACTGAGATCAATCTGCCTCAGGAATATGTTACAGCAGTAGATAGAGGCTATCCTGTTGATGCCTTTTGATTTTTATTAAACCTGAGGTCAATCCGCCTCAGGAATATGTTACAGCAGTAGATAGAGGCTATCCCGTTGATGCCTTTGATTTTTATTAAACCTGAGGTCAATCCGCCTCTGGAATATGTTACAGCAGTAGATATAGGCTATCCTGTTGATGGCTTTTGGTTTTATTAAAACTGAGGTCAATCTGCCTCAGGAATATGTTACAGCAGTAGATAGAGGCTATCCTGTTGATGCCTTTTGGTTTTTATTAAAACGGAGGTCAATCTGCCTCAGGAATATGTTACAGCAGTAGATATAGGCTATCCTGTTGATGCCTTGCCTCAGGAATATGTTACAGCAGTAGATATAGGCTATCCTGTTGATGCCTTTTGGTCTTATTAAAACTGAGGTCAATCTGCGCAGGAATATGTTACAGCAGTAGATAGAGGCTATCCTGTTGATGCCTTTTGGTCTTATTAAAACTGAGGTCAATCTGCCGCAGGAATATGTCACAGCAGTAGATATAGGCTATCCTGTTGATAGCTTTTGGCTTTATTAAAACTGAGGTCAATCTGCCTCAGGAATATGTTTCAGCAGAATATATAGGCTATCCTGTTGATGGCCTTTGGCTTTATTAAAACTGAGGTCAATCTGCCTCAGGAATATGTTACAGCAGTAGATATAGGCTATCCTGTTGATGGCTTTTGGGTTTTATTAAAACTGAGGTCAATCTGCCTCAGGAATATGCTACTGCAGTAGATAGAGGCTATCCTGTTGATGCCTTTTGGCTTTATTAAAACTGAGATCAATTTGCCTCAGGAATATGTTACAGCAGTAGAATAGGCTATCCTGTTGATGGCTTTTGGTTTTATTAAAACTGAGGTCAATCTGCCTCAGGAATATGTTACAGCAGTAGATATAGGCTATCTTGTTGATGGCTTTTGGCTTTATTAAAACTGACGACAATCTTCCTCAGGAATATGTTACAGCAGTAGATATAGGCTATCCTGTTGATGCCTGTTGGGTTTTATTAAAACTGAGATCAATCTGCCTCAGGAATATTTTACAGCAGTAGATATAGGCTATCCTGTTGATGCCTTTTGGGTTTTATTAAAACTGAGATCAATCTGCCTCAGGAATATGTTACAGCAGTAGATATAGACTATCCTGTTGATGCCTTTTGATTTTTATTAAAACTGAGATCAATCTGCCTCAGGAATATGTTACAGCAGTAGATAGAGGCTATCCTGTTGATGCCTTTTGATTTTTATTAAACCTGAGGTCAATCCGCCTCAGGAATATGTTACAGCAGTAGATAGAGGCTATCCTGTTGATGCCTTTTGATTTTTATTAAACCTGAGGTCAATCCGCCTCATGATTATGTTACAGCAGTAGATATAGGCTATCCTGTTGATGGCTTTTGGTTTTATTAAAACTGAGGTCAATCTGCCTCAGGAATATGCTACAGCAGTAGATAGAGGCTATCCTGTTGATGCCTTTTGGTTTTTATTAAAACGGAGGTCAATCTGCCTCAGGAATATGTTACAGCAGTAGATATAGGCTATTCTGTTGATGCCTTGCCTCAGGAATATGTTACAGCAGTAGATATAGGCTATCCTGTTGATGCCTTTTGGTCTTATTAAAACTGAGGTCAATCTGCGCAGGAATATGTTACAGCAGTAGATAGAGGCTATCCTGTTGATGCCTTTTGGTCTTATTAAAACTGAGGTCAATCTGCCTCAGGAATATGTCACAGCAGTAGATATAGGCTATCCTGTTGATGGCTTTTGGCTTTATTAAAACTGAGGTCAATCTGCCTCAGGAATATGTTACAGCAGTAGATATAGGCTATCCTGTTGATGGCTTTTGGGTTTTATTAAAACTGAGGTCAATCTGCCTCAGGAATATGCTACAGCAGTAGATATAGGCTATCCTGTTGATGCCTTTTGGCTTTATTAAAACTGAGATCAATCTGCCTCAGGAATATGTTACAGAAGTAGATATAGGCTATCCTGTTGATGCCTTTTGGTTTTATTAAAACTGAGGTCAATCTGCCTCAGGAATATGTTACAGCAGTAGATATAGGCTATCCTGTTGATGGCTTTTGGCTTTATTAAAACTGACGACAATTTGCCTCAGGAATATGTTACAGCAGTAGATATAGGCTATCCTGTTGATGGCTTTTGGCTTTATTAAAACTGACGACAATCTGCCTCAGGAATATGTTACAGCAGTAGATATAGGCTATCCTGTTGATGGCTTTTGGCTTTATTAAAACTGAGGTCAATCTGCCTCAGGAATATATTACAGCAGTAGATATAGGCTATCCTGTTGATGGCTTTTGGGTTTTATTAAAACTGAGGTCAATCTGCCTCAGGAATATGTTACAGCAGTAGATAGAGGCTATCCTGTTGATACCTTTTGGTTTTTATTAAACCGGAGGTCAATCTGCCTCAGGAATATGTTACACCAGTAGATATAGGCTATCCTGTTGATGCCTTGCCTCAGGAATATGTTACAGCAGTAGATATAGGCTATCCTGTTGATGCCTTTTGGTCTTATTAAAACAGAGGTCAATCTGCCGCAGAAATATGTTACAGCAGTAGATAGAGGCTATCCTGTTGATGCCTTTTGGTCTTATTAAAACTGAGGTCAATCTGCCTCAGGAATATTATACAGCATTAGATAGAGGCTATCCTGTTGATGCCTTTTGGATTTTATTAAAACTGAGATTAATCTGCCTCAGGAATATGTTACAGCGGTAGATAGAGGCTATCCTGTTGATGCCTTTTGGTCTTATTAAAACAGAGGTCAATCTGCCGCAGAAATATGTTACAGCAGTAGATAGAGGCTATCCTGTTGATACCTTTTGGTCTTATTAAAACTGAGGTCAATCTGCGCAGGAATATGTCACAGCAGTAGATATAGGCTATCCAGTTGATAGCTTTTGGCTTTATTAAAACTGAGGTCAATCTGCCTCAGGAATATGTTACAGCAGTAGATAGACGCTATCCTGTTGATGCCTTTTGATCTTATTAAAACGGAGGTCAATCTGCCTCAGGAATATGTTACAGCAGTGGATAGAGGCTATCCTGTTGATGCCTTTTGGTTTATTAAAACGGAGGTCAATCTGCCTCAGGAATATGTTACAGCAGTAGATATAGTCTATCCTGTTGATGCCTTTTGGCTTTATTAAAACGGAGGGCAATCTGCCTCAGGAATATGTTACAGCAGTAGATAGAGGCTATCCTGTTGATGCCTTTTGGTCTTATTAAAACTGAGGTCAATCTGCCTCAGGAATATTTTACACCATTAGATAGAGGCTATCCTGTTGATGCCTTTTGGTTTTTATTAACACTGAGATCAATCTGCCTCAGGAATATGCTACTGCAGTAGATATAGGCTATCCTGTTGATGGCTTTTGGCTTTATTAAAACTGAGATCAATCTGCCTCAGGAATATGTTACAGCAGTAGATATAGGCTATCCTGTTGATGGCTTTTGGCTTTATTAAAACTGAGATCAATCTGCCTCAGGAATATGTTACAGAAGTAGATATAGGCTATCCTGTTGATGCCTTTTGGTTTTATTAAAACTGAGGTCAATCTGCCTCAGGAATATGTTACAGCAGTAGATATAGGCTATCCTGTTGATGGCTTTTGGCTTTATTAAAACTGACGACAATTTGCCTCAGGAATATGTTACAGCAGTAGATATAGGCTATCCTGTTGATGGCTTTTGGCTTTATTAAAACTGACGACAATCTGCCTCAGGAATATGTTACAGCAGTAGATATAGGCTATCCTGTTGATGGCTTTTGGCTTTATTAAAACTGAGGTCAATCTGCCTCAGGAATATATTACAGCAGTAGATATAGGCTATCCTGTTGATGGCTTTTGGGTTTTATTAAAACTGAGGTCAATCTGCCTCAGGAATATGTTACAGCAGTAGATAGAGGCTATCCTGTTGATACCTTTTGGTTTTTATTAAACCGGAGGTCAATCTGCCTCAGGAATATGTTACACCAGTAGATATAGGCTATCCTGTTGATGCCTTGCCTCAGGAATATGTTACAGCAGTAGATATAGGCTATCCTGTTGATGCCTTTTGGTCTTATTAAAACAGAGGTCAATCTGCCGCAGAAATATGTTACAGCAGTAGATAGAGGCTATCCTGTTGATGCCTTTTGGTCTTATTAAAACTGAGGTCAATCTGCCTCAGGAATATTATACAGCATTAGATAGAGGCTATCCTGTTGATGCCTTTTGGATTTTATTAAAACTGAGATCAATCTGCCTCAGGAATATGTTACAGCGGTAGATAGAGGCTATCCTGTTGATGCCTTTTGGTCTTATTAAAACAGAGGTCAATCTGCCGCAGAAATATGTTACAGCAGTAGATAGAGGCTATCCTGTTGATACCTTTTGGTCTTATTAAAACTGAGGTCAATCTGCGCAGGAATATGTCACAGCAGTAGATATAGGCTATCCAGTTGATAGCTTTTGGCTTTATTAAAACTGAGATCAATCTGCCTCAGGAATATGTTACAGCAGTAGATAGACGCTATCCTGTTGATGCCTTTTGATCTTATTAAAACGGAGGTCAATCTGCCTCAGGAATATGTTACAGCAGTGGATAGAGGCTATCCTGTTGATGCCTTTTGGTTTATTAAAACGGAGGTCAATCTGCCTCAGGAATATGTTACAGCAGTAGATATAGTCTATCCTGTTGATGCCTTTTGGCTTTATTAAAACGGAGGGCAATCTGCCTCAGGAATATGTTACAGCAGTAGATAGAGGCTATCCTGTTGATGCCTTTTGGTCTTATTAAAACTGAGGTCAATCTGCCTCAGGAATATTTTACACCATTAGATAGAGGCTATCCTGTTGATGCCTTTTGGTTTTTATTAACACTGAGATCAATCTGCCTCAGGAATATGCTACTGCAGTAGATATAGGCTATCCTGTTGATGGCTTTTGGCTTTATTAAAACTGAGATCAATCTGCCTCAGGAATATGCTACAGCAGTAGATATAGGCTATCCTGTTGATGGCTTTTGGCTTTATTAAAACTGAGATCAATCTGCCTCAGGAATATGTTACAGCAGTAGATATAGGCTATCCTGTTGATGGCTTTTGGCTTTATTAAAACTGACGACAATCTGCCTCAGGAATATGTTACAGCAGTAGATATAGGCTATCCTGTTGATGCCTTTTGGGTTTTATTAAAACTGAGATTAATCTGCCTCAGGAATATTTTACAGCAGTAGATATAGGCTATCCTGTTGATGCCTTTTGGGTTTTATTAAAACTGAGATCAATCTGCCTCAGGAATATGTTACAGCAGTAGATATAGACTATCCTGTTGATGCCTTTTGATTTTTATTAAAACTGAGATCAATCTGCCTCAGGAATATGTTACAGCAGTAGATAGAGGCTATCCTGTTGATGCCTTTTGATTTTTATTAAACCTGAGGTCAATCCGCCTCAGGAATATGTTACAGCAGTAGATAGAGGCTATCCTGTTGATGCCTTTTGATTTTTATTAAACCTGAGGTCAATCCGCCTCAGGAATATGCTACAGCAGTAGATATAGGCTATCCTGTTGATGGCTTTTGGTTTTATTAAAACTGAGGTCAATCTGCCTCAGGAATATGTTACAGCAGTAGATAGAGGCTATCCTGTTGATGCCTTTTGGTTTTTATTAAAACGGAGGTCAATCTGCCTCAGGAATATGTTACAGCAGTAGATATAGGCTATCCTGTTGATGCCTTGCCTCAGGAATATGTTACAGCAGTAGATATAGGCTATCCTGTTGATGCCTTTTGGTCTTATTAAAACTGAGGTCAATCTGCCGCAGGAATATGTTACAGCAGTAGATAGAGGCTATCCTGTTGATGCCTTTTGGTCTTATTAAAACTGAGGTCAATCTGCCGCAGTAATATGTCACAGCAATATATATAGGCTATCCTGTTGATAGCTTTTGGCTTTATTAAAACTGAGGTCAATCTGCCTCAGGAATATGTTACAGCAGTATATATAGGCTATCCTGTTGATGGCTTTTGGCTTTATTAAAACTGAGGTCAATCTGCCTCAGGAATATGTTACAGCAGTAGATATAGGCTATCCTGTGGATGGCTTTTGGGTTTTATTAAAACTGAGGTCAATCTGCCTCAGGAATATGCTACAGCAGTAGATAGAGGCTATCCTGTTGATGCCTTTTGGGTTTATTAAAACTGAGATCAATCTGCCTCAGGAATATGTTACAGCAGTAGATATAGGCTATCCTGTTGATGGCTTTTGGCTTTATTAAAACTGACGACAATCTGCCTCAGGAATATGTTACAGCAGTAGATATAGGCTATCCTGTTGATGGCTTTTGGCTTTATTAAAACTGACGACAATCTGCCTCAGGAATATGTTACAGCAGTAGATATAGGCTATCCTGTTGATGGCTTTTGGCTTTATTAAAACTGAGGTCAATCTGCCTCAGGAATATTTCACAGCAGTAGATATAGGCTATCCTGTTGATGGCTTTTGGGTTTTATTAAAACTGAGGTCAATCTGCCTCAGGAATATGTTACAGCAGTAGATAGAGGCTATCCTTTTGATACCTTTTGGTTTTTATTAAAACGGAGGTCAATCTGCCTCAGGAATATGTTACAGCAGTAGATATAGGCTATCCTGTTGATGCCTTGCCTCAAGAATATGTTACAGCGGTAGATATAGGCTATCCTGTTGATGCCTTTTGGTCTTATTAAAACAGAGGTCAATCTGCCGCAGAAATATGTTACAGCAGTAGATAGAGGCTATCCTGTTGATGCCTTTTGGTCTTATTAAAACTGAGGTCAATCTGCCGCAGGAATATGTCACAGCAGTAGATATAGGCTATCCAGTTGATAGCTTTTGGCTTTATTAAAACTGAGGTCAATCTGCCTCAGGAATATGTTACAGCAGTAGATAGACGCTATCCTGTTGATGCCTTTTGGTCTTATTAAAACTGAGGTCAATCTGCCTCAGGAATATGTTACAGCAGTGGATAGAGGCTATCATGTTGATGCCTTTTGGTCTTATTAAAACAGAGAACAATCTGCCTCAGGAATATGTCACAGCAGTAGATAGAGGCTATCCTGTTGATGCATTTTGGTCTTATTAAAACTGAGGTCAATCTGCCTCAGAAATATGTTACAGCAGTAGATAGATGCTATCCTGTTGATGGCTTTTGGCTTTATTAAAACTGAGGTCAATCTGCCTCAGGAATATGTTACAGCAGTGGATAGAGGCTATCCTGTTGATGCCTTTTGGTCTTATTACAACAGAGGACAATCTGCCTCAGGAATATGTCACAGCAGTAGATAGAGGCTATCCTGTTGATGCATTTTGGTCTTATTAAAACAGAGGTCAATCCGCCTCAGGAATATGTTACAGCAGTAGATATAGGCTATCCTGTTGATGCCTTTTGGCTTTATTAAAACTGAGGTCAATCTGCCTCAGGTATATGCTACAGCAGTAGATATAGGCTATCCTGTTGATGCCTTTTGGTTTTATAAAAAATGAGGTCAATCTGCCTCAGGAATATGCTACAGCAGTAGATATAGGCTATCCTGTTGATTCCTTTTGGTTTTGTTTAAACTGAGGTCAATCTGCCTCAGGAATATGTTACAGCAGTAGATATAGGCTATCCTGTTGATGCCTTTTGGTCTTATTAAAACAGAGGACAATCTGCCTCAGGAATATGTCACAGCAGTAGATAGAGGCTATCCTGTTGATGCATTTTGGTCTTATTAAAACTGAGGTCAATCCGCCTCAGGAATATGTTACAGCAGTAGATATAGGCTATCCTGTTGATGCCTTTTGGCTTTATTAAAACTGAGGTCAATCTGCCTCAGGAATATGCTACAGCGGTAGATATAGGCTATCCTGTTGATGCCTTTTGGTTTTATAAAAATTGAGGTCAATCTGCCTCAGGAATATGCTACAGCAGTAGATATAGGCTATCCTGTTGATGCCTTTTGGTTTTCTTTTTCCCAAATACATTTTAATTATTTGGATTTCCTTTCTCTTGATTATGAGCAGGTACGACATTTTTATAATATGTATTACAGAAACGTATATGTCACATTTAAATTATATATTGACGTTTTTATTGGTTGATGAAGGATAGCAAGCACCTAATATGAAGTCAGCTCGCTAAACATTGATGAAGGATAGCAAGTACCTAATCTGAAGTCAGCTCGTTAAACGTTGATTGGTCGTCTCCGTGAAATAGTCGTTAATCACGTGATTTCCCTGTCTCGATATCTGGCAGACATGCTTGTGCCTGATGTAGCTATTTCAATCATGTCTACTTTGTCCAAAACAGAACTAGAGTAATACCGGGTATCGTTCATGGAGCCGGACAAACTTGACCTTTTGAGGCACCAGACAGAACGGTCGTAAACCTTCTGAGTACGAGTGTCCTACTCGTGCTGTAACTGTATCCATTCTAAACACTGTATTTACTGGATATGATCTTCTGATTGGATGCTTTATGAGTATGAGTACAAATATTGTGCTCGATACTTTTATTACCAAGAGGTCTGGTCATAGTATTATACACATGTATTTTGTTTTATGTTTAAATTGTTATGCTTCATTGGTGCCGTGTTTTTGTTTGTTTGCTTTTTTCACGGATTGCAAATCTTATTCCTTCATGTTTGTATAATGTTAACCATAGAAAAACGTAGATATCTAATTTAATTCGCACGACGTGTTTCTGGAATAACCTTCATCAGATACGCGCATTATCAAAAGAAACCAATAAAACTCACCACCACGATATAGCTGAAATATTGTTGAAAATGCCGTGAAGCACAAAACTCTTAACCCCCTGATCAAAAGATTGGAAAACCATACAATTTGAAAATCTTTGGAAGAAATAAAATCCAAGATCACCTGAGGGAGGAAAACTTTGCTTTTTATTAATAACTACATTATTTTTGGGACTGTAAATGTCAATACAAGATATATCTAGTAAACCATATCAGTGTCGAAATAAACGTCAAGAGGAAACCGCAGGGGCAATCAAGAATGGACAATCCAGAGACACCGGCAACATTAATCACACAAGACACAGGACGAAGACAAACAAAACACAAAAACTAATAAGCTGAGCAATCCGGACCCCACCAAAAACCGGGAGTGAACCTAGATACTTGCGAATGGTAAGCAGTTCCTGCCTTTTATAAGACACATGTCTTGTATATCCAAGCGTGGTTGACACCACTGTACGTAGGCAAACACAAATAACATAGAAAATAGATCATCAACATACTGAGGTTTTCTGTTTCAATTACACTTACTAAATGAATATCTACTTGTTTATTTGATAGCATGGAACATGTACACAATGTCCTTTGAAAGGGTTCTTGTTTTCCAATGATTAATTTTAACCTTTATTAGAATATGTTATTATGGCTAAAATTAGACACCAACACTCTTGGGAGATATAGGGTCAATATACTAATCAGGGTAGCAACTAAATTTCAACGTTCTTTGTGTGACGACCAACAATTAATTATGCAACGACTCTTCAATATGTTTTTTTAATGCAGGACAACGTTTGAAATGTAAATTTATCTTCAAATAGAAATGTGTAAATAATTTATGATATAGTTCAACTGCCATTAATATTCATATGCACGAAGCAGTGGTTTATGTAAGGTTAAAATCTATGTGTTCTCAGATTACACGTAACGGTCACGACAAGAATAAGCCATCTTTTTGCCAACACACTAAATAGTAAACCACTAAGCAAAAATCAGATTCTGGTAGCCATTAAGTTTCCTGCAAAAATATCACTACCATAATTATGTACCTGTATAATGACTTAATTGCCCAGTCGCCATATTGTTTTTTTTCTAAAATCTCGTTATTCAAAAATAAAAATGTAGATAACAAACTTAGGTTCTAGAATAAGAAGAGTTTGAGGATACCAAAGGGAGGTAATCAGAATCCGTATATCGAAGAAAGATAGACAACACAATGGCCCAAAGAAAAAGTACAACAGGACAAACAACGATTTACAAAACATACATATAAAACTAAAGATAGAGTAACACGAACCCCACTAATAACCTTCATCAAGAAAAGTGCGAATATACCAACGGAGTAGTCCGAAGTCGTTAATCGAAGAAGCACAGAGAACAGAATGAACAAAAGAGAAGGGATAAAACGACAAACAATGATCTATAAAACATTGCACAGAACACTACATATTGAGCAACGCGAACCCCACTACATCTGAGAGTGTACTCGGGTGTTCCGGAAAGGTAAGCAGTTCCTGCCCCACTAGTGGCACCCGTCGTGTTACTCATTATATAAACCCAATGATAAGTCATGAATGCGGAAAGGACCGGATTTTGATTACGACAAATGGAACATATCCGTGGTTCTTCAACATAAGCAGCTAGCTATCATTATAAAAGCGTTAGTCAGCAATTCAACTAATATCAACAAAACCTCTCATCTCAAAGCATTGATGAAAATCCAAATTCAGGCTTGTGGCATGCACAACAAATTGGTATATCTTCGCATTGGTCAATTTATTCGATAGCATCATTTTTTTAATGAATAAGGAGATGTAGTGATATAGTATATAGGTATATAGGCCAGTCTTATTAGGGTTTGAACACGGTACCCAAATTGGAAGTCGTGTGTTAATTATATATATAAATGTCTATAGAAATATAGGATTAAATGAAAAACACTACACAGTCCGTACAGTTCCAATATCTAATCGAAAAATCGTAGAAACAGACAAAGACAAACTGTATATCATCAACACTTTCTGGCTTGATATCTGAACTTCAATAAAAGGTGGCGAAGACTAATAAAACCGTAGATATCGAATTTAATGCACACGGCACGTTTTTGGAATAACCTTCATCGGGTACGCTCAATATCGAAATATTGGACAGACAAATAATTCAAAAATGTTTGGGAGCAATAAACTAAAGGACCTAAACAGGATAGCCAAAAACCAAGTCTGAGTCATTACGGTTTTCACAGTTTTCCGGTTGTTGACTGATTTTGTCTGTTTATATACTTATGAGTTTTTACTTTCCTTTTGGAAAATTGTTCGGAGTTCGGTAATTTTGTTATTACCCTCCTTTATTACCTATGACTGAAGGAGGAGAACGTTAGTTTTGATAATAATTACATTATTTAGGAACTGTAAATTTCAATAATAAATATATCTAATAAACCATGTCAGTGCCGAAACACTGACTACTGGAAGGATGATACCTTCGGGGACGAATAGTCCACCAGCAGTTAGCTTTTTAGTCCAGAAACCTCCCATCTTAGTGAATTGATCCGGTCATGCAAGTGTTATCCACATGCCAAGAAATTGTCAACATTATATTAAATTTAATTATACGTGTTGTCGCAATACGAAGATGTATTTACCAAATACAAAAAGATATAATAGCCCACTTCCGCCAACATTAATTGATATTAATTATGCATAGAAATAACTGAAACGTTTAGACACATAAATACAATGCAAAGTAGAAGTCGCTTGGTTCATAATATCCCATCGATCGAAATTCCTTTTAAAGACAAGTAAATAAGACACATCAATTAAAAATTACTCCTGAAGGGTAAACAGTTCCTCTTTAAATCTTGTCATCTCGAACTCTGATATGTCAGTTCCTGGGATACCACGAAGTATAATTTGGCATGATTGCAGTAGCTTTTAGCTTAATTTGTTCCGGATGACTCGACTGAGTGGGTAATTTATGAGTTATATCATGACGTGAACAAGTTATACTCCTATAAGATGATGATTGATGTACTAGACAAACATGCTTAGTTATATTTTTATAGTGCTAGCTCACTGGAACAACAAACCACAGGCAGATATGTCGCTTTACTCGGAGGTATTGTCCTGATTTCGAGTCAACCATACATTTCCCTTATTCCTTAATACTGCGTGGAGGCGGAGTAGCAGCAGGTACCAATTTCATAATCTTTGGTTTGACCCGGCCAGCACTGGAACCCATGATCTACGGCGCTGGATCCGAGCACGCTAAACATTACACCACCGAGTGTGATAACTCGAACACTCGGTTTATTCAACGTTAAATAATTAGTACATTCAACTTAGATACAATAAGTTTCGACTCTATTTATACTTACAAAAAATTCTTGTCTTATACACATGGTCCTCTATTTCAGAGACGGGAAAGGATCAAACTGGGCATCACTGGAGCTATGCAGGAGATACTGGTATGTATTATTGAGGACAAAATGTTTTCATCTAGAAAAAAAAAGTTGTAATGTAATTTTAGATATAATTGACTGTTGTTGAGTATTATTACATAATGAATCTATTTGAGTCATTTCATTGGCTTAGATATGTATTATCTACCACAACAGATACTACTGTAAGTATCACGAGTAACTATTTGTAGTTGTCCACTCAGAATATAGGAACACGACTTACTCTTATAACTAGATTGAATGAAATTTGTTTTTCACTTTTTAAGCGTCAATGTAGTAAAAAAAAACAATGTACATTATGACAAATTTTGCTCAACTTCAACCTGAAGTAATACTCGCTTACCTCTATGATGGAGGGTTTTCCGGGTTTTACGTCGGTAAAACGTGATAGCGCCTATATATAACTACAATACCGTTGTAATTTACGAAAAAATTATATCCAATAAACTTCCCATTTGAAAATAACATTATAAATTGATGGTCAAAAATTCAATCAATATCAATAAATCGAAAAATTACATATCACCTTAAATCATATTAAACAAAAAGACCATACAATGTGTCTTTGCTTGGGACATGTATCATCATATCCCATCCCCAACGTTACGTTTATTGGTCAGTCCATATCGTGTCATTAACTTTTGATATTCCTGGTCTTATGGTACATTCGGTAACAACATTACGTCATACATCACAGGTCAAACATATGACCTTACATTGATGGGTCAGTCTTAATCGTGTCATTGACCTTTGATATTACTCGTCGTATAGTACTTCCGGTAACAGCATTACGTTATACACCACATGTCAAATATATGACCATACAATTATGGGTCAGTCTTAATCCTGTCATTGACCTTTGATATTACTCGTCGTATAGTACTTCCGGTAACAGCATTACGTCATACACCACATATCAAGCATATGACATTATTGTCCTGTTCGCATCGTGACATTGACCTTTGACATCGCTCGTCTCATAGTACATCCGGTAACAATGTTACGTCATATATCACCGGTCAAACATATGACCATACGGGTCAGTCTTAATCGTGTCATTGACCTTTGTATTATTGACTGCAGCTGTGTGGTACATACTGAAACAATAACACGGTATACATCTATCTATCACACATATGGCCTTACATTTATTGGCCAGTTCGTATCGTGTCATTAACCTTTGAGATTCCTGGTCTTATGGTACATTCGGTAACAACATTACGTCATACATCACAGGTCAAACATATGACCTTACATTGATGGGTCAGTCTTAATCGTGTAGTTGACCTTTGATATTACTAGTCGCATAGTACATCCGGTAACAGCATTACGTTATACACCACAGGTCAAATATATGACCTTACATTTATGGGTCAGTCTTAATAGTGTCATTGACCTTTGATATTACTCGTCGTATAGTACTTCCGGTAACAACATTACGTCATACATCACAGGTCAAACATATGACCTTACATTGATGGGTCAGTCTTAATCGTGTAATTGACCTTTGATATTACTCGTCGCATAGTACATCCGGTAACAACATTACGTTATACACCACAGGTCAAATATATGACCTTACATTTATGGTTCAGTCTTAATCCTGTCATTGACCTTACATTTATTGGCCAGTTCGTATCGTATCATTGACCTTTGACATTGTTCGTCGCATAGTACATCCGATAACAATGTTACGTCATACATCACAGGTCAAATATATGACCTTACATTGATTGACCAGTTCGTATCGTGTCATTGACCTTTTCTAGTATAGATTGTATGGTACATACTGAGACAATAAAACGGCATACATAATTTATCACAGATATGTAGGTTACACTTACTATTACACATGCTACAGTTAAAAGATAGACATCACCGAAATTATGCACCTAATCAAAACATCCAATTATTTTTAGCAGTTCAAAAATTTGTTATATGTAGTAACCGATTTACACCTTAAAGGCATATTGTCTACCACAATCGTAATTTTTTCATACCCAAAATTATTGGCGTTTTCCGTACTGACCTTCATAAAATGAAGATTAAACACCGAATTATTGGCGAATACGCTACGAAACGTTGTTTTTTCGATTTACCAAAGCTGACCATCGTTACTGGAAGCTAATTAATTATGCACTTACCTGAACGAGGCCAAATCTATCTTTATCTGTTTTTATGCCAGTAGCCCGGATGCTGCAGCATGTCGTGTTTGTTTACCTCGCAAATACGGCCGTTTTATGCTACTCATTGACAATAATTTGCTGTTGCCAGGTGCAAAATTACATATATTGAATAATATCTACCGAAAATGATCATAGGCATCATCGTAAATTCAGAAAATATGAAAAACGATTGAGAAAAGAAGGCAACATGCCTCGGCTTACCTATCAAGCAAAATCTTTGCCACTTCAGCGTGAGTTTGGACGCGTGCACTTCCTTCAGTTCGTTCCAACGGTCCAACTGATCCCCTACATATATCCTGCATTTGTTCCCATTGGAAGATACTGCACTTCTATTCCTCTTTCTCTCTGAATCCGTCAAAGTCCGCTTTCTTCCACGCGTTGACACTTTCTCTTTTGCCCAAGAACCACATGTAGTTTATTGTTTCTAAACAGTGCGCATGCTCAGGACGGGTTCACATAGAAGGTCATATGAATAGAGTCGGGTTAAATTGAATTTTTGTCATCATGGACAATAATTCCGATAACGATAGTTTTGGGTCTTTTTTGTCAAAAGAAAAGAAGACAAATCGTATCTTTTGCAGCATAACTGTTTAATGATAGCTTAAACAAATCAATTACGACAATAATTTTGGGTATGAAAAAATTACGATTGTGGTAGACAATATCCCTTTAAGTAATTGTTTTTTCTTTCATTGTTTTCAGTATAGCATTGTTTATTATAGTTTAAAATTTGATATTATTGTTTAAACTTCGAGACCAGTTTTATTATTGTAGAGGGATATGCCAGGGAAATGAATCAATATAAGTTTTTTTTTAAGATTGTTTTCGAATCTCTTTTAATATGTGTATTATATCATATTGAAATAGGATACACAAGACGAAGAAAATCAAAGCAAAAACACAACACAATATGTATTGGACACCACTATGCACAAACAAACACAAATAACATAGATTAGACATGAACCCTCCTACAAACAACTGGAGGTAAAGGCGAACCTAATTTGTTAATCACATACAATGCTATGCTGTTGTCCTATTAACAAAAACAAATTGTCTCAATGTAGAAATATATGTTCTTTTTCTATTGTAGGACCAAAGCACTGGGTGGATCAGTATCCCCGCTGTGGCGGGGACCGACAGTCCCCTGTAGATATTAGTCCAGGGGAGGTCGAGTATGGATCATGGCTTAATGAACTACGATTCCAGGGATACGAAAAATACCTAGGGCAAGGATTTTCTACCCCTATTACAATAAAGAACAATGGACACACGGGTATGATTGTCATTTATCTTCTATTTCGAAAAATAGCTATTCTTGTATTAGTTTATTATTTTAATTACCAATGAAAAATAGCTATTCTTGTATTACTTTATTATTTTAATTAACAATGAAAAATAGCTATTCTTGTATTAGTTTATTATTTTAACTACCAATGAAAAATAGCTATTCTTGTATTAGTTTATTATTTTAATTACCAATGAAAAATAGCTATTCTTGTATTACTTTATTATTTTAATTAACAATGAAAAATAGCTATTCTTGTATTACTTTATTATTTTAATTAACAATGAAAAATAGCTATTCTTGTATTAGTTTATTATTCTAATTAACAATGAAAAATAGCTATTCTTGTATTAGTTTATTATTTTAATTACCAATGAAAAATAGCTATTCTTGTATTAGTTTATTATTTTAATTACCAATGAAAAATAGCTATTCTTGTATTAGTTTATTATTTTAATTAACAATGAAAAATAGCTATTCTTGTATTAGTTTATTATTTTAATTAACAATGAAAAATAGCTATTCTTGTATTAGTTTATTATTTTAATTAACAATGATGGTAACACAGACAAGCAATTTATTTCAATGTACCTTTTGTAATGCCAATAGGTAGTGGCTGACAGTGTCTTGCTAATATATATGTAATAGGTTTGTGGTTGGTTTGATGGTGCTTAACGCCACTTTCAACAATATTTCAGTTATATCGTGGCGTTCAGTTTTATTGGTGGAGGAAACCGGAGGACCCGGAGAAAACCACCAACCTGCCGCAAGTCACTGACAAACATTATCACATAATATTGTACACCTTGCACCGAGCGGGAGTCGAGCCTACAACATAAGTGGTGATAGGCACCGATTGCATATGTAGTTGTAAATCTAACTACCATGCGATCACGGCCACGACGGCCCCTATATATATATATGATGTGAAAGTAAAATATAAATAATAAAGCAAAACTGTGGTACAGAGACCTACCTTTTTTATACAAGATGATGACGCGAGATATCGTGTGTTCGAGCCCGGTCAGGTTAAGCGAAAAACTATAGAATTGGTATTCTTGTTTCTTGACAAAGCATGCAGCACTAAGGAGTATGAGCAATTACTGACTGGCTTGAATCAGAATAATGTGTCCAACTGAAGCAACATGGCTACACACGAACTGTCGATTCAGTGAGCTAACACTATTAACATCAAACTAATCGTGCTGGTCTAGTACAAAGTGGAAACCATCAGTAACTTGTTCATTTGGCGTTAAACAACAATCACTCACTCACTCATTCATTCACTCAAAACCGATGTATATTTAGCTATTTTATATGACAGTTCATCTCAATTTGAACGCCGAATTGCATGATGTGCCCATATATCTTTTCTACAATTATTCGTTTTAATAGAGAATATTTATTATATCTTAAAGCAAGTATGGCTATAACAGATGACCTAACCTTACGTGGAGCACATCTACATGGCGATTACAAGCTAGCAGAGATGCACTTACATTGGGGATCAAATAATACAATTGGATCTGAACACTCAATAAATGGCAGGAAAAGACCAGCGGAGGTACCGTATTATAATACTATATTGGGACGTTGAAGTCATCGTTAGAAACATTCTACGGTAGTCATCACAATCTGGTTCATCGTTACGATATGTCCATATCTCATACGAGAGTGGATCTTCTACTTTTTACATATATATGTTTCTTTCTTCTATCACTGCCAAGACTTTAACCGTACTTGAATGCATATTTGAGTAACACAGTGGGTGTCTTGTAAGTATCAGGAACAGCTTACCTTTCCCGAGCACCCAATGTTGCCAGTATCTCTGAATTGTCCATTCATAATTGCACATTTGGTTTTCGTTAACATTTATTTAATTAATCCACTAGATCTTTTGTACAAAATATTTGGCTTTTCAATTTTCTTACTATGACATATACCTAAAGAAGAAAAGTTTGAAGATACCAACGGAGTTATTCAGAAACCGTAAATCGAAGGACAGACAATGCAATGATCTAAAGAAAAACGAGAAACAATGATCTACAAACCATAAGCAAGACAAACCCCGCTAGAAACCAGGAGTGGACTCAGGTGTTCCGGAATGATAAGCAATTCCTGTTCCGCGTTGATATTTTGTTTTTGACATTTGCTTCACTGGGTTTGGTACTGCTTTGACAACTATTTTACCTATTTTGTTCCAGTATTGTTATAAATACTGTTATAGTGACAGCCGGAACATTTGAGCCGTAATGAAAGGTGGGGGGTTGGCGCTTTAAAATCTTATTCAAACCACCATTTCTTTAGAAATGCCTGTACCAGTTCTCCGGTTGTTGACTGATTTTGTCTGTTTATATACTTATGAGTTTTGACTTTCCCTTTGTAAGATTGTTCGGAGTTCGGTAATGTTGTTATTACCCTTATTCCAGAAACTAGTCGAGCACACTAAATTAGATACAATGTATGTAGGAGGTTTTTTTTTCATTGATGACGATAACACGTTTACATTCGATTTCCAGATTCGAACTTCTTTGCTTAATACGTTACTCATCAAAAGTATATTTATTAGCGTAGAGCTACAAATAATAATTATTTTTTAATATTTGTATAAAGCTTTGTAAAAATGTCAGTTTATACTATGCAAAGTTATCAAATATGAGCAATTCATTCAATTTAATTGAAATTAATATTTTTGTTTTTATATGTTTTTTAACCGACGATCCATAATTATAACATAACATCCCTAGTTGATTCACGGGATTACAAAAGTTCTTGAATATCATTATGACAAGAACGTAAAACAGTGATGGTCAATAATTCCTCCAATACCAACAAAATGAACAACCAACTACTCATTTTAAATTACTGAGCACAAAACTACCTCGAGGGTCAATGAATGTTTGTGGTTAACTCACATAGGGCAAACGGTCATAACTGATACTTCTAACAGATTAAATTTTATCAATGTGTGACGTAAAATTGTTTTTGACATTTACTTCACTGAAATTGGTACTGCTTTGACAACTATTTCACCTATTTTGTCCCAGTATTGTTATAAATACTGTTATAGTGACAGCCGGAAACTTTGAGCCGTAATGAAAGCGGGAGGTTTGGCGCTTTAAAATCTGATTCAACCCCCCATTTCTTTAGAAATGCATGTACCAAGTCAGGGTCATTACGGTTTTCACAGTTTTCCGGTTGTTGACTGATTTTGTCTGTTTATATACTTATGAGTTTTGACTTACCCTTTGTAAGATTGTTCTGGGTTCGGTAATTTTGTTATTACCCTTAATTAGTCATAATCATCTAAATATATCAATAGTCTTTGTGTGAAACCAGGATAAATGTGTCTTCAGTTTGCTTGAATCAAATATTGAACATAAAAGATGAATGGCAACATATCCATGGACGGTACAATAACAGGGTCAATGAATGGCAACATATCCATGGACGGTACAATAACAGGGTCAATGAATGGCAACATATCCATGGACGGTACAATAACAGGGTCAATGAATGGCAACATATCCATGGACGGTACAATAACAGGGTCAATGAATGGCAACATATCCATGGACGGTACAATAACAGGGTCAATGAATGGCAACATATCCATGGACGGTACAATAACAGGGTCAATGAATGGCAACATACCCATGGACGGTGCAATAACAGGGTCAATGAATGCTTATTACTAACTGAGTGCTAGCTAAGAATGTAGAATCTGTTAAAGGGGCATTACTCTTATGAAACTAATTAGAACGGTTTTATCATTATAGGTTCATTTTGTCCACTATGCACAGAAGTATGGTAATTTGTCTGACGCTATGAAGATGCCGGATGGCTTAGCAGTCGTTGGCGTTTTCATTGAGGTAACAAGAAATACAAATTTTAAAAAAGATAAGACAGCAAACGTTCAACCAAGTAAACTTAAAAAGATTTTAATTATACATATGCATTAGGAAATATTTGAAAATAACAAAAGGTTGATCAAAAGCCGTAATTCGAAGTAAGACAGGCGTAAAAGATAATGAAGAAAAGAGAAACAACGGTCGACAAAAAAAACAAACAGAAACATAAAGATTGAGTAACACGAACCCTTCCAAAACACGGGAATGAACTAAGATGTTCCAAAATGATAAGCAGTTCCATCTCCACAAGCTGCACAAGTATTATCCTTCTACAAATCTAGCGGAAAAGAAACATGAATGAAGAAATGAGTGGAATCGACTACGACAAATGGAGCATAACGTTGGGAGTGAAGCATATTTGGATTCTTAAATACGCTAGAGGTCTATTAGGTTTTCTCTACCATTTCCATTACCATTTATTACACTAAGCTTCATAATCTTAACACCCTGTTACAGAAGGAGATCATTCAGCTTTGGTTCTTTAATGAACAAGGCCAACGCTCCTTTTCACATATTGGTATGAGGTGGACTTTATAAGAAAAAGTCAATCCTTAATTTCAGCTTCCGCTATTTATAAAAGTTTGAAAGTACCAAAAGGGTAATCATGAGCAGTAAATCGAAGAATGCCATACAATGTAATGGCCAAAAGAAAAAGGACAAAGGGACAAACAATGATCTACAAAACACGACATCGAAATTTAAAGCTCGAGCAACACGAACGCGGATGTGAACTCAGGTGCTCAGGGAGGGTTAGCAGTTCCTGTTCCTCTAGTGGCACCAGTGGTGTTACTATTGAACAACATGAACCCCACTAGGACAAGTAACTTAAACAAGGAACAAATCAGGTGATGACGTGCTATCTTCACAATTGCGCGGTTCAGTGATTTGCTGGATCGTATCTATCTAAAGCAGATTGAAATAAAGTCACTACCGACACTCTCTTCAAACATTTACCTTGCAATTAACGATGAGCATGTGATCGATTGAAATCAAACTTGGACGGCAAATGAAATGACATCAACTTCCTATTCATTTCGACCAACATCCATACTGCTTTTTTATATCTCATTCTAAGCGATATTTTAGGCATACTATCCACATTTTCTGGGTAGAGAATATCCAATTGCTTACACGGTTCTTCGCTATAGTTAACTTAAAGGCAACTTAAGAAGTTATGCAATCGTCATCATGAATAGGATTGTCGCTACGCAATGCCTATCTCACAAATAATTTGGGGTATGTTTGAACGGACGTAATCTATTTCGTCCTTTTTACCTCATATTTACCGGACTTTCACCATTACCCTGGGTAACATGGTGGGTGTCACATGTGGAGCAAGAAATACCAACCTGTCCTGAACACCTCAGTTCATCCTTGCTTTTTGATTGGGCTTTTGTTGCTCATGTTTAGTATGATTATCTGAGCCTCCTTTTATTCTTTTGCGACCTGTTTGTCTTTCTATAAGGATTTACGGTTTTTTTCCATCTCTTTTTCTGCTTTACTGATGTAGTTTGTATCATGATTGTTAAGAGGGGAGGTAGTACTAGTTTAACCCCAACACCTGTTATTGAAGTGTCTGTACCAAGCAAGAAAAGTGAGTTGTCATGTATATGTGTGTTAGGGGTATCGAAATGGCATCTTTCTACGATTATTTTTATTGATTTAGGAATTGTTACAACAGTTTGGTAGTTTTGTTTGTTTTTGTTTGTTTTTGTTTTGTTTTGTTTTGTTTTTGTTTTTTTTTCTTCATTTCTTTACTTCATAACCCTGGTATCAATTTATACATCGTTGAAAACCATCATGTTATTTACGACAAATACGGATAACAGTTTAGCAGATAAATGACGTGTGTCAACATATTTTGTTATATATGTTCTTAGCTACCTTTTAATATGGACAAGGTGTTACATTGACAAGCGTGTTCTTTTTTATAATTATTGTGAAGTTTTTATTGCAAACTCATTACAAATACGTGTGTTTAATTAAATGAGGAGGTCTATGTGATCTTTATCGTGTGGTATATTTGTTTTCTGCTTATCATTAAAAAGGGCCGTGTCAAAATGCGTTCATACAGCCAAATATAACGGATTAACCCCACCACTCTTTATTTAAATGCCAGTACAAAACCAGGAACGTAAGCGGTTATGTATTTGAGTGTTAGGAGTATCGATTTTGCCTCTTTCTACGATTTTGATATTTGATCTTGGGACTGTTCTGACAGTGTTGTATTTTGATATTTGATCTAGGGACTGTTCTGACAGTGTTGTATTTTGATATTTGATCTTAGGACTGTTCTGACAGTGTTGTATTATTCTGACAGTGTTGTATTTTCATATTTGATATTAGGATTGTTCTGACAGTGTTGTATTATTCTGACAGTGTTGTATTGTGATATTTGATCTTAGGACTGTTCTGACAGTGTTGTATTATTCTGACAGTGTTGTATTTTGATATTTGATCTTAGGACTGTTCTGCCAGTGTTGTATTGTTCTGACAGTGTTGTATTTTTTGCTTTTCATTTGATATTTTATTGTCAATAAGTTTGCTTTTCTATGGGTACTTCCGGTTCCTTCCGATAGTAATATTGACAACAACGATATAGCTGTACCAATGAACATACAAAAAATGTACAGTCCATGGACATAAGCATTCGTCACCTTCGATTTTTTGCTATATATTTCATATAAAACCACATTTTTTTCAAAAAAATATTTTAAAGCTATCTATGGGCAGATTTTTATGAAATTTATTTCAAGACACGCCGAATTCTTTGAATTTTATTTGTTTATCTGATAGTAATTTGTGTCTGCATGGTTTTTGTTTTCTGGTGATTTAAACACAAATGTTAATTTTCCGATTTTATTTTTGTTAAAAAAAGGGTAATAACAAAATTACCGAACTCCGAATAATCTTACAAAGGGAAAGTCAAAACTCATAAGTATGTAAACAGACAAAATCAGTCAGCAACCGGAAAACTATGAAAACCGTAATGACCCTGACTTGGTACAGGCATTTCTAAAGAAATGGTAGGTTGAATCAGATTTTAAAGCGCCAAGCCTCCCCCTTTCATTACGGCTCAAAGTTTCCGGCTGTCAATATAACAGTATTTATAACAATACTTGAACAAAACAGGTAAAACAGTTGTCAAAGCAGCACCACACTCAGTGAAATGTCAAAGACACTTTTACGTCACACATTAATAAAAAAAAATATTTTTGACATTTTTGTTGACACCTTATTTTCATACATTTTCACTACATGAAAATCCATCGTTTATAATCTTTTCTGCAGAGACAGAATATATTTCGACAAGATCTTGGTATCGGAATATAAACTTTTTAAGAGATCGAATAAGGCGAATCTTTTTATACCCCTGGTCCAATAGCCTGTTTCTCAGATGAAGATGACGTTTCAGGAAATCAGAATAATTGCTACTGGCCCTTGCATAACGAATCAATTGCGAGATATAAACACCATATGCAGGAGAAGCTGGTATATTGCTGCACATATTTGGAAAATTTATGATTTTAAAATTGAAGTCGTCCCGCTTATCATAAATGTTAGTACTGATTTGACCACTGTCGTCACATTCGAGGTATAAGTCCAAAAATGATGCGGACGAAGCGGTATCTGTGGTCTCTTTAACTTCCAGCTCTGGAGGATATATCAATGGAAGAAATTCTGCAAATCTAGAATTATTGATAGATAAAACGTCATCAATATACCTGTATGTGAAATTAAAGGCTCTAGCCTCATGAATCTTCTTATCTTTTACAAGCTTTTGAAGAAACTCCGACTCATATGAGTATAAAAATAAATCGGCTAGAAGAGGGGCACAATTCGTACCCATTGTAAAAATATATAGCAAATTTGACATCAGAAAACAAAAATTGTCTTTAAATCATAAGAAAATAAAGGCAATCTAACGGAAAATCATGCTAAAATAAACATACTACTTAGGCCACGACGGCTGCTTGATATAATGTACAATATGTCTTTATACAATGTTTATTTGTGTTTGGTGGAGTAATTTATCGTGGTGTTTTTGAAAATAAAACTTAAACAGTGACGGTCAACAATCCCACCAAGATCAACAACTCGAAGAATCACCTCTCATAACAAAAGCAAAATGGCATGTGATGTTGGAAATCCAGGTCCTGGCTTTGGACAGACACAAAAATGTGGCGGTTTTAAACAGGTTAATGGGATCTAACCCTTTCTGACAATACATATATAATCATACGATAAAAACATAGACATAATCGATTCCATTCAAAAAGACTACATATTATCTCAAAAATGAATGACAACATACACATGGACAGTACAATAGCAGGGTCAATGAATTTCTCGTAGTAAACTAAGAAAATAGAATCTGTTATTTAAAGATCATTACTTTTAAGTCAAACAAATAATGACTGATGCTGATCATAATTGTTTATTTTATTTATTTATTGTTGTTTCTACTTGTTTGTTTGTTTAATTGTGTGATTTGTTTTGTATATATTTATTCTAGAACTCGTATTGACAGTTGTCCGATACATCTTTCATTTTAATTCATGTATGTTGTTTATCAACCATGTTATTTACGCCCCATGCTGATTCCTCTACTTAGTTTTGTAACCTTCGTCACGGTCTTCATACTATAATATATATATCTGACTTGATATTTAACATTATATGTTTTACGATTAGATTATTTAATCTTTCATTATTATTTTCGGCGTTTTATTTTTGTTGATGTTAATTTCCGTTGCCTATAATAAGATGTTTACACACACAATGATATCATTGATGTCAATGTACTTTAAACACTTAAAACTTATGAATTTAACCCAAACTAAAACCCTATGACCTGTATTGTTTATCGAACCTATAACAAATACTGTGTAATTAATGTCACCAAAAGTGAACGAAGAATAAACATTCACGAAAACATGGGTTCAACTCCGGTTTTTTGTGGGATCCGTCTTGCCTATCTTTTTATTCTTTATTTTGTTTGCTGGCTGATTTCCTTCTGTGTCTTATACCCATTGTTGTCTCTGTCTTTGGATTGTCGACTTTCGATTGCCCATTCGGTTTTCCCTAACGTTTATATAGTAAAGGAATGTGCTTAACTGTCCAGGTGTTTAATTGTTTGTTTATATATCTGTATTGCTGCTGTTGTTTATATATCTGTATTGCTGCTGTTGTTTATATATATGTATTGCTGCTGTTGTTTATATATATGTATTGCTGCTGTTGTTTATATATCTGTATCGCTGTTGTTGTTTATATATCTGTATTGCTGCTGTTGTTTATATATATGTATTGCTGCTGTTGTTTATATATCTGTATTGCTGCTGTTGTTTATATATATGTATTGCTGCTGTTGTTTATATATCTGTATTGCTGCTGTTGTTTATATATCTCTATTGCTGCTGTTGTTTATATATCTGTATTGCTGCTGTTGTTTATATATCTGTATTGCTGCTGTTGTTTATATATCTGTATTGCTGTTGTTGTTTATATATCTGTATTGCTGCTGTTTGAATTTCAATTATCAAACGAAGAAGGGTTGAGATCCCATTATCCGGTTCTGCACCGCCACATTTCTGTATCTACTCCAAGCTATGGCCTGGATTTCCATCGACGTATGTCGAATGGAGGAAGGGGGTCAATGATTTGCGGGGAGAGGTATTTGATATTTTGTTCCTTTTTATGTCGCCTGGGTAGTATAGTTGACACATGCGGACCACTATCCACCGTTTTGCATCGTCGAACTTTCGTTAATCCGTAACTCCTCCTAATCCACTTGGTAGAAAACAATCAAACCTATACGTTTCTACAGAACATTACATTGTGCATCTGCTTTTTCATGTTTAACACTTGAGAGAAACAGAGATCCTGAGTGTGGAAATAAGGGTAATAACAAAATTACCGAACTCCGAACAATCTTACAAAGGGAAAGTCAAAACTCATAATTATATAAACAGACAAAATCAGTCAACAACTGGAAAACTGTGAAAAACGTAATGACCCTGACTTGGTACAGGTATTTCTAAAGAAATGGTGGGTTGAATCAGATTTTAAAGCGCCAAACGGAGAGGGCACACTTACTAACCCGCAATTACTCCAAACAGCTAGAAAACAACCAAACTTGCATATAACCTTCTACAAACACAAAGTGGTTCACCTTCTATTCCATCTGGGGTACACAACTCCCCATAGACCACTCAACGGAAGCCAATTAAATTTGCCCATATTTTTATATAAAATTGTGCACTTGTTTTTTGTTTTGCTTTTTTTTTAATTACATCGATTTCTGGATTTTCTGAAAGCCAAAGATGAATTTACAGAGGAGGAACACATCACCAAACCCTTATTCTTAATTAATTTTATGATCTTTTTTTCCATGGGCAAGCAGCTATATTAGTAGTTTTTTTTTAATTGTTTTTTATTTAAATTATTTTGGGGGAGGGGGTACACATCTTTAATCAGCAACTCTTTCCTAGATGCACGTAGCATACAAATAAGTTTAGTTACTGGTTAAAATAGGCAGTAGACATATGTTTCCAATGGATGACTCGAATCTAATTCTTTGGTCTTTGTTCTTTTGTTCTTTTTTTCAGTATTAGAGTAGTAAAGTCGACATACAGAGTTGAACATCATTGATTAAACTTTCTCAGTTTCTTTACAACAAAGGTGATCACCTAGCTTCATGTAAGGGTTGACATTTTACTAACATCTGTAAAACTCCTCCATGGCCGCATCATTTCACTACGCTCCATCAAATTAGTTCAACCCCGCCACTTTTGTTTTTAATGAATTGCATATAGCAAGTCAGGGAAGTCAGCGGCCTTGCATTATGTGTTAGGGGTATCGATTTTCATCCGTTTCTACAATTTCCGATTATATTTTGGAACAGTTTCGACAGTGTTGTATTTTTGGTAATTGTTTTTTTATTATTATTATTACTATTTTATGTTAACTTTTAGTAATATTATTTGTAGCTCATGGTAGAGGAGAACCATGCTGTGGAGAAACTTTGTAATGGAATTGAGGGTATTCTCGAGTATGGTAAGTACAGAATTGGGTTTTTTTCTAAGAACATACTTATATATTACATGATTCTGTATACACAATATATCAGTACATAAAAGTTGAAATTGAAATATACAGGTTTGAGCTTAATATACTAAATTTTCATATAACATATTGTTCTCTAAATAACCTTCGAAATTCGATGCTAAACCAAGGAAAGATAACATATATAGTGTTGAATTATTTTCCACAATATCCATTTTATAAATTTCTATATTTTTGTTTATATTAGAAATATATGAATCGAATACTACAACGTCTATGTCGGCTTTCCTCACAAAAATAGCATATGATAATTTGGGCGGCTTAACCAATATATAAAGTAATGTGTTAAAAAAAAAATAGCCGTTTCAGTAGAGCATAGTGTTTCTATTATTATTTTTACTATAAGATATAAAATCATTTGTAAAAACTTAAGCCGTTTTTCCGTCAAACATAATATCAGAAGTAAGTCTAACAATGTTTTGTTTTACATATTTTTTCTTTAAGTTACATTTGTTAGATGAAGCTCTTGAATGATTAAATGGCTGAAGATTGAAATAGAGATATATAGATTAGGAAATCTATGAACATATATATCATATATATATGTTTGTTTGTTTGATATTGTTTAACGCCACTTTCAACAATATTTTAGAGGTATATCGTGGCGGTCAGTTTTATTGGTGGAGGAAATAGGAGGACCCGGAGAAAACCACAGACCTACCGCTAGTTACTGACAAACTTTATCACATAATGTTTTACACCTCGCCCTGAGCGGGATTCGAACTCACAACATTAGTGTTCTCTGTCAGACCTATGTTTGTATGATACTGGAGAGAACTTCATATAAGTTGTAAAACTTGTGTTCAATCCTATTGTATATATTTGACAATAAAATATGTTTAAATCAACATCAGTAATGGTAGGCACTGGTTGCATAGGTAGTTGTACATTCAGCTACCATACCATCACAGCCACGACGGCCGCAGATTGAAATAGAGATATAGAGATTTGGAAATCTAGGAACACATATATATATTTTGTATCTATATGTTATTGACGTTTAATTGAGAGGAATACGATACTACGTGGGTAAATGACCAGAACAGACATGAACTCTTGGCCGTCCGGTGACAACACATAATTAGTATACTGTTATTACTGAAGTGTTTTCATCTTAGTTCAAAACAATATAGATGTTGCTTACTAGAAAAACTCGAAATTATTGTTTAATTATAAAAAAAAAAGAATACTAGCACATTTCATATTTTTGGCTTCTGTTTTTGAAATTCAATATTTGCGACATTTTAAGTTGTTAAAATGACATTTTGCATCATCAAAAATGACAATATTCGATTCCTAAATTAAATCTTAATCACAACCATGATTTAAGCGAATTCTCGTCCAAATAAGTATATTTGAAAGTTATGCCATACTCCATAAATTGTTAATATGGCTTTTGTTGCAGACATTGTAATTTACCTGTTTTGACTTTTTTCCAGACTTTTCAAACAGTTATTTACCTGTTATTTAAGTGTAAATATTAACTCTGTTAGTGTATCTCAATTAATCGAGGGTCGTCGTGGTCGTGATCGCATGGTAGTTGGATTTATAACTACCTACGTAATCAGTGGCTATCACTACTAACGTTGTGAGTTCGAATCCCACTCAGGCGAGGTGTACTCGATACAACATTATGTGATGCAGTTTGGCACAATATAACGACATAACTGAAATATTGTTGAAAGTGGCGTTAACACCATACTATATCCCTAACCATCAATTCATCGAAATTCAGATGGTTATAAATACGTAATTAGTTCAGTAATCAGAACGAGCACTCATAATTATTTGATAAATACTTAATATTCATATCATTTTGTGTTACACCATATAGCTAATTATGATACGTGTAAATTTATATACGAGAAATTCATCATTAATATAGATAATAAATGTTATTTAAAGTCTTGTAGATGTCTATTGTCGCTAATTAAATCTGAACGAAGCGAATGTTGTTAAAATGACAAATAACAGAACAATGATACGGAATATACTTTGTATTTATAACTAAAATGGAACAAAATAAGAATACACTAGATGTATGATATTGTAGATCTTTGTAGGTTTGTTGGTTTATTGTGTTTAACGTCACCGGGGTAGATCTTTGTATAATGTATTTACATGAAATAATATATAAACTGAAGGGAAAAAAACAAATAATGTCATACAGCTGATATTTGCATGTATTTTTATATTTAGGAATTTTACCTTTTTTTATAAAAAAAAATAAAATAAAAATAACTTAAAACCACATTGTGTTTACGTATGATAATTTATAAACTGCAAAAACAACAAATAACGTCATATAGCTGATATTTGCATTTCTTTCTTTCTGTTTTTTTAGGAATTTGATTTTTTTAATAAGTTCAAAATAACTTGAGACCACGTTGTATTTACATATAAAACTGAAAAAAAGTCAGAAAGAACTTTACACAGCTGATATATTTTTCTTTAGGAATTTGAGTTTTTTTATAAACAGATTAAAAATAATTGAAAACAACTTTCATTCTAAAGAATACAGAAAATAGAACTATTTGCACATTTCCGACTTTGATTCTAAAATTATACGTTTTGCATGAGTTATCTAACCTTAGGGTGGGAAAAATGTTCACGTTTCCATCAACGTTCAAGAAAAATAACATATTTATATTGTTTCCAAAATCTGTTCAAAATTTTAATTTGAAACAACTTCTAAATTGTCTATTTCCTATAAAATTGTCCTCTAATTTTTTTGACTAGGTTCAAATATCTATAATTTTTTAGAAAATTATACTCAACTTCTTTGCCTTTTCTTTGTCTTTTCAAGACCGGTACCATTTTTCCGTCGTAAGGGAAATAACTCGTATGAAAAAGGTACAAAAACATAATTTTAAAATTAAATCGGGAATATGCAAAAGGAGTCTTATTGTTGATTGAAATAAGTATTGTTCCTTCCCTCAATAAATAGTTTGGTCATATTTGTATAAATTGTCCCATGTCAATTGTTGTCAAATGAAAACGGGGTATTTTAAACTTTTACAAGATGCACATATTCATAAGACCCATGGACATTAACAAATATAATACTGTCTTTCTTCGTGATGTAGATCGAGACGAAGCCGAAATATAATGATGAAGGAAGACATTATTATATTTTTGACAAACTTAGAATATTTTAAAGTGATTGATCTCCTTAGAAGTATTAATAGTTCAAATTGTTACTTGATTTTTAATTTATCCAGCAGTAATCCTGACTACTGATTCTAGATTACTAATGACATCCATTGAACTTATGGTAACACTGTTTTCTTGTTCAATAAAAAGGAAGTAATAATCCATATAGATTTGTCACATTTTAAATCTACACGAGAATTGAACCAATAAATGAATGGGAAATGTTCGATGTAGGGGAATGAGTTGCAATTAATGAAAAATGACGTTCTTACTGTCAGATAAAGATTTACAAAGAAAGTTCATAAATCCTTTCCTAAAAAATAATGAAAATCAGAACAAATCGAAAATATCTGTTTGAGTAGCTTAATCTAATGTACATGTAGATTTTTGTGTGGCTTTGGGATGGCTGAATATATTATTCACTATAGTTCTATCAGTGGACGACACACG
Source organism: Bathymodiolus brooksi (assembly GCA_963680875.1). NCBI lineage: Eukaryota > Metazoa > Mollusca > Bivalvia > Mytilida > Modiolidae > Bathymodiolus > Bathymodiolus brooksi. The sequence continues at coordinate 46,903,775 of OY804580.1, read as the reverse complement.
TAAACTTATCATTGCAACAATACACATGATTACTTAAAATGATCATTGATACAGTCACGTAACATAGCTTATAAATATATAGATATGTTTTGCTCTGTAATTATAGTATAACAATATATGAATTCATGAATGAGCAGAATTAATCAATCCTACTGTAGAAACTTTTTAAATGATCAAATTATTTTAATGGATGAAAATAGTGAAATAGGTGATAAAAACCCTAAATTACACCAAAAAAAAACAACATCAGATTTTGGAATTTTGTATAAAATGTGCATCCATATTATACCACGGATTGTGGAAAGAAGAATGTGTAAAATTGACTTGTCCTACTATTCTATGGTTGATACAAAATGATAACTTTTAATATTTTAACGTTTGTGTCTTCGAGGAATCTGTCCTTATCTTTTGATAAAACATGATTTCTGGAGTGTATCCGATTACATTTCACGACATTGTGGTACACTGTTACAATCGCAATGACTGCAATACATATCTGAGGGGTTCGCTTGTGTTTATTCTTAAGAGCGTGCATTGTTTGGTTTTTTTTTAATGAAATTTATCTTCTGACAGGCACACTATAAGACCGGTCTTTACATATAAACATGTCTATAATTTGCTCTCTTGTTAAATAGATATAGGGTTACTTTTTGGGTTATGGTGTTTAACTCCACTTTCAACAATATTTCAGTTATATCGTGGCAGTCAGTTTTATTGGAAGAGGAAACCGGAGTACCCGGAGAAAACCACCGACCTGACGCAAGTCACTGATAAACTTTATCACATAATGTTGCATCGCGCACACATCGCCTGAGCGGTATTCGAACTCACAACATGGATTGCATAGGTAGTTGTAAATCCAACTACCATACGATCACGACCACGTCGGCCCCTATACTAGATATAGCGCATTGTAATGGTAAATTGAAGAATATCAAATATCGCACTGTCGGATCTGTTCCAAAATCCAATATTAAAATTATAGTAACAGAAGCAAAATCGATACCCCTTAGACATAGGGCTTGATGTAACACTTAAATTACTGGAAATCCCTAAGACATAGGGCTTGATGTAACACTTAAATTACTGGAAATCCCTAAGACATAGGGCTTGATGTAACACTTAAATTACTGGAAACCCCTAAGACATAGGGCTTGATGTAACACTTAAATTACTGGAAACCCCTAAGACATAGGGCTTGATGTAACACTTAAATTACTGGAAACCCCTAAGACATAGGGCTTGATGTAACACTTAAATTACTGGAAACCCCTAAGACATAGGGCTTGATGTAACACTTAAATTACTGGAAACCCCTAAGACATAGGGCTTGATGTAACACTTAAATTACTGGAAACCCGTAAGACATAGGGCTTGATGTAGCACTTAAATTACTGGAAGCCTCTTAGACATAGGGCTTGATGTAACACTTAAATTACTGGAAACCCGTAAGACATAGGGCTTGATGTAACACTTAAATTACTGGAAATAAAAATACAGTGAAAAGTAACCATATCATTTACACTCTAAGCATCCGCGTGATTGTTGTTTATCGCGAAATGACCAGTTTTCACCTATATCATTTGCGGGAATACGTTACCTTCCATGAGATAATGATGTCCGCACTATACTAGACGGACATGCTTTGTTATATTAATTCGTGGATAGACATGTCGCTTCAAATGAACGCACTATCCTGATTCCGAGCCAACCGGTATGTACTCTTCCTCCTTAATACTGCATACTTAGCGGAGAAGCAACACATACAAATGCCATTGCCTTTGGTTTGACCCCCGATGAAAAGAAGAATTTAATATCATAAAAATCACTGAACTTAATAACAGAAAAATAACAGTAATTATTAAGAAATCACCACTAACGCGTGTCAGTTATTGAATAATAAAATATGTCTGATAATCGGATTCTGTTATTTATAGGAGAATGGTATTTGATCGTACTTTTATTTTAGAATGTTGGCTTTGTTAACTGTCTACATAAAACAAACTCGTCAAATTGTTAATTACAACAAAACAAAAGCAAAACAAAAGGATTGTTGTTTGAATATCCGTTTGGAAAATAGATATATAGTTTAGATGAAAAATTAATACATAGTTCAGGTTGCTGAGTGATAATCAAAATGATTTTATGATATTTTTTTTATTATTGTTTCTATGAGAATGTGTTCCCCTTCGTCCCCAAAAAAAGGCATGACATTTAACACTTCTACCATCATATCTTTGAAGAAATGTCTCTTGCAAACGTTGGTTTACTTTCTAACATATAGATAATGTGGTGAATTGATTGGTCTATCTGACAACTAATTTGAATAAGTAGAGTGAAACCTATCTAAACCGCAGTCTGAGTAAAACATAATCCTGTATAAACCGAACAGCTGTCTATTCCGCACTCAAAAGCTGGTCTCAAGGTGATTCAGTTGAAATAGGTTTCACTGTTGTCATGTGGCCCATATGTGATATCTAACATTTATCTGGTCTTGCACGAAGACCGTTTACTTTTTAATGTTGATGACTAACTGGTATTATATTATCATAAATAATAATTAAGTATGTTTATCCTGAAATGAATATTCTATACAGAACCTATTTCATCTTCTTGTCTAGTTGTCCGTTAATTGCGAGCATTTCATGGTCTCACGGTCATTAAACTTTCGAGGACACTTTATATATTGTATATATTGTACTGATTGGCAGAGTATAAAAAAATTACTTAAATGTTATAACCGTAAGACCTTTTTGTATTGTCCATGTTTATGCTGTCATCAAATCTATGAAGCACATCTGTATATTTCTATTTTGTGTTTATTTACTCCTAATTTGGGGAGTTTTGGGAACAAATTATCCGGTTTAACACCGCATTGTCATACATGTCTCAAGTCAGAACCTATTTAATCGGTTTGTTTCGGTTAAGTTTGCAGACTCGTCGTTGATGTTGTCATGGGTTATTCTACCATTTCTCTTCTTTATCTTTAAACAGGCACTGCATCACACTGGTAACAAAAATAGCAGTCGCTTCCTTGTTAGCATCAATCCTCTATTAAGGAAATCATGATATGATCACAATGTAATGGGGACACAAGCTTTAAATATTAACGAGGTTGTATTTTGTACAGTTATCAGAAAGGTGGCAGATGATGTTACAAGTGAGGTAGTGTTGGACATATACCCCATGTTTATGAATTAGAAGGGTTTGTCGACCTAGCTTATAACATGTAGAGGATTTCCGTTTTATTCTGTTTTCACAGTATATCCCTGAACAAAACTTAATTATTTGTTATACTTAAGCTGACCACGGATATGTTCCGTCTGTCGTAATCATAATTCGGTTCTTTTCTCATTCATGACTTATTACCGGAGTAACATAATGTGTGCCACCCTTCTAACCCTTCCAGAGCACATGAGTTCACCCCGATGTTTAGTGGGGTTCGTGTTGCTCGATCTTTAATGTTCTGTTTGGTATTTTGTAGATTATTGTTTGTCCTTTTGTTCTTTTTATTTTGGCCATTGTGTTGTCTGTCCTTCTTCGATTTACGGCTTTTGATTACCCCTTTGGTATCTTAAACTTTTCTTATATCAAATTATCAGGAGTTTTAATAACAGGTGATTGTAATGTTTAGTCTTATAAATTGACATTAGGTGCAGTCTGTCCTTCGTCGCTAACTGACAAAAATGTAATAGATTGCACAAGATGTCGGTCATCCACTTGCAATGTCATTTGTCACTTTTCTGATACCTGTTTCTCATTGGATACAGTGCAAAATATATATGTATACTATATGCATATGTATGCTATTGAATAACTGATTTAATTTTCCATAGAGAACGATCACTTAACGTGGGGACAGAAGGGCGTTGCTGTTTTATTTCCCTTTCTTTTCTTCTTCATTTTTTGTTTTTCAAACAATTCTATCGTCATTCTTTTTTAGTTTTGTGTTTTGATGTCGGCTCTAATTCCGGGTGAAAGAGTAATGTTCAGCTCTCCTCCACCTCAATTTACATTGTAGGTGGTCATGTTGTACATTGTTGTATTAATGTTTTTTGTATTTATGGACGTAAACTGGTGTCCAACACGAATAACACATCACATGATGTTTGTGTCGTGTAACAGTAACACAACGGGTGTCACTATTGAAGCGGAAAATCTTCTTCTACAGGAAAACTTGAGTGCACACCCCCCCCCCCCACCCCCCCCCCCCCCCCCCCACCCCCCTGTGTTAGTGTGGTATGTGTTGCTTAATCTTTAGTCTTATTCGTATTGCTTTATGGAACATTCTTTGTCTTGGTATCCTTTTACATTTGCCAATTGTTTCGTCTATTCCTCAACTTATCTCTCATTTTCTTATTTATTTACCATATTCAAGCTTAAAGGAGAAAGAAACCCAACATAAGTTCTGTAACAAAATAGCTTAGGCGTTTCTATTTGTATAAATACCTGTTGGTTGAAAAAAAAATTGAGTGCCGCCATTTTGTGGAGCTCTTTGGTATTGAAGTGCATAAAAATGTAATTAGTCTACATCACATTGTCTGATCCAGTATCTTTGCTCCTATAGAAAATATCATCATGGCATGTACGCCTTTCATTAATATATAAGTATGCTTTTTTTAATTTAATTTTTCATTTCTTTTCTTTAGCATATATTCGTGTATATGTTTATGTTTTTCTGGCTTCTTTTTTCTTTTGTTTCTTTGTCTCTTTATTTATATGTACATGTACCTCTATACCTATGTAATCACATATGTTTAAGAGAATAAAGATATATACATGTATATAACAGTACCGATTCTAAAACAGACGAATAAAAGCAAAATTCCCGAACCAGAAATATTTTCACTCATGCATTAATTGGAAGATACACAAAGTCATATATTAGGTGTGTTGTTAACGTTCTGAAAAATGATTAGAGTCGTATAAAGAAAGGGGATGATTGTGCTGTTGTTTCAGCTATTAAATATTGACAACTGTTAATTTCTTCTACCGAATATGCTGGATCAAATTGTAAGGAACTAAACTCAAATTGTCTAACTCTCTATTCATTAAATTTCGGTAGATGTAAATTTTCTTGATAATGTGCATTGTATTGATAACTGATACTTGGATTAACCGGAGGAAAAGGTGTGACGTCACAACATGTGTTAATATGGCAGCTGCCTTGCCGGTGGGAAATTTCTAATATTTGATTTCAAAATACACAATTAATAGCTTTCTGTGATTCTTTTAACCAGAAAATGTACTTTATTACGTCATTGGTGTCTTCAAATACTTCTTATTAATTTGTTTAATATGTAATTACGGTTTTTAATGATTTGGTTTCAAGTTTTAATATTGTATTTTCATTCAACCAATTTTTTACGACTATACGTTGAGTCTACGAGGTTTGAACTTATGAACTTATGAACATAGTCAACTGTCAATACTCATTTTCAGTTTAGTATGTAAACAGCCTGTGATAATCAGTTGCTAATAAGTACATATATATAAACTGGAACTGATATTGGACACGCCAGGCATTTGTATTGTAAATGTGTAGGTTCACTTAAACAAAGCCATCCCTTTTAATTATACCTTCTTAGATTTTAGCCATCATCATAATACTTCAAGGTCTATTGTTATATTATACATGTATGGTTTAATGTTCTAGGGTTTTGTTTCTTACACGATATTCTTAGAAAACCATTATTTCTCCTTTTTATTATAAAAGAAATCCTTTCTAGAATGAACCAGAAATGATCTCGTTGGATCTATGATTGTAATTCGTTTCTATTTACTATGAGGTTCTTTTTACTATGAGGTTCTATTTACTATGAGGTTCTTTTTACTATGAGGTTCTATTTACTATGAGGTTCTTTTTACTATGAGGTTCTATTTACTATGAGGTTCTTTTTACTATGAGGTTCTATTTACTATGAGGTTCTTTTTACTATGAGGTTCTATTTACTATGAGGTTCTTTTTACTATGAGGTTCTATTTACTATGATGTTCTATTTACTATGAGGTTCTTTTTACTATGAGGTTCTATTTACTATGAGGTTCTTTTTACTATGAGGTTCTATTTACTATGAGGTTCTTTTTACTATGAGGTTCTATTTACTATGAGGTTCTTTTTACTATGAGGTTCTATTTACTATGAGGTTCTATTTACTATGAGGTTCTATTTACTATGAGGTTCTTTTTACTATGAGGTTCTATTTACTATGAGGTTCTATTTACTATGAGGTTCTTTTTACTATGAGGTTCTATTTACTATGAGGTTCTATTTACTATGAGGTTCTATTTACTATGAGGTTCTATTTACTATGAGGTTCTATTTACTATGAGGTTATATTTACTATGAGGTTCTTTTTACTATGAGGTTCTATTTACTATGAGGTTCTATTTACTATGAGGTTCTTTTTACTATGAGGTTCTATTTACTATGAGGTTCTTTTTACTATGAGGTTCTATTTACTATGAGGTTCTTTTTACTATGAGGTTCTTTTTACTATGAGGTTCTATTTATTATGAGGTTCTATTTACTATGTGGTTCTATTTACTATGTGGTTCTATTTACTATGTGGTTCTATTTACTATGAGGTTCTATTTACTATGTGGTTCTATTTACTATGAGGTTCTATTTACTATGAGGTTCTTTTTACTATGAGGTTCTATTTACTATGAGGTTCTATTTACTATGAGGTTCTATTTACTATGAGGTTCTTTTTACTATGAGGTTCTATTTACTATGAGGTTCTTTTTACTATGAGGTTCTATTTACTATGTGGTTCTATTTACTATGTGGTTCTATTTACTATGTGGTTCTATTTACTATGTGGTTCTATTTACTATGAGGTTCTATTTACTATGAGGTTCTTTTTACTATGAGGTTCTATTTACTATGAGGTTCTATTTACTATGTGGTTCTATTTACTATGTGGTTCTATTTACTATGTGGTTCTATTTACTATGAGGTTCTATTTACTATGAGGTTCTTTTTACTATGAGGTTCTATTTACTATGAGTTTCTATTTACTATGTGGTTCTATTTACTATGTGGTTCTATTTACTATGTGGTTCTATTTACTATGAGGTTCTATTTACTATGAGGTTCTTTTTACTATGAGGTTCTATTTACTATGAGGTTCTATTTACTATGTGGTTCTATTTACTATGTGGTTCTATTTACTATGTGGTTCTATTTACTATGAGGTTCTATTTACTATGTGGTTCTATCTACTATGTGGTTCTATTTACTGTGTGGTTCTATTTACTATGAGGTTCTATTTACTATGAGGTTCTTTTTACTATGAGGTTCTATTTACTATGAGGTTCTATTTACTATGTGGTTCTATTTACTATGTGGTTCTATTTACTATGTGGTTCTATTTACTATGTGGTTCTATTTACTATGTGGTTCTATTTACTATGTGTTTCTATTTACTATGAGGTTCTATTTACTATGAGGTTCTTTTTACTATGAGGTTCTATTTACTATGAGGTTCTATTTACTATGTGGTTCTATTTACTATGAGGTTCTATTTATTATGAGGTTCTATTTACTTTGAGGTTCTATTTACTATGAGGTTCTATTTACTATGAGGTTCTATTTACTACGAGGTTCTATTTACTATGTGGTTCTATTTACTATGAGGTTCTATTTACTATGAGGTTCTATTTACTATGAGGTTCTATTTACTATGAGGTTCTATTTACTATGAGGTTCTATTTACTATGAAGTTCTATTTACTTTTAGGTTCTATTTACTTTGAGGTTCTATTTACTATGTGGTTCTATTTACTATGAGGTTCTTTTTACTTTGAGGTTCTATTTACTATGAGTTTCTATTTACTATGAGGTTCTATTTACTATGAGGTTCTATTTACTTTGAGGTTCTATTTACTTTGAGGTTCTATTTACTATGTGGTTCTATTTACTATGAGGTTCTATTTACTATGAGGTTCTATTTACTTTGAGGTTCTATTTACTATGAGGTTCTATTTACTATGTGGTTCTATTTACTATGAGGTTCTTTTTACTTTGAGGTTCTATTTACTATGAGTTTCTATTTACTATGAGATTCTATTTACTATGAGGTTCTATTTACTTTGAGGTTCTATTTACTTTGAGGTTCTATTTGCTATGTGGTTCTATTTACTATGAGGTTCTATTTACTATGTGGTTCTATTTACTATGAGGTTCTATTTACTATGAGGTTCTATTTACTTTGAGGTTCTATTTACTTTGAGGTTCTATTTACTATGTGGTTCTATTTACTATGAGGTTCTATTTACTATGAGGTTCTATTTACTTTGAGGTTCTATTTACTTTGAGGTTCTATTTACTATGTGGTTCTATTTACTATGAGTTTCTATTTACTATGTGGTTCTATTTACTATGAGTTTCTATTTACTATGTGGTTCTATTTACTATGAGGTTCTATTTACTATGTGGTTCTATTTACTATGAGGTTCTATTTACTATGAGGTTCTATTTACTATGAGGTTCTATTTACTATGAGGTTCTATTTACTATGAGGTTCTATTTACTATGTGGTTCTATTTACTATGAGGTTCTATTTACTATGAGGTTCTTTTTACTATGAGGTTCTATTTACTATGAGGTTCTATTTACTATGAGGTTCTATTTACTATGAGGTTCTATTTACTATGAGGTTCTTTTTACTATGAGGTTCTATTTACTATGAGGTTCTATTTACTATGAGGTTCTTTTTACTATGAGGTTCTATTTACTATGAGGTTCTTTTTACTATGAGGTTCTATTTACTATGAGGTTCTTTTTACTATGAGGTTCTATTTACTATGTGGTTCTATTTACTATGTGGTTCTATTTACTATGAGGTTCTATTTACTATGAGGTTCTATTTACTATGAGGTTCTATTTACTATGAGGTTCTATTTACTATGTGGTTCTATTTACTATGAGGTTCTATTTACTATGAGGTTCTATTTACTATGAGGTTCTATTTACTATGAGGTTCTATTTACTATGAGGTTCTATTTACTATGTGGTTCTATTTACTATGAGGTTCTATTTACTATGAGGTTCTTTTTACTATGAGGTTCTATTTACTATGAGGTTCTATTTACTATGAGGTTCTATTTACTATGAGGTTCTATTTACTATGAGGTTCTTTTTACTATGAGGTTCTATTTACTATGAGGTTCTATTTACTATGAGGTTCTTTTTACTATGAGGTTCTATTTACTATGAGGTTCTTTTTACTATGAGGTTCTATTTACTATGAGGTTCTTTTTACTATGAGGTTCTATTTACTATGTGGTTCTATTTACTATGTGGTTCTATTTACTATGAGGTTCTATTTACTATGAGGTTCTATTTACTATGAGGTTCTATTTACTATGAGGTTCTTTTTACTATGAGGTTCTATTTACTATGTGGTTATATTTACTATGTGGTTCTATTTACTATGTGGTTCTATTTACTATGAGGTTCTATTTACTATGAGGTTCTTTTTACTATGAGGTTCTATTTACTATGAGGTTCTATTTACTATGTGGTTCTATTTACTATGAGTTTCTATTTACTATGTGGTTCTATTTACTATGAGGTTCTATTTACTATGTGGTTCTATTTACTTTGAGGTTCTATTTACTATGTGGTTCTATTTACTATGAGTTTCTATTTACTATGTGGTTCTATTTACTATGAGTTTCTATTTACTATGTGGTTCTATTTACTATGAGGTTCTATTTACTATGTGGTTCTATTTACTATGAGGTTCTATTTACTATGAGGTTCTATTTACTATGAGGTTCTATTTACTATGAGGTTCTATTTACTATGAGGTTCTATTTACTATGTGGTTCTATTTACTATGAGGTTCTATTTACTATGAGGTTCTTTTTACTATGAGGTTCTATTTACTATGAGGTTCTATTTACTATGAGGTTCTATTTACTATGAGGTTCTTTTTACTATGAGGTTCTATTTACTATGAGGTTCTATTTACTATGAGGTTCTTTTTACTATGAGGTTCTATTTACTATGAGGTTCTTTTTACTATGAGGTTCTATTTACTATGAGGTTCTTTTTACTATGAGGTTCTATTTACTATGTGGTTCTATTTACTATGTGGTTCTATTTACTATGAGGTTCTATTTACTATGAGGTTCTATTTACTATGAGGTTCTATTTACTATGAGGTTCTATTTACTATGTGGTTCTATTTACTATGAGGTTCTATTTACTATGAGGTTCTATTTACTATGAGGTTCTATTTACTATGAGGTTCTATTTACTATGAGGTTCTATTTACTATGTGGTTCTATTTACTATGAGGTTCTATTTACTATGAGGTTCTTTTTACTATGAGGTTCTATTTACTATGAGGTTCTATTTACTATGAGGTTCTATTTACTATGAGGTTCTATTTACTATGAGGTTCTTTTTACTATGAGGTTCTATTTACTATGAGGTTCTATTTACTATGAGGTTCTTTTTACTATGAGGTTCTATTTACTATGAGGTTCTTTTTACTATGAGGTTCTATTTACTATGAGGTTCTTTTTACTATGAGGTTCTATTTACTATGTGGTTCTATTTACTATGTGGTTCTATTTACTATGAGGTTCTATTTACTATGAGGTTCTATTTACTATGAGGTTCTATTTACTATGAGGTTCTATTTACTATGAGGTTCTTTTTACTATGAGGTTCTATTTACTATGTGGTTATATTTACTATGTGGTTCTATTTACTATGTGGTTCTATTTACTATGAGGTTCTATTTACTATGAGGTTCTTTTTACTATGAGGTTCTATTTACTATGAGGTTCTATTTACTATGTGGTTCTATTTACTATGTGGTTCTATTTACTATGTGGTTCTATTTACTATGAGGTTCTTTTTACTTTGAGGTTCTATTTACTATGAGTTTCTATTTACTATGAGATTCTATTTACTATGAGGTTCTATTTACTTTGAGGTTCTATTTACTTTGAGGTTCTATTTGCTATGTGGTTCTATTTACTATGAGGTTCTATTTACTATGTGGTTCTATTTACTATGAGGTTCTATTTACTATGAGGTTCTATTTACTTTGAGGTTCTATTTACTTTGAGGTTCTATTTACTATGTGGTTCTATTTACTATGAGGTTCTATTTACTATGAGGTTCTATTTACTTTGAGGTTCTATTTACTTTGAGGTTCTATTTACTATGTGGTTCTATTTACTATGAGTTTCTATTTACTATGTGGTTCTATTTACTATGAGTTTCTATTTACTATGTGGTTCTATTTACTATGAGGTTCTATTTACTATGTGATTCTATTTACTATGAGGTTCTATTTACTATGAGGTTCTATTTACTATGAGGTTCTATTTACTATGAGGTTCTATTTACTATGAGGTTCTATTTACTATGTGGTTCTATTTACTATGAGGTTCTATTTACTATGAGGTTCTTTTTACTATGAGGTTCTATTTACTATGAGGTTCTATTTACTATGAGGTTCTATTTACTATGAGGTTCTATTTACTATGAGGTTCTTTTTACTATGAGGTTCTATTTACTATGAGGTTCTATTTACTATGAGGTTCTTTTTACTATGAGGTTCTATTTACTATGAGGTTCTTTTTACTATGAGGTTCTATTTACTATGAGGTTCTTTTTACTATGAGGTTCTATTTACTATGTGGTTCTATTTACTATGTGGTTCTATTTACTATGAGGTTCTATTTACTATGAGGTTCTATTTACTTTGAGGTTCTATTTACTTTGAGGTTCTATTTACTATGTGGTTCTATTTACTATGAGGTTCTATTTACTATGAGGTTCTATTTACTTTGAGGTTCTATTTACTTTGAGGTTCTATTTACTATGTGGTTCTATTTACTATGAGTTTCTATTTACTATGTGGTTCTATTTACTATGAGTTTCTATTTACTATGTGGTTCTATTTACTATGAGGTTCTATTTACTATGTGGTTCTATTTACTATGAGGTTCTATTTACTATGAGGTTCTATTTACTATGAGGTTCTATTTACTATGAGGTTCTTTTTACTATGAGGTTCTATTTACTATGAGGTTCTATTTACTATGAGGTTCTATTTACTATGAGGTTCTATTTACTATGAGGTTCTTTTTACTATGAGGTTCTATTTACTATGAGGTTCTATTTACTATGAGGTTCTTTTTACTATGAGGTTCTATTTACTATGAGGTTCTTTTTACTATGAGGTTCTATTTACTATGAGGTTCTTTTTACTATGAGGTTCTATTTACTATGTGGTTCTATTTACTATGTGGTTCTATTTACTATGAGGTTCTATTTACTATGAGGTTCTATTTACTATGAGGTTCTATTTACTATGAGGTTCTATTTACTATGTGGTTCTATTTACTATGAGGTTCTATTTACTATGAGGTTCTATTTACTATGAGGTTCTATTTACTATGAGGTTCTATTTACTATGAGGTTCTTTTTACTATGAGGTTCTTTTTACTATGAGGTTCTATTTACTATGAGGTTCTATTTACTATGAGGTTCTATTTACTATGAGGTTCTATTTACTATGAGGTTCTTTTTACTATGAGGTTCTATTTACTATGAGGTTCTATTTACTATGAGGTTCTTTTTACTATGAGGTTCTATTTACTATGAGGTTCTTTTTACTATGAGGTTCTATTTACTATGAGGTTCTTTTTACTATGAGGTTCTATTTACTATGTGGTTCTATTTACTATGTGGTTCTATTTACTATGAGGTTCTATTTACTATGAGGTTCTATTTACTATGAGGTTCTATTTACTATGTGGTTCTATTTACTATGAGGTTCTATTTACTATGAGGTTCTATTTACTATGAGGTTCTATTTACTATGAGGTTCTATTTACTATGAGGTTCTATTTACTATGTGGTTCTATTTACTATGAGGTTCTATTTACTATGAGGTTCTTTTTACTATGAGGTTCTATTCACTATGAGGTTCTATTTACTATGAGGTTCTATTTACTATGAGGTTCTATTTACTATGAGGTTCTTTTTACTATGAGGTTCTATTTACTATGAGGTTCTATTTACTATGAGGTTCTTTTTACTATGAGGTTCTATTTACTATGAGGTTCTTTTTACTATGAGGTTCTATTTACTATGAGGTTCTTTTTACTATGAGGTTCTATTTACTATGTGGTTCTATTTACTATGAGGTTCTATTTACTATGAGGTTCTATTTACTATGAGGTTCTATTTACTATGTGGTTCTATTTACTATGAGGTTCTATTTACTATGAGGTTCTATTTACTATGAGGTTCTATTTACTATGAGGTTCTATTTACTATGAGGTTCTATTTACTATGTGGTTCTATTTACTATGAGGTTCTATTTACTATGAGGTTCTTTTTACTATGAGGTTCTATTTACTATGAGGTTCTATTTACTATGAGGTTCTATTTACTATGAGGTTCTATTTACTATGAGGTTCTTTTTACTATGAGGTTCTATTTACTATGAGGTTCTATTTACTATGAGGTTCTTTTTACTATGAGGTTCTATTTACTATGAGGTTCTTTTTACTATGAGGTTCTATTTACTATGAGGTTCTTTTTACTATGAGGTTCTATTTACTATGTGGTTCTATTTACTATGTGGTTCTATTTACTATGAGGTTCTATTTACTATGAGGTTCTATTTACTATGAGGTTCTATTTACTATGAGGTTCTATTTACTATGAGGTTCTTTTTACTATGAGGTTCTATTTACTATGTGGTTCTATTTACTATGTGGTTCTATTTACTATGAGGTTCTATTTACTATGAGGTTCTTTTTACTATGAGGTTCTATTTACTATGAGGTTCTATTTACTATGTGGTTCTATTTACTATGTGGTTCTATTTACTATGTGGTTCTATTTACTATGAGGTTCTATTTACTATGTGGTTCTATTTACTATGAGGTTCTATTTACTATGAGGTTCTTTTTACTATGAGGTTCTATTTACTATGAGGTTCTATTTACTATGAGGTTCTATTTACTATGAGGTTCTTTTTACTATGAGGTTCTATTTACTATGAGGTTCTTTTTACTATGAGGTTCTATTTACTATGTGGTTCTATTTACTATGTGGTTCTATTTACTATGTGGTTCTATTTACTATGTGGTTCTATTTACTATGAGGTTCTATTTACTATGAGGTTCTTTTTACTATGAGGTTCTATTTACTATGAGGTTCTATTTACTATGTGGTTCTATTTACTATGTGGTTCTATTTACTATGTGGTTCTATTTACTATGAGGTTCTATTTACTATGAGGTTCTTTTTACTATGAGGTTCTATTTACTATGAGGTTCTATTTACTATGAGGTTCTATTTACTATGAGGTTCTATTTACTTTGTTGTTTTTGTTTTTGTTTGTTTTTTTATAGAAATTAATGACAAAAACGTCATATATTACGTGTTTGATATTTATATATGATATTTATCAGAGGTTATTTTTTGGTCCTATGACTGAAGCTGAGGTACCTTTGTAAAGCCAGAAGAGAGTGGTCATTTATTTGTACGTTTGAGGTACAGATTTAGCCTCTTTCTACGATTTCCCTAATGGATTTTGGAAATGTTCCGACCAGTGTGGGATTTTTGTTTTTTTTTCATTTTATTGCCGGTTAATACTGGCTTAATTCGTCTAATTGTTTAACAGGCATTAATAATATAATTAAAAAAATAGATATATCAACATCAACCATATGGGAATTACTCTACGGGGGTCAGGCGTGTGTTCGTTTAACGCCATTTTCAACAATATTTCAGTTATATCTTGGTGACAGTTTTATAGAGGGAGGAATCTGTTATCATATGATTATCATCATCACATAGAATTGTATCCAATGCGCCCTGTTATCGGATGACTATCATTTTCACATAAAATTGTATCCAATGCACCCTGTTATCAGATGACTAGCATCATCACATAAAGTTGTATCGAGTTCACCTTTTCAAGGGCTGACACTATTGATCACATAAAGTCGTATCGTGTACATCCTGCCATGGACTAATAATCTTTATCGCATAAAATTGTATCGAGTACACCTTAACAAGGACTGACAATCCTGATAACACTGACAGGAGTCAAACAAACAGTTTAGCGCTGATAGGTAATTACAGATTAGAAACCGCCATAACTACCCAACGATTACAACCATGACAACTTCTGACCAAATTAAATCAAAACAATCATGTTTATGGATAAATAGTATTATATGCATATAACGTTGTTTGTGAAAAAAATATAATGAGTCTATTTTTAGTGGGGTGCGTGTTACTCGGTCTTTAGTTTTATGTGTATGTTTTGTAGATCGTTGTTTGTCCTTTTGTACTTTTTCTTTTGGCCATTGTGTTGTCTGTTCTTCTTCGATTTACGGATTCTGATTACCTCTTTGGTATATTCAAACTCTTCTTACAATAAAGGTACGTTCAAGTGTTTGTGTTCATTGTTATAGAGCAGTTGGTCAGCAGATAAACATATAACAGAATCAGCAGTATTTATGATTAGATACATTTGTCATTCAGTTTGCATCCAGCAGTCCGTTAAGGTATTGACACATTGCATTGTTAGTTTCTCAGTGGTGTTGATACAATGCTATGGGTTACTAAGGTTGAAGCATATTCTTGTAAGCAGATATCATCGTTAGCGGAAAACCAATGTAGAAGTAATAACAAAACAAACACAACGTACCCAAGACTGAAGGAATATTGTAGTATCGTGACGCTCTATATATATTATGTACAACAGTGCAAACAGAGCAAGACAGTGTAGATTACCAACATCTTACGGTGATATTCACTGCGATTTTCGCGTACAAACCATGTTCGATTCGTTGTACTGTCATGTGTGTTCTATGGGGTTCATGTATTATATACAATTGATGACTTTCGATGAGGTGAATACAAGAATGGAGCATGATATTCAACGAGGGATCAGAGGTTGATCAATCCTTGTATTCACCGAAATTGAAAGTCATTAACTGTTTTATTATATGACATTAAATCAAATTTGAATTAACACCAAACAGCGCCGACTTTGTTGCCCAGACAAACCTGTCTGCCCAACGTCTGCTATTATTAATTTAATTGTGTACCGGAAGTAATTAGTAAGAACGCATCCGATGATGATTGGCTACTACTTTTTAGATAATTGAGAAACACCATTTCTATTTTAAGGTGTCTGGAGAAGCGTTGGAATATTATGTTCAACTCTCGTGACTTTTTGCGCGTTGAATATAACGTTTTATCGAAGAACGTTACTTGGGACGTCAGCCAATCAGAAAAGACATTATATGAAGTCATATAATAATGTATGTTATTTGTATTAATTTACACATAGTGGTGTCCAATGCGATTTTCATATCAAAGGATTTTCGTGTCATCTAACAGTAACACGACGAGTGTCGCCAATGAAACAGGAACTGGTAACCCTTCCGGAGCACCCGAGTTCACTCCTTTAAGTGGGGTTCCTGTTGCTCAATCTTTGTGTGTAGTGCTTTGTGGATCATTGTTTGTCTATTTGTTCTTTTTCTCGTGGTCATTTTAAGTTCTGTCCTTCTCCGATTTACTGCTTCTGATTACAACTATGGTATCTTCAAATCTATCTTATACCAGTAACCATATAACACACTGGTCTATTGTCAATGATAACCCCTGTTGTATCTTATCTTATACCAGTAACCATATAACACACTGGGCTATTGTCAATGATAACCCCTGTGGTATCTTATCTTATACCAGTAACCATATAACACACTGGTCTATTGTCAATGATAACCCCTGTGATATATTATCTTATACCAGTAACCATATAACACACTGGTCTATTGTCAATGATAACCTCTGTTGTATCTTATCTTATACCAGTAACCATATAACACACTGGGCTATTGTCAATGATAACCCCTGTGGTATCTTATCTTATACCAGTAACCATATAACACACGGGTCTATTGTCAATGATAACCCCTGTGATATATTATCTTATACCAGTAACCATATAACACACTGGTCTATTGTCAATGATAACCCCTGTGGTATCTTATCTTATACCAGTAACCATATAACACACTGGTCTATTGTCAATGATAACCCCTGTGGTATCTTATCTTATACCAGTAACCATATAACACACTGGTCTATTGTCAATGATAACCCCTGTGGTATCTTATCTTATCTTATACCAGTAACCATATAACACGCTGGTCTATTGTCAATGATAACCCCTGTGGTATCTTATCTTATACCAGTAACCATATAACACACTGGTCTATTGTCAATGATAACCCCTGTGGTATCTTATCTTATACCAGTAACCATATAACACACTGGTCTATTGTCAATGATAACCCCTGTGGTATCTTATCTTATACCAGTAACCATATAACACACTGGTCTATTGTCAATGATAACCCCTGTGGTATCTTATCTTATACCAGTAACCATATAACACACGGTCTATTGTCAATGATAACCCCTGTGGTATCTTATCTTATACCAGTAACCATATAACACACTGGTCTATTGTCAATGATAACCCCTGTGGTATCTTATCTTATACCAGTAACCATATAACACACTGGGCTATTGTCAATGATAACCCCTGTGGTATCTTATCTTATACCAGTAACCATATAACACACTGGTCTATTGTCAATGATAAACCCTGTGGTATCCTATCTTATACCAGTAACCATATAACACACTGGTCTATTGTCAATGATAACCCCTGTGGTATCTTATCTTATACCAGTAACCATATAACACACTGGTCTATTGTCAATGATAAACCCTGTGGTATCCTATCTTATACCAGTAACCATATAACACACTGGTCTATTGTCAATGATAACCCCTGTGGTATCTTATCTTATACCAGTAACCATATAACACACTGGTCTATTGTCAATGATAACCCCTGTGGTATCTTATCTTATACCAGTAACCATATAACACACTGGTCTATTGTCAATGAATTGTTTATACCATAATAATAAAACAGTAAAAAATACTTATATTTATTTAGAAATGAGATTTCCATTACTAATAGGTGCATATTTATTGGTATCGTTTTTATCATGTATGCTCATATCTGCTATGCACTTCAGAAAATATAATTAACATTGAGACTTAATGGATAACTTTTTTAATAATGGACCCCTTTGGTATCTTCAATTTTTTCTTAAAAAGGAGGGTTATATTAAAGGAACAATCTACATACAACAAACAACACCAGCACAATCATACTTTAAATATATTATTTGGTTTTCCAATCTTTCGATTTTGATCGTACCTGATGATGGTTATTTTGATCGTACCTGATGATGGTTATTTTGATCGTACCTGATGATGGTTATTTTGATCGTACCTGATGATGGTTATTTTGATCGTACCTGATGATGGTTATTTTGATCGTACCTGATGATGGTTATTTTGATCGTACCTGATGATGGTTATTCCAGAAACGCATCGTGTGCTCTAAACTTGATATCTACGTTTTTATTAATAAAGAAGTCAAATAGTACCTAAGTCAGAAAGGCTTTTATAGTAAAGGGAAGATCTGCAAGCTGTTGTTCCCATGACAAGCTGTTACCGTTTAGGCTACTGTTCCAATAACAAGTCGTGTCCGTCCGTTTCTATATATTATTTGAAACATTTACTTTGAATTTTAGACCCATTATAGAGATCTAGTACTGATATAAGTCATGTGACTTTGTTCATCAATTTATAGTGTAGTAGTTTGATTGTTTTAGACATATCTGTTTCTTTTGGGATTTTGTCCAAATTTTTATAATGTGTTAGTATGATTGTTCTTGACTTACTGTTTTTCCTTTTGAGACTTTGTCTAGGAAGTTATAATACCTTAATCTGACTGTTCTAAAAATATATGTTGCTGTATGTAATTTGCCCAAATATATATTTTTTACACTGTACACTGAACACGAGTTGCCAACGAAAGAGACACGTTTTCATTCCTTTTCGTCAATTTTCCCTTTTCGATTTGGATGGTGATGTTACTTAGGCCCCATCATATGTCATTTACATTTCTCAATTAGTTCCTTGTGCACGTATTTGTAATAAAGTTTCTGACCGTAATCTCGTGATTAACGGGAAAATGTCTAGACCATTATACCGTTTTCATAAATTATTAAAAACTTTCACAAAATTGTAATATCGTTATAAAGATCTTGATTAAAAATACAATTCTAAATGCAGAGATCTGTCAAAAACGGTAGTTTCTATTCATGTAATCAATGGCGATTAATTAACAAAGCTAAAAAGTACAAATCTGACATATCTAAAATTGTTATTGGTAAAGGCTATGACTTTGCAACTATAGTTGACCCTTTGAGTAGATATTTTTCGCTTTAATCTGATATGTGAACTAATATGTCAAGCTAGCCATCAAATCAGTATACAATTATATATAGATTCTCCTTCAGTTGCCCATGTGGGTTGCGATATTTCTCCACTCCAGATAGTTAAATCTAAAATTTTAACCACAGGCCGTCAGGCTAGTAGTTAACATTTTATATTTTACTCTCGACAGTGGATACATATCGTAACCCACATGGGCAACTGGAGGAGAATTTGTTTCTCCCATTATTTAACACGAACTTTATTTCAAAATCCTTTGGCGGACCGATTTGACAACATGCGGGGAAAGGCACGAGACATTTTAATCCTCTAGAGGATTACAGATTTTCCCACCACTGGTTTAGCGGGGTTAAAACGCCGTAATAATGGGAGAAATATAATTCCATATTATATTACTGTATTATATTCAACATTTGACCGCTTAGACCAGGTGTACTCTATGCAACATTATGTGATAAGTTTGTCAGTGATTTGCGACAGGTCGGTAATTTTCTTCGGGTTTCCTCTACCAATGAAACTAATCGCCACGGTATCAACTGAAATGCTGTTGAAAGTGGTGTTAAACACCATAACTCTAACAATTGACATTTGATTCCAAGTTAATGACCTATTTATGCTGATCTCGCACGAAGACAATTAATTAGTTTAAACATATTTTATTTGCTCAAATGTGCAAAAAGGATAAGACACAAGTTAAACAATCGTATGAAGTCTTCTCCTATATACAATAAGTTACAACATTATTTGATAGAGCATGCATGTATATAAATATTTCTTACATTAATATGTGTAGATTAAACTAAAACAGAGAATGAAGAAAGGAATGAGAGAGCGGGTTAGTGGTGATGATGTGTGCGATTGTTGTTTTGGTGAACAACTAGACAACAAGAAACCTTTCAGACCTCTTTATATATTCAAACACATGCTTAAAAATAATTTCGTTCTGTTCATACGGAAGTGTAGGATTACCACACGTCAAAAGTGTAAGGTCTAAAGCACAATAATTAGGTAGCCAGTTGAAATTTTGAAACAATGTATGTCTTATATTTGAATAATGGGAACAATCGAAGAAGAAATGATAGGAGTCTTCGCGATTGGCACCACAACGACAAGACGGGTCTGAGACTATATTTACTTGGAACAAATCGTAATTCAAAAAAGAAACAAAACATCGAAGCTGAGTTAAAATAATATTAAGTTTTCGAGGTCCAATTTCGTAATGTTTAGGAACTTGGCTAATATCTTTCCGCTTTCTTAATTCAGCTTTAAATTTTGCAATAGAATCCACATTTCGAAGAGCTATTCCATTGAAGCATAGTTGAAGGAATAAATGAATCATAAGTATTCGATAGTCTACAAAATGGCATTATAATATCACTTCCATTACACAATGGATAAACGGTTGTACTTTGAATTGATGGTGGAATTAAGTCATAAAGATACATGGGTGCATTATTATTTTGTATATTATAAAACATTTGTAATTTTCTCCTTTTTCTTCTTTCTGTCAATGATTCCCAGCCTAACTCTTTATAAATTAAAATTGAACTAGCAAATATTGGAAGACCAGTAACGATTCTAGCAGCCTCAAGTTGCAAATGGTCAAGTTTATTAGAATTCCCTACCCCACAATTATCCCATACTTCACTAGCATATTCAAAAATTGGTCTGATATAAACTAAATATAATTTCTCTAGATTTTTCCGAGAAAGTTTATATTTTATCTTTCGAAGAACATTCAGGTGTTTGTAAATACTTAACAATATATTTTCAACATGTATATTCCATTTAGCATCGCTGCTAAATGTAACTCCCAAATGTTTGTGAGAATTTGCAATAGGAATAGTTCTTCCATTAAATGTAAAATTGAATTCTAGAATATCCGTATTTGAAAATAGCATAATTTCTGTTTTATCTGAGATAAAAGTCATCAACCATTTCTTTGACCATTCATCCAGCTCTTTCAAATCGTGATCAATCACAGTTTTTATCTGTAATTCATCACGGTTGGAATAGCTGAAGGAAGTGTCATATGCGAAAAGTCGGGTAAGGGACCGACCATTTAACTTGAAGGGGTGGGGTTATGGTTATTTGTTTCGTTCAGAATTTTTTTTTCGGACAACACGAGAGTTAGAATATTTATTGTTTTTGTCGCGCAAAGCGCGAAATTTTTTCCCAGCATTTAACAACAGATTATATGACAAAAACTCTGAATCAGATTATTTTTTTTCCTCCACCATAATCAGAATACTTTTTTCAGCAACATTGGGAATCAGAATATTTTTTTAGAAAAAAAACCATAACCCCCCCCCCCCACTTCAAGTTAAATGGTCGTTCCCTAAGAGAGATTAACTTCTCAGCAATATCGTTGATAGACATAATAAATAATAGAGGTTCTAGTACTGATCCTTGGGGTACACCAGCTGAAACATTGCAAAGTGAAGACGACGAATTGTTTATTAATACTCTCTGTTGTCGATCTTGTAGGTAACTAGAGAACCAATTTAATAAACAACTATCCACACCGTGTGATTTAATTTTATGTATCAACCCTTTATGCCAAACTTTGTCAGATGCTTTAGAAAAATCACGGAATACAAAACAGCTAATTTCCTTTTTTTCTAGTGAATTTAAAATGCAGTTATACATTTCTAATAGTTGGTGTACTGTTGAATATTTTGGGAGAAAACCAGATTGATATTCATAAATTAACTTGTTTCTTTGTAGATGGTTAAATACATATTTGTAGATAACTCGTTATTTTTCCAACACAACTTATGAGAGATATAGGTCTATAATTAGACGGTAATGACTTGTCACCTTTTTTAAAAAATAGCAATCACATGTGCAATCTTCCAGCTGGTTGGATATTTACATTGTAGAAGAGATTTATTAAGAATTATTTGGACAATTAATGTTGTTCATGGTTTTCTAATCGATATTATATCTGCCGTTAGAGATTCAATATTTAAGAGGGGTGGATTGGGATATGTAGCGAGAGAGGAGGGGTGGTATCTGATTAATATATCTAATACCGCCACTAACAAACAAAAAATGTAAATTTGTAATTTTTGAGTCGGTGGTTTATCTGAGGAGAGAGTTAATCTACTTATATTGCTGGCCATTATTCCTTACTTTCTAGTTTTAAATTGTTGATAGCCACAATTCAACAGAGCAGCATAGCCCCATAGAAGCTCTGGTTTAACATTTGTGCTGGTTTTAGGTCCATTTAAAGATTTAAAGTCTGATTTCTGATTGTTAAATTTATGTAATTTATGTAGCATCTTAATTTCTAGTTTTAAATTGTTGATGACCATAATTCAACAGACAGCAACATAGCCCCCGATAAACTCTTATTTAAAATTTTGGCTGGTCTTGGGTTCATGTGAAGTCTGATTTCTTATTGTTAAATTTATGTAATTTATGTAATATCTCAATTTGTCAGCTTACGACGAAGAAAGAAAAGCCACATAAAATGTTAAGTCAATGTTCTTTCTTTAATCAAATTACGATACCATAGAAATAATTTTTATACATGACAAAGATAAATCTTCCTCCTCATCATGTTAAAGGAGAATCATTTTAAAAATACCCATTATAGAATTGCTCTACCTTTTTGCATTATTGTCATCTCGTCGTCATAGATGTGCGTCATTACAATTTGAACGGAAACCACTTATTTTCTAATTTACCGTCTTTAAGCTCCAGGAGAGGAGGGATGTGAAACCTTTGTAGCAATGAACTGTCAAGGGTAAAATAGAGGTCAGTAACTTCCTCCACACCTGGTCAATAGACAACAGATATATTGATAAGACTTCAATTTATTCTTCTTTTTTTTTTACATCGCAATATATAATCTTTTAGTCAATCGATTTATTATAAGACATATAGAAATTTCATATAGCATACACATAAAGTAGTATTTACAGGTATAATAATCCATAGAACAAGCATTGCTTTATTAAAGGAATCATGTGTCGTCCTTGTGTGTCATTTGTAGCATTATGAAAGACATATTTGAAGATACCAAAGGAGTAATCAGAAGCCCTAAATCAAAGAAGGGCAAACAAATCCAATAACCGAACGAAGGACAAAATGATAAACAATCATGAACAAAGCACTACACAAAAAGCTAATGATCGAGCAACACGAAACCCATTGCAAATCGGGGTGTTCTAAGGTGCCCCGGAAAGGACGAGCAGTTCCTGCTCCACATGTGGGACTCCTCGTGTTACTCCTCTTACAAACTTCACTGAATGGTTTATCTGATTATATGACATTACGTACTGCATGTGAATGGTTCGTGACCAACCATTTCGAAAGGATGATGTGATTATATTTTCTTATTTTGAATATTTACAAGTCCCACTCCCCAGGATAAGAAAAACAATTAATTTAACAAATATTAATATATTAATTAGTGGCTCAAATGAGCTTGAGTCGTTTACATAATAAATAAGATGTATTGAATTATAGCATGGGTATCACGAACCGCTTACCCTTCGGGGCACATGAATTTACCTCCAGATTTAGTGGGTTCGTATTGCTCAATCTTTGGTTTTCTGTGTAGTGTTTTGTAGATAAATGATTGTCCTTGTTCTGTTGGCCATTATGTTGTCTGTCCAGCTTCGTTTTAAGGCTTCTGATTATCATGTTAGTATCTTCAAACTGTCTGCAAAAATTACATTTACATTCCATGGATTTTACAATAATGCTCACTTTTTCCCAATACAGTCCATTTCAATGTTTGTACCACAAGGGTTCAGAAACCCCAAGGACTAAATATGTACATTCTTAAATCACATTCTTGTTCATGCAATTTTTGACATTTTCTTTATTGCAATGTACGCTTCTCTTTTGAGGCCTGAACCCAATATATTCTGTAGTTGTCATTTATACCAAATAAAATATGCATTTCATAAGAATGCTTAAGTCCAAGTAAAGTAAACCATGCGACTCCGTTACATTTGACCCCAGAAACCCTATCAATAATGGCTAGCACATGAAAGTGTGACAAATCTCACAGCAGTTGCACTAACTAATATGACTAAATGAAAGTGTCATCCATAATATTTTGAAATCTAATTGTTCCCTGTTAAAGCTGTTGTTCTTTTGGTTTCATAAATGTATGGCTGCTATGTACTGTACTCTCCATTTGAAGGAAGAGCTTGAAGATACTAAAGGGGTAATCAGAATCCGTATATCGAAGAAGAACAGACAACACAATAATGGCCAAAAGAAAACAATACAAAAGAACAAACAACAATCTGCAAGACATACACATAAAACTAAAGATCAAGTAACAGGAACCCCACTTAAAACCGAGGGTGAACGCAGGTGAAAGAATAGTTTATGACAGTTTTTTATCTTGAGAATTCTAATTAATTTAAGATTTATTCTAATGTAGTCTATGTGAAACGTCTGACCCAACAGTCCGTGAGACATTCACTTGTGCAAGCTAGGTTCCAGGGGCGGATCCAGGGGGGGGTGTATCCGGTGCCCCCCGCCCCCCTAAAATTGGAAAAAATATGATTTTTTGGCGTAAAATCGTGATTTTTCACACGAAATACCCCAAAAATGTTCGCGCCTCCCTCCGCAATTGGAAAAAATATGATTTTTTGGCGTAAAATCGTGATTTTTCACACGAAATACCGAAAAAAAAAATTAAGTGCGCCCCCTAACTTGAAATCCTGGGTTCTGTATATATAATATCGTCTCTACATAACCTCAATATACAACACACAGACGACTGACGACGGACGTAAAGTGACGACAATAACTAACATGAGCATTCTCAGTCATATTTACTTTGATTGTTCAATATACACATTTATTAACGACGCTGCATTATGGGTATAATTATTTGATGATACATGTAATGATAGATTTAGCTACAATTTGCACTTTGAACATGGAAAGTATAGTACCCTCTGCCCCCTCGAATGTGCCCTGCTTTACGTTTTTATAACTAGCAATGGGTCGATACCTCTGATGGGGGACTATTAGTTCCCGGGTGTATCATTCGTCCAGTAGACAGTGCTTCGACACTGCCATGGTGTATTAGACATATATATTATTGATCTGTACAGTTCTTATATAATGTAATTACATATTTATTAATAAAACTCAGGTTCTCCTCAGGAAAGGTGACATTAGTCGATTGTTTGGTTATCCTGTTTAGGCCCTCGGTTTTACTTGCCTCCAACGACTTTTAAATAAGGGTAATAACAAAATTACCGAACACCGAGCAATCTTCCAAAGGGAAGGCAAATCTCATAAGTCAACAAACAGACAAAATCAGTCAACAACCGGAAAACTGGGAAAACTGCAATGGCCCTGACTTGGTACAGGCATTTCCAAAGAAATGGTGGGTTAAATCAGATTTTACGGCACCAAGCCTCCCGCTTCCACTACGGTTAAGCGGTTCCGGTTGTCACTTGTCTTTCCAATTGTTTGACAATGAGCTCATCTAATGACGGTTATTCCAGAAGCGTGTCGTACGTATTATATTAGATATCTACGTTTATATTACAACAATAATATTCATAGAAATAAAATATTTACTTGAATTAAAATTGATTTCTGTGTGGGCATATCATCTAGCTTACATTCATTTTACTAGTTTCTAATGAATGATATAGAAAAGAAAATGTTAAGATACCAAAGCTGTAATCAGAAACGTAAATCGAAGACGGACAGACAATACAATGGCCAACAGAAAAACCAACAAAAAGACAAACATAATCTACAAAACACTACATAGAAATCTAAAGATTGAATAACACGAACCCCACAAAAATACGGTGGTGAACTCATGTGATCCGGAAAGGCTATCAGTTCCTGCTCCACTAGTAGCACTCGTCGTGTTATTTAATTTTGATCAACATCCGGTGGTAAGTAATATGCCTAGATCTTATTTTTGTACTGATCATGTGTATGTTCTCTTTATTTCTGTGAAACTGTGTGATCTTGAGAGTAAAATCGAACTCTGATCATTTTGGGTTTTTTTGTTTGTTATGTGCATATTTTTGTTTGGGCGCTGGTAACCTAGACATTAAGGTGACACTCCGCCATATTTTTGTTTGGGCGCTGGTAACCTAGACATTAAGGTGACACTCCGCCATATTTTTGTTTGGGCACTGGTAACCTAGACATTAAGGTGACACTCCGCCATATTTTTGTTTGGGCGCTGGTAACCTAGACATTAAGGTGACACTCCGCCATATTTTTGTTTGGGCGCTGGTAACCTAGACATTAAGGTGACACTCCGCCATATTTTTGTTTGGGCACTGGTAACCTAGACATTAAGGTGACACTCCGCCATATTTTTGTTTGGGCGCTGGTAACCTAGACATTAAGGTGACACTCCGCCATATTTTTGTTTGGGCACTGGTAACCTAGACATTAAGGTGACACTCCGCCATATTTTTGTTTGGGCGCTGGTAACCTAGACATTAAGGTGACACTCCGCCATATTTTTGTTTGGGCGCTGGTAACCTAGACATTAAGGTGACACTCCGCCATATTTTTGTTTGGGCGCTGGTAACCTAGACATTAAGGTGACACTCCGCCATATTTTTGTTTGGGCGCTGGTAACCTAGACATTAAGGTGACACTCCGCCATATTTTTGTTTGGGCGCTGGTAACCTAGACATTAAGGTGACACTCCGCCATATTTTTGTTTGGGCGCTGGTAACCTAGACATTAAGGTGACACTCCGCCATATTTTTGTTTGGGCGCTGGTAACCTAGACATTAAGGTGACACTCCGCCATATTTTTGTTTGGGCGCTGGTAACCTAGACATTAAGGTGACACTCCGCCATATTTTTGTTTGGGCACTGGTAACCTAGACATTAAGGTGACACTCCGCCATATTTTTGTTTGGGCACTGGTAACCTAGACATTAAGGTGACACTCCGCCATATTTTTGTTTGGGCACTGGTAACCTAGACATTAAGGTGACACTCCGCCATATTTTTGTTTGGGCGCTGGTAACCTAGACATTAAGGTGACACTCCGCCATATTTTTGTTTGGGCACTGGTAACCTAGACATTAAGGTGACACTCCGCCATATTTTTGTTTGGGCACTGGTAACCTAGACATTAAGGTGACACTCCGCCATATTTTTGTTTGGGCACTGGTAACCTAGACATTAAGGTGACACTCCGCCATATTTTTGTTTGGGCGCTGGTAACCTAGACATTAAGGTGACACTCCGCCATATTTTTGTTTGGGCGCTGGTAACCTAGACATTAAGGTGACACTCCGCCATATTTTTGTTTGGGCACTGGTAACCTAGACATTAAGGTGACACTCCGCCATATTTTTGTTTGGGCACTGGTAACCTAGACATTAAGGTGACACTCCGCCATATTTTTGTTTGGGCACTGGTAACCTAGACATTAAGGTGACACTCCGCCATATTTTTGTTTGGGCGCTGGTAACCTAGACATTAAGGTGACACTCCGCCATATTTTTGTTTGGGCGCTGGTAACCTAGACATTAAGGTGACACTCCGCCATATTTTTGTTTGGGCGCTGGTAACCTAGACATTAAGGTGACACTCCGCCATATTTTTGTTTGGGCGCTGGTAACCTAGACATTAAGGTGACACTCCGCCATATTTTTGTTTGGGCGCTGGTAACCTAGACATTAAGGTGACACTCCGCCATATTTTTGTTTGGGCACTGGTAACCTAGACATTAAGGTGACACTCCGCCATATTTTTGTTTGGGCACTGGTAACCTAGACATTAAGGTGACACTCCGCCATATTTTTGTTTGGGCACTGGTAACCTAGACATTAAGGTGACACTCCGCCATATTTTTGTTTGGGCACTGGTAACCTAGACATTAAGGTGACACTCCGCCATATTTTTGTTTGGGCACTGGTAACCTAGACATTAAGGTGACACTCCGCCATATTTTTGTTTGGGCACTGGTAACCTAGACATTAAGGTGACACTCCGCCATATTTTTGTTTGGGCACTGGTAACCTAGACATTAAGGTGACACTCCGCCATATTTTTGTTTGGGCACTGGTAACCTAGACATTAAGGTGACACTCCGCCATATTTTTGTTTGAGCGCTGGTAACCTAGATATTAAGGTGACACTCCGCCATATTTTTGTTTGGGCACTGGTAACCTAGACATTAAGGTGACACTCCGCCATATTTTTGTTTGGGCACTGGTAACCTAGACATTAAGGTGACACTCCGCCATATTTTTGTTTGGGCGCTGGTAACCTAGACATTAAGGTGACACTCCGCCATATTTTTGTTTGGGCACTGGTAACCTAGACATTAAGGTGACACTCCGCCATATTTTTGTTTGGGCACTGGTAACCTAGACATTAAGGTGACACTCCGCCATATTTTTGTTTGGGCGCTGGTAACCTAGACATTAAGGTGACACTCCGCCATATTTTTGTTTGGGCACTGGTAACCTAGACATTAAGGTGACACTCCGCCATATTTTTGTTTGGGCACTGGTAACCTAGACATTAAGGTGACACTCCGCCATATTTTTGTTTGGGCACTGGTAACCTAGACATTAAGGTGACACTCCGCCATATTTTTGTTTGGGCACTGGTAACCTAGACATTAAGGTGACACTCCGCCATATTTTTGTTTGGGCACTGGTAACCTAGACATTAAGGTGACACTCCGCCATATTTTTGTTTGAGCGCTGGTAACCTAGATATTAAGGTGACACTCCGCCATATTTTTGTTTGGGCACTGGTAACCTAGACATTAAGGTGACACTCCGCCATATTTTTGTTTGGGCACTGGTAACCTAGACATTAAGGTGACACTCCGCCATATTTTTGTTTGGGCGCTGGTAACCTAGACATTAAGGTGACACTCCGCCATATTTTTGTTTGGGCACTGGTAACCTAGACATTAAGGTGACACTCCGCCATATTTTTGTTTGGGCACTGGTAACCTAGACATTAAGGTGACACTCCGCCATATTTTTGTTTGGGCGCTGGTAACCTAGACATTAAGGTGACACTCCGCCATATTTTTGTTTGGGCACTGGTAACCTAGACATTAAGGTGACACTCCGCCATATTTTTGTTTGGGCACTGGTAACCTAGACATTAAGGTGACACTCCGCCATATTTTTGTTTGGGCACTGGTAACCTAGACATTAAGGTGACACTCCGCCATATTTTTGTTTGGGCACTGGTAACCTAGACATTAAGGTGACACTCCGCCATATTTTTGTTTGGGCACTGGTAACCTAGACATTAAGGTGACACTCCGCCATATTTTTGTTTGGGCACTGGTAACCTAGACATTAAGGTGACACTCCGCCATATTTTTGTTTGGGCACTGGTAACCTAGACATTAAGGTGACACTCCGCCATATTTTTGTTTGGGCACTGGTAACCTAGACATTAAGGTGACACTCCGCCATATTTTTGTTTGAGCGCTGGTAACCTAGATATTAAGGTGACACTCCGCCATATTTTTGTTTGGGCACTGGTAACCTAGACATTAAGGTGACACTCCGCCATATTTTTGTTTGGGCGCTGGTAACCTAGACATTAAGGTGACACTCCGCCATATTTTTGTTTGGGCGCTGGTAACCTAGACATTAAGGTGACACTCCGCCATATTTTTGTTTGGGCGCTGGTAACCTAAATATTAAGGTGACACTCCGCCATATTTGTTGTGCCTGCCCCAAGCCATAGCTCATATCTAAATTGGCTTCTATTTCTATTTCTGTATTTTGAGGTTTGAGGTTTAACAGAGGAGTTATTCGTATTGCTGTGATTGGTTATATTGTCGATCACTGTTCATTGCCTTTTTGTTTATTTTCAAGTGTACGTTTGACCAAATAAGCATCGAAAAAGTTAAATAAAAAATCGGATAAATTTATACAATAGAACTTACATTGCTCATTGCTTCGATTAGTTGCTATTAAAGATTGAGTGTTTTCTGGGATACAAACGTTTGCTATGGAAACTACACAAAGTATTTTAACAATTCATGTTTTCTTTACTAAATTAGTGAAGAGAATATTTTTTGTTTTATTTTACATGCTGTCCAAAATCATGCAGGACATTTTATTCAAGCACGGCATAGTAGTATTGTACTACAGTGTAAAATTTCACAAGAGTTTGTATGTGGTCCGTGCGGTTTTTATGTGGTCCGTGCGTTTAAACTTTTTAGTTTTCTTTGTTCTGTGTTGTGTTCTTGTGTTTTGTTTTTCTTACGCCACGATATAGCTGAAATACTGCTAATGTTGGCGCTAAACATCAACCAATCAATCAATCAATCAATCATGTATGTGTCTCTGTCCTGTGTCTTGTGTTGCCAGTGTCTCTGGATTCTTCGTTGTTGGTTGCCCCTTCTGTTTTCTCTAACGTTCATATATGACACAAGGGTCAACAATACAATTAATGTCTCACATAATTGTCCATGCTGATATTATATATTGTAGAACTTGTTGTCGTCCTAGGTACATCTCATACACTGCTCTCACTGGACGTTAAACAACATTGTCCATGCTGATATTATATATTGTAGAACTTATTGTCGTCCTAGGTACATCTCATACACTGCTCTCACTGGACGTTAAACAACATTGTCCATGCTGATATTATATATTGTATGACTTGTTGTCGTCCTAGGTACATCTCATACACTGCTCTCACTGGACGTTAAACAACATTGTCCATGCTGATATTATATATTGTATGACTTGTTGTCGTCCTAGGTACATCTCATACACTGCTCTCACTGGACGTTAAACACCATTGTCCATGCTGATATTATATATTGTAGGACTTGTTGTCGTCCTAGGTACATCTCATACACTGCTCTTACTGGAGGTTAAACAACATTGTCCATGCTGATATTATATATTGTAGGACTTGTTGTCGTCCTAGGTACATCTCATACACTGCTCTCACTGGACGTTAAACAACATTGTCCATGCTGATATTATATATTGTAGGACTTGTTGTCGTCCTAGGTACATCTCATACACTGCTCTCACTGGACATTAAACAACATTGTCCATGCTGATATTATATATTGTAGGACTTGTTGTCGTCCTAGGTACATCTCATACACTGCTCTCACTGGACGTTAAACAACATTGTCCATGCTGATATTATATATTGTAGGACATGTTGTCGTCCTAGGTACATCTCATACACTGCTCTCACTGGACGTTAAACAACATTGTCCATGCTGATATTATATATTGTAGGACTTGTTGTCGTCCTAGGTACATCTCATACACTGCTCTCACTGGACGTTAAACAACATTGTCCATGCTGATATTATATATTGTAGGACTTGTTGTCGTCCTAGGTACATCTCATACACTGCTCTCACTGGACGTTAAACAACATTGTCCATGCTGATATTATATATTGTAGGACTTGTTGTCGTCCTAGGTACATCTCATACACTGCTCTCACTGGACGTTAAACAACATTGTCTATGCTGATATTATATATTGTAGGACTCGTTGTCGTCCTAGGTACATCTCATACACTGCTCTCACTGGACGTTAAACAACATTGTCCATGCTGATATTATATATTGTAGGACTTGTTGTCGTCCTAGGTACATCTCATACACTGCTCTCACTGGACGTTAAACAACATTGTCCATGCTGATATTATATATTGTAGGACTTGTTGTCGTCCTAGGTTCATCTCAAACACTGCTCACTGGACGTTAAACAACAATTAATCAATAATAATTGATACTGCAGTATAAACACAATATAAGTAGACTGTGGGAAAATATGTATTTTCTTTGTCCCAGCAATCAAAACCAGTTCACTTTTATTCCTGTCTCTAAAACTCGTACAAATAAATGTCATGAGTAGGGAGGTATTGTGCATATTCTACAGTACTTGAAACAATCAACTTTACCAACTGAACTTGCATAGTGTATGGTGTAATGGCAAATGGTGTAATGGTGGATGGTGTGAATGGTCTGTGTGTATGGTGTAATGGTTTATTATATAAAGTGGTAATGTTAAATGGTTCATTCACTTTATATCTCATGTTGCTTTGTTTATTTTTCAAGAAGGTGGTTGTCATTTCAATTTATTTCATTGTAGGCATGTTGTGGCTCTGAATAATTAATATTTTAACATTGTTTGATATTTTAACTGATTTGATATTTAATTGTGATGTCCCCCCAAGGTGACAAGAAATATCAAATCTTCAAATATAGCAATCGATGTTTATCACAAAAACAACAAGATGAAGGTAAATCCATAAACGGACATCAGAAGATTTGAAATATCATAACTAATATATACAAAATATCTTCCCACATATATCCTGAGAGTAATTAGCGCATATCTCTTGGAGGTTTGTATAAGTTCATATGATTGCTATGAGAAAACAAATGGCCAAATACTGGGAATTACTTAGCTAGATTAGTCTTAATGTTAAACTATAAGAGAATATGACATACGGGACAGGCACAAAATATGACGGTGTTAAATTGAGTAATATTAAAGGCAAGAGTAACCCATCGTTAATATATTTCGGCAAAAACTGGTTGAGTATGGCATGTAATAGTGTGTCAGTTGTAATATTACCTACAGTAGGCAGGGGAAGCAACTCTTGCTACTCTAGAAAGAAAAACAAATATAATATTAGGAAGTCTCCATTTAAATTTTTTCATTTAATACGAGGTAGATATCTCAGTACCCGTATTCCGAATGTTTTTTTCTAATTTTGATTTTCCCGGGATATATTAAAGAAGTGGTCACTCAAATTGAGATTGCTTAGTGACAAAACATCATCTGTTTATCGAGAATGAAATGAAAGTTTCGGGCTAAATGTTTTATATTCTTATGTTGGAAATCCCTTTATCAACTTTTGGTCATAAGACTATAAAAAAACTCGAAATGTAATTGTCATTTGTATTGCTGCCATTTAAACATCATGTTTATAGTCTGTTGTATTGCTACCATTTAAACATCATGTTTACAGTCTGTTGTAAAAACCTATCACAAGCTGGATGACAAAAATACTAAACTTTTGATATGTAATGTACTTATTGCAGGAATCAGTATTTTTATTAAAAAAATATCTGTCTCTACATGAAGCTAAAATATTATGTTAAAATGTATGTTAAGATTGTTCACTAAATTTTCAGCCACGATATAACCGAAATATTGTTGAAAGTGTTGTGTAATACCATGACAACCACCTCCATTATACCACCGATGTGTTACTTTTCAATTCAAATGATTTACAGTAAAAGTTTGTATTCGTTAAATCACGTGCTATGTTGGTTGGTTGGTTTTATGATGTTTAACGCCACTTTCAACAATATTTCAATTATATCGTGGCGGTCAGTTTTATTGGTGGAGGAAACCACCGACCTGTCGCAAGTCACTGACAAGCTTTATCACATAATGCTGCACAAATCTCCCTGAGCGGGAGTCGAACCCATAACATCAGTAGCGATAGGCACAGATAGCACAGGTATTGTAAATCCAACTACCATATACCATACGATCACGGCCACGACGTGATATGCAACACATAGTTAATTCAAATTAAATTGATATTACATACAAAACATATACCTCTATCTATGTTGTCAGTCTTTTAAAAGATTATTTATCTGACAGACAAATGCTGAATCTGAATTCTCTAAATATCTTAATAGATGATTTATTTGGTAACCATAGAAAATTTAACATTTCATAGTAATTGAAGAGTCAGTGACTTTCATTTATTTACAAGAATGAACTGTTGACCTTCCGTCAAAACAATTAAATCTTGCTAGTTCTAGAAATTAGCAAACATCTAGAAAAATATCCATAAAAACTCCAAGGGCAAAGTCAAAGATTACTGCATAATCCGACAGGACATCAAGTAACAGTGTTATGTTGTTTTTTTTTTATTTTATTTCTACGGAAACACTGAGATTTAAATTTGAATTGCATTTGTCTAATAATTGTGTTAAATTAAAAGAAGAACAATGTTTATCTCAGCCAATTCCTTCTACATTCTGTATGGCTGTTCTGTTTGTTATTCGTCTAATGAAAGTTCCGGTTTGTTATTCGTCTAATGAAAGTTCCGGTTTGTTATTCGTCTAATGAAAGTTCCGGTTTGTTATTCGTCTAATGAAAGTTCCGGTTTGTTATTCGTCTAATGAAAGTTCCGGTTTGTTTTTCGTCTAATGAAAGTTCCGGTTTGTTATTCGTCTAATGAAAGTTCCGGTTTGTTATTCGTCTAATGAAAGTTCCGGTTTGTTATTCGTCTAATGAAAGTTCCGGTTTGTTATTCGTCCAATGGAGTTAAAATTCAACACACATCAAATATACACATATGTCTCTTAGGGACCAACCATATTTCTATCTACTATGAGGCTTGAGATTCTTTTTTTATTTTTTTTCTCCCCAATCAGGTATTCACTAAATCAAAAGCTGAAATTATCAACCCCCCCCTTTTTTTTTTTGCTACACACCCTTTGTAAATTTTGACAAAGAAAACAACATTTAAGCATAGACTCAGAGTCGTAAAAGAAATCTGTCTGAACAAGAAATATCAGACCCTCCTTAATAAGAATATGGCTGGTACCTAACTTAAGATGTAAATTATATACCAAAACATAGCTCGTTTTCATGTTTCTACATTTCTAATATCTAAACTTTGTTCTTTGTGAAGAGAACATAACTGAGCACACACAATTATGTATACTTTTCTTTCGTTTGATTTTTATCAAACAAACGAAGTGTATTAGGTAATAAAAGGAGCAGCGACCATCTTTATTTATTTCATAAATTTACAATGATTACTTCTAATTTCAAGTGCATCACTATCATCAATCATAATATGTCCCTCCTAAGACAAAATATACAATGAATCAAACTAAAAGCTCTTTGGCTTTTATACTGGGCCACGGGGGACTGCGCCAAATATCTACAAGTAAACATACACAATGTTGTTAATATTGTGAATAGAAAAGAAAAATAAAGAACAACAGTATCAGTCTTTTTTTAAATTAAACGTTTGTTTGGGTACTAGTCACTGTCCGATCCTAGAAAACTTACATCTTGTGCAGAATGCTCTTGAAAATACTGACCACCAAAGCTAGTATACATCTATAGTATATAATACAATAGTAAAAACTCTACAAAAATCATTACGCAAACCGCACATAAATTCACTTAGTGTTTTGTGGACCCATTGCAGCGGCCTGCATTTATGTTGACAGAATTCATCATTGTCATCATAGAGAAAAGTTTAAATATGACAAAGGGGTAATCAGACGCAGTAAATCAAAGGAAATACGATACCATGGGAAAAAGGAAAAGGTCAAAACGACAAACAATAATCTACAGAATAGTACATAGAAAACTAACGATTGAGCAAAACGAATCCCTCTAAAAACCGGGGGTGAACTCATGTGCTCCTGAAGGGTGGTAGTTCCTGCTACAATAGTGGCACCCGTCGTGTTATTATTACCTTTTAAACGACACGAACATCATATGATATGTAAATCGAGAATGTGTGCAACTTGTACTTTTCTTTCAAAAGAATTATGTTATTTAGAACTTACAATATCATACCATTCAGAAATATATGTTAAGCCGGGTTTTCATTATAACTACGACGGGCGCCATTGCTTGGTTTTCATTTGCGCATCACCTATGTTCTTACAAGGGTCGTCGTGGCCGTGATCGCATGGTAGTTGGATTTTTGACTACCTATGTAATCAGTGCCTATGACCACTGATGTTATGAGTTGGAATCTCAATCAGGGCCATGTGTACAACATTATGTGATAAAGTTTATCATTGACAACAGGTCGGTGGTTTTCTCCGGGTCCTCCGGTTTCCTCCACCAATAAAACTGACCGCCTCGATATAACTGAAATATTGTTGAAAGTGGCGTTAAACACCATAAACCAAACCAAAAAACCTATATTCTTTGATAGAACTGTTTAGCAACAAGGTACCACAATAATAATGTATACTTGTAGTATAAACGATAGTTGATTTATTTGACGAGCGAAGTATAAAGGACGAGACCTCAATTAAACTAACATTACTTATTGAAGTTTATTTACATTTATCATGATAAAATTCACATAAAATTAATTGTTTACCTCATGAAATTAACACTTATTAATAATAGATATATTTATTAATAATGAAAATGTCTAGTGGTGATATTCGCGTATGAATATTCGTGTGTATTGAAATATTGTGTATGGCATGAAAACAACGGTTTGATTTATAGCTGTTTAACCTCAAATAAAGAGATTCCTGATAGAAGTAATAATGTGTCTCAGGAATGGGTCTATTTATAGATGTAATGATTGTCACATATGAAAAAGGTGGTATTTATTAGGGCCGAAAATTTTGAATGGCAAACTGTTGCTGTCAGTTTTCTTATAATGCAAGGAATGTTGTATTCTGGAAACACGGAGCATTTATTTACGAATTATCATGAGGGCCGGGGTGTGTATACAATTCTCGAGCTTCTTTTCTACTAAGACAAATTCTCCTATAATCACTATTGCAATGTTCTACTATAATCTCATCTGATAAGACGCAAAATAGATCTATAAACTGCACAATATATGAATGGGTAAAGTTGTTCATGCTGAGAGAATATATGAATAAGGGTTGTTTATGAAAACCAAGCTGTGCTCCTGTACCAAATTTTACCCCAAATGACCCGTATTGAAAGTATAGTTCGACACACTTTATAAGCGTACCTTATTAAAAATTATAGCAGAAATGCGTCGTGCGCACTAAATTAGATATCTACGTTTTCACTGTTATCACACAGATTGATTGATTGATTGATTGATTGATTGATTGATTGATTGATTGATTGATTGATTGATTGATTGATTGATTGATTGATTGATTGATTGATTGATTGATTGATTGATTGATTGATTGATTGATTGATTGATTGATTGATTGATTGATTGATTGATTGATTGATCGATTGATCGATTGATCGATTGATCGATTGATTGATTGATTGATTGATTGATTGATTGATTGATTGATTGATTGATTGATTGATTGATTGATTGATTGATTGATTGATTGATTGATTGATTGATTGATTGATCGATTGATCGATTGATCGATTGATTGATTGATTGATTGATTGATTGATTGATTGATTGATTGATTGATTGATTGATTGATTGATTGATTGTTGCTCTACGTCCATGGGTTAGGGTTTTTGTGCTTAACGCCAATTTCAGCAATATTTCAGCAATATCGTGGCGGTCAGTTTTATACCTGGAGGATACCGGAATATCCAGAGAAAACCACCGACCTGCTGCTATTAAGTCACCGACAAACTTTATCACATAATGTTGTACACGTCGCTTGACCGGGATTCGAAATCACAACGTTAGTGGTGATAGGCACTGATTGCAAAGGTAGTTGTGCATCCAACAATCATACGATCACGACTATCGTACGATCACGACCACGACAGCCCCGTCTCAATGCCCATCGATCAGTATCTCATGTTCATGCATAATGCGAACAACAATCAGATCTATATATAAAAGGTATACAAGACACCGTTATTTGAGATATTTTTATTCATGCATTACAGACATAATATATTATATATCTAATTATGGAGAGTTTATGGACAGTTTATAACGTGTGTGTATATATGGCAGATGTCTTATCATATTTTTGTTGCATGTGCTTTTATCATAATAAATGTACATTTTAATAATTGTAGTTAGACGCGCCACTGACACCCCGGCGGTTGGCGCCCCCGATGTAAAGGGGTAGTTTCATAATACATATATATATACACCTTATATAATAATCCTGGATTTTGATTAGTCAATAGCCGGTGTATTTCTCGTGTATTTTCATATTTAGGATTAATTTCGTTCATTTTTACTGCTGCCGTGGTATTTGCATGAGGATTTAACTTTTTTACCCTCGCGTGCATCAAACCGCCAAATTCATTCGGAATATTTCTTCTTTACCTTTATACGTAAAGTATCGTGATTAATCAAATTTGAAACCCGGAAGTGTTCTGAAGTAAAGGATTTAACTTTTTTCCCTCTGCCGTGGTATTTGCGAAAACGTATTTCACTTTTTTACCCTCATGTGCCGCAAACCGCCAAATTCATTCAGAATACTTCAACTACTGTCTAACAAAACAAATCGAATATTCCTGAAAACGACAAACAAAAGGTATTATTTATTTAGCCAGTGTTCTAAATAATATTCGGTGTAATTAAACAGATATATCATGTTTGGGAAGGGTATTTGCGAAAAATACCAGTCTTGAGACTAAATTTCCCTCGGCATTCGGCTCGGAAAATTTTTCGTCTCTCGAGCATGATATATCTGTTCAAAATCCTCATCGTTTCATGTGCAGTTTGTACCGCCATTAGAAGCATTATTGGGGACTGCGGACAATATTTGTAAGACACCAACCATTTTCTCATCGGGGACAGCTAGGATTGCTTTTTTATTTAAATATATGTTTCCTGTCCGGTAAAAAAAATAGTTTCTACTGCATTTATGCTCCTTCTCCCCCCTCCCCCCCTCTCCCCCCCCCCTCCCCCCCCCCCCCCCCCCCCCCCACTCTCTTTCTTTCTCTCTCTCTCTCTCTCTCTCTATCTTGAAAGAAAAACAATTCTGTTTATCTTTACCTTAAAGATTGAAAATAAATTATTTGAAAATAATGATAATGACAACACGCTTTAAACAAGAACTTGTGGTTAAATTTGAAGAAACATTGCCGATTTTACATCCATTAAAAAATAATCTATAATTTGTTTCGTGTGATTTTTAAAAAAATTGTCTCTAATGGAAAACATACCCCCATCCCAAAACGTCAATGATCGGTCCCTTATATCGATTGATGACATATATGAAAATAACTCAGTGATGATAAACATTGATAACCACATAATTATTTGAACCCTATGATGTTTTTCCACATTTTTATCTAAAATCAACGGAGAGAGAAATAATTCTGAATGAACAAATTATTGTGGTGATAAATTTTGTGGGAAACACAATGACTATCATTAGCATAAAGTGTCAATGACTTTTGAACTCGCGTGTCTTTTCTTAATTTTTGCTCTCAATTATGCTATATAATGATCGTGTCAGTGAGCTGATTTAGAATAAAATCTCGCCTATAATTATAATATTGGTGTTTAACGTGATACATCAATGTGCTAATTAATTTTAAAAAAAATTGTTATGTTTTCAGAACATGGAAAAAGGTGATAAAATCTGTAATTTGAAACTGTTGTTGCAAAATATTGAATATCGAATTATGTGTCAGTGGAAGTATAACATGTCTGATAATTAAGTCATAAAAGTAAGGAATTAACAATTAAATGGCTTATTTTTTTTCTACGTCATTAATGTACTTTCATTTATTCTTGCTTGTCCTTATTCGTTTATTTGTTTGTCACAATTCCCATGGGATTTTAATTTTCCCATTAAAAAAATTAATCACTGAGAAAGATGGAGAAATATCATTTAAATTGTAATTAGTTAGATTTTGTGAAGTCTCAAGAAATTTGCAAATTTTGATTATTCATAATGACTTGGAAGCTTTTAGAAATGGCGGCACAATATGTTTACACGCCATTATAATGACATTTTTAAAAGTAATGTGTTCGTTGTTGTAATTGTTTATCATTTTTCATTTTTTGCCGTTCTATAATTGTAAAATTTATTTTATTTTCGTTTTGCTGTTAGCCTTGTGGTGTTAGGTAATGTACTGTGTTGTAATAGTAATACACGTCCCTGCATTAAAATATCCATTTTATGTTTATCCTTACAGTGAAAGTGCAACGTCCTTGTATCGTATTACACTTGTTTTGTACAATGACAATAGATGGCGCTGCATCAATAATATGGCACATAAATAGAAAACAAATTATAACCGTGCATTACTCATCTAGATCCATCACATGGTACCATCATCAGAAAAGAACATGATGCTATTGAAAACAAATTAAGATGCAATTTGAGTATCGCAATTTTTAACACTATACATTTCTGTCGCTGTGTCGAGAAAATCATCATGCTTTCTCTCCATCATTTTCCCGACCCATAAAATAAAGGTTCTTTTCCAACACCCTTTTTTTGTAAAAGAGGTAAACATATCTTCAATATACTGAATTAACATTTCAAGTTCATTACTCGTTTTAAAATATACATATTACTTAAAAGGATATAATATAATATTTCAACAATGATATATTCAAATTTTGAAACCATAAATCTGCCATTCCCATCCCACGGATATATTTCCCCGTAAAAGAGATGACAAACCAAGTTTTGGTAGCTTGAAATGTCGGTATCAGTTGCTGATGGAGGCATCAAGTGCTGTTGTCATCAAGGTCAATTGTGTATTTAGTTCATCCGCACAACCGGTAGTGGGCGATCCTGTCAGAGATATTGTCCTCCGCCGCAAAACAAAATAGGTCATATTTCAACACCTCTATTAATTATCTTAACCAGAGTAAGAGAACATATATATGTAATCCTCCCCCATTTTAAAAACCATTATGTGTACATGTACATCATTATTTGCTTTCCTCAATGCCTGTATCTCATGGTCTGTTTATAATGCTTCATCATACGTGTTTTTTATTTAGAGGTTTTGTACTCGGATGCAGGTCGTGTGAAAAAAAGTTTTTTATATTCAGATTCGATTTGTTATTTAATAAAATATGAAATACATTAATTCTATAGATGTCAAGTTTGTATGGTATATTTCCTTCCAGAAACATTACTTTCAAATAAAAATATCTAGAATGAAGCATGCCCCCTAACGCAGGAATATGTGTTGTAAACAATGAATTGCTACTCTTAAGCTTAGCTTGCTGTGTTTATAAGACATCTATGATGCCCCTGCAAGAAATAAAGAAAATAAAAAATCTGGTGATTTTGTGAATAATGGAAGAATCTAAAATCATGAAAATATGCACACATCTGGAATATGTACAAGAAGAGTTTGAAGATACCAAAGGGGTAATCAGAATCCGTAAATGGAAGAATGACGGACAACACAATGGTCAAACAACCTATGATATAAGTTCTAGCTTGACAACTGTAAGAGGAGTTCGATGGACAAAGAATATATGCGAAATTTCACAGAAACGAACCAAGTTCAATGATCCATATTTTTGTGAGAAAATTATGAAAATAAAACTCATGATAATATTCACACCGTTGGTATTTCTACACATATCTTGTAAAATAAGGAAAGCTTCTAGTTTGAAACCTGCAAGATGTGTTATACGTACAAAGCATGAATCATGTATGGGCGTCATGATTGACAATAAAAGATTTGTGTTTGTATTTGTATTTGTATTGTATGTGGAAGGACGAACAGTGGTGAAACAATTTGCTCCCCAACTTTTAGTCGTGGACGATGACAAAATATGATAGAAAATAACAACATAATAGCCGTTAGGACAATGTCGAATATGGCGTGACCAATCCAGATATTACTTAAACAATTTTGAGTATGTCGTGGAGATAATTCGAATATTATTCAGTATAAATCAAACAAAATGTAAAATGTGTTCAAACTTCATTGAAAATCAACACTTTATACACCAAAATACGAAACGCCACGATATATCTGAAATGCTGCTAAAGTTGGCGTTATACACCAAACAATCAATCACTCAACCAAATTAAGAATCATTAAAATACAAGATGTTTCAGTCAATTCCAGAAAATAAGATAGCAGTACCGGACTTTTCTTCAGATGATAAACAATAGTTCTAAGATTATTTTAACCCAAAAAAAGAGAACATATATGTATATTTCATCCTCCCCCGTTTATAACATTTATTTGTATATTAATATATATTTCTTCTATGCCTGTATCCCCCAGATCTGTTTGTTTTGTTATTTACATGTTGTACTGCCTATATATATTTCTTTAGATATAATTTTGTACTCAGACACAGGTCGTGTGAAAATAATTTCTTTATATTCAGATACAATTTGTAATTTATAACAAAAATATGACAAAATACTAAAATATGCTTGTCAAAATTGTCAAACTTGTATGGTATTTTTTTTCCTTTCCACGGAAATTATTTTCAAAAAAAAGAAAGAAAAATAATAGTAGAGAACATCGACCTCGTGGTTGCTGTAGATATATGAACTTTAAGCTGGACTTAAACAAATACTACAATTATCTGTTGATTAGAGAACTTTGTCCTCTGTGTGAACCATACTTTTTATATTGATGAGTAGTCTGACATCACCAATAAGTAAACATGTCGTGGAATGACATCCTAATCAAAAGCTGTTTCTCCTTTACTTAAAAACCTCATACTTGTTATGCTGTGCTTTACTCATCCCTTATTTTAAGCAAAATCACATTTAAGGGTCATGACAAGGTGAATTTTAAGGGGGTTGGTCTTCATACTGCTTTTTTTTTTTTTTTCTTTTTTTTAAGAGATTCATTTTATTAGATTTGTTAATTTGATATAAGGATTCGCTACAACGGTTTCTATACAACCTCAAACTTTTACGGAGGTAATTAAATGTATTTCTATGACAACAGGCACATTTTCCCTTTAAAGTTCTAGAAAAATGTAGTAGATATCGAATTTAGTGCGCAGGACACGTTTCTAGAATAACATTCATGAGGTGACGCTCAATATCAAATGTTGGAAAGCCAATTAGCAATAAAACCAAAGGACCCAAACAAGACAGCCAAAATCGGCTAAGGTCGTCTATGATAATAAGCGCATCTTCCCTTTGAAGTTCTATGTTCAATAATTCCTAATTTCATACGTTGAGGTAAAGCTAATAGAATTCAATAACTTACATGGTTCATTAGATATATTTTTATTGAAATTTACAGTTTATAAATCATGTAATAATGATTAAAACTAAGGATACTCAGACATAGGTGACCTTAGCCGATGTTGGCTGTTCTGTTGAGGCCTCACTCAGACATAGGTGACCTTAGCCGATGTTGACTGTTCTGTTGAGGCCTCACTCAAACATAGGTGACCTTAGCCGATGTTGACTGTTCTGTTGAGGCCTCACTCAGACTTAGGTGACCTTAGCCGATGTTGGCTGTTCTGTTGAGGCCTCACTCAGACATAGGTGACCTTAGCCGATGTTGGCTGTTCTGTTGAGGCCTCACTCAGACATAGGTGACCTTAGCCGATGTTGGCTGTTCTGTTGAGGCCTCACTCAGACATAGGTGACCTTAGCCGATGTTGACTGTTCTGTTGAGGCCTCACTCAAACATAGGTGACCTTAGCCGATGTTGACTGTTCTGTTGAGGCCTCACTCAGACTTAGGTGACCTTAGCCGATGTTGGCTGTTCTGTTGAGGCCTCACTCAGACATAGGTGACCTTAGCCGATGTTGGCTGTTCTGTTGAGGCCTCACTCAGACATAGGTGACCTTAGCCGATGTTGGCTGTTCTGTTGAGGCCTCACTCAGACATAGGTGACCTTAGCCGATGTTGACTGTTCTGTTGAGGCCTCACTCAAACATA
Organism: Bathymodiolus brooksi; assembly: GCA_963680875.1. Lineage (NCBI taxonomy): Eukaryota > Metazoa > Mollusca > Bivalvia > Mytilida > Modiolidae > Bathymodiolus > Bathymodiolus brooksi. The sequence continues at coordinate 46,859,866 of OY804580.1, read as the reverse complement.
GGTGACCTTAGCCGATGTTGGCTGTTCTGTTGAGGCCTCACTCAGACATAGGTGACCTTAGCCGATGTTGGCTGTTCTGTTGAGGCCTCACTCAGACATAGGTGACCTTAGCCGATGTTGGCTGTTCTGTTGAGGCCTCACTCAGACATAGGTGACCTTAGCCGATGTTGACTGTTCTGTTGAGGCCTCACTCAAACATAGGTGACCTTAGCCGATGTTGGCTGTTCTGTTGAGGCCTCACTCAGACATAGGTGACCTTAGCCGATGTTGGCTGTTCTGTTGAGGCCTCACTCAGACATAGGTGACCTTAGCCGATGTTGGCTGTTCTGTTGAGGCCTCACTCAGACTTAGGTGACCTTAGCCGATGTTGGCTGTTCTGTTGAGGCCTCACTCAGACTTAGGTGACCTTAGCCGATGTTGGCTGTTCTGTTGAGGCCTCACTCAAACATAGGTGACCTTAGCTGATGTTGGCTGTTCTGTTGAGGCCTCACTCAGACATATGTGACCTTAGCCGATGTTGGCTGTTCTGTTGAGGCCTCACTCAGACATATGTGACCTTAGCCGATGTTGGCTGTTCTGTTGAGGCCTCACTCAGACATAGGTGACCTTAGCCGATGTTGGCTGTTCTGTTGAGGCCTCACTCAGACATAGGTGACCTTAGCCGATGTTGGCTGTTCTGTTGAGGCCTCACTCAGACATAGGTGACCTTAGCCGATGTTGGCTGTTCTGTTGAGGCCTCACTCAGACTTAGGTGACCTTAGCCGATGTTGGCTGTTCTGTTGAGGCCTCACTCAGACTTAGGTGACCTTAGCCGATGTTGGCTGTTCTGTTGAGGCCTCACTCAAACATAGGTGACCTTAGCTGATGTTGGCTGTTCTGTTGAGGCCTCACTCAGACATATGTGACCTTAGCCGATGTTGGCTGTTCTGTTGAGGCCTCACCGAGACATAGGTGACCTTAGCCGATGTTGGCTGTTCTGTTGAGGCCTCACTCAGACATAGGTGACCTTAGTCGATGTTGACTGTTCTGTTGAGGCCTCACTCAGACATAGGTGACCTTAGTCGATGTTGACTGTTCTGTTGAGGCCTCACTCAGACATAGGTGACCTTAGCCGATGTTGACTGTTCTGTTGAGGCCTCACTCAGACATAGGTGACCTTAGCCGATGTTGGCTGTTCTGTTGAGGCCTCACTCAGACATATGTGACCTTAGTCGATGTTGGCTGTTCTGTTGAGGCCTCACTCAGACATATGTGACCTTAGTCGATGTTGGCTGTTCTGTTGAGGCCTCACTCAGATATAGGTGACCTTAGCCGATGTTGGCTGTTCTGTTGAGGCCTCACTCAGACATAGGTGACCATATTTTCGAGATTGGTTTTCCCAGAATTTCTCCAATCTTCCTTCAGATGATCTGTTAGTGGGTGCAGTTACAGCTGAGGATGGTAGGTTGTTTCAGGTTTCAACAGTTCTTTGAGTAAATTAATATTCTCTGACATCAAGACTTGAATGTGTCTTGCACAGCTTGTATTTATGGCCTCTTGTTGTTGAATCGTTTTCTGGAATAACCTTCACCAGGAACGTTCAATATCATATATTGGAAAGCCATATATATAAAAGGGTTTGTCAGCAATAAAACCAAAGAACCTAAACAGGATAGCCAAAATCGGCTAAGGTCGTCTCTTTCTGAGGGAGGAGAACCTTAGTTCTGATAATAATTTAGATTTGTTTATTTGACATAAGTATACGTAATACGGTTTATATACAACCTCATTAAAAACAAAAATCCGGCCACAAGGCAATTTATTTTATCAGCCAAATATTTAGGAGAAGACTCTTTAAAGTGTAATTTTGTTTCTTTTTTTAAGTATTGACAATACTGGTTCCTGTTGAAAGACACAATTTTTAGTATTTATGCTTGTATTGTTCCTTTATAACATTTAAAAATCGAATAGCAAGTTAAAGACTTGCATTGTATATGTTGTCCTAGTTAATAGTTAATAGTAAATAATCTGTTTATATTGTTGTCTGCTCTAAAGCATAGAATACAGTCATCGTGTTAAATAAATATGAAAAACAGATATTTCAATGATTTTAATATAAGAGGTTTGGCTTGACTGAAAAGTGAATTCTGAATTTAATGCGAGACATTTGATAATTATGTTGAGTCTTGGCATCAAGGGGTCGTGTTAGTTTTTACATTATGCCACTGGAGGGTGCGAGGCATTAAGTTGGCCTGTGCGTAGGGCATAAATTGGTTTTAATCTGGCCCTTTGTGGCATGACAGTACATGGGCAAATTGTGTTCAAATATGACATGCAGTGTTTGTTGTCATGGAATCGGAACAATAATTTTTCAAAATTAGCAACATTGAAATAATCTATTTTTTTATTCAAATTATCTAAAAACATCCTTTCTTGCTCCATTTTCTTAAATGTTCAAAGGTCAGGAGAGGTTAAATATAGTCTAGTCACGCTATCCAATTCTTTTGATTGTTCTGAATAAAGTATTATTTAACTAAGGTAAACAGGTTGTTGAAATTCTCTAACGGTAAAACCTATGTCATGTGACCTTTTAATTACTACGCGATATACCACGCGGAAAAAGGTTACTGTATTTTTAACTTTTCTTTAAAATGAATAATTTAGCAGTATAAGGTTACTAGAAGATATATAAAAAGTATGCTAATATTTAAAACATTTTAAATAATTTCTACAAAATAAAGTCTTGGTATACAGTGCAATCTGCATATTTTTGTACAAACAGTATTAAGATTGATGGATGGATTATTGCTTAACGCCCCGCGAGCAGTATCTTAGCTATATTAACGCCCCGCGAGCAGTATCTTAGCTATATTAACGTCCCGCGAGCAGTATCTTAGCTATATTAACGTCCCGCGAGCAGTATCTTAGCTATATTAACGTCCCGCGAGCAGTATCTTAGCTATATTAACGTCCCGCGAGCAGTATCTTAGCTATATTAACGTCCCGCGAGCAGTATCTTAGCTATATTAACGCCCCGCGAGCAGTATCTTAGCTATATTAACGCCCCGCGAGCAGTATTTTAGCTATATTAACGTCCCGCGAGCAGTATCTTAGCTATATTAACGTCCCGCGAGCAGTATCTTAGCTATATTAACGTCCCGCGAGCAGTATCTTAGCTATATTAACGCCCCGCGAGCAGTATCTTAGCTATATTAACGCCCCGCGAGCAGTATTTTAGCTATATTAACGTCCCGCGAACAGTATCTTAGCTATATTAACGTCCCGCGAGCAGTATCTTAGCTATATTAACGTCCCGCGAGCAGTATCTTAGCTATATTAACGTCCCGCGAGCAGTATCTTAGCTATATTAACGTCCCGCGAGCAGTATCTTAGCTATACTAACGTCCCGCGAGCAGTATCTTAGCTATATTAAAGCCCCGCGAGCAGTATCTTAGCTATATTCGGGACGAGAACAAGTTCAACAATAGATAAAATCAGAGAGAAAATGGGGGAGGGATGGGCCAACTGGGGGCAAGGACTTTTGACTGCCACAGAAAAAGTCAGGAGAGTTGAGTAGGGACGAAACATTTAGTCTTTTGCAGTGGGTATGCAAACTCTTTTTCGGAAGAGAAGTTTGAAGATACCAACGGGGTAATGAGAATCCGTATATCGATGAAAAACAGACAACACAATGGCAAAATGAAAAAGTACAAAAAAACAAACGACGATCTACAAAACATACACATAAAACTGAAGATCGAGTAACACGAACCCCACTAAAAACCGGGGGTGAACTCAGGTGCTCCGGAAGGGTAGGCAGTTGCTGCGCCACTAGTGGCACCCGTCATGTTAATCTAGTTACAAACCCGGTTATAAGTCATGAATGAGGAAAGGACCGGAAAGTGTTTACGACAAGTGGAACATATCCGTGGTCATTGTTGTTCTCCTGTCTTTATTGATAACAATAAAGCAACAGTGACATATATCTAAAATTAAAGGTAAAATGTATGGCAGTTTTTTTTATTGACGAAGTGAAAGGGTACAGGTCCATTAAAGGCTCCTTTCCATACAAGAACAAATAATGTGTTACCTCCAAACAAGAGAGGTGTTCAACTAACATCGTATATAAAAGGAGACACCTGGTTGTATTCAAAGTTTGAAAATCAAGCCAATGTGCTCTACTCTGAGGAGGATTTACTGAAGGAAAAAACTAAAAAAAATAACATTGATCTATCGTCATATATATATAGTTTCTATAAAGTTTACAAGGTGAAATATGATTACAAAAATCTGTTTTATTTTCAAGAAAAAGATATATCAAAACCTGACATATTTTGTAAGATGTGTGACTTCTCATTACATCTGTCGTTCTCACAACTTGATACGAATTGATTTACAACACGTGATAGATTATAAAGATTATAGTCTAAATCTGTTTTTTAGCAGAGTGTTTGATGAAATCGTTAGATCTCTCGGTTTTAACGAAAACAAATAAGTTATCATTTTGGTTCATGGATGAGTGAGTTATTGCAGTAACATCTTAAGCTTCCAGAACACATGATTTAACCCCCAGTTTTTAGTGTGGCTCGTGTTGCTCACCCATGTTTTAGTGTGGTTTGTGTTGCTCCCCCATGTTTTAGTATGGTTTGTGTTGCTCCCCCATGTTTTAGTGTGGCTCGTGTTGCTCCCCCATGTTTTAGTATGGTTTGTGTTGCTCCCCCATGTTTTAGTGTGGTTTGTGTTGCTCCCCCATGTTTTAGTGTGGCTCGTGTTGCTCCCCCATGTTTTAGTATGGTTTGTGTTGCTCCCCCATGTTTTAGTGTGGTTTGTGTTGCTCCCCCATGTTTTAGTATGGTTTGTGTTGCTCCTCCATGTTTTAGTATGGCTCGTGTTGCTCCCCCATGTTTTAGTGTGGCTCGTGTTCCTCCCCCATGTTTTAGTGTGGCTCGTGTTGCTCCCCCATGTTTTAGTGTGGCTCGTGTTGCTCCCCCATGTTTTAGTATGGTTTGTGTTGCTCCCCCATGTTTTAGTGTGGTTTGTGTTCCTCCCCCATGTTTTAGTATGGTTTGTGTTGCTCCCCCATGTTTTAGTGTGGTTTGTGTTGCTCCCCCATGTTTTAGTATGGTTTGTGTTGCTCCCCCATGTTTTAGTGTGGTTTGTGTTGCTCCCCCATGTTTTAGTATGGTTCGTGTTGCTCCCCCATGTTTTAGTGTGGCTCGTGTTGCTCCCCCATGTTTTAGTATGGTTTGTGTTGCTCCCCCATGTTTTAGTATGGTTTGTGTTGCTCACCAATGTTTTAGTGTGGCTCGTGTTGCTCCCCCATGTTTTAGTATGGTTTGTGTTGCTCCCCCATGTTCTAGTGTGGTTTGTGTTGCTCCCCCATGTTTTAGTATGGTTTGTGTTGCTCCCCCATGTTTTAGTGTGGCTCGTGTTGCTCCCCCATGTTTTAGTATGGTTTGTGTTGCTCCCCCATGTTTTAGTATGGTTTGTGGTGCTCCCCCATGTTTTAGTGTGGCTCGTGTTGCTCCCCCATGTTTTAGTGTGGTTTGTGTTGCTCCCCCAGTTTTTAGTATGGCTCGTGTTGCTCCCCCATGTTTTAGTGTGGTTTGTGTTGTTCCCCCATGTTTTAGTATGGTTTGTGTTGCTCCCCCATGTTTTAGTATGGTTTGTGTTGCTCCCCCATGTTTTAGTGTGGCTCGTGTTGCTCCCCCATGTTTTAGTATGGTTCGTGTCGCTCCCCCATGTTTTAGTGTGGCTCGTGTTGCTCCCCCATGTTTTAGTATGGCTCGTGTTGCTCCCCCATGTTTTAGTGTGGCTCGTGTTGCTCCCCATGTTTTAGTGTGGCTCGTGTTGCTCCCCCATGTTTTAGTATGGTTTGTGTTGTTCCCCCATGTTTTAGTATGGTTTGTGTTGCTCCCCCATGTTTTAGTATGGTTTGTGTTGCTCCCCCATGTTTTAGTGTGGCTCGTGTTGCTCCCCCATGTTTTAGTATGGTTCGTGTTGCTCCCCCATGTTTTAGTGTGGCTCGTGTTGCTCCCCCATGTTTCAGTGTGGTTTGTGTTGCTCCCCCATGTTTTAGTGTGGCTCGTGTTGCTCCCCCATGTTTTAGTGTGGCTCATGTTGCTCCCCCATGTTTTAGTGTGGCTCGTGTTGCTCCCCCATGTTTTAGTGTGGCTCGTGTTGCTCCCCCATGTTTTAGTATGGTTTGTGTTGCTCCCCCATGTTTTAGTGTGGTTTGTGTTGCTCCCCCATGTTTTAGTATGGCTCGTGTTGCTCCCCCATGTTTTAGTATGGTTTGTGTTCCTCTCCCATGTTTAAGTATGGTTTGTGTTGCTCCCCCATGTTTTAGTGTGGCTCGTGTTGCTCTCCCATGTTTTAATATGGTTCGTGTTGCTCCCCCATGTTTTAGTGTGGCTCGTGTTGCTCCCCCATGTTTTAGTATGGCTCGTGTTGCTCCCCCATGTTTTAGTGTGGCTCATGTTGCTCCCCCATGTTTTAGTGTGGCTCGTGTTGCTCCCCCATGTTTTAGTGTGGCTCGTGTTGCTCCCCCATGTTTTAGTATGGTTTGTGTTGCTCCCCCATGTTTTAGTGTGGTTTGTGTTGCTCCCCCATGTTTTAGTATGGTTCGTGTTGCTCCCCCATGTTTTAGTGTGGCTCGTGTTGCTCCCCCATGTTTTAGTATGGTTTGTGTTGCTCCCCCATGTTTTACTATGGTTTGTGTTGCTCACCAATGTTTTAGTGTGGCTCGTGTTGCTCCCCCATGTTTTAGTATGGTTTGTGTTGCTCCCCCATGTTCTAGTGTGGTTTGTGTTGCTCCCCCATGTTTTAGTATGGTTTGTGTTGCTCCCCCATGTTTTAGTGTGGCTCGTGTTGCTCCCCCATGTTTTAGTATGGTTTGTGTTGCTCCCCCATGTTTTAGTATGGTTTGTGGTGCTCCCCCATGTTTTAGTGTGGCTCGTGTTGCTCCCCCATATTTTAGTGTGGTTTGTGTTGCTCCCCCAGTTTTTAGTATGGCTCGTGTTGCTCCCCCACGTTTTAGTGTGGTTTGTGTTGTTCCCCCATGTTTTAGTATGGTTTGTGTTGCTCCCCCATGTTTTAGTATGGTTTGTGTTGCTCCCCCATGTTTTAGTGTGGCTCGTGTTGCTCCCCCATGTTTTAGTATGGTTCGTGTCGCTCCCCCATGTTTTAGTGTGGCTCGTGTTGCTCCCCCATGTTTTAGTATGGCTCGTGTTGCTCCCCCATGTTTTAGTGTGGCTCGTGTTGCTCCCCATGTTTTAGTGTGGCTCGTGTTGCTCCCCCATGTTTTAGTATGGTTTGTGTTGTTCCCCCATGTTTTAGTATGGTTTGTGTTGCTCCCCCATGTTTTAGTATGGTTTGTGTTGCTCCCCCATGTTTTAGTGTGGCTCGTGTTGCTCCCCCATGTTTTAGTATGGTTCGTGTTGCTCCCCCATGTTTTAGTGTGGCTCGTGTTGCTCCCCCATGTTTCAGTGTGGTTTGTGTTGCTCCCCCATGTTTTAGTGTGGCTCGTGTTGCTCCCCCATGTTTTAGTGTGGCTCATGTTGCTCCCCCATGTTTTAGTGTGGCTCGTGTTGCTCCCCCATGTTTTAGTGTGGCTCGTGTTGCTCCCCCATGTTTTAGTATGGTTTGTGTTGCTCCCCCATGTTTTAGTGTGGTTTGTGTTGCTCCCCCATGTTTTAGTATGGCTCGTGTTGCTCCCCCATGTTTTAGTATGGTTTGTGTTCCTCTCCCATGTTTAAGTATGGTTTGTGTTGCTCCCCCATGTTTTAGTGTGGCTCGTGTTGCTCTCCCATGTTTTAATATGGTTCGTGTTGCTCCCCCATGTTTTAGTGTGGCTCGTGTTGCTCCCCCATGTTTTAGTATGGCTCGTGTTGCTCCCCCATGTTTTAGTGTGGCTCATGTTGCTACCCCATGTTTTAGTGTGGCTCGTGTTGCTCCCCCATGTTTTAGTGTGGCTGTGTTGCTCCCCATGTTTTAGTATGGTTTGTGTTACTTCCCCATGTTTTAGTATGGTTTGTGTTGCTCCCCCATGTTTTAGTATGGTTCGTGTTGCTCCCCCATGTGTTAGTATGGCTCGTGTTGCTCCCCCATGTCTTAGTGTGGCTCGTGTTGCTCCCCCATGTTTTAGTGTGGCTCGTGTTGCTCCCCCATGTTTTAGTGTGGTTTGTGTTGCTCCCCCATGTTTTAGTATGGCTCGTGTTGCTCCCCCATGTTTTAGTATGGTTTGTGTTCCTCTCCCATGTTTAAGTATGGTTTGTGTTGCTCCCCCATGTTTTAGTGTGGCTCGTGTTGCTCTCCCATGTTTTAATATGGTTCGTGTTGCTCCCCCATGTTTTAGTGTGGCTCGTGTTGCTCCCCCATGTTTTAGTATGGCTCGTGTTGCTCCCCCATGTTTTAGTGTGGCTCATGTTGCTACCCCATGTTTTAGTGTGGCTCGTGTTGCTCCCCCATGTTTTAGTGTGGCTGTGTTGCTCCCCATGTTTTAGTATGGTTTGTGTTACTTCCCCATGTTTTAGTATGGTTTGTGTTGCTCCCCCATGTTTTAGTATGGTTCGTGTTGCTCCCCCATGTTTTAGTATGGCTCGTGTTGCTCCCCCATGTCTTAGTGTGGCTCGTGTTGCTCCCCCATGTTTTAGTGTGGCTCGTGTTGCTCCCCCATGTTTTAGTGTGGCTCCTGTTGCTCCCCCATGTCTTAGTATGGCTCGTGTTGCTCCCCCATGTTTTAGTGTGGCTCGTGTTGCTCCCCCATGTCTTAGTGTGGTTTGTGTTGCTCCCCCATGTTTTAGTGTGGCTCGTGTTGCTCCCCCATGTTTTAGTGTGGTTTGTGTTGCTCCCCCATGTTTTAGAATGGTTTGTGTTGCTCCCCCATGTTTTAGTGTGGTTAGTGTTGCTCCCCCATGTTTTGGTGTGGCTCGTGTTGCTTCCCCATGTTTTAGTGTGGCTCGTGTTGCTCCCCCATGTTTTAGTGTGGCTCGTGTTGCTCCCCCATGTTTTAGTGTGGCTCGTGTTGCTCCCCCATGTTTTAGTGTGGTTCGTGTTGCTCCCCCATGTTTTAGTGTGGCTCATGTTGCTCCCCCATGTTTTAGTGTGGCTCGTGTTGCTCCCCATGTTTTAGTGTGGCTCGTGTTGCTCCCCCATGTTTTAGTATTGTTCGTGTTGCTCCCCCATGTTTTAGTGTGGCTCGTGTTGCTCCCCCATGTTTTAGTGTGGCTCGTGTTGCTCCGCCATGTTTTAGTGTGGCTCGTGTTGCTCCCCCATGTTTTAGTGTGGCTCGTGTTGCTCCCCCATGTCTTAGTGTGGCTCGTGCTGCTCCCCCATGTTTTAGTGTGGCTCGTGTTGCTCCCCCATGTTTTAGTGTGGTTTGTGTTCCTCCCCCATGTTTTAGTGTGGCTCGTGTTGCTCCCCCATGTTTTAGTGTGGCTCGTGTTGCTCCCCCATGTTTTAGTGTGGCTCGTATTGCTCCCCAATGTTTTAGTGTGGCTCGTGTTGCTCCCCCATGTCTTAGTGTGGCTCGTGTTGCTCCCCCATGTTTTAGTGTGGCTCGTGTTGCTCCCCCATGTTTTAGTGTGGTTTGTGTTCCTCCCCCATGTTTTAGTATGGTTCGTGTTGCTCCCCCATGTTTTAGTGTGGCTCGTGTTCCTCCCCCATGTTTTAGTATGGTTTGTGTTCCTCCCCCATGTTTCAGTGTGGTTCGTGTTGCTCCCCCATGTTTTAGTGTGGATCGTGTTGCTCCCCCATGTTTTAGTGTGGCTCGTGTTGCTCCCCCATGTTTTAGTGTGGCTCGTGTTGCTACCCCATATTTTAGTGTGGCTCGTGTTGCTCCCCCATGTTTTAGTGTGGCTCGTGTTGCTCCCCTATGTTTTAGTGTGGCTCGTGTTGCTCCCCCATATTTTAGTGTGGCTCGTGTTGCTCCCCCATGTTTTAGTGTGGCTCGTGTTCCTCCCCCATGTTTTAGTGTGTCTCGTGTTGCTCCTCCATGTTTTAGTGTGGTTTGTGTTGCTCCCACATGTTTTAGTATGGTTTGTGTTGCTCCCCCATGTTTTAGTATGGCTCGTGTTGCTCCCCCATGTTTTACTGTGGCTCGTGTTGCTCCCCCATGTTTTAGTGTGGCTCGTGTTGCTCCCCCATGTTTTAGTGTGGTTTGTGTTGCTCCCACATGTTTTAGTATGGTTTGTGTTGCTCCCCCATGTTTTAGTGTGGTTTGTGTTGCTCCCCCATGTTTTAGTATGGTTTGTGTTGCTCCCCCATGTTTTAGTGTGGTTTGTGTTACTCCGCCATGTTTTAGTGTGGCTCGTGTTGCTCCCCCATGTTTTAGTATGGCTCGTGATGCTCCCCCATGTTGTAGTATGGCTCGTGTTGCTCCCCCATGTTTTAGTGTGGCTTGTGTTGCTCCCCCATGTTTTAGTGTGGCTCGTGTTGCTCCCCCATGTCTTAGTGTGGCTCGTGTTGCTCCCCCATGTTTTAGTGTGGCTCGTGTTGCTCCCCCATGTTTTAGTATGGTTTGTGTTCCTCCCCCATGTTTCAGTGTGGTTCGTGTTGCTCCCCCATGTTTTAGTGTGGATCGTGTTGCTCCCCCATGTTTTAGTGTGGCTCGTGTTGCTCCCCCATGTTTTAGTGTGGCTCGTGTTGCTACCCCATATTTTAGTGTAGCTCGTGTTGCTCCCCCATGTTTTAGTGTGGCTCGTGTTGCTCCCCTATGTTTTAGTGTGGCTCGTGTTGCTCCCCCATATTTTAGTGTGGCTCGTGTTGCTCCCCATGTTTTAGTGTGGCTCGTGTTCCTCCCCCATGTTTTAGTGTGTCTCGTGTTGCTCCTCCATGTTTTAGTGTGGTTTGTGTTGCTCCCACATGTTTTAGTATGGTTTGTGTTGCTCCCCCATGTTTTAGTATGGCTCGTGTTGCTCCCCCATGTTTTAGTGTGGCTCGTGTTGCTCCCCCATGTTTTAGTGTGGCTCGTGTTGCTCCCCCATGTTTTAGTGTGGTTTGTGTTGCTCCCACATGTTTTAGTATGGTTTGTGTTGCTCCCCCATGTTTTAGTGTGGTTTGTGTTGCTCCCCCATGTTTTAGTATGGTTTGTGTTGCTCCCCCATGTTTTAGTGTGGTTTGTGTTACTCCGCCATGTTTTAGTGTGGCTCGTGTTGCTCCCCCATGTTTTAGTATGGCTCGTGTTGCTCCCCCATGTTGTAGTATGGCTCGTGTTGCTCCCCCATGTTTTAGTGTGGCTCGTGTTGCTCCCCCATGTTTTAGTGTGGCTCGTGTTGCTCCCCCATGTTTTAGTATGGTTCGTGTTGCTCCCCCATGTTTTAGTATGGTTCGTGTTGCTCACCCAAGTTTTAGTATGGTTCGTGTTGCTCCCCCATGTTTTAGTATGGTTTATGTTGCTCCCCCATGTTTTAGTATGGCTCGTGTTGCTCCCCCATGTTTTAGTATGGTTTGTGTTGCTCCCCCATGTTTTAGTGTGGCTCGTGTTGCTCCCCCATGTTTTAGTATGGTTTGTGTTGCTCCCCCATGTTTTAGTATGGTTTGTGTTGCTCCCCCATGTTTTAGTGTGGTTCGTGTTGCTCCCCCATGTTTTAGTATGGTTTGTGTTGCTCCCCCATGTTTTAGTATGGTTTATGTTGCTCCTCCATGTTTTAGTGTGGCTCGTGTTGCTCCGCCATGTCTTAGTGTGATTTGTGTTGCTACCCCATGTTTTAGTGTGGCTCGTGTTGCTCCCCCATGTTTTAGTGTGGTTTATGTTGCTCTCCCATGTTTTAGTGTGGCTCGTGTTGCTCCCCCATGTTTTAGTATGGTTTGTGTTCCTCCCCCATGTTTTAGTGTGGCTCGTGTTGCTCCCCCATGTTTTAGTGTGGCTCGTGTTTCTCCCCCATGTTTTAGTGTGGCTCGTGTTGCTCCCCCATGTTTTAGTGTGGCTCGTGTTGCTCCCCCATGATTTAGTGTGGCTCGTGTTGCTCCCCCATGTATTAGTGTGGCTCGTGTCGCTCACCCATGTTTTAGTGTGGCTCGTGTTGCTCCCCCATGTTTTAGTGTGGCTCGTGTTGCTCCCCCATGTTTTAGTGTGGTTCGTGTTGCTCCCCCATGTTGTAGTGTGGCTCGTGTTGCTTCCCCATGTTTTAGTGTGGCTCGTGTTGCTCCCCCATGTTTTAGTGTTGTTCGTGTTGCTCCCCCATGTTTTAGTATGGCTCGTATTGCTTCCCCATGTTGTAGTGTGGTTCGTGTTGCTCCCCCATGTTTTAGTGGGGATCGTGTTGCTCCCCCAGTTTTTAGTGTGGCTCGTGTTGCTCCCCCATGTTTTTAGTGTGGCTCGTGTTGCTCCCCCATGTTTTTAGTATGGTTCGTGTTGCTCCCCCATGTTTTAGTGGGGATCGTGTTGCTCCCCCAGTTTTTAGTGGGGATCGTGTTGCTCCCCCATGTTTTTAGTGTGGATCGTGTTGCTCCCCCATGTTTTAGTGGGGATCGTGTTGCTCCCCCAGTTTTTAGTGGGGATCGTGTTGCTCCCCCATGTTTTTAGTGGGGATCGTGTTGCACAATCTTCAGTTTTCTGTGTAGTGTTTTGCTGCCCATCGTTTGTCTTTGTCTTTTTGTTCCTTTTCTTTTGACAATTGTATTGTTTCGCCATCTTCGATTTACCGCTTATCTTCAATCTGTTCTTATTTAAATAAGTTTTCTTGATTACAGCAATCATTGTACATGTCATCTGTAAAGTTCTGTTTAAATTGATCAGACTCTGTAAATAAGTTACGTTTGAACCATTACGAATTAATATTTATGTGTTTGATAAAGCCAACACCAGGGCAATACGGTTGTTTCGAATCATTTCCATTCCGTCAAAATTTTGTTATTTTCGTCCGCCAGATCACGTGATTTCGATGGAATGTTTGGCACTGGCCTTCCGGTGTCAATGTACACAACAAAATCTCCAATCGATATGTGCCGTTTAACTACGACTATGATATGCTGACGTTATCACAGTATAGCGTAAACACAGGAAGTCGTCTGTCTAACATTTCAGACGTCAAGACACGAAAAGACGGAACGTGGTCGGAATTGACATGATTCGAAACAACCGTATTATAATAATAACATATTTAGTGAGGAAATGGAAAGACCCATAGAGTATAAAAAAACTGTTTTAATTATTTGTTAGTACTACATGCATGAACGATAATGAATGTTCAGTAAAGTGTACTGGTTCAACGACCACTTGAAAACCTTCCCGCCATTTCTTATCATCGATAACGAGACGAACGAAATGTCAATTACTTAGAGCAGCACCAATAATTGTTCAATCCTTTTTTTCTTTTTCTTTTTTGGAGGGGAAGAGGGAATGGGTATTTGTATCTTACTAACATGACCACAGTTTTCCTATATAATTGTCTTTTACAAATACGCATCGATGCAAAAAAAAAAAAATGAAAGAAAAACAATTTGGTGCAAACAGGAAATAATAGATCCCTTTCCAGATATAAAAATAGTTGGGCCCTAAACGGGTCCTAAAACATTGTTTTGAAAACAAATTCTGTTTATGAGATTTGACAACCGTTTAACATTTTTGTGACCATTTTACCTTTTGTATGTTTCTTTCCTTTATATGACGTAATAGTTAACAAATAGATATTAAAATAATACCAGTATTTATAAATATAGAAATAATTGATAATGTCATAAGTGATGAGATTACATTCATATTTTTTTTTCACAAAAACAACAGGAGAATTGCTATGTTAATATTCTGGTCTCGCGGTCATAACACTTTTAAGTGTGTTTTTGTTTGTTTGTTTGTTTGTTTGTTGGTGTTTAATGCCACTTTCAACAATATTTCAGTTATATCGTGGCGGTCAGTTTTATTGGTGGAGGAAGCTGGAGGACCCGGAGAAAACCACCGACCTGTCGCAAGTCACTGACAAACTTTATCACATATTGTTGCACACCTCGCCCTGAACGAGATTCGAACTCACAACCTCAGTGATGATAGGTACTGATTGCATAGATAGTTGTAAATCCAACTACCATGCGATCACGGCCCTGATGATCCTGTCTTTTAAGTGTGAGTTTCGCATAGTTAATCTGCACCCGCAACACATTACCTTTTTTCATGTGCTACCCACGTTGTACGGAAGGACCGTCGTCACCATGATTGTATGGTAGTTGTATTTTCATTTCCCTTGTATACCTGTCTCTCTAATTACTAAAGTGGTGAGTTCGATTCGCGCCTTAGTCGCGGTATATTCGATAAAACCTCATGTTTTATAGTTTGTCAGCAACTTGTCGTTTCGTTTGGTTTGCTGTTTGTTGTTGTTGTTGTTGTTGTTTATTGTTTTTTTTGGGTTTTTTTTCTTTTTTATTATTTGGGGGGGGGGGGTCTACTCTAGCTTCCTCTATTGCAATCGACCGACATTAGATAACTATAATGTAAAGTGACGTGCTAAGTTGATATAGCAGAACTACAACAAATCTATATCGTAGAGTCATGCTTATAATATTTTGCTATAATATTTTTTTTTACTTTATTTTTCAATAGGAAGCCAAACTAATCTAACAAGTATCCGAATGATGGATTTTTTGCCGAGAAATACGAACAGATTTTTCCACTACAGAGGCAGTCTGACCACACCTCCTTGTTACGAGAGTGTTCTTTGGTTTGTAATGGAGGATACTATCTCAATGTCTACACGTCAGGTAAAAAAAACACATGAAACAAAACTTGTAACTAACTTTCACATATATTAATAAAAATTGGGGGAATAATATTACTTAGATTCTTTTCACAAATCAGGTAGATGAATAAAAAAAATGTACAAGCATGTTGCAAATTTTGGTATATTGACTCCAACATGATTTGTTTTTAACAATCAGCTTCCAATTTAAAAAAAAAAATTGGTGCCTACATATTAAGGACATAAATAATATTTTTACTTCCCCGCCCTCCAAGTTCAAAGACTATCAAATCATAAGTTGTCCCCTTTATTGAATTTTAAATAAAGGAAAGGAACATAAAAGTACCATGATATAATAATTTCTTTGTCAATCGTTTCAGCATCTGCCATTTTCAAGCCGTATGATCAGCTCTCTCGACCTAGGATCACTTTACGAGGGGGGAAATCAATCCATATCTTTGCGCCAAATTTTGTTTTCGTAACTCACCTAGACATTACCTTGTTTCCAGTCAATACGGAACTCCTCAGATTGGGTGAATAATTAACTCCCCTGAATAAATAAAACGGCTTCCGTCCTGATAAAAATGTTGACTCGCTTGCGAAAAACAAACTCGATTCTTGTACGACAAACGATCTGACTGCGACATAATTTATGCTCTAAAGTAAGAATGGATATGTAGAAGACGATCGAGGCACATTTCGACATTACAGGCGGCGATTTAAGGTTGAAAAACGTGGGGATCCCAGTGAGTAAATTTTGTTCTATTTTTAGCACAACAGAAGTTGCTAGCCTTGTTAGTTTTTTGGAAAATGTCATTATGGCCTAAAATAGTAATAAAACATGCCAGGGGGCTCTAAAATTAAACATACACTCTAGAATACTTATTTTAATTTTTTTTTAAATATATAAAAAATCCTGGACCCAAGTGCCTGTGCTAAATATATACAATATACTCCATATGCAGATGCTGCTGGGATTAGGATATATATAAATGGAAAATTCACAATGAGAAAATTGAAATAATCTCTTTTTGTCATAAAGGTTCGTTCTTAACCTACTGTCAATTTCTAGGCGTAGATTAAGGTAAGAAGCAGACATATCTGTATATGTGATGTCCTTATTTCAAATTCAGTAAAATGACATCACAAAAATCACTTCTCATTTTCACAGATTTGGACAAACATATTTTGTTTTGTTCTGTTTTCTTTTAATTGGAGAGATTGAGGGAGATATCACTTTAAAATGTTGATAAACCTACCAATACATTAAGCCAATCCATATGGTTTAATTACAAGATAAATTAAAAGAAATATGGTAGATGGCGTATTAAATAAAGATAACTACATGTATATGTTTTATAGATATATTGGTATAAGGGAGGTAACTCAAAATATATTGATACAAGCCACTCAATGACCCCGACCTGTAGGCTTTCAAGCGGGCCCTTATTTTCCTAATTTTCCTTATTTTTTTAGAGCAGCCCTAATATTCCTTATTAAAGCTTCAAAATCCTAAAAAAAGCCCTAATTATTTGGTGAAAATCCTAAATTTTCAAATTTTTAATATTTTTGATAAAGCAACATAACATAAGTGTAGGAATTAATGAAATTTAGCCTTAGTATACTTTCAGATAATGAATATGTTGAATTAATGTATTTCTCAGAAGACATCTTGGTGGTTATCAGCATCATATTTAGCATGGATTTGCACCATATCAGATTACTTTAATCTGGTTGTATTGATGGGTCATTATCAAAATACGCACTTTTCTGTTATTATGCAATTAAAAGACAAATATCAACCAACCTGATTGGAGAAAACATGTTTTACAGGAAGGCACATCAGCCCTCTATAGTTTTACCATCTAAATCCAGATTGGTCCAATTGCGAATTTATACTTGCTACACGAAGACCTGTTTTTTCATTGGTGTTACGTGTTATTTTTCCAGAATGACTTACTTCTGGTCAATTGTACTATTCAGATGTATATGATTTTATTCGATCTTTATATTGTTTTTGAACTATTCCTAAAACTCTTAAATAGCACAACATTATTTTTGCTTGATATATATTGAAATTTAAAAAGAAAATTAGCAAAAACCTGCTGTTATAGATTTTCATGTCTGTGGTGTTACCCTTCCTATTAAGGCTGGTAAGATTCATCTGTCTTGTCATATTTGAAGCAAAAATAGTTTCTCCCTTTGCTTATTTCCTGTTTCATGACACGTGCAGACGACAAACACAAAAGTGATCCATAAACTAATATAGAGCCGAAAAGGTACGTGCAATTGGTATAGTATATAAATGTTTTGTCTGTGGTGTACTTCTCACTACTTCTTTTTGTTAGAATTGAACAAAATGTAAAAATATACAATACATTACATTTGGTATTCTTCATAGGATATACATATAAAATATAGTCAGGGAGATATCATTTTCCTTTTATCCCGAAAATACTTACCTGTTTGTCTGTGGTGTTACTGTCGATGGTGTTACCATGAAGATTGTGTAACACCACAGACATTTAGCATTAAAATTGTGAATAAACACATTATTCCATAAACAGTAATATTCAGAATAAAATATTGCTCTTTAACCTATGCAGAACAATTGTTCAAACATCGTCATTTACTTATAAGATATAGTTTAAGGAGCTGATGGGAGTATACTGTTTAGACCTGGTAACAGCAGGGGCATATCTTTACAACACCATGGACAAAACTGATATTGTTCATGCATTAAACCAATATGTTGAAAAACTGAATATTGTACTGAAAACATTTAAGAAAACAACAAATATAGGTTGATAGTTGTGTTTTTTTCTTGAATTAAATGTTTACATTCATGAAGATGTCCCTGGTGTTACTTTTGTTATCTGTGGTGTTGCCTCTTGTCAATGGTGTTACCTCATGTAAATTGTTTCATAAAAAGGATAAATGACATAATTGAAGTAAATTATATTATAGTTGAATAAAGTTGACTTTGATAACTATGTATAAGTCATCTTTTCTTTACATAAAGTGAAGCAAAATACAATTATGAAAACTTGTTTGTTTCATAATGCAGCTTAAATGGAACTCCGCAACTACATATTCAAATATTGTGAGAAAAAAAATAGTGCTCCAAAGAAAATATCCTACACTATGCATAATTTCCCTGTATATTATGTATGTAACCACTTTTTACATAAAAATATTTTTCATTTTCTTAAAAAGAATAATTTTATGTTGGTAACACCACGGACTGAAAGGTATTAGGGGGTGCTACATATCTAGAAAAAAAATTCATGGTGGTTTTCCCGACTGCATATTATGTGAATATGTCATTGTAATGTAGGAAAAACTAATAGGCTACAGCAAAACGGGAACGACAATATTTGATGTCACCAAAATATGAACAGGAAAAAGTGCGTGTATTTTGATAATGACCCTGATATGCTGAATATCGCTGTTGATGACCATTGGCATGATCTTCTGAGTTGGTAATTAGCTTTTGTATTTATGTTCTTCCTGGAGGTGAGTACAGAATGTTTTTCTTTTATATTGATTATTGAATTTCAGCCCTTATTTTTGTCAAAAAAGTCCTAAAAATTCCTAAGAATAGCCCTTATTTTTTAAGAATTTTGCCCTAAAAAAAGCCCTTATTTTTCACAAAATCTTGCTTGAAAGCCTGGACCTGTGGCAAAATATTTTTTTATAGAAACATCATATTATAATAAATTATGCCATCGTTTGAGCTCTACAAGGAAATAGGGCTATCTTTGAAGAATTCTCTTTAGTGTGTAATTTATTATATTGTGTTTAATGCTACTTTCAACAATATTTCAGTTAAATTGTGGCGGTCAGTTTTATTAGTGGAGGAAACCGGAGTACCAGTAGAAAACCACCAACCTGTCCAAGTCACTGACAAATTTTTATCACATAATGTTGCATTGAGTACACCTCGCCATGAACGGGGTTCGGACTCTCAACTTTAGTGGTGATAGGCACTGATTGCACAGGTAGTTGTAAATACAACTACCATATGATAGCGACCACGACGACCACTTTCTATTATTTGGTACCTATGCTTACAGTTCAACTGAAGCAGTAAATAAACTATATATATAAGATAAAATACATTTCAATTGTTGATGCAGTTTTCTAAAAGAAAAATGAAATATGGTAAGCAAAATGATCTGAAGATTTGATGACACGAACTCCCACAATCCATCGGAAGTGAGATTTGATACTCGTACTCGTTACTGTTTCCACTGATAATACAATGGCTTTACTGTATGGTTTCTATAACCTTACGTATTCTATTTACGTGAGGGCCCGGGTGGTATAATGAGTTAGGTAGTTGGATTACCTAACAACTCATACATAACCTATCACCAATACGGCGTGGGTTCGCGCCCGGCTTTGTAAATTACAAAAAGGGTGCACTCGACTCGCAGCCGCAAGTGATAAAGCTTACCAGTTGCTTGCCCATGGTCGGTGGTTCTCTCCGGGTACTCCGGCTTCTTTCACCACTAAAACTGGTCGCCATGATATAGCTGAAATATTGCTGAAAGTGGCGTTAAACACAATAAATCAAATCAAATCAATCTATGTTTGTGTATTTCTACGATTGTTAATATTCATGTAAGAACATAATAATTATTCTATTTTAAATTAAACATTTTTTCAGTTGGACAGATTTCGATATTTACAAGAAAAGGTTCATGAACACGTGGCAGCTACAGGGACTGTGCATTCCGTTTCAAGTCGTGTATTTAAATCAGAACCCGTGTATATCAGAGATAATTTCCGTCCTTTACAACAACTCTATGGTAGAAAGATATACTCAAATTTTGTAACGATGGGTAGACCTCAGCTCAGCGATTTTGAACTACCTGCTGTGAAACGTACTCCAATTAATAAGCATAGTATTCATCCTGTGCAGAATGTTAACAGGATGTCGACCGATGATGTTCAGCCTAATACATTGACCAATGGTAGAAGACCCCGTACAGACTATATATATCGAGGTCTATCTCCAAATACTTACAACCAAGTACCAAGTTATAGTTCAGCTGTTTCTGGAGTTATCTCTAATGGAAATAACCTTTTGATTGGAAGTATATCTTCTCGAGATATTAAAGGCGCATTATACCAACATCTTCAGCCAGATTTCAAGCAAAACTCGAGACCACTCAATGAAATAAATAACGGCCACGTGTTCAGTCCAGGCAACAACGGACGTCTTCATGTATTTCAAAACCCGGAAGCAGCCTCTGTTCTTGCCAATGACTTGAATGCTGGGAAAGCAGCTCCATTACTAGACTATATATTTACGCAGATGAATGGACTGACGAGAAATTCTCCGAACAAAAGACGTTATAACGTTAACGATTACCCTGCTTTGGCTCAACCTAAAGACAGAATATTTGGTGGACTTTCAGATTTACTTACGAACCCAAATACAGCAAGAGTTTTGTCCAATCCCTTTGTCGACAACAATTTTGCACAATCGATCTCTAACCGAGGTAATACGCAAAGTAATAACAATAAACATTTAAAAGGTCGTACAAACAAAACATCACGTATGAACAATAATTACCATAGCAACAACAATTTTCATATCAACAGTAACTTACATAAAAACAACGAATTCCATAAGAATAGTAATTTAAATACGAATCGAAATGTGCAGGCAAATGTCAATTTCCATATAGATAACATCGTAAATGTCAAGAACAATGAACAAAGAAACAACGTCCATCCAAGTCCCGTTTCCCGTCCTTCAACGTTTCAAACTGTTCGTGGGTCACTTGATTATTTGGCGCCAACAGCAATGTATCCAATACTGGACTATCAACAACCAAGGTATGTGACCTGATTATAATTATATATTATGATCTTGTCATGGGGTATTTACATATACACATAATATCATATATACATTTAACACAGTATAAAACAACAAGCTACACTAATGAATTGTATGCAATCGTAACTACTCGGCCATTCTCGCTACCCTACAAATAACCTCGTATGCATTAGGCGTATAAATCGCACTACTTTTCACATGTCAGTTAAATAAAAGTTTGATAAAGTTATATTTTAAACTATTTTTTATATTTCAATTATTTTCATAGATAAAAGTTAAAGTTTTGCATGATTAGATTTTACTTAGTATGTCTTCCATATTGGATTTTCGTGGACTATATTTTTGTGCTGCTTAGCTTAACTTAACTTCCGGCAAACAATTTAAGAATAATTTCTACTATCTACGTACGAGGTTATTTGTAGGGGAGCGAGGATGGCCGAGTAGTTACGATTGGAATTTTATGTATATTCCTACCATACATGGAAAGGGAAATAACTCGTACCAATTATATATCTCTATCCGAAAACTATGTTGTGTCAGTTTTGTTAATTATCTGCTAGATACTGATTATTCCTATTACATGAATTATTGTAACTTTGATTTTTTCAGCAATTCAAATTGTAAGCATATTAAGTTTTTAATATTTCTAGTAGTTGCCTATTTGCATTTGTAGCATAGTTGAAACAGCCAAAAATTAGTGCGCAAACTATGCTTTTCTTTTCTATATGTTTGCTTTCCAAAATTATGACTGAATCAGGTGGGGAAATTTAAAATGTCGTGTCAAGCTTTCAATTTTACATTTAGTCGTCATATTCTTTATTAATTTGCTTGCCTGTATTTCACAAGGCTTCTGCTTTACATTGCCTTGCTATTGTGCATTATCGTTGTTTATCAAAAATAATAATAACGGAAGTAACTCAAGTGCATTTTATTCCAAACCGTTGCATAAATATAGGTTGGCTATTTAGCATGACATGGATTTAGTTGTAGCTTATTAATTCTAGGACTGACTGGAATGTAGGAACCATGTTCTACGAAGAATATTTTTGATATTCATACAACAAACAGTTTATAAAGGAGCTAGGCAGGTAGTATACAATAATACATGTGATAAAATAAAAACAAACATAGCACGTCTACAGAACAACTTCATAATCCAATCTGCAAAAATGTAGAAACAGGAAAAATCGATACCCCTGATACACGACATGACCGCTCACTTCTTGACTGTGTACAGGCACTTCATTATAAAGTGACGATGTTAATATACAATTAATGCCTGCACTTAAGGTGAACATCATAATTGTTCACCCTTGGGATGTTGTTTTCCCGATGGCTTTAGCCCGATGGAAAAATACAATTAACGCCTGCACTTAAGGTGAACATCATAATTGTTCACCCGAGGGAAAACAACATCCCAAGGGTGAACAATTATGATGTTCACCTTAAGTGCAGGCATTAATTGTTTTATTATACTGAAACTCTATTTTTTTTGCATCACTCTTATTTCGTTTGATAAATGCGAACATTTCTGTAAATGAACAGCCAGAATGGTTCCGCTGGGCACACCGGCGGTGGCCATTTTATACATACTTACGTCACGTACACGTTTTAGATCATGGTCATTATACCGATATCGTAAGCACTTTGATAATCTAGATCACTGTTCCCCGGGTCATCAGAAAAAAACTGATGACCGGTGAAATAGAGAAAACAAGGAATTTAGGATTTATTAGTTAAAATATTACACTTGATTTTCTATTGAAAAAAGATACTGAAGTATAACAATCCTAGTTATTACAAGGAGAGATCTTATTGGGTTTATGAAACTTTATTTCTATAGAAACTAGTAATAATATAGTTCAGCTAAGGGGGTCGTCGTGGTCGTGATCGTATGTTAGTTGGATTTACAACTACATGTGCAATCAGTGCCTATCACCACTAAAGTTGTGAATTCGAATATCCGTTCATAGCGAGGTGTACTCGATACAACGTTATGTAACTTGCAGTAGGTCGGCCGTTTTCTCCGGTACTCCGATTTCCTCCACAAATAAAACTGACCACGGCGATATTACTGAAATAGTGTTGAAAGTGGGGTTAAACATTATAACCCATATAGTTCTTTTGTGTAGAATATATTTTTAGAAATAAGATTTATAGTAGAAAACAATTACACATAAGATCATGTTTTTTGTCTGTAGGTTCTTCTTAGACATAATGTACATTATATATGCATGATAACATCAGACATAAGAAATTTATTGACTAACTTGCAGGGGCGGATCCAGGGGGCGCGCACACGGCGCCCCACCCCACCCCCCTAAAATTGAAAAAAATATGATTTTTTAGCGTAAAATCGTGATTTTTCACACGAAATACCCCACAAATTTTCGCGCCTCCCTCTGTTCGGCGCAATTTTTTTAAGTGCGCCCCCCTAACTTGAAATCTTGGATCCGCCCCTGACTTGGTCCACACAAATGTTTGAATCGAAGGAAAATATATAAGGATTAGTTGGATCCCAAATTTGAATAGATGTATTTGTATTTTGATATCTTTACTTAGTGATGAACGTATCATCTATTGGCACTAAACAGTGCTATATTTAGAATAGGTGTTCCCCTAGAAGCCAAAGATTCACTGTAGGATTTTAAACGTGCCATGATATTCTGTAAAACCGTCGTTTTAGAAAATATATGATGTCAGAAAGATTAAGCTTAAGACTAAATGTACATATCATCTTCAAAAACGCAGACATTTAGCAAAGTATTACAGAAATCATTTAATTAGTAAGAGAAAATGTGGGTGTAAATAAAGGTTAGAGAACACCGAAGGGGCAATCAAATATGGACAATACAGAGAAACTGGCAACATAGGGTACAAAAGACGAAGAAAATCAAAGTAAAAAGACAACACAATATGTGTTGGACACCACTATGCGTAAACAAACACGAGATACTATTTCCAAATTGAAGTAAATAACAGTTCTTTTGTTGTTATTCTAAATTTCACCAACAACTTGATTGTGACAAGGTTTAGCGACACAGGTTCAGGTGAGCCCCAATGTCTATATCTAGATATACGACGCACTATTTCGGTTTAATCCTATTTGATAAATGATACCTTTTGTCTAAGTTCCTGGCCTGATTGCATTTCTTTCTTATATTTTGTTTTGTCGGAGGGGTGTATTTCTTGCACGTTTCATTATTTCATTAAAATCTAGAGATAAAAACTTTATTCAGCGTTGCTTCTCAAGGAAAAACGCAGTTCAAAAGTATCAATATCTTGTTATTGGTAGTGACAAGTCCTACTTTTCAAAAACCACTCAAAATCTGATAATAAATATATGTCGATATCATTCACATGTAAGATTGTTTGATTGACAACATATTTGTCCAGTTTGGTGGACTTGTCTTTGAACAGACGATCGACATTCCAAGAAATGCTATATGTGCTTCACTACTCACAGATTAGTTTCCTTACGATTTTGATACATCCGTGGTGAAATGGTTAGAGTACTTACCTCGAATGCGATAGATTGTGAACTCGAGCATGTAAACATTATAAGCAAATCATACCAATATAAATTTAGTATACTAGATGCGTATTTATATAGCATATATGGACAGTATATGTTTGTGTGTTTTTGTTACCTCCATATACAGCAGTTGAGTGCTTGCTTCTGTATAGAAAATATATGTATTTCTGTAGCTTATGTGGACACCACATGTGTTATTGTAGCCTATATGGCTGTATGGGCAGTAGATGCATTGTGGTATAAAAGTGTATAAGCTTTTGTTATTTTGGTCTGTATTACTTTTGATATTGTATTGTTGTTGTTTGTATATATGGGTCTTCGTTAAATAAATAAAAAAGCAAAATCAAAAACAAAGAAACAAAGCAAAAAAAATTACCACACCTTCGGATCAGTTTAAATAGGCATTCGGAGCATCATAAAAACGGAGGCAAATTTGATACCTCTAACACCCATATACATGTACATGACCGAAAGCATTGCCGGCTTGGGGAGGCACTTTTAAGTGATACAGCTGGCCCCTTTGGTATCTTCAAATTCTTTCAAAAGAGTACATATGGTTCTTATACATAATTATGAAAATGCAATATTGCTTATTGACAAAACTTGTTGGTTTCTTTTTTTTCGAACCTCTTCTCCAACCTAACAGTTTTGATTTTAAATTCATAATCATGTACAAAACCTTTTTGTGATGCTGATTTTCAAATTGATAGTAATATAATGTTTACTCCGAGATTGTCAGCACTGATTTGTAGTTCACTGTCATATCGATAGCGATTTAAAGTTTATTTCTCTTTTACAACCTTTGTTATTTTCTACCATATACGACGGGTGCCACTAGTGGAGCAGGAACTGTTTACCCTTCCGGAGCACCTGAATTCACCCCCGGTTTTTAGTGGGGTTCGTGTTACTCGATCTATAGTTTTATGTGTATGTTTTGTAGATCGTTGTTTGCCCAACTTTTTTTTGGCCATTGTGTTGTCTGTTCTTCTTCGAAAAACGGACTCTGATTACCACTTTGTTATTTTCAAACTCTTCCTTCTAAATGAGAACCCAATGTCAGAAAGGAAAGCTCAGAAAGAATCTTTCACCTACTATGTTCGTTTAAATTCAATAGAAATGTTTAGAAATAGTAAACAAAAGTATAACCCCGGTTTGTAAGTATCTTTGATATCAGGCTGGCATCACCAGCAAACTTACATAGAAGAAGAAGGCAGCAAAAGACATGTGCCAGTTTTGCACACTTGGATGTTGCCTCTGAGTAAAACAAATAACACATGATTGTGACATTATTTCTCCTTTTTTGTAATTTGTGTCTTATTATATCATTATTACTATAACTAGCAATACAATTTTTGATTTATACAAGAAAATAACATTTGTACAAGGATGTATGGTTCCTAGACACAAACATACGTGTTCAATGGTTTACCATTATTAACTATTTATTTACATAAATTCATTTCTACAATTATTTTATTTAGAATTTCATTGTGGATTATGATAATTTTAAAATAGAATTAAAAACAAAAAACATTTCCAAATTCAAATATCAAAATCAAAGATACGGGCACAATAGATACCCCTAAACACAAATACATGACCACTCACTGGTTTGATACATAGAGATATAATTGTTAAGTCCTTCAATATCACTCACTATTTAGAACTGTCTATGTTGAATCATGCATGTATTTATTTGGTTTGGCGTTTCTTAGAGTAAAATAGTGTTCTATCATTCAATAAGCAAACTACAAGCAACGAAAAAATGTCAACAAAACATGTTTATATGATTCAAATTAGTAAATTTAATCATATTTGTCCTGAAGTGTACTCAAAACAAAGGATGTATTGTCATATATATTTCAATATTGTTATTGGTCTATTTTGTATTACTATATTTTAGCTAATATTTGTATTTATTCGATTTAATTGGAAGAAAATTATAATCTGTATCAGATATTAATTAGGTCCTATAAAATTGTATGCGTAATTTAGACATGCTTCCTTTGATACTGTCAATATCAACTACCTGAACATTATACTGACACTTGTCGGTCGGTGTAACGTCTAACGCATTATGAACATACATTATTTTTACTATCACAGCTCCTCCTATCGACCTCGCTACGGTGCTGGGGATAATGTCAGTGTTGGAGATCTCGACAGACATTATCATTATGATGACATCTCGTCCTGTCGGACTCGATACGATACTAGGGATAATGTCTGTCTCGACCTTTACAACTGCTGTTATTCTATGTTTCTGTTTTAGACTGTTACAATAATTAATATGAACCATTGTCTTTACAGCTTTGACAGTTTTCGGATATGGCCTTTCTTGATCGGGAAGACGCTACAAAGATGTTTAAAGACAATATTACAAAAAATACCACCAGAATATATCAAAATATTTAACTGTCTTGGAAAAAGTTGTGATTTAATTGAATTTTCTATGTATGATGTTTTTCTAAATTTCCCATACATGTAATCATTTTCAGTGGACATTTTCTATATTTAAACGTCAGTCATTTACAATATGCTTATTTTAATATAAAATCACTAATTAAAATTTTTGGTCACTTTTCTATTTTTGATGTACATGTTTTAGCTATATCAATCACAACTACAAGTCTGAAAACAGTTGATATTGTCTGAGGCTTTTTGTGTTTTGAGGATACCAAAGGGGCAATCAGAATCCGTAAATTGAAGAAAAACAGACAAAACAATGGCGACAGAAAAAAAGACAAAAGGACAAACAACGATCTACAAAACATTACACATAAAACTAAAGATAGAGGAACACGAACCCCCACTAAAAACCGAGAGTAAATTCAGGTGCTCCGGAAGGGTAAGCAGTTCCTGTTCCACTAGTGGCACCCGTCGTGTTACTCTAGATAGTTACAAACACAATGATAAGTAATGAAGGTGAAAATGACCGAAAAGTCATTACGACAAGTAAAATGGGATCGGTTAGTAAAGATTGTCTGACAACAGGAAACCAACGACCGATATATAACATCTTCTTCCTCAAGCCGATGTGAGCTTTCTTTTAAGAGTAAACCTTGTAATGTTTACATGTATAACAAATGATCAATAAGAATCATCTTCCCGCACAAGTGAATTTCATGTTGTCCAAAATATTGATCTTTCGGAAGGATTACCTGTCTAATAGAGCATGCAAGATGCAATTTAAGGTAGCACTATACAAAAATTGATATTTTTTCATCAAAATTGTTTTTAATCAATTTTTATTTTATTATAATATTCTTGATACACAGGTGAAAAAATAATTCAGATATGATGTACCATTAATGAGCATTACTTTTAATTAGTTTTGTAAACAAACACATGTGCTTGAATCAGAGATGATAAAAACAAGTGGGCAGTCCTTAATTGTTTATCTATTGGATAATTTGATAGTTTTATGACCACTGACAATTTTTGTGGAAGATTCCATTAAATGAAGGGGAAAGCAGCATGGATGTAGCTAACTTTTCATCAATGCCAAAAGAAATAAATTAGTTATTTGCAATGGAATTTATTTCAAAATATCTAATGTATAATTTTCATTTAGTTAAAATTCAACTAAAAGGGAAGAATACACATAATGAGCAAACTAAGGTTCCAGGTGATTCCTGTTATAATTAGTGGTTCACGTCTGGTCAGCGGAGGTGGAGTTTTGACCTTATCAGTAGGCAGTTAACCTCAAGCTAGGTCAGAGTGATGCAACTTCTCCCACCAATATCATCTGTTTACTGCACAGGGTGTGCATTTTCCAGCTATATTTAGAGTTTGTGTGAAGAAATTCTATCTTTCTGGTCAAATCATTGTTGATTTATGATTCAATGTCAATCCTGAAGTGTTCCCATGACACATTTGTGACTTTTATTCAAGAAAATAGGGTACCAAGAGGAAAATTACAACTTTTGGGATTTTTCCACTACAATTTTTGACATAAAATGTCGACTTTAAATGAAATTAGCTCCTGCATTGGTACCCCTAGAGGCTTGGTTTTGGTATATGTTGTTCTTAGACCTATTGTCTGCAAAACTGTGTCTCAGATTTCTGATAGAATTAATAGAACAAATTCTACACACAATTAAAGTTGGTGAAATCTTATGAAGTCAGGCTGTATACACATAATGGGGCTTTAAGAGAGATTGAAACATCACAGGAAAAATCTGAGACACGGTTTTGGAGGTCAAGCTGTGTTGATTAAGAAATTGTAAAAAGTTTTACCATTTGAATAAACATGAAACAGCTAATTTTGGTCAAGTGCACACATCAAGATTTTGCAACTAATTGCATAATAATTAATTATATAATTGTTGCACAATCATAATATTATAATCAGTGGAAAGATATATCTTTCTTCTTTCAAATGGTACCTCATTTGTTAATTTTGATGCAATATTAAGAAAGTTACAGCTGTTTTCAGATGGAAGATTGGAGGAAAAAAATCTTTGTATAGTGCTACCTTAACACAACAAAACAGTTCATACAATGTCTTTTTAGGATTTCACGAGTGGCTTTGCACAGCTAAATGGTGGGCTTTTACGATAACACTTAGAGCTACTCATGGCTTGTCCGGAGGCATACAGATAAATATGTTCTATGGATTTAATCCATTACAGGTAGCAACAATAACAAAAAATTACCTAGGACAATAAAACGGAAAACAAAATATGTCGGAACAGTTCTAATATCGAAAAACTGAATTATAGAAAGAGGCAAAATAGAAAACTCTAACACACAAATACATGACCGCTAACTGTCCCGAATTGATACAGGCACTTCAATAAAAAGTGGCGTGATTAAACTTCTTGTATGGGAGCAAACCTTATCTCTTATTGAAATGATGCAGTCATTGCAAGTGCTTTCCACAAGTGAGTAAAATGTCAACCCTGACATATAACCGGGCGACAGCGTTATTATGAAGAACGCTATCATCTTGAACATTATACATGATATGTTCCATCTGGTTGAAACAGACGTTGTCATAGTTGTAATATTAGTTCTATTAAAGAGAAATAAAACACAAAAGAAGTCAATAGTCATAACTAGACTGCCTTTATTTGTTTACATTGCTGACTAATCAACTAAATTCTAAATTATTTCAATGATATACTGTACATGTGAATTCATTATTCTAAATTATTTCAATGATATACTGAATCCATTATTATTCTAAATTATTTCAATGATATACTGAATCCATTATTATTCTAAATTATTTCAATGATATACTGTGAATTCATTATTATTCTAAATTATTTCAATGATATACTGTGAATTAATTATTTTAAATTATTTCAATGATATACTGTGAATTCATTATTACTCTAAATCATTTCAATGATATACTGTGAATTAATTATTATTCTAAATTATTTCAATGATATACTGTGAATTCATTATTATTCTAAATTATTTCAATGATATACTGTACATGTGAATTCATTATTCTAAATTATTTCAATGATATACTGAATCCATTATTATTCTAAATTATTTCAATGATATACTGAATCCATTATTATTCTAAATTATTTCAATGATATACTGTGAATTCATTATTATTCTAAATTATTTCAATGATATACTGTGAATTCATTATTATTCTAAATTATTTCAATGATATACTGTGAATTCATTATTACTCTAAATCATTTCAATGATATACTGAATTCATTATTATTCTAAATTATTTCAATGATATACTGAATTCATTATTATTATAAATTATTTCAATGATATACTGTGAATTCATTATTATTCTAAATTATTTCAATGATATACTGAATTCATTATTATTCTAAATTATTTCAATGATATACTGAATTCATTATTATTATAAATTATTTCAATGATATACTGAATTCATTATTATTCTAAATTATTTCAATGATATACTGTGAATTCATTATTATTCTAAATTATTTCAATGATATACTGTGAATTCATTATTACTCTAAATTATTTCAATGATATACTGAATTCATTATTATTCTAAATTATTTCAATGATATACTGAATTCATTATTATTCTAAATTATTTCAATGATATACTGAATTCATTATTATTCTAAATTATTTCAATGATATACTGTGAATTCATTATTATTCTAAATTATTTCAATGATATACTGTGAATTCATTATTATTCTAAATTATTTCAATGATATACTGTGAATTCATTATTATTCTAAATTATTTCAATGATATACTGTGAATTCATTATTATTCTAAATTATTTCAATGATATACTGTGAATTCATTATTATTCGTGATATAGCAATTTTCGTGGTATTCGTGGATAGCATTAAACACTAAATTAACAATTCAACGAATATTTGTCCCATATATATATGTACTGACTGTAGCATGGAATCCCACGAATCTACATATCCACGAATATAAAATATTTTACTAAAACCACGAAAATTGAAATACACGAATTTAAATAACTTCACAGTAAGTAAAGTTTGTAAAGTTTTGTTGTGTGTTACAAATGATGTAAGAAATACACAATCAAAACCGTTGCTAGGGAGGACGCACATAGATGACTGGTGCCACTGCCAGTGTCTGATTTAAAACTTCTAGTAATCATTCTGTTGTTAAGATCTTGAACTGGTCTAAAGTTGTTGGATAGTGTATGGTTTTTACCGTGGCCCTCTGGATTCTTATATAGACTCCTGAACAACTTCAACTGAAAAGTATAAATTAATTAGAAATTATACGAAAAGATGCAGATGGAATAAAAACCTAAGATTAACACGACGGGTGCCACTAGTGGAGAAGGAACTGCTAACCCTTCCGAATCACATGAGTTCATCCCCGGTTTTTAGTGGGGTTCGTGTTACTCGGTCATTAGTTTTATGTGTATGTTTTGTAGATCGTTGTTTGTCCTTTCGTCCTTTTTCGCTTGGCCATTGTGTTGTCAGTCCTCTTTCTATTTACGGATTCTGATTACCCCTTTTAGTATCTTCAAATTATTCCTATACATCTCAAAATCTATGACAACTCATATTTTTGTTAGACACTACTACCAGTATAGAAAACCATGCACTGGATGTTGATCTACCATAAAGAAATAAAAATGATCATCATCTCATCAAACCAGTAGCTTGTTCTCACAATGATATAGCTGAAATATTGTGTTCTGAGGAATAAACACCAAACATGCACGCACTAATTCGAATATTTACCAAATAAGGAGCAAACTATGTTTACTTAAAGCTCAATAACAACCTCCACCCCGGATAGAGACAGAGAACTGCACACATCGTCTGTAACCTTGATTAGAACTTCAACGGCATCTCACTGTTTTATTTGTTCTATTTATTTCATTTTCTTTATCCATTCTGTGTATTTGTGAAATTTTTGTGATCATTCATGATCGTCTAAGTTATTTGAGAAATTTGTGACAGCATTCCACATGGACGCAATTTTCTTTTCGAGAAAGTCGCCGTCAAAATCCATAATTAATTAATAATTCTACCTATAGAGAGAGTAATGGGGGCCCATTCTGTCTATTTGTGTGTTATTGATAATCATTCATTCTGGTTGTGTGAAGTCATCGCGATATGCTATAGGTATGTACCAAAGTACTGTTTATATAGCTTTGTTTTATATTTGATATACCGCATCGGCTGTTTAAAGGTTACCGTGATAGCTACGATGGTGGTATATGATGGGTTTGATCTACGGTCTGATCAAACCACATAATGTAGATTTGGTGTACGGTGCTTTTCCACTCATCACGAAGCATGAAGTAAGATCAAAGTCTGTTAAGCTCGTAATTAAGATACTGTTACTGAGTAGAGCGACATACTTATATATGGACTAGTGTTGCAGTGAGTTTACCATATCAAAAATATACTCTGCCTGTTAGTGTTAGTCTAGTATAAAGCATTCATCATCTTCTCAAAAACGGGTAATTGTTTTCTCCTTGATATAGCTTAAATATGGATAATTTGGCATTGAACAACAACCACTCACTCTCTTGAATGTCATAAAACATAAATTACATTTTAAAGTAAAGAAAAAAACAATTAATTATACCTGTTCTTCTGATATTAGGATAGGTTCCTTAAATATTGACCACGTGATACTCTCGAAGCATGGGGGACTAGTTAAACTACCTTTATAACGGTAATATGTATCAAGCTTAGGAAGCACCAGGTCATTTAAAACGACATCAGTGACGCTATCATCTTCGTCTGCAATATGAACATGATCTCAAATGTTATAATATAAAGAATGAAAATTTTAAGATACCAAATTCGTAATCAGAAGCCATATAATTGGACGGTTAGTCAAGCCATAGATTATACAATATTAGCTTCCTCGATCTCCTCTCCTGGCATTATGGAGTAAAATCAAAGATTGGTTGGTTCGGAATCGGGATAATGTGTCCGAGTGGAACGAACTGTGGTTTTAGTTATCTAGCACTATATATATATATATCCAACTCAGCGTGTTGGTCTAGTACAAAGAGGACATAATCATCACCATGTCGTTGAATATAACTTTTTCTCGTCATGATATGGCTAAAAATGCTGCTTTTGGTGTTGAGCAACCATCCCTCACACTATTTATTAAGATGGAGCTCTAATGGTATTGTTTTCATTTGTTTATCCCTGTATAGATAAATTGAACTATTTGAGAACATAGAAACGATTTAGTGTGATACAAAAATAATCCGCGTCACATTCATGTTCAGCAATTCTACTAATATGAACAAAACAAACAATCATCTTTCACCTCAAATTATTAAACCCAAAACAGATCAGAACATATGATGTTGGAAAGCCAGGTCCTGGCTTGAGACAGGTACAAAAATGTGCCATGGTTAAACCAGTTAATGGGATAACAACCCTCCCGAACTGCAACAAAAATATAGATATAAACAAACAATAAATGCTTTAACATTTACATACCTCCGTACTCTATGTTTTTCAAGTGGTTCAATAATGGTGTGAAGTTTGTATTGTCCTCTTCAGAAAGCTGCAATAAACACATTATTAGTTATACTACTAATTAAGAAATAAATCATGGAAACCAGAATATGTTTTGAGTTTTAACATGGGTTGTCGGATATTAGTATTTTATCCCGAGCCGGCTCTGGATAAAATACTAATATCCGCCAACTCATGTTAAAACTCAAAACACATTCTGGCTTCCATGAATTATTTCCATTCTGATATGTCTTACAGTACAAATATGGTAGTATACTTTGATTGGAAGACGGTAATTTATATTTACGTTTGCGGACAATGTCGCACACAATGTATGCTGCCAAATTCGAACAGACGATAATTCATCAACATGTACTTTTACGACATATACATTTACGACGGGAAAGTCAGTCGCACTGATGGAGCATCCTTAACAATAATATTGTGTTTGCATGTTTTAATTGCATGTCGCATGTTATTAATTTTGGATATGTTGATTATTATTAGTGAATATAGAAGTATAAAACGTTAACAACCGTGTAAATATTTCTATTATGTGATTTTATCACCTGGTTTAAATGTGTATCGCGCATGTGCTAATGCGATTTTGTCATCGGGTTGATCATTCGTTTGTTTGCAAAGCGAAAGAAGGACGTCATGTTAGAATTAACAGTAGACAATGATAGAATACAAAACGGACATCATCATTTCATCGAAATGGTTTTTTTTCGTCGTGTTATAGCTGAAACATTGCTCTTTTCTCTTTTCTCTTTTGGAGTTAAGCAACAATCGCTCACACAACTTTGGATATATATGTTTGAAGGTACATATTTCTCTAAGAGTTACCTACCTTTGACTCCTATGTATCTTCCAACGAAAACCAGTTTCAACAAAGAGTATACTATGTAACACATTTTATTAGTTTAACGTGCACACTAGTATTGCACTTCAATTAAAATGCAATCATATGTTATATGTGTTTGTGACCAGAGGAAAACAATACATTGCCTACAAAGTTGTAATGAACATGTAGAGCAAAGAAGAAACTGTTTCACATGTGGTCGAGTAAAACAAAAGATGATAATATTGGTATTTGTTGCTTCTCCGCTAAGCACACAGCATTAAGAAAAAAGAGCAAATACTGGTTGTGATAATGTATCGGCGAGTGGGGCGGCATATCTATCCGCGGACTGTTGTTTCAGTGAGCTGGCACTATAAAAATATAACTACGCGTATTGGCCTAGTACAAAGTGGACCTCATCATCATCTCATTGAAAATCAACTTGTTCTCCCCATGATATAGCTGAAATATTGCTGAGTTGGCGTTAAACAACAATCACTGACTCACAGGTGACGACTCCAACAAAGCATAGGTATCAACTTCAGCTTACTCTACAATGACAGAAGTATTGACACCACTGTGACATCACTCTCATCATGACATAAGAATAAGATGAATAGAATATATATAGAAACAATTTACCTTAAACCAGAATCCGAGAACTGCCAAACCATCTGACTCATTTACAGCCATGGTAAAATTTTCATATTTACTGTTAAAGTTAACAACATGCATCTGTAAATAACAAAATAGGCATGTTACAGAATGATACGATACCTTTGTATTTCTAATTGCATAAAGATGTACCAATTTCACACTCATGTTCAAGTGTGATACAATTTCAAATAGTATATGTCTTGGATCAGTTTTGCGTTCGTGTTCGGATATGATACGATTTAAATTGTGCTAACTTGGGTCAGTTTAATAATCATGTTCGGTATGATACGGTCTTTGTATTACCTGGAACAGTTTCACATTCATGTTCGGTTATGATACGATTTAAATTATATGAACTTAGACAGTTTACACATTCGTGTTCGGGTTTGATACGATTTAAATTCTATGAACATTGATCAGTTGCATACTAATGTTCGCTGTGATACGATTTAGATTATATTAACTGGATCATCATTTCCCCCTCATGTTCGGGTATGGTAGCATTTACATTATATTAACTTGGAACAATTTTACGCTCATATTCGTGTATGATACGATCTTTGTATTACCTGGAACAGTTTCACGTTCATGTTCGTGTATGATACGATTTAAACTGTGTTAAATTGGATCAGCTTAATGATCATGTTCGGGTGTGATGAGATTTAAATTGTATTAACTGGACCAGTCTTACGCTCATGTTCGAATATGATACGATCTCAGTTGAATAAGAAGAGTTTGAAGATACTAAAGGTGCAATCAGAGGAAGGACAGACAACTCGGTGGCCAACAGACAAATGACAAACAACAATCTACAAAACATACATATAAAACCAAATATCAACATTTTCTATATTTAAACGTCAGTAATTTATAATATGCTTATTCTAATGTAAAATTACTAAATAAAACTTTCGCCACTTTTCTTATTTTTGATGTACATGTTTTAGCTATATTAATGACCAGCTTAGGTTTGAAATGAATTGATAATGTATACAGCTGACAGTGTCTTGGGCTTGTGGTGTTTTGATCTCAACATGTGAGAAGAATGTGAAGATACCAAAGGGGTAATCAGAATCCGTAAATTGAATAAGGACTGACAACACAATGGCCAAAAGAAAAAGGACAAAAGGACAAACAACGATCTACAAAACATACACATAAAACCATATATCGAGCAACACGAACCCCACTAAACCCGGGGGTGAACTTGCATCAGCTTCACGTTCATGTTCAGGTGTGATACTATCTCAATGGTCAGTTTCTTGCTCAAGTTCGGATATGTTATGATCTCATTTGTATCAACAGAATCAGTTGTATGTTCATACTGTTGTGATACAATGTCAATAGCTTTAGCTTCGATCAATTTCAAGCTCATGTTCGGACGTGATACGATCTCAATTGCATAAACTTAAAACAATTGCAGGTTCGGTTATGATCCTATCATGCAAATTGATGTTTTAAGATGAATGAGATAAGAACAGTGCACCCGCTGTTAGAATTCCTAATTTATGAATTTTTCCTTGGCACTTAGGAGAGATTTCATTCTAGCATGTAATAGCTTCCCAAATTGCTTACCCTGGTGCAAGCAACAAATAAAACGTATTTAAGTGTAAATCAATTCATATTATTATCTAATACTGTTTTGTAGACGATATGATTCTTCAATAATTGTTATTTTAACGAGTTTGGGTTGCCGACATGCTTCCGAGATGATTTTTGGATAACTCCTTATTTAACTAGGATCGAAGTTTAGTACTTAATTGCACTGAAGCTGCGGACCATTCCGGAACACCTGGTTGAACGTCCTGGGTTTTGTTGGAGTTCTTGTCCGAATTTTTGCTTTACGTTTTCAAGCTATTGTTTTTCATCAAGAGCATCATTTTCATGGGAAACACCTTGTTGATGTAATGATTTACCTGCTAGCAACGAGTGTGATATATCGTGTGTTCAGTCCCTCGCCGACTCCAGCCAAAGAGTATAATGAAATTGGTATTTGTTGCTTCTTCACTAAGCACACCGCAAAATGGAGTAAAATCAAAGATGGGTTTAACTTCGGAATGTTGTCTCAGTAATCATAAGCTAGCACAACTATATGTATTGGTCTAGTACAATGCAAACAATGCAGCGATGCATAGTTGTAAAATTACTGACTGTTGGCCTGTTTGGTGAAGGCTATATGTTGGCCTGTTTGGTGAAGGCTATATGTTGGACTGTTTGGTGAAGGCTATATGTTGGCCTGTTTGGTGAAGGCTATGTGTTGGCCTGTTTGGTGAAGGCTATATGTTGGCCTGTTTGGTGAAGGCTATATGTTGGCCTGTTTGGTGAAGGCTATATGTTGGCCTGTTTGGTGAAGGCTATATGTTGGCCTGTTTGGTCAAGGCTATATGTTGGCCTGTTTGGTGAAGGCTATATGTTGGCCTGTTTGGTGAAGGCTATATGTTGGCCTGTTTGGTGAAGGCTATATGTTGGCCTGTTTGGTGAAGGCTATATGTTGGCCTGTTTGGTCAAGGCTATATGTTGGCCTGTTTGGTCAAGGCTATATGTTGGTCTGTTTGGTGAAGGCTATATGTTGGCCTGTTTGGTCAAGGCTATATGTTGGCCTGTTTGGTGAAGGCTATATGTTGGCCTGTTTGGTGAAGGCTATATGTTGGCCTGTTTGGTGAAGGCTATATGTTGGCCTGTTTGGTCAAGGCTATATGTTGGCCTGTTTGGTGAAGGCTATATGTTGGCCTGTTTGGTGAAGGCTATATGTTGGCCTGTTTGGTGAAGGCTATATGTTGGCCTGTTTGGTGAAGGCTATATGTTGGCCTGTTTGGTGAAGGCTATATGTTGGCCTGTTTGGTGAAGGCTATATGTTGGCCTGTTTGGTGAAGGCTATATGTTGGCCTGTTTGGTGAAGGCTATATGTTGGCCTGTTTGGTGAAGGCTATATGTTGGCCTGTTTGGTCAAGGCTATATGTTGGCCTGTTTGGTCAAGGCTATATGTTGGCCTGTTTGGTGAAGGCTATATGTTGGCCTGTTTGGTGAAGCCTATATCAGAAGTGCACCGTGCACTCTAAATTAGATATATACGTTTTTACTTAAGCAAAACTATTCAATTATTTCCTTTCTTGAATAACAATTCAGACTATACTACTCGTTCTTCTTCGGTATACTACTCGTTCTTCTTCGGTATACTTTTTAATTAGTTAATACTTTTTTTCTAATATAATCTTCGGAATATCAAACTTCGATGAAAACGATTAACATTTTTTACCATATTGGACAGGTTCCTGATCATGATGTAACATGTAGTTATTCGTAAATCATTGACAACCAGAAATATCCTTACTGAAAGCAATTAAAACCGGTGTTAATAACATTTTACTGTTCCAGATGTGGCCAAGTGATATATATGGCATATTGTCTTACTACTGACTTCCAGTATATTTTTTCGAGAATAAAAAAAGATTTATTCCGTTGTCATTTTTTCCTTTCAAATCTCAAATCTTTACAAAAGGGTATGGCGAATCTTGTGTTCCCTCTTTAACAACGATTTTTTGTTGCAGATTAAGAAGAAACAATATACTTATAGATAACCATCTCTCATATTGTATTACCTTTAGTCAATCTTGAGAATTTTAAATGAATATGCAAGCCTTGTGAACTAGGTACAGAACCGCACTAATGAGAGGTTAGGTATGTACTATCTTAACATCGGTATTCTTATTTCATTTTTATCCCTTTATCTCTAAGCTATAATTATTTTGTAATTGCTTTGACCCCATAATATTATCCTTATTCCAAACAATAGATAATATACATTGAATAGATTGTCTGTTTCTATTACATTAAATCACTTCTCAAAAATATATCAAGAGTTTGAAGATACCAAAGGAGTAATAAGAGTCCGTAAATCGAAGAAGGACAGAAAACACAATGACGAAAAGAAAAAGTACAAAAGGACAAACAACGATCTACAAAACATACACATAAAATTACCTCTAGGGCTTTAACACTTTATTGATTACATGCTCTTTCCATATTCTGTGATCCTACTCTAGGGCTTTAACACTTTATTGATTACATGCTCTTTCCACATTTTGTGATCCTACCTCTAGGGCTTTAACACTTTATTGATTACATGCTCTTTCCACATTTTGTGATCCTACTCTAGGGCTTTAGCACTTTATTGATTACATGCTCTTTCCATATTCTGTGATCCTACTCTAGGGCTTTAGCACTTTATTGATTACATGCTCTTTCCATATTCTGTGATCCTACTCTAGGGCTTTAGCACTTTATTGATTACATGCTATGACTCTACCACGAACGGAAAGCTCTTTTAGTGCGTAGATGTTCTGGCCTCATGCTACCACTAAAGGATATACATATTTCTTAATATGATTATTCTTCTCTCATGCTATGATTTTACTATTTTATAATACCACTTTTTTGAGCTCATGTCGTTATAACTTTACTTACCTCTAAAGGATACGCCATTTCATTATATAAATGTTCAGACCCCTTGTTACTGCTATTTCCCCAATGGAAATGTAGTTGGGCTGTTCGATATTTCTGTGATAGTCCTCCACCTTCAATATCTACGTTCCCAAATATATTTAGCTTAGCTGTAAAATAAAACTGGTGATGACAATCAAATCTTTACATGTGCATTGTCAAGACTTTTTGAGCTAATAATATGTTTCTTACATGTTACCGAATATCTCTTTCACAAATGACCTAGGATATATTCCGTCCTCGTAATCACAATCTGGTTCTGTCCTCATTTATGGCTTAACACCGGGATTGCAACAAGAGTAGCACTAAGGGTGCCGTCAGAGGAGCAGGAACTGCTAATCCTTCCGGTGCACCCAGGTTAACCCCGGTTTTAAGTGGGTTTCATGTAACTCAACCTTTAGCTTTTTGTGTAGTGTTTTGCATATCATTAATTGTCATTTTGTTATTTTTCTTAGGGACATTATTTTGTCTGTATTCTTCGATTTACAGCTTCTGATTACCCCCTTTGAATCTTCAAATCTTCTTTTAATCTTGTCGACTTTGTCTCCTTTAATTTGATGTTTGCTATTCACTGATTGTGTACATAATATTACCATGATGTGCACCACACATGGAGCAGGATACACATAACACTTCGACAAACATAGTTTTACTGTATGTATGAAGTTGGTATTTGTCTTATCATATTTGTCTTATTATTTTTTTACTTTAGTTTCATTGATGTTCTTTATCGGAGATGCTGCTCCTTCTAATTGTCATTTTCCTTTATCGGAGATGCTGCTCCTTCTAATTGTCATTTTCCTTTATCGGAGATGCTGCTCCTTCTAATTGTCAGTTTCCATTTCGTTGGTCATTTTATTTTTTCAATTCAATATTTTACTAGTATCCTTAATACATGTACTGCAAAAAATTAAATAGACCGCAAGTTATATATTCCAAGCCTTTTTTCCCGAATACCGGCGTGTTGTTGACATGGTATCTTACACTATATATTACGATACTATGGCACCGCGGGTTCTATGATACCGTGTATTCACATGTTATTTCAACCAATCTTAGGCTGCCGATATTATTTATCTGTCGGCACAGAAAATCATATCAGTACTAACATTCATAATATTCAAGAGTTGTTCCTATTCTATTTATATCTATAAATAAAAACGTAGATATCAAATTTAGAGCTAACGATGCGTTCCTGGAATAACCTTCATCAGGTGACGCTCAAATAAGAAAGATTGGAAAGCAAAATAATGTAAAGTTTTGGTAGCAATTAAACCAAAGGCCCTCAGCAGGATAGACAAAATCAGCTAAGGTCACCTATGCCTGAGGGAGGAGAACCGTAGATTTCTTAATAACTACATTATTTAGGAACTGTAAATTTCAGTAATATTAGATACCTGTATGCCCATTGTTAACCATTCGTAATATTAATGACTTGTTTTTAAATCCATTTAGAGTGAAAGGTTTCAGACTGCTATCATAGGTAACATGTTCAGCCATTGGAATGTCTATTGGTGATTGGGCCATTCCACCACACGTCGGATAGAGTAATGACCAATTTTTTGGACCTTAAATAAAATGAAAAAGTAAACACAAAATAAATTTACCATACCATCAATACAGTTCTACAATCGAATAGAAAAATCGTGATAAGAGGCAAAATGGATACCCCTTACACACAAATACATGACTGTTCCCTTCCCTGGCTTGATACAGTTGCTTGTGTGAACTACTTGCGTGTGTTTTCCAGATATAATTTACTCAATATATAATACTTATATTATATCACATTGCATATATATATATTACATAAGGCTCTATTTTACTGTTTTTCCATTGGCCAGAAGCAATACACGCGAGATTCCATTTCCTAACATATTGATTAGCAAAAAAAAAATTCTGTGCAATAAAAAATCATATTGCACTCTTGTGCAAAATCAATGAATGAAATTATGTGGCACGAGAGTGCAATATGGTTTTTTATTGCACAGAAATTGCTTTTTGCTAATCAATGTTAGAAAATTTCATAAAATAAAAAAAAATAAAAATTCAAAATTGTAAAAAAAAATTCAAAATTTCAAAAATTTCTTAAAATTTCCATATTTTTTTTTTAATTTCAAAATTTTCATAAAATTTCAAAACTTTCATAAGATTTCAAAAAATTCAAAATGATAAAATTTTCAAAAGTTTCAAAAATTTCAAAGTTTTCATAAAATTTCAAAATTAGAGTAAAATAGAGCCTTATGTAATAAAACAATTACTACACTTGAACTTGATCAATATGAGGCTTCATGGAGCAGAGTACAACAATATTGAACTGTTCAATATTGTTGTACTCTGCTCCATAAAACCTCATATTGATCTCGTTCAAGTGCAGTAATTGTATAATATTTATCATATACTTGGAGATAATATAGCTAAAATTTTACCCTGTAATACAACTTTGAGCTTTGTTTAGAATGATAAGAGGAATCCTGTTTATTTCACCCAGTTTATTAAAACAAGAATGACCCAAGAGGGCTGAAAAAGCAAGTTTATTAACTGCTTCCGGAATGTTGTTACATGCCTTTCCGTCAATGTTCGTAAGTTCACTTCGTGAATTTTCGGAAAACTGTGTTTACAAACGTTGTGGACTAAACTGTTTCGTTAAATATTTGCACAGAAAATTATTAACTACCAATTTTCTCTCTTATGATATTGAAAGTGCTAAAACAAAAGCTCATTTATTGGATTTGCATGTTAAAAGAATAAATTTCCTGTTCTATAACTATGTATTTAATTCTAGCCAAAAGTTACTAAACATTTTGGTACAAATCAGTTATTTCCTCTGTTGAAGTATACGATAAAGATCATAACATGTCATTTTTCATATCATACCCCATCGGCTCTTGGGCTGATATCATGACCTAGGGCTGATAAAGGATATGATATGAAAAATGTAATGTAATAATCTATATATATATAATATATATATAATTTAATTTGATTTTAATACTGCAATCTGATTGGCTGATGCACCTGGAGAAAATTGTGGTTATACTCGATAACCTGGATTGGTATTGTGACGTCACCAACTTATTCATTCACCAACGACAAATTCAAATAGTCACATGATATAATCGTATTAAACTCTAGGAATCATTAAATTTTGTTGTAAAAATTAAATTATAAGAAATATTTGAAATTTTTGAACAGGTTATACAGGTTATACCTGATTTGGAACAGTTTACGGTTTTCCTTAAATATATATATATATATATATATATATATATATATATATATATATATATATGGATTCCTACATTTTATGATATTTTAAAATACATAAATATGTTGAGATGGGCATGCTGACGATTAAGAATGTTCTATGGTGTTGATTTGTGGTGTAATGACAATCTCATGCGGTTATACGTGTTCTAATGTTTCGTTTGTTTATCTTAGTGTGGATAATCATTTCTCATTTCTTTATAATCATCTGAATTCTCTTGTTAAAGGGATATTGTACAATGAAAACGTACATATCAAATTTAGTGCGCAGGACGCGTTTCTGGAATAACCTTCATCAGCTACGCTCAAAATAGAACGATTGGAAAGTGAACTAATTTAAAGTTTTGGGAGCAATAAAACCAATGAACCTAAACAGGAGAGACAAAATCGGCTAAGGTCACATATGCCTGAGGGAGGAGAACATTAGATTTATAAACAATCATTGCTTTATAACATATTTAACGTTTGCAGTAGCGATCAATGATCTATGATACAAATTAGATATTTTAACATTGTTTTTATTTTGTGTATCATGGTGGTCAGTTGAAGCATACATTCCTTCTACTGGACTAGCTTGTTTGACTTTTGTTTATCGTGAAATCAGGATCATTCCTGTGCGTGAACACATCTTTAAACATTGGTACTCTATGTTCATTATATATTTGTGATAATCACGAAATTACATATCAGAAATAATATAAATGTTATCACCACGTTTGTAACTAGATTAACACGACGTGTGTCACTAGTGGAGCAGGAGCTGCCTACCCTTTCGGAGCACCTGAGTTCATCACCTTGTTTTTAGTGGGGTTCGTGTTAGTCAATCTTTAGTTTTATATGAATGTTTTATAGATTGTTGTTTGTCCTTTTGTACTTTATCTTTTGGCCATTGTGTTTTCTGTTCTTCTTCGATATACGGATTCTGATTACCTCTTTGGTATCTTCAAACTCTTCTTGTTATATGATCTCCATGCTCTATCTGTAGATTTACTTACCATATTTACCTCTGTATTGCCACTCTGAAAAAAAGACAATTATATTTACTTATTTGTATTTATTTGTATTTATTTACGTATACTGGTGTCTAATATCATTTCTATTGCAGATAATGTTCATCTAACAGTGACACTACGGATGAAATTAGTGGGGAAGGAATCGCTTATCCTTCCGCGGGCACCTGAGTTCATCCCAGCTTTTTATTTTAGTGGGATTCATGTTGTTCAATATTAGATATTTTAACATTGTTTTTATTTTGTGTATCATGGTGGTCAGTTGAAGCATACATTCCTTCTACTGGATTAGCTTGTTTGACTTTTGTTTATCGTGAAATAAGGATCATTCCTGTGCGTGAACACATCTTTAAACATTGGTACTCTATGTTCATCGTATATTTGTGATAATCACGAAATTACATATCAGAAATAATATAAATGTTATCACCACGTTTGTAACTAGATTAACACGACGTGTGTCACTAGTGGAGCAGGAGCTGCCTACCCTTTCGAAGCACCTGAGTTCACCCCCGGTTTTTAGTGGGGTTCGTG
The DNA here is from genome assembly GCA_963680875.1 of Bathymodiolus brooksi. Lineage (NCBI taxonomy): Eukaryota > Metazoa > Mollusca > Bivalvia > Mytilida > Modiolidae > Bathymodiolus > Bathymodiolus brooksi. Next base: position 46,816,057 of record OY804580.1, on the reverse strand, counting down.
TTAGTCAATCTTTAGTTTTATATGAATGTTTTATAGATTGTTGTTTGTCCTTTTGTACTTTATCTTTTGGCCATTGTGTTTTCTGTTCTTCTTCGATATACGGATTCTGATTACCTCTTTGGTATCTTCAAACTCTTCTTGTTATATGATCTCCATGCTCTATCTGTAGATTTACTTACCATGTGTACCATTGTTTTGCCGTTCTGAAAAAAAAGACAATTTTATTTACTTATTTGTATTTATTTGTATTTATTTACGTATACTGGTGTCCAATATCATTTCTATTGCAGATAATGTTCATCTAACAGTGACACTACGGATGATATTAGTGAGGAAGGAATCGCTTATCCTTCCGCGGGCACCTGAGTTCATCCCAGCTTTTTATTTTAGTGGGATTCATGTTGTTCAATCTTTAGTTTTCTGCGTATTGTCTTGAGGATAATTGCTTGATCATTACCTTTTGGCCATTGTATGACTTTCCTTCGGTTTCTAATTACCACTCTGGTATCTTCTAACTTTTTAATGATAATTTTATACGCATAGTTGCTGGCATTTTCTTTTCATATGGCCTCATCCACTTTCCCTTTTCATATGGCCTCATCCACTTTCCCTTTTCATATGGCCTCATCCACTTTTCCTTTTCATATGGCCTCATTCACTTTCCCTTTTCATATGGCCTCATCCACTTTCCCTTTTCATATGGCCTCATTCACTTTCCCTTTTCATATGGCCTCATCCACTTTCCCTTTTCATATGGCCTCATTCACTTTCCCTTTTCATATGGCCTCATTCACTTTCCCTTTTCATATGGCCTCATCCACTTTCCCTTTTCATATGGCCTCATCCACTTTCCCTTTTCATATGGCCTCATCCACTTTCCCTTTTCATATGGCCTCATCCACTTTTCCTTTTCATATGGCCTCATTCACTTTCCCTTTTCATATGGCCTCATCCACTTTCCCTTTTCATATGGCCTCATTCACTTTCCCTTTTCATATGGCCTCATCCACTTTCCCTTTTCATATGGCCTCATTCACTTTCCCTTTTCATATGGCCTCATTCACTTTCCCTTTTCATATGGCCTCATCCACTTTCCCTTTTCATATGGCCTCATCCACTTTCCCTTTTCATATGGCCTCATCCACTTTCCCTTTTCATATGGCCTCATCCACTTTCCCTTTTCATATGGCCTCATCCACTTTCCCTTTTCATATGGCCTCATCCACTTTCCCTTTTCATATGGCCTCATCCACTTTCCCTTTTCATATGGCCTCATCCACTTTCCCTTTTCATATGGCCTCATCCACTTTCCCTTTTCATATGGCTTCATCCACTTTCCCTTTTCATATGGCCTCATCCACTTTCCCTTTTCATATGGCCTCATCCACTTTCCCTTTTCATATGGCCTCATCCACTTTCCCTTTTCATATGGCCTCATCCACTTTCCCTTTTCATATGGCCTCATCCACTTTCCCTTTTCATATGGCCTCATCCACTTTCCCTTTTCATATGGCCTCATCCACTTTCCCTTTTCATATGGCCTCATCCACTTTCCCTTTTCATATGGCCTCATCCACTTTCCCTTTTCATATGGCCTCATCCACTTTCCCTTTTCATATGGCCTCATTCACTTTCCCTTTTCATATGGCCTCATCCACTTTCCCTTTTCATATGGCCTCATCCACTTTCCCTTTTCATATGGCCTCATCCACTTTCCCTTTTCATATGGCCTCATCCACTTTCCCTTTTCATATGGCCTCATCCACTTTCCCTTTTCATATGGCCTCATCCACTTTCCCTTTTCATATGGCCTCATCCACTTTCCCTTTTCATATGGCCTCATCCACTTTCCCTTTTCATATGGCCTCATTCACTTTCCCTTTTCATATGGCCTCATCCACTTTCCCTTTTCATATGGCTTCATCCACTTTCCCTTTTCATATGGCCTCATCCACTTTCCCTTTTCATATGGCCTCATCCACTTTCCCTTTTCATATGGCCTCATCCACTTTCCCTTTTCATATGGCCTCATCCACTTTCCCTTTTCATATGGCCTCATCCACTTTCCCTTTTCATATGGCCTCATCCACTTTCCCTTTTCATATGGCCTCATCCACTTTCCCTTTTCATATGGCCTCATCCACTTTCCCTTTTCATATGGCCTCATCCACTTTCCCTTTTCATATGGCCTCATCCACTTTCCCTTTTCATATGGCCTCATCCACTTTCCCTTTTCATATGGCCTCATCCACTTTCCCTTTTCATATGGCCTCATACACTTTCCCTTTTCATATGGCCTCATACACTTTCCCTTTTCATATGGCCTCATCCACTTTCCCTTTTCATATGGCCTCATACACTTTCCCTTTTCATATGGCCTCATTCACTTTCCCTTTTCATATGGCCTCATCCACTTTCCCTTTTCATATGGCCTCATCCACTTTCCCTTTTCATATGGCCTCATCCACTTTTCCTTTTCATATGGCCTCATCCACTTTTCCTTTTCATATGGCCTCATCCACTTTTCCTTTTCATATGGCCTCATACACTTTCCCTTTTCATATGGCCTCATCCACTTTTCCTTTTCATATGGCCTCATCCACTTTCCCTTTTCATATGGCCTCATCCACTTTCCCTTTTCATATGGCCTCATCCACTTTCCCTTTTCATATGGTCTCATCCACTTTCCCTTTTCATATGGCCTCATCCACTTTCCCTTTTCATATGGCCTCATCCACTTTTCCTTTTCATATGGCCTCATCCACTTTTCCTTTTCATATGGCCTCATCCACTTTTCCTTTTCATATGGCCTCATACACTTTCCCTTTTCATATGGCCTCATCCACTTTTCCTTTTCTTATGGCCTCATCCACTTTCCCTTTTCATATGGCCTCATCCACTTTCCCTTTTCATATGGCCTCATCCACTTTCCCTTTTCATATGGTCTCATCCACTTTCCCTTTTCGCATCTTCAAACTTTCTAACATCACTTCTTAAATTTGGTTCTTTTATGCAAATTTTATAATCCCATGTGCTGTGTTAACTACAACAAACACCGTCATGATCTCATGGAAATACAATTTATTCTCGCCGTAATATGGCTGCAAAATTGTTCATTTGGTGTTAAAAAAACAAACACCAAACCAACATACAGATTTTGAATGTGCTGTTTGATTTTCTCTTTATTATCTTGTTCAGGTCTTAAATGTGCTGTTTAATCTATTCTTTATATTCTTGTTATGTAGGAACCTTTTTTAAAATATGGAAACCAGTGCAAAATGGTACTCATTTATATTTTTATCTTTCATAAATGTCTGTTTAACGCTAGATAAAATGTGATTGCCTGCAGTCTGGGTGCATGCTTAATTTGTATATATTATATTGTTTGTGATCTATTATAATATACAAACAATCTGCCCTTTTTATTTGTCCCAATTTGTATACACATGGGGGATTGTTTCAGACATTTTATTACACTATCTTGTTCAACGTGTATATATATTTTATCTTCACTCTCACACACAAGGGTCTTGTCTTTTTAATGATCTATGAAATCGTTTGATCTACATTATTAAAGCTAAGTTCAAACTGCGACCAAGGACGATTTATATCAGCGTGAAACTTGAATGTCGGCTTCATATACTTGACTATTGTCTGGTAACCATTGTTCATATAATGGTTTTAAAAAAGTTCCCGGTCTTATAGCTTTAGACTTACTTCCTGTAGCAAATGAGATAAAACAACTAAATGTATTGCTACGCTGTTCCGTATTTTCAGCTTCTGGTAAAGCGTCTGGTAGCATAGAGAGATACAATGATATTGTCTAATTGAATTTACATATTCAATTGCTCATGGAGAGGTGTACTCGATACACATTTACGTGATAAAGTTTGCCAGTGACTTAAGTGTCCTCTACCAATAAACCTGACCGCCAGGATATAACTCAAATAGTGTTGGAAGTGGCGTTAAACACCATAAACCTAAGCCAGCCCAAAACTTAATTGCTCTCCCTTTTCTGATATGATTGCCCCTTCTGTTTTATCTAACAGTTATTCAATTAGATTGCCATTTTTGAATCCTTTCCTAACGACAATAACTTTAGCTTTGGATGTAGTTCTCCACGTTGGACGAACATCCCAGTATTTTACACAAGATTGTACTACAATGTATATAATAATTGGTGTATCCTCTATCATGTACACAACATGTGTAACTTACTGTTTCTATAAATACTCTGCAAAATGAAAATTACCAAAAAGGGTCTTAAATTTTACAAATCGATGAGAAAAACAGTCATATCGAGATTCACGAAAATAAACCACAAAATACACTGGTTATTTCCATCACGAATAAAGATAAGATGGGGTTAAAATCTAGATTTACGTATACATATCTTTCGCTATGAAATGAGTTCTTCTTTGTATTTAGTCCAGACAACAACCATCACTTAGGTTTTCTGGGTTTATCTACCCACCACGTTCGTGTGTACTCTGCGTATTACGGTATCTTGTAAGATTGAAAGTGACTGTTTTATATCTATATCATGGCGAGAACAAGTTACATACGATGATGAGATGATAATGGTGACCAATACTCTTTAATATGATTTTTAGTTGAAAACATCTTCCAGACTTTTATATCAAGCATTCGGCTGATAGGAAAAAAACGTTGTGCATGAAAGTAATCGTGATGCAGGATTAATAACAATATGAAAAAAAAAAAAAAATATCACGCTGTTGGAATCGTTCCAACATCCATTAGAAAAATCGGCATGTTGTAAAACATGGAGTGGAGTCTGGCGTCTTTTTTGGAGTGGAGTCTGGAGTCTTTTTTTGGAGTGGAGTTTGGAGTCATTTTTGGATTCAATTTTGGAGTAAATTTTGGAGTCGATTTTAAATTCAATATTACCCGTATATATCAATACAAAACAGACACAAAAATAGGAGTAATGAATTAAAAATAGTTGGAGGTCGTCTCTTCTCAGTTTTAGCATAGATGATCCATCTATGGTTCTAATGAACAAATAATAAATATATTGTTGTTATTTAGATTTGGAAAGCGTTTTACCTATATAGGTAATTGCGCGTTGTACCTAAATTCTAATATATTCACATGAATATAAATAGTTTAGTTATATTTATGAAGGAATTGAATCCTTTGTTTCGAAGATTCAAAGTATAGTGAATATATCAGTTCAATATTGACAAGTGATTCAGTAAAAAAGTACCATGATGGAGGTACATGGTACCATTGAGAAAGTTTTATTATCATGTGTCCAGATGGTTAGATTATATTGTTATTTTATTAGAAATGACTGATGTGTAATATGGAATCAACCAACCATATTGGACAGTGTCTTTCGTTTTTATTGAAGTACCTTCTTCTTTCAATCATTAAATAATGTGCACATAAATGCGAATTTTACAAACAGCAGCCTTGTCATTTCTGTTCTTTAAAGTATTAATATAATGAGGTCTTTGCCCCATGTTGTAAATCTCCTGGAAAAACCTTAACTTTTGGGACTCATGGATTTCAGTATTTGTTTAATTGAATTTAAGTTATATTTGAAAAGTGATTAAAAATAAAAGACATACCTAGTACTAGGCTATTTATCCACTCATTTGAGTTTTTCAAATCAGTAAATATATCAAGAACTAAAGTGTTTTCAGAGGTTAAAATATGATGAAGAAAATTGAAAAAATGAATAAATTATTTTGTTAAGTTCTGCCCTACATCCAACATTGGATGCTTTGCAGTGCACCCCAAGTGTTTCTTTAATAAATTTTAAGTGGAATTTTTGGGTAAGATCAGAATCTTTGAACTTACAGTCAACTCCCCATACTTCGCTACCATATAACAGGATTGGGGACACTAAAGAATAAAAAAGAAGACCACAGCCACAGGAGTTATCAAGACCAACAGTTTTCTTTATTTTAAAATATTTAAATGAAGTAACCAAAACCATCAATTGATAAAGACCATTACAATAAAGCAAGCTGAAAAGGATCACAGTTAGTAAAAAAATATAGTAAAATGAAAACATAAAATTGAGATGATAAACGCTTAGTACTTTAGTACTTCTTTTTTCGTTCACGACTATCACCGGACATGACTTGCTACCAGGCATGCATAATGGACCAGGAAGAAACGAAATATCAAAGACTGACGGAAACGGACATGACTATCGGGATACAAAATCTTTAAAAGATTTAAGCTTAAGGGGCTTAGGTAGGAGGGGACAAGCCAGGGAGCCTAAAACATCATCTTGTAACGTTCTCTATTAAAAGAAGTCACATTAGAGCTGCCGATTTTCAAGCAATACAGAAAATAGTTGCCAAGAAAGCTCGCTGCTTATCAACGGAAACGGAATTTCATTGGCTGCTTTTTATATACTTACGTTCTGATTGGATTATTATTTGTGTTGCCCATGTATCTATAGATATGACAAGGGTATTTCCGCGATACTTAATTTAAGGACAACTTTCTTTCATTGATCTCGGACTGAGGAATGATTTATTTGTTTGATATAGCAGTTCATTTCTCTCAATTTTACCACTGCATGTTGAAAATTTTTACAGGACATCCGGTCCAGTAGTTTACAAGAAGTAGTTGGACCTTAAATTGATTTACAGGTCATGACCGACGGTCCGACGATGTTTGGGTTGGTCTGTAATATAGGGCAAAAAAAATATGTGTGTTTCCGATTGCATGGTCTTCAAAATTAGGGTCGGTAGGGAGGGATTTTTTTTTTTTTTTTTTTTTTTCTAAAATCACACAAGCTTGTTTCTTTCTTTCTTACTACAGCTTATTAATTATTTGACATGCAGTACAATGTTTTTGGTTCCAAACATCGATCAAATGTACAAGGAAATGAAGAAAATTCAAACAGGAAACCGGTTTTTAATAAATCCATTTCAATTAAACGCTTATCAGAAAGCGTCAATATCGCAACAGTCAAGCGTCTATTGTTGAAGTCGGAAACAAACACGGAAACGGAGACGAATTTCCGGATTTTGCCGATCTATTATTTTTTTGGGCATAAAAAATGTTAGGGTCGGCGGTAAAATTTTAGGGTCGGTCGGTCGATCGGAAACACACATTTATTTTTGGCCTAGTTTGTTACATCTCTGTTTGAAGAAAATGTTTTGTTTACTTAATCTATATGATATTGAAGTATTATTAATTAGAAATTCAATGCAAGTAATATGATCGTCTCAAACCCCAGATTGAGTCAGCAACTGAAGGATAAGTCTCTTCTGTGGAGAAACTGCACCAACATGTGATTTAATTTTAATCTGTTTTTTTTTTTGTTTTTTTTTGGGGGGGGGGGGGGGAGGGTCAATAAACCTGAAATTTGTTTTCAGTGTTGCATCATTAGTATATTCAGAAAAATATGGGCTTTTAAAAATCTGCGGGGCCAAAAAAAAACACCCTTGTCCCAACACCATTCCACCCCTGCTGCCTCAGCGTCCATGCCTCCGATGCCATTCATGTTTCGTAAATTAATATTTGATAGAGGAGACAGCAACCTTGAATGTTTCAACCCAGTGACTTATTACTTTAGGCAGACTTTAATTGAGATACTTTACACGTGCGAAGACATGCTAACATACGTCTATCACATTCAAGTGCAATCTATTTTAATTATTCGTCTGTCCTGCTGTGAACATTTATAAAACAGTTTGTAACAGATATTTATTTCCTTGGCGCCTGTTTTCAGCTGTAAATAAGTACACGTGTTTATAAACAGTGTTAATTAATTGAAGTATAGGAGATATTATAGCCGATTTATTGATTGTTTATTGCTTACCATCCAGTAGGTAGTATTTCAGCTTGATTCTTGAGGAGAATAAGTTCAACAATTTATATAAACTATGTAGCAATGAGAGAGGGGTGGTCCAACTGGGTACAACGACATCCCTGACTGCCAGTAGAAAGCATAGAGAGTTGGGTAGGGACCAAAACATTTTTATAGCTGTTATAATGCGCCTACTGTTTTTTCTCAAAATGTACGAGAGGTATTTAACGTGCAGAGGGCGTCATCCACTCCAAACATGTTATCCACTATGGTCAAGACCATGCTTTCCAATGCGCCTACTGTTTTTTCTCAAAATGTACGAGAGGTATTTAACGTGCAGAGAGCGTGATCCACTCCAAACATGTTATCCGCTATGCTTTCCATTTTATAAATTGACAATCCCTCATCGAGTAGGCATCCCCCATAGAGGGGTTCACAGAGGAGTAGCAGTTTGGGTTTGAGCATTGGATACCTCCAGCCATGCTTATATGAGAGCGTTCATTGTCGAACATGACATACCCCTTTTATAGTCTTTGGTTTGACCCAACCTGTGCTTGAACCCACGATCTACCGCACTCGAGGCTAGCACGTTACCCATTACACCACCGAGGCAGTTTTTTTCGGAAATATTGATTTCTCGTGGAACTTTCCAAAATATGCCACATTGTACTGACATACTCGTACAATGTAAGTGTTCCTTCTTGTGAGATTGTATACAATCGGTCGCATCATTTCAACAGTGAGGAATAGATTTGTGCTCACAGCAAGTAATGATCCAGTTTCATTCAAATTCAACGTAGATATATAATTGTTGGTACACGATACGTTTCTGGTACGCTCAAAGTCAAAACCTTCCCAGGTATTAGCCGACATTGGATGATTTCCCCCAGATGCCACTCCATTGACAATTGTTGCAAACAATGTTAATAAATCCATTTAGCACACATCAATTTTAAATATTGTGAATTCATTATTATCATGGCATACCAATTGTCGTGGATTTCGCGGGGTACACCCAACAACGAAATTTAGAATTCAACGAATATTTAAAACCATACACTGACTGGTGATGTCGTACATAGAATGTAAGTGAGACGTTACAACAAGTATCATGGCAAACATTATTTTGTAGTATTATCTATGACTTGTAGATAGAGTTCTTGAAAATGCAAATTTTCCCAAAACACGAAAAATGGCCAACACGAATTTAAATGACTTCACACTATGTTGATTTTTACATTTTGAGTGGAGTTATACTTTACTGTCAGGCTATTGTGTATTACGTAATGATTAATTTACATATACAAATAATAGGTAATGATTAATTTACATATACAAATATCAAGTGTACTTAGTTGTCACTTCTTGTTAATTTGTGTGTCTTCAAAGTCGGTAAAAAATGTTTTATTGAATAATAACCACCCTGTCATAAATTATATTGCTAATTGAGTTTAACTAAGAAGTTCTCTAAAAATATTTAAATATTTTGAACGACACAATATGTGCATACTAAAGCAATGTAAACATTAAGTAAATAATTCAACAAGACAATTACATTGAATATATCATCCAGTAATTTCAATAGTTTTTTAGAACAAAAAATCAAACGGATGATATTTCTTTTCACATTAGAATTTATAGAAAATTTGAACTCGATAGACGTCATTGGAAAAGATTCATGAAAAAAAAACGATATTGAACCATTATGCAGGAGGTTTTCTGCCTTACAAAATTTGAGATTTATTATTTTTAATTTAATGACACCACTCTCCTGACACAATTTATGGTGTTTTCAACCAGTCAGGGTTTTTAAACACATTTAGCCACCGTCTTTGTCTAGAGAGCTGACCGCTATGTGAAAATATATTCTAGACACTTGGAATATATATTTTATTTTGTAATTTAAACGAAAACCGAAAGGATCAATTACAATACGAATTCATCACTTTGATTTTGTTAATTGCAATCTAATTTGGCTTTCTAAGTATTGAAAATGTGAAAAATAAAACACAATAAAAACACGTTTGTAGATGGGAACGTATTAAGTCACAAGAATCTACAGTTAGAGTGTATTCTCCAAACGTATTAAGTCACACGAATCTACAGTTAGAGTGTATTCTCCAAACGTATTAAGTCACAAGAATCTACAGTTAGAGTGTATTCTCCAAACGTATTAAGTCACAATAATCTACAGTTAGAGTGTATTCTCCAAACGTATTAAGTCACAAGAATCTACAGTTAGAGTGTATTCTCCAAACGTATTAAGTCACAAGAATCTACAGTTAGAGTGTATTCTCCAAACGTATTAAGTCACAATAATCTACAGTTAGAGTGTATTCTCCAAACGTATTAAGTCACACGAATCTACAGTTAGAGTGTATTCTCTAAACGTATTAAGTCACAAGAATCTACAGTTAGAGTGTATTCTCCAAACGTATTAAGTCACACGAATCTACAGTTAGAGTGTATTCTCCAAACGTATTAAGTCACACGAATCTACAGTTAGAGTGTATTCTCCAAACGTATTAAGTCACACGAATCTACAGTTAGAGTGTATTCTCCAAACGTATTAAGTCACACGAATCTACAGTTAGAGTGTATTCTCCAAACGTATTAAGTCACAAGAATCTACAGTTAGAGTGTATTCTCCAAACGTATTAAGTCACAATAATCTACAGTTAGAGTGTATTCTCCAAACGTATTAAGTCACACGAATCTACAGTTAGAGTGTATTCTCTAAACGTATTAAGTCACAAGAATCTACAGTTAGAGTGTATTCTCCAAACGTATTAAGTCACACGAATCTACAGTTAGAGTGTATTCTCTAAACGTATTAAGTCACAAGAATCTACAGTTAGAGTGTATTCTCCAAACGTATTAAGTCACACGAATCTACAGTTAGAGTGTATTCTCCAAACGTATTAAGTCACACGAATCTACAGTTAGAGTGTATTCTCCAAACGTATTAAGTCACACGAATCTACAGTTAGAGTGTATTCTCCAAACGTATTAAGTCACACGAATCTACAGTTAGAGTGTATTCTCTAAACGTATTAAGTCACAAGAATCTACAGTTAGAGTGTATTCTCCAAACCTATTAAGTCACACGAATCTACAGTTAGAGTGTATTCTCCAAACGTATTAAGTCACACGAATCTACAGTTAGAGTGTATTCTCCAAACGTATTAAGTCACAAGAATCTACAGTTAGAGTGTATTCTCCAAACGTATTAAGTCACACGAATCTACAGTTAGAGTGTATTCTCCAAACGTATTAAGTCACAAGAATCTACAGTTAGAGTGTATTCTCCAAACGTATTAAGTCACACGAATCTACAGTTAGAGTGTATTCTCCAAACGTATTAAGTCACAAGAATCTACAGTTAGAGTGTATTCTCCAAACGTATTAAGTCACACGAATCTACAGTTAGAGTGTATTCTCCAAACGTATTAAGTCACAAGAATCTACAGTTAGAGTGTATTCTCCAAACGTATTAAGTCACACGAATCTACAGTTAGAGTGTATTCTCCAAACGTATTAAGTCACAAGAATCTACAGTTAGAGTGTATTCTCCAAACGTATTAAGTCACACGAATCTACAGTTAGAGTGTATTCTCCAAACGTATTAAGTCACACGAATCTACAGTTAGAGTGTATTCTCCAAACGTATTAAGTCACAAGAATCTACAGTTAGAGTGTATTCTCCAAACGTATTAAGTCACACGAATCTACAGTTAGAGTGTATTCTCCAAACGTATTAAGTCACACGAATCTACAGTTAGAGTGTATTCTCCAAACGTATTAAGTCACAAGAATCTACAGTTAGAGTGTATTCTCCAAACGTATTAAGTCACACGAATCTACAGTTAGAGTGTATTCTCCAAACGTATTAAGTCACACGAATCTACAGTTAGAGTGTATTCTCCAAACGTATTAAGTCACAAGAATCTACAGTTAGAGTGTATTCTCCAAACGTATTAAGTCACAAGAATCTACAGTTAGAGTGTATTCTCCAAACGTATTAAGTCACACGAATCTACAGTTAGAGTGTATTCTCCAAACGTATTAAGTCACAAGAATCTACAGTTAGAGTGTATTCTCCAAACGTATTAAGTCACACGAATCTACAGTTAGAGTGTATTCTCCAAACGTATTAAGTCACAAGAATCTACAGTTAGAGTGTATTCTCCAAACGTATTAAGTCACAAGAATCTACAGTTAGAGTGTATTCTCCAAACGTATTAAGTCACAAGAATCTACAGTTAGAGTGTATTCTCCAAACGTATTAAGTCACAAGAATCTACAGTTAGAGTGTATTCTCCAAACCTATTAAGTCACAAGAATCTACAGTTAGAGTGTATTCTCCAAACGTATTAAGTCACAAGAATCTACAGTTAGAGTGTATTCTCCAAACCTATTAAGTCACAAGAATCTACAGTTAGAGTGTATTCTCCAAACGTATTAAGTCACAAGAATCTCCAGTTAGAGTGTATTCTCCAAACCTATTAAGTCACAAGAATCTACAGTTAGAGTGTATTCTCCAAACCTATTAAGTCACAAGAATCTACAGTTAGAGTGTATTCTCCAAACGTATTAAGTCACAAGAATCTCCAGTTAGAGTGTATTCTCCAAACCTATTAAGTCACAAGAATCTACAGTTAGAGTGTATTCTCCAAACCTATTAAGTCACAGGAATCTACAGTTAGAGTGTATTCTCCAAACCTATTAAGTCACAAGAATCTACAGTTAGAGTGTATTCTATAAGCGTATTAAGTCACAGGAATCTACAGTTAGAGTGTATTCTCCAAACCTATTAAGTCACAAGAATCTACAGTTAGAGTGTATTCTATAAGCGTATTAAGTCACAAGAATCTACAGTTAGAGTGTATTCTCCAAACCTATTAAGTCACAAGAATCTACAGTTAGAGTGTATTCTCCAAACGTATTAAGTCACAAGAATCTACAGTTAAAGTGTATTCTCCAAACGTATTAAGTCACAAGAATCTACAGTTAGAGTGTATTCTCCAAACGTATTAAGTCACAAGAATCTACAGTTAGAGTGTATTCTCTAAACGTATTAAGTCACAAGAATCTACAGTTAGAGTGTATTCTCCAAACCTATTAAGTCACAAGAATCTACAGTTAGAGTGTATTCTCCAAACCTATTAAGTCACAAGAATCTACAGTTAGAGTGTATTCTCCAAACGTATTAAGTCACAAGAATCTCCAGTTAGAGTGTATTCTCCAAACCTATTAAGTCACAAGAATCTACAGTTAGAGTGTATTCTCCAAACCTATTAAGTCACAGGAATCTACAGTTAGAGTGTATTCTCCAAACGTATTAAGTCACAAGAATCTCCAGTTAGAGTGTATTCTCCAAACCTATTAAGTCACAGGAATCTACAGTTAGAGTGTATTCTCCAAGCGTATTAAATCACAAGAATCTACAGTTAGAGTGTATTCTCCAAACCTATTAAGTCACAAGAATCTACAGTTAGAGTGTATTCTCCAAACCTATTAAGTCACAAGAATCTACAGTTAGAGTGTATTCTCCAAACCTATTAAGTCACAAGAATCTACAGTTAGAGTGTATTCTCCAAACCTATTAAGTCACAAGAATCTACAGTTAGAGTGTATTCTCCAAGCGTATTAAGTCACAATAATCTACAGTTAGAGTGTATTCTCCAAACCTATTAAGTCACAAGAATCTACAGTTAGAGTGTATTCTCCAAACCTATTAAGTCACAAGAATCTACAGTTAGAGTGTATTCTCCAAACCTATTAAGTCACAAGAATCTACAGTTAGAGTGTATTTTCCAAACCTATTAAGTCACAAGAATCTACAGTTAGAGTGTATTTCCAAGCGTATTAAGTCACAGGAATCTACAATTAGAGTGTATTCTCCAAACCTATTAAGTCACAAGAATCTACAGTTAGAGTGTATTCTCCAAACCTATTAAGTCACAAGAATCTACAGTTAGAGTGTATTCTCCAAACGTATTAAGTCACAAGAATCTACAGTTAGAGTGTATTCTCTAAACGTATTAAGTCACAAGAATCTACAGTTAGAGTGTATTCTCCAAACCTATTAAGTCACAAGAATCTACAGTTAAAGTGTATTCTCCAATACTTTCAGGGGCTGTCGTAGTCGTGATCGTATGGTAGTTGGATTTACAACTACCTATCCAATCAGTGCCTATCACCACTAACGTTGTGAGTTTGAATCCTGCGAGGTGTACTCGATTCAACATTATGTGATAAAGTTTGTCATTGACTTGCGGCAGGTCGGTGGTTTTCTGTGGGTACTCCTGTTTCCACCACCAGTAAAAATGACCTCCACGATATAACTGAAATATTGTTGAAAATGGTGTTAAACACTATTGCCCTTACCCTAGCCAACTCCAACTTTCGGGTATTGCTAATTCTTTTTAAAAATCTACAGTTAGAGTGTATTCTCCATTACCCTTGATTACTGTAATTATCTATCTTTTATGGCAAAATTCAACATTTTTTAAAGATAATGTTCATGACGTTTAGCAGTAACACAACGGGTGTCACTAGTGGCGCAGGAACTGCTAACCCTTCCGGAGCACCTAAGCTCACCCCCAGTTTTTAGTTGGGTTCGTGTTGCTCGATCTTTAGTTTTCTGTGTAGTGTTTTGCAGATCGTTTGTTTGTTCTTTTGTCCTTTTTCGTCTGGCCATTGTGTTGTCTGCCCTTCTTTGATTTACGAATTCTGATTACCTCTCTTTGGTATCTTCAAACTCTTCTTAAAAATGTGAAATGTTAGAGTCTATTTTTTACAGCCTCCCTCAAGAGTACATCTGTTTTCCTCTTATTTTACCGTAAAGCATATTTCTTCACTTAAAGATGTATTTACACGATAACTTTGATTATCAACCATTCACAATAGAACTGTATGATCAACTATACAATACAATTATCACATAAAACATGTCTTTTTATATTTCCTCATATTTCTACATCAATTGTTTTGTGCACCTGTGCATGCATACTAATGCATATTAAAGTGCAAGTTGCTGGTTATAATTAGTTTTTGTTCTGTTGGAAACAGATGTTGTATAAGTATTATTACAGATGGCTATTTTTCTTAAGTGATGAAGATATATTAACAACTTGCAGCCAAATAAACGTTAGAGAAAACCAAACGGCCAATCAAGAATGGACAATCAAGAGACACTGGCAACATAAGAAACAAGACACAAGACGAAGACAAACAAGACAAAAAACACAACACAACACAGAAAACTTAAAAGATTCCTTGTTTTGGAGAAGTTGAACCTACTAACGATTTGACTTTGAATTATCAGAATATTTGAATTATCCAGGTATATTATACAAATATTACAAATTAACCATATCATTTTTGAGTTATCCGAGGAATGGACTAATCGAGTTATCAAGTGTATATTATATATTGTAACATAAATACGCATTTTTCCTTTGATGTTTTTATGCAGTAATCAACTTAAAAATAGTGAACTTTTACAAACCATGGTCTAACATGAAGATCTGGATGTTATTCCATGATTTTAACTTCATATATCTGTTATTCCATGATTTTGACGTCATAGATCTGTCAATCATGTAATTTCTGTTACAAACCATATATACCATGGATCTTACTCATGAACTTATTTAAGCCAACTCATCCTTCGGATTCGTTGGTTTAAATAAGTTAATTCGTATGATCCATGGTATATATAATACTTATTATATATACGTCTGAAAATTAAACCAAACAGTGTTAGAATTAGATTTTAGAGCTGTCAAATTTTTGTTCTTCCCTCGACGGGATTTGAACCCACACCATTGATACACTGCAGCACCATTCGCTTAGCCTTACGTCCAGCGTCCTAGACCACTCGACCACATCCACTCCCTACTTATTATATATATACATGTACTAACAAAAACCACAAGCGGACCATATTACATGTTTTGTTATGGTGTCAAACCACCAATTAATTTCTTTAAGGTTTTCTACTAAATTTGTGTTTTTTCGAGCCTACCTGGTCATTTTATCTTAAGTTTAACCTTTTGAAGACCATATATTTTCTGAAACGTACATGATTCCTCTACGTTCTGTCAAAATATCAGGGCATGTTTAAAATCTTGCAGTGAAATGCCATGCTACGGAAAGCACCTACTCTAAAAATAGCTCGGTCATCCCCAAGAAATTCACTATTTATAGGTCATGCATCAAATCCTCCATAGAGGTATTAAAATACAACTAAATCCATCAAATTTGGGCTCAAAATAATCCCTATTTATTTAACTTCAATTATCAATTTTAATTAGTCCATTCCATTCAGTAGTTTTCACAATACTACAAAGTGAAAGGAACTTTTTTCTTGAAAAGGGACTACTTTCGTATATGTTCCAAGCTCAGCTCTGATTGGTGAATTAGTGGTTTGACACCTTATCCGGAGAAACGACATACCGGCGATCGATATGTGTTACTATACTAGTTTCAGGCTAAAATGAACACCAAAAACATCAATATAGTTTCAAACATCTATTAAAACGTTTGACATGTAGACCTTGAAGCCCAATCCTAGACTGAAGCAAATTTATCTTCGAGCAGTAATTAAAGACCTCTTCACCATTTATCATTACTAAGATACTGGAACTAATTTCTGGACAGACTGTTAACAGACAGACATAATTAATGTCCTAAATATTGGTCAGTGAAAGTTTATAACAACACATTAACATCTCTGTATATAAACAGAAAATCTTGTAAATAAGGTCGTTAACCTAGTCTCTGTAGAATTAATGATCCTTCAAACTTTGATAACAATGCAACTGAAATTACTTTACATAACAATATGACTTAGTTTTTACTATATACAAGGCATGCAATGATATTATTGAATATTTAAATGTATAAATAAGCATCGATTTACATAGCCAGTACAGTCATTAAATAATACTATCTTCTTGCACTGGTATAATATTAAAGTAATAAGTTTTTCATGTATATACGGCGTTTTTATAACATTCCAAATTACGGGAAGAAATACGCATAACTAGCGAAGTAAAAACGTAACAAGCGGATTATCCGATGGTGGTCACCTGGCCCCACACTTTACTGACGGATTCTCCGACCGAGGTCACCTGGTCCCATATTTTACTGGTGAATTTCCCGATCGAGGTTACCTGGCCACAGACTTTCCTGATGGATTCCCCGACCGAGGTCACCTGGCCCCAGACTTTACTGATGGATTCCCCGACCGAGGTAACATATGACCATAGATTTTACTGGTGGGTTTCCTGAGGGAGGTCACCTGGTTCCAGACTTTACTAGTGGATTCCTCGACTGAGGTCATAGAACCCTAGACTTTATTGGTTGATTCCCAAACGAAGGTCGCATGGCCCCACATCTTATTGAAATTACAACTCTCACTCGCTCGCCTTGATTGATGAGGTGAGGCTTTGGACGCCGTGACATATCAGTAAGTTGAACAAGTTACAGATGATTCAAGATTCTTTATTCTCATAAACCAATGCATTACAATGGTACAGAGATAAATGTGATGTTTATCAGATTACCTACCCCTAATCTTAACTGGTTTATTCCCTGATGAAGATCACATAACCCTAGATTTTCATGCATTACATTTCTATTTGTTTATTTATGTCAGCGATGAGTGTTACTATCCGTGGTGTGTTTATTTGTACAGACATATCTAATTGACATTTTTACCTTTGTCTGGTGTGATTAGACCAAATTTGAAGCACTAATATATATTCTCATTCGTGTAAATTTAAATTAAGAAAACAGACATCGTTAAAAATGCACACTTAATCAAGCTGAGTGTTTGAACAGAAATTTAAAAAAAAATTCTCCATGCATTTGAAATAGAATAAATAAGTAAATAGTATATATATTTCAAACATATTTATATAATCTTAGACATAAACGAGATATGTATATTACAAACAATTGTGATGGGGAGGCGTTGCCGAGGTGGGTCGTATGTAACCTTAGACATAAACGAGATATGTATATTACAAACAATTGTGATGGGGAGGCGTTGCCGAGGTGGGTCGTAATAAATACAGTAAAGATTGTGTAAACAAAAATATCATTATAAAATGATGTGTGACGAATGCAGGGGCTGATCCAGGATTTCCAGTTAGGGGGGGCGCACTTAAAAAAAATGCGCCGAGCGGAGGGAGGCGCGAACATTTTTGGGGTGTTTCGTATGAAAAATCACGATTTTACACCAAAAAATCATATTTTTTCCAATTACGGAGGGAGGCGCGAAAATTTTTGGGGTATTTCGTGTGAAAAATCACGATTTTACGCCAAAAAATCATATTTTTTCCAATTTTAGGGGGGCGTGCGCCGGGTGCGCCCCCCCCCCCTGGATCCGCCCCTGGAATGTACCATTACATATATGTCTACGTCTTTATACTGTAGTGTTCTGAAGAGATATATTTACATATGTTGAAAATAAATTAACAAATAATACTGATTACACTAGACTAGTACATTATATCACATAATGCAGTGCCTATCACCACTAAAGTTGTGAGTTCGAACCCGGTTCATGTCGAGATGTACTCGATACAACATTATGTGATAAATTTTGTCAGTGACTCGCGACATGTCAGTGGTTTTCGACGGCAACTTCAATTCGGTGTCCACCAATAAAACTGACCGTCACGATATAGCTGAAATATTGTTGAAAGTGACGTTAAATCTCTAAATTTATTCGATTATTATAAGTTTCAAAATTTGGTGGTCATCGTCAGTTTCATTTCACTAAGACGGCAGGTTTTGGTCCATAAAATTAGTTGTACCCCACCATTCTTTATTGAAGAATCTGTACCAAGATAGGAATGTGAGCTGTCATGTATTTGTGTTAGGGGTCATGTATTTGTGTGTGAGAGGTCATGTATTTGTGTGTTAGGTGTGTCGATTTTGCCTATTTCTACGATTTGCCCATTAGATTTTAGAACTGTTCCGACAGTGTGGGATTTACCATTGTGCTTAGGTGCCCATTTTCCTGCCAAATAAACGCAGTGTACATGTCTGACTTAATATAGCGTAATATTTTCCTAAATTTCCTGAGCATGTGTAGGCCTATCGGGTCTACCTCCTTCAAGGACCAAGTAAGGGGCCTCATAACTTAACTAGCACAGGGCCTCATTTGTCCTATTTTATTTCGGTATCTCCTATAACTCAGCAATGTTCTAGTTATCTCGTGTTAACCACCGTTGGTTTTATTTTTACTGATTCTAATTACCCCTGTTGTCTTTCGAAACGTTACATACAGGAATGTTTAATTGGATAATCTAATATCTGTTGATCTACATTTTCATCAAACTTCATAATAAAAAGCAAACATCAATCCATGGTTCTTGTGATTTATCAAAAACAAACATATTAAGCCTATGCATTTTCTAAGCTCGTTATTATCATGTAAATTTATTACTATTTGGGCGCCATAATGTCTTTAAATAGATATAAGGAACGATATGATCTACTTATACACCAGTCTTTGTAATCTACATTATATGTTTTATGTTTTACATATATATATCCTAATCACCATACCCAGTATAAGAATGTGTGTTGAAGGTTAATTAGTACAAATCTGCTGAATATTCAAATCTCTCCAGCATTTGACATCCTATGAGACGAGACGTGATGGTTATCTATAAATTACGATTTTGATATCATATGTTTACTGTTTTAGTGAAATAACATTTAGCTAACATGTAGATGGGGCATTATCAAAATACACGCACTTTTTCCTGTTCATATTTTGGTGACATCAAATATTTTCGTTCCCGTTTTGCTTTAGCCTATTAGTTTTTCCTACATTACAATGACATATTTACATAATATGCAGTCGGGAAAACCACCATGAAAAAAAAAATATTTCTAGATATGTAGCACCCCCTAATACCTTTCAGTCCGTGGTGTTACCAACATAAAATTATTCTTTTTAGGAAAATGAAAAATATTTTTTATGTAAAAAGTGGTTACATACATAATATACAGGAAAATTATGCATAATGTAGGATATTTTCTTTGGAGCACTAGTTTTTTTCACAATATTTGGATATGTAGTTGTGGAATTCCATTTAAGCTGCATTATGAAACAAACAAGTTTTCATAATTGTACTTTGTTTCACTTTATATAAAGAAAAGATGGCTTATACATAGTTATCAAAGTCAACTTTATTCAACTATAATATAATTTACTTCAATTATGTCATTTATCCTTTTTATGAAACAATTTACATGAGGTAACACCATTGACAAGAGGTAACACCACAGATGACAAAAGTAACACCAGGGACATCTTCATGAATGTAAACATTTAATTCAAGAAAAAAACACAACTATCAACCTATATTTGTTGTTTTCTTAAATGTTTTCAGTACAATATTCAGTTTTTCAACATATTGGTTTAATGCATGAACAATATCAGTTTTGTCCATGGTGTTATGAAGATATGTCCCTGGTGTTACCAGGTCTAAAAAGTATACTCCCATCAGTTCCTTAAACTATATCTTATAAGTAAATGACGATGTTTGAACAATTTTTATGCATAGGTTAAAGAGCAATATTTTGTTCTGTATATTACTGTTTATGGAATAATGTGTTTATTCACAATTTCAATGCTAAATGTCTGTGGTGTTACACAATCTTTATGGTAACACCATTGACAGTAACACCACAGAAAACAGGTAAGTATTTTCAGGATCAACTTAAAATAATATCTCCCTGACTATATTTTATATGGATATCCTGTGAAGAATACCTAATGTAATGTATTGTATATTTTTACATTATGTTCAATTCTAACAAAAAGAAGTAGTGAGAAGTACACCACAGACATACAATTTATAAACTATACCAATCGCACGTACTTTTTCGGCTCTATATTAGTTTATGGATCACTTTTGTTTTTGTCGTCTGCACATGTCATGAAACAGGAAATAAGCAAAGGGAGAAACTATTTTTGCTTCAAATATGACAAGACAGATAACTCTTACCAGCCTTAATAGGAAGGGTAACACCACAGACATGAAAATCTATAACAGCAGGTTCTTGCTAAAAAAAAATTCAATTTCAATATATATCAAGCAAAACTAATGTTGTGCTATTAGAGTTTTAGGAATAGTTCAAAAATAATATAAAGATCGAATAAAATCATAACATCTGAATAGTACAAATGACCAAAAGTAAGTCATTCTGGAAAAATAACACGTAACACCAAGGAAAAAACAGGTCTTCGTGTAGCTAGTATAAATTCGCAATTGGGCCAATCTGGATTTAGATGGTACAACTATAGAAAGCTGATGTGCCTTCATGCAAAACATGTTTTCTCCAATCAGTTTGGTTGATATTTGTCTTTTAATTGCGTAATAACAGAAAAGTGCATGTTTTTTTTATAATGACCCATATACGTGTTTTAATTATAACCGTATCCTCTTGTCTATGCTCACTTCTTCCTTTCTATGCTCTCTCCTTCCCCTCTATGCTCCCTTCTTCCTCTCTATGCTCTCTATCCTCTCTGTGCTCTCTTCTTCCCCTATATGATCTCTTCTTCATCTCTATGCTCACTTCTTCCCCTTTATGTTCTCTTCTTCCCCTCTATGCTCTCTTCATCCTTTCTATGCGCTCTTCTTCCTCTCTACACTCTCTTCTTCCTCTCTATGCGCTCTTCTTCCTCTCTACACTCTCTTCATCCTCTATATGGGTTCTTCTTCCTCTCTATGCTCTCTTCTTCCTCTCTATGCTCTCTTCTTCCTCCCTATGCGCTCTTCTTCCTCTCTATGCTCTCTATCCTCTCTGTGCTCTCTTCTTCCCCTATATGATCTCTTCTTCATCTCTATGCTCACTTCTTCCCCTTTATGTTCTCTTCTTCCCCTCTATGCTCTCTTCATCCTTTCTATGCGCTCTTCTTCCTCTCTACACTCTCTTCTTCCTCTCTATGCGCTCTTCTTCCTCTCTACACTCTCTTCTTCCTCTCTATGCACTCTTCTTCCTCTCTACACTCTCTTCTTCCTCTCTATGCTCTCTTCTTCTCCTCTATGTTCTCTTTTTCCTCTCTATGCGCTCTTCTTTCTCTATGCTCTCTTCTCCCTCTCTACACCTCGAAATTGACCGTGAGGGGCGGGTAAGAACGAAACTTTACGACAAAGGAGATGATTTCAATTTTCCCATCGTGAACTTTCCATTCATATGTAGCAACATTCCAGCAGCACCTGCATATGGAGTATTTATCTCTCAGTTGATACGATATTCTAGAGCGTGTGGGTCCTATCAGGATTTCCTTGATAGAGGGTTGCTGCTAACAAGGAAGCTACTGAATCAAGGGTTCCTCTTAGTTAAGTCATCACTTCGAAAATTTTACGGTCGCCACCATGAATTGGTTGACCGTTATGGAATATCACAAAATGACCACGGATACGTTCCACTTGTCGTAAACACTTCCCGGTCCTTCCTCGTTCATGAATTATCACCGGGTTTTGTAACTAGATTAAGACGACGGGTATCACTAGTGGAGCAGGAACTACATACCCTTCCGGAGCACCTGAGTTCACCCCCGGTTTTTAGTGGGGTTCGTGTTACTCGATCTTTAGTTTAATATTAATGTTTTGTAGATCGTTGTTTGTCCTTTTGTACTTTTTCTTTTGACCATTGTATTGTATGTTCTTCTTCGATATACGGATTCTGATTACCCCTTTGTGTCTTCAAACTCTTCTTACTCCTCTCCTCTCTATGCTCACCTCCTCTTCTCTATGCTCACTTCCTTCTTTCTATGCTCACTTCCTTCTCTCTATGCTCACTTCCTTCTCTCTATGCTCACTTCCTTCTCTCTATGCTCACTTCCTTCTCTCTATGCTCACTTCCTTCTCTCTATGCTCACTTCCTTCTCTCTATGCTCACTTCCTTCTCTCTATGCTCACTTCCTTCTCTTTATGCTCACTTCCTTCTCTCTATGCTCACTTCCTTCTCTCTATGCTCACTTCCTTCTCTTTATGCTCACTAGTTATGCAATGACAGTTTCTCTTTGCAATTTGGAGGTAAAATACAACAGAATATGACATAATCATCTAGTAAAGCCATAGATATGTGATGGCCCCTTCCTTAATTAAGATTAAATTATAGTAATGTATATGCATAAACAACAATGTGACTCCCGTTGGATAATGGTAGGAAACCATAATACTGTACAATGAAAATTAAAGTTAAAGTTTATTGTTGACAGAAGTTTGGAATTGGCTCAGTTGATACAATATACCAGAGTTTGTGCTTCCAATAAGGATTTCCTTGATAGCGGGTTACTGCTATCAAGGAAGCTATTGTACCAAGGTTTCCAGGTGGTAACGTTAATTTTATTACTTTGGAAGTATGTAGTTTATGTTCGTCATCATGATTTTGCTAAACATTGCAGAATGTCTGTGATACAGATAGCAACGGATATTTTCCGTTTGTCTTAATTCCTTTCTCGTTCATGACGTAGTGCCAGATTTTAAACATGCAATTAAGCCTTGTTCAGCAGGAACTGCTTACCCTTCCGGAACTCTCGAGTGCACCCTAGGTTTTCGACGGAGATCTTGTTGCTCAATCTTTAGTCTTATGTGCTGATTTTCATGGACTTTTTATAATTTTTCTTTTATCAATTGTATTGTCTTTAATGTCCATTTTCTTTTAGCCGTTGTATTGTCTATCCTTTTCGAATCACATTTACGGCTTCTGGTTACACCTTTGATTTGATCGTATCTTCGACCATTTCTTTCTTGTATACACCTTTGATTTGATCGTATCTTCGACCATTTCTTTCTTGTATACACCTTTGATTTGATCGTATCTTCGACCATTTCTTTCTTGTATAAGTGGAAATGATGTAATATATATCTATGACTGGTTTATTTGTGGTGATGTCAAATCATATGGGCGTAATTCATCTTGATTTATTCTCATCAAGCGTTCTCATATTCGTATTTACGACTTACATGTATTGAGATCAAGTATAAGATATGCCAGTCATTATATGTCCCGTCGTCCAAGTTTCTGCTGAGGCAGACATATTAACATTGATTTATCGTCTATAGCCCCATTGATTTTTATTTTGGTAGACTTGTGACTAAACGGATCATAACGTTAATTACATATATATAATCTACAGTGGATATGTTTTCCATCCCCTGGAGAATTATGTGCAGTCATCAATGGTCCTAATTTAATTATTAGCATCCAATAAATTAAACGGCTATGTATTTAGTTTTCAGTATCATTATAACATCACCCCTCCTCCCCTAAAACTATGTGACGTTTTCATATTTTACTTGCTTGTTTATTTATTTATTTTCTTTTCATTTGTACATGATGTATATTTAGATTTTATTGTTTTGTTTATTTGTTTATTTTCATGTTATTGATATCAAATGGTAAGAAAGCATATGGGTGTAAATAAACGCGAGAGATTATACAACTTTCATTGTCGGTGCCCAGCGGCTGATCGCACTCCGATGGTCTCCATTCTTCACTCGTGGGCATTTGTAAGATAAATTGGTCCAACAGTAACAATACTTGTAGCGGGTCAAAATAGTCTAAGCATAGGAACACTACTTGTAACGGGCTAAAACAGTCTAAACATAGGAACACTACTTGTAACGGGTCAAAATAGTCAAAACAAAAGGAACAATATTAACGTATTAAACTAGCATACGATAATGAAGCAGCATTAAGGAGTAAGAGCAAAGACTTGTTGGCTCGGAATCAGAATAATGTGTCCGAGTGGAGCGACATGTCTACCCGAGTACTGTTGTTTCAGTGAGCTATACTATAAAAAAATCCAACTCAGCGTGTTGGATTAGAACAAATCGGACCTCATCACCATCTCATTGAAAATTAACTTATTCTTGCCATGATATGGCTGAAAAATTGACGTTAAACAGCAATCACTTACTCACTCCTTAAAAAAAACACGTACTGTTTTTACTTCCTGGTGGCAAGACGGTAATGATAAAAAGAGATGATTGAAAAGAAGTAGTAAAGCCAATGCCGGTTGATTTATGAAGACTGTACTTCAGATCATTTGTAATTAATCTAGACACAGTAATTGGAAACAGTATTATCTGCCAGCTGTGCTTACTATAACTAACTAACAAAATATATATGATGTAAAATGACAGAGGAGCTATTAAGACTATTTGATTTGATTTTATTATATATGAATGGTTGTAGTATATAGTATATAAATACCCAAGGTTACATAGATAACAAATTAAGATCTAAGAATGTGTGTTATCTCATAGTGCTGTTGTTATCTTTGTTGTTAGAATCATAACTTCCGTGGTCATTAACGTGTATTTTGCGCTCTTTGTACTTATTGTTTTTAATTTACACTTCATAGCTATATGCAATAAATAGATACGCCTTGTAGTGATTATTGCGAATCTTGAATAAGTATTATTTATTTAATTACATAAAGTGGGCTTCAATTTCACAAGATTTTAATTTTCCTTTTTATTTCTATTAACCAGTTAAATATTGAGGTTTATTATTTTTTTTATTATATTTATTTATTTTTTTTTTTTTTTTGGAAATCGAGGTTGACTATGCTTTTACATTGGATTCGGGAAATCGTAAATCATATGAATGAAGATACAGCTTTTATTCACATAGACTATTCACGGGTGTTCGCTAAGACTATTTACTCCGGTACATTAAACTGGAGTCTACTTTTCTTCAGATTTTTGCTTTAATATTGTTTATATTATAAATGTTAGAGAAAACCGAAGTGACAAATAAGAATGAACAATCAAGTGACACGGGCAACATTTGGGACGAGACACAGCACTAAGACAAGCAAAACAACAATAAAAAGCACAACACAGGAAACCAAAAAGGTGGGCAACAAGGAACGCACCAAAACATCGGGGTGAACACAGGTGCTCGTGAAGGGTAAGCAATTCCTGCTTCTTATAATACACCTGTCATGTGTTAATCTTATGTTCAAGTAAGGTAAAAGTTTTATCTTACATCCCTATTTTTGAGTTGATCGGTTTCGCCTCTACTGTAGGGTTCGCACAGTTAGGCAAAGCATACTCAAATAATGGTATAATTAGAGATTTATAGAATTAAGGCTTTACGGGCTTTACTAATGTTACGTTTTCAACTTTGACAGGTTAGGGGTTTTATTGGCTTCGTGCAGGTGTTATATACATGGCTTTTCTAGTTAAATTCTTGTCGGATTGTTAGACCAAGATATTTGGCTTCTTCCAATGACTCGAGGTGATGACCATGGGGGATGTTGTTAAATTTGCTCGGATTTTTACTTCGTGTGACAGATAGGACATTACATATGTGTGGATGAAAATTCATTCCCCTTCCCATTATGCAATTTGTAGAGATCTGGTTGCAAATATTTGGCATCGATATTGGATTGAATAGCCATGTATGCAATAATGGTGTAGTATGCAAACAGTCGTATGATGGAGATTAGATCAACTGCTATGTCATTTATATAATATTGAAATAGTATAGGATCTTCGACTGACCGTTGGGGCACTCCATATTCTATTTGGGCATAGGTTGATTTTTCACCATCATTTATCACAGCTATTGTCATGTTTACTAAAAGCTTTAATTCCAGGAATTTACTTTACCGCGAATCCCGTAGTTTTGTTTTGTTTTTTTGTTTTTTTTAGTTTATGTACAGGTAGAGAATGGCTAGCCTTATCAAATGCAGGGGCGTAGCTAGCCTTTTTTGCAGTGCAAGCAACCAAACCTGGAAAAGGGGGGGGGGCTGGTGGGGTTTGCCTCCCCCCCCCCCCCCCCCCCCAGAAATTTTTTTGTTGACTTGATGCAAAATGGTGCGTTCTGAGGTGTTTTCATGGGTAAATTGAATACATAAGCAACACATTGATTTCATGATTTTGTTAGACAGAATTTACTTAATAGAATTGCCCAAAATCTGTTCTTCGTGTCTTAGCAGACACGAACTTCTCCATAACTTTGTCTAAATCCACACTGAAATCGCGATGGATATGCATTAATGCTAACGATGACAATCTATCGTTATTCATTGTTGATCGTACATATGTCTTCAACCGACGTAGTACTCTGAACGATAACTCTGCGGTAGCACTTGTTACCGGCATTGTCGACATGATACACAAGATGGTATCTATAGAAGGATATAGCACCGGGTTTACTGCATCAAGTGTCTCACAAAGTGAAGTTGGCATCTGATCGCGAGGTGTTATACTCCAGCGTGTTCGCCATCGAGCGATCTCCCTCTTGAATTCGTCTAAATTACATGTCAGGTCAGTCTGGTATGTCTCATACAATGTCGCGATTTGTTCGTTCGTAATATTTCCTATAACACGAGGAAGCAGATACTGTGCATAGAAGCGATTTTCTGATTTTATCAGACGCGACTCCAATTCCATTATCATGTGGTCTATAAACGCATAGTACAAAGAAACTTTCCAATACTGTTTTGGCGTGTCTGCAGGGTGATTGGCTCTGGTAGTCTTCCATATTTTTTTTGCTCTTTATTTTTTTTCCAGCACGCCGATGTGCACGCAACTGCGTTTTGGCGTATAGGAAGCTACGCGCCTGAAATGCCTTAGAAAAGACCATTATTAAAAATCATTGTCTCTTTGCCGTCTACTACGTTTTTTTTGTGATGTTTTTTTCTTTTCTTCTTTTTTGAGACGTCATCAATAAATTCTATCAATTATGTTTCTCATGAACTCAATCTATGAAACCGGAAATCACATACATTCGCATGTATCAATTATAATACTATAAATACCGAATTCCGGATCTAAAATTGACGGTCGGGGCATCGCTTTATAAAATATAGGTTGTACGTGTGTACTTGAAACATCTGTATACTTTAAAACATCTGTGAAGGCTTTACGTCTATACAGTACTCTGATGGAACACTTTATAGAATGGCCTCTTCAGCTTTAAGTACCGTTTTATTTATTTATTAATAGGTTTCAGTCGGGTTTTAATTTCCGGTGTGTTTATAATCCGGTGTCTTTTTTCACATCTGTATCCAACAGAGTTTCCTTTTTTATATACATCAATATCAATATACTCAACTGATTGATGGAAATATACAAGTAATCATTAAAGACGTTGTGTATTGATTATTGTAATATAATAGATATGTTTGATTATTGTTTGACATAACGTATTTATTTAGTATTAAAGAGTATGTTGTTGTATTCTGGTAATTATTGATAATGATATAACTAAAGCCTCTGTATCGCTAATATAATTAGGAATAAACGTTCTTTTTTTTTCTCTGATAAATAGTCGAGTCTGTTCGCTACATGATTAATGATACAAAACAAACTCCTACGCTGCTAAATGACTATTACATTGCCTAATATCCCATGTCGATGGGTGAAATTAAGTGAGTGGGTTATTGGTTTTTTTTTTTTTTTTTTTTTTTTTTCTAGTTGTAAACCCAATGTATGCATGGTGATTTTTACAACGTTTAGTATTGATTTTATATATGTACTAGAATTGTTGTTTGACATAGCAAGTTTATTTGGCATCGCGTTACTTTGGCATTAGTATGTTCACCAAATGAATAATGATACCGAAAAAATTACTAAACTACAAAATGCTTTATGTTGCCTAATTGGTCCCCCCCCCCCTAAATTCCATCCAATGAAAGGACGCGATGATATTTTTTAGTTGTATATCCAATGCTTTCATGGCGAGTTTATCTTGTCATGCGTATGAATTATTTCAACCCGAAAAATTAAAATCAAAAGCATCTATTACAAAAATAAATTATAAGTATTATTTGAATCTAATTGAACAAGATTTTGTGTGACCCGTCTCCCCCTTACAATAATTTACTACGCTAATTGCCATAAGGTGGGTTAAATGTAAATGAAATTCTCCCTCTACTAATAGAGTAATGTTTGTTTTTTATCAGTAGCTTACATTGTATGTAGATACGAGTTTTATTGTATCAAACAGCAGAGAAACTAAATCAAGAATAGACAATCCAGAGACAGGAACAAGAAGAGTTTGAAAATACCAAAGGGGTAATCAGAATCCGTAAATCGAAGAAGAACAGACAACACAATGGTCAACAGATAAAGTACAGAAGGACAAACAACGGTCTACAAAGCATAAGCATAAAACTAAAGATCGAGTAATACGAACCTCACTAAACACCGGGTGTGAATTCGGGTGCTCCGGAAGGGTAAACAGTTCATGCTCTACTAGTAACATCGGGAATGTGACACGTAACCAAAAATAAACACAACACCGAAAATTGAAAATGTAAGCAACACCGACCCCATTTAAAAAACCGGGGACCAACCCGGTTTACATTATTTCAGTTAGATCGTGGCGGTCCCTATTGGTTTTTAGATCATTTGTGTGGTATTGAGTCATATTCCAATATTTATTCGGCTGATGTATCTTCATATGATATATAATAGTATTATATCAAATATAAAATACTTCCTTTTTAAAGTGTATTGATTTCCTGAAATCGGTGTACCGATGGTATAGTCATTTTCCCCTATAGACATTTTCCTCCCACGGAAAATTGCTTTAGCCAGTTTCTCATTTGTCCGACGTAATTATTGGAAATGATAGAATCCAGATTGTAACGATCTGTTATAACTTTCCGATATGTTTTGTCCTTTTCCTGATATGGCCAGAAGTTCTGCTAAATTAATACCGACCCTGAATTTTCAAAATGATACACACTAACCAGACCGATTAATTAAGCGGTTATCACAGCTAAATTGATTGGCTGCATGTGACTAGAAAATTAATATTTGGAGAAATGTAGATCCGATACAAAACGAACTGCTTTTGGGGAAAGGGGGGGGGGGGGGGGGGCGGGAGAGTGACTACAGTCAAATTTCCTCCTGAAGTAAGGAGAGGCAACTAAATATATATCCATTTTTCCAGACCTCGAGAAATAATTGTTTTAGAAACGCCACCAGTACACTTATGTCTCCATATCCAACCTTTGGGTTAATTTACGTTTGAAAACAAGGAAGTTAAATGAACTGATCGTCAAGTTATATATTTCCTTGCAGATTTTTTTTTAATATTTCTCGTATTGATACTCTTCACCGTATATTATATTTGAAGGCAGTGTTTAAACTGACGGGCAACATAATTACTATTATTAACCACTTGAAATTAATGAAGTATCTGGTACCTGTGATTTTATTATCAAAGATCTCAATAAAAACGTAGATATCAAATTTAGTGCGTTCGACGTTTTTCTTGAATAAAATTTATCGGGTATGCTCAAAGCCTAATATTTGAAAGCCAAATAATTTAAAAGTCTTTGGGGGGGAAGAAATCCAGAGGGCCTAAACAGGAAAGCCAAAATCTGCCAAGGTCACCTTTGCCTGGGGCAGGAAACCCCCCCCCCCCCCCCCCTAAAATTGGAAAAAATATAATTTTTTTGGCGTAAAATCGTGATTTTTCACACGAAGTACCCAACAAAAATTCGCGCCTCCCTCCGCTCGGCGCAATTTTTTTTAGTGTGTCATCTTTTGTCCCTTCTTATCAACCACCTTTTTCCTGTAATCCGAGATTTTTTTTTCATGTTAGTTTTGTAACGACAAATCAATTCAAATTATATATTTCTTTACATTTAGAATCCTGTAAGATGTTTTTGTCGGTGTGTCTATTATATTAGTTTCCTAAAATTATTAACCCCTCTCCTCCCCTTGTAAAATACCCTCTCCTCCCCTTGTAAAATACCCTCTCCTCCCCATAGCAAAATATCAACTTTTATTTAACAAATCTAAATTATTTTGTGAAACTTCTTTTCTTTTTTTTTTTTCAAATCATATTAATCCGAAAACCTACTTATAGGTAAATTATTTTTTTAATGGCAATTAATTTGAAAATTATTCCCAAAAAAATCATACAAAAACAAAAAAAAATCACAAAAAAACACCAGCACGGTAATTAAAAATACAGACAAAAAATATTAGGAGTTCATTAAAACAAATCAGAATAAATTTAAAACCAAATTAAATTAAAATAATTTGTCTTACCTTGTGTACATTCAACAAAATCCGTGATGTAATTAATAAGAACCAAAAACAAAATTCCAAAGTGAAACATTTTATCTCTGGAGGCTGGTCAGTTGTGAATGATGCTATAAAGTGTTGATTATCAGTGCAGTCAGCTTATATCACAGCATATTACATATACAGTTTACTCATATCGCGAAATCATTCATATTGGCTGTTTGCCAAAGATGTATTTGTTATTATCATTACAATACATTTTTTTCAAAAATAATTGCACGATGTTACATTTATTTGACGACCTATGATTGGATCAAATCATTCCTAAAAATAACGATGAAGGCAGAGCTATATATGGAAATCTAGAGAATAAGATTAATACGCTTTACTGGTCAGTGGCAAATTCCATTCCTAAAAATAACGATAGACTGTAGCATTATGTAATCTATTATTGCACAATTTGACATTGACGCTGTCCGACATAAAGAAATATTGTAATCGATAACTGATATGACGTATTTGTATTTGTTATTATCATTACAATGCATTTTGTTCAAAAATAAATATTTCCTATTTCTAAATTTACACATTAATTTCACAATCAAAAAATTACATTACTATGAAATTTTAAGCGTGCAAACGAATACAAACAGTAAACTCCATTTAAACATTATAAGACGTTTTTGATAAAAGTGTTTAAATTATAACTATCATAGTTATGTTTCAATATGTATTAACCCTTTAACTGTTTAACCCCTCCTAACTGAAAGACACATTTATACATTTATAAAGACATGGCATGTATATGCACAGTTTTTGTGTTTATTTCTTTTAATAGTACGAGTAAAACACGTTTTTGGTCAAATTCAAAAAAAAAATTAAAAATAGAGAAATCGTAACTTTAATAAATTATCTTGGTAATTATATACCTCGCCATCTTATAATAGTAGATATTTTTCTTCTGGACGATCTCATGGCTTATATAGTCCTTTTTGTTATACTAGTGAACTGTCGTTGTGATAATGATAATAATTTTTGGATTTAATTTTCTCAAACAAATTTATGCTTGTTTATGCTGGAGGATGCACAACTAATACTCGATACATGGAAATGAAAAAGAAATAAACCACACACATAAAACATACATCAAAACTCATGCTGATTAAAAGGGAGTATATCTAATGGTGATGGCCATGTAGAATTATTAAGATTACATTTGTAACCTAGTTGTATCATCTGTGTCACGGCAAAAATAATAATATTTGTTCAATTTTCAAAACTCATGCTAGTTAAAATAGGGGTATATAATAAAATGGTCATAGCCATGTAAAATAATTAAGCTTGAACCTAGATTACATTTGTAACCTAATTGTATCATCTGTACCACGGCAAAAATAATATTATTTGTTCAAATTTCTACAATGATATGAATAGACATCATGAAACAAATATTCCTTTTGATATCGATGGCCATAAAAGTTAAAGTTGAACAACGTAAGTCATCAGACACAAAGTGGATGAACGTGTAAATATCTGATAGTAATTTACCTTCCTTTTCAACTTATTAATATACAATGAGATCATGATATATTTCCCTTTATCATACAGATATGTGTCGCTTTGTATGCGTGCTTAATCTGGTCACCTGAGAAGGAAATACTTTAGTATATACCTGATGTAACACGCCATCACCCCAATTACTATGCAGTACAAAATATGTCTACTTTTGATTTAGATTCGATAACAAAATAAATTACAATCTTCTAGAAATTGTCTCTTCTTATTGTTTATTCTTGGGGAGAGAAAAAAATGTCGTCTGGATTTCAATTGGATAATTTCTTCAGAAAATGGAATTTTTACTTAATTATTGCTATGAAAACTGTTTCTGCAAAAGTTTAAATGAAATAAAATTTGAATTTTTTTTCTTCTTCGTCCTGTATCTTGTGTGCACAATATTGTCAGTGTCTCTGGATTGTCCATTCTTGATTGTCCCTTCGGTTTTCTCTGACGTTTATTGATTGAAATAATCGTGTATACCAACGATACAAAATACTATGAAGTTAGTAGAAAAAGAAAAGCAAATTATTCGAGTGCACCTAAGAGACAACTGAAAATCAAAATAAGATAGAAATGATTTTAAAAACTAACGAATTGTGAACACCAAAGATACAAATAAAAATCAATAAGATAGAAATAAACTAAAAACTAACGAATCATGTCCACCAAAGATACAAATAAAAATCAATAAAATAGAAATAAACTAAAAACTAACGAATCATGAACAGCAAAGATACAAATAAAAATCAATAAGATAGAAATAAACTAAAAACTAACGAATCATGAACAGCAAAGATACAAATGAAAATCAAGAAGATAAAAATAAACTAAAAACTAACGAATCGTGTACAACAAAAATACAAATAAAAATCAATAAGATAGAAATAAACTAAAAACTAACGAATCTTGTACACCAAAGATACAAATAAAAATTAATAAGTAAATTTACGCAGGACTTCATGTTAAGGTTGTCCATAAAAAAAAAACTTGTTTTTACTTTTTGGTTCAATACACGCGAAAATGCATTAATTTTACTCATTTAAGTCATAAACCAATAAAATTATGTGTGATCTACTCAAAATGAAAAAAAATAATATTAGGAATCAATCACAGGGGTCACGTGATCACATTAAAGAGAAAGTAGCATCGTGACCACTAAAACCGAACAGAACAACGGCATAGCGATGTTCAATACAAGTAATGAAGGAACCGGCGGATTGGGGATATCATATTCTTCAAGAAAAATGCGTGACAAAGTGTTGAATTTCATTTAATTAAATGTGCGAATAGATTGAAAGGCCAAATATGCAAGAAACCCCCCTTTTTCCGAGTTCTATGGGATTTGCCTTGCTACGTTCGATCCCTGTATTCTTTGCCATGTGAAAATATCGTATTGAATGATACAGTCTTTTGACTGTTAAAAAATTTCCAAGATCAGTCTTCGGGATGCCGTTGTTCTATTGGATTTTTCAAATTTTAATAAACAAATGCTAAAAAACGATTATTTTAAAACACTTAAAGGACGTAGGGTTTTTGTATTATCGATTGCGGACGAGTAAATATTCCGGATAAGTTACGTCACAGTAAACGCCATGTAATGCAATCGTCGTTTTCATTTTCATTTAATAATCAGCGTAGTAAAAATATTCCCTAAATACATGTTTTATTGATGTGCTTTAAAAGCTTCCATTTTCACAAATTAATTTGTATTGTTTATCTGCTGAAATATCTAAACAACAACGTTACCGTAGCATTTTACATGTGTAGACCCTCTCTACTACTTGGATAATAACAATAGAAGCAGGGCCGTTAACAGCATCACGGGTCACCGGGAAAAGCAATGCACTGAGGCCCATTCCTACACAACCACGTATTTCCAACAAAGTCAGTGTTTAAACATTAGAAAAACATACAGTACACAACATACATAGATAAGAATGGGGTCCCTATGCTCGTGGGGCCCCTGGGCAACTGCCCTGCGTGTCCATGCGTTAAGACGGCACTGAATACACACCTCCCCTACATCCCTCCAATGTTAATGTTAAATATTTACAGACCACGCTGGACGCAATGTGATGATAATACCTTACATGACCCTTTGGGTCTGGTCATGGTGAGGTAAGCGTTGAATCATGTGCGTTTTGTATAAACATGTACTATATATGCACGCGCTACAAAATAGTCCCAAGACTTGATAACGTAAAATAGTTTAAGCATTTGGTTTTGCAGTTTCTAAGAAAAAGATTAAATATCAATAGGAAAAGTTATGGATAACAGACGACGGACACTAAATGATAATACTTCACCTGGCCGTTTTGGCCAGTTGAGCTTATAAACATGCTAAATTTCAAATAGGTAAACATCATAAATATATTCAAAAACCACAAGAAATAAGGTTTGGTAAATAAGTAATGAAGTGAGTGATTGTTGTTTAACGCCAAACGAGCAATATGAAGAACTTGATATTTCCAAGAACTCTGGTAAACCTTACAAAATACTAATTTGGACAAAGAAGACATTTTGGCAAATCACAAGTCATTCATGTCATCACTGAATATTCCGATAAATGAAGAAAATTGTGAATTATCTACTTTATATTGGATACCAAACTTTCAAAAGAATCAATATTTAGACAGGTATATTCCCGGTTCTTCTACTTGTTCAACAAAGGAACTATCTATAACTATGACTAAAATTTTGCATGCAGTCAAAGGAGGACTACTATCATACTGTGACAAAATATATTCACGTGGTGACATCAATCAAAAGCACCGCATCGGTGGCGTAATGGTTAGCGTACTCGCCTCGAGTGCGGTAGGTCGTGGGTTCGAGCCCCGGTCGGGTCAAACTAAGGGCTATACAATTGGTATTTGTTGCTTCTCCGCTTTCTCTGTTTCAGTGAGCTATCACTATAAAAATCCAACTCAGCGTGTTGGTCTAGAACAAAGCGGACCTCATCATCATCTCGTTGATAATTAACTTGTTCTCGCCATAATATAGCTGAGAAATTGCTGAATTAGCATTAAACAACAATCACTCACTCACTCAATCAATCAAAAATGGATACTGAAAGAAGAGGATAATTTTAATTCTCGAAAATTTCCTCTAGCCAAATATTTGACATTTTTAACTTTTACACTTTCATTTCCTCTTTAAAGTAGATTATTCACAACGCAATTTATTTTAAAAAATGGTGGCAACGTTACAAGTTTATGGTATTGGGTCACGAATTAGCTTATTTTGTCAAGCACGAAACGAAAGGTAAAAAGTGCTACACATAAAATGAACTGAGAAGGCATCAAACTGTTGGAGTTCCTTATCGATAACATGTATTTGTCGAGTTCGAATGGCACATTGTTCAACAAATCATAGCTAGGCATTCCTATGGGAACAAACTATGCCCCTCTCCTCTCCAACTTTTTCTATACTCCTATGAGTCTGAGTTTATACAAAAACATATCAAAGACAAAAAAAAGTAGAGAGGCTTAAGCCTTTAATCTCACTCCCAGGTATATTGATGATGTTCTGCCAATTAATAATGCGAACTTTGCTAACTGGATTCCATTAATAGAGATTTCTCGATAACTGACGAACGAACGTATCTTCCCGTAACATAACGAAACAATGTTAATTTACGTAAAGATCTTTTGAGGGAGACCGTATTGCAACATTTGTCTTTTCATATTTTTTTTAATATTTCTGATTTAAATTTTCGCACAAATAAGTAATTTTGCCAGACTTGGGAGGGAAAAAAAATCTGACTACGGAAAATCAAGCAGTATAATACTTATGTAAAACTGGATATTGAATGGAACATTTCTGATTTCATATGTAAAGAAAATTAAATGATTCCATTCTCCCAAAACTTGGTAAAACAATAGCCCCTTTTAGGCTTATTTATACCTTTTCGGCGACGGTCGATCGACCATTGCCCGATCGTCGTGCGATTTTCGTTTTCTATTGCTTTTTTATTAATTAAAGGCATACAGGCTGTCAGAATTGAATTAAAAGTTGCCAATATTCGATGTTTTATACTAATTGCAGTTGGAATTTTTCATAATATCATACGTAAATAGCCTAGAACGAAGGAAATACGTCGCTGTTTTATTGTCTTGAATCCAGTAAAGAATCCAATGTTTACCCGCGCAATATTCATACGACCTGACAGTGAACTCATTCGGGATAGCGTTTGCGCATGTGCGAAATTGCTTGTTGATGAAGAAAGCACATGGCACAAATCGAATCGTGGAATTGAACAAAAACATTGACGGATTCTATACGAAAACGACACAAAAAGGAGGATTCAGCAAGCTTTGTGTAAAAATTAAGAAAAGATGTTATACCGACCTACTCCATTTTTCAACACATAAGCATAATTTAGTATCTTTTTTCGGCCGAATCATATTTTAACAGTAGAATTGCATCGTAGTTTTTTATATATTCTTTTTTCCAGGAGAAAACGCTAGGTGATATCTCTTTTAAATTAGAAACTAAAATAATGAACGTCATGTCTGGTTTTTTTCCAAACAAATATAATCAAGTCAACTCAAGTGTTGTCAATAATATATGCAATACAATTTGTTTACAATTTTTCCTTTATCGGGCCCCTTTGCAGAGTTTGGGTTTGTTTTTATTGATTTCATCACGTATCGGTATTTCCGATTTTAAGTGTCATTCTTTCTAAATACTATTATATAATATTAACTGATTACCCCGGGGTCCAATTTCATAGATATATTTCTTAAATTATATTAATTCTAACGAATTTACATGCCTTCCTGGTTATTTATAGCAGTTATCAGTATTCGGCAAACTTCGGAAAAGCAGCCGACTTATAATTAGGTCGTGTTAATGACGATTTTACCAACAGACATTCGAATTCTTTTCACTAATTACGACATTATAGCATATTTTTTAAACCTGGCTTCTTCTTCAGAACATTTTATTAATATAAAACATCGAATATTGGCAACTTTTAATATAAACAAAACATTCAATTCTGACAGCCTGTATGCCTTTAAATAAGAGAAATGCCTTAGAAAAATCTACTGTATACTAGTACAACCCCGTCACATTTTATTGAAGTACCCGAGCTAAGCCAGGAGGGGTCATTTATACTTAGGGATATCGAATTTACACATTTCTACGATTTTTCTATTGAATTCTGGAACTGTTCCGACAGTGTGATATATATGTTTTCATTTTATTATAGGTTATGAAAAAAAAACAGCTGAGTTGCAATTATTAAAAAAATATATCGGTGGGATCCGTCTTCCGTAATTAAAATCGTCAAAATGAAATACAACCAAATTTATATCAAATCGTGACTTGTTTCAACCTCATTTTAACCTTGAAATTCTTTTAACCTTGTGCAGCACGATCAGGAACTTTTATTACAACACTATTTCATTCAAGTGTTCATATTTCTTCCTGTTCTAGTTAAAGGCCTTGATCAAACAGAATCATACAGCTTACATGTACTGCAGTTAGTACGCATTTAAACCACAGAAAGATAGTTCTATTTTCCACACGTTGTGGTGTGGGGTCGCTATTGTGCATGCGAAATATTAATTGCAAAACCTCATTGACTGGCTACATTTGTATATGCTATCTATCTAAAATATAAACAAATCTCGATCGACACTTCAGAAGCTAGAAAACAATATGATGAATAGTGTCTGTTAATCATGCAAACAATAACTTATGTACATGACAGAACGCATTTTCAAGGCACTGGATGGATAGTTCACTTTGATTTAAGAGAATGGAACTGATAGAAGTTAAAAGTTAAATTTGGAAGCAAAAGGGGAAACTTTATATAATTTATGAAAATGTGATGTGAACTATCTATAGCTATGACTACAATTTTGCATGCAGTCAAAGGAGGACTACTATCATACTGTGACAAAATATATTCACGTGGTGACATCAATCAAAAGCACCGCATAGGTGGCGTAATGGTTAGCGTGCTCGCCTCGAGTGCGGTAGATCGTGGGTTCGAGCCCCGGTCGGGTCAAACAAAGGACTATAAAATTGGTATGTGTTGCTTCTCCGATAAACACGCTGCATTACGGAGAAAGAGCAAAGATTGGTTGGCACGGAATCAGAATAATATGTCCGAATGGAGTGACATTTCTACCCGCGGACTGTTGTTTCAGTGAGCTAGCACTATAACAATCCAACACAGCGTGTTGGTCTAGAACAAAGCGGACCTCATCATCATCTCATTGATAATTAACTTGTTCTCGCCATAATATAGCTGAAAAATTGCTGAATTGGCATTAAGCAACAATCACTCACTCATTCAATCAATCAAAAATGGATACTGAAAGAAGAGGATCATTTTAATTCTCGACAATTTCATCTAGCCAAATATTTGACTTTTTTACCTTTTACACTTTCATTTTCTCTTTAAAGTAAATTATTCACAACGCATTTTACTTTAAAAAATGGTGGCAACGTTACACGTTTATAGTTTGGGTCACGAATTAACTTATTTTGTCAAGCACGAAACGAAATGTAAAAAGAGTTACACATAAAATGAAGTCATCAAAATGTTGGAGTTCCTTATCGATAACATATATTTGTCGAGTTCGAATGGCACATTTTTCAACAAATCATAGCTAAAAAATTGCGCCGAGCAGAGGGAGGCGCGAAAGTTTTCGGGGTTTTTCGTGTGAACAATCACGAAAAAATCATATTTTTTCCAATTTTAGGGGGCGCAACCCCCCCCCCCCCCCCCCCTGGATCCACCCCTGCCATTGACTGGCTATATGCTGCCTGTCTAGAATATTTTTTTTTCTCGATCGACAGTTCAGAAGCTATAAAACAATATGATGAATATTGTCTGTCAATCATGCAAACGATAACTTATCTCGCCTTTCTTGACTTGTCGAAAGCTTTCGACAGAGCGTGGAGGGGGGTCTTTTTTTTTTATCTCTTATGGCAAAATGGTATCCAAGGTAAATGTTGGCGCCTGTTATGGTCCCTTTATAAGGAAGTCAACAACCGTGTTCTTTTCGATAATTACGAATCGGACTGGTTTAGTCAGGATTATGGTGTAAAACAGGGATGTGTCTTGTCCCCAACATTGTTTTCTATTCTCATGAATGATCGTGTTAGTATGTTAGATAAAGCGGGTGTTGGTGTCCAAGTTTCAAACCAATTAATCAATTCGCTGCTCTTTGCCGATGATATAACTTTGATTGCCAACTCAGAGCAAGAGCTTAATACACTATTAGACATTACGTCAAAGTTCGCAGATAAGTGGAACTTAAAATTTAACGACACTAAATCTAAGGTAATGGTAGTCGGTAGACAGAGAAAAAGTATGAAAATTAGGTGATAACTGTATCCACGAAACGAACGAATATAAATATATGGGAGTATATGTAACAAGAACTCTGAAATCAAACTATCATGTCCAAACGTATATTAAAGATAATATGGATAACAAAATTAATTTCATGTCCCGTATTCTTGCTGAACACGGCAATTTTAATCGTGTTGAGTTCGGAGACGCGTTATGGAATTCAGTTCTCCGACCTTCAGTTTCACATTGTTGTGGAGCTTGGCTTACATCCTCTAAAGAAAACGAAGATTTGTTAAGTAGCATACAATTTCGAGCGGCGAAGATCATAATGAAAACAAATGTGAATATGTGTAAAGCGGCTCTTCTTATCGAGCTTGGGTGGGAACCTATCAATGATTTTTTGAATAGACAAGAGAACCTCATATTTTTCTTATATAAATAACTTTCCAAATAAAAAGACTCTGCAAGATAGTTTTTGATAAGATGCACGCTCTTTCCGCTCATGCTTGGGACTACTTACCTGCTTTGAAAACCGTATTTGAATCAGTAGGACTTGACTTTTTGTATCATGTAAACGACTTTAACAAAGAAAGGTTTAATGCTTTTATGGGTCAGTTCTCCTCCACAAAACTAAGAAAAGAAATCATGAGTAAAAGTTCTCTTCGTGAATATATTACATTCTATAGACACAAAGGGAAACAACCCTATCTTGAAGATATGAGAGATTTTGAGGTATCTAGACTTAAACTTCTTTGTCGAACCAATTCGCTGTGCTTAAATAATTTGTTAAACAAAACGAGTTTAAAAAACAGTAACAAATGCTCTCTATATGACTGTAATGTAGTAGAAGATGTATGTCATTTCCTCTTGTTATGTCCTGCATTAGAAAAAGTAAGAAGGCCTCTTTTAAATGATGTCTCGATTAACACTGTGGAACTTGATTTTGTGGACCTACCTAATTATATAAAGATTAAATAGTTGATTGGAAATTGTGGTTTTTATATAAATGAAATTGAAGGCATGTATTTAGATGTAATTGGAAGAAATCTTTTAAAGAAGCTATACCATGAAAGAAATATCATTTTAGCACAATCAAATGTTTTATGACTTAACTCGTTGTTTCTTTTTTCTATTATTTTCATAGATATCACTTGTTTTATTCATCATGTATGTTTGTATTCATCTATTGTCTGTATTTTACTTTAAGACATGTTTTATACATTAAGTAGATTTTTGTAGTTTTATGTATATGATGACTTTTTATGTATTGCCAATTTAATAATATACTTATATTGAAATACTAATTTCACACTATGAACATTTTATTCTACATATTTTCGCTTTTATACTATGTGTCATTTGTAAATATAACTTTGTATCTAATGGACGCAGCCACTATTACCCCGGTAGCGGTGATACTAAACAGAGTCGATTAGAGTCTACTAGAGTCAACTAGTGAAATAACGCACAATAAACATGTAAAAGTATTGCATTACTTTGTAGATGATATTAATTGACTTAAATGATATTTATAAGTTAATTTTATTGATGTTTTAGTTCTCACGGGGTGAAAATATACAAGAAAGATCGGCGCGATTTACTTCCGGTTTACCAAAATAGAGACAAGTAACTTTTATACTCAATACTTTTACAATACAATGCAAATCTTTTATTGTCAATCATGACGCACAATATATTGAGCAGAATAATTAAGTGAATTACATACATTTGTTTTCATATTGATTGGTTTGATTGGTTTTACAACAAAGAAAGAAAGAAGGACAATATAACAAATGAATAAATATACCAGTGACTCATATTCAGTATAGTTATAGTATACATATAGTATTTTTATTAACAGTATTTCATTAATATTATTAATATTTTATTTATTATTAAATATTATTATTTTTATTTTTTATTTTTCAATCTATCTTAATTCCTTTGAGAACTAAATCTCTTTCTTTAAATAAGGAACATAGTAGTGAACTAGTATTCTTAATTATAAAATTATCTTATGATGACATTAACCATATTAATTTTGATTCATTTGGCAGATTATTGAAATTTGCATTCACATTTTTAATATTATTAATAATTTGGGTTCTCTTGTTTTCTAAAACAGGACACTGAAAAAGAAAATGGGTTTCATCTTCAACCCCAGTGTTACATAATTTACAAATTCTATATTCTGTTTTTTCTCCAATATATCTTCATTTTTCTATTTCTAGATTATGAGCACTTACTCTGAACTTAGTAAGTACTCTCCTTTCATCACTCCAACGTGTCTTTTGATGGCCAGTCCAGTTTGTCAAATATGGTTCCATTGTGGCAAAGGATTGATATTTGTTCACCAGTTGTTTTTATACCTACAATGTGATTAAAAAAGACATTTCATTCCCTTTTTTTTTTTTTTTTTTTCTAAGTTTGAAATAGTCCACCAAATAAATGCATTCGGTAAGCCAGATTTGTTCTTCTAAAGACACATTGGAGTCCGAGAGAATCCAAAATAGACCTCGGTTTTGGTTGACAATCGGTCTTGGGAACAGATCGTCGGGGGCATATATGCAAAATAGTACGAATACGACAGCAAACCAGTGGGACAACAGCTGATGGGGGCCCACAAGGTGGGTGGATTCCATCCGTTTATTTTTCAGAAATCAGGGAAATCGACAATAATAAGAAATTTAGCAGTACGCCGCCATTTTGTTTCTTACCTTGTATTTTTTTCTAGTATTCGTGTGGACCCAGGACCCACAAATAGAGGCCCTACATCGTTACTAGCCCTGAAAATACGTACCCCGTGGCAAACACGGGGAAATTAAGGTCCATCGGTCAAATGCCTGTGCTCGCAACAGGGTTAAAATTGCGATCTATTTATAGAACTGTTACATGCAGGTGTGAACGTAAATACCTTTGCAATTATAAAATAGACTTTGAACTACACTATTTTATTCCATTGTTGCAATCTGATTTAAAGTCTGACAAATAATAATTATAGCATTTACTCGCTTCAGTTTTTGACTGCCAGTGCCAACTACGTTTGTGCTACAATTTCATTCCCTAGTTCAGTTGGAACGTTGAGCAAATTGGCATAGACGTCTCTCTTCTGCTGAAGACTACACAAATATATAGTATTACAATTTGTGTGATATTAAATCAAAGCAAGTTAGTAATATATAAAAAAAAAAAAAAAAAAAAAAGGGGAGGGGGGTGTATATATAAAAAAAATCACAGGTAGGCAAGACTTGTATAGTAAAGGAAAAGATATCCCTTTGGCAATTGTGAATAAAAAAAAATCCATAACAATCAGATCAGACAGTTTTAATACTGCCCCTGCACTATACTTCCGCAAAGTAACACCTGAAAATATTGAAGGTTGGTTAATCATGAGTCAGCGAAGTATGACACAATTGTTCAAGTCAACAAGTACCAAAGCTTGAAGGACCTGACGGTGATCACAAAACAATTGTAACCCAAAAAATGCAAAATACCAGAAGTCCAAACATAATTTTCCAGGGTGAACACGGCCGTTTTCTCCAGACTAGCAAAAAATACATCTCCAATTAGCCCGGGGATAGTTAGATATGAGAGAATATTTCAACCCCTGAATTTGTATACTATACATATACAT
Organism: Bathymodiolus brooksi; assembly: GCA_963680875.1. Taxonomy (NCBI): domain Eukaryota; kingdom Metazoa; phylum Mollusca; class Bivalvia; order Mytilida; family Modiolidae; genus Bathymodiolus; species Bathymodiolus brooksi. The sequence continues at coordinate 46,772,708 of OY804580.1, read as the reverse complement.
GTATGTATCGCGATTCATGACTTATATTACCATATATGTACACAGAACATGTGATTCAGTCATGTGTGATCATATAATTCAAAGCATGTGATGATGAATTGACCATATTCAGGGGCGGATCCAGGATTTCAAGGTAGGGGGCGCACTTAAAAAAAAATGCGCCGAGCGGAGGGAGGCGCGAAAATTTTTGGGGTATTTCGTGTGAAAAATCACGATTTTACGCCAAAAAATCATATTTTTTCCAATTGTGGAGGGAGGCGCGAAAAATTATGGGGTATTTCGTGTGAAAAATCACGATTTTACGCCAACAAATCATATTCTTTCCAATTTTAGGGGGGCGCCCCCGTCCCCCTGGATCTGCCCCTGCTACTGAGCGTTTGAAGTAAAGTGGTTCCGAGAAAATCGGACGCCATGTTGATTTATGTTTCAGTGTGTGCGTCACTCAATAATCCTGGTTAAGACATTGACTATTCAGAAAGGACAATTTATACGACTCTTTTCAAATTGTTTGCATTATTTATTTTCTTCTGTAACGCCACTTTCAATAATATTTCAGTTATATCCTGGTAGTCGGTATTATTTGGCGGAGGATACGGGAGTACCCAGAGATAACCACAGACCTGCCGCAAGTCACTGACTTTTTAGAATGTGAAGGCGAAAAAACAATCGCCTGTGACAATTGTGACAAATGAATGGTTTCACCAAAAGTGTGAAAGCCTTTCAAATATTCATTTTTCTTTCTTAGGTAAATCTTCTTTTTCGTATTTTTGTTCTGATTGTTGTTTGGATATTAATGCAAATTTCGATTTTTCGGCTGGCGTACAAAGATTACGACTCAACGGAAACTCATACATAATTGACGGACATTCGTGATTCGCCTGCAAGACAGAAGAATTACAGACAATACTGACGGACTGACTCCAAATTCTTAAACTATAATCTAAATTCAATTCCTTTAATCCTAATCGCGGATCATAATGGATATCCCGAGACTCCTGCAGGATGTTTATGTGGTCATAAATTTTACAGGATTTTATCACTTTTTTTATCATTCCTTTTTTAAAAAAACATTTTTAATCGCGGACCATAATTGATGTCCCGAGCCTCGTGTGAAAGATGTCTAAGTGGTTATAACTTTCAATATAGGGAAAGGGAGGGGGCCCACCCTCACATTGTTCATGGCCTTGGCCTACCATAAATTGGGCTCACTACGTTTGAGCGCATTTTCAATTTGAGCGCAATTTTTTCCTACGTTTGAGCGCATTTTACCTATGGTTTACCTGGGGAATTTAATATCTAAAAATGTGAAAAATAGAAATAAAAATATATATACTTTATCATAAAAGATTGCAGCACTAAAAAACACATCATAAAAACATCATAGGATTTATTTAAAATGTTTTATGAAATAGATTTAAGAATGTTTAAAAATGTCTATAAAAGCAGCACTAAAATCTTACAAATCGGTTCTTGCGGAAAATTTCAACCCCATTGACTTCATGTAAGTTGCTCTAGAAATTTCTCCTGTCTCTAACCTACGGTATTGTTCTAACGCAAGTTTTCCCTTCTCGGTGCGCATGACTGTAGCGGGGTTGTCAAGCCCTCGAATTTTTTCATTATCGAAATAATTTTTAATAATTTTTTTCATTATCAAAATCATTTTTAATAATTTTTTAAAGTTTTATAATTTTAATTTTTTTTCTCAAGTAAATAGCTAAGGCAAAATGCGCTCAATCGTGGATTTTTTGGCGCTCAAACGTAGGATTTTTTGCGCTCAAATGTAGGACCAATGCGCTCAAACGTCGTGCAACGCATAAATTCAATCACTATCCAGCCGAGGTTAAATAAACAAGACACGATTAAATACATATTGGCCTTTATTTAAAGATTAAAATAGTCAAATCAAAACAAAAGTTCATGAAAAAAATGTATAAAACACGATTAATAAGGATAACAAAAATTTGTGCATGTGTAAAACTTGTCAGTCTTTCATAATTAAAATACTTGGCTTTAAAAAAAATCCCATACATATACATTGATTTTGTATCTTATGTGTGTATCATCATCTCATGTGTTCATTTAGTGAACTTCAGATACGTCAAGCATGTTCATGTCCAAGACCGATATTGATTTTAATTTTTTTTTGCTTTGACAAATATGAATCTGACCTAAATTTCAACATTCATGTGCTTTAAAAATATGATTTAATACTCAAATACCACTTATGAGTTATTTGGCAAAAATAATATTTCATATCTCAATCGAAAAGAACTATAAATGTTACTTGTCTCTATTTTGGTAAACCGGAAGTAAATCACGCCGAACTTTCTTGTATATTCTCACTCCGTGAGAACTAAAACATCAATAAAATTAACTTTAAAATATCATTTAAGTCATTTAATATCATCTACAAAGTAATGCAATACTTTTACATGTTTATTATGCCTTATTTCACAAGTTGACTCTAGTAGACTCTAATCGACTCTAGTCGACTCTGTTTAGGGACCGAGGGGTGGGGGGGGGGGGGGTGGGGGGGGTATGGTTTTTTTCTAAAAAATTATTCTGATTCTCATTGTTGCAGAAAAAAAATATTCTGATTTTGATGGAGGAAAAAAAATAATCTGATTCAGAGTTTTTGTCATATAACCTAATGTTAGATTCTGGGGAAAAAAATTGCGCTTTGTGCGACAAAAAAAAATAAATATTCTATCTCTCGTGTTGTCCGAAAAAAAATTTCTGAACGAAACAATAAGCCATAGCCCTCCCCTGCAAGTTAAATGGTCGGTCCCTAATTATAATATTACGACTGATTTTTAACATCACAATTTTTTTCTTGTGTACACCTGATCATGGCGCCTTCAGTGCTTAACCTCTATTACTAATAAATATTCATATTTGTAGATTAGTTATTGTAACTGTGTAACTTTTCATCTGTTTAATTGCAAAACTGTATTTGTTAAATTAATCTTTTCTATTTATGAAACTTGATTTTTGAAATTAGAAAAATAATAATACATAATAAGTTTCTTTTTATCATGACAATAACCAGGTCCTTTACTCATTCATGACTTATTACCGGGTTTGTAAACAGAATAACGCAACACGACAGGTCCACTTGTGGAGCAGGAATTGCTTACCCTTCCGAAAGCAACTACATTCACTCCTGGCTTTTGGTGGGTTCATGTTGCTCAATCTTTAGTTTCCTGTGTAGTGTTTTAAAGATCATTGTTTGTTAGGGCTAATTAGTCAGCCCACTTCAAACTACATTCAAATTGTCTCTAAGTCTTACTATTTACCTAATGAGAGCCCTAATGTTGTCTTTTGTATGTCATTGAAACCTTTCAATGTGATGTCAGGCACAATGATGACAGTATTTGTAAGATTACTTCACTCATATTTTATTTACTTGACAATCTTGCATCTGGGAAATACAATTCTACACAACAAATAACATCAAAAGACAAAGATCAGGACTCACGTTAGAGGGTGATTCAGTGTTGATAGGCACTGATTGCAGGTAGTTTTAATAACCATACAATCAAGACCATGACAGCCTCTGTCTTTTGTATGCTATTAAAACCTTTCAATGTGATGTCAGGCACAATGATGGCAGTATTTGTAAGATTACTTCACTCATATTTTATTTACTTGATAATCTTGCATCTGGGAAATACAATTCTACACAACAAATAACATCAAAAAGACAAAGATGCCCTGATGTAGCATTTCTTAATAGAAGTAAACAGTACCACTCAGCTGTAGGACAGGGATGGTTTCAAGATCAGTGTAGGGTATGAGTTATGCTCATTGAAGACCCTACTGTGACTGTAACATGTAGAACAGCAATCAATGTGTTTTTCCTTTAACTTTAATTTGTGTGGAAGTGTAATTTTAGATAGTCTATCATGCTCATTTACATCCATTTCCTTTTATTACTTTTTAATAAAGTTGTACTTGACAAAACATTATCTGATCAAGTTTGTCAGTGACTTTTGGCAGGTTGGTGGTTTTCTCCCGGTTCCTCCACCAATAAAACTGACCGCCATGTTATAGCTGAAATATTGTTGAAAGTGGTGTTAATCACCATGGCCATAACACCCCTTAACCCTACTTTTTAATAATATATTGATACAAATAGATGTATTACCTCTGAACCTCCTCATCAGCTATACCTAGAAGTTTTGTAATGACAATTTCAGGTATTTCATTTGGATTCTGCAAGATAAAGAAAGATATTCAAAATACAGTGACCTGTCTAAACTGAACATACCTGAGATCAGCCTTTTTCAAGTGTCTGTATGGAGTAGTTCAGCTAACTCATAACAAATTTTGAAAGATTATGGACCAATTTAATTGAAATTAGATCTCCATATTTTCTATCAGTTGTTATATCAATATACAGTTTGTATTCAATCAAGTCATTTTATTCATTTTCACATAGTTTCACATGTTAAACATTAACCCAATAAAATTCTAAATTCTTGATGTTGGTCCCTTTTGATCCACTCCTACATGTATATCAGAAATGGCAAGAGCTTCATAAAAATCTGCTCAAGCATTCCAGAAAGTAAATTTTCAAAAGAATTTACTGGAAATAGTGTATACAAAATGTCTTGAAATAAAGAATTATCATTTTGGGTGTTGGTACAAAAATGTACTTTTGACCTTTTGGGTCAGTTTGACCACTTTTTTCTCAGAAACCATATGAGGCTGAGCTAGCTAAAATCTAACAAGAAGCAGACAGGAAATTGCAAAATGATTCAAAAGAAATAACCTTATCAAAATTCAACTTCAACAAAAATTGTAAATTTTATGCAGTTTAAACCACTCATTTCTTGTAAACAGTAAGAATCATACAACATTTGTTTGAATACAATCTGATCAAAGTCTGACAGATCTCTAACCTGCTCCTTTACTGATATGTCACGGCATGTGAAATCTGATCAGGAAACCCTATTGGCATTACAGGTCACATGCAAGTAACCCTATGAAAGTGTTACTATACTGCCTTGCATGTAACAAGCAATTTGATTGGCTGCAAAAGGTCGGAGCTGTATTTATAATATCATTATATAGTCATGGCAAATGGTCACTCGCATATGACATCATATCAGTAAAGGATAGAAAGTGAGAGAGCTGATTTTATATGTTATTGTGTGTAAATTTAGCAATTATTTGAGTACATGACATTGCAGTATAAAGACAATATCCTTATATTTTCAGTTTTCCAGTTGTTGACTGATTTTGCCTGTTTATATACTTATGAGCTTTGACTTTCCTTTTGTAAGATTGTTCGAGTTCGGTAATTTTGTTATTACCCGTATTGTCTTGAAAAAATTATTTATACAAGCCTCGAAACAGAAAAGAAAAAATTACTCAGGGTTCAGTAGATAGGACTATAAAGTCTGTCTGGCTTAGGCAGGTTTTTGGTTTACTCATGGTTCGGTAGATGGGACTGTAAAGTCTGTCTGGCTTAGGCAGGTTTTTGGTTTACTCATGGTTCGGTAGATGGGACTGTAAAGTCTGTCTGGCTTAGGCAGGTTTTCGGTTTACTCAGGGTTCAGTAGATAGGACTGTAAAGTCTGTCTGTCTTAGGCAGGTTTTTGGTTTACTCAGGGTTTGTTAGATGGGACTGTAAAGTCTGTCTGGCTTAGGCAGGTTTTTGGTTTACTCAGGGTTCGGTAGATGGGACTGTACAGTCTGTCTGGCTTAGGCAGGGTTTCGGTTTACTCAGGGTTCAGTAGATAGGACTGTAAAGTCTGTCTGTCTTAGGCAGGTTTTTGGTTTACTCAGGGTTTGGTAGATGGGACTGTAAAGTCTGTCTGGCTTAGGCAGGTTTTTGGTTTACTCAGGGTTCGGTAGATGGGACTGCAAAGTCTGTCTGGTTTAGGCAGGTTTTTGGTTTACTCAGGGTTCGGTAGATGGGACTGTAAAGTCTGTCTGGAATAGGCAGGTTTTCAGTTTACTCAGGGTTCAGTAGATGAGACTGTAGTCTGTCTGGTTGAGGCAGGTTTTTGGTTTACTCAGGGTTCAGTAGATAGGACTGTAAATTCTGTCTGGTTTAGGCAGGTTTTTGGTTTACTCAGGGTTCAGTAGATAGGACTGTAAAGTCTGTCTGGTTTAGGCAGGTTTTTGGTTTACTCAGGATTCGGTTTAGACAGGTTTCACTGTAGTTGTATTACTAACAAAGAAAAATGTGCAAATGTAGTTACCATGAATTTTTGTTACCTGTCTCATTAATGCCCCTCTCCAGTGCCACATTAAATTACAAAAATCATGCCATTTCTATATAGGTGCAAACACTGGTTCATCTAAGTGAAAATAATCTTGCTGCCTATTCCTGGTTGGAGCATTTTCCCAATTGACTTGTGAAAAGTTATTGCTATCAAAAATAGCCTGTACTATTCCTTCATGATCATCAACCTTCTGGAAAGATATTCCTGTTATTTCTCCCTTGTTTTCAGCAATGTTTTGGACAGTCCCATTACCTATTGCAAAGCAAGCATTTTGTCCACCAATCCTGTAAGAAAAATCATAGATCAATAGCTATAGGCCAAGTTGCTTGAGTGAGTGAGTGAGAAATTGATGCTTAATGACAATTGAGCAATTATTCAGCTGTATTATTTGACAAGGTACATTTTAATGAGATGATTAAGATGTACGAGTTGAATGCTTAGGTTAAAGTAAAAAAAAATGGTTCCAGGTATATAATGCATTATTTATTAATCATGCTGATGGTTTGATTGAATACAATTATTTCAAATAGTGTCACTTCACATATACAATATTTCTGCCAAATATCTAAGCAATATCTTGAGTAATAAAAATTTTATGCCGAAAAAAGAGGTCAAAATTGTCAGGAGTGCAACACTTTTTTGTGACATTTATTTGATAATTATGATGTCTTAGCCTTAATTTTAGCCAAATATGTAGCTTGTTCATGTAACCGTTTTAATACAGTTATGTTTTGAAAACAGATATTACCATGTCAGGAGTGCAACACAAAATTTAAAATCTGAGAAGTTCAGTGGTTTTTTTTTTTAAATATACACACCCAAATTAAAAGAGAACTAAATTCTGTTAACAAAATCTCTATTTTCTTGAATGAAAACTTTATTTACTACATTGTTTATATAAATAATGTGTGTGAGTCTAGTAAATGAGGGTACACTACAAGTGTCAGGAGTGCAACTTTGAAATTTGAAGGCTAACACTTAAGAAATACCTGAGCCAATATATTGTTCTGCTTTATTACTCAGGAGATAGTTTGCCAAACACAAGATTGCAGCCCTAAAGTGGTCTGATAGACAGTGTATTTCTTTCAGAACAATTTTGTTCATGTCAGGAGTGCAACAGTTTAAAAATGGCATTTTTTAAAACCACCACATTAAGCTTAAAATGACTTGTATGCACCCAAAAGGGTTTCTAATAATATAAGAATTCTTGCTCGAGTTTTCATAAATTCTTTAAGGTCAATTTCAAAGCAGAACTTTATTCATCTAACTTCAGATTGTATAAAGCAATGATATATGGATAATATATTTTCATGTAACTTCTAAATTTAAGAAGCCAGCTGCTTTAAACTTTGTCTTATAATTAACAAATAGCCATATTGCAGTTATAAATGTTTACTAATGTTCCGAGAATTCTGATTAAATGATTTAATAACTGTTTTAACAAACCAGTAATTTTGTTGCACTCCTAACATAATATTCAATTTTTAACTTTTATGCACATTTTGAGTTAATTTTCAGATCTGACCTGTGATAATGGCAAAGATAATTGTAATTGTAATTGAGGACTATTTTGATGATTTATTCCTGATTTATTCCTGTTTGGTTTAATTTTCAGACGTATATATATATATATATATATATATATATATATATGTTTTTTTTCTTCTAAAATATCCACGAAGCAAAAAAAATGGACCAGCATTCCAATTATTTTTAAAGTACATCATCAAACAAATGCCATGAGTTTTCAAGACACCTTGTGTCATAAATTATAATAAAGTCATTCAGAAAAGAACCTTTTGATTGTGTAATTTGTGTAATTTGTGAAACTTCATCTGAAAGTCAAAAGGTTTATTTCAATTTCAATTGAAAACCAGGACTTGTCTTAAACATTTCAAGAATTAATTAAATTTCTGTAAAGAATTTGGCTCAGAAGATAAATTATATTGTGGTACATATTGTTACAACAGTTGTAACACATTTTCTAGGTCAGAAAGTGGAGCTGAAACAAGATCTCAAACTTTTCAATTTCCTATAGATATATTGAACCGGAACCAAGTTGTTGAACAAGTTTCTACAGACATTTAGACCTGTATACACTCCAACATGTTGTTGAATTTGTTATTCATGCTTTTTTTTTTAGATGAAAAGGTACTTATGTTGCCTGTTTTTTATGAGAAATATAATGATCTTTTATCTATGAATATTAATGCCGAAATTTATAAATTTTCTTTTACAGAAAATAATTTTTCAAAATGTGCCCATTTATTAACTTTTTTCCAGTCATTGGAACAAATAAAATATTTTTTTTAACTTCAATTTTAAACAATATTAACCAATTCTTGGTTATTTTGCCAACAGAAAACATATTCATTCTATTCTAGTCATTTAATTTACTTAGTGAAATTTGGAATTCTGGTTTGTCCTTTCATGTGAATGCAAGTATTGTAGTGAAATGAAATGAACACTTCCCCTATTTTTCCATTACGTCAATGTTGTATTTATAAAGTTGGAAATTCCATTGTAGAATTCTCGGGTGTTTACATAGAAGTAATCGATTAATTAGAGGATCCCGAGTAAATTTTAGAGTATATAAGGCGGTCAAAATGCCGCGGATGGTGGCATTCGGTTTGTGCCATTTGTGAAGTGCACGTCGAAAGAGTAGAAAGATTAAATAGGGATATTGAGCTGAACTGAGCTAAAACAAGACATCAGGGTTTAAAGAATAGCAGAAGTGACTGCATTTAAGTCTTGCCTGTTATTCTGATAAAGCGTTTGATCGTTGAATAGCTCAAAGCGAGCCAACATTCTATTTATAGTTATAGTTGTAGTTTACTGAGCTAAATTGAGATATAAAATTTTCTACCGTTTTAAAATAATACAATTAATTTGGATAGGTTCATTTCATTTTACACAATAAATCTCGAACCATAAGAAGTAACTTAGGCCGGTACGAACCCTTTCTTACAGTTTATTTTCCTATTTATTTTAATTTACTTTAACATATTATTTTCAATAGATACCCGGCCCGTTACAAAATTGGTGGCAGCGTTGCGGGATTCGAGTAGTGTAAATAAATTGTTAACATTGTAAATACGTTTCTTGTTTGATTGTTTGATTATTTGTTGTACTTGCAATATGGCAGATTATGATGAAGAGTTATCTGAAATAGAATCAGAGGTTGATCGTCTCACAAGACAAGTGAGCGGGTACGAACGGGTTGGTCAGTCAACACCAAAATATAGGGCGACTGGTGAGCGTCAGTCGGTAGGCTTCCCGGTCGATTCAGGTTTCGCAACCGCACGACAATCAAGAGAAAGAGCTAGTGCTCAAAGAGAAACTACAGAAGTGGACAGAATAGAGGTTGAAATTGAGAAATTGAGAGAGCAATTAAGGCAAAATGAAGAGCTCAGAAGTATGCAGGAAAGTGCATATAGAGAAAGAGAGGGTAGCCCCGCAGTTCGATTTAAGGAACCGTTATATGACAATTATGTTCCTCCGGGTGTTGCAGTGAGACAAAAATCAGATCAAACCAAGAAACCTGCACAACCAGCAGCTGCTAAAGGCTCAAATACTGCACGTGTAAAAGCTGCAACCTATGATGGTACATCATCATGGTTAGATTATAAGTCTCACTTTGATGCTTGCTCTCGTATAAATCAATGGTCAGAAAATGAAAAGGGGTTATATCTGGCTGTGGCTTTGCGTGGACAAGCCCAGGGCATATTAGGAGATTTGCCTATAGATAAGTAACAAGACTATAAATCTCTTGTGAAAGCACTCGAAGAACGTTTTGCCCCACCTAATCAAACTGAGCTGTACAGAGTTCAGCTCACTGAGCGACGACAAAAATAGCAGAAAGCCTACCTGAACTTGGTCAGGCAATTAGAAGATTAGTAAATCTGGCTTATCCTACAGTACCAGAGAATGTACGTGACACGCTTGCAAAGCAGCATTTTATAGAGGCTCTAGCCGACTCAGAAATGAGGTTACGCATTAAGCAGTCACGTCCCCAACATTTAAATGATGCTATTCGACTGGCTGTCGAATTGGAGACTTTTAATAGAGCTGAACGAATGGTGACGGAAGGCCGCTCATATTTACGTATAACTGCAGCAGACAGTACTGCTGGCAAGGTATCTGATAAAACAAAAGATCAGACAGACATGATGAAATTAATGACTGATATGAAAAAAAGACTATCAGATTTACAAAGAGATGTCAACCAGCTTAAGAACGAAAAATTCAGACCACGCAAATTGGATAATACACCAAGATTTAATTATGGACGTGGTCAAGCTCACGAACAGAGTTATGGTCGTGGACGTGGGTATAGACAAAACTTTGGTCGTGGTCAAGATAATAGACAAAACGGGTACAGAGTGAATCCTCAGAAGGAGAATTCACAAACTGATAAGAAAAGTGAGAATGTTGGACGTAGTCGCGGAAGAGCAAGACCACTTAGGAGTGATGTGACAACAAATCAGAGTAGTATACAGGGTAGTATTGGAGTGTCATCTGCCGCTCAAGAGGCAGGTATGTACGTAGAGGCTGATATTCATCAAGTCAAATGCAAGTTGTTAGTAGACACAGGAGCAACTGTGTCTATAGTATCAAACGATATATATCAAAAGATACCTGATGTAGCTAGGCCAACCCTGACTAGCACAAATCAAGAAGTTTTGACTGCTAGTGGCGACAAATTAAAGATTTTAGGTCGTGGTAATTTTCTGATGAGACTTGATGATACAAAAGATATGGTAGTGCAGGCATTAGTTGCACAAATCACAGTAGACGGAATAATAGGTTTGGATTGCTTGAGATCAAATGCTGGTTTAATAGATTTACAGAATAGTATGTTAGAGGTAGATGGGAGGCGAGTAAGTCTCAAGTATGCAGGAAAACTAGGTTGTTTTCGGGTTGTTGCCCATGCCAAAGTTGTCATGCCTGCTTAGAGTGAAATGATAATAAGAGGAGCAGTAGATGATTCAGCGAATAAGCTAACATATGAAACAGATATGTTAGTAGAAGCAAACGAAACATTTTTGAAAAAGGATAAAGCGCTTGTAGGCCGTTCACTAGTTCAAGCTAGTAAGAATGTCTTTGTTAGAGTTATGAATCCGTCAGCGGACACTCAAATTATTTATCCGGGAAATATTGTGGCACAGGTCAGTCCTGTTCAAGAGGTTGTTAATCCCAACAGTAAAATTGACGAAGAAGGAGAATTGAGAACAGATTTAATTAATCTACTGGAACGCTCCCAAGAACATTTAACACCCAAACAAAGTTCAGAAGTTAAGCGTTTACTAAAAGAATATGAAGGGTTGTTTGCAGCTTCAGATAGCGATTATGGAAGGACAAACGTAGTAAAGCATAAGATTGCTACAGGGTCTGCACATCCAATAAAACAACCACCTCGTAGACTCCCAGATGTCTTAGCAAAGGAAGTGGACAAACAAGTAAAAGGAATGTTGAACAATGAAGTAATTACTCCATCCTCAAGCCCTTGGTCATCGCCTGTTGTCTTGGTGAGAAAGAAGGATGGAACGACCCGCTTCTGTGTAGACTACAGACATTTGAATGCGGTAACCATCAATGATGCCTACCCATTACCACGCATTGATGACTCATTTGATCATTTATCCGGTAGCTGCTGGTTTTCGACACTCGACCTATGTTCGGGGTACTGGCAAGTGGAATGTGAGGGTAGTGATAGACACAAAACCGCTTTTGCGACAAGGTCTGGACTTTATGAATTTCGGGTCATGCCATTTGGATTAAAAGGAGCTCTAGCAACATTTGAGAGATTGATGGAAACAGTACTAGCAGGGTTGCAATGGGACATATGTCTGATTTATCTGGATGATATTATTGTATTGGGACGCTCATTTGAAGACATGGCTACAAACCTTAAAAAGGTTTACGATCGGCTGCTAGCCGCTGGACTTAAATTAAAAGCAAAGAAATGTCATCTCTTTTGTAAGAAAGTTGTTTATTTGGGACAAGTAATATCGGAAGCAGGAATAGCTACCGATCCAGAAAAGACAAAAATTGTAGAATCATGGCCAGTACCAACGAATGTCAAAGAATTACGGTCATTTATGGGATTCTGTGGGTATTATAGAAAATTCATTCAAAAGTTTTCAAAACTAGCGAAATGCTTGCGCAAACTCACAGAGAAAGGGCGAAAATTTGAATGGACAAATGAATGTCAGTCAGCATTTGAAGAACTCAAAAATCGACTGGTATCATCGCCGATTCTGGCTCATCCAGATTTTTCGAAGAAATTTATACTTGACACTGATACAAGTAATGAAGCCATTGGAGCTGTCCTGTCTCAGGAAATTGAAGGAAAAGAGAGACCCATCGCGTTTGCTAGTCGAACTTTGACAAAACCAGAACGACGCTACTATGTAACACGAAAGGAGTTACTAGCGGTAGTTTTCTTTGTGAAACATTTTAAGCATTACTTGTATGGAAAACAATTTATCGTGCGAACAGATCATGGCTCACTCAGGTGGCTTTTAAACTTCAAAAATCCCGAAGGACAAATGGCAAGGTGGCTTCAAGTACTCAGCTCCTATGATATGACGATTGTACATCGTCCAGGTAGACAGCATCGAAATGCCGATGCGCTCAGTCGCATCCCATGTAGACAATGTGGATTTGATCCAAATTGGGAAAACACAGAGAATCTGGCACAACATGCTAGAAACATACAGGAACGAGAAACACAGGAAGTAGATGAGAAGGAAGTATCTATCAGTGAGAAACAAAAATCTGATAAAGATTTAACACTGATCAGAAAATGGGTTGAGAAAGGAGAAAAACCAGAATTGAAGGAAATTATAGGAGAGTCAATAACAGTGAAGTCAATGTGGGCTCAATTTGACCAACTTACCATCATAGATGATGTACTTGTTAGGCGATTAGAAGGACTAAGCACAAAGCTACAAGTGCTTGTACCTATGACAGAAAGAAGGACTATGCTGTCACACTATCATGATAATCGAACATCTGCACATCTTGAGTTGCGAAAAATTCTAGCCAAAATTAGACAGGGGTATTATTGGCCAGGTTTGCAAAAGGATGTAAAGCTATATGTAGCAGGTTGTTCGTTCTGCTCCAAATAAGAAGAAGAGAGCTCCTATGCAAATAGTCGAAACTGGTTTCCCAATGGAACGCATAGCTATGGACATTCTTTGTGAATTACCAGAAACAAGTGGAGGAAATAAGCATATTTTAGTAATCAGTGATTACTATACTAAATGGACAGAATGTTTTGCAATGCCTAACATGGAGGCAAAAACAGTGGCAACACTTTTAGTTGAAGAGGTTATAGTTAGATTTGGGACTCCATATGTGATTCATACGGATCAGGGGGTACAGTTCGAAAGCATCTTGTTTCAGGAGATGTGTAGATTACTGCAAATACAGAAAACTCGGACTACTCCCTACCATCCTCAGTCAGATGGAATGGTCGAGCGGAATAATAGAACAATACTTACGATGTTGTCCGCATTTGTCAATGAACATCAAAACGATTGGGATGAACACCTCCCTTACATTTCAATGGCTTATAGAGCCGCAGAGCATGAAACAACGGGAATCACTCCGAATTATATGATGTTGGGAAGAGAGGTTACAACCCCACTGGATATTCAATATTGCATGCCACGTAGCATTGCACATATCCCTCAAAATCGTTGGGCATGGATACTGAAGGACAGAATGGAAGAAACTCGTAAACATGTCAGGGAAAATGTTAAAGGTGCCATGCACCGACAGAAGAAATATTATGACCAGAAACTATCCTGGCAAAGTTTTCAGCCAGGCGATCAAGTATTTGTTTTCTTTCCAAATGTTAAACCAGGGCTAACAACCAAGCTAGCATGCTTGTGGAGAGGACCCTTCAAAGTGATAGCAAAAATCACAGATGTCACTTACAAAATTAACTGTGGTCGAAAAGGTAAACCACAAGTAATACATGTGGATAGGATAAGAAAGAAATATCCACAAAATCTTCCAGGGGAAGAAAGTGAGCAGATTGAGTCTCACGAGGAAGCCGTGGCAAAAGATGACTTACCAAATGAAAGTATGAAAACAGACAATGCCATGGAGTTTGACTCAAACAAGGAAATCTCAGACAATGTAGGGGTAGATAACGAAGCTCAAAAGTCAGGTAGACAAAAACGAAAACCCGCTTGGTTAGCGGATTACGAAACATATTAAATAGATATGTTGGTTTTTTTTTCTTTTTTTATGTCCGTCGGATGGGGACGTTAAATCCGAGGTCCCGTGTGCAGGAACTGCCACAACCTGTGCACGTTAAAGATTCCTCCTGCAGAGTTCGTTAAGAGAAGGCTCCTTGGGGCCGCTGCAGAGGCAAAATTTGTTAGGGAACACAAAATTTATTCTTTTGGCCGTGGCACTGAAAATTGCAGACGTTAGTAGGTTGGTTAGGTTACTTTTTGTCAAAATAGGCTTAGGTGTTAGGGTCAAAGTTAATATTGGTTGGATCATTGATAAAAGTTGGAGAATAAGGATAATTTAAATTGGTTAAGAAAACAATGCTCGTACATGAGGAAAGCGAGGACGCTTTTTGTTCGGAGGCGTGGGTAAATGTAGTGAAATAAAATGAACACTTTACTGAAAGCACTATTTTTCCATTACGTCAATGTTGTATTTATAAAGTTGGAAATTCCATTGTAGAATTCTCGGGTGTTTACATAGAAGTAATCGATTAATTAGAGGATCCCGAGTAAATTTTAGAGTATATAAGGCGGTCAAAATGCCGCGGATGGTGGCATTCGGTTTGTGCCATTTGTGAAGTGCACGTCGAAAGAGTAGAAAGATTAAGTAGGGATATTGAGCTGAACTGAGCTAAAACAAGACATCAGGGTTTAAAGAATAGCAGAAGTGACTGCATTTAAGTCTTGCCTGTTATTCTGATAAAGCGCTTGATCGTTGAATAGCTCAAAGCGAGCCAACATTCTATTTATAGTTATAGTTGTAGTTTACTGAGCTAAATTGAGATATAAAATTTTCTACCATTTTAAAATAATACAATTAATTTGGATAGGTTCTTTTCATTTTACACAATAAATCTCGAACCATAAGAAGTAACTTAGGTACGAACCCTTTCTTACAGTTTATTTTCCTATTTATTTTAATTTACTTTAACATATCATTTTCAATAGATACCCGGCCCGTTACAGTATTCTGTATGTGTCTTAAAATTATGTGAATGGTAGTCATTCAATATGCTCTTTTATGTGAATGCTAGTTATTCTGTATGTGTCTTTTATGTGAATACTAGTCATTTTGTGTCTGTCTTTTATGTGAATGCTATAGTCATTCTGTTTGTGAATGTCATGGTGGACAAATTATTGCAATCTAAGTATCCATATTTGTAAATGCTGGTAATTTTGTGAATGTCCTGGAGAAAGAATTATTGCAAACTAAGTACCCATATTTGTAAATGCTGGTCATTTTGTGAATGTCCTGGAGAAAGAATTATTGCAACCCAAGTACTCATATTTGTAAATGCTGGTCATTTTGTGAATGTCCAGGGGAAAGAATTGTTACAACTTGACCACCCATATATGTTATAAAGGCTAGTTTGTAGTTGTGTCAAACACATGAATATTCCAAATACATTGATATTTACATTGTGAGATAAACATGAAACTTGGTAGCTTTCATTCAGATAATAAAATTTCCTAATTTCAAGAAAAATATTTGCTTACACTGATTTTTTTTTTAATTTGCCTTGATATAATAGGAAGGGTTAAGATATCTGAATACAATTTTTTATGCCCCTTTTTGTCTCAAGGTTTCAATTTTTTTTTTTAGATTTTAAACAAATTATTAATTTTTTTACATGTTTTTTTTTTTATAATATTTTCATATTATTTCAATTCGCTTAATTTTTGCTTACATGCTTTTATTTTTTCCACACATATATTTCTTTCGATTTATCTTGTACCTGTTGTATTGAAATTAAATTAAATTGAAATTATTAATTGTTGTACATTCCCTGTGCAAGTCTAGTATCATAGATGATTTTTTTTTAAATTTAAAGTGATAATAAATAGTAATTCCCCAGTCTAAATTACAAAATGCACAATGTCTAAAACAATATTGCAATACAAATAATTCAATTAAACTGAAAAATACGGTATTAATACAAGAAAATTAAAAAAAGACATAAAGACACCCCTTTCCCAAATGAAATATACTCTTTCGGATGTACGCTTAGGTGTCGTTTATTGTTGATGTTAAGAAACACCACCGATGTGTTCCGAAAGACAATGAATTTCGATGTTTGGCAAATGGTCGATCCGATCAAGGTGGGTGTAGGGCTAAGTGGAACAATTGCATCCCACAAGACATTGACACTAGTTGTCGGTATGACAATGATCCTAGATGATTTCCTCAGGCAATGTATGTTACAGAAAGCCATCATATTGTTTTAATTAAATTTTCTCTTTTAAATAGAACCACCTTGACATTTGTTTTGAAATTGAGTCCACTTCAAGTAGCAAAATTCGATGTTTGTACACAATATAAATAAAACCTGAAGTGATACAATAAATTTCTATTTATCCATAGACATCTTCCGTATATTTTAATTGATTTCAAGCATAAATATTTATTGTAAACCGACGTATTTTAAGCGAAGGGTTGAACGTCATTTTTCATCAAAAATGAAGCGAAAGTCACGTGACTGGGACTTGACTTTGGAGCTCTCCTGTCACGCTGGCTGTCCTACTGCAAGTCACGATTTTATATGAATTCGGTTGTATTTCATTTTGACGATTTTAATTACGGAAGACGATCACAACCATATTGTTTTTGATTGGATTAAAATTATAGCTGTATAATAATATATAATAACCTATTATTATTAGAATCCTAACATGACTGCGAATTTGGCATAAATAAAATAACTAATGGCTTACTCTAGGAAAACGCCGACTTTATGTGAAAGGGACACCATACAGCTATGAGAAACGAATGTAATACATCCCTTAGCGCGAGATGTAAAGGACACACTCCTTACACGTAAAAGACAACTTACAGCAGATTCTGATAGCAACAGTTTATTAGGAGTGTTGTTGTTGGTTTGTCACAAAGCAAAATAATATCTACCATCTCCTCTTTTTCTAGTGACATCAAAACAATCATACATAAACTCATGGCAGCGACACACATTTTACCTACACGATTAATCATATGGTTGTAAACTTGTTCTCATCATAAATATATATGAAATACTTGATTGTAAAACAATTATCTATCGACAACCACTTTCTATGGGATATCTGATTCCAAAGCTTGTTATCAGTTTATAAAAAAAAAAATAATAATAATTCTCATAGGTTCCTAGCTAAAATCGTTACACATTAAGCATTTTGCTTCACACCATTTCCCAAAATATTTTCATATTATAAAAAAAGCGATCTTTAAATATTGGACTTCTCTCAACCCGCACCTTGGCATTTTTTGTTTATAGATTTGTGATGGTTGTCCGTAAAAATGTACTGGAATATATCATCGCATTGGTTGTCGCTAAGAATAAAGTACGGTTAAAAAAGTGCTTAAAATATTTTCAAATATGACAAAGTTCTATTGTCCAAATATATCTATTTATTACTTCTTTAAGATTAATACCAAAATTTGGACCAGTTTTCGACGATCAATGTTAATAAGTTTCTGAATTGATATGACCTTAATATGTACATTATCAATGTCATAGCAGACGATTAAACCAAGATTTGTCTGTATGAGATATATTTTTTAAAAGATTAAAGCTTTGTTAAGATGACGAAAAAATGAATTGCGAAAAACTACAATTTGAACGTGAAATAATAGATGTGGTACGTAGTTCTTACATTTAAAGATGACATTTTTAGATCAGATTTCATGAGATCCTTCATACAATTTCAGCATCATAATATTAGCAAAGCATGGATCCAATTGGCCCAGTAGTTTCAGAGGAAAAACCTTTAAATTGTCTGGCAGTCCCGTCCTCGGACCAAGATGGACGCTGTTACTGAAAAATAACATTCCTTACACATTAAGTAGGATGCAAGGTTTTACATGTCTTATCAAATCCTATAAAACCAATATGTTTAGGTTATTTCAGTGAAATACTGTTCGTAGAAGAATATAATATTTGTGCTTCGTCGTACATCTTTTTTTTAAAGATAGTCATTGTTACCTTTCGTTTCGTGCTTGACAAAGTAAGGTAATTCGTGACCCAATACTATAAACTTGTAACGTTGCCACCATTTTTTAAAGGAAAATGCGTTGTGAATAATTTACTTTAAAGAGGAAATGAAAGTGTAAAAGGTAAAAAAGTGAAATATTTGGCTAGATGAAATTTTCGAGAATTAATATTATCTTCTTCTTTCAGTATCCACTTTTGATTGATTGAGTAGAACTACTGGATAATTCCTGTAAATCTTCAAATTTATTACTTTTCTTACAAAAAGATGCTATAGTGTAACCTTGCCTATACATGTGTATGGTAAAATGAATAAACCTATAGAATAGCCTGTATGAACTGAATTCTGAATAAACCTACAGCATTTCCTGTATAAACAGAACCCTGAATAAAGCTAGGATATAAACCCTGAAAATTCTACAGAATAACATGCATATACTGAACCCTGAATAAATAACCAGTATACTATGAACCCTATAAAAATCTACAACATAAACTGTAAAAACTGAAGCAGTGAAGCCTGAAAATTCTACAGCATAACATGTATATACTGGTCTGAATAAACCTACACAATAATCGGTATTTACTGAACCATAAATAAACCTACAGATTAATCGGTGTTTACTGAACCATGAATAAACCTACATATTAATAGGTGTATACTGAACCATGAACAAACCTACAGATTATTGTGTGTAAAAATAACCTGTACACGTTGAATCCTGTATAAACCTACAGAAGAAATTGTTTAAAACAAGCCATCAATAAAATAAGCCAACATCATAACCTGAATAAACTGAACCCTGAA
The DNA here is from genome assembly GCA_963680875.1 of Bathymodiolus brooksi. Lineage (NCBI taxonomy): Eukaryota > Metazoa > Mollusca > Bivalvia > Mytilida > Modiolidae > Bathymodiolus > Bathymodiolus brooksi. Next base: position 46,753,432 of record OY804580.1, on the reverse strand, counting down.
CAAGCCAACAGCAAACCAGTATCCTGTATAGATAGAACATTGAATATATAGGAATCCTGTGTAAATCAAATAAAAATTAGATCTCTGCACTAGCTCCCTATTTTCTATATACTCTCAGTCGCGTGGAAAATCTAGAAACACTCCTTTAGGGGCCGCCTTAGGGGTCAACATTCATGTATTATGAATTAACAAATTAGTGACTCTTTTACATAATCCAGCAGATAGTAAGACAAGCACGCACGCGACAGACACCAAATGGCTATAATGTATTCATGCTGACATGACACTTAAGGAGCATTTTTAGATCTCCCACGTGGCAATTAGTAATTAAACAACTGATAGAAAATATGGAGATCTAATTTCAATTAAATTGGTCCATAATCTTTCAAAATTTGTTATGAGTTAGCTGAACTACTCCATACAGACACTTGAAAAAGGCTGATCTCAGGTATGTTCAGTTTAGACAGGTCACTGTATTTTGAATATCTTTCTTTATCTTGCAGAATCCAAATGAAATACCTGAAATTGTCATTACAAAACTTCTAGGTATAGCTGATGAGGAGGTTCAGAGGTAATACATCTATTTGTATCAATATATTATTAAAAAGTAGGGTTAAGGGGTGTTATGGCCATGGTGATTAACACCACTTTCAACAATATTTCAGCTATAACATGGCGGTCAGTTTTATTGGTGGAGGAACCGGGAGAAAACCACCAACCTGCCAAAAGTCACTGACAAACTTGATCAGATAATGTTTTGTCAAGTACAACTTTATTAAAAAGTAATAAAAGGAAATGGATGTAAATGAGCATGATAGACTATCTAAAATTACACTTCCACACAAATTAAAGTTAAAGGAAAAACACATTGATTGCTGTTCTACATGTTACAGTCACAGTAGGGTCTTCAATGAGCATAACTCATACCCTACACTGATCTTGAAACCATCCCTGTCCTACAGCTGAGTGGTACTGTTTACTTCTATTAAGAAATGCTACATCAGGGCATCTTTGTCTTTTTGATGTTATTTGTTGTGTAGAATTGTATTTCCCAGATGCAAGATTATCAAGTAAATAAAATATGAGTGAAGTAATCTTACAAATACTGCCATCATTGTGCCTGACATCACATTGAAAGGTTTTAATAGCATACAAAAGACAGAGGCTGTCATGGTCTTGATTGTATGGTTATTAAAACTACCTGCAATCAGTGCCTATCAACACTGAATCACCCTCTAACGTGAGCCCTGATCTTTGTCTTTTGATGTTATTTGTTGTGTAGAATTGTATTTCCCAGATGCAAGATTGTCAAGTAAATAAAATATGAGTGAAGTAATCTTACAAATACTGTCATCATTGTGCCTGACATCACATTGAAAGGTTTCAATGACATACAAAAGACAACATTAGGGCTCTCATTAGGTAAATAGTAAGACTTAGAGACAATTTGAATATAGTTTGAAGTGGGCTGACTAATTAGCCCTAACAAACAATGATCTTTAAAACACTACACAGGAAACTAAAGATTGAGCAACATGAACCCACCAAAAGCCAGGAGTGAATGTAGTTGCTTTCGGAAGGGTAAGCAATTCCTGCTCCACAAGTGGACCCGTCGTGTTGCGTTATTCTGTTTACAAACCATGACAAGTCATGAATGAGTAAAGGACCTGGTTATTGTCATGATAAAAAGAAACTTATTATGTATTATTATTTTTCTAATTTCAAAAATCAAGTTTCATAAATAGAAAAGATTAATTTAACGAATACAGTTTTGCAATTAAACAGATGAAAAGTTACACAGTTACAATAACTAATCTACAAATATGAATATTTATTAGTAATAGAGGTTAAGCACTGAAGGCGCCATGATCAGGTGTACACAAGAAAAAAATTGTGATGTTAAAAATCAGTCGTAATATTATAATTAGGGACCGACCATTTAACTTGCAGGGGAGGGCTATGGCTTATTGTTTCGTTCAGAAATTTTTTTTCGGACAACACGAGATATAGAATATTTATTTTTTTTTGTCGCACAAAGCGCAATTTTTTTCCCCAGAATCTAACATTAGGTTATATGACAAAAACTCTGAATCAGATTATTTTTTTTCCTCCATCAAAATCAGAATATTTTTTTTCTGCAACAATGAGAATCAGAATAATTTTTTAGAAAAAAACCATACCCCCCCCCCCCCCCCCCCCCCCCTTCAAGTTAAATGGTCGGTCCCTAAACAGAGTCGACTAGAGTCGATTAGAGTCTACTAGAGTCAACTTGTGAAATAAGGCAAAATAAACATGTAAAAGTATTGCATTACTTTGTAGATGATATTAAATGACTTAAATGATATTTTAAAGTTAATTTTATTGATGTTTTAGTTCTCACGGAGTGAAAATATACAAGAAAGTTCGGCGTGATTTACTTCCGGTTTACCAAAATAGAGACAAGTAACTTTTATAGTTCTTTTCGATTGAGATATGAAATATTATTTTTGCCAAATAACTCATAAGTGGTATTTGAGTATTAAATCATATTTTTAAAGCACATGAATGTTGAAATTTAGGTCAGATTCATATTTGTCAAAGCAAAAAAAAATTAAAATCAATATCGGTCTAGGACATGAACATGCTTGACGTATCTGAAGTTCACTAAATGAACACATGAGATGATGATACACACATAAGATACAAAATCAATGTATATGTATGGGATTTTTTTTAAAGCCAAGTATTTTAATTATGAAAGACTGACAAGTTTTACACATGCACAAATTTTTGTTATCCTTATTAATCGTGTTTTATACATTTTTTTCATGAACTTTTGTTTTGATTTGACTATTTTAATCTTTAAATAAAGGCCAATATGTATTTAATCGTGTCTTGTTTATTTAACCTCGGCTGGATAGTGATTGAATTTATGCGTTGCACGACGTTTGAGCGCATTGGTCCTACATTTGAGCGCAAAAAATCCTACGTTTGAGCGCCAAAAAATCCACGATTGAGCGCATTTTACCTTAGCTATTTACTTGAGAAAAAAAATTAAAATTATAAAACTTTAAAAAATTATTAAAAATGATTTTGATAATGAAAAAAAATTATTAAAAATTATTTCGATAATGAAAAAATTCGAGGGCTTGACAACCCCGCTACAGTCATGCGCACCGAGAAGGGAAAACTTGCGTTAGAACAATACCGTAGGTTAGAGACAGGAGACATTTCTAGAGCAACTTACATGAAGTCAATGGGGTTGAAATTTTCCGCAAGAACAGATTTGTAAGATTTTAGTGCTGCTTTTATAGGCATTTTTAAACATTCTTAAATCTATTTCATAGAACATTTTAAATAAATCCTATGATGTTTTTATGATGTGTTTTTTAGTGCTGCAATCTTTTATGATAAAGTATATATATTTTTATTTCTATTTTTCACATTTTTAGATATTAAATTCCCCAGGTAAACCATAGGTAAAATGCGCTCAAACGTAGGAAAAAATTGCGCTCAAACGTAACACACCTAAAATTGAAAATGCGCTCAAACGTAGTGAGCCCAATTTATGGTAGGCCAAGGCCATGAACAATGTGAGGGTGGGCCCCCTCCCTTTCCCTATATTGAAAGTTATAACCACTTAGACATCTTTCACACGAGGCTCGGGACATCAATTATGGTCCGCGATTAAAAATGTTTTTTTAAAAAAGGAATGATAAAAAAGTGATAAAATCCTGTAAAATTTATGACCACATAAACATCCTGCAGGAGTCTCGGGATATCCATTATGATCCGCGATTAGGATTAAAGGAATTGAATTTAGATTATAGTTTAAGAATTTGGAGTCAGTCCGTCAGTATTGTCTGTAATTCTTCTGTCTTGCAGGCGAATCACGAATGTCCGTCAATTATGTATGAGTTTCCGTTGAGTCGTAATCTTTGTACGCCAGCCGAAAAATCGAAATTTGCATTAATATCCAAACAACAATCAGAACAAAAATACGAAAAAGAAGATTTACCTAAGAAAGAAAAATGAATATTTGAAAGGCTTTCACACTTTTGGTGAAACCATTTGTCACAATTGTCACAGGCGATTGTTTTTTCGCCTTCACATTCTAAAAAGTCAGTGACTTGCGGCAGGTCTGTGGTTATCTCTGGGTACTCCCGTATCCTCCACCAAATAATACCGACTACCAGGATATAACTGAAATATTATTGAAAGTGGCGTTACAGAAGAAAATAAATAATGCAAACAATTTGAAAAGAGTCGTATAAATTGTCCTTTCTGAATAGTCAATGTCTTAACCAGGATTATTGAGTGACGCACACACTGAAACATAAATCAACATGGCGTCCGATTTTCTCGGAACCACTTTACTTCAAACGCTCAGTAGCAGGGGCAGATCCAGGGGGACGGGGGCGCCCCCCTAAAATTGGAAAGAATATGATTTGTTGGCGTAAAATCGTGATTTTTCACACGAAATACCCCATAAATTTTCGCGCCTCCCTCCACAATTGGAAAAAATATGATTTTTTGGCGTAAAATCGTGATTTTTCACACGAAATACCCCAAAAATTTTCGCGCCTCCCTCCGCTCGGCGCATTTTTTTTTAAGTGCGCCCCCTACCTTGAAATCCTGGATCCGCCCCTGAATATGGTCAATTCATCATCACATGCTTTGAATTATATGATCACACATGACTGAATCACATGTTCTGTGTACATATATGGTAATATAAGTCATGAATCGCGATACATACATGTATATGTATAGTATACAAATTCAGGGGTTGAAATGTTCTCTCATATCTAACTATCCCCGGGCTAATTGGAGATGTATTTTTTGCTAGTCTGGAGAAAACGGCCGTGTTCACCCTGGAAAATTATGTTTGGACTTCTGGTATTTTGCATTTTTTGGGTTACAATTGTTTTGTGATCACCGTCAGGTCCTTCAAGCTTTGGTACTTGTTGACTTGAACAATTGTGTCATACTTCGCTGACTCATGATTAACCAACCTTCAATATTTTCAGGTGTTACTTTGCGGAAGTATAGTGCAGGGGCAGTATTAAAACTGTCTGATCTGATTGTTATGGATTTTTTTTTATTCACAATTGCCAAAGGGATATCTTTTCCTTTACTATACAAGTCTTGCCTACCTGTGATTTTTTTTATATATACACCCCCCCCTTTTTTTTTTTTTTTTTAAATATTACTAACTTGCTTTGATTTAATATCACACAAATTGTAATACTATATATTTGTGTAGTCTTCAGCGGAAGAGAGATGTCTATGCCAATTTGCTCAACGTTCCAACTGAACTAGGGAATGAAATTGTAGCACAAACGTAGTTGGCACTGGCAGTCAAAAACTGAAGCGAGTAAATGCTATAATTATTATTTGTCAGACTTTAAATCAGATTGCAACAATGGAATACAATAGTGTAGTTCAAAGTCTATTTTATAATTGCAAAGGTATTTACGTTCACACCTGCATGTAACAGTTCTATAAATAGATCGCAATTTTAACCCTGTTGCGAACACAGGCATTTGACCGATGGACCTTAATTTCCCCGTGTTTGCCACGGGGGTACGTATTTTCAGGGCTAGTAACGATGTAGGGCCTCTATTTGTGGGTCCTGGGTCCACACGAATACTAGAAAAAAATACAAGGTAAGAAACAAAATGGCGGCGTACTGCTAAATTTCTTATTATTGTCGATTTCCCTGATTTCTGAAAAATAAACGGATGGAATCCACCCACCTTGTGGGCCCCCATCAGCTGTTGTCCCACTGGTTTGCTGTCGTATTCGTACTATTTTGCATATATGCCCCCGACGATCTGTTCCCAAGACCGATTGTCAACCAAAACCGAGGTCTATTTTGGATTCTCTCGGACTCCAATGTGTCTTTAGAAGAACAAATCTGGCTTACCGAATGCATTTATTTGGTGGACTATTTCAAACTTAGAAAAAAAAAAAAAAAAAAAAAAGGGAATGAAATGTCTTTTTTAATCACATTGTAGGTATAAAAACAACTGGTGAACAAATATCAATCCTTTGCCACAATGGAACCATATTTGACAAACTGGACTGGCCATCAAAAGACACGTTGGAGTGATGAAAGGAGAGTACTTACTAAGTTCAGAGTAAGTGCTCATAATCTAGAAATAGAAAAATGAAGATATATTGGAGAAAAAACAGAATATAGAATTTGTAAATTATGTAACACTGGGGTTGAAGATGAAACCCATTTTCTTTTTCAGTGTCCTGTTTTAGAAAACAAGAGAACCCAAATTATTAATAATATTAAAAATGTGAATGCAAATTTCAATAATCTGCCAAATGAATCAAAATTAATATGGTTAATGTCATCATAAGATAATTTTATAATTAAGAATACTAGTTCACTACTATGTTCCTTATTTAAAGAAAGAGATTTAGTTCTCAAAGGAATTAAGATAGATTGAAAAATAAAAAATAAAAATAATAATATTTAATAATAAATAATAAATAAAATATTAATAATATTAATGAAATACTGTTAATAAAAATACTATATGTATACTATAACTATACTGAATATGAGTCACTGGTATATTTATTCATTTGTTATATTGTCCTTCTTTCTTTCTTTGTTGTAAAACCAATCAAACCAATCAATATGAAAACAAATGTATGTAATTCACTTAATTATTCTGCTCAATATATTGTGCGTCATGATTGACAATAAAAGATTTGCATTGTATTGTAAAAGTATTGAGTATAAAAGTTACTTGTCTCTATTTTGGTAAACCGGAAGTAAATCGCGCCGATCTTTCTTGTATATTTTCACCCCGTGAGAACTAAAACATCAATAAAATTAACTTATGAATATCATTTAAGTCAATTAATATCATCTACAAAGTAATGCAATACTTTTACATGTTTATTTTGCGTTATTTCACTAGTTGACTCTAGTAGATTCTAATCGACTCTGTTTAGTATCACCGCTACCGGGGTAATAGTGGCTGCGTCCATTAGATACAAAGTTATATTTACAAATGACACATAGTATAAAAGCGAAAATATGTAGAATAAAATGTTCATAGTGTGAAATTAGTATTTCAATATAAGTATATTATTAAATTGGCAATACATAAAAAGTCATCATATACATAAAACTACAAAAATCTACTTAATGTATAAAACATGTCTTAAAGTAAAATACAGACAATAGATGAATACAAACATACATGATGAATAAAACAAGTGATATCTATGAAAATAATAGAAAAAAGAAACAACGAGTTAAGTCATAAAACATTTGATTGTGCTAAAATGATATTTCTTTCATGGTATAGCTTCTTTAAAAGATTTCTTCCAATTACATCTAAATACATGCCTTAAATTTCATTTATATAAAAACCACAATTTCCAATCAACTATTTAATCTTTATATAATTAGGTAGGTCCACAAAATCAAGTTCCACAGTGTTAATCGAGACATCATTTAAAAGAGGCCTTCTTACTTTTTCTAATGCAGGACATAACAAGAGGAAATGACATACATCTTCTACTACATTACAGTCATATAGAGAGCATTTGTTACTGTTTTTTAAACTCGTTTTGTTTAACAAATTATTTAAGCACAGCGAATTGGTTCGACAAAGAAGTTTAAGTCTAGATACCTCAAAATCTCTCATATCTTCAAGATAGGGTTGTTTCCCTTTGTGTCTATAGAATGTAATATATTCACGAAGAGAACTTTTACTCATGATTTCTTTTCTTAGTTTTGTGGAGGAGAACTGACCCATAAAAGCATTAAACCTTTCTTTGTTAAAGTCGTTTACATGATACAAAAAGTCAAGTCCTACTGATTCAAATACGGTTTTCAAAGCAGGTAAGTAGTCCCAAGCATGAGCGGAAAGAGCGTGCATCTTATCAAAAACTATCTTGCAGAGTCTTTTTATTTGGAAAGTTATTTATATAAGAAAAATATGAGGTTCTCTTGTCTATTCAAAAAATCATTGATAGGTTCCCACCCAAGCTCGATAAGAAGAGCCGCTTTACACATATTCACATTTGTTTTCATTATGATCTTCGCCGCTCGAAATTGTATGCTACTTAACAAATCTTCGTTTTCTTTAGAGGATGTAAGCCAAGCCCCACAACAATGTGAAACTGAAGGTCGGAGAACTGAATTCCATAACGCGTCTCCGAACTCAACACGATTAAAATTGCCGTGTTCAGCAAGAATACGGGACATGAAATTAATTTTGTTATCCATATTATCTTTAATATACGTTTGGACATGATAGTTTGATTTCAGAGTTCTTGTTACATATACTCCCATATATTTATATTCGTTCGTTTCGTGGATACAGTTATCACCTAATTTTCATACTTTTTCTCTGTCTACCGACTACCATTACCTTAGATTTAGATTTAGATAAAGTGCTGTATAAAAGAAGTGATATTTAATATAGTGCTGAACTGAACATTATTAGATTACAGGGGTTTCAAAGTGGGCCGGTACCCGGTACTTTTACCCGTCTGAGATCGTGTATAGTACCGGCAGAAATTACTGAACCCCCCCCCCCCAAAAAAAAAAATTAGCGGTGGTCAAAACCACAAGTACGATAGGCTTGTGGAATATTTTTCATAAAAAATTAATGATCACGTCAGTTGCTGAATTCTCGCATTCAAATCGAACAACTGCGTTCAACCACGACCAAGTTGACGGGATATTCCCTGTTTTAAAAAGGCACAGGCTACGAATACGACGGAAACGTATTCGTAGCCTGGGTTCTACAAGTACGACGGGCGGAAGTTGTGACTAAATGATCAACCGGTTTCCGGACATGGACATCTATTTTACAGAAATTAATCACGTATTGCTAGCATCTAGAGGCTACGAATACGACGGTTTCTCGATTTTCTTAATTCTATTGTTTTTATTTCATTAAATGACAATTTATGAATTTTTTTATATAATTTTCTGTTTGTAGTTTATTTTTATTACAATAAAATCTGATGCATTGAACAACTAGTCTTACAATACACGATTAAGCCCATAGATTTCACTGGTATGAGTACTTCTCAGAGTACAACTCACACTTCCCAATATCAATTATTTTCAAAATAGACGACGATGGTAGTGTGCTCCGTGTTGGAGCAAAGTATAAATCTTTTACAGATTTAGAGAGTGCCTTAAACAAATTCCAGGAGGATAACTACGTCCAACTTTAAAAGCGTATCTTAAGGAAGCTTGGTACGGGGTCCAAATATAAAAACATGGAAGTTGCAGAAAGTGCAGCGGGTCTTTTAATTTATAAGGAGTTGGATTATTCCTGTATTCATGGAGGGAAAAATTGTAGTTCCATTTCCAGCGGTCAACGCCCAAACACAAGGTAAAATCATATACAATATACCTTGAATAAGCAAATGATCATCACTTTGATTGCAGTTCTTCATATTAAATTTGCGGCGATGTCTTCAATCATGTTCTGTATAGCAGCAAATACATGTTTCTAGAATGTTTAAGTCATTACAATACTATCGTAAGTCATATGATAAAACACACAAGTTTGCGCTTTTTGTATGGTACCATCTAAGATGTATTGGACTACGTTTTGTGCCGAAAAAAACCTATTGGTGTTGCTGAAATTGCTTAAAATAACTATAAACATTATTAATTTAATACATTGTATTTACCTATTGTCTTAGCAATACGTGATTAATTTCCGTAAAATAGGTATCCATGTCCGGAAACCGGTTGATCATTTAGTCACAACTTCCGCCCGTCGTACTCGTAGAATCCTAACTCGAATAATACTGCCCCCTCTATCGGCACTATCGCTGGATGAGGGCTTGAACTCTCCTTGTGATAAAAACGCGTCAGCTGCTCTCTGAAAGAGAGAGCCAATCAGCGATGATTATTTGCCGAGTATGCGCAAGGCGGTTCTTTCAATTTCCGGTAATGTTTACAAACAACAAGAAATGGAGATCGACAAGTTGATTAACGATGTTTAATTCATTATTTAGTTTTCCTACTTTTCTTCTCTTTTCACCTTTAAGATTAGTAAGGTCAAACACGTGGGTACAATGAAAACATTTGACACCTGAATGCTCCATTGACCTTTGTTTACAAACATTTCTTAAGCTCCTCCTTCTTTTAGTGTCAAAAGTCACCACACGCAGTTTAAACCCAGAATGCATTGCTAATTTGAAGCTTCCGATTGACGCGTTTTATCGAAAAAGTTGTTCAGGCGTTAATATAGCAAAGCGTAATATAACGACTGGATTATTCGGGTTAGTAGAACCCAGGCTACGAAATATGTTTCCGTCGTATTCGTAGCCTGTGCCTTTTAAAAATAACTTTACCTTAGAATCGTAAATAGCAGTTTGCGCATGCGGTAAACAGATGTTTTTGCCCCAATATCTTTTCATCCTTGTGTAAAAGTCGGACCGGAAGAAAGCTGACATCATTTCAAAATAAAAAATGACCGATTACAAATTTGGTTCAAACACAAACTAGTGTAATCTTCAGTAATATAAGTATGATCATTTATGTATTATGAATATATGACTACACAATATTTTGTGCGATTTTTTTTATCCATTTAAAACCCAGGGTCGAATCATTTTGGGGCGTACTGTCTTGTTGCTTAACTCCATCCATATTGTTTAACTTCCGGTATAAAAAAATAAAAACCTACATGGCTAATTTTATTTACATATTTTGACGGGGCCCTACCGCGGTTGTTCACAGAAATGAAAGTGTGCTGAAAAGCATTTTTAAAAGAGGGTACGAGGAGATAAGGGATAGAAAATTACTAGGAATCTTGAAAAAGGACCGGACATGGCTCAAATACGAATTACATTGTAATATCAAAACGCAGGCCCCACTTTTTTTTCAAAAATAATTTAACTTTTGTGATTCAAATGTTAATAAATGTCTTCCCGCGAATCGTTTTTGTTTTTTTTGCACTTGTCAATGGTCTTTGATGAGTTTAATTACTGGTAATAAAGTAAAAAAACACGCAAGCCAAGGTATTGTGAAAAAGAAAAGGACAAAGCCAACAAAACAATGGCTTGGTCAAGCCTAGCTGCGGAATCGTAGCTCTTTATGGTCCTTTTGGATTTTTTTGAGATATGGCGGACTATCCATGAATAATCTTGGCTGAAGTTTGTAAACTGAAATATTCAATAACGAAATGGGGGGGGGGGGGGGATCCATTATGCATGGTCATCGTGAAATCTGAACTCTAAAGAGAAAGTTAATGGGATTTTTCTTTCAAAAACACTTAATGTTTTGTAGTCTCTGAAGTACATTTTTTGGTCCACAAAATGCTAGATTTCAGGAGCTTCCGGGGGACAAAGCCCCCCTGGACCCCTTACAGCCCTCAGGTGGGCCCCAGACCCCCGGCCTAATTTTTTAGGTACCTCCTAAAATTTAAGAAGTACCTCCTGTTATAAAAAACTTTTAAAACCCTGAGATTAAAAATTATTGTTATTAAATTACTTGCATTGTTATTCATGTCGAATACAATCATAGGTAAAAATTAACCGCTTTCTTTTATTTTAGTTAACGGATATATAAACAGATTAAATCCTATACACAAACACACATTTGATTTAATTTGTTTATATAACCATTTAATGATTTACAAGTATTCAATTGTCTTTTTCATCAATATTGACAGGTGTCCCAGTATGTTTTATTATCTTTTCACACCTTGTTATACAGTATATATACGGTCCTTGACCTTGTCAACTGCTATAAAAATCGATAAATCAAACAAAGGTTCAATACCCAAACACATGTAATTTCACCGCAGGGAAAAAAGAGATTGCATAAAGGTAAAATATCACTCTAATTGGCAGACGAAATAGAAACCCATTCTACACGAAAAACTTGTTTACTTTTCCTAATATAAAGGTGTCACATGACCAATACATCATCTGTACAAATAATATGGTGGCTTCAAACGGAACTATCGGTCAAACAGGCAATGATTTCATAATTTCAGAGCAGCACTTGATAATGCATTGTAAATTTACAAATGCATTGTACCAAACATGTCTGATAGCAAACATTTGACAGTTATTCCTGCATTTGTATGGACAATTAGTTCTGAACAACAACACTGATGCACAACAAGTATGATTATTGACAAACATCGAGAATAAATACATATTTACAAACATTTCAAAAAGGCAATGGACAAGCAATAAGTACAATTTTTATACAATTTTATTTTAAATAACACATATATAATGAACACAATTAATGTTATTTGAACATGAATTCGTCGATCATCGGGAATATTGCCAGTCGTGGACTCGAAACTACGCTACCGGAAACTCTCTACGTGACCTGAAAAAAGGGTCTGATACTTACTCCTATGCATAAAACGCACCCCCCCCCCCCCTCCACCCCCTACAACTTATCATTTTAAACCATAAAACCACGTTCTATACGTACCAAAAGACGGTAGCTGAAATATTGTTGAACACGACTTTAACCACCATATTCTTAACCCTATCTCTTATGATTTCTGGGATAAACTTGACTGAAGCTGGCCAACAATAGGATCATCTTTATGGGTTATTGATGGACCGTGATCATTTTTGTTTCTGTTTTATTTCAAACAGGGGTAAAAAGGGCCCAATATTAGAAATTTTGCATATTTGAAAGGTAGAGTGAAACCTGTGTAATTTGAATCTCCTTGGAACCAGCTTTTGTGTTTGGAATAAACAGGTGTTAAAATTTCCTAGATTGGGACACTATTTTAGTTCAGTTTACAGAGGATTGCATTTGGTTCAAGGGTCGGTTTTATGCATTTTTAGATCTCCTAAACCAAAGGGGCATATATAATATATGTGGTATGGCTATCACTTGGAGTCTCATGTCATCGTCCGTAGACATTTACATTTTAATCCTCTCCTCTGAAACCACCGGGGGGCTCGGGTGGCTCAATGAGTTAGATCGTTGGATCTAACAACTCGTACAAACCAATACGGCGTGGGTTCGCGCCCGGCTTTTGTAAATTACAAAAAAGGGTGCACTCGGCTTGCAGCCGCAAGTGATAAAGATTACCAGTTGCTTGCCCATGGTCAGTGGTTCTCTCCGGGTACTCCGGCTTCCTCCACCACTAAAACTGGTCGCCATGATATACATTGTAGCTGAAATATTGTTGAAAGTGGCGTTAAAACACCAAAAATCAATCAATCAATCTGAAACCACTGGGCCAAATGGAACCAAACTTGGTACGTAGAATGAAAGATAAAATATATTACACCGTCGAAACAGTTCCAAAATCCAATTTATTTTTTGTTGATCGAATAAAATAGATAAAAGAAACAAGAGTGAAAAGAGGTGTTTTCTGTTTTTGTAGGTGGAGCATTTATTTTTCAACCAATCTTGTTAACTTTTTCTTCTTTATCATATCATTTTATCAAATACAACTTTTTCACACCGTAATATAGATAAAAACAAAAATTCTCATTTGGGATTGTACAGCAATCACACACTTACATGTATTCTCTGATGTTTATAAGATATAATGTCAGGGTTTGACACTAACTTTCAAGGTATACTAGTTCAAAGGACTAGTATAAAAATAAAGTTTCTAGTCCTACTAAGAATGCAGTAGTCCTTCATCAGCGAGTAGAAGGGGTTGTTTGCCATCCCCATGAAAATTTTGAAAAATTAGATGCTAAGTCCTGCATTGTGAGTGTTTCCTGGGGATGTTTTATTGCTTTAACAGAAGATTAAAAAAGGACTTTTCTATGAAGTCACCATGGTTTGATGACTTGGGCTGAATGAATTCATTACAACTTTTGAGTATATGTTGTTAAAATAATTATGAGTTTCAGAGCTATCCATATGTAGGGCTCTTGAACAAAGCTTTTATGGCTGCATATATATATATACTATATCTGTACAGGCTGAAATTATATCATTAATACTTTATCATAACTCAACATTTATTATAACAAATCTTTCAAAACCTGATGAGATATCATTTGTAGATGGTGAATGTCATTTAAATTCTGAAGCAAGTCTTCCTCCTCATCATCATCATCATAGTAACAAGGAATTCCCATGTATTGTTGTTGCAATCTGATATTTCTCAGTGTCAAATAAACTTTCCAGATCTATAAAAAAAATTGCTATGTATACAAACACTCATACGACATAGATTTTAATCGACTGGTTTATTTACTTACTGGAAGTTGGTTGTGCTGGTGTATGATTAACATTGAGAACAGTCTAATTATAATGTTTGGTTCAGACTAGTTTTGTTGATAAAATTATCAATTTTCACCCAAATATTTCAAACACTAACATATTGTATGTATCAACAGTCCACTTTTTACTCACCCAGCGGACTACCAAGGTAAAGGAGTTTTATACTAGTCCTTCAGAAATTTAACTAGCTTCGGGCGTCAGGACTAGCATTAGTGTTGAACCCAGAATGTGGTCAAAATGGGATCAACACCATAATTTTTTGAATTTTTATTTCAAGTTTTGATAGGTTTTATTTCTTATAAAATCTCCTGCCTGCATTTTTTAGACAGGTTTGGCCTAACTCTTACTTACTTTGTTTTCAAGAACAATCACAGTTTAATTAATTGTTCTGAAGAGCAAAATGATTTTTGCATAGATGATTCTTTCTACGATTCTTTTTCGATTTTACATTGCAGGTCAATGATGAAGTCTGTCTGGAACTAGTGGACACTTTGCTGAAGGGCTTTTTTGATGGGTCAAAACAAATAGGGAAGCTTTTAAGTAATCTTTTGAATATATTTATCTATGCAGAAAACTTCAAAAGAAAAATTAAGCAAGAACCAGCAGAAACATCTAAGTATAAATCACTACAAGATGGAGTGGTACACTGTCTTGTATATGGATAGAATCCTGAACAACTTGAACTAGCACGTGCAGGTCAGTTTCAAGATCGTGGGAGACAGCGCCATAGGGTTTTACTTCATAAAGCTTTGGGAAACAGATCGCGTTCTAGATCATGTTCCCCATCACCAGTAAGTGATTTGCAGTTTCAAGTGGAAAATAGAAGACCAAATCAACAGAACCTATAACCATCCAGAATATGCTTCAAAATCCAGATGATTATGTACTTGTATGTCAAATTCCTTATATTTTTATTCATATATATAGCCATAGAATTATTGATGGAGTAACAGGAAAAATACTTATTGAAGTTTCTTTTTATGTTAAATATGGACGTCAAACATCCTTTGACTCTCCCTTGAATCAGTCCACTGAACAATGTGCTTAGCAATGTCTGGCAGCTTTATCTCACAACCAGACAGAAATATCACGATTAGTTATTGTCCCAGATGGCATGAAAATAATCAAGATTCAAAGGCAGGATAATCCCAACGTCATTTATTATGTCATAGTCCCCCCCCCCCCCCCCCCCCCCCCATAGTGACAACTCTTGTTACTTGGAACCAAACTGGACAGCTACATGCATTGTTGAATTATCTGGAAAAAGCAATGGAATCATTGCTTTTAGCTCACCTGCTTTTGGCCAGGTGAGCTTTTGCCATCACATAGTGTCCATTGTCCGTCTGCCGTAGGTCATAAAGCTTCTCCTTGGAAAATAAATTAAACCAATCCTGGAAGGGAGGGTCCTTGGGTGGATCCCTTTCAAAATTATGTCCGACAGCCCGCCATCCTTTCAAGATGGTTATTGTTACTCAATATAGATATTTCTTCAAATATCCATTATGCTTTATTATAAATCATGGCTACATGGCAATCAGTAGTTTAACATATATTCAGGTTTGTATTGTGAAATATTTTGTTCAACAGATTTATACAGATTATACAAATTAGATAAAAGATAACATTTAAATCTTCTCGTCTGAAACCACTGAACCAAATTTTAGTGGTATGGTGCTTGGGTGGTCCCCTTTTAAAATGATGTCTGGCAGCCCTGTCACCATTCAAGATGGCAGCTGTTACTAAAAAAAAAGAATTATATTATTGTCTATTGTTATTTTATTATATGTCAAAATGAGCTCAGGGGCCATTGTGGTTGTGATTGTATGGTAGTTGGATTACTAACTACCTGTGCAATCAGTGCCTATTACCACTAAAGGTGTGATTTCGAACCCTATTCATGGCAAGGTATACTCGATACAACATTATGTGATGAAGTTTGTCAGTGACTTGCGACAGGGTGGTGGTTTATTCTAGTACTCCGGTTTCCTCCTCCAATAAAATGATTGTCATTTTATAACTGAAATATTCTTGAAAATGGCATTAAACACCATAAGCCATAGATCAACCATAAAAACCAAAATGAGCTAAAATGTTAATAAGAGATACATACACATGTTTGCACGGTTCCCACGCTACCGGGAAAACGGGAAAAGTCCGGGAATTCGGTTTATACTTTTCACGGTCGGGAAAAGTCCTTGAATTTCATAGAAATCGCGAAAATCCGGGGGAAAATCGGGAATTTTATCGCCGGTCAAGGTTCATTTGTAGTACCAAATCTTTTTGGTTATTAGTCACTTCTTAGCACATCTGATGCAGCTGAACGCTTAATGTAACGGCGTTTAGAAAAGCTTCATTAATGTAAACTATTAACCTGACGAAATGGCGCGACTTTCAACAGTTTCTTCTTTCTTTTTGTCACAAATTGGAGTTCGGGAATTTCTCCCAGACATTAATATCAACTCAAACATTCTCACCGAGGAATCTGTTGTGAACATTTTGCATTTTATAATTGTGAAAAATGTGAAGAAGTTATGCTTAAGTAGAAGAACCTTGACGAAACAAAAACAGTTTTCAGAAACAACAACGGCCACGTGTGTCGATTTAATTTCAAAATGTACATTGGTTGATTTAGATTTGGAGGGATGCTTTTACCTCAGTCCCAGTCAAGTTAGTCAACTTCTTGAGAGTTTGCCAAAGAGGGAGAGGCGTTATGGTGCAAAATTGGCCCCACATTATATTAAAAAATAATGCTCGACATAGAATAAAAACAATTTACTAATTTAATTGTTAGATAAACAAATTTTCAAAAAATATAACTTTCCGTGAAATTGGGTGCGCTATGACGTCATAATGACATCATAATTAGACGGATAATGCTAAAAATGGATTACAAACGACATATTTAATGTACATTTTAGCTATTTTATATACCTCCACAGTCTTCCACCAACACCAAATTGAGCAGCTGTTTTGAGTATAGAGGGTTAATGATTATATCAAAATATTTTGTTGGTGGAGGATTGTGGAGGTTGTTAAATATTAATTTATTTATAACCTCAGCCAGACCCTTAAAATCAATATTTTCACTCTTCTGATTGTATATATGAGACCATTATATACACAATCTGTACATTTCATGATTCATTTCAAGTAATGAAATTCATCAGTAAATAACTTATGTTTCTGTAAATAATTGTATTTATTTTAAATACAGTTTGTGTACATTGAAACCAAGAGAAAAACTCAGTGCATGCAATCCGGCGTCAATGCCATAAAAAGAACTGGGGACTATAAGTGCCATATATGGCCCCATATTTAATGAATCATTATCTTAGAAAATACTTGATTAAAATTTGATGTATTATAGACGAGATCATACTTTTGATGTTAAAACTTGTTTCCAACAAACTCGATACGTATTTGACGTCATGAGCGTTATTTGTTTTCTGTATTTCGTGGAATTTTGCCCGCGATATTTCGACGGTTTTCGAAGAAATTAAGCACCTCCGCAGTCGTGCACCAGAAAAATATTTTACCAGATTATTAAAATAAATAAAACACAAATACTGTTAAAGTATTTTTTTGGTTTCACAAGGTGTTAAATTTCTTGAAAAACGACGGGAAAATGTTCAAATATTCCAAGCGCTTAGATGATGTTTTGATATTTGAGAAGCAATCTTTGCCGTAAAAAACGATGGTATGTCGGCACGTAACAGTTATATACAAATGTAAGATAAAAATAAAATAAACACCACTTCATCCAAAATAGTTTTTTTTCATAGGCTCCCAATTATTGATTATATATTTTCTTCCGGGATACTGAAATAGTTATTACTACAGGGATATGGAGGTAGCCGTTTAATGGTCTATCAATGCTACTTCTAAAATGAAGTAAAATAGTTTGATCCAAAAGGAGTAGATATTTTTTGGGCACAATCCAACAGATAGCTCTCACATTATGACCCAAAGGTGTTTTATGTTATACACTACATACACAAACGTTTGATCCATCATTTGTCCATTGGAGGTTAGGTGTTTAACACCACTTTCAAAAATATTTCATTTACTACTTTTGTGGCGGAAATTGGAGTACCCAGAGAAATCCACAAACCTGTCGCAAGTCACTGACAAACTTTATCACATAATGTTTTATCGAGTACACCTCACCATTAATGGGTTTCAAACTCACAACTTAAGTGGTGATAAGCAATGATTGCACAGGTAGTTGTAAATTCAACTACCATACGACCACGACGGCTCAAATTCAGTTAAGATGAAAGGTAATTGTTTTATTGATATTGATAGAATGTATGATTATCACTGTTTATAAACTTTCTTTTCATATCAATCAATGAAAAGAATTGGTTTGCTGAAAGTATGTTTTTTGTTGGGGTTCATTGGATGGAATTTGTATCTCATGTGAAGTTCCGTCAATTGCAGACACAACGTTAGGCATATCAGAACAATACCTTTTCTTTTGCCATCAGACTGGGATGGTTGGCCACTGAATTCACATAACATTTTCATAAATTATATAAAGTTTCCCCTTTTGCACCCAAATTAAACTTTTAACTTCTATCAGTTCCATTCTCTTAAATCAACCTCCAATGGACAAATGATGGATCGAAAGGTTGTGTATGTAGTGCATTGAAAATGCGTTCTGTCATGTGCATAAGTTATTGTTTGCATGATTGACAGACAATATTCATCATATTGTTTTCTAGCTTCTGAACTGTCGATCGAGAACAACATAAAATATTCTAGACATGCAGCAAATAGCCAGTCAATGGGGTTTGCAATTAATATTTCGCGTGCACAATAGCGACCCCACACCACAAGGTGTGGAAAATAGAAATATTCTTCTGTGGTTTAAATGCGTATTAACTGCATTACATGTAAACTGTATGATTCTGTTTGATAAAGTCCTTTAACTAGAACAGGAACAAAATGTTCACTTGAGTGAAATAGTATTCTAATAAAAGATCGTGAACGCGTTGTACAAATATTAAAGATTGTCCAGGTATATTTTAAATGAGGTTGAAACAAGTCACCATTTGATATTAATTCGGTTGTATTTCATTTTGACGATTCTAATTACGGAAGACGATCACAACCATATTGTTTTTGATTGGATTAAAATTATAGCTGTATAATAATGTATAATATCCTATTATTATTAGAATCCTAACATGACTGTGAATTTGACATAAATAAATTAGCAAATGGCTTTCTCTAGGAAAACGCCGACTTTATGTGAAAGGGACACCAGACAGCTATGAGGAACGAATTTAATACATCCCTTAGCGCGGGATTTAAAGGACACAATCCTTACACGTAAAAGACAACTTTCAGCAGATTCTGATAGCAACAGTTTATTAGGAGTGTTGTTGTTGGTTTGTCACAAAGCAAAATAATATCTACCATCTCCTCTTTTTCTAGTGACAATCAAAACAATCATGGCAGCGACACACATTTTACCTACACGATTAATCATATGGTTGTAAGCTTGTTCTCATCATAAATATATATGAAATACTTGATTGTAAAACAATTATCTATCGACAACCACTTTCTATGGGATATCTGATTCCAAAGCTTGTTATCAGTTTATCAAAAAAACAAAAATAATTCACACCATTTCCCAAAATGTTTCCATATTATAAAATAAAGCGGTCTTTAAATATTGGACATTTTTTTTTTATAGATTTGTGATGGTTGTCCGTAAAAATGTACTGGAATATATCATCGCATTGGTTGTCGTTAAGAATAAAGTACGGTTAAAAAAGTGTTTAAAAAAATTTCAAATATGACAAAGTTCTATTGTCCAAATAAATCTATCTATTACTTCTTTAAGATTAATACCAAAATTTCGACTAGTTTTCGACGATCAATGTTAATAAGTTTCTGAATTGATGCCCCAGGGATGGATCCCTCCGCTCAGCGCAATTTTTTTAAGTCCGCCCCCTCTAGCTTGAAATCCTGGATCCGCCCCTGATATTAACCTCAATATGTACATTATCAATGTCATAGCAGACGATGAATCCAAAATTGGTCTGTATGAGATTTAAGGTGACGAAAAAATGAATTACGAAAAACTACAATTTGAACGTGAAATAATAGATGTGGTACGTAGTTCTTATATTTAAAGATGACATTTTTAGATCAGATTTCATGAGATCACTCATGCAATTTTAGCATCATAATTTAACCTCTGACAAATTAAGCGATTAAAAAATAATGAGAAATTTTATCACGTGAAACAAACCGTCGAAAATGGGTGACGTTGTGACATTACTATTCGTTCACTTTAATTTCATACTACAGTTTCGGAACATGTTTTTATTCCTGAAATCAATCCACATTGCATATTATGTCAAATTTATGCTGTGTTTATTGAGTTTTATTATGCTTTGTTTTTGTTTTTTAATGATATGCATTATAATACAATGATACGTACGTTCTTTATAATGAAAAAAATGACGTTCACTGCTTTTCATTACCTGAATTTGTCGATCCGCTGTGAGGAATTAGATACACATATTAACTAACTGTGTTTATTTCTGAAAAGCACATATTGTGAATACATTTTTTAGAAAATTTTATCGACATCTGAGGTGGGGCTGATTCTGGCCTTTATAGCTCCCAGTCCTTTCACCAGACTCTTAGTATCGCCGAGATGGAATAGAGAACTCCATCTATGGAGAAAAGTTTATGAATCCTACGCCAAAAAAAACCGTTGAGGTTGGCAAGGATATCTTTAACATGTATTTGAAAGCAAATGGTTATAGTACTTCCCACTTCGATCATATGTATACATGGGCACATGATTGGGCTTGTAGTAACATTATTGAATACAAATCTGCAACTGAGTGTGACCTTTCAGACTCCACAGTGGCATATGCAACCATTTGTGACCTTTCTGACTTATCAGATACTGATTAGATTTTGTATGACAAGGTAAGATGCAATATGTAAAGTATTAAATATGTTATTCTTATCTTGCAAAGACGAGTACGATTTCATTAGCATAAGTGAAATCTGTCCCAGCTTGTCTTTTTCTCTCTCTCTCCTCTCTTGTAGTCGGGTTGTGTTCAAACAAAATACTGCCTTGCAAGTAGATATTTGAAAAAATATATATTTAATGTTAACTGGTCTTTCTTTGAGAAACTTCAGGACAAAATTGGAAAAAAACTTAGTAACAAATTGATAGATGTTGGCTCATGTGGGCTACATATTCTGCACAACGCATTTAAAGCTGGGATATCAGAAACCAAGTGGGATATTGGATACCGCCTCAGTTGTCTTCATACACTTTTTGATAATGTTCCAGCGAGGCGTGAAGATTTTATACAGGTTTCGGAATCTGCATGTCTCTTCCCTTTACCATTTTGTTCACATAGGTGGTTAGAGAATATAAAAGTTTGTCAAAGAGCTTTAGATATGTTATCAGATGTTAATTCTTTTGTTGATGCTGTAATGAGCCACAAGGGTCCAACAAGACATACATGTACATGTAAGGTGCTCAATATATAGTAAGCAATTCCTGTCTAATTTATGTTAAGGGATTGATTCAGACTGTATCTTAGTTCACTGGGTATATTCAAGCCGACCTTGAAAAAATGAAGAAAACCCTTGAAAACTCCTTGAAAAGACCTGGAATTTCTTGGACAAAAAAGGGTGGGAACCCTGTGTTTGGCAATAAGTAGTTTTTATTCTTTCATAATACGATTTATGCCGATTTTGCATAATTATGTTAAGAAAAAAAATCACCTTATAATCTTCTTCTCTGAAACTTGAGATGAAATCATAATTGATCCAAGATGGTTGCTATTACTATTACCAGACATTTCAAATGGCAAGGGCCCATGTGGCTCAATGAGTTAGGTAGTTGGATTACCTAACAACTCGTACAAGCTTATCACCAATACGGCGTGGATTCGTGCCCGGCTTTGTAAATTACAAAAAAAGTGCACTCGACTCGCAACTTCAAGTGATAAAGTTTACCAGTTGCTCGCCCATGGTCATTGGTCCTTTCCGGGTACTCCGGCTTCTTCCACCACTAAAACTGGTCGTCATGATATAGCTGAAAATTGTGTTAAACACAATAAATCAATCAAATCAAATCAAATAGCAAAATAAGAAAAAATCATCTAAAAAAACATTCTATGAAATTTAGAAGTCAAATTGAAAACCAGGTGAGCGATTTCTGGCTCCTGAGAAAATATGTTAAAGTAGATCATTTATAATGCTAGTTTATAAATATAATATAGTCAGATTGATACATGGCACTTTCCAGCCTACTTTTGGAGTCCACTTCAATCTTTCTTCAGGAAACTTAGTTTTTAATACAAAAAATTAAATAGAAATTAAAGGAACAGAAAACCATTTTTAATACTAAATTAATCATTTTGTTTTAATACATTGGAAAACTGTCGATTGACATTAAAGAAAATATATGGTCTTAGAAAGGTTAAACTTAAGATAAAATAGCCAGGCAGGCTCGAAAAAACACAAATTAATAGAAAATGTTAAAAAAATTAATAATAAGTTTAACACCTTAAAAGAAGATTCACGTTTTACTTATGTTTTTTGTATTGATTTACGCATACTGGTGTCCAACACGATTTCCATATTAAAATTTTGTTCTTCCCTCGACGGGATTTGAACCCACACCATTGATACACTGCATCACCATTCGCTTAGCCTTACGTGCAGCGCCCTAGACCACTCGACCACATCCACTCCCTAAAAAAGGAGCTTCAATAATCGTAGTGTTACCTTTTCTCGTAAGGCAAATCTAGGGATAGACGTAAGACATGTGTATAAGGGTGTGTAGATGGTACATATATACTTAATATTATAATTTGACAGCAATCTAACTCAGCAATTTTTAATATATTGTATAGGATAACGAAGAATTCATTATACAATCACAGGAAATAAAGTATAGTATACAAACGTCTAGAAGCAAGTGACAACCATACAATATATCTGTCCCACTGGATCTCAAAGTTACTAAGGATACTAGGTTAATACTAAATATTATATACGTCTGAAAATTAAACCAAATAGTGTTAGAATTAGATTAGAGAGCTGTCAAATTTTGTTCTTCCCTCGACGGGATTTGAACCCACACCATTGATACACTGCAGCACCATTCGCTTAGCCTTACGTCCAGCGCCCTAGACCACTCGACCACATCCACTCCCTAAAAAAAGGAGCTTCAATAATCGTAGTGTTACCTTTTCTCGTAAGGCAAATCTAGGGATAGGCGTAAGACATGTGTATAAGCGTGTGTAGATGGTAGATATATACTTAATATTCTAATTTGACAGCAACTAACTCAGCAATTTTTAATATATTGTATAGGATAATGAAGAATTCATTATACAGTCACAGGAAATAAAGTATATTATACAAACGTCTAGAAGCAAGTGACAACCATACAATGTATCTGTATATATATATATATATATATATATATATATATATATATATATATATATATATATATACAAAATCAACATTATTTACAATATAAATTACAGTGCTCCAGCTAGAATTTGAAAGGGGCAGGGTGCCAACACCTTGCAGGGCATTTTCTTATGATAAAAGGGGCACTTAGAGAACGTTATCAATGTCATCACAGTCACTTGAAATCCAAATAACAAAAATAAAAATAATTTGCTTAGTAGTTTGGTGTCGACGTAAACAATGCATGGCCGCTCACTTTTAAAGCGTCATCTATCTATTAAATAGAGTTACGTCCCTTGATTTCGGGATTTTACTTTGCATTGTTGGAGGTACGGAATCTGTGCATGGCTTCTCGACTGACACAAACGACCGCTGCGTCTTCACAAGAAATAATCGCAGGGAGGTCATGATATTTTTTTAAAAGAATAAGTTCTTGGGTATTGAAACAAACAGGGTTTTGAATATATTAGAAGAAATTTAAAAAAGCAAACACGACTTGAAGCGAGCGGGGGTAAAACTAGAGGCTCAGTGGGCTGCGCCTGTGTCGCACACCTTTCATTCTGCTTTGAGGAAACTTAATACAGAACCTGCCATAGGTGCTTCCCACCAAGTTTCGGTTCATTTGGCTAAGCATTTTCAGAGAAGATTTTTAGAAATCACCCAACCAGAAAAAAGAATTGCCTATGACAGCCATGTTTGTTAACAGATCAGGATGAAAGTAGCAATATTTGTAGAGAACCTTCCACAGATGCTTCATACCAAGTTTCGGTTCAATTGGCTAATCAGGGAAGAAATCGACCAATCTGAAACAAGAATTACCTGTAGCAGCCATGTTTGCTAACGAATCGGGATGAAATGAGCAATCTTTATAGAGGACCTTTCATAGATGCTTCCTACCAAGTGTCGGTTCATTTGGCCAAGTGGTTGCAGAGGAGAAGATTTTTAAAAATCGGCTAATCAGAAACAAAAATTGCCTGTGACGCTATGTTTGTCAATGGATCGAGACAAAATGAGCCATCTTTATAGAGAACCTTCCATTGATGCTTCCTACCAAATTTCAGTTCATTTGGGAAAGCGGTGTCAGAGGAGAATATTTGTTAGAAATCAACCAATCAAAAACAAGAATGGCCTGTGGCGGCCACGTTTGTTAACGGATGGGAACTAAATGAGCAATCTTTATAGAGGACCTTCCAAGGATGCTTCCTACCAAGGTTTGATCCATTTGGCCAGATTAACAGACAATATTCATCATATTGTTTTCTAGCTTCTGAACTGTCGTTCGAGAAAAAAATAAAATATTCTAAACAGGCAGCATATAGCCAGTCAATGGGGTTTGCAATTAATAATTCGCATGCCCAATAACGACCCCACACCAAAAGGTGCGGAAAATAGAAATATTCTGCTGTCGTTTAAATGCGTATTAACTGCATTACATGTAAACTGTATGATTCTGTTTGATGAAGTCCTGTAACTAGAACAGGAAAGAAATGTACACTCGAGTGAAATATATTAATAGTGTTGTAATAACAGATCGTGAACGTGATGTAAAAGTTTGAAAGAATGTCAAGGTATATTTTAAATGAAGTTGAAATAAGTCGCCATTTGATATCAATTCGGTTGTATTTCATGTTGACGATTTTAATTACGGAAGACGATCACCACCATATTTTTTTTTAGCAATTGCAACCCAGCTGTTTTTTGTTCATAACCTATAATAAAATGAAAAAATATATATCACACTGTCGGAACAGTTCCAGCATTCAATGGAACAATCGTAGAAATATGTCAATTCGCTATCCCTATTAAGTTTTTCCTCATAATCTTCATATAATTTTGTGATTTAAAATAAGACAATGATATGAAGATTATAAGAACAAACTTCAACACATTTAGTAATTCAATCAATTCAATTCAATATTTTACTTAAGTCTCATCTCTCAATTACAGGTCATAATACACACATAAAACAATAAATTAGAGAGCCATTCTTTACAGAATTACCAGAGACTATAATTAAAACAGTATCTATAGCACAAATATATAAAACAATCTTATATAAATATATTGCATACACATATATATATATATATAAACGTCTAAAATGTAACAAAAATAACTATAAGTCTACAAAAAGACTATAATTATAATCAAGTTGACGGATATTTCGCTTGACCGACAAGTTTAATCAGCGTCTGTAATCTTATTACACAGAATCGTTAACACTTGTTTCCGATCCCACATCCCGTAGGTTGGCTACTTTTTCAGACGTTTGAACCTACGGGATGTTGGATTGGAAACAAGTGTTAGCGGTATATATATACGTCTGAAAATTAAACCAAACAGTGTTAGAATTAGATCTTTGAGCTGTCAAATTTGTGTTCCTCCCTCTACGGGATTTGAACTCACACCATTGATACACTGCAAAACCAATCGCTCAGCCTTATGTCCAGCGCCCTCGACCACTTCCGCTATGTATATTACTTATTGTTGCTATCATATCTCACATAAACCTTTTTTATTTAAAGGGACGAAGAAAAGAAAAGTAAGTTACTACATAAGCACAAGAACTATGCCACCACAATACAATTGATGGCAATATAACATATATGTTTAGAATAGAGATGCATTCATTTATAGATTAAGTTAATATTGCGGAAATAAAATGAAATATAAAGCACACTGCAAACAATGTCGGAACAGGTCCAAAATCCAAGAGAAAAATCGTAGAGTCAAAATCGATATCCTTCAGACACATCACCGCTCACTTCCCTGGATTAGTACAGATACTTCAACAACATGAGGTGTAGTTGAACTAGAATCATGGGCCCAAAACATTCATCTATTAATGAACTGAAGCAGCCATGCAAGAGTTTTCTACGCGTGAGTAGAACACTAGCATTGTTTTAAAGAACACGTGACTCCTAATCTTGATATCTATACATGTCATATAAGTAATAATCGTGACAGATGTCATATGTATAATATATTAGTTCTGTAAAAGAGGAACGATAACCTTTGACATAGTGAAATAAACTTTAGAGAATACCGAAGGGACAATCAAAATTGAATAATCCAGAGAAATTGGCAACACAGGGTGTACAAGACGAAGAACAACAATATATGTTGGACAACACTATGCGCAAATAGTAGTCATATTTGAACCAAATTGAATTGCCAATACAATCTTTTTTCACATTTACGCAACTGATAGAATACTTCTCCACGTGACGTTTATATCTCCAGAAAACGTTTTGAAAGATAAGACAAGGCTATTCTTTCGTTGAAAATCAAGTTGTTGGCTAAGGACAGGCACAACAATGTCGTGTTATAAAAGTAATAAAATGTAGTATTGTATGTCTATTGAATTAAATTTAATTTAAACATATTGTATTGTCTAAATAATGAGAAAAGGGTCAGACACAAGTTTTTTCAACTTAGTATTGTCTTCGCCATTTTATGTCTGAAGTTTCTGTGTATTGGAAATAGTTTTACATATCCTATAATTACCTTTACATACATTTGCAGATTGTAAAATATTTACAATAGGTAGATATTTAAATTATGATTGATATAGCACAAGGTGGGGGAAGGGTCTCTATTTATTTATTAAATCGTTTTTTTATTTAAGTTGTAATTATTTGAGTGAGTGGTTGTTCATAGGCGCAAAAGGAGCAATATTTCAGCTGGGTCATGGCGAGAATAAGTTAAATTCAATGAGATGATAATGATCTTTGCTTTGTACTCGACCAAAACACTGAATTGAATTTTTATAGTGCTACTTAACTTAAACAATATTCTGCAGGTAGACATGTCGCTGCACTCGGACACATCAACCTGATTTCGAGCCAATAAGTCTTTTTCCTTTCTCCTTAGTTGTGCGTGTTTAGCAGAGAAGCAGCAAATATCAATTGCATTGTCTTTGGTTTTATACGATCGACTCGGATTTCACTCGAGGCATGCATGCTAACCATTACACCACCGATGCGGGTTTTAATGATATGAAAAATACTTTAAAATACATTTTGTCCAAATTCATGACAACAATTTGATAAATGAATTATAACTGAATGTAAGGTGTCCAAATGAGTGTATAGACATTGGATTAACTTCAACTTATACAAGACATTCCTATCTCCACTTATTTAGGGCGAGAACGATTCGTGCCTTCGGTCTTTGGTGCGATGTGTTCGATAGTGGCATTAAACATTCATAACCCGAATCTGAAAAAGTAATAAAATACCAAAGAGGTGAACTAGAAACCGTAACAATATGTTTGCTTGATGGTGTTTAACACCACTTTCAACAATATTTCAGTTATATCGTGGTGATCTGTTTTATTGTCGGAGGAAACCGGAGGACTCGGACAAATCCACCGACCTGTCGCAAATCACTAACAAACGTCATCACAAAATGCAGTACTCCTCGTCTTGATCGAGGTTCGAACTCAAAACATCAGTGGTGATAGGAACTGATTCCATGGGTAGTTGTAGATCCAACTACCATACAATCACAGCCATGACGACCCCTACCGCAAAAAAAATGGTAAGAAAGCGAACAAAAAGAAATACAATGGTCTACAAAACACTACACAGAAAATTAAAGATTGAGCAACAAGTAGGTGAACCAGTGAACTTACGATTGAGCAACACAAAACCCTGTGGGTGAACCAGGGTACTTAAGATTGAGCAACACAAAACCCCGTGGGTGAACCAGGGTACCTAAGATTAAGCAACAAAAAACCGTGGGTGAACCAGGGTACTTAAGATTGAGCAACACAAAACCCCGTGGGTGAACCAGAGTACTTAAGATTGAGCAACACAAATTTCCGTGGGTGAACAGGGTACTTAAGATTGAGCAACATAAAACCCCGTGGGTGAACCAAGGTACTTAAGATTGAGCAACACAAAACCCCCTGGGTGAACCAGGGTACTTAAGATTGAGCAACAAAAAACCCGTGGGTGAACCAGGGTACTTACGATTGAGCAACACCAAACCCCGTGGGTGAACCAGGGTACCTAAGATTGAGCAACACAAAACCGCGTGGGTGAACCAGGGTACTTAAGATTGAGCAACACAAAACCCCGTGGGTGAAACAGAGTACTTAAGATTGAGCAACACAAATTCCCGTGGGTGAACCAGGGTACTTAAGATTGAGCAACACAAAAAAAAGAATAAATAATCTGACCCAGTAGTTTGAAACGAGACATTTGTCATGTCCCCATACGAAATAACCCGAACATTATTTGGTGGGATAGGAAAATACTTCTCACGAATGAGACGACACAGTTCCTATTTTTAGCGATGTGAGATATCCTTTTCTCACTTTTGAGACAGACCAGTTCCTATTTTTAGCGATGTGAGATTTTCTTATCTTGCACTAGTGCAAGACAAAACATTCATGTGCGTTTTACCGGCATATGCATGCTGTACAGTTTATGTCAACTGCCCCCCAATTCTCCATGCTTTTCCTTTTAAAAATAAACAATTAACCACGATTCTACTACATAAGTATTTTTAAATTCATTCATGTATTATATTCTGTTACTAACGTGCACCTTTCACAGTGTTTGATTCTTTTTTCAGGCTCTCTTCCAGTCAATGTTTGTTTAATTTGAGTAAATAATAGAGTGCTCTCCCTTGTTAGTAACTAACGTAAAGAAAGAAATTACCTCCCTTTGACCAAATTCAAATATTTTTACAGGTATTTATCTCTGTAGTAACATTTATAATATATTTATTAAATACATTGTACTTTATGATGAAATACATTTGAAATACTGCCGAGATACGGTTGCATATGGATAAATCGAATATTTACTTCAGCAATGGAAAATAAATTGCAGGAAAACGCTCGATGGAATGTAAAAAAAACAATTAGGTGTTTAGTGAGAAATAAAATCAAACACCGGAAAAAGTACAAGATAGGGAAATCTCCGACACCGGAGATTTCCCTATCTTGTACTCTCCCCGGTGTTAGATTATATATGTCTCAACCCGAGGGTGAGATAAGAATTTCACGATACTTTTCCCGTAAAAATGTTACGTTTCGCAAAATAGCTCTTCACCACGGTTCCGTCTTTATTCTGATCAATAAAACCACGATTCTACCACATAAGTATTTCTTTTATTAATCTATTTATCCTATTCTGCTTTCTAACGATTTAACGATATTGCACTTTTCACTGCGTTTGACTTTTTCTCACCCCTTTCTACCGTGTCAATGTTTGTTTCCTTTGAGCAAAAAATAGAGTGCTCTACCTTGTTAGTAACTAACGTAAAGAAAGAAATTACCTCCCTAGTGTCAAATATTTTTTACAGGTATTTATCGATGTTGTAGTAGCATATATAATATATTTATTAAATAAATTGTATTTTTATTATGAAATGCAATTAAAATACTGCCAATGCAAGAATGTATATCGATGATTTTTGCGGGAAAACGCTCGATGGAATGTAAACAAAACAAAGATGTTTATTGAGAAATAAAATCAAACACCGGGAAGCGTACAAGATAGGAACATTATTGAGAAAAAGAATCAAACACCGGTAAGAGAGCAAGACGGAAAAATCTCAGACGCCCGCGGGAAAGATTTCTATTGGTCTCCAACTCGGCGGAACCTCGTTGGAGACCATACATCTTTCCCTTGGGTGTCTGAGATTTTTCCGTCTTGCCCTCTTACCGGTGTTAGATCCTTTATACCTCATCCAAAGAAGTTAAATGGTCATTCCCTTTTATCCATCTTAGAGTATGAAGTTGGGCATATGTCCCTCTATGATTATAAGACAAAAAAGGTAAATTATTTTAATTTCATTTGTGTGGCATTTGCTTTTCTCATGTTTTATCAAAATATATTATTCTATTTGATTTGTGTATATTGATGAGTGCATTGTAAATATAATTTTGTGCCAAAATGTTGTTTGTTTATTTGATGGTGTTTAACGCCACTTTCAATAATGCTTCAGTTATATCGTGGCGGTCAGTTTTATTGGTGGAGTAAACCGGAAGACCCGGTGAAAACCAGCGACCTGTTACAAGTCACTGACAAACTTTATCACATAATGTTGTACACCTCGTCATGATCGAGATACGAACTCACAACATCAGTGGTGATAAGCATTGTTCGCATAGGTAGCTGTAAATCAAAATATTGTATTTACCTCTTGTTTTAATTTGCTTTAATTTGTGGTTATTTAAATGAGACTATCTATATATTGATATTTATGCTGCACATGCTGTATTTGAGGAAGCACATTGCATTGTCTGGGTAAATGTTTGTTATATACTACTAGTAACACTTATTTAGCTTTTTCTGGTACGCCTGTCACATGTTACCTGTCGAGCTTTGGGAAGCTAGTTGTACATGTAACTCCAGTTCACTCACTTCCTGTTGACAGAAAATATCAAACGGGGCAATCAAGGGATAATCATATAATTGTATTATTTAATTGTAAATATAAACGTGGATGTATTAATGTGATTTGTCAGCAGAATCACAACATTAATGCAATGTCTTAAAATATAGGGTATGTGAGTATTCGTCGCAAAACTAGGGAAAGGCTCTGTGAACCTCGCCTTTATCAAATCCACATTGCACGAAGACAAACTCTAATAGACAATTAGCAAGAAGGAATTTGTGTGTAAAAAGAGTTTGAAGATACCAAATTGGTAATCAGAATCCGTATATCGAAAAGGACAGAAAACACAATGGCCAAAAGAAAAAGGACATAAGGACAAACAACGATCTACAAAACATACACATAACACTACAGATCAATAACACGAATCCCACTAAAACTCGGAGGTGAACTCAGGTGCCACAGAAAGGTAAGCAGTTCCTGCTCCACTAGTGGCACCCATTGTGTTAATCTATTTACAAACCCGGTGATAAGTCATGAGTGAGGAAAGAACCGGGAAGTGCTTACGACAAGTGGAACATTTACGTGGTCATTTGTGACACAGATATTCCATAATGGTCAACCAAGTCATGGTGGCGACCGTAAAACCTTGAAGAGATGACTTCAGCTTAACCAATAGCTATTTTTATTAAATCATTTGCATTGCATTAAAAAGTATGGAAGTACACAATTAAGCAATTTGTTTTAAAATCATATTTCAACGTCAACATTGTTCAAAGATGCGTAAATTCTCACCAAAGTTGGTTGACGTAGGTTCCACAAGAATCATTGTGGTGCACCTTTTCTCCTCGTTTTCTGTGAACTTGATACCATTACATTTCTTATCTAAGTAACACAACATCCCACATTCTACCAGAGATTCCGTGAAGATTGTGTAAATTACCTTTTCATTCATGAACTTGTAGGTTTCACAATAATGACCTAAAAAAATACGGATTATTAGTAAAATTTACAATTATTCTGAACACATTTCTCTCTAAAAATGTAATGATTTAAGATATGATGTATCCTCTAAAGTGTCCCTATCGACACAATTTATCCAAGGTCGTAGGATCCGGGCAGGGGATTAGGAGGGGACGAGGAGTGGGTAAAGGTATGCCTTGTCCCCAGTAAAACGGGTGTGTCAAATTTTTATCTCTCTTTTGGTTATTATTTTCTTGTTATATGTTCAGTTTTATTGTACAATTTTTTTGAATTTGAAAAAAATAAAAAGACAAAATATGTGTCCAGTTAAAACGAATTTAAATAGAAAGATTAAAATGCGTCATGTAAAGACAAGAACAGTTTGAAGATACACAAGTGGTTACAAGAAGCCGTAAATCGAAGAAGGACAGACAAATAATAAAAAAAAGCAGATATCAAATATATTACGCACTAGTGTGAAAAAATGGTTGGTCTTAGAGCAAATCTAATGATATGTATTGAATTATTTCACAATGAAACTTATAAAGTTCCTTTATAAACTATCAAAATATCACACAAGCACAATTGCCAAATAGATAAAGGACAAATGGACAAGCAATGATCTACAAAACACTACACAGATAGTTGAAGATTGAGCAACATTAACCCCACTAATAAAGTGGTGGATGGGTGGCCAGTTCCTGCTCCATTAGAGGTAACCGTTGTGCTAAGCACGCAAGGAACAGGTCGTCTTGCGGACTATATGTCGTATTGGTCATGGTAGACTTATTAAATGATAAAAATTAAAAATAAACCAACCGGACTGTATTCCGTGCAAGTGAAATTGTTTCCCGATCCATATTTTAATAGACTGTGTAGATGCAGCTGATATTCGTCAGACATTATACAGTATCAACTCTTCATTCGATACATACTTTCCGAATATGTATTATTTGTAATTAAATCTATAGCTATGAAAGTTAATTCATAAAATTCGTTCAAGCCACGATGCAGCTGAAATGTTCTTAAAGTTGGTGTTCCCTAGTATTATCTTATCAACAAAATATTGATTAATTTATTGCTTAACGCCCAATGAGCAGTATTTCAGTTATATTTACGACAAAATCAAATCCAACACTATAAAAAAACCCAGAATGAAAAGAAGAAAGAATAGGCAAAATGGGGCAGCGACTGCCAATGAAAAAGCATGGAGAGCTGCGCAGGGTCGATAATTTTAGTTTCTTGAAGCGGGTAAAATGCATCTACCCTTTATCGAAATATAAGAAGTTTGAAGATACCAAAGGAGCAATCAGAAACCGTATATCGAAGACGAACAGACAACACAATGGCCAAAGGAAAAAGTACAAAAGGACAAACAACGATCTACAAAACATACATATAAAACTAAAGATCGAGTAACACCAACCTCACTCTGCAATGAGCGTGACACTCTCCAAACATGTTATTCACTATGATCTGTGGTCAGGCTTTCCGTTATATGACAAACCCCCTGGGAACGTACTGAGCAGCACTGTGGGTTTTTGCACTGGCAACTTTAACCAGTACCCAGTATAAACAAAACAGGTTGTTAACGTGCAGGAACAGTGACACTCTTCAAACCTGTTACTGTTTATGATGTACGGTCAGGCTTTACGCTATATGACCCCTTCCAACGAGAGTTCTCGCTCCATCCGACACCCGGGGACGCGCTGACCAGCTTTGTGGGTTTGAGCCCAGGCAACTTTCACCAGTACCCAGTATAAGCAATGCATATTGTATAATAAGTATGTAAAATATACCCCGATCACTGGTATGCTTCATTTCCTCAATACAGTATTTAAATTCATATAATGAATTCAGCGATTGGTCATTTTTGTTGTGGCAAGTAGATCCAGTGTCAAGTAGTGTCATATCAGATAGGCAAGTTTGTAGCGGCACCATATCACAGTCACAAATGAATGGTTTGTCACCCAGACCCCTGCAATAATAGTAAAAGGATAAGTTTACATTGAAAACCTGCTAATACCGAAGTTCTAGCTGAACAAATTTGGTCCCGTTGGCGTCGTGAATATTTACAGACTTTACAATCACGACGAAAGTGACAACAAACTCAAGAGAACATTCAGGAAGGTGACCTCGTAATTCTCAAAGATGGTGATCAACATAGAAACATTTGGCCTTTAGGACTTATTGAACATGTATTTCCTAGTGATGACAATCTTGTTAGGAAAGTGTTAGTAAGAACAATCATAGATGGGCAACCTCATGTATATGTAAGACCAATTACACAGACTGTTCTTTTGTGTCATAATGAACTGTAATTGACTTTTTGCTATCAAGTTGTTTGTCTGCTGTATTTTTGATATTAGATAGGTAAACTAATCTTGTGTTTCTTAATATTTACGGTGATACATTATTAATTTTATTTTTGTATGTAGTGATATTTTCATATCAGACGGGGAGTGTGCTGTTTACATATATATATGTATATTTATAACTCACTGGTCAAGGTCTATTTTTAGCTACTTTTAGTTTCACTTTCATTTTGATTGTACTTTTCTTTTTTGATGATTTCCTGTTTCCTGTTTCATTGTGTACCACAATATCATTGAACCAATGGGAAGTTTTATAACTTTTTCATTAGTTTATGACACACCAATATGTAAGTTAAATTATAATTTTCAAGGTCTATATTTTATATACGTATATGTATTTTTGCGCATATGATATTTTGATAGCCGAATATTTTCTTTCTTTTTCTTTTTATTTTAATTGTAGAGAACCCCGTCTGATAAATATTTATAATGTTTTTAACATCTTTTTCACTGTCAATTGTTTTGAATTAACCGTGTTCACTTTTGTATGAAAGTAAGTCCAATAATTGCTATTTTTAATATATACTGCACTCGTCTATAAATTTGGCCAAACTTTGTATTTTATATTGCTATATTTCGGTAATTTTTTTATTACCCTTTTTTGTATTTTCGACTCAACAAATAATTTGTTCAAATGTAGTTATGGTATTTACATTGTTCTTTGTAGCTTTCTACCACGTGCACACATGCACTCAACTCATGTCACCACATCATGTCAACCTTGAATAAAGCATGTCATATTGGACATATGGTGTTATTTTGAACCCCGGTAAACTATTTGCTAAGTACCTAGCGGAATAGTTAAAATGGTATTTGCTGCTAAGCCCACAGTATTAAAGAGTGAGGGAAACTCACTGGTAACCTCAAGATAATGTATCCGAGATGAACAACATGTCTACCCTGTTGCTTTAGTGTTGTAATACTGTCAAGTATATCGAAGAAAGAGAAAATTTAGACGAAAGCAGGCATCATTGTCATATTGTTCAAAATTTCATTGTTCTCGCCACGAGATTCATGGCGTTAACAATTAATCACTGAATCAATCTTGTCTATAAAAGTTTACATTAGAAAACCTGTTACATCTCTCACAGAAAAAAATAGTGGATATTTTTAACATTCTTGGTCATTTCAATGTTACATTGCATTCGACAGAGATAAGATGTTTAAATAATGATAAGACAACGAATTTTGACATTTTAAAATTACCATTCTAATATGACGTCCTTCAAACACTTTGAGTCCAAACCCGTGGTAAAAATAATATTAATCTATGACCGATTACGTCATAGATAGACGTGGTGTGTGCTTTATAAGCGGCTGTTCCATGACACTCCCCAGTAAAAGGTACACAATGATCAGTATGCAATGTACAAAATAAATAAACATTCGTGTATTGGAAATCGGCTCAGGCGATATAGAAAACAGACAGGAAATATAAACCCACATCCTTTGTGAAGATCCCAAATAACATATAGTATTCCTGCATATCCCTGGGCCTAAAAATCACACAAATTAAAATTCCGCGAAATGTTGTTGACAATTTTGGCACGTAAACAACATGACGTCATATGAAGACTTCCAGTTTAGAATATAAAGATCATGACGTTTTTTGGCTTCGTGTACACCTCCTTGTCGAAGTGGAATTTGTAGTATTTTCCCTTTCTTTTGAATTGATGTTTATGAATGACAACATTTAGTAATCTCAAAACATATTTGTCATCGGCATGAAACACCTTTTCGGTTGTCATTTCAAACATCTTTGGAAAAAAACGGAATAGTATTGTAACAGTCGGGTCATTGAACAGAACAGCCAAAAACAATGGATGATCTAGGCTGCTTCGACTTGAAAATGTTCCGTAATTGTCCTATCAGAATCGAAATACTTACCGGTAGCCATATATTTATATTGTTTTTACCACGGGTTGTCACTTTATACCTTCATTTTACTCCTTGCTACCACCGCTCGTGGTAAAATATTTCTTAACGATAATCAAATAAAAATGTAGATATATAATTATTGTGCTCTTTCTCCTTAATGCTGTGTGTTTAGCGGAGAGGCAACACATATCAATTTTATAGTCTTTGGTTTGACCCGATCGGGACTCGAACTAACGATCTATCACACTCAAAGTGAGCACGTAGGTATATGAAGACGAAACATAAACAGATGAAATAAACAAGCTTCGTCTTATCAGAGTCACAAAAAACGTCATAGATGCCTAAGCATAAACAGAAAGTTGTTATT
Source organism: Bathymodiolus brooksi (assembly GCA_963680875.1). NCBI lineage: Eukaryota > Metazoa > Mollusca > Bivalvia > Mytilida > Modiolidae > Bathymodiolus > Bathymodiolus brooksi. The sequence goes on along the minus strand of OY804580.1, from coordinate 46,716,807 downwards.
GAACATGGAGAGGTAAAATTGACGAAGGTAGGTTAACATACCATGGTTCCGTTAAAGATCGAGACCACTTAATGCTAAAACTCCATAGCGAACGTCAAGGACGTATTCATTCTTTAAAATCATAAAGACAGAGCGTTGATTATTACATTGGGAGCATAGTGTTGAGAAAGCACGATATTTCGGGAAATTGGCTCAGTTGACACAGAGTATTAATAATCACAGCGCCTGATATAACAAGAGTATATATACACAAAGAAAAAAGTTAAGCACCCCCTGATATATTAAAGCATAATAAGTTACACTTAGTTTAGATTCTAATATTTATATTGATTATAGCAAGAACAATGTTCCATTAAAAAGATGTGCTCACACAGGTGCGACCATTATGTCTAATATCGACTAGTCATGCACGTGAACCATGCCTCTCACGCATTACTCAAAATTCAGTATGTTCACGCTTCGAATTTGGGTATTTAAGTCCGATGTTTTAAAAAAAATATTCATTCTCAGTAAGCATGGTACGAAGGCGAATATCAGAAGCTTAAAGATAACAAATAATCGGCATGCATACAACAGGGATGTCCTGCAAAGCTATTGGGCGTCAGATGGGCTACCACTATACTGTAGTCAGCCGACTGGTGAGAAAACACACACAAACCAACAATGTGAAAGACTTGCCAAGATCCGGCAGACCACGGGTAGCATCTAATCGTGACGACAGGGAATTGCAGCGTTTGGTTAGACGGATGCCATTCGCAACCAGTCCCGTACTCAAACAACACTGGCAGCCAAATAGACGTCTGTCAACAAGAACAGTTAGAAACCGTCTGAAATCAGCGGGACTTAGGTCAAGGAGAGTGATTAAGCGTCCACTGTTGGTAGATCAACATCGACGAACACGTTTGGCATGGTGCTTAGCACGACGTGGTTGGAATTTAAGGACATGGCGCAAGATACATTGGTCAGACGAGAGCCGGTTTCTGCTTCCTGTAACCGACGGCCGGATGAGGGTTTGGATACACAAAAATACAGCCTATACCCCAAAGAACATCCAGCCAACTGTCCCTTACGTGGAGGCTAAGTAATGGTTTGGGGGTGTATCTCTCATGACTGCAAGCTGAATTTAGTCACTATACAAGGCAACCTAACTGGTGATCAGTACATTAGAGACGTCTTGCAACCAGTTGTTGTCCTGACAACCACCCACTAGCTACAAGGCCTGTGTATATGGATGACAACGCCCGGCCTCATCGTTCAAGAGCAGTAACCGCCTATCTCCAAAGCGAAGCCATGACTTCTGTTCCTTGGCCAGCCATGAGCCCGGATTTGATTCCCATAGAGCATATTTGGGACATGTTAGGCCGTCGTATACAGGCTCGGGAACCTCATGTGCAAAACATTCGTCAGTTGGAAGCAGCATTCCATCGGGAATGGCAGCAGCTATTACAACAGGATATCCGACGTCTAACTGGAGGGATGAGATGAAGGGTTGAGGCCGTCATCCAAGCACGTGGGGGTTATACCCGGTATTGAACAATAGATGTCGTCAAGTGATTCATAAGTGACGTTTTGAAAGTGAAATGACATTTTTATCGTGTTTTTTTGAACTGTGAAGGTCAATGCTTAAAATGGACATGTTTTACTGCAAAAACTGGCCTTGTGATATTGTGATTAAATATTCTTTAAATTAACATTTTTCTTGATTTGTGTTTGTGTTTTCTTACAGCCAATGTAATGTCCTAACAGGTCACCAATGCGTTCTTGAGATTATCTGGTCAGTAATCTCGTGATACTTGTCGTATCATTTGTCATTTCACAAAAACATGGGGGTGCTTAACTTTTTTCTTTGTGTATATGTTACCTTCATTTTTCCTAAAGAGTAGGATCCCTAAAATGACCAACTAACCCTCCAATAACACCTCCATACAGAACACTTGATAAGGATTGATGAATTGCTGAAATTATACGAAAAAGTATTATTATATGCGTAAACAACTGCTCACTGGTGAAAGAGTACATAATAGGTTAATGTTGAAAACATTGCCTCATAACGACTACAAACGGACATTTATTACATATTTACTCTATAAACGGATAATATAGAAGAAACGTAGTAGTCTTATAACATTAGGTATTCTGAGGCTTTATTGTCTAACAACAGATATTTAAAACAGATTTACTCTATAGATGTCTGAGGTGATACCAAGGTAGCATTGACTGTCTCGTTATTGACTTCAGACTACTTTTTTCACATTTGGATTGGAATAAATCAATACAAGAAAACATTCTACACTGAAACACTGGTTGTAGTTTGTATAGTCAGTATTGGTTGTTTGTATAGTCAGTATTGGTTGTTTGTATAGTCAGTATTGGTTGTTTGTATAGTCAGTATTGGTTGTTTGTATAGTCAGTATTGGTTGTTTGTATAGTCAGTATTGGTTGTTTGTATAGTCAGTATTGGTTGTTTGTATAGTCAGTATTGGTTGTTTGTATAGTCAGTATTGGTTGTTTGTATAGTCAGTATTGGTTGTTTGTATAGTCAGTATTGGTTGTTTGTATAGCCAAAAGATATTCCTTGTAAATTTAGTGTTTGTTGCTCTCAAATGGGGTGTTTTTGTTTCGCTTTATTGGCATTGTATGTTGGTTTTATAGAGAGTGTTGTTGGATGTATATGAGGTGCATATTGCATGAATAGGCAGCGCATGTTTCTTGCATAGACAGTACTCGTTGTAAACAAATATTTAGAAACATTTTGAAAGTTGTATGGTGTATGATCAATGACCGTACATGACATATATCGTTGTTAAATCATTTTATGTTTTCGATTAGACACAACTTACCGCAATATTTCTATGCCCCGTACACCCCTCCTCCTGTATCAAGTATTCCCAGAATTAACCAATGTAAACATCATAAGACAGTTTAGGTTATTTCATACAGTTTACATCTAATGAATAGACTTATATAATATTTAATCCTGTTATTTGTTTTACTTTAAAGTGATCTTATTATATGCATAAATAAACGGTCAAACGTGCCACCCCAGTGAATTTTGCTTTATCCTACGATTTTGTTTTCTATTTTTGAACAATGATCAATTATTATGACTGAATAAATGTAAGAATACAATTGATATTAGTCAGATAAACACTTTAAGACGACTCTATCATCTGTTTTTCACATTTTAGGATAAAAACCTCTAAAATATGAGAAAGCAAAATATCAAATAAAGCATACGTTGTTTACTTGTTGTCGTTCTTTGTACATCTGTAATGGGGCTTCTAAAAGCTAGTTTGACCCCCCCCCCCCCACGGGGTTAAGTGATCACTCATACAGGTGTTTTCCAACTCTCAACTAGGCAAACTACATTGTATTCAAAGAATGCTCTAATCTTGATCATTATTCATAATATATATTTAATCATCATGATACAGAATTTATCAGATGGTAACAGGACAAAAGCCACATGACTAAAAGCCCCCCCAAAGCATCCCGGACAAAAAACACCAAACAAAAAGCCCCCATAATGAAGTAATCATACAATGCTATTGCATTTGTTTATATTGATGGTGATATTAAAGATATCATAAAGATGTATAATGTTAGTTCTATTGAAGACAGCCGATGGTGCCTACCATCATTTAACTATAAGATAGGTGCAATTATAGTATATGATTGATTGATGTTCGGGGTTTAACGCCACTTTCAGCAATATTTTAGCTATATCATGGCGACCAGTTTTAGTGGTGGAAGAAGCCGGAGTACCCGGAGAGAACCATCGACCATAGGCAAGCAACTGGTAAGCTTTATCACTTGCGGCTGCGAGTCGAGTGCACTCTTTTTGTAATTTACAAATCCAGGCGCGAACCCACGCCGTATTGGCGATAGGCTTGTATGAGTTGTTAGGTAATCCAACTACCCAACTCATTGAGCCACCCGGGCCCTTAATTATATTATAAGACATAATAAGGAAACACCAATTAACTTTGAACCAATATTCTAATCGCCAATGCCATCATTTTTCATGTGTTCTCAGGTGACAAAATACTTTACAACAAGGTGTTGATATCTTCTGAGAAATCTTTGGAAATACATGATGAGACCATCCTTTAAAATTCCTTGATTTAATAGTTTATTACTTAGAAGACGGTGGTGTTGTCAAACACAATCTGTGAAAAATAAACTCCATACACAAGAGCGGTTGATATATTACTACCATAGTTTGGAACATTTAATAATTACATTATTTAGGAAAGTTTATGTTTTCGTCTGTTCAAATTGAAATGTGGATTTTATTGTCTGGCTGTAGTCACTTTGCTTATCTTATAGTTAAACCGAACGAAGGCTGAGAGCTGTTTTCTGATTGGTAATTATAATTTTACTATCATAAATATGATTAGTTGGTTAAATATGATTTACAGGTTAATTACAGTGACCTCATGCATATACAATATTGGTGTATTGACGGTAAATATATAATTTATGTCGCTAATCTGGGTCACGGGTCACTGTAATCGGGCTGCTGTATCGAGAAACAGATACGGTGTTGAAAAAACTGTTGATACTAATACAATATTGATAAATGCAATAACATTTTATGTTTGTCTTCAAGAAATATGATAGACAAAACCATGTGTGAAGTTTTATGACGAAATATCTCCGATTTCTATGTAAATTTAAGAGTTGAAGTGGGGAAACACCCACAGGTATTGATTTGAGTTTGGACGGCGACTTTCTCACAGGTAATTTTAGCGATGTATTTTTATCTTGGACAAGAATAATGAGCGTCATGATTGGATGACCAATTTAATATTACATTAGAAAAAATCCTTTCCACTAATTATAATGTAACCCACTTTTATTGTAGAACGTAAAATAATAGGGCCCGGGTGGCTCAATGAGTTAGGTAGTTGGATTACTTAACAACTCGTACAAGCCTATCACCGATACGGCATGGGTTCGCGCCCGGCTTTATAAATTACAAAAAAAGGTGCTCTCAACTCGCAGCCGCAAGTGATAAAGTTTACCAGTTGCTTGCCCATGGTCGGTGGTTCTCTTCGGCTTCTTCCACCACTAAAACTGGTCGCCATGATATAGCTGAAATATTGTTGAAAGTGGCGTTAAACTCAATAAATCAATCAATCATTAAATAACTGACGCACGATTAGTTCATGATCGTTCGATATCTTTTTTTTCATAGGCTGTATATTGTTGATATATTGGTGTGAAAAAAATGTGGTACAAAATCTATTTTATTGAGAATGTTAAAATAATGTTGATTGCAAATGAAATTATATTTTTGTTGCTTCAATATTGTAATTTAATCACTTGAAAACCGCGGCCAAGCTAATATATGTTAACAGGCAGAATAAGACAATAAATAAAAAAAAATAAAAAAAGAATGGTCGTTTTAAAAGTAATAATGTGTATGTTTTGTAGATCGTTGCTTGTCCATTTGTCCTTTTTCTTTTGGCCATTGTGTTGCCTGTACTTCTTCGATTTACAGATTCTGATTACCCCTTTGGTATCTTCAACCTCTTCTTAAAATAACAATTAGCTTTAGAAAAAAGTCCCCAACGTTATCCACAATCTGTCCTTTTCTTTTGTGGCTGTCAAGACAACCGTCTATATATGCCCATCCAAACCACCCATTTATCTAAATGATTAAATTTTTTTTGTAAAAGTTCTCGTCAGGAATGTGTTTGAAATGTTACTCACTTGACGTCATAAAAGAATCAATAACAGAATCAATCAATCAATCAATCAATCAATCGATCAATCAATCAATCAATCAATCAATCAATCAATCAATCAATCAATCAATCAATCAATCTATCTATCTATCTATCTATCTATCAATCAATCAATCAATCAATCAATCAATCAATCAATCAATCAATCAATCAAATCAAATCAAATCAAATTAGTCAAATCAATCAATCAAATGTTATAGGACAAAAACATACTGTCATCATACAATAAAAAAAGATAAGCATATTCAAACACATTAATAAAAATTTAGAAATCTAATTTTATATGTTTTGATGTTGTGTTTATATATTCACGTAAGAGTCCTCATCCATATCATTGTACTTATGTTTACCATTAACAGCTGTTGTTTATCAGTAACTCTCAGCCCACTTTACTATAAATAATGACATATTAATGCGCATGCATGTCTCCCGATCAGCCTGATCGGATGTTTCTGGTTATTTAATATTAGTACTCAGCCGATTCGATTTATTTATCTACACTGCTTGCACTGTGACATATAAAGACAAAAAACTATATAATGTTGCATTCTTTAATTTCGATAAGCACGTGTCCGCTAATTATGGGAAACCAGTACTCCGAATACCCATACAAGCAGTGTACATGTACGTATGATCAGACATCGTGAAATCGATAGAATATTCTTTTTTGTCCTTGTATAAATGTAAAAGTTTTCGGAATTTAGAATATGATTGATGAATTGTTTGTTGTTTATCTTCCAACAAGAAATATTTCTTGAATATTCATGACGTAAATTATGAAAACTGAAATGCATTTAATGCACAATACACTATCATAGATTTATCATAGAAAATCATACATATAATTTGCATTATATTCTCGTGCAGCTCAGCGACAACATTAGTCATCCCTGTTAGACTAGATCCATTTTCCCTCATAGACATAACGTTAAAGCCGCCATCTTGTTCGGTGGAGGGAATTTTCGACAAGGGTCAGGTGGTCAATTTAAGTCATTTTTAATTAATCATCTAATTAAGTACATATATTTTTCCGAATTAAAAATAGTTTTATCGGTTTTTATTTAAATTAATGGTCGTATATCGTTTGTGCTATTTTAAAAAAATTACCTGATATAAATTGGGCTGAAAAATCCATTTTCATTTGCGCTGATATTTTTGTTTCATTTGCGCTGATACTTTTTACATTTGCGTTGAAACAATTAATTACGTTGATTGTGTTAATTTATTTTGTGTAATGTACATATAATTACCTTAGATTATAGAAATGAACTCATGGAGGTAAGTAGTGAAGTAGTGTTCACTTTTTTACACATATATCTGACTGAACCTGTAAGCTACATGTATTTAATCGTATACTTTTAACCTGGACGGATGGGACATTTTTAGAAAAGTTTTAATGGTTTTAAATATATTTAAATTTTACTGGATCCACAGCTTAAATGTTGCCGCTTTCATTTATCACAAGAGTGGTGGCGCAAAATACAATCTGTAGGATTAAGTAATGAGCATAAAAACACAGAAAGCCAATTATAGAAGTGGTTGAAATGGTTTTTTGGACTACAAAAAATTACCTTATTGAGCAAGAAGTTCATTGCTGATGAGATGACAAGTAACACATCAGAGTAAATCCCTAAAATAAAAAGTGGGGTGGGGGTAGTGTGTGCTATAATTCACCCATATGTTGTTGTTTTTTAAATAGTGTATTTCATTGCCTTTTTATTAATTGTCAGTAATTTTAATATTATTAGAACAAAGTTGCAGTTTGTAACACAGGGGCTAGGTGCGTCCGAAAAAAAAAAACCTATATAATACTACAAGGGGGCGAACTCAATTGCTTCCATTTTTTTAAGTCGTCGTGTTAAATTGATCGTAACTTCGGAATGCCTTAATAATTTCAAAAAATGTTTCCACCAGTCGAAAGTCAAGTAATTTTCTTTTCCAAAGAGACCCCAATTGTTAGTGTAGGCCTCCGAACTGCTGAGGTATCATACACCAACCAAAACAAAACGGCGTGAAAATCCGAAGTCGTACAAACGGTGGGTTGACCACTTCCCATCTGTGTACAGACTTTCCCATGCGTAAACGAGTCATTTTGACTAACTAAATACTTTCATCCATTCAAATTATGATAAAATGTCTTACCTTACGCCAATTTATATGTCCTTTAAGTCTGTTTTTGAAAGAAATCCCATTTTCATCCTTGACAAACGCCATAGACATGAAAATTGAGAGAGTTCTAATGGGCTTTTTGATTGGCTGAAACAGACTTAAAGGACATATAAATTGGCGTGGACTGCATTAACCCGAATAATCCAGTCGTTATATTACACTTTGCTATATCAACGCCTGAACGATTTTCTCAATAAAACGCGTCAATTGGAAGCTTCAAATTAGCAAGGCATTCTGGGAATAAACTGCGCGTGGTGACTTTTGGCACTAAAAGAAGCAGGAGCTTAGGAAATGTTTGTAAGCATAGGTCAATGGAGCGTTCAGGTGTCAAATGTTGTCATTGTACCCGCGTGTTTGACCTTACTAATCTAAAAGGTGAAAAGAGAAGAAATGTAGGAAAACTAAATAATGAATTAAACATCGTTAATCAACTTGTCGATCTCCATTTCTTGTTTTTTGTAAACATTACCGGAAATTGAAAGAACCGCCTTGCGCATACTCGGCAAATAATCATCGCTGATTGGCTCTCTCTTTCAGAGAGCAGCTGACGCGTTTTTATCTCAAGGAGAGTTCAAACCCTCATCCAGCGATAGTGCCGATAGAGGGTGCAGTATTATTCGAGTTAGGACCGCATGGCTAAACTATTTTACTATCTTCAACATAGGAGAGTGCACATTACATAATACAGGTGATACAACTAATAACCAAATACAACATGAGACCAATACATGACATCCCCCCTTTTATAAAATATAGGTTCTTCATAAACTATTCAAAATAAACTTCTGAATTTACATTTTCATTTACTTAGTTTCAAGTTACATTGTCTTGCTCTATCTAAAACTTTTCTAAGTCTCTCATCATGCTCTTGAATAGTAGCTCCCCAAATAAGAATAGCATCTACAATGACTTCTGCACCTTCAATGTCTTCCATTAATTCAGTCGTTACTCTCTGGAAGATTTCTGGAATTGATTTAATTCCAAACGAAGCTCTGAGAAAACGATATCTTCAATATGGTGTATTAAAGCATGTGAGTTTACTGCTGTCTTCATCTAATTTTAAATGCCAGAATCCGGAGGTTGCATCAACCTTCCTAATGAGGCCGCCATTGTTGAAACTAAAAACTAATACCGGAATCGGTGAGGGAAATATTCCGGAAATTTGGATGGGTCGGGGTATAAACTAGGGACGGTCGGGTAACCGGAACCACACATATTTTTTTATTTTGCCGTTTCACTGTTTATAAACTTTCTTTTCATATCAATCAATGACAATAATTGGTTTGCTGAAAGTATGTTTTTTGTTGGGGTTCATTGGATGGAATTTATATCTCATGTGAAGTTCCGTCAATTACAGACACAACGTTAGGCATATCAGAACAATAACCTTTCTTTTGCCATCAGACTGGGATGGTTGGCCACTGAATTTTACGATTACACACTTTCTATAAGTCTACCCATGTTGAATTTAAAACTCTGTCAACAGTTGAAACACTGACACCAAAGCATAAATAAATAAATAAATAAATAAATAAATAAATAAATAAATAAATAAATAAATAAATAAATAAATAAATAAATAAATAAATAAATAAATAAATAAATAAATAAATATTGCACGGACCGTGTTATTTATCTTAGTGAATCTCATGATCATCGATGAGCTAAAACAATTGACGAAGGTGGTCCGTTGCTGAGCATGAGCAGTATAAAACTGGGGCTCTTAAAAGAAAACGACAAGTAAAACAAAGTGGAAATATTTTAAAATGGCATTACTATCATTTGAAATATACATATGTATAATATGTAGAAAAGTGTAGAAAAGTAGATGAATGGATTTGAATCTGAGGATCCCTAAAATTCACTTCACATTTTCATAAATTATATAAAGTTTCCTCTTTTGCGCCCAAATTAAACTTTTAACTTCTATCAGTTCCATTCTCTTAAATCAAAGGGAACTATCCATACGGTGCCTTGAAAATGCGTTCTGTCATGTGCATAAGTTATTGTTTGCACGATTGACAGACAATATTCATAATATTGTTTTCTAGCTTCTGAACTGTCGATCCAGAAAATTATCAAATATTCTAGACAGGCAGCATATAGCCAGTCAATGGAGTTTGCAATTAATATTTCACATGCACAATAGCGACCCCACACCGCAACGTGTGAAAACAGAAATATCCTCCTCTGGTTTAAAGGCGTACTAACCGCATTACATGTGAACTGTATGATTCTGTTTGATAAAGTCCTTTAACTAGAACAGGACAAATTGTACACTTGAGTGAAATAGGGTTGTAATAAAAGATCGTGAACCTGATGTACAAGTTTGAAAGAATCTCAAGGTATATTTTAGATGAGGTTGAAACAAGTCACCATTTGATATAGATTCGGTTGTAATTCATTTTGACGATTTTGATTACGGAAGACGGATCACAACCATATTCTTTTCTAGCAATTGCAACTCAGCTGGTTTTTTCATAACCTATAATAAAATGAAAAAATATATATCAAACTGTCGGAACAGTTCCAGCATTCAATAGGAAAATCGTAGAAATATGTAAATTCGATATCCCTAACACACATATAAATGACCCCTCCTGGCTTAGTTCAGGTACTTATATAAAAACAATAGAAAGCGAAAATCGCATAAGGTATAAATAAGCCTAAAAAGGGCTATTGTTTTACCATGGGACAGACAAGTTTTGGGAGAATGGAATCATTTATTTTTCTTTACATATGAAATCAGAAATGTTCCATTCAATATCCAGTTTTACATAACTATCATACTGCTTGATTTTCCTTAGTCAGATTATTTTTTCTCTCCCAAGTCTGTGCGAAAATTTAAATCAGAAATATTAAAAAAAAAATATAAATAAATTTGAAAAACACCCCTCCTTGAAGTATATCTATGAATAACGTTTGAGGGAAATATGTATTTTGTATGCAGACTGTACGTGTAATGTCACCGTGAAACCATTATTTGGCAAGTGATATTAATTTTTAACTATTTTAAACGCGGAAATGTAAAATATATATATACATGTATAATCACTTACACTCAATGAACAATTGAAGACAAATGTTGTAATAAGGTCTCCCTCAAAAGATCTTTACGTAAATTAAGATTGTTTCGTTATGTTACGGGAAGTTACGTTCGTTCGTCAGTTATCGAGAAATCTATATTAATGGAATCCAGTTCGCAAAGTTCGCATTATTAATTGGCAGAACATCATCAATATAACTGGGAGTGAGATTAAAGGCTTAAGTCTTTCTATTTCTTTTGTCTTTGATAAGTTTTTGCATAAGCTCAGACTCATAGGAGTATAGAAAAAGTTGGAGAGGAGAGGGGCATAGTTTGTTCCCATAGGGATGCCTAGCTATGATTTGTTGAAAAATGTGCCATTCGAACTCGACAAATATATGTTATCGATAAGGAACTCCAACATTTTGATGACTTCATTTTATGTGTAGCACTTTTTACCTTTCGTTTCGTGCTTGACAATATAAGTTAATTCGTGACCCAATGCTATCACCGTGTAACGTTGCCAGCATTTTTTTAAAGTAAAATGCGTTGTGAATAATTTACTTTAAAGAGGAAATGAAAGTGTAAAAGGTAAGAAAGTCAAATATTTGGCTAGATGAAATTTTCGAGAATTAAAATTATCCTCTTCATTCAATATCCACTTTTGATTGATTGAGTGAGTGAGTGATTGTTGTTTAATGCCAATTCAGCAATTGTTCAGCTATATTATGGCGAGAAGAAGTTAATTATCAATGAGATGATGATGAGGTCCACTTTGTTCTAGATCAACACGTTGCGTTGGATTTGTATAGTGCTAGCTCACTGAAACAACAGTCCGCGAGTAGAAATGTCACTCCATTCGGACACATTATTCTGATTCCGAGCCACCCAATATTTGCTCTTTCTCCATAATGCTGCGTGCTTAGTGGAGAAGCAACAAATACCAATTTTATAGTCCAGGGTTTGACCCGACCGGGGCTCGAACCCACGATCTACCTCACTCGAGGCGAGCACGCTAACCATTACGCCACCGATGCGGTACTTTTGATTGATGTTACCACGTGAATATACTTTGTCACAGTATGACAGTAGTCCTCCTTTGACTGCATGCAGATTTTAGTCATAGTTATAGACAGTTCTTTTGTTGAACAAGTAGAAGAATCGAAATATACCTGTCTAAATATTGATTCTTCTGAAATTTTGGTATCCAATATAAAGAAGATAAATCACAATTTTCTTCATTTATCGGAATATTCAGATATGACATGAATGACTTGTGATTTGCCAAAATGTCTTCTTTGTCAAAATTAGTATTTTTGTAAGGTTTACCAGAGTTCTTGGAAATATCAAGTTCTTCATATTGCTCGTTTGGCGTTAAGCTACAATCACTCACTTCATTACTTATTTACCAAACCTTATTTCTTGTGGTTTTTGAATATTTTTATGATGTTTACCTATTTGAAATTAAGCATGTTTGTAAGCTCAACTGGCCAAAGTGGCCAAATGAAGTATTATCATTTAGTGTTTGTCGTCTGTTATCCATAACTTTTCATATTAATCTTTAGTTTTTTTCTTAGAAACTGCAAAACCAAATGTTTTAACTATTTTACGTTATCAAGTCTGGGACTATTTTGTAGCGCATGAATATATAGTACATGTTTATACAAAACGCACAAGAATCAACGCTTACCTCTCCATGACAAGACCCAAAGGGTCGTGTAAGGTATCATCATCACAATGCGTCCAGCGTGGTCTGTAAATCTTTAACATTAACATTGGAGGGATGTAGGAGAGCTGTGTATTCAGTGGCGTCTTAGCGCATGGGCACGCGGGACAGTAGCCCGGTGGCCCACGAACATAAGGGACCCATGCTTATATATGTATGTTGTGTACTGTATGTTTTTCTAATCCTTGTTTAAACACTGACTTTGTTGGAAATACCAATACAATATATATATGTTTAATTTTATATACATTTACAGTTTTTTTCCCTATGGGTGGTTGTGTAGGTATGGGCCCCGGTGCACTGCTTTTCCCTGGGGCACGTAATACTGCTAAGACGGCCCTGCTTCTATTGTTATCATCCAAAAAGCAGTACAGGTTTCTACACATGTACAATGCTACGGTAACGTTGTTGTTTAGATATTTCAGCAGATAAACAATACAAATTAATTTGTGAAGAACATGTATTTAAGGAAAATTGTTACTAAGCTGATTATTAAATGAAAATGAAAACGACGATTGTATTTATACATGACGTTGACTGACGTAACTTATCCGGAATATTTACACGTCCGCAATCGATATTACAAAAACCCTACCTCCTTTAAGTGTTTTAAAATAATAGATTTTTAGCATTTGTTTATTAAATTTTAAAAAATGCTATAGAACAACGGCATCCCGAAGACTGATCTTGGAAAAATTTTAACAGTCAACAGACTTTATCATTAAATACGATATTTTCATATGGCAAAGAATACAGGGATTGAACTTAACAAGCAAAATCCCATAGAACTCGGAAAAAGGGGGGTTTCTTGCATATTTGGTCTTTCAATCTATTCGCACATTTAATTAAAGGAAATTCAACACTTTGTCACGCATTTTTCCTGAAGAATAGGATATCCCCAATCCGCCGGTTCCTTCATTATTTGTATTGAACATCGTTGTGCCGTGGTTCTGCTCGGTTTTAGCGGTCACGATGCTACTTTCTCTTTAATGTGATCACGTGACCTCTGTGATTGATTCCTAATATTTTTTTTTTTTTCATTTTGGGTAAATCACACATAATGTTATTGGTTTATGGCTTAAATGAGTAAAATTAATGCATTTTCGCGTGTATTGAACCAAAAAGTAAAAACACGTATTTTTAAGGATTTTCAATTGATGGACAACCTTAACATGACTGCGTAATTTTCCTATTGTGATTTAGCAATTTTCCACATTCAAGTGTGTATGTCCTAAGCCAACTAATGACAATATATAATATATGTGTTGTCATAAAAACTTCCGTTTAAAAAAATATACATATTGATTATAACGTCCTCATTTTGAAAAAAAAGTTACTTTGTTGTATTAAAATAACTACATAATCACGCCCTAAATGGTCTGTCTTTCTAATGGTGTTGAAGGAGCCGTCCTGGTCGTGATCGATCGTATGGTAGTTGGATTTACACCTATCATCACTAACGTTGTGAGTTCGAGTCTCACTTGAGCGACACAACATTATGTGAAAAAGTTTGTCAGTGACTTGCGACAGGTCCGTGGTTTTCTCCGGGTACTCCAGGTTCTTCCACCATTAAAAGTGACCGCCACGATATAGCTGAAACCAAACCAAACCATCTAATGGGATTGTTGAAATAACGTCGTTTCCGATTGAAGAACACATTTATAATGCCATCAATACATTCAGTTTGTGCATACGGGACCAATTATTTTCTCTGTAAGATTTCAAGCTAAAAAAAAAATGTCATACCATCAGAACAGTTCCACCATCCAACAGGAAAATCTTCGAAAGAGGCACACTCGAAACCCCTAGCACACATAAATATTGTATGCGTGACTGGTCACTCACCTGATTTGTACCTGACCCAAGGCGGGGGTGTGGATTTCCTACATCATATGTTGTGCTCTTTTTGTGTTCAGTAGGTTCAGTTCAGTATGTGTTCGTTCTGTTGATATTGGTGGAATTGCTGACTGTTTAAACTCTTTAATGTTAATCCAAATAACCAGATCAAGCATTTAACTCTACTTCTAGTTCAGGGGGGGTGGGGGGGGGGGGGTGGGGGGTCGTCGTGGCCGTGATCGTTTGGTGGTTGGATTTACAACTACCTATGTAATCAGTGCCTATAACCACTGATGTTGTGAGTTCGAATCTCGATCATGGCGAGGTGTACAACATGATGAGATAAAGGTTGTCAGTAATTTGCGACTCACAACGATTATAATGACACTCTTCATGAACCATTTCAGACCTCCATTTATGACATACACAATTCCTCTTTTAATTAATTACAGTTATATAATTCAGGTAACTATGATCTACTATCGGCACATATCCTGAATATTGTTGATATAGGTAAACAAATACTTTGAGAGTGTTTTATCTCCATAGTAACCAATTTAATAATAAAAGATACGGGAAATTGATTTTGATTTAATGTTGTTTAACCTCAATTATCTGTAAATTTGACATTTTTCCTTTAGATCCCCTTTTTTTATATTGTAAGTATCAACGGACTGCTTCTGATACTGGAAAATACCGGTCAGGGTGACATCACATAATCACGTTTTTTTTTCAAATACCGATAAAACAATAACGTGAGTTGTGAAGGTCACTAATATTACAGCTCGTTCTATCGGTCTTGTTGAGATATTAGTGATAATGTATGTCTTGGCCTTCAAATCTGATGTTATTCTTTATGGTGTGGTGTTGGTGTATGGTGTTTAATACTACTTTCAACAATATTTCAGTTATATCGTGGTCGTCAGTTTTATTGTTGGAGGAAACCAAAGTACCCGGAGAAAACCTCAGACCTGTCACAAGTTACTGACAAACTTTATCACATAATGTTGTTTAGAGTACACCTCGACATGAACGGGGTTCGAACTCACAACTTTAGTTGTAAAAGACACTGATTGCATATGTAGTTGTAAATCCAACTACCAAAAGATCACGACCACGACGGCCCCTTACTCTTTATTTATACTACAATCAGTGTATTAACTGGCTATGAAAAGGAGTACGTATGAATCTCTATTTTTTAATTATTCCACTAGGAGTATGAAATATGAGTTGACCTTCATGTCAAAATTCCGATGGAACCATCGCGTTGCGCTTTTTATCACTATTTATCAACACAAGAATATTTATATATATATATATTACTTATTGTAGCAACCATATCTCACATAAACCTTGTTTATCTAAAGGGGCGAAGAAAGGCAGCCAAAAGAAGGTTACTACATAAGCACAAGAACTATGCCACCACAATGCAAATTGTGTCAATAAAACATATATTTTTTAGAATAGAGATGTATTCATTTGTAGATTAAGTTAATTTTGCGGAAATAAAACGAGATATAAAACATACTGCAAACAATGTCGGAACAGGTCCAAAATCCAAGAGAAAAATCGTAGAGACAAAATCGATATCCTTCAGACACATCACCGCTCACTTCCCTGGATTGGTACAGACACTTCAACAAACAGGGGTGTGGTTGAACTAGAATCATGGGCCCAAAACATTCATCTCTTAATGAACTGAAGCAGCCATGCAAGAGTTTTCCACGTGTGAGTAGAGCACTAGCATTGTTGTAAAGAACACGTGAGTAGTATATGGGCACGGACAAAGTCGCATTTGCGGTGGAGCTACCAGAAGTGACGCCAGTCACGTGTCTTGTCCGGAAGTATGTTATGCGCATGCGCAACCAGAAGTTGCGTAATATCCGCCCTAGTGTGGCCTTTTTGACCGGAAGTGACGTCAGTCACGTGACCGGAAGAGGCCCTGTCCAGAGGTGACCCTGACCGGAAGTATGTTCTGCTCATGCCCGGTTTTTCCCGCGTTTTTTTTCTTAGTAGTAGTACAGTAGTAACATGGTTACCGGGTGTGACAGAAGGTCACTTGATCCATTCGGGGTTCCCTTGGATATGCGCATGCGCAACCGGAAGTTGCGCAACTCCCGTAGTGACCCCTTTGGAAGTGTCCTTGGGGTGTTCTCTACGACGTCCGCGTCCTATAACCATAGGAAACCCCGCGTCCTATATTTAGCATGGTTACTGGAACCAGCCCTGGTTATCTGCTCCTTTTATTTTCGCATAGTGTCTATATAGATTGTGTAATACTTCTAAGAGTACTTTTGAAAATTTCCACCTACAAAAATACTTTTTTTCTAATATTTTTACACTTTTAATGTTTAAAATAAGACAACAAATAACAAAAACAAAATCGATAAATCGATTTGTAATTACTTGCGGTTAGTCTTGTTTTTTTTGTTTTTTTTTTGGTATTGTGAGGATCTATTAATTATACCAGATTTGAAATACTGTATATAAGGGTAATAACAAAATTACCGAACTCCGAGCAATCTTACAAAAGGAAAGTCAAAACTCATAAGTATATATTAATGAATTACTTATTTAGCGCTTCCAAAAAGTCTTATTTTTCCAAAGAGCCTATTTTTAGGCTTTTCAAACCACCACCCCGCCCCCCCCCCCCCCCCCCCCTCCCCTAGAGTGCCAACGTCCTATTTATAAACTGTGTAACACCGCATTCATCGATGACGTCACAGTAAACATGACGTCACAACGTTGCACGAAACGTTCTCTGCCAAATTACTTAGTCATGACGTCATATCATTGGAATGTGAGACAAAACATACTAGCCTGACGTTGGTGAATGAACGACAAAATAACGTGACGTCATGCACGAATTGTCCCTACCTTATTTCTACGTTTATTCCATTGAATGTCGATAAATTTGGGGCAGTTTATTTTTTATTGTTTTTCAACTTTTTGTCAGCTGAACGCGTTACTGGTTTGAAATTTAACAAAAGATTTTTTTTCGAGTACAGTAAATATTTCATTCACTTGACCCCACCGTCGCCCGAGGCATTTCTCCATAATGCATCACTATACGTCATAATAAATTATCCCGATAGGTGGCGTTACTATCTCGTAACTTGGGAACTTCATAACCAAGGCCTTTCGTAACTTATTTCGTAACCACTTCGTACCCTTTTCGTAACTTCGTACCTTTTTCGTAACTTCGTACCTTTTTTGTAACTTAGTACCTTTTTCGTACTTTTTTCGTAACTTCGTACCTTTTGCGTAACTTGTAGCCCTTTCATTTATCTATCAATCTATGGTACTTTCAAACCTCTCAGTGACGTCATAAGCAAGCTGGGTGACGTCAATCAATCTTCCTCATTGATGGTATTAGAATTAACTGTTAAGAATAGACCCTCACCCAGAAACTTGTTTTTATTTCTAATTATCGCACCATTGGCGCTCGCCTAACTTCGTAGTGGACCCTAACCCCTGTTGGCCTAGTGATCTTCCGGCTATGGGATCTTCGCTTCCATATTAAATAATATGCATCCTATAACCATAGGAAACTGCAACTTTCCCGCCATTCAATATTCATAATTACATTATTTATTTCAAAGATTGTAAGAATTGAACCAATCAGAAGACTTGTAATACGTCCGCGTCCGAACAATATATACGGTGACAGAATCGTCATTGGCATTTTGTCTTTTTGACAAACCATGACCATATTCATCTGCGAGCATTTTATTTTCATTATACGCGTCCTATAGCCTTATTATTTCTACGAAGTAGCCCTTTTACTGGTTATTTGCCCCTTCACCGCCATTTTATTTTCATTATCCGCGTCCTATAACCTTATTATTTTCTACGAATTAGCCCTTTTACTGGTTATCTGCTCCTTCCCGCCATTTTATTTTCATTATCCCCGTCCTATATCCTTAATATTCTCTACGAACTAGGCCTTTCACTGGTTATCTGCCCCCTTCCCCGCCATTTTATTTTCATAATTACATTAATTATTTCAATAATTACATTTCTTACAAAAGTTTGCCACTACCACCTCCACCACCACCACAACCCATGTTCCCTATCTTTTCACTATTCAACTTACCTTTTCTCTGTATTTTCCATCTCTTCACATTTCAGCTTAAACCTCCACACAAAGAGTTATTCCCCCTACTTTGATATTATCCTTGCAGATAGAGTTGTAACTTATTCCCCACATAAAGAGTTATGTCCCCTATTACAGAGTTATTCCTTCAGATACAGAGTTATGTCCCCTACGGAATTGTTATCCCCACATAAATAGTTATGTCCCCTACTGCAGTGTTAAACCTCCACATAAAGAGTTATTTCCCCTACTTTAATATTATCCTTGCACATACAGAGTGGTAACTTATTCCCCACATAAAGAGTTATGTCCCACTATTACAGATTTATCCCTTCAGATACAGAGTTATTCCCCCTTACTGTAAGGCATAATGTAAACTTAAATAAATTACAGGCAGTATTAATTGTTTTGTAAAAAAAAATACTTTTCTTCCATATTTTCCATATTTTTCATATTTTTTCACAATTTTCTTCTGTATTTTCCAAATCTTTTCACTATTCGACTTGCCTTTCTTCCCTATTTTCCATATCTTTTCACTATTCAACTTGGCTTTCTTCCATATTTTTCATATCATTTCACTTTTCAACTTACCTTTCTTCCATATCTTCCATATCATTTCACTATTCAACTGATTTTTCTTCCATACTTTCCAAATCTTATCACTATTCAACTTTTTTTTCTTCCATATGTTCCATATCTTTTTTTCATTGTTTCTAATGATTCTTTCAAATCAGAATATTCTTCTCTCCATGTTTGTTGATTTTCCAAGATTAATTCTGTTTTGCTAATCCTGGAAATATAAAAGAATGATTAAAATCCTAACTTCATACGCCATGACTATGGTATTGTGGTGTTTACTCTCAGAACAGTGAAATCTATATAAACATATTAAAACTCTGTAAAACGAATATAACTTGCAACGTTACTTGTTTTCTGCGTACATGACGTCATAAGAAATTTCATTTTACCGTACTTTTTCAAACCGCAACGTTTGAAATGCAACGTAACTTGTTTTCCGCGTACGTAACGTCATTTTCCGCGTACGTGACGTCATTTTCCCGTACTTTTTCAAAATAAAATTGTAAAAAATAGATTCTGTGACGAAAATGATTTTTTTTTAAAAAGTACGGGAAAATGATATGCAGAAAATGACGTCACCTACACGGAAAATGACGTCATGTACGCGGAAAACAAGAAACGTTGCATTTCAAGCGTTGCGGTTTGAAAAAGTACGGTAAAATGAAATTTCTTATGACGTCATGTACGCAGAAAACAAGTAACGTTGCAAGTTATATTCGTTTTACAGACTTTTAATATGTTTATATAGATTTCACTGTTCTGAGAGTAAACACCACAATACCATAGTCATGGCGTATGAAGTTAGGATTTTAATCATTCTTTTTATATTTCCAGGATTAGCAAAACAGAATTAATCTTGGAAAATCAGCAAACATGGAGAGAAGAACATTCTGATTTGAAAGATTCATTAGAAACAATGAAAAAAAGATATGGAACATATGGAAGAAAAAAAAGTTGAATAGTGATAAGATTTGGAAAGTATGGAAGAAAAATCAGTTGAATAGTGAAATGATATGGAAAATATGGAAGAAAAGTAAGTTGAAAAGTGAAATGATATGAAAAATATGGAAGAAAGCTAAGTTGAATAATGAAAAGATATGGAAAATATGGAAGAAAGCCAAGTTGAATAGTGAAAACATATGGAAAATACAGAAGAAAATTGTGAAAAGATATGAAAAATATGGAAAATATGGAAGAAAAGGATTTTTTTTACAAAACAATTAATACTGCCTGTAATTTATTTAAGTTTACATTATGCCTTACAGTAAGGGGGGATAACTCTGTATCTGAAGGGATAAATCTGTAATAGTGGGACATAACTCTTTATGTTGGGAATAAGCTACAACTCTGTATGTGCAAGGATAATATTAAAGTAGGGGAAATAACTCTTTATGTGGAGGTTTAACACTGCAGATGGGGATATAACTATTTATGTGGGGATAACAATTCCGTAGGGGACATAACTCTGCATCTGAAGGGATAACTATGTAATAGGGGACATAACTCCTTATGTGGGGAATAAGTTACAACTCTATCTGTAAGGATAATATCAAAGTAGGGGGAATAACTCTTTATGTGGAGGTTTAACACTGCCGTAGGGGACATAGCTATGTATGTGTGGATAACACTGCCGTAGGGACACTTATATACAGAGAGTTACTTGCCCTTGGCGGGAAAATAGATATATTTAAACTTATATACAGATATGTGCTTGCCTTTGGTAGGTGAATATATACTGAAACCCTGTTCAGGAAGTAAGTTTTCTTACTGCTCTAAAAATAGAACACTGTGTTAGGCTGTTATGTAAAATTAATTTGATTGTGGAAATTTGAAACTCATCAAGATAGGAAAATAACTAGCAAAAATTGAATAAAATCTATAATTCTCATAAAAATGTAGATAGATAGGTAGGTAGGTATATGTCTTTGTAAATAAAGGGTTAGGTTGTTGGTGTTTAATGCCACATTCAACAATATTACAGTTATATCATGGCAGTTTGTACATAAAGGAGATATCATAACTATTAATACTTGTTTCTGATAACTAGAAAACATTGCAAAGATAAATTGAATAGTGAAAATATGGAAGAAAAGTAAGTTGAAGAGTGATAAGATATGGACAACATGGAAGAAAGGCAAGTTGAAATGTGAAATGAAATGAAAATATGGAAGAAAGATAAGTTGAATGGTGAAATGATTTGGAAAATACAGAAGAAAATTGTGAAATGATAGAGAAAATACGGAAGAAAATAGTGAAAAGATGAGGAAAACATGGAAGAAAAGTAAATTGAATAGTGAAATGCATTGAAAATAATGAAAGAAAGATAAGTTGAATAGTGAAATGATATGGAAAACATGGAAGAAAAGTAAGTTGAAATGTGAAAAGAGATGGAAAATACAGAGGAAAAGTAAGTTGAATAGTGAAATGTGGTGGCGGTGGTGGTAGTGGTGGAGGTGGTGGTGGGGTTCGTGGAGGTGGTGGTGGTGGTGAAGGTGGTGATCGTGGAGGTGGTGGTGATGTTGGAGGTGATGGTGGTGGTGGTGGTGGTTGTGGTGGTGGTGGTGGTGGTGGTGGTGGTGGTGGTGGTGGTGGTGGTGGAGGAGGTGGTGATGGTGGTGGTGATAAACCGTTGTAAGAAATGTAATTATTGAAATAAATAATGTAATTATGAAAATAAAATGGCGGGGAAGGGGGTAGATAACCAGTGAAAGGGCTAGTTCGTAGAGAATATTAAGAATATAGGACGCGAATAATGAAAATAAAATGGCGGGAAGGAGCAGATAACCAGTAAAAGGGCTAATTCGTAGAAAATAATAAGGTTATAGGACGCGGATAATGAAAATAAAATGGCGGTGAAGGGGCAAATAACCAGTAAAAGGGCTACTTCGTAGAAATAATAAGGTTATAGTATGCGGATAATGAAAATAAATTGTTCGCAGATGAATATGGTCATGGTTTGTCAAATAGACAAAATGCCAATGACGATTCTGTCACCGTATATATTGTTCGGACGCGGACGTATTACAAGTCACCCCCTCTTCTGATTGGTCCAATTCTTACGATCTTTGAAATAAATAATGCAATTATGAAAATAAAATGGCGGGAAGATAACCAGTGAAAGGGCTAGAAAATGATAATAGGACGTGGACATCCCAGAGAGGTGGTGGTTGTGGCAAACTTTTGTAAGAAATGTAATTATTGAAATAAATAATGTAATTATGAAAAAAAAATGGCGGGAAAGGGATGGTTATAGGATGCATATTATTTAATATGGAAGCGAAGATCCCATATCCGGAAGATCACTAGGCCAACATGGGTTAGGTTCCACTACGAAGTTAGGCGAGCGCCAATGGCGCGAGAATTAGAACTAAAAACAAGTTTCTGGGTGAGGGTCTATTCTTAATAGTTAACTTCAATACCATCAATGAGGAAGATCGATTGACGTCACCGAGCTTGCTTAAGACGTCATTGAGAGGTTTGAAAGTACCATAGATCGATAGATAAATGAAAGGGCTACAAGTTACGAAAAAGGTACGAAGTTACGAAAAAGGTACGAAAAGGGAACTAAGTTACAAAAAAGGTACGAAGTTACGAAAAGGGTACGAAATTACGAAAAGGTACGAAGTTACGAAAAATGTACGAAGTTACGAAAAAGGTACGAAGTGGTTACGAAATAATTTACGAAAGGCCTTGGTTATGAAGTAACCAAGTTACGAGATAATTTATTATGACGTATAGTGATGCATTATGGGGAAATGCATCGGGCGACGGTGGTGTCAAGTGACAGGTAGCCATCTTCGGCGAATGAAATATTAACGATACTCGAAAAACATATTTTGTTAAATTTCAAACCAGTAACGCGTATTTGAAAACGTTCAGCTGACAAAAAGTTGAAAAACAATAAAAAACAAACTGCCCCAAATTTATCGACATCGAATGGAATAAACAGAATAAGGTAGGGACAATTCGTGCATGACGTCACGTTATTTTGTCGTTCATTCACCAACGTCAGGTTAGTATGTTTTGTCTCACATTCCAATGATTTGACGTCATGACTAAGTAATTTGGCAGAGAACGTCTCGTGCAACGTTGTGATATCATGTTTATTGTGACGTCATCGATGAATGCGGTTTTACACAAAGTTTATAAATAGGACGTTGGCACGCGAGGGGGATTGTTTGAAAAGCCTAATAATAGACTTTTTGGAAGGGTTAAATAAATAATTCATTAATATATACAAGTTTTTCAAATCTGGTATAATTAATAGATCCTAACAATACAAAAAACAAAAACAAAAAGACTAACCGCAAGTAATTACAAATCGATTTATCGATTTTATTTTTATCAATTGTTGTCTTATTTTAGACATTAAAAGTGTAAAAATATTTAAAAAAAGCATTTTTGTAGGTGGAAATTTTCAAATGCACTCTTAGAAGTACTACACAACCTAAATAGACACTATACGAAAATAAAAGGAGCAGACAACCAGGGCTAGTTCCAGTAACCATGCTAAATATAGGACGCGGGGTTTCCTATGGTTATAGGACGCGGACGTCGTAGAGAACACCCCAAGGACACTTCCAAAGGGGTCACTACGGGTGTTGCGCAACTTCCGGTTGCGCATGCGCACATCCAAGGGAAAACCGGAGGGATCAAGTGACCTTCCGTCACATCTGGTAGCCATGTTACTACTGTACTACTACTAAGAAAAAACACGGGGGAAACCGGGCATGCGCAGAACATACTTCCGGTCAGGGCCACTTCCGGACAGGGCCTCTTCCGGTCACGTGACTGACGTCACTTCTGGTCAAAAAGGCCCCACTAGGGCGATATGACGCAACTTCCGGTTGCGCATGCGCAGATCATGCTTCAGGACAAGGCCCGCGACTGACGTCACTTCTGGTCACGTGACTGACGTCACTTCTGGGCACGTCACTTCCGGTCACGTGACTTCCGATAGCTCCACCACATCGCTCCACCGCAAATGCGACTTTGTCCGTTCCCATATACTACTCACGTGAGTCCTAATCTTGATCTCTATACATGTCATATAAGTAATATTCGTGACAGATGTCATATGTATAATATATTAGTTCTGTAAAAGAGGAACGATAACCTTTGACATAGTGAAATAAACGTTAGAGAATACCGACGGGACAATCAAAATTGAATAATTCAGAAAAATTAGCAACACAGGGTGTACAAGACGAGGAACAACAAAACAAAAACACTATTCAATATGTGTTGGACAACACTATGCGCAAACAGTAGTCAACTTCGAACCAAAATTGAATTGCCAATACAATTTTTCTTCACATGCACGCAACTGATAGAATATGTCTCCACGTGACGTTTATTTCTCCAGAAAACGTCTTGAAAGATAAGACAAAGCTATTATTTCGTTAAAAATCAAGTTGTTGGTTAAAGACTGGCACAAAAATGTGGCGGAGTTAATCAGGTCAATGGGATCTCAATTACAACCTTCCCTTCTTGATAATGAGATCGCAATTACAACCTTCCCTTCTTGATAATGAGATCTCAATTACAACCTTCCCTTCTTGATAATGAGATCGCAATTACAACCTTCCCTTCTTGATAATGAGATCTCAATTACAACCTTCCCTTCTTGATAATGAGATCTCAATTACAACCTTCCCTTCTTGATAATGAGATCTCAATTACAACCTTCCCTTCTTGATAATGAGATCTCAATTACAACCTTCCCTTCTTGATAATGAGATCTCAATTGCAACTTTCCCTTCTTGATAATGAGATCTCAATTACAACCTTCCCTTCTTGATAATGAGATCTCAATTACAACCTTCCCTTCTTGATAATGTGATCTCAATTACAACCTTCCCTTCTTGATAATGTGATCTCAATTACAACCTTCCCTTCTTGATAATGATATCTCCACAACAGCAATACATGTAATATTTGTTTCTACATCATAATATAGTTTATTCAAAATCTCCTGTTTACAATAACCTTAATGGCCCAGGGGTGAACATTAAGGGTCCCTGTTTTATATAAATCTCACTTGTCCAGGGGTAGCAAGTGAAAATAAAAATAAAAAGTCCACTTAAACATATTTCATATTCATTTGTTTTTACATTTCATTATTATACACAATTAGACGATACAATTATTACCATGCATTAACTGTATGTTCATAAATAATAAATACTCATATGTTATTCCGAAAAAGTTCTAATTGTTTTTATCATTTTCATTAATATGCGAAGTTTGTAATGTGCATTGTAAATGTTTTTTAAATTATTGTTCCAAGTGTTTGATCTCCAATTCCGGATTGGTTATATTTCACCTTATTACGTATTTTCCATATTTCCCACTTTGAGATAAATATTACGGTATTAAAAAATGACGTCTAAATCCTCACCCCAATATAGCCCTAACATAATATTTAATTCCTTGATTTCTATATTAGCTGTTAATTCAGATCTGTTAAGCATTGCTTCTATTTTTTTTATAATTTTGTTCACAGAAGGACATTAAAGAAATAGATGCTGCATCGTTTCATCGTTGTCTCTTATTTGGTAGAGATGGCATCTTCCGTTTGACAAATTCATTTTTTTTTCAATCTATGTTCTGTATAATTTATATTATGGAGACATTTCCACTGGAATTCTTTGACCTTAATAGTAACTTTGATTTTCTTTAATTTTATCCAAATTTGTGTCCAATCAATATTACCTCCGTACTGTTCTCCCCACTTAATCTGACATTTTGCTTTTATATTTTGTTTAAAGATTCCCTGAATTACTTTTATTTTCAATTTATCAGGTGATATAGTTGTATTTGACTCATTTAAAATTGTAGCTTATCGTTGATATTCAAGGTAACTCTACGTTCTGGTACTATTGTAGTTTCACCTTTTAAGACTTTTATGAACCTTTCTGGATTGTTTTTTTTATCTTAGAAAACTGTGAAATACAGTTCCTTCTATCTATTAATAAATTGTATATATCATGACAACATTTAAAATTTGTATTATTTGAATCCCAAATATCGTTTATAGTTCGTAAGTTACTTTGCAGAAACGAGGTAAACACTAATAGTTTGTTTTTAAAAGTTATTTAAGAGTTACAAAATATTCTGGTTTTTAGAATGGAATCAATGTCAGTATTACACAATTGAATAAGTTTCTGTAATTTTGACCATGATTGGATACATATTTTGTAAAAAAATGGTAATATATTTAAATTTAGAGTTGATACATTAGAGCACTTACATACAAAATATTTTTCATTAAACCTGATGTCTAACTTACGGAGCCAATACTTACCAATTGCATTCCAACTTGCTAATGGTTCATGTAAAATTCGGTATAGAAGCTTAATTCTTTTGCTGTCAATAAATTCTTGTATGTTAATCATACCCGTGCCTTCTTTTTCTACTCCCAAGCAGCAAACTTTCCTATCTATTTGATTAATACCCCCTCCCCAGATAAAACCCCATACCAAAGTTGTTATTTCTTTTACGTATTTTTCTGATATTCCCCGCATTTCAATTTCGTAACCACAAAGACAGATCAAGAGATTTTTCACTATTAAAGTTTTACCTGTATATGTCAAGTTTCTACTTTTCCAAACATGGACACAATTGTTCAGTTTATCTATTATTGATTTCCATATCTCATCATTTTGTATATTATAACCATGATGAATGCCAAGAGTTTTAACATTATCCTTTGTCCAAACTATTTTTGTAAACTTGGGTCTGTTATCTTTAGCCGATCCAATATACATACCTTTTGTCTTTTCATAATTGACTTTTGAACCAGAGGCTTTTTCATATATAGTTAAAATGTCAAAAGATTTTTTGACAGATTCATCATTTTTATAAAATAGAGTGTCATCTGCAAACATACAAAGCTTAGTCTCGATATATTCCCCATCTTTCCCCCAGGTAATTTGACCCCTTGTATTTCACTATCCCCCCTTATAGCACAGGCTACAGGTTCGGCCTGTAGTATGTAAACAAGAGGCGCTATTGGACCCCCTTATCTACAGGACCTTGATATATTGAAATATTTAGACAAAACCATTGGTCTTGATACAAGTTTGTGCATATTTGAATAACATTTGAACCCACTCCCTAAATTGTTCACCAAAGTTAAATTTGTTTAATACATGATCCACCCATCAACATTCTACCCGATCGAAGGCCATTTGTTGATCTAAAAATATTATGATATCGTCATCATCTTCACGATCAGTATATTATATTACATCTTGTATTAGACGGTTAGCTTCACTGAGATTACGACCTTTTACAAATCCCTTCTGGTCCGAATGTATTAATTTTGGTAAAACAACTTTTAATCTTTCTGCAAGAATTTTTGCAATTATTTTGTAGTCACTGTTTAATAGAGTCAGTGGTCTCCAGTTCCGTATATCTTCCCGCTCCCGACTTGTATGTAATAGAGTAAGAACCCCCTAAAATTTTATCTGTTCGTCAATCATTGAATCTATGTCATATTTATACTTACCTTCTGTGTTTTTAATTCGATTCCACATTTTATTGTCTCCCTGTTTTTTTCAAGTTCAAAGAAATATCGAGTTGACCTTTCACCTTCTTCCGCCCATTTTATTCTTGCACGAATTTTTGCGGCTACCGCTTTTTGTGTATAATATTTTTTAATTAAATTGTCTAATTCTAGTATCTTACATTTGATGATATCGCCGTCATCTGTATATTTTCATTTATAAATGACTGTCATTTTTAGCATTTGATCATCCTGTATTAATTGTACATATATGAGTTTAACCCGTGTTGGACCTCTACGTATATGATAGGTAAAATATTATTAGCTGATGTAATCTTATATTTGATACAGGTACATATCATTGTTCGTTGCATATATACATGTACAATTAGTCGTATTATAAAAGTAATAAAATGAAGTATTTTATGTCTATTGAATTTAATTTAAATTAAACATATTGTATTGTCTAAATAATGACAAAAGGGTCAGTCACAAGTTTTTTCAACTTAATATTGTCTTCGCCATTTTATGTCTGAAGTTTCGGTGTATTGGAATATACTTTTACTTATCCTATTATTACATTTACATACATTTGCAGACTGTAAAATATTTACAATAGGTAGACATTTAAATTATGATTGACATAGCACTAGATGGGAGGGGGGGGTGGGGGTGTAATTTTTAATTAATAAATATGAGAATTTGGGTGATATATTTAATCATTCTTATTCGCATAAACATTGTAATTATTTGGGTCAGTGATTGCTTTTAAGTGGAACATGGGCAATATTTCAGCTGTGTCATTGCGAGAATAAGTTAAATTCAATGATATGATAATGATGTCTGCCTTGTACTCGACCAAAACACTGAATTGGATTTTTATAGTGCTACTTCGCTGAGACAAGAGTCTGTTGGTAGGTATGTCCCTCCACTCGGACATATTATCCGAATTTTGAGCAAGCAAGTATTTGCCCTTTCTCCTTAATGTTGTGTGGCTACCAGTGGCTAGCACTCTAACCTTTAGACCACCGATGCGGTGTCAAAATTCATCATCACAATTTGATAGATAAAATATAACTGAATGTAAGGTATCGAAATGGGCGTATAGAAATTGAATTTACTTCAACTTATTCAAGGCATTCCTACCTCCTCTTAAGTTGTGCGAGTACGATTCATTCCTTTTGCCTTTAGTGTGATGTACTCGATAGTGGCAGTACAGTCATAACCCGCAACTGAGAAAAGTTGAAAACTACCAAAGAGGGAAATTAGAAACCGTAACAATGTTTGTTTGATGGTGTTTAACGCCACTTTGAACAATATTTCAGTTATAGTGTGGTAGTTAGTTTTATTGAATACCCGGAGAAAACCACTGATCTGTTGGAAGTCACTGACAAACATTGTCACATAATGTTGTACACATTACCCTGATCGAGATTCGAACGAACTCACAAACATCAGTGGTTATAGGCACTGATTGCATAGGTAATTGGATATCCAACTATCATAGGATCATGACCACGACGATCCCTAACACAACAATACAATGGCAAGAAAGCGGACAAAAAGATAAACAATGGTCTACCAAAAACTACATAGAACATTAAAACTTGAGCAACAGACGCACTCAAAACCCCGTGGGTGAACCAATGCAAAGTACTTCGATATTGAATGAGTTATAGTTGACAACAAGAAGAGTTTGAAGAAACAATGTATCAAAGGGGTATTTTCAGTAAAAAGGGTCAGGTATCTATTGCACTTCATCATATATAATGATAATGAAGTCTGCTTTGTACTAGACCAAAACGCTGAATGTGGTTTTTATACTGCTACTTCACTGAAACAATAATATGTGGGTAGACATGTCGCTCCACTCCGTCACATCAACATGATTTCGAGTCATCCAGTCTTTGCCCTTTCTCATTTATGCTACGTGCTTAGTGGAGAAGCAGTAAATAACAATTGCATTAGTTGTTTGTTTGATTCGATCGACCTGGGCTTCCCTCGAGGCGAGCACGCTAACCATTACCCCACCAAAGCGGTTTTTAATGATATGAAAAATACCTTAAAGTGAATTTTGTCCAAATTCGTTGGATTTTATTCAACTTATTCAAGGCATTCCTATCTCCACTTAATTTGGGCGACTACGATTCGTGCCTTTGGCCTTTGGTGCGATGTACTCGATAGTGGCATTAAACATTCATAACGCGCAACTGAGAAAAGTTGGAAAATACTAAAGAGGTACATTAGGTACCGTAGCAGTATGTTTGTTTGTTTGTTTGTTCAACAACATTTCAGCTATATCGTGGCGGTCAGTTTTATTGGTGGAGGAAGCCGGAGGACCCGGAGAAAACCACCGATCTGTCGCAAGTCACCGACAAGCTTCATCACATCATGTTGTACACCTAGCCCTCATCGAGTTTCGAACTCACAAACATCAGTGGTGATAGGCACTGATTGCATGGATAGTTGTAGATCCCACTACTATACGATCATGACCACGACGGGCCGTAACGTAACAATACAATGACAAGCAAGCGAACAAAAAGATTAACAATGGTCCATAAACCACAACACAGAAGATTAAAGATTGAGCAACAAACCCACACAAAACCCCGTGGTTGAACCAGGTACTTAAGCTTAAATGAAATCAAATGTGTCATAATTGACAGCAAGAAGAGTTAACTTTAAAGATACCAAAGGGGTAATCAGAATCCGTAAATCGAAGAAGAACAGACAACACTATGGCCAAATAAGGTACAAAAGGACAAATAACGATCTACAAGACATACACATAAAACTAAAGATCGAGTACCACGTACCCTACTAAAAACAGGGGGGTGAAAAGACATATTAATTATATATATATATTTATATTATAATTGGTAAGGTATTAATTGAATAAATTTAATTAATTATGGCTCGTAAGAAAAAAACCATTTAATAACTATTTAATAAATAAATGCTATGGTACTATATAAATAACACATGGTTGACAATGAATTTCTCGGGGTAACAATCTGCTCTTCCACTCTCTCAGCTATGTGTTGTTTGTTTTATTATACTGAATGTTCTTTTCTCCTGGCTTCATTCTTTTTTATGACTTTGATGCCCTGAATTTCAATTGCTGTTGTCTTTAAATGTATTAAACTGTGATATCGATAATGTGTAATAAATAAGTTTATATACATTTTTTGTATTTGTTAATATTTTCCTGCCATTTTGGTGTATGATTTATACAGATGGGTGTTCTTAAATGAAAAGTGAGCAATTTTGTCAGCTATGCCATGTGGTAGACTAAATTATCACCCTCCGCCATGTGATAGACTAAATTATCACCCTCTGCCATGTGATAGACTAAATTGGCACACGCTCCTTAACCAACGAGAAGACAGGAAATTTGCATGTAATACAATAAATTAAAATGGTAAATAATTTGCCGCTAATGATCATTTAAATACCATTTACAGACTTATTGTCTAGTCGGGACAAAATGTCGTATTTCAACCTTCATGAGAAATATTTTAAAGATAAAATTTGTCTATTCGTCCCCGATAAAACATCACTATTAGAACAGAGTTCAGAAAAATATAATATCAAACAACATTTATAAATAGGCGAGCAACTGGTTTTTAAATGATCATTGGATTGCATAACAATCACGTGATTTTCAATACGAATTTATATAGTAATTTCATTAAAAAGGGTTAGGTATCTATTGAACTTCATCATAGCACATCCAAACAACATAAGACCCAAGGTAAGAAAGTTATTATTAGCTAATAATTCTGAATTATATTTGAGATTCTTGTACATTCTGGTGCACAACATATGGCTTGCATACACGATTACATGAGTTACACCAATCTAATTAAAATTAGATCTTCGCACTTGCTCCCTATTTTCTATCGGTGTCTATTAGTCTATGATAGTGTCTTAAGTTGTCATACACTGAGCTGCACGGGAGTATAAACCAAATTATATGTATGAATTTCTATTATAAGTCTATAATAGTGTAGTGTGCACTAAATGCACTTTAATTTATATTTAATAGCTGTATATCTAAGAGGATAGGAATGTGATATACTGTCTTGTTTCCTCATTTAATATATAATCAATTAACAATGGTGTGTTAGGTTTCTTCATGATAGTATTTATAATTTGTAGCATACTTTTGTTTAATCAAATCGCTTTTTAATTAAAAGAAAAACAAATTAGAATTTGGGTGATATATGTAATCATTCTTATTCGAATAAAGTATTGTAATTATTTGAGTGAGTGCTTGTTCTTAAGTGGAAAATGGGCAATATGTCAGCTATGTCATGGCGAGAATAAGTTAAATTCGATGATATGATAATGATGTCTGCTGTGTAATGTCGTAATTCAACCTTCGTGTGAAGCTATTTAACGATGAAATTTGTCAATTCGTACCCATTAAAACAACACTATTAGAACAGAGTTCACAATTAATTATATCAAACAAAATTTAAAAAAAAAAGGGTGAGCAACTGATTTTTAGATCATCATTGGATTCCGTAACAATCACGTCATTTTCAATACGAATGCATAGAGTAATTTCACTAAAAACGGTTAGGTATCTATTGCACTTCGTCATAACATCCAACCAACATAAAACCCAAGGTAAGGAAATGAGTATTAGCTATGAATTCAGTATTATATTTGAGATTCTTGTACATTCTGGTGTACCTCATATGGCTTGCATAAACGATTACATGTATATTACTTTAAGAATGCTGTCGCTGAGCTGCACGGGAATATAACACAAATTATATGTATGATTTTCTATAATAAATCTATGATAGTGTATTGTTAACTACGTGTCTTAAGCTTGCATATACTGAGCTGCACGGGAGTATAGATCAAATTATGTGTATAATCTATGATAGTGCATTGTGGACTAAGTGTCTTAAGCTTTAATAGGGAAAAATGGTCCACTTTATACCAAAATCTAACTGCCAATGTCATCTTTCGTCATCTGTGCGCAACTGACAGAATACTTCTCAACTGACTCAACGTGGCCTTCACATCTTTCGTTGAAAATCCAGGTGCGGCTAAGGACGTGTACAAAATGTGGCAGGGTTAAAACGATCAACGGGATCACAAATGCAACCCTTCCCTTTTTGATTAGGATAATAACAAAATTACCGAACTCTGAACAATCTTACAAAGGGAAAGTCAAAACTCATAATTATATAAACAGACAAAATCAGTCAACAACCGGAAAACTGTGAAAACCGTAATGACCCTGAGTTGGTACAGGCATTTCTAAAGAAATGGTGGGTTGAATGAGATTTTAAGGCGCCAAACCTCCCGCTCTCATTACGGTTAAAGGATCTCCACAACAGCAATACATGTATATTTTCTTTTATACATGACTGTTGTTTTAGCATTTCATGATCCTGTATTAATTGTACATATATGATTTTACCCCTTGTTGGACCTCTGCATATATTATAAGTAAACAATTGTTATCTGATGTAATCGTATATTCAAGAGAAGGGTGTATAATTTTTAATTAAATCCATAATGCACTTTGCCGTTTTCGTTCCAAATATAGAATTACTTCTGTAATAGAACAAATAAAACGTAATACTTTATGTCTGATGTTTCTATGTATTGAAATATGATTCGATTGACCTGGGCTTCACTCGAGGCGAGCACGCTAACCATTACACCACCGATGCGGTTTTTAATGACATGAAGCATGTTTTAAAACGAATTGTCTCCAAATTCATTATAACAATTTGATAAATAAATTATAACTGAATGTTTGACTCGTGGTTTTAGCCTTTAGCGCGATGTACTCGATAGTGGCATTAAACATTCATAGCCCGCAACTGGGAAAAGTTGGAAAATACAAAAGAGGTAAATTAGGTATAATATGTTTGTTTGTTTGTTTGATGGTGTTTAGCGCCAATTTCAACAATATTTCAGCTATATCGTTGGGGTAAGTTTTATTGGTGCCACCAATGGTGCAGAAAACCGGAGGATTCGGGGAAAACCACCGAAGCTTGAGCAACAGACCCACACAAAACCCCGTGGGTGAACCTAGGTACTTCGAAATTAACTGAGTCATAGTTGACAGCAAGAAGAGTTTGAAGATACCAAAGGCGTAACCAGAATCAATAAATCGACGAAGAACAGACAACACAATGACCAAAAGAAAAAGTACAAAAGGACATAGAATGATCTACAAAACATACACATAAAACTAAAGATCGAGTAACACTTCATTAAACTATTTTTAGTGCAATTTACAATTTTTCTATCTACAGATGAAAATTGCTATTTTTGCCTTTTTAATGGTCATCGTGTTGACGCTTGTTGAAAGTCATTATAAAATGAGTGGATGGGGGAGGGGGAGGGTTAGGGGGCATGTGCCGAGGCATAGGGGCTTGATCAGACAGGAAAGGGATTTAAATAATAAGTTGGCACAGCGGGATCTTGGTAACGGACAAAATAGATATACTAGAGATGTCAACAAGAAACACCATGTGCACATGTCATATGAAAGAGTACCTGCAACGAGAGTGGCAAGAAATGCACAGACCTTGAAGAACGTCCACGAAAGAGCGTTTGCTGAAACAGAAGATGCTGGTAGATGATTAAAAATACAATGTCACATGGCTTAGCATGGGCGTTTCTCAT
This sequence comes from Bathymodiolus brooksi, assembly GCA_963680875.1. NCBI lineage: Eukaryota > Metazoa > Mollusca > Bivalvia > Mytilida > Modiolidae > Bathymodiolus > Bathymodiolus brooksi. The sequence continues at coordinate 46,682,448 of OY804580.1, read as the reverse complement.
ATGGTTAAGCATAGGCGTTTCTCACCCTCTTATTACTATGCAAAGAACTAAATCTGTTCTCTTATTACAAATATGAATCCTATCTAAACCGAACCACCTGGGGACCAGCTTTTGGATTCGGGATAGACTATGTTCGGTTTATACAGATTGGTATAATTGAGAGTTCTTACATTAGGACTTGTAAAGTTCGCTTTATACAGGGGTCGGTATAGACAGGTTTCACTGTAGTTTGCAAGAGACTTAAATAACAATTTATTTTAATTAGATATATGCTGTATATATTTTGTCGATATACAAACATCTAATAACATCCTGTATGAGGTCAATGTAATTAACCTGTAACTCATATTTAACCGTCCAATCATATATATGATAGAAAAATGATAATGATCAATCAGAAAACAGCTCTCAGCTTATGTTCGATTAATCTATAAAATAAACAAAGTGACTACCACCAGAAAAACTAAATCCACATTTTCAGTTTGCACAGATTAAAACATACATTTCGTAAATAATGTAATTATTAAATTGTCCACATCTTTATATCAATATAACAACCGTTCCTGTGTATATTATAAGTTTTAAGCTCCCTAGTGATCGTCTATCGTTCTTTGGACGGTCAGTAAATTGTTGAAGGGTGAGCGCCTTAGTGCGAACCCTTCAACTATTTACTGACCGTCCAAATAATCATAGTCGGTCACGGGAGCTTAGAACATTATTTTACGATATTGCTGATCTATAACTTGAAACAGTAACTAACTTTTTTCCACGAACTATGTTTGACGGACTTTCGTGGAAGTTCTAAGGCTAAATACGTAATGGTCACTAGACAAAATTAAGCACCGCCCACTGACCTTCTGTAATTTTCCGTCTGCATCGTTATTTGTATGAATGGAATTTTCTCCTGGCCAGGTAAAGCGTATTAATCTTATTCTCTAGATTTCCATATATGGCTCTCCTTTCTATCGTTATTTTTAGGAATGATTTTATCCAATCATAGGTCGTCAAATAAATTCAACATCGTACAAAGTTTATTTTTCACAGATTGTTTACAATGCCAACGTCTTGTGAGTAATAAATTATGGAAGTCAAGAATTTTAAAAGAAGCGGAAGATATCAAAACATTGTTGGAAAAGTATTATATCACTTCCGTACAGATGGACGACAAAAGATGGTATTGGGTTAGGGTTATGGTGTTTAACGGCACTATCAACAATATTTCAGTTATATCGTGGCTATCAGTTTTATTGATGTTGAAATTTGCGGTTTACTATTGTTTCCTTTTTATGTGCTATAATGGCATTGTACCCATCTTATATTTAGATGATGGTAGAGACTATCGGCTCTCTCCAGTAGAACTAATATTATACATGTGACACATTCTATGACACGAAGATAAAATATATGTCATGAATAATTTTCAAGATAAAAGCAGTCTTTTCAATACAAAATAGTTCGCCTAGTTGTGAGTTGGTATTTTACTAGCTTGAGGAAAACACCTTTACCCACGAGGGAGGCTTAATCTAGGTTAACAGCACCAATCTTTCCTTTTTAAGAATATTTACATTTTCTATATAATAATCCTTGGATCTCGCGAAATAGAATTTAAAAACAAAATATTTTATTTGTTTTATATAAATCAATACTTGCTCTATAATTTCTACGCTAGATTCCTTTCCAAATCAACCAAATTTCTATAGTGTTAGATTCATATCTTTTCATGTTGGTATTTACTTAAAATATTAATATTTTGAAAAGAAAGTGTAAACAGTGATGGTCAACAATTCCACCATTATCATCAAAACGAAGAATCACCTCTCACCGACAAACACGCGCGAACACAGAAGTTGTAATTCCATGTACATGTCTTAAAAGTTGCAGATTCGAAATTTTTCATTATATCTTATTAACTTTTTCATATTTTAGGTAAGCCTTGACATTGATGATAGGATAAAGAACCACATATAGATTGCAGGACAATTAACAATCGCTAAACATCATTACTTGGTGAGGCACTAAATTGATCTGACATTATTTCATAATCCAGTCATACATAGCTTATTAAAACTACATTTTTCTGATTTAAAACTACCGGTATATTTTTCTAATCTAAAACTATATTTTTCTAATTTAAAATTATATTTTTCTAATTTAAATATATATTTTTCTAATAACTATTTTTGGTATGTACTTCATATAGACCATTTCCACATTTTCGACTTCTAGAATTATACATATGACAGGAGTTATTTCCCCTTAATGTGGACAGTTGGGCCCCCTTTCATTCTAAGTTCTAAGAAAATGACATATTTCCTCCCATAATCTATTGAAAATGTAAATCCCATGTTGTAACAATTTCCTCTTTGCTAAAAAATAACCTCGTTTTAAACAAGTTGTAAATATCCACAAAATAGGAGAACATTATATTGAAAGTCATTACTCTTGCTAGATCGGTTACCATTTTGTTCATCGTAAGGGAAATAACTCGCGTAAAAATGCAAAAACAATATTGTGCTTACTTTGTATTTTATAATATCTCACATATTTCTTGTATTTGCTCTTTATTATTAAACGGAAAGCAGAAATTTCTTTTGTATGTTTGTTTAATTTGCTTGGTCAATCAATGCCTATAACCACAGTTCAAGATGCTAACTCGATTCGAGGAATGTCTAGGTGTACTCGATACACATTGTATGTGAAAAACATTTGTAAGCGACTTGTAGTCGATGGTTTGTTCAATAATAAAAGCTATGGGCCACGGTGAAAAACTCGCCATGTGTGGGGATTTGAGTAAGAACCAAACGTTTTGACTTTTGTAGCGGCTACAATGCTCCTTCTCTTTTCCAAAATCTATAATAGAGGTCTTTAATGTACAGAGAGAATGGTATTCTCCAAACATGTTACCTACTATATATGGTTCATTGTCTGACTTGCCATGTTATAACCTGACAACCCCCTCCCCCAAATGGTCATATTCGCCACTTTGGCCATGCTAACAAATCAGGGTTGACCAGTACCCATACCATGGAAGACGTGCAACGTTAGACTAAAACACGTTTTTTCACAAAAATTCAACGATAATGACGAATGTTTGCATTCTATGCAATCCTGTCTTACAAAATCTTAATTCAGACACGAAGGAGCAGTACACTACATCTTACAGCACATGTTGAGGACAAGTTCGTCCCGAACGTCTTGTTGATACAGTTACTAACTGTTGTATTTGACGCCATATTTCCGGCCCTTTTCTCATTTTTGACTTATCACCGGGTTTGTAACTAGATTAACACGACGAGTGCCGCCAGTGGAGCTGGAGCTGCTTCTATTTCCGGAGCACCTAAGTTCATCCCCGGTTTTCAGTGGGGTTGGTGTTACTCCATATTTAGTCATATGTGTATTTTTTGTAGATCGCCATTTGTCCTTTTGTACTTTTTCTTTTGGCCATTGTGTTGTCTGTTCTTCTTCGATATACGGATTCTGATTACCCCTTTGGTATCTTCGAAATCCTCGTACAGATAGTATTAATGAAAAAAAAAAAAAAAAAAAAAAAAAACACAACGTCAGAACAATACCAAAATCATATACATGGAGACAAAATCGATAACCTGAACACGCATATAGGTAGTCGACTACTTTCTTAGCTTGGTACAGGCACTGTCATTAAAAGGTGGCAGGGTTAAGCAAACGTAGAAAACCGAAAGGAAATCAATAATAAACAATCCACCGACACTGGCAACATTGGGCACACAAGACACATAGTGAAGACAAACAAAACACAAAATAACACTGAAAAATAAAACGATGAGCAACATGGATGCCACAAAAACCGCGGGTGAACTCGGGTGCTTGCGAAGAGTAAGCAGACTATTCTTCTTATAAAACACCCGTATCACATACATGTACATGTATATAGTTAACAAGAGTTTGACGATACCAAAGGGATAATCAGAATCGGTAAATTGAAGAAAAACAGACAACACAAGAGCCAAAAGAAAAAAGTACAAAAAGACGAACAACGATCTACAAAACATACACATAAAACTAAAGATCTACTAACAAGAACCCCACCATAAACCGGGGCTGAACTCAGGTGCTCCGGAAGGGTAAGCAGTTCCTGCTCCACTAGTGGCACCCGTCGTGTTGATATAGTTACAAACCTGGTGATAAGTCATGAATGAGAAAATGACCAGGAAGTGTTTACGACCAGTGGAATATATCTGTCGAAGATACAGGAGAGAAAATAAACTACTTAGAGATGGATGTTTCGTAACGGTCAACCAGATTGTGATGACGACCAAATAATCTTTGTTGCGATGACTTCAACCTAGGAGCAAAAACAGTTTAAAGATACCAAAGGGGTAATCAGAAGTCGTAAATAGAAGAAGGACAAACAACACAATGGCAAATTTAATAGCCTTGGGTTTGACCCGATCAAGTCTCGAACCTACGATCTATCCCACGCAAGGCGAGCTATCGAATCATTACACCACCGATACGGCTATTAATGTCCAAAGGAAACAGGATAAGATGACAAACAACGATCTACAAAACATTACACAGAAAACTAAAATCGACCATCAAGAACCCCGCTAAAAACATGGTATGAACTCGGGTGCTCCGGAAGGACGAGAAGTTCCTGCTCCACATGTAACCACATGGGCTTGCCCTATTTTACTTGTCTTAGTGGGTTTCCTTGTTGTTCAATGTTGTAAAATTTCGTGTTGTGATGTCCGCTACGAATTTGGCGTAAAACGATGTTAGGTTCGTCTTTACTACTATTTGTTATGTAGGTGTCAAACCTATAATTCACCAATCAGAGCTTAGAACATATACAAAAGTAGTCCCTTTTAAAGAAAATAGTTCCTTTCGCTTTGTTGTATTGTAACAAATACTGAATGGAATGGCATAATTAAAATTGATAACTGAAGTTAAATATATAACGATTATTTTGAGCCCAAATTTGATGCATTTAGTTGTATTTTAATACCTCTATGGAGGATTTGATGCATGACCTATACATATTGAATTTCCCGGGGATGACCGAGCTATTTGTAGAGTAGGTGTTTTCCATAGCCTGACATTTCATTGCAAGACTTTAAACATCCCCTGATATTTTCACAGAACGTAGAGGAATCATGTACGTTTCAGAAAATATATGGTCTTAGAAAGGTTAAACTTAAAATAAAATAGCCAGGCAGGCTCGAAAAAACACAAATTTAGTAGAAAATTTTAAAGAAATTAATTATAGGTTTCACACCTTAAGGCAAAAAACATCAAATTGAACTTTTGTTGCTATCATGTTCAAAGTAGCCTACAAATGTCACAACAGACACAGAGTGATATTTTTCATGCAAAAATGTTACAAAATGCTTTGTGGTGTCAGATTACATGGTCGAAATGCATGTTATGTAATATTTTGGAATATTGCTCCCAAACACTGGATATACATGGACAGATGGTATTGCAACTAATTTTATTTTTATTTATGACTTTATAATTATTGGAGATATGTGATTGAATGAGATTTTGCAGTAGAAGGGCATATAATATTGAAAATGTGCTTGCTATTAAGGATTTTTTTTTAAATCATAATGCACCAGTTAGTCGACCTCAAATATAGAATATGGTGATATCATTATTGGATTTTTTTCAATCCTACAAATCTTTCCTCATAAATTTTGGTAGATTCAGTTAGAATACATGTGAATTGTACTTATGAAACAATATAAAGCTGCAGAAAGCAGTTTTAATTGAAAAATATGTTATACAAATTTGGTAATTTGAGCCATCTCAGGATAATTATATTGACTGCTTAGCATTTTCTGTTAATTTTTCAAATTGTCAATTTGGATTTCATGTCTTAGAGTATTATTTGGCTGTAACAGTACATTTGAACATCTAGCTTACTTAAACAGTGGGAAAATATTATGTGGAAGCATATATTTATTGATTTTTGGGGAAAATTATAGTGTTTCACCATAAGAAATTCCAAGACTTGAATATCAATAAATCATATTTTTGCATATTTGATGGAATTAGAAGGATTTTCAACTGGAGATCTATATACAAAAACTTATTTTATGCCTTAAACTTCATAATTTCTGGTGCTAAAGCATGAATTAACAAATTTAAGAATGATGTGAACTCATTTTATGGATAAAAAAAAAGAGGGAGGGGCTAAATGCAAACATTTCATAGTATTAAGCTATTAAATATACAACTGAGGCATATATATGAGTAAACAATCCTTATTATGTTAGAAATTAGCTTAATAACTGTAACATATTAGAGAATAAGTAAGTTGTGGTATATTACACAATCTGAACTCAACAGCTGTAAATGAAGATATTTTCATTAAAAACCTTCAAGTGGGTACCTTTGCATTTGCACACTTATTCTTGCAAATATGAGACAGCCACATACCTTAAGATGTTTTTTTGTGGTTGATATTGCCTAAGGAATAGCAATAAGGCAAGCAAAGGGCTAGAGAAGCAAGTTGTGTTGCTCTTTAGGGGTCAAAGTAGTCCCTTTTAAAGAAAATAGTTCCTTTAGCTTTGTTGTATTGTGACAAATACTGCATGGAATGGAAGAATTAAAATTCACAATTGAAGTTAAATATATAAGAATTATTTTGAGCCCAAATTTGATGCATTTAGTTGTATTTTAATACCTCTATGGAGGATTTGATGCATGACCTATAAATATTGAATTTCCCGGGGATGACCGAGCTATGTTTAGAGTAGGTGTTTGCCATAGCCTGGCATTTCACTCCAAGACTTTAAACATCCCCTGATATTTTCACAGAACGTAGAGGGATCAAGTACGTTTCAGAAAATATATGGTCTTAGAAAGGTTAAACATAAGATAAAATAGCCAGGCAGGCTCGAAAAAACACAAATTTAGTAGAAAATGTTAAAGAAATTAATAGTAAGTTTCACACCTTAAAAGAAGATTCACGTTTTACTTATGTTTTTTGTATTGATTTACGCATACTGGTGTCCAACACGATTTCCATGTTAAATTTGTGTTCTTCCCTCGACGGGATTTGAACCCACACCATTGATACACTGCAGCACCATTCGCTTAGCCTTACGTCCAGCGCCCTAGACCACTCGACTACATCCACTCCCTAAAAAAGGAGCTTCAATAATCGTAGTGTTACCTTTTCTCGTAAGGCAAATCTAGGGATAGACGTAAGACATGCGCATAAGCGTGTGTAGATGGTACATATATACTTAATATTATAATTTGACAGCAATCTAACTCAGCAATTTTTAATATATTGTATAGAATAATGAAGAATTCATTATACAGTCACAGGAAATAAAGTATATTATACAAACGTCTAGAAGCAAGTGACAACCATACAATATATCTGTCCCACTGGATCTCAAAGTTACTAAGGATACTAGGTTAATACTAAATATTATATACGTCTGAAAATTAAACCAAACGTGTTAGAATTAGATTTTAGAGCTGTCAAATTTTTGTTCTTCCCTCGACGGGATTTGAACCCACACCATTGATACACTGCAGCACCATTCGCTTAGCCTTACGTCCAGCGCCCTAGACCACTCGACCACATCTACTCCCTAAGAAAAGGGGCTTCAATAATCGTAGTGTTACCCTTTCTCGTAAGGCAAATCTAGGGATAGACGTAAGACATGTGTATAAGCGTGTGTAGATGGTACATATATACTTAATATTATAATTTGACAGCAATCTAACTCAGTAATTTTTAATATATTGTATAGGATAATGAATAATTCATTATACAGTCACAGGAAATAAAGTATATTATACAAACGTCTAGAAGCAAGTGACAACCATACAATATATATATATATATATATATATATATATATATACAAAATCAACATTATTTACAATATAAATTACAGTGCTCCAGCTAGAATTTGAAAGGGGCAGGGTGCCAACACCTTGCAGGGCATTTTTTTTATGATAAAAAGGGCACTTAGAGAACTTTACCAATGTCATCACAGTCACTTGAAATCCAAAAAACAAAAATAAAAATAATTTGCTTAGTAGTTTGATGTCGACGTAAACAATGCATGGCAGCTCACTTTTAAAGCGTCATCTGTCTATTAAATAGAGTTACGTCCCTTGATTTCGGGATTTTACTTTGCATTGTTGGAGGTACGGAATCTGTGCATGGCTTCTCGACTGACACAAACGACCGCTGCGTGTTCACAAGAGATAATCGCAGGGAGGTCATGATATTTATTTTAAAAGAATAAGTTCTTGTTATTGAAATAAACAGGGTTTTGAATATATTAGAAGAAATTTAAAAAAACAAACACGACTTGAAGCGAGCGGGGGTTAAACTAGAGGCTCAGTGGGCTGCGCCTGTGTCGCTCACCTTTCATTCTGCTTTGAGGAAACTTAATACAGAACCTTCAATAGGTGCTTCCCACCAGTTTCTGTTCATTTGGCTAAGCATTTTCAGAGAAGATTTTTAGAAATCACCCAACCAGAAAAAAGAATTGCCTATGGCAGCCATGTTTGTCAACAGATCAGGATGAAAGTAGCAATATTTATAGAGAACCTTCCACAGATGCTTCCTACCAAGTTTCGGTTCAATTGGCTAAGCAGGGAAGAAATCGACCAATCTGAAACAAGAATTACCTGTAGCAGTCATGTTTGCTAACGAATCGGGATGAAATGAGCAATCTTTATAGAGGACTTTTCATAGATGCTTCCTACCAAGTGTCGGTTCATTTGGCCAAGCGGTTTCAGAGGGGAAGATTTTCAAAAATCGGCTAATCAGAAACAAAAATTGCCTGTGACGGCCATGTTTTGTCAATGGATCGAGACAAAATGAGCCATCTTTATAGCAAACCTTCCATTGATGCTTCCTACCAAATTTCAGTTCATTTGGGAAAGCGGTGTCAGAGGAGAATGGTGTATGATCAATGACCGTACATGACATATATCGTTGTTAAATCATTTTATGTTTTCGATTAGACACAACTTACCGCAATATTTCTATGCCCCGTACACCCCTCCTCCTGTATCAAGTATTCCCAGAATTAACCAATGTAAACATCATTTGACAGTTTAGGTTATTTCATACATTTTACATCTAATGAATAGACTTATATAATATGTAATCCTGTTATTCGTTTTACTTTAAAGTGATCTTATTATATGCATAAATAAACAGTCAAACGTGGCACCCCATTGAATTTTGCTTTATCCTACGATTTTTTTTCTATTTTTGAACAATGATCAATTATTATGACTGAATAAATGTAAGAATACAATTGATGTTAGTCAGATAAACACTTTAAGACGACTCTATAATGTTTTTCACATTTAAGGACAAAAACCTCTAAAATATGAGAAAGCAAAATATCAAATAAAGCATACGTTGTTTGCTTGTTGTCGTTCTTTGTACACCTGTAACGGGTCTTCGAAAACCCTTTTTGCTGGCAAACATTCTCAATTCATACCATGTGTCACCCTGTAATCCTGATAGGATGTAGGTCTGCCTATTATATTGTGGAATTTTCTGTGTAATCCATATCCTGGATTCATTAACAATACGGTATTGTATGTTAGAAGTTTGTTCATGTCCATCATTATATACAGATATCAACTCAATCACAATACTTGTGTCTGTAGAACTGACTAAGGTGAAATTTGTGGAAGACTGTGTGGGACCTACAAAATGATATCAAGATTGAATTTAATTTTGAGTTCAATCAGAATAATAATTTGTAAAAAATATTAATAAAGTAAATAAATAAACAAAATATGTGTCAGAATTATCAATTTTTTTTTTTAATTAAATTAATAATATCGATGTAAAATGCACAACAATCAGCCTGTATCGCTAACTTCTTAATAAAGAATAAGTATATCGTAATTTTGCTTTACCATTGATGTATATTGTATAATGTAAGTACTACGTAATGTACATGTTAAGTGTTTACCATCATTACTGACCACTTGTAATTGTTGGTCAACATATTTACATCAACTTTGTATAGAACCATTCTAGAGATATATGTCAATGTTGTGATAAAATAGTTCTTCCATCTCAAATAACAATACCTTTAATATATTCTCCAAAGTCATATCATATTTAGAGGGCCCGGGTGGCTCAGCGAGTTAGGTAGTTGGATTACCTAACAACTCTTACAAGACTATCACCAATGCGGCGTGGGCTCGCGCCCGGCTTTGTAAATTACAAAAAAGGTGCACTCGACTCGCTGCCGCAAGTGATAAAGTTTACCAGTTGCTTGCCCATGGTCGGTGGTTCTCTCCGGGTACTCCGGCTGCTTCCACCACTAAATCTGGTCTCCGTGATATAGCTGAAATATTGCTGAAAGTGGCGCTAAACACCAAAAATCAAATCAAAAATCAAATCATATCATATTTATCATATAATTGAATTACTCGTTAGATTATATCGAAAGGACCTTCCAGAGACATTGGCAACATTGGGCACAGATGACGCATGATGAAGACAAATACAACACAAAAAGCCTCAACATAACACAGAAAACTCCTAAGATGAGCACACGGACCCCATCAACAAAACGAGAGTAGACCCAGATAAGCAGTTCTTCCTTCTTATAAGACTCCCACCATGTTCCTCATATTGTCAAGGTCGGAAAAAAACCTCTTGTCAGAGATAAGGTAATGAAAACATTTATGCAAAAAGGAAACGATTCTTAGTCATTTGAGATATAAATATTTTGAGTGAGTGGGTGGGTGATTATTGCTTAGCGCCAATTCGGCAATTTTTCGGCGATGTCATGTCGAGAACAAGTTAATTTTCATTGAGATGATGATGAGGTCAGTTTTGTACTAGAACAACACGCTCAGTTGGATTTGGATAGTGCTAGCTCACTGAAATAACAGTCCGCGGATAGACATGTCGTCTCACTTGGAACCAATATCCTGACTTCGAGCCAACATGTCTTTGCTCTTTCTCCTTAATGTTGCGTGCCAAGCGGAGAAGAAACAAATACCAATTTTCTAGTCTTTGGTTTGACCCGATCTATCGCACTAAAGCACGCTATCCATTACACCACCGATGCGGTATACAGATTGTGTAGGAGTTAACCAGTTCGTGATAACGACAGCAGAATTTTAGTAGCGATGACTTCAATCTAGGTATGTTGCCTATTTATTTTCTATTTTAATACTTGCTCGCATATTCCAGCAAAACAGTATATTGTACAGTTTGACTAACACCATATGAGAGCTGTAATCTATAGCTAACGTTGATGTCAGATTCCTTGAACTTGTTGATGGTCAAAATAACGTGGTAACCATCCAGTTGTATATCTTTGCAAAGGAATGTATTATTAACTATCGCTGATCTTTCTGACACGACATATTTGGTTGATGATGAAACTTGTGTGTTACCTCTGTACCACCTTAATTTAGTATATTTAGGTATACTGTATACATAAACATTGATATCTACATTTCCACCAAATTCACCATACTGTGTTAATCTGTTGTTATTTGTAAATATTGGTTGAGCTGAAAGGTACAGAATATAATAGTGGCATATGATATCTGTGTGTTATATATTGAAGAGTCTAGTCTATTACAGAGTAAAATAAAATAGGAGAAATGCACAGTTAAAATGTGATAAATATTGATTAGCAGTTTCTAACATTATCATGTTACAATTGAACTAATAGGTATTCGAATATGTATTTGTTCAGTTTATTTGTAAAAGAGAAAACACTATTGTCCTATGATGTCAATAACATATTTACATTAATGGGCAAGGAAGTTATTATACAGTGAGAGAGTGATTGTTGTTTAAAGCCAAATGAACACGTTTTCAACTGTTTTACATAATATAAAATATAACATAGATTCTTTCTTATATACAGTTTACATTGAAATTATCAAGGGGTGAAATGAAAACAAACAAATGGGTATAACTTGTATTGCCAGAAATAATCAATTCCATAAAAAACATATACATATATAAAGCAATATCAATATTTTCACAAATCATATAAATAATATAAAATTTCCTGCCAGCTATCTTTCTTTCTCTTTTCACGGACAACCTTCCTCCTAAAATACTTGCAGATCATGGAAGGAAAGGACAATCCACTCAAAATGTATTTAGAAACTGACCAGACCGGAAGCCGCAAGACAACATCGTGTTCAGGATGTTATTTCCTGAAAAGAGTAAAAAAAATTCTGCAGTAAACCTCAACATGACTCAAAAAGCAACAATATAATATCTACTTAAATGCCTAATAATATTGATAATTTTCTTTCTCAACAAATCTGTTCCTGCAAAGTTTAAATGAAGACCATCACTAGGAGCATATAAACTCGGATCTGGTGAATTATTATACAGAAAACTTCGATATCAATTACAATATAATATATTTTTTGTCCTACAAAGTTTTTTTTAACTCAGCATTTACATTACAAATTTTAAATTCCGAATCTCTATGGTCTTACAGGTCTGGGTAATATCGATGTAAAAATCAACTTAGCACTAGTTATTTTTTTTCAATTTATGAATTAAATCTCCATAATAAGATAAAATAGTATTTACTGACTGAGAAGAAGACACGTTGTTAGTACCAACATTATTTATAACAAAATCTACAGAACTTATGTCTACTCTGCCTGAAGAAACGTGCTCAGCAAGCCGGCCTATAGTGGCACCTGGAAATGCCGGAACCGTACAACCGTGTATCTCACTGTCATATTTAGGAATAGATGCTGACAATAATGTGGACCGTGTTTCATAAAATATTCCTGAAAAATTAGAATTAATTCATTTTTTTCAAAATATGAGTTTACATCTTGTTAGCAACAAACAAGTTATCTTTTAAATTAATCTTTACATATTTTTTATCTGAATCGCTTTTTCAGTCACCATATAATTGAATCAATTCCGTTGGTACTTCAGCAGAAAAAGCCCAAGTTACACTCCCTCTCCTAAAACTATGGGTTGAAAAATCATCTGAATGTGTTCCTAATAACGTATTCATGTGTTTTAAAACAGATTGGAACTGTCTGTACGTCTCTGGTTGCTTCTTTTCCCCCTTTACTATAGGAAATACAGGACTATCTTGAGAAACAACCACCAACACTGTATAGTTTTAGACCATTTAATCTTAACTAATAATATTCCACTATCTATATCAAAGGTCAACAAATGTTTCTGCATAATTTCTTAACACCATTAAAAGAACGGACAGAATCAGGAACTAAATTAGATTTTCTAACCATAAGAAAAAACGCATGTTCAAATAAACAGCAAAATGTGGTATCATATGAATTTTTATGATCAAATATTTTAAGGTTAGGAGTGATAAGCTGAGCTTGCTTTGAACAATGTGGTTTAGTTCGAGATAAACCCCTTAATACTAATCTTAAATGAAAAGAATCAAACTGGGGATATTCCTTATCCAAAAATAAGTGTAATAATTTAACACCACTGATATAATTACGAATTGAGTCAACAGATGTGAAGCTTCTACCTAGAAAATTGATCGTACAAACTCATAAAGTTTATGGTAGTCAGTATAGGTATGAATTCAAAATACAAGCAAAGCATGAAGTAGAATTCCCACTGCATAATAATAGTTTTATTAGTACTATCTGCATAAGCGTGTTTTGCCGACATCTTACACTGAGACTTCAAAACATCCAATTCTGTAAAGAGAATTACCAATCATTCATAAAATTAACATCTGACGATTGAAAAGAAACCTCCTCGTATGTCTTTAAATCAACTAAAGACAAGAAGGTATCTCTAAATCTGCTATGTATATGCCACCTAGATAAATAATCTGCTAAACGGTTCTCTTCTCCCGCGATATGCTTAGCTCTAACTTCAAATTCATGTGTAGCTTTCACAAAACAAAGTTCTCTTAAGCAATTCTGCATGAAACTATCCTTGGTAGAACCCGAATTTACAACTGTCACCGAATCTTCATTATCACAAAAAATAAACAGTTTTTTCCCTTTTAATTTCTTTCCCCAAATTTGTACAGCAACAATTACAACTAAAAGTTGCAAACAATTAATATGTAAATGATCATCTGTAATAAATGAAGGAAAATTCGAGTGAAAATATTGTTTTCCAAAAAGTGCGCCGAAGCCATCAAAGCATGCGTCGCATGACAAAATTTCATCAGAAGCAGACCAGTCTTCAAGAGACATGATAGAAATACCGTTTTAACATGAAAGAAATTTATACCACCATTCTAAATCCAATTTCTTTTTAAAGCACGTCCCAACAAAACTTTCAATATAATACTAACAGCCAAATGATCACATGTAATATAACAAACTTTAACAAAGAAATTTACATATATCCAATGAAAAGGAAACATACTAATTAGTGAGCAGATTTTTTTCAAGTATGACCAAACAAGGAAATTTACATATATCCAATGAAAAGGAAATATAATAATTAGTGAGCAGATGTCTGAAGTCGGACCACTCTACGCAAAACCGGATCAAACTGGCGTGCCAAATCAAGTGGAAAATAGAAATTTCACTGTCTTGCTAATTAAATAATTTTAAATTAACCCATGTGAGCTTTTTTCCCATTTTATTATTGGTACCATTTTACAAGAAAAACAACATTCGGAAAACAAAAATATATATGGTAAATTATAATTTTAATTGGACGGTTATTATCAATCTGTTTCTGGATGAACACGTTGTTGATACTAATATGGGCATTAATACAACAGGGGAGAGAACACAGTCTATTTATTTCCGTCACGTGAGATGCAGATTTAAAGCTATCGTCGATTGATGAATGTGAGCACTACACTATAGTGTCTCCTAAGTTGTTCCGGTCATTTTTTGTTCTTACAAAAAAATCGCAATGTTGCTGTATTTTGCTGTTTGGTCGATTGTGTGACATCGTAAACTTTACGAATCTGGAAATGTCAATTATGAGATTCTATGGTGTATTGGTCTTTCTTCCGAATATTATTCTTAAGCAACAACGGTCATGTTTCAATCATTTGTCCTTCCAGCATCGATCTTTTGAGAATTTATTTTTTTTCTAAATGGATATGAATTGTTATAATTCAGTAATAGTGAAAGGGGGATAACTCTATTGTACTAGTTGAAGATAAACAAAATATTTACCTCTCTCCTTCGTTGTACAATCCGTGCTCAGCCACTGTATATTTCCAAGGATATTTTTGGTAAATTTAACCCAAAATCCCTCCCGCGCAGCTTACATTTAAACTAATAGTTGTTTTTTATTTGGTAATGGGAGGGAAGAACCCCCTCCCCAATTTTTATGTTTGTCTATGTAATAAAATGAGAAACAAAAAATATAATATAAATATTTTAATAAATTGTTTTACATTAAATTTACTTGTGATATTTTTGGCATTTTATCTCATTTTATTGTACTCAAAGACGAAGAAAACTACGCAATATGTGTTGGACACCACTATGCGTAAACAAACACAAATAATGTAAATATGACATGAATCCTCCTTCAAACAACCGGGGGTAAAGACGAACCGAACATCGTTTTATGTGGAAATCGTAACGGACATGACCACACGGAACGCAGAACGTAAAGACACATAGTAGGACAACACAAAAAGCTTAAAATATGAGCAACATGGACCCACCAACAAACCGGGATTTGCTCATATATAAAGTCAATACGTGTTGAACACCACTATACGCAAGAAATATAAATAACATAAATACGACATGAGCCCTCCTACAAACAAATAGGGGCATAATAATTTTTATGTATTTTATCTTAAATCTTAAATACCACTTAAACACAAAGAAACGAAGAAACTGCAAGGGATACATAATCCTTAATTTCTGCAGGAATCTTTAGAAAGATTGTGCTTTGGATTTGTAATGCCAATTGTTTACTGTTAGATAGATTTCTAAACGTTTCGAAATGTTAGTCATGACCATAGAGTCGTTTTAAATGTTAGTTAGTTAATTGACTATATGTTTCCGAGAGTATCGTTAAGCCCAGCAGTTAGTGCTTCGGCACTGCCATATATTTGTATTTGAGCTTTAGAAACCTAAATAATGTACTTTGTTGAAACTAACGTAAATATCATTCCTACATATCTAAAAAAGAGTTTGAAGATACAAAAGGGATAATCAGAATCTGTAACTCGAAGAAGAACAGACAACACAATGGCCAAAGGAAAAAGGACACATCGACAAACAATGATCTACAAAACTTTAAACATCAAATTAAAGATCGAGTAACACGAATACCACTAAACATTCGGGGCGGTGGGGTTGGACATTGGCTGATATTGAAATCGTAAATACGTCCGAGATTGAGTGTACCTGATGTAAGTAATTCGAGAAACGCGTTGTGTGCACTAATGCAGACATATACGGTTTTTTTAATTTCTAGTATGCTAAATAATAGTTACTTCGATTCTCATTATAATATTTTGTTATGGTTGTGACACAGGTGCCGGTTGAACCCTAATATACTATTTAAAAACATATTTTGTTTCTTTTACAAGTAATATTTATACGACGGTTGTCCGAGTTAAATGGTTCAACAATCTAACACGAAGCGTGAGATTGTTTTACCGTTTAATCCGGAAAACCGTGGGATTCAATTATTGGTAACATGAAGCCATGTAATATAACACATAGGTCGGTGATTATTGCACGACACTCTCAGAGAAATACAGCTCAGATTTAAAGTGTGCAATATATCGTATCGCCATGTATTATTTCATAGTTCAGAGCTGTTGCTTACATTCTTCAATATAAACCATAAAAAGATCAAAGGAAAATAATGCATTTATGATACAACGAGAAATAAATAATGTTGTATCTAAAATATGCTTAGTCAATTGTCTAAATTGATTAATAATTAATTAACCAGAACCACGCATCATTGATTTGTAACACCTGTCTAATAATAGCTATTTAGGTGGATTGACGCCATTCTCTCTCCAGTGTTGTCGATCCCGCTACGCTCCATATACCTCCGTCAACGCTCATTTTACAAGATTTTTGTAAAATTTTGAAACAGTAAAAAAATGTACTTAAAATTGTTTTAATTATTGTAAATATTAATTAAGATGAAAATAAATCACTCATTTCAAATCAATTCCCTCTTAAAAATGATTTTGATCGTTTTTAATTTTTACCTCCGCAAAATAGTTCTCCAAAAAGTGTGGGGGGGGGGGGGGGATCATTTGATTGGTTTTGTCCCATATATCGTTTATATAAAAAAAAATATTGGAGGGCCCGGGTGGCTCAATGAGTTAGGCAACAACATTGCATATTCATATCATTAAATTCCAAGAAAAATGACATTACATTCTTTTTTATATTTATACATGTAAGCTATTTAGATTTAAATTGCTGGTCGTCCAAGCTTCTTCTTCAATCATCAAAGATTTATTCAGAAAATAAGCCGATTTTGGCCTGTCATGTTTAGTCCTTTTGGCTTTCTTGTTCCCAAAGACTTTTATTTATTTGGCTAATCCGAAAATGTCACATTATATACCCTGTCTGATAACATATATATAAAATATATATATATATATACTTTTACATATACGTATATATACAAATGTATATATGGTATGTCGCTATGGAGAAGACCTTGCGAGTTGATATGATGCGTGCCTTATCCAATTTGCATATGATTGGCAAATAAAATAAGTTTAAACTTTAAACAACTTGTAAATAGAAAGCAATTAAGTACATTAAATGAACGATCAGATATTTAATTTAACAGATCCATAGTACAGATTTTTTACGAAACAGTTTTAAATTCGCAGAAGCTTATTGATTACAAATTTGAACTTCCTTATAGGCTTTCATAATTCGGACCAATTACATATTTTTTATACTACAATTTGGTCTTTTCAATTTGAATAAATACTAATGTTTAACCATGAAGAACTAATCTTTTGAAGTCGAGGACAAATTGAAACTTTTGGATCACTTAAGAATATACATATAGAGGACGGCTTGTATAGTAAGTCATGTGATTAATTTAATTGTAATTTGCAATTTTTGTTTGTTTTTATTTTTTGTTTTTTGTTTTGTTTTCTGGTTTTTTTTTTTGCTTGTTTGTTTTTTGCTCTTGTTTTTCTTGGTACAAAAAATATTTCAATAATGTTAATTTTTTTTATTTTTTTTTTATTTTCGAGAAACCAAAACAATATTTGAATACCATAGAAGCAACAATCCAGATACTCAAAATATTTACATATTATGTGTTAATGAAAATATGTGTATTACTATCATTGGGTCGAAACCTCTGCTGGTGGATTATTAGTCCCCGAGGGTATCATCAGCCCCGTAGTCATTGCTTCGGCACTGACATGATTTAGTAGATATATTTATTATCGAAAATCATGCAGTTATTATTAAATCTAAATTTCTCCTTCCTCAGTCATAGGTGACCTTAGACGATGTTGGCCTGTCATGTTTCTCCTTCCTCAGTCATAGGTGACCTTAGACGATGTTGGCCTGTCATGTTTCTCCTTCCTCAGTTATAGGTGACCTTAGACGATGTTGGCCTGTCATGTTTATCCTTCCTCAGTCATAGGTGACCTTAGACGATGTTGTCCTGTCATGTTTCTCCTTCCTCAGTCATAGGTGACCTTAGACGATGTTGGCCTGTCATGTTTCTCCTTCCTCAGTCATAGGTGGCCTTAGACGATCTTGGCCTGTCATGTTTCTCCTTCCTCAGTCATAGGTGGCCTTAGACGATGTTGGCCTGTCATGTTTCTCCTTCCTCAGTCATAGGTGACCTTAGACGATGTTGGCCTGTCATGTTTCTCCTTCCTCAGTCATAGGTGACCTTAGACGATGTTGGCCTGTCATGTTTCTCCTTCCTCAGTCATAGGTGACCTTAGCCGATTTTGGCCTGTCATGTTTCTCCTTCCTCAGTCATAGGTGACCTTAGACGATGTTGGCCTGTCATGTTTCTCCTTCCTCAGTCATAGGTGACCTTAGACGATGTTGGCCTGTCATGTTTCTCCTTCCTCAGTCATAGGTGGCCTTAGACGATCTTGGCCTGTCATGTTTCTCCTTCCTCAGTCATAGGTGGCCTTAGACGATGTTGGCCTGTCATGTTTCTCCTTCCTCAGTTATAGGTGACCTTAGCCGATGTTGGCCTGTCATGTTTCTCCTTCCTCAGTCATAGGTGGCCTTAGACGATCTTGACCTGTCATGTTTCTCCTTCCTCAGTCATAGGTGACCTTAGACGATTTTGGCCTGTCATGTTTCTCCTTCCTCAGTCATAGGTGACCTTAGCCGATTTTGGCCTGTCATGTTTCTCCTTCCTCAGTCATAGATGACCTTAGACGATTTTGGCCTGTCATGTTTCTCCTTCCTCAGTCATAGGTGGCCTTAGACGATGTTGGCCTGTCATGTTTATCCTTCCTCAGTCATAGGTGGCCTTAGGCGATGTTGGCCTGTCATGTTTCTCCTTCCTCAGTCATAGGTGGCCTTAGCCGATTTTGGCCTGTCATGTTTCTCCTTCCTCAGTCATAGGTGACCTTAGACGATTTTGGCCTGTCATGTTTCTCCTTCCTCAGTCATAGGTGGCCTTAGACGATGTTGGCCTGTCATGTTTATCCTTCCTCAGTCATAGGTGGCCTTAGACGATGTTGGCCTGTCATGTTTCTCCTTCCTCAGTCATAGGTGACCTTAGACGATGTTGGCCTGTCATGTTTCTCCTTCCTCAGTCATAGGTGACCTTAGACGATGTTGTCCTGTCATGTTTCTCCTTCCTCAGTCATAGGTGGCCTTAGACGATGTTGGCCTGTCATGTTTCTCCTTCCTCAGTCATAGGTGACCTTAGACGATGTTGGCCTGTCATGTTTCTCCTTCCTCAGTCATAGGTGACCTTAGACGATGTTGGCCTGTCATGTTTCTCCTTCCTCAGTCATAGGTGACCTTAGACGATGTTGGCCTGTCATGTTTCTCCTTCCTCAGTCATAGGTGACCTTAGACGATGTTGGCCTGTCATGTTTCTCCTTCCTCAGTCATAGGTGACCTTAGACGATGTTGTCCTGTCATGTTTCTCCTTCCTCAGTCATAGGTGACCTTAGACGATGTTGGCCTGTCATGTTTCTCCTTCCTCAGTCATAGGTGACCTTAGACGATGTTGGCCTGTCATGTTTCTCCTTCCTCAGTCATAGGTGACCTTAGACGATGTTGGCCTGTCATGTTTAGTCCTGTCATGTTTAGTCCTGTCATGTTTAGGCCTGTCATGTTTAGTCCCTTTGGTTTACTTGTTCCCAAAGACTTTTATTTATTTGGCTTTCAAATTTTTTGACATTGAAAGTACCTGATACTTTAAGCATATTTTATTTAAGAAATAATTCTCGGATGCCGGGCTCTATGCTTATTTTAAGATGGGTAGGCATTATATTTGTCATTATTTTACACCGAGCGTAAGCGAGGTGTAAAATCTTGCGAGGAGTAAAATCTTGACAAATATAATGCCTACCCATGTTAAAATAAGCATAGAGCCCGGCATCCGAGAATTATTTCGATTCTAACAGGGCATTTACGGTAATTTTATGCATTCAAGCGTACCTAGACAGAGGTTAGTTTTGGGCGCTGTTCCAATTACCTCCCCCTATTATTTACTAGAATAAATAACGCTACAGAAACGTTATAAAAATTGATAACGATGAACAATTAGTTTCATTTGATTTAAGAAATAATTATCTCATGTCTTGCTTAATGCTCATTTTATGACCATGGTGAATACAAACATAAACATTCTAGAATTGTTTCTTGACATATAACTTTTTTGCGGAAAAAATACTTTAGACAACCATCTATCGACTTTGACTTTTGTAATTTGTCATCATCCGATGACGTAGTTTACAAGGAGCGCTGGTGACATTGACAGAAGCTGGTTACTGATTTATTTTACGATTTTGTGAACATTTTACTTGTTTAAATAGCTAAATACAAAATGCCATCAAATTGGAAAATATCAGTAACTTAATTACATCACCGTCTAGTTATCAATGTAAACATGAAGGTTAGTGCATTTTGTTATGATATGCATTTCCATTATTATTGACTTCCATTCATAATATAAGTTAGATTTGTCCTACTAGAATCGAAATAATTCATGGAAGACATAGTTTGAATAACATAGGTAACATTATTTTCGCTTAATTTAGTCATTACTTTTCTGTAATTCATCGTAGAATGCGAATTGTCATTCGGGGAGGTAATCGGAACAGGCAAATCCTTCGGTATCCATAAGGCCGCATTGATTTACAAAATTACTGTAAATGCCCTATTAGAATCGAAATAATTATCCATGTCATGTTTTATGCTCATTTTGTATATCTATTATTTTTATTCTTTTAATTTAACATACATACAGTACAAAAATGCCAAATACGCTGTCGATTAGATATACCTTCTGCGCATGTGGTTAGGGTGTTATGTGCTATTTAGAGCCCTCTATTGTTTTCAAAGCGAAAGTAGCACGCCATGTTAGAATGTTCAATAATAAACTATTGGATAGGACACAAGTTTCACAACTTAGAAACATTTTCTCCAAAACGTACCTGATGAAGATTATTCCAGAAAAGCGTAGTTCGCACTTTATTTGATTTCATTTTGATTTGATTTTTGGTGTTTTAACGCCACTTTCAGCAATATTTCAGCTATATCATGACGACCAGTTTTAGTGGTGGAAGAAGCCGGAGTACCCGGAGAGAACCACCGACCATGGGCAAGCAACTGGTAAACTTTACCACTTGCGCCTGCGAGTCGAGTGCACTCTTTTTGTAATTTACAAAGCCGGGCGCGAACCCACGCCGTATTGGTGATAGCCTTGTATGAATTGTTAGGTAATCCAACTACTTAACTCATTGAGCCACCCTGGCCCTCATTTTATTTGATATCTATCATTTCATTACAAATAATTAATAGAAAAACCCATAGTAGCAAATAAATCAGATAATAAAATTAACATTAGAGAGGTGCAATACAAAACGGAAAATCCAGAGACATTGGCAACGTTGGGTACACACGACAAAGGACAGAGACAAAAAAATATTAAAACAAAACAAAAAAACAAAAAAACGAAAAAAATAAAATAAAATAAAAATAAAATCCAAAGAAATAAACCCAAGCAAACAAACAAACAAACTAAGAAACAAACAAACAAACATAAACAAAAAACAAACAAACAAACACCGAAAAAAATTAAAGTAAAAAAAAAAAAAAAACAACACGGAAGACGTAAACTATGAGATCACGGACCCGACCACAAATTCGTGGATTAACCCAAGTGTTTGTGAAGGGTAAGCGGTTATTGTTTCTTATCAGACATTCGCTTTGTTAGTCATATAACCAAGTCCGGTAAGCGTTTTGTCGGTGATAGAAGAAAACACAATAATATACATAAAAGGGATACAATCCATTGTCATTTGAGATATTATGGATATTTCGTAGCGAATAACCATTTTGTTTGGCTTGGTTTATGGTGTTTAACGCCACTCTCAACAATATTTCAGTTATATCGCGGTGGTCAGCTTTATTGGTGGATGAAACCGGAGTACCCGGATCAACCAGATCGTGGTGATAAATGAAGTAGCAATTTATTGTTAATATATTCCATTAAAAAGATGTGCTCACACAGGTGTGACCATTATGTCTAATATTGACTGGTCATGCACGTGAACCATGCCTCTCACGCATTACTCAAAATTATGTATGTTCACGCTTCGTATTTGGGTATTTAAGTCCGGTGCCTTAAAAAAATTATTCATTCTCAGTAAGCATGGTACGAAGGCGAATATCAGAAGCACAAAGATAGCAAATAATCAGCATGCATACAACAGGAATGTCCTTCAAAGCTATTGGACGTCAGATGGGCTACCACTATAATGTAGTCAGCCGACTGGTGAGAAAACACACACAAACCAACAATGTGAAAGACTTGCCAAGATCCGGCAGACCACGTGTAACATCTGATCGTGACGACAGGGCATTGCAGCGTTTGGTTAGACGGATGCCATTCGCAACCAGTCCCGTACTCAAACAACACTGTCACAAGAACAGTTAGAAACCGTCTGAAATCAGCGGGACTTAAGTCAAGGAGAATCATTAAACGTCCATTATTGGTAGACCGCCATCGGCGAACACGTTTGGCATGGTGTTTAGCACGACGTGGTTCGAATTTAAGGACATGGCGCAAGATCCATTGGTCAGACGAGAGCCGGTTTCTGCTTCATGCAACCGACGGCCGGATGAGGGTTTGGAGACACCAAACACAATTGCCAAATAGATAAAGGACAAATGGACAAGCAATGATCTACAAAACACTACACAGATAGCTAAAGATTGAGCACATTAACCCCACTAATAAAGGGTTTGAACTCAGGTGCTGTGGATGGGTGGCCAGTTCCTGCTCCATTAGAGGCAACCGTTGTGCTACAAAGAGCAAGGAACAGGTCGTCCTGTGGACTAGATGTCATGGTAGACTTATTAAATGATAAAAGTAAAAAATAAAAAAAACAACTGGACTGTATTCCGTGCAAGTGAAATTGTTTCCCTATCCATATTTTAATAGACTGTGTAGATGCAGCTGATATTCGTCAGACATTCTACAATATCAATCTTCATTCGATACATACTTTCCGAATATGTCTTATTTGTAATTAAATCTATAGCTATGAAAGTTAATTCATAAAATTCGTTCAAACCACGATGCAGCTGCAATGCTCTTAAATTTGACGTTCCCTAATATTATCATATCAACAAAATATTGATTAATTGATTGCTTAATGCCCAATGAGCAGTATTTCAGTTATATTTACGACAAGATCAAATCCAACACTATACAAAACCCAAAATGGGGCAGCGACTGCCAATGAAAAAGCATGGAGAGCTGCGCAGGGGCGATACTTTTAGTTTCTGGAAGCGAGTACAATGCGTCTACCCTGTATCGAAATATAAGGGTTTGAATATACCAAAGGGGCAATCAGAATCCGTATATCGAAGAAGAATAGACAACACAATGGCCAAAAGAAAAAGTACAAAAGGACAAACAACGATCTACAAAACATACATATAACACTAAAGATCGAGTAACACGAACCCCACTAAAATCTGGGGGTGAACTCAGGTGCTCCGGAAGTTGCTTTTAACGTGCAATGAGCGTGACACTCTCCAAACATGTTACTCACTATGATCTGCGGTCAGGCTTTCCGCTATATGACAACCCCCCATGGGGACGTTCTGAGCAGCACTGTGGGTTTTCGCCCTGGCAACTTTAACCAGTACCCAGTATTAAACAAAACAGGTTGTTAACGTGCATGAACCGTGACACTCTTTTTGACATGACTGGGCGGAGCCTAATACTAACGGTAAATACAATGAGCTGTGATTTACAGTTAGAATTAAGCTCTGCCCACTCGTGTCAAATTGCCAGATACTAGAGTTTCCAGTATTGTGTGTTTTACAATACTAGTATTACCGGTATTGCTGGATGAAGAATACTGGAGCTTCCAGTATTGTGTGTTTTACAATACTAGTATTACCAGTATTGCTGGATGAAGAATACTAGAGTTTCCAGTATTGTGTGCTTTACAATACTAGTATTACCAGTATTGTTGGATGAAGAATACTGGAGCTTCCAGTATCGTGTGTTTTACAATACTAGTATTACCAGTATTGTTGGATGAAGAATACTGGAGCTTCCGGTATTGTGCATAGATCAACGATTCTGGTATTCCAGTATTGTAAATGCACGATACTGGTACATCCAGTATTGTATATGTACGATACTGGTATTACCAGTATTGTAACATTACAATACTGGTATTTCTAGTATTGTACAGTGTTACAATACTGGTATTACCAGTATTGTAATATTTGCAATACTGGTATTTCCAGTATTGTGAATATTATAATACTGGTAATACTAGTATTGTAAATATTACAATACTGGTAATACCAGTATCGCGGCCGGCTGCTTCATATTATCCTATCATTTTACTAATTGACCGACCATTTAACTTGCAGGGGAGGTTACGGTTTTTGTTTCGTTCAGAAATTTGTTTTCGGACAACACGAGAGTTAGAATATTTTTTTTTGTCGCGCTAAGCGCACAATTTTTTTCCATAATTTAACATTAGGTTATATGTAACCCGAATAATTCAGTCGTTATATTACGCTCCCGCTGGTCGCCACATTAACGCCTGGATGCATTCATTGAAAAAATCCGTCAAACCGGAAATAGTAAATCGCTATGACTTATGGGTATTACGACATAAAATAGGAGGAGCTAAAGTGTTTGTAAATAATGTCCAATGGAGCGATCAGATGATGTAATGCTGTATGCAATACACATATCCGGATAAATACAACCAAACATGAAATACAACTTAAATGAATAATTACTATTCTTTAAATATTAAAACATAATGATTTTTATTTCAAAGTTGGAAAGTAAATAAAAGCTTGAATTGAATTCACTCTTATAATGATTTTTTAATTTCATTTAAAATTTAGATTTAAACAAATGTATTTTATGATACTGATGGCTGATTAAAATTGTTTGTAATGCATTAGCTGTCAGTTGTAATATACAGGATGTAACCAATATACAGGAAGAGCTCCTACTGTGAAGCCATCTATTTTGAGATGCCATTCAATGAAAATAACAACCTAAGTTGTTGACCATATTGTTACATAATATGGAACAGGCACTGCCTGGAAAGCTCGCGAAGCTAACCACTAATTAGATATCATTGGTCTTGGATGGGCAAACATATGCAAAACTTTATTGCTTATGTACATATAATTATTTACCAACTTTGGCTGAACATAGAAATTTGGTTTACTAGTGACCACCAGTAGACATAATAGAGTATGTAAATGTTGCACATAGCATAGGGTCTGAGACACTCTTCAAGATCACAGGTACTTGTGGACAGGACCCTATGGTGCCTGATTGCCCATCCCTCCTTTTTTATAACATCATTTTTTTTTTATGTACACAACATTTTGCAACTTTCTACCGTATGTATCACTGTATGACATGTATACACAAAAAACGATCAAACAGCAGTTTCTAATTTATCCATACTAGGTTTCTGACATATGCATAAGGTTTTGAAAGTGTTTTTCTTTGAGACATTTTGGGCAATTGTGTAGTTTATCAATACCTGATGCAATTAAGCGAATATGAATATAAGCTTGAGTTTGCTCTAGGAATAATCCAGAGCAGACGATCGGGTTGCGCAATCGTGTTATTTTTAGCGACTCGTTACTTTCCGTGTAGGATTCGATAATTATCGGTTTCAATTTACAGACAAAATTCTTTAAATATTCATTTCAAACAAATAATTTGTATATTTTCGTCAAAGAAGAAGAACGTTGAATTAAATTGAATGTTTATTTCACAGGCAAACAATATAGGCAACAGCGAAATACCGGTATTCGCTCTTCGATACCTTTCGTACACCGCATCTTTCATAAGCTCTCGAGGGTGTCGCGAAAAGCAGTGACCCGGAAAGTCCCGTATGTGTTGAAGCTTTTTCATAGGCATAGTGGTATGGATAACCCGGATGTGTTGAAACTTTTTCATAGGCATAGTGTATGGATAATAAGGATTTCTGTTTTAGTCAAAGTAAATGGTATTCGTCATTATTCCTTTATTGATTTAATTTTACCATGTTTCAGTCATAAATAGCTCGCTTAACGAAGTGAGCTTAATAAGAATAAGAAATAGATAAGAAATTAAAATTGATAGAAGGCAAAGATTTATATAATTAACACATTAAGTCACATTTCATTTATTTAGGCTAACTTGGGTCAGTTATCAATTAAAGACAAAAATGGTTTTAAAAAAAATCAGTCTAATAAGTATTTACCTAAATAACGATATTGTGATGGGTATTTCTTAATAAATTGTATTAAAAATCATTTTAATTTATGAAATAATCAACTTTCTGTTTACATATTTATTTTCAATAAAATTTCTTTATTATTTCATCCCATTTCCCTTAATTTAACTTGTGAATATCCATATTTATACAATCTTATGTTAACGGCAAGTTACGCGTGTCGGCCCTATTATCCACAATAAATTCACTTTTATTGTCCCACATACATTACAAAAATACATGTTAGATGTGTATTGTGACATTTTAGCAAATTTAGATTAAAACATAAAAACTTCAAAAAATGATTACACGGTGTTTTATTTTTTTAAATCTTTTAAGATTTGTGAATCTATGGCAATATAAATCATAATTATGAGAATAAAGGTGTATTTGTTTTCTAAATATGCAAAGGCACGTGCACAATCATTCTCCGTGTTTGTTTTGTCAATATTTACAAACGGAAGTAAAGGGATTAACTAATGCGCACACGCGCTAATATCTGACATTTGATTGGTCGGCTGTACCAGCCAGCAGCCTGACGGATTTTTACCGCTAAGAGCGTTCAAGCCCTCATCCAGCGAAAGTGCCGATAGAGGGCGCAGTATTATTCAAGTTAGGTTATATGACAAAAACTCTGAATCAAATTATTTCTTTTCCTCCACCAAAATCAGAATATTTTTTCAGCAACACATTGGGAATCAGAATATTTTTTTAGAATTTTTCTTTTTGGAAAAAAACCATAATATATCATTACAACTAAGTGTCACTATTTTAACATAAGCAGCTAAGCCATATTTTATCTATCATATTCGATTTATAAACATATGTTTTATTATTACAGTAAAACAATGAAAAGAAATATGTTAAACTCAAATGATTTTTTAAAATCTTTTCGTTATCATCTGATCTTAATTTCTTAACGAAATTGTCCTTTTATCAACTATTCTATTATATATAGTCTGATTATTAAGAATACAAGAATCTCTATTCCCAAATAAACCATAAATTACAATGGTATAGAGAAAGTTTTATTGTTTTTTGTCTCATATATCGTTTATCTTAAACATATTGCGTCTCTAAAAAATATTGAAGTGCTTGTGTACCAAGCCAGATAACGGAGATATTATAAGTTATTTACGTTCCTATCCGTAAATATGGAGGTTTTAACACCCTGAAGTATCCAATTACATCCTGAGGCGCAACCGAAGGGTGTACAGGTTAGTGAAGGGTGTCAAAATCTTCATATCTACGGATAGGAACGTAAATAACGAATTTATCTCCGGCTATAGTCAAAAATAAGACATTTTGGATCCCGGCGGGCCACGTAAAAGTGACGTTTTCTTTGTTTTTGGAAAGAATAAGCAAAATATATGAAAGTTTCGAGTGTTTTGTACACGGTGTAGGGTACTACCTTTGGTAGAACCCTTCAGGTAGTACCCTTCAGTTGATCAAATTAACAGCTTTTTATTCAATATATAACCAAAATTAACTAAATTTGATTTTGGAGTGTAACATCGCGAGCTTTGACGTCATATTATCCCCGTTTTGAAAAATATAACATTTGATTGGTTAATGGCTAGTTACACACGGTAATATGACCTAGCAACACCCGGAAATATGGGTTTTTCATACCCGGGGTTGTAACCAATCAAAAGTTGTTATAATTTTCAAGCCGGGGATAATATATTTGTGTTAGGGGATTATTTTGCTTTCATTTTATTATATATATAATACATATGATTTTTTAATGAGAAAAATGTGTATTTGTTAGTGTATTTCAATAATAGTTCTAAAATATTTTCGTTTCTAGCTGATAAAACAATTTTCTCCAAAAAATTATAAAAAAAAATTTTAAAAAAGGGATTATTTCTTCTGTATAAAGCAGACATGGCATCCGACTGTCAGTAATTGATTTTAATGTATATAAAACATTATTTGAATTACGCAAAACATTGTGCGCTAAATTATATATCTGCATTTTTCTTTAAAATAAGACGGAAGCCATTACTTTTGGTAGACAACCCTAAAGTGTTGATTTGCTACAGTGCATTAAGACCATAGAATTTTCTTTAATCGGTTTCCTAGCAGGCTTTGTAATAATTGTCTGCAGAAAAGAAGCTGTTATCAGCAGTTTTTTAGTCATACAAAACATTACTGAAATGACGTGTATTTGCTTTAAGCTGTGAGTGTACTAAAATGACTTACTAAATATTGGTATATAGGGGCCGTCGTGGTCGTATGGTAGTTGGATTTATATCTACCTTATCACCATTTACGTTGTGAGTTCGAATCCCAATCAGGCAAGGTGTACTCGATATAAGAATATGTGATAAAGTTTGTCAGTGACTTGTGACAAGACTGTGTTTTTTTTTCGGCTACTCCGGTTTCCTCCACCAATAAAATTGACCGCCACGATATAACTGAAATATTGTTGAAATTGGCATTAAACACCATAAACATGAACCAAACCGTTATCATCTTATCTTAATTTCTGAACGAAATTGTCCTTTTATCATCTTGTCTATTAAATACAGTCTGATTATCAACAAGATAAGAGTCTATATTCTTAATTAATATTTATTTTTAAATTTAAGCACAAGTATGGAAATAAAACATATGAAATATATATTAGTGTTAAAAACATTCATTAACATATTTTTCCCTTTTAAGTAAGCACTATTTATATCTTTACAAATAAGCAAACAAGACATATGACATAATAAGCAAAATATAATGGTCTTAAAACAGTTACTTGACATATATTTTTTATCCTTTGGAAAATAAGCTTAATACAACTAAGACATATGACATAATTAGCAAAATATGTTGGTCTTAAAAACAGTTACATTTTATTTTATTTATTGTTTATTTATCCAAGGTCAAGTAGCTGAGATGCAGAATCAAATCTCCGGCTTCTCTCTGGATTCTGTTGATGTCATTGGAATTCTGTATTTCCTTGAATGTCTGAATGATGGTGAATATATTTGGATATGAGTGCTGAACCTTCCTCTTCAGCTTACCATTCCATGCTTCGATGTTGTTTGTTGTCCGGGGTCCTTCTGTTCCAAAATGATTCAAAACTATTCTATCTCCTTCTACCCACTGCTCTGTTATGTAATTGGTATCACTTCATCTATGCAGCGAGTGTTGATATGATTCAATATTTGTTTGGTGACGATTCCTGTATGGTCTACTGGGTGAGTGTGTACTTGTCTGCCGAATCCAACTGGTATGTTGTTAAAAGATAATTATTGTTTTTCCTTAATATTACATTGAAATATACAAAATAATTGTATTTATTCAAATTAATTTTATATCAAAATAAAATAAATATCCTAAATTTATATCAAAATTAAATAAATATGCAAATTTATATTAAAATTAAATAAATATCCTAAATTTATATTAATATTAAATAAATATGCTAAATTTATATTAAAATTAAAGAAATATGCTAAATTTATATTAAAATTAAATAAATATGCTAAATGTATATTAAAATTAAATAAATATAATAGTCTAATTTATTTCAATATTTATTTATTTAAATGATTTGCAAAATTCATATTAAAATTAAATAAATATGCTAAATTTATATTAAAATTAAATAAATATAATAGTCTAATTTATTTCAATATTTATTTATTTAAATGATTTGCAAAATTCATATTAAAATTAAATAAATATGCTAAATTTATATTAAAATTAAATAAATATAATAGTCTAATTTATTTCAATATTTATTTAAATTATTTGTTTATTTAAATGTTGATATCAAGTTGATGTTCAGGTAACATACCCTTAATTGTACTCCCTTACTGAACCTCAATTTAATAGATTATATATGTACCATATGTGATTTTAAGAAGGTTGACGTTCGGGGAACACACCCTTCAAGCTCTCCTTATCTTAAATCTATTGCGTCTCAAAAAATATTTAAGTGCTTATGTGTACCAACCCAGGTATGTGAGCGATATTATTTTGTGTTAGCGGATATCTATATTGACTCTGTGTGGTATTATTTTGTTTTTTTTTCATTTTATTGTATACATGTGATTTTTTTATGAGAAAAGTGTGTATTAGTTCGTGTATATCAGTTAACGTAGAACGTTAACTGAAATATTTTCGTTTCTAGCTGATAACAAAAGTAGTTCCTTTTAAAGAAAATAGTTCCTTTCGCTTTGTTGTATTGTGACAAATACTGAATGGAATGGAATAATTAAAATTGATAATTGACGTTAAATATATAAGGATTATTTTGAGCACAAATTTGATGCATTTAGTTGTATTTTAATACCTATATGGAGGATTTGATGCATGACCTATAAATATTGAATTTCCCGGGGATGACCGAGCTATTTTTAGAGTAGGTGTTTTCCATAGCCTGGCATTTCACTCCAAGACTTTAAACATCCCCTGACATTTTAACAGAACGTAGAGGAATCATGTACGTTTCAGAAAATATATGGTCTTAGAAAGGTTAAACTTAAGATAAAATAGCCAGGCAGGCTCGAAAAAACACAAATTTAGTAGAAAATGTTAAAGAAATTAATAATAGGTTTTACACCTAAAAGAAAATTATAAACAAAATATTTAAAAAAAAAATGGATTGTTTCTTCTGTACAAGGCAGATATGGCAATTGACTTAAATTGATATAAAATATTATTTGAATTACACAAAAGATTGAGTGCTAAATTAGATAACAACGTTTTTCTTTAAATAAAGACGGAAGCCATTACTTTTGACAGACAACCCTAAAGTGTTGATTTGCTATTCAAGTGCATTAAAATCATAGAATTCTTTTTTCTAGAATCGCTTTTCTAGCGGGCTGTGTAATAATTGTCTACAGATTCACGGCTGGTAATCGGCACAAGCAGAACAGTTGGTTCTGCAAAGAAATTCGTGAGGATAACTTCCGGTTTTGGTGGAGGAGAGTTCACGAAGACGCTTCGCAAGGTATGTACATGTCAAAAATTGTAATTTTCTTTTTTACTGCTCGAATATTGCAAAATCAGAGAATGCTATGCTGTGGCGAATGCTTTCACGATTAGAAACATGTATAGTTTATTCTTGTATATGAAGCGTAACTCTAGCAAAATCAATCGTCCCACGAAAAACATGACTAAAATTGTGACACTCTTACATTTCTAAGTTGTTCTTGACAAAGATGCAAGTTAAATTTTCAATATTTTTTCATCATGGGAGTTTAAATGTAATCGGGGATAAATTCCGATTCGTCAGAAGTAAATTGAAGTCTAGATAAATCTACAAACCGTCAATTTTCTCGTTTTCCTGCTTGAGGAGATCGGTTCTGATAGAGTACATTGCGAATGCATGAGGAGATTTGCTAGTTTTGTTAATTGTTTTCTGCAAAATTGATAAATTGACACTTTTAAACACAAAACTGATAAATACTCTAATCAAAATAAACTATTCTCTGTCCACTTTCAGGAGATGCCAGGATTCAAGGGAAAGAGGAAAAGGGGACTGACATTGACTCTTTACAAAAAAGGATTTCGATATAGATTGCCTGTATCACCGCCAAGGAAACGAACAAAAACAAGTAGCAGTACACCAAATTTAAAATCCCCATCAACCAGGACACCAAGTTTATTAAACAAATCTCTTTCAATTTCAAAATATTTATATCCTTTCAAACGGATTTCCACATCTATTCGGCGCAACCTTTTTACTAAAGAAGACGGAAACTTCACCGCAGATCTACACAATTAAGTTATAATATTACATGATTTCAGCACATACATAGGTCTAACGTAAATAAACATTCACTTAGTGCTAGTAGTCATGAATAAATTAAACACAAGATGTCAATTAAACTGTGGACATATCCTTAAAATCGGTAAAGCGCTTTACATCTTGTAACCACTACTAACAGGGATCTTTTTTATTTACAAGTGTGTACACATAACACACTACATAATAGAAAAACAAACCACAAATTAATATTATTCTCAACTGTATGATATTTAATTTAGAGTGTATCATTTGTATTAGAAATTATAAAGATATGATTCACATAAGTTTAATTATTCTTGATTATAAAATTATCTTACAGTGCATTTTCAATGTTTTCCAATGTAAGGGATGTTAATCTTGTGTATCCAATACACAATGGAAGTTGTCACAAACAACAAATGATCAATAATGACAAGTTAAATCATGGAAAACCGCAGTTACAATTATGAATTGATTCCTTAAATGAAATGTTTCTTTCTAGGTGGACAGCCCATGAACAATGAAATATTACTTTCATACTTTTAAAAACCCGACGGGAAGATTCGTGAATTTATTACCAGACAGACATGCACAATTTGTGATTATACAGTGGATTACATCACAGGTACTTGTGGACAGGACCCTATGTTGCTCCCTTTTTTTTTTTTTTTTTTAAGATGTTGCCACCATTTTTTATTTTCATTCAGATGTAGTTTGTTTTGGTGTAAACATAAAGAACTATGTTATTGAGTTAATATTAGCCACAATTTTCCATGGTAGCATGTTTTTTACAGTATTTATGCCATGTATTGTGCAGGAGGGGGGTGGCACCCATAAATAGCATAGGTAAAAAAAACATCCCCAGTCTAGAATTTTTTTATTTTATGCAAAAACATGAGTTTCTATATATCAAAAGATAGGTTATAGGATGAGCCATCATAATTCATAGCATTTTTGGAAAAATATCAAGGAAGATCTCCAATAAAAATTCTGGAAAGTCAAAAATCTGTGTTTTTCGGATACGCAATCCCTATATGTATAGTTAAACTTCTGCTGAAATTTACACATACTCTGTAGTGAAAATCATCTTAAATCTTACCATTTTGCAGTTGATTTACACATGTTTCATTGAAATCCATTCACAGGTCAAGGAGGGATAGTGGATAAGTGATGGGTACCCCCTCAAGTATGGTATGACAAAATCCATTTTTCAATATGGGAAACCAAAACAATTGAAAATAATCAAATCTCATATAGCATTTGCATAGCCTTTGGGTGTACATCTCCAATGTATGTAGAAGAATGTCTGAAATTTTCATTGAAATCCACCCACAGATTTAGGAGGAGTTGTGGAAACGAG
This sequence comes from Bathymodiolus brooksi, assembly GCA_963680875.1. NCBI lineage: Eukaryota > Metazoa > Mollusca > Bivalvia > Mytilida > Modiolidae > Bathymodiolus > Bathymodiolus brooksi. The sequence continues at coordinate 46,648,457 of OY804580.1, read as the reverse complement.
ATGGGTACCCCCTGAAGTCTTAACACAAAAATTTCATTGGAATAAGGGGAAAGCAAAAAAATTGAAAATAATCAAATACAAATGTATAAAATATGAGGTGCATATCTGCAATATATGTAAAAGAATGCCTGAAGTTTTCATTAAAATCCAGGAACATTCAGGAGGGGTTGCAAATAAAAGATGAGCCCCCCCCCCCCCCCCCCCCCCCCCCAATGTGTAATGGATGGACGTAAGGACATACTCATCACTATTTACCCACAATTTATTAAGCAGGGATATAATCAATAAAAACAAGAATTAACAAACAATGGCAAACACTATAGCATTTTATACAAGTTTGGCTGAAATCAATCGGAAGGTATGTACAGATAGTAATCCAAGTCATCAACTGGTGGAAAAAAATCCTCATCACAATGTCCAAGATGCAATAGTAAAACACATATTACATTTTTGTAGCAACCAACCAATTGGATACATGCTACTGTGAATAAGATACTCTTAAATCTGTAACCCTGCAGTCTTTGCTCATTGAAATTAAGAATGATAAGAAAGATAACATAATTTGGACCAGGTAAGGGGTATTAACTCAAGGTAAAAAAGTCAGACCCTGTGGTTCATAATGCCTTACTGGACATGTGTTGTAGCTTATTAAAAAAACTAGAATACTGACATAGCTATTTCCTCAAATTGAGTAAACACTGAAATAGTTTTATAACTTTATAAGTTTTTTTTTAATCAAGTTTGGACCCATTTTCTCAAATTCTTGTTGACTGTTGTGTCACAAGATGTGAGGCCTGTAAATCAATATTTCATGCACTTAGGGTCACTGATAGACAATATAACTGTATACTAACAATGATTTTAAGTTAAAACATGACAAATTTCTACCATATATAATACACTATAGCTTATTAGTTATTTATCGATATTGCAAGTTGGCGGCAAAATCAAGGGGAGCTAACTTTTGTCAATTTCCGGTAAAACATAGCCTGTAAAAAAGGCTTCAAAAACATCATTGTCGACCTCTAATCTAAATAAAAATAGGTTTTCCTTGTTCCTCTAATATTAAATTACACTGTTATATCGATATAAACAGTGACACATGTATTTTGTAGATGTACGGCTGAAATTTCCACGTCAAATTACTTAAATTTGTTACTCTCGGGGTTTAACCATACATTTCGATTATTGTCACACATTTTGACATCTCCCCTATTAAATGTGTTCTATGAAAGAGATCAGAAACGCCCATTTCATGTATTAAGCCGTAAAAGTGAGAGGGGTTCGTCGGGGCGCATCTCAAGACTTCCGGTAAATGTGACGCGCGCGCCACCTAGCGAGATTGGGCAATGGACAGTGACAAGATATAAGTTAGAAGGTAAGTCACCCTTCTTTGTTTACATTTGTGTACTTGTTGTGCATTCATCTTAAATTTAGTGAATAAAAAAGGCCTACCTGTCTGGAAATTGGCTTATTCCTTCTCTGTATATATTATTCTCCCTGAAAACACACATCAATATTTATTTACAGCAGCTGACAACTCCCCATTGAACATTTTCCACTCGCGTTTTGCGATTTTCAGACGACATTTTTGAAAACTCGAATTAAAGCTACGGAAGTGTGATTATTAGCGACATCTGCTGGTCATTTGAAATATTGACGATACGGTAAAACGCGAGAGTTCCGGGTAAAATTAAATTTTGCGCCAAAAAATTCCCGAACTTTTTACCCGGAACTCTCGCGTTTTACCGTATCGTCAATATTTACGATTAAAATCGTTTAACCCCCCCCCCCACCAGGGCTCTGCGGCACCCAGAAACCTCGCCGCAAGTTGTGCCTACATTTCATTTTATACCTAGCTACGCCCCTGGTACTAGATATGAATATGTTGCTGAAATCTGCAAAGGATGTAGTCTCAGATTCTCATCTTAATGGAGATCTGACAGTAAAAGGTGATCAGTTAACCTTATTACAGCACAAACAAAACCCCATCACAAACATACACGTGTGGACTTCAGCCTTTATGATTTTTATGGGTGTAATGCTTGAAAAGTGGCCTAGTAAAGGACTCATAAAGGTTAATTTATAATTGCATACCGGTAGTTACCAAGTCTCAGATATAATAATAAAAAAGTCTTACGGGAACGTAATCTCTCTTCCACCGTCTTGACATCAGGACAAAGGCTAGAGGTACCATCTTGGTGCTGTTGTTTGCTGTTTTAAAGGCGTGAATGGTGAGCAGCTGGGTGAAGGGCTCCTTTACTATCTTGAAGGTACCATCTACAAACCAACGCTGTGCTTTCTTCAGAACTTTAAGTTGGTCATCTGTTGCAAAGAGGATGTTGCGCTTGGTGTCTACCTGGATATCCTTCTGAAGAAAACCATTTGGGATGATCGAAGTCCATGGCTAACTGTAATATAATAGCAAAGTTTATTAAATAAATTTGCAAACATATGAATACATGGTGTGGGTTTCCCACTTTGTTGAAGACCTTGTGGCGACCTCTAGATGTATGTTCTTGGTTAGTTTATTTCGGAGATGGGATGTTGTCTCCTTAACATTAACTCAATATCCATTCTTTTTTATACATGCATATCAATAAAATAACATGCACTGTTTAAACTCTTAATACTTTATTCTTGGATAAACAGAGGATATCAAATAATTAAAAATAATAATAACAAATTAAATAATAGCCTTTCCTTCCCATCAAATGACTTTATGCATAACAAGGCAATTTTATATAAATTGTTACAAGGTTAAATGTAGGTAAAAATAGAAGTTACAGACGCAACTAAACGTTCGGACTATTTAAATACACATAGCTATCAATTCTATTTCATATTATTTCAGCTTTTCTGAAGAGTTGAAATACCTCAAAGTTGAGATCGTCTGGTTCATCTGGTCTGAGTTTCTGCTTGGTTCTGTTAACGACACGCAGTAAATTGGCTTGGTGTACTCTGCTGCCGGCTGGTTGTGATGGGTTTGCGTACTGGCGAATAGCTGTTTCCACAATTTTACCAGATGATGTGAAGATGTCTGCACTAGCCTGGGTCTTAGCCTGAAATTATTAAATATAAACCTGTTATTTACAGTACATCTCATTTTATATTGTCAGAAATAAACCTTCACAAATGACCAAATACAACGGATGCACAGCATTTTATTTGACGTCACAATAAGTGGGAAAATAATTAATACGTTTATTTGTGATGATGTAGTTTTTATTTGAGACAGAATTTACGGGATTGTAACTCTATATGGTAGTTATGGTAGATCGATTGTATAATGTTCGATATCGATTATGTAAAAAATCATATGTACTGCTTCAACAACTGAATCGATGTAACACAATTGTATAATATTCTGATGTGATATTAATTACGAAAATTATGTTGTTCATTCTTAAATAATACTTAAGGGTGTAGGCCTGGGGTATGGGAGACAACTCTATTATCAGTGTCTTCTCAAATATATGATCATCTGTGCGTTTGAAAATCCCTCCTACACCCTTAAACAAATACACGTATAAATACATTTAGCTGAAAATACCTGAGCTGTTATCTTGACTCCTACTACTGTACCGGGAGCAGCTGTGTGACAATGCTGGTTACGTCCTGCACGGAAGTTGGAACCTTTCTGTAGGACTGTTGCTGAACACTTTGTTGTCTGGTTACGTCCTGCACGGAAGTTGGAACCTTTCTGTAGGACTGTTGCTGAACACTTTGTTGTCTGGTTGCGTACTGAACACCACCATTTCGTTGAATCACGTTTCTGTTTCTGAAAAAAGAACACAATGATGAATAACCATTATATTTTCAGACGTTACAATGTTACAACAAATAGCCGTATAGTTGTTTCTTTTGGCAGGGTGCAAATTTTCGCGGTAATCTTCGTTAATATTTTAGGTTCATGTAAACATTTTCCCCATACCTTTTATCAGAAAATAACTGCATAATAAACAACGATAACTTTCTATCACAGCTTCAACACAAATTTAATGTATTTTTCCTTAATTTGTAATGAGTCGTTCAAAGTTACCTTAACTGTGTACGTATACCCGTCGATGTCTACCTGCTTTCGCTTTCCTCGTTGAGATGCGTTGTCCACAACAGTGTAGGTAGGTGTGTTAGTACTAGGCTCTGGAAGTTAGCTAGGAAGACTGTAATTTTGAATGGAACTGAAAAGTTAATGAACATAAAAATATGCATACAAAAAAGCACGTGTGAAAGCTTCAACAACTGTTTATCTGTGTTTCTTCAGTATATACAATGTACATTGATCATTGTCAGTTGCAGATGCATATAATATATTTTTGCATGGTCTCTGACAGTGACGATGTTCAGTTTAATTGTCATTTTCAAATGCATATAAAAAGTTTAATTTTTTTGTTATTTCACTGCGAGTTCATAACATTATACGCGTATAACAAGCTACAATCATGCGTTTAGTCGTAAATGTTGGTGTAAAGAGGGACGGTAGAGACGATGGTTATTACGATTTAAGCTTAAGCTAAAAGAATTAAGCTCGCACTTACTTTTCTTGAATGATATCTGGCATATCAAATGAACGTTGTGAAACGTCGAAGGACTGGTCAGCGTCTAGGTGCACAGTAGAAGCTTCTTCTGGAATGGTAAATGATGACTCGTTTTGGTCTGTACATGTAGCTGCACTGTAGTAGTTGTGGACTCTGGCTCTGCTGGCTGTGAGTGTACTGCAGAAGTTGGGTCTTTATCAATTGCTGAGATACGTGTGCTTTCGCAGTTTGGTAGTTGAGGGACACTAGACTCATCTGCTGGCAAACCATACTCTCTACAGTAGAAAGATATGTCTTCTTCTTGTCCGACCAACTGCATGTAGAGCTCTTCTGAAATACCTGAAAGCAAGAAATATTCATTCGATAAATAAAAATGATTGTAATGAAACGTTTTAAGCTATTCATATATTCAATGTGAAATGGATATTCAGAAAGCAATTAAAATAATGGATTTCTTTTGAGATGAATACCAATACCTAAAAATTAGTAATTATGTATGATAATAAGGAACGCGTGCCAATGTTAATGCGTAATCAAAACAATAATCAAGTTTCACGCCTTCTTTATCACCTTAGGACACGTACGGAAAATTAATTAATTTATTGGACAAACTATATACATTTGTAACTGTCTTGTAAAAACAGATGAAAACTTCCATAAATTAAATAAGTAAAAATTATGAAAAAGTAAATGAATAAGTAAATAATATGCAAAAATAAATTATGTAAAATAATAATAAATAAACAAAATAATAATAATAATAAATGAAGTATAAAAAAAATAACAGTCTCAATTGTTTCTTTTTTCCATTTTGTTTTCCCTTTTATTTTTTATAGTTTCCCAAAGTATTTGTTTCAATTTATTGAATTATTGAAATATTATACATTGTATAGTGTATTTCTGTGTATTTTTTTGTGCACATTAGTTTGAATGATTATTTTAAAAATGGTAGGTTTATGCATTTAAACATTTACTGTACCAATAACAAGAATTTAAAATATAAAATATGAAATCGGGGAACTGTTTTTATTAAAAAATATTCAAAGGTAGAAAAAAAAACTTAATTGAACGTAGGTAAATCCATTTGGTATTAATCTGATGGACAAAGCATGCTCTAACAGGAAAAATTCTATAAATTCGTGAAATAAAAAATATCAGTATGGAAATAATTATTCGAAAACGATTTTTCGACTCATATATATTATAAATAAATAAACTTTATAATGAATTATACCCATGTGGGTTAAGCAATATTATCCATTTTCAAATTTGTGGAAGATTGAAAAATTTTCTGAAATTGACTAGATGTAAATGAAACAAATAAAGGGAAAGTGGCCATACCTCTTTACTATTTTAATAAAGATCTTTTATAATTATAATAGTAACCCTTTTACAATACACGATAAAACATGCTTACCAGTATCAGATAGGCGGTGCTGCCATTCGTCACAAGTTTCACACTGTAGAGCATGCTGACGTGCTGTAACTGTCTTCTTACAAAAACGATACAATGTGGGCGAACCATGGTTGTGAATTGCTTGCATATTGAAAGCTGCAACCTTATATATCATTTCTTTTGGCTTGGTTTTCATAAGAATAAAGCCATATAGTTCCTTCCGAAGAAAGTTGATGCTGTTACAAGCGTAATTCATCGACATTTGAAGTTCTTAATACCGCCTTTAATATCAGCTTGTTGTTTAAGTTAACAATACAAATTAATTGTATGCACCTTTATATTGTTGTTTTATTAATTTATTTCAAAACTATAACGGCCCCTTTGAAGTAGTAATCAGTTCCAATCAGTAAATAATTATTACGTGATAAAGCAACCATACGTTTTCTCTATGTAAAGAAATTGGTTTTTCATAGTAATAATGATAAACAAATATTTATTTATTGAACTTAGACATGCAGAAATATTACAGAATATATGTGTGATTTTTCTGAAATAAAAACGTATGAGCTGGTTGTAATACACATAAAAGGGTACGAGTTGGTCATACTATATAGAATAAATACGACACATTAACATGTGGAATAAATAAGGTACGAGTTGGTCGTAATACATAGGAAAGGTACGAGTAGGTCATAATACATAGAGAACGAGTTGATATGGTACAAAAGTACGAGTTGGTAAAAATAGGGTACGAGTTGGAAAAATGGGGTACGAGTTGGTAGGGAACGAGTTGGAAAAGGTACGAGTTGGTCATAATACATAGAGAACGAGTTGATATGGTACAAAAGTACGAGTTGGTAAAAATAGGGTACGAGTTAGAAAAATGGAGTACGAGTTGGTAGGGAACGAGTTGACCTGTTTCCGGGTGGTCGGTATATGATGAACAAAATCGCCTCCGTAAGGCGCGTTTCCCACATTCTTTTTGGGGAGATGTGGATATGGAGCTGTGGCTCTTGTATGTTTCCACTCCACAGAGGGGTATGTATCCAGTCGCTAGCCAACCGTCGCCAAGCAGTAGTATTCATGGTAGTGATCATAAGTTGGCACCAAATTTCCAGAAAGGGAAAGGAGTTAATTTCCAAAAAGGGTTTCATACACGTGCCTGTTGGGGCTTCAACAAAGGGAGGTGCCAGTTCGAAAGGAGTTCACACACAAATGTTCCATGTGTTTTGGAGACCACCCCCTTACAAACTGTAACAGCAGGTAAACATTTCCAGTTGTATTCATTGGGGTCATCTCCTATTTGTGTAAATGAGGTAGAGAAATCACTCTTATTGTATCCGCTACAGGAAGTAGCAAAATAATTAATAGAAGGTCTTAGATTTGGATTTAAATTAAAGTATACAGGCACACGATTACCAGTTTTGACAAAAAAATCAAAAAGTGTGTCCGAACACAATGAAGTCGTTTGCAGAAAAATCAAAAAAGAAATTACAATGGGTAGAGTTGCTGGCCCCTTTAATCAAGTACACTTGCCTATGCCACTCTGCGAATTTCCCCGATCTTTTTGACAACTAAAAATAACGGAGATTTTCGTTTGATTCATAATTTGTCTCAACCTGCTGAAAATTCGGTTAATGATTTTATTGACAGTAAATTTTGTTCTGTGAGATATTCAAGTATTGACGATGCCGTGAGGTTGGTTAAGCGCATCGGACACGCAGCAAGATTGGCAAAGGTCGACGTTAAAAGCGCTTTCCGTTTATTAAGAGTGTCCCCATCTGATTTCGACCATTTAGGCTTTATTTTTAATAACAAGTATCATTATGACAAGTGCCTTCCTGTGGGAGCGTCAATCATTTGTTCGCTTTTCGAGAAATTTTCAACAGCTCTTCACTGGTTCATAGAAATCAAAAGCGGGAATGAAAATATTCTTCGTTATTTGGACGATTTCCTATTTGGCGGCGAGGCCAATACATCGACTTGCAAAGAAACTCTAGACACATTCAGGGATATTTGTAGCATGTGGGGGGTCCCCCTAACTGAAGATAAAACTGTCGAACCAATGGAAGTTTTAACTTTTTTAGGTATCGAGTTCGATACAATAAGAATGGATTGAGGCTCCCTAAGGAAAAACTTCCGCTATAAATAATATATTAACAATATTTATGCACTCTAAAAAGATTTCGTTGCGCCAGTTGCAATCGCTTATTGGTTTATTAAACTTGGCATGTCAGGTTGCAGCCCCTGGAAGAGCCTTTTGCATGAGACTCATTGATGCTACATGTAGTGTTTAAAAACCTCATCACAAATTCTCACATATCAAAACGTCATCTCAGCGCTTGGAATATTTGAACATTTTCCCGTCGTTTTTCAAGAAATTTAACACCTCGTGAAACCAAAAAAATACTTACTAACAGTATTTGTGTTTTATTTATTTTAATATGAGGCAGGTGCAACCTGAAACGCTCCCGAAGAACAGTAATTGTTCTTCCTGTTTACAAAATATCAAGCTTAAAAATAACACCATCTAACTCCGGACAGTTTTCGTATCCGCTACCGAACATTGTTTCATTTTTATTTCGACTAGAGTTCCGGTTTAGGTTACGTGATTTTTCTTTTAATTTATTTCCGGTTTGGCAGCCATATTGTTGAAGATTTTGAAGTGCCATAGTAGTACATATTCATACCTCTACCATTAACGCTCCCGAACTTCGGGAGCGTAATAATCTGGTAAAATATTTTTCTGGTGCACGACTGCGGAGGTGCTTAATTTCTTCGAAAACCGTCGAAATATCACGTGCAAAATTCCACGAAATACAGAAAACAAATAACGCTCATGCCGTCATAATGACGTCAAATACGTATCGGTTTTTGTTGGAAACAAGTTTTAACATCTAAAGTATGATGTCGTCTATAATATAAAACACATCAAATTTTAATCAGGTATTTTCTAAGATAATGATTCATTAAATATGGGGCCATATATGGCATTTATAGTCCGCAGTTCTTTTTATAGCATTGACGCCGGATTGCATGCACTGAGTTTTTCTCTTGGTTTAAATGTACACAAACTGTATTTAAAATAAATACAATTATTTACAGAAACATAAGTTATTTACTTGAAATGAATCATGAAATGTACAGATTGTGTATATAATGGTCTCATATATACAATCAGACGAGTGAAAATATTGATTTAAAATAAAATCAAGGGTCTGGCTGGGGTTATAAATAAATTAATATTTAACAACCTCCACAATCCTCCACCAACAAAATATTTTGATATAATCATTAACCCTCTATACTCAAAACAACTGCTCAATTTGGTGTTGGTGGAAGACTGTGGAGGTATATAAAATAGCTAAAATGTACATTAAATATGTCGTTTGTAGTCCATTTTTAGCATTATCCGTCTAATTATGATGTCATTATGACGTCATAGTGCACCCAATTTCACGGAAAGTTATATTTTTTGAAAATTTGTTTATATAACAATTAAATTAGTAAATTGTTTTTATTCTATGTCAAGCATTATTCTTTTATATAATGTGGGGCCAATTTTGCACCTTAACGCCTCTCCCTCTTTTGAAATCTAATGAAAATTTTGAATTTTTTTTAAATTTTTGAAATTTTGAATATTTTTTTAAATTTTTTAAATATTGAAGTTTTTGAACTTTAAAAAAAAATATTTTTCTTATTGATTTTAGAATTTTGAAATTTTATGAACTTTTTGTTCGTAATTTTTTTTGGAACAAAACCGGGTCATCATGCTGTAACATCATTCACGAAACCGGGTCCTGCCATTTTGACATGACCCATTTCTTTCGCCCCGTGCTTACTTATATCAATAATTAAAAGCACAAAGTGACGATTCTTGTCATCTTTATTCATCAATCGTTCCTGCAATACATTTCGTCCCATTCAAAGAGAAACTGAGCGAAATTCGGGGTTGGGGTCAAGCTGATCGTCATTTTGCGGCACATTATCGCTTATTTCTCAATTAATATACGATGACATAGCCAAAATGTTTCATCTGACAGCAGGAAATGGTTAATAAAGCATTTATTTCCCCCAAGTTCATGCAAAAAACAAATAAATAAACAGAATTCTTACCTTCTTCTTGCTTTCCAGTCCGGTTCCGTTCCGGAATTAGATATGCACGAGTCCAAACATTTTTTGCCGGGTCAGTTTGTACACAGTGTAGTTATCTTCGATTTTTGCAATAGTATATGTTCATATTATCTGTATTTGTAGTATATTGGCATGGCTAATGCTTATATATATGTACCGGAGAAGACTTCATAAGTTTACAACTTGTCTTATCCATTTGTTTTTTATGACAATAAAATATGTTTAAAGAAACATGGTCACAATTAAACGCTATATATAAATGGCAAAGCATCACATAGAGCGTGTAGTAAAATAATAACATGTTGTTTTACTACCGTACTAATTTAACAAAACCCATCATGATCTTGGAGATTGTCACAAACGCTAAATAGATGATGTCCTTTCACAATATATTTCTAAGTTTGGTGACTTTGTTGATCGCATATATCCTGTTGCTGCATACCTTGCAATTGACATACACAGAAATTTAGTGTGAGGGTTGGTTAAGAACGAATCTTTACGATAAAAGAGATTATTACCTAATTGTAAATTTTTTCTTGTTTATTAAGTAACTACATATTTTAAGATATTTTTGCGTTTTTTCCTCCCCTGTGATCTATTGACGCGTCAATAGTCTTCAAGAGACTATTGCAAGACAGACTATTGAACTGACCTTTGAACCATTTTTTCATTGGACAACAAATTTCAAAACTTCAAACAAAAATTTCAAAAACTTTCAAAATTTCACAAATTTTCAGAAAATTTCAAAATTCGAAAATAGAAAAAAAAAATTAAATTTTAAAGTTCAAAAATTCAAAATTTGCATAAGATTTCAAAATTTTACCAAGATTTCAAAATTTTCAAAAAATTTCAGTTTTCATAAAATTTCAAAATTCTAATATTTAAATAATAATATTGAAAAACATACAAATGTGTGTAATATAAAAATTAAGGACTTTTTACTCTGTATTCCACTTGTTTATTGTTATCTAATTTATTAAATAAATCATTTTCATCAGTTTTTCTACAATATATCCATGAATATATTTAAGTCATGTCCGCTACCTTGCTTCTGTTTAATTAGGAAATAAAACAGTTATTTAATGGGTGTGGATGCTATAGACCAAACTATATGTCCTTCGGTGCTGGGAATGACCAAGTGTTCTATTGCATGAGGCCGTTGGTGGCCTCATGCAATAGAACACTTGGTCATTCCTAGCACCGAAGGACATATAGTTTGGTCTATTGCATCCACACCCATTAAATAACTGTATATTATTTAAATTTTCCCATTGTGATTTGTGATATATACATTTATTGTAGCAATATCGCAGCAGTTCCTGGTTTATTGAGTATATATAGCTCGGTTGACACGATATTCCAGAGCTTGTGGACCCCTTCATAATGTTCGTGCTGAGAACGAAAATGCTACTGAACCAAGGATTCCTAGTTAAGCTGAAGTCGTCACTTCGAAAGTTTTACGTTCACCGCCATTACTTGGCTAATCGTTACAGAATATCTGTGACCGTCCGGTCTGCCTTTCCTCATTCATGACTTATTACCGAGGAAGTAGAAACTGTTTACCCGTCCCAGATCACTCGTGTTCGCGTCCGTGTTTAGTGAAGTTTGTTTTATTCATTTTGTCCAATTGCATGTCTTCGTTGTTAAGTTTCGGGTTTTTCGCTTCAAAACGATGTTCCGTTCGTTTTTATTCTCATTTGCCTTGAAGGATTCGTGTTTTATTCGTTTTATGTATTTATGTAAGTATATTGGTATCCAACATAATCTCCATATCAGAATATGTTAAGTGTCATGACGGGCTCCACTACTGAAGCAGGAACTTCATATTCTCTCGTAGCATCAGAGTACATCACCACTTCCGTGTTGCTCAATCATTAGTTGTCTTTGTATTAGTACGTTTTATTTTCCTTTCTCCATCGTAGTGTCCACTTTAATGTCCACTTGTTCAACTTTCCTTGCCGACATGTGGTCGTATCATGTTTGACTTTATAAGCCCTTTTTTGCTGTTGGTGGGCGTGTTGGCATCCCATTAACATGTGTAACCATTCCACATTTTTGCGTCTGTCCCAAACAAGTCATTTGCTTGCCATAGAAATGGTCGTTTGTAGTAGGCAATATTGTCAAAAATAACCATTTAACATTTTGCTCTTAGAATAAAAGATGGGCATTTCTGCGTTTATATCTCGCCACTAATAATGTAAAAAGATTTTAAAATATAACATACAGTTACAAATTTCACTGTGGTGTTGTAATGCTCCCCCCTTGAGAATAGTAGATCACAGGTTCTAGCACTGGTCAACCCAAAGATTATAAAACTGGTATTTGCTGCTTATTTGCTAAGCACGCAGCATTAAGTAGCAAGGTTGGCTCAGAATCAGGAAAATGTATCCGAGTGGAGTCCCTTGGACTGTTGTTTTAACGAGTTAGCACTATAAAATCAAATTATAAATAAGTGTGTTGGTCTAATACAAAGTATACATCATTGTCTAATAAAAACCTAACCCGTTCTTGTAGTAATAAAGCTGAAATATTGCTCACTTGGCATTAAACAACAATCTACTCACTATTTCTTCACTCAAAACAACACTCTCTGACACGGAGAATATAAATGGTTCCAAATCATTACACTCTGCCACACCTCTAATATTAGGCTCCACCCCTTTGCTGCTGGACAACAGATTGGTGTTATTTGACAGCATTTTGTTGTCTGCAAGTAATGTTTGTAAACAAAGACACTGTATATAGGTGTGTGGCAGAACCTTGGTATTTGAAACTTGGACTTGAAGAAAATAGGTGGCATGTTGGTATTGGCTTCCTGCTTAATGTAATCCTGATAATTTGAATATGTCTCTCTAAAGGTTGCCATAAACATAAGCTTGTTTCCTGTCTATAACAAAAGAGTGCCAGTATGTGTGTATAAGGGGCAACGCTGTTATGTATTGAATCATACATCACATCATGCATTGTATATGTGCAGTGTCTGCTGATATGACAAATTTTATGGGGTTCCCTTGTTCTTATTGACGTCCATGAACACATAATTTCTATATATAGTACAAACTCCATTTCAGATAGAAACATGGCATTGGATCCTACCTGTCTTGATATATGAATATTCATGATATACTGTCAAACCTGTATTAAGAGGTCACCTTGGGGACAGAGAAAAAGTGGCCTTTTAAGACAGGTGACCTCTTAAAATAGGTTAAATTCATATGAAAGGACAAGAAAAAGGTGACCTTTTAATTTAGGTGACTGCTTAATAGAGGTGACCGCATAGGCAGGCTTGACTGTATATCTAATCAGTGAACCAGTCTACAATTGACAGTTACCTCTGAAATTGTTAGCATTGAGAGTGGTACAGCAGGTTTTCCCATAGGGTTATGGCTATGGTGTTTAATGCCACTTTTAACAATATTTCATGTATATCTTGGCGGTCAGTTTTATTGGTGGAGGAAACCAGAGTACCCGGAGAAAACCACTGACCTGTCGGAAATCACTGATAAACTCTATCACATAATGTTGTATCAAGTACACCTCCCCATGTACAGGATTCGAACTAACAACATTAGTAGTTTACACATAGTTGGTTGGTTGGTTTATGGTGTTTAATGCCACTTTCAACAATATTTCAGTTATATGATGGCTGTCAGTTTTATTGGTGGAGGAAACGGGATTACCCGGAGAAAACCATTGACCTGTCGCAAGTGATTGACAAACTTTATTACATAATGTTGTATCGAGTACACCTCTCCATGAATGGGAATCTAACTCACAACTTTAGTGCACATGGTGCACCCATTAATAATAAAAGACGTAAATTGAAATAAAAATTTGTCTTTAATTACAAATATCATGTAATATATATTTAAGTTAATATGTTTATTTAAAATGTAACAGACAATATATATTTTATTATCTATATCAACAACCATTGCACATTCCTTTTAATACACTCGCATTAAAAATCATAAATAAATTTAAAAAAACATTTTCTGTTAAATAGAGCTATAATGTTGGAAGAAAAACAATATGTAGCATTTTTGAAAGAAAATCTTTCACTTTTTAATAGAGAAATTTGACAATTCACCAATTACCCAAATAACTTTTAATAAATGTATGACTAGAATCCAGGAGGTGGATTAACATGTTTGTCAGATAGTCCAAGAGGTGGAGTAACAGATTTACCAGATAGTCCAGGAGGTGGACCTTTAATTATAAATCCTGGAGGTTTATGGTTTACCCTAGGTTTATGGTTTCTTGGTGAAGTGTTATTAGTGTGAGGTACTACTGGTTTATCACATCTGTCTACTTCAGGGAGTACATCACAGTTTTTGTCACTTTGTCGACTGGTACCTTCATTTTGTCTTCTGGTACCTTCATTTTGTCGACTGGTAGCTTCATTTTGTTGACTGGTACCTTCATTTTGTCGACTGGTACCTTCATTTTGTTGACTGGTACCTTCATTTTGTTGACTGGTACCTTTTCTATTTAAATCATTTCGTATACTGGCCGATTTAACTTGTGTATCACAATTAGACACAGTTGTATCTGGTATAACAGATTTCTTAGTTGGGTGTCTATCAACATTGTCACTCTTAACATTTGAATTTAAAACGGATTCAGATTTTTCAGTAGAATCAGAATACTTTTCACTTGAAGTTTTTTTCTCTTCATCTCTATATCTATGACCTTGGCCTGACCATTCCTTGTGATGACCATGACCTCCTCTATAATTACCCTGACCTCTCCTAGAATGATATTTTCTGTCGTGATATTCATAATCATATTTATAATCATATCCATAATCGTAATCCCTGCCCTTTCTTTGTACAAAATGTTGATTACGATCTGTAGTTCTATAACCTTGACCTTTATCATTAACAGAATTATCTTGACCTGCATGTCGTCTTTGACCTCGACCTCTATGTTTTCTTTCGTCTTTAGAACTATTTGTTACATCTTTTTTACATTCTGTTTCGTCATGTGAAAATTTAGAATTTTTTCCATCTCGATTTTCATCATATTTAGAATGATTAACAACATGTCCAGTGTTTTTTCCGTCACTGACATTTTTTGTAGAAGTCTTTTTATCAACAGGTAATTTATTTTCTTTCATTTCTGTAAGTACTATTTCTGAATTAATTTCATTCATTTTTTTCTCTCCGGAAACAGCTGATTCACTTTGTTTTCCTGTATGTGTTGACATTTTGTTCCCCTCTTCATTGTTTTCTTTAATCTTCCCATCTAACTGTGATGTCGTACTGCTTCTAGGTGATACAGAGTTATTTCCCCTGTGAAAACCATCCCTATCTCCATGTTTAGCTGAAAACGGCCTAGAATTATTTCCTCTAGAAAATCTGTGTCCACCGTGTTGACTTGATGAAGGTCTGTTTTGATTATGCCTATCTTTATATCTATCATTTTTGGCTGAAAAAGACTTTTCGTTTCTCTTTTGTTTTTCTCTCTGTGAATTTTCTGATTTTGCTTCAGTCGATTCCGTCTTTCCAACAACTGGAGATTCATCTTTTTCTTTCTCCACAGTATTCTTAGAATTATCAACTAATGTCACTATACATTTCTCTTTAACGTTTTCTTTTTTCTCCTTCTCTATCTTCAAAGTTTTATCACTTCTTGGTGATCTGGAGTTATCCCCCCTCAGTAAACTTGTCCTATCTTCATACCTATGCCCTCCAGAGGATGATGGCCTAGAATTATCTCCCTTTGAATATCCATCTGCACCAGCAGACTGATGTAATGTGGGTCTGTTTCGATCATGTCTATTACTGAATCTATGATTTCGAGGTCCATGTTCCTTTCTATCACTTCCTCGACCGTGTCCATGATTAAACTTGAAAGGTCCAGATTCCTTGCCTCTGGAATTAGCATTATAAGTCTCTCTATCTTTATCATTACGAGTCTCTCTATCTTTATCATTACGAGTCTCTCTATCTTTATCATTACGAGTCTCTCTATCTTTATCATTACGAGTCTCTCTACCTTTATCATTACGAGTCTCTCTATCTTTATCATTACGAGTCTCTCTATCTTTATCATTACGAGTCTCTCTATCTTTATCATTACGAGTCTCTCTACCTTTATCATTACGAGTCCCTCTTCCTTTTTCATTATGAGCCCGTCTATTGTCTTCGCATTCATTTTTATCTGTATTTGTATTAGCTATTATTATTGGAATGTCATTCTGAAATTAATAAAAACAACTTTAATTGAAACTCTATTAATTAATCAAACAGTGTTTATTCTGATATTTAAAGTAAATAAAATTTAAAGATACCAAAGGGGTAATCAGAATCCTTAAATCAAAGAAGGACAGAGAATACAATGGCCATAATACAAAGGTCTACAAAACACTACACAGAAAACTGAAGATCGAGCGAGACAAACGCCATAAAACTTGGTGCTCTGAAAGGGTAAGCAGTTCCTACTTCACTAGTGTCACCTGTTGAGTTACTCTTGTAATATATCTTGTGATAAGTCATGAATGATGACAGAACAGGATTGTGATTAGGACAAACGGAACATATCCATAGTGATTTCTGGCACAGATATTCCGTAATGGTTCTGTAATGGTTCTCGTGGTGGCAACAATAAAAATTTAGCAGGGAGAAAATGTCAGAAAAAAACAAATAATACATTTTTACCACAACTTGTAATTAATTTAACGTTTATAACTTTTTGTTAATATTATTTCTTGGATAACTTTATGTTCAGATTTTTGAGTTTTTTGTTGCGTTTTGGTTTTTTTTAAACTCAATTGATTGATACATAGGAAATAATATGTGCATCTTTCTGCTGCGTTATTGTTATTATATTTTGCTTCACAAAAGATATATTTTTATATTTTGGACAGAAAACCTATTCAAAAAATCAAATGTCAAAAGCTGATGTAAATGTAGGTCTCGCTTTAAACCAGATACATTTTAACATCAACACTTAAATTCATATTCCAGAAGGGAGGGTTGGTATCGTATTACAGTAGAACTTCGCTGACTCGAACTCGAAGGGACTCTCAAAATGTGTTCGAGCTATTGGAGGTTTGAGCCACCGAGGTCCCATAATTTCAGAGAGAAAAAAAATCTGGTTCTGACCAAGAACAGTTTCATTACACTATGATAACTGATGCACAGTAAAGTGGGTCTTTCTCGTAAAAAATATTTAATCCTTTAGAAAGTTCTATAAGACTACGGCTTCTGAATACCTCTTTGGTATCTTCAAATGTTCCTTAGAAACATTTTTTCACCTTGTTCGAGATCTATTTTATATACAGGAAATACGAGGCCGGGTATTAACACTTGGATCGATATCGGTATAATGCTTATAATTATGGATATATATTTTAATGGAAAATTTGTGAGCTTGAATCTCGCTCATGGCGAGGTGTACTCGATACAACATATATGTGATAAAATTTGTAAATGACTTGCGACAGGTCGTCATTTTCTGTGGGTACTCCAGTTTCCTCCACAAATAAAACTGACCAGCACGAAATAACTGAAATATTGTTGAAAGTGCCATTAAAACACCATAACCCTTACACTAATCCTTAAACATGCTAAAAATGGAAGAAAGTTTAAAATAATAAGGAAACAAATCTTACATCCGAATCTGTCAGTAAGTATCTGTTTTTCTCAGCGTCTACATCTATAATGCCTCCCTTTTCTTTCTGTTTCAGGTACAGTTCGGCCATATTTTTCTGCCAAATTTTGAAATCATCTGATGGCTGAAATGTTATTTCATCTTTAGTCTTGTCATACACTTGACTTCGTAAATACTCCAGATCATAGCTGATTTCTTCTCTGCAGACTGGACATGTAATCTAACAATAACATAAAACATACAGTATTCAGTGATTAGAGGTAAGAGGTAGTTATCAAGAGGAAGAGCTGGGATCCCATTAACTGGTTTAACCCTGCCATGTTATTGTGCCTATCCCAAGCCAGGACCTGGATTTCCAGTGTTCAGTGAGTTAAGATGAGAGGTGATTGTTCCTTTTGTTGAATTGTTGACCATCGCTGTGTAAAACTTTCTTTTCATAACAGTATCAAAATCACGGAGATAAGAATCATAAGAAGATTGTTGATCACAATGTTAATTAAGAAATAAATCATGGAAGCCAGAATGTGTTGGGAGTTTTAACATGGATTGGCATATATTAGTATTTTATCCCGGGCCAGAAGCGAGGGATGAAATTTACTAATATCCACCAATCCATGTTAAAGCTCAAAACACATTCTGGCTTCCATGATTTATTTCGATTCTGATATGTCTAAGAGTACAAATACGGTAGTCTACTTTGACTGGAAGACCGTAATTTATATTTACGTTTGTGGAAAATGTCGCACACAATTTATGCTGCCAATGGAAAAGTCGGTCACATTCACCGGCGCATGTGCTAATGAGATTATACTAAATGGATAACACGCTCGTTTGTTAACAAAGCGAAAGAAGTAGGTCATGTTAGAATATAATATAATCACTAGTGTGAGTGATTGATTGTTGTTTAACGCCAAGTGAGTAATTTATTTTAGCTATATCATGACAGAAACAAATTACAGTTGACTCTCGATATCTCAAATTCGATGGGGCCATGGATAAAATTTGAGTTAACCGTAGTTCGATTCAAGAGGAGCTATGAAAATACCGGAAGTGTAATTTGTTTAACGACGAAAGGGAAACAACTCGAGCAAAATTTTGAAGAGCTAAATCCAGCATCGCATGTCCCGATTCTTGGAACGATTTTAAACTTATTCGATGTTTTTGTTGCTGTTTTTTTTCTCTGTTAAATTCTTTGAATCTTGTGGAATGACTGATAACTTCTAGATATCTTTTTTTGTATGTTTATGATTAGTTTATCTGTTTTGTTGCATTGATTCAATGAAATGTAGAAGAAAACTATTCTCGACTGAAAATAACGCTAATTCTGAGAAATAGCATGATTTCCCCTTTTAATACAACTGTTAATTAAGAGGAACATTTTTTTCAAATCTCTCAAAATTGAGAAATTATACATCTTCTTTAATGAAAATTAATTTCCGACAAATATTGTAATTCAATA
Source organism: Bathymodiolus brooksi (assembly GCA_963680875.1). Lineage (NCBI taxonomy): Eukaryota > Metazoa > Mollusca > Bivalvia > Mytilida > Modiolidae > Bathymodiolus > Bathymodiolus brooksi. Next base: position 46,629,313 of record OY804580.1, on the reverse strand, counting down.
GATAAAACGCTTCCGTTGTGTACTTTTCACAATCATTGATGTATGCCGACCCAAGCGCACTTATTATGAATCGATAATTTTTTATTGTACACATTTAACCTGTGTCATAATAGATTATACCAAGCCAATTAAAATATTATCACTAATTAATTTGACAGATTGTTAAAATAAACATGTGAAATAGCCTAAGGTAATAATGTCAAAGTCAATGACCGGATGTTTCACCTGTGATCCGATTTTAATCCTAAGGTAATACACATGTTTTGACAGGTAAATTCGACTTAACGAATGTAAATAATACGGCTTTCTACATCTCGGGACCAAAACTTTTATTCGAGACAACCGAAATTTTGACTCATCCGAATTCGACTCAACAAGAGTAAAATTATATATATTTATACACAACGAAGTTCAGGACTTCGATAAAAATTCGACTCCACCGGAAATTTGAGTCAACCGAGTTTGAGACAACGAGAGTCAACTGTAGTTATATGAGATAATAATGATGTCTGCTTTGTACTAGACACACAATCATAGTCGGATTTTTATTTTGTTAGCTCACTCACAAGTTGCTCCACTCTGGCACATTATCCTGATTCCGAGCTAACAAGTCTATGCGCTTAATGCTGCGTGCTTAGCGGAGAAGCAGCAAATACCAATTTTATAGTCTTTTGTTTGACTTGAACCAACAATCTACCGCACATGAAGCAAGAATGCTAACCATTACACCACTAAAACAATTTATTTACTACTGTGAAAGTATTTCTCATGGTTTCTACAAAATTGTATTTTGCTAGATTTTAATTTTTGTAGTTTAAGTGAACCACGAAATCCACAAAAATTAGAACCCCACGATTAATAACGATTTCCCAGTATTTATATTCACTATGCATGTGATACCTTCCTACACTATACATGTGATACCTTCCTACACTATACATGTGATACCTTCCTACACTATACATGTGATACCTTCCTACACTATACATGTGATACCTTCCTACACTATACATGTGATACCTTCCTACACTATACATGTGATACCTTCCTACACTATACATGTGATACCTTCCTACACTATACATGTGATACCTTCCTACACTATGAGGGAGCTTTAATCAATTAACAAAGGTTACTACAAAAAAATTGAATTTTAAGTTGCACTTAAATTCATTTTTTTTTGTATAAAAAATAACAAAAATTTACCTCCAAAAGGATTTCTCCCTCTTAATAAAGGAAGAATATCATATGTATGATAACTGGGACATAAGACCATGTTTTGTTCATGCCACGATAGAGCTGAAATACTGCTAAAGTTGATGTTAAACACCAATCAATCAATCAAACCATGTTTGTATCACCATATATACATACTCGCCAACAAGTAATAAATTTAGGAGTAAAAATGCGTTTCCAAACAGGGTTTCCGACTCAAGGTGCACGATCAAGCCTTGAGGTTATAAAATGCATGTCAAATTGGTCCAGTTATGTTGAGAACATTGGATTGCTGATTTACTATGGAAGCTGCTTACATTATTATAAATTATTTTTAACTTATATCTTCTCAGGGCCGTCATGGTCCTGATTGTATATTAGTTGGATTTACAACTACCTATGCAATCAGTGAGTTCCAATCCCACTCAGGCAAGTTGCACTTGATACAACATTATGTGATAACATTTGCCAGTCACTTTAGACAGGTCAGTGGTTTTCTCCTGGTATTCCGGTTTCCTCCACCAATAAAACTGACCGCCACGATATAACTGAATTATTGTTGAAAGTGGCATTAAACACCATAACCCTAACCCCATATCTTCTCTAATTCTATATACTGCTAAGAGCTTGGTGGATTTCTATCACATTTGCCATAGTTTCTAATCATTTATATATGTTTGTTATCTATAGAAGTATATACCTCAATTTATTATATCCCCTGGGGTCCCAATGATTATTTATAAAATATGATATTCTGCTCTGACCAATTTTCACCAATAACCTAATAATAAATTTGCATTATCTCCCTTTATACATGAAACAGAACAAGACACATTCACAGATCTAAAGTCTTTCCCTAATAAATGTTTCCCCTATATATTTCATTTAAAACAACCTATTTTTTAAAAATTCTTCTGAAGGCATTTCTTATCTGATTTTTTTTAAAATGTTGTCCAGTTTTAAAGCAAAATTAATTTGAGATTTCTCACACATTTTAATATAATTTTGTAAACTTTTATTTGTAATCTTTCATGATTTAAACACTTATGTAAATTTTCTACGTAACAATTTTTTATATTTATATGGTTATATTTGGATAACAAAAATTAAATTTTGTGTTTTAATCATATTTTAAAGAAAAGTACAAATAAAATTATATGTAAATTATAAGAAAAATCAACTTTACTTATACAGTGAAACCAGTCTAAACCAAATGCTGAATAATACAGAATCCTGTATAAACCATACACCTGTCGAACACAAAACAGAGATGAAAGTGCTGACTGATGAAAAAAGAGGAATGACCTATACAGTGCCCAAATATAGTCTCATTTAAAAAACAAAAAAGAGAAAATCCTCTGATCATCTCTGACAAAAGCTAGGTTCTGTTGAGAAAGGTTTAACTGCATCTGCTATAATTTATGGTGAAAATTTCATAAAAACTGAATAAGAAATGACTTTAGGAGAATCTTTTTGAAAATAAGTGGTTACATATGAAATCTACAGTCAAACCTGTATTAAGAGGTCACCTTCAGGACAAAGAATAAGTTATGTTTTAAGACAGGCGACCTTCTAAAAGAGGTTCATTTCATATGAAATTTTCCATAACAGCATTAGAAAAAGGTGACCTTTTAATACAGGTGACTTCTTAGTAGAGGTGACCACATGGGCAGGATTGACTGTATAGAGAAATAATTTAGTGCAGAAAGACATTTGACTTTTAACTGTATTATATATCTGACCTTTTCATCCTCTGTCTTTTTCTGTGCATGCTGTACATGTCCATCCCTCTCTTGTTGTAGTACCTCTAGCTTGTGTTCTATGTATCGTTGCAGACAATGATTGTGGAAGTAATGATAACAGTCAGTCTTTGTAAACACATCTTCTTCAGTAAAATGTTCACAACATATTGTACATGGACAGTAAGGTACGTTACCATCTGTCAAACTTTGTTTTGCTAACTGAATGATAAAAAGTTAACAAATACATGTTCAAGTGGAAGTTTGTTATCTTAAACTCTGTGAGTGATTGTTGTTTAATGCCAAATGAGCAATTTTTCAGCTATATTATGGCGAGATCAAGCTACATAATGATGTCAGCTGTATACTATATCAATGCAATTATGCTGATTTGGATCTCTACAGGTTTAGCTCACTGAAAATAATAATAATGTGATGTTCCTCTTTGAATATTTGTGTGTAGTACTATATATATATATGATGAGAACCCATGATCTACTGCACTCGAGGGGAGCATGCTACCCATCATTCCATCGATGATGTTCTAAATCATTTAAATGTTTATGGCTTTAGAGGTTAGAGTGAATGAGAAATGTAGAACAGCAATTAAAAATTCCATAAAAAGTTCAATACAATTTTTTTTATATGGAGTGTCTTTCATGTTCACTGATGATTTCTACATTGTATATTCTTTCTTGGTAAATGTATGAACTGCTAACATATTAACATAAATAAGAGGATTAGAGTTAGCGTTATGGTGCTTAACGCCACTTTCAACAATATTTCAGCTGTATAGTGGTGGTCAGTTTTATTGATGAACGAAACCGGAGTACCTGGAAAAAACCACCGACCTGCTGCAAGTCACAAAAAAACTTTATCACATAATGTTGTATTGAGTACACCTCGCCATGAGTGGGATTTGATCTCACAACTTTAGTGGTTATATCATAGGCACTGATTGCACAGGCAGTTGTAAATATAACTGCCATATAATTATGACCATGACGGCCCTTAAATAAATAAGTCATGATAGCAAGTGACATGTATCTTGATATGCGACAGATCTCTATTTTTCTCTGGGTTCTCTTGTTTTCCTCAGACAAGAAATCTGACCACCAAGATATCAGTCCTCGAAATGAAAATTTGAATATACTGTTCTGAATCAAAGTTATGGTATATTCGAGTTACATAAATTGTGTGCGACATTTTCTGCAAGTGTATAAATTACCGTCTTCCAGTCAAAGTATACTACCGTATTTGTACTCTTAGACATATCAGAATCAAAATAAATCATGGAAACCAGAATGTGTTGGGAGTTTTAACATGGATTGGCAGATATTAGTAAATTTTATCCCTCGCTTCTGGCTCTGGATAAAATACTAATATCCACCAATCCATGTTAAAACTCCCAACACATTCTGGCTTCCATGATTTATTTCTTAAATAAAAACTGAAAAATGAACTGGTTCAAACAAAGTTTTACTGGTCAGTGGTCATCATGTGGACTGAGATATAACTGAAATACTGTTAAAAGTGGCTACAAGCACACCATGACCACCACCACAGCTAAAACATTTTTTTTTTATTTACCTCAATAATTTCATACAACATTTCTTCCCCGACTCTATCTTCAGCTAACTTCTCCAGCTCTTGTAACAAACTGTTAAAATAAGTATTTTGTATAATAGATATACTGTTCAGTTTGAAACTAAACACATTTTATTGACAGAATTATTTTTTTTACCACAAATATCCATTAGTGAACAATCAACATACCAGTAAGACATACAATTCACATACAGGTACCCCACCCCTGTACATACATGCTAACATGCAGCAGTGACTAAAGGGATCCCATTATCTGGTTTAACCACATTTTTGTGCCTGCCTCAAGACAGGACCTTGATTTTCATCGTCATACTTCTTGTTTTTTTTTGAAGTGTTTGATAATTTGATAGGAGCTTATATTTCTTTGTGTTGATATTATCTAAACTGTTTCTCATCAGTGTTAAAACTCTCTTTTCATAATTGCATAGAAACTGAGTTGAGTTGACTCTGGTTGACTTTTCTCAATCATGACTTATTACCGGATTTGTGGAAAGAGTAACATGTATTAACAGGACAGGTGCCACTTGTGGAGCAGGAACTGCTTACCCTTCCTGAACACATGCATTCAAGTCTGGTTTTTGGTGGGGATTATGTTGCTCAATCTTTAGTTTTCTATGTAGTGTTTTGTAGATCATTATTTGTACTTTTTCTTTTAGCTATTGTATTGTCAGTCTGGTCTTATAAGGTCAAAGGTTACAGTAATTTCTTTTCAATTTAAACATATAAATTTGTCAGCCTACTTCAACCTACTGTATATTAAATATTAGATCTCTTACTATTTACCTGATGGGATCCCTAATGTTGTCTTTTGTATGGGTTAGGGTTATGGTGTTCAATGCCACTTTCAACAATATTTCAGTTATATCGTATTGACAAACTTTATCACATAATGTTGTATTGAGTACACCTCGCCAACAGCGGGGTTCGAACTCACAACTTTAGTATTGATAGGCACTGATTGTAGGTAGTTTTAATAACCATACAATCAAGATCATGACAGCCTCTGTCTTTTGTATGCTATTGAAACCTTTCAATGTGATGTCAGGCACAATGATGACAGTATTTGTAAGATTACTTCACTCATATTTTATTTACTTGATAATCTTGCATCTGGGAAATAAAATTCTACACAACAAAGAACATCAAAAGACAAAGATCAGGGCTCACGTTAGCGGGTGATTCGGGCGATGAAGTCGCCTTGTGAAGGTTGACTTCGCTTTCTCGTTGGTCAAAAGCGAAGGTCAAGTCGCCTTGTAATTTTGAAGAGTTTGTCCTATGTCGCTGCCCGTGTATTTTCTCCACTTGTCATTTATGAAAATGTCGATATCGTGTTTATTGAAATTTATCGTATCCGTTACGTATTTTGAAAGTGATTTCCTTGGAAAGTAATCCATGACGGTTTATAGAAACCCTAATTTTGTTCATTAGAGCTTATGTTTATTGTTTTTATATGCCCGACTTTAAATAAAATTATTTATATTTGGTTTTCATAAACAATATACAATTATTGACTTTGGAATAGGTTGCTATCTGGATTTATCAACCTGAAAATATGTATTATTCACCGAGCCACGGGCGAGGTTAATATACGTTTTTAAAGGTTGATAAACCAGATAGCAACCTATTCCAAGGTCAATAATTGTTTTATTTCATGAAAATGTTTTATTGTTATCTACTTACAAATTCATTGTCATACCAACAAAATATCGCAATTTTGGAGTTTGTTTATAATTCAGCCGAAAAACAAATGTTAAGTGCAATCTCATTGGTTATTGAACAACAAAAGAACGAACTTGATAGGATAGCAAAAGTTCAGTTTTCCCCCATCTATTTTTATGCCTTGCCAGGATGATATCACTTTCCGGACACCTGCAAGGATCTATTTTTAGCCAAGAGGGTGATATCGCAAGTACTCAAAACCTCTTAATCAGTTTTAAGCCAATCATATGCAAGCTAAATTAGTCATGTAATAAACAACAATGGCTCCCTTTTGGAAAGGGGATGAAATGCGGTACTGTACTATGAGAAATGTTGGCCAAACTTTTTGTCCGAAGCTACTTTCAACAAAACGAACTTTTGATTTATTTTTTTATCATTTCTGTGACATAAAATCATAGTTATCATATCTAATATGTTCATATATGCGGAAGTTGGCAGTTCCAAATTCGTTGGAATGATAGATGCCCAGATGCAGCATTTCTTGACAGAAGTAAAGAGTGCCGCTCAGCTGCAGACAAATGGAGTTTCAAGATCATTTTAGGGTATGGGTTATGCTCATTATTGAATACCCTAATGTGACTGTAAAATGCAGAACAGTAATCAAAGTGTTTTCCCTTTACTTTAATTTGTGTGGAAGTGTAATTCTAGTCTATTCATTTCCTTTCTTACTTTTTAATAAAGGTGTACTTGATACAACATTATGTGATAAAGTATGTCAGTGACTTGTGGCAGGTCGATGGTGATCTCCAGGTACTCCAGTTTCCTCCACCAATAAAACTGACCACCACAATATAGCTGAAATATTGTTGAAAGTGGTGTTAAACAGCATAGCCATAACCCCCATTAACCCTACTTTTTAATAATATCGTGATACAAATGCATTTATTACCTCTGAACCTCCTCATCAGCTATACCTAGAGGTTTTGTAATGATTATTTCAGGTACTTCATATGGATACTGCAAGATAAAGAAAGCTATTCAAAATACAGTGACCTTTCTAAACTGAACATACTTGAGATCAGCCTTTTTCAAGTGTTTGTATGGAGTAGTTCAGCTAAGTCATACAAATTTTTGAAAGATTATGGACCAATCTAACTGAAATTATATCTCCATATTTTCTATCAGTTGTTTACTATTTGCCACGTGGAAGATCTAAAAACGCTCCTTAAGGGTCATGTCAGCATAAATACATTATAGCCATTTGGTGTCTGTCGCGTGCGTGCTTGTCTTACTGTCTGTTGGATTCTGTAGAAGAGTCACTAATTTGTTAATTTATAATACATGAATGTTGACCCCTAAGGCGACCCCTAAAGGAGTGTTTCTAGATTTTCCACGCGACTGTTAGTAAACAACATATAGAAAATAGGGAGCTAGTGCAGAGATCTAATCTTTATTAGATTGGATTATAGACATAATGACTAAAATTGATATTTGATTTACACAGGATTCCTATTTATCTACTGGTTTGCTGTTGGCTTGTTCAGGGTTCAGTTTATTCAGGTTATGATGTTGGCTTATTGATGGTTCGTTTTAAACAATTTATTCTGTAGGTTTATACAGGTTTCAACGTGTACAGGTTATTTATTTATGCTTCAGTTTACACACAATAATCTGTAGGTTTATTCATGGTTCAGTATACACCGATTATTCTGTAGGTTTATTCAGACCAGTATATACAGGTTCATCTTCGCTAGCCAAGGGTTATGATTCGGGTCCCCCTTCTCTACACCCTTGGCAGATCTAGAATACATTTTGAAATTTGCACGCAATGCCACCTGGTGGTTTATCGAAGTTGCGCCCCTTAGATAGTCGTCATCGCCAGCCAATCAGAATCGTTTTGCTATACATATGTTTGAGAGTTGAAAATGGCAACGCCCAGTGAAGAAAAACTTATTTGTGATCAATTTAATTTGGAAGCACTTACTGTCAACCAAGTGAAAAGTTTCAAAGCTCTTCTGCTCCTTTTGGGCAATATTTTGTGACAGAATCGACACAACTCTGTGGCCGCTGACATCTTTGTTTACATTTCGTCGATAACATGTGCTCCGTGTAAAACGTCTTCTGATTGGATACGTGTACTGGTAGCCGTAACCAATGAAATATTAAAGCGTGAATCCTAAAAATGTATTCTAGATCCACCAAGGGTGTAGAGAAGAGGGACCCGAATCGTAACCCTTGGATAGCGAAGATGATACAGGTTATGCTGTAGAATTTTCAGGCTTCACTGCTTCAGTTTTTACAGTTTATGTTGTAGATTTTTATAGGGTTCATAGTATACTGGTTATTTATTCAGGGTTCAGTATATGCATGTTATTCTGTAGAATTTTCAGGGTTTATATCCTAGCTTTATTCAGGGTTCTGTTTATACAGGAAATGCTGTAGGTTTATTCAGAATTCAGTTCATACAGGCTATTCTATAGGTTTATTCATTTTACCATACACATGTATGGGCAAGGTTACACTATAGCATCTTTTTGTAAGAAAAGTAATAAATTTGAAGATTTATGGGAATTATCCAACAATTCTAAAAAAAAAATTCCTTAGTTACAAAATGATCTTAACTGAAGTTCAATGAAAACAAATTATGAAAGATCCCCCCAATTAATATTCATAACATGTATATGATATCCATAAGAAGGTTATCTTCTGTGTCTCAAGATATATCACATGTCACATAACACAATCATTCGCATCAGTGGTGTAATAGTTAGTGTGCTTGCCTCGATTGCGGTAGGTAGTGTGTTCGAGCCCCAATTCCCATAAAATTTGTATTTGTTGTTAAGCATGCAGCACTAAGGAGAAAGAGTAACGAACGATTGGCTCGGAATCAGGATAATGTGTCAGAGTAGAGAAACATGTCTATCCACAGATTTTTTCAGTGAGCTAGCACTATAAAATTCCAACTAAGCATGTTGGTCTAGTACAAAGCGGACCTCATCATCATCTCACTGAAAATTAACTTGTTCTCGCCATGATATAGCTGAAAAACTGCTGAGTTGGCATTAAACAACACTCATTCACTCATAACGAAATCACTTTAATCAAAGCATTTTGATTTTAACTGGTTAAGTTACCAATTAATTTTATCCAATTATCTGTTCTGACATTTTCAAGGTCAAACAAATATATTTTACCCAGTTGTCAATGTCAGGGATAAGCAAAAAATTACCTGTTTAGATATTCTCAATGTCAAGGTCATACAGACATATCGTTTATCTAATTCGTCTCCTGTGGCTGGGTGTAACTGCAACTGGATACTGACAGGAAAGTCTCTGTTCATAAAAATAATAAAATGTATAAATTAAACACCCTGATTTTTTGTATGTATGTTGTTGTTCTGCATAAAAATATAAAAATGTTTGTGCTATTCGTTTAGGTGCCATTGTGATCATATGGTAGTTGAAGTTACAACTACCTATGCAATCAGTGCCTATCACCACTTAAGTTGTTGGTTGAAACCTGCTCATTTTGATGTGTACTCGATATAAAATTATGTGATGAAGTTTGTCCGTGACAGTTTCTCTGGGCAGTATGGTTTCCTCCATCAATAAAACTGACCCCCACGATATAACTGAAATATTGCATAAAATGGTGTTACAGACTTACACACTATAAGCCTATCTTCTTTAAGTCTTTATGTAACAATGGATCACTATTTATTGGTATGGCCATGATATCACATCCTGGTCATTATCATCATCATTGTCAGAGTAAATTTCTACAATCTCGGTTCAATCTTTTTTGACTTTGTTACATTATTGAATATAAACTTTTAGTAAGGAAGTATATATGTAAATGAACATAGGAGACTATCCAACATTACACTTATATAGACACAAATTAAAGTAAATAATAAAGAAACCATGCTTTTATTTATTACTAAAAAGCAATTCCGTTTTTAATATTTCTATTATTTTTTTTACTATTAAAAAACAAGCCATCATTTTTCAGAGTTTGAGATAACTTGAATTGGCTGTACCTTAAATCTGAGACATAGGTACAGGTATAAGATATGTATTTCATGTATCTATCTTGTACAATAATGATGCTATAATTTATAAAAAAAAAAAAAAAAAAAAAAAAAAAATTCATGACAACGGTTTTGTTTGTAAACATGTTTATCTAATTTTCCTATTACAACATTGGTCAAATTTTTAAGCTCGTTCATAAAATGAACTTCAAAAACATCTGCTTGTATCATCGGCCTGTAACTGATATTAGAGGCTGCATTAACAATAGCATTGCTGGGGGTATTATTGTACAAGTACTAGTATTAACCTCTTATATTCATCTCATCAAATGGGGAAGGAGTGTGGTGTTATGAACTTTAATTCCAGTCTTTGCCTTAATTTTTTTTTCTCCTACTTGCCCGAAAACCAAATTTTGAAAAAATTCCTATTTATTCAAACAAATCTTTCATAACTTACACTTGTCCGAATCCATTTTTACTTGTCCCAGTCTTTCGGGCAAGTGGGTTAGTGTGAAGACTGAATTCAATACAGTATCATGTCACTTTTCTCTTTTAACATACCTTTCATCTTTTTCCACTTTAATATCATCTAAATAAATAGATTCCAATACTTCTAGTTCTTCCATGTCTTTTTATCCTAAAATAAAATTAAATTAAAAAGTGTAAAAGTCAGTCAGTGATTGATTGTTGTTTATTTAACTCCAAAGAGAAATTTCAGCTATATTGTGGCAAGAACAAGTTACATTTTGTTCAGATAATGATCAAGTCCGCTTTGTACAAGACCAACATCAGTTAGATTTTTAAAGTGCTAGCTCACTGAAACAACAGTCCGCAGGTAAACATGTGCCTGCACTCTGACAAATTATCCTGATTTCAAGCCAATCCGTTTTTGTTCTTACTTTTTAATGTTGTGTGCTTAGCGGAAAAACAGAAAGTAACAATTAGACTATGTTTGGTATGCAAGCTGGGCTCAAATGCAATATCTAAGTTCTACCAAACTCAAGGAAAGCGAGCCAACCATTACATCAGATTGATTGATTTATTTATTGTGTTTAACGCCACTTTCAGCAATATTTCAGCTATATCATGACGACCAGTTTTAGTGGTGGAAGCCGGAGTACCCGGAGAGAACCGCCGACCATGGGCAAGCAACTGGTAAACTTTATCACTTGCGGCTGCGAGTCGAGTGCACCCTTTTTTGTAATTTACAAAGCCGGGCCCGAACCCACGCTGTATTGGTGATAGGCTTGTATGAGTTGCTAGGTAATCCAACTACCTAACTCATTGAGCCATCCGGGTCCTCCATTACATCAGTGATAAGATAAGATTTTTTATTTTCGAATTATCGGCCCATATGAGCATAACAATCAAACATCAAATAAAGTTAATAATGCAATAAACAATAATCAATAATATTAAAGAAAATATAAGGCAGTACACAGTACTGAAAATGATTCTGGCTCAGCCCAAGCTCCATCCACTGTACAATGGGAGATAACTCTGATTGTACAGTGTTGGAATTCCCACCGAGCTTTGCAAATAAAAGAAACATAATGCATATATATATATAAATCAGTGCAAACAATGTGCATCTGAGAACAATGGGAGACTCCACATATCAAACCATCTTTTCTCGCATTTAAAAGTTTTCATATATTATATCACTTATAAAAGATATAATATAAATATCTTCATTTATCATCAAAAATACAAATTGTTGTTTAATGTCCATAAAGTTAAAATTTGGGACCTCCCTTTCTGTCTAATGACCACCACTGAGACAAATACATTTTCAAGTCAAGGGACCAGCAACACATAAATAATCCTAAATCATATAGCCAATATTAATTCAAATGAATAGCTGTGCTGTTTGGACACTTCTTGAGATTTCGCCAGACTAATGAAAGGAAAACATTTCCGAGTCCATTGATGGCATTTACATCATTCAGAAAATCATATGTATATAATTTTATACATAAATTTGAATAAATTTAGTCTAATTATGAAATGTCCTGAAATTGTGATAAATTGTTTCACTATGAGGTCACCTAGAAAAATAAATGGTGTTTAAGCGATAGAGTGTTGTAATTATACATAATATGTAATATCATATCTACATGTAAAGGTATGTACATTTGTATCAGTGAAATCTAACAGTATTGACCAAGGACCAATATTATCATCGCCATTTTTTACTTGTTTTTGTCATATTATTTCTATATCATTCAGTACATCCTTTTAAATTCCAAAGTTTTAAAAATGTTACCCTTAAACTAAAATTTGACACAAACATTACAAAATTTTCTGTGCACGAGCATTTAAGTGACCCTTTTTAAGTTGTTGACTTTTTGCCAGTTTATTGGAAGAGGACAGTACCGATCATCGCTAGGTCTACTCAATGCCCCCAAAATACACCTGAATGCTGATCAATTTTAATAAAATTAAGTATGATTGATTGGTTGGTGTTTAACGTCCAGCGAGCAATTTTTCAGCTATATTCAAATTAAGTAAAGACAGGGGTTAGGAATATAGTTTCACCATTCACTACATATTGAACATATAACAAATAATGCCACCATCAATGACAGAATCCTTAGGTGGGTCTAAAAGGCCGACAGTATTGTATATATTTATTTATTATATAGATAGGTGTGAATTATGGGGATTTAGCCGTGAAATAAATTCGTGTATCTCACATGTGAAATATCAGTTTTTTCCCATGGAACTACTTTTACACAACTACAAGTGTGGTGGTTACGTCCCTTGTTGTATTATGGTGAATACATATACGATTGTAAACTGAAAAAAATTCTGTGAAATGTCATTGACAACTTTGGCACATAACCAAAATGACGTCGTATGAAGACTTCCAGTTTGAAACGTAAAGATTAGACGTTATTTGGCTTCGTGTACGCTTCCATTTTGATCAAATTTAACTAAAATACAAATGTAAGTTTTCAAGGTAAGCATTTTAATTATTTTTGTGCAATGTTGTAACTATGACATGTAGGAATTCACATTTTCAAGATGGCAGACCCTTCCAGCTGAACCCCTTAGTATCATTGCTCGTAGATTCACACGCATGGAATGAAATATACAAATAACAAAAATAATATATCAGAAATTTTGAAAGTCTACTCTATATAATAAACAGTATAACTAAATCATACATTTTGAATATCAAAATAAGACCTCTCGTGACCGATTACGCATTAATGATTAAACTTGTGGACGGAACAAGTTCCGGCCACTCGTTTAATCCTCATGCATACTTCGGTCACTCGTGGTCTTATTTTGATATTCAAAATTTACGATTAGTTATACTATATGGGTTCTAATCAGGTTTTATTTGATTTCTTTACCTTTCAGTTTGGAATATGCAAAGATACAAACATATAATTTTATGGTGTAGATATAAACTTGTCACAGTTGTCTTCTTCAAAAATTGCTCCAAAATTTACAAGGCATTCGTGCGTGGCATGCGATTTGGTGATAGCTAATACTTGGTCGTCGACCAGCAACATGTACCAAGCATGTGAAATCACCTTGCACTTGACAATACTAAAAGTAAAAATAGCTGTGCATGTTCGTTTCGTGACAGTAAATTCATGGACAGTCACTTACGACTTGTTTGATTTGGATAATATGAAACAGCCAGCCACAATACTAGTATTACCAGTATTTTACCAGAATCTTCCAGTATCTGCAATACTGGTACAGATACTGGAAGATACTGGGATACTAGTATTTACTGGTAAATACTAGTATCCCAGTATCTTCCAGTATCTGCAATACTAGAAAATACTGGTCATTGCCAAAATATGAGTATTGCAGATACCGGAAGATTCTGGAAAATACTGGTTATACCAGTATTGCACAGTATTGCAGATACTGGAAGATTCTAGAAAATACTGGCTATACCAGTATTGCAGATACTGGAAGATTCTGGAAAATACTGGTTATACCAGTATTGCAGATACTGGAAGATTAGCTACGAAGTTGCGGAATGTACTTGTATATTGTTGTTTTTTTTCCTGTCTGTGCATCTGTTATGAGAGGACTGACAGTGTATATGGAGACCAGGAGAAAGGAGAAGACGGGGAGAAAAAAAGAGGGAAGGGAGAAATGAGAAGAGGGGCGAGGGAATGGATAAGCGTACCCCCTGTCCATCCCCTCTGTTGTGGTATAGCATTTTTGCGACTAACTCCAATTTTTCAACACAGATCTTCCAAATCTTGCATATAACCAGTGAACCAGTGCAGTGCCAGTGGTATTTCCAGTATTGTAAGTATTACAACTGGTATTACCGGTATTGCGACCGGCTGCTTCATATTATCCGTTTGATTTTAGTTATGTTACCTATACACTGTTCATGGTACTTGTTCGTCTTTGTAAATTGTTTTATATGCTGTTTCACAACAAGCAGACATCGGCGAATCCAGCGGATGTCATATGGAATCGGTATTGCAAGATGGTGACAGTAATTACCGAGTCAAAAGCGGACATCGATTCCGGTGTCCTATAATTATTAGCTACCATAATTATTAGCTACTTTTTGACGTTCGGAACTAGATTTTCCTAAACCACAAAGGTGTTCCAAATGATAGCCATGAAAATTAGCTACCTTAATAATACATTAAAAGTACTATGCCAGTTATTCCCCTTTTACCATGTTTTGATAGATTCTTGGTGCTGTTGCGGCAGCCCTGCACTTTAATGGAAGAAGAAGATAATGGAAGAAGAAGAAGTAATTAGTATTTTTGAACGAAAAAAGGGGGGTGGATGTAGGCGAGGAAATCTATTTAATTAGATAGATTTATCCAAGAAATTGATAGCAAACTCCTATTCATTCATTTACACCAAGGATTTATATATAGAATAGAATAGAATAAGTTTATTAACCAAATCAGGGCCCCAGGAGGGCATATACAAATAACAATTATGATTGATACACAACAACAATACAAATAACAATTATGATTGATACACAACAACAATATATCAACTTAAATATTCGCGGTGAAATATCAATAATTGTGGTGCAGGCACACTCGGGCAGGAAAAGAGATATATGCACATAAACGTACATACACTTACTCACATATATATGAGGGGGGGGGGGGGGGGGGGGGGGGGGGGGGGTGTGAGGGTGATGAGAGAGAACATATACATATATATCAGGTGATTCATCACCAATCTGCAAGAGACACCTTGAGTCGATGCTAAAAGGAATAAAGTCCTACTTGTGTCTAGTGCAGACCGGCCATGTTGTTGTGGAAGGAATATTGTTTGGAACATGGAAAGGGATCAGAGCTTTTGGATAACCAGCAGTGAGCATCAAGGGACGATGCCAAAAAGAATATTTTCTTTCTCATGCTCAATGCAGGTCATCCAGTTTGCAGATCTCCAATTCCATTTAATCAAATAGTTGTTGATAAAAGATATTGACAAAGATATCTGAGTATAGTTGGGTCTTCATTATATAAGATCCATATGAGTTTACATTTGTCATCTAAATTTTGAAAATTTTGACACTCAGATGTCAAATATGTAGTAAAAATTTCCCTATGGTTTGCATGGCAAGTACAATGAAGTATATATATATATATATAAATCCTTGTTTACATGGAGCAAAATCTGGATGAAAATAAGTTATTTCGATATAAAATATATGATTGATTGGTTGATTGATTGATTGATTGCTTGGTTGGTGTTTAACGTCCAGCGAGCAATTTTTCAGCTATATTCAGGACGAGAACATTTAAAAATTTAAACGCCACGGGACTCGAAACAAGGAAAGGTGTATGGGTAGGGACGAATAATTTAGCCAGTGCAACAGGTCTCATCATGAGCATACTGGGTTCTTTAACGTGCGAAGAGGATGGCAATCTCTCAACACGGGACCTCGGTTTTATTTACGTCTCGTCCGAAGGACGGGTTGGTTGTGAATTTATACATCCCGCACAACCGACGGACGCCCCTTCAAGCCGAAGAAGCTCTCGGTCCCATTTCTATACACCGGGGTTCCCGCGGGGTTATATATGTATATAATATAAATAAATTCAAGTCTAATAATATTTAAAAAAAATTATATATTTATAGTGACATGAACAAGTTTCTATATATCAATCACCATATTATTTATCTGTACATAATGCATTTTCTGCTTTGCATATATACAAAAATGTGTATATCTATTCCATTTATATGTGTATTATCATAATGTGTAATATTGAATTAATTAATGAACTATGTTTATACTATATCCATTCCAAAGAAATAAGATGCTTAGTTATAACAAGCAATAACGCTCCTGTGGTGAAATAGTTACGAGTACTCGCATCATGTGCGGTAGATCGTGGTTTCGATCAACGATCTGATCAAACCAAAAACTATACAATTTATATTGGCACATGGCGTAGAAGAAGAAAGGCAGAGACTAGTCAACATAATTTCTTCATTACATGGGATAGAAGTCGTGAAGTTTTCCATGAATATAAGCTACCTTGCATCTGTCCAGTGTATGACATAGGTTTCAAAGTGTTATCCATGAAAATAAACTACCTTGCACCGTTCAAACATGAGCATAAGCATCTGAAGCTTGTCCATGAAAATTAGCTACTCGACCTTTCTTCATTGCATGGAATAGGAGTCATGACGTGTTCCATGAAAATAAACTACCTGGCACCATTCAAACATAAGCATAAGCATCAGAAGTTTGCCCATGAAAATTAGCTACCTCTCATTCCTTCGTTTCATGGTCCATGAAAATTAGCTACCTGCCCATGAAAATTAGCTACCTCGCATTCCTTCGTTTCATGGTCCATGAAAATTAGCTACCTACCCATGAAAATTAGCTACCTCTCATTCCTTCGTTTCATGGTCCATGAAAATTAGCTACCTCTCATTCCTTCGTTTCATGGTCCATGAAAATTAGCTACCTGCCC
Organism: Bathymodiolus brooksi; assembly: GCA_963680875.1. Lineage (NCBI taxonomy): Eukaryota > Metazoa > Mollusca > Bivalvia > Mytilida > Modiolidae > Bathymodiolus > Bathymodiolus brooksi. Next base: position 46,612,115 of record OY804580.1, on the reverse strand, counting down.
ATGAAAATTAGCTACCTCGCATTCCTTCGTTTCATTAGCCAAATGAACCGAAACGTGGTAGGTAGCATCTATGGAAGGCCCTCTATAAAGATTGCTCATTTGGGATCCGTTAACAAACATGGCCAGCACAGGCAATTCTTGTTGCTGATTGGTCGATTCCTAAAACATCTTCTACTCTGAAACTGTTTGGCCAAATGAACCGAAACGTGGTAGGTAGCATCTATGGAAGGCCCTCTATAAAGATTGCTCATTTGGGATCCGTTAACAAACATGGCCAGCACAGGCAATTCTTGTTGCTGATTGGTCGATTCCTAAAACATCTTCTACTCTGAAACTGTTTGGCCAAATGAACCGAAACGTGGTAGGTAGCATCTATGGAAGGCCCTCTATAAAGATTGCTCATTTGGGATCCGTTAACAAACATGGCCAGCACAGGCAATTCGTGTTGCTGATTGGTAGATTCCCTAAAAATCTTCTACTCCGAAACCGCTTGTCCAAATGAACTGAAACGTGGTAGGTAGCATCTATGGAAGGCCCTCTATAAAGATTGCTCATTTGGGATCCGTTAACAAACATGGCCAGCACAGGCAATTCGTGTTGCTGATTGGTCGATTCATAAAAAATCTTCTCCTCTGAAACCGCTTGGTAAAATTAACCGAAACTTGATAGGTAGCAGCTATGGAAGGCCCTCTATAAAGAATGCTCATTTCGTCTCGATCCGTTAACAAACATGTCCACCACAGGCAATTCTTGTTGCTGATTGGTTGATTTCTAAAAAATATTCTCAACCTACTGAGCCTCTAGTCTATATATTGTATTGTATTATATGTATGCTAATGTTCCACCATGCCTGTCTGAGTTTTTCAATAAAATCTTTAAGAAATAACTTGTGTTAAGATACTTTGTGTGTGAGATATTATCATGTATATATGGCTGTTATTTAATTATTAAATTGGCAAGTATGTGTGATACAAGTATCTGTACTTACAAAACATACCAGCATGATGCAAAATATTTATTTGAGCTATATTCAATGACATTACAGACATTTTCATATGTTGTACCAGCGTCTGGCAATCTACTTTCTGAAGGTTGAGTACATCATCCAAGTGATGAACAGTGCAGTGAAAGATAAATGAGGTGTAGGCAGCTCTTTAAACCTCTCTCCCGTCAAGGCCCAGATTCAATACAAACACAAACCTCTAAACATTTATTGATAAAGAATAGAGATACATGTACATAAGAAATTAGGATGCAGGCACCAAATTTGTAGGCCCTTCTGAAGTTATATCCTCAAAACAGAAAAAAAAACAGAAATAAAATTAGATATTAATCTGTTATCAAAAACAAACAAATACAAAACAAAACAAACCAATCAAAAATATCAAAAAGAAAGACAAAAACCCAACATGAATGCACCTTTTATCAATCTGACTTAGTTCTGTACACATAATTTTCATAAGAGATACAGGAAACTAATTTACCTGGAAATTTTACATACATTTTGTATCTATCATATTAAACAATGAGTGTATCTTGTTTTCAAAGAAAACATTCAGATAGCTACATTGCTAAAAAGAGGTAATAAAAACGTAGATATCAAATTTAGTGCACATGAATGTTTCTGGAATAACCTTCATCAGGTAGCTCAAGATCAAAAGATTGGAAAGCCAAATAATTTAATAGTTTTGGGAGCACAAAATCTATGGGTATTGATGTTATGTAGGAGTTTCTTTTACACCTGGTAGAGATATTGGGAGTGCTGTTTTTATGATGTGGGTTTTGGTGCAGTCGGGGATGTTGTCTTGTGATTCTACGGTGAATACGGACTGACACTGTTGGGGATGCTGGATTTTTGCTTTGTGTCAGCTGTGATCTGTCCATCGCTCCTCATCGGTGTGACATCTGTTTTGTCTGTACCCAAGGATTTTATATATAACAGCTTCTTTCATCACATATTGCTTAAGATTTTGACCAAGATATAGTTTTTCTGGTAACTGATTCATGTCGAGCGACGCCGAGAAACTTACACTATAAGCGCGGACGTCTAAAACGCTTAGAACGATGTATGTTTCTGCTCTTTTTAGACAATTTGCCAGTTGTTTTTTTTTAACTATAAGACATTGCAGAATAAACACAATATACGTACATTGTCGGGGAAATATAAAAACTGTACGTAACAGCTTTAGTGAGCGATAGTTTTTTAACGCCAACTCAGCAATGTTATAGCTATATCATGGCGAGACCAAGTTAATGAGATGATGATGATGTCCGCTTTTTTCTAGACCAACACGCTTAGTTTTTTTTTATAGTGTTAGCTAACGGAAACAACATTCCGCGGATATACATGTCGCTCCACTCTGACACATTATCCTGATTCCGAAGCAACCAGTCTTTGCTCTTTCGCCTTAATTCTGCGTGCTTTGCATTATAAGCAACAAATACCAGTTGATAATCTTTGTTTTGAAATATGAATTTGTTTATATACATGTACTCAAAAAGTCGCTTTGTATGTGTCTTCTGCCGAAGGATTGTGAAAGCGCGAAAAGTTGACTGTGCGTTGCGCAATGTATTTTGTATTGTTATGTTATCTATTGTCATTTATGTAGACAACAGGGGCGGATCCAGGGGGGGGCGCCCGCCCCCCCTAAAATTTGAAAAAATAAGATTTTTTGGCATAAAATAGTGATTTTTCACACGAAATACCCCAAAATTTTTCGCGCCTCCCTCCGCTCGGCGCAATTTTAAAAAATTTACCCCCCCTAACTTGAAATCCTGGATCCGCCCCTGGACAATATATGTATTCGCTGAGAAACAGACCAGAAATGCTCACCAAAGACTCTCATCGGTAGTGTAATCGTTAGCGTGCTCGCCTCGAATGCGGTAGATCGTGGGTTCGAGTCCCGATCGGGTCAACAAACCATGTTCTGTACACATATTTTGCCATCTTCCACATTCTGTTGGAAATTTATGATTTAGGGTTCTATTTTTACAAAATTTCAAATAAGAAATTGTCATCAAGAGTGTGCAAATAGTTTCAGTTTCGAATTGAAATTAATCTAATAGCTACCAGTTCTTTAATATTGTAATAAATAAAGTTCCCAACTTTCATTATTAAATATATATGGAACATAATTTTATTTATTTCTTGAATTCAGAAGATAGTGTCAATAAGTAAGTAAATGAGTTAATTTCTTTATTTCAAGAGGGTAACACGGTTAGCAATAATAAAAGTGTGATTAATAATTATCATATATGATCTTATTAAGTTAAAGAATAATTTGCATAGTTTGAACATCACATACATATTAAATTCTACCATATATAGTCCACCAATCTATTTTTTAATAGCTGTAAAAATGATACATCGCAATGGTAAATTGAAAAAAGATAGTTTGTAACTTAATCACATGCTATACAGCCATATAGGTAGCATTTTGTTTTTCAACTATGAACACCACTAATATCTAATGTTTATTTTATTTTATATTGTGTACAGATCCAGGATTTCAAGTTAGGGGGGGGGGGGGCGCACTTAAAATTTTTTTTTGGGGTATTTCGTGTGAAAAATCACGATTTTACGCCAAAAAAATAATATTTTTTCCAATTTTAGGGGGGGCGCCTCCCTGGATCCGCCCCTGAGATCTATATGTCTCTCTTTGTCAATCAGTAACTCTTTTCCTGTTTATGTACATGCAGTTTTTCATTTTGTCTCTCCATTGGGAATACACAATCTGTATTTTGGTAAACATAATAAGGGAGACAAATCCTATAAGTTTATGCTACAAGTAGCTAATTTTCATAGGTAGCTAATTATTATGCTCCGCCGTATGAAAATTAGCTACCGGAAATTTGAGGAAGCTAATTTTCATGGGTAGCTAAAAATTTTACGACACCGGCACAAACGTGACAAAGGCAGGTACGGAGAAAAATATCGTTATAATCATGATCCTAACATTCTTCCCTGTTGAACCCATTTACATTGGGAAATGTCATCTACAAAATGATCATGTGTGAAATATCAGACTTAACGTTACATTTAGGTAGAATTTACTGACATTTACTCAGTACTTAGCGTAGCTAGAGGAGGCACGTTTGGGGTCTGCTCTGCTGTATAAGCCTGCAGTGGATACAAAACTTTACCTTACTCCTCAACCTTATCTCAGTACAAGAAACAATAACCCATTACAATATCAAATTATATCCACCAGGACAAACTATTATAAATACAGTTTTTCCCACATGCAGTAGTACTCTGGAACTCACTACCTTATACAGTTGTTAATGCTGGGTCCCTTGATCAGTTTTTAAACAACTGATCCAAGGTCAGAACATCTAAACATCTTAGTTGGCCTGTAAATACCTGTAAATGTGTTAAATTTTTGCACCTGTTTTTCTTAATTTTTTATTTCACTGTTATTTTCATGCAATATTTTTAATTAATTTTTTATTTATTATTATTATATTTTTTTTAATGTCTGTTTGCGCAGCGCCGACGTGTAGTCATCAGAGTTTTGATGGATCGTCGTACTATGTAGATGTAGATGTAGATGTAAAAGATATATTGAAATAAAAGGAAACAGGACAAATCGGCCCCCGGACAACTCTGCCTTATTCAATCCCGGCCCCAAGACAAGTCGGCCCCATACTTATTATTGGTGAGTTTTAAATTAACGGTTTTAATGGTCGATGTGTATAAACAGTTTTTAATTGACTTTGTATAGAAAGGTACATCCCGAAAGCGTGTATTCAGCCCATTTCTTATTAATACACAAGTGTGGACACAGAAATGTGCTGTCCAAAAGGCAAGTGTGGATGTCAATATTTCATATTATTAACTTTAAAAAAAAAAAAATCGTGGACACAGGGGTCCTGGATTTTTTAATAAAAAACTAATCCTGGATTATTATTTTTGCTTAAAGTTCGGTCCTGTGTTTTTATTTCAAATTTTAATCATAGCCCCCCTCCCCTCCCAAGGGATATAAAATTGTATCATTAATAATAAATTAATAAATAATAAATTCAGATTTTCTATTTAAAATAAATCTCATTTACCGTGAAAACCACTGATATTTGTTCAATTTTTAACGCTGATTTAAGCAACAAATTTTTATTTTTCTCTTTAAACTGTCGAAACATAACATTTATTTAACTGTAAAATTCACAAATAAAATTCACCCCCCCCCCCCCTTTTTCCCTTTTTTTCTTGTTTAAATCAATGATCAACAATATTCCAGAATCAAACAAATGAATAAATATAACATAAATTTCTTTTACATGCATCTTTTTACCATGCGTTGTCAGTGTGTTTTAAATCGGTCATCCAATCAGGACGCTCATTATTCTTGTCCAAGATAAAAATACATCGCTAAAATTACCTGTGGGTGTTTCCCCACTTCAACTCGTAAATTTACATAGAAATCGGAGATATTTCGTTTTAAAACTTCACACATGGTTTTGTCTATCATATTTCTTGAAGACAAACATAACATTTTATTGCATTTATCAATATTTTATGACTATCAACAGTTTTTTCAACACCGTATCTGTTTCTCGATACAGCCCCAACTTCAACTCGTAAATTTACATAGAAATCGGAGATATTTCGTCATAAAACTTCACACATGGTGTTGTCTATCATATTTCTTGAAGACAAACATAAAATTGTATTGCATTTATCAATATTTTATGAGTATCAACAGTTTTTTCAACACCGTATCTGTTTCTCGATACGGCCGCCCGATTACAGTGACCCAACTCTAATATCGGGTGCAAAATTAACAACATCAATCCTTTTAGGCCGATAACTTGCAACCAAAAGCTTATGTTCAGAAAATTACTGATCCTAAACTTTCAAAATTATAAGACAAACCAAACTCTACAGGTTTTGCACGCAAAAACACCATAAACAAAGCGTGTAGGCTCTCGTTTTATGAACATATTTATAATCACCTCAACTTGGAAATTTAATAAGAACATAGGAGTTATGTTGTCTAGAAAAAGGCGGACACTCCACTTAATAGGTTTTGCATATATATGTTGTTTTATTGTAGACAAAACAAGATCACACAACACCAAAAACGTGTCACAATTTTTGTTTTGTTGTCGTTTTCTTTTGTTTGCTTGTTTTGTTTTTCATCTGTAAATATTTTTAATGTAAAACTTGTAGTTAGCTTTTGTTATCTTTCTGTGATTTCGTGAGCCTTGCTAGGGGGGGGGGGGGGGGGGGGGGGGTATCAATATCCCGTATCCCTAAAACAAAATAGGCAATCCCATATCCCTAAAATTGATTTTCGGTCAAAAGCCAAAAATATCCCTAAAAATACCCAAAATGACAATGCAATATCCCATATCCCAGTAATTCAGAGGACACATATCCCATATCCCTAAAAATAAAATGGCAAATATCCCGTATCCCAATATATCCTATCCAAGGCTCAGTTGTTGGTGGGTACTCAACTTATTTTGTGACAAAAGATACCAAATCACTTTCAAAATACAAGACGACGATATTTACAAGATGCCTAATTTTTTAATCGACAACATATTTGTCCAATGTGGTGGGCATGTGCTTCAACACTTGATCTGCATTAAAATAGGAACTGTGCGTCCTACTCACCGACTTGTTTCCTCACTTTTACAAGGTCGACTTAATAGATCTTGTCAAGATGGAAGAACGGCATCTGGCCAGGTCGCTTAATCTCACTTTCCGCTATATAGACGTTGTATTGTCACTGAACAATTCTCGATTAGGTGACTTATCTCCGTCGCATCTATCCCAAAAGAAATTGAATTAAAGGACACCACAGACCCTGTTAGGTCTACCTCGTGACGTATCTTGACCTATTATTCGAAATGACTTATTACTAAGCTCTATGACAAACATGATTACGTTTTATTCCGTATTATCAATTTCCCGTTGGTCTGTGGTAACTCTCCATCCACTCCTGAAGGCATCAACTCAAACTAGTTCTACGGTCGTCATACTGAATCTGTTGACAAATATGGTGTGTCCATCTCTACCGGTGCACCTGGTCCTTGCTCCCGTTTTTGGAGGAGTCCGAGTTGCTCATTTACTTTTAGTTTTATGTGTATTTTCTTTTATTTCATATGTGCCTCTCGTTGTATTTGTCTCCGTTTTCATTGCTTCGTCTTTGTCCCTTGACTCATGAGTTTTGGATTTCGCTTTAACCGTGGTTACCCTTGATTTTACTTTCACTTAGTAACTACATAAGCGCCTACTGTAGATTTGAAATTCATTTTTCACTTTGATGGTTCATTATATAGCATTGATATTTGTGTAAACATTTGACATGTTTCGTGTCCCTGATTCATTGAATATGATGTCCTCTATTTTTGTTTATATATGTGAAATTAAAGGGGTGTTCTTTCCAATGACCAGTAACAGTTCAGTTTTGCTTTATTTATTTCGAGCACAAATTTCTAGTAATTTATTGGGCATAATCTATGGAAAAAACAAGAACCTACACCCTGTAAAGAACACAAAGTTAACACCCCATACTCCACATATCATTTTCGAGACTGACGCTTTGTTCATGGTATCTTCTCTGGCGTAGCTTGTAGAATTTGGTTTGTCTTATAATTTTGAAAGTTTAGGATCAGTAATTTTCTGAACATAAGCTTTTGTTGCAAGTAATCGGCCCAAAAGGATTGATGTTGTTAATTTTTGCACCCGATATTAGAGTTGGGCGCGAGTGTTTGCTAAACATATATAACTACTTTAATGAAAGCTTCATAAACCATGATAATGTCTTGATTCCGTGCACTAATAATTTTGATCAGACTCGGTCCTTTTATTACTACAAATGCAAATGAACTTACCATGTTCGCAAATCAACCGCTTCGAAACGGACACCCCACGCTTCACATAGCAATCACCCCGAATGATCCGCTGGACCATAGCCAGAAATGATGGGTACTTTGCTCATTTTCAATATCAAAAGTCTTGTAACTTCTATAATACCTGAGCTTTTTTGGTTCGTGTAGAACTTCACCTTTGATAACAGTACTTATAATGCTATGGCAGTTACTGACACCTGTTGCATATCCAGAAATTGAGGGTACTTTCCTCATAAATATTCATCATATTTAAATTAGATTTTGATCACGTGACTGCAGTTTCAAGCTTGATGGATCGTTTATTAGATTTGTCAAAAAATAGCCTATAGTACGGAAATTCAATGTGTCCGTCAATGATCCGAAAATTAAAAGTTATTGTTTATTTCCGCAAAGTTTTTCTTCTGTCAAAATTCAAATATCCTACCGTGACATCTGCTCGGTCATGCAATAATGTCGGTCATTTGCTTTGATTTACAATTCTCGCACAGCACGAGACCAATGACGTCATTTTGTATATTCATAGCGTACATAAACACTGAGGGAATACTTTTCAACGTCAAAATTACAAGATGAGATTAAAACAGAGAAGTTTGAATTGAATAAATTCCATGTAAGTAAAAAAGATCCTTTTTACTAATGTCTTTTTTTCCTGATCATTATGCTTGTTAAATATGTTTCCATCGATGGTATCCCCCAAACATTTGTATTTTTCCGGTTTGTTGACATAATCGACATCACAGTTCATGACGGTTTCTGGAATGTAGGCCAAGCAAATTGTATTTTAAAATACTTTGAAAATATGATGATTGATCATTCAGATTCCACCATTTTCTAGAAAATGGCCGATTTTACCGGGAAAATACATGCAAGTGCTCTCCATTAGTCACAAAATGGCAGATTATTTTGCATTTTCACTGCTGCTTTAATAACAAATATACCCCTTACTGCTTGGGGTAATGAGATGAAATTCACAGAGAAGATAGAAAAAGAATTAATTTAACAGCAATAATCAAAATTTATAGCATAAATTGAACAGAGAATTAAATTAAACCAGACAGAAAAATGAGATTGTCTGGGTAAAAAAAACCTGTCATTATTACAAATAGCATCAACAAAACTGTATTGTTACCACTCTGTGATAATAAATGGGATTAAAATAAATTGAAATCAGTCATTAATTGTTTTACCAAAATATGTCGGTCTAATAGATTGTATTGACAAAAGCAAAAACACCAAATTCACTGGATTAAATACTTTTTATGTGGGTAAGCAAGTTTAATACTTGCATCAAATAATTAATTTTTAATACTTCAATTTCAAACTATTTAAGAAAAACATCTTTTGAAATTTTTCAGACAAATCAATTACACTGAAAAAGCTAAAATACTGTACTTTCTTAATCTGGTTTACTTTTTAAGTTTGGTTGGCCTATGACAAAATCATGTGCTTTATTGAACTTTGACTGACTTTATGTGACGTCATACGACGCCATTTGGAAAAGGGAGGGTAAGCAAATTTGGGTCAGTATGTAATTATTATCGATCTTTTTTCCATGGAACTTTACACATGTGAGCAAGAATAGATGAGGAACATAATTAAAAAGAAAAAAATGTTTACTTTTCAAACATGAAAAAAATAATCAAACATTATCCAATGACTGACCGACTTATTGTCAGACGAGGATATATGTAATTATATTAACTAACCTTATATTTCTAGCTTCTAAACTCGGAGTTCCCACATTAAATATAATATGATCATTTTTACATGATCGCGATATCAAAGACATGTCTAAAATCGTTACAAAACAAAAATATTTGAATTTTGACAGAAGAAAAACTTTGCGGAAATAAACAATAACTTTTAATTTTCGAATCATTGACGGACACATTGAATCTCCGTACTATAGGCTATTTTTTGACAAATCTAATAAACGATCCATCAAGCTTGAAACTGCAGTCACGTGATCAAAATCTAATTTAAATATGATGAATATTTATGAGGAAAGTACCCTCAATTTCTGGATATGCGCGATGTAATAGGAAGTGTGAAAGTAATTAATTGGATTAATTGAACGGTGTATAAACAAGGATATAAGCCGATATGGGTTTGAGTAATTTTTCCAGCTTGGTACAAATATTATAAAACATAGCGAAACTTTAGCCATGCATTCACAATGTCTACGTTTTATTCGTGTGTGGTTTGTAACGTCCATGTTCGACCAAGACAAGAAGCCTTGCAGTGTGACCAGTCTACGTCTTTGTTCCAAAACTGTTGAAAGAGGCTAAACTACTACTAATCCAGTGTAAGATGGTGTCAGAAGAGAAGCTACAAAGAGCCCAACGTAAACACACCAGACAGCTCCAGTGTCAACTATTCCAGCTGTGGGACAAGTATGTTGCCGCCGAAATCACTGCCAGCCAGCTCCCGAGGAAGTGTTCAAACATTTACTCACTTACTCACCTCTAACCATCTATGTGTTAGACAAGGATCTCAGTGCTTAGTGACTTTGATATTGACTTTCATGTTAAGTTAACTTGTTAAACTTTTTTTTGCACGCACACGCACACGCACACACACACACACACGCCATGCGTTCAAAACTTTCATTTTTGGTGGGGCCGAGTTGTCTTCTATATAGAAGGGCCGATTTGTCCATAATGAAAACATATTTAAATTGCTACCTACAAAAGGGGGCCAAGTTGTCTTTCAAATGAGGGCCGACTTGTCTATTTTTGGGGGCTGACTCCTCCAAATTTGGGGCCGAGTTGTCTTGGGGCCGAGTGGCCTTAGGGCCGATACGTCATGTATTCAAATAAAAGTGGTTTAATGTCGGGACATTTCTCACAGTTTTTTAAGGATCTTTTCACATTTCGAGTAACATATACTAGGGATCCCTTTTCAAACCTTTTGTGTGCTTCCTATCAACGAAAAAAAACCCTTTCTACTAGCGAACTATCCAATGAACGTTCCTACAAAGTTTGGTTCCAAGTTGGCCCGATGTGGTTTCAGAAAAGGAGATTTAAGAGACAACCTATTTGTCACATTTTTGTACTTCCTATCAACAAAAATAACAAACATTCTAGAGGACAATCCATTGAACTGTCCTACCAAGTTTCTTTCCAATTGGCCGCGGCTTTGTGTTTTCAGAAAAGAAAATTAAAAACGGACCACAACTTACCTTTTTGACAACTCTGGGCCTCTTGTGTTTTCTGTGTACTTCGGATCAACAATAAAAAAAACTTTCTATAGGACTATCCAATGAACATTCTTGGTGGTTTCAGGAAAGATGATTAAAACAGACAACACCCTTTTTGACACCTTTGGACCTCTTTGTTTCTTTTGTGTACTTCCTTTCAACAAAAATAGCGTAAATATTCTAGAAGTCCACACAATGAACATTCCTACCAAGTTTGGTTCAAATTTTCCCAGTGGTTTCAAATAAATATAAAAAAAAGATAACAGCTTATTTGTCACATTTGGGCTCTTGTCTCTTAAATACATCTGATCAACAAAAATAAACTTTTTAGAGGAGAATCCAGTGAATGTCCCTACCAAGTTTGATTTCAGAAAAGAAGATTTAAAAACAGACAACACCTTTTTTCACACCTTTGGGCTCTTGTGTTTTGTGTACTGCCTATCAACGACAAAACTGTCTAGAGGACCATCCAATGAACATTCCTACTAAGTTTTGTTCAAATTGGCCCTATGTGGTTTCAGAGAAGATTAAAAACAGACCACTACCTATGTGTCCCCTTTGGGTCTTTTGTTTCTTCTGTGTAATTTTAATCAACACAAAACTTTTTGGAGGGCCATCCAATGAACATTTCTACCACGTTTGATTCCAGTTGGCTCTGTGGTTTCAGAAAAGGAGATTAAAAACAGACAGCACCATAATTGTTTTTTTTTACATATTTAAGCTACAAGCTGTCTACAACACCATCAAATGAACGAGGAATACCAGTTTTTGTTCCAATTGGTCCAGTGTTTCCAGGGGCGGATCCAGGGGGCGCACCCGCACCCGTAGCGTGCCCCCTTAAAATTGGAAAAAATATGATTTTTCACACGAAATACCCTAGTTGTCACCTTTGGGTCTCTTGTTTCTTTTGTGTACATCTGATCAACAAAAACACTTTTTAGACGACCGTGCAATAACGATTCCTACCAAGTGTGGTTCCAATTGGCTCAATGTTTTCAGAGAAAAAGATTAAAAATAGACTAGTGAGTCGTCGTCGTGGCCGTGATCGTATGGTAGTTGGATTAACAACTATCTGTGCAATTAGTACCTATCACCACTATAGTGTCGAGTTCGAATCCCGCTCATGGCGAGGTGTACTCAATACAACATTATGTGATAAAGGTTGTCAGTGACTTGCGGCAGGTCGGTGGTTTTCTCCATGTAGCCTGGTTTTTCCACCAATAAAACTGACTGCCACGATATATCTGCTATATTGTTAAAAGTGGCGTTAAATACCATAACCCTAACATTGACCCCTAATAACCTTTTAAACATCGTTTTACCTCTTGTTTCTTTTGTGTACATCCGATCAACAACAAAAACGTTTTAGAGGACCCTACCAAGTTTGGTTCCAATTGTCCCAGTAGTTTCAGAGAAAAAGATTAAAACAGACAAGGGGGTCGGTGTGGCCGTGATCGTATGGTGGTTGGATTTACAACTACCTTGCAATCAGTACCTATCACCACTAAAGTTTTGAGTTCGAATCACGTTCATGGCGAGGTGTTCTCAATACAACATTATGTGATAAAGTTTGCCACTGACATGTGACAGTTCGGTGGTTTTCTCTATATACTCTGGGTACCTCCACCAATAAAACTGACTGCCACGATATATCTGAAATATTGTAAAAGAGGCGTTAAACACCATAACCCTATCTTTAACCACTAACAACAGACAGACCTTTTTGACACCCCTTGTTTGCTTTGTGTACTTCCGATCAACAAAAAAAAAAAACGTTTTAGAGGACCCTACCAAGTTTGGTTCCAATTGTCCTAGTGGTTTCAGAGAAAAAGATTAAAACAGACAAAGGGTCGTCGTGGTAGTGATCGTATGGTAGTTAGATTTACAACTACCTGTGCAATTAGTGCCTCTCATCATTAAAGTTGTGAGTTCGAATCCCGCGCATGGCGAGGTGTACTCGATACAAAGATGTGTGATAAAGTTTGTCAGTGACTTGCGGCAGCAGGCAGGTCAGTGGCCGGTTTCTCCGGGTACTCCGGTTTCCTCCGTCAATAAAACTGACAGCCACGAAATGACTGAAATATTGTTGAAAGTGGCGTATAACCATGATCTGACGATAACGAATGTATCGGTTCCCTTTGATCGAATGGTATTTATACATTTCCAGAGTTTAAAGTATTAAAATACGAAATATAAGGCAGAAAAAATGTTGTCCTACGATTTGATGTAAACAAAATTGTATTTCCGTCATATGTATAATATTTCGTGGGTGCCGTCATGGCCGTGATCAAGTTTGTCAGTGACTTGCGACAGTTCGGTGGTTTTCTCCGGGTTATCCGGTTTTCTCCACCAACTGGCCGCTCCGATATATAACTGAAATATTGTTGAAAGTGGCGTTAAGCACCATCAAGCAAACAAACAAACAATATAATATATTTGTACAATCTACCGGTATATTTTTTACACGGGCTAACGTCACGAATCTCCCACAAGTTCGTTTGGCTTCACTCCGTATGATCGATGTACACGTGCACACTGACGCTACCCCATTAATACAATCTACCGGTATATTGTTTACACGGGCTAACGTCACGAATCTCCCACAAGTTCGTTTGGCTTCACTCCGTGTGATCGATGTACACGTGCACACTGACGCTACCCCATTAACTCTGAATGTTTAAAGGAAGCATTTTTACATTTAACATGTATTGTTTTGAAAAGTATTTGCATGGTTTAGGGTCCCTTTTCAGTCTATCAACAATATCATTTTCAATTAAGTTTAATTTTCCTATCCCTCTTATCAGAAGTTTCCATCTATGTGGAATGGCGCTTAAAATACTGAAATATTCTATAAAATTTAATCTAATATTATAGTGATTCCTAAATTCCTCACATGATATGTAAAAAGCATTTTATTTTCTGATATTAAATCATTTACAAAAAAGAAACCATTTTCACAACATATTTTGTTCATACACATATTACCTTCTATTTTTATCAAAGGATTTAACCATATGGGCTGGCTCAAGACGTGTTGACTATCCACTAACTCCCCCTTTTCCTGTTTCAGCTCTGATAAATTAAAAAAAAACATCTTTCCAAAACGGGTTAACCTTTTCTGCTATTTTTTCTAGACCCTCTTTACTCAAGTATAATATTTTTGCATAGAACCCAATAAAAGTACTTTCCATGGTGAATGATTGAAAGGGTCAAGTAATTTATGAAACCATGACATTTTAAGTGCTTTGTAAAGGGATTGAATATTTGGCATTTTTAGTCCCCCTTCTTCATATTCATTGATAATAACGGATCTCTTGATCTTGTCCTTTTTACCATTCCATAAAAATTTATAAAATATTTTTTAAATATCATTCAAAATTGAATCTGGAGGGTTTGGTAAAACAGTAAGGCATTGAACTAGAATAGGAAGAGCTAGAGTCTTAATAACAGTGACTTTACCACTGTATGTAAGATCTCTATAAGACCACAAGTTTTTTCAATAAATGACCATTCCACTGTGTCGAAAGCTTCCTCAAAATCTATCAATAGTAACAGGCCTGGTATATCATCTTCTTCTAACTTATCTATCAAATCGTATACAAGTCTAGTGCACTCCCCTATATACCTACCTTTTAAAAACCCTTTTTGTGTTTCACTGATAATATTTATTATATTTGCTATACAGTGCACTTTTTATATTATTTTTTTATTTTTATATTCATTCATTCATTTGTATGTTAAGGGGTCTTTTCTAGAATTGTCATAATAATATCTTCTGAAAATTTGAAAACCGGATGGATATTCAACGCCCCAACTATCTTTTTCAGTCGTAGGCAGTGTCTCAAGACCAGAAGTAACTTTAATCATGTAGTATTCTATATTGTCATCCTCTGCCTTAACCGCAACTACAGAATCGGAAGAAACAAGTTCAGTGATATTCTCGGAACGTTCGAAATTATCCTCATTATCTGCATTATTCTTCTACGGGTCTAACTAATCGGTTTTGACCAGTATGCTCTGTATGTAAGCAATGTTCATAATCAGACACTATATATTTGTCACATGTGTAACACGATAGATCGGAAACTACAATTTCTCCGCTTTTAGAAGTATATAAATGATGAATTTTACGATTGTTTGAAATTGGTTTGAAATTTCGAATGTTATCTCTATCAACCGACTCTACATAACGGAAGATTCGTCGTTTAAACAAAGCACTTCTAGGTTCTTTTAAGTCATTGTTACAAAATGAAAACAGATCCTTTGCGTTTTGAATAATTGTATTACCTCGTAAAACAGCAATATCTGCTTGCCGTTTTATAAATCCTCCGGCAGCATCTTGTGGGCCCTTAGCATGGCTGGTTTCAAAAAAAATTCTATGGAAAACTGTGTACCCGTATTCCGTAGTTGCGAATGAAAGATCGCCCAAACATAAAATAAATAATAAATAAATAAAGTTTTATTTAGAGTCGATACATATCACAGCATACATAAAACACAAGCTCTACAGAGCTTTTCAAATCGACTATGTCTAGATTTGTATTGACTTGAACATCCGTCCGTAAACTCGTGCATTACGTCTACATCATATGATATAGAATCTAAATATTGCTTAATCTGTTGTTGAGCACATTTCGTAAAATTATGGTCATGTTGTAAGTCGGGGGATATGACAAAGAAATGTTCGGTTATAATCTCCGGAAAGTCATCGGTACTGTCTAAACCGTCATATTTTAAAATCGCATGTCTGTGTATTATTGTTACATGTAAGCTACACTCTACGCTGAAAATAATTTGATTGTATTTCATTCTTTTCAACACAGCGGTAGTTTTCTGAGTAATCATGTATACAAATGCAATGTTTTGGAGGCAGATTCTGAATAAGAGATTTTATCTGTGTACTTTGCCAGTTAGCATTATGTTGATGGGCAGGAAATGTTTCTAATAGTGTTTTAAAATAGTCAAACATTTCACCAACTTTCGTGACCTTTTCAACAAGTGTTAATCTACGTTTTGTTGCCGTGCCTTTTGGGTTTTCATTTACATATTCATATCTTTGCCATTCTACGTCTGCAGCAGAAGAGATTTTTTCAGTTTCATCCATAGAAAACTTCAATTTCCCAACTCCACACTCTGTACACTTCCGATTGAGGCAACATTTGTTATATGAACCGTTTACCTTTGGACATAAAGTTACATCAATAATTTCCCCTAAATTTTCATAAACGGGATATGATTCAACCTCAGAAGTTTCCGATTGATTTTTCGATTTGTGAAATTTCATACACGATTTGAATTGAAGATTTGACTCAATGTGGTATCTAAAACAACATGTGTTCCTATCTTTTTCCGACGCAGGCCGAACGAAAAAGGGTTTCAGTTTGTCAAAAGTTCTCTGTCCGGATATTTTGCTACAAAGTCAATGTAAGCATCAGTCCGAGTCTTTTCAAGAACTTGCGCCATATGTGAAGCGTAAATAGGACCTATAGTATTTCTCTTTTAATGTCAGATTTGTTTCCAGTAGGATGAGAAATACCTGGGGATAACCAAAAGTCATACACTATTCTCTTTGTCTCATCTGAAATTGCATCTCTTCTTGTTTTACGTAAAGTAAGATTCCAAGCCGAAGATTCGCTTTTTAAATTTTAGTTCTGATTCGTTTTCCACCTGAAATTCGCATGGCCGGAATACCCAAATGTTTGCAAAGTTGCATTTTACACCTAGATTTTTCAAGATTTTCTCCACTGACTGATGCAGTCACGGTGTTCATAACAGTAAGAGCCTCTTTTGATAGTGTCAACTTAGCAGATTCTACTATTTCTTGAATGTTTGATGCAATCACACTATCAACCGGTGATATAGATTTCCTTAAATTAAAAACGGTGGGGGACTCAGGTGACCTTCGGGATAAATACGTAGAAATTACATCACACCTTTTGCTTGGAGATGCAGGTAATCTTTCTTTTATTTTCTTAAGTGCTCTTGATTTTTCCATTCTGTTGCAAAACATATCTAAGTTACAAGGAAGAACACGTGCATGTGCAGTATTTTCATGAGAAATTTTGATTTTTTTTCACGGTGTTTTTTCACTCTTAATTTATTTTTTAGCTTCTTTTCATCAAATTTCTGTTTCGTTTCTTGTCTTAGTTTTCGTTTTCTTTTTGCTTCACAACTTTCACTATGCACCTTTTCCTTTGCTGATTTATGTAATTTGTTATAAGACCTTCTGCTGCTCTCGTTTTTCTTACGTCTTTTCTCCTCCTTATTTCTCAACAATATTTCTTTTAGAGACAATCTTTTTCTGAAAAGACCATTTAGTTTCAGATAAGTGAAATTAAATTTTATCGGTTCGAATGAAGGTTTGGGATGAAGAGATTTGTAAGTAAAACATTTAGTTTGCCAATGATTCGACAAGATTAAAAACAAATAACAATTACTGCTTACCGATATACATGTACATGTTTGTGCACTGTACTAAAAGAAAAAAAGAGCACAGACAGAAAAACCAACAAATCCAGTTAAAATTTGACCATACCACATATAAAAAAAAAAAATTGTGGTGAGTAAGCGACGAAAATTTAGGTTCGGAAAGATGTATAAGTTACTTGGCATAACCCTTAGCAAACTAAGAACATACGGAAACGGAAATCATTTTAACTACTTAGGGTACGACCATTTGATTCTGAGGCTGGAGGCTGTTAAATTTTGACGGGTCAGAATATTTATTTTCAATTTTTTGCGGGCCAAAAATTATATTTTCGCCTACTTCAGAACAGATTATTAATTTCCGGCTTTAACAATGTTGAATCTGGAGGTCAGGTCAGATCATTTTTTTATTTTCTTGGTCACACAAGCCAGATTATTTATTTTCAAGTTTTTGGCGGCTATACTATTTATTTCCAAAAACTGCCAGCCGCCCCCCCCTCCACGAATCAAAAGGTCGTCCCCTTAGTACATATTGCGCTAAACGCGAATATTACTTGTGAGGCCACACCAAATTGATTTCGAGGGCCCGGGTGGCTCAATAGGTTAGGTAGTTGAATTACCTAGCAACTCATACAAGCCTATTACCAATACGGCGTGGATTTGCGCCCTGCTTTGTAAATTACAACAAAGGGTGCACTCGACTCGCAGCCGCAAGTGATAAAGTTTACCGGTTGCTTGCCCATGGTCGGTGGTTCTCTCCGGGTACCCCGGCTTCTTCCACCACTAAAACTGGTCACCATGATATAGCTGAAATATTAGACGTTGTATCGCTGTACAGCTTCAAATTTATATTTCGTATTGCATCTTTTTAAAAAACACTTACTGGGACATTTTTTCTGACATTTTAAATTCTGCACCATTTCATTGTTTCTCTACGAATTCTTTTCATCATTGTATATATTTTCTTTAAAATATATTCAATTTTCAAAAATAACATCAATTACTCATAGCTTTAGGAAATATTTCAATTACCTGGACATCTTCAACAGATTTCGTTCACAAAGTCGAAAATTCAATGCACCATTACATATTTTTCTCTTTGATTAACGTCAAATTTCTCGAAGATGACATCATTATTTTCAGTGCATATTTCGTCCACAGGGGCTAGGTGCGTCCGAATTTTTTTTTAATATATAATACAACAAGGGGAAGAACTCACATGCTTGCATTTTTTTAAGTGGTCGTGTTAAATTGATGTATATATGTATATAAGGAAAAGACATGGACCAAGGACAGAGCCTTGGGGGGGATGCCTGACAATACAGGACAGCTATCTGATGTGTGGCCATCAACTTGTGTGGTATTAACAAGTTAGCGTGAAAATTTAAATGACAGTAAATAAAATACATTTGTGCTAATGAATGTTGAAAATAGTATACCGTAAGGTAGAATTTGGTGATTGAAGTTGCCTGTAGCACCAAATAATGGGGATCGCCATTTTTCAAAACTTTTCAATGTGGAGGAGACAAAAGGCATAATCCATTCTCGGATTTATCCTGCCCGTGACGTCGTACAATAGGTATGGTATAATATCAATCGGCAAACCTCGGGTGAGTCCGCTTCGCTTCCTCAATACCTCGGCTGTAATACGGCATTTGATATGCGTCTACGCGTCACATTTCTTCGCCGGAAGACCGTATCACTTCAATCAAACATTGTGCACTGCGAATAAGTTCTAAAATGGCGACAGTACATGAGTTTGTTTTGAAAAATATTGGTCTTTGATGAAGGTATGGAATCTAGTCCAGTCAATAGACCCGTAGACCCAAAACAAATTGCAACAGAAATTATAAATACGCCAGCATTTTCACTTTAACCCATAGAGTAACCAATAAAAAAATCGCCATGAAAATTTTATGTATTAAAGACAGAAATTAAGATAAAAAATGAGTACTTTTTACTTCTATCGTTTTGTCACTACGGATCCTCCATAGCCGAATCAAAGATTTTCCGGAAAATACAACTCAGACGGAAAACAATGAAAATAGGAATTATCATCCATATCTAGGTAAGCGTAATAATAATATAATATATTTCTATGAAGTTACTACAACAAGTATGTTCAATTTTACCAAAACACCCATGAAAAGTGAACAAACAGGTCAATATCTATGACATTCAAATTGAGCAGACGTAATTCCCATAATGCACCATTCTCAACCCAAAAAGAGCTTTGTAAAGCCTTTTTAAATTACTTTCTGCTAAATTGTGTGTAAAAATGTGTTATTATATATTAGACAGAGATATTTATTCAAGTGTTTGATCGAATTAGCACTTAAATTAGCGGATTTCCATAATAGGTAGATGCGGACGGGAAAAAAATCTATAGAACGCCAGTTTACCTTACCTTACCTCTGTATCTTTACCCCCTTCAAAGGAGAACCATACTGTGTCGTAGATTAAACGTGTACGGTGCTGTGTGAGTGAAAATCCCATCACCTCCGTATCCATGAATAAAATTTATGTACACTAAAAATCAGGCTTATTCACACGGGATATAAAAGTTTATCAAATCAAGTAAAAACAATCCACAACGATTGTCCCGACATTACGTATAAAATATGCATGTTGCATGTATTGGAAAAATTTAAGAAGACGCATCACTGTTTAAAATCTAAAAGTCTCTGTTCGTATGGTTAAAATCTAAAATCTATTTGTTACGGTTTGGTTCGAGGTTTAAAAAGTAATTGTCACATCCTAAAATCTAAAGCGAATCGTATCTACAGTTTAAGATCTAAAACGTCATCTTTCAAAGTCTAAAATCTAAAACAATTATCACAGTTTATTGTAATGGATTCTTGGGCAATCCCCGGACGGCTCTCCCCTCCCCCTTTCCGCAATGTTAGTTCCGTTTCTTCATTGTTGTCTGTATTTTGTCTCTATCACTCTCCAGAAGCTTCGTTCTCTTAATATGCAATTTGAACATTAATCTCCTTGATACACCTTCGAGTCTTGCTACGCTGGCTGAGTTTTTCTTGGTAGATTTCACCTTGATTGTATTGTCCATTAGCAGTTGTAGTTGGTCAACTTCACTGAAGTCCGTAAAATTTTCATTATTTTGGAACTCATTTTGCCATATAGCGTTGATCTCGGACAGTAAAGCTACTCTCTCCGACTGTAGTTTTTCACATTGAAGAATGAAATGTAGTACATTCTCTTCAGCTGCTCCGCATAGCAGGCATGTTGGGTCAGTTTCATTTCTGTAGTACTTAATGCGTTTTGTTTGCAGCACGTATGTCCCGGTGACGAGTCTGAATTTTACTGGAATTCTATTGATATCTAATGATGAGTAGCATCTGTGTTTCAAAATAGGATGTATTTTGCACTTGCTCCGGTTGTGGTTACTAAGATATTGCAGCCCTTTGTAGTTGTGCTAGAGTTGTTAGCTGGGTACACCAGTGGTCATTCACTCTTGATTTCACCAACGAGATCCATCGTGATTTTTTTTATAGGGTTGTCCAAATAGTTGTACGCCTCTTTCAGGTCGTATTTTCGTAGTATTTTGTTGACACATATAAACCAGCTGTTACTAGATTCCTCCTTCACGGTTAGTTGTCTTCTTGCAAGCTTTTTCTCAGTGTTTTTTTTTCGCCCTGATGACAGACGTTATTGAAGAATGTGAGGGCTTTTATATGAATTTGTGCTTCTATTGGTAGAATTCCAGTTAGTATATAAACGGCTGGGTCCGGACAGCTCATCGGTAATGACAATTCAATAGCGCCATACCGTAAAGCAATACTGGTGTTATGTAGGTTTTGTAGATGTGTAGTAGGGACTCGGGGTCCAGGCCGTTGTGTCCATGAAATCCACATCCGAATAGACTGTATGCACTACGTCTTGCTTTAGTTATATTTTCATCAACATTGGTTTGGATATTGTGTTTCATCGTTGTTGTTCTGATGATACCTAAATGAGTAGCTTGCTCCACCTCGGGCATGGTGATATTCCCCATATTAAGTTTCTCGTTGTTTGTTTCGCACTGTTTGTTGTTTCTTCTAATGTGGATTGCTACACTATTCTTTGGTTGTAATTTATATCCCTCGAGGTTCGCAAAGTCAAGAGCCATGTTGACCATGATCTATGCATCACTGAGCTGAGTACTGAGTAGTGCGATGTCGTCTGCACATCCTGTGTTGTTAACGTTGATGTTTCCTATTTTCAGTCCTATACCTACATCTTGCAAACGGTCTAATAGTGGGTTGATATATAGTTTATAGAGATCAGTGCTAAGGATACCTACTTGTCGGACTCCCATACCGACCTTAAAATTCCCGCGTGGTACATACGCCGGAACAGATGTGAATGTATAACTTTGTCGAATGCAGCTTTTGCATCGAGAAGTACAAGATGTCCATTTTGCTTTTCGTCGGTTAATATTCTGTATGCTTCTTCGACAGGTAGAGCAGCATTCACGTGGGACGATCCTTTCGTAATCCCTCTTTGCGTTGGATGTTGCATATTATGGATCAATGGTTGTATTCTATCTCTGATCACTGCTTCGACGATCTTACTAATTACAGGCAGAACTGTTATTCCTTGATAGTTGATGGCATCGTTTTTGCTTCCGACGTCAAACGCTGCACACTTTCATATTATACAATGGATCGGCGAGGCTGACAATATGGAAGCAAAAGATTGGGGATGGTCTATTGAACACATAATGTGGGTGCCAATCAGATCGAGTTTGCCACCCGCTCCAGATGAACTTCTAAAAACGATATAATGCAGATGTAAGACAAACTGCGATTCAAAACGCTGTAACTGTAGAAAGCATGGTCTGGAATGTTCTGTCGCTTGCACTGAATGCCGAGGAAATACATGTAGCAACATGTCTACATGCGAAGATCAGGACTCTGATTCAGACGAATAGTTGATGCCTAATGTTGATATTTGAAAGATGCATGTACATGTATTGCTAACTTATGCGATATCAGAACTTTCATTTAATTTTTTTGGTGGGGATTTTTGGTGAATTTTGAAATTTTCCATTTTCGTTCATCTATGTATGTATGTATGTTTATGGTGTTTAGCCCCACTTTCAACAATATTTCAGTTATATAGTCGCTGTTAGTTTTATTGATGGAGAAAACCGGAGTACTCGGAGAAAACCACCGACCTGTCACAAGTCACTTACAAACTTTATCACATAATGTCGTTAATCTAGGGAAGGAAAATAAGATGTTTCTATTTATTTTCATTAAGCAAACACCAACTGATTGTTAACAATTGACATTTAATTATATTTCAAAACATTCTTTATTAATCTGTACCGAAACAGTCATGATTTAATTTATTCTGCCACGGAAAATATAATTTTTTCAAAATTTCAGTTTTCTGCATTTTATTTCTTTTTTAATGAAATTTTACCAAAAAAATAGCCACCTAGGGAGAATATGGATAGATTTTTTTTTTTTTTTTGAAAGAATATTCAATAATAACAAGATATTTTTTAGAGAAATTGGTAATATTCTGCAAAGTAGAGTGAACATGTGAAATTTCCAGTTTTCAGCGATTTTTCTTCAAAATCTCTTGTTTTTACCCCAAAATTTGCAAGAAGGCAACTTGGGATTTTCGGCGACTTTTAATATGTTAATGAGGACACTCCCAACTTCAAGATGAGCCCAAGAAACCTTCTGTTGCAATTTGTTCTAGGTCACGCCTTTTCTGGCGTATATAGACTGGACTAATCAGCCGACATTGCGACGAATGAAAATATATTATTATTGGACGAATATTCGAAAGTGAAATTATTTTAATACCTCCTTCATTGAAGATTTCCGAAAGTAGTTCCAATGGGAGCTATCGTAATACGGACGAGGCACTCGTCGCAACTTCGGCTGATTCCGTACCTTCATCATATTGAGGAAGCGAAGCGGACTCACCCGAGGTTTGCCGACTGACGGACGAGGTATGATGAAGGTACGGAATCAGCCGAAGTTGCGACGAGTGGGTATAATATATCAGCATTGATCAGGTGCAATTTTATCATTAAACATTATGTAAATCGTAAAATAACGTCTTATATTTATCTTTTGATATTTACAATATCATTATGGATTCATGTCAAGCATTTTATTGCACTAACGGAAAGGGAAAGTGTGAGAAGAATTTTTTTTGTAATTACCGGTCAGGACTATCCTTGTCAACACATCGACCAGTGACCACGAAAAACACGGGAAAATACGATAGCATTGGCGACAACAAAGAAAAAAGCATGTGTACGCATAAAATAAGTTAAAACTGACAGTTATTTAACCTACGGACATTGATGTAAAGTATGAAATTATACGTAGATAACCCCCCGCCCCCCCCCTACCCCCCCCCCCCCCCCCCCCACTTTCCAACTACAAATAAACTCATTTGTTTTAATGAAAATGTAACATGGGATGGGAATATTAAGAAAAAAATTAGGACGATATGCAATTGTAAACATTGTATTGCCGTTGATCTGATATTAAAACATAACCAAAAGGGCACGATGTTGGGAAGAGTCAACATTTATTTATTTATTCAACTAACCTGTTACCTGTTTCCTATCTTGAATCTTCATCCACTGCCTAGATAACCGTTGTTGCCAACGTATTCACCACTGAAGTCCAGACATAGAGTATCATAAATGTCTGGTATGGTGTGCCCCTATCACTTATCCCTAATGTATCTCTAATATATACCTATCTAGTTTAAAACGGGTTTAAAAGTATTTAAAAGTATTTATTTCTATATACACGATTATGTACAATGGTTTAAAAGAGTCATTTGTACTAATAAAAGGTAAAAAGAACAACTTCTAGCGTGACGAAGGATGGTACGTTATTATATACATTGTCCTCATTTCAAAACCGTTAAAATGTCCTGGCATATCCAATTAAAATTGCTAGAAAGAAAAAGTTATTCCTTACAAGATTCAACAAGCTTTCACCCTGCTAAATCTTATATATATATATATATATATATATATATATATATACGTCTGAAAATTAAACCAAACAGTGTTAGAATTAGATTTTAGAGCTGTCAAATTTTTGTTCTTCCCTCGACGGAATTTGAACCCACACCATTGATACACTGCAGCACCATTCGCTTAGCCTTACGTCCAACGCCCTAGACCACTCGACCACATCCACTCCCTAAAAAAGGAGCTTCAATAATCCTAGTGTTACCTTTTCTCGTAAGGTAAATCTAGGGATAGACGCAAGACATGTGTACAAGCGTGTGTAGATGGTACATATATACTTAATATTATAATTTGACAGCAATCTAACTCAGCAATTTTTAATATATTGTATAGGATAATGAAGAATTCACTATACAGTCACAGTAAATAAAGTATATTATACAAACGTCTAGAAGCAAGTGACAACCATACAATATATCTGTCCCACTGGATATATATATATATATATTTGCCTAATCTACATCTAACTGCTCTCTAACGGTGTCGATATCTTATTAATCCTCAGGTTTTCTAGATCCTGTTATGATACCGTAGTTATTTTGCGTAATCGTTGCTGGTACAGTTTATAACATAAACCTCTGGATAAGGTTCTAAATAGCTCCTTTCCTTGAGTGGTATAAAGTCAAATTTTGTACAGTCAATTAGTAGTTGTAGCATATTTTGATCCTCCAGTAGGTCTGTGACATAAGGTGTCAGATTCTCATTTGTTTCTAGATATGATAAAATTGTATCCATGAATGGTGTTCTTACTTTCTGTAGGCTTGCACATTGCAGTATGAAATGAGCCGTGTTTTCAGTCTCTTTTTTGCACATAGGACAAAGGGAGCTGACTTCACCTTTCCTTGCAAATTTTGCTTTGTGTTCCTGTAGAGTAAGCGTTCCTGTGGCTAGTTTCACCTTGACCGCTGCCATTGTCACAGCGAATGGTTCGGTTCTACAGCTTGACCAGATATTATGGCAGTGTCCGTATCTAACTTCTGACAAGTGTAGAAATTTCAGTGAACTTTTGTTTTCTGCATCTTTCACCATTTGATTGATATAGTATTTATTTATTGTAGTGCCAACATATCTATTCCATGACGATTTTGTAGGTGGATTTACTATCTGAGATTTTGTCCAGTTTTGAGAACCAGCTGTCCGAATTCTGACCTTTCAGAGCAAGTTGCCTTAGAGCTATATCTTTTTCAATAGAGTTGTCTTTTCTTATAATATTGCCGAAAGTTTTTAAGATTCTTTTGTGCAGTTCTCCAATCACTGGTATACGGCCCATCATTAAGTATGTTGCCTCGTTAGCTGTTTTTTTCTGAAAGGTTTTGAGTTTTTTTAAGTAACTTTCCAGTTTTTGCATTTCATTTTGTCTTAAACTCGTGATTTCTAGACCGTATAAGAGTCTTGGCATGACATATATTTGGATAAGGTGTACAACTACTTTAGGGTTCACCCCGTTCAGGCCGTGTAGTCCTGCTCCCATTAAAGCAAATACTGTCCTTCTTGCAGTTGTTATACCCGTTGCATTGCCCTTTTAGTTTATCTAATTACTTTTGAACTTTTGAAGCAGTCGACGATTAATCACCCGGAAAACAAAGTGATATTATAATCCCTTAGACATTAATTTTATCAAAATCCATCCATTCTACAATCACTTCAATACAAATTACCCCATTTTCAACAGAGAAACATGAGAAAATTGGCTAATATAGCACGCCGGGTATTCGGGAACTCGGTGCAAGTTAGTTATTTTGAACGTTTTCATTGGTCAATTTCAAATTTTTTGACACTACAGACCCCGGAGCATGCTGTTCCGTGTTCCGTTGCCGTCATGCTCCACGGTCTGTAGTGTCCAAAAATTCAAAATCGGCCAATGAAAACGTTCAAAATAACTACCTTGCACCGCGTTCAAAGTGTCCACACCTGTTCCGAGTATACGAATACCCGGCGTGATAAGGAAATCAGGAGAGTCACAGCTCCAGATAGATAATTTCAAGTGACATCTCCCTTTAATTTACACTCGCTGCTTAGAAACTATTTGAAACTTTTTGGAGAAGATTCATGCGTTTTAATACACTTCATCACATTGACAAAATGCTTCAAAATTGTTGACGAAAAAGTTTCCTAAATACTCAAAACCCAGTAGCCCCCTACCAGGGCTCTGCCCTGGACTCGCTGGAGACCTTAAGCGGTCCCCAGACCCCTCGCCGACTTTCGTCCCCCCTAACACAAAATCCTGGATCCGCCCCTGAATTACTAATAATCCACAAGGCATGCAACTCGGCAGGTTTAAAAATCGTACCCCTGCTCGCTTCGAGTACATTTATTGCACCTTATTTCCATTATGTCATTCAAACTAGGACATGTATCCATTCCTAAAAGACGCATCTTGTTGCCCCTGTTTTTGTTTTGTGCATATGGGTAATAAAAAAATTACCGAACTCCGAACAATCTTACAAAGGGAAAGTCAAAACTTATAAGTATATAAACAGACAAGATCAATCAACAACCGGAAAACTGTGAAAACCGCAATGACCCTGACTTGGTACAGGCCGCATTTCTAAAGAAATGGTGGGTTGAATCAGATTTTAAAGCGCCAAACCTCCCGCTTTCATTACGGCTCAAAGGCTCCGGCTGTCACTAACAGTATTTATAACAATACTGGAACAAAATAGGTAAAATAGTTGTCAAAGCAGTACCAAACCCAGTGAAGTAAATGTCAAAAACAATTTCACGTCACACACTGATAACAAAAATATTGTTGACATCCTTGTTGACTTCCTTATCTTTATACATTTTCACTACATGAAAATGCATCGTTTACCATCGTTTCTGCAGAGACGGAATATATTTCGACAAGATAGCTCAGTTCTCCAGAATTTTAAGATTTTCACACATTTATTGCCAATTTTTTCGCATAAGGACCCACGGATGACGGAAGTGACGTACCACTGCATTAACTTCAACGATAGGGTCAGAAAAGTTCCAAAAAAATATTATTTATACAGAATAGTTTCCAAAAAGAAAGATTTTCTGAAGGTTTCCGGAAATTTTACATAACTAGTCCGGTTGTATGTGAACCTTGAAATGTTCAACCGGATGTAATTTTTCCTGAAGTGCAAAACCGAGGCAAAAAGCGAAACGGGCAACGAACGATGTCTGATCAATCAGATCAAGAGAAATGCAACGAGAAGCAAGAAAATGCATTCGTTAAGACATGTGTGGAGGACTGGGAAGAGTTGGAGAAGGAATATATGCAACTGGAGGTATGGCATTTTTAAAGCGTTAAAAAACTGCGAATGATGCAAGACCGAGCTAAGCCGGCTGATAGATTCATAATTTTATTTTCGAAATGTCAATGATTAAACCTTTTAAAATCTTAGGCTTACATGTCGCGGTTTTATTTCTTTCTTTTATTATCCTTTTTTTTTTCTCTTACATTTATTTTTCTGTGTACACGTGGAGATCTGTTGACATATCTTAATATAATCTGTCAAAGGAAGGAAGGGCAAGGCTGACGAGTACTATCTATAGACTATGCACTCCTACAATATTCAACTTGTTCAAGGCCAATGTGAAAAATGGCAATAACAGTTTTTGTTAAAGCATTCAACTTGAGTATTTATCCATACTCTACGTTTTATTTTTAGTATCCAATGCAGACTTTGTCCTTGACTCTTTTCTTTATTTTAGTGTAATAAATTCACCAATAAATTTTGCAGACTTTGTAATATACCATTATATAGATAAGATAAGATAATATAATTTTATTGCAAAAAAATATTTGCACCCCAAAGGAGCAGATAATACAAACAACATAGAAGACAACCATCAAACAGACATATTCAATACATAGCATAGGATATATACAGTTAATAATACTACATTATACACTCTACAACAGCAAGGGCAAAGAAAACCACAAATTCAATTATAAATAATACCATTTTACACTTACTTTATAACAATAATAATAATGATAATAATAGTAGAAGCAGTGGCAATGACTTGACTAATTAAAGAGGCATTAGCTACATGGCTCACCAAACCAGGCGAAGTGGGCGACTTCTTTGCTTGGTTTCAATGAAGTCGCCCAATTTCTGTCAAGAAGCGAAGTTTCAGTCGCCCTGTCAGTCCGTATTTTTTTCACCAATAATCATACTTTTTCTTCAATATTCACATAAAAGGAGCTCCCATGTTCCTGAAATGTGACCCATACAGGGTTTGATGTTCAATATTTTATTCCAAACTAATTGCATCCTTTTAAGATCATTGTTCGTCTTTGTGAAAGGTAGGGGAACATGTGGTAGCGGGGAAAGAAACGTTAAAATTTGGATCGATTTTCGGAAGTCTCCCAGATTTTCCCTCACTTCGCCCTTAAGTCAAGAGAGAGAGAAGTCAAGTCGCTCTGTTTTTACTATGTGTGGTGAGCTCTGATTAGCTACGATTTTGATCGAAAAAAGTTATATGTTTTGGAAATTGGTAAATAGCTTTAAAATGATGAAATAAATGTAAATATTTCACATTAAACAGCGTATCGTACCACTTTTTGTCTTTTGAGAACAAAAATTACCATCGATTTATTATTTCCTTGCAAGCAAATAATTTGACCTCGCTTTCTCCGTATGCAACTGACCTTACTAGTGACAGGTAAAAACGAATAATTTGTATTTTGTCACTTATTAACTGCAAACTTGCATGGTTCTTTGTCCGTAATTAACGCCGACTGAAAGCAGATTCACAGAAAATAAGAAATAAGTGCATTGTTGTACTGATTTAATGACGATTTGGCAAACTCCGTAAACAATGCTGATAATTAATAAGGTGGCGTCCATTTCTTGATCGATCTCAAAACACAAGCAGTTGCACCTTTCTTTCCCGATGCACGTACATTTCATAACATTTATAAGTTACAGAAACACGTTTTATTAAGACATCAATCATATCTGATAGTTTTTATGGGTAACAAAAATTTACGATTTTGGCAGATAATGCCCCTTTAAATAAATAAATAAAATCACCTTGATCTATAATTTTTTTTTCCTTTCATCTGATATATCAAAACAAAAATTTAAGAAAAAGTCGAATTTGTAGCATGGAGAAAAGTCCAGTTAAACACTTGGGGTATAAGCTAGGGTAGGCTATAAAGCCAAATGAGCTTTTTTTTATCATATGCTTCACAGTTTTCAAATCTTGAACCCCCCCCCCCCCCCCCCCACTGGTTCAATGCTTTCGCAAAGCCCCCACTTCCCCTCACTGTCTGGTCCATCCCTAAAAATTATCCACACATACGCCACTACATATATACATGTATGTTCTTTGTGCATGTAGGAATTAGACATTAGTTTGGTATCAACGTTCATGAACATGATTAATTTTGTTGTATTAATATTATTGAACAAAATATATTCCAACATTGTCAAAAAATTTGTTTGTTATGGAAATTGTAACATGTACAGTAGGCATGTTGTAAAACATGGAGTGGAGTTTGGAGTCGATTTTAAATTCAATATTGCCCATATATAACAATACAAAACAGACAAAAAAGGAGTAATGAATTAAAAATAGTTGGAGGTCGTCTCTCCTTAGTTCTAACATAGATGATCCATCTATGGTTCTAATGACATTTTTCAATACTTTTATGAGTAGGGTCAGTTACATTTGACTATAATGTTGGTCAGACAGGAACAATTTTCATCACCCACTTTGACTTATGGTGACACTTTATTAAGTCTCCCAAACAACGTTTGAAGACTTATTGTTTTTGCTCCGTTTCTTATTATTATTATTCTTCTCCTCCTCCTTTCTTTCTTTCCGTGCCACATGAACTTGTCCACGGCAGATCTCAGGAACTACTGGACAGAATTTCATGAAACTTGGTGGAGTTATAGATATATGTTTCTAGTTGGTCCTAAAGTTTTCAGCTTTGTGGTAAAGGGGGTCAAAATCATATTTTGAGGGGTTCAAAGGGGGTGGGGGTTACTATACAATCCTATGGGAAAATTGAAATTTCGTACATTAATGTTGATAACTTCTAATGGATAATGATAAAATTTGATATAGTGATAGGTCACCATTAGAGGAGCAATTCTGCATTTTCAAAATTTTCGAGATGTCTGCCATTTTCAAAATGGCTGCCAAAGCACGGCATAAAAAATGGGCGGTAAAAATTCAACATTGTCCAATATCATCAAAATTTGATATGTGGGTAGATAATGATGTGCCGAATTGATTCCCGACATTGAAAAATTTCTACCGGTCGCCATTTTCAAAATGCCCACCACAATACCGCAAAAATTCAACATTGTCCGATATCATCAAAATTTGATATGTGTGTAGATAATGATGTCCCGACATTGAAAAATTTTCTACCGGTCGCCATTTTCAAAATGGTCACCACAATACCGCAAAAATTCAACATTATCCGATATCATCAAAATTTGATATGTGGGTAGATAATGTTGTCCCGACATTGAAAAATTTCTACCGGTCACCATTTTCAAAATGGCCAACACAATACCGCATAAATTCAACATTGTCCGATTTCAACGCCATTTCATATGTGGGTAGATTATGATGTCCCGAATTGATTCCTGGCATCGAAAAATTTCTACCGGTCTCCATTTTCAAAATGGACGCCACAATACCTCAAAAATTCAACATTGTTCGATTTCAAAGGTAACTTTTAATTAATTTTTTAAACCATTTTTCAGTGGCCGGTTTGGGAGACTTCATAATCGTTAGATTATAATCATATCTTGTTACTCTTTTTTCAAAACTGCAAAACCTTTTTTGTTTTGTTTCACAGGAAATATATGTCATAGATTATCTTCAATTGAAATATGACAGGGATGTTTCTGCCATTGTTGTCAAAAAGATTACAAATGTGTTATGAACTGCATGCATCTGTCAATTGATCTTTAAAAATCTAAATACATATACTACAATAATAAAATATAAAAGTGCTTGAGTTAAATGGAAAAAAAATTGTATACATGTATGTATGACAATTATCCAATCAATTTAATTTCTGAATAACCTAATTGATACATACCGTATCTGTCAACAACTTTTTATATCCTTTATTCACCACATTTTATTTTTGATTTAGACTACACCATCTTGCATTGAAGGAGAGCTAAAATATTATATAGTCTGTTACATCTCCATTTGAAGAAAATGTTTTGTTCACTTAATCTATATGATATTGAAGTATTATTAATTAGAAATTCAATGCAAGTAATATGATAGTTTCAAACCACAGATTGAGTAAGCAACTGAAGCATAAGACATCTTCCAGGAAAAAGTGCACACTTACAGACTGTGACAGGTCATTTTTCAAACACTGATTTGAGAGATGTTGTTGATATATGTTGTAGATATGGACTTCAGCTAACTCAAAATTAAAAAATTAAAACACGGACCCTTTTATTAACGATTAAATTAACGTTTAAAAAAATGATGTTGCTATTGTCAATTTTTGACGGAATTTTTATGACAATAGCAACAAAGAAAATACGAAAATCTGGAAACCTAAGGCTTGTACAGAATTCTTTTGTTCATGAAATATGATGACTTGTAAAGACCTGCTGAAATGGTTTGGTTATAGAGTGAAGTAAATTTCATACTTGGTTAATTTGAGTAATTTCCATGTTGCTATCATCATAATTTTGACGGAAAAGTTGTTGCTATTGTCAGTAATTGACAGACTATGTGTGCTATTGTCATTCAGTGACAGACAATTATGATGCTAAGGTTAAAACTGAATGACCTATTAGTTGATATTGCCAGTGAAGGTCTTTTGAGACCTAAACTATATAATGAAAAGGAAACATTTGACTTTACAACTGTGAAAAATTGTTGAAAATAAAAATCTGGATAATATGCACCTCTTAAATATGTGTACAAACATTCTGCAAATTTAAGACTTTCTAGCTTGAGAACTTTAGAAGGAGTTTGGGATGGCATTAAAAAGGTGCTCACTTTTAATTGTAATATTTATTAAAAGATAAAATCTCAAATTCTGTTCCAGTTGGTACCACCAAACATTCTAATCATCAAGATCTGAAAAAAGAAAATCTATAATTAATGAATATTAAAGAAAATTAAACATATATTGAAAAGAATAGAGACTATATAAGTATACAGATTGGTTGAGAGACAATGATATTGATTGATTGATTTTTGGTGTTTTACACCACTTTCGGCTATATCATAGTGACCAGTTTTAATGGTGGAAGAAGCCGGAGAACCCTGAGAGAACCACTGACCATGGGCAAGCAACTGGTAAACTTTATCATTTGCGGCTGTGAGTCGAGTGCACCCTTTTTGTAATTTACAAAGCAAGGCACGAACCCATGCCGTATTGGTGATAGGCTTGTATGAGTTGTTAGATAATCCAACTACCTAACTCATTGAGCCACCCAGGCCCTTACAATGGTATTGATATATGAACTAATTCATATTAAACTATTAAAAAACATATTTTGTCCCAGATTTGAAATGTGGACTGTACAACATTTTGTGTTCAAGATGAAAACATACATGTACATGTGGTATGGAATCATACTGAAATAATTCCAATGTGCATGAAAATCTGAGCCATTAGATTTTTTACTTTGAAATATTTTAAACAAAGTATTGCAAATTGGCATAAACTTTTTATTTACCAATGAAATATTTCAAGTCAAACCAATGTTAATGGGTCAGTAGATTAGGAAAGATCAATATTTCTAGGCCATTATTAAATTGAACTTTGTGTATGGAAAAAAATAATCAGACAGTTGTTTCTACTTAAAATATAATATGAGTAAATCTAACACAAACCTTGAAGTACATAATGAAATTGAAGACTTGTCATAGCAATGTCTGGTGGCTGTAATTGACAACATACATCTTATAGAAGGATGGTGTGTTTCGTTTCCAGCATTGTCCAGGCTTAATTCTAATCCTCTGGAAGAAGTTCACACATGGCCAACCATCAACCTGTAGGTGAAAATATGTTGCTGCTATAATTCGTAATAAATGTTGTGTAGGAAATTTTGTTCAAGAACTGAAACTAGTTAAGAGAAAAGATATTGCTGAAAAGGTCAAATGAAACAATCAACTTTAATCAAACATTGTACAAACTTGTGAATGTTGCACAGCTGTGTTAGCGGGACATGAAAATGTAGGTATGAGCAGGGCCTATGAGAGGGGGTTTCAGCAGGTATAAAATGTACATAGGTCCGGGGCCAGGAAAGCCAAGAAGGTACCAGTGAATCTTTACAAGTAAAACCTTGCTGCATTATCTGATTATGTTTGTCACTACTTTGTATATAAAGTATATGTTATCTGCCCACTGCCGGCACTGGACATTCAGTAAATGAAACATTTATAAAAGTTTACCAGTGGTTTTATTGGACCTCAAATCCTAAATTTTGAAAGAAGTCTCAGCCTATCCCCGGGGCCGCAAAGCAGTCTTGTTCTACCTTGCATCATTTCTCTTGGAGGCCCAGTATGTGAGAGTTCTTACTTACAAGTCTGAATGATGGACAGACAACCAGCATTAGTATGTCCCACTCCATTTACAAGAATGTACAAAGCCAATTTTTTTCTTATTGGAATAATTGATATGGTCTAAAAAGGGGGCATGTCTTTCACAAAATTAAAGATTTGTTGAAGGGCAGTTAACTTTATAAACTTGTCTATTATAAGTTTTCAAAAATTTAAACAGCCTTTCACAAAATTAGATATAGACTAAACAGAAAATTGTCAAGTTTCAAGACATTCTAAATCTAAGGATTTGTTGTAAATGACGATAGAACCATCGAAGTCTGTCAAAAGCAGACGATAGCAACATAAATTCTGTCAATTATGTGACGATCGCAATACATGTTCTGTCAAAAAATGACGATAGCATCAACCCTGTTCCAAAAACCAATGAACACGGTAAAAGTAACAAAAAATCAATGATGTTTTTGTATCAATGGATCGACCCGATAGCCCAAACTGAATATTACCGCTGACAAATTACTATAAACACGTATTTCAGACATCGTCATTGGTTGCTATCGTCAGTTTTTTTGACAGACTAAAAATAACTGCAAATATTTACCCGACACCTTCGATATTTCTGCACCATGACGCCACCACGAAAGCGAACATCCTCAACCAACAATTTGCCTCTGTTTTCACCGAAGAGGACATGGACAACCTCCCCGACCTAGGTATTAGCCCAACACCTGAAATGAATAAAATCACCATCAACACAGAAGGAGTACAAAATCTTCTCCAGCATCTGAAACCTAACAAGGCAACAGGTCCGGACGACATCCCAGCTAAGTTTCTTAAAGAAGTTAACATAGAAATCTCTCCACTCATCAGCTTCATATTCCAAGCATCATTAGATCAAGGACAAATTCCATCTGACTGGAAACAGGCCAGAGTAGCTCCAGTTTTCAAAAAAGGGGATAGAGGTCAACCAGCAAACTACCGGCCCATCTCACTAACTTCCATCTTGTGTAAAACTCTGGAACACATCCTTTACTCAACCATCATCACCCATCTTGAACATAACAATGTCCTCTCAGAATTACAACATGGATTCCGAAAAAAACGTTCTACTGAAAGCCAGCTGATTCTAACTGTACAAGACCTTGCAGCCGACCTTGATAAGGGCCAACAGATAGATGCCATACTTCTGGACTTCTCAAAGGCCTTCGATAAAGTTCCCCACCGACGTCTTCTCCTGAAACTCCACCACTCTGGAGTGAGAAGTAATACTCTGTCGTGGATTGCAGACTTTCTCTCCGGTCGCTCACAGGAAGTAGTCCTATAAGGTAAACATTCTGCACAATGTAAAGTGACTTCTGGCGTCCCCCAAGGCACTGTCCTTGGTCCCCTGCTTTTTCTCGTTTACATAAACGACATGCCACCTTGTGTCTCATCGAGAGCAAGACTATTTGCGGACGACTGCCTCCTATATAGGCCCATCAAAACTGAAGCTGATACCACCAAGCTCCAGGAGGACATTGATGCCCTGCAAAACTGGGAAAGTACCTGGCAGATGTCATTTAATCCCGACAAGTGTGAGGTACTACGTATCACCAACAAGCGTAATAAGATCATGGCAAATTATTATATCCACGGCAAACAACTTCAAATCGTCGACAACGCCAAATACCTCGGCCTTACCATCTCCAAAAATCTCTCGTAGAAGGCAAATTCCACCCTAGCCTTCCTTCGATGCAACATCCGAAACTGCCCACAGAGAGCTAAGACACAGGCCTACAACACATTCGTACGACCATCACTTGAATATGCATCTACTGTGTGGGATCCACATACTCAGGCCAACATCAATAAAGTAGAGAGCATCCAACGCAGAGCTGCCAGATTCGTCACCAACAACTACGACCCTAGAGCCAGTGTTACAACACTACTACAAGACCTCAACTGGCCCACCCTACAACACAGACGCCAACTAGCCAAACTCATCATGATGTACCGTATTACCTACCATCTCATCGAAATACCATCTATTACCTATCTCATTCCATCCAAATCAGGTCCCAGAGGACACAACATCCGATACCTACAACCTTCAACCAGAGTGCTAGCATATCAATACCCCTTCTTCCCTAGCACCATCAGACTCTGGAACAACCTACCACAGACCCTAGTCAGCTCAGGCTCCATTGATATCTTCCGTCATAGCCTGACAAACACCAGCCTTCCATAATTTCTACTTCTTTGTTTTTAATTGTACATTTCTGGAAAGTTTTTATTTTTAATTGTAAATGGAGGGTTGCTGACCTGACCACATGTATATAGTTTTCAATGCGACAATACTCTGGAAAGAGGGATGCATTTATTGAAAGAAGAAGAAGAAGGAAGGATATTGACTGTCCCTCTGTGGCCATGTTGTTTGTTATTAAATAGTAGTGCCATCTAGCGTGGTAGAGCTAAATACCGAAAAAGATGCGTTTACTAGGACGCATTTTCTTGTTGCTATCGTCACCGAATAACGCATTCGGCAGTTGACAGAATTGACGATCGCACAACATTTTCCGACTCTGGTCGACTAATTAACATATACATTTACTGAAAAACCTAATAATTTGATTAGAATCAGATTTTAGCATCACAACAACACTTACAAAAAATGTATTTGATGAAATTGACTGGATGATGAATTTATATCTGAAGTGATGCTATCGTCAGTATTATTGACAGACATGCTGACTAAATTATAGGGATGCATTTCAGTATTTGATTTTCAGCTTAAATGCTTTATTATAATAAAATTAAACTTATTTTCCTTGATAAAAATATATATACTATTATTCAAATTCATGCATTGCTATATACAACAATATTGGTTCCAGATAATACAATTTGAAATTAACACCATCAACTTTTGATTAGTTTCGATTCTGTCAAAATGACAATAGCACAACAATTAATTTAGTAATTTCCGCAAAATTTGTACTCGAAATAGTGCCCAAAGTGATTTTTTTGTTAGTTTCAACCTTCATCCTAATAAAAACAGAAAAAAGTATAAAGTTTTACAGGTATTTATTAAATAGAAAACAGAAATAAATTTGACATCATGGTGTGCACTTTTTCCTGGAAGATGTCCCAAGTCTCTGTGGAGAATCTGCACCAAAATGTGATTTATATTTAGTCTGGTTTTTTGGGGGGTTTTTTGTTGTTGTTTTTTGAGAAGGGGGGGTGTTGGGTCAAAAAACCTGAAATTTGATTTTAGTGGTTCATCATTAGTATATTCAGAAAAATATGGGCTTTAAAAAATCTGAGGGGCAAGTTCCCCCCACCCCCTTGCCATAGCGTTCATGCCTCCAATGCCATTTTTATGCCC
Source organism: Bathymodiolus brooksi (assembly GCA_963680875.1). NCBI lineage: Eukaryota > Metazoa > Mollusca > Bivalvia > Mytilida > Modiolidae > Bathymodiolus > Bathymodiolus brooksi. The sequence goes on along the minus strand of OY804580.1, from coordinate 46,574,768 downwards.
CCGCGACGAAGAGTCGGGGGCATATTAATTTACCCTTGTCCGTCCGTCCGGATATAGATACATGTTTGTCCGGCTATCTCTTCCCTACAGTTTTGGAGCTACATCTTTAATATTTTGTATGATGTTTATACACATAATGAAGGTGTGCATGTCCATAGCATTTTAATTTTCTTCAAATATTCTCACAATGGCAGGTAGTTGGAATTAGTCATTTTTTTCGTACTACATTGTAGCTTCATAAAGGGAATGTGGTTTGTCCGGCTAACTCCTCCTACAGTTTTAGAGCTACAGCTTTAATATTATGCAGGATGTTTATGCACATAATGGAGGTGTGCATGTCCACAGGATTTTGATTTTCATAAAATATTCTCAAAATGACAGGTAGTTGGACTTAGTCATTTTGTTCGTCCGTCCGGATATAGATACATGGTTTGTCCGGCTATCTCCTATTACAGTTTTAGAGCTACAGCTTTAATATTTTGAGTGATGTTTATACACATAATGGAGGTGTGCATGTCCACAGGATTTTGATTTTCATCAAATATTTGATATGACAGGTAGTTGGACTGAAAAGGTGGGGGGGGGGGGGGATTTTTGTCAAATATTCACAAAATGACAGGTAGTTGGACTTCATTTCCTTCTTACTAGCTACATAATGGAAACATGGTTTGTATGGCTCCTACTACAGTTTTTGACTTGTTTATAATTTCTTATGGTCAGGCGGGGGCATCATTGTGTCTTACAGACACACTTCATTTTTAAAAAATCACTCCTAACAAAACAACTTTGTCCATAATTATCAAGTGCGGGGGCATACTTCTCTTCTAGTTTTGTTAATGTATCTGACAGTTCCACCAGTTTAACTACCGTATTTCTTCTAATAAATGCCCCAGGGTCATCAACAATTTTCATAAGGGGGGCATCAATTAAAGAAACAATTTGCCGACTTCCTTTTGTTAAAAAGACTGCAGAAAACTTACAGGGTGTGTTAATTATCTCACTGTCACCTAATTAAGGATTGGGTTGAACATTTTATGTGCAGAAATGGATTATTTGATACCACTTTTGACAGGAAGTAACTTTGAATTTCATATTTTTATGGACAAACGGGGGTGTTTATTATAAGTAAAAACATTATGTTGGTTTAAATTTAAGAAGGGGGCGTTTATTAGAAGAAATACGGTATTTTATTTATTTTATGACAAAAGCCAACAATTTCTGTTTTAATCATTAGCGAGAAGATTAGGTTACCATCATTTGCAAAGCAATAAAAAATTCTTACAGATTTATGACTTACATTTGTACTATTTATCTCTTCAGAATTTTTTGTTAATTACTTCAGCCATAGATTTTAATGTAGTCAATCGTCAAATAATACCATCAACAGGCAAATGATTATAATCACTATTTGTGTAAATGAAACAAAATGCATTTTTGAAAAGAATTTAAAAAACCCCCCCAAAAACCACTCCAAAAGTGACTCCAGACTGGCCCTAAGACTAGCCTGTCTCCTATCTAGGAGATCCAGACAAAAGACAATGCTAATAGGAATACTCTGAAGTCATTTTGTATTACTTGAGATCGTAAAACTCTAAAAAAAAAAAACCAGTTTTTCACCCTGGCCCTAGGATTTTTTTCCTCTATAAATATGTTGTAAGAAATACGAAGTTCCTCATTTTTGCATATAATGTACTCAGTTGTATCTAGAATGAAGCAAGCTTTTTAAAAAAATAGGGTCAATATTTTGAATTGAAGACAGTCAAGTGGCATAGGAGCAAATATTAAAGGGAGATAACAATAGTTTACTGATTTTTATTAAAGGAGTTTTTGGATAATTTGTTTTCTAGCAGTTACTCTTACTTTTCCATTACATTTTGATAATTTATGATAAATACTAGCGACAGCAATGCAAGAAAAAGATGCACAGGAACAATATGATCCAACCTCCTTAAGTAACAAATTATTGTGTAAAAAAACACAAAATCAAAATGTATTTGTCAATAATTATGAAAATGATGAGTGCTTGCTGAATCACTGTACATCTAAAGTCCTTGATTGATTCCTTATAAGGCTTTATGTTTCATAGGGCTAAATTGTGACTGTACTATTGATTGATTCCTTATAAGGCTTTATGTTTCATAGGGCTAAATTGTGAGTGTACTTATATGTAGCTAAAAAAATTCCTGATTTATTTATGGCTTCACGATTTTAGCTGTTTATTTTTGTGCTACTATTAAATTACATAATCATGATAATATCAGATTTTATGTTTATTTTTAAACCATGTATCATATATTTAACATTTACCATAAGTTTTAGTCTGTTGTAAGAGTACAACAGACTTGTTATAACATATATTTTCTGACTAGTATTATGCTATTCTAGTCATGAGACATAAGGAGACCTTAACTTGGTGTCCTTAGCTAACGCATCATCATTAAATAATAAGCAGACAAACTCAAGGTTCATCATATATGTAGCCAATTACATAGTCACCAGGTAAAAGACCTCATATTTATAGTAGAGCAAAAACTATACAAAGTTCACTATTTTAAGCCATAACAGCACATAGTATTTTTTAGCCGAGTTGCAGTCGGCTAATGTTTTGGCGAAAGGCGGGCGTATGTTAGCCTATCTTCGTTAACACGATAGCGCTCTTAGTTTTTGGCCGATCAACATAATTTTTAGTAGGAAGCATTATTACACTATTATTTAGAGCGAGTTCGAAATTCAGATTAATCTATTGTTTTTCTCTTGTAAAATCATGTTTTTTTATAGAAAAACCACATATTTTGAGAATTATCTTCGTTAACGTGATAGCGCTCTTAGGTTTTGGCTGATCAGCGTAATTTTTGGTAGGAAGCATTATTACACTATTATTTAGAGAGAGTTTGAAATTCAGATTAATCTATGATTTTTTTCTTGTAAAATCATGGTTTTTTATAGAAAAAGTACATATTTTGAGAATTATCTTGATTAACACGATAGCGCTCTTAGTTTTTGGCCAATCAACATAATTTTTGGTAGGAAGCATTATTACACTATTATTTAGAGCGAGTTTGAAATTCAGATTTTATTGTTTATTGGTTTTTTTTTCTTGTAAAATCATGGTTTTTTTTATAGAAAAAGCACATATTTTGAGAATTACACATTTCTCTGAAACTACAAAAGATAAAAACTTAATATTTGGTATGGGTGGAGATGCCAATGCAAAGTTGTGCATTCAACATTTTTTATCCCCAGGGCTCAGCCCCACCCTGCTGGGGAATCTGTTTTAAAAAATGTGACAGAGATCCCCACCCTAAGCCATATATATTTATGATCAGGGTGACTAGGCAAATTAAATGCATTATAGCTCAGGCCCCGGGGGGTCATACCCCACCCCCTACCTGAAGTGAACTTTATAATGGTTGAGATGTCTTACTTATTTATAAAACAAGACCAAATGATTTTGACTTGCAACTCGGCTGTTGTATCTCTGATGCTTTCTCGATTTTTTTGAATATGTTTCAATAAAAATTGCTAAGAAAAGTGATCTGGCATTTGTTATTTATTTTTTTCACAAAATCATGTGAAATTGACAAAGTTCCATGTAAATTGAAATAATTTTGAGATGGTCCTTATATAGACCAATTCACTGTGTTATTGATTATCATGACAATAGCACTTACATAAAAAAAAAGTAACAATTCAAGTACACCTGTGTAGAGGAGCGTAACAATGAACATCTTGTTAAAGCATGGACTTTGTGTATTTTACCTGGTTTGGGAAAATGGAAAAAATGGACAGAAAATACCACCAGGTAAGTTTTCTTAGTAGTTTTTAATTGAAATATGCATATCTACATTTATTTTCTGCTACCTGATAAAATGGTGAACTTTGTATAGTTTTTGCTCTACTCAGTATAAATATCAGTCTTTTACCTGGTGATTTTACTAGGTTTATGGTGTTTAATGCCACTTTCAACAATATTTCAGTTATGTCAAGAGTTTACTAGGCAATTGGTTATGATGAACCTTAAATTTAAAGTATTTCCCCTTTCTGAGAAAAGACCTTAATGTATTTCTTTCGTTTATTAAGTCTCCCAAACAACGTTTGGAGACTTATAGTTTTTGCTCCGTTTCTTATTATTATTATTATTCTCCTTTCTTTCTTTGGGACATGAACGTGTCCACGGCCAGATCTCAGGAACTACTGGACAGAATTAAATAAATCTTAATGGAGTTATAGATATATGTTTCTAGTTGGATCCAAATTTTCAGTTTTTGGGTAAAGGGGGTCAAAGTCATATTTTGGGGGGTTTAAAAGGGTGGGGTTTACTATAGAATCCTATGTGAAAGTTGAAATTTCATACATTAATGTTGATAACTTCTAAATGGTTAATAATAGAGACATACATTTTGACACAATGTTTCATAATTAGCTATAAATAGAAATATAAAATTGAGAAGTATGTAATGTTTCAAATATTGTCATCAGTGCAGCCACCATCACGCAATAAAATAACATTACAAAAATGAGAATCGTCATAGAGATGTCATCATGATATTTGAAACTTTAAGATCAAATGATAGATACTGACAGTAAACAATTAATGACAGAGTAAATATTATCTAATAATGTACATTACATGTAGGGGGTATACATGGATGTAGGACTTTGAGATGGGAAGGTATCATGTACCAGTTTATAAAGTAGAAAGGACTTCACATGTACGTTTGTCTACAGGTATAAAGTGTAATTTATTTTACTTGTCATGCTAGTGTTTAGTGTAAAGTCTGTTTTAATTATTTAGGTCTAGGAGAAAATACATGTAGTCGTATGAAAGCATTAGATAGTACTAAATCACATCATGTAAATACAAGTATGATCAGACATCAAGATAACTAGGACCTCCATTAAATTTTTTTTTAGTTTGCCGTACCCTCACATCATGTAAGGGATCGTCGCACAATGTGACAGTTTTTTTCAAACGAAGTTAGTTTCATTTGGTAGGTGGGTGGTTTTCAGCTGTCACGTTTGGAAAAAAAACAAAATCGCACATTGAGATTTGTCAATAAATCTTTAAAAATGCACTTAAAAAACGGCATAAAATTGAATGGAACATCGTTTTAATTTCTTTCGAGTCTGTATATTGTACTGTTTCTTTAGTATACTCCCTTCCTATGGTACCGAGGGTTCTATGATACCACGGTATTTACGTTTCACACGATTGCTCAATTGCAGCGCCACCTGGTAGCAGATCTATTTTGGTATAGTGGAGTCCCAACCTACACATTTACGATCCATTCTCTATCCAGAGTTGTCGTTCCCGCTACGCTCCACTCTATCACTGTCAACGCTTATTTTACAAAATTTTTGCAAAGGCGTTGACAGAGATAGAGTGGAGCATAGCGGGAACGACAACTCTGGATAGAGAATTGTTTACGATCATCTGTCAAAATCTTAAAGATGTCTGCATAGTTTTTGTTCTACCGGCGGGAATCTATTTATAGATGGAATGGAATTACATTTGGCCTCGTTTTGAACATATACAAACAGACGACAAGTATAGAGTGTTTACAGTTGGAACAAATCAATAACAAATAAGGGTAATAACAAAATTACCGAACTCCGAACAATCTTACAAGTCAAAACTCATGAGTATATAAACAGATAAAATCAGTCAACAACCAGAAAACTGTGAAAACCGTAATGACCCTGACTTGGTACAGGCATTTCTAAAGAAATGGTGGGTTGAATCAGATTTTAAAGTGCCAAACCTCCCGCTTTCATTACGGCTCAAAGGTTCCGGCTGTCACTATATCAGTATTTATAACAATACTGGAACAAAATAGGTAAAATAGTTGTCAAAGCAGTACCAAATTCAGTAAAGTAAATGTCAAAAACACTCACGTCACACATTGATAGAATAATATTTTTGACATTTGTGTTGACCTCCTTATCTTTATACATTTTCACTATATGAAAATCCATCGTTTATTATCGTCTCTGCAGAGACAGAATATATTTCGACAAGATGTTGGTATCGGAATATAAACTTTTTAAGAGATCGAATAAGGCAAATCTTTTTATCGCCCTGGTCCAGTAGCCTGTTTCACAGATGAAGATGACGTTTCAGGAAATCAGAATAATTGCTACTGGCACTTGCATAACGAATCAATTGCACAACTGATTTTAAGGACGTTTTCTTGTTTAATCGTGTTGGACAATAATTTATCAGATTTCCGCTGTTAATGTTTAATACAGCACTCCATAGACTGATTTTCGGAACTACCTCGGTACCATCAGGAATCTCCTTTTCCTGACCTATAAAATGGACGCTGTTGTGATTGCCGATTATAGACTCGTAAACATACTTTGGTTAAAAATAATGCATTGGATATGAAGGAAGGGATCTGCTGAAGTAATAAAAATAATATTTTCACTCGGGTATATAACCGTTTTTATTTATTTCTGGTAAAACATTTAGCTACCGTGGTACCATAGAACCCTGGGCTACTGAATAAGTAATGGGTGTATATGTACACAGCTCTGGTTTCCTGTTTGCGGTACAACTAAATATAATACGCAACGAAAAGCAACGGTCTTCTTTTGCAAATTAAAAAAAAAATAATGTTTTCGATTCTTGGAACGTTTTATGGTTCACATGTATAGAAAGGGCTGTAAATGGATTTCTTGATATACAAGATGCATGCACTGCTCCACAAATAATAAATAAGTGGTCCAGATCTTTGCATTTATTATAAGAATGCACATTACAGAGATGTCCATATTAATCTATAAATATAATTTTATTGGTACAGTATGTTTGTTGAATTATATGTAAACTTAGATGAAATCAAGTGTCTGTGATTTTGAAAGGATAAAGATTCATAGATAGACCCTTTATCATGACATGCATATGGAGAATACATGGTTCTAAACCCTATATTGGAGTTTGGTTTATAATACATCGGTATTCTGTTTTTCACACTTTCATTTGGACGGGGTGGGTGGGTGGTCTAAGCCAAATGAAACTAACTTCATTTGAAAAAAACTGTCACATTTTTAGATAATCCCTAAATACAAGTATATTTATCACCAAACATGAGATAACTAGGGCCTAAATTAAAACAATTGTTGGTTTGGGGGTTAGGGTTATGGTGTTTAGTGCCACTTTCATTAATATTTCAGTTGTTGGTAAATGGTTTGTTGTATCACCAGACATGAGATAACTACGGCCTAAATTAAAATTTTCTTGGTTTACTGTACCATCACATTATGTAAATAAAAGTGTCTTTATCACCAGACATGAGATAACTAGGACCTGAATAAAAAATTGTTGGTTTACCGTGCCATCACATCATAAATGTGCATCAGACATGAGATAACTACGGCCTAAATTAAAAAAATTGTTGGTTAACCGTACCATCACATCATGTAAATACAATGTACAAGTATCATCAGATATGAGGTGACTACGCAATAAATAAAATAAATGTTGATTTGTTATACCCTCACATCGTGTAAATATAAATTTTCACCAGACATGAGATGACTACGGACTAAATTTAAACAAAAAAATTGTTGGTACCGTACCATCACATCGTGTAAATACCATGTACAAGAAGTATCATTAGACATGAGGTGACTCAGGGCCTAAATTAAATTCATTTGATATAACCTATATACACGTACATGCATCAAGTATAAAGGTTGATTTTTTTTTATTATATTTTTTTGAAGAAGCAAAGATTCATTTATTAAAAACAATAATGTAACCGACATAAATGATATTTTTTTATATTGAAGCTACAATAAATATTGTATGGTCTAAAGGTAAATAAAAAAAAACAATATTTGATTTGAAAAAAATGGACCGAAAATACCACCAGGTAAGTTTCTTAGTAGTTTTTAATTGAAATATGCATATCTACATTTATTTTCTGCTACCTGATAAAATGGTGAACTTTGTATAGTTTTTGCTCTACTCAGTATAAATATCAGTCTTTTACCTGGTGATTTTACTAGGTTTATGGTGTTTAATGCCACTTTCAACAATATTTCAGTTATGTCAAGAGTTTACTAGGCAATTGGTTATGATGAACCTTTAATTTAAAGTATTTCCCCTTTCTGAGAAAAGACCTTACTGTATTTCTTTCGTTTATTAAGTCTCCCAAACAACGTTTGGAGACTTATTGTTTTTGCTCTGTTTCTTATTATTATTATTATTATTATTCTCCTTTCTTTCTTTGGGACATGAACGTGTCCACGGCCAGATCTCAGGAACTACTAGACAGAATTAAATAAAACTTAATGGAGTTATAGATATATAGAATCTAACACCGGGAGGAGTACAAGATAGGGAAATCTCCGACACCCGAGGGTAAGATTTCAATCGTTCTCTTACGAGGCTTGTCGAGTTAGAGAACGATTGAAATCTTACCCAAGGGTGTCGGAGATTTCCCTATCTTGTACTTTTTCCGGTGTTTGATTTTATTTCTCACTGTAAACACCTTTAGAATTGTTTTGTTTACATTCCATCGAGCGTTTTCCCGCAATTTTTTTTTATCCATTGCTAAAGTAAATATTTGATTTATCCATATGCATCCATGTCTTGGCAGTATTATAAATGTATTTCATAATAATATACAATGTATTTAATAAATATATTATAAATGTTACTACAACAGCAATAAATACATTTGCCGGTAAAACGCACATGATTTTTTTGTCTTGCACTAGTGCAAGATAAGAAAATCTCACATCGCTAAAAATAGGAACTGGTCTGTCTCAAAAGTGAGAAATATGTTTCTAGTTGGATATACATTTTCAGTTTTGGGGTAAAGGGGGTTTAAAAGGGGTGGGGTTTACTATAGAATCCTATGGGAAAGTTGAAATTTCATACATTAAATTAATTAATGTTGATAACTTCTAAATGGTTAATAATAGAGACATACATTTTGACACAATGTTTCATAATTAGCTATAAATAGAAATATAAAATTGAGTATTATGTAATGTTTCAAATATTGTCATCAGTGTGGCCACCATCACGCAATAAAATAACATTACAAAAATGAGAATCGTCATAGAGATGTCATCATGATATTTGAAACTTTAAGATCAAATGATAGATACTGACAGTAAACAATTAATGACAGAGTAAATATTATCTAATAATGTACATTACATGTAGGGGGTATACATGGATGTAGGACTTTGAGATGGGAAGGTATCATGTACCAGTCTATAAAGTAGAAAGGACTTCACATGTACGTTTGTCTACAGGTATAAAGTGTAATTTATTTTACTTGTCATGCTAGTGTTTAGTGTAAAGTCTGTTTTAATTATTTAGGTCTAGGAGAAAATACATGTAGTCGTATGAAAGAGAATCAAATAAGGAACGTAAAGACATTTCTTTTCAAAATTGAGCATTCCACAGACATGTACAAATACAATAAATAGAAAACATCCATTCCGGCACCTTGGGGCCTCTAGATCTTGTTTCTGTGATGGATTTTCAATTGAAAAAAGAAACAACATAACTTTGCAGACGACCCCCTAAGGAACATTAATTTCTATCAAGTCTGTTCAAATATTAATTGGTTTCGGAGACGGTTAAATTGCAAACTAAGGATAATTAAATTCTATCAAGTTTAGTTCAAATTGGTCCAGTGGTTTCGGAGACCGTTAAAATTTAATCATAAAAGCATATGGACAACGACAGACTCCTAGTGATGGCAATAGTTAACATGACCTTTTGGGAGAGATGAGGTAACAAGACTGCAGTGTTATTGTTCTCATATCTACAGAGATTGTAGATAACTACATTGTCTAGGCCTAAAATCAAATATTGTTTGTTTTTTTTATTTACCTTTAGACCATACAATATTTATTGTAGCTTCAATAAAAAAAAAATATCATTTATGTCTTACATTAATGTTTTTAATAAATGAATCTTTGCTTCTTTAAAAAAAATATAATAAAAAAAATCAACCTTTACACATGATGCATGTACGTGTATATAAGTTATATCAAATTAATTTAATTTAGGCCCTGAGTCACCTCATGTCTGATGATACTTGTACATGGTATTTACACGATGTGATGGTACGGTACCAACAATTTTTTTTTAAATTTAGTCCGTAGTCATCTCATTTGTCTGGTGAAAATTTATATTTACATGATGTGAGGGTATAACAAATCAACATTTATTTTATTTAGTGCGTAGTCACCTCATATCTGATGATACTTGTACATTGTATTTATATGATGTGATGGTACGGTAAACCAACAATTTTTTTTAATTTAGGCCGTAGTTATCTCATGTCTGGTACACTTATATGATGTGATGGTACGGTTAACCAACAATTTTTTTTAATTTTGGCCGTAGTTATCTCATGTCTGATGCACATTTATGATGTGATGGCACGGTAAACCAACAATTTTTAATTCATGCCCTAGTTATCTCATGTCTGGTGATAAAGACACTTTCATTTAAAATAATGTGATAGTACGGTAAACCAAGAAATTTTTAATTTAGGCCGTAGTTATCTCATGTCTGATGATACTTGTACAGGTACAACAAACCATTTACCAACAACTGAAATATTAATGAAAGTGGCACTAAACACCATAACCCTAACCCCCAAACCAACAATTGTTTTAATTTAGGCCCTAATTATCTCATGTTTGGTGATAAATATACTTATATTTACATGATGTGAGGGTACGGCAAACTAAAAAAAATTTTAATGGAGGCCCTAGTTATCTGAATGTCTGATTATACTTGTATTTACATGATGTGATTTAGTACTATCTAATGGTCAGGTTTTTTTTGCCAATAAAAGTGACCGCCACGATATAACTGAAATATTGTATATGTTGAAAGTAGCGTAAAAAAATATTGCCAATCCCCCGCCCCCCTTTCTTCAAAAGATTTTGTATGGTTTTTTTTCTTTTTCAAACAACTATATATAGATATAAGAGGGTCAAAAAGGTGTCAATGTCCAATATTTATATTTTTTATTTTAAGTCAAGGTTTTGATAGGGTTAATGTTCTATTTTAATCATTGTTTTACGGGGTTAAAGTTCAACTATAGGTGAGTCTCTATAGTGCAATTGATTGCCAAAATAATTTAGCATGTAATCTTATTTTTATAAACAAATAAATATAAAGAATAAATTTAGTATTTAGTTTTCTGGTGTGTGATACAACTGCTTGGAAAGCTTTTTAGGGGTGTTCAATGCCTCGTGTGGATGTATTAAATTCATCCACTAAGGTGAGGGTCTTAACGAGTTAAATCCTATCCACTGAACACAGTCCAGGGGCGGATCCAGGATTTCAAGTTAGGGGAGGCACACTTAAAAAAATTGCGCAGAGCGGAGGGAGGCACGAAAAATTTTGGGGTATTTCGTGTGAAAAATCACGATTTTACACCCAAAAAATCATATTTTACCAATTTTAGAGGGGGGGGGGGGGGGGGGGGGGGCGCACGAAATTTTTGGGGTATTACATGTGAAAAATCACGATTTTATGCCAAAAAAATCTTATTTTTTCCAATTTTATGGGGGGGCGCACGTGCGTCCCCCCCTGAATCCGCCCCTGCAGTCTGTGCCAAAAATATTGTGACCTATAAGGCATTTTATACAAAAATTATTTTATTTGATTAAGCAAATTTTATGCAATTTTCCATTAGCTTGAACTAATTTTTACTAGACTGGGGCATTAGGCAAGTCTTTTTGTGGCACAGTCTGAGAATGCAATATTCTTTACACATAATAGAAAATTTGCAACAACTCTGGTTATGCTTGGTCAATGAGGACCATTTGTATGGCCAAATTGTCTCCCTTGTTTGTTTTCTTTTCCTTTTCTCCTTGTGATAATTACGAATCAAGCCATGCACCAATTATCACACAGCACCACAGGCCAGTGTCATCTTATTACCTGATTTACATACCTACAAAATTAATTACCATTTGTAAATTTGCCTGGTATATAGAGGGGGTTAGGGCTGTGGTGTTTAATGCCACTTTCAATATTATTTCAGTTATATTGTGGTAGTCTGTTTTATTGCAGGAGGAAACCAGAGTACCCGGAGAAAGCCACCAACCTGCTGCAAGTCACTGACAATCTTTATCAAATAATGTTGTATCGAGTACACCTTGCCATGAGTGAGATTCAAACTCACAACTTTAGTGGTGGTAGATACTGATTGCACTGGTAGTTGTAAATCCAACTACCATAGGATCACGACTACGACGTCCCCTTGAGTATAGATTAAATACTGATGTTAAAACAATCAAAACAATATATACAATGTACCAGGTATGTTGAATAAACAAATATCATAAGACGTTTCCTCTATTAAGTACTAAGAAACTTGTAAATAGTTTTAACCTTTATCTACTGTCATGTGCAATGTAGTCTTCTACTTGTTGAAGGCTGTCAGTATTTGGTAGAAGTAGAAGTACAATGAAGATCATATATTTTTTTGCAGAAAAGTATACACAATAGTGACAAACTAATTAAAGCTATTCATGTGATTGTTTCTAGACAAACCATCCATGACTTAGGATTTCCTCTGTTTCTAGACAAACCATCCATGACTTAGGATTTCCTCTGTTTCTAGACAAACCATCCATGATTTAGGATTTCCTCTGTTTCTAGACAAACCATCCATGACTTAGGATTTCCTCTGTTTCTAGACAAACCATCCATGACTTAGGATTTCCTTGGTCTGTTTGTTATAACTCTCAAGGCTTTTCCCTCCTTTAGTCTGGTTAAAATTGTTATTTTAGGGAGCTCAGCTGGTAACTGCAGGAAAAGTTTTGTCCTTATTTCTTGATATCGTCATGTATGTATCTAGATTTTTGATATTTGTAAAGTGGAACATTTGTATATTAAGGTAAAAAAATGTTTAGTCCCCAAGATTTTCAGTTATATCAGTAAATAATAAAAGAATATATATTAAGAATCTTTGTTATTATTAATCTTGATTGTTCCCGTATCCATTGGACCAAAATTTAAATATTGTTTGTTTCCCCAAACCCGACCCTCCCAGCCAGGTGAGGGTAGGTAGGTAGGGGTTTTTTTTCTTAAAAAATTATTTTTAATACTTCTACTATAATAATACAAATGTAGATATCTAGATAATAGCATGTATGCAATAAACTGCATACCAGGTACTCATTTTTGCATGGCTTTATATCCTCTTTCTAGGAAAAGCTTACGGGTCAGATATAGAGATCCCATGAAAAACACCAAATACAAACAATATCGAAATTTCAATGTGAGAAACATCTGGAAAAAACTCTTAAAACTAATACTGAATTCTGCACGTCCATACCACTTAACCGATTTTGGCTATCCTTTTAAGCCCTTTGTTTTTCTTTCTTCCAAAGACTTTTAGATCATTTAGCTTTTAAATAATTTGGCCTTGTATGTTGTGCACACTAAATTTGATATCTATGTTTTTATTAATTTTGTTCTGACATTTATAGATTTTATACATCTTGTACTTGTTTGCATGTTAAATGCACTGTAAAATTTGTGGGATGACTTCAATTTTATTGGACAAAACAATCGCAGATACATATGTACATGTATGAATCAAATTCAAATCCTATTTAATGGGATTTATCTTGGGAACAGTTTTTCCCATTCTCGTGCATTCAGCAAAAACAGGCAGAACGATATGATGGGTCTCCAAAGTATCCCTGTCCCTTTCAGCACCAACTTCTGCACAGTAGGCGCAAATATCTGGCTGCACAAGACAACAAAATGACCAAAAGAAAAAAGGAAAAACAACCATCTGCAAAACACTACACAGAAAACTAAAGGTCGAGTAACATGAAACCCACTAAAAACCGAGAGTGAACTCATGTGCTCCAGACGGGTTAGTAGTTCATGCTCCACTAGTGAGCTAACTCGGATAGGCGAGATGCAATCCATCTGCAGTCGAACATTTCAAGCACCTTTATAGGAGTCACATGAAACAAAAGAAGACATTAAATAAAAAGTAACACTTCAATGTGAATGGACAACTTATATAAATACATATTTTTAACAAATGAACTATAATATTTATAATAAATGTATTTGTACCTTTGATTCTGACAAATTTTGAAACTCCTACAGTGGAATTGTTGTAAAAATCCTTTTGTATTGTGTTCAATGTCCAGATAGTTGTAAAAAAGTTGATAGATGTTTGTAATGAAACATGTAATATTTCCAGACTGCTAATAGATTTGAATAATTAATTGAATAAATAATTCTTAGTGTTTATTTGATGACGAGTCTTTAAGATAATAAAGTGAGTGATTGTTGTTTAAGTGAGCAATTGTTCAGCTATCTCATATGAGAAGAACAAGTAATGCCTGCTTTGTACTAGACCAACATGATGAGTTCATTAATTATAGAGCTAGTTCACTAAGACACAGCCCCCAGTTAGACATGTCGCTCCACTCGGACACATTATCCTGACTCAATAACCAACCAGACTTTGCTTTCACTCCTTAATTTTATAGTCTTTGTTTAGACACCACTGGGGATTGAACCCATGATCTACCACACTTGAGGAGAGCGTGCTAACCATTACATCACTGAGGCGGTTTTAAGACAATAGAAGGTGATCAGGTTGTTTAAAAAAGAACAAGGAACTCTACCACAAAAATGTTCAATCAGATGTGTTGAGAACATTGAAATGACACTTCAGTATATATTATTTTGGTTTTACATAGTTCGGAATTTGAGCATTACTGAAGAATGTTAAACAGCTGTCTTACCACAACATACCTTCCGTTCAGGTGTTATAAGAGAACCATAATAATAGTCACAAGCACTCTTTCCAATGCTCTGGAATCTCTTACATGAAGAGAACATTTTTTACAAAGAAGTGTGGATAGTTCCCCAGTTTGAATAAACTTTTATACAAAAAGTCATTGGAAAAAACTGTCCAAACCTGTGAATATTTAGGCAGCATGGTTTTTCCCCTTCCCAACATCATACCCTAGGCCTTCTAAAAGTTTTCAAGTCTGGAGAAAGAGAGAAATTTTACAAAGAAGTGTGGACAGTTCCCTTTATGCCTTAATATACAAAAATTCATTTAAAAAACTTAGTCCAATCCTGTAAAACATTTGGGCAACATGGCCCCTAGAAAAGTAGCTTTTTTGTCCCCTCCCTACACCCACAGGTTTTTAAGTTTGGGCAAAGAGAGAAAATATACAAAGAATTGTGGACAGTTCCTCTTATACCTAAAGGAACATACTTCTTCGCAGAGAAAGATTGTTTAAAAATATTAATCCAGCAAACTTACCTGTAAATTTACTCCCAACTTCCTCTGTGATTTCACAAGGAAACTTGGTCAAAATTTTTTCATCAAAACGTCAAATGCATCTTTTCTTTTTGAGGAATTGTTGTTAGTATCTTCCCCGGACTGTCTCCCATAATGATAAATGCAACAAATTTTTAAACGGTTTTCAAATTCTTCCACAACTCGTATCTCTTCCTCCAAGTCGAGTTCAATACTTGCCACCCCCAACTGTCACTCTCACGGCAATGGCATCCATTTTTCTCTGGTTCTTTTCCTCAGGATCTATCACATCTTTGAGCATCTCTCTCCATGACCATTGGTTTAGAAAGCTATATAATCTGTTGGTTACAACCTGTTTTATTTTATTGTCTCGCATATATTTTTCTGACGGAGGAGGAAACTGTAAACGTTCCGTTTGCACAACATGCCGTTTTCCGTAGGGTTTTATTATTATATCAAACGAAAACGTCCGGTATATATCGAAATCTTAAATCTGGGTCTCTGGGTCTCAAACGTGATTTAAGAAATCCTGGTTTGTACGCAAGTAAAAGAGCTCCGAATTCCACTTCTACCTTTTCCTTCCCCTATACTATAATCCCCTGCTTTTACATGCTGGACAATGGCCATTGAAAAAAAATTTCTTATTGACTGGGTATGAGGGAATAGCAAGTTTGCTGTCCCCGAGACGCTGACTATTGACCGAGGCGAAGTCTATATCGACAATAAAATAATTTGAGTCGCACCGATTTTTCAGAGTCTGTCGGGTTTGGGGAAACAAACAATATTTAATTTTTTGCCTTGACTGTGTATAAAAATGATTTTTTTTAATTTATTATAGGTTGACCATGACTTGTATAAAAAGAAATTGGAAGAGCTGGGTCTTTTACAAAAGAAATGTCTTAATGGTGTGGCTCATCAAAGATACAGAATTAAAAAACTTCAAGAATCTCTTAGTAAACGGTGAGATAATTTTTTTATATTAATAAGTATGATACAAACAAATTGATTTGTAAAATAAAATTATATTTAAAAGAAAAAATTGTGTTTATTAATTGGTAAGATAAATTTGTGTTTATTAATTAGTAAGATAAATTTGTGTTTATTAATTAGTAAGACAAATTTGTATTTATTAATTAGTAAGATAAATTTGTATATATTAATTAGTAAGATAAGTTTGTGTTTATTAATTGGTAAGATAAATTTGGAATTATTAATTAGTAAGATAAATTTGTATCTATTAATTAGTAATATAAATTTGTGTATTAATTAGTAAAATAAATTTGTGTTTATTAATTAGTAAAATAAATTTGTGTTTATGAATTGGTAAGATAAGTTTGTGTTTATTAATTAGTAAGACAAATTTTTGTTATTAATTAGTAATATAAATTTATGTTTATTAATTAGTAATATAAATTTGTGTTATTAATTAGTAATATAAATTTGTGTTTATTAATTGGTATGATAGTACAGTTGTATATTTTAATTGGTAATATATATTTGTTGCTAATAAAAAAGAACAGAATGAATACAATTAGTTAAATTGTTGTCGGATAATTCCTCAATTGAAAACACAAGAGGACAGAATGAATGAATATAGCCTTTAAATTAACCCTTTAATATGTTGAAACTTGTCTTAAAATTCCAATTGGAAAAGACTGGACAGAAAAAATGAAATTTGTTCAATTGTTGTCAGCGAATTTCCCAGGGAAAACACTGTTAATGAGGACAGAATGCAGTCCTTGAAATGAAAATTTCATTTTACTGACCCGAATCAAATTCTTGAATTTATTTTTATACAGTTTTAAATAAGAACTGAAAAATTTACTGGTTCGAACAAAGTTTTGCTGGTCTTGGGTGGGAGGACTGAGAATGAACGAAGTTTATTAAATTGTCGCCAGCGTATTCAGAATTCTGTTGTTTATTATACAAATGTATGTTCTCACAGCTCACATTGTATTTTTAGTTACAATTTTGCTTTAACTTCATGACAATATCAAGTGAATCACTGTGACCCGTCAAAAAAGTACAAGTGATAAAAACAGTACTTGTTTATCTTCCTTAATAGTACAAGTACCAACACTATATATACAGTCAAACCTATATTAAGAGGTCACCTTTGGGACAATGAAAAAGTGGTCTTATAAGACAAGTGACCTCTTAAAAGAGGTTCCATTCACATAAAATTTTCTGTAACAGGATAAGATAAACATGACCTTATAATACAGGTGACTTCTTAATAGAGGTGACCTCATGGGCAGGTTTGACTATATATATATATATATACGTCTGAAAATTAAACCAAACCGTGTTAGAATTAGATTTTAGAGCTGTAAAATCTTTGTTCTTCCCTCGATGGGATTTGAACCCACACCATTGATACACTGCCGCACCATTCGCTTAGCCTTACGTCCAGCGCCCTAGACCACTCGACCACATCCACTCCCTATATATATATATTATCATTAACATTGTATGTCTTAAAATGATAACCATTTTGTTTGTATAGACCGATCACTCAAACAATTTCTTGTAATTATTTTAGAGGTTGTGCCTGTAAGGAGACTATTTTATCCTTGGGATGATTTGGAGGTTGTATTATTTTAGAGGTTGTGCCTGTAAGGTGACTATTTTATCCTTGGGATGATTTGGAGGTTGTATTATTTTAAATGTTATACATAAAATGTGGCCTTTATATAGTTGAGCTGTGTAGATGTATATAATTAGGTGGCCCTTTTATAGATGAGCTATTTAGCAGGTAATGTGTTGGAGAGGTTGTACTTACATGTTGACATGTATATAGATGAGATGTTTAAAATGTAGTATTATTTTAGAGGTACCTACAAGGTGAGAACTGGCCTTTCTGTTGATGAGCTGTTTAGGAGGTAGTAGTATTTTAGAGGTTGTACCTACAAGGTGGGGACTGGCCTTTCTATTGATGAGCTGTTTAGGAGGTAGTAGTATTTTAGAGGTTGTACCTACAAGGTGGGGACTGGCCTTTTTGTTGATGAGCTGTTTAGGAGGTAGTATTATTTTAGAGGTTGTACCTACAAGGTGAGGACTGGCCTTTCTATTGATGAGCTGTTTATGAGGTAGTATTATTTTAGAGGTTGTACCTACAAGGTGGGGACTGGCCTTTCTGTTGATGAGCTGTTTAGGAGGTAGTATTATTTTAGAGGTTGTACCTACAAGGTGGGGACTGGCCTTTCTGTTGATGAGCTGTTTGTAGCATTATTTTAGAGGTACATACAAGGTGGCCTTTCTATTGATGTGCTGTTTATGAGGTAGCATTATTTTAGAGGTACTTACAAGGTGGCATTTCTATTGATGAACTGTTTATGAGGTAGCATTATTTTAGAGGTACTTACAAGGTGGCCTTTCTGTTGATGAGCTATTTAGGAGGTAAAGTAATAATTTTTTGATTAGAAAACGGAAAAATCTAAATATTTTGTAAAGGGTAGAATTTTTTTTAACGCATCCAACGAGAGTTTTGTCAGGAATTTTACTACCATTTTGGAATTGTATAAATATTTACAGTTGAAATTATTCTGATGGGCCTGCTCATCTGAAAAATTACCAATTTTTGGCGTTATTTTGGTCTTTATTTCAGGCTAAGTTCTTCAAAATAGGCCAAGTTTGCTCGTTAAATGTGACAGCCAACCCACCGTGGACGTAATCCCATATAACAATAGGAACGACAGTGGTCCCGCAGATGGTCTATTGTCTCTCGTCGAAGTGCCGGAGAAGGCTATTGTTCCCTTCATGGTTAATGCATTTGACTACGTGACATTTATACACATGCTTACCTGAGATTTACCTCAAAAATTTTGAAAAAAACGTGAAATCATAAATTTCCATAATTACTGATTTTTAATTTGACCAAGCTATTTCAATCTTTCGGAAATAATTCGAAAAGAACGGTCTTTTCTGCTAATAAATTCACTGAAGTTAGACATAGAGTACACAATTATTGGATATGAATAAAATTTTATAGGTAAAAACATTATGTATAATCTGTCATTTACAACCGGTATACCCGTTCAATATGTAATCATGTTGGACTGGATTCAGCTTTCCTCGTCGCTGGTCTCGTCGTCATCAAAATCAATTATTATTGGGGGAATCTCACTCCTATCAATGCAATTCTCTTTCCCATACTCCTTTTCTATTTTTAATACATGGTCTTCTGCCTTCGCCCAAACTTCCTTTGTAATTCTGCCAAACCCCCCATAAACAAGTTCTTTCACATCCTTCAAACGAAAAGTTGTATTGTTTTCTGCAACAAACCCTTTAACCTGTGCCCAAATAAGTTCTATGGGGTTCAATTCGCAATGGCGAACAGGGGTTCTTAGAACTTCGTGACCGTGTAGGTTGGCAATTTTATCAGTTTTAAAAACGGAAAGGAGTTTCTTAAATTTGATTTTTTCATAAAGTTGTTTTTTTAGTTTCAAGGGGCTGAAAAGGAATGTTGTGTTTTGAAAGATAATCTTGTATGACAGCTTTTCTCTGATTAAAGTTTGGCACAACAGTTTCTTCAGTCTTGATGTTGTGATAACTGGCATTATCTAAAACGATAACACTTGGGCTTTTTAATGCTGGCATAAGCTGATTTTCGAACCAGTTTAGAAAGATGGGCCCGTTCATTTCTTGGTGATAATCCCCATCTTTAGCTTTGGCAAGAAAAACCAAATCACACCTATCAATCAAACCCTCCTCACGATTACCAGCGTGCAAAACTATCAACCTTTTACCTTTTCCTGAAGGGATCTTTGGGGCATCAGAACCATCAACTGGTAACCACATGTAGTCAATGGCATGATTCTGATTAACCCAGGTCTCATCCAAATATACAATTTCATACCCATCCTCTCGAAACTTCCTGATTTTCGGAAGTAATTACACCGATCATTTATTACTGACCTCTGATCATATAAAAGCCTCCTATTATCGCCGGATTTTTTGTACTTATAACCAAGATCTAATAAAGTTAAAGTAAGCGTTGATTTCGAGATTTTAATTGTAT
This sequence comes from Bathymodiolus brooksi, assembly GCA_963680875.1. NCBI lineage: Eukaryota > Metazoa > Mollusca > Bivalvia > Mytilida > Modiolidae > Bathymodiolus > Bathymodiolus brooksi. The sequence goes on along the minus strand of OY804580.1, from coordinate 46,554,449 downwards.
CTTCAATTTCTTTCTTAATTTTTGAGACTGTTGGGGCAATTTTCCTGTTGTACATGCTATGAACGGTCCGTTTAATAACGCAACGGTCAAAATCATCAAGAGTTTTCTTTCTTTCTTTCGGTCTGTTGCATTCAGGAGGACTTTTACCGTTTACAACTCTATACACAGAACTGTAAGATATGCCAGCAGCCTTGCATGTTCTTTTAATCAAATTATCTGGGGAATAAAATGGTCTTCCCCTGGCCTTCTCAAGCTGAAAAAACTTGAATAGATTTAACACAATGTTTTTACAATCTTTTGACAAGTCATTTGTTTTACCCATTTTTGCGATGTTTATATACATATGTATATGTTAAGATGTCAAAAAATAGGTTTATGAAGAAATTTTATGTGAACTTTTAGAAAGATTTTAAAGTTTAAAAATGGAGTGTCAAAATATGCCTGTACACGTGTCTCTGTCTCTATCAAGGTAAGATTTACCTGGCTGCTACCTCTAGTTAGTTTACTCCCACCTCTATTTTGGCGGTAAAAATCGGGGAAAATGTCAAATTTCAGATGAGTGCAGCAATAATGGAAGGTTATTGTTAGATGAAATGCATATTTTAAAAATGGTAGTAAAATTCTGCACAAAACTCTTGTTTACTGTGTTTTAAAAAAATGTATTGTTTTCGAGAAAACTCAAATTTTCCGTTTTCTAATCAAAAAAAAAATTATTACTTTAGTATTATTTTAGAGGTTGTATATACAAGGAGGCCTTTCAATTGATGAGCTGTTTAGGAGGTAGTATTATTTTAGAGGTTGTATGTACAAGGAGGCCTTTCAATTGATGAGCTGTTTAGGAGGTAGTATTATTTTAGAGGTTGTATGTACAAGGAGGCCTTTCAATTGATGAGCTGTTTAGGAGGTAGTATTATTTTAGAGGTTGTATGTACAAGGAGGCTTTTCAATTGATGAGCTGTTTAGGAAGTAGTATTATTTTAGAGGTTGTATGTACAAGGAGGCCTTTCAATTGAGCTGTTTAGGAGGTAGTATTATTTTAGAGGTACCTACAAGGAGGCTTTTCTATTGATGAACTGTTTAGGAGGTAGCATTATTTTAGAGGTACCTACAAGGAGGCTTTTCTATTGATGAACTGTTTAGGAAGTAGTATTATTTTAGAGGTACCTACAAGGAGGCTTTTCTATTGATGAACTGTTTAGGAGGTAGTATTATTTTAGAGGTACCTACAAGGAGGCTTTTCTATTGATGAACTGTTTAGGAGGTAGCATTATTTTAGAGGTACCTACAAGGAGGCTTTTCTATTGATGAACTGTTTAGGAGGTAGCATTATTTTAGAGGTACCTACAAGGAGGCTTTTCTATTGATGAACTGTTTAGGAGGTAGCATTATTTTAGAGGTACCTACAAGGAGGCTTTTCTATTGATGAACTGTTTAGGAGGTAGCATTATTTTAGAGGTACCTACAAGGAGGCTTTTCTATTGATGAACTGTTTAGGAGGTAGCATTATTTTAGAGGTACCTACAAGGAGGCTTTTCTATTGATGAGCTGTTTAGGAGGTAGCATTATTTTAGAGGTACCTACAAGGAGGCTTTTCTATTGATGAACTGTTTAGGAGGTAGCATTATTTTAGAGGTACCTACAAGGAGGCTTTTCTATTGATGAACTGTTTAGGAGGTAGCATTATTTTAGAGGTACCTACAAGGAGGCTTTTCTATTGATGAGCTGTTTAGGAGGTAGCATTATTTTAGAGGTACCTACAAGGAGGCTTTTCTATTGATGAACTGTATAGGAGGTAGCATTATTTTAGAGGTACCTACAAGGAGGGTTTTCTATTGATGAACTGTTTAGGAGGTAGCATTATTTTAGAGGTACCTACAAGGAGGCTTTTCTATTGATGAACTGTTTAGGAGGTAGTATTATTTTAGAGGTACCTACAAGGAGGCTTTTCTATTGATGAACTGTTTAGGAGGTAGTATTATTTTAGAGGTACCTACAAGGAGGCTTTTCTATTGATGAACTGTTTAGGAGGTAGCATTATTTTAGAGGTACCTACAAGGAGGCTTTTCTATTGATGAACTGTTTAGGAAGTAGTATTATTTTAGAGGTACCTACAAGGAGGCTTTTCTATTGATGAACTGTTTAGGAGGTAGTATTATTTGTGGATTGCTTGTATGTTTGCGGTTATTGAGTTATTAAATTAGTTGGTTATATTGTCAGCCATTACTATTTTACTTTTATTTTCGGTAGAACTGGGAACTCAGATGATCCACAAATAAAAGCTACAGAAAAAGAACTGAATCAGAAAATGCTTGATCATAAAAATTCTCTCAGAGATATGGAAGATGTTCTACCTCATAAAAATGGGTAAGATTTTAAGTCGTTTTAACTATGTAATGTAACGACTAAAATTAAAGGCATACATTTATTACAATGTAATTCAGGATTTAAACTTACTACCTGATGGGATTAAATCCATCACTGATCTACGAATGTTAAAGAAAGAACTTAAATATTAATGGAAATGTACCATTGAGGAATTAGAAGGAAATGCCATTTCACATAAATAGAAATTATTTTAAATGATTTATTTACCCACTCTTCAGTCTCTTGATATTTAAGTAATCCCACATTCCCACTGTTTGATGATTGACCTAAATACCCACTGCAGGGGCCACAAGGAAGATAGTATCTGTTGGCCACAAGGACAGTACAATAGCAGGGTCAATGAATGTTCGTAGTTAACTGACTACTAGCTAGGAAGATAGTATATGTTGGCCACAAGGACAGTACAATAGCAGGGTCAATGAATGTTCGTAGTTAACTGACTACTAGCTAGGAAGATAGTATATGTTTGCCACAAGGACAGTACAATAGCAGGGTCAATGAATGTTCTTAGTTAATTGACTACTAGCTAGGAAGATAGTATCTGTTGGCCACAAGGACAGTACAATAGCAGGGTCAATGAATGTTCATAGTTAACTGACTACTAGCTAGGAAGATAGTATCTGTTTGCCACAAGGACAGTACAATAGCAGGGTCAATGAATGTTCATAGTTAACTGACTACTAGCTAGGAAGATAGTATCTGTTGGCCACAAGGACAGTACAATAGCAGGGTCAATGAATGTTCGTAGTTAACTGACTACTAGCTAGGAAGATAGCATCTGTTGGCCACAAGGACAGTACAATAGCAGGGTCAATGAATGTTCGTAGTTAACTGACTATTAGCTAGGAAGATAGTATATGTTGGCCACAAGGACAGTACAATAGCAGGGTCAATGAATGTTCATAGTTAATTGACTACTAGCTAGGAAGATAGTATCTGTTTGCCACAAGGACAGTACAATAGCAGGGTCAATGAATGTTCATAGTTAACTGACTACTAGCTAGGAAGATAGTATCTGTTGGCCACAAGGACAGTACAATAGCAGGGTCAATGAATGTTCGTAGTTAACTGACTACTAGCTAGGAAGATAGCATCTGTTGGCCACAAGGACAGTACAATAGCAGGGTCAATGAATGTTCGTAGTTAACTGACTACTAGCTAGGAAGATAGTATCTGTTGGCCACAAGGACAGTACAATAGCAGGGTCAATAAATGTTCGTAGTTAACTGACTACTAGCTAGGAAGATAGCATCTGTTGGCCACAAGGACAGTACAATAGCAGGGTCAATGAATGTTCGTAGTTAACTGACTACTAGCTAGGAAGATAGTATATGTTGTCCACAAGGACAGTACAATAGCAGGATCAATGAATGTTCATAGTTAATTGACTACTAGCTAGGAAGATAGTATCTGTTTGCCACAAGGACAGTACAATAGCAGGGTCAATGAATGTTCATAGTTAACTGACTACTAGCTAGGAAGATAGCATCTGTTGGCCACAAGGACAGTACAATAGCAGGGTCAATGAATGTTCGTAGTTAACTGACTACTAGCTAGGAGGATAGCATCTGTTGGCCACAAGGACAGTACAATAGCAGGGTCAATGAATGTTCGTAGTTAACTGACTACTAGCTAGGAAGATAGTATATGTTGGCCACAAGGACAGTACAATAGCAGGGTCAATGAATGTTCATAGTTAATTGACTACTAGCTAGGAAGATAGTATCTGTTGGCCACAAGGACAGTACAATAGCAGGGTCAATGAATGTTCATAGTTAACTGACTACTAGCTAGGAAGATAGTATCTGTTGGCCACAAGGACAGTACAATAGCAGGGTCAATGAATGTTCGTAGTTAACTGACTATTAGCTAGGAAGATCGTATATGTTGGCCACAAGGACAGTACAATAGCAGGGTCAATGAATGTTCATAGTTAACTGACTACTAGCTAGGAAGATAGTATCTGTTGGCCACAAGGACAGTACAATAGCAGGGTCAATGAATGTTCGTAGTTAACTGACTACTAGCTAGGAAGTTAGTATCTGTTGGCCACAAGGACAGTACAATAGCAGGGTCAATGAATGTTCATAGTTAACTGACTACTAGCTAGGAAGATAGTATCTGTTGGCCACAAGGACAGTACAATAGCAGGGTCAATGAATGTTCGTAGTTAACTGACTACTTGCTAGGAAGATAGTATATGTTGGCCACAAGGACAGTATAATAGCAGGGTCAATGAATGTTCGTAGTTAACTGACTACTAGCTAGGAAGATAGTATCTGTTGGCCACAAGGACAGTACAATAGCAGGGTCAATGAATGTTCGTAGTTAATTGACTACTAGCTAGGAAGATAGTATCTGTTGGCCACAAGGACAGTACAATAGCAGGGTCAATGAATGTTCGTTGTTAACTGACTACTAGCTAGGAAGATAGTATCTGTTGGCCACAAGGACAGTACAATAGCAGGGTCAATGAATGTTCGTAGTTAACTGACTACTAGCTAGGAAGATAGTATCTGTTGGCCACAAGGACAGTACAATAGCAGGGTCAATAAATGTTCGTAGTTAACTGACTACTAGCTAGGAAGATAGTATCTGTTGGCCACAAGGACAGTACAATAGCAGGGTCAATGAATGTTCATAGTTAATTGACTACTAGCTAATTATAGGATGTAAAATTTCTTATGTTTTCTAAGATTTGTACAGTAATTGTGTAGACATGAATCAGTCATTGTTTATTGAGGATTATATTTGAATCAGATAGTTTTGTGCTTGTTGATATGGAAATTTGATTCGTCTAACAAAATTATAGTAATGTACAAAAATGTATTGTATTTCTGAAATATAAGGAATATGGTAGTGATTAGGATATAAGATTTTGCCTTTGAAATAAATTGTTTAGAAATTGTTGAGAACACAATCGCTTACTACTAATAAATAAACTAATTAAGGTACAAATGTATATGTTCAATTTTTGAACAGGTTATACAATATATAGCCTGGTTTAGGACAGTTTATGCCTAATAAACCGTGAAGCAGTTTATGAAAAAGGATAAACTGTTCAATACCAAGTTATACAAGTATAACCTGTTCAAAATTTGAACATATTCCTTGAGATTTATGATCAGACCATTTTGAAGGAGTTGTTAAATGTTTTGACTTGAACCCCATCATTAGCGTAATGGTTAGGTTGCTTGCCCCAAGTAGGTAGATCGTGGGTTGGATTCCCAGTCGGGTCAAAGCAAAGACTATAAAATTTATATTTGTTGCCTCTCAGCTAAGCACGCAACATTAAGGAGAAAGAGCAAAGACTAGTTGGCTAGGAATCAGAATAATGTGTCCCGAGTGGAGTGACATGTCTACCCGCGAACTGTTGTTTCAGTGAGCTAGCACTATAAAAATCCAACTCAGCATGTTGGTCTAGTACAAAGCGGCCCTCATCATCATATCATTGAAAGTTGACTTGTTCCCGCCATGATATAGCTGAAAAATTGCTGAATTGGCGTTTAACAACAATCACTCGCTCACATTTTGATTTGACAAATGTTTTGTGCACAAACATTCATGACATTTTAAATAGAATTACAAAGGAGGTGAACAGACATGTATTATATGTCAAAAATAACTTCAGTTATAATTATTTCCCACTCAGCCACAGTGTACTAGATACAGCATTATGTGAAAATGTCAGTGACTTGTGGCTTTTCTCGGTACTCTGGTTTCCTCCACCAATAAAACTGATCCCCACGATATAACTGAAAAATTGTTAAAAGTGGCATTAAACACCATAACCCTAACTCTATAATTATTTCAGATGTACCAGTGATTTAAAGGGTATTAGGTCTGAATATCATACTTGAGCCTAAAATATTTTGTTTTTGTGTTAGGGCTCCAAAAGGCTTTTTTTTTGTCCAAATGAAGCGAGATCTACAATAGAATGAGTGAGTGATTGTTGTTTAATACCAACTCAGCAATTTTTCAGCTATATCAATCATGGCGAGAACAAGTTAATTTTCAATGAGATGATGAGGTTCCCTTTGTACTAAACCAACACTCTTATTTGGATTTTTATAGTACTAGCTCACTGAAACAACAGTCCGCGGGTAGACACGTCGCTCCACTCTTTCTCCTTAATACTGGGTGTTTAGCGGAGAAGAAACAAATACGGTGGGGTATACCAGTTATATAGCCTTTGGTTTGACCTGACCGGGACTCGAACCAACGATCTATCGCACTCAAGGCGAGCACGCTAACCATTACACCACTGACGCCATTACAATAGAATCTTCTATGTTTGGAATATTGATGTAACTATTCACTGTTATACTTACCTTGTTTATATTGTTCTTGTCTTTTTCAGAATTTACCTGAGTATAATACTAGGTCAGGTGAGCGTATCACTCCTGAACAAGGCTGACAAGTAAGTTGTTCTTATAAACTAGTCAAGCATCCCCATGTGTTCACCTGTATTAAGCAGTCACTTGTATTAAAAGGTCACCTGTTTCTTGTACTGTCATATAAAATTTCATATGAATTGAACGTCTTTTAAGAGGTAACCTGTCTTCAAAGACCACTTTTTAGCTCACCTTGCCAAAGGCAATGTGAGCTTTTGCCATCACTTGGCGTCCGTCTTCTGTCGTCCGTTAACTTTTCACATTTTAATCTTCTCCTCTGAAACCCCTCCGAACAAAAATTTGATACTTTTTTCATTTCCGCACGATATCTTAAGAACAAAATGTCGGATCTAAATAAATCTTGGTACACACATGCCTGATGGTGAGAGGAGGAAGCCTATTGATATTGAGATTTGTAGGTCAAAGGTCAAGGTCACAACTTCTAAAAATAGAACAAAAATTTGATACTTTTTTTTATTTTCGCACAATATCTCAAGTACAATAAACTAAGGACACACATGCCTCATGCTGAGAGGAACAAGTCTCATGAACTTGAGGTTTGTGTCTGTCGTCTGTCATCCATTTACTTTTCACATTTTAATCTTCTCCTCTGAAAACCCTCAGCCAAATGAACTGAAACTTGGTAGGAAGCATCAATGGAAGGTCCTCTCTAAAGAGTGCACATTTTGTTATGATCCATTACCAAATATGGCCGCCACAGGCAATTCTTGTTTCTGATTGGCCGATTTTTTTAAATCTTCTCCTCTGAAACTGCTTGGCCAAATGAACCGAAACTTGGTAGGAAGCATCTATGGAATGTCCTCTATGAAGATTGCTCATTTCGTCCCGATCGGTTAACAAACATGGCTACCACCGAAACTTGGTAGGAAGCATCTATGGAATGTCCTCTCTGAAGATTGCTCATTTCGTCCCAATCGGTTAGTAAACATGGCCACCACATGCAATTCTTGTTTCTGATTGGTCGATTTATAAAAAAATATTCTCCTTTGAAACTGCTTAGCCATATGAACCGAAACTTGGTAGGAAGCATCTACATGTATGGCGGGTTAAACTGCTTACTATTGGTAAGTGTATAACGAAATGACGGGTTAAACTGCTTACTATTGGTAAGTGTATAACGAAATGATGGGTTAAACTGCTTACTATTGGTAAGTGTATAACGAAATGATGGGTTAAGCCGCTTACGATTGGTAAGTGTATAGCGAAATGACGGGTTAAACTGCTTACTATTGGTAAGTGTATAGTGAAATGACGGGTTAAGCCGCTTATGATTGGTAAGTGTATAACGAAATGATGGGTTAAACTGCTTACTATTGGTAAGTGTATAGCGAAATGACGGGTTAAACTGCTTACTATTGGTAAGTGTATAACGAAATGACGGGTTAAACTGCTTACTATTGGTAAGTGTATAACGAAATGATGGGTTAAACTGCTTACTATTGGTAAGTGTATAACGAAATGATGGGTTAAGGCGCTTACGATTGGTAAGTGTATAGCGAAATGACGGGTTAAACTGCTTACTATTGGTAAGTGTATAGTGAAATGACGGGTTAAGCCGCTTATGATTGGTAAGTGTATAACGAAATGATGGGTTAAACTGCTTACCATTGGTAAGTGTATAGCGAAATGACGGGTTAAACTGCTTACTATTGGTAAGTGTATAACGAAATGATGGGTTAAACTGCTTACTATTGGTAAGTGTATAACGAAATGACGGGTTAAACTGCTTACTATTGGTAAGTGTATAGCGAAATGACGGGTTAAACTGCTTACGATTGGTAAGTGTATAACGAAATGACGGGTTAAACTGCTTACTATTGGTAAGTGTATAACGAAATGATGGGTTAAACTGCTTACGATTGGTAAGTGTATAGCAAAATGACGGGTTAAACTGCTTACTATTGGTAAGTGTCTAGGAATCTTAAACACCTTGTGGGTATTAAGGAGAGAACATACATCAGTGGTCAAAGTCAACCATCTTAATCACTTAGCCACCCATTCCACTAGCATACAATATACAGTCAAACCTGTCCATGTGGTCACCTCTATTAAGCAGTCACCTGTATTAAAAGGTCACTTCTTTCTTGTCCTGTCATAGAACATTTCATATGAATTGAACCTCTTTTAATAGGTCACCTGTTTTATAAGGCCACTTTTTCTTTGTCCCAAAGGTCATGACCTCTTAATACAGGTTTGACTGTATGTACATTGTCTGAAAATATAAAATATGTGAAGCTTTACTGTCCTTTTTCACAGCAGGTGCAAATTAAATTTTATAGTTACAGACAATGTAAGTCTTGTGTATATCCTGCACATGCATTATCTAAAAAAAAAAGCAGAAGCAAACATTCTAATCATTTTCGATGAAGTGCTCTACCACATCCATGCTTATACTGTTACCATTTCTTACCTTCACTCTACATGAATCAGGTACCAGAAAAGCTATATTTAGGTCAGTCAATGTGTAATGCAAATATTTAACCAGTCAGTTCAATTTGACTGCTGAAATGGAACCATGGCAGGATAAAAATGTATATAAGATGTTAATTATTTTTCAGATACACTTACAAACATGAATATGAAAAGTTCAAGGTGACAGTCAGTTACATAACTTTGACACTTTCCTTCCTTCTTTTATTCAATCCTGGTTACAGGTAAGTTATATTTAAAGCATACATAGGTTCATAGGTTCATGTTCATAATATACAGGTAAATGTTCATAATATACAGGTATATGTTCATAATATACAGGTAAATTTACACCTAGTTTATCTTAGTTGGGTCAATATTAGAATTAAAAAATCTTGCAGAACAGTGTTGTCATTCTACTTCAACTGCTTATAGGAAAAGTAATTGAATATTAACTAGATAAGGTTTGTGTTTAACGCCACTTTCAACACTATTTCAATTATATCATGATGCTCAGTTTTCTTGGTGGAGGGAACCACTGACCTGTCTCAAGTCACTGACAAACTTTATCAAAAAATGTTATATCGAGTACACCTTGCCATGAACGGGGTTCGAACTCACAACTAAATAAGGTGTCACCATATGTTCCTAAGTCACTCACCATTTTTCAAATTGAAACTTTCTCATTTTATTTCCACTTATTAGCTCCCCTGACTTGTAGGACAATATGTTTTTTTGTTTTTATCAAAATTCTTCAGATTTTGGCCCACAAAAGACTCACATTCTCCATGTTCTTCTTTTTTTATAAATATTTTTGCTGTCATCTTGACAAAATTGTTACTCCCTTAGATAGATCACTGCTTACAATGTCCTACAAAACTTTTAAAAAATTTCTGTAAAAATTTGTTTGCAATTCATCATATAAAAATAAATGTATGAAGTTACCATAGTATATTTGTTTGTTTTTTCATACAATTTGCACTATGCATGCTATATGCAATATGGACTGTCCAGAGATCAATGGATTCATTACTGGTGGCATCTACATGTTTTATGAAAAGAAAGTTTCAACAGTGATGGTCAACAATGCCATCAATATCAATAAAACGGACAATGTCACCTCTGCAATATACTTTGATTTTATAAATCCAATCATGTTTACAGAATGACATAGAGATCAAGCAGGTCGTTTGTATTTATATGTGATATGTCTATTTAAATCTCTCAAACTGAATTTGTAGTGTAATTGTTAGCATGCTCACCTCAAGTGTGGTAGATCGTGGGTTCAAGCCCCGGTCAAATCAAAACCAAAGGCTACAAAATTGGTATTCATTGCTTCTTTGCTAAGCATGCAGCATTAAGGAGAAAGAACAGATTAAAGACTGGTTGGTTCGGAATCAAGATAAAGTGTTCGTGTGGAGCAACATGTCTACACACAGACTGTTGTATCAGTGAGATAGAATTATATAAATCCAACTAAGTGTGTTGGTCTGCTACAAAGTGGACATCATTATCATCTCCTGGAATTTAAAATGTTCTTGCCGTGATAAAGCTGAAAAATTGCTGAGTTGGCATTAATCAAGAATCAATCACTCTTTAAATCTCTCAAATAAGTTTAATGAACTCTGTTTGAATATGGGCATATTTACTTAATACCAGTTAAGGGATAATAATTGATTATAATAATATATTTCTACTGTAAATATTTGTTTTTCAGATGGATGGATGCTGTTCTACATTTTCTGTTAGTTTGGTATTACTGTACATTGACTATTCGTGAGAACATTCTTAGAATTAATGGATCTAGGTTTGTATTTATAAATTGTTGAACTTTATCAATGATTTGGGAATTTTCTCTTATCTTTACACGCTGTAATATATATTATCATGATACAAACATATTATCGTTAGATTTTATCATGAAATTAAAATGACTTCACTGTCGTCACCTTACAAAATCCTTAAACATACTATCGTTGATACATTTTGCGTGAAATAGACTTCACATCACTTTTCAGATCTTGGGCTTTGCCTTCAATGCTATATTGCTATGACAACAGGAATACATTTACAATGTGTACTCGCCTATAATCTTGAATATGATCATGTTTTACTAGGGTTAGGTTCATGGTGTTTAACGCCACTTTCAACAATATTTCAGTTGTATCGTGGCGGTCAGTTTTATTGGTGGAGGAAACCAGAGAAAAACACTGACCTGCCACAAGTCACTGAAAAACTTTAATCACATAATGTTGTATTCAACTGGATTCGAACTCACAACGATGGTGTTGATAGGCACTGATTACACAGGTAGTTGCAAATCCAACTACCATACAACCATGACCACAGCTACCCTTTTTTATGAGTATGATCAGATTTAAGTTGTATGTAATATTTCGGGATCACTTATAATCTTGAATTTGATCATGTTTCTTATGAGTATGTTAAGATTTAAGTCATATGTAATATTGTAATATTTCAGGATTAAAGGTTGGTGGATTACACATCATTTTATCTCTACAGTTTGTGCTGGTATAACCCTAATCTGGTAAGATTAATAATACCATGAAACGAGCCAATCATTTCCTTACTCACTTTTTTTTGTGAATTATTATACATGTATAAGTGTGACAGTCATTCTCAAGATCTGTCGCACATGTGACAATGTCCAGTAAAAATTGGTTTGGTCCAGTAAAAGGTTATTCATTACTGGATCAAATCATCAGTAGGAATCTGAGCTCCTGCTCTGTGGAGTATGTGAAGTGAATGTCCTGTAAACTTGATGCTAGGTCCAGTAATTCATATTCCTTTACTGGACCGAATGTCCAATCAACTTCAATTTACTTTTAGGAAACACTGGTGTGGCTGTAAGATGAAGAACAACAATTGAAAGTACTTTTATTTGTTTTTCTATCCCTCATGCTTGTCATGTTAAGTTAATAACACTGAGTTCAGAGAAATACAGTAGTCACCCTATTATTGCATTTGAAATCTGGCCTAACAAAGGGGGTGGTCTTTGAAATCTGGCCTAACAAAAGGGGTGGTCTTTGAAATCTGGCCTAACAAAAGGGGTGGTCTTTGAAATCTGGCCTATCAAGAGGGGTGGTCTTTGATGAGAGGTGCCTCATAAGAGATATGGTCTGTGAAATCTGGCCTATCAAGAGGGGTGGTCTTTGATGAGAGGTGTCTTATAAGAGATATGGTCTGTGAAATCTGGCATAGCAAGACGGGTGGTCTTTGATGAGAGGTGCCTTGTAAGAGATATGGTCTGTGAAATCTAGCCTAACAAGAGGGGTGGTCTTTGATGAGAGGTACCTTATAAGAAATATGGTCTGTGAAATCTGGCTTAACAAGAGGAGTGGTCTTTGATGAGAGGTACCTTATAAGAAATATGGTCTGTGAAATCTGGCATAGCAAGACGGGTGGTCTTTGATGAGAGGTGCCTTATGAGAGATATGGTCTGTGAAATCTGGCCTAACAAGACGGGTAGTCTTTGATGAGAGGTGCCTTATAAGAGATGTGGTCTGTGAAATCTGGCCTAACAAGACGGGTGGTCTTTGATGAGAGGTGCCTTATAAGAGATATGGTCTGTGAAATCTGGCCTAACAAGACGGGTGATCTTTGATGAGAGGTGCCTTATAAGAGATATGGTCTGTGAAATCTGGCCTAACAAGGGGGGTGGTCTTTGATGAGAGGTGCCCTATAAGTGATATGATCTTTGAAATCTGGCCTAACAAGAGGGGTGATCTTTGATGAGAGGTGCCTATAAGAGATATGGTCTGTGAAATCTGGCTTAACAAGAGGGGTGGTCTTTGATGAGAGATGCCTTAAAAGAGATATGGTCTGTGAAATCTGGCCTAACAAGGGGGGTGGTCTTTGATGAGAGGTACCTTATAAGAAATATGGTCTGTGAAATCTGGCTTAACAAGAGGAGTGGTCTTTGATGAGAGGTACCTTATAAGAAATATGGTCTGTGAAATCTGGCATAGCAAGACGGGTGGTCTTTGATGAGAGGTGCCTTATGAGAGATATGGTCTGTGAAATCTGGCCTAACAAGACGGGTAGTCTTTGATGAGAGGTGCCTTATAAGAGATGTGGTCTGTGAAATCTGGCCTAACAAGACGGGTGGTCTTTGATGAGAGGTGCCTTATAAGAGATATGGTCTGTGAAATCTGGCCTAACAAGACGGGTGATCTTTGATGAGAGGTGCCTTATAAGAGATATGGTCTGTGAAATCTGGCCTAACAAGGGGGGTGGTCTTTGATGAGAGGTGCCCTATAAGTGATATGATCTTTGAAATCTGGCCTAACAAGAGGGGTGATCTTTGATGAGAGGTGCCTATAAGAGATATGGTCTGTGAAATCTGGCTTAACAAGAGGGGTGGTCTTTGATGAGAGATGCCTTAAAAGAGATATGGTCTGTGAAATCTGGCCTAACAAGGGGGGTGGTCTTTGATGAGAGGTACCTTATAAGAGATATAGTCTGTGAAATCTGGCCTAACAAGATGGGTGGTCTTTGATGAGAGGTACCTTATAAAAGATATGGTCTGTGAAATCTGACCTAACAAGAGGGGTGGTCTTTAATGAGAGGTGCCTTAAAAGAGTTATGGTCTGTGAAATTTGGCCTAACAAGAGGGTGGTCTTTGATGAGAGGTACCTTATAAGAGATATGGTCTGTGAAATCTGGCCTAACAAGAGGGGTGGTCTTTGATGAGAGGTGCCTTATAAGAGATATGGTCTGTGAAATCTGGCTTAACAAGAGGAGTGGTCTTTGATGAGAGGTGCCTTATAAGAGATATGATCTGTGAAATCGGACCTAACAAGATGGGTGGTCTTTGATGAGAGATGCCTTATAAGAGAAATGGTCTGTGAAATCTGGCCTAACAAGATGGGTGGTCTTTGATGAGAGGTACCTTATAAGAGATATGGTCTGTGAAATCTGGCCTAACAAGAGGGGTTGTCTGAGATGAGATGTACCTTATAAGAGATATGGTCTGTGAAATCTGGCCTAACAAGAGGGGTGGTCTGTGAAATCTGGCCTGACAAGAGAGGTGCCTTATAAGAGATATGGTCTGTGAAATCTGGCTTAACAAGAGGGGTGGTCTTTGATGAGAGGTGCCTTATAAGAGAAATGATCTGTGAAATCTGGCCTAACAAGAGGGGTGGTCTTTGATGAGATGTGCCTTATAAGAGATATGATCTGTCCATGATTGTTATAATTAATAGGTTTAATTAATATGAAATGCAATGTGAAAGGCAATTAAAATCAAGGTCGCATAATACAAACTGTTGCTTAATAAAGGTGGTGACTAAAAGCATGTTTGACTATATATTACAATGTTTGTACTTTCAGGCCAGATGGATACTCTTATCAGTACTTCAGGAAACAATATGCCTTTTTCTCTTTCTACTTAAGTATGTATATTTATTTAAGGAATAACACTCACAATATTGAATATGGGGGCCATCATGGTTGTGATCATATGATAGTTGGATTAAATACTACCTATGCAATCTGTTCCTATCACCACTAACGTTATTTTTGTCAGTGACTTGCGACAGGTCAGTGGTTTTTCCGGATACTCCGGTTTCCTCCACCAATAAAACTGACTGCCACGATATAGCTGAAATATTGTTGAAAGTGGTGTTAAACAACATAAACCAAACCAATATTGAATATGAAGATCTAACAGCATTAATAGAGGATTTGACCGTTGCAAATTGCAGTTTTAAATGCGACGTGGAGCATGTACGGTTTAAGGCATCATCAAATCCCCAATCGAAACTGATATCTCATCATTTACAATACTGTGATTCCTATATAATTACATTACAAGAAAGAATAAAAAATCTGAGCTTTGAAACATTTCTAAAACAGACGAAAATGAAATGCTGTGAAATATTGTTGATGAATTTTGTGCATTAAAGTCATAGTTAAACTTGACATCATATCAACACTTTCAGAGCATAGCAAATGCATTGGACTTTTTTTTTGCTATTTGTACTCCTCAGATTTGAATAAATAGCTCATTATCATTTTTCTTAAGTAGACTGTATTTTTATTTGATCATATTATAATAATTAGACATGTTGGATTTCAAGAATTTAATATTTTTGCTCATTCAAAGTAGATCTATTAGTTTCGGCATGTCAATTGCTGATTTGACGGTAAACATTAGCCAATGAAAGGTACATTAGAATCTGTTAGATAATTAATATTGAAAAGTAGAATTATTAGTTGACAGAGTCTGCAAACATTCACCAATGTAAATATGTATAGCATAAATATAAAGTAGATATCTAATTTAGTACATACTGTCTTAAGAAGAAACCTCTAACTAAACAATTCTTGTTTGTTTCAGGTCTATTATATGTGTTTCAATTCTTCTACCAGAAAGGTTCCCTGTACAGATTGAGAGCTTTGGGAGAAAGGCATGACATGGATGTCACAGTTGGTTAGTTTTATGGAAATTATCAAAATATTGCATACGTAATAAGCTTCTATGGTTATAGAAATGAATCACATGCACAACTTTTCTTAAGGGTACTTCACCTGTGTTTTGTTGAGCAGAGCTCTTTTCTTCTGTTGATAAACACTACATCTGAACATCTTTGTTTGGTGTCATGCTATTTGGTTTATAAATTTTACTTCCCAGATGTGGGGTTATCAATAAGATAAAAAAAAATATGGGTGAAGAAATTTTACGAATACTGGATTTTTCATAGTGCTAGCTGATTGAAACAGTCCAGAATTAAACAGTCACTTGGATCTTGATACGTTATCCTGATTCCAAACCAACCAGTCTTTGTTCTTCTTCATTAGATGCAGAAATTACCAATTTTATCATCTTGGTTTAACACGACCTTCAATCAAATTGTCGATCTACTTCAAGGTAAACATCCTAACCATTACACCACGTTCTAGGTCTCATTACATATATACGGCTAAAACACAATTAGGTGGGGATTTTGTGTGTCTCGTTACATATATAGTGAAACCAGTCTAAACTGGACTGAATAAAACAGAATCCTGTATACACCAAACTTTAAACAAAGCCCCAGTGTAATAAATCTTTGCTAATCATTTAACCTGTATAAACAAGAACACATGTCTATTCTGAAAACACAATGGAGGAGGTTCAGTTTAGACAGATTTCAGTTTACAGTTTTCTAATATACAGAAACCTCTTGGAATTCATCATATTCGTACAATCTTATTTTCACTACCTGTAAACTACCTCAAAGATCTTAGGGATTTTGGACTTGACAAAGGAGGCGTAGATCCTTTTTCTCCTAAGTACAGATTGTCTAATATTATATGTGACTTGGCGTCCTTTCGTCTTTTTAAACCAGTTCGATCTGAACCTCTTCATGATAACAACAGAAAATTCCTCCATATTCCGTTTGCTAACAAAGGAATCGATGCTTATTAACATCAGCAACATTCTTAATAGAAAAGAGGTCGTAAAAGAAATTCCACCATATTTCAAAAATCAATCTGTTCCCATTGTCTCCTATAGCTACACTAACAGCATTGGCCGTAAAATTTTCAACTACAAAGAAGCATTGCAAGATATTAACATAGAAGAGTACCTTAAGAACCCTCTGACTTGTGACTGCTCCCACTCTCCTTTTCAATACAACCCATCTGGACATGTAATCACTGGTGATCTGAATATCATTCAACATGAGAGTCTCCGAAAGGTGATTTCTCATGGTCCTAAATTCAGAGAACCTCAACACATCAATTGGAAACATAATTTCAAGATAATTATGGATGCTGTTGAAGATTATGCCAGAAGGTGGATAAAGAGAGAAGTAGACCAAGATCCTGAGTTAGAGTCCTTGTCAGACTGGGTTAGAACAATTAGGTCTCTAGTACAAGGTCGGATTCACAAACTCAAAAATTGTATTAATAGTCGACCTAAGTCTGTATTTAAAGACCAAGAAGCTGTTAAGTGTCTTTCCTCTCTTCATGACAAATATGTTATCGTTCCTGCGGACAAGGCTTCCAACAATATCGTGTTTGTATGTAAATCATATTACTACGAATGCCTAATCAAGGAATTAGGCATAAATAGCAACACCTCTAGTAATACCACATACAAACCAACTTCGTTCGACAAAGATGAAATCCTAGCTAACCACAGATCATTCATGACCTCTTTAAACATTCCCTCTGGTAAAGAGTCTGAGGATTTACCCTATTTATATTGGATACCTAAACTCCATAAGACACCATACAAAGAAAGGTACATAGCGGGATCATCAACTTGTTCGACGAAAGAATTGTCTATTCACCTGACAAAGATTCTGTCTGCAGTAAATGAGGGACAACAGAAATATTGTGAAGCTGTTTACTCGCGTAGTGGCATAAATCACATGTGGATTTTGAAAAACTCTAAAGATCTTTTGGATAACCTGAAATCAAGATCTTTCTCTCAGGTATCCTCCATCAAAACTTTTGATTTTTCAACTCTATATACCACCCTACCGCATGACAAATTAAAAACCCGCTTAAAAGAAACAATTCATAAAGCTTTTAGTCATAGAAACTATGGCTCAAAATTTGTTGTGTTAGGCTACAATTCCACATATTTTTCAAACAAAATTCATAAAGGTAAAACATGCTACTCCGAGGAACAAGTGATCAGTATGCTGGAGTTCCTCATCGATAACATATTTATCTCCTTTGGAGGGACACTGTTTCAGCAGGTCGTCGGCATACCAATGGGTACGAATTGTGCCCCTCTTCTAGCCGATTTATTTTTATACTCGTATGAGTCGGAGTTTCTTCAAAAGCTTGTAAAAGATAAGAAGATTCATGAGGCTAGAGCCTTTAATTTCACATACAGGTATATTGATGACGTTTTATCTATCAATAATTCTAGATTTGCAGAATTTCTTCCATTGATATATCCTCCAGAGCTGGAAGTTAAAGAGACCACCGATACAGCTTCGTTCGCATCATTTTTGGACTTATACCTCGAATTTGACGACAGTGGTCAACTCAGTACTAAAATTTATGATAAGCGGGACGACTTCAATTTTAAAATCATAAATTTTCCAAACATGTGCAGCAATATACCAGCTTCTCCTGCATATGGTGTTTACATCTCGCAATTGATTCGCTATGCAAGGGACAGTAGCAATTATTCTGATTTCCTGAAACGTCATCTTCATCTGAGAAACAGGTTACTGGACCAGGGCTATAAAAAGATTCGCCTTATTCGATCTCTTAAAAAGTTTATATTCCGATACCAATATCTTGTCGAAATATATTCCGTCTCTGCAGAAAAAATTATAAGCGATGCATTTTCATATAGTGAAAATGTATAAAGATAAAGAAGTCAAAAAATGTTTTGTCAATGTGTGACGTAAAAATATTTTTGACATTTACGTCACCGAATATGGTACTGCTTTGACAACTATTTTACCTATTTTGTTCCTGTATTTAAATACTGTTACAGTGACAGCCGGAACCTTTGAACCGTAATGAGAGCGGGAGGTTTGGCGCCTTAAAATCTGATTCAACCCACCATTGCTTTAGAAATGCCTGTACCAAGTCAGGGTCATTACGGTTTTCACAGTTTTCCGGTTGTTGACTGATTTTGTCTGTTTATATAATTATGAGTTTTGACTTTCCCTTTGTAAGATTGTTCGGAGTTCGGTAATTTTGTTATTACCCTTATTTAGACAGATTTCACTGTATTTATACCCCCGCTCCCTGAAGGGGGAGGGGGTATACTGTTTTACCTCTGTCCGTCCAAGATGTTTTTCGTCGCATTTTTCTCAGTAACTGTTGATGGCAGAAATCTGATATTTGGTCACAAGCATCATATAGGTATACCATATTGTGGGTAGCGTTTTTGGACCCGTCAGATTCCTACTTCCTGTTTGCCGAAGAGCGGGGGGTATCAGAAGTGAGCATTAGCTCACAGTTCATCTTGTTGTTTTTATCGTAGTTAATTTTAGATGATATTTATTTACAGAAGGATTTATGTCGTGGATGTTTAAAGGTTTAGTTTTCCTCTTACCATTCCTGTTTATTGGTTACGTAAGTGGCTTTGGTTACTGTTTTTGCTTTTGTAATAACATGAATAAAGATCTTTTTATTATCATGTTTTAAGGTAGACATGCTATGAATTCATTTTTGTTTTAAATATAAATATTGGCTATAACAACATAAAAGAAAATTAGCCATGATCAAGAATTAAACTGATTACATTAAATAAACGATAGAAAATAACGAAGGGGCAATCAAAAAAGGACAATCCAGAGGAACTGGCAACATATGGTACACAAGACAAAGAAATACAAAACAAAAACACAACAAAATATGTGTTGGACACCACTCTACATCTACCGACCTACATGTATAAATTATCTCAAAAGGTAAAACTGATAGAAATGTCATGGCATAGAACATGTAAAAGAACATGATTTTTGATAGATTTGTGCCATTCCAGTACTATCTTCATGGTAAACAATTAAAAATTTATTCAGAAAACGGGCTCTACGTTCAGGTACATTTTCCATACACAATCAGAACAAAATATTGATTTGATACAGTATTTTGATTGGCTGTTTTCTTAGTACAAGGACAAACTCATGCTCAAATGTTTTATGATGGTAATTAGGCCAGAAGTGTAGAGGAGATCTATTTTATTTTTATTACAGTTTTTCAAAATTTTTGAGTGGCGGTCATGGTCATGATTGTATGGAAGTTGGATTTACAACTACCTGTGCAATCAGTGCCTATCACCACTAAAGTTGTGAGTTCGAACCCCGTTCATGGCGAGGTGTACTCGATACAACATTTTGTGATAAAGTTCGTCAGTGGCTTGCGATGGGTTGATGGTTTTATCCAGATACTCCAATTTCCTCCACCAATAAAACTGACCGCCACGAAATGACTGAAATATTGTTGAAAGTGGCAGTGTAGATTTATTTTATTTCTATTACAGTTTTTCCAGATGTACAATGCCTATGTTTTATTCCAGTTGTCATTCTTACCAGACACTAACGACTGGCAGGCAAGTATTCTTTATCCAATCTGGTTAAAATTACATGTTTGTAGTATCTTTTTTTTTTCTTTGGTGATGCACTTACATCTAAAGACATACTGCATGGGTCACATCAGGGTTCATATTTTCCGGGAGCCGTCATGATCGTGGTTGTATGGTAGTTGGATTTACAACTACCTGTGTAATCAGTGCCTATCACCACAAAAGTTGTGAGTTTGAACCCCATTCATGACGAGGTATACTTGATACAACATTATGTGATAACGTTTTCAGTGACTTGCGACTGAATATTGTTGAAAGTGGCGTTAAATACCATAAACCAAACCAAACCATATTTTCTGCCTACCTATAAGTGATAAATCTACTAAATCTTTAGGTATCAAAAACAGAGTATACACCAAGATCTGTTGTCTAATTGGTCAATATATTCAGAGGGTCAAAGTTGAATGACGGTTTACATGACATGACCCCACATAGGATGCTGTTAGATGTTAGTGTATACAGCTGACATAGCATAACAATCACTCAAATTATATACAGTGAAATCTTCTAATTCTGAACCATTTTGAGACCAACTTTTGTTTTCTTGATAGACAGGTGATTAGTTTATTTTGGATTCCAATTTATTCAGGGTTCGGTTTAGAAAGATTTCACTGTATATACTGTTGACAAAAGTGAGGGAGGGAGGGAGTGTGTGTAATCACATTTCTTAACTCTGTCATGATGTATAAAATAGCAAATGAAAATATACCTATTATTAAAAAAGACAGACTTAAACCATCCTTTAGACAATTATTAACATGCATTTCTTGTCTCTCATTATCTCTCCCTGTAAGCTAAGATCAACAAAGACATGAATTGTTTTTCCCTCATACAATAATTAATGGAACCAACTGTCACAGACTATAGATCTGAATTGCTTGTTTGAAATATTCAACGCTGCTGTTTTCTCTATCAAGTACTCATTTATGAAACCTGTATGTAGTTTTAACCTTTCTCAATTGTAATATACAACCTCTGGCATAATCTTCAACTTGTGGATTTCTCTGGGTACTCCGGTTTCCTCCACCAATAAAACTAACCACCACGATATAACTGAAATTTCTTGGTGCCAAATTCAGGGGACAAATAAAAAAGAAAGGATTTTCGTCTTCTACTGTGAAAGTACTTTTCTTCGTGGGTATCAACTTTCTTGGTTTGGTTAAAAATTACAAGTTCGTAGATTCTTAAATTCGTGGATTTTGGGTTTGTACCAGAATAAAATTCGTGGATTTTATATTTTCAATAGGATTTTTCACTGGTTTTCAAAACTTCAAGACAGCTTCAATACATTAGACAAATGAGCCGTAGAATTATGTAATCGGAAGTGGAGCGTGGATATTAACATGTTCATTTTCTCAATTATTTTTTTTTATATATATCAACTTAGAATTGGAACAAAATCAGCTTTTGAATTTCATTATTATAGATCAGTGCAAATCAGTTATTTTATCGAATTTGAAAATTAAAAAAAAAGTCATCTGAAAATTTATTATGAGCACGTACATTAAGCAATTTCCATCAATATATATTAAATTTGTTTTTATGATTTACAAATATTTAATCTCCATTTTATTTTCAATTTTTGTTTTTCACAACTGGGAAGAGAAAAAAAAAGTTAATTTTCTTCTCATTAATTTGATTCCTATGACAGATCGTACTTGTAAAATTACTTCAACATGTTCGACCTTTCATTACCCTTAACTCAGATTGAAACCACTCATAATCGTCTGACAAGATTAATCCTGACCCCAGGGCAAATGTACAGTTAACTTATACTTAATTGTTTAAAGAAAGGTGATCAAATATGTTAATTGAATGGTGTTATAATTTAATAGAGAAATGTTTATACAACACTTAAAAGTGTGTCACCGCTAGTTTTGGAAGTAAATCTTTAATACCGGAAGTTGTTAAAATCTTTTCACAAATAAACATTTCTGTCGTTTTTACACATGCATTCAAAATCAAATCATTCACAAACATGTTCATGTGGATTATAACCCATTAAAAGGTGTGCTCATACTTATTTCGTCATTAAAATTGTCAACTGTCCCTTATGCAGCTGGTCCAGAAAGTCGAGACACTTGAGGGCAGCATGGCTATATATTGATGTCAAACTGCTTCCCAAGTTTCATTGTTCGTTGGATTCTTAATTTCGTGGATCAGCCTACCCACGAAAATTGGTACCCCACGAATAAAAGTGATTTCACAGTATTTCATTTAGAAAGCAATGCGTTCTTCAGGAGAAATACTAAACTTTAGATTTATAATATTTGCAGGTGTTGATCCTAGCCATTATCCACATGTTTCTGGCTATTGGGAATATCACGACGACTTTGAAGGTTGTGCAAGGAAAGGTTCGGGGAGAAATGAGAAACCGCCGTCTAACCAGCAAGTACAAGTTTAACGGCACAAAGTGAAAGTCGTACAACACTGAGTTATGTAGAATAAAAACCAGAAAAAATACAAGTTGTGTAAAGTAGACACTTGAGCATTGAGCCACGTAATTGTATAGGAGTTCAAGAATGCCGATATAATGTTAAATACGAATAAATTGACTTCATATAATTTCACTTAATTTTTGGTATTTAACTGCCACGATATAGCTGAAATATTGTTGAAAGTGGCGTTAAGCACCATAACCCTAACCCAATTGTTTTATCTATTTTCATTGATTTTCAATTATTTTATTTTCTAACTGAATCATCCCTGTAAATGGACATTAGGTATTTAAGGTGGAATAAATTGATTTTACTGAAATGATTGATTGATAAGTTAAATTAAATTATTGATTTTGTTCAAATTTCAATATAATGGGTTTTTTTGTTTGATGAAATATTAAATCAGTTGTTATAATACCCTAACATGATACATCTGACAGAACACGATTAGAGCTCAGAGGATGCAGATTAGTTGGTGGTGGTACGAATACAAGATAATACATAATAATATCAGTAATTTTGACGTTTTTTCCTTTGATCTCACCTAGTGATATTGTCAGTATCAACAATACTGACTATTGATGCTGAATTCATTAGTTGTCAGTGTTAAAGGTTTCAACAGTCAATTCAATATAATATACTGTGAAATCAGTATTAATCGTGGGGTTCTAATTTTTGTGGATTTCGTGGTCCACTTAAACCACGAAAATTAAAATCAAACGAAATACAATTTTCCCATTGATTGTTGCCTGTAGTGTTTGAAACCATGAATTCAAGAACCCATGGATCAATGCATTTTGTAGAAACCACGAAAATTGGTGCCAACGAATAAAAGCACTTTCACAGTATATATATATTTGTTGACAGTTTTCCTCTTCCAATAAGTTTGATGATATAGTTGAAAAATCGCTGACTGATGATAAATACCCTTAAACAAAACTCATAAAAATAAACATATAAAGCATCTTTCATAACTTGGAGAATTTTTGTCCTGTAGGAAATGTTGTTAATCGTGTCATAAAATACGAGAAAAAAAAATTCAATAATGTTGGTCCTATAATTGGATTTAGTCATATCAGTTTAAGCAGAATTGGAATCCTATTATGAGGGAATGGGATGGTAAGGTTTCCATTAATCCATATAACTCGGCCACATTTTTGTACCTGACCCAGACCAGAAACTAGACTTTACATTGGAATATGTCAGCGTCTTTTTTGTGTTCAATGATTGGAGGAGAGGTGATTGTTCATTTTGTTGATATAGATGGAACTGTTGACCATCGCGGTTTAAACTTTCTTTTCATAATTTTGAGTGTACCATTAAATATAGGTCATTATGACATGATTAAACGAGTGTGCTGTTCAAAATTTCAATAGTTCGGCAAAAATTCTTTGGGCCCAGCAACTGACTTTGTACATGAAATATTCAAAATTTAAATAGCCAGGTGGGCTACTGTGGGATGATAATCAGGGGCCAGGTCAAATTTTAGTGGTTTTTGTGCTACTGGGACCCTGTTCAGTGTTATCCCTGCTTAAATCAGATTATCGTGATCATATTAAAGGTAATGTTTGCCCCAAAATTTATATTGCTTTTTAAATTGCAAAATATACTGTAATTCTATTGTGTAAACTGTTGTCGGGTGTGGACTGTACATCTTTTTAGCTTGTATGCTATTGATTCTCTTTGGTTGTTTTTTTTGTTATATACATGTAGATGTAGATTTATCTGTAATTTGAACATTTTTCCTATGATCTCACTGAAATATATTGTCAGTATAAACAAACTTACTAACTGATACTGAAAATTAACAATCAGTGTGACGTGAAAAACACATTATAACATTACTGATAAAAACAATAATATCATTTTTGAGAGTCTCTGCATACATTATCACTAGTACCACAGCTCATCCTATGGACTCGCTGCCATTCTGGTGATAATGTTTGTCTCGACCTTCAAAACTGATGTTATTCTATATTTGTAACAAGGTACTGTCGGCCATTTTGGTTTTTATACTTGGTGCAAATTTGACATATGTAATTTGTTTATATAAAAATGCAAAAATTAGAAGCAAAGTGATAGTTTAATGAAAATTTGAATCTGTAAAGGTATTCCTTATTTTTGTATGTCCTATAATTTTACACCTTCAAAATGAAATGCTGTTTAGTAATTGTGATGAATAATTGTAATACAATCAGTTTTTCATGCAAGTTTTTATGATTTTAGAAGACAACAAAAATTTAGTGACAGCAAAAATGTTTGGAAATTTTGGCCAGTTTGAATAGTTAAATTTTCACCATTTCCAGACAAATTCAAGTACTATGCACCGAACAAGACGACTTTTTTCTGGTAATACTGGTAAAATATTTATGTGGTAAATTGTTCATAATTGTAATAAAAATCTATATAACCTTAAGTCACACAGTAAACAATGATGTCACATGTTGTTTATTGTGTAGGATAGTGTAATATTTTGATGAATCTAACAGACCCAACTGTGTGAGTTTTTATAATGAAAAATAATATTACTGATCAATGATGAGACAAACTAAATAAATAGTTATGAAGTCATTGTTGAGAAAATATATTTAACATGAAATCAAACTAAATTACCATATTTATCATGTACTCTCTCGAAATCTGAGAATCAGACTAAATTGTCATATTTATCACAACTATCACTGCCTGGTCGCTCTATATATTTCTGGGGCCGGGTGGCTCAATGAGTTAGGCTTATGAGTTGTTAGCTAATACAACTACCTATCAGCTGGATTTGCACCCAGATTTGTAAATTACAAAATTTAATTTAAAATATAAACCTCGATGAATTATTGTGATTTGTCTGCAGAATAAACACAATATTAATGTATAATGCAGTGTTTTAAAATGTAAAGTGTATGTGTTCAGCCAAAACTGGGGAAAGGCTCAGTAAATGTTGCTTTTATCCCAGTTTTTAAGCCTCATACACATAAAATATATATCTTAAGACACTGCACTAATACTGTTTATGAATATATAGATGATTTTTATTTATAGGTTAATTTGCATATGAAGATGTTTATCACTATGATGAATATTGGATACTAAAATGCATACAATTTATCTTAATACTATTAAAAGAGTATACATATATATTTATATAATTTATATTTTGGTGCTAAATGTATGTCTTTGTAATTGTAAACCAACAGACATTCCTACAAGTTCATACACTGTATGTCTAAAGTAAGAATTGACATTTTTGTTATTTTTTGTCAAAAGTAACAGTATAAGAATTGACAACTTTGTTGATTTTGAGTTTTGCAGGATTATAAGTTATTGTTGCCAGTAGTTTGTAAAAAAAAAATTGTTTTGTAGAAAATAATAAAAATATCAAAAGTCTTAACTACAAGAAACAGTACTAGAGGCAAGTCTGGCTTGACTTATTCCATGGCTTTCCTATGAACAGCAAAGATTAGGTCAGTATTTCCATAACTACACAACCTGTATCCACCATAATGGACAACACATATCCATCACAAAAATTTTGATGCAAGAACTGCTTTACCTTTCTGGATCACCTGAACTAACTACAGCTTGTAGTTGTCTGTGTATTGTGGACAATTGTTTGTGTTTCTAGTTTTTCTCTTGCTCATTGTATTGCCTATCTTTCTATTTACGGCTTCTGATTACTCCTTTGTGTCTTCAGTCTTGTTTTGATCTCACTCCAAACTTTCAAAGCACAAAACCCTAGGAATGTAAAGTAGGTTAAGAGGGTTGACCCTAAATTTCATATTAAGATACAGCTGGGTCTCCTTTATCCAGTCTTGGCTATGTTGTAGATTATATATACATAACTTGTGTGGATGTAGAAACTGAGATGAAGTATTATTCTTGTGCTAGCTCTTATTGATTGTATATTGGTAAGTAATACATATAAGTTGTTGTAAACTTAAAATAAATATAAATCTTATTATGCTCGCATTGATGTGGAAAACATTCCAGGGCACCCCACATCGTGTAATGGTTAGCGTGCTCACCTCGAGTGTGATAGATCATGGGTTCGAGCCCCAATCGTCTCAAACCAGACAAAAATAAGGTATTTGTTGCTTCTCCGCTAAGCACACAGCATTAAGCAGAAAAAGCAAAGACTGGTTAGCTCAGAATCTGGATAATGTGCCTGAGTGGGGCAGCATGTCTATCTGTGTATTGTTGTTTCAGTGAGCTAGCACTATAAAAATCCAACTGAGGGTGTTGGTCAAGTACAAAGTGGACTTCATCATCATTTCTTTGAAATTTAACTTGTTCTCGCCATGTTATACCTGAAAAATTGCTGAGTTGGTATTAACCAACAATTGCAAACTCATTCAGAGCACCCGAGCTCAACCCTGTATTTAATGGTTCTTGTGTTGCTCGAACTTTAGATTTCTAAGTAGTGTTTTGTAGATCATTGTTTGTACTTTTTTCCTTTTCCTACAAACACAATGGACACTAACCACCATATATATAAACTAGAGGCTCAGGTGAGCCTGTAGCGCTCACCTGACATAAATAAGCCCTCTTAAGAATGTCTGCATGCCGAATACCTATAAGTTTTACTATTCAAATCCCATAGGGTTTTACAATGTATGTTAAAACTATGTCTGCTCATGGCAGCCATCTTGGATGGAGGTCGTGGTCACCGGACACAATTTTGAAAGTATACTACCCAAGGACCATCCATGCCATGTTTGCTTTAAATTGGCTGACTGGTTTCAGAGGAGGAGACTTTTAAAAAAATTTCCCATAGGTCCTATGTTAAAACTATGTTCGCTGACGGCGGCCATTTTGGACCGAGATCGGGGTCACTGAACACAATTTTGGCAGTTGACCACCTAAGGACCATCGATGACATGTTTGCTATATTGGCCGGCTGTTAAGTGTCTTTCCTCTCTTCATGACAAATATGTTATCGTTCCTGCGGACAAGGCTTCCAACAATATCGTGTTTGTATGTAAATCATATTACTACGAATGCCTAATCAAGGAATTAGGCATAAATAGCAACACCTCTAGTAATACCACATACAAACCAACTTCGTTCGACAAAGATGAAATCCTAGCTAACCACAGATCATTCATGACCTCTTTAAACATTCCCTCTGGTAAAGAGTCTGAGGATTTACCCTATTTATATTGGATACCTAAACTCCATAAAACACCATACAAAGAAAGGTACATAGCGGGATCATCAACTTGTTCGACGAAAGAATTGTCTATTCACCTGACAAAGATTCTGTCTGCAGTAAAAGAGGGACAACAGAAATATTGTGAAACTGTTTACTCGCGTAGTGGCATAAATCACATGTGGATTTTGAAAAACTCTAAAGATCTTTTGGATAACCTGAAATCAAGATCTTTCTCTCAGGTATCCTCCATCAAAACTTTTGATTTTTCAACTCTATATACCACCCTACCGCATGACAAATTAAAAACCCGCTTAAAAGAAACAATTCATAAAGCTTTTAGTCATAGAAACTATGGCTCAAAATTTGTTGTGTTAGGCTACAATTTCACATATTTTTCAAACAAAATTCATAAAGGTAAAACATGCTACTCCGAGGAACACGTGATCAGTATGCTGGAGTTCCTCATCGATAACATATTTGTCTCCTTTGGAGGGACACTGTTTCAGCAGGTCGTCGGCATACCAATGGGTACGAATTGTGCCCCTCTTCTAGCCGATTTATTTTTATACTCATATGAGTCGGAGTTTCTTCAAAAGCTTGTAAAAGATAAGAAGATTCATGAGGCTAGAGCCTTTAATTTCACATACAGGTATATTGATGACGTTTTATCTATCAATAATTCTAGATTTGCAGAATTTCTTCCATTGATATATCCTCCAGAGCTGGAAGTTAAAGAGACCACCGATACAGCTTCGTTCGCATCATTTTTGGACTTATACCTCGAATTTGACGACAGTGGTCAACTCAGTACTAAAATTTATGATAAGCGGGACGACTTCAATTTTAAAATCATAAATTTTCCAAGCATGTGCAGCAATATACCAGCTTCTCCTGCATATGGTGTTTATATCTCGCAATTGATTCGCTATGCAAGGGCCAGTAGCAATTATTCTGATTTCCTGAAACGTCATCTTCATCTGAGAAACAGGCTACTGGACCAGGGCTATAAAAAGATTCGCCTTATTCGATCTCTTAAAAAGTTTATATTCCGATACCAATATCTTGTCGAAATATATTCCGTCTCTGCAGAAAAAATTATAAGCGATGCATTTTCATATAGTGAAAATGTATAAAGATAAAGAAGTCAAAATTTTTTTTTTGTCAATGTGTGACGTAAAAATATTTTTGACATTTACGTCACCGAATATGGTACTGCTTTGACAACTATTTTACCTATTTTGTTCCTGTATTTAAATACTGTTACAGTGACAGCCGGAACCTTTGAACCGTAATGAGAGCGGGAGGTTTGGCGCCTTAAAATCTGATTCAACCCACCATTGCTTTAGAAATGCCTGTACCAAGTCAGGGTCATTACGGTTTTCACAGTTTTCCGGTTGTTGACTGATTTTGTCTGTTTATATAATTATGAGTTTTGCCTTTCCCTTTGTAAGATTGTTCGGAGTTCGGTAATTTTGTTATTACCCTTATTCAGAGAAGAAGATTTTAAAACATTTTTTTCCCATAGGGTCCTATGTTAAAACTGTCTGCTGAAGGCGGCCATCTTGGATGGAGGTCAGGGTCACCGAACACAATTTCGAAAATTGACCACTTAAGGACCATCCATGCTATGCTTGCTTTAAATTGGCTTACTGGTTTCAGAGGGGAAAAAATTTAAGCATTTTTCCCATAGGGTCCTATGTTAAAACTAAGTCGAGTCATGGCGGCCATCTTGAATTTCTGATCGACAAACGATTCACAAGTTTAGTACAGGACCACCCAATGATCATTCCTGCAAAGTCACAATAAAATTGGCTTGGTGGTTTCTGACGAGAAGATTTTTAAAATTTCAGCCAATGAGAACACATTATGGACCCTGGCAGCCATGTTGGATTTCAAATCAGCACCAAATACACAAATATGGTAGAGGACCATCCAATGAACATTTCTGGCAAGTTTGGTTCAATGCTGTTCAGTGTTTTCAGAGAAGATTTAAATGTGAAAAGCTAACGGACGGACGACGGACGCTTACCCATGACAAAAGCTCACATGGCCTATGGCCAGGTGAGCTAAAAAGAAATTACACATTTACATGACCCCATCATTTCATTAAGAGGGGGCAATAAAACTAGCTTAACCCTGACACGTTTTATTTTGAAGTGCTAGTACCAAATTAGGATGTGCATTGGGTATATCGATTTTGCCTCTTTCTACGAAGTCCTGGGTGGCTCAATGAGTTAGGTACTTAGGCTTCGTCCAAGCCTATCACCAATACGACATGGGTTCGTGCCCTGCTTTGTAAATTACAAAAATGGGTGCACTCGACTCGCAGCCACAAGTGATAAAGTTTACCAGTTACTTGCCCATGGTCGGTGGTACTCCGGCTTCTTCCACCACTAAAACTGGTCGCCATGATATAGCTGAAATATTGCTGAAAGTGGCGTTAAGCACAATAAATGAAATCAAATCAATAAATCAACCTTTCTCCGATTTTTCTATTGGACTTTAAATCTGTTCCAACAGTGTTGTATTTTTTTTCATTTTATTGTCAATGAAAACAAAGAATTCTTTATATATACATATTTTTTTTTTTTATTAAAAATCATAATATTAAAGGAATTGACAAAAAGATAATGAATATTACATAGGTCACAAACAATCCTCTATGTCTTTGTTAATAACAGCAGGAACTTCCTACACTGCATGAAATGTGGTCACTGTCGTAGTGTATAACCTGAAAAATAAAAATATTAACTGAATGACACGCAAGAACAAATACTTGTGTTTTCCTGTGATACGACATATTAAAACAACTCGACTCTCCTTATATGGGTAATATTGTTTTTACACACTTTAAAAAAAACTTTCAGTTATGTCCTGGTCAGTTTTATTGAGGAGGAAAACTTGAGTAAACAAGACTACAGTAGATTTGGAGAATGATTTCTGTCCACCGTGACTAAGCCGACTGACTCGAGAAAATCACTTCAGTCATCCATGACGTAGCGTGACTGGCAATTTCTTTAGGTTCTAACGTTAGTATGTAGAAGTAGACGAATTCATAATGACGTCTTAATCTTTTTAAAGTGATGACTAATATTTGACCACTAGTATCTCTTATTTCAGTAGCTACCTTGTTAGCAGCAACCCGATTACAAGAAAATCCTAATGGGTAGCACAAGCTCTGGAATCTTGTATCAACTGAGATATACTTCGTAAGTGCTGAGAGAATGTCAGTACGTACAAATAAAAGGAAAGTTCACAATTGGAATATTGAAATAACCTCTCATGTTGTAAAGTTTAGTTCTCGACCGAATCTCGTATTAAATTACAAGGTTGTGAAAAGAAAGTGATGGGCAACATGTCCTCCGCCTATATAAAAAAAAACATGTCCGCCTATATAAAAAAGCATGTCCGCCTATATAAAAAAACATGTCCGCCTATAAAAAAAAAAGAACAATTACATCTA
Source organism: Bathymodiolus brooksi (assembly GCA_963680875.1). Classification (NCBI taxonomy): domain Eukaryota; kingdom Metazoa; phylum Mollusca; class Bivalvia; order Mytilida; family Modiolidae; genus Bathymodiolus; species Bathymodiolus brooksi. Next base: position 46,523,125 of record OY804580.1, on the reverse strand, counting down.
CTCACTGAACACGGAAAAGGGGCCACAACGACATATGACGTTGGAGATCCAGGTTCTGGCTTGAGACCGGTACTAAAATGTTTCTGCTTCTGCCGATTAACTGCCTTCTTCGTCGTGTCGAAGATCATTCGGTGATTTAAATGAGTGCTATGCATCAAGGGAAGTCTCGCATCGGGATAAGTTAAAAACAGGTTAAAAGATAAAAGCAGATGAGGCGGTTTATTATAAGTGTGTCCAGGCTGGCTTTGTCAGGTGGCAGGACGTTCCAATCTCGGGACAGTTCTTGGGAAGAACGACATCTTCCTGACGTCAATCCTACAGTGTGGTACTTGATAGGCATTGTCGTGAGATTGTCGTAGTCTTCTTGTTGGTCTGTCGAGGCGGTCTGTCTTGGAGATGGCCACTAGTTCGCAGTCGATCTTATAGAACATGGTAAGTCTAGCGTCCCTTCTCCTGTCCTCTAATGACCTCCAACCAAGGCGTTGGATCATGGCAGTGACGCTAGACCTATTGTGTTGGCTACTTAAGACGAACCTTGCTGTCCTTTGTTGTACACTCCAGCTTCCTGATGTCTGTCTGATGATGAAGATCCCATACGGGACTGACATACTCCACGAGTATGTGTGACGGGCATAAACCGGTGTAGGTCAACATATGAAATCGACGGTTTATATTATATAGACGCATCGTGTGTAACTAATTGTTAGAGGAAACCGAAGGGGCAATCAAGAATGGACAATCCAGAGACACGGACAACATTGTACACAAGACATAGGACAAATAAACGTTAGAGAAAACCGAGGGGGCAATCAAGAATGGACAATCCAGAGACACGGACAACATTGTACACAATATAAAGAACAAAGACAACCAAAACAAAAAACACGCGGGAAACTATAAAAATGAGCAACACGCACTTAATTAGATATCTATGTGTTTATCAAAAGGATCAGATAAATGATAAATTACTGGAGCAGGAACTGCTTACCCTTCCGGAGCACCCGAGTTCATTCCCGGTTTTTAGTGGGGTTCATATTACTCGATCTTTAGTGTTTGTTTTGTAGATCGTTGCTTGTCCTTTTGTACTTTTTCTTTAGGCCATTGTGTTGTCTGTCCTTCGATTTACTGGTTACCCCTTTGGTATCTTCAAACTCTCCTTAGAATACCAAATAACATATATCTATGGAAAACTTGGATTTTTCTTGATTTCACAATAATCATACCAGACATTGATGATTGTGATAAATTGTAAATTACTTACCATAATGTAATTACTAACATTAATTTACTCTCCAGATAACAGTACTCGACACCGATTTGTTTCCTTGTGACTGACTCTGTAACAATGAGAATGCATGATGTAGTAATACCTTTAAAATATGGCAACATAAGCGAATCACATAAGCATACAGCTATACTTTAATGCTACGACATGTGGCTTTGTTACTTTGTCGTCATCATAATCCAAACCTTTCCTCGTTTATTACTTATCACGTGGTTTGTAGCAAGAGTAACATAACGGGAGCCACTAATGAAACAGAAACTGCTTATCCTTCCATAACACCGGATTCCGTCCCCGGTTTTTAGAGGGATTCGTGTTTCTTAATAATTAGTTTTCTGTGTTGTGTTTTGTAATCATGATTTGTCTTTACCTTTTGGCCATTCATTACTCATTGATCTTCAAACTCGTGTTTCTTAATCATTAGTTTTCTGTCTTGTGTTTTGTAATCATTATTTGTCTTTATCTTTTGGCCATTCATTACTCATTGGGTATCTTCAAACTCGTGTTTCTTAATCATTAGTTTTCTGTCTTATGTTTTGTAATCATTATTTGTCTTTACCTTTTGGCCATTCATTACTCATTGATCTTCAAACTCGTGTTTCTTAATCATTAGTTTTCTGTCTTGTGTTTTGTAATCATTATTTGTCTTTATCTTTTGGCCATTCATTACTCATTGGGTATCTTCAAACTCGTGTTTTTTAATCATTAGTTTTCTGTCTTGTGTTTTGTAATCATTATTTGTCTTTATCTTTTGGCCATTCATTACTCATTGGGTATCTTCAAACTCGTGTTTTTTAATCATTAGTTTTCTGTCTTGTGTTTTGTAATCATGATTTGTCTTTACCTTTTGGCCATTCATTACTCATTGATCTTCAAACTCGTGTTTCTTAATCATTAGTTTTCTGTCTTGTGTTTTGTAATCATTATTTGTCTTTATCTTTTGGCCATTCATTACTCATTGGGTATCTTCAAACTCGTGTTTTTTAATCATTAGTTTTCTGTCTTGTGTTTTGTAATCATTATTTGTCTTTATCTTTTGGCCATTCATTACTCATTGATCTTCAAACTCGTGTTTCTTAATCATTAGTTTTCTGTCTTGTGTTTTGTAATCATTATTTGTCTTTATCTTTTGGCCATTCATTACTCATTTGGGTATCTTCAAACTCGTGTTTCTTAATCATTAGTTTTCTGTCTTATGTTTTGTAATCATTATTTGTCTTTATCTTTTGGCCATTCATTACTCATTTGGGTATCTTCAAACTCGTGTTTCTTAATCATTAGTTTTCTGTCTTGTGTTTTGTAGATCATTCTTTGTCTTTTTCTTTCATTACTCATTTGGTATCTACAAACTTTTCTGACTTCTCCATTTTAATTATTTTGTAACTAAATTGTAGAACTGTTAGGATGATGTAGTATTTTTATTCTATTACTACCAATTTTTTTCAATGCTGTCACTTTTGAGAAATCTAGCTATACTTTTTTTTTTGGACGTGAAAAATCAGTAATTTGTTTTCAAATTTTACCAAAAGTTCTGGTTCAAAACTGCAGGGTAATATTATAGTCTACATCTTGCAAGTCAATTTATTTTCCCTATTAATTTTGACGGCCGTTTTGAGGTTTGAGATATTTGTGTGCTTTGTTGATATTTGTGGAATTGCAACCATGAATTCACATCCGGTTTATAGTGGGGTTCTTGTTACTTGATCTTTAGTTTTCTGTGTAATGTTTTGTAGATCATTGTTTGTCCTTTTCTTTTAGTCATTGTGTTGTCTGTCCTTCATTGACTTACGGCTTCTGATTACCTCTTTGATATATTCAAGGTCTTCTTACATGTAACCCTCACTGCTTAAACTTTCTTTTTATAAGGTTACTCTTAATTTAACGATCAAATTGAATGACATGCAATCATGTTTTATCCTGTTTTGTCATATAATATCAATTAAGTTCCTAATTTCTAAATTCACTTTTGTTTATTCCTGCTTAAAATTTGAACAAAATATATCAAACCATAACAGGGTATTAAAAAAAAGCTAAATAATTGTGTTGTTTTGCATTGTGCATGGACTCTAATTTTTAACTATTCCTAACACCTTTTATATAAAAACTACTCACTTGTGTATCGGGTGCCACGTTTTGACAATAAGTTGGTACATTAAATATTGAAATATCTTTAATTCCTAAAGTAATTCCAACAAAACTGGCGTCAGTGATACCATCATTAGACATCATGTGTTGTGCTACTGGAACACATCCTTCCTTTGTCACGGACAGTGTGATTTGAACTCCGTCATGGATGAAAGAGTACATGTCAATATCAATCCTGTTTGCGTCGAAGCCATAATATGTAGACATCACGAGGGTGGCATCAGCTGTAGAGTTCAGAGTTCAATAAGTTAACGCCTGAGATGTATCTTACTCAAGTACATGTACATTTATATTGGGACAGAATATGAAAATTATAACTTTGTTGCATATTGTGAAAATTGCTGGACATTTACATTAAATTATACTTTGTAAAGATTTGTAGTTTTTCTGAGATTTCACAAAAAATGGAGTAACGTTCCTGATAAAAAGGCAGAAATTTACAATAAACTCAAGCATAAACAAAACCACAAAATCATAGACTTTACGATCATAAAACAACCAATCAGAACAGTGTATCCAATTGGAGACATTTGGAGTACGAAACGCATACTGGAGAGTTTTATGACCGTGAGAGTAGAATGTCGAGGTTGAAAGCCAACATATGCTAAATTAAGCTAAGGACGCTCTCTTTTATTTAAATATTCTTACTGACTATAAATTCATAAATACATTGTTGAAGTATTAGAATGGGTTTCATGTCAATGCATTAGCCATTAGGAATATGAGAATATCGGAGACTTATTAGATAGTCTAATCAGCGTCATTTGATCTAAACGAGTCATCGATGGTGGCCTATTGCATATTCTAACATAACCTCCTTCTTTTGCTTTGTAGACAAACGAGCGATTTATCGATGTTATAATCTCATTCGCATATGCGCCGGTGAATGTGACTGACTTTTCCATTGACAGCATAAATTGTGTGCGACATTTTTCGCAAACGTAAATATAAATTATCGTCTTCCAATCAAAGTATACTACCGTATTTGTACTCTTAGACATATCAGAATCGAAATAAATCATGGAAGCCAGAATGTGTTTTGAGTTTTAACATGGATCGGCGGATATTAGTAAATTTTATCCCTCGCTTCTGGCTCGGGATAAAATACTAATATCCGCCAATCCATGTTAAAACTCCCAACACATTCTGGCTTCCATGATTTATTTCTTAATCAAACTTGTTTGACCGTATGTATTATCTCCCTTTGTCCGTGGCAATTGAAGTAAAACACCCGCCCAAAAATCAATTACCACGCCAGTATTTTTAATTGTTTTATCGCTTAGTAACTTGTTCCCTGCTCGTCATACAAATAGCTGAAATTATGTTCACATGAAGGATTGATTGATTTATTGTGTTTAACTCCACTTTCAGCAATATTTCAGCTATATCATAGGCAAGCAACTGGTAAACTTTATCACTTGCGGCTGCGAGTCGAGTGCACCCTTTTTGTAATTTACAAAGCCGGGCGCGAACCCATGCCGTATTGGTGATAGGCTTGTATGAGTTGTTTGGTAATCAAACTACCTAACTCATTGAGCCACGCGGGCCCTGTTCACATGAAGGTTCACAACAATCAATCAATTTACTCACAGTTGGAAACCACTTGTATGACCGCATCATTTCACAAAGAGGGGAGGTTTGGGGCCATAAAACTAGCTAAACTCCGCGCCTCTTTATCAAAGTGTCAGTTCCAGGCAAGGAAAGTAATCAACCATGTATTTGTGTGTTAGGGGTATCGATTTTGTCTATTTCTACGATTTTTATGTTAGATTTTGGACAGTGTTCCGACAGTGCAGTATCTTTTAGTTTTTCATTTTATCTCATCAATCACAGAATAGTGAATATGTTATTTAGCAGGGGCGCAGCCGGCGCCCCCCCCCCCCCCCCCCCCCTCTAAAATTGGAAAAAATATGATTTTTTGGCGTAAAATCGTGATTTTTCACACGAAATACCCCAAAAATTTTCGCGCCTCCCTCCGCTCGGCGCAATTTTTTTAAATGCGCCCCCCCCCCCTAACTTGAAATCCTGGATCCGCCCCTGTTTAGATCTCAATTTTCATGCTTTGTTCCCTTATTATTATAATTATTCTAAAGTTAAATATATACTTACACGGAATACATGACATCATTATTTCATTGAAAGGTATCACTGTACATTTACCATCAACAACAACATATTGTTTGCCCTGTGTTTATAAGAGAAAATATTTATTTCATATTAAGAGAGCATAACATACCCAATTCATTATCTTATCACAAGTATTCAACGTTACAACCGAAATAGTGTTGAAAGTGGCGTTAAACACCATAATGTTAGTTAGCATTGCTAACCCTTGACTAATGAAACAGCATCAGCCAAAGTTATTTAAGGGTTATAGTGTTTAACACCATTTTCAACAATATTTCAGTCATATCGTGGCGGTCAGTTTTTTTTGGTAGAGTACACAGAGACAACCACCGACCTGCCGCAAGTCACTGACAAACTTTATCACATAATGTTGTATCGACTACACATGTAAATTGCATTATATATATCTTGCATCAGATATTTTCTTTCCTGTAACACTAACAAGACTTTTACTTTTACCGGACTTGACTACATATATGTATAACACAGGACTTGACTATGTATAGCACATGACTTGACTATGTATAACACAGGACTTGACTATGTATAATACAGGACTTGACTATGTATAGCACAGGACTTGACTATGTATAACACAGGACTTGACTATGTATAACACAGGACTTGACTATGTATAACACAGGACTTGACTATGTATAACACAGGACTTGACTATGTATAACACAGGACTTGACTATGTATAACACAGGACTTGACTATGTATAACACAGGACTTGACTATGTATAACACAGGACTTGACTATGTATAGCACAGGACTTGACTATGTATAACACAGGACTTGACTATGTATAACACAGGACTTGACTGTATAACACAGGACTTGACTATGCATAACACAGGACTTGACTATGTATAGCACAGGACTTGACTATGTATAACACAGGATTTGACTATGTATAACACAGGACTTGACTATGTATAACACAGGACTTGACTATGTATAACACAGGACTTGACTATGTATAGCACAGGACTTGACTATGTATAACACAGGACTTGACTATGTATAACACATGACTTGACTATGTATAACACAGGACTTGACTATGTATAACACAGGACTTGACTATGTATAACACAGGACTTGACTATGTAAACACAACGGTGTCTTATAAGAAAGAGGAATTGATAAAACACAGGAAATGCTTTCCCTTTGTGAGCACTTGTGCTTACCCCGATTCTCTTATGGGGCCCGTGTGGCTCATCTTTTCATGTGCTGTGTATTTATACCGTTTATTTGCATATTTCATAACAGTTCCTTCATCCTTCATTGTATCATCTTCTTGTATCACATTTATTGCATAATTAGTAATAAAGGGCTGTCGTGTTTGTGCATGGCCGCATGGTTGTTGGATTTACAACTACCTATGGAATAAGTGTCTATCACCACTAATGATGCGAGCTCGGAACCCGCTCAGGCGAGATGTACTCGAAACAACATTTAGTGATAAAGTTTGTATGTGACTTGTGGCAGGTCTGTGAGTTTCTCTTGGTACTCCAGTTTCCTCCACCAATAAAACTGACAACCACGATATAATTGAAATATTGTTGATAGTGGCGTTAAACATCATGACCCATAAGTTAACCCCCATAATTAGTCATAACGTGTTTGATGTTATGTTTCACATCGACAGGTGCAGACTACATGAGATATCTCATATCATGTATACAATTATTAAAATGATGACTTACATCGGCATAGTCTTGTAACAGTAGCTCATTATATACAACTCCATCTACCGTTGTACGTCCAGATATAAATGCCTTTTTACTCAGAATGTCATAGGATATGTTATATAAAGCCTGTAAAATAATCATTTGTTACAAACGAATATATATATATATATAGACATGTGTATCAACATAATTTAACCAATCATCAGTGGCGCCACGATATAGCTGAAATATTGCTAAAGTTGGCGTTAAGCACCAATCAATCAATCAATCAATCAATCAATCAATCAATCAATCAATCAATCAATCAATCAATCGATCGATCAATAAACCAATCATCAGTGCCTTATTACTATCTAATATTTAAATTGTGGTAGATGCTATCGGCTTTCTTTAATAGAACTAACGCTATACATATGACAACTTAGGTGGTACGAAGATTATAATAATAAGTATAGGCTATTCAATACCTGGTCATAGTATATGAAAAAGAATGCCTCGAGGCGAAGTCGAGATGCATTCTTTTTCATATACTAATGACCAGGTATTGTATAATCAATTTAGCCCATACTTTCTTTGTCGAGTGTCATGATTACCAATTATTACTAAATTAGGCAGTCTAAGCCAGATTAGATTGAATGAGTATCAGCTCAAAACCATTTTCTTCAATTACAACATATGTGGTATATGAAAAATATTCAATAACACAAGACAAAGAAAGTATGGGCTAACAATCTTTATTGCATATAAAACTCTTTTGTGTATAGCAATACAAACATAAACTAACATTAAACAGACAATGTATATATACACAAAGAAAAAAGTTAAGCACCCCCTGATATATTAAAACATAATAAGTTACACTAAGTTTAGATTCTAATATTTATATTGATTATAGCAAAAACAATGTTCCATTAAAAAGATGTGCTCACACAGGTGTGACCATTATGTCCAATATCGACTAGTCATGCACGTGAACCATGCCTCTCACGCATTACTCAAAATTCAGTATGTTCACGCTTCGAATTTGGGTATTTAAGTCCGGTGTTTTAAAAAATGTATTCATTCTCAGTAAGCATGGTACGAAGGCCAATATTAGAAGCACAAAGATGGCAAATAATCGGCATGCATACAACAGGGATGTCCTTCAAAGCTATTGGACGTCAGATGGGCTAACACTATACTGTAGTCAGCCGACTGGTGAGAAAACACACACAAACCAACAATGTGAAAGACTTGCCAAGATCCGGCAGACCACGGGTAACATCTGATCGTGACGACAGGGCATTGCAGCGTTTGATTAGACGGATGCCATTCGCAACCAGTCCCGTACTCAAACAATACTGGCTGCCCAATAGACGTCTGTCAACACGAACAGTTAGAAACCGTCTGAAATCAGCGGGACTTCAAGTCAAGGAGAGTCATTAAACGTCCACTGTTGGCAGACCGACATCGACGAACACGTAATGGTTTGGGGGTGTATCTCTCATGACTGCAAGCTGGATTTAGCCACGCCATACACGGCAACCTAACTGGTGATCAGTACATCAGAGACGTCTTGCAACCAGTTGTTGTCCCCCATTTCGACAACCACCCACTAGCTACAAGGCCTGTGTATATGGATGACAACGCCAGGCCTCATCGTTCAAGAGCAGTAACCGCCTACCTCCAAAGCGAAGCCGTGACTTCTGTTCCTTGGCCAGCCATGAGCCCGGATTTGAATCCCATAGAGCATACTTGGGACATGCTTTCGTCAGTTGGAAGCAGCATTGCATCGGGAATGGCCGCAGCTATCACAACAGGACATCCGACGTCTAACTGGAGGGATGAGACGCAGGGTTTAGGCCGTCATCCAAGCACGTGGGGGTTACACCCGGCACTGAACTTTGAATAATAGATGTCGTCAAGTGATTCATTAGTGACGTTTTGAAAGTGAAATGATAATAGTATCGTGCTTTTTGAACTGTGAAGGTCAATACTTAAAATGGACATGTTTTACTGCAAAAACTGGCCTTGTGAAATTGTGATTAGATATTCATTAAATTAACATTTTTCTTGTTTTTTTTTGTGGTTTCTTACAGCCAATGTAATGTCCTAACAGGTCACCATTGCGTTCTTGAGATTATCTGGTCAGTAATCTCGTGATACTTGTCGTATCATTTGTCATTTCAAAAAAACATGGGGGTGCTTAACTTTCTTCTTTGTATATATATAAACAAATACAACTATCACTCTTTGATAAAAACAATATTATGTTTTATATGATTCGACCAACGTGAACCTCATATTCGCGCTTCTAATGATCGCTTTATAAAGTTACAAACACTGGGCAAAATTTCTTTATCAGGATTAAGAATAATTTTTAACTTTTCAAGGGAATCTAGTTGATTAAAGTGAGGATATTTTGTTTTCATAAAATCAATAAAGGAAAGTCTAATATTATCAGTAACTTTACAATCAAAGAAAAAGTGGAATTCGTCATCCAATGTTTTACAAAATTTGCAATGTCTTTGATTTCGTGGAATATTTTTGCATAAAGTTCAAGATTATAAGACTCGGCGTTCTTTACAACAACACAGCTAACACATTTATATACATTTGTATGTCTGTGCTGACATGTTACTCACACATGGAAAACATTTCACGACCCCAAGAAGGGAAGCATGGGCCCATGAAACAATTTAAGCCCACTAGGTCTTATTGAATGCCAAGGATGTGAGCGGCCAGACATGTGTGCGTTAGCGATATCAATTGTGCCTGTTTCTACTTTTTTTGTTTTTAGATGATGTGGTATCTTTTCTAAATTAATCCCCCCCCCCCCCCCCAGGGTACCACAGGGTAAAAAAATAGGATACAGTGACTCTGCTGTAATAAACACGTCTCCTATGAAATAATAAGGGGAGTGGATCAAATAGATGTGCGGGTCGAATTAAACACGAAGCTCGCCCTTTGAACTGGAAGCAAATATGTACCCTGTGCGTTTGTCCGGAATGGTCATCGGTTGTCCGTTACAATGCAACAGTTTTTAACCCTATCCATTATACCCATACCCTATTTCGCCCATGTTATCTAAGATTTCGCCCATGTTATCAGATTTCGCCCATGTTCTCTAAGATTCTCCCATTGGGCCATTCCAATGATACATTGCTAAGAAAAGTTTGAAGATACCAAAGGGGAAATCAGAAGCCGTAAATCGAAGGACAGACAATATGTATTATGGCCAAAAGACAAACATTTATTCAAATAATGGCTTCCAGCATTCCCCGTTCACGTTTGCTTTAGCATTTATCTGTCCCCTTTTGATAACGTTTTCACTACACAAATGATATATTACTTAGAGTAATGAGAGGGTTGGTTGGTTTATGGTGATTAACGCCACTTTCAACAATATTTCAGTAATATCGTGGCGATCAGTTTTATTGGTGGAGGAAACCGGAGAAAACCACCGACCTGCCGCAAGTCACCGACAAACTTTATCACATAATGTTGTATCCAGTACACCTCGCCATGAACGGGGGTTCGAACTCACAGCTTTAGTGGTGATAAGTACTGATTGCACTGGTAGTTGTAAATCCAACTACTATGCGATCACGACCACGGCGGCCACTAATGAGAGTGTAATTACAACACAATATTTTCATTTTTATATCTAGTCTAATAGGAGGGTCATGCACTGACAACATTTTATAAAGTGTGCTGACAAGATTTCGAAAATGAAGGAAGCATGTTCTTCTATCATAGTATGTATTTGAAATTTTGCAACTCATCACAAATGAGATCAAAATATACGGTAACAAAATGTCAACAAAAACGTCATTTATAACACACGTTTATGGATGCTGTTATATAAATGTCACTCACAACTAAAATAGACACACAACGATTTTTTTTTATCCAATTGTCACATTTTTGTTTCTCATCGTGAATATTATTTCTTGTCAGATTGTTTTCTACGTTAGATTAAAGTTATACGAATTGCTCTCTTCATCAAGAATATAATTTTCTGTAACTTACAGAAAGCAGTCGAACAATCTCATAATAAAAGACAATACGTATAGGAGAATGTCCGAGTAACTCTCCATTCCTTAAAAATAATGGAGCCGAAGCCCATTGTTTTTAAGGAATGGAGAGATACGAGGACATTCTCCAACTTAAAATCCACCCATTGTACTTGATTAGTTTTTATTAATCATTAATCTTGTAACAAACAAAAAGTCTGTGTATAGTATCTAAAGTACAAAGAGAACAATAACTCTCCATTCCTTAAAAATAATGGAGAGTTTTGGCAATAGATTTACATAACAGGTGGCTTTTAACATATTGATTATTACAAAGCGATAAGGGGTTTTATCGTTCTAAATCGCTTCTTTGTGACATTTAAAACAGTCCTTTTTTAGCAACACACCACAACCACTAATATTGTGAGTTCGAACCCCCGCTCAGGCAAGGTGTACTCGATACAACATTATGTGATTAAGTTTGTCAGTGACATACGACAGGTCGATTGTTTTCTCCGTGTTCTCCTGGTTCTCCGGTTTCCTCCACCAATATTATTGACCGCTATGATATCACTGAAATTTTGTTGAAAGTGACGTTAAACACCATAATCCTAACCTTAACAGAATGACACATCTTGACCAAAATAAAGAAATTCACATATTGGAAATTATAAATTATAAATATAATGTATCATACCCAGGCCTGGATTAAACCCTTAGGCAAAATAAGCACGTGCGTAGGGCATCAAGGGGTAAGGGCCGGGCACCACAAAAATCCTGCCACAAGGCAACTTATTTTATCAGCCAGATAGTAGGCTCAAAAACACACCAAAATCGGAAAAAAGGAAGGAAAAATGAAATAAAACACTAATAAATGTTATAGGCTTTACATACATGTTTTTACATTATGCCAGTGAAAGGTGCTGGGACACTAAGGTTGGCCTGTGCTTAGGGCATAAATTGGCTTCCGGCCCTGATCATACCTAGCAGGCAAACAACGTCATTCCAACGTCAAAATAACGTGGGGGCGTTGTATCAATAATTTTGTATTCAGAAGACAGTGATGTTGTTAAAAGACTGAATATAAACTGAAAGAGCGAGTGTTTTAGTTTTTGTGTTGTCCTATTGTGTGTCTTTACGTTCTATATTTGAAACGGTCGTTAGAACTGAGGACAGCAGTCTTATTGCAACATAAATAACTCATTATGTTTGTCCTTTTTTTTTCTTTTTCTTTTTTTTCCCATACACACAATTGTTTGTTTGTATATATTTGTCACAGACATGTTTATATATGTTTAATGACAATAAAGTTATTATTATTATTAACTATATTCTTTGTTGTGATGTCCGTTACGATTCCCGAATAAAAACTATGTTCGGTTCGCCTTGACCCCCAGTTGTTTGTTAGGAGGGTTCATGTCCTATTTACGTCATTCGTGTTTGTTTGGTAAATTGGCGTCCAACACATGTTGTGTTGTGTTGTGTGTTATGTTTTGTGTTATGTTTTGTGTTGTGTTTTGTGTTTTGTGTTGTGTGTTATGTTTTGTGTTATGTTTTGTGTTATGTTTTGTGTTGTGTTTTGTGTTGTGTGTTATGTTTTGTGTTGTGTTTTGTGTTGTGTGTTATGTTTTGTGTTGTGTTTTGTGTTGTGTGTTATGTTTTGTGTTATGTTTTGTGTTGTGTTTTGTGTTGTGTGTTATGTTTTGTGTTGTGTTTTGTGTTATGTTTTGTGTTGTGTTTTGTGTTATGTTTTGTGTTGTGTTTTGTGTTGTGTGTTATGTTTTGTGTTGTGTTTTGTGTTGTGTGTTATGTTTTGTGTTGTGTTTTGTGTTGTGTGTTATGTTTTGTGTTATGTTTTGTGTTGTGTGTTGTGTTGTGTGTTATGTTTTGTGTTATGTTTTGTGTTATGTTTTGTGTTGTGTTTTGTGTTGTGTGTTATGTTTTGTGTTATGTTTTGTGTTGTGTTTTGTGTTGTGTGTTATGTTTTGTGTTGTGTTTTGTGTTGTGTGTTATGTTTTGTGTTATGTTTTGTGTTGTGTTTTGTGTTTTGTGTTGTGTGTTATGTTTTGTGTTATGTTTTGTGTTATGTTTTGTGTTGTGTTTTGTGTTGTGTGTTATGTTTTGTGTTGTGTTTTGTGTTGTGTGTTATGTTTTGTGTTGTGTTTTGTGTTGTGTGTTATGTTTTGTGTTATGTTTTGTGTTGTGTTTTGTGTTGTGTGTTATGTTTTGTGTTATGTTTTGTGTTGTGTTTTGTGTTGTGTGTTATGTTTTGTGTTGTGTTTTGTGTTGTGTGTTATGTTTTGTGTTATGTTGTGTGTTATGTTTTGTGTTGTGTTTTGTGTTGTGTGTTATGTTTTGTGTTATGTTTTGTGTTGTGTTTTGTGTTGTGTGTTATGTTTTGTGTTATGTTTTGTGTTGTGTTTTGTGTTGTGTGTTATGTTTTGTGTTATGTTTTGTGTTGTGTTTTGTGTTGTGTGTTATGTTTTGTGTTGTGTTTTGTGTTATGTTTTGTGTTGTGTGTTATGTTTTGTGTTATGTTTTGTGTTGTGTTTTGTGTTGTGTGTTATGTTTTGTGTTATGTTTTGTGTTGTGTTTTGTGTTGTGTGTTATGTTTTGTGTTGTGTTTTGTGTTGTGTGTTATGTTTTGTGTTATGTTGTGTGTTATGTTTTGTGTTGTGTTTTGTGTTGTGTGTTATGTTTTGTGTTATGTTTTGTGTTGTGTTTTGTGTTGTGTGTTATGTTTTGTGTTGTGTTTTGTGTTGTGTTTTTATTTTGTTTTTCTTCAGATCTTGTGTACCTTAGATAGATTAGATTAGATTAGATAGTTTATTAACGAATCAATGTCCTAATGTGTCTCTCAACAATCAAAGGGAAATAACTCTAATTCTAATTCTATATAGTCAGTTTCTCTGGATTGTCCAGTTTTTATTGCCCCTCCGTTATTCTCTAATTTTTATTGTGAAATACATGTACATGTATAAACTTCAAACGTGGAAGGGCCCGGGTGGCTCAATGACTTAGGTAGTTGGATTACCTAACAACTCATACAAGTATATCGCCAATACGGCGTGGGTTCGCGCTCGGCTTTGTAAATTACAAAAAGGGTGCACTCGACTCGCAACCGCAAGTGATAAAGTTTACCAGTTGCTTGCCCATGGTCGGTGGTTCTCTCCGGGTACTCCGGCTTCTTCCACCACTAAAACTGGTCGCCATGATATAGCTGAAATATTGCTGAAAGTGGCGTTAAACACAATAAATCAATCAAATCAAACGCGTAAGCGATTGGTATATTACTATCAAGATGTGGAAAATGTTATGGGCAAAATTGAAGTTGTCTCTTTTGTCATAGAGACTGGTAGAATGATGACCATTGTAAGCGCAAGCACAGTTCCGATAAACTGGTTTGAATGAAAACTACATCATATAACACAAACAAGACTATTAATAAATATAATCCAATACGGAATACCATATGGCCATTATTATCTGATATTAAGTTACCTATTGGGGGTTAGGGTTATGGTGTTTAATGCCACTTTCAACAATATTTCAGTTATATCGTGGCGGTCAGTTTTATTGGTGGAGGAAACCGAAGTACCAGGAGAAAATCACCGACCTGCCACAAGTCACCGACAAACTTATTACATAATGTTGTATCGAGTACACCTCGCCTAGGCGGGTGTCTAGGGTAGGGATTTACTTGAAGATATACTCATAGCAGGATCTGTCAGTACAATCAAACATCAAACCCAGTGATAACAATGATTAAGCTTACCTGGACTGTACTTGTCGTACCATTGTGATTTTGTCCAATAGATATCCCCTCTATAGCTTCTAACCCAGTGATAACAATGATTAAGCTTACCTGGACTGTACTTGTCGTACCATTGTGATTTTGTCTAATAGATATCCCCTCTATAGCTTCTAACCCACTGATAACAATGATTAAGTTTACCTGGACTGTACTTATCGTACCATTGTGATTTTGTCCAATAGATATCCCTCTATAGCTTCTAAGCCAGTGATAACAATGATTAAGCTTACCTGAACTGTACTCGTCGTACCGTTGTGATTTTGTCCAATAGATATCCCCTCTATAGCTTCTAACCCAGTGATAACAATGATTAAGCTTACCTGAACTGTACTCGTCGTACCGTTGTGATTTTGTCCAATATATATCCCCTCTATAGCTTCTAACCCAGTGATAACAATGATTAAGCTTACCTGAACTGTACTCGTCGTACCGTTGTGATTTTGTCCAATAGATATCCCCTCTATAGCTTCTAATCTAGTAGGAAAACAACAAGAATTAACATAGCTAGATGCTATCGTTACTATAGCTAGAATCCTCAATTTCTTATCCATAGCTTCTTCTTACAATTTAAATGAAACCCGTGTAATAGACGTTTATTAATAAATATCAACTTATTTTTCGTCATTGTGATGAGAAAAAAACATGTTGACCATTAAATAAAAACAGAACATAAACTTGTCATGACTATCTGTATGTTTGATCCAATCAAGAGTAATATCTTTCTAAATAAATGTCCTATTGTTACATTTATTTTATTTTTGTCTCATACAATCGAGGTTTTGTAGTTGACTATTCCGTATTAAAGTCAACTGATATTTAATCTGGAACTTGTACGCACGTTCTGACCTTTATAAAATATTTAATATATTTAGTTTTTGTCTGTTTATCTTAATAGATAGATAATTTCATTGTTTGGTATAAAAGTTATTGAATATATATCTTGGAGTCACTGGGAAAAAAACGAAAAAAGTAGCTTTAAAAAGTATGCTTTAATTTCGAAAAACTAATATATAAAATGTGGTATTTATGAAAAAGAGAAAAAGAATGAAAAGAAAGGGGGAGCGATGGAGATGCAAAAAAGAGGGGAAAAAAGAATGAAAAGAAAGGGGGAGTGAAGGAGATGGAAAAAAGAGAAAAAGAATGATAAGAAAGGGGGAGCGAAGGAGATGCAAAAAATAGAAAAATAATGAAAAGAAAGGGGGAGCGAAGGAGATGCAAAAAAAGAGAAAAATAATGAAAAGAAAATGGGAGCGAAGGAGATGGAAAAAAGAGAAAAAGAATGAAAAGAAAATGGGAGCGAAGGAGATGGAAAAAAGAGAAAACGAAAGAAAAGGGAAGAGGAAAGAGAGAGCATTATGTGAGGAAAACTACTCCTTGTAATATAATGAAAATTACTGACACGGCAAATCCCCTTTTCGAAAGTAGCTACAATAGTATGACTCAGTGGGATATATGCACAATTTAACTACATTCTGCTTTCATTGTTAAGTTTTTATATATAACCACCGTCTGGATACTTTTGTAGCCATTTACGTAGTTTAGACTTGCATTTTTTGCATGAAATATTTCATATTGTAGAACAGAAAACACTCTGACAACAACATTACTTACACATTTAAAACACATGTAAAGCTTCCGAAACGATTAACTGACTTGTCTGGAATTCACCACAGAAATATTTTAAAATAGCAACCAGGTGTGCTAGTACTCTAAGATATGTTCTAGTTACATTGTGTATATAAATAACCGCATACAAAAAATATGAAAAGGTGGAAAATGTTACCTTGTTAATTTTAATCTTGGAAAATAATCATAGTGGATAAAATAAAAATAGTCCAATATACACAAGCCAATACAAAGTAATTTGGGTGGCTTATTCATTAACTGATCTCTTTCGATCCAGGTTTTATTTGTGGTTGGGTTGTGGAAGATTCAAATCATTATTTTGTTAGATGTCGTCTTTATCATGACTTTAATAACTGAATTCATTTTTGTACGACAACTGTGATCTGTATCTGATGGAATCAACTGTGTTATCCATTATTAAATAGTATACCACATCAAACAAACTTTTGTTAAACGCTGAAATCTGCATTTTTAACAATACTAAAAATTAGGAATGCATTATTTATTGATTTTTTAAATTTATTTATTTATTTATTTATTTATTTATTTATTTATTTATTTATTTATTTATTTATTTATTTATTTATTTATTTATTCACTCGGAATTCTTCAGATATATCGTTAACAATTTGATGCCCATATAACTCCAAATAGGAGTGTGGGGGGGGGGGGGGGGGGGGGGGGCTGACATTTTCACAATACAAGTACTCGATTGCTCAGTTTGCAGAAAAAAATAAGACAATCAGGACATGGATATTTTATGACAGAATTGCCCAGTTGTTCTACTCCGAAGTCCACTGTTACACTTTTTTACATTTGTATTTTTTTCCCGAACGGATAAAAATGGAATTTGACAACATGGCGATATGAAAAACACTTTAAAAAATGTATTGGGTTAACAAAATAATAATAATAATAATAAACAAAACTCTAATGTATATACCATTTAAACTTACTTAATTATTTATCCATAGTTAAACATTATTTAGCATGATATACGATAGATAAATTTGTTACACCCCAATACACCAACATTCAGTTAAGACAATAGAACTTACAATTGTCAGAGCGTGTAAAGAAAGTTTAGACGTCTTTTGTTAAAATATACGTTATAATCTAAATTTACAAAGTCGTCTAATAAAATATCAATATATTCATTTTATGTCTTTCTTTGTTTTAATACTTATCGAAGTCATGGTACCCTAAAATGGCCGCCACTCTGATCAACTAAATTTATATAGTTTCTTTTGCAGCAATTCCATACTGGTTTGAAAACGAAGTAAGTAAAGGGATAATTGTGTATATTGTCGTTAAATGTTCAATAGATAAAGATTATTAAAAAAAACTTTCAACAAACATATAAAATAGGATATTTACTAAAAATTAACCATGAACGTGTTTGTTTACAGAAGATATGTTTCAAATTAGAGAAAGACGGTGGTGAAATGGTTAACGTGATAGCTAGGCGCGAGTGTGGTAAATTGTGGATTCGAGTCCCGGTCAGATGAAACAAGAGACTATAACACTTATATATACCGCTTGTCCACTAAGCATGCCACAGTACGGGGTAAAAGCATAAGACTGTATAATAATGTGTCCGAGTGGAACGACCTGTCTATCCGGGGACTGTTCTTTCAGTGAGATAGCACTATAAAAATCCAACTATTGAAAAGCGTGTTGGTCTAGTACACAGGCACTTGTTTCATTCAAAAAATATATGCTCCCTCCTCTTCCTTACTTCAAGGTAAACATCTACCCTTTTCCCCTTCCCCATTTCGCCTCGATATTTTTCGATTATTTGTGATCCTTTCGCTGACCCAATTATATCGTTACACTCCCGAGATATTTCTCTTTTCGACTGCCACATTTAAATATATGTACCGGGCCCCCCTCAAACAAATTGGACAAGAATAGTCAGCGAATGTGGCTTATTAAAAATTTCAGTCAATGAAACGGATACAACCACTTCCGGTTTGCGCTGGATTTTTCATATGCATTCGGAATTCTCTAGACCGGCCATGTGTAACAATGCCACATGATCATCTCCTCTCAAATGTAAAGTAAGCCTTTAAAATACAGATAATTGTTCCAATGCAGATTATGAAAATATGTTCAACTCCAAATTACTGACATTTGATTTTTAAAGCACCTTTTTTTTATTTTCTAAATCAATTTAAACGAACCGGAAGTGGTTGTATCCGTTTCATTGACTGAAATTTTTAATAAGCCACATTCGCTCACTATTCTTGTCCAATTTGTCTGAGGGGGGCCCGGTACATATATTTAAATGTGGCAGTCGAAAAGAGAAATATCTCGGGAGTGTAACGATATAATTGGGTCAGCGAAAGGATCACAAATAAGCGAAAAATATTGAGGCGAAATGGGGAAGGGGAAAAGGGTAGATGTTTACCTTGAAGTAAGGAAGAGGAGGGGGCATATATTTTTTGAATGAAACAAGTGCCTGTGGTCTAGTACTATGCGGACATCATCATCATTTCATTGAATGTAACTTGTTCTCGATATCATATAGCTGAAGGAAATGCTCACTTGGTGTTAAGCAACAAACATCCACGATCGCAAAACAGACACAACCAGTATTCCAAAATACTGACCAACATTACTCTACAATACATACAGATTACACTTAATGTCTTTAACAAACAAATCCCTTGATCAGTTCGTTGTCCAGAAAAGTTTATGTGAATTTTTTTTTAAGTCATGACCTTAGAGCAAGAAGTCGCGTATTTTGTTCACGAGATACAACTAACGAACGCTCTTATGTCGATACTTTTTTCTTTGCACAATGAAATGTGTCACTCGTCTACAATCGACACGGAGTTCACCGACTATGTAACAATATTTCTACCAAAAAATAATATATTACAGATTCAGTAGAATACCATCTTTTTATTTTTATTTTTTTTTATTGTATCACCATTTATCATATTTCTTTTACAGAAAATGACTTCAGTTTCTGCTGATATCATTGATCCGGATGTAGCAGACACCTTTCTGACATGCTCAGTATGCGAAGAATCATTTAAGCATCCTGTTGGACTTCCGTGTCTTCATTCCTTCTGCAAAGAATGCTTAACCAAGCATATCCTAACCACAACCAAAGGACAAAAGACTCCAAAGGGATTCAATTGTCCAAAATGCAGACGACATGTCGATTCACCGGATCCACACCAGCCTCCTCATTCTTGGGCCGAACTGTTTCCCCCAAATCATTTTGTTTTGAGTTTGATGGAGGGAGTCAAACTGAGAAGCGATTCCCAAAGATGTGATCCATGTTCGAGACGAAATGAGAAAGCAATTGCCATTAGATGGTGTAAGGAATGTGGTGAAGCGCTTTGTCAGCAGTGTGAAGGTTTCCATAGATCCATGAAATATTCACAACACCATCACCTCGTCAGCATGGATGACCTCAAAACGCAACCTATCAAAAGCACTGTTTCACGACCACCGTGTCCTGACCACGAAGGAACACTCCTCAGGTTCTTCTGTGAAGACCACAATCAGGTAGTCTGCTCGTCATGCGTAACAATCGATCACAGGAAGTGTAGGCATGTCACAACCACGGCGGAGGCGGCTCAGAAGCAACACGTTGATGCTGAAACATTGACGGAAAAGTTAAAACTTCAGAGAGATTGGGCACACCGAATTGCGGAAAACAGACGACACAGCACGCGCATCCTTGAAGATTCAACAAACCAACTCCGACAACAGATCACGAGTATAAGACAACAAATAAATGATATTCTGGTTCAAAGAGAAGTCAAAATACTGAAGGAGTTAACAGCTGTCCAGACAGACGAGAAAGAAAAATACGATAGCGTAGTGGAAACATGTGATGGCTTAGTGAGTACAACAGAAAACGCCATTGATTTGCTTCAAAATTCGACGAGACATGGATCAGATACCGATGTTATTTTGGCAATTGATAACGTACGTAATGAGTCTCAATCATGTGAAAGTAAGCTAACAGAGCTCACGGCAAATCTGAAAGATTTATTTATCAACTTCTCACCAGACAGTGCTTTACAAGCAATTGTAAATAGTCTAGATGACATCGGTGGATTGACGACGACGCATGCGCATGTTAATTTAACTGCGCCATACAATGTAGAGCCACTGACTTATCGTAGTGGTCAATCGCATGCCATTCGTCATGACCATACTAATCATGATCATATTCACCATGAACATTCACGTCATAATCATACACGCAGAGAAATTGAAATCGAGTCCGTTCGGAGTCTTCCATTATCTCCAATAGGCACAGGACGGAATTCACCAGTCGCTCAGCCACCCACTGCAAGTCATCGCAAAGTTTTCACACCTCCTTTTGAAATGCGAGAACAACTCAGATCTCCAACCACACCTAGAAAGCAACGAAGACAAATACCAAGTCCATTGCCACCACTGGCACTGCCAAAATCAGTCACGCCATTTCCGCATCGACGAATGCTACCGAAGCCTGCCACATTAGAAACTTTCTTCAAAGGCAGGACTAGTAACGATAGGGAAAACTGCTGCTTCACAGGAGCAGAAATTATACAAGATGGGAGAGTTATCCTTGCCGATCAAACACACCGAAAACTTAAAGTTTTTAATCATAACTACCAGTGGTGTGGAGAAAAGGTATTATCTGCCAAACCATATGATGTTTGCTGCATTGGTGGTTCTGACATTGCAGTCACTCTGCCAACAGAGAAGAAAATTCAACTTTACACAGTCAGAGACAGTGATTTTATATGCATCGCAAACATTCAAACTGGAGCCAAATGTTGGGGAATTGCGTACGCACAAAAAAAATTTGCTGTCTGCTGTTTTTCAGCACCGCCCTCTGTGAAGTTGATGTCACGTGATGGCAGGGAATTAAAAACGATTGCCAGAGATATGGCGGGAAATGATTATTTTAATTTTCCAGATTATGTCGCCTTAGATAAAGCCACAAAGAACATCTAC
Source organism: Bathymodiolus brooksi (assembly GCA_963680875.1). Lineage (NCBI taxonomy): Eukaryota > Metazoa > Mollusca > Bivalvia > Mytilida > Modiolidae > Bathymodiolus > Bathymodiolus brooksi. Next base: position 46,501,466 of record OY804580.1, on the reverse strand, counting down.
GTTACTGATCGTTACAGAAAGAGCATATCATGCATTACTGCACTTGGAGAAAAAAGATGGGCGATACGATACGATAACCTAAAGGTACCACGTGGAATAGCTGTTTATGGGAGTAAAGTGTTCGTGGCTGGATGTCACTCTCATACCGTAGTTCAACTCAATATCGATGGTGACATTCTTGGCGATATAGTATCAGAAGGTATTAGTTATCCAACAAAAGTCGTAGTACATCCGAACGGAGAGAATATCTTAGTCACACAGCACCAATCAACGCTGATAGATGTTGAAAAGAATATGGTCAAGATATTTAGCCTGAATAATCAGTAAAACCAATTTGTGTATGGTGATAAAGTGAACAATGAAGTCTACATTATCTTACTAGATGTTTCATGAACACCATAAAGGAATTGTTTTTCTTAGAACCGTAGAGCCGTTTTAAGTTGGTGTATTGCAGATAATAGAAACAATAATGATGTTTTATGTGAATTTATACACTCTTTATATATGTTGTATTTGCTGTGATAATAGAATGTAGAACACTTACAAGCCGTCAAAATTCAGTATGGACAAAGATCTGAACCTGCGCAGACTAAACCCATTCAAAACAGACATAAACATTGTACATCACAATTTTAAAAACCAATCACAACAAACTGACCTGCGCAAACACTTTCCAAATACGATGAACCAATCGATAAGGGAGAATAATACGTAATGCGCAATGAAGGGAATTCCCATTCAAAGTATAAATAAATGAAATCAAGTTTTACTATTTTTGCTTTTAATCAGGTACAGATTTCAACATACAAATTCAATCAATCAATGATAAATACTTACAAAGCGCGATCACAGGCACTCGGGTACACTCTGTGATTTTCGTTATTTTCATTAAAATTAAATATTTTCCCTTTTAGTGCCTCTATTCTAACCTTCTCTACGCAAAATCACCTAATTTTGACGTATTTTACACATTTGGATACAACCCATTTTTTTCTACAAATACTATAATATCAACTGTGAGCGCGATAAGAAAATCAAAATGAATTATATCCAGTAATAAAGCTTCCTACGAAGTTAACATTCACGTGAACGCAAAATTGTTTTTTTCATCGTGACGTACGATATGTTTGTTTGAAGTGGGAATTTCCAAGGTCATGTTTGCGCAGGTCGGTTTACTCGTCCATGCATTGTCCATACTGAATTTTGACGGGTTGTATAATAGCCGGTAAGGTTTAATTATATTATCCATTTGTGGCGATATTATATATAATAGCCATGTGAGTGAGTGGATTGGTTACCGGCTCTTCTTCTTCTTCTTCTTCTTCTTCCAGGTACTGAGATGACTCTTCATAGAGCGTTATACTCAGGTGCATGCTTATGACTTTGTTCGCCTCCTCTTGACGACAGTTTGCTCATGAGCCGTTGTCAAATGGTTTCTGGATCCTTTCGGTCATTTTTTTAGATGTTCCAGAGCTTGTGTTTCCTAGTGGTTAAGTTGAAGTCATCACTTCGAAAGGTTAATGATAGCCACGATGACTTGGTTAACCATTACAGAATTTCTGTGTCACAAATGACCATGGATATTAAAGTTCCCTTTGTCGTAATCAAAATCAGGTCCTTTTCCTCGTTTATGACTTGTCATCGGGTTTGTAACAAGAGTAACACGAATTGTCACACTAGAGCAGGAATTGCTTACACTTCTGGAGCACCTGAGTTATGATGAAACCCTGCTCCCCGGTTTTAGTGGGTGCATGTTTGCCGATTTTTAGTTTTATGTGTGGTGTTTTAATTTGTAGATCATTGTTTGTACATTTGTGTTTTTTTCTCTAGGCACTGTATTGTCTGTAATTCATATTACAGCTTCCGATTGTACCTTTGGGACTTTTAAGGTTTTCATGCATTTTCAATATAGTTATACTTTGTGAATGCATGGAAATAATCAATTCTGCTTTGTGTAGATTTTTTTTTACTGTCTCCCACACAATTTATTAATGTTAAAATTGAAAGCTTATGGTCTGTCAGAAAATTCTTTAAAATTGTTAAAAAGCTATTTAGAAAACAGAAGAAAACCATTAAAATTGGTAATAACTACAGTGAATGGGATACATTAATCAAAGGGGTTCCACAGGGGTCAATCCTAGTCCAGTTCTATTTAATGTTTTTATAAATGACATTTTTCACTTTGTTCAAGATAGTACTATTTATAATTATGCAGATGACAATACCCTTTCTTATTCTGATACTAATACAAATACAGTAGTTAAAACTCTAGAAAATGATAGCATAAACTTAATAGACTGGTTTTCCAAAAACTTAATGAAAGCAAATCCGGATAAATTTCAGGCTATTGCCATTGGTCCTAAAACAAATAGACACAATTTATCTTTTGATTTAAAAGGAAATAAAATTACATGTGAAGAAAATGTTAAACTTTTAGGCATAACCGTTGATTCCCATCTAAATTTTGATAAACATATATCAGAAATTTGTAAAAAAGCATCCCAACAATTAAATATCCTTAAACGAATAGGTAAATATTTAAACAGATTAGGTCGCCTTACCATTTACTACTCCTTTATTCTTTCAAACTTTAATTACTGTCCGGTAACATGGCACTTTTGCAGCGAAAATAATACTAAAAAAATTGAAAAAATCTAGGAAAGAGCTCTCTGTTTCATTTATGAAGACTGAAAATACTTATGAAAATTTACTTAAAAAATCTAGATTGCCATCTTTAAAAATTCGAAGATTAAGAACTATTGCAGTTAAAACATTCAAAATTATCCTTAAACAAAGTCCAAGCTATTTTCATGATTTAATTTCAATTAAAGATCAAAAATATAATTTTAGGCATCAAGATAAAGCAGTTTTACCCAGAGTACGCACAACAATGTATGGTTTAAATTCTTTTCGGCATAATGCTGCACAAATCTGGAATGAGCTGCCGAATCACTTCAGACAAGAAACATCATTAGAACATTTCAAAAATATAATCCACATATGGAACGGCAGCTCATGCCAGTGCAGTGCATGCAGATGACCTTTAAATTTTTATTTCTAAATTTTCATGCTTTTAAATATTTTTATTATTTTATTATTTTTTGTTGTTGTTTAAATGCATGAGCCTCTTATTTTTAGCTTGCTTTTTGTTCAGTTGATATCTGCTTCTGTAACTTGTGTCTATATTGAATTGCATAAATTGATGTATGTTTTTATTTAATATGTTTGTATGCATGATTGTATGTGTTGTTATATACCATAGTCGATTTTAAAAGCTCATTAGAGCTTGTGTTAGGGAACGACCATTTAACTTGATGGGGGGGTATGGTTTTTTTTCTAAAAAATATTCTGATTCCCAATGTTGCTGAAAAAAATAACCTGATTCAGAGTTTTTGTCATATAACCTAATGTTAATTTCTGGAAAAAAAATTCGCGCTTTGCGCGACAAAAAAAAAATCTAACTCTTGTGTTGTCCGAAAAAAAATTTCTGAACGAAACAAAAAACCATACCCCCCCCCCCCCTCCCCTTCAAGTTAAATGGTCGGACCCTTATATGTATGATTTATATCGACTCTAAATAAAGCTTTGAATTGAATTGTAACACGAGAGGCAAAAGCTTGACACCATGTGAATTTTTATCCACAGGATAACGAGTTCGCCAAGGATCTAATAATTGAAATATTCCTTTAAGTTCCTGGATTCTTTTATGTGCACTTTGGTTTCTGTCATGTATTACATTATAACTATCGTCAGTTTTATTTTGGACTACATAAAAAGCTCGTATTAGCAAAACAAATTATTTTTGAGGCATTTGGTTTTGGTTAATCGTTACAGAATATCTGATATGTTCTACTTGTCTGGACCTTTCCTCGTTCATAACTTATCAGCGAGTTTGTAACTAGAGTACCACGATGGGTGCCACTAGTGGAGCAGGAACTACCTACCCTTCGAATAATCAGAGTTCACCCCCAGTTTTTAGTGGGGTTTGTGATGCACAATCTTTCGTTTTCTGTGTAGTGTTTTGTAGATCGTTGTTTGTCCTTTTGTCCTTTTTCTTTTGGCAATCGTCTGTCCTTTGATTTAAGACTTCTGATTACCTCTATTGGTATCATCAAACTTCTCACAGTAAACAATATTTCAGTATTGTTACCATATAAACATTTACAAACAAGTTGTTCATAAATACTAGTGAAACAAAAATTCTGGTCTAATATAGAATCATTAACCTTAAAATCAAAACCATTTCTGAACATTATACTTACTCTGGCACTTTTACTATAACCACAACTGGGGCCGTCATGGTCCTGATCGTATGGTAGTTGGATTTATAACTACCTATGCAATCAGTGGTTATCACCACTAACGTTGAGAGTTCAAATCCTACTCAGGAGAGGTGTACACGATACAACATTATGTGATTAAGTTTGTCAGCGACTTGCAGCAGGTCTGTGGTTTTCTCCACCAATAAAACTAACCGCCACAATATAATGGAAATATGGATGAAAGTGGCATTAAACACCATAAATTACATTAAACCTATCACCACAACTAAAGAAGTATTTACTACCCAATTCATCGTCCCGACTTCTATGTCTTTGGCACTGTGTCTTCTGAATACAAACTATGGAGTATGGATATATCTTGACTTGACCTAATTAATTACATCTGACCTCTTTTTAGTATTTGAAAAAAAGACCCCTTACAATCATAGAAAAAATTTGTATATGGTTATTCATTATATCATATTAACATGTAGATATGCCAACAAGATTGGGTGAGCCGGGGCGGATCCAGGGCGTGCACCCCCCCTAAAATTGGAAAAAATATGATTTTTTGGCATAAAATCGTGATTTTTCACACGAAATACCCCCCAAAAAAATTTAAGTGTGCCCCCCCCCCCCCCTAACTAGAAATCCTGGATCCGCCCCTGGTGAGTGAGTGTAATTGTTGCTTAATGCCAATTCAGCAATTTTTCAGCTATATTATGGCAATAACAAGTTAATTTTCAATGAGATCCGCTTTCTTCTAGACCAATACGCCGAGTTGGATTTTCATATTGCTAGCTCACTGAAACAACAGTCCGTGGGTAGACATATCGCTCCACTCTGACACATTATTCTGATTCCGAACCGCCAACCAGTCTTTGCTCTTTCTCCTTTATGCTGCATGCTTAGCAGAGAAGCAACACTTGAGGCAGCACGTTACCATTTCACCACTGATTATGACAACAAGAGCAAGTTACAAATACAAACAAGAACACAAAACATACCCTATACTTAAGATAGAACAATTTATATAAGTAAATAACAGATACAATGACACAAGTCAATCTGATACAGTCAAATCTTCTTATCTCGAAAAAAAAGTTCACGGACATGTTGGAAAATTTCGAGTTATCCGAAATTTGGGATTAGGATTATTGTTTTTAACGCCACTTTCAATAATATTTCAGTTTTATATTGGAGGATAATTTTATTGGTGGAGGAAACCAGAGTAACCGGAGAAAATCACCAACCTGCTGCAAGTCACAGACAAACTTTATCACATAATGTTGTATCAAGTACACATCGACATGAGTGGCATTCGAACTCACAACGGTAGTGGTTATAGGCACAGGTTGCATAAGTAGTTGTAAATTCAAACTTTGGCTTTAGGGGAGCAACGGATTAAGCAAGATAGACAACTCTTGCAGTAAAGTTTGTCAAATGAAGATGTGAACTATTGTAGTCCACCATGTTCTGATTTCTACCTTCATTTTGTACATATTTAAACATGTGTGTATGTATTGATTTCTACTTTCATTTTGTACATATTTAAACATGTGTGTATGTATTGATTTCTACTTTCATTTTGTACATATTTAAACATGTGTGTATGTATTGATTTCTACTTTCATTTTGTACATATTTAAACATGTGTGTATGTATTGATTTCTACCTTCATTTTGTACATATTTAAACATGTGTGTATGTATTGATTTCTACCTTCATTTTGTACATATTTAAACATGTGTGTATGTATTGATTTCTACTTTCATTTTGTACATATTTAAACATGTGTGTATGTATTGATTTCTTTTGAATTTAAAAGAATAAACTTTCTTTAATGAGGTGTTATTATATGAATTTTACCAAGATTAGATTCAATAATTTTCAGGAAACATTAAGAAAGAAAAACTCGCATTTGATTACATCATTTTTATTATCGTATATTTAAAAAGTACAAAACTATCGACAAAAAAAAAAAAACCTTCATAGAAATAATAAGCACCAATAACATAATATTTTACATTGTTGTAAATGTAGATCAGCAATCTGACAAAATGTTGAAATGTTACTCTGAACAATGCAATGCTTAAAATGAATATTGCCTCATAAAAACAAATTGAGTGATACCCCAGTACACATTCGGGTTGCTTCTTGCTACACTCAAGTCAAGGTGTCATGACATCAAAGGCATTGAAGCTTATAGTAAATAATATTCAATTAATATTAAAAAAACGATTTGTTTTCTTTAAAATAATAATCAGTATTTATCGCAATACAATCTCACCTGAAGCGGGAAACATAGGAGGCCATGCTGTTGACACCTTGACAGGTTTGTTGATTGACTTAATAAATAATTTCGACATAACAAACATAATTTTAATGAAATTTTATATTAGGGACTGAGAAGTTACTTCGGGACACCCGAAATTTTGACACATAGAATTTCAACAAAACAGGAGTAAATTAAGTTGAAAAGCACTGAGATATATATATAAAAAAAAAAAAAAAAAAAAAAAAAAAAGACTAAAATATCCACTTAACTGATATTTTGAGTAAATTGATTTCGACACAACAAGATTCAACTGTATATACATATACATTTAAAAATTAACAATTAAATAAAACAAAACAGAAAATTCATAAATTTTACTGAATTATTATTTGGTAAAGTATTTAATCTTGCATACACATTAGAATTAAAAGAAGATAATTGCAACGACTGGGCGAAAAGAATGTGCTTTTTTTTATGATATTAATGTTTAGAAATGCATTTCAATTTACCATTTTGCTTTGAAAATGATTTACAACTGAAAATATTTAGTTGAGTTCATTTAGAAAAGAGATTAGATTTTGTAAAACTTGTATTATCTCCCTTTGATTTTGATTATACATTTGGAAGTTTAATATTTATTGCTATTCATTACAATTTTATGCACAATCATTCATTTAATACAACAATTTTACAGTTTATAAAAAGAAATGCATGTGGAATTTACAAATTAGATACATTTTTTTTTTCATTTTTAAAGTAATCATTTGGTAAAATATTTTTGTACCAATTTATCTCCCTTTCATGTCATGCTCTATATATATATGTGTGTGTTTGTTTGTTTGTGTGATGGTGTTTAATGCCACTTTCAACAATATTTCAGTCATATCGTGGTGGTCAGTTTTATTTGTGGAGTAAACCGTAGGACCCAGAGCAAACCTCGACATGTCGCAAGTCACTGACAAACTTTATCACATAATGTTGTACACCTCGCCCTGATTGAGATTCGAACTGACAACATTAGTGGTGATAGGCACTGATTGCATAGGCAGTTGTAAATCCAACTATCCCTATATATATATATAAATAAATGATTATCCACAATATCTTATTCTACAATATTTGTTTAAGTGGTTGTTGACTGAATCTGTATGCTGGTAAATACATGCAGCGTAAACTAGTCCATCTATTTTCAATAACACTCAGGCCTTTCAACATGTTCAATTTTTTCTTGGTCGCAACGTCATTCCTGAAATGAGAAATTAAAATTTGCTAAAAATCATGGTAGGAAAACATCTGATCTGATTTGTAACCAATCCATTAATTTGCTTTATACTACTTCATTATCTGTGCAATCTAATCAAAATTAAACGTTTTCTGCATTTAATTTTTTTTTGGGTTATTTGACACACTAACATCTAACGACATCGAGTATGGGGTCACATTAGCGTAATCAGCAATGAGCCTATCAAATCTTGAGGTATTAAAACAGAGCACACGCAGTGAGCTTATCTGATTGATCAATATATTTAATTGTCTTGCAATCATTGGACATTATAAATAACATGTACAATGGAACTTGTGCAATCCGGCACCTGAGTTTTCCGACATCCTGTGACATCCGACCAATATCTATGGTCCCGAAGTATTTCTGTTAACTAAAATAAAACCAGAGTATTCCGACATCCTGTACAATCCGACACACTTCCTTGGTACCTTGGTGTGTCAGATTAGACAGGTTCCACTGTATATTAATTTATTATTTAATGATCATTAATGTATATTGCTGGTTTAATCAGGTTTGTGGCTTCTGAGAAGATAATTTTTTGCGTTGTTTCTTTGGCCGTTCTTTAAGGCTCACCGGAGCCTATATAGTTCACCTTTAATGCACAGAGAAACCTAATACAGTCAAACTTGTCTTAGCGACCCCCTCCATATAACGACTTCCTTTGTTATCCAACCTTATTTATTCCTCCCCAGCGTTTTCCCGTGCATTTGACCTTTATATAATGACCCACTGTCTAACCCGACTAATGACCGTGTTCTTTGGGTGAAAATCCTACATATAACGACTATTAGAAGATTATTATCTAACTGGAAGTTAGATAATAAACAAACAAACACAGTCCCACTTTGGAACAATTTATATTTATATTAATAAAATAAATTACATTTTCTTATTTATATCAAATACTTAAAATTGCTTACTATAGAAAATACCATTTTAATCTTTCACTTATATAAATATATAATCATGTTTTTGAAAATTATTGAATTATGAAGTACTGGATCCCGGGAAATATTTCTTTAACATTCGTTTAAAGTGCGGTAACATATCAGGGTAAACACAGGCTGATTGTGTGATTAGGCTATTTATAGCTACCGGCGAATGATTGAAGTTGAAAACGTTTTGTTAGTAAATTTCATTCTTCTGAACATAATGTTTAATTGTAATTATGATAACAATTATTTAAAGATAACAATAGCTGTTGAAAGAAAGTAAAAAAGTCGATCATTTAATATAATTATTCTTTTTCTCTCTCTAAATTTCACCCACAAAGGACGGAAAAATTTAACGATAATTGAACACGTTTTTTTATTTCATTATACATTTTTCTTCCCAGAATTTAGGCTCTATTCATGCATTTGTTCTCCACACGAACAGGTTAAAAGTTGATGCAGATTATATATCAGAACTAGGTTTTCTCTCTCTCGAGATTTTGGGAGCAAATATCATAACCTCTATATAAGACCACCTGTCTTATGCGACCTTTTTCAGAATTCCCTTCAATGGTCACTATAGACAGGTTTGACTGTAACTACATCTGAAGATATCACAAAAGTGGTAAGAAGAGTTTTAAGATACCAAAGGGGTAATCAGAAGCTATAAATCGAGGAAGGAAAGACTACACAATGACCGAAAGAAAAAAAACCAAAGATCTACAAAACATTACTCAGAAAACTAAAGATTGAGCAACTATAAATCTGCAAATGGAAGTTCAGGAATCAACAATATCAAAGGAAAAGAAATCAATTTTCAAACACTAAAATTGCATAAAAAATGATATTCTTAAATTGAATACATGTCTCAAGCTGGAAAAACTTTCCCATAAAATATTATTTAGACACATGATGATAATTGTTAGAAGTTATTGTGTAAATTAGAAATTATGACAGATAGACAGATGGATGAATCAATATACTATTATAAATAATATTTCAGACTTACTCCTCTTTACACTTTTTGGACTTGCTGTCTTTTTGGTTTTCAATTTGATGGGTTCTGACTGTCTGAAACAAAAACAGACCTATGTATTATCTGAGGACATTTGTCAATATATATTAATTATTAGTATTTTTTTTCGCAAGACAAGGATTATCAGGTCCATATCAGATGAGCTCGAAGAGCGAATCAGATATGGACATGATAATCCTTGTCGAGCGAAAAAAAATACTAATCATTTTTTTATCGGTAATTTCACAATTTTAACACAGCTTTGTGATTTTGTTGTTGTGTTTTGACTTTTTTTTTTAATGAAAGGTTTAGTGACGTCACGTTAGACCGCACATGACAAATGACCAACAGCTGATAATTTCTAGTATCACGAGTCGGTGGTCAACTGAACGTTGTTACTAAATTTATCGGGTAGTAAAGATCACTGGAAGCTAACAAATTACCGATAAACATGAATTTCAGTAACCGGTTTAACCCTGCCACATACATATTTATGTCGGTTCCAAGCCAGGACATGCATATCTAACGGCATATGTAATGGTCTTTTTTATTTTCTACGATAAGAAGTGAGAAGTAATTGTTCAATTTGTTGATATTGGTGAAATAGTTGACCATCACTGTATAAACTTTCTGCTCATAATTAAACAATAGCAGATATTACATACAGAATAACAGCAGTTCTGAAGGTTGAGACAGATAATATAGTATCGCTGCAAATCAAGTAGATCTGGAGTGGAGAAATATCGTAATCTACATGCGGTAGATGGGGAATCTGTATTAATTCTGGTAAAAAAACAATCAAACCCTAGAGTTTGTTCGTTGAATTATTAACCTAAGAAGCCCTATGCCTATTAACCACCTACTATAACGTGACTACCAAACTTTTTAGGGAAGAACGCTTGGACCGTAAATGACTGGCGAAATCCCTCTCTTGGATAGGTTTTTTTGAAATTTTAAACACTTGAAAAACAAGTTCATGGCCTATGGATTGCAGTCATATTTCATACATATGTATATACAGTCAACCTGTCCATGTGGAGACCTCTATAAAGCGGTCGACTGTCATAGAAAATTTCATATGAATTGAAGCTCTATTAATAGGTCACCTGTCTTATAAGACAATTTTAATAGACTGGGTTGTCGTGGTCGTATGATAGGTGGATTTATAATTACCGATAGAATCAGTGCCTATCACCACTAACGTTGTGAGTTCGAATCCCGTTCAGGCGAGGTAAACTCGATACAACTTTATGTGATAAAGTTTGTCAGTGACTTGCGACAGGTCGGTGGTTTTTTACGGGTACTCCTGTTACCTCCATCAAAAAAACTGACAGCCATGATATAACTGAAATAGTGTTGAAAGTGGCATTAAAACATACCCCCTCTTAATACAGGTCTGACTGTACTTCATTCAATCAGCATGTATTACTCATTGCCTCTAAATACAAAATCAAATTTACCTTCGTTTGGATCGTTCTTTTAAAATATTTATCTGACTGGTCCCCTGTTGGAAAGAAATAAAAATTTAAACCAGTGTAAAGTTGTCAAATACAAAAAAAAAACAGTGTCAAGTTGTCAATACAAAAAATATTTGTCATGTTCATCATAATTTCATTAAAAGATTAGGTACCATAAGGAAAATATTGGACTAGAAATTTTAGAGTAAAATTATATCGAGTGGGTAAAGTAATTAAGAAGCAGGTGATCTCTTTAAAAAAACATACTATGGATTATATGTCTTGGTTAGAGCATGAAGTCTGACATGTAGTTTTTTTCTTGTGCAGAAAATGATCAAAACAGAACAAATTATGCAAGTTTTTTTGTTGCAATTGGGAAAAATCGAATACAAAGCAGAATAAATGAATTATTCCACACATTAAGTATATTTATTAGTTTTGCTTATGAAAAATGCCCTTTATACATTTATTTTGCTCTTCCTTATGGTTAACAGAAACAAATGTGTGCTCAATATGAGAAATTCTTCCACTTTTATGGAGAGGTAAATTCTGTACAATATATCCCTGTTGTGGCTTTTTAATGTAACATGGACAAAACCTATGTCTTGTTTTTTTACATGGTTATTAAATCTCACTAACCTTATTACATAAATCACTCTCTGTATCAGATAAGATCAAATATTTCTCAGTTTCTGTTAACATTGGAGGTTCTACAGATTTTTTAACTTTACTGCTGCCTGTATTATCTAAAGGTTTAACATTTCTATACTCTAATGATAATGATGATGAATGTCTTCTTTCTGGCTTGGTTTTACGTGACAAATCTACATCATGTTTTTCTTCCTGCTCTTTGGTTGTCTTACATTTATTAAGATTTTCAGTATTTTTCATATGTTCAGTGATGTTCGGTATTAATGCAGTCAAATCATCTTCATCATCATTAGAATCGGAAACAAAATCATCAGCCATGGCTTTCAATTCATCACAGTCTATATCATCATTTACATGTATACTGTCCTTGACCTGCGACTTTTGCCCTGTCTTTTTTGACGGGGAGTCTTTCATATTTTTCTCTTTTTGCAAAGTGTCAATTTTTTTAACTTTTGATGTTTGACGTTTTGAAGGTGTATCAATAACACTGTCATTTAGTTTTGTGCTTGATCTAGTAGATATTTTTTCACCCATTGCAGCCTTTCCTTTATCTGATGGTGCTCCCACTTGTCGTGATTCCAAAATTTTGATCTGGTTTCTCGGTACCATAAAACTTTCCATATTAGTTTGTTTTTTATTGACTATTGTTGTTTTTTTATCTTTCAATATAGAATCTATTTCATCATTGTCTTTCACAACATCGTCATCAACATCTAATTTATGTGAATTTCTTCTTGTCCGTTTTCCCTCTGACATATCCTTGCCTATTTCAACATCGTCATCAACATCTAATTTATGTGAATTTCTTCTTGTCCGTTTTCCCTCTGACATATCCTTGCCTATTTCAACATCGTCATCAACATATAATTTATGTGAATTTCTTCTTGTCCGTTTTCCCTCTGACATATCCTTGCTTATTTCAACATCGTCATCAACATCTAATTTATGTGAATTTCTTCTTGTCCGTTTTCCCTCTGACATATCCTTGCCTATTTCAACACCGTCATCAACATCTAATTTATGTGAATTTCTTCTTGTCCGTTTTCCCTCTGACATATCCTTGCCTATTTCAACATCGTCATCAACATCTAATTTATGTGAATTTCTTCTTGTCCGTTTTCCCTCTGACATATTCTTGCCTATTTCAACATCGTCATCAACATCTAATTTATGTGAATTTCTTCTTGTCCGTTTTCCCTCTGACATATCCACATCTATTTTAACATCGTCATCAAAATCTAATTTATGTGAATTTCTTCTTGTCCGTTTTCCCTCCGACATATCCATATCTATTTTAACATCATCATCAACATCTAATTTATGTGAATTTCTTCTCGTCCGTATTCCTTCTGACATATCTTTTTTAACATTGTCATCATGATCTAATATATCAGAATCTTGTATATTGTTCTTGATTTCATCATCTGCTTTGTCTAAATGTTTACTAATTCTTTTGCCAAAAGATATTTCCTGATCAATTTCCATGAAAGTATCTTTGGAGTCTGATATCTTTGAATAGTTTTTTATAATTATATCATCATCATCACCTTCTGGTTGAAAGGAACTTCTTCTTGACCTTTTTCTCAGTTTTTCATCACCAACTTCTTCAGTATCAATTGCCTTTATAGATTTTCTTTTCTTTTTTAAATTTTCACTTTGATCCGCTTCCTTTCGTGGAATTAAATGATCAGTATCAATAACAAAGATTTCCGTGTCCATTTCTTCTGACTCTATGCCTAGATCTGTGTGCTTGTCAGTGTCTATTTTTTCTGATTCAGAAATGTCATCCTGAATATCTTCTTCTTCTTCATTATTTTTGTTCTCTTTTGATCCTAATCCTAGTTTATCAATGAAAAACAATCCTCCAGATAATGTTGGTTCCTACAAAATACATCATAAAAATTGAAATCCAGTCGATCCTCGTTTCGCAATAGTTACCTGTTATTTTAGTTCTTAAAGTGGCAGAGTATTCAAGTTATCAGGCCAAATTTTGCTAACAATTACTATGAACAGACCATATTCTTACTTCAATAAATAAGTTTGAATGTACTTTTCAGTCATAAGTGAGCGAGCGTGACTGTTGACAACGCCAAATGAGCAAATTTTCAGCTTTATCAAGGTGACATACAATGAGATGATGATGTCCGCACTAGAACAACAAGCTCAGTTGTGTTTTTGTAGTGCTAGCTCACTGAAACAACAGTCATTTGATAGACATGACGCTCAACTCAGACACATTATCTGGATTCCAAGCCAACTGTCTTTGCTCTTACATCTTAATGCTGTGTGCTTAGCAGAAAAGAAGCAAATACCCAATTTATAGTCTTTAGTTTGACACGACCAGGTTCTAACCCATGATCTACCACACTTTGACACGACCAGGCACTAACCCATGATCTACCACACTTTGACATGACCAGGCTCTAACCCATGATCTACCACACTTTGACACGATCAGGCTCTAACCCATGATCTACCACACTTTGACATGATCAGGCTCTAACCCATGATCTACCACACTTTGACACGACCAGGTTCTAACCCATGATCTACCACACTTTGACACGACCAGGCTCTAACCCATGATCTACCACACTTTGACACGATCAGGCTCTAACCCATGATCTACCACACTTTGACACGAACAGGCTCTAACCCATGATCTACCACACTTTGACACGACCAGGTTCTAACCCATGATCTACCACTCTTTGACACGACCAGGCTCTAACCCATGATCTACCACACTTTGACATGACCAGGCTCTAACCCATGATCTACCACACTTTGACACGATCAGGCTCTAACACATGATCTACCACATTTTGACACGATCAGGCTCTAACCCATGATCTACCACACTTTGACACGACCAGGTTCTAACCCATGATCTACCACTCTTTGACACGATCAGGCTCTAACCCATGATCTACCACACTTTGACACGACCAGGCTCTAACCCATGATCTACCACACTTTGACATGATCAGGCTCTAACTCATGATCTACCACACTTTGACACGACCAGGCTCTAACCCATGATCTACCACACTTTGACACGACCAGGCTCTAACCCATGATCTACCACACTTTGACACGATCAGGCTCTAACCCATGATCTACCACACTTTGACACGACCAGGCTCTAACCCATGATCTACCACTCTTTGACACGACCAGGCTCTAACCCATGATCTACCACACTTTGACACGACCAGGCTCTAACCCATGATCTACCACACTTTGACACGACCAGGTTCTAACCCATGATCTACCACACTTTGACACGACCAGGCTCTAACCCATGATCTACCACACTTTGACACGACCAGGCTCTAACCCATGATCTACCACACTTTGAAGCAAGCATGCTAACCATTACACAATGTGACCTGATCTTATTTTAAATGATGGTAACATGACTACACATAACATTGGTTAACAGAATATACATGTACCATATTATCTTCATTGTATTGATTGTCGCTGTTGTTTCCATTAGTTTGTGGGATCTCCTGATTCTGGTCTTGCTCAACTTGGTCACATGTCAAAATCTGAAATAATGAAAAGCTCCTATATTTAATTCAACTGTATTCAAATAAATTGTGAACCTTATTTTCAAAATACAAATGTAGGAGTATTTAGACAAAATGTGGAAGAAGAGTTTGAAGATAACAAAGGGGGTAATCAGAATCGGGGGAAATCTTTTCAAAACATCCTAATTTGAACACCATACAAAATAATACTTCATGAAGATTTAGACACTTTAACATATCTGTATTTACTGTCAAGCTTTTGATAAACAAATTTCAGTAAATGTGGAAAAAAAATCAGAGGCTGTTACAGAGCTGTGGTGAATCTGATTTAAAGCAGAGTGAAAAAGAACAAGTTCAAGTGTTAGGGTTAGGGTTATGGTGTTTAATGTCACTTTCAAAAATATTTCAGTTATATGGTGGTGGTAAGTTTTATTGGATGAGGAAACCGGACTACCTGGAGAAAACCACTGACAAACTTTATCACATAATGTTGTATCGAGTACACCTCACCTGAGCGAGATTCGAACTCACAACATTTGCACTGATAGGTACTGATTGCATAGGTAGTTATAAATCCAACTACCATATGATCATGACCACGACGGCCCCAGAACAAGTTCAAAACACAGAACTCTATTCCCATCAATGCTTGTCATCTTAAGATTTTTAATAGATATTCAAAACACATTCTACGATTAAGAATTACAAATCTGCATGTACATGTACAAAAACGCAAATTTAATACAAGGCATGGCAATAAGCATAAAGTTTTGAGTTCCTGCCTCTGGCAAGGTGTGTTCAATACAACTTTGTCATAAAATTTGCCATTTACTTGCAGTAAGTTGGTGGTTTTCTTCTGGTGTTGTGTATTCCTCCACCAATAAAAAAATAACTGGCAAAATACAAATGAAATATTTTTTTTTTTAAAAAAAGGTCTAAATATCTATAATTCATAGCCTATTGTAAAACCTATTTTTTAACACTACAATGTGGCTGGACCAATAACATGAAATATATACCATCATTAATTTGCTCTGCGCTAATGTAGGTCACAGAGAAATAACGTATTGAAGGAGAAGCCAGATGTCAGATCACATCGAAGGAGGAGCCAGATGTCAGATCACATTGATGGAGAAGCCAGATGTCAGATGTCAGATCACATCGAAGGAGGAGCCAGATGTCAGATCACATCAGACTTCCCGAAACTTGCTGAGAAGTTGTCAGTCATTCGGACTGACAGACATGAAGATCTTGTAAGACCGAAAAATAGTTTGCCGGTCCGAAGAAAAAGCCCCAAAAAATTCACTGTCATGTGCATAATGTTTAGTTTGGCCTTTTTAGAGTGTGTTACCCTAGTATTAGCAATTGGGCACCTGATTTCACCTCTGGTTTTTATAGAGGATAAAGTAATTCAATTTTTAGTTTTCAGTGTTGTTCAAAATTGTATATGTTATGTCTTTTATAGTGTGTGTCTCGAGTTTTGTTGTTTTGATGACCTTGTACTATAGGTCAATGGTTGTATGAAAGACGTCATGCCATTGGCTAATATATATACAAATAACCAATCGTGTCGTGATCGTCTTCACAAATGGGTTTGGTTGAAACCGGAAATGTATAAAAGGGGTGAAAACAATGAAAATTATATAATTTAAAAATAAAATTAAACACTGATCAATGCCTTTCGGACAAAATCTGAGGTAACTATTATACCAAACATTCGGTATTAGAGTTGGCGAAAACTTGTTTTTTCTGTCTGACATTGGATCAGACAGGAACTGGGGTTCTGTCTTACCCAAGGGCTTTGTGTCTGTCCCACCATTTTTTTGTAATATTGCATATAACCTGTCAAATGTTGTTTTTTTTTATACAGAACTGAATGCAAGATTACCTATAGTCATGATCATTAAACAACTCAATTAAATGTTTTTCTGTATACATATTTTTATCTAAAAAGATAATGCAGATATATAGCCAACAATCTGTATCTAATGGTCCGATCACGTTCCGAATATTATACATCAATGTCAGTTTCTGGTTTACCTACATTTTTAATTTCAGTTGAGAATATGAATCTGTTGTCATCTTCAATATATAAGCATCTCAAAACATATTTAATTAAATACAAACAATCTTTGATACTTGGGGAGTGTGGAAGTCAACTTATTTCTGTGCTCAGTAATATATTTCAGTTTTAATGTTCCACGTTTTGCAGGTGCTGGTTCCTACTAAAAGGATGTTTACATTTACGTATAGAAGTTTCGATTACAAAGAGGAACGTGTCGGTCTGACAGAATAAATAAACAAATTTCAAGTCTCTGTCTGACATTTTAATAAAACTGAAAATGGAATTTAATGCCATTGGCAGTGGAAACTGGGAGGGAATAAATTTCAATCGCCGGTCCTTTCAAATATCTATGTTTTACGGACAATCGGTCCGATATATATTTTGAAATCGTCGGTCCTACTGCATTTCTGTCGTCAGGACCGACGGACCGACGGTTTTCGGGAAGTCTGCACATTGAAGGAGAAGCCAGATGTCAGATCACATTGAAGGAGGAGCCAGATGTCAGATCACATTGAAGGAGGAGCCAGATGTCAGATCACATTGAAGGAGGAGCCAGATGTCAGATCACATCGAAGGAGGAGCCAGATGTCAGATCACATTGAAGGAGAAGCCAGATGTCAGATCACATCGAAGGAGGAGCCAGATGTCAGATCACATTGAAGGAGAAGCCAGATGTCAGATCACATTGAAGGAGGAGCCAGATGTCAGATCACATCGAAGGAGGAGCCAGATGTCAGATCACATTGAAGGAGAAGCCAGATCACATCGAAGGAGGAGCCAGATGTCAGATCACATTGAAGGAGGAGCCAGATGTAAAACATATCAACGATGGTATGTTTATCAAGTCATTATAATGCCATGTAAAAAATCAATGATAATATGTTTGTATCAGCCTTGTCGCTTGACAACAGATATCATCACATGTAAAGATCAAAAGTTTGTATCAACCTTGTCGCTTGACAACAGATATCATCACATGTAAAGATCAAAAGTTTGTATCAACCTTGTCGCTTGACAACAGATATCATCACATGTAAAGATCAAAAGTTTGTATCAGCCTTGTCGCTTGACAACAGATATCATCACATGTAAAGATCAAAAGTTTGTATCAACCTTGTCGCTTGACAACAGATATCATCACATGTAAAGATCAAAAGTTTGTATCAGCCTTGTTGCTTGACAACAGATATCATCACATGTAAAGATCAAAAGGAAAATTTACAAATGCTCAATAATAGATTTGATCATATATCATTTATCTAGGGGTAAGGTTTGGTTTATGGCGTTTAATGCCGCTTTCTAGAATTATTACAGTTATATCGTGCAGGTAAGTTTTATTGGAGGAGGAAACTGGAGTACCAGGAGAAAACCACCGATCTGTGGCAAGTCACTGACAAACTTTATCACATAATGTTGTATCAAGTACACCTCACCATGAACGGGGTTTGAACTCACAACTTTAGTGGTGATAGGCACTGATTGCACAGGTAGTTGTAAATCCAACAACCATATGATCACGACAACGATGGTACCCTCTAGGGATAAAAATAAGAAGATAGAAACACAAAATAAGTATATAATTACATCTAAAAGTCTTTCTATTTGGTCATCGGTTGTATCCTCTAGTAAATATCTAGTGATTGTTCTCTTCTTAAATCCTTTATCACTAGGAAACTCTTCAACAAGTTCATCGTCCTGATCTTGTAGCCATGACATGAAGTTTTTAGGTGCTGATATTGTCTTTGTTGACTACAATTAACAAAATACAATTAATGTTGTACAAGGTTCTGGTACAAGAATATAATTGATGGTTGATGGTTTATGGTGTTTAACGTCACTTTCAACAATATTTCAGTTGTATTGTGGCGGTCAGTTTTCATGGTGAAGGAAACCAGAGTACCTGGAGAAAACCACGGACCTGTCGCAAGTCACTGACAAACTTTATCACATAATGTTGTATCGAGTACACCTCGCAATGAACAGGATTTGAACTCGCAACTTCAGTGGTGATAGGCACTGATTGCACAAGTAGTTGTAAATCTAACTACCATATGATCACGAACACGACGGCCCCAGAATATAATGGAATAATAAAATGAAAAACAAAAAATACCATACAAATTATCTTTGTGTGTTATAGGTGTATTACCACTAAACATGGGTACCAGTCGAAAAGAACGTATGGGAAAGTAGTACGTAAACAGAAAATGGATTCCTACATTGTTGGATAAAAAATAAACTCTATTAGATACTGCAAAATACTGAATGTCAGCAGAAACCTACATATTTTAGGATAATTGTAAGCCCATATTTGATGTCCTTGTGGTTTTAAATAAAAAATTGATTGCATTGGAAAAAAACCACCTGAAGTTGTGTTAAATCGAAAGTGAAAGTAGGATTTTTGACGGTAGACATCTTCAGACTGTCTGTTTTTTCTTATATGCCATTAAATGTATGTTGATTTTCGGAGTTAAGCTTCCAATTAGGTACCCCTTCCATGAGATATGAGTGTCACTTAGATTAAACTTAAGATGAATCCTGTATGAAAGGGGCTCAATTTTTTTTTATTTAACATAGAAGGCTATGGAGAATTCTTTAGTGGTATTACACCTTATACATGTGTGAATTAGGCAATATAAATTTAAAATAAAGTTTATAAGGCTTTACTTTCATGGTTTCAATACTGATGAATTGACCCTGTAAAGATATTTTTACTGGAAACACAAATATATAATTAATGAAATGAATGATTTAACAGTGATGTTCAACAATTTTACGAATATCGAAAAAACGAACAACTACCTCAAACCATTGAACAAAAAAAACCCACATATGACAATGGAATTCCAGATCCTTTGCTGACAGACACAACAATGTTACTATTCTCAAGTATAACTATCCATTTCATATTTCAACATGGGGAAAACAAATGTGTTGTTCCTACGAATTTAGCAGCTGATTTGGTAAGAAAGTGATCAGGTGTCATGTACTTTTCACATGTGTGAGAACTTTCAATATTTTTCAAGTGTACCAGTAATTCACTTTTCACATGTGTGAGAACTTTCAATATTTTTCAAGTGTACCAGTAATTCACTTTTCACATGTGTGAGAACTTTCAATATTTTTCAAGTGTACCAGTAATTCACTTTTCACATGTGTGAGAACTTTCAATATTTTTCAAGTGTACCAGTAATTCACTTTTCACATGTGTGAGAACTTTCAATATTTTTCAAGTGTACCAGTAATTCACTTTTCACATGTGTGAGAACTTTCAATATTTTTCAAGTGTACCAGTAATTCACTTTTTACATGCAGTACTATTTATTAAGATTCAAACAATTTCATGAATATCTTATACAACACTCTTTAAAATCAGGAGGTGCCAAAGACAATTTTAGGTTGGTAAAAATACCAGGTATCGTCCCTTATTGAAAGGCCTGATGTGAGTAAGATGTCAACTCTCACATAAAACTGAGTAAACATTGTCATAATAAAGAATGCTTGTTTATTAAATTTTTAATCTTTGTCATTTAATTCATTTACCCCCCCCCCCCCCCCCCATTAACTTTCAAAACTGCCAATACATCACAAATATAATATCAAATATACAAATTTGTTGTTAAATACAGGTCAATGAGAGTTACTAGTTGGTAACACAGAGCAACACAAAATTCTTAAACTGAAATCCATCAATATGCTTATCAATTTAAAAATATTAGCTCAAAGAAGTCATCACATATTATGCCACATAGAGCTCAACAACTCTGACTGCTGTAGTCGTAGCTAGTGACATGTATCTTAAGTTTTCTCTATGCACTCAGTCAAACCTGTTTTAGTGACCACCTCTATTAAGCAACAAGGGCAACGCACAGCATGGCGTATCCCCTCGCCTAAAAAATTTGACACGGTGACCTTGACCTATGACCTTGAAAATCAAGTGTTCCAGATTCTCTTAAGGACTAAGTATATACCCAGTTTGGTCAAAATCCATTGAAGGATGTTGATTCTAGAGTGTTCACAAGGATGCTACAGAAGGACGGTAGCATTACTATATCCCTTCGCAACTTCATTGGCGAGGGGATAATAACTTGTATTGTGCTACCTTAATTTTAAATTCCCTTTACAGTGAATTTCATATTAAATAAACCTGTATTTAGCAACAACCTGCATTGTGTGACCCTGTCAATCTTCCCTTGAAAGGTCACACAAGACAGGTTTGACTGTACTTTGTAACTGTATTGTGTGACCCTCTGTCAATCTTCCCTTGAAAGGTCACACAAGACAGGTTTGACTGTACTTTGTAACTGTATTGTGTGACCCTCTGTCAATCTTTCTTTGAAAGGTCACACAAGACAGGTTTGACTGTACTTTGTAACTGTATTGTGCGACCCTCTGTCAATCTTCCCTTGAAAGGTCACACAAGACAGGTTTGACTGTACTTTGTAACTGTATTGTGTGACCCTCTGTCAATCTTCCCTTGAAAGGTCATACAAGACAGGTTTGACTGTACTTTGTAACTGTATTGAGTGACCCTCTGTCAATCTTCCCTTGAAAGGTCACACAAGACAGGTTTGACTGTACTTTGTAACTGTCTTGTGTGACCCTCTGTCAATCTTCCCTTGAAAGGTCACACAAGACAGGTTTGACTGTACTTTGTAACTGTCTTGTGTGACCCTCTGTCAATCTTTCCTTGAAAGGTCACACAAGACAGGTTTGACTGTACTTTGTAACTGTATTGTGCGACCCTCTGTCAATCTTCCCTTGAAAGGTCACACAAGACAGGTTTGATTGTACTTTGTAACTGTATTGTGTGACCCTCTGTCAATCTTCCCTTGAAAGGTCACACAAGACAGGTTTGACTGTACTTTGTAACTGTATTGTGTGACTGTCTTGTGTGACCCTCTGTCAATCTTCCCTTGAAAGGTCACACAAGACAGGTTTGACTGTACTTTGTAACTGTATTGTGTGACCCTCTGTCAATCTTCCCTTGAAAGGTCACACAAGACAGGTTTGACTGTACTTTGTAACTGTATTGTGCGACCCTCTGTCAATCTTCCCTTGAAAGGTCACACAAGACAGGTTTGACTGTACTTTGTAACTGTATTGTGTGACCCTCTGTCAATCTTCCCTTGAAAGGTCACACAAGACAGGTTTGACTGTACTTTGTAACTGTATTGTGTGACCCTCTGTCAATCTTCCCTTGAAAGGTCACACAAGACAGGTTTGATTGTACTTTGTAACTGTATTGTGTGACCCTCTGTCAATCTTCTCTTGAAAGGTCACACAAGACTGGTTTGACTGTACTTTGTAACTGTCTTGTGTGACCCTCTGTCAATCTTCCCTTGAAAGGTCACACAAAACAGGTTTGACTGTACTTTGTAACTGTATTGTGTGACCCTCTGTCAATTTTCTCTTGAAAGGTCACACAAGACAGGTTTGACTACTTTGTAACTGTATTATGTGACCCTCTGTCAATCTTCTCTTGAAAGGTCACACAAGACAGGTTTGACTGTACTTTGTAACTATATTGTGTGACCCTCTGTCAATCTTCCCTTGAAAGGTCACACAAGACAGGTTTGACTGTACTTTGTAACTGTATTATGTGACCCTCTGTCAATCTTCCCTTGAAAGGTCACACAAGACATGTTTGACTGTACTGTGTAACTGTATTGTGTGACCCTCTGTCAATCTTCCCTTGAAAGGTCACACAAGACAGGTTTGACTGTACTTTGTAACTGTATTGTGTGACCTCTCTGTCAATCTTCCTTTGAAAGGTCACACAAGACAGGTTTGACTGTACTTTGTAACAGTATTGTGTGACCCTCTGTCAATCTTCCCTTGCAAGGTCACACAAGACAGGTTTGACTGTACTTTGTAACTATATTGTGTGACCCTCAGTCAATCTTCTCTTGAAAGGTCACACAAGACAGGTTTGACTGTACTTTGTAACTGTATTGTGTGACCCTCTGTCAATCTTCCCTTGAAAGGTCACACAAGACAGGTTTGACTGTACTTTGTAACTGTATTGTGTGACCCTCTGTCAATCTTCTCTTGAAAGGTCACACAAGACAGGTTTGACTGTACTTTGTAACCCTCTGTCAATCTTCCCTTGAAAGGTCACACAAGACAGGTTTGACTGTACTTTGTAACTGTATTGTGCGACCCTCTGTCAATCTTCCCTTGAAAGGTCACACAAGACAGGTTTGATTGTACTTTGTAACTGTATTGTGTGACCCTCTGTCAATCTTCCCTTGAAAGGTCACACAAGACAGGTTTGACTGTACTTTGTAACTGTATTGTGTGACTGTCTTGTGTGACCCTCTGTCAATCTTCCCTTGAAAGGTCACACAAGACAGGTTTGATTGTACTTTGTAACTGTCTTGTGTGACCCTCTGTCAATCTTCCCTTGAAAGGTCACACAAGACAGGTTTGACTGTACTTTGTAACTGTATTGTGTGACTGTACTTTGTAACTGTCTTGTGTGACCCTCTGTCAATCTTCCCTTGAAAGGTCACACAAGACAGGTTTGACTGTACTTTGTAACTGTATTGTGTGACCCTCTGTCAATCTTCCCTTGAAAGGTCACACAAGACAGGTTTGACTGTATTGTGTGACCTCTCTGTCAGTCTTCTCTTGAAAGGTCACACAAGACAGGTTTGACTGTACTTTGTAACTGTATTGTGTGACCCTCTGTCAATCTTCCCTTGAAAGGTCACACAAGACAGGTTTGACTGTACTTTGTAACTGTATTGTGCGACCCTCTGTCAATCTTCTCTTGAAAGGTCACACAAGACTGGTTTGACTGTACTTTGTAACTGTCTTGTGTGACCCTCTGTCAATCTTCCCTTGAAAGGTCACACAAAACAGGTTTGACTGTACTTTGTAACTGTATTGTGTGACCCTCTGTCAATCTTCTCTTGAAAGGTCACACAAGACAGGTTTGACTACTTTGTAACTGTATTATGTGACCCTCTGTCAATCTTCTCTTGAAAGGTCACACAAGACAGGTTTGACTGTACTTTGTAACTATATTGTGTGACCCTCTGTCAATCTTCCCTTGAAAGGTCACACAAGACAGGTTTGACTGTACTTTGTAACTGTATTATGTGACCCTCTGTCAATCTTCCCTTGAAAGGTCACACAAGACATGTTTGACTGTACTGTGTAACTGTATTGTGTGACCCTCTGTCAATCTTCCCTTGAAAGGTCACACAAGACAGGTTTGACTGTACTTTGTAACTGTATTGTGTGACCTCTCTGTCAATCTTCCTTTGAAAGGTCACACAAGACAGGTTTGACTGTACTTTGTAACTGTATTGTGTGACCCTCTGTCAATCTTCCCTTGCAAGGTCACACAAGACAGGTTTGACTGTACTTTGTAACTATATTGTGTGACCCTCAGTCAATCTTCTCTTGAAAGGTCACACAAGACAGGTTTGACTGTACTTTGTAACTGTATTGTGTGACCCTCTGTCAATCTTCCCTTGAAAGGTCACACAAGACAGGTTTGACTGTACTTTGTAACTGTATTGTGTGACCCTCTGTCAATCTTCTCTTGAAAGGTCACACAAGACAGGTTTGACTGTACTTTGTAACCCTCTGTCAATCTTCCCTTGAAAGGTCACACAAGACAGGTTTGATTGTACTTTGTAACTGTCTTGTGTGACCCTCTGTCAATCTTCCCTTGAAAGGTCACACAAGACAGGTTTGACTGTACTTTGTAACTGTATTGTGTGACTGTACTTTGTAACTGTCTTGTGTGACCCTCTGTCAATCTTCCCTTGAAAGGTCACACAAGACAGGTTTGACTGTACTTTGTAACTGTATTGTGTGACCCTCTGTCAATCTTCCCTTGAAAGGTCACACAAGACAGGTTTGACTGTATTGTGTGACCTCTCTGTCAGTCTTCTCTTGAAAGGTCACACAAGACAGGTTTGACTGTACTTTGTAACTGTATTGTGTGACCCTCTGTCAATCTTCCCTTGAAAGGTCACACAAGACAGGTTTGACTGTACTTTGTAACTGTATTGTGCGACCCTCTGTCAATCTTCCCTTGAAAGGTCACACAAAACAGGTTTGACTGTACTTTGTAACTGTCTTGTGTGACCCCCTGTCAATCTTCCTTTGAAAGGTCACACAAGACAGGTTTGACTGTATTGTGTGACCTCTCTGTCAGTCTTCTCTTGAAAGGTCACACAAGACAGGTTTGACTGTACTTTGTAACTGTATTGTGTGATCCTCTGTCAATCTTCCCTTGAAAGGTCACACAAGACAGGTTTGACTGTACTTTGTAACTGTATTGTGCGACCCTCTGTCAATCTTCCCTTGAAAGGTCACACAAGACAGGTTTGACTGTACTTTGTAACTGTATTGTGCGACCCTCTGTCAATCTTCCCTTGAAAGGTCACACAAGACAGGTTTGACTGTACTTTGTAACTGTCTTGTGTGACCCCCTGTCAATCTTCCTTTGAAAGGTCACACAAGACAGGTTTGACTGTATTGTGTGACCTCTCTGTCAGTCTTCTCTTGAAAGGTCACACAAGACAGGTTTGACTGTACTTTGTAACTGTATTGTGTGACCCTCTGTCAATCTTCCCTTGAAAGGTCACACAAGACAGGTTTGACTGTACTTTGTAACTGTATTGTGTGACCTCTCTGTCAATCTTCCTTTGAAAGGTCACACAAGACAGGTTTGACTGTACTTTGTAACTGTATTGTGTGACCCTCTGTCAATCTTCCCTTGCAAGGTCACACAAGACAGGTTTGACTACTTTGTAACTATATTGTGTGACCCTCAGTCAATCTTCTCTTGAAAGGTCACACAAGACAGGTTTGACTGTACTTTGTAACTGTATTGTGTGACCCTCTGTCAATCTTCCCTTGAAAGGTCACACAAGACAGGTTTGACTGTACTTTGTAACTGTATTGTGTGACCCTCTGTCAATCTTCTCTTGAAAGGTCACACAAGACAGGTTTGACTGTACTTTGTAACCCTCTGTCAATCTTCCCTTGAAAGGTCACACAAGACAGGTTTGATTGTACTTTGTAACTGTCTTGTGTGACCCTCTGTCAATCTTCCCTTGAAAGGTCACACAAGACAGGTTTGACTGTACTTTGTAACTGTATTGTGTGACTGTACTTTGTAACTGTCTTGTGTGACCCTCTGTCAATCTTCCCTTGAAAGGTCACACAAGACAGGTTTGACTGTACTTTGTAACTGTATTGTGTGACCCTCTGTCAATCTTCCCTTGAAAGGTCACACAAGACAGGTTTGACTGTATTGTGTGACCCTCTGTCAGTCTTCTCTTGAAAGGTCACACAAGACAGGTTTGACTGTACTTTGTAACTGTATTGTGTGACCCTCTGTCAATCTTCCCTTGAAAGGTCACACAAGACAGGTTTGACTGTACTTTGTAACTGTATTGTGCGACCCTCTGTCAATCTTCCTTTGAAAGGTCACACAAGACAGGTTTGACTGTACTTTGTAACTGTATTGTGTGACCCTCTGTCAATCTTCCCTTGAAAGGTCACACAAGACAGGTTTTACTGTACTTTGTAACTGTATTGTGTGACCCTCTGTCAATCTTCCCTTGAAAGGTCACACAAGACAGGTTTGATTGTACTTTGTAACTGTATTGTGTGACCCTCTGTCAATCTTCTCTTGAAAGGTCACACAAGACTGGTTTGACTGTACTTTGTAACTGTATTGTGTGACTGTACTTTGTAACTGTCTTGTGTGACCCTCAGTCAATCTTCCCTTGAAAGGTCACACAAGACAGGTTTGACTGTACTTTGTAACTGTATTGTGTGACCCTCTGTCAATCTTCCCTTGAAAGGTCACACAAGACAGGTTTGACTGTACTTTGTAACTGTATTGTGTGACCCTCTGTCAATCTTCTCTTGAAAGGTCACACAAGACAGGTTTGACTGTACTTTGTAACTGTATTTTATTACTACAGTGAAACCTGTCTAAAATTGGGATCTTAATTCAAAGTTTGGTTTTTAAAGATTTTGGTTTATTCTAGTTTCTGTTTAGACAGGTTTCAGTGTATACTTTAATCAGTCACAGCACACCCTTCCAATAGTCAATATATACTACACAATCATGTACCTCGACAATGTCATCAGTTGGTCCTACGATCTTATCACGAAGACTTCTAACTGCAAGTACATATTTTAGATAATACTTCTCCTCACGGTTGTCAGGATTCCACTTCAGGATGCCTCTGTTAACAAAACAAACTATTGTAGCATTGTAACGCTCACAGAATATACATGCATACTATTTCCATTGAACCGTGCATGAATAAAATAATTCTTCTAAAAAAAAATCGAAAAAATGTATAATTTTGGAATCAAGTCGGAATTGTGCAAATGGTATATTACAAAAATTGGGTGAATTGTTGAAGTGTACACCCAACATCAACTTTCCAAAGACAAAAAAAAAAAAAAAAAAAAATGCACTTAAAACATGTCATAAACATCAATTTGTCAGTGACTTGCAGCAGGTCGGTGGTTTTCTCCAGGTACTCTGGTATCCTCCACCAATAAAACTGACCACCATGTTATACCTGAAATATTGTTGAAAGTGGTGTTTAACACCATAACCTTTAACTCTCAATTCTAATTCTGACCACTGGTCAACATTTATTTACTTTACCTTGACAAAGGAATAATAACCTTTAACCCTCAATTCTAATTCTGACCACTGGTCAACTTTACCTTGACAAAGGAATAATAATCTTTAACTCTCAATTCTAATTCTGACCACTGGTCAACTTTACCTTGACAAAGGAATAATAATATCTACATCATCTTCTGTAATCAATGATAGCTGTAAAAGTAGGTCAAGCTGTTGATATTGCCATGGTAACACATACATAGCAAAACTACACAGTTGGCTGCCCCTTTTCTTCTTTACGTCAGAACTTCTACAATGTCAACAATTTATTTACAAATGTCGCAGGTGACATAATTTTTAAATTTTTAAAAGAAATTGATTTATATACACAAATATAGTTATATAACATATGTTCTAAATACATGGTTTTATCATTTTAACATTTCTTTTATTTGTACATATAACCCGTTTGTTTTATAGAGAAGTACATTTTATTTCTAACGGTCATGTAGGTGTCTTAAGTTAATATAAAATTTGTTCACACCACGATAGCTGAAATACTGCTAAAGTTGACGTTAAACACCAATCAATCAATCTTTTCTTCTTTACATGTTCTGACTTAATTGAAAACAGAAATAATAAAATAAATTTTAACACATCTACTTTATAAGAAAGATAAAAGTTTAAAAAATAAATAATAAAATAATTCAGGCCATTTGAACTAAACATTACATGAAAAATAATTTATTTTTACTCAGACATGAACAACAGATGCATGCAGACAATTTTTTTTCCCGATAATTAGTTAGAAAAGTATATTATTAGAAGGTAAAATATAATTAGCTAAAAAGTGCATAACATAATGCCACACACATATGGAACACAAAGAAAGACAACTCTTTTTCATTTTGTCCCATAAATGTGTTGACTGGGTTATAGGAGTTAATGAAACTTGTTTGGGGAGGAGAGCCAAGAAAGGCTTGTAGCTTCTCTGTTTGTTTCTAATACTCATTCAACATTTTGTTTATTATCACTTATTCAAGGAGGAGGCAAATAGAAGTTTGCTCCTCTATGTACCCATCTCTAAAGGTCATTCAATTTTTTCATTGTCACTTATTGAGGGAGGAGAGCAAAGAGAGGCTTGCTTATCTACCTGTTTCTTAAGCTTATTCAAATAAATTTTATACATTAAAAAACTCTATAGTCAGTTATATGTCATCACTATTCTTATGTTTTGTTCTATATACTGACCTTACAGACAATATAAACAATTCAGTGTATAGTGATAATAATGATGCTAGAATATCTTCATACAATGGCGTCTTCTTCTCACCTGACTGAAATAAAAAAAAGGAATTATAATCATGAAAAAAGAAAGAATAATTTTTGACATTTTCTTCCTATATCAAACCTTAAATTATACCATATTTTAGCTATCCAAGTGATTTTCCCTTGTACTGGGAAACATGTCTAAATTAAACTCTTCAGACTTAATGTTTTTTTCCATTGTGAGAGAATAAAAATTACCAAAACATTTCTCTACTGTTAAATGGAATATTTTTAGCGAGTGGGTGTTGTTTAGTGCCAACTAAACAAATTTTCAGCTATATCATGATGAGTACAAGTTAATTTTCAATGAGATGATGATAAGGTCCACTTTGTACTAGATCAACACGCTTAGCTGGATTTTCATAGCGCTAGGTCACTCAAACAACAGTCCACAGATAGACATGATGCCCCACTCTCTGATTCCGAGCCAACTAGTCTTTGCTCTTTCTCATTAATGCTGCGTGCTTAGTGGAGAAGAAACAAATACCAATGTTAAGGTCTTTGGTTTGACCCGATCGGGCCTTGAACCCACAATCTACTGCACTTGAGGAGAGCACTCTAATCATTACATCACTGATACGGTTAGGAATATGTTTAATAACAACAACCAATTATCTGTGCAATCGATTTAAAGTAGTATATTATTATACATGGAATAAAAGAAATTTAACTGGATTTGTTACCTGATGGCAGTCATTTTTCCTGAGGTGACAGACACACACAAAGCCTTTAATCTCTCTCGTCATTTGACAGCATCTAAAATTAAATATCAGATACTGATTAGTTATTGGAATTTATTGCCTCTTTCAGCAATTTTTGAACTATAGAGTGACTACCAGACTTAATGGAAAGTAGGTAATTTAGAATTTTGCACAGTTGACCCAAGAAGCCAAAATTTCAAATATACATCAGAGACCATTTCGGAAAACAGTGAAATATAATATACACTGACTTATGGCATTCTTATAAATCAGAGAGGTTGTCGAGGGCAACTATACTATATTGTCAAACCTCTGTTGTAACAAACTAGGGGATGTTGAGTTAGACAATAGGCTTGTCTACCAGTTCAATTGTCTAGAACCATGTGACTAGAAATGATCCAATAGGAAAACATTCATACACAGTGAGGTATAATAGCATATATTGTGGTCATGTAAATAAATTATGTTGTCCCACCATTGCAAAGTCTACCATAAATACTGATATTATTATGTACCTTTCAATGTCTTCACCTTTTATGATCTCCTCTGCTATTGGTTGAATGTTACTACAAAAGAAAGTAATGGTAAGAATTAAATTTTGATACACATGGGTTAAAACTTCAAATTATACTTTTATTTCTATTTTCTTCTTACCCATATTTACAAATGATTGGTTGCTAATCCATATTAATGTTACCATTACTATTAGTGTTACAATAGGTTTGAGCTGGTCAAGGGAAACTAAAGTTAGGGCATGACAACCACAAAAACTGACATTTTCAAAATTGACAAGATGTTGCACGCTACGTCGTGCTAAGAATACCCCCACTCGTTCATTTGTAAGTCGCACGGTAAACAGGAAGTAGATATGCAATCATTTCTTCCAGTAGAAGCTGAGATATCTGTTACGAAAGTGTGAACGGATGGACAAGGTGATTGCAATATAGCCCCCCTCTCTATGAGTGGGGGTATAATTAAAAGGCATAACTCTGAAACCATATACACTGTTAGACATTACAACTAAAATCAAATTTGACCTGTAAATTGTGGGGAAGATCATTGTGTAAAAATTTCAATCCGCTTGGAAGAAAAAAATCTGGAAGTTAGCATCGAAAAACACAATTTTGTCTTTTAAAAAAACCCAATTAATTATGGGGCATTAACTCTGGAACCATAAAAGAAATTATATCAAAATTTGAACGCGAGAGATTGTTGGATAATGCCAAGTGAACAATTTTTCAGCTATATCACGGCGAGAACAAGCTAATTTTCAATGAGATGATAATGATGTCCACTTTGTGCTAGACCAACACGCTAAGTTAGATCTTTATAGTGCTGACTCACTTACACAACAGTCCATGGGTAGACATGTCGTTCCAATTTTACTCCTTAATGGAGAAGCAACAAACACCTATTTTATAGTCTTTGGTTTCAAGTTGATCTGTGTATTGTAGTAAAAGACATTGTGTATAAACTTCAAATGATTTGCATAAGTGGAACTAAAGTTATTGAAGTCACCAAATGCACTACAGACAGATGCACATATGTAGGTAACATTTATTGTTACAGTTCCCTTTCTGAAGGGGCATAAATTTGGTTTTCTCAATAGGTTATTTTTCTGGTTAGGTTTGGTTTGAAGTGTTTAACGCCACTTTCAACAATATTTCAGTTATATCATGGCCGTCAGTTTTATTGGTAGAGGAAACCAGAGAACCCAGAGAAAACCACCGACCTGCCGCAAGTCAATGACAAACTATAACACATAATGTTGTATAGAGTACATCTTGCCATAAACAGGGTTCAAAGTCACAACTTTAGTGGTAATAGACACTGATTGCACAGGTAGTTGTAAATCCAACTACTGTATGATCACGACCACGACGTCCCTTGTGATTATTTGAGGTGAGAGGCAAGTCATGTTTTCTGTCTTTAATGACCACAGTGTATAAATTTCAGCATGAGAATTCCTTTTGGTTGTCATTAACGATAGAAATTAACAACTTAAACATATTCTGGAAGTTTTGGCACCAGTGGATAATGATATTTCCCCACTCCTGAATTTTTCAAATTGATATATGGTAATCCACCGGTAGCAGGCTAGGAGAATCTACATCTATTCAAATCTATTTTGAAAGATTAAAGTCTGTACTTGAAATATCTTAGCATAATTTGTCGTAGTGTCTCTTCATGTTTACATCCAGTGGTCAATTTCAGTAACTTGTGACAACTTGATAATTCACTGAAGACCTCAGATTCAGCTGGAAAGTCCTACAAAAAATAAATAAGATCATTAAAGAATGATTAAATTTTAAGAAAAGAAAATAATTAGTTTATTCTTAATAATGAGATCTTTGGATTAGGATTATGATGTTTAACACCACTTTCAACAATATTTCAGATATATTGTGGCAAGCAGTTTTATTGATGAAGGAAAACGGAGTACCTGGAGAAAACCACCGACCTTATCACATAATGTTGTATCGAGTACTCTTCGCCTGAACGGGATTCGACCCCAAAACTGTTGTGGTAATAGGAACTGATTGCATACGTAGTTGTAAATCCAACCACCATATGATTATGACAACGACATCCCTTTAATGAGATCTTTAACTACAATGTGCTATAATCATGACAATAAAAGAAATGTATTTTTGGACACTATTGAGAGGGGTCCTCATTATTCCTCTCTAAATCATGTTTGATAATTTGTTTTTCAAATATTCAATATATACATGGAGTTGCTAACTGAAGATTCCAGTTAAAATTTACAAGTTCACAATTGATAAATACTAAATATCTGGAAAATAATTGTGGAACGCTGAATCTACAGCGAGGTGTACTCGATACAACATTATGTGATAAAGTTTGTCAGTGATTTGCGACAGGTCGGTGGTTTTCTCCGGGTTCTAAAGATTCCTCCACCAATAAAAACTGACAGCCACGAATATAACTGAAATATTGTTGAAAGTGGCATTAAACACCATAAACCTAACCCTTAAATAAATTCAATTCCCTTTAAAAAAAATTAACAGCGCTTCAATTATTTTGCTCCTTGCATAAAAAAAATGTTGCATTTTTACTGCTCAATATATTTAATTAATGCTCACATTGTTACAATTGTTGCTAACAATAATTGAATTGATACTTTTCAAATCAATTATAAAGGTTGGTTGGTTGGTTTTGTGGTGTTTAAAGCCACTTTCAACAATATTTGGTGGAGAAAACCAGAGTGCCCGGAGAAGACCACCGACCTGCCGCAAGTCACTGACAAACTTTATCACCTAATTTTGTATTGATTACATCTTGCCTGAGCGGGATTCAAATTTCCACCAACCATACGATCATGGTGGCCCCTCAATTATAAAGAGGTTGAAATCATTTAAGGAGAGGTGTAATCGTTTTAAACTTCACAAATAAATGATTTACTCAGAGCTTTAATTATGAAAGACATGTACTGATCAGGAATTGAACTGCTGTTCAAATCATTTACACCTTTCTTTAATTGAATTGCTGTGCAGTGATATTTAAATTAAAGAGAGGTTTAATTTTGTCAATTTGGACCTCTCCACAAATTAATTAGACCATGCAACAATTGTTTACTCCTCGCAAACAACTAAATTGAACTGAGCAATAAATATTTTAAAGAGTTGGGCATTTACTTTATATGGAGAGGTGTAATTAATTGAGCTTCAGTAGATTCTGCATTCTATCTATTGTATGTGTGAGTATATAACATTCCATCTATTGTACGTGTGAGAAAATAACATTCCATCTATTGTACGTGTGAGAAAATAACATTCCATCTATTGTATGTGTGAGTATATAACTAAGTCTAGTCCTTAATATACTTACATCTAATAAAGACATCACATCTGGATTTTTGACAACATTTTCTGATACAAAGTGGCTTACTAAAATATAAAAAACATTATTATATAGATAGCTGTGAATTACAAAATTTTCTAGATTATATAAAAACAATGTCAATGTGAAATTATCGTTTTATTTTCACTCTCGGTATATTACGCACCATTTGTTGTCAGAACTACTTTTCTATATGCTTTACAGTTACGTTCCTTTGACAGTTGTGTATGGTTTCGTTTGATTTTGAAGCGATACACAATATAGTATATCCCTACGCTACACACGTAATATAGCGCTATTAAACTCATTTTATATTTAATTTGAATGAAAACATTTTTTTTATATATAATAAATACTATAACTAATTGTATTATCAAAAATATGTCACTCATTTGTGAGTTAGTTTTATTTTGTCATTTGTGACATATTTTTGATAATGAAACTCATCAATTAGTTTATAGTATAAATAATCATATACAATATTTTGAGCAAAATTCTGCACAATTTTAATATATGTACATAAAAAAAAGGTGTGTTTGATTAAAACTGGAAACAGAAAATTCAACCAAATTTTTTTTTCACCTCAACTATTTCACCAAGAGTGGAGGTTTGGGTCAATATTAACTTAAGTGTAAATCCCATCCTCACACATACACTTTTTATTGAAATGCCTGTTCCAAGCTAGAAGTCAGGATAGTGAGCAACCATCAGCATGTATACAAGTCAATTAAAGAGATCCAGAAACAAGATATAAATCTGATTCTTTTTTTCCCCAGTTGTAATGATATTTGTGCATATAAATTAAAACAACTTTTAAAATAATACCAAGAACTTCTTTTTGTTGTTTTGTGACATTTTCTGTATCTCTGAGTTGATGTTTATCCTCTAAATATAAGTTGCAAGGAAAATTTGCTGTCTTTGCTTGACCATCTTGTACACTTAGATATCTGTAAACAAACATACAATATTAACTGATACCCTCCTCAATGCAACACTGTGTAACTTTATAATGTCAAATACAATAACAGTTACCTGTAAATACAATAACAGTTACCTGTAAATTTTACATTAAGACAATAACATGGTTTATTAGATGTATATACAATTGAAATTTACAGTTCTTAAATAATGTAATTACATGTATTACTAAAAATAGGTTCTCCTTCCTCAGACATACCTGTAGGTGACCTTTTCTGATTTCAGCTCTCCTGTTTCAGTCTTCTTGTTCCTAAAGACTTCTATGCTATTTGGCGTTCCGATCTTTTGATTTTGAGCATACCTGATGAAGGTTATTCAAGAAACGTGTTGTTCACACTAAATTTGGTTTAGGTTTATGGTGCTTAATGTCACTTTTAACAATATTTCAGTTATATCGTGGATGAAATATTGTCAAAAGTGGTGTTAAACAGCATGAATCCCCCCCCCTTCATTTGGTTGTATCTATTTAAAAAAAATACAATTATATACAAAGGGAGAAATCTCATGGGATAGTTTGAAAAAAAACTGATACAACGTACAATGTCATATGGAACCTAAACTTTTAAAATTCAAACAACCAGTTCTAACCTCTGTATGAACATTTTAATAATGTTCCTATTTAGGGGTTGGGGTTAGGATAATGCTGTTTAACACCACTTTCAACAATATTTCAGTTATATCGTCAGTCTAAAAAAAAAATTATCACAATTTCTTTGCTCTATTTTTATCTGAATGTACATTGTATAATATTATATATTTGTCAGAAAACAAATAAAAGATAAATTGCAAAAGCTTACTGAAAATGTTTAATAAATTATTGAATTTTTTAAATTCTATTATGAAAAAAGCTTAAACAGTGATGGTCAACAATACCACCAATACATGTATCAGCAAAACGAACAATCACCTCTCACCTCAACTCATTGAACATAAAAAAGATGACAACATATGATGTTGGATATCCAAGTCCTTGCACAGGCACAAATATATGAATGTGCTAAACAAGTTAATGAGATCCCATCATCGTGATAATTGGATATCCAACATTAATACAAATATAAATCTACATTTGTAAAAACACTAATTTTCAGTACAAGTATGAAGACTTACATTTGAAGTTTTCTCACATATTTGTCAAAATGTTCTTGTATTTCTGACTGTATTTCCTGTTTTGATAGACTTCCTACTGCCTCTTTAAAAGATAACTTTAATTCTTCTTTGTCATACCCATCAGTACTGGTATACAGATCTAAAAACCAAACTTGAGCATAAACATAAAATACTGCTAAAGTTGGTGTTAACCACCAATCAATCAATGAGGGATGGTTGAACGCATATCGGTACATCATTGCTTGGGTCACTGTGCTGGTAAAAATTTTGCTCTGCTTAATTCTTGGGCATCTTGGCTGACTTAAGTTTATTCTGCTCTATTAGTGAATGATTGTGATAATTGGTTCTTATAATAAATTAGTGAAGCCAAAAATTGTAAATAATTTAATACATAGCACTGTGAATCCTTGAACTCTATCAAGGATAGTGATCATCAACTTTTCATTATTTGTTCATCTATTAATTAGTCGTTCAGTGCCGTAACTACCATTGAATCAACCAAGACAACTACCTCGGTTGAAATTTTGTCAGGTATAAGTAAGCTAAAGTTAAATTCAAAATAAAGTGTTTTTTGAAGTGTATAGACTTATAATAAGATTGATGATTTGACGATTTTTGGTGTTTTAACGCCACTTTCAGCAATATCATGGCGACCAATTTTAGTGGTGGAAGAAGCCAAAGTACCTGGAGAGAACCGCCGACCATGGGCAAGCAACTGGTAAACTTTATCACTTGCGGTTGAGAGTAGAGTGCATCCTTTTTTTGTAATTTACAAAGCCGGGTGATGGCGATAGGCTTGTACAAGTTGTTAGGTAATCCAACTACCTAACTCATTGAACCACACGGGCCCGACTTATAATAAGAATTGCAAACCAGCTTGTATATATATAATGTTGTTGATTATAGGCAACTCTGGTCATATAGGAACAAACATTTTTTTAATAACATACAAAGTACTCTACTTAATATTAAGCATTCAATGGATCTGCCCTAGTTGATATACAACCCTAGTTACAGTGCTCTGTTCTCTGTAGCAGACGTCATGTCTACAATTGCTTGGTGTCAGAACTGTCAGTTAATAGTTCGCTACTGATTAAAAAAACTTGATCATCTGGATCTGACACCAAGAGAATTATATACAAATCTAAAAGCCTTGTCCATGTGTGTCATTTGCAGCCATATATTACACAAGTTTACAAATACACATCTAAAAGATTAATTCACAAGATCTGGGTTTTGCACTGTTACACCACAGAAATATATATAGAAGTTTTACAAATGTGTGATGCTAGGAAGTTTTATCTTTTGTCTATATATAAGCTGTCATCAGGGTTTAAATATGCACGTTATATTTCTAAAAAATCATGTTTTCTTGCTAAAATGTATATAAAATTTTCTTTGCCATTTAATTAAGTCAATAAGCTTAGTGTGTTCACACTACAATGCATGTCTGTTACTTTGTAGATATGTTTGCCTAAATATAATATTGTGTTTGTTGTTAGTACTTATTACAGATACGTGGTTGGAATAATAAAATATCAGACTTTAATTGAATATCACCTTTCAACTGGGTAGCAATAAGTTTGGTAAATTTTATTGCTTTTTTTGAGATACTCATTTTCCCCAGACACGTGCACATTGCCCAATAACAAACCGACTGAAGATATAACACTGTGTTTGATTGGATATCCCCTGAATGGGTATTTCCCAAATTGACCAATCAATTGAAAATGCCAACTGATCGAAAGATTTCCCTCGAAAACAACAAATAGAAGATATTTTAGACAATAAATACAACGAACAAATATAAGTTATGAAACAATGAAAATATTAAACTCATGTTAATGCTCGTTACACTGTTTTGAAATATTACGAAACTAATCTGATGTTCAAAATAGCTAGCTCAACTTTAAGAAAGATTGAATTATGGGATAGATAGGAATCTTTGTTGCTTGTGTTTTGAGAATGAAAAAATCTTTTCACTTAAACACGTTTACAGGCGACACTGTAGTTTGTAGAGGTGTTCTTAACTATCCTATATAATTATAGACATACCTTATACAAATAAGTGCAACCAAAACTTGAAATCAACGGCTGTTATGATGGATTTTGACAGAATGGATAGCTCCAGTGAGAACATAAATATAGTGTTTACATTTGAAATAATACAATATTTTTTAGATAGAACGTGTAATTGTGCGCCTTAGCTACGTATTTGTGCAAATTAATTAATGACATGTCTTACTTGTTATTTTCAGGTTTGAATGGTATGAAAGCTGGCATGGATGGAGACAAGAAACAGAGAAGAAACTACAAGTTGCTTGTTGACCCCATGATAAGAGGTGGTTCACAGAAAATTTACAGATTTGATGGAATTGATCCAACGGTAATGTGGCAAGAATAACAACAGGAGAGACATACATGTATATCGGTATACATTGTAGCTTATACATGTATTGCATCTATTGAAAGGAGATTTACAGGAAATAATTCAATGGTTGTGTATTGCATGTTAAATGCTGAAGTGATAATACCAGGATAATTGTGACACATGTTGTTGAGCAAGCTTTCGAGATCAGTTTTTGTTTGCACGTTTCCAATTTGATTCTAAAATTATACATAGTTCCCTTATGGAAGGTTTAATCGTACTCTTTCTATGCAAGAGAAACAGAAAGGACAAAAAAATGTACAATAATTTCCTGACAATTCATCGATATTTCAATCTTGAAAAAATTAGAGAATAAGTTTTTTAATAGAAAATTCACATTAAGATTTTGTGCAGGTTATTTTCATTAGACTTTGCATGTAAGGGGTTTCTTTTGCCTGCATTAAAGGGAAATAACTCGCATAAAAATATGTAAAAATGTATCATTTTAGAATCAAATCATAAATGTGCAAATGGTTTATTGTTGTAAGTATTGCATTCGATTAGATACACTACATTATGCCATAAATTACATATAATTTGGCAAAGTGATGCAGCATTGTAGTAAAGGAATTAAGATTATACTTAAAATATATCAAATACATTGTTTTTATGTTAAATTTAGACACCCTAATTTGTAATAATGGAATGTAAATTGAGAAAAAAAAAGACTGAGTAAAAAAAAAATCAGTAATTTTACCTACAGTTTCAGTTTTTATCTTTGTATTTGTAGGATAGTCATCAAATTCATACAAGAGATCCAAGGTCCAGATTGACTCGTATGTGGACAAGACGAATTCCAGCAGATTTGCCTGTTCCAAGATTTACGGTATTGTTAAATTAGGAATAAGATAAGGCCACTGGAAACTATTTAAGACTATTGTTTTGCATGTAGATAGTCATGCATGTGATCTTTCCTGTTTTCTGAAGGAGACTCCAATAAATTGAGACTTTTACCAATGCTCCTTCCCTGGTGTTAAAAAGACATTCCTTCAATTTCTATAAATATTCAATGATCGGTTTTTTTAAAGAAAATTGTAATGCTCTGACACCTAAATGAATGGAACATACACTACAGATATGGACAATTGATATTTGCTGTCTCCAGATTTAATGATCTAGATAATGACCTTTGAATACAAATGTTGAGATCCATTGTTTTAAAGATATTTAACTTTCCTTTTAAAATTTTCCTAGATGAGGCTTTTCTTTTTTTAAATTACAAAATGTATTTTTAAAATGCCACAAAATTATAATTTAATTTGTTTCTCTAGTGACGAGTTATTTCCCTTGCTTTATTGATTTTTTCATCCTTTGGAAATTATTTATATATGAATTATTTTGATTTATAATATTTTAATGTTTTCCACAATTTTATGCAAGACAATTAAATCCAAGTAATAATGGTTCTTTTTGTATTTGCCTCTTTTAATGTTATGCTTTTGATAATAGATAAGATAATTAATATTCTTCCAAAAAAATGTTTCATTTTTCAGATATTAATAGACTGTGTAACTAAGTGAATAACTAACCAGTGCATGATATTAAGTAAAAATGAAAATTAAGTATTCAAAAATACATAATTATGTTGATATCAGATAGGAATTTAATTTGTTGCCTGTAGTTTGGTTATAAATACATAAGTTGAAATTTACCAACTAAATCAATTGACATTTAAAAATATGTATAAAAAGTGTTGCAGAATTAGGGTATAAACAAATCTATCTCATACATTTGCTATATCTCCCTCTCCCATATACGGATTAGGTACAACCTTTGTATGCCGTTAGGTGAATAAAAGTAATTTGAAATGTAACTGATTTCAATTCAAGAATCTGAAATATCAAACTGAAGATCCACTTTTCCAATGTTTTTTTTAGAATAACCTGGTAAATCATTTAATTGAAATTGATAAGATTTGTCTCCCTTGAATTTGATCAACTCCCTATTTTGCATGATATAATTAAGATTTTATTTGCAATTAGGATAAAAAGAACATGTATTTATATGTAATAGTTTTTTTTTGCCCCTTTTTGGTATCTTCAAACACTTCCTGTGTATTGTGTAAAATCAGGACACATTTACTGTATATTAATTTAATCTAAGCTGTATGTGGTAAAAGGATGTGTACCCAGTGTGGGAAATGTTTTTTTTTCTCTTATCTCACTATTTTGGCTAGTTGCTTCAAAATTGTACTTGTCAAAATTAATTGCTGCAAAAATCCGACCCTGACTCGAAAATTACGATTTTTTAACATTTACCTTTTTACCATGTCCACCCAAACCCAATTTTATTTGATATCATCAAGTTTTACTCTACCGAATCCGTATTTAAAATAATCTGAATCGTTTGCATTGAACTTTGGGAGATACATATTAATTTTATTTGATCCCAGTTTGGAATAGGACGCCATCTTTTAGCGTTTTCTATCATTAAGAGAAATCAATATGGCGGATGAGAATCATTGACTGAGAAACTACTTCGTCAAGTTGGTTGACAGGGGCGAGTGCAAAATAATCGGAACTCGCCTCGCGATGTTCAGTTGCCGGATTGTGCAGTTCTTAAACAAACATACTCACCAAATTTGTTCTCTTCTCGCTGTTGGCGAGTGGTGGTTTCTTTCACTGTGTGTACCTTACATTAACTGGTTTAACCCCACCAAATGTTTGGGAACATCCTAAGTCAGGAACTGAATTTCCAACATTATATGTCGTTATCCCCCCTTTTGTGTTCTGTGAGTTAATGTGAAAGGCCATTGTTCATTTTGTTGGTTAGCTGATATTGATGGATTTGTTTAAACTTTCTTTTCATTTGCATAATTTTACGTCAGTTGTTGAAATGAATTATGAAAATTTTATGGATATCTGGAAATTCTAATTTTTTGGATCAGGATTACATCATACATGTTTAAAAGTAGTGATAATTTCATTATTAAAAGATGGGCTAATGTTTTAAGTTTTAAATTGAAATTG
This sequence comes from Bathymodiolus brooksi, assembly GCA_963680875.1. NCBI lineage: Eukaryota > Metazoa > Mollusca > Bivalvia > Mytilida > Modiolidae > Bathymodiolus > Bathymodiolus brooksi. The sequence goes on along the minus strand of OY804580.1, from coordinate 46,459,985 downwards.
GTTGCCAGAAAACAATACTTTAAAAACTACAAGTATGTACCACTCCAGTACACTCACACAAGTACCATTAGAGATTAAACATGTTTATTTAATCATAATATCTGATCTCAAATTATAATATGTAACATAGCATTTATTGCATATTATACTCAAAATTCTTAATGTTTGTTTAGCATTGATTATAGCAAAATGAGTAATGAGTTAATTGGAGTATGCCAGTTTGAAATCCAGTTTTCATCATGTGCAGATATAAATATTGTAAAATATGGACAAAGGGAGATAATCCAATCTTCAAATGTGAAAAGAAATAATTGTTTTCTGTGTCTGAATTTTTTAAAACTTTTTATGCCTTTTATTTCTGGCTAAGATATATTAGTAATAGTTATAAATAAGTACAGCATATTTCAATAGTAATGAGTTGGAAAAGAAAAAATTCCATGTAATTCCTATTTAACACAAAAAGATGTGAATGTTACTAAACAGAAAGAAAATCTAAATAAAAAAATTCAAGATACAGTGCCCAAATTTAGGGAGACTTGACCATGAGTGGTACTCATAAAATAAACAGCAACTTTGTTTCTTTTAACTCAGATGAAACAGCATCAGTGACGTAATAGTAAGCTTGTTCGCCTGGATCACCTAGGTCGCGGCTTCTTGAAATTGGGTATTTATAGCTTCTATGCTAAGCATACAGCATTAAAGCTTGAGCAAAGACGCGTTGGCTCAGCATCAGGATAATGTGTCTGAATGGAGCAACATGTCTACCTGCGGACTGTTATTTCAGTGAGATAGCACTATAAAAATCCAACTAAGCATTTTGGTCTATTGCAAAGTGAACATCATCATCTGATTGAATTTAAGTTGTTCTCACTATGTTATAGCTAAAAAAAATTGCTCATTTTGCATTATACAACAATCACTCTGACTCACTCCTTGTATTTTAATGGAAACATTGTAATTAACATTATTTGTAATCTTGTTTATTTCAGTATGATCACTACTATGTTGGTCCACCTCCTACAAATGAAGTGACATTTACCAACCTGAATGACAACATCGACAAGAATTTCCTGGAAAACATGCTGAAGACATTTGGACCGTTAGAAGAAGTTAGAATCTTTTATAATCCAAAGAACAAGAAACATCTTGGAATTGGAAAGGTGAGGAAGAGGAGGATTTTGTTTTTATACTACCTCTAATAGAGGTCAACCATATTGCACAATCAGCGAAAGTTTAATAGTACATGTACATGAGGGGCTGTCGTGGTCATGATCGTATGGTAGTTGGATTTACAACTACATATGCAATCAGTGCCTATCACCACTAACGTTGTGAGTTTGAACACTCTTCATGGTGAGGTGTACTCGATACAACATTATGTGATAAAGTTTATCAGTGACTTGCGACAGGTCGGTGGTTTTCTCTGTGTATTCCGGTTTCCTCCACCAATAAAACTGACAGCCACGATATAACTGAAATATTGTTGAAAGTGGTGTTAAACACCATAACCCTAACCCATGTACATGAGGATTAGTTGTGTAAAATGTTCTTCATGGTTAGCAGTTTAGACTGATTATCTGTTACTGGTTAATTAAGAAGTAATTCACGTAGGGCATAGATTGTATCCAGTTTTAACATGGGTAACATTTTTTTTGTAAACGAAAATAATGTTACCCATGTTAAGACATTATACAATCTATGGCTTTCATGAATTATTTCGATTCTAGTAGGAAAAATCAAATTTAATTTATGAAGTGGAAGTCAGTAATGGAATTGCCTTTAATAACAAAATCCACTAACCTTCATGTTTACAGTTGTTTTTCTTTTATGGATAACTAGACTGATGCAAATAGGTTACTGATATTTTCCAATTTGATAGCATTTTGAAATTAACAACTTAAACCAGCATTCCTTGTAAACTACGTCACCAGAAGACAACAAATTACAAAAGCCAAAGTCAATAGATGGTTGTCTTAAGTATTTTTTCCCGGAAAAAAATTTATGTCAAAAACAATACGGGCATTTTTATGTTTGTATGCACCACGGTCCTGTATGAATACATAGGAATTCACTAAGGAATGATGTTTGTAAATTGTTTGTCAATTACTCAATACATATCAAGAGTTTTATTATTATATTAGTTATATAGCCAATGAAGGACGTCATGTCAGAATGATATTATAATTTTACATGTATACAAAACATAGTTGTAAGAATAGTTTACATGGTTGTAATAATAAACATGTTACAGTGAAACCTGTCTAAACTGAACTTGTTTGGAACCAACTTTTGTGTTCAGAATAGACAGGTGTTCAGTTTATACATGTTAAATTCATGGATGATTTTTTTCAGTTATTTAACTGATTTCATTTATATTCCTCTGAAGAAAAAATTCCGAAAGTTGCAGGACATGGTCAGAACAGGTCAAAAATTGACATTTTGAAAGAGGTTGTAGATGATTTCAGTTATTTTATTTCCTAACCAGAATCATCTCTGTAAATTAACAAAGATTTCCTGCATTGGGACTTTATTTATAGTTCTGTTTATCTAGGATTCCAGTTTAGACTGTATTAAATATTGAGGAAAATGTTGAAAATATTGAGTGGATAAATTGTAAGCTATTCTTTAAATATCAGGGGTCCGTTGTTGAACTTGTGATTAAACTAATCATATGATTAGCCCTAATTATATTTTTAATTCCAAATCACATACTTAGCTAATGCAATGATTACATTCTGTAGCTGAACTGTTTTTAAATCAATGTATTAACTAATCATATGATTAACTTAATCACAAGTTCAACAACGGACCCCAGCACATTTTTTATCATCAACATAATTTTTGTTTCAGGCTGTGTTTATTTCATCAAAATCAGCAAAGATATGTGCAGATAAATTGAATCAAACATCGAAAATGGGAAATATCATGACAGTATATGTAGATCCCGGAGGTTTGTGTAATAAACACTCATTATGATGCTGTTACTCTTGTGCCTATTATTGTTATTAGGGGCCATCGTGGTCGTGATCGTATGGTAGTTGGATTTATAACTATCTATGCAATCAGTGCCTATCACCGCTAACGTTGTGAGTTCGAATCCCACTAGTGCGTGGTGTACTCGATACAACATTATGTGATAAATTTTGTCAGTGACTTGCGGCGGTCCGTGGTTTTCTCAGGGTACTCCGGTTTGTTCCATCTATTAAAGTTAGCACCACGATATAACTGAAATATTGTTGAAAGTGGTGTTAAACACCATAAACCAAACCAATTATTGTTATTTTATAGTAGACACACATAAACCAATGCTATATGGATATGAACAGCATTAGTGGTGCAATGGTTAGCGTGCTCGCTTCGAGTGGGTTGAGCCCCGGTCGCGTCAATCCAAAGACTATAAAATTGGTATTTCTTGCTTCTCCACTAAGTTTGCAGCATTAAGGAGAAAGAGCAAAGACAGGGTGGCTTGGAATCAAGATAATGTACCCGGTGGAGTGACATGTCTATCAGAGGACTGTTGTTTCAGTGAGCCAGCACAATAAGATCAAGCTAAGCGTGTTGGTCTAGCACAAAGCTTGTTTGTGCCATGATATACATGTTGCTGAAATAATGACTCAAACAAAAACTTATTCACTCGCTGCATATATATTTTCAATTGAAATGATTAGATAATAAGGCTTGATTTATTTAGGAGGGTACCTTATTACTTCTATTGTGAAATATACATTTGAGCATGTTATTAGCCAATCAAAGCGAAGTTCTTTCCTTTCTGCTAAAAGTTTTTGTTTGTTTGTTTGATGGTGTTTAACGCCACTTTCAACAATATTTCAGTTATATCGAGGCGGTCAGTTTTATTGGTGGAGGAAATCGTAGGGCCCGGAGAAAACCACTGACCTGTCGCAAGTCACTGACAAACTTTATCACATAATGTTGTACACCTCGCCCTGATCGAGATTCGAACTCACAACATCAGTGCATGTGGTGATAGGCACTGATTGCATTGGTAGTTGTAAATCCAACTACCATACGATCACTGCCATGACAGCCCCTTTTGCTAATGGAAAAGTTTAATAAAAATAAAAAAAGACTTTCGAAACAGAATATATTTTATGCAAAGATGAAAGTACAATTATCATTAAGAAAGGTAAATATGTTTACATTCATTTCAGGGAAAGAAAGACAAAAGATTGTGGATGAGGTATTGTCTGATAAACCAAAGAAAATTCCAGCCGAGCCGACAACACCATCAGACCCAAGACGTACAAGATCAACAAGTTTTAATACTAGTTTTAAATCTGATTCTAGCTTTGAAGAAAACACTTTTGACGTTACACAGCAAAATGCTAGTTTTGGGGGGCAAACTCCCATGCCAACGTTCAATGATACTGGGTTTTTAAATAATATAAGTGATCCAAGAAATTCTGCATTTGAAATAAGCTACTCTGGAATGACGCCTGGAATGACACCGTCAATGACTCCAAATGTAAGAGGCAATTTTCAGAATCAGTTTGGGTTGACACCTTCGCCACATGGACCCTCTCCACATGGACCTTCTCCACATGGAAGTATGTCAAATTTTGGATTTCAGAATACTCCTAATATATCTACACCAATGTCGCAATCTTCATTTGGATCAATGAGCACACCCTCATCTTTTGGAGGTCAGATGAATAATGGTCCAAAACCTTTACTGGATCCGACAATTCCTCCCCCGAAACCGTTCATTGATCCATCAGTTCCGCCTCCTAATTCTGTTATTGAGAAGCCACCCCCATTGATTCCCCAAAATAGCGAACCACCAAGGTCAACATATGATAATAACTACCGCAACAACAGAGGACATCGAGATAGAAATAGTTTTGACAGAAGTGACAGTCGTAATTTTGACAGGGGAGATAACAACAGCCGGAATTTTAACAGGAGTGACGACAGAAATTTTAATAGGGGTGACAGTAGAGGGTATGGCCGAAATGATGATAGAAATGTGAATAGGAATGATGACAGAAACTTCCGTAGAAATGATAGGAGTTACAATAATCGAAATGACGACAGAAATTATGGCAGAAGTAGGTATGATCGGGACAGAAACGATCGTAATCGTGATTGGCGAAGGGATAGTCGGGATGATCGTAATTCACATAGAGACCGTGACAGGTATGGGAATAGGGACCGGGATCGTTATGGATATGACAGAGATAGAGATCGAGACAAAGGTAGAGGAGAAATGGAACGGGATTCAAGGGAGCGATTTAATTCTCAAAGTGAAGAAAATCTGCCATCTTTACAGCAAGACCATATGATAATGCAGCCTCCTCCTCCAGCAATTCTTCCACCTACTATGATTCCACCTCCAATAATTCAGCAAACCCCTCAACAGGTACCGCCAAAACCAAGAACACCTGAACCTGAACCGTCAGAAGATGAACCAAGAGTCATGAGTCTTGACTCAAGAATTCAAAGTCTACTCCAGAGTTCAGGAATGGTGGATACGTTTGGAAGTCCTTCGTCTGATTCCACAAGTGATTCACGTAAAAAGGAACTTTCTCCACCACATTCAGCTAGTGCATCAAGTGTTGACAACAGTATTAGTGCTTCACAGACTCCATTTAATAATTTTCATTCCACTCCTTCAGACAATTTTAGTGCTTCTATGGATAGAAAACAAGGCCATGAGTTGGATTTCAGGGAAAATCACAAAAACCTTCCTCAGTTTGTACAAAATCCATACATGCAAACTCCTATAGACACGCCTTACATGCAAACACCTGGTGATTCATTTCAACATGGTGTAACAAGCCAGGGAGAGGCTGAAGATGATAAAATGAGTATATCCTCCGGAGAAAGCGGAAATCAGAATATTGAAATTAATCCAAATATTTTATCCAGTAACAATCCACAATCTAGTGCTAATTTTATGACAAATCCAAATTTTGGTGCCGAATTTCCTCAATATGGGAACTATATGGGTTATCCAAATCCACCCACGGGTGATCTATACAACCAGAATTACTTTAATCAATACAACAATGTTATAAATAACCAGCAGTCTGTTCAGAATCAAGTTGACGATGAAAAATTAGACAAAACATTCTCATCCGTGCTGGATAAATTTGTGAAGGAATTGAAAGAAATTATGCAAAAGGATATGTGTAAAAAAATGGTAGAAAGTTCAGCATTTAAATCATTCGACAGCTGGTGGACAACAAATGAAACGAGAACAAAGGTAACCCCATTTGAAACAATTTAAATGTAATTAGACAAAAATGAAGATCTCTATCTGTTGTATGCTATGCAAATCTTATGCTTTCTTTACATTTAAAAGACATTCATGAGCAAAAATATTTATATAGTAGTTTAAGAAGGGCTCTGTCAAGTAACATATTTTGGGCTACAGCTTGTGCATCATGTACCGGTACATGTTTATTTGACAATAACTACAATGTATGTACAGTATAACCTGCTTCAGTGACCACCTCTGTTAAGCAACAACTTAAATTATGTTACCTTAATTTTAATTTCCCTTCACAGTCGATTTCATATTTATTAAGCCTGTATTTAGCGACTACCTGTCTTATGTGACCCAATTTCAATATTCCCTTAGGAAGGTCACATAAGACGGGTTTGACTGTATTAAATACATGTACACGGTACATGTATGTACACAACATTGTTCATTGCCAATTATGAGAAGAAATTTTAAACTGGGCTGGTCAACAATTCCACCAATATCAAGGAAATGAACAATCAACAAACAACTCTCCCTTCAAATAAGATAAAATAGACCATGACATGTACAGGTGATGTTGGAAATAAAAGTCCTGGCTTGGGACAGACACATGAATGTGGTGGGAATTAGAACAGTTAATGGTATGGCAAACCTCCACCTTATCATAATTGGATCTCCAACGGCAATACAGATATGAACAAGCGTTAAAAAACCTGCACAAACAGTATAAAGTTCCAACTGTACAAAAATGTTGAAATTTTCACTCAATTAATAATGCAATAGTGAAACAAAAGTCATGGCATCACTGCTTTCAACAATTCAAGTTGAAGTTTTTTTTTGTTTTTTTATTTCAGAGGTAATTACAGTCTGTGGCAAAAACCACTAGCACTAAGCCCCAGTCTAGTAAATATTGGTTCAGGCTAATAAAAATTGTGTAAAATTTGCTTAATCAAACAAAAAATTCTTCTAAAATGCTGTCCAGGCTAGTTTATCAAAATGTTTTTGTCACAGAGTGTAAATGATGAAATAATATGAAAACTTGACATGTTTGATTTATATTTTATATAGGAAAGTTGTATAATAATAAGAGTTCAATGAATATATACCTTTCTTGTCGCACACACTATTCTAAAAGAGAAATAAGAAAGGGGTTTTTATTTTTAATGATAGATCTATTTATCACAAGGGAAATATGAATATGACAATTTACTGTCAACATTGTCAGCTCAGAAAAAACAGCAGAACTTATTTATTCAAACCTTTAATACATTTCATGCATTTACAATGTATGTAGTTGTATTTTAATTTTTTAATTTCCTGCAAATTTAAAAGGACATGTGTTCAATCCTGAGTTATTGTTGTTTAATGACAAGTTAGCAACTTGTCAGCTTTGACATGGCGAGAAAATGTAACCATTTGATGATGATGATGATGTCTGCATTGATTGTACTAGACCAACACCCTTAGCTGGATTTTATAATTAATGTACTATTATATATATAACTAGCTCACTGAAACAACTGTCCTCAAGTATAAATGTCATGCACATGGACACATAACCTTATTTTCAACCATGTTGGGGATGGAACCTGCAATCTTTTTCAATCGCGCCATGTAGATGATCCTAAGTAGTAAGAAGCATTCATATTGTGCAGTGTTTCTGTGTCATTCTCTGACCTTTCAACCTTTCAGAACAATACAGAGTAACAGAGATACAAAATGTACATACATGTACATGTACATTGTATATGATGAACAAACAGGAAAGAAATTGTTAAAAAAAAGTATTTTTAAAATTTATTAGTTTAATGATTTGGTACATGTATGACATAACAGTGGCATTGACAAGGGGGAAGTTATGGTTATTAGTTTCCTTACCCTTAAATTCTCATCCACATTGGCCACATGAAAATTACAAAATGTAGTTCCTCTTTCAGACAATGCCACAACGGTTGTTACCAGGGAAACCATCAGGAGCATCAAAGTCCTCAACAGTGACTGTTGGTAAAAGTGAAGTCAGTTCAACATTGGCATCATTGTTTGAACCCCAGCATCCATGGTCTAAAGATGGAGAGGTCAACCTTGGTGGATTTGGAGGAAGTATGGGTGGAGGAGGAGGAGGATTTCTAGGAATCCGCGGTGGAATGCCGCGACTGCCATCCTTCAAGGTAAGGAAAAATGTGTACAATACACGTCTCAGTTGAAACTGAGATTCTTTCATATCAAAATATATAGAACACATAGTGAAATTAGCAGTAGACATATAGACAATGTCTATGTAAAATCAAGCTGGTCTATGTCAAATTTTCAAAAAATGTATAAAATGTACAGTGAGGTCTATGTAAAATAGAAATTGGTCTATGATACCACAAAATTTTGTTTCACACACTGAATATGATGACTAATTCCATATTCAATTTACTATCCATGCTAACTAAAAAGAACCTTATTAGCTGCCTTCTGATATCTATTATCATTTAGAAAAATTTTCCGTAAATCAAGTATAATTAAATATTTTGCTTTACAAATGTATATTTCATGAAATTAATATCACTTTTTTCTTTTTGCACTTAAGTTGTGACCAATAATATGAAAAACAAAAACTGCCTCATCATCAGAAAAGTTTCAAAATCCCATCGAAAAATTGTGGGAAAAAACCAGGCAAAATTGATACCACTAACATATATACATAACTGCTCATTCCCGAGGCTTGTCGCAAGCACTTCAATATGTAATGGAATACCTGATCACAAATGAAATACATGTACTTAATTACAAACAGACTTCATTTAATCTTGTTGTCAGGGATATTTGTAGTAATTTAATTTGACGAGTCCAGAAAACATTTCTGAATTTTTGGTGAGTCCCACCGTTGCAGTCCTCACAATAAGCACCGGTCCTCTGGCCCAAGACTAGTAAAACTTTGTTTGGGCCAGTTAATTTTTCAGTTTTTATTTAGAACTATAAAAAAAATTCAAGAATTTGATTCGGACCAGTAAATTTACATTTTCATTTTGAGGACTGCCGTTGTAAAAATCTAAAATTTAAAAACTTTGGTGAATCCCAACTGAGAATGGTGAGTCTAAGATTTAAAAACTTTGGTGAATCCCAACTGAGAATGGTGAGTTTAAGATTTAAAAACTTTGGTGAATCCCAACTGAGAATGGTGAGTTTAAGATTTAAAAACTTTGGTGAATCCCAACTGATAATGGTGAGTTTAAGATTTAAAAACTTTGGTGAATCCCAACTGAGAATGGTGAGTTTAAGATTTAAAAACTTTGGTGAATCCCAACTGAGAATGGTGAGTGTCAGGACTTGCCTGGGCGAGTTTTAAGGCTCTCTGTTGTTATTGTGAAAAGCATTGCAGTAGTGTGAAATTCTTGTCTACGATACTACAAAGTTACTCAAACCTAAACAAGTGTATGAATAACCAGATGAACCACGAGTCTAAATTTGGAATGAGGTAATGTACTTCATCTGTTGTTTCAGGTATTAGTTATCATGTTTTGTAACTAATTGTTTTATCCATGAGTTTTGTTTGGTTATATACATTACAGTCATAGACATAGCGTGATAAATCACTGTGATAGACGTACCACTCTTCTTAGTGATACTGATACAGTACAGTCAAGAGACATAGCGTGATAAATCACTGTGATAAACGTACCACTCTTCTTAGTGATACTGATACAGTACAGTCAGAGACATAGCGTGATAAATCACTGTGATAGACGTAACACTCTTCTTAGTGATACTGATACAGTACAGTCAGAGACATAGCGTGATAAATCACTGTGATAGACGTATCACTCTTCTTAGTGATACTGATACAGTACAGTCAGAGACAAAGCGTGATAAATCACTGTGATAGACGTAGCACTCTTCTTAGTGATACTGATACAGTACAGTCAGACATAGTGTGATAAATCACTGTGATAGATGTATCACTCTTCTTAGTGATACTGATACAGTACAGTCAGACATAGTGTGATAAATTACTGTGATAGACGTATCACTCTTCTTAGTGATACTGATATAGTAGTCAGAGACATAGCGTGATAAATCACTGTGATAGACGTATCACTCTTCTTAGTGATACTGATACAGTACAGTCAGAGACATAGCGTGATAAATCACTGTGATAGACGTATCACTCAGAAAACAGTACAGTCAGAGACATAGCGTGATAAATCACTGTGATAGACGTATCACTCTTCTTAGTGATACTGATACAGTACAGTCAGACATAGTGTGATAAATCACTGTGATAGACGTATCACTCTTCTTAGTGATACTGATATAGTACAGTCAGACATAGTGTGATAAATCACTGTGATAGACGTATCACTCTTCTTAGTGATACTGATACAGTACAGTCAGACATAGTGTGATAAATCACTGTGATAGACGTATCACTCTTCTTAGTGATACTGATATAGTACAGTCAGACATAGTGTGATAGATCACTGTGATAAATGTTTCACTCTTCTTAGTGATACTGATACAGTACAGTCAGACATAGTGTGATAAATTACTGTGATAGACGTATCACTCTTCTTAGTGATACTGATATAGTAGTCAGAGACATAGCATGATAAATCACTGTGATAGACGTATCACTCTTCTTAGTGTTACTGATACAGTACAGTCAGAGACATAGCGTGATAAATCACTGTGATAGTCGTATCACTCAGAAAACAGTACAGTCAGAGACATAGCGTGATTAATCACTGTGATAGACGTATCACTCTTCTTAGTGATACTGATATAGTACAGTCAGACATAGTGTGATAAATCACTGTGATAGACGTATCACTCTTCTTAGTGATACTGATATAGTACAGTCAGACATAGTGTGATAAATCACTGTGATAGACGTATCACTCTTCTTAGTGATACTGATACAGTACAGTCAGACATAGTGTGATAAATCACTGTGATAGACGTATCACTCTTCTTAGTGATACTGATACAGTACAGTCAGACATAGTGTGATAAATCACTGTGATAGACGTATCACTCTTCTTAGTGATACTGATATAGTAGTCAGAGACATAGCGTGATAAATCACTGTGATAGACGTATCACTCTTCTTAGTGATACTGATACAGTACAGTCAGAGACATAGCGTGATAAATCACTGTGATAGACGTATCACTCAGAAAACAGTACAGTCAGAGACATAGCGTGATAAATCACTGTGATAGACGTATCACTCTTCTTAGTGATACTGATATAGTACAGTCAGACATAGTGTGATAAATCACTGTGATAGACGTATCACTCTTCTTAGTGATACTGATATAGTACAGTCAGACATAGTGTGATAAATCACTGTGATAGACGTATCACTCTTCTTAGTGATACTGATACAGTACAGTCAGACATAGTGTGATAAATCACTGTGATAGACGTATCACTCTTCTTAGTGATACTGATACAGTACAGTCAGACATAGTGTGATAAATGTTTCACTCTTCTTAGTGATACTGATACAGTACAGTCAGACATAGTGTGATAAATTACTGTGATAGACGTATCACTCTTCTTAGTGATACTGATATAGTAGTCAGAGACATAGCGTGATAAATCACTGTGATAGACGTATCACTCTTCTTAGTGATACTGATACAGTACAGTCAGAGACATAGCGTGATAAATCACTGTGATAGACGTATCACTCAGAAAACAGTACAGTCAGAGACATAGCGTGATAAATCACTGTGATAGACGTATCACTCTTCTTAGTGATACTGATACAGTACAGTCAGACATAGTGTGATAAATCACTGTGATAGACGTATCACTCTTCTTAGTGATACTGATATAGTACAGTCAGACATAGTGTGATAAATCACTGTGATAGACGTATCACTCTTCTTAGTGATACTGATACAGTACAGTCAGACATAGTGTGATAAATCACTGTGATAGACGTATCACTCTTCTTAGTGATACTGATATAGTACAGTCAGACATAGTGTGATAAATCACTGTGATAAACGTTTCACTCTTCTTAGTGATACTGATACAGTACAGTCAGACATAGTGTGATAAATCACTGTGATAGACGTATCACTCTTCTTAGTGATACTGATATAGTACAGTCAGAGACATAGCATGATAAATCACTGTGATAGACATAACACTCTTCTTAGTGATACTGATACAGTACAGTCAGAAACATAGCGTGATAAATCACTGTGATAGACGTATCACTCAGAAAACAGTACAGTCAGAGACATAGCGTGATAAATCACTGTGATAGACGTATCACTCTTCTTAGTGATACTGATACAGTACAGTCAGAAACATAGCGTGATAAATCACTGTGATAGACTTATCACTCATCTTAGTGATACTGATACAGTACAGTCAGAGACATATCGTAATAAATCACTGTGATAGACGTATCACTCTTCTTAGTGATACTGATACAGTATAGACAGAAACATAGCGTGATAAATCACTGTGATAGACTTATCACTCATCTTAGTGATACTGATACAGTACAGTCAGAGACATAGCGTGATAAATCACTGTGATAGACGTATCACTCATCTTAGTGATACTGATACAGTACAGTCAGAGACATAACGTAATAAATCACTGTGATAAACTTATCACTCATCTTAGTGATACTGATACAGTACAGTCAGAGACATAACGTAATAAATCACTGTGATAGACTTATCACTCATCTTAGTGATACTGATACAGTACAGTCAGAGACATAACGTAATAAATCACTGTGATAGACGTAACACTCTTCTTAGTGATATACTGATATATCTTTTAGTCTGTTTAATCTATTTACTTATCTTGATATGCCTTTTGGGTGATAGTAAGTAACACTCTAAATGTAAATGAAATTTTGAAGATATATTTAATAGTAATTTTATCACGCTATGTCTGACTGTACTGTACATGTAATAACTATTTTTTATTTAATTTTCATATTTTAGAGAAAAACATTTCATAAGCCTCCACCACCTCAGTTTGACATAAAAAATCAAGATGAGATGTCAAAGACTAAAGATCATTTAGACGATGAGGAAGGAGAATTATCAGGTAGTCATTATTTAATATTATTTTGTCAATGTAAAGAAAAACTTGAGCAGTGCTGAAATAAGTGTTTAATAAACTATAAGATGAAGAACAACAATTAAAGTGCTTTTATTGTATGTTGACTGCAAGTTTTCTGATAATTAGGACAGCATAGTCTTATTATCTTGAAGTAAATTCTGTCAAAGACAAAACAACAAAAGTAAAGCTCATAATCTTTTATCCAAAAAAACCTCACGAAAATAAACAAAAAAATCGAAGAAAAAAACCCCATATAAAACAACTAATAATTGACATGGATCGTTTGAAATTTGATACATTGTGTTAAATTTGTATTTTGTCATGTTTCTGGATAAGGAGTCTCTTAGAAGAATCGTTTGAAATTTGAATCATTGTGTGGACTTTGTTTTTGTCTATGTTTCTAGATCATTTGAAATTTGAATCATTGTGTTGACTTTGTTTTTGTCTATGTTTCTAGATCATTATACCTCCCGCAACAAAGTTGTAGGGGGGAATACTGGTTTCACCATGTCCGTCAGTCTGTAGACAAATCCTATGTCATACGATAACTTGAGTTGCGTTTCTTAGAATCTTTTAAAATTTTATCAGCTGTTTACTGGTGAAGAGAGGAGGATCCCTTTCATTTTTGACGATTTTCACTTTTGCCGTTCCAGAGTTATTGGACTTGATATGACGGAAAATAGGATTTTTACCCTATGTCATATGATAACTTGAGTAGTGTTTCTCAGAATGTTTTGAAATTTTATCAGCAGCTTACCGGTGAAGAGAGAAGTATCCCTTTCATTTTTGACGATTTTCAATTTTGCCATTCCAGAGTTATTGGACTTGATATGACGGAAAATAGGATTTTTACCTCATGTCGTATGATAACTTGAGTAGTGTTTCTCAGAATGTTTTGAAATTTTATCAGCAGCTTACCAGTGAAGGGAAGAGGGTCGCTTTCATTATTGGTCGGAACAATCAGTAATGGTTTGGTTATGGAAATAGGTTGAACAGATGTGGGGAGTTGGGGGTATATCTTAGTGAGCTGTGCTCACAGTAATACTAGTTTCAAATTTGAAACATTGTTTTGACTTTGTTTTTGTCTATGTTTCTAGATCATTTGTAATTTGAATCATTGTGTTGACTTTGTATTTGACTATGTTTTTAGATAAGGAGTCCCCTAAAAGAATCATTGTGTTGACTTTGTTTCTAAATAAGAAGTCCCCTAGAAGAATCATTGTGTTGACTTTGTATTTGACTATGTTTTTAGAAAAGGAGTCCCCTAGAAGAATCATTGTGTTGACTTTGTTTCTAAATAAGAAGTCCCCTAGAAGAATCATTGTGTTGACTTTGTATTTGACTTTGTTTCTAAATAAGAAGTCCCCTAGAAGAATCATTGTGTTGACTTTGTATTTGACTATGTTTTTAGATAAGGAGTCCCCTAGAAGAATCATTGTGTTGACTTTGTATTTGACTATGTTTCTAGATAAGAAGTCCCCTAGAAGAATCACTGTGTTGACTATGTTTCTAAATAAGAAGTCCCCTAGAAGAATCATTGTGCTGACTATGTTTCTAAATAAGAAGTCCCCTAGAAGAATCATTGTGTTGACTATGTTTCTAGATAAGAAGTCCCCTAGAAGAATCATTGTGTTGACTTTGTATTTGACTATGTTTTTAGATAAGGAGTCCCCTAGAAGAATCATTGTGTTGACTTTGTATTTGACTATGTTTCTAAATAAGGAGTCCCCTAGAAGAATCATTGTGTTGACTTTGTATTTGACTATGTTTTTAGATAAGGAGTCCCCTAGAAGAATCATTGTGTTGACTTTGTATTTGACTATGTTTTTAGATAAGAAGTCCCCTAGAAGAATCATTGTGTTGACTTTGTATTTGACTATGTTTTTAGATAAGAAGTCCCCTAGAAGAATCATTGTGTTGACTTTGTATTTGACTATGTTTTTAGATAAGGAGTCCCCTAGAAGAATCATTGTGTTGACTTTGTATTTGACTATGTTTTTAGATAAGAAGTCCCCTAGAAGAATCATTGTGTTGACTTTGTATTTGACTATGTTTTTAGATAAGAAGTCCCCTAGAAGAATCATTGTGTTGACTTTGTATTTGACTATGTTTTTAGATAAGAAGTCCCCTAGAAGAATCATTGTGTTGACTTTGTTTCTAAATAAGAAGTCCCCTAGAAGAATCATTGTGTTGACTTTGTATTTGACTATGTTTTTAGATAAGGAGTCCCCTAGAAGAATCATTGTGTTGACTTTGTATTTGACTATGTTTTTAGATAAGAAGTCCCCTAGAAGAATCATTGTGTTGACTTTGTATTTGACTATGTTTTTAGATAAGGAGTCCCCTAGAAGAATCATTGTGTTGACTTTGTATTTGACTATGTTTTTAGATAAGGAGTCCCCTAGAAGAATCATTGTGTTGACTTTGTATTTGACTATGTTTTTAGATAAGAAGTCCCCTAGAAGAATCAATGTGTTGACTTTGTATTTGACTATGTTTCTAGATAAGAAGTCCCCTAGAAGAATCATTGTGTTGACTTTGTATTTGACTATGTTTCTAAATAAGAAGTCCCCTAGAAGAATCATTGTGTTGACTTTGTATTTGACTATGTTTTTAGATAAGGAGTCCCCTAGAAGAATCATTGTGTTGACTTTGTATTTGACTATGTTTTTAGATAAGAAGTCCCCTAGAAGAATCATTGTGTTGACTTTGTATTTGACTATGTTTTTAGATAAGAAGTCCCCTAGAAGAATCATTGTGTTGACTTTGTATTTGACTATGTTTTTAGATAAGAAGTCCCCTAGAAGAATCATTGTGCTGACTATGTTTCTAAATAAGAAGTCCCCTAGAAGAATCATTGTGTTGACTATGTTTCTAGATAAGAAGTCCCCTAGAAGAATCATTGTGTTGACTTTGTATTTGACTATGTTTTTAGATAAGGAGTCCCCTAGAAGAATCATTGTGTTGACTTTGTATTTGACTATGTTTCTAGATAAGAAGTCCCCTAGAAGAATCACTGTGTTGACTATGTTTCTAAATAAGAAGTCCCCTAGAAGAATCATTGTGCTGACTATGTTTCTAAATAAGAAGTCCCCTAGAAGAATCATTGTGTTGACTATGTTTCTAGATAAGAAGTCCCCTAGAAGAATCATTGTGTTGACTTTGTATTTGACTATGTTTTTAGATAAGGAGTCCCCTAGAAGAATCATTGTGTTGACTTTGTATTTGACTATGTTTCTAAATAAGGAGTCCCCTAGAAGAATCATTGTGTTGACTTTGTATTTGACTATGTTTTTAGATAAGGAGTCCCCTAGAAGAATCATTGTGTTGACTTTGTATTTGACTATGTTTTTAGATAAGAAGTCCCCTAGAAGAATCATTGTGTTGACTTTGTATTTGACTATGTTTTTAGATAAGAAGTCCCCTAGAAGAATCATTGTGTTGACTTTGTATTTGACTATGTTTTTAGATAAGGAGTCCCCTAGAAGAATCATTGTGTTGACTTTGTATTTGACTATGTTTTTAGATAAGAAGTCCCCTAGAAGAATCATTGTGTTGACTTTGTATTTGACTATGTTTTTAGATAAGAAGTCCCCTAGAAGAATCATTGTGTTGACTTTGTATTTGACTATGTTTTTAGATAAGAAGTCCCCTAGAAGAATCATTGTGTTGACTTTGTTTCTAAATAAGAAGTCCCCTAGAAGAATCATTGTGTTGACTTTGTATTTGACTATGTTTTTAGATAAGGAGTCCCCTAGAAGAATCATTGTGTTGACTTTGTATTTGACTATGTTTTTAGATAAGAAGTCCCCTAGAAGAATCATTGTGTTGACTTTGTATTTGACTATGTTTTTAGATAAGGAGTCCCCTAGAAGAATCATTGTGTTGACTTTGTATTTGACTATGTTTTTAGATAAGGAGTCCCCTAGAAGAATCATTGTGTTGACTTTGTATTTGACTATGTTTTTAGATAAGAAGTCCCCTAGAAGAATCAATGTGTTGACTTTGTATTTGACTATGTTTCTAGATAAGAAGTCCCCTAGAAGAATCATTGTGTTGACTTTGTATTTGACTATGTTTCTAAATAAGAAGTCCCCTAGAAGAATCATTGTGTTGACTTTGTATTTGACTATGTTTTTAGATAAGGAGTCCCCTAGAAGAATCATTGTGTTGACTTTGTATTTGACTATGTTTTTAGATAAGAAGTCCCCTAGAAGAATCATTGTGTTGACTTTGTATTTGACTATGTTTTTAGATAAGAAGTCCCCTAGAAGAATCATTGTGTTGACTTTGTATTTGACTATGTTTTTAGATAAGGAGTCCCCTAGAAGAATCATTGTGCTGACTATGTTTCTAAATAAGAAGTCCCCTAGAAGAATCATTGTGTTGACTATGTTTCTAGATAAGAAGTCCCCTAGAAGAATCATTGTGTTGACTTTGTATTTGACTATGTTTTTAGATAAGGAGTCCCCTAGAAGAATCATTGTGTTGACTTTGTATTTGACTATGTTTCTAAATAAGGAGTCCCCTAGAAGAATCATTGTGTTGACTTTGTATTTGACTATGTTTTTAGATAAGGAGTCCCCTAGAAGAATCATTGTGTTGACTTTGTATTTGACTATGTTTTTAGATAAGAAGTCCCCTAGAAGAATCATTGTGTTGACTTTGTATTTGACTATGTTTTTAGATAAGAAGTCCCCTAGAAGAATCATTGTGTTGACTTTGTATTTGACTATGTTTTTAGATAAGGAGTCCCCTAGAAGAATCATTGTGTTGACTTTGTATTTGACTATGTTTTTAGATAAGAAGTCCCCTAGAAGAATCATTGTGTTGACTTTGTATTTGACTATGTTTTTAGATAAGAAGTCCCCTAGAAGAATCATTGTGTTGACTTTGTATTTGACTATGTTTTTAGATAAGAAGTCCCCTAGAAGAATCATTGTGTTGACTTTGTTTCTAAATAAGAAGTCCCCTAGAAGAATCATTGTGTTGACTTTGTATTTGACTATGTTTTTAGATAAGGAGTCCCCTAGAAGAATCATTGTGTTGACTTTGTATTTGACTATGTTTTTAGATAAGAAGTCCCCTAGAAGAATCATTGTGTTGACTTTGTATTTGACTATGTTTTTAGATAAGGAGTCCCCTAGAAGAATCATTGTGTTGACTTTGTATTTGACTATGTTTTTAGATAAGGAGTCCCCTAGAAGAATCATTGTGTTGACTTTGTATTTGACTATGTTTTTAGATAAGAAGTCCCCTAGAAGAATCAATGTGTTGACTTTGTATTTGACTATGTTTCTAGATAAGAAGTCCCCTAGAAGAATCATTGTGTTGACTTTGTATTTGACTATGTTTCTAAATAAGAAGTCCCCTAGAAGAATCATTGTGTTGACTTTGTATTTGACTATGTTTTTAGATAAGGAGTCCCCTAGAAGAATCATTGTGTTGACTTTGTATTTGACTATGTTTTTAGATAAGAAGTCCCCTAGAAGAATCATTGTGTTGACTTTGTATTTGACTATGTTTTTAGATAAGAAGTCCCCTAGAAGAATCATTGTGTTGACTTTGTATTTGACTATGTTTTTAGATAAGAAGTCCCCTAGAAGAATCATTGTGCTGACTATGTTTCTAAATAAGAAGTCCCCTAGAAGAATCATTGTGTTGACTATGTTTCTAGATAAGAAGTCCCCTAGAAGAATCATTGTGTTGACTTTGTATTTGACTATGTTTTTAGATAAGGAGTCCCCTAGAAGAATCATTGTGTTGACTTTGTATTTGACTATGTTTCTAAATAAGGAGTCCCCTAGAAGAATCATTGTGTTGACTTTGTATTTGACTATGTTTTTAGATAAGAAGTCCCCTAGAAGAATCATTGTGTTGACTTTGTATTTGACTATGTTTTTAGATAAGAAGTCCCCTAGAAGAATCATTGTGTTGACTTTGTTTCTAAATAAGAAGTCCCCTAGAAGAATCATTGTGTTGACTTTGTTTCTAAATAAGAAGTCCCCTAGAAGAATCATTGTGTTGACTTTGTTTCTAAATAAGAAGTCCCCTAGAAGAATCATTGTGTTGACTTTGTATTTGACTATGTTTTTAGATAAGGAGTCCCCTAGAAGAATCATTGTGTTGACTATGTTTCTAAATAAGAAGTCCCCTAGAAGAATCATTGTGTTGACTATGTTTCTAAATAAGAAGTCCCCTAGAAGAATCATTGTGTTGACTTTGTATTTGACTATGTTTTTAGATAAGAAGTCCCCTAGAAGAATCATTGTGTTGACTTTGTATTTGACTATGTTTTTAGATAAGAAGTCCCCTAGAAGAATCATTGTGTTGACTTTGTATTTGACTATGTTTTTAGATAAGAAGTCCCCTAGAAGAATCATTGTGTTGACTTTGTATTTGACTATGTTTTTAGATAAAAAGTCCCCTAGAAGAATCAATGTGTTGACTTTGTTTCTAAATAAGAAGTCCCCTAGAAGAATCATTGTGTTGACTTTGTATTTGACTTTGTTTCTAAATAAGAAGTCCCCTAGAAGAATCATTGTGTTGACTTTGTTTCTAAATAAGAAGTCCCCTAGAAGAATCATTGTGTTGACTTTGTATTTGACTATGTTTTTAGATAAGAAGTCCCCTAGAAGAATCATTGTGTTGACTTTGTATTTGACTATGTTTTTAGATAAGAAGTCCCCTAGAAGAATCAATGTGTTGACTTTGTATTTGACTATGTTTCTAGATAAGAAGTCCCCTAGAAGAATCATTGTGTTGACTTTGTTTCTAAATAAGAAGTCCCCTAGAAGAATCATTGTGTTGACTTTGTATTTGACTATGTTTTTAGATAAGAAGTCCCCTAGAAGAATCATTGTGTTGACTTTGTATTTGACTATGTTTTTAGATAAGGAGTCCCCTAGAAGAATCATTGTGTTGACTTTGTATTTGACTATGTTTTTAGATAAGAAGTCCCCTAGAAGAATCATTGTGTTGACTTTGTATTTGACTATGTTTTTAGATAAGAAGTCCCCTAGAAGAATCATTGTGTTGACTTTGTATTTGACTATGTTTTTAGATAAGAAGTCCCCTAGAAGAATCATTGTGTTGACTTTGTATTTGACTATGTTTTTAGATAAGAAGTCCCCTAGAAGAATCATTGTGTTGACTATGTTTCTAAATAAGAAGTCCCCTAGAAGAATCATTGTGTTGACTATGTTTCTAAATAAGAAGTCCCCTAGAAGAATCATTGTGTTGACTTTGTATTTGACTATGTTTTTAGATAAGGAGTCCCCTAGAAGAATCATTGTGTTGACTTTGTATTTGACTATGTTTTTAGATAAGAAGTCCCCTAGAAGAATCATTGTGTTGACTTTGTATTTGACTATGTTTTTAGATAAGAAGTCCCCTAGAAGAATCATTGTGTTGACTTTGTTTCTAAATAAGAAGTCCCCTAGAAGAATCATTGTGTTGACTTTGTATTTGACTATGTTTTTAGATAAGGAGTCCCCTAGAAGAATCATTGTGTTGACTTTGTTTCTAAATAAGAAGTCCCCTAGAAGAATCATTGTGTTGACTTTGTATTTGACTTTGTTTCTAAATAAGAAGTCCCCTAGAAGAATCATTGTGTTGACTTTGTTTCTAGATAAGAAGTCCCCTAGAAGAATCATTGTGTTGACTTTGTTTCTAGATAAGAAGTCCCCTAGAAGAATCATTGTGTTGACTTTGTTTCTAAATAAGAAGTCCCCTAGAAGAATCATTGTGTTGACTTTGTATTTGACTTTGTTTCTAAATAAGAAGTCCCCTAGAAGAATCATTGTGTTGACTTTGTTTCTAGATAAGAAGTCCCCTAGAAGAATCATTGTGTTGACTTTGTTTCTAGATAAGAAGTCCCCTAGAAGAATCATTGTGTTGACTTTGTATTTGACTATGTTTTTAGATAAGGAGTCCCCTAGAAGAATCATTGTGTTGACTTTGTTTCTAAATAAGAAGTCCCCTAGAAGAATCATTGTGTTGACTTTGTATTTGACTTTGTTTTTAGATAAGGAGTCCCCTAGAAGAATCATTGTGTTGACTTTGTATTTGACTATGTTTCTAGATAAGGAGTCCCCTAGAAGAATCATTGTGTTGACTTTGTTTCTAAATAAGAAGTCTCCTAGAAGAATCATTGTGTTGACTTTGTTTCTAAATAAGAAGTCCCCTAGAAGAATCATTGTGTTGACTTTGTATTTGACTATGTTTTTAGATAAGGAGTCCCCTAGAAGAATCATTGTGTTGACTTTGTTTCTAAATAAGAAGTCCCCTAGAAGAATCATTGTGTTGACTTTGTATTTGACTTTGTTTCTAAATAAGAAGTCCCCTAGAAGAATCATTGTGTTGACTTTGTATTTGACTATGTTTCTAGATAAGAAGTCCCCTAGAAGAATCATTGTGTTGACTTTGTATTTGACTATGTTTCTAAATAAGAAGTCCCCTAGAAGAATCATTGTGTTGACTATGTTTCTAAATAAGAAGTCCCCTAGAAGAATCATTGTGTTGACTTTGTATTTGACTATGTTTTTAGATAAGGAGTCCCCTAGAAGAATCATTGTGTTGACTTTGTATTTGACTATGTTTTTAGATAAGGAGTCCCCTAGAAGAATCATTGTGTTGACTTTGTATTTGACTATGTTTTTAGATAAGAAGTCCCCTAGAAGAATCAATGTGTTGACTTTGTATTTGACTATGTTTCTAGATAAGAAGTCCCCTAGAAGAATCATTGTGTTGACTTTGTATTTGACTATGTTTTTAGATAAGAAGTCCCCTAGAAGAATCATTGTGTTGACTTTGTATTTGACTATGTTTTTAGATAAGGAGTCCCCTAGAAGAATCATTGTGTTGACTTTGTATTTGACTATGTTTTTAGATAAGAAGTCCCCTAGAAGAATCATTGTGTTGACTATGTTTCTAAATAAGAAGTCCCCTAGAAGAATCATTGTGTTGACTTTGTTTCTAGATAAGAAGTCCCCTAGAAGAATCATTGTGTTGACTATGTTTCTAAATAAGAAGTCCCCTAGAAGAATCATTGTGTTGACTATGTTTCTAAATAAGAAGTCCCCTAGAAGAATCATTGTGTTGACTATGTTTCTAAATAAGAAGTCCCCTAGAAGAATCATTGTGTTGACTTTGTATTTGACTATGTTTTTAGATAAGGAGTCCCCTAGAAGAATCATTGTGTTGACTATGTTTCTAAATAAGAAGTCCCCTAGAAGAATCATTGTGTTGACTTTGTATTTGACTATGTTTTTAGATAAGAAGTCCCCTAGAAGAATCATTGTGTTGACTTTGTATTTGACTATGTTTTTAGATAAGAAGTCCCCTAGAAGAATCATTGTGTTGACTTTGTATTTGACTATGTTTTTAGATAAGAAGTCCCCTAGAAGAATCATTGTGTTGACTTTGTATTTGACTATGTTTTTAGATAAGAAGTCCCCTAGAAGAATCATTGTGTTGACTTTGTATTTGACTATGTTTCTAAATAAGAAGTCCCCTAGAAGAATCATTGTGTTGACTTTGTTTCTAGATAAGAAGTCCCCTAGAAGAATCATTGTGTTGACTTTGTTTCTAGATAAGAAGTCCCCTAGAAGAATCATTGTGTTGACTTTGTATTTGACTATGTTTTTAGATAAGGAGTCCCCTAGAAGAATCATTGTGTTGACTTTGTATTTGACTATGTTTCTAAATAAGAAGTCCCCTAGAAGAATCATTGTGTTGACTTTGTTTCTAAATAAGAAGTCCCCTAGAAGAATCATTGTGTTGACTTTGTATTTGACTATGTTTTTAGATAAGGAGTCCCCTAGAAGAATCATTGTGTTGACTTTGTTTCTAAATAAGAAGTCCCCTGGAAGAATCATTGTGTTGACTTTGTATTTGACTATGTTTTTAGATAAGGAGTCCCCTAGAAGAATCATTGTGTTGACTTTGTTTCTAAATAAGAAGTCCCCTAGAAGAATCATTGTGTTGACTTTGTTTCTAAATAAGAAGTCCCCTAGAAGAATCATTGTGTTGACTTTGTTTCTAAATAAGAAGTCCCCTAGAAGAATCATTGTGTTGACTTTGTTTCTAAATAAGAAGTCCCCTAGAAGAATCATTGTGTTGACTTTGTATTTGACTATGTTTTTAGATAAGGAGTCCCCTAGAAGAATCATTGTGTTGACTTTGTTTCTAAATAAGAAGTCCCCTAGAAGAATCATTGTGTTGACTTTGTATTTGACTATGTTTCTAAATAAGAAGTCCCCTAGAAGAATCATTGTGTTGACTTTGTTTCTAAATAAGAAGTCCCCTAGAAGAATCATTGTGTTGACTTTGTATTTGACTATGTTTTTAGATAAGGAGTCCCCTAGAAGAATCATTGTGTTGACTTTGTATTTGACTATGTTTCTAGATAAGAAGTCCCCTAGAAGAATCATTGTGTTGACTTTGTTTCTAAATAAGAAGTCCCCTAGAAGAATCATTGTGTTGACTTTGTATTTGACTATGTTTTTAGATAAGGAGTCCCCTAGAAGAATCATTGTGTTGACTTTGTATTTGACTATGTTTTTAGATAAGGAGTCCCCTAGAAGAATCATTGTGTTGACTTTGTATTTGACTATGTTTCTAGATAAGAAGTCCCCTAGAAGAATCATTGTGTTGACTTTGTATTTGACTATGTTTTTAGATAAGGAGTCCCCTAGAAGAATCATTGTGTTGACTTTGTATTTGACTATGTTTTTAGATAAGGAGTCCCCTAGAAGAATCATTGTGTTGACTATGTTTCTAAATAAGAAGTCCCCTAGAAGAATCATTGTGTTGACTATGTTTCTAAATAAGAAGTCCCCTAGAAGAATCATTGTGTTGACTTTGTATTTGACTATGTTTTTAGATAAGAAGTCCCCTAGAAGAATCATTGTGTTGACTTTGTATTTGACTATGTTTTTAGATAAGAAGTCCCCTAGAAGAATCATTGTGTTGACTTTGTATTTGACTATGTTTTTAGATAAGAAGTCCC
This sequence comes from Bathymodiolus brooksi, assembly GCA_963680875.1. NCBI lineage: Eukaryota > Metazoa > Mollusca > Bivalvia > Mytilida > Modiolidae > Bathymodiolus > Bathymodiolus brooksi. The sequence continues at coordinate 46,435,662 of OY804580.1, read as the reverse complement.
CTAGAAGAATCATTGTGTTGACTTTGTATTTGACTATGTTTTTAGATAAGAAGTCCCCTAGAAGAATCATTGTGTTGACTTTGTATTTGACTATGTTTTTAGATAAAAAGTCCCCTAGAAGAATCAATGTGTTGACTTTGTTTCTAAATAAGAAGTCCCCTAGAAGAATCATTGTGTTGACTTTGTATTTGACTTTGTTTCTAAATAAGAAGTCCCCTAGAAGAATCATTGTGTTGACTTTGTTTCTAAATAAGAAGTCCCCTAGAAGAATCATTGTGTTGACTTTGTATTTGACTATGTTTTTAGATAAGAAGTCCCCTAGAAGAATCATTGTGTTGACTTTGTATTTGACTATGTTTTTAGATAAGAAGTCCCCTAGAAGAATCAATGTGTTGACTTTGTATTTGACTATGTTTCTAGATAAGAAGTCCCCTAGAAGAATCATTGTGTTGACTTTGTTTCTAAATAAGAAGTCCCCTAGAAGAATCATTGTGTTGACTTTGTATTTGACTATGTTTTTAGATAAGAAGTCCCCTAGAAGAATCATTGTGTTGACTTTGTATTTGACTATGTTTTTAGATAAGGAGTCCCCTAGAAGAATCATTGTGTTGACTTTGTATTTGACTATGTTTTTAGATAAGAAGTCCCCTAGAAGAATCATTGTGTTGACTTTGTATTTGACTATGTTTTTAGATAAGAAGTCCCCTAGAAGAATCATTGTGTTGACTTTGTATTTGACTATGTTTTTAGATAAGAAGTCCCCTAGAAGAATCATTGTGTTGACTTTGTATTTGACTATGTTTTTAGATAAGAAGTCCCCTAGAAGAATCATTGTGTTGACTATGTTTCTAAATAAGAAGTCCCCTAGAAGAATCATTGTGTTGACTATGTTTCTAAATAAGAAGTCCCCTAGAAGAATCATTGTGTTGACTTTGTATTTGACTATGTTTTTAGATAAGGAGTCCCCTAGAAGAATCATTGTGTTGACTTTGTATTTGACTATGTTTTTAGATAAGAAGTCCCCTAGAAGAATCATTGTGTTGACTTTGTATTTGACTATGTTTTTAGATAAGAAGTCCCCTAGAAGAATCATTGTGTTGACTTTGTTTCTAAATAAGAAGTCCCCTAGAAGAATCATTGTGTTGACTTTGTATTTGACTATGTTTTTAGATAAGGAGTCCCCTAGAAGAATCATTGTGTTGACTTTGTTTCTAAATAAGAAGTCCCCTAGAAGAATCATTGTGTTGACTTTGTATTTGACTTTGTTTCTAAATAAGAAGTCCCCTAGAAGAATCATTGTGTTGACTTTGTTTCTAGATAAGAAGTCCCCTAGAAGAATCATTGTGTTGACTTTGTTTCTAGATAAGAAGTCCCCTAGAAGAATCATTGTGTTGACTTTGTTTCTAAATAAGAAGTCCCCTAGAAGAATCATTGTGTTGACTTTGTTTCTAAATAAGAAGTCCCCTAGAAGAATCATTGTGTTGACTTTGTTTCTAGATAAGAAGTCCCCTAGAAGAATCATTGTGTTGACTTTGTTTCTAGATAAGAAGTCCCCTAGAAGAATCATTGTGTTGACTTTGTATTTGACTATGTTTTTAGATAAGGAGTCCCCTAGAAGAATCATTGTGTTGACTTTGTTTCTAAATAAGAAGTCCCCTAGAAGAATCATTGTGTTGACTTTGTATTTGACTTTGTTTTTAGATAAGGAGTCCCCTAGAAGAATCATTGTGTTGACTTTGTATTTGACTATGTTTCTAGATAAGGAGTCCCCTAGAAGAATCATTGTGTTGACTTTGTTTCTAAATAAGAAGTCTCCTAGAAGAATCATTGTGTTGACTTTGTTTCTAAATAAGAAGTCCCCTAGAAGAATCATTGTGTTGACTTTGTATTTGACTATGTTTTTAGATAAGGAGTCCCCTAGAAGAATCATTGTGTTGACTTTGTTTCTAAATAAGAAGTCCCCTAGAAGAATCATTGTGTTGACTTTGTATTTGACTTTGTTTCTAAATAAGAAGTCCCCTAGAAGAATCATTGTGTTGACTTTGTATTTGACTATGTTTCTAGATAAGAAGTCCCCTAGAAGAATCATTGTGTTGACTTTGTATTTGACTATGTTTCTAAATAAGAAGTCCCCTAGAAGAATCATTGTGTTGACTATGTTTCTAAATAAGAAGTCCCCTAGAAGAATCATTGTGTTGACTTTGTATTTGACTATGTTTTTAGATAAGGAGTCCCCTAGAAGAATCATTGTGTTGACTTTGTATTTGACTATGTTTTTAGATAAGGAGTCCCCTAGAAGAATCATTGTGTTGACTTTGTATTTGACTATGTTTTTAGATAAGAAGTCCCCTAGAAGAATCAATGTGTTGACTTTGTATTTGACTATGTTTCTAGATAAGAAGTCCCCTAGAAGAATCATTGTGTTGACTTTGTATTTGACTATGTTTTTAGATAAGAAGTCCCCTAGAAGAATCATTGTGTTGACTTTGTATTTGACTATGTTTTTAGATAAGGAGTCCCCTAGAAGAATCATTGTGTTGACTTTGTATTTGACTATGTTTTTAGATAAGAAGTCCCCTAGAAGAATCATTGTGTTGACTATGTTTCTAAATAAGAAGTCCCCTAGAAGAATCATTGTGTTGACTTTGTTTCTAGATAAGAAGTCCCCTAGAAGAATCATTGTGTTGACTATGTTTCTAAATAAGAAGTCCCCTAGAAGAATCATTGTGTTGACTATGTTTCTAAATAAGAAGTCCCCTAGAAGAATCATTGTGTTGACTATGTTTCTAAATAAGAAGTCCCCTAGAAGAATCATTGTGTTGACTTTGTATTTGACTATGTTTTTAGATAAGGAGTCCCCTAGAAGAATCATTGTGTTGACTATGTTTCTAAATAAGAAGTCCCCTAGAAGAATCATTGTGTTGACTTTGTATTTGACTATGTTTTTAGATAAGAAGTCCCCTAGAAGAATCATTGTGTTGACTTTGTATTTGACTATGTTTTTAGATAAGAAGTCCCCTAGAAGAATCATTGTGTTGACTTTGTATTTGACTATGTTTTTAGATAAGAAGTCCCCTAGAAGAATCATTGTGTTGACTTTGTATTTGACTATGTTTTTAGATAAGAAGTCCCCTAGAAGAATCATTGTGTTGACTTTGTATTTGACTATGTTTCTAAATAAGAAGTCCCCTAGAAGAATCATTGTGTTGACTTTGTTTCTAGATAAGAAGTCCCCTAGAAGAATCATTGTGTTGACTTTGTTTCTAGATAAGAAGTCCCCTAGAAGAATCATTGTGTTGACTTTGTATTTGACTATGTTTTTAGATAAGGAGTCCCCTAGAAGAATCATTGTGTTGACTTTGTATTTGACTATGTTTCTAAATAAGAAGTCCCCTAGAAGAATCATTGTGTTGACTTTGTTTCTAAATAAGAAGTCCCCTAGAAGAATCATTGTGTTGACTTTGTATTTGACTATGTTTTTAGATAAGGAGTCCCCTAGAAGAATCATTGTGTTGACTTTGTTTCTAAATAAGAAGTCCCCTGGAAGAATCATTGTGTTGACTTTGTATTTGACTATGTTTTTAGATAAGGAGTCCCCTAGAAGAATCATTGTGTTGACTTTGTTTCTAAATAAGAAGTCCCCTAGAAGAATCATTGTGTTGACTTTGTTTCTAAATAAGAAGTCCCCTAGAAGAATCATTGTGTTGACTTTGTTTCTAAATAAGAAGTCCCCTAGAAGAATCATTGTGTTGACTTTGTTTCTAAATAAGAAGTCCCCTAGAAGAATCATTGTGTTGACTTTGTATTTGACTATGTTTTTAGATAAGGAGTCCCCTAGAAGAATCATTGTGTTGACTTTGTTTCTAAATAAGAAGTCCCCTAGAAGAATCATTGTGTTGACTTTGTATTTGACTATGTTTCTAAATAAGAAGTCCCCTAGAAGAATCATTGTGTTGACTTTGTTTCTAAATAAGAAGTCCCCTAGAAGAATCATTGTGTTGACTTTGTATTTGACTATGTTTTTAGATAAGGAGTCCCCTAGAAGAATCATTGTGTTGACTTTGTATTTGACTATGTTTCTAGATAAGAAGTCCCCTAGAAGAATCATTGTGTTGACTTTGTTTCTAAATAAGAAGTCCCCTAGAAGAATCATTGTGTTGACTTTGTATTTGACTATGTTTTTAGATAAGGAGTCCCCTAGAAGAATCATTGTGTTGACTTTGTATTTGACTATGTTTTTAGATAAGGAGTCCCCTAGAAGAATCATTGTGTTGACTTTGTATTTGACTATGTTTCTAGATAAGAAGTCCCCTAGAAGAATCATTGTGTTGACTTTGTATTTGACTATGTTTTTAGATAAGGAGTCCCCTAGAAGAATCATTGTGTTGACTTTGTATTTGACTATGTTTCTAAGTAAGAAGTCCCCTAGAAGAATCATTTTGTTGACTTTGTTTCTAAATAAGAAGTCCCCTAGAAGAATCATTGTGTTGACTTTGTATTTGACTATGTTTTTAGATAAGGAGTCCCCTAGAAGAATCATTGTGTTGACTTTGTATTTGACTATGTTTCTAGATAAGAAGTCCCCTAGAAGAATCATTGTGTTGACTTTGTATTTGACTATGTTTCTAAATAAGAAGTCCCCTAGAAGAATCATTGTGTTGACTTTGTTTCTAAATAAGAAGCCCCCTAGAAGAATCTTTGTGTTGACTTTGTATTTGACTATGTTTTTAGATAAGGAGTCCCCTAGAAGAATCATTGTGTTGACTTTGTTTCTAAATAAGAAGTCCCCTAGAAGAATCATTGTGTTGACTTTGTTTCTAAATAAGAAGTCCCCTAGAAGAATCATTGTGTTGACTTTATATTTGACTATGTTTTTAGATAAGGAGTCCCCTAGAAGAATCATTGTGTTGACTTTGTATTTGACTATGTTTCTAAATAAGAAGTCCCCTAGAAGAATCATTGTGTTGACTTTGTATTTGACTATGTTTCTAGATAAGAAGTCCCCTAGAAGAATCATTGTGTTGACTTTGTATTTGACTATGTTTCTAAATAAGAAGTCCCCTAGAAGAATCATTGTGTTGACTTTGTTTCTAAATAAGAAGCCCCCTAGAAGAATCATTGTGTTGACTTTATATTTGACTATGTTTTTAGATAAGGAGTCCCCTAGAAGAATCATTGTGTTGACTTTGTATTTGACTATGTTTCAAGATAAGGAGTCCCCTAGAAGAATCATTGTGTTGACTTTGTATTTGACTATGTTTTTAGATAAGGAGTCCCCTAGAAGAATCATTGTGTTGACTTTGTTTCTAAATAAGAAGTCCCCTAGAAGAATCATTGTGTTGACTATGTTTTTAGATAAGAAGTCCCCTAGAAGAATCATTGTGTTGACTTTGTATTTGACTATGTTTTTAGATAAGAAGTCCCCTAGAAGAATCATTGTGTTGACTTTGTATTTGACTATGTTTTTAGATAAGAAGTCCCCTAGAAGAATCATTGTGTTGACTTTGTATTTGACTATGTTTTTAGATAAGAAGTCCCCTAGAAGAATCATTGTGTTGACTTTGTTTCTAAATAAGAAGTCCCCTGGAAGAATCATTGTGTTGACTTTGTATTTGACTATGTTTCTAAATAAGAAGTCCCCTAGAAGAATCATTGTGTTGACTTTGTATTTGACTATGTTTTTAGATAAGAAGCCCCTAGAAGAATCATTGTGTTGACTTTGTTTCTAAATAAGAAGTCCCCTAGAAGAATCATTGTGTTGACTTTGTATTTGATTATGTTTTTAGATAAGGACTCCCCTAGACAACCAAGAAGAAAGCCTGTAGTGAGTGAGAGTGACGAGGAGGAAGATGAAAGTGAAGATGAAGAAGAGGATGGCGATGAGGAAGAGGAATCAGAAGGTTAGAGGAGTTAATGGGGTTACATGTATATACATATGTGATCTGGGATTATGGTTATGGTGTTGAGCGCCACTTACTACAATATTTCAGTTTTATTTGTGGAGGAAACCAGAGTAGCCGGAGAAAACCACCGACCTGCTGCAAGTCGCTGACAAACTTTATCCCATAAAGTTGTATAGAGTACACCTTGTCGTGAGTAGGAATCAAACTCACAACGTTAGTGGTGATAGGCACTGATTGCACAGGTAGTTGTAAATCAACTACCATACGATCACGACAACCTCATTGATTATGTTAAGTAAGGATAGATATACTAATGCTATCATTGATTTGTTCTGCTAGAATGGATTTCTCTGAGCAATCTCACGTCGAAGGCAAAACTTATCAACAATAGTTTGTTAATCGAAGATTTGTCAAAGTGACATCAAGTTAAGATCGTGTTTGAAATCAGCGATAATGTTTGTAAGACCATGTAAAATTAATTATCTGATTCTCAGATACCGCCGCGTCGTCAAAAAATCGGCCGCTGGCTTGTATTCATCACCAAACAAAAATAAATACAACGGTAAAAAAGTCCACGTTCAAATTTTCGCTCCTTTTAGCTTGAATTGATCAAAGAGAGACAACTCCAATTTCACTTTGATTGAATTCGGAACACTCTTGTGTTTTTCTCTGATTGTACGAAGTCGTTACTTCCGGTAATTCCGAATGGTAACAATTGATAAAATGGAACCAAAGTTGATTGTATCACATGTTTGATAGAAGTAATACGCAGTAATCTTGTCTTTTATTCTCTTGATATTGTCTCTAACGTACATGTTGGTGAATGCTATTACTAACATGATATGTCAGTTATTGGAATAAAACAATATAATACCACATTGAAATTGTTTTAATATTTATTCATAATAGCTGAAAAGTAAGTGACGACACAGACACCGCTGAAACCTAAAGATTGGACCAATATGCATATAAATACAAAAATTAAATACCCTCCCTCCCTCATCATTTTTTTGAAAGTCAGTATCTGAGAACCAGATAATTAATTTTACATGGCCTAACACGTTTGTTGCTTGATAACAGATAGATCAAAGGGATAATTTACAAATCATTGATAATACAAGATCTCCTATTGTCAACAGTACAATAACTAATGGTTGGTTGGTTTGTTTATGGTGTTTAACGCCACTTTCAACAATATTTCAGTTATATCATGGCTGTCAGTTTTATTGTGGGAGGAAACCGGAGAACCCGGAGAAAACCACCGACATGTTGCAAGTCACTGACAAGCTTTATCACATAATGTTGTATCGAGTACACCTCGCCATGAGCAGGATTCAAACTAAAAATGTTAGTGGTGATAGGCACTGATTGCATAGGTAATTGTAAATCCAACTACCATACGATCACGACCACGATGGCCCCCTTGATAATCTTAATATATATATTGTAGATGAGGAGGCCAGTGGAGCTGAAAGTAGTGATGAGGAGGAGTCCAGTGAAGAGGAGGAGTCAAGTGATGAGGAGGAGTCATCAGATGATGAGGAGGAGCCAGACAAGGACAAGGCAGTACCTAAAGTAGAGGAGAAGATACAACCTGAGGAAGCTGCTGAGTCAGCAATGTCTGAGGACGAGAAGTAGGATCATATCAGAAGTTTCTCATTATTTGTATAAGTATTACTACCCAGGAAACCAGAGTGCTTGGAGAAAACCACCCTGTCACTAGTCACTGACCTTATCTATCGCAGGGTTGGGGTTATAGTGTTTAATACTACTTTCAACAATGTTTCAGTTATAGCATGGCGGTCAGTTTTATTGGTGGAGGAAACCAGAGAAAGCCATCAACCTGCCACAAGTCACTGACAAACGTTATCACATAAACTTGTATCTAGTACATCTCGCCATGAATGGGATTAAACTCACAACATTAGTGTGATAGGCAGTGATTACATAAGTAGTTGTAAATCCAACTGTCATGCGATCACGACCACGACGAATCCAATCTATTACATACAGCTGTATTAAGTACATCTCACAGAAATGAAGCTGGTAAATTTAGTGGTGATACACACTTATTGTAACCGTATGATCATGACATTGACGACCACTAGTTAATGTGGGAAACATGATAGTAGACAGTACTAACTTTATAAAGAAGGGCAAAGAAGGAAAATATTGAATCAAAATTGCCATTTTATTTTGATCAACATGAATTGCCACAGCTTAACAAGCAATTATTATTTTGATTATCATAGCTGGACAAAATATTATTGTCTTGGCAAGATAAATGTTTTGTTAAATTGCTTTTATTCTTTATGTTGAAAGCCTGGTGGTAATAATTTACATTTTACAGAGAGGAAGATAGTACCTTGTCAGATACACAGGAAGAAGAGGCCAAAGTATCAATTAAAAGGTTTGATTTGGATTTAGATTTTTGGTGTTTAATGCCACTTTCAGTAAAAGGTTTGACAATTGTAAAGTAGTTACTGAAGAATGTACAAAACGAAAAAGGTTTAACAGTTGTATTCTATCAGGGATGATTTCAGTCAAAAATAGACCATTTGAAAGGGGGTGTAGATGGTTTCAGCTATTTTTCATTGATTTTCAGTTATTTTAGTTTCTAAGCAGAATCATCCATGATTCTATCTACTGATGAATTTGTAATTTATATTGTGAGAAAACATATTGTATAAAGTATATCTCCTGTTGATGAACATGGCATATAAATCTTAAGTGTCCTGAATGGCCGAGTGGTTACGATCATTAACATCTGATCACAGGCCTGAAAATTTACTTCTCTTCTTTTTCCACAAATCACATGACTATAATCCTTTAAACCGTATCAATGGCTTATGTGGTAGATCGTGGGATCGAGCCTAAATATTGGTATTTGATGCTTTTTCGCTAAACTAACAGCATTTAGGAGTAAGAAAAAAGCCATCTTGGCTCAGAATCAGGTTAATGTGTCAGAGTGGAGGAATATGTTTACCCACAGACTCATATTCCAGAGAGCTATTGCTATGCAAGTCCAACTAATACAATTTCCCTTTTTTTCTCCTTCCTTTAATTTTCAGTTATTTAAACAATGTTAAATGAATTGAGTATGTTTTATTTATCAATAAAATATGTTTAAATCAACTAAGCATATGGGTCTAGTACAAAGCAGACATCATCATCATCTCATCGAAATGTAACTTGTTCTTGCCATGATATGGCTGAAAACTTACTCACCTGTCATTAAACAACAATCAATTGCTCACTATTATGCATATTACATGCAAATTTTGCAAATATAATTACAAAATAACGAGCATACATGAAGAAACCTATTCTGACATGACTATATATCTTCTTCTTGATATAATCATATGATACTTGTATTTACACCTATGCAATCAATTCCTACCAACTACATCAGTGGTGTGATAGTTAGCATGCTTGCCTCGAGTGCAGTAGATTTTCCTCTAAGCATGTGGCTATAAGGAGTAAGATTTTGTACAACATTATGTGATATAGTTTGTTGCTGACTTGCAGCAGGTTGGTGGTTTTCACAGAGTACTATGGTTTCCTCCACCAATTAAACCGACAGCCATGATATAACTAAAATATTGTTGAAAGCGGCATTACCTCAACCCACAAATACAGTGATGCAAAACTTATCTTATATACAGTCAAATCTGCCTATGAGGTCACCTCTATTAAAAGGTCAAATTTTTCTTGTCCTGTCATAGAAAATTTCATATGAATTGAACCTCTTTTGAGAGGTTGCCTCTCTTAAAATGTTACTTTTTGCTTGTCCTAAAGGTGTCCTCTTAATACAGGTTAAACTAGATGTATGCCAGTTAAGTAGAAAATATTGTTTTCATTTTATGGTAATAATTAATGTGTTTTATTTAGTCAAGATTCTCCTAAAAAGACTGGAAAAAGAAGGCCTTCTGGAAAATTATCACCAGTGAAAGAATTGAGTGAAATGACAGAAGATTCAGAAAGTAAACAAAGTGAAAGTGAAGCTGAGCTTAATGATAGCTCAAAAACTGAACCCCCTAAAACACCAGATGATTCTGTTAAATCTGGATTCCAAACGTTATTGGAAGCTTCAGAAATCCTTAGTTTACGTGAAATTGTGCAAAAACCACCAATTCTATCAGCAGTGAAAGACAATTTGAAAGAGACACCGATGAAGGAAAAACCTGAGAGAGAGGAACGTCCAAGCTTTTTAGCAGAACATGACTATTTTGCTGCTCCTCTTGTACAACCTCCAGATAAGGAAAAGTCGAATGATCATGATGTTGATACAGATGGTACTGAGTCTGCTGAAGAGGATGGAAATACCACGCCATTAGAAGTGTTCATAGACCATAATTATTGTCTACCTCCTAAACCCTCGTTAAAAGATATTCTTGAGGAGAAGAAACCTTTAAAACCAAAGAATGTAGAACCTAAAGTTAATTTAGAAAATATTGAAAATTTAATAAAAGTGGAGGACAAGAAGAAAAAAGAAACGACAAAACGTGGAAAACGAAAATCAAAAGATATGACTTTAGTAGATATTACAGACGTTTTAAATAAGTCTAAAGGCAGCAGGGAATTGATTAATCTTCTTCCCCCTCCCACGGAGGTCATAAAATTCAGTCCAAGAAAATTGGAAGAAGAAAGACAAATTTTCTTTGATCTCTATAGTCAGGGCATTGACAATGAAGATGTAAATTATTTAAAACGGACGTACGATCATTTACTACAATCTGAAGATCCTATGTGTTATTGGATAAACGACATTCTCTGGATTGATCATCCACAAACAAATATTCCAGACCGAGTGCCATCAAAAAGAAGGAAAAAAGACCTTGAAAAATCCCACAAAACAGGTATAAATCTGAAACAGGTTTTCTTTTTTAGGATTTAGTGGGTTATAATTTATTTTTGTAATCTCTGGTCCTATAGAGATGGAATAATAAGTTCTAATCTAATTATAGCTATAGTTAGATGTTTGTTGAAATTTGTCTTTTGTTTTGTGATACACTAACTTCTAACAACTTCCTGTGTGGGGTCATGTCAGGTGACCTTTCATTCATCTTTTACCATCCAATCATATGAAAGACAGTTAAATATACATCACCAATCTGACAATCTAACAACTTCCTGTGTGGGGTCATGTCAGGTGACCTTTCATTCATCTTTTGCCATCCAATCATATGAAAGACAGTTAAATATACATCACCAATCTGACAATCTAACAACTTCCTGTGTGGGGTCATGTCAGGTGACCTTTCATTCATCTTTTACCATCCAATCATATGAAAGACAGTTAAATATACATCACCAATCTGACAATCTAACAACTTCCTGTGTGGGGTCATGTCAGGTGACCTTTCATTCATCTTTTACCATCCAATCATATGAAAGAGTTAAATATGCATCACCAATCTGACAATCTAGCAACTTTCTGTGTGGGGTCATGTCAGGTGACCTTTCATTCATCTTTTACCATCCAATCATATGAAAGACAGTTAAATATACATCACCAATCTGACAATCTAACAACATCCTATGTGGGGTCATGTCAGGTGACCTTTCATTCATCTTTTACCATCCAATCATATGAAAGACAGTTAAGTATACATCACCAATCTGACAATCTAACAACATCCTGTGTGAGGTCATGTCAGGTGACCTTTCATTCATCTTTTACCATCCAATCATATGAAAGACAGTTAAATATACAGTGCAACCCAGAGGGAAAACGCAAAATGTGTGATACCATCAAGGACAAAATCAACAGTTTGTGGACCGTCGCGGTGATTCAACGCGGACCATGATCGTGGACAAATTCTATCATTTTCATCACCATTGCGGAATCACGTTGAACGCGGATTCGTCGTGATGTCACGCACAATGAACAACTACATTTTTGTACAATGTACTTTATAAACATACGTGTACAAAGTATCTCGATCGTATAAAGTTTACCTTAAAAAATCAATGCAAATGTGGTCATTCTTTGAAGTGATAAGGTCGTAAAGAAAGGTCATATCCAGTCATTAATTTCAAGTGCGGTGTTGTCTTATTTGATATTACATAAAGTATCTTAACGCTCGAGTAAGCACCACATGGAGATTATCCTCGTCTGTCAATCAACACTAAGCAGTAACACACACCTGTCTGAAATGTAGAAAAGCAATTTAGTAAAATTGAAGCTCTATCAAATATACTGTATAGCGGGTTTTTATTTTCGCTTATTTTCCTGGTCAAACATAAATCGCCAAAATAAATTTCGTGAAATATTTATACAAAATTTGTTTAATATGAATTAATAAATGTCACAAATGTCATGAAAAAATATGATTGCATTAATTTGTTAATACATTCATACCTACCTTAATCCTAATAAAAACATCACAAACATACTACCTTGATGACATGTAATTATTATTACCAACTACCTTGAGACATGTAATTATTATAACCAATTATCCGTATCAGCTTGGCACCTTTGATCCAGTAGCAATAAAATGTCATAATTTATTTATTAATTAATAAACCATGACACGAGTTCACTTGTAATAAATAATTTTTGTTTATTTTAACACGCCTTTAAAACATAATTACATAAATATTTACAAAAAACTCATTAATTTTTTTATAGGAGAATTTCTCCCACCCCAGATTATTTATGTTAGAAAAACTGACAAATGTCACCCCATGTTCAAATTCCCGTCGGATTGGAACACTACACATTCTGAAAACCATTGGGCCAATACTGCAACACAAATGGATTATGTTAAAAATATTATTCTGCCATATATCAGGAAAGTCCGCCGTACACACATCGTTGTTTGTGTACTTGTTTCTATCAATTTACCGACTTATTTGTGGTAAGAAATAACAAAATGAATCATAATTTCTTGTACTTTTTTACTCATACAGTGTCCAAATACAAAAATGTAGGTACCCAATAGATTTATGAAGATAAAAATTTGACAATTTTGTGAAATTGCTGATATATTACTCCAAGTGCATGCATATAAGAAAGTCATTCTGTTATGGCTTCAAATGGTAGGAAAGGGTGGGGCATGTTTTTATCATCAAATTTTAGAGAGACTTTACCTAAATGATGCAAATAACTGATAATCTAACCTCGACGTTGCAATTTTCAATTGTTCTAAAATGATAACTCAAATCTAGAAAAAAAAAGTAGTATTGGTCATTGAACGGTGTTGTTTTAAGAAAAAAACCTGTTTAATGTTATGGTTTCGATTTGACAGGAAATATATGTGTAATAATAAAAGAAAAGTTTAATGTTTTGGTAAATTAATTGTAAAGCAAACCCTTAATTGGAAACATTTTTTTTTTTTCAGTTTTCATTGAAACATTTTCAAGTTATGGTTTCCAATGCACAAATTGAGCAAAATACACCATTTGTTTATATCGACTTTCCACCAAAAATTTATACTTTAATACAATTGTCTTTTATTGCTCTTATATTATTCAGGGGTTTCAAAGTGGGCCGGTACCCGGTACTTTTACCCGTCTGAGATCGTGTATAGTACCGGCAGAAATTACTGAACCCCCCCAAAATTAGCGGTGGTCAAAACCACAAGTACGATTGGCTTGTGGAATATTTTTCATAAAAAATTAATGATCACGTCAGTTGCTGAATTCTCGCATTCAAATCGAACAACTGCGTTCAGCCACGACCAAGTTGATGGGATATTCCCTGTTTTAAAAATAACTTTACCTTAGAATCGTAAATAGCAGTTTGCGCATGCGGTAAACAGATATGTTTTCGCCCCAATATCTTTTCATCCTTGTGTAAACCTCGGACCGGAAGAAAGTTGACATCATTTCAAAATAAAAAATGACCGATTACAAATTATGTTCAAACACAAACTAGTGTAATCTTCAGTAATATAAGTATGATCATTTATGTATTATGAATATATGACTACACAATATTTTGTGCGATTTTTTTTATCCATTTAAAACCCAGGGTCGAATCATTTTGGGATGTACTGTCTTGTTGCTTAACTCCATCCATATTGTTTAACTTCCGGTATAAAAAAATGAAAACCTACATGGCTAATTTATTTACATATTTTGACGGGGCCCTACCGCGGTTGTTCACAGAAATGAAAGTGTGCTGAAAAGCATTTTTAAAAGAGGGTACGAGGAGATAAGGGATAGAAAATTACTAGGAATCTTGAAAAAGGACCGGACATGGCTCAAATACGAATTACATTGTAATGTCAAAATGCCGACACCACTTTTTTTCCAAAATAATTTAACTTTTGTGATTCAAATGTTAATAAATGTCTTCCCGCGAATCGTTTTTGTTCGAACATTTTTTTTTGCACTTAAGTTGTGCCAATGGTCTTTGATGAGTTTAATTACTGGTAATAAAGTAAAAAAACACACAAGCCAAGGTATTGTGAAAAAGAAAAGGACAAAGCCAACAAAAGAATTTTGAGAAGTTTAAAGCTTTGATAACAATGGCTTGGTCAAGCCTATCTGCGAAACCGTAGCTCTTTATGGTCCTTTTGGTTTTTTTAAAGATATGGCGGACTATCCATGAATAATCTTGGCTGAAGTTTGTAAACTGAAATATTCAATAACGAAATTTGGTGGGGGGGGGGGGGGGGGGGGGGGATCCATTATGCATGGTCTTGGTGATATCTGAAACTCTAAAGAGAAAGTTAATGGGATTTTTCTTTCAAAAACACTTAATGTTTTGCAGTCTCTGAAGTACATTTTTTGGTCCACAAAATGCTAGATTTCAGGAGCTTCCGAGGGACAAAGCCCCCCTGGTCCCCTTATGGCCCCCAGACCCCCTGCCTAATTTTTTAGGTACCTCCTAAAATTTAAGAAGTTCCTCCTGTTATAAAAAACTTTGAAACCCCTGTATTATTGCTTAAAAATGATAATTGTTTCATTTAGACACACACATTAATTTATTCATTGTAAAAGTATCTGTATTGTACAGTATGTATAAATTATTATTATAAAAAACTTGTTTTACAATTTTCCACAATAAAAGTAACAAATGGTGCACAGGTAAATTTATAACAGGAAATTGGGTATATATTTATTGGGCCTTTTCTAATTAACAGCCAGAGTGACATGCGTAATTATTGGGGGTATAATTTAATGTTTTTATTGCTATATCACAGTGTTTATCTATAACAAAGTGTCAGTGAATTACCTTGAAGTGTTTGGTGGTTATCTGCCACATACTGTGAAGGGAAATTCTATGCATAACATAAAACTCAGAATTTAAAATACATAAGTATATTTCTAAACAAATTATATAAACAGATATCTTGGAAACGTTTGAAAATGGTTGACAGGAAATTGTATAAGGAATGTAAATGTAAAGAAAAAACACTCAAAATCTGACTAAAAAATTAAGTCAAAATTTTGGGTGCTGGTCCCATTTTGACCCTCCATATGTTTTGCAAAATAATAACTTGTCAGTTTCATTCGATGTTTTTTCATCGTAAGGGTAGATCAAAAATATTTTAGTTTCTCATCAATCTAATTATATAAAACTGTTAATAGATGCCCGATTTTTATTTCATTTTATTTTTAAAGAGGCTAGATGCAGATGAGAAACTACAATTTTCAACTACAAAAAAATGTACCTTACATTCCTTGTCGTATGGTATCAGGTAATAAAACAAAGTTATGTTTAAAATATTTTTGTTTACCAATTTATTTTGTACACTTCAATATTGATCTTTCTTTGAAATTTCATTAACCTATATATCACCCAAGCCTTCGGATGTTCAATTACTGTCGACTCGGCGCGTGACTAAAGTTCACCTGTTACAAAAGTTTCTAGATCCCCAAAAGCACGCTTTGATCGATAATATATTACCAACATGTGGAAACCTTTCTAGATTCTCATTCACGTGAAAAATGTGTGTACAATTCAATTCAATTTGTGTGTACAAATGGGAACTTTTCTTAATTTAAAAACATGTACATATGTATTTATGGCAATATTCTACCAAGGATGTAAATACGGTCATTGATTGATTCACAATCCTTCTCGGTTTATTTTTAAATCAATCCCTCAGCCTCAGGTAACTGTGTATTTGACCTTTTAGTGACTGAGTTCAATGTATGCACTATATAAAAATAGACACACCCATACATAGATAAATATTACGAATTTAGTTTGTTACGCATATTTTCATTGGTTATTCAACCCTGAATGTCAGCATATATTCGGAAAACAGACGGGGTATATATGTACGTTTTCGGTCTCCCTCATTTGGGCCCCAAAAAACAATAACAACGTGGTTGACAAAAACAGAAATATTTACGCTTCACTGAATCAATATCATAATATGGAATAATAAATGTATTTTTACCAAATTAAATGCTGTTTTTAAACTCAAAACAGTTGTATGAACAAAAAAGATATTCTTTTCTTCAATAAAAAATTAAAATATACCTTTCACAAATCTACACCAACCACTCAATTCGTGCAACGGGTGCAACTATCCTCGGAAGAAACTGTTCAATGGCACACATTATGGCAGCTACCGGACACAAATCTGCCTCGTCAGTTGCAGTATATCAACGTGTTTCATCAAAGGAAAAACAAGTTATGGGAGACATTATCACAAGTTCTGTTCATGGAGAGCAACCATCTCAACTATCCTCAATAATGCCACCGCACAGTACTTCCCAGTTGCAACTCATGCCGCCGACACAAAACAGTTCAAGTTCAACATCACTTGTTCAAATGAGAGCCAATACACATGTTTCATCGTCGGTTACGGACGTCGTTGACATTTTGGATGTAAATTATGATGATTTATTTTGTGATTATAACACTCTTACAACAGTTAATTCCGTCAAAAACACCAGAACAATTCAGCAAACTCCCATGTTCCACGGCTGTACCATTACAAATTTGAACATAACAATCAACAAGTGAAAGTGTGTTAAAGTTTCCCCCTTTAAAACTTTCGAGGTCACGGGGCCACACCAAGTTTTTGCTTATTGTTAACATTTTAATTATTGAAATTGTTTCACAAACCCGTTGTTTTGTTATTTAATATATTAATGTTATAATTATAAAGTTTATTAAATTTACTGCATATGAAATTGTGTTGATTTAGAAATATTGAACAGGATTTTCCTTTATGAGACACCTCAGTACATAAAATATCACATGACAAATATTTGACGTCATTGAACAAAGAATGTCAGAGGTACGAAAAGGGACATCTAGAAATACGGAAAATGAAAATAAAAGATGCAAAATATTTAATAAGGTTTTAAATATGAATTGGGACTATGTACGTGTTAAAAAAAAACCAAAAGGAAAATAAAAATAAACAAACAAAAAGGAAACAAACAAACAAAAATAAATAAAAAAAAATTAAAAAAAAATTTATACGACAGTTTGGTTCTGTATTTAACAAAAAAAATTGTTAAATCCGTAATATATTTGTTATTCAGCTATCAGACAGGGTATATAATGTGACATTCCCGGCTTATGCTCTATATTCCCTTCGGCTGCGCCTCAGGGAATATAGACCATAAGCCGGGAATGTCACATTATATACCCTGTCTGATAGCTGAATAACATATAATATACAGGTGATTATCAAGTCGTGAGAGAAAAAAATAACACCTATGTAAACCAATCGAAATGTTGGGATTAGATAATATGCAAAACAAGATGCGTGCTCATATATCCTATAAATAAAATGTATGCCATCCCTGAAAAAAACCTGGTATCAAATGATCAACTGCGCAAATAAATTTCAATGTGCATATTAAGATTACGAAGCATTGTGATGACAAAGAATAAACGATTGTAAGTACAATCACATGTAGTAATCATTATGAATGAACATCTCAATAATTACAATCCGTGATGGCCTCGTGAAGACATCGCGTTCTGTCCGTCATGTCCATCTTGTTTCGCAGACCGTCCACGTATACACACAGACTTCTCTCGTTAATTCTGCGTTGCGATAATCCTTGAAAAGATGTGGACTTTGCGTTTTCCCTCTGGGCTGTACTGTACATCACCAATCTGACAATCTAACAACTTCCTGTGTGGGGTCATGTTAGGTGACCTTTCATTCAACTTTTACCATCCAATCAGCATCTAATTTTAATTAGATTGAATTAGTTCTACCCTTTTCTGTCCAGTCTGTGAATATAAATGGATGTTTTATACACAGACACATGGTAAACAGAGCATTTTCAGACGTAAATTACAGTAATCATTTTCTGTTATAGGAAAATTCTGATAATTTAAAAAAAAAAAAAAAAAACTACTATGAAAGGTCTAATCCATTTATGTCGAAACCTGCCACCCAAGGAATTCAAGTAATAGACCACCAATAGGTGTTAATAATTGGTTTGGTTGAAAATCTTTCTTTGTTTCAATTATTGAATGACCCGTTTATTATTTGCAGTGGGTGAGAAGTACACATATAACCCTAATACCATAATTTGTGACATCATTTAATAGTCTTGTTTTTTTTTTTAAATGCAGTGGTTTTTATTTTAAGTGGATGCGCTACTTTGTAGTAAAGCCATATTTTGAGCTAGCTTAGACATCAGATGTCATGCTCCTGTAATTATGAAAACAATGCTGTATAAACGGATCAAAAGTACTTTATTTTTTGTTGTTAAAATTTTACTTTGTATGTTTGTTATTGGAATTTTTAATTTTGATTTTCATTCTCTTGAGTCGGGGAGTGTCAAATGGACCAAGACCACCATAAAATATCTAAATATACATTTTTACAATATTCAAAATTTAATAGAATGGAAAATGATGTTTATCATGCTTATTATTTCTGACTTGAAGAAGCAACTATAAGACATTGTGATAAGAAAGTTTAAATGGTGATTGTCAATAATTTCACCAATATCAACATTGTAAACATGAACCTCTCACCTCAAACCATTGAAGAAAAAAAAACAACAAAAAGCTAGAAATCCAGGGATTGGCTTGGGACAGGCACAAAAATGTGGCGAGGTTAAGCTGGTTAAAGGTATTGTGACCCTCTCATCTTGATAATTGGATCTCAAACATCAATACAGACATAATACAGACATAAGCTGGTTAAAGGTATTGTGACCCTCTCATCTTGATAATTGGATCTCAAACATCAATACAGACATAATACAGACATAAGCTGGTTAAAGGTATTGTGACCCTCTCATCTTGATAATTGGATCTCAAACATCAATACAGACATAAGCTGGTTAAAGGTATTGTGACCCTCTCATCTTGATAATTGGATCTCAAACATCAATACAGACATAAGCTGGTTAAAGGTATTGTGACCCTCTCATCTTGATAATTGGATCTCAAACATCAATACAGACATAAGCCAACAATAAAAAGCCTGCACTGGATATTCAGTGTGATATGTCGTTGTCGGTGAGTGGTGATTGTTCGTTTGGTTGATATTGGTGGATTGTTGACCATCACGTCACTGTAACTTTCTTCTCATAACAGTTTCGCTTCCACCCACAAAGACCATACATTATAGCAGAAATGAATGACAACATAATAAAAACATTACAATAATACTGTCAGTTAGTTAGAAAGGATATGGATGTAAATGAACATGAGAGGCTATCCAACTTTTTTTGTGTGTAAAATAAGTTGACACAAGACAATGCAGGGCTCTATATTATATTGTATGCATGGTAGGAATCTACAGTACAGATATATATATATATATAAGTGAAACTCTACATTAATGATCTTTGAATGGTCCTATTCCTAAAATTTGTTTCATGTTGAATAGAAATTTGAAATGACCAGAACTAGTCTGTTGAACATTTCAAATGCTTTGCAATTTGTTATCATTTGTGAATGATTCAGGCTGAAGAAATTTTATGTATAACATCTTATAAAAACGCTGTACTAAGTTATATAAAGGCCTTTTTAGCTCAAAGGCAAGGTGAGCTTTTGCCATCACTTGGCATCCATCGACTGTCGTCCGTTAACTTTTCACATTTTAATCTTCTCCTCTGAAACCACAAAGCCAATTGATCTGAAATTTGGTAGGAAGCATCTATGGAAGGTCCTCTATAAAGATTGCTCATTTCGTCCCGATCCATTAACAAACGTGGCCACCACAAACAATTCTTGTTTCTCATTGGCTGATTTTTTAAAATCTTCTCCTCTGAAACCGCTTGGCCAAATGAACCGAAACTTGGTAGGAAGCATCTATGGAAGGTCCTCTATAAAGATTTTGCTCATTTCGTCCCGATCCGTTGTTAAACATGGCCACCACAGGCAATTCTTGTTTCTGATTGGTTGATTTCTAAAAAAAATCTTTTCCTCTGTTAAAAGAAAGATAACTCTTGCCTAAACTGTTAAAAGAAAGATAACTCTTGATATTATCTCACTTAGAAATTAACTAATGCTGATATAGTGTAACATGTTTATACTATACATTACAAGTAGGTATTCACATTTTAATACTCTTTTTAGCAAACCTTGCCAAAGGCAATATGAGCTTTTGCCGTCACTTGGTGTCTGTCGTCTGTCATCCATTTACTTTTCACATTTTAATCTTCTCCTCTGAAAACCCACAGCCAAATGCATCTATGGAAGGCCCTTTCTAAAGAGTGTACATTTTGTTATGATCCATTACCAAGCATGGCTGCCACAGGCAATTCTTGTTTCTGATTGGCCGATTTTTTAAAATCTTCTCCTCTGAAACCGCTTGGCCAATTGAACCAAAACTTGGTAGGAAGCATCTTTGGAATGTCCTCTATGAAGATTGCTCATTTCGTCCCGATCGGTTAACAAACATGGCTACCACCAAAACTTGGTAGGAAGCATCTATGGAATGTCCTCTATGGAGATTGCTCATTTCGTCCTGATCGGTTAGCAAACATGGCCACCACATGCAATTCTTGTTTCTGATTGGTCGATTTCTAAAAAATCTCCTTTGAAACTGCTTAGAAATATGAACCGAAACTTGGTAGGAAGCATCGACATGTATAGAAGGTTCTGTATTAAGCTTCCTCAAAGCAGAATGAAAGGTGAGCGACACAGGCTCAGCCCACTGAGTCTCTAGTTAAGATACTGTATGTTATAGAATATATAGAATATAGCGTGTATATATAGTTTATGTCTGATTGTACATGTTAATTACTTGACAACCAGCAGCAAATATTTCATGCATATTCAGCACTAGTATATATAATGTAGATTGTTTTAATCGTTATACAGTACAGACAGAGACATAATGTGATAATGCATGACTCATCTTGGTGATTTTGATATATCTTTTGTTCTATTAAATATATATTCAAATTTTTTATTACATTTAGTGTTACTTACTATCAAACAAAATGCATAAGAAAGTAAGTAAATAGATTAAACAGAACAAAAGATATATCAGTATCACTAAGAAGAGTGATACGTCTATCACAGTGATTTATCACGCTATGTCTCTGACTGTATGTACTGTATCAGTATCACTAAGAAGAGTAATACGTCTATCACAGTGATTTATCATGCTATGTCTCTGACTGTACTGTATCAGTATCACTAAGAAGAGTGATACGTCTATCACGGTGATTTATCACGCTATGTCTCTGACTGTACTGTATCAGTATCACTAAGAAGAGTGATATATCACAGTGATTTATCACGCTATGTCTCTGACTGTACTGTATAAGTATCACTAAGAAGAGTGATACGTCTATCACAGTGATTTATCACACTATGTCTCTGACTGTACTGTATCAGTATCACTAAGAAGAGTGGTACGTTTATCACAGTGATTTATCACGCTATGTCTCTGACTGTACTGTATCAGTATCACTAAGAAGAGTGGTACGTCTATCACAGTGATTTATCACACTATGTCTCTGACTGTACTGTATCAGTATCACTAAGAAGAGTGATATATCACAGTGATTTATCATGCTATGTCTCTGACTGTACTGTATCAGTATCACTAAGAAGAGTGATACGTCTATCACAGTGATTTATCACACTATGTCTCTGACTGTACTGTATCAGTATCACTAAGAAGAGTGATACGTCTATCACAGTGATTTATCACGCTATGTCTCTGACTGTACTGTATCAGTATCACTAAGAAGAGTGATACGTCTATCACAGTGATTTATCACACTATGTCTCTGACTGTACTGTATCAGTATCACTAAGAAGAGTGGTACGTTTATCACAGTGATTTATCACGCTATGTCTCTGACTGTACTGTATCAGTATCACTAAGAAGAGTGGTACGTCTATCACAGTGATTTATCACACTATGTCTCTGACTGTACTGTATCAGTATCACTAAGAAGAGTGATATATCACAGTGATTTATCATGCTATGTCTCTGACTGTACTGTATCAGTATCACTAAGAAGAGTGATACGTCTATCACAGTGATTTATCACGCTATGTCTCTGACTGTACTGTATCAGTATCACTAAGAAGAGTGATACGTCTGTCACAGTGATTTATCACACTATGTCTCTGACTGTACTGTATCAGTATCACTAAGAAGAGTGGTACGTTTATCACAGTGATTTATCACGCTATGTCTCTGACTGTACTGTATCAGTATCACTAAGAAGAGTGGTACGTCTATCACAGTGATTTATCACACTATGTCTCTGACTGTACTGTATCAGTATCACTAAGAAGAGTGATACGTCTATCACAGTGATTTATCACACTATGTCTCTGACTGTACTGTATCAGTATCACTAAGAAGAGTGATACGTCTATCACAGTGATTTATCATGCTATGTCTCTGACTGTACTGTATCAGTATCACTAAGAAGAGTGATACGTCTATCACAGTGATTTATCACACTATGTCTCTGACTGTACTGTATCAGTATCACTAAGAAGAGTGATACGTCTATCACAGTGATTTATCACGCTATGTCTCTGACTGTACTGTATCAGTATCACTAAGAAGAGTGATACGTCTATCACAGTGATTTATCACACTATGTCTCTGACTGTACTGTATCACTAAGAAGAGTGATACGTCTATCACAGTGATTTATCACGCTATGTCTCTGACTGTACTGTATCAGTATCACTAAGAAGAGTGATACGTCTATCACAGTGATTTATCACGCTATGTCTCTGACTGTACTGTATCAGTATCACTAAGAAGAGTGATACGTCTATCACAGTGATTTATCACGCTATGTCTCTGACTGTACTGTATCAGTATCACTAAGAAGAGTGATACGTTTATCACGCTATGTCTCTGACTGTACTATATATATGATCGTAATAATTTTGTGGTCATATTATTTTATCTGTCTATCGTCAATGATGTTGCAGTCTTTCTGTAGTTACAATTGTTTGTGTGCAATAACTTTTGTTCTAGTTGGGTGATTCTTTTGAATATTTTTTTTTTATCTGTCACAGAATATAGGTTGTGATTGATTTTGAGGATTTTTACCCCAGCTGTTTCAATACAAGAGACCCAAATTAAATGTGCCAAGAAGGGTGTTGTATGTTTTTAGCTCACCTGACCCAAATCAATAAGTTCTATGTTTTCGTTTTCATGAGTTATTCAATTGTTTGTGTAAAAGAATGTTGTTTTAATAGAGTCTACTATCCCTTTTCTCGATTTCTCTAATTTCGATATATTCAAAATTGGAAAGATTATTTTAGATATGGATAATTTCTGGTCTGAAATTTGACATTCTTTTAAGCTAAGTTGAAAGATTTCATATTTAACTTTTGATTTACATTGATTAAAAGATAATTTTGTATAGATTTTTTTAAATAAAAGATTAAGACAAAACCAGTTTTCAAGGATATTTTATTTAATTAATTTGTCATATTAAAAAAATTTAATTTATCCATATTATTAATTCAATATTGTGCACATATTTTATTATATTATTAAATTTCATCATTTATAATTCAAGTAATTTATAATTAATAGGATTCAGATTTTATTTCGACATATTTGAAAATATGTAGCGAACATGTACATCACTTGCAATTGCAATTTCTTTGTCATTTTTAATTCAAATGATTTTTGCTTTGCTGTCTATACAGAACATTGGTTATACACATTATGGGTGGTTATATACAATTAGAATCATAATATTGCTGAATTTAAATGTTGATATTGTACATCATTATATCTTTGTAATTTGTGTCAATACTGATTATGCACAAAGGCAAATCTTTATGTTTATTCCTTTATAAAAATAAGCAAATTACAAAAGAAAGTCATATCAAAATATTAGATCCATTTTAATACATGTGAAAGAACAGACAATGCATTAGAATTTAAATCTAAAATGGCACTTGTTTTGACTGAAATAGTAATGCCTGAGCTCACATTTTTTATTCATAGAAAAGTATATACTGGTAACAACATTCCAATACACATTTTTAATGTTATTTATATTAGATAATGCTTAATCTTTCACAATATAACTGAAATGTTGTTGAAAGTGGCGTTAAACACCATAGCCCTAGCCCCGCTTCATGTTATTGAAATAATGTTCACCCAAAAAACCTCTGTATACGGGTAACAGCATTCCAATATACATTTTTAATGTCATTTATCTTTCACCTTATTCAAATAATGTAACAGGGATACAGATTAATATAAGTATAACCACTTGTTTCCGAATCCTATTGATTAATTTAAATGTCTATATAATTTATATGTGTATTATCATAATGTGTAATATAGAATTAATTAATAAGATATGTTTATACTAAATAATGTTTAATTGTTTATATTTACAAAAAAAATATATCCCACTAAAAATATCAATGTGTCAGTAAATTTGTCCCATATGATTATCTCCCTTTTTTGTTGACATTGGAATAAAAAAGTGTTTTAATATATGACTCATAAGATGAATTTGAGCTATTCTGTGTTTACTATATTATATAAACCACACAGATTTATTGTAAGAAGAAGTTTACAGTACAGTCAGAAACATAACATCATAAATCATCTTCAAAATTTCTTTTACATTTAGAGTGTTACTTACTATCACCCAAAAGCCATATCAAGATAAGTAAATAGATTAATCTAGTTCAGAATTACCCATATATGTTATTATGTAGACATATCACGGGTTAAGTTCTGTTTTAAGAAATTAGATTTTTATTATTTACATCGTATCTCTTGATCAATCTTGTTATTGTAAAGGTAATGTTTTTAGCTCACCAGAGTCAAATATGTGAGCTATTGCCATCATTTTGGGTCTGTAGTCTATTGTTCATTGATTGGTATCTGTTCTGCTGTTGACCAATTGTGATAACAATATTTAAATTAAATGTTGACCAGATGTGATAACAATATTAATTTAAATATTGACCAGTTGTGATGGCAATATTTATTTAATTGACCAGTAGTATGATTTCAATTTTAATTTAAATATTGACCAGTATCACTATTAATTTAAATGTTGACCAGTTGTGATGACAATATTAATTTAAATGTTGACCAGTAGCTATAGTGTGATTGCAATGTTAATTTAAACATTGACCCGATATGATGGCAATTTTATTTTAAATAATGACCAGTTGTGATGGCAATATTAATTTAGATATTGACCAGTAGTATGATTGCAATGTTATATTGATATTGATGTCTCTCATGGCAATTTTAAGCAAAAACTCAGTTTGTTCCTCTTGCATGAACTGTGTTCCAACCACCATCAACATTTTTACTGCTAGAGTGTTATTATTTTGTTAATTTATCTTATGTTTATTGTTGGGTTTCTTTGTAGGCTGTGCAAGAACAGAAGGTTTTTATAAATTATCTACAGAAGACAAAGTGGGTAAAGTTCACCAGGCAGCATTTGTTTCAGCATCATACGATCCAAGTAAACCTCAGGTATGTCATTTGTTAATTAGAGGAATATCTCAATAGTCACAGGGTGGTCGTAATCACGATCGTGTGGTAGTTGGATTTACAACTGCCTATGCAATCAGTGCCTATCACAACTTAAGTTGTGAATTTGAATCCTGCTAATGGTGAGGTGTAATCGATGCAACATTATGGGATAAACTTTGTCAGTGACTTGCGACAGGTTGGTGGCTATCTCTGGGTACGCCGGTTTCCTCCACCAATAAAACTGACCACCACGATATAACTGAAATATTGCAGGATAAACACAATATACGTATATTGTCGTTAAATATAAGATTAATTTGCATTGGCTGTGAAACAGGCTAGAAAAACTCTCCAAATGCTCACTTTTCTACTGGTTTCTATAGCTCGTACAAATAATAAATTTTATATTTTCAATGTACATGTGATTTTACTGTCTTGTGATTCATTTTTATTAGTTTTATGCCATCACTTGGCGTGTCGTCTATCGTCCGTCGTCTGTAAACTTTTCACATTTCAAGCTTCTTCTCCGAAACCACTGGGCCAATTGGAACCAAACTTAGCAGGAATGTTCCTTGGATGGTCCTCTACAAAGTTTCTGTTTTTCGTTCCAGTCGGATATTCAACATGGCTGCCAGGGCCAATAATATGCTCTGATTGGCTGAAATTTCAAAGATCTTCTTCTCTGAAACTAATGAACTGACTGAAATCCAAGATGGCCACCACCACAGGACATAGATTAACATTGGACCCTGTGGGAAAATGTTCAAATGCCTTCTTTTCAGAAACTACAAATATGATTAAAGCCAAACTGTACATGAATGTTCATTGGATGGTCCTCTACAAACTTTACGTTTTTTGTTCCGATATGAAATTCAAAATGGCGGCTACAGCAGGACTTAGTTTAACATTGGACCCTATGGGGAAAATGTTTCAAAACGCTTCTTCTCTGAAACCACTTGGACAATTGAAAACAAACTGCCCAGGGATGATCATTGGAAGGTCCTCTATATATTTTCTGTTTTTTATGTTGATCGAAAATCAAAGATGGCCACCACCACAGGACATAGATTAACATTGGACCCTATGGGAAAATGTTCAAATGCCTTCTTTTCAGAAACTACAAATATGATTAAAGCCAAACTGTACATGAATGTTCATTGGATGGTCCTCTACAAACTTTACGTTTTTTGTTCCGATATGAAATTCAAAATGGCAGCTACGGCAGGACTTAGTTTAACATTGGATCCTATGGGAAAAATGTTTCAAAACGCTTCTTCTCTGAAATCACTTGGACAATTGAAACCAAACTGCCCAGGAATGATCATTGGAAGGTTCTCTATAAAGTTTCTGATTTTTATGCCGATCGGAAATCCAAGATGGCCACCACCGCAGTCTCAGAAACTACAAATCAGACTGAATCCAAACTAGACAGGAATGTTCACTGAATGGTCCTCTACAAAGTTTAGGTTTTTTGTTCCGATATAAAATGGAAGATGGCGACTACAGCAGGACTTAGTTTAACATTGAACCCTATGGGAAAAGTGTCTCTAAACGCTTCCTCTCTGAAACCACTTGGACAATTGAAACCAAACTGCCCAAGAATGATCATTAGAAGGTCCTCTACAAAATTTAGATTTTTTTATGCCGATCGGAAATCCAAGATGGCCGCCACTGCAGGAAATAGATTAACATTGGACCCTCTGGGAAAATGTTCAAATGCCTTCTTTTCAGAAACTACAAATATGATTAAAGCCAAACTGAACATGAATATTCATTGGATGGTCCTCTACAAACTAGGTTTTTTGTTCCGATATGAAATTCAAAATGGCGGTTACGGCAGGACTTAGTTTAACATTGGACCCTATGGGAAAAATGTTTCAAAACGCTTCTTCTCTGAAACCACTTGGACAATTGAAACCAAACTGCCCAGGAATAATCATTTGAAGGTCCTCTTAAAAGTTTTGGTTTTTATGCCTATCCGAAATCCAAGATGGCTGCCACCACAGGTCATAGTATTAACACAGGACCATATGGGAAAATACAGAAATATTTTCTTCTCTGAAGCTATTGCACTGATTGAACCTAAACTGTGCATCAATCATTAGAAGGTCCTTTACAAACTTTGTGTTTTTTATGTTGATCGGAATTCCAAGATGACTACCACTGCAGGACGTAGTTTTTACATAGGACCAATTGGTTCTTTTTATAACCAGATGAACGATACAGGCTCTTGAGAGCCTCTGGTTTTGTTTAACACCACTGAACATAGAGTGGTTTAGAGAATAAAAAAATGGCTGGATTTCTGTAATATTATTTTTTGTGAAAAAATTTGATCCAGGATGTAAAGAAGAGTTTGAAGATACCAGAGGAGTAATCAGAATCCATATATCAAAGAAGAACAATGGCCAAAGGAACAAACAACGATCTACAAAACATACACATAAAACTAAAGATCGAGTAAGGAATTGCATGGTTCAAGTGAACTTTATTATCACCTCGCCAACGAAGTTGCGAAGGGATATAGTAACGCTACCGTCCATCCATCCTTCCTTCCGTCAGTCCTTCCGTAACATCCTTGTGAACACTCTAGAATCAACATCCTTCAATGGATTTTGACCAAACTTGGTACATACTTAGTCATTAAGAGAATCTGGAACCCTATTGATTTTCAAGGTCAAAGGTCAAGGTCACTGGGTCAAATTATTAGGCGAGGGGATATGCCACACTTATTTAGTTTTGTATCAAGCTGAATGATTTCTAATATTTATAGAATTGATCTATATCATTATATTTATAGGACAAAAAGGTTACTGCATACTCAACATCAAGGGAAGCTAGACATGAAAATAGAAGATTACAGACTCAGTTTGCAGAAATTGATATTGGTGATCTACTCAAATTTAATCAGCTCAAAGTAAGTTTAGACCTTGTATACCAATAATAATAACATCAGATGTACTAGAATGGGCAATACCTGTATATGTTATAGATATACTAAAACTGACTAGAATTGGTTAAATTACATCAAATGAGGGGCCGTTTTGGTCGTGATCATATGGTAATTGGATTTACAACTATCTATGCAATCAGTGCTTATCACCACTAATGTTGTGACTTCGAACCCCGTTCATGACGAGGTGTACTTGATACAACATTATGTGATCAGGTTTGTCAGTGACTTGCGATGCGGTGGTTTTCTGCGGATACTCCGGTTTCCTCCATCAATAAAACTCGTCGCCTCGATATAACTGAAATATTGTTGAAAGTGTTGTTAAACACCATAACCCCAACCCATATCAGATTAACTTGACCGAGTTATATTTGAATATTTTACTCAATCTTCACTTTGCAAGGAAAGATAATTCCAAGATGGCTGCTATTCTGTTGAACCAATCTCCCATACAGAGTTGTCGGTCCTTGCAGGCTCTCTATCTCTGTAAGCGTCTCGATTTTACAAGATTCTTGTAAAATATTAATATACTCTTAGATTTTGCTTCTAAGACGCTATTCGTCTTTTTTGCATATATCTTTAGTTTTGATGTGAAATAGGATTTTATTTGAGGCGAAATACCATTTTAAAAAAGCTATATTTAATTTATAGGGACTATATTTTTGTGAAATGTTTTCCTATTCTGAGTAATTTGGTTTACTTATTCATCTGATAAAATGTCAACATTAGATACAATTGTTAAAGATTATGACAAGAGCATCGTGTTGAGGGACTGTCAAAGGCAAGCTTTTGAATATCTACATAAAAAATTGTCACATGATCATTCGTTACATGATCACGTGTTTTGGGACTACTTTTGAGACGTTTACAGAGCTAGAGAGCCTGCAAGGACCGACAACTCTGTATGGGAGATTGCTATTGAACATGAATAAATTATTATATGGTATTTCTTCATCAAGTTTGTGTTTTTATTAGATCACCTTGCCAAAGGCAATGTGAGCTTTTGGCATCTGTCCATTAACTTTTCACATTTTAATCTTCTCCTCTGAAATCCCTCAGCCAAATGAACTGAAACATGGTAGGAAGCATCTATGGAAGGTCCTCTATAAAGATCGCTCATTTTGTCCCGATCCATTAACAAACATGGCCACCATAGGCAACTCTTGTTTCTGATTGGCCAATTAAAAAAAATCTTCTCCTCTGCAACCGCTTTGTCAAATGAACCGAAACTTGGTAGGGAGCATCTATGGAAGGCCCTCTATAAAGATTGCTCATTTTGTTCCGATCCGTTAACAAACATGGCCACCACAGGCAATTCTTGTTTCTGATTGGTTGATTTCTAAAAAAAATTCTCTGAAATCGCTTAGCCAAATGAACTGTAATTTGGTAGGTAGCATCTATGGAAGATCCTCTATAAAGCTTGCTCATTTTGTTCCGTTTCGTTTACAAACACGGCCGCCACAGGCAATTCTTGTTTCTGGTTGGTTGGTTTCTAAAAATCTTTTCTGAAATTGCTTAACCAAATGAACCGAAACTTGGTGAGAAGCACCTATGGAAGGTTCTGTATTAAATTTTCTCAAAGCAGAATGAAAGGTGAGTGACACAGGCTCAGCCCACTGAGCCTCTAGTTGTATTCCATTTTCCATGATGGCTACTGTTTCATTACAGGTTTCTATGGAAACAGATCGTAATTGTAATTTCATAATTTTTAGCATTGAACTGTTTTTGCATTATAGTAAAAAAAAAATTGATTTTGAAACGTGTGTCAATTGTAAGACCATTGTAAACCAGATGGGCAAAACAAAGTCCTTGACATCTTAGTTTCATATCAGTGAAATCTACCAAGAACTTCACATAACACAATTGCATTTCCATTCACAGTTTAGAAAGAAAAATATGAAGTTTGCACGCAGTGGTATCCATGCCTGGGGACTATTTGCTCTAGAACCTATTGCAGCAGATGAAATGGTGATAGAGTATGTAGGGTCAGGCATCCGTCAATCTGTCGCAGACCTTAGGGAGAAGAATTACGAAAAGTCTGGTATCGGTAGTAGTTACCTGTTCAGGGTAGATAGCGATACAATTATAGATGCAACGAAATGTGGTAATCTGGCCAGATTTATTAATCATAGCTGTAATGTAAGTAGAAGTTTATTTTAACATGGTTAACCGTTACGAAATATCTGTCGTAATTGAACACAGATATGTTCCACTTGTCGTAAGCAATACCAGCTCATTTCTTCATTCATGACTTAACACCGTTGTCGTCATGATCATATTGTAGTTGGATTTACAGTTGTAGTTGGATTTACAACTACCTGTGCAATCGGTGCCTAATTAAAATTTTAAATTATGTAGATGTTGTCCTTTGTTTGGTTGTTTTCTACGGGTAATCTGGTTTCTTCCACCAATTAAACTAACACTACAATATTACTGAAATATTGTTGAAAGTGGCGTTAAAAAACATGAACTATCAAACCACCATCACCTTCTAAATTAGATGTTTCCCTGTTAAGCTAATATCTAATTTCGTAGATAAATACATAATTTAATAGAGAATTATTTAATTCCCAACTTACATCTCTAAGTTTTAGGGGGGAAAAAAACACTTAAGATTAGAATAAAACGCTGAAATTTGAAAAAAAAACTGCTTAAATTTGCATAAGTGCCACTTAAATTAGGATTGAGTTTCCAGTGACACCTAAGGGAGATAAACCTTACTTATAACATGTAAAAACAAAGATATCTCAATTTTAATGTACATTTCATTTAAAGTAATATTACACCAGTTTTGAGTGAAGAATTTTTTTCCCTGAAAATTCAATTTGGAATACGGCGGTACCTTTACTAAGCTATTCATGCATGTTTCAAGTCGAAATATGTTCCCAACAATTAGAAATCTGCAAATCCGTGTGCATGTTTATCGTCCTCGCCATTGTTGTGGAGACTGATTAACTTTTCGTTGTTTTGTTCCGATGATTGCCGATCATGACCTCGTGACGAAAAGATAAACAATCATGGATGCTGAGGTAAGCACGCACACATTCCTGACAATAATTATTGAGGAATCTGTATGTCTCATGTTGTGTGAACCATTTTTTTTTTTGGTGCAATTATTCTTATGTGGTACACACGGAATATATTTTTGTTTGCATCCGACATTTTTTTCATTAACTGAACAGTGTGCATGAGCGATAATCTCCCCGAAAGAGTTCAAATTTTGGGTCACGCACATATCATTTGCATTACTGTACGGGAAAACAGAATTATCTGCTGTCAAATATTTTGTGATTTGCTCTTAAAATCTGCTTTTGAGCGGATTTTTAATGTTATGCAGTTGATTTTAGTTAAAATTAAGTGACATATTAAGTGAAAATATTTAATCCAAAAATTCCACGATATTTGCCTTTCATAGTAATTTTACAAATTTTTAATAAGAAAAACATTTTTTGTTTCATTTCAGCCAAACTGTTACGCCAAAATTATTACAGTGGAAAATCAGAAGAAAATTGTGATATATTCCAAACGTGAAATTGACGTTAATGAAGAAATTACATACGATTATAAATTTCCTATAGAAGATGAGAAGATTCCCTGTTTATGTGGAGATGCTAATTGTCGGGGGACACTCAACTAGTGATCTCAAGATATTCTTAGTTACTATATCATGCTTCTTTCATCACTTAATTATTGCTAATATAAGGTATTAATTAAAAAATTTAATGAATTAGGGTATTTATTTTTGAGGGGGGGGGAGATTTTGTAATGTGATTTAAGGTTCAATAAATAGTACCAGTATTTTTAATTAGAAAAGATAGCATTGAAGTTCAATAATTTCAGCAAGGTTTTTTCTTTCTTTTTTTGAATGGTGTATAGAGGATTTTCTGAAATTTAGTTTGACGAGAAGTAGAAATTAAAGCACATGCTTGGAATCCCATTAATTGGTTTAACACCACCACATTTTTGTGCTCGTACCATCGGCAATAGTTATGGTCTTTTTTGTGTTCAATTATTTGAGGTGAGAGGTGATTGTTCATTTTGTAGATATTAATGGAATTGTTGGAACATCACTGTTTAAACTTTCTTTTCCTAATTTGCCATCAAAATATAATTTAAGTAATGAACTATTTTGTCTTGTATATCTTGAAGGAGGGTATCGTCAAATAATGTAACAAGTAGTGGTCAGTCAGGTTGAATTAAGAGTCTTGTAAGGCCAAAAAAAAAAATATGTGTGTTTACGGCCACCCGACCTACCCTAATTTTTGCTAGCGACCCTATGAATTTTTACACAGAATTCGAATAACCATTTTTGTTGTTTAACCAGCAGCAATGTTTTATTTATTCAATTGCTAGCTTTTTGTCGAAATTGAGAGCAAAGAAGGTAAACCGACCGACCCTAGATTTTTTTGACATGTAACAGTAAACACACATATCTTTTTTTTTGGCCTAAGAGGAATCAATCCGTTCTCTTCGCAGGGGTAATAAATATATTGGGAACATGAATCTTATTTTACATTGTTTGTTTGAACATAAATGTCACTCCTTTGTAAGTATACTACTTCCATTTTGTTGTGTCCCTTGCCACTTTTTATCCTACAGATAAAATATACTCTGCCATAGGTTCAATTTTAAGCTCACTTGACCCAAAGGTTCACATGAACTATTGTCATCACTTGGCATCTGTCGTCAATGTCGCCCTCCGTAAAGTTGTACATTTTAATCATCTTCTCTGGAACCACTGTGCCATTTGGAACCAAATTTGGTAGGAATATTCATTGGATGGTCTTTTAAGAAAGTTGTGTTTCTTTTTGTCAATCGAAAATACATTAAAAAAACAAGAGGCCTACATGTGTCAAAAAGGTCGTTTTCTGGGTTTTTTGTATGTGCAGTGTTTATTTTTCAACCAATCTTGATGACATTTTTAGCTTTATGTTCCTTATAGAATTATCTTTATTTGATATGGACAGTATATTTTTTTATTGCTCTTACCGTTTCCAAAATATAAGGGGGTAAAAATTTTGGCCCAACACCCAACATTTTTAATTTTTATTTCAAGTCCAATTTTTATAGTTGTTTTTTGCTGTAGATACCATATGAAATTTCTTGCCTGTGTTTTTCAAACTGATTTTACCTAGCTGCTATAGGTTCTGAGGTAAGAGGTGTCAAAGGAACCAAAAGGTACCAACACCTAGGTTAGCTTATTTATTTTAAGTCTGATTTGTGTGCAGTTTTTTTTTCCATTGAATTCCTTGAAATATCCTTTTTGGAAAGTTTCCCACACAGCTTTACTGTTTCAGAGATATGAGAGTGCCAAAAGTCCTATTTTGATGGGTTCAAGATTAATATAGGGCTCCAGATGTGAAATGAATAAAATATTTTTTCTCAAAATCGAGACATGTTAAACATAAGCTGTATGAATTACCAGGTGAGTTATACAAGATCAGGTGAGCTTCTAATTAAAGTTGTGAATATAACATTTTGACCAATCAGAAATGTTTTGTGGTATTAGGCAGCACTAATGGGATTCTATGTATAATTAATATTCTTTATGCTGTAACAATTTTATGTTTTTTGTAAAGGTATTTTTTTTGCATGCTTGTTAAGGCCTGATTTTTTTTCAGTAATAAAACTATCAACAACAAAAAATTAATAATGTAACAAAATTTAAAATAAATCCGACACAGTATATTATTGTAAAATTATTAAAAATTCTAAGAATTGCTCAAATTGGCAGCATGAACTGATGTACATAATTAATTCTATTTATCACTGAAATAGGGAAATTTCTATAGAAAAAAACCATACTGAAATGTTTAAATATTCATGAAGACACAGTTGTAAAATATACAGTATGCATACATTGGCTCAAAATATAAAATTTATTTGTACGAGCTTCAGAAACAGGTAGACAAGCAAGTCTCTGTTGAGCTTTTCTGGCCTGTTTTGCAGAATGTACAAATAAATTTTATATCTACCGACAATGTATGTATATTGTGTTTATTCTACGATGTCAAAAAGTCCATAACAATTGGCTTATTGTCTTAAAAGGAGCAGAAATAAAATGTCATTCTAATTATTTTCAATGGTGTAATTTATCATGTCTGCCCTAAAATTTACCGTTTCTTACTAATGCCCTACATGTATCATGTACTAGAAAATCTATTAGGTGGATGACTAAGTAACGCTGAAATTTATTTGGCCACTTTATTAGTACTCAAAATCAGTCAATTGCATAATATGAATCTAATCATTTCCTTGTCACTTTGAGTGGCCATCGTGGTCGTGGTCGTATGATAGTTAGATTTACAACTACCTATGTAACCAGAGCCTATCATCATTAAAATTGTGAGTTCGAACCCCGTTCATGGCGAGGTGTACTCGATACAACATTATGTGATAAAGTTTGTCAGCGATTTGCAACAGGTCGGTGGTTTTCTCTGGGTACTCCGGTTTCCTCCACCAATAAATCTGACCGCCATGATATAATTGAAATATTGTTGAAAGTGGCGTTAAAAACCATGACCCCAACCCCTTGTCACCTTGATATAAATTTGAAACCTTGATGAGGGAAGTTTTAAATCTGCTGAAATATTGTATGGGTATTAAGGAATATTTTGTATAATACTGACCAACGTTATTAAAATCTTCTTATCTTCTTGACAAAGTTCTGCTGTATAAAGTCTATAGCGGTTCACAGCTGATGTTGAGACTCTTCTTAATTTGCCGATTATATCTAAGACGTTGCAATGTTTAACATGTGATATTATCAATATCATTAATCCTCCACCAATATAACTGTTTAACTGACAGTTGAAAGTGGCATTAAGCACCATAGCATCCCCTGCCCCCATTATTATTAACTACTTGATACTGAAAAATATGGCAGTAGACAGGAAATGACATCATGTTTACATTTAATAAAGTTGCGATATGTCATCTGTCTGCAGTTTTTAGCCAAAGAAATTTCATATCATTCATGAAAAACATGACTTTCCATTTTGTTATGTCTGAAAATGATCAAATTCATTGTTTATGTTTACTAAATCATCCAGTTAATTTTTGTTTCTGTAAATTAACGATTAAAAGAATAATGTATTTTTTTTTTTGCAAAGAAATCGTCGCTTTGAAGGGCTCGCTGTAATAGGAGTTCATTAACTCCTTCTTTACATCGTTGTTTGTCAATATGTGGAAATAATATTTCAAACAGTAGAGGACATTTTGTGCATGGCATAGGTATGATATGCATAAACTAGGGGAGATAACTGGAAAATGGTTTTGTTTGACGCTTTAGTTGTTTAATAAACGAACAACTAAATCGTCATAGTGATTTAAAAAATTGCATGTAATTTTTATATTATTTGTTACAACAATGATTATTGTTTGAAAAAAAGATGTACTATCTAAAATACATGTATACATAATACATTTTTTTTTTCATCTTATTCAATGAATTTTTTATTATTTAACTTGTGCAATATTAAATGAGATAAAAAAAAAAGGATGGCAGTTTACCTTTTAAACATGAGTTAAAGACATACCATCGTAATTCATACAACCATTTCCAGTTCAATCAATATGTTGGTACTTTTTCAAGATCAGATGTCATAATTTTTCTAACATTTTTATTTTCATTATAGATTTTATAATTACCAGGATATGAATAAGAACTTCAGAGTTAAATAATTGTTTTCCAAATAATATGGCTTAATGTATTTCTTGTGGAGAGGCATACATTTTTTTTCCTGTAAAGAATTGGTATGGTATTTTTTTTTTTTCTAATTTATTCCCTAAAATGAAATCTCTGACATAAGCACAAACTTGAGCATAGCTAAAATCTAATGTTTGTAGAAATCTTTGATGTTTATGCTATAAATGTGTCTATAATATGTAGAGCAGCTCTGTATTTCAGCGTTTTTAGCTAACCTGACCGAAAAGGCCATGTGAGCTCTTGCCATCACTTGGCGTCCGTCGTCTGTTAACTTTTCACATGTGAATCTTCTCTTCTGAAACCACTTGGCCAAATGAACTGAAACTTGGTAGGAAGCATCTATAGAAGGTCCTCTATAAAGATTGCTCATTTCGTCCCTATCCGTTAACAAACATGGCCACCATAGGCAATTCCTGTTTCTGGTTGGTCAATTTTTTTAAATCTTTTCCTCTGAAACTGCTTAGCCAAATGAACTGAAACTTGGTAGGAAGCATCTATGGAATTAAGGTCCTTATAAAGATTGCTCATTTTGTCACGATACATTAACAAACATGTCCGCCACAGGAAATTCTTGTTTCTGGTTGGTCAATTTCTAAAAATCTTCTCCTCTGAAACCACTTGGGCCAAGTAAAGCAACTCCTGTTGGCCTCTGGTTTATTTTTACACAAAAGAAAATTGTTTTCTAAAAAGTTGGCAAATAAGCAAAAAGAGGGGTGATGTATATTGTCAGAATAATATCTAGGAAAATTTTTGGGGAAATTGGAATTGTTCAACTTTCATTGGAGTATCTAATGGTTTTGAATTTATTCCTTTAAAAAAAAAAAATTGTTATGGATGTTTAAGTCATTTTATTAATGGTGAGGAAATAGAAATTCATCATCTGTTAAAGTTAAAAGATTTTAATTAATATGTTATTTTGATGTATAATATTTGTATATTATGAAGACCCGTTTTTCATCTCTATGTAATTAATACATATCATGTTATATTGTTGTAAATAGTGTACAATTCTACAGTGTGAATACTGTACTGTGTTTATACTAGTGATAAATGTACAGTGTATAGTTTTGTACATACTGTTGATGTACAGTACATGTGTATTAGTGCTAAAAATCTATTAGTGTTGCTTATGAAATTGGTAAATATTCATGTCCTTTGTACAGAAATGATATTTATCAATAAAAATTTGAAGTACTTATAGCTAATGTGTTATTTATTAACAAAAAGTTATCAAATTTGTCTCTTTTTATGACTGTACTATTGAATTTTAAAACTGTAACACAACCGGTACCACAACTGGAGCAGGAACTGCTTACCCTTCTGGAGCACCCAAGTATACCCCTGGTATATGGTGGCGTTCATGTTACTCAATCTTTAGTTTTATGTGTATGTTTTGTCCTTTGGTCCTTTTTCTTTTGACCATTGTGTTGTCTGTCCTTCTTTGATTTATGGATACTGATTACCCCTTTGATATCTTCAAAGTCTTCTTCCATTGTTGGTTTTTCATTTTAGGAGGAATAATGTAATAGAAAGACAAGTTTTAAGATACTAAAGAGATAACCAGAAGCCGTAAATCAAATGACAACACCAACCAATTATAAAATACCAGTTAGACAGAACATTACAAGTATCACAATCTGTATAGACAACACAAACCAATTATAAAATACCAGTTAGACAGAACATTACAAATATCACAATCTGGATAGACAACACCAGCCAACTATAAAATACCAGTTAGACAGAACATTACAAATATCACAATCTGTATAGACAACACCAGCCAATTATAAAATACCAGTTAGATAGAACATTACAAACATCACAATCTGTATAGACAACACCAGCCAATTATAAAATACCAGTTAGACAGAACATTACAAGTATCACAATCTGTATAGACAACACCAGCCAACTATAAAATACCAGTTAGACAGAACATTACAAGTATCACAATATGTATAGACAACACCAGCCAACTATAAAATACCAGTTAGACAGAACATTACAAGTATCACAATCTGTATAGACAACACAAACCAATTATAAAATACCAGTTAGACAGAACATTACAAATATCACAATCTGGATAGACAACACCAGCCAACTATAAAATACCAGTTAGACAGAACATTACAAATATCACAATCTGTATAGACAACACCAGCCAATTATAAAATACCAGTTAGATAGAACATTACAAACATCACAATCTGTATAGACAACACCAGCCAATTATAAAATACCAGTTAGACAGAACATTACAAGTATCACAATCTGTATAGACAACACCAGCCAACTATAAAATACCAGTTAGACAGAACATTACAAGTATCACAATATGTATAGACAACACCAGCCAACTATAAAATACCAGTTAGACAGAACATTACAAGTATCACAATCTGTATAGACAACACCAGCCAACTATAAAATACCAGTTAGACAGAACATTACAAATATCACAATCTGTATAGACAACACCAGCCAATTATAAAATACCAGTTAGACAGAACATTACAAACATCACAATCTGTATAGACAACACCAGCCAATTATAAAATACCAGTTAGACAGAACATTACAAGTATCATAATCTGTATAGACAACACAAACCAATTATAAAATACCAGTTAGACAGAACATTACAAATATCACAATCTGTATAGACAACACCAGCCAACTATAAAATACCAGTTAGACAGAACATTACAAATATCACAATCTGGATAGACAACACCAACCAATTATAAAATACCATTTAGACAGAACATTACAAATATCACAGTCTGGATAGACAACACCAACCAATTATAAAATACCAGTTAGACAGAACATTACAAGTATCACAATCTGGATAGACAACACCAACCAATTATAAAATACCAATTAGACAGAACATTACAAGTATCACAATCTGTATAGACAACACTAACCAATTATAAAATACCAGTTAGACAAAACATTACAAATATCACAATCTGGACAGACAACACCAACCAATTATAAAATACCATTTAGACAGAACATTACAAATATCACAGTCTGGATAGACAACACCAACCAATTATAAAATACCAGTTAGACAGAACATTACAAGTATCACAATCTGGATAGACAACACCAACCAATTATAAAATACCAGTTAGACAGAACATTACAAGTATCACAATCTGTATAGACAACACCAACCAATTATAAAATACCAGTTAAACAGAACATTACAAGTATCACAATCTGTATAGACAACACTAACCAATTATAAAATACCAGTTAGACAAAACATTACAAATATCACAATCTGGACAGACAACACCAGCCAATTATAAAATACCAGTTAGACAGAACATTACAAATATCACAATCTGTATAGACAACACCAACCAACTATAAAATACCAGTTAGACAGAACATTACAAATATCACAATCTGGATAGACAACACCAACCAATTATACAATACCAGTTAAGACAGAACATTACAAATATCACAATCTGGATAGACAGCAGCAGCCAATTATAAAATACCAGTTAGACAGAACATTACAAATATCACAATCTGTATAGACAACACCAACCAATTATAAAATACCAGTTAGACATAACATTACAAATATCATAATCTGTATAAACAACACCAACCAATTATAAAATACCAGTTAGACAGAACATTACAAATATCACAATCTGAATAGACAACACCAACCAATTATTAAAATACCAGTTAGACAGAACATTACAAATATCACAATGTGTATAGACAACACCAACCAACTATAAAATACCAGTTAGACAGAACATTACAGATAACACAATCTGGATAGACAACACTAACCAATTATAAAATACCAGTTAGGCAGAACATTACAAATATCACAATCTGTATAGACAACAACACCAGCCAATTATAAAATACCAGTTAGACAGAACATTACAAGTATCACAATCTGAATAGACAACACCAGCCAATTATAAAATACCAGTTAAACAGAACATTACAAATATCACAATCTGTATAGACAACACCAACCAATTATAAAATACCAGTTAGACAGAACATTACAAGTATCACAATTTGTATAGACAACACCAACCAATTATAAAATACCAGTTAGACAGAACATTACAAATATCACAATCTGTATAGACAATACCAACCAATTATAAAATACCAGTTAGACAGAACATTACAAGTATCACAATTTGTATAGACAACACCAACCAATTATAAAATACCAGTTAGACAGAACATTACAAGTATCACAATTTGTATAGACAACACCAGCCAATTATAAAATACCAGTTAGACAGAACATTACAAGTATCACAATCTGTAAACACCAACCAATTATAAAATACCAGTTAAACAGAACATTACAAGTATCACAATCTGTATAGACAACACTAACCAATTATAAAATACCAGTTAGACAGAACATTACAAATATCACAATCTGTATAGACAACACCAACCAACTATAAAATACCAGTTAGACAGAACATTACAAATATCACAATCTGGATAGACAACACCAACCAATTATAAAATACCAGTTAAGACAGAACATTACAAATATCACAATCTGGATAGACAGCAGCAGCCAATTATAAAATACCAGTTAGACAGAACATTACAAATATCACAATCTGTATAGACAACACCAACCAATTATAAAATACCAGTTAGACATAACATTACAAATATCATAATCTGAATAGACAACACCAGCCAATTATAAAATACCAGTTAGACAGAACATTACAACTATCACAATCTGAATAGACAACACCAGCCAATTATAAAATACCAGTTAGACAGAACATTACAAATATCACAATCTGAATAGACAACACCAACCAATTATTAAAATACCAATTAGACAGAACATTACAAATATCACAATCTGGATAGACAACACTAACCAATTATAAAATACCAGTTAGACAGAACATTACAAATATCACAATGTGTATAGACAACACCAACCAACTATAAAATACCAGTTAGACAGAACATTACAGATAACACAATCTGGATAGACAACACTAACCAATTATAAAATACCAGTTAGGCAGAACATTACAAATATCACAATCTGTATAGACAACAACACCAGCCAATTATAAAATACCAGTTAGACAGAACATTACAAGTATCACAATCTGTATAGACAACACCAACCAATTATAAAATACCAGTTAGACAGAACATTACAAATATCACAATCTGTATAGACAACACCAACCAATTATAAAATACCAGTTAGACAGAACATTACAAGTATCACAATTTGTATAGACAACACCAACCAATTATAAAATACCAGTTAGACAGAACATTACAAATATCACAATCTGTATAGACAATACCAACCAATTATAAAATACCAGTTAGACAGAACATTACAAGTATCACAATTTGTATAGACAACACCAACCAATTATAAAATACCAGTTAGACAGAACATTACAAGTATCACAATTTGTATAGACAACACCAACCAATTATAAAATACCAGTTAGACAGAACATTACAAATATCACAATCTGTATAGACAATACCAACCAATTATAAAATACCAGTTAGACAGAACATTACAAGTATCACAATCTGTATAGACAACACCAACCAATTATAAAATACCAGTTAGACAGAACATTACAAATATCACAATCTGTATAGACAATACCAACCAATTATAAAATACCAGTTAGACAGAACATTACAAATATCACAATCTGTATAGACAATACCAACCAATTATAAAATACCAGTTAGACAGAACATTACAAGTATCACAATCTGTATAGACAATACCAACCAATTATAAAATACCAGTTAGACAGAACATTACAAGTATCACAATCTGTATAGACAACACCAGCCAATTATAAAATACCAGTTAGACAACATTACAAGTATCACAATCTGTATAGACAACACCAGCCAATTATAAAATACCAGTTAGACAACATTACAAGTATCACAATCTGTATAGACAACACCAACCAATTATAAAATACCAGTTAGACAGAACATTACAAATATCACAATCTGGATAGACAACAGCAGCCAATTATAAAATACCAGTTAGACAGAACATTACAAATATCACAATCTGTATAGACAACACCAACCAATTATAAAATACCATTTAGACAGAACATTACAAATATCACAGTCTGGATAGACAACACCAACCAATTATAAAATACCAGTTAGACAGAACATTACAAATATCACAGTCTGGATAGACAACACCAACCAATTATAAAATACCAGTTAGACAGAACATTACAAGTATCACAATCTGGATAGACAACACCAACCAATTATAAAATACCAGTTAGACAGAACATTACAAGTATCACAATCTGTATAGACAACACCAACCAATTATAAAATACCAGTTAAACAGAACATTACAAGTATCACAATCTGTATAGACAACACTAACCAATTATAAAATACCAGTTAGACAAAACATTACAAATATCACAATCTGGACAGACAACACCAACCAATTATAAAATACCAGTTAGACAGAACATTACAAATATCACAATCTGTATAGACAACACCAACCAACTATAAAATACCAGTTAGACAGAACATTACAAATATCACAATCTGGATAGACAACACCAACCAATTATAAAATACCAGTTAAGACAGAACATTACAAATATCACAATCTGGATAGACAGCAGCAGCCAATTATAAAATACCAGTTAGACAGAACATTACAAATATCACAATCTGTATAGACAACATCAACCAATTATAAAATACCAGTTAGACATAACATTACAAATATCATAATCTGAATAGACAACACCAGCCAATTATAAAATACCAGTTAGACAGAACATTACAAATATCACAATCTGAATAGACAACACCAACCAATTATTAAAATACCAGTTAGACAGAACATTACAAATATCACAATCTGGATAGACAACACTAACCAATTATAAAATACCAGTTAGACAGAACATTACAAATATCACAATGTGTATAGACAATACCAACCAATTATAAAATACCAGTTAGACAGAACATTACAAGTATCACAATCTGTATAGACAACACCAACCAATTATAAAATACCAGTTAGACAGAACATTACAAATATCACAATCTGTATAGACAATACCAACCAATTATA
This sequence comes from Bathymodiolus brooksi, assembly GCA_963680875.1. Classification (NCBI taxonomy): domain Eukaryota; kingdom Metazoa; phylum Mollusca; class Bivalvia; order Mytilida; family Modiolidae; genus Bathymodiolus; species Bathymodiolus brooksi. The sequence goes on along the minus strand of OY804580.1, from coordinate 46,392,074 downwards.
AAATACCAGTTAGACAGAACATTACAAGTATCACAATCTGTATAGACAACACCAACCAATTATAAAATACCAGTTAGACAGAACATTACAAATATCACAATCTGTATAGACAATACCAACCAATTATAAAATACCAGTTAGACAGAACATTACAAATATCACAATCTGTATAGACAATACCAACCAATTATAAAATACCAGTTAGACAGAACATTACAAGTATCACAATCTGTATAGACAATACCAACCAATTATAAAATACCAGTTAGACAGAACATTACAAGTATCACAATCTGTATAGACAACACCAGCCAATTATAAAATACCAGTTAGACAACATTACAAGTATCACAATCTGTATAGACAACACCAGCCAATTATAAAATACCAGTTAGACAACATTACAAGTATCACAATCTGTATAGACAACACCAACCAATTATAAAATACCAGTTAGACAGAACATTACAAATATCACAATCTGGATAGACAACAGCAGCCAATTATAAAATACCAGTTAGACAGAACATTACAAATATCACAATCTGTATAGACAACACCAACCAATTATAAAATACCATTTAGACAGAACATTACAAATATCACAGTCTGGATAGACAACACCAACCAATTATAAAATACCAGTTAGACAGAACATTACAAATATCACAGTCTGGATAGACAACACCAACCAATTATAAAATACCAGTTAGACAGAACATTACAAGTATCACAATCTGGATAGACAACACCAACCAATTATAAAATACCAGTTAGACAGAACATTACAAGTATCACAATCTGTATAGACAACACCAACCAATTATAAAATACCAGTTAAACAGAACATTACAAGTATCACAATCTGTATAGACAACACTAACCAATTATAAAATACCAGTTAGACAAAACATTACAAATATCACAATCTGGACAGACAACACCAACCAATTATAAAATACCAGTTAGACAGAACATTACAAATATCACAATCTGTATAGACAACACCAACCAACTATAAAATACCAGTTAGACAGAACATTACAAATATCACAATCTGGATAGACAACACCAACCAATTATAAAATACCAGTTAAGACAGAACATTACAAATATCACAATCTGGATAGACAGCAGCAGCCAATTATAAAATACCAGTTAGACAGAACATTACAAATATCACAATCTGTATAGACAACACCAACCAATTATAAAATACCAGTTAGACATAACATTACAAATATCATAATCTGAATAGACAACACCAGCCAATTATAAAATACCAGTTAGACAGAACATTACAACTATCACAATCTGAATAGACAACACCAACCAATTATAAAATACCAGTTAGACAGAACATTACAAATATCACAATCTGGATAGACAACACTAACCAATTATAAAATACCAGTTAGACAGAACATTACAAATATCACAATGTGTATAGACAACACCAACCAACTATAAAATACCAGTTAGACAGAACATTACAGATAACACAATCTGGATAGACAACACTAACCAATTATAAAATACCAGTTAGGCAGAACATTACAAATATCACAATCTGTATAGACAACAACACCAGCCAATTATAAAATACCAGTTAGACAGAACATTACAAGTATCACAATCTGAATAGACAACACCAGCCAATTATAAAATACCAGTTAGACAGAACATTACAAATATCACAATCTTGATAGACAACACCAACCAATTATAAAATACCAGTTAAACAGAACATTACAAATATCACAATCTGTATAGACAACACCAGCCAATTATAAAATACCAGTTAGACAGAACATTACAAATATCACAATCTGAATAGACAACACCAGCCAATTATAAAATACCAGTTAGACAGAACATTACAAATATCACAATCTGGATAGACAACACCAACCAATTATAAAATACCAGTTAGACAGAACATTACAAATATCACAATCTGTATAGACAACACCAACCAATTATAAAATACCAGTTAGACAGAACATTACAAGTATCACAATTTGTATAGACAACACCAACCAATTATAAAATACCAGTTAGACAGAACATTACAAATATCACAATCTGTATAGACAATACCAACCAATTATAAAATACCAGTTAGACAGAACATTACAAGTATCACAATTTGTATAGACAACACCAACCAATTATAAAATACCAGTTAGACAGAACATTACAAGTATCACAATTTGTATAGACAACACCAACCAATTATAAAATACCAGTTAGACAGAACATTACAAATATCACAATCTGTATAGACAATACCAACCAATTATAAAATACCAGTTAGACAGAACATTACAAGTATCACAATCTGTATAGACAACACCAACCAATTATAAAATACCAGTTAGACAGAACATTACAAATATCACAATCTGTATAGACAATACCAACCAATTATAAAATACCAGTTAGACAGAACATTACAAATATCACAATCTGTATAGACAATACCAACCAATTATAAAATACCAGTTAGACAGAACATTACAAGTATCACAATCTGTATAGACAATACCAACCAATTATAAAATACCAGTTAGACAGAACATTACAAGTATCACAATCTGTATAGACAACACCAGCCAATTATAAAATACCAGTTAGACAACATTACAAGTATCACAATCTGTATAGACAACACCAGCCAATTATAAAATACCAGTTAGACAACATTACAAGTATCACAATCTGTATAGACAACACCAACCAATTATAAAATACCAGTTAGACAGAACATTACAAATATCACAATCTGGATAGACAACAGCAGCCAATTATAAAATACCAGTTAGACAGAACATTACAAATATCACAATCTGTATAGACAACACCAACCAATTATAAAATACCAGTTAGACAGAACATTACAAGTATCACAATTTGTATAGACAACACCAACCAATTATAAAATACCAGTTAGACAGAACATTACAAATATCACAATCTGTATAGACAATACCAACCAATTATAAAATACCAGTTAGACAGAACATTACAAGTATCACAATCTGTATAGACAATACCAACCAATTATAAAATACCAGTTAGACAGAACATTACAAGTATCACAATCTGTATAGACAACACCAGCCAATTATAAAATACCAGTTAGACAACATTACAAATATCACAATCTGTATAGACAACACCAACCAATTATAAAATACCAGTTAGACATAACATTACAAGTATCACAATCTGTATAGACAACACCAACCAATTATAAAATACCAGTTAGACAGAACATTACAAGTATCACAATCTGTATAGACAACACCAACCAATTATAAAATACCAGTTAGACATAACATTACAAATATCATAATCTGAATAGACAACACCAGCCAATTATAAAATACCAGTTAGACAGAACATTACAACTATCACAATCTGAATAGACAACACCAACCAATTATAAAATACCAGTTAGACAGAACATTACAAATATCACAATCTGGATAGACAACACTAACCAATTATAAAATACCAGTTAGACAGAACATTACAAATATCACAATGTGTATAGACAACACCAACCAACTATAAAATACCAGTTAGACAGAACATTACAGATAACACAATCTGGATAGACAACACTAACCAATTATAAAATACCAGTTAGGCAGAACATTACAAATATCACAATCTGTATAGACAACAACACCAGCCAATTATAAAATACCAGTTAGACAGAACATTACAAGTATCACAATCTGAATAGACAACACCAGCCAATTATAAAATACCAGTTAGACAGAACATTACAAATATCACAATCTTGATAGACAACACCAACCAATTATAAAATACCAGTTAAACAGAACATTACAAATATCACAATCTGTATAGACAACACCAGCCAATTATAAAATACCAGTTAGACAGAACATTACAAATATCACAATCTGAATAGACAACACCAGCCAATTATAAAATACCAGTTAGACAGAACATTACAAATATCACAATCTGGATAGACAACACCAACCAATTATAAAATACCAGTTAGACAGAACATTACAAATATCACAATCTGTATAGACAACACCAACCAATTATAAAATACCAGTTAGACAGAACATTACAAGTATCACAATTTGTATAGACAACACCAACCAATTATAAAATACCAGTTAGACAGAACATTACAAATATCACAATCTGTATAGACAATACCAACCAATTATAAAATACCAGTTAGACAGAACATTACAAGTATCACAATTTGTATAGACAACACCAACCAATTATAAAATACCAGTTAGACAGAACATTACAAGTATCACAATTTGTATAGACAACACCAACCAATTATAAAATACCAGTTAGACAGAACATTACAAATATCACAATCTGTATAGACAATACCAACCAATTATAAAATACCAGTTAGACAGAACATTACAAGTATCACAATCTGTATAGACAACACCAACCAATTATAAAATACCAGTTAGACAGAACATTACAAATATCACAATCTGTATAGACAATACCAACCAATTATAAAATACCAGTTAGACAGAACATTACAAATATCACAATCTGTATAGACAATACCAACCAATTATAGAATACCAGTTAGACAGAACATTACAAGTATCACAATCTGTATAGACAATACCAACCAATTATAAAATACCAGTTAGACAGAACATTACAAGTATCACAATCTGTATAGACAACACCAGCCAATTATAAAATACCAGTTAGACAACATTACAAGTATCACAATCTGTATAGACAACACCAGCCAATTATAAAATACCAGTTAGACAACATTACAAGTATCACAATCTGTATAGACAACACCAACCAATTATAAAATACCAGTTAGACAGAACATTACAAATATCACAATCTGGATAGACAACAGCAGCCAATTATAAAATACCAGTTAGACAGAACATTACAAATATCACAATCTGTATAGACAACACCAACCAATTATAAAATACCAGTTAGACAGAACATTACAAGTATCACAATTTGTATAGACAACACCAACCAATTATAAAATACCAGTTAGACAGAACATTACAAATATCACAATCTGTATAGACAATACCAACCAATTATAAAATACCAGTTAGACAGAACATTACAAGTATCACAATCTGTATAGACAATACCAACCAATTATAAAATACCAGTTAGACAGAACATTACAAGTATCACAATCTGTATAGACAACACCAGCCAATTATAAAATACCAGTTAGACAACATTACAAATATCACAATCTGTATAGACAACACCAACCAATTATAAAATACCAGTTAGACATAACATTACAAGTATCACAATCTGTATAGACAACACCAACCAATTATAAAATACCAGTTAGACAGAACATTACAAGTATCACAATCTGTATAGACAACACCAACCAATTATAAAATACCAGTTAGACAGAACATTACAAGTATCACAATTTGCATAGACAACACCAACCAATTATAAAATACCAGTTAGACAGAACATTACAAGTATCACAATCTGTATAGACAACACCAACCAATTATAAAATACCAGTTAGACAGAACATTACAACTATCACAATCTGAATAGACAACACCAGCCAATTATAAAATACCAGTTAAACAGAACATTACAAATATCACAATCTGTATAGACAACACCAGCCAATTATAAAATACCAGTTAGACAGAACATTACAAATATCATAATCTGAATAGACAACACCAACCAATTATAAAATACCAGTTAGACAGAACATTACAAATATCACAATCTGGATAGACAACACCAACCAATTATAAAATACCAGTTAGACAGAACATTACAAATATCACAATCTGTATAGACAACACCAACCAATTATAAAATACCAGTTAGACAGAACATTACAAGTATCACAATTTGTATAGACAACACCAACCAATTATAAAATACCAGTTAGACAGAACATTACAAATATCACAATCTGTATAGACAATACCAACCAATTATAAAATACCAGTTAGACAGAACATTACAAGTATCACAATTTGTATAGACAACACCAACCAATTATAAAATACCAGTTAGACAGAACATTACAAGTATCACAATTTGTATAGACAACACCAACCAATTATAAAATACCAGTTAGACAGAACATTACAAATATCACAATCTGTATAGACAATACCAACCAATTATAAAATACCAGTTAGACAGAACATTACAAGTATCACAATCTGTATAGACAACACCAACCAATTATAAAATACCAGTTAGACAGAACATTACAAATATCACAATCTGTATAGACAATACCAACCAATTATAAAATACCAGTTAGACAGAACATTACAAATATCACAATCTGTATAGACAATACCAACCAATTATAAAATACCAGTTAGACAGAACATTACAAGTATCACAATCTGTATAGACAATACCAACCAATTATAAAATACCAGTTAGACAACATTACAAGTATCACAATCTGTATAGACAACACCAGCCAATTATAAAATACCAGTTAGACAACATTACAAGTATCACAATCTGTATAGACAACACCAACCAATTATAAAATACCAGTTAGACAGAACATTACAAATATCACAATCTGGATAGACAACAGCAGCCAATTATAAAATACCAGTTAGACAGAACATTACAGATATCACAATCTGTATAGACAACACCAACCAATTATAAAATACCAGTTAGACAGAACATTACAAGTATCACAATTTGTATAGACAACACCAGCCAATTATAAAATACCAGTTAGACAGAACATTACAAATATCACAATCTGTATAGACAATACCAACCAATTATAAAATACCAGTTAGACAGAACATTACAAGTATCACAATCTGTATAGACAATACCAACCAATTATAAAATACCAGTTAGACAGAACATTACAAGTATCACAATCTGTATAGACAACACCAGCCAATTATAAAATACCAGTTAGACAACATTACAAATATCACAATCTGTATAGACAATACCAACCAATTATAAAATACCAGTTAGACATAACATTACAAGTATCACAATCTGTATAGACAACACCAACCAATTATAAAATACCAGTTAGACAGAACATTACAAGTATCACAATCTGTATAGACAACACCAACCAATTATAAAATACCAGTTAGACAGAACATTACAAGTATCACAATTTGTATAGACAACACCAACCAATTATAAAATACCAGTTAGACAGAACATTACAAGTATCACAATCTGTATAGACAACACCAACCAATTATAAAATACCAGTTAGACAGAACATTACAAGTATCACAATTTGTATAGACAACACCAACCAATTATAAAATACCAGTTAGACAGAACATTACAAATATCACAATCTGGATAGACAACAGCAGCCAATTATAAAATACCAGTTAGACAGAACATTACAAATATCACAATCTGTATAGACAACACCAACCAATTATAAAATACCATTTAGACAGAACATTACAAATATCACAGTCTGGATAGACAACACCAACCAATTATAAAATACCAGTTAGACAGAACATTACAAATATCACAGTCTGGATAGACAACACCAACCAATTATAGAATACCAGTTAGACAGAACATTACAAGTATCACAATCTGGATAGACAACACCAACCAATTATAAAATACCAGTTAGACAGAACATTACAAGTATCACAATCTGTATAGACAACACCAACCAATTATAAAATACCAGTTAAACAGAACATTACAAGTATCACAATCTGTATAGACAACACTAACCAATTATAAAATACCAGTTAGACAAAACATTACAAATATCACAATCTGGACAGACAACACCAACCAATTATAAAATACCAGTTAGACAGAACATTACAAATATCACAATCTGTATAGACAACACCAACCAACTATAAAATACCAGTTAGACAGAACATTACAAATATCACAATCTGGATAGACAACACCAACCAATTATAAAATACCAGTTAAGACAGAACATTACAAATATCACAATCTGGATAGACAGCAGCAGCCAATTATAAAATACCAGTTAGACAGAACATTACAAATATCACAATCTGTATAGACAACATCAACCAATTATAAAATACCAGTTAGACATAACATTACAAATATCATAATCTGAATAGACAACACCAGCCAATTATAAAATACCAGTTAGACAGAACATTACAACTATCACAATCTGAATAGACAACACCAGCCAATTATAAAATACCAGTTAGACAGAACATTACAAATATCACAATCTGAATAGACAACACCAACCAATTATTAAAATACCAGTTAGACAGAACATTACAAATATCACAATCTGGATAGACAACACTAACCAATTATAAAATACCAGTTAGACAGAACATTACAAATATCACAATGTGTATAGACAATACCAACCAATTATAAAATACCAGTTAGACAGAACATTACAAGTATCACAATCTGTATAGACAACACCAACCAATTATAAAATACCAGTTAGACAGAACATTACAAATATCACAATCTGTATAGACAATACCAACCAATTATAAAATACCAGTTAGACAGAACATTACAAGTATCACAATCTGTATAGACAACACCAACCAATTATAAAATACCAGTTAGACAGAACATTACAAATATCACAATCTGTATAGACAATACCAACCAATTATAAAATACCAGTTAGACAGAACATTACAAATATCACAATCTGTATAGACAATACCAACCAATTATAAAATACCAGTTAGACAGAACATTACAAGTATCACAATCTGTATAGACAATACCAACCAATTATAAAATACCAGTTAGACAGAACATTACAAGTATCACAATCTGTATAGACAACACCAGCCAATTATAAAATACCAGTTAGACAACATTACAAGTATCACAATCTGTATAGACAACACCAGCCAATTATAAAATACCAGTTAGACAACATTACAAGTATCACAATCTGTATAGACAACACCAACCAATTATAAAATACCAGTTAGACAGAACATTACAAATATCACAATCTGGATAGACAACAGCAGCCAATTATAAAATACCAGTTAGACAGAACATTACAAATATCACAATCTGTATAGACAACACCAACCAATTATAAAATACCATTTAGACAGAACATTACAAATATCACAGTCTGGATAGACAACACCAACCAATTATAAAATACCAGTTAGACAGAACATTACAAATATCACAGTCTGGATAGACAACACCAACCAATTATAAAATACCAGTTAGACAGAACATTACAAGTATCACAATCTGGATAGACAACACCAACCAATTATAAAATACCAGTTAGACAGAACATTACAAGTATCACAATCTGTATAGACAACACCAACCAATTATAAAATACCAGTTAAACAGAACATTACAAGTATCACAATCTGTATAGACAACACTAACCAATTATAAAATACCAGTTAGACAAAACATTACAAATATCACAATCTGGACAGACAACACCAACCAATTATAAAATACCAGTTAGACAGAACATTACAAATATCACAATCTGTATAGACAACACCAACCAACTATAAAATACCAGTTAGACAGAACATTACAAATATCACAATCTGGATAGACAACACCAACCAATTATAAAATACCAGTTAAGACAGAACATTACAAATATCACAATCTGGATAGACAGCAGCAGCCAATTATAAAATACCAGTTAGACAGAACATTACAAATATCACAATCTGTATAGACAACACCAACCAATTATAAAATACCAGTTAGACATAACATTACAAATATCATAATCTGAATAGACAACACCAGCCAATTATAAAATACCAGTTAGACAGAACATTACAACTATCACAATCTGAATAGACAACACCAACCAATTATTAAAATACCAGTTAGACAGAACATTACAAATATCACAATCTGGATAGACAACACTAACCAATTATAAAATACCAGTTAGACAGAACATTACAAATATCACAATGTGTATAGACAACACCAACCAACTATAAAATACCAGTTAGACAGAACATTACAGATAACACAATCTGGATAGACAACACTAACCAATTATAAAATACCAGTTAGGCAGAACATTACAAATATCACAATCTGTATAGACAACAACACCAGCCAATTATAAAATACCAGTTAGACAGAACATTACAAGTATCACAATCTGAATAGACAACACCAGCCAATTATAAAATACCAGTTAAACAGAACATTACAAGTATCACAATCTGTATAGACAACACCAGCCAATTATAAAATATCAGTTAGACAGAACATTACAAATATCACAATCTGTATAGACAACACCAACCAATTATAAAATACCAGTTAGACAGAACATTACAAATATCACAATCTGTATAAACAACACCAACCAATTATAAAATACCAGTTAGACAGAACATTACAAATATCACAATCTGTATAAACAACACCAACCAATTATAAAATACCAGTTAGACAGAACATTACAAATATCACAATCTGTATAGACAACACCAACCAATTATAAAATACCAGTTAGACAGAACATTACAAGTATCACAATTTGTATAGACAACACCAACCAATTATAAAATACCAGTTAGACAGAACATTACAAATATCACAATCTGTATAGACAATACCAACCAATTATAAAATACCAGTTAGACAGAACATTACAAGTATCACAATTTGTATAGACAACACCAACCAATTATAAAATACCAGTTAGACAGAACATTACAAGTATCACAATTTGTATAGACAACACCAACCAATTATAAAATACCAGTTAGACAAAACATTACAAGTATCACAATCTGTATAGACAACACCAACCAATTATAAAATACCAGTTAGACAGAACATTACAAGTATCACAATTTGTATAGACAACACCAACCAATTATAAAATACCAGTTAGACAAAACATTACAAGTATCACAATCTGTATAGACAACACCAACCAATTATAAAATACCAGTTAGACAGAACATTACAAATATCACAATCTGTATAGACAACACCAACCAATTATAAAATACCAGTTAGACAGAACATTACAAGTATCACAATTTGTATAGACAACACCAACCAATTATAAAATACCAGTTAGACAGAACATTACAAATATCACAATCTGTATAGACAATACCAACCAATTATAAAATACCAGTTAGACAGAACATTACAAGTATCACAATTTGTATAGACAACACCAACCAATTATAAAATACCAGTTAGACAGAACATTACAAGTATCACAATTTGTATAGACAACACCAACCAATTATAAAATACCAGTTAGACAGAACATTACAAATATCACAATCTGTATAGACAATACCAACCAATTATAAAATACCAGTTAGACAGAACATTACAAGTATCACAATCTGTATAGACAACACCAACCAATTATAAAATACCAGTTAGACAGAACATTACAAATATCACAATCTGTATAGACAAAACCAACCAATTATAAAATACCAGTTAGACAGAACATTACAAATATCACAATCTGTATAGACAATACCAACCAATTATAAAATACCAGTTAGACAGAACATTACAAGTATCACAATCTGTATAGACAATACCAACCAATTATAAAATACCAGTTAGACAGAACATTACAAGTATCACAATCTGTATAGACAACACCAGCCAATTATAAAATACCAGTTAGACAACATTACAAGTATCACAATCTGTATAGACAACACCAGCCAATTATAAAATACCAGTTAGACAACATTACAAGTATCACAATCTGTATAGACAACACCAACCAATTATAAAATACCAGTTAGACAGAACATTACAAATATCACAATCTGGATAGACAACAGCAGCCAATTATAAAATACCAGTTAGACAGAACATTACAAATATCACAATCTGTATAGACAACACCAACCAATTATAAAATACCAGTTAGACAGAACATTACAAGTATCACAATTTGTATAGACAACACCAACCAATTATAAAATACCAGTTAGACAGAACATTACAAATATCACAATCTGTATAGACAATACCAACCAATTATAAAATACCAGTTAGACAGAACATTACAAGTATCACAATCTGTATAGACAATACCAACCAATTATAAAATACCAGTTAGACAGAACATTACAAGTATCACAATCTGTATAGACAACACCAGCCAATTATAAAATACCAGTTAGACAACATTACAAATATCACAATCTGTATAGACAACACCAACCAATTATAAAATACCAGTTAGACATAACATTACAAGTATCACAATCTGTATAGACAACACCAACCAATTATAAAATACCAGTTAGACATAACATTACAAGTACCACAATCTGAATAGACAACACCAGCCAATTATAAAATACCAGTTAGACAGAACATTACAAATATCACAATCTGGATAGACAACAGCAACCAATTATAAAATACCAGTTAGACAGAACATTACAAATATCACAATTTGTATAGACAACACCAACCAATTATAAAATACCAGTTAGACAGAACATTACAAGTATCACAATTTGTATAGACAACACCAACCAATTATAAAATACCAGTTAGACAGAACATTACAAATATCACAATCTGTATAGACAATACCAACCAATTATAAAATACCAGTTAGACAGAACATTACAAGTATCACAATTTGTATAGACAATACCAACCAATTATAAAATACCAGTTAGACAGAACATTACAAGTATCACAATCTGGATAGACAACAGCAGCCAATTATAAAATACCAGTTAGACAGAACATTACAAATATCACAATCTGTATAGACAACACCAACCAATTATAAAATACCAGTTAGACAGAACATTACAAGTATAACAATTTGTATAGACAACACCAACCAATTATAAAATACCAGTTAGACAGAACATTACAAATATCACAATCTGTATAGACAATACCAACCAATTATAAAATACCAGTTAGACAGAACATTACAAGTATCACAATCTGTATAGACAACACCAACCAATTATAAAATACCAGTTAGACAGAACATTACAAATATCACAATCTGTATAGACAATACCAACCAATTATAAAATACCAGTTAGACAGAACATTACAAATATCACAATCTGTATAGACAATACCAACCAATTATAAAATACCAGTTAGACAGAACATTACAAGTATCACAATCTGTATAGACAATACCAACCAATTATAAAATACCAGTTAGACAGAACATTACAAGTATCACAATCTGTATAGACAACACCAGCCAATTATAAAATACCAGTTAGACAACATTACAAGTATCACAATCTGTATAGACAACACCAGTCAATTATAAAATACCAGTTAGACAACATTACAAGTATCACAATCTGTATAGACAACACCAACCAATTATAAAATACCAGTTAGACAGAACATTACAAATATCACAATCTGGATAGACAACAGCAGCCAATTATAAAATACCAGTTAGACAGAACATTACAGATATCACAATCTGTATAGACAACACCAACCAATTATAAAATACCAGTTAGACAGAACATTACAAGTATCACAATTTGTATAGACAACACCAACCAATTATAAAATACCAGTTAGACAGAACATTACAAATATCACAATCTGTATAGACAATACCAACCAATTATAAAATACCAGTTAGACAGAACATTACAAGTATCACAATCTGTATAGACAATACCAACCAATTATAAAATACCAGTTAGACAGAACATTACAAGTATCACAATCTGTATAGACAACACCAGCCAATTATAAAATACCAGTTAGACAACATTACAAATATCACAATCTGTATAGACAATACCAACCAATTATAAAATACCAGTTAGACATAACATTACAAGTATCACAATCTGTATAGACAACACCAACCAATTATAAAATACCAGTTAGACAGAACATTACAAGTATCACAATCTGTATAGACAACACCAACCAATTATAAAATACCAGTTAGACAGAACATTACAAGTATCACAATTTGTATAGACAACACCAACCAATTATAAAATACCAGTTAGACAGAACATTACAAGTATCACAATCTGTATAGACAACACCAACCAATTATAAAATACCAGTTAGACAGAACATTACAAGTATCACAATTTGTATAGACAACACCAACCAATTATAAAATACCAGTTAGACAGAACATTACAAATATCACAATCTGTATAGACAATACCAACCAATTATAAAATACCAGTTAGACAGAACATTACAAGTTTCACAATCTGTATAGACAATACCAACCAATTATAAAATACCAGTTAGACAGAACATTACAAGTATCACAATCTGTATAGACAACACCAGCCAATTATAAAATACCAGTTAGACAACATTACAAGTATCACAATCTGTATAGACAACACCAGCCAATTATAAAATACCAGTTAGACAGAACATTACAAGTATCACAATCTGTATAGACAATACCAACCAATTATAAAATACCAGTTAGACAGAACATTACAAGTATCACAATCTGTATAGACAACACCAGCCAATTATAAAATACCAGTTAGACAACATTACAAATATCACAATCTGTATAGACAATACCAACCAATTATAAAATACCAGTTAGACAGAACATTACAAGTATCACAATCTGTATAGACAACACCAACCAATTATAAAATACCAGTTAGACAGAACATTACAAGTATCACAATCTGTATAGACAACACCAACCAATTATAAAATACCAGTTAGACAGAACATTACAAGTATCACAATTTGTATAGACAACACCAACCAATTATAAAATACCAGTTAGACAAAACATTACAAGTATCACAATCTGTATAGACAACACCAACCAATTATAAAATACCAGTTAGACAGAACATTACAAGTATCACAATTTGTATAGACAACACCAACCAATTATAAAATACCAGTTAGACAAAACATTACAAGTATCACAATCTGTATAGACAACACCAACCAATTATAAAATACCAGTTAGACAGAACATTACAAATATCACAATCTGTATAGACAACACCAACCAATTATAAAATACCAGTTAGACAGAACATTACAAGTATCACAATTTGTATAGACAACACCAACCAATTATAAAATACCAGTTAGACAGAACATTACAAATATCACAATCTGTATAGACAATACCAACCAATTATAAAATACCAGTTAGACAGAACATTACAAATATCACAATCTGTATAGACAATACCAACCAATTATAAAATACCAGTTAGACAGAACATTACAAGTATCACAATCTGTATAGACAACACCAGCCAATTATAAAATACCAGTTAGACAACATTACAAGTATCACAATCTGTATAGACAACACCAGCCAATTATAAAATACCAGTTAGACAGAACATTACAAGTATCACAATCTGTATAGACAATACCAACCAATTATAAAATACCAGTTAGACAGAACATTACAAGTATCACAATCTGTATAGACAACACCAGCCAATTATAAAATACCAGTTAGACAACATTACAAATATCACAATCTGTATAGACAATACCAACCAATTATAAAATACCAGTTAGACAGAACATTACAAGTATCACAATCTGTATAGACAACACCAACCAATTATAAAATACCAGTTAGACAGAACATTACAAGTATCACAATCTGTATAGACAACACCAACCAATTATAAAATACCAGTTAGACAGAACATTACAAGTATCACAATTTGTATAGACAACACCAACCAATTATAAAATACCAGTTAGACAGAACATTACAAGTATCACAATCTGTATAGACAACACCAACCAATTATAAAATACCAGTTAGACAGAACATTACAAGTATCACAATTTGTATAGACAACACCAACCAATTATAAAATACCAGTTAGACAGAACATTACAAATATCACAATCTGTATAGACAATACCAACCAATTATAAAATACCAGTTAGACAGAACATTACAAGTTTCACAATCTGTATAGACAATACCAACCAATTATAAAATACCAGTTAGACAGAACATTACAAGTATCACAATCTGTATAGACAACACCAGCCAATTATAAAATACCAGTTAGACAACATTACAAGTATCACAATCTGTATAGACAACACCAACCAATTATAAAATACCAGTTAGACAACATTACAAGTATCTCAATCTGTATAGACAATACCAACCAATTATAAAATACCAGTTAGACAGAACATTACAAGTATCACAATCTGTATAGACAACACCAACCAATTATAAAATACCAGTTAGACAGAACATTACAAGTATCACAATCTGTATAGACAACACCAACCAATTATAAAATACCAGTTAGACAACATTACAAGTATCACAATTTGTATAGACAACACCAACCAATTATAAAATACCAGTTAGACAGAACATTACAAATATCACAATCTGTATAGACAATACCAACCAATTATAAAATACCAGTTAGACAGAACATTACAAGTATCACAATCTGTATAGACAACACCAGCCAATTATAAAATACCAGTTAGACAACATTACAAGTATCACAATCTGTATAGACAACACCAGCCAATTATAAAATACCAGTTAGACAACATTACAAGTATCACAATTTGTATAGACAACACCAACCAATTATAAAATACCAGTTAGACAGAACATTACAAGTATCACAATTTGTATAGACAACACCAACCAATTATAAAATACCAGTTAGACAGAACATTACAAATATCACAATCTGTATAGACAATACCAACCAATTATAAAATACCAGTTAGACAGAACATTACAAGTATCACAATCTGTATAGACAACACCAACCAATTATAAAATACCAGTTAGACAGAACATTACAAATATCACAATCTGTATAGACAACACCAACCAATTATAAAATACCAGTTAGACAGAACATTACAAATATCACAATCTGTATAGACAATACCAACCAATTATAAAATACCAGTTAGACAGAACATTACAAGTATCACAATCTGTATAGACAATACCAACCAATTATAAAATACCAGTTAGACAGAACATTACAAGTATCACAATCTGTATAGACAACACCAGCCAATTATAAAATACCAGTTAGACAACATTACAAGTATCACAATCTGTATAGACAACACCAGCCAATTATAAAATACCAGTTAGACAACATTACAAGTATCACAATCTGTATAGACAACACCAACCAATTATAAAATACCAGTTAGACAGAACATTACAAATATCACAATCTGGATAGACAACAGCAGCCAATTATAAAATACCAGTTAGACAGAACATTACAAATATCACAATCTGTATAGACAACACCAACCAATTATAAAATACCAGTTAGACAGAACATTACAAGTATCACAATTTGTATAGACAACACCAACCAATTATAAAATACCAGTTAGACAGAACATTACAAATATCACAATCTGTATAGACAATACCAACCAATTATAAAATACCAGTTAGACAGAACATTACAAGTATCACAATCTGTATAGACAATACCAACCAATTATAAAATACCAGTTAGACAGAACATTACAAGTATCACAATCTGTATAGACAACACCAGCCAATTATAAAATACCAGTTAGACAACATTACAAATATCACAATCTGTATAGACAACACCAACCAATTATAAAATACCAGTTAGACATAACATTACAAGTATCACAATCTGTATAGACAACACCAACCAATTATAAAATACCAGTTAGACAGAACATTACAAGTATCACAATCTGTATAGACAACACCAACCAATTATAAAATACCAGTTAGACAGAACATTACAAGTATCACAATTTGTATAGACAACACCAACCAATTATAAAATACCAGTTAGACAGAACATTACAAGTATCACAATCTGTATAGACAACACCAACCAATTATAAAATACCAGTTAGACAGAACATTACAAGTATCACAATTTGTATAGACAACACCAACCAATTATAAAATACCAGTTAGACAGAACATTACAAATATCACAATCTGTATAGACAATACCAACCAATTATAAAATACCAGTTAGACAGAACATTACAAGTATCACAATCTGTATAGACAATACCAACCAATTATAAAATACCAGTTAGACAGAACATTACAAGTATCACAATCTGTATAGACAACACCAGCCAATTATAAAATACCAGTTAGACAACATTACAAGTATCACAATCTGTATAGACAACACCAGCCAATTATAAAATACCAGTTAGACAACATTACAAGTATCTCAATCTGTATAGACAATACCAACCAATTATAAAATACCAGTTAGACAGAACATTACAAGTATCACAATCTGTATAGACAACACCAACCAATTATAAAATACCAGTTAGACAGAACATTACAAGTATCACAATCTGTATAGACAACACCAACCAATTATAAAATACCAGTTAGACAGAACATTACAAATATCACAATCTGTATAGACAATACCAACCAATTATAAAATACCAGTTAGACAGAACATTACAAATATCACAATCTGTATAGACAATACCAACCAATTATAAAATACCAGTTAGACAGAACATTACAAATATCACAATCTGTATAGACAATACCAACCAATTATAAAATACCAGTTAGACAGAACATTACAAATATCACAATCTGTATAGACAACACCAACCAATTATAAAATACCAGTTAGACAGAACATTACAAGTATCACAATTTGTATAGACAACACCAACCAATTATAAAATACCAGTTAGACAGAACATTACAAGTATCACAATCTGTATAGACAACACCAACCAATTATAAAATACCAGTTAGACAGAACATTACAAGTATCACAATTTGTATAGACAACACCAACCAATTATAAAATACCAGTTAGACAGAACATTACAAATATCACAATCTGTATAGACAATACCAACCAATTATAAAATACCAGTTAGACAGAACATTACAAGTATCACAATCTGTATAGACAATACCAACCAATTATAAAATACCAGTTAGACAGAACATTACAAGTATCACAATCTGTATAGACAACACCAGCCAATTATAAAATACCAGTTAGACAACATTACAAGTATCACAATCTGTATAGACAACACCAGCCAATTATAAAATACCAGTTAGACAACATTACAAGTATCTCAATCTGTATAGACAATACCAACCAATTATAAAATACCAGTTAGACAGAACATTACAAGTATCACAATCTGTATAGACAACACCAACCAATTATAAAATACCAGTTAGACAGAACATTACAAGTATCACAATCTGTATAGACAACACCAACCAATTATAAAATACCAGTTAGACAGAACATTACAAATATCACAATCTGTATAGACAATACCAACCAATTATAAAATACCAGTTAGACAGAACATTACAAATATCACAATCTGTATAGACAATACCAACCAATTATAAAATACCAGTTAGACAGAACATTACAAATATCACAATCTGTATAGACAATACCAACCAATTATAAAATACCAGTTAGACAGAACATTACAAATATCACAATCTGTATAGACAATACCAACCAATTATAAAATACCAGTTAGACAGAACATTACAAGTATCACAATCTGTATAGACAATACCAACCAATTATAAAATACCAGTTAGACAGAACATTACAAGTATCACAATTTGTATAGACAACACCAACCAATTATAAAATACCAGTTAGACAGAACATTACAAGTATCACAATCTGTATAGACAACACCAACCAATTATAAAATACCAGTTAGACAGAACATTACAAATATCACAATCTGTATAGACAACACCAACCAATTATAAAATACCAGTTAGACAGAACATTACAAATATCACAATCTGTATAGACAATACCAACCAATTATAAAATACCAGTTAGACAGAACATTACAAGTATCACAATCTGTATAGACAATACCAACCAATTATAAAATACCAGTTAGACAGAACATTACAAGTATCACAATCTGTATAGACAACACCAGCCAATTATAAAATACCAGTTAGACAACATTACAAGTATCACAATCTGTATAGACAACACCAACCAATTATAAAATACCAGTTAGACAGAACATTACAAGTATCACAATCTGTATAGACAACACCAGCCAATTATAAAATACCAGTTAGACAACATTACAAATATCACAATTTGTATAGACAACACCAACCAATTATAAAATACCAGTTAGACAGAACATTACAAATATCACAATCTGTATAGACAATACAAACCAATTATAAAATACCAGTTAGACAGAACATTACAAATATCACAATCTGTATAGACAACACCAACCAATTATAAAATACCAGTTAGACAGAACATTACAAGTATCACAATCTGTATAGACAATACCAACCAATTATAAAATACCAGTTAGACAACATTACAAGTATCACAATCTGTATAGACAACACCAACCAATTATAAAATACCAGTTAGACAGAACATTACAAGTATCACAATTTGTATAGACAACACCAACCAATTATAAAATACCAGTTAGACAGAACATTACAAGTATCACAATCTGTATAGACAACACCAACCAATTATAAAATACCAGTTAGACAGAACATTACAAATATCACAATCTGTATAGACAATACAAACCAATTATAAAATACCAGTTAGACAGAACATTACAAATATCACAATCTGTATAGACAACACCAACCAATTATAAAATACCAGTTAGACAGAACATTACAAGTATCACAATCTGTATAGACAATACCAACCAATTATAAAATACCAGTTAGACAACATTACAAGTATCACAATCTGTATAGACAACACCAACCAATTATAAAATACCAGTTAGACAGAACATTACAAGTATCACAATTTGTATAGACAACACCAACCAATTATAAAATACCAGTTAGACAGAACATTACAAGTATCACAATCTGTATAGACAACACCAACCAATTATAAAATACCAGTTAGACAGAACATTACAAGTATCACAATTTGTATAGACAACACCAACCAATTATAAAATACCAGTTAGACAGAACATTACAAATATCACAATCTGTATAGACAATACCAACCAATTATAAAATACCAGTTAGACAGAACATTACAAGTTTCACAATCTGTATAGACAATACCAACCAATTATAAAATACCAGTTAGACAGAACATTACAAGTATCACAATCTGTATAGACAACACCAGCCAATTATAAAATACCAGTTAGACAACATTACAAGTATCACAATCTGTATAGACAACACCAGCCAATTATAAAATACCAGTTAGACAACATTACAAGTATCTCAATCTGTATAGACAATACCAACCAATTATAAAATACCAGTTAGACAGAACATTACAAGTATCACAATCTGTATAGACAACACCAACCAATTATAAAATACCAGTTAGACAACATTACAAGTATCACAATTTGTATAGGCAACACCAACCAATTATAAAATACCAGTTAGACAGAACATTACAAATATCACAATCTGTATAGACAATACCAACCAATTATAAAATACCAGTTAGACAGAACATTACAAGTATCACAATCTGTATAGACAATACCAACCAATTATAAAATACCAGTTAGACAGAACATTACAAGTATCACAATCTGTATAGACAACACCAGCCAATTATAAAATACCAGTTAGACAACATTACAAGTATCACAATCTGTATAGACAACACCAGCCAATTATAAAATACCAGTTAGACAACATTACAAGTATCACAATTTGTATAGACAACACCAACCAATTATAAAATACCAGTTAGACAGAACATTACAAGTATCACAATTTGTATAGACAACACCAACCAATTATAAAATACCAGTTAGACAGAACATTACAAATATCACAATCTGTATAGACAATACCAACCAATTATAAAATACCAGTTAGACAGAACATTACAAGTATCACAATCTGTATAGACAACACCAACCAATTATAAAATACCAGTTAGACAGAACATTACAAATATCACAATCTGTATAGACAAGACCAACCAATTATAAAATACCAGTTAGACAGAACATTACAAATATCACAATCTGTATAGACAATACCAACCAATTATAAAATACCAGTTAGACAGAACATTACAAGTATCACAATCTGTATAGACAATACCAACCAATTATAAAATACCAGTTAGACAGAACATTACAAGTATCACAATCTGTATAGACAACACCAGCCAATTATAAAATACCAGTTAGACAACATTACAAGTATCACAATCTGTATAGACAACACCAGCCAATTATAAAATACCAGTTAGACAACATTACAAGTATCACAATCTGTATAGACAACACCAACCAATTATAAAATACCAGTTAGACAGAACATTACAAATATCACAATCTGGATAGACAACAGCAGCCAATTATAAAATACCAGTTAGACAGAACATTACAAGTATCACAATCTGTATAGACAACACCAACCAATTATAAAATACCAGTTAGACAGAACATTACAAGTATCACAATTTGTATAGACAACACCAACCAATTATAAAATACCAGTTAGACAGAACATTACAAATATCACAATCTGTATAGACAATACCAACCAATTATAAAATACCAGTTAGACAGAACATTACAAGTATCACAATCTGTATAGACAATACCAACCAATTATAAAATACCAGTTAGACAGAACATTACAAGTATCACAATCTGTATAGACAACACCAGCCAATTATAAAATACCAGTTAGACAACATTACAAATATCACAATCTGTATAGACAACACCAACCAATTATAAAATACCAGTTAGACATAACATTACAAGTATCACAATCTGTATAGACAACACCAACCAATTATAAAATACCAGTTAGACAGAACATTACAAGTATCACAATCTGTATAGACAACACCAACCAATTATAAAATACCAGTTAGACAGAACATTACAAGTATCACAATTTGTATAGACAACACCAACCAATTATAAAATACCAGTTAGACAGAACATTACAAGTATCACAATCTGTATAGACAACACCAACCAATTATAAAATACCAGTTAGACAGAACATTACAAGTATCACAATTTGTATAGACAACACCAACCAATTATAAAATACCAGTTAGACAGAACATTACAAATATCACAATCTGTATAGACAATACCAACCAATTATAAAATACCAGTTAGACAGAACATTACAAGTATCACAATCTGTATAGACAATACCAACCAATTATAAAATACCAGTTAGACAGAACATTACAAGTATCACAATCTGTATAGACAACACCAGCCAATTATAAAATACCAGTTAGACAACATTACAAGTATCACAATCTGTATAGACAACACCAGCCAATTATAAAATACCAGTTAGACAACATTACAAGTATCTCAATCTGTATAGACAATACCAACCAATTATAAAATACCAGTTAGACAGAACATTACAAGTATCACAATCTGTATAGACAACACCAACCAATTATAAAATACCAGTTGGACAGAACATTACAAGTATCACAATTTGTATAGACAACACCAACCAATTATAAAATACCAGTTAGACAGAACATTACAAATATCACAATCTGTATAGACAATACCAACCAATTATAAAATACCAGTTAGACAGAACATTACAAGTATCACAATCTGTATAGACAATACCAACCAATTATAAAATACCAGTTAGACAACATTACAAGTATCACAATCTGTATAGACAACACCAACCAATTATAAAATACCAGTTAGACAGAACATTACAAGTATCACAATTTGTATAGACAACACCAACCAATTATAAAATACCAGTTAGACAGAACATTACAAGTATCACAATCTGTATAGACAACACCAACCAATTATAAAATACCAGTTAGACAGAACATTACAAGTATCACAATTTGTATAGACAACACCAACCAATTATAAAATACCAGTTAGACAGAACATTACAAATATCACAATCTGTATAGACAATACCAACCAATTATAAAATACCAGTTAGACAGAACATTACAAGTATCACAATCTGTATAGACAACACCAACCAATTATAAAATACCAGTTAGACAGAACATTACAAATATCACAATCTGTATAGACAAGACCAACCAATTATAAAATACCAGTTAGACAGAACATTACAAATATCACAATCTGTATAGACAATACCAACCAATTATAAAATACCAGTTAGACAGAACATTACAAGTATCACAATCTGTATAGACAATACCAACCAATTATAAAATACCAGTTAGACAGAACATTACAAGTATCACAATCTGTATAGACAACACCAGCCAATTATAAAATACCAGTTAGACAACATTACAAGTATCACAATCTGTATAGACAACACCAGCCAATTATAAAATACCAGTTAGACAACATTACAAGTATCACAATCTGTATAGACAACACCAACCAATTATAAAATACCAGTTAGACAGAACATTACAAATATCACAATCTGGATAGACAACAGCAGCCAATTATAAAATACCAGTTAGACAGAACATTACAAGTATCACAATCTGTATAGACAACACCAACCAATTATAAAATACCAGTTAGACAGAACATTACAAGTATCACAATTTGTATAGACAACACCAACCAATTATAAAATACCAGTTAGACAGAACATTACAAATATCACAATCTGTATAGACAATACCAACCAATTATAAAATACCAGTTAGACAGAACATTACAAGTATCACAATCTGTATAGACAATACCAACCAATTATAAAATACCAGTTAGACAGAACATTACAAGTATCACAATCTGTATAGACAACACCAGCCAATTATAAAATACCAGTTAGACAACATTACAAATATCACAATCTGTATAGACAACACCAACCAATTATAAAATACCAGTTAGACATAACATTACAAGTATCACAATCTGTATAGACAACACCAACCAATTATAAAATACCAGTTAGACAGAACATTACAAGTATCACAATCTGTATAGACAACACCAACCAATTATAAAATACCAGTTAGACAGAACATTACAAGTATCACAATTTGTATAGACAACACCAACCAATTATAAAATACCAGTTAGACAGAACATTACAAGTATCACAATCTGTATAGACAACACCAACCAATTATAAAATACCAGTTAGACAGAACATTACAAGTATCACAATTTGTATAGACAACACCAACCAATTATAAAATACCAGTTAGACAGAACATTACAAATATCACAATCTGTATAGACAATACCAACCAATTATAAAATACCAGTTAGACAGAACATTACAAGTATCACAATCTGTATAGACAATACCAACCAATTATAAAATACCAGTTAGACAGAACATTACAAGTATCACAATCTGTATAGACAACACCAGCCAATTATAAAATACCAGTTAGACAACATTACAAGTATCACAATCTGTATAGACAACACCAGTCAATTATAAAATACCAGTTAGACAACATTACAAGTATCACAATCTGTATAGACAACACCAACCAATTATAAAATACCAGTTAGACAGAACATTACAAATATCACAATCTGGATAGACAACAGCAGCCAATTATAAAATACCAGTTAGACAGAACATTACAGATATCACAATCTGTATAGACAACACCAACCAATTATAAAATACCAGTTAGACAGAACATTACAAGTATCACAATTTGTATAGACAACACCAACCAATTATAAAATACCAGTTAGACAGAACATTACAAATATCACAATCTGTATAGACAATACCAACCAATTATAAAATACCAGTTAGACAGAACATTACAAGTATCACAATCTGTATAGACAATACCAACCAATTATAAAATACCAGTTAGACAGAACATTACAAGTATCACAATCTGTATAGACAACACCAGCCAATTATAAAATACCAGTTAGACAACATTACAAATATCACAATCTGTATAGACAATACCAACCAATTATAAAATACCAGTTAGACATAACATTACAAGTATCACAATCTGTATAGACAACACCAACCAATTATAAAATACCAGTTAGACAGAACATTACAAGTATCACAATCTGTATAGACAACACCAACCAATTATAAAATACCAGTTAGACAGAACATTACAAGTATCACAATTTGTATAGACAACACCAACCAATTATAAAATACCAGTTAGACAGAACATTACAAGTATCACAATCTGTATAGACAACACCAACCAATTATAAAATACCAGTTAGACAGAACATTACAAGTATCACAATTTGTATAGACAACACCAACCAATTATAAAATACCAGTTAGACAGAACATTACAAATATCACAATCTGTATAGACAATACCAACCAATTATAAAATACCAGTTAGACAGAACATTACAAGTTTCACAATCTGTATAGACAATACCAACCAATTATAAAATACCAGTTAGACAGAACATTACAAGTATCACAATCTGTATAGACAACACCAGCCAATTATAAAATACCAGTTAGACAACATTACAAGTATCACAATCTGTATAGACAACACCAGCCAATTATAAAATACCAGTTAGACAGAACATTACAAGTATCACAATCTGTATAGACAATACCAACCAATTATAAAATACCAGTTAGACAGAACATTACAAGTATCACAATCTGTATAGACAACACCAGCCAATTATAAAATACCAGTTAGACAACATTACAAATATCACAATCTGTATAGACAATACCAACCAATTATAAAATACCAGTTAGACAGAACATTACAAGTATCACAATCTGTATAGACAACACCAACCAATTATAAAATACCAGTTAGACAGAACATTACAAGTATCACAATCTGTATAGACAACACCAACCAATTATAAAATACCAGTTAGACAGAACATTACAAGTATCACAATTTGTATAGACAACACCAACCAATTATAAAATACCAGTTAGACAGAACATTACAAGTATCACAATCTGTATAGACAACACCAACCAATTATAAAATACCAGTTAGACAGAACATTACAAGTATCACAATTTGTATAGACAACACCAACCAATTATAAAATACCAGTTAGACAGAACATTACAAATATCACAATCTGTATAGACAATACCAACCAATTATAAAATACCAGTTAGACAGAACATTACAAGTTTCACAATCTGTATAGACAATACCAACCAATTATAAAATACCAGTTAGACAGAACATTACAAGTATCACAATCTGTATAGACAACACCAGCCAATTATAAAATACCAGTTAGACAACATTACAAGTATCACAATCTGTATAGACAACACCAACCAATTATAAAATACCAGTTAGACAACATTACAAGTATCTCAATCTGTATAGACAATACCAACCAATTATAAAATACCAGTTAGACAGAACATTACAAGTATCACAATCTGTATAGACAACACCAACCAATTATAAAATACCAGTTAGACAGAACATTACAAGTATCACAATCTGTATAGACAACACCAACCAATTATAAAATACCAGTTAGACAACATTACAAGTATCACAATTTGTATAGACAACACCAACCAATTATAAAATACCAGTTAGACAGAACATTACAAATATCACAATCTGTATAGACAATACCAACCAATTATAAAATACCAGTTAGACAGAACATTACAAGTATCACAATCTGTATAGACAACACCAGCCAATTATAAAATACCAGTTAGACAACATTACAAGTATCACAATCTGTATAGACAACACCAGCCAATTATAAAATACCAGTTAGACAACATTACAAGTATCACAATTTGTATAGACAACACCAACCAATTATAAAATACCAGTTAGACAGAACATTACAAGTATCACAATTTGTATAGACAACACCAACCAATTATAAAATACCAGTTAGACAGAACATTACAAATATCACAATCTGTATAGACAATACCAACCAATTATAAAATACCAGTTAGACAGAACATTACAAGTATCACAATCTGTATAGACAACACCAACCAATTATAAAATACCAGTTAGACAGAACATTACAAATATCACAATCTGTATAGACAACACCAACCAATTATAAAATACCAGTTAGACAGAACATTACAAATATCACAATCTGTATAGACAATACCAACCAATTATAAAATACCAGTTAGACAGAACATTACAAGTATCACAATCTGTATAGACAATACCAACCAATTATAAAATACCAGTTAGACAGAACATTACAAGTATCACAATCTGTATAGACAACACCAGCCAATTATAAAATACCAGTTAGACAACATTACAAGTATCACAATCTGTATAGACAACACCAGCCAATTATAAAATACCAGTTAGACAACATTACAAGTATCACAATCTGTATAGACAACACCAACCAATTATAAAATACCAGTTAGACAGAACATTACAAATATCACAATCTGGATAGACAACAGCAGCCAATTATAAAATACCAGTTAGACAGAACATTACAAATATCACAATCTGTATAGACAACACCAACCAATTATAAAATACCAGTTAGACAGAACATTACAAGTATCACAATTTGTATAGACAACACCAACCAATTATAAAATACCAGTTAGACAGAACATTACAAATATCACAATCTGTATAGACAATACCAACCAATTATAAAATACCAGTTAGACAGAACATTACAAGTATCACAATCTGTATAGACAATACCAACCAATTATAAAATACCAGTTAGACAGAACATTACAAGTATCACAATCTGTATAGACAACACCAGCCAATTATAAAATACCAGTTAGACAACATTACAAATATCACAATCTGTATAGACAACACCAACCAATTATAAAATACCAGTTAGACATAACATTACAAGTATCACAATCTGTATAGACAACACCAACCAATTATAAAATACCAGTTAGACAGAACATTACAAGTATCACAATCTGTATAGACAACACCAACCAATTATAAAATACCAGTTAGACAGAACATTACAAGTATCACAATTTGTATAGACAACACCAACCAATTATAAAATACCAGTTAGACAGAACATTACAAGTATCACAATCTGTATAGACAACACCAACCAATTATAAAATACCAGTTAGACAGAACATTACAAGTATCACAATTTGTATAGACAACACCAACCAATTATAAAATACCAGTTAGACAGAACATTACAAATATCACAATCTGTATAGACAATACCAACCAATTATAAAATACCAGTTAGACAGAACATTACAAGTATCACAATCTGTATAGACAATACCAACCAATTATAAAATACCAGTTAGACAGAACATTACAAGTATCACAATCTGTATAGACAACACCAGCCAATTATAAAATACCAGTTAGACAACATTACAAGTATCACAATCTGTATAGACAACACCAGCCAATTATAAAATACCAGTTAGACAACATTACAAGTATCTCAATCTGTATAGACAATACCAACCAATTATAAAATACCAGTTAGACAGAACATTACAAGTATCACAATCTGTATAGACAACACCAACCAATTATAAAATACCAGTTAGACAGAACATTACAAGTATCACAATCTGTATAGACAACACCAACCAATTATAAAATACCAGTTAGACAGAACATTACAAATATCACAATCTGTATAGACAATACCAACCAATTATAAAATACCAGTTAGACAGAACATTACAAATATCACAATCTGTATAGACAATACCAACCAATTATAAAATACCAGTTAGACAGAACATTACAAATATCACAATCTGTATAGACAATACCAACCAATTATAAAATACCAGTTAGACAGAACATTACAAATATCACAATCTGTATAGACAATACCAACCAATTATAAAATACCAGTTAGACAGAACATTACAAGTATCACAATCTGTATAGACAATACCAACCAATTATAAAATACCAGTTAGACAGAACATTACAAGTATCACAATTTGTATAGACAACACCAACCAATTATAAAATACCAGTTAGACAGAACATTACAAGTATCACAATCTGTATAGACAACACCAACCAATTATAAAATACCAGTTAGACAGAACATTACAAATATCACAATCTGTATAGACAACACCAACCAATTATAAAATACCAGTTAGACAGAACATTACAAATATCACAATCTGTATAGACAATACCAACCAATTATAAAATACCAGTTAGACAGAACATTACAAGTATCACAATCTGTATAGACAATACCAACCAATTATAAAATACCAGTTAGACAGAACATTACAAGTATCACAATCTGTATAGACAACACCAGCCAATTATAAAATACCAGTTAGACAACATTACAAGTATCACAATCTGTATAGACAACACCAACCAATTATAAAATACCAGTTAGACAGAACATTACAAGTATCACAATCTGTATAGACAACACCAGCCAATTATAAAATACCAGTTAGACAACATTACAAATATCACAATTTGTATAGACAACACCAACCAATTATAAAATACCAGTTAGACAGAACATTACAAATATCACAATCTGTATAGACAATACAAACCAATTATAAAATACCAGTTAGACAGAACATTACAAATATCACAATCTGTATAGACAACACCAACCAATTATAAAATACCAGTTAGACAGAACATTACAAGTATCACAATCTGTATAGACAATACCAACCAATTATAAAATACCAGTTAGACAACATTACAAGTATCACAATCTGTATAGACAACACCAACCAATTATAAAATACCAGTTAGACAGAACATTACAAGTATCACAATTTGTATAGACAACACCAACCAATTATAAAATACCAGTTAGACAGAACATTACAAGTATCACAATCTGTATAGACAACACCAACCAATTATAAAATACCAGTTAGACAGAACATTACAAATATCACAATCTGTATAGACAATACAAACCAATTATAAAATACCAGTTAGACAGAACATTACAAATATCACAATCTGTATAGACAACACCAACCAATTATAAAATACCAGTTAGACAGAACATTACAAGTATCACAATCTGTATAGACAATACCAACCAATTATAAAATACCAGTTAGACAACATTACAAGTATCACAATCTGTATAGACAACACCAACCAATTATAAAATACCAGTTAGACAGAACATTACAAGTATCACAATTTGTATAGACAACACCAACCAATTATAAAATACCAGTTAGACAGAACATTACAAGTATCACAATCTGTATAGACAACACCAACCAATTATAAAATACCAGTTAGACAGAACATTACAAGTATCACAATTTGTATAGACAACACCAACCAATTATAAAATACCAGTTAGACAGAACATTACAAATATCACAATCTGTATAGACAATACCAACCAATTATAAAATACCAGTTAGACAGAACATTACAAGTTTCACAATCTGTATAGACAATACCAACCAATTATAAAATACCAGTTAGACAGAACATTACAAGTATCACAATCTGTATAGACAACACCAGCCAATTATAAAATACCAGTTAGACAACATTACAAGTATCACAATCTGTATAGACAACACCAGCCAATTATAAAATACCAGTTAGACAACATTACAAGTATCTCAATCTGTATAGACAATACCAACCAATTATAAAATACCAGTTAGACAGAACATTACAAGTATCACAATCTGTATAGACAACACCAACCAATTATAAAATACCAGTTAGACAACATTACAAGTATCACAATTTGTATAGGCAACACCAACCAATTATAAAATACCAGTTAGACAGAACATTACAAATATCACAATCTGTATAGACAATACCAACCAATTATAAAATACCAGTTAGACAGAACATTACAAGTATCACAATCTGTATAGACAATACCAACCAATTATAAAATACCAGTTAGACAGAACATTACAAGTATCACAATCTGTATAGACAACACCAGCCAATTATAAAATACCAGTTAGACAACATTACAAGTATCACAATCTGTATAGACAACACCAGCCAATTATAAAATACCAGTTAGACAACATTACAAGTATCACAATTTGTATAGACAACACCAACCAATTATAAAATACCAGTTAGACAGAACATTACAAGTATCACAATTTGTATAGACAACACCAACCAATTATAAAATACCAGTTAGACAGAACATTACAAATATCACAATCTGTATAGACAATACCAACCAATTATAAAATACCAGTTAGACAGAACATTACAAGTATCACAATCTGTATAGACAACACCAACCAATTATAAAATACCAGTTAGACAGAACATTACAAATATCACAATCTGTATAGACAAGACCAACCAATTATAAAATACCAGTTAGACAGAACATTACAAATATCACAATCTGTATAGACAATACCAACCAATTATAAAATACCAGTTAGACAGAACATTACAAGTATCACAATCTGTATAGACAATACCAACCAATTATAAAATACCAGTTAGACAGAACATTACAAGTATCACAATCTGTATAGACAACACCAGCCAATTATAAAATACCAGTTAGACAACATTACAAGTATCACAATCTGTATAGACAACACCAGCCAATTATAAAATACCAGTTAGACAACATTACAAGTATCACAATCTGTATAGACAACACCAACCAATTATAAAATACCAGTTAGACAGAACATTACAAATATCACAATCTGGATAGACAACAGCAGCCAATTATAAAATACCAGTTAGACAGAACATTACAAGTATCACAATCTGTATAGACAACACCAACCAATTATAAAATACCAGTTAGACAGAACATTACAAGTATCACAATTTGTATAGACAACACCAACCAATTATAAAATACCAGTTAGACAGAACATTACAAATATCACAATCTGTATAGACAATACCAACCAATTATAAAATACCAGTTAGACAGAACATTACAAGTATCACAATCTGTATAGACAATACCAACCAATTATAAAATACCAGTTAGACAGAACATTACAAGTATCACAATCTGTATAGACAACACCAGCCAATTATAAAATACCAGTTAGACAACATTACAAATATCACAATCTGTATAGACAACACCAACCAATTATAAAATACCAGTTAGACATAACATTACAAGTATCACAATCTGTATAGACAACACCAACCAATTATAAAATACCAGTTAGACAGAACATTACAAGTATCACAATCTGTATAGACAACACCAACCAATTATAAAATACCAGTTAGACAGAACATTACAAGTATCACAATTTGTATAGACAACACCAACCAATTATAAAATACCAGTTAGACAGAACATTACAAGTATCACAATCTGTATAGACAACACCAACCAATTATAAAATACCAGTTAGACAGAACATTACAAGTATCACAATTTGTATAGACAACACCAACCAATTATAAAATACCAGTTAGACAGAACATTACAAATATCACAATCTGTATAGACAATACCAACCAATTATAAAATACCAGTTAGACAGAACATTACAAGTATCACAATCTGTATAGACAATACCAACCAATTATAAAATACCAGTTAGACAGAACATTACAAGTATCACAATCTGTATAGACAACACCAGCCAATTATAAAATACCAGTTAGACAACATTACAAGTATCACAATCTGTATAGACAACACCAGCCAATTATAAAATACCAGTTAGACAACATTACAAGTATCTCAATCTGTATAGACAATACCAACCAATTATAAAATACCAGTTAGACAGAACATTACAAGTATCACAATCTGTATAGACAACACCAACCAATTATAAAATACCAGTTGGACAGAACATTACAAGTATCACAATTTGTATAGACAACACCAACCAATTATAAAATACCAGTTAGACAGAACATTACAAATATCACAATCTGTATAGACAATACCAACCAATTATAAAATACCAGTTAGACAGAACATTACAAGTATCACAATCTGTATAGACAATACCAACCAATTATAAAATACCAGTTAGACAACATTACAAGTATCACAATCTGTATAGACAACACCAACCAATTATAAAATACCAGTTAGACAGAACATTACAAGTATCACAATTTGTATAGACAACACCAACCAATTATAAAATACCAGTTAGACAGAACATTACAAGTATCACAATCTGTATAGACAACACCAACCAATTATAAAATACCAGTTAGACAGAACATTACAAGTATCACAATTTGTATAGACAACACCAACCAATTATAAAATACCAGTTAGACAGAACATTACAAATATCACAATCTGTATAGACAATACCAACCAATTATAAAATACCAGTTAGACAGAACATTACAAGTATCACAATCTGTATAGACAACACCAACCAATTATAAAATACCAGTTAGACAGAACATTACAAATATCACAATCTGTATAGACAAGACCAACCAATTATAAAATACCAGTTAGACAGAACATTACAAATATCACAATCTGTATAGACAATACCAACCAATTATAAAATACCAGTTAGACAGAACATTACAAGTATCACAATCTGTATAGACAATACCAACCAATTATAAAATACCAGTTAGACAGAACATTACAAGTATCACAATCTGTATAGACAACACCAGCCAATTATAAAATACCAGTTAGACAACATTACAAGTATCACAATCTGTATAGACAACACCAGCCAATTATAAAATACCAGTTAGACAACATTACAAGTATCACAATCTGTATAGACAACACCAACCAATTATAAAATACCAGTTAGACAGAACATTACAAATATCACAATCTGGATAGACAACAGCAGCCAATTATAAAATACCAGTTAGACAGAACATTACAAGTATCACAATCTGTATAGACAACACCAACCAATTATAAAATACCAGTTAGACAGAACATTACAAGTATCACAATTTGTATAGACAACACCAACCAATTATAAAATACCAGTTAGACAGAACATTACAAATATCACAATCTGTATAGACAATACCAACCAATTATAAAATACCAGTTAGACAGAACATTACAAGTATCACAATCTGTATAGACAATACCAACCAATTATAAAATACCAGTTAGACAGAACATTACAAGTATCACAATCTGTATAGACAACACCAGCCAATTATAAAATACCAGTTAGACAACATTACAAATATCACAATCTGTATAGACAACACCAACCAATTATAAAATACCAGTTAGACATAACATTACAAGTATCACAATCTGTATAGACAACACCAACCAATTATAAAATACCAGTTAGACAGAACATTACAAGTATCACAATCTGTATAGACAACACCAACCAATTATAAAATACCAGTTAGACAGAACATTACAAGTATCACAATTTGTATAGACAACACCAACCAATTATAAAATACCAGTTAGACAGAACATTACAAGTATCACAATCTGTATAGACAACACCAACCAATTATAAAATACCAGTTAGACAGAACATTACAAGTATCACAATTTGTATAGACAACACCAACCAATTATAAAATACCAGTTAGACAGAACATTACAAATATCACAATCTGTATAGACAATACCAACCAATTATAAAATACCAGTTAGACAGAACATTACAAGTATCACAATCTGTATAGACAATACCAACCAATTATAAAATACCAGTTAGACAGAACATTACAAGTATCACAATCTGTATAGACAACACCAGCCAATTATAAAATACCAGTTAGACAACATTACAAGTATCACAATCTGTATAGACAACACCAGCCAATTATAAAATACCAGTTAGACAACATTACAAGTATCTCAATCTGTATAGACAATACCAACCAATTATAAAATACCAGTTAGACAGAACATTACAAGTATCACAATCTGTATAGACAACACCAACCAATTATAAAATACCAGTTGGACAGAACATTACAAGTATCACAATTTGTATAGACAACACCAACCAATTATAAAATACCAGTTAGACAGAACATTACAAATATCACAATCTGTATAGACAATACCAACCAATTATAAAATACCAGTTAGACAGAACATTACAAGTATCACAATCTGTATAGACAATACCAACCAATTATAAAATACCAGTTAGACAACATTACAAGTATCACAATCTGTATAGACAACACCAACCAATTATAAAATACCAGTTAGACAGAACATTACAAGTATCACAATTTGTATAGACAACACCAACCAATTATAAAATACCAGTTAGACAGAACATTACAAGTATCACAATCTGTATAGACAACACCAACCAATTATAAAATACCAGTTAGACAGAACATTACAAGTATCACAATTTGTATAGACAACACCAACCAATTATAAAATACCAGTTAGACAGAACATTACAAATATCACAATCTGTATAGACAATACCAACCAATTATAAAATACCAGTTAGACAGAACATTACAAGTTTCACAATCTGTATAGACAATACCAACCAATTATAAAATACCAGTTAGACAGAACATTACAAGTATCACAATCTGTATAGACAACACCAGCCAATTATAAAATACCAGTTAGACAACATTACAAGTATCACAATCTGTATAGACAACACCAGCCAATTATAAAATACCAGTTAGACAACATAACAAGTATCTCAATCTGTATAGACAATACCAACCAATTATAAAATACCAGTTAGACAGAACATTACAAGTATCACAATCTGTATAGACAACACCAACCAATTATAAAATACCAGTTAGACAGAACATTACAAGTATCACAATCTGTATAGACAACACCAACCAATTATAAAATACCAGTTAGACAACATTACAAGTATCACAATTTGTATAGGCAACACCAACCAATTATAAAATACCAGTTAGACAGAACATTACAAATATCACAATCTGTATAGACAATACCAACCAATTATAAAATACCAGTTAGACAGAACATTACAAGTATCACAATCTGTATAGACAATACCAACCAATTATAAAATACCAGTTAGACAGAACATTACAAGTATCACAATCTGTATAGACAACACCAGCCAATTATAAAATACCAGTTAGACAACATTACAAGTATCACAATCTGTATAGACAACACCAGCCAATTATAAAATACCAGTTAGACAACATTACAAGTATCACAATTTGTATAGACAACACCAACCAATTATAAAATACCAGTTAGACAGAACATTACAAGTATCACAATTTGTATAGACAACACCAACCAATTATAAAATACCAGTTAGACAGAACATTACAAATATCACAATCTGTATAGACAATACCAACCAATTATAAAATACCAGTTAGACAGAACATTACAAGTATCACAATCTGTATAGACAACACCAACCAATTATAAAATACCAGTTAGACAGAACATTACAAATATCACAATCTGTATAGACAAGACCAACCAATTATAAAATACCAGTTAGACAGAACATTACAAATATCACAATCTGTATAGACAATACCAACCAATTATAAAATACCAGTTAGACAGAACATTACAAGTATCACAATCTGTATAGACAATACCAACCAATTATAAAATACCAGTTAGACAGAACATTACAAGTATCACAATCTGTATAGACAACACCAGCCAATTATAAAATACCAGTTAGACAACATTACAAGTATCACAATCTGTATAGACAACACCAGCCAATTATAAAATACCAGTTAGACAACATTACAAGTATCACAATCTGTATAGACAACACAAACCAATTATAAAATACCAGTTAGACAGAACATTACAAATATCACAATCTGGATAGACAACAGCAGCCAATTATAAAATACCAGTTAGACAGAACATTACAAGTATCACAATCTGTATAGACAACACCAACCAATTATAAAATACCAGTTAGACAGAACATTACAAGTATCACAATTTGTATAGACAACACCAACCAATTATAAAATACCAGTTAGACAGAACATTACAAATATCACAATCTGTATAGACAATACCAACCAATTATAAAATACCAGTTAGACAGAACATTACAAGTATCACAATCTGTATAGACAATACCAACCAATTATAAAATACCAGTTAGACAGAACATTACAAGTATCACAATCTGTATAGACAACACCAGCCAATTATAAAATACCAGTTAGACAACATTACAAATATCACAATCTGTATAGACAACACCAACCAATTATAAAATACCAGTTAGACATAACATTACAAGTATCACAATCTGTATAGACAACACCAACCAATTATAAAATACCAGTTAGACAGAACATTACAAGTATCACAATCTGTATAGACAACACCAACCAATTATAAAATACCAGTTAGACAGAACATTACAAGTATCACAATTTGTATAGACAACACCAACCAATTATAAAATACCAGTTAGACAGAACATTACAAGTATCACAATCTGTATAGACAACACCAACCAATTATAAAATACCAGTTAGACAGAACATTACAAGTATCACAATTTGTATAGACAACACCAACCAATTATAAAATACCAGTTAGACAGAACATTACAAATATCACAATCTGTATAGACAATACCAACCAATTATAAAATACCAGTTAGACAGAACATTACAAGTATCACAATCTGTATAGACAACACCAGCCAATTATAAAATACCAGTTAGACAACATTACAAGTATCACAATCTGTATAGACAACACCAGCCAATTATAAAATACCAGTTAGACAACATTACAATTATCTCAATCTGTATAGACAATACCAACCAATTATAAAATACCAGTTAGACAGAACATTACAAGTATCACAATCTGTATAGACAACACCAACCAATTATAAAATACCAGTTAGACAGAACATTACAAGTATCACAATCTGTATAGACAACACCAACCAATTATAAAATACCAGTTAGACAGAACATTACAAATATCACAATCTGTATAGACAATACCAACCAATTATAAAATACCAGTTAGACAGAACATTACAAATATCACTATCTGTATAGACAATACCAACCAATTATAAAATACCAGTTAGACAGAACATTACAAATATCACAATCTGTATAGACAATACCAACCAATTATAAAATACCAGTTAGACAGAACATTACAAATATTACAATCTGTATAGACAATACCAACCAATTATAAAATACCAGTTAGACAGAACATTACAAGTATCACAATCTGTATAGACAATACCAACCAATTATAAAATACCAGTTAGACAGAACATTACAAGTATCACAATTTGTATAGACAACACCAACCAATTATAAAATACCAGTTAGACAGAACATTACAAGTATCACAATCTGTATAGACAACACCAACCAATTATAAAATACCAGTTAGACAGAACATTACAAATATCACAATCTGTATAGACAACACCAACCAATTATAAAATACCAGTTAGACAGAACATTACAAATATCACAATCTGTATAGACAATACCAACCAATTATAAAATACCAGTTAGACAGAACATTACAAGTATCACAATCTGTATAGACAATACCAACCAATTATAAAATACCAGTTAGACAGAACATTACAAGTATCACAATCTGTATAGACAACACCAGCCAATTATAAAATACCAGTTAGACAACATTACAAGTATCACAATCTGTATAGACAACACCAACCAATTATAAAATACCAGTTAGACAGAACATTACAAGTATCACAATCTGTATAGACAACACCAGCCAATTATAAAATACCAGTTAGACAACATTACAAATATCACAATCTGTATAGACAACACCAACCAATTATAAGATACCAGTTAGACAGAACATTACAAATATCACAATCTGTATAGACAATACCAACCAATTATAAGATACCAGTTAGACAGAACATTACAAATATCACAATCTGTATAGACAATACAAACCAATTATAAAATACCAGTTAGACAGAACATTACAAATATCACAATCTGTATAGACAACACCAACCAATTATAAAATACCAGTTAGACAGAACATTACAAGTATCACAATCTGTATAGACAATACCAACCAATTATAAAATACCAGTTAGACAGAACATTACAAGTATCACAATCTGTATAGACAATACCAACCAATTATAAAATACCAGTTAGACAGAACATTACAAGTATCACAATCTGTATAGACAACACCAGCCAATTATAAAATACCAGTTAGACAACATTACAAGTATCACAATCTGTATAGACAACACCAGCCAATTATAAAATACCAGTTAGACAACATTACAAGTATCACAATCTGTATAGACAACACCAACCAATTATAAAATACCAGTTAGACAACACCAACCAATTATAAAATACCAGTTAGACAGAACATTACAAGTATCACAAT
This sequence comes from Bathymodiolus brooksi, assembly GCA_963680875.1. Classification (NCBI taxonomy): domain Eukaryota; kingdom Metazoa; phylum Mollusca; class Bivalvia; order Mytilida; family Modiolidae; genus Bathymodiolus; species Bathymodiolus brooksi. The sequence continues at coordinate 46,351,685 of OY804580.1, read as the reverse complement.
CTGTATAGACAACACCAGCCAATTATAAAATACCAGTTAGACAACATTACAAGTATCACAATCTGTATAGACAACACCAGCCAATTATAAAATACCAGTTAGACAACATTACAAGTATCTCAATCTGTATAGACAATACCAACCAATTATAAAATACCAGTTAGACAGAACATTACAAGTATCACAATCTGTATAGACAACACCAGCCAATTATAAAATACCAGTTAGACAACATTACAAGTATCACAATCTGTATAGACAACACCAGCCAATTATAAAATACCAGTTAGAAAACATTACAAGTATCTGAATCTGTATAGACAATACCAACCAATTATAAAATACCAGTTAGACAGAACATTACAAGTATCACAATCTGTATAGACAACACCAACCAATTATAAAATACCAGTTAGACAGAACATTACAAGTATCACAATCTGTATAGACAACACCAACCAATTATAAAATACCAGTTAGACAGAACATTACAAATATCACAATCTGTATAGACAATACCAACCCATTATAAAATACCAGTTAGACAGAACATTACAAATATCACAATCTGTATAGACAATACCAACCAATTATAAAATACCAGTTAGACAGAACATTACAAATATCACAATCTGTATAGACAATACCAACCAATTATAAAATACCAGTTAGACAGAACATTACAAATATCACAATCTGTATAGACAATACCAACCAATTATAAAATACCAGTTAGACAGAACATTACAAGTATCACAATCTGTATAGACAATACCAACCAATTATAAAATACCAGTTAGACAGAACATTACAAATATCACAATCTGTATAGACAACACCAACCAATTATAAAATACCAGTTAGACAGAACATTACAAGTATAACAATTTGTATAGACAACACCAACCAATTATAAAATACCAGTTAGACAGAACATTACAAATATCACAATCTGTATAGACAATACCAACCAATTATAAAATACCAGTTACACAGAACATTACAAGTATCACAATCTGTATAGACAACACCAACCAATTATAAAATACCAGTTAGACAGAACATTACAAGTATCACAATCTGTATAGACAACACCAACCAATTATAAAATACCAGTTAGACAGAACATTACAAATATCACAATCTGGATAGACAACAGCAGCCAATTATAAAATACCAGTTAGACAGAACATTACAAATATCACAATCTGTATAGACAACACCAACCAATTATAAAATACCAGTTAGACAGAACATTACAAGTATCACAATTTGTATAGACAACACCAACCAATTATAAAATACCAGTTAGACAGAACATTACAAATATCACAATCTGTATAGACAATACCAACCAATTATAAAATACCAGTTAGACAGAACATTACAAGTATCACAATCTGTATAGACAATACCAACCAATTATAAAATACCAGTTAGACAGAACATTACAAGTATCACAATCTGTATAGACAACACCAGCCAATTATAAAATACCAGTTAGACAACATTACAAATATCACAATCTGTATAGACAACACCAACCAATTATAAAATACCAGTTAGACATAACATTACAAGTATCACAATCTGTATAGACAACACCAACCAATTATAAAATACCAGTTAGACAGAACATTACAAGTATCACAATCTGTATAGACAACACCAACCAATTATAAAATACCAGTTAGACAGAACATTACAAGTATCACAATTTGTATAGACAACACCAACCAATTATAAAATACCAGTTAGACAGAACATTACAAGTATCACAATCTGTATAGACAACACCAACCAATTATAAAATACCAGTTAGACAGAACATTACAAGTATCACAATCTGAATAGACAACACCAGCCAATTATAAAATACCAGTTAAACAGAACATTACAAATATCACAATCTGTATAGACAACACCAGCCAATTATAAAATATCAGTTAGACAGAACATTACAAATATCACAATCTGGATAGACAACACCAACCAATTATAAAATACCAGTTAGACAGAACATTACAAATATCACAATCTGTATAGACAACACCAACCAATTATAAAATACCAGTTAGACAGAACATTACAAGTATCACAATTTGTATAGACAACACCAACCAATTATAAAATACCAGTTAGACAGAACATTAGAAATATCACAATCTGTATAGACAATACCAACCAATTATAAAATACCAGTTAGACAGAACATTACAAGTATCACAATTTGTATAGACAACACCAACCAATTATAAAATACCAGTTAGACAGAACATTACAAGTATCACAATTTGTATAGACAACACCAACCAATTATAAAATACCAGTTAGACAGAACATTACAAATATCACAATCTGTATAGACAATACCAACCAATTATAAAATACCAGTTAGACAGAACATTACAAGTATCACAATCTGTATAGACAACACCAACCAATTATAAAATACCAGTTAGACAGAACATTACAAATATCACAATCTGTATAGACAATACCAACCAATTATAAAATACCAGTTAGACAGAACATTACACATATCACAATCTGTATAGACAATACCAACCAATTATAAAATACCAGTTAGACAGAACATTACAAGTATCACAATCTGTATAGACAACACCAGCCAATTATAAAATACCAGTTAGACAACATTACAAGTATCACAATCTGTATAGACAACACCAGCCAATTATAAAATACCAGTTAGACAACATTACAAGTATCTCAATCTGTATAGACAATACCAACCAATTATAAAATACCAGTTAGACAGAACATTACAAGTATCACAATCTGTATAGACAACACCAACCAATTATAAAATACCAGTTAGACAGAACATTACAAGTATCACAATCTGTATAGACAACACCAACCAATTATAAAATACCAGTTAGACAACATTACAAGTATCACAATTTGTATAGGCAACACCAACCAATTATAAAATACCAGTTAGACAGAACATTACAAATATCACAATCTGTATAGACAATACCAACCAATTATAAAATACCAGTTAGACAGAACATTACAAGTATCACAAGCTGTATAGACAATACCAACCAATTATAAAATACCAGTTAGACAGAACATTACAAGTATCACAATCTGTATAGACAACACCAGCCAATTATAAAATACCAGTTAGACAACATTACAAATATCACAATCTGTATAGACAACACCAACCAATTATAAAATACCAGTTAGACATAACATTACAAGTATCACAATTTGTATAGACAACACCAACCAATTATAAAATACCAGTTAGACAGAACATTACAAATATCACAATCTGTATAGACAATACCAACCAATTATAAAATACCAGTTAGACAGAACATTACAAGTATCACAATCTGTATAGACAACACCAACCAATTATAAAATACCAGTTAGACAGAACATTACAAATATCACAATCTGTATAGACAACACCAACCAATTATAAAATACCAGTTAGACAGAACATTACAAATATCACAATCTGTATAGACAATACCAACCAATTATAAAATACCAGTTAGACAGAACATTACAAGTATCACAATCTGTATAGACAATACCAACCAATTATAAAATACCAGTTAGACAGAACATTACAAGTATCACAATCTGTATAGACAACACCAGCCAATTATAAAATACCAGTTAGACAACATTACAAGTATCACAATCTGTATAGACAACACCAGCCAATTATAAAATACCAGTTAGACAACATTACAAGTATCACAATCTGTATAGACAACACCAACCAATTATAAAATACCAGTTAGACAGAACATTACAAATATCACAATCTGGATAGACAACAGCAGCCAATTATAAAATACCAGTTAGACAGAACATTACAAATATCACAATCTGTATAGACAACACCAACCAATTATAAAATACCAGTTAGACAGAACATTACAAGTATCACAATTTGTATAGACAACACCAACCAATTATAAAATACCAGTTAGACAGAACATTACAAATATCACAATCTGTATAGACAATACCAACCAATTATAAAATACCAGTTAGACAGAACATTACAAGTATCACAATCTGTATAGACAATACCAACCAATTATAAAATACCAGTTAGACAGAACATTACAAGTATCACAATCTGTATAGACAACACCAGCCAATTATAAAATACCAGTTAGACAACATTACAAATATCACAATCTGTATAGACAACACCAACCAATTATAAAATACCAGTTAGACATAACATTACAAGTATCACAATCTGTATAGACAACACCAACCAATTATAAAATACCAGTTAGACAGAACATTACAAGTATCACAATCTGTATAGACAACACCAACCAATTATAAAATACCAGTTAGACAGAACATTACAAGTATCACAATTTGTATAGACAACACCAACCAATTATAAAATACCAGTTAGACAGAACATTACAAGTATCACAATCTGTATAGACAACACCAACCAATTATAAAATACCAGTTAGACAGAACATTACAAGTATCACAATTTGTATAGACAACACCAACCAATTATAAAATACCAGTTAGACAGAACATTACAAATATCACAATCTGTATAGACAATACCAACCAATTATAAAATACCAGTTAGACAGAACATTACAAGTATCACAATCTGTATAGACAATACCAACCAATTATAAAATACCAGTTAGACAGAACATTACAAGTATCACAATCTGTATAGACAACACCAGCCAATTATAAAATACCAGTTAGACAACATTACAAGTATCACAATCTGTATAGACAACACCAGCCAATTATAAAATACCAGTTAGACAACATTACAAGTATCTCAATCTGTATAGACAATACCAACCAATTATAAAATACCAGTTAGACAGAACATTACAAGTATCACAATCTGTATAGACAACACCAACCAATTATAAAATACCAGTTAGACAGAACATTACAAGTATCACAATCTGTATAGACAACACCAACCAATTATAAAATACCAGTTAGACAGAACATTACAAATATCACAATCTGTATAGACAATACCAACCAATTATAAAATACCAGTTAGACAGAACATTACAAATATCACAATCTGTATAGACAATACCAACCAATTATAAAATACCAGTTAGACAGAACATTACAAATATCACAATCTGTATAGACAATACCAACCAATTATAAAATACCAGTTAGACAGAACATTACAAATATCACAATCTGTATAGACAATACCAACCAATTATAAAATACCAGTTAGACAGAACATTACAAGTATCACAATCTGTATAGACAATACCAACCAATTATAAAATACCAGTTAGACAGAACATTACAAGTATCACAATTTGTATAGACAACACCAACCAATTATAAAATACCAGTTAGACAGAACATTACAAGTATCACAATCTGTATAGACAACACCAACCAATTATAAAATACCAGTTAGACAGAACATTACAAATATCACAATCTGTATAGACAACACCAACCAATTATAAAATACCAGTTAGACAGAACATTACAAATATCACAATCTGTATAGACAATACCAACCAATTATAAAATACCAGTTAGACAGAACATTACAAGTATCACAATCTGTATAGACAATACCAACCAATTATAAAATACCAGTTAGACAGAACATTACAAGTATCACAATCTGTATAGACAACACCAGCCAATTATAAAATACCAGTTAGACAACATTACAAGTATCACAATCTGTATAGACAACACCAACCAATTATAAAATACCAGTTAGACAGAACATTACAAGTATCACAATCTGTATAGACAACACCAGCCAATTATAAAATACCAGTTAGACAACATTACAAATATCACAATTTGTATAGACAACACCAACCAATTATAAAATACCAGTTAGACAGAACATTACAAATATCACAATCTGTATAGACAATACAAACCAATTATAAAATACCAGTTAGACAGAACATTACAAATATCACAATCTGTATAGACAACACCAACCAATTATAAAATACCAGTTAGACAGAACATTACAAGTATCACAATCTGTATAGACAATACCAACCAATTATAAAATACCAGTTAGACAACATTACAAGTATCACAATCTGTATAGACAACACCAACCAATTATAAAATACCAGTTAGACAGAACATTACAAGTATCACAATTTGTATAGACAACACCAACCAATTATAAAATACCAGTTAGACAGAACATTACAAGTATCACAATCTGTATAGACAACACCAACCAATTATAAAATACCAGTTAGACAGAACATTACAAATATCACAATCTGTATAGACAATACAAACCAATTATAAAATACCAGTTAGACAGAACATTACAAATATCACAATCTGTATAGACAACACCAACCAATTATAAAATACCAGTTAGACAGAACATTACAAGTATCACAATCTGTATAGACAATACCAACCAATTATAAAATACCAGTTAGACAACATTACAAGTATCACAATCTGTATAGACAACACCAACCAATTATAAAATACCAGTTAGACAGAACATTACAAGTATCACAATTTGTATAGACAACACCAACCAATTATAAAATACCAGTTAGACAGAACATTACAAGTATCACAATCTGTATAGACAACACCAACCAATTATAAAATACCAGTTAGACAGAACATTACAAGTATCACAATTTGTATAGACAACACCAACCAATTATAAAATACCAGTTAGACAGAACATTACAAATATCACAATCTGTATAGACAATACCAACCAATTATAAAATACCAGTTAGACAGAACATTACAAGTTTCACAATCTGTATAGACAATACCAACCAATTATAAAATACCAGTTAGACAGAACATTACAAGTATCACAATCTGTATAGACAACACCAGCCAATTATAAAATACCAGTTAGACAACATTACAAGTATCACAATCTGTATAGACAACACCAGCCAATTATAAAATACCAGTTAGACAACATTACAAGTATCTCAATCTGTATAGACAATACCAACCAATTATAAAATACCAGTTAGACAGAACATTACAAGTATCACAATCTGTATAGACAACACCAACCAATTATAAAATACCAGTTAGACAGAACATTACAAGTATCACAATCTGTATAGACAACACCAACCAATTATAAAATACCAGTTAGACAACATTACAAGTATCACAATTTGTATAGGCAACACCAACCAATTATAAAATACCAGTTAGACAGAACATTACAAATATCACAATCTGTATAGACAATACCAACCAATTATAAAATACCAGTTAGACAGAACATTACAAGTATCACAATCTGTATAGACAATACCAACCAATTATAAAATACCAGTTAGACAGAACATTACAAGTATCACAATCTGTATAGACAACACCAGCCAATTATAAAATACCAGTTAGACAACATTACAAGTATCACAATCTGTATAGACAACACCAGCCAATTATAAAATACCAGTTAGACAACATTACAAGTATCACAATTTGTATAGACAACACCAACCAATTATAAAATACCAGTTAGACAGAACATTACAAGTATCACAATTTGTATAGACAACACCAACCAATTATAAAATACCAGTTAGACAGAACATTACAAATATCACAATCTGTATAGACAATACCAACCAATTATAAAATACCAGTTAGACAGAACATTACAAGTATCACAATCTGTATAGACAACACCAACCAATTATAAAATACCAGTTAGACAGAACATTACAAATATCACAATCTGTATAGACAAGACCAACCAATTATAAAATACCAGTTAGACAGAACATTACAAATATCACAATCTGTATAGACAATACCAACCAATTATAAAATACCAGTTAGACAGAACATTACAAGTATCACAATCTGTATAGACAATACCAACCAATTATAAAATACCAGTTAGACAGAACATTACAAGTATCACAATCTGTATAGACAACACCAGCCAATTATAAAATACCAGTTAGACAACATTACAAGTATCACAATCTGTATAGACAACACCAGCCAATTATAAAATACCAGTTAGACAACATTACAAGTATCACAATCTGTATAGACAACACCAACCAATTATAAAATACCAGTTAGACAGAACATTACAAATATCACAATCTGGATAGACAACAGCAGCCAATTATAAAATACCAGTTAGACAGAACATTACAAGTATCACAATCTGTATAGACAACACCAACCAATTATAAAATACCAGTTAGACAGAACATTACAAGTATCACAATTTGTATAGACAACACCAACCAATTATAAAATACCAGTTAGACAGAACATTACAAATATCACAATCTGTATAGACAATACCAACCAATTATAAAATACCAGTTAGACAGAACATTACAAGTATCACAATCTGTATAGACAATACCAACCAATTATAAAATACCAGTTAGACAGAACATTACAAGTATCACAATCTGTATAGACAACACCAGCCAATTATAAAATACCAGTTAGACAACATTACAAATATCACAATCTGTATAGACAACACCAACCAATTATAAAATACCAGTTAGACATAACATTACAAGTATCACAATCTGTATAGACAACACCAACCAATTATAAAATACCAGTTAGACAGAACATTACAAGTATCACAATCTGTATAGACAACACCAACCAATTATAAAATACCAGTTAGACAGAACATTACAAGTATCACAATTTGTATAGACAACACCAACCAATTATAAAATACCAGTTAGACAGAACATTACAAGTATCACAATCTGTATAGACAACACCAACCAATTATAAAATACCAGTTAGACAGAACATTACAAGTATCACAATTTGTATAGACAACACCAACCAATTATAAAATACCAGTTAGACAGAACATTACAAATATCACAATCTGTATAGACAATACCAACCAATTATAAAATACCAGTTAGACAGAACATTACAAGTATCACAATCTGTATAGACAATACCAACCAATTATAAAATACCAGTTAGACAGAACATTACAAGTATCACAATCTGTATAGACAACACCAGCCAATTATAAAATACCAGTTAGACAACATTACAAGTATCACAATCTGTATAGACAACACCAGCCAATTATAAAATACCAGTTAGACAACATTACAAGTATCTCAATCTGTATAGACAATACCAACCAATTATAAAATACCAGTTAGACAGAACATTACAAGTATCACAATCTGTATAGACAACACCAACCAATTATAAAATACCAGTTGGACAGAACATTACAAGTATCACAATTTGTATAGACAACACCAACCAATTATAAAATACCAGTTAGACAGAACATTACAAATATCACAATCTGTATAGACAATACCAACCAATTATAAAATACCAGTTAGACAGAACATTACAAGTATCACAATCTGTATAGACAATACCAACCAATTATAAAATACCAGTTAGACAACATTACAAGTATCACAATCTGTATAGACAACACCAACCAATTATAAAATACCAGTTAGACAGAACATTACAAGTATCACAATTTGTATAGACAACACCAACCAATTATAAAATACCAGTTAGACAGAACATTACAAGTATCACAATCTGTATAGACAACACCAACCAATTATAAAATACCAGTTAGACAGAACATTACAAGTATCACAATTTGTATAGACAACACCAACCAATTATAAAATACCAGTTAGACAGAACATTACAAATATCACAATCTGTATAGACAATACCAACCAATTATAAAATACCAGTTAGACAGAACATTACAAGTATCACAATCTGTATAGACAACACCAACCAATTATAAAATACCAGTTAGACAGAACATTACAAATATCACAATCTGTATAGACAAGACCAACCAATTATAAAATACCAGTTAGACAGAACATTACAAATATCACAATCTGTATAGACAATACCAACCAATTATAAAATACCAGTTAGACAGAACATTACAAGTATCACAATCTGTATAGACAATACCAACCAATTATAAAATACCAGTTAGACAGAACATTACAAGTATCACAATCTGTATAGACAACACCAGCCAATTATAAAATACCAGTTAGACAACATTACAAGTATCACAATCTGTATAGACAACACCAGCCAATTATAAAATACCAGTTAGACAACATTACAAGTATCACAATCTGTATAGACAACACCAACCAATTATAAAATACCAGTTAGACAGAACATTACAAATATCACAATCTGGATAGACAACAGCAGCCAATTATAAAATACCAGTTAGACAGAACATTACAAGTATCACAATCTGTATAGACAACACCAACCAATTATAAAATACCAGTTAGACAGAACATTACAAGTATCACAATTTGTATAGACAACACCAACCAATTATAAAATACCAGTTAGACAGAACATTACAAATATCACAATCTGTATAGACAATACCAACCAATTATAAAATACCAGTTAGACAGAACATTACAAGTATCACAATCTGTATAGACAATACCAACCAATTATAAAATACCAGTTAGACAGAACATTACAAGTATCACAATCTGTATAGACAACACCAGCCAATTATAAAATACCAGTTAGACAACATTACAAATATCACAATCTGTATAGACAACACCAACCAATTATAAAATACCAGTTAGACATAACATTACAAGTATCACAATCTGTATAGACAACACCAACCAATTATAAAATACCAGTTAGACAGAACATTACAAGTATCACAATCTGTATAGACAACACCAACCAATTATAAAATACCAGTTAGACAGAACATTACAAGTATCACAATTTGTATAGACAACACCAACCAATTATAAAATACCAGTTAGACAGAACATTACAAGTATCACAATCTGTATAGACAACACCAACCAATTATAAAATACCAGTTAGACAGAACATTACAAGTATCACAATTTGTATAGACAACACCAACCAATTATAAAATACCAGTTAGACAGAACATTACAAATATCACAATCTGTATAGACAATACCAACCAATTATAAAATACCAGTTAGACAGAACATTACAAGTATCACAATCTGTATAGACAATACCAACCAATTATAAAATACCAGTTAGACAGAACATTACAAGTATCACAATCTGTATAGACAACACCAGCCAATTATAAAATACCAGTTAGACAACATTACAAGTATCACAATCTGTATAGACAACACCAGCCAATTATAAAATACCAGTTAGACAACATTACAAGTATCTCAATCTGTATAGACAATACCAACCAATTATAAAATACCAGTTAGACAGAACATTACAAGTATCACAATCTGTATAGACAACACCAACCAATTATAAAATACCAGTTGGACAGAACATTACAAGTATCACAATTTGTATAGACAACACCAACCAATTATAAAATACCAGTTAGACAGAACATTACAAATATCACAATCTGTATAGACAATACCAACCAATTATAAAATACCAGTTAGACAGAACATTACAAGTATCACAATCTGTATAGACAATACCAACCAATTATAAAATACCAGTTAGACAACATTACAAGTATCACAATCTGTATAGACAACACCAACCAATTATAAAATACCAGTTAGACAGAACATTACAAGTATCACAATTTGTATAGACAACACCAACCAATTATAAAATACCAGTTAGACAGAACATTACAAGTATCACAATCTGTATAGACAACACCAACCAATTATAAAATACCAGTTAGACAGAACATTACAAGTATCACAATTTGTATAGACAACACCAACCAATTATAAAATACCAGTTAGACAGAACATTACAAATATCACAATCTGTATAGACAATACCAACCAATTATAAAATACCAGTTAGACAGAACATTACAAGTTTCACAATCTGTATAGACAATACCAACCAATTATAAAATACCAGTTAGACAGAACATTACAAGTATCACAATCTGTATAGACAACACCAGCCAATTATAAAATACCAGTTAGACAACATTACAAGTATCACAATCTGTATAGACAACACCAGCCAATTATAAAATACCAGTTAGACAACATTACAAGTATCTCAATCTGTATAGACAATACCAACCAATTATAAAATACCAGTTAGACAGAACATTACAAGTATCACAATCTGTATAGACAACACCAACCAATTATAAAATACCAGTTAGACAGAACATTACAAGTATCACAATCTGTATAGACAACACCAACCAATTATAAAATACCAGTTAGACAACATTACAAGTATCACAATTTGTATAGGCAACACCAACCAATTATAAAATACCAGTTAGACAGAACATTACAAATATCACAATCTGTATAGACAATACCAACCAATTATAAAATACCAGTTAGACAGAACATTACAAGTATCACAATCTGTATAGACAATACCAACCAATTATAAAATACCAGTTAGACAGAACATTACAAGTATCACAATCTGTATAGACAACACCAGCCAATTATAAAATACCAGTTAGACAACATTACAAGTATCACAATCTGTATAGACAACACCAGCCAATTATAAAATACCAGTTAGACAACATTACAAGTATCACAATTTGTATAGACAACACCAACCAATTATAAAATACCAGTTAGACAGAACATTACAAGTATCACAATTTGTATAGACAACACCAACCAATTATAAAATACCAGTTAGACAGAACATTACAAATATCACAATCTGTATAGACAATACCAACCAATTATAAAATACCAGTTAGACAGAACATTACAAGTATCACAATCTGTATAGACAACACCAACCAATTATAAAATACCAGTTAGACAGAACATTACAAATATCACAATCTGTATAGACAAGACCAACCAATTATAAAATACCAGTTAGACAGAACATTACAAATATCACAATCTGTATAGACAATACCAACCAATTATAAAATACCAGTTAGACAGAACATTACAAGTATCACAATCTGTATAGACAATACCAACCAATTATAAAATACCAGTTAGACAGAACATTACAAGTATCACAATCTGTATAGACAACACCAGCCAATTATAAAATACCAGTTAGACAACATTACAAGTATCACAATCTGTATAGACAACACCAGCCAATTATAAAATACCAGTTAGACAACATTACAAGTATCACAATCTGTATAGACAACACCAACCAATTATAAAATACCAGTTAGACAGAACATTACAAATATCACAATCTGGATAGACAACAGCAGCCAATTATAAAATACCAGTTAGACAGAACATTACAAGTATCACAATCTGTATAGACAACACCAACCAATTATAAAATACCAGTTAGACAGAACATTACAAGTATCACAATTTGTATAGACAACACCAACCAATTATAAAATACCAGTTAGACAGAACATTACAAATATCACAATCTGTATAGACAATACCAACCAATTATAAAATACCAGTTAGACAGAACATTACAAGTATCACAATCTGTATAGACAATACCAACCAATTATAAAATACCAGTTAGACAGAACATTACAAGTATCACAATCTGTATAGACAACACCAGCCAATTATAAAATACCAGTTAGACAACATTACAAATATCACAATCTGTATAGACAACACCAACCAATTATAAAATACCAGTTAGACATAACATTACAAGTATCACAATCTGTATAGACAACACCAACCAATTATAAAATACCAGTTACACAGAACATTACAAGTATCACAATCTGTATAGACAACACCAACCAATTATAAAATACCAGTTAGACAGAACATTACAAGTATCACAATTTGTATAGACAACACCAACCAATTATAAAATACCAGTTAGACAGAACATTACAAGTATCACAATCTGTATAGACAACACCAACCAATTATAAAATACCAGTTAGACAGAACATTACAAGTATCACAATTTGTATAGACAACACCAACCAATTATAAAATACCAGTTAGACAGAACATTACAAATATCACAATCTGTATAGACAATACCAACGAATTATAAAATACCAGTTAGACAGAACATTACAAGTATCACAATCTGTATAGACAACACCAGCCAATTATAAAATACCAGTTAGACAACATTACAAGTATCACAATCTGTATAGACAACACCAGCCAATTATAAAATACCAGTTAGACAACATTACAATTATCTCAATCTGTATAGACAATACCAACCAATTATAAAATACCAGTTAGACAGAACATTACAAGTATCACAATCTGTATAGACAACACCAACCAATTATAAAATACCAGTTAGACAGAACATTACAAGTATCACAATCTGTATAGACAACACCAACCAATTATAAAATACCAGTTAGACAGAACATTACAAATATCACAATCTGTATAGACAATACCAACCAATTATAAAATACCAGTTAGACAGAACATTACAAATATCACTATCTGTATAGACAATACCAACCAATTATAAAATACCAGTTAGACAGAACATTACAAATATCACAATCTGTATAGACAATACCAACCAATTATAAAATACCAGTTAGACAGAACATTACAAATATTACAATCTGTATAGACAATACCAACCAATTATAAAATACCAGTTAGACAGAACATTACAAGTATCACAATCTGTATAGACAATACCAACCAATTATAAAATACCAGTTAGACAGAACATTACAAGTATCACAATTTGTATAGACAACACCAACCAATTATAAAATACCAGTTAGACAGAACATTACAAGTATCACAATCTGTATAGACAACACCAACCAATTATAAAATACCAGTTAGACAGAACATTACAAATATCACAATCTGTATAGACAACACCAACCAATTATAAAATACCAGTTAGACAGAACATTACAAATATCACAATCTGTATAGACAATACCAACCAATTATAAAATACCAGTTAGACAGAACATTACAAGTATCACAATCTGTATAGACAATACCAACCAATTATAAAATACCAGTTAGACAGAACATTACAAGTATCACAATCTGTATAGACAACACCAGCCAATTATAAAATACCAGTTAGACAACATTACAAGTATCACAATCTGTATAGACAACACCAACCAATTATAAAATACCAGTTAGACAGAACATTACAAGTATCACAATCTGTATAGACAACACCAGCCAATTATAAAATACCAGTTAGACAACATTACAAATATCACAATCTGTATAGACAACACCAACCAATTATAAGATACCAGTTAGACAGAACATTACAAATATCACAATCTGTATAGACAATACCAACCAATTATAAAATACCAGTTAGACAGAACATTACAAATATCACAATCTGTATAGACAATACCAACCAATTATAAGATACCAGTTAGACAGAACATTACAAATATCACAATCTGTATAGACAATACAAACCAATTATAAAATACCAGTTAGACAGAACATTACAAATATCACAATCTGTATAGACAACACCAACCAATTATAAAATACCAGTTAGACAGAACATTACAAGTATCACAATCTGTATAGACAATACCAACCAATTATAAAATACCAGTTAGACAGAACATTACAAGTATCACAATCTGTATAGACAATACCAACCAATTATAAAATACCAGTTAGACAGAACATTACAAGTATCACAATCTGTATAGACAACACCAGCCAATTATAAAATACCAGTTAGACAACATTACAAGTATCACAATCTGTATAGACAACACCAGCCAATTATAAAATACCAGTTAGACAACATTACAAGTATCACAATCTGTATAGACAACACCAACCAATTATAAAATACCAGTTAGACAACACCAACCAATTATAAAATACCAGTTAGACAGAACATTACAAGTATCACAATCTGTATAGACAACACCAGCCAATTATAAAATACCAGTTAGACAACATTACAAGTATCACAATCTGTATAGACAACACCAGCCAATTATAAAATACCAGTTAGACAACATTACAAGTATCTCAATCTGTATAGACAATACCAACCAATTATAAAATACCAGTTAGACAGAACATTACAAGTATCACAATCTGTATAGACAACACCAGCCAATTATAAAATACCAGTTAGACAACATTACAAGTATCACAATCTGTATAGACAACACCAGCCAATTATAAAATACCAGTTAGAAAACATTACAAGTATCTGAATCTGTATAGACAATACCAACCAATTATAAAATACCAGTTAGACAGAACATTACAAGTATCACAATCTGTATAGACAACACCAACCAATTATAAAATACCAGTTAGACAGAACATTACAAGTATCACAATCTGTATAGACAACACCAACCAATTATAAAATACCAGTTAGACAGAACATTACAAATATCACAATCTGTATAGACAATACCAACCCATTATAAAATACCAGTTAGACAGAACATTACAAATATCACAATCTGTATAGACAATACCAACCAATTATAAAATACCAGTTAGACAGAACATTACAAATATCACAATCTGTATAGACAATACCAACCAATTATAAAATACCAGTTAGACAGAACATTACAAATATCACAATCTGTATAGACAATACCAACCAATTATAAAATACCAGTTAGACAGAACATTACAAGTATCACAATCTGTATAGACAATACCAACCAATTATAAAATACCAGTTAGACAGAACATTACAAATATCACAATCTGTATAGACAACACCAACCAATTATAAAATACCAGTTAGACAGAACATTACAAGTATAACAATTTGTATAGACAACACCAACCAATTATAAAATACCAGTTAGACAGAACATTACAAATATCACAATCTGTATAGACAATACCAACCAATTATAAAATACCAGTTACACAGAACATTACAAGTATCACAATCTGTATAGACAACACCAACCAATTATAAAATACCAGTTAGACAGAACATTACAAGTATCACAATCTGTATAGACAACACCAACCAATTATAAAATACCAGTTAGACAGAACATTACAAATATCACAATCTGGATAGACAACAGCAGCCAATTATAAAATACCAGTTAGACAGAACATTACAAATATCACAATCTGTATAGACAACACCAACCAATTATAAAATACCAGTTAGACAGAACATTACAAGTATCACAATTTGTATAGACAACACCAACCAATTATAAAATACCAGTTAGACAGAACATTACAAATATCACAATCTGTATAGACAATACCAACCAATTATAAAATACCAGTTAGACAGAACATTACAAGTATCACAATCTGTATAGACAATACCAACCAATTATAAAATACCAGTTAGACAGAACATTACAAGTATCACAATCTGTATAGACAACACCAGCCAATTATAAAATACCAGTTAGACAACATTACAAATATCACAATCTGTATAGACAACACCAACCAATTATAAAATACCAGTTAGACATAACATTACAAGTATCACAATCTGTATAGACAACACCAACCAATTATAAAATACCAGTTAGACAGAACATTACAAGTATCACAATCTGTATAGACAACACCAACCAATTATAAAATACCAGTTAGACAGAACATTACAAGTATCACAATTTGTATAGACAACACCAACCAATTATAAAATACCAGTTAGACAGAACATTACAAGTATCACAATCTGTATAGACAACACCAACCAATTATAAAATACCAGTTAGACAGAACATTACAAGTATCACAATCTGAATAGACAACACCAGCCAATTATAAAATACCAGTTAAACAGAACATTACAAATATCACAATCTGTATAGACAACACCAGCCAATTATAAAATATCAGTTAGACAGAACATTACAAATATCACAATCTGGATAGACAACACCAACCAATTATAAAATACCAGTTAGACAGAACATTACAAATATCACAATCTGTATAGACAACACCAACCAATTATAAAATACCAGTTAGACAGAACATTACAAGTATCACAATTTGTATAGACAACACCAACCAATTATAAAATACCAGTTAGACAGAACATTAGAAATATCACAATCTGTATAGACAATACCAACCAATTATAAAATACCAGTTAGACAGAACATTACAAGTATCACAATTTGTATAGACAACACCAACCAATTATAAAATACCAGTTAGACAGAACATTACAAGTATCACAATTTGTATAGACAACACCAACCAATTATAAAATACCAGTTAGACAGAACATTACAAATATCACAATCTGTATAGACAATACCAACCAATTATAAAATACCAGTTAGACAGAACATTACAAGTATCACAATCTGTATAGACAACACCAACCAATTATAAAATACCAGTTAGACAGAACATTACAAATATCACAATCTGTATAGACAATACCAACCAATTATAAAATACCAGTTAGACAGAACATTACACATATCACAATCTGTATAGACAATACCAACCAATTATAAAATACCAGTTAGACAGAACATTACAAATATCACAATCTGTATAGACAATACCAACCAATTATAAAATACCAGTTAGACAGAACATTACAAGTATCACAAGCTGTATAGACAATACCAACCAATTATAAAATACCAGTTAGACAGAACATTACAAGTATCACAATCTGTATAGACAACACCAGCCAATTATAAAATACCAGTTAGACAACATTACAAATATCACAATCTGTATAGACAACACCAACCAATTATAAAATACCAGTTAGACATAACATTACAAGTATCACAATTTGTATAGACAACACCAACCAATTATAAAATACCAGTTAGACAAAACATTACAAATATCACAATCTGGATAGACAACAGCAGCCAATTATAAAATACCAGTTAGACAGAACATTACAAATATCACAATCTGTATAGACAACACCAACCAATTATAAAATACCATTTAGACAGAACATTACAAATATCACAGTCTGGATAGACAACACCAACCAATTATAAAATACCAGTTAGACAGAACATTACAAATATCACAGTCTGGATAGACAACACCAACCAATTATAAAATACCAGTTAGACAGAACATTACAAGTATCACAATCTGGATAGACAACACCAACCAATTATAAAATACCAGTTAGACAGAACATTACAAGTATCACAATCTGTATAGACAACACCAACCAATTATAAAATACCAGTTAAACAGAACATTACAAGTATCACAATCTGTATAGACAACACTAACCAATTATAAAATACCAGTTAGACAAAACATTACAAATATCACAATCTGGATAGACAACACCAACCAATTATAAAATACCAGTTAGACAGAACATTACAAATATCACAATCTGTATAGACAACACCAACCAACTATAAAATACCAGTTAGACAGAACATTACAAATATCACAATCTGGATAGACAACACCAACCAATTATAAAATACCAGTTAAGACAGAACATTACAAATATCACAATCTGGATAGACAGCAGCAGCCAATTATAAAATACCAGTTAGACATAACATTACAAATATCATAATCTGAATAGACAACACCAGCCAATTATAAAATACCAGTTAGACAGAACATTACAACTATCACAATCTGAATAGACAACACCAGCCAATTATAAAATACCAGTTAGACAGAACATTACAAATATCACAATCTGAATAGACAACACCAACCAATTATTAAAATACCAGTTAGACAGAACATTACAAATATCACAATCTGGATAGACAACACTAACCAATTATAAAATACCAGTTAGACAGAACATTACAAATATCACAATGTGTATAGACAATACCAACCAATTATAAAATACCAGTTAGACAGAACATTACAAGTATCACAATCTGTATAGACAATACCAACCAATTATAAAATACCAGTTAGACAGAACATTACAAGTATCACAATCTGTATAGACAACACCAACCAATTATAAAATACCAGTTAGACAGAACATTACAAATATCACAATCTGTATAGACAATACCAACGAATTATAAAATACCAGTTAGACAGAACATTACAAATATCACAATCTGTATAGACAATACCAACCAATTATAAAATACCAGTTAGACAGAACATTACAAGTATCACAATCTGTATAGACAATACCAACCAATTATAAAATACCAGTTAGACAGAACATTACAAGTATCACAATCTGTATAGACAACACCAGCCAATTATAAAATACCAGTTAGACAACATTACAAGTATCACAATCTGTATAGACAACACCAGCCAATTATAAAATACCAGTTAGACAACATTACAAGTATCACAATCTGTATAGACAACACCAACCAATTATAAAATACCAGTTAGACAGAACATTACAAATATCACAATCTGGATAGACAACAGCAGCCAATTATAAAATACCAGTTAGACAGAACATTACAAGTATCACAATCTGTATAGACAACACCAACCAATTATAAAATACCAGTTAGACAGAACATTACAAGTATCACAATTTGTATAGACAACACCAACCAATTATAAAATACCAGTTAGACAGAACATTACAAATATCACAATCTGTATAGACAATACCAACCAATTATAAAATACCAGTTAGACAGAACATTACAAGTATCACAATCTGTATAGACAATACCAACCAATTATAAAATACCAGTTAGACAGAACATTACAAGTATCACAATCTGTATAGACAACACCAGCCAATTATAAAATACCAGTTAGACAACATTACAAATATCACAATCTGTATAGACAACACCAACCAATTATAAAATACCAGTTAGACATAACATTACAAGTATCACAATCTGTATAGACAACACCAACCAATTATAAAATACCAGTTAGACAGAACATTACAAGTATCACAATCTGTATAGACAACACCAACCAATTATAAAATACCAGTTAGACAGAACATTACAAGTATCACAATTTGTATAGACAACACCAACCAATTATAAAATACCAGTTAGACAGAACATTACAAGTATCACAATCTGTATAGACAACACCAACCAATTATAAAATACCAGTTAGACAGAACATTACAAGTATCACAATTTGTATAGACAACACCAACCAATTATAAAATACCAGTTAGACAGAACATTACAAATATCACAATCTGTATAGACAATACCAACCAATTATAAAATACCAGTTAGACAGAACATTATACAAGTATCACAATCTGTATAGACAATACCAACCAATTATAAAATACCAGTTAGACAGAACATTACAAGTATCACAATCTGTATAGACAACACCAGCCAATTATAAAATACCAGTTAGACAACATTACAAGTATCACAATCTGTATAGACAACACCAGCCAATTATAAAATACCAGTTAGACAACATTACAAGTATCTCAATCTGTATAGACAATACCAACCAATTATAAAATACCAGTTAGACAGAACATTACAAGTATCACAATCTGTATAGACAACACCAACCAATTATAAAATACCAGTTAGACAGAACATTACAAGTATCACAATTTGTATAGACAACACCAACCAATTATAAAATACCAGTTAGACAGAACATTACAAGTATCACAATCTGTATAGACAACACCAACCAATTATAAAATACCAGTTAGACAGAACATTACAAGTATCACAATCTGAATAGACAACACCAGCCAATTATAAAATACCAGTTAAACAGAACATTACAAATATCACAATCTGTATAGACAACACCAGCCAATTATAAAATATCAGTTAGACAGAACATTACAAATATCACAATCTGGATAGACAACACCAACCAATTATAAAATACCAGTTAGACAGAACATTACAAATATCACAATCTGTATAGACAACACCAACCAATTATAAAATACCAGTTAGACAGAACATTACAAGTATCACAATTTGTATAGACAACACCAACCAATTATAAAATACCAGTTAGACAGAACATTAGAAATATCACAATCTGTATAGACAATACCAACCAATTATAAAATACCAGTTAGACAGAACATTACAAGTATCACAATTTGTATAGACAACACCAACCAATTATAAAATACCAGTTAGACAGAACATTACAAGTATCACAATTTGTATAGACAACACCAACCAATTATAAAATACCAGTTAGACAGAACATTACAAATATCACAATCTGTATAGACAATACCAACCAATTATAAAATACCAGTTAGACAGAACATTACAAGTATCACAATCTGTATAGACAACACCAACCAATTATAAAATACCAGTTAGACAGAACATTACAAATATCACAATCTGTATAGACAATACCAACCAATTATAAAATACCAGTTAGACAGAACATTACACATATCACAATCTGTATAGACAATACCAACCAATTATAAAATACCAGTTAGACAGAACATTACAAATATCACAATCTGTATAGACAATACCAACCAATTATAAAATACCAGTTAGACAGAACATTACAAGTATCACAAGCTGTATAGACAATACCAACCAATTATAAAATACCAGTTAGACAGAACATTACAAGTATCACAATCTGTATAGACAACACCAGCCAATTATAAAATACCAGTTAGACAACATTACAAATATCACAATCTGTATAGACAACACCAACCAATTATAAAATACCAGTTAGACATAACATTACAAGTATCACAATTTGTATAGACAACACCAACCAATTATAAAATACCAGTTAGACAAAACATTACAAATATCACAATCTGGATAGACAACAGCAGCCAATTATAAAATACCAGTTAGACAGAACATTACAAATATCACAATCTGTATAGACAACACCAACCAATTATAAAATACCATTTAGACAGAACATTACAAATATCACAGTCTGGATAGACAACACCAACCAATTATAAAATACCAGTTAGACAGAACATTACAAATATCACAGTCTGGATAGACAACACCAACCAATTATAAAATACCAGTTAGACAGAACATTACAAGTATCACAATCTGGATAGACAACACCAACCAATTATAAAATACCAGTTAGACAGAACATTACAAGTATCACAATCTGTATAGACAACACCAACCAATTATAAAATACCAGTTAAACAGAACATTACAAGTATCACAATCTGTATAGACAACACTAACCAATTATAAAATACCAGTTAGACAAAACATTACAAATATCACAATCTGGACAGACAACACCAACCAATTATAAAATACCAGTTAGACAGAACATTACAAATATCACAATCTGTATAGACAACACCAACCAACTATAAAATACCAGTTAGACAGAACATTACAAATATCACAATCTGGATAGACAACACCAACCAATTATAAAATACCAGTTAAGACAGAACATTACAAATATCACAATCTGGATAGACAGCAGCAGCCAATTATAAAATACCAGTTAGACATAACATTACAAATATCATAATCTGAATAGACAACACCAGCCAATTATAAAATACCAGTTAGACAGAACATTACAACTATCACAATCTGAATAGACAACACCAGCCAATTATAAAATACCAGTTAGACAGAACATTACAAATATCACAATCTGAATAGACAACACCAACCAATTATTAAAATACCAGTTAGACAGAACATTACAAATATCACAATCTGGATAGACAACACTAACCAATTATAAAATACCAGTTAGACAGAACATTACAAATATCACAATGTGTATAGACAATACCAACCAATTATAAAATACCAGTTAGACAGAACATTACAAGTATCACAATCTGTATAGACAAAACCAACCAATTATAAAATACCAGTTAGACAGAACATTACAAATATCACAATCTGTATAGACAATACCAACCAATTATAAAATACCAGTTAGACAGAACATTACAAGTATCACAATCTGTATAGACAACACCAACCAATTATAAAATACCAGTTAGACAGAACATTACAAATATCACAATCTGTATAGACAATACCAACGAATTATAAAATACCAGTTAGACAGAACATTACAAATATCACAATCTGTATAGACAATACCAACCAATTATAAAATACCAGTTAGACAGAACATTACAAGTATCACAATCTGTATAGACAATACCAACCAATTATAAAATACCAGTTAGACAGAACATTACAAGTATCACAATCTGTATAGACAACACCAGCCAATTATAAAATACCAGTTAGACAACATTACAAGTATCACAATCTGTATAGACAACACCAGCCAATTATAAAATACCAGTTAGACAACATTACAAGTATCACAATCTGTATAGACAACACCAACCAATTATAAAATACCAGTTAGACAGAACATTACAAATATCACAATCTGGATAGACAACAGCAGCCAATTATAAAATACCAGTTAGACAGAACATTACAAGTATCACAATCTGTATAGACAACACCAACCAATTATAAAATACCAGTTAGACAGAACATTACAAGTATCACAATTTGTATAGACAACACCAACCAATTATAAAATACCAGTTAGACAGAACATTACAAATATCACAATCTGTATAGACAATACCAACCAATTATAAAATACCAGTTAGACAGAACATTACAAGTATCACAATCTGTATAGACAATACCAACCAATTATAAAATACCAGTTAGACAGAACATTACAAGTATCACAATCTGTATAGACAACACCAGCCAATTATAAAATACCAGTTAGACAACATTACAAATATCACAATCTGTATAGACAACACCAACCAATTATAAAATACCAGTTAGACATAACATTACAAGTATCACAATCTGTATAGACAACACCAACCAATTATAAAATACCAGTTAGACAGAACATTACAAGTATCACAATCTGTATAGACAACACCAACCAATTATAAAATACCAGTTAGACAGAACATTACAAGTATCACAATTTGTATAGACAACACCAACCAATTATAAAATACCAGTTAGACAGAACATTACAAGTATCACAATCTGTATAGACAACACCAACCAATTATAAAATACCAGTTAGACAGAACATTACAAATATCACAATCTGTATAGACAACACCAACCAATTATAAAATACCAGTTAGACAAAACATTACAAATATCACAATCTGGACAGACAACACCAACCAATTATAAAATACCAGTTAGACAGAACATTACAAATATCACAATCTGTATAGACAACACCAACCAACTATAAAATACCAGTTAGACAGAACATTACAAATATCACAATCTGGATAGACAACACCAACCAATTATAAAATACCAGTTAAGACAGAACATTACAAATATCACAATCTGGATAGACAGCAGCAGCCAATTATAAAATACCAGTTAGACATAACATTACAAATATCATAATCTGAATAGACAACACCAGCCAATTATAAAATACCAGTTAGACAGAACATTACAACTATCACAATCTGAATAGACAACACCAGCCAATTATAAAATACCAGTTAGACAGAACATTACAAATATCACAATCTGAATAGACAACACCAACCAATTATTAAAATACCAGTTAGACAGAACATTACAAATATCACAATCTGGATAGACAACACTAACCAATTATAAAATACCAGTTAGACAGAACATTACAAATATCACAATGTGTATAGACAATACCAACCAATTATAAAATACCAGTTAGACAGAACATTACAAGTATCACAATCTGTATAGACAACACCAACCAATTATAAAATACCAGTTAGACAGAACATTACAAATATCACAATCTGTATAGACAATACCAACCAATTATAAAATACCAGTTAGACAGAACATTACAAGTATCACAATCTGTATAGACAACACCAACCAATTATAAAATACCAGTTAGACAGAACATTACAAATATCACAATCTGTATAGACAATACCAACGAATTATAAAATACCAGTTAGACAGAACATTACAAATATCACAATCTGTATAGACAATACCAACCAATTATAAAATACCAGTTAGACAGAACATTACAAGTATCACAATCTGTATAGACAATACCAACCAATTATAAAATACCAGTTAGACAGAACATTACAAGTATCACAATCTGTATAGACAACACCAGCCAATTATAAAATACCAGTTAGACAACATTACAAGTATCACAATCTGTATAGACAACACCAGCCAATTATAAAATACCAGTTAGACAACATTACAAGTATCACAATCTGTATAGACAACACCAACCAATTATAAAATACCAGTTAGACAGAACATTACAAATATCACAATCTGGATAGACAACAGCAGCCAATTATAAAATACCAGTTAGACAGAACATTACAAGTATCACAATCTGTATAGACAACACCAACCAATTATAAAATACCAGTTAGACAGAACATTACAAGTATCACAATTTGTATAGACAACACCAACCAATTATAAAATACCAGTTAGACAGAACATTACAAATATCACAATCTGTATAGACAATACCAACCAATTATAAAATACCAGTTAGACAGAACATTACAAGTATCACAATCTGTATAGACAATACCAACCAATTATAAAATACCAGTTAGACAGAACATTACAAGTATCACAATCTGTATAGACAACACCAGCCAATTATAAAATACCAGTTAGACAACATTACAAATATCACAATCTGTATAGACAACACCAACCAATTATAAAATACCAGTTAGACATAACATTACAAGTATCACAATCTGTATAGACAACACCAACCAATTATAAAATACCAGTTAGACAGAACATTACAAGTATCACAATCTGTATAGACAACACCAACCAATTATAAAATACCAGTTAGACAGAACATTACAAGTATCACAATTTGTATAGACAACACCAACCAATTATAAAATACCAGTTAGACAGAACATTACAAGTATCACAATCTGTATAGACAACACCAACCAATTATAAAATACCAGTTAGACAGAACATTACAAGTATCACAATTTGTATAGACAACACCAACCAATTATAAAATACCAGTTAGACAGAACATTACAAATATCACAATCTGTATAGACAATACCAACCAATTATAAAATACCAGTTAGACAGAACATTACAAGTATCACAATCTGTATAGACAATACCAACCAATTATAAAATACCAGTTAGACAGAACATTACAAGTATCACAATCTGTATAGACAACACCAGCCAATTATAAAATACCAGTTAGACAACATTACAAGTATCACAATCTGTATAGACAACACCAGCCAATTATAAAATACCAGTTAGACAACATTACAAGTATCTCAATCTGTATAGACAATACCAACCAATTATAAAATACCAGTTAGACAGAACATTACAAGTATCACAATCTGTATAGACAACACCAACCAATTATAAAATACCAGTTGGACAGAACATTACAAGTATCACAATTTGTATAGACAACACCAACCAATTATAAAATACCAGTTAGACAGAACATTACAAATATCACAATCTGTATAGACAATACCAACCAATTATAAAATACCAGTTAGACAGAACATTACAAGTATCACAATCTGTATAGACAATACCAACCAATTATAAAATACCAGTTAGACAACATTACAAGTATCACAATCTGTATAGACAACACCAACCAATTATAAAATACCAGTTAGACAGAACATTACAAGTATCACAATTTGTATAGACAACACCAACCAATTATAAAATACCAGTTAGACAGAACATTACAAGTATCACAATCTGTATAGACAACACCAACCAATTATAAAATACCAGTTAGACAGAACATTACAAGTATCACAATTTGTATAGACAACACCAACCAATTATAAAATACCAGTTAGACAGAACATTACAAATATCACAATCTGTATAGACAATACCAACCAATTATAAAATACCAGTTAGACAGAACATTACAAGTTTCACAATCTGTATAGACAATACCAACCAATTATAAAATACCAGTTAGACAGAACATTACAAGTATCACAATCTGTATAGACAACACCAGCCAATTATAAAATACCAGTTAGACAACATTACAACTATCACAATCTGAATAGACAACACCAGCCAATTATAAAATACCAGTTAGACAGAACATTACAAATATCACAATCTGAATAGACAACACCAACCAATTATTAAAATACCAGTTAGACAGAACATTACAAATATCACAATCTGGATAGACAACACTAACCAATTATAAAATACCAGTTAGACAGAACATTACAAATATCACAATGTGTATAGACAATACCAACCAATTATAAAATACCAGTTAGACAGAACATTACAAGTATCACAATCTGTATAGACAACACCAACCAATTATAAAATACCAGTTAGACAGAACATTACAAATATCACAATCTGTATAGACAATACCAACCAATTATAAAATACCAGTTAGACAGAACATTACAAGTATCACAATCTGTATAGACAACACCAACCAATTATAAAATACCAGTTAGACAGAACATTACAAATATCACAATCTGTATAGACAATACCAACGAATTATAAAATACCAGTTAGACAGAACATTACAAATATCACAATCTGTATAGACAATACCAACCAATTATAAAATACCAGTTAGACAGAACATTACAAGTATCACAATCTGTATAGACAATACCAACCAATTATAAAATACCAGTTAGACAGAACATTACAAGTATCACAATCTGTATAGACAACACCAGCCAATTATAAAATACCAGTTAGACAACATTACAAGTATCACAATCTGTATAGACAACACCAGCCAATTATAAAATACCAGTTAGACAACATTACAAGTATCACAATCTGTATAGACAACACCAACCAATTATAAAATACCAGTTAGACAGAACATTACAAATATCACAATCTGTATAGACAATACCAACCAATTATAAAATACCAGTTAGACAGAACATTACAAGTATCACAATCTGTATAGACAACACCAACCAATTATAAAATACCAGTTAGACAGAACATTACAAATATCACAATCTGTATAGACAATACCAACGAATTATAAAATACCAGTTAGACAGAACATTACAAATATCACAATCTGTATAGACAATACCAACCAATTATAAAATACCAGTTAGACAGAACATTACAAGTATCACAATCTGTATAGACAATACCAACCAATTATAAAATACCAGTTAGACAGAACATTACAAGTATCACAATCTGTATAGACAACACCAGCCAATTATAAAATACCAGTTAGACAACATTACAAGTATCACAATCTGTATAGACAACACCAGCCAATTATAAAATACCAGTTAGACAACATTACAAGTATCACAATCTGTATAGACAACACCAACCAATTATAAAATACCAGTTAGACAGAACATTACAAATATCACAATCTGGATAGACAACAGCAGCCAATTATAAAATACCAGTTAGATAGAACATTACAAGTATCACAATCTGTATAGACAACACCAACCAATTATAAAATACCAGTTAGACAGAACATTACAAGTATCACAATTTGTATAGACAACACCAACCAATTATAAAATACCAGTTAGACAGAACATTACAAATATCACAATCTGTATAGACAATACCAACCAATTATAAAATACCAGTTAGACAGAACATTACAAGTATCACAATCTGTATAGACAATACCAACCAATTATAAAATACCAGTTAGACAGAACATTACAAGTATCACAATCTGTATAGACAACACCAGCCAATTATAAAATACCAGTTAGACAACATTACAAATATCACAATCTGTATAGACAACACCAACCAATTATAAAATACCAGTTAGACATAACATTACAAGTATCACAATCTGTATAGACAACACCAACCAATTATAAAATACCAGTTAGACAGAACATTACAAGTATCACAATCTGTATAGACAACACCAACCAATTATAAAATACCAGTTAGACAGAACATTACAAGTATCACAATTTGTATAGACAACACCAACCAATTATAAAATACCAGTTAGACAGAACATTACAAGTATCACAATCTGTATAGACAACACCAACCAATTATAAAATACCAGTTAGACAGAACATTACAAGTATCACAATTTGTATAGACAACACCAACCAATTATAAAATACCAGTTAGACAGAACATTACAAATATCACAATCTGTATAGACAATACCAACCAATTATAAAATACCAGTTAGACAGAACATTACAAGTATCACAATCTGTATAGACAATACCAACCAATTATAAAATACCAGTTAGACAGAACATTACAAGTATCACAATCTGTATAGACAACACCAGCCAATTATAAAATACCAGTTAGACAACATTACAAGTATCACAATCTGTATAGACAACACCAGCCAATTATAAAATACCAGTTAGACAACATTACAAGTATCTCAATCTGTATAGACAATACCAACCAATTATAAAATACCAGTTAGACAGAACATTACAAGTATCACAATCTGTATAGACAACACCAACCAATTATAAAATACCAGTTGGACAGAACATTACAAGTATCACAATTTGTATAGACAACACCAACCAATTATAAAATACCAGTTAGACAGAACATTACAAATATCACAATCTGTATAGACAATACCAACCAATTATAAAATACCAGTTAGACAACATTACAAGTATCACAATCTGTATAGACAACACCAACCAATTATAAAATACCAGTTAGACAGAACATTACAAGTATCACAATTTGTATAGACAACACCAACCAATTATAAAATACCAGTTAGACAGAACATTACAAGTATCACAATCTGTATAGACAACACCAACCAATTATAAAATACCAGTTAGACAGAACATTACAAGTATCACAATTTGTATAGACAACACCAACCAATTATAAAATACCAGTTAGACAGAACATTACAAATATCACAATCTGTATAGACAATACCAACCAATTATAAAATACCAGTTAGACAGAACATTACAAGTTTCACAATCTGTATAGACAATACCAACCAATTATAAAATACCAGTTAGACAGAACATTACAAGTATCACAATCTGTATAGACAACACCAGCCAATTATAAAATACCAGTTAGACAACATTACAAGTATCACAATCTGTATAGACAACACCAGCCAATTATAAAATACCAGTTAGACAACATTACAAGTATCTCAATCTGTATAGACAATACCAACCAATTATAAAATACCAGTTAGACAGAACATTACAAGTATCACAATCTGTATAGACAACACCAACCAATTATAAAATACCAGTTAGACAGAACATTACAAGTATCACAATCTGTATAGACAACACCAACCAATTATAAAATACCAGTTAGACAACATTACAAGTATCACAATTTGTATAGGCAACACCAACCAATTATAAAATACCAGTTAGACAGAACATTACAAATATCACAATCTGTATAGACAATACCAACCAATTATAAAATACCAGTTAGACAGAACATTACAAGTATCACAATCTGTATAGACAATACCAACCAATTATAAAATACCAGTTAGACAGAACATTACAAGTATCACAATCTGTATAGACAACACCAGCCAATTATAAAATACCAGTTAGACAACATTACAAGTATCACAATCTGTATAGACAACACCAGCCAATTATAAAATACCAGTTAGACAACATTACAAGTATCACAATTTGTATAGACAACACCAACCAATTATAAAATACCAGTTAGACAGAACATTACAAGTATCACAATTTGTATAGACAACACCAACCAATTATAAAATACCAGTTAGACAGAACATTACAAATATCACAATCTGTATAGACAATACCAACCAATTATAAAATACCAGTTAGACAGAACATTACAAGTATCACAATCTGTATAGACAACACCAACCAATTATAAAATACCAGTTAGACAGAACATTACAAATATCACAATCTGTATAGACAAGACCAACCAATTATAAAATACCAGTTAGACAGAACATTACAAATATCACAATCTGTATAGACAATACCAACCAATTATAAAATACCAGTTAGACAGAACATTACAAGTATCACAATCTGTATAGACAATACCAACCAATTATAAAATACCAGTTAGACAGAACATTACAAGTATCACAATCTGTATAGACAACACCAGCCAATTATAAAATACCAGTTAGACAACATTACAAGTATCACAATCTGTATAGACAACACCAGCCAATTATAAAATACCAGTTAGACAACATTACAAGTATCACAATCTGTATAGACAACACCAACCAATTATAAAATACCAGTTAGACAGAACATTACAAATATCACAATCTGGATAGACAACAGCAGCCAATTATAAAATACCAGTTAGACAGAACATTACAAGTATCACAATCTGTATAGACAACACCAACCAATTATAAAATACCAGTTAGACAGAACATTACAAGTATCACAATTTGTATAGACAACACCAACCAATTATAAAATACCAGTTAGACAGAACATTACAAATATCACAATCTGTATAGACAATACCAACCAATTATAAAATACCAGTTAGACAGAACATTACAAGTATCACAATCTGTATAGACAATACCAACCAATTATAAAATACCAGTTAGACAGAACATTACAAGTATCACAATCTGTATAGACAACACCAGCCAATTATAAAATACCAGTTAGACAACATTACAAATATCACAATCTGTATAGACAACACCAACCAATTATAAAATACCAGTTAGACATAACATTACAAGTATCACAATCTGTATAGACAACACCAACCAATTATAAAATACCAGTTAGACAGAACATTACAAGTATCACAATCTGTATAGACAACACCAACCAATTATAAAATACCAGTTAGACAGAACATTACAAGTATCACAATTTGTATAGACAACACCAACCAATTATAAAATACCAGTTAGACAGAACATTACAAGTATCACAATCTGTATAGACAACACCAACCAATTATAAAATACCAGTTAGACAGAACATTACAAGTATCACAATTTGTATAGACAACACCAACCAATTATAAAATACCAGTTAGACAGAACATTACAAATATCACAATCTGTATAGACAATACCAACCAATTATAAAATACCAGTTAGACAGAACATTACAAGTATCACAATCTGTATAGACAACACCAGCCAATTATAAAATACCAGTTAGACAACATTACAAGTATCACAATCTGTATAGACAACACCAGCCAATTATAAAATACCAGTTAGACAACATTACAATTATCTCAATCTGTATAGACAATACCAACCAATTATAAAATACCAGTTAGACAGAACATTACAAGTATCACAATCTGTATAGACAACACCAACCAATTATAAAATACCAGTTAGACAGAACATTACAAGTATCACAATCTGTATAGACAACACCAACCAATTATAAAATACCAGTTAGACAGAACATTACAAATATCACAATCTGTATAGACAATACCAACCAATTATAAAATACCAGTTAGACAGAACATTACAAATATCACTATCTGTATAGACAATACCAACCAATTATAAAATACCAGTTAGACAGAACATTACAAATATTACAATCTGTATAGACAATACCAACCAATTATAAAATACCAGTTAGACAGAACATTACAAGTATCACAATCTGTATAGACAATACCAACCAATTATAAAATACCAGTTAGACAGAACATTACAAGTATCACAATTTGTATAGACAACACCAACCAATTATAAAATACCAGTTAGACAGAACATTACAAGTATCACAATCTGTATAGACAACACCAACCAATTATAAAATACCAGTTAGACAGAACATTACAAATATCACAATCTGTATAGACAACACCAACCAATTATAAAATACCAGTTAGACAGAACATTACAAATATCACAATCTGTATAGACAATACCAACCAATTATAAAATACCAGTTAGACAGAACATTACAAGTATCACAATCTGTATAGACAATACCAACCAATTATAAAATACCAGTTAGACAGAACATTACAAGTATCACAATCTGTATAGACAACACCAGCCAATTATAAAATACCAGTTAGACAACATTACAAGTATCACAATCTGTATAGACAACACCAACCAATTATAAAATACCAGTTAGACAGAACATTACAAGTATCACAATCTGTATAGACAACACCAGCCAATTATAAAATACCAGTTAGACAACATTACAAATATCACAATCTGTATAGACAACACCAACCAATTATAAGATACCAGTTAGACAGAACATTACAAATATCACAATCTGTATAGACAATACCAACCAATTATAAAATACCAGTTAGACAGAACATTACAAATATCACAATCTGTATAGACAATACCAACCAATTATAAGATACCAGTTAGACAGAACATTACAAATATCACAATCTGTATAGACAATACAAACCAATTATAAAATACCAGTTAGACAGAACATTACAAATATCACAATCTGTATAGACAACACCAACCAATTATAAAATACCAGTTAGACAGAACATTACAAGTATCACAATCTGTATAGACAATACCAACCAATTATAAAATACCAGTTAGACAGAACATTACAAGTATCACAATCTGTATAGACAATACCAACCAATTATAAAATACCAGTTAGACAGAACATTACAAGTATCACAATCTGTATAGACAACACCAGCCAATTATAAAATACCAGTTAGACAACATTACAAGTATCACAATCTGTATAGACAACACCAGCCAATTATAAAATACCAGTTAGACAACATTACAAGTATCACAATCTGTATAGACAACACCAACCAATTATAAAATACCAGTTAGACAACACCAACCAATTATAAAATACCAGTTAGACAGAACATTACAAGTATCACAATCTGTATAGACAACACCAGCCAATTATAAAATACCAGTTAGACAACATTACAAGTATCACAATCTGTATAGACAACACCAGCCAATTATAAAATACCAGTTAGACAACATTACAAGTATCTCAATCTGTATAGACAATACCAACCAATTATAAAATACCAGTTAGACAGAACATTACAAGTATCACAATCTGTATAGACAACACCAGCCAATTATAAAATACCAGTTAGACAACATTACAAGTATCACAATCTGTATAGACAACACCAGCCAATTATAAAATACCAGTTAGAAAACATTACAAGTATCTCAATCTGTATAGACAATACCAACCAATTATAAAATACCAGTTAGACAGAACATTACAAGTATCACAATCTGTATAGACAACACCAACCAATTATAAAATACCAGTTAGACAGAACATTACAAGTATCACAATCTGTATAGACAACACCAACCAATTATAAAATACCAGTTAGACAGAACATTACAAATATCACAATCTGTATAGACAATACCAACCCATTATAAAATACCAGTTAGACAGAACATTACAAATATCACAATCTGTATAGACAATACCAACCAATTATAAAATACCAGTTAGACAGAACATTACAAATATCACAATCTGTATAGACAATACCAACCAATTATAAAATACCAGTTAGACAGAACATTACAAATATCACAATCTGTATAGACAATACCAACCAATTATAAAATACCAGTTAGACAGAACATTACAAGTATCACAATCTGTATAGACAATACCAACCAATTATAAAATACCAGTTAGACAGAACATTACAAATATCACAATCTGTATAGACAACACCAACCAATTATAAAATACCAGTTAGACAGAACATTACAAGTATAACAATTTGTATAGACAACACCAACCAATTATAAAATACCAGTTAGACAGAACATTACAAATATCACAATCTGTATAGACAATACCAACCAATTATAAAATACCAGTTACACAGAACATTACAAGTATCACAATCTGTATAGACAACACCAACCAATTATAAAATACCAGTTAGACAGAACATTACAAGTATCACAATCTGTATAGACAACACCAACCAATTATAAAATACCAGTTAGACAGAACATTACAAATATCACAATCTGGATAGACAACAGCAGCCAATTATAAAATACCAGTTAGACAGAACATTACAAATATCACAATCTGTATAGACAACACCAACCAATTATAAAATACCAGTTAGACAGAACATTACAAGTATCACAATTTGTATAGACAACACCAACCAATTATAAAATACCAGTTAGACAGAACATTACAAATATCACAATCTGTATAGACAATACCAACCAATTATAAAATACCAGTTAGACAGAACATTACAAGTATCACAATCTGTATAGACAATACCAACCAATTATAAAATACCAGTTAGACAGAACATTACAAGTATCACAATCTGTATAGACAACACCAGCCAATTATAAAATACAAGTTAGACAACATTACAAATATCACAATCTGTATAGACAACACCAACCAATTATAAAATACCAGTTAGACATAACATTACAAGTATCACAATCTGTATAGACAACACCAACCAATTATAAAATACCAGTTAGACAGAACATTACAAGTATCACAATCTGTATAGACAACACCAACCAATTATAAAATACCAGTTAGACAGAACATTACAAGTATCACAATTTGTATAGACAACACCAACCAATTATAAAATACCAGTTAGACAGAACATTACAAGTATCACAATCTGTATAGACAACACCAACCAATTATAAAATACCAGTTAGACAGAACATTACAAGTATCACAATCTGAATAGACAACACCAGCCAATTATAAAATACCAGTTAAACAGAACATTACAAATATCACAATCTGTATAGACAACACCAGCCAATTATAAAATATCAGTTAGACAGAACATTACAAATATCACAATCTGGATAGACAACACCAACCAATTATAAAATACCAGTTAGACAGAACATTACAAATATCACAATCTGTATAGACAACACCAACCAATTATAAAATACCAGTTAGACAGAACATTACAAGTATCACAATTTGTATAGACAACACCAACCAATTATAAAATACCAGTTAGACAGAACATTAGAAATATCACAATCTGTATAGACAATACCAACCAATTATAAA
Organism: Bathymodiolus brooksi; assembly: GCA_963680875.1. Taxonomy (NCBI): domain Eukaryota; kingdom Metazoa; phylum Mollusca; class Bivalvia; order Mytilida; family Modiolidae; genus Bathymodiolus; species Bathymodiolus brooksi. The sequence goes on along the minus strand of OY804580.1, from coordinate 46,314,659 downwards.
ATACCAGTTAGACAGAACATTACAAGTATCACAATTTGTATAGACAACACCAACCAATTATAAAATACCAGTTAGACAGAACATTACAAGTATCACAATTTGTATAGACAACACCAACCAATTATAAAATACCAGTTAGACAGAACATTACAAATATCACAATCTGTATAGACAATACCAACCAATAATAAAATACCAGTTAGACAGAACATTACAAGTATCACAATCTGTATAGACAACACCAACCAATTATAAAATACCAGTTAGACAGAACATTACAAATATCACAATCTGTATAGACAATACCAACCAATTATAAAATACCAGTTAGACAGAACATTACACATATCACAATCTGTATAGACAATACCAACCAATTATAAAATACCAGTTAGACAGAACATTACAAATATCACAATCTGTATAGACAATACCAACCAATTATAAAATACCAGTTAGACAGAACATTACAAGTATCACAAGCTGTATAGACAATACCAACCAATTATAAAATACCAGTTAGACAGAACATTACAAGTATCACAATCTGTATAGACAACACCAGCCAATTATAAAATACCAGTTAGACAACATTACAAATATCACAATCTGTATAGACAACACCAACCAATTATAAAATACCAGTTAGACATAACATTACAAGTATCACAATTTGTATAGACAACACCAACCAATTATAAAATACCAGTTAGACAAAACATTACAAATATCACAATCTGGATAGACAACAGCAGCCAATTATAAAATACCAGTTAGACAGAACATTACAAATATCACAATCTGTATAGACAACACCAACCAATTATAAAATACCATTTAGACAGAACATTACAAATATCACAGTCTGGATAGACAACACCAACCAATTATAAAATACCAGTTAGACAGAACATTACAAATATCACAGTCTGGATAGACAACACCAACCAATTATAAAATACCAGTTAGACAGAACATTACAAGTATCACAATCTGGATAGACAACACCAACCAATTATAAAATACCAGTTAGACAGAACATTACAAGTATCACAATCTGTATAGACAACACCAACCAATTATAAAATACCAGTTAAACAGAACATTACAAGTATCACAATCTGTATAGACAACACTAACCAATTATAAAATACCAGTTAGACAAAACATTACAAATATCACAATCTGGACAGACAACACCAACCAATTATAAAATACCAGTTAGACAGAACATTACAAATATCACAATCTGTATAGACAACACCAACCAACTATAAAATACCAGTTAGACAGAACATTACAAATATCACAATCTGGATAGACAACACCAACCAATTATAAAATACCAGTTAAGACAGAACATTACAAATATCACAATCTGGATAGACAGCAGCAGCCAATTATAAAATACCAGTTAGACATAACATTACAAATATCATAATCTGAATAGACAACACCAGCCAATTATAAAATACCAGTTAGACAGAACATTACAACTATCACAATCTGAATAGACAACACCAGCCAATTATAAAATACCAGTTAGACAGAACATTACAAATATCACAATCTGAATAGACAACACCAACCAATTATTAAAATACCAGTTAGACAGAACATTACAAATATCACAATCTGGATAGACAACACTAACCAATTATAAAATACCAGTTAGACAGAACATTACAAATATCACAATGTGTATAGACAATACCAACCAATTATAAAATACCAGTTAGACAGAACATTACAAGTATCACAATCTGTATAGACAACACCAACCAATTATAAAATACCAGTTAGACAGAACATTACAAATATCACAATCTGTATAGACAATACCAACCAATTATAAAATACCAGTTAGACAGAACATTACAAGTATCACAATCTGTATAGACAACACCAACCAATTATAGAATACCAGTTAGACAGAACATTACAAATATCACAATCTGTATAGACAATACCAACGAATTATAAAATACCAGTTAGACAGAACATTACAAATATCACAATCTGTATAGACAATACCAACCAATTATAAAATACCAGTTAGACAGAACATTACAAGTATCACAATCTGTATAGACAATACCAACCAATTATAAAATACCAGTTAGACAGAACATTACAAGTATCACAATCTGTATAGACAACACCAGCCAATTATAAAATACCAGTTAGACAACATTACAAGTATCACAATCTGTATAGACAACACCAGCCAATTATAAAATACCAGTTAGACAACATTACAAGTATCACAATCTGTATAGACAACACCAACCAATTATAAAATACCAGTTAGACAGAACATTACAAATATCACAATCTGGATAGACAACAGCAGCCAATTATAAAATACCAGTTAGACAGAACATTACAAATATCACAATCTGTATAGACAACACCAACCAATTATAAAATACCATTTAGACAGAACATTACAAATATCACAGTCTGGATAGACAACACCAACCAATTATAAAATACCAGTTAGACAGAACATTACAAATATCACAGTCTGGATAGACAACACCAACCAATTATAAAATACCAGTTAGACAGAACATTACAAGTATCACAATCTGGATAGACAACACCAACCAATTATAAAATACCAGTTAGACAGAACATTACAAGTATCACAATCTGTATAGACAACACCAACCAATTATAAAATACCAGTTAAACAGAACATTACAAGTATCACAATCTGTATAGACAACACTAACCAATTATAAAATACCAGTTAGACAAAACATTACAAATATCACAATCTGGACAGACAACACCAACCAATTATAAAATACCAGTTAGACAGAACATTACAAATATCACAATCTGTATAGACAACACCAACCAACTATAAAATACCAGTTAGACAGAACATTACAAATATCACAATCTGGATAGACAACACCAACCAATTATAAAATACCAGTTAAGACAGAACATTACAAATATCACAATCTGGATAGACAGCAGCAGCCAATTATAAAATACCAGTTAGACAGAACATTACAAATATCACAATCTGTATAGACAACACCAACCAATTATAAAATACCAGTTAGACATAACATTACAAATATCATAATCTGAATAGACAACACCAGCCAATTATAAAATACCAGTTAGACAGAACATTACAACTATCACAATCTGAATAGACAACACCAACCAATTATTAAAATACCAGTTAGACAGAACATTACAAATATCACAATATGGATAGACAACACTAACCAATTATAAAATACCAGTTAGACAGAACATTACAAATATCACAATGTGTATAGACAACACCAACCAACTATAAAATACCAGTTAGACAGAACATTACAGATAACACAATCTGGATAGACAACACTAACCAATTATAAAATACCAGTTAGGCAGAACATTACAAATATCACAATCTGTATAGACAACAACACCAGCCAATTATAAAATACCAGTTAGACAGAACATTACAAGTATCACAATCTGAATAGACAACACCAGCCAATTATAAAATACCAGTTAAACAGAACATTACAAGTATCACAATCTGTATAGACAACACCAGCCAATTATAAAATATCAGTTAGACAGAACATTACAAATATCACAATCTGTATAGACAACACCAACCAATTATAAAATACCAGTTAGACAGAACATTACAAATATCACAATCTGTATAAACAACACCAACCAATTATAAAATACCAGTTAGACAGAACATTACAAATATCACAATCTGTATAAACAACACCAACCAATTATAAAATACCAGTTAGACAGAACATTACAAATATCACAATCTGTATAGACAACACCAACCAATTATAAAATACCAGTTAGACAGAACATTACAAGTATCACAATTTGTATAGACAACACCAACCAATTATAAAATACCAGTTAGACAGAACATTACAAATATCACAATCTGTATAGACAATACCAACCAATTATAAAATACCAGTTAGACAGAACATTACAAGTATCACAATTTGTATAGACAACACCAACCAATTATAAAATACCAGTTAGACAGAACATTACAAGTATCACAATTTGTATAGACAACACCAACCAATTATAAAATACCAGTTAGACAAAACATTACAAGTATCACAATCTGTATAGACAACACCAACCAATTATAAAATACCAGTTAGACAGAACATTACAAGTATCACAATTTGTATAGACAACACCAACCAATTATAAAATACCAGTTAGACAAAACATTACAAGTATCACAATCTGTATAGACAACACCAACCAATTATAAAATACCAGTTAGACAGAACATTACAAATATCACAATCTGTATAGACAACACCAACCAATTATAAAATACCAGTTAGACAGAACATTACAAGTATCACAATTTGTATAGACAACACCAACCAATTATAAAATACCAGTTAGACAGAACATTACAAATATCACAATCTGTATAGACAATACCAACCAATTATAAAATACCAGTTAGACAGAACATTACAAGTATCACAATTTGTATAGACAACACCAACCAATTATAAAATACCAGTTAGACAGAACATTACAAATACCACAATCTGAATAGACAACACCAGCCAATTATAAAATACCAGTTAGACAGAACATTACAAATATCACAATCTGTATAAACAACACCAACCAATTATAAAATACCAGTTAGACAGAACATTACAAATATCACAATCTGTATAGACAACACCAACCAATTATAAAATACCAGTTAGACAGAACATTACAAGTATCACAATTTGTATAGACAACACCAACCAATTATAAAATACCAGTTAGACAGAACATTACAAATATCACAATCTGTATAGACAATACCAACCAATTATAAAATACCAGTTAGACAGAACATTACAAGTATCACAATTTGTATAGACAACACCAACCAATTATAAAATACCAGTTAGACAGAACATTACAAGTATCACAATTTGTATAGACAACACCAACCAATTATAAAATACCAGTTAGACAAAACATTACAAGTATCACAATCTGTATAGACAACACCAACCAATTATAAAATACCAGTTAGACAGAACATTACAAGTATCACAATTTGTATAGACAACACCAACCAATTATAAAATACCAGTTAGACAAAACATTACAAGTATCACAATCTGTATAGACAACACCAACCAATTATAAAATACCAGTTAGACAGAACATTACAAATATCACAATCTGTATAGACAACACCAACCAATTATAAAATACCAGTTAGACAGAACATTACAAGTATCACAATTTGTATAGACAACACCAACCAATTATAAAATACCAGTTAGACAGAACATTACAAATATCACAATCTGTATAGACAATACCAACCAATTATAAAATACCAGTTAGACAGAACATTACAAGTATCACAATTTGTATAGACAACACCAACCAATTATAAAATACCAGTTAGACAGAACATTACAAGTATCACAATTTGTATAGACAACACCAACCAATTATAAAATACCAGTTAGACAGAACATTACAAATATCACAATCTGTATAGACAATACCAACCAATTATAAAATACCAGTTAGACAGAACATTACAAGTATCACAATCTGTATAGACAACACCAACCAATTATAAAATACCAGTTAGACAGAACATTACAAATATCACAATCTGTATAGACAAAACCAACCAATTATAAAATACCAGTTAGACAGAACATTACAAATATCACAATCTGTATAGACAATACCAACCAATTATAAAATACCAGTTAGACAGAACATTACAAGTATCACAATCTGTATAGACAATACCAACCAATTATAAAATACCAGTTAGACAGAACATTACAAGTATCACAATCTGTATAGACAACACCAGCCAATTATAAAATACCAGTTAGACAACATTACAAGTATCACAATCTGTATAGACAACACCAACCAATTATAAAATACCAGTTAGACAGAACATTACAAATATCACAATCTGGATAGACAACAGCAGCCAATTATAAAATACCAGTTAGACAGAACATTACAAATATCACAATCTGTATAGACAACACCAACCAATTATAAAATACCAGTTAGACAGAACATTACAAGTATCACAATTTGTATAGACAACACCAACCAATTATAAAATACCAGTTAGACAGAACATTACAAATATCACAATCTGTATAGACAATACCAACCAATTATAAAATACCAGTTAGACAGAACATTACAAGTATCACAATCTGTATAGACAATACCAACCAATTATAAAATACCAGTTAGACAGAACATTACAAGTATCACAATCTGTATAGACAACACCAGCCAATTATAAAATACCAGTTAGACAACATTACAAATATCACAATCTGTATAGACAACACCAACCAATTATAAAATACCAGTTAGACATAACATTACAAGTATCACAATCTGTATAGACAACACCAACCAATTATAAAATACCAGTTAGACATAACATTACAAGTACCACAATCTGAATAGACAACACCAGCCAATTATAAAATACCAGTTAGACAGAACATTACAAATATCACAATCTGGATAGACAACAGCAACCAATTATAAAATACCAGTTAGACAGAACATTACAAATATCACAATCTGTATAGACAACACCAACCAATTATAAAATACCAGTTAGACAGAACATTACAAGTATCACAATTTGTATAGACAACACCAACCAATTATAAAATACCAGTTAGACAGAACATTACAAATATCACAATCTGTATAGACAATACCAACCAATTATAAAATACCAGTTAGACAGAACATTACAAGTATCACAATTTGTATAGACAATACCAACCAATTATAAAATACCAGTTAGACAGAACATTACAAATATCACAATCTGGATAGACAACAGCAGCCAATTATAAAATACCAGTTAGACAGAACATTACAAATATCACAATCTGTATAGACAACACCAACCAATTATAAAATACCAGTTAGACAGAACATTACAAGTATCACAATCTGTATAGACAACACCAACCAATTATAAAATACCAGTTAGACAGAACATTACAAATATCACAATCTGTATAGACAATACCAACCAATTATAAAATACCAGTTAGACAGAACATTACAAGTATCACAATCTGTATAGACAACACCAACCAATTATAAAATACCAGTTAGACAGAACATTACAAATATCACAATCTGTATAGACAATACCAACCAATTATAAAATACCAGTTAGACAGAACATTACAAATATCACAATCTGTATAGACAATACCAACCAATTATAAAATACCAGTTAGACAGAACATTACAAGTATCACAATCTGTATAGACAATACCAACCAATTATAAAATACCAGTTAGACAGAACATTACAAGTATCACAATCTGTATAGACAACACCAGCCAATTATAAAATACCAGTTAGACAACATTACAAGTATCACAATCTGTATAGACAACACCAGCCAATTATAAAATACCAGTTAGACAACATTACAAGTATCACAATCTGTATAGACAACACCAACCAATTATAAAATACCAGTTAGACAGAACATTACAAATATCACAATCTGGATAGACAACAGCAGCCAATTATAAAATACCAGTTAGACAGAACATTACAGATATCACAATCTGTATAGACAACACCAACCAATTATAAAATACCAGTTAGACAGAACATTACAAGTATCACAATTTGTATAGACAACACCAACCAATTATAAAATACCAGTTAGACAGAACATTACAAATATCACAATCTGTATAGACAATACCAACCAATTATAAAATACCAGTTAGACAGAACATTACAAGTATCACAATCTGTATAGACAATACCAACCAATTATAAAATACCAGTTAGACAGAACATTACAAGTATCACAATCTGTATAGACAACACCAGCCAATTATAAAATACCAGTTAGACAACATTACAAATATCACAATCTGTATAGACAATACCAACCAATTATAAAATACCAGTTAGACATAACATTACAAGTATCACAATCTGTATAGACAACACCAACCAATTATAAAATACCAGTTAGACAGAACATTACAAGTATCACAATCTGTATAGACAACACCAACCAATTATAAAATACCAGTTAGACAGAACATTACAAGTATCACAATTTGTATAGACAACACCAACCAATTATAAAATACCAGTTAGACAGAACATTACAAGTATCACAATCTGTATAGACAACACCAACCAATTATAAAATACCAGTTAGACAGAACATTACAAGTATCACAATTTGTATAGACAACACCAACCAATTATAAAATACCAGTTAGACAGAACATTACAAATATCACAATCTGTATAGACAATACCAACCAAATATAAAATACCAGTTAGACAGAACATTACAAGTTTCACAATCTGTATAGACAATACCAACCAATTATAAAATACCAGTTAGACAGAACATTACAAGTATCACAATCTGTATAGACAACACCAGCCAATTATAAAATACCAGTTAGACAACATTACAAGTATCACAATCTGTATAGACAACACCAGCCAATTATAAAATACCAGTTAGACAGAACATTACAAATATCACAATCTGTATAGACAATACCAACCAATTATAAAATACCAGTTAGACAGAACATTACAAGTATCACAATCTGTATAGACAATACCAACCAATTATAAAATACCAGTTAGACAGAACATTACAAGTATCACAATCTGTATAGACAACACCAGCCAATTATAAAATACCAGTTAGACAACATTACAAATATCACAATCTGTATAGACAATACCAACCAATTATAAAATACCAGTTAGACATAACATTACAAGTATCACAATCTGTATAGACAACACCAACCAATTATAAAATACCAGTTAGACAGAACATTACAAGTATCACAATCTGTATAGACAACACCAACCAATTATAAAATACCAGTTAGACAGAACATTACAAGTATCACAATTTGTATAGACAACACCAACCAATTATAAAATACCAGTTAGACAGAACATTACAAGTATCACAATCTGTATAGACAACACCAACCAATTATAAAATACCAGTTAGACAGAACATTACAAGTATCACAATTTGTATAGACAACACCAACCAATTATAAAATACCAGTTAGACAGAACATTACAAATATCACAATCTGTATAGACAATACCAACCAATTATAAAATACCAGTTAGACAGAACATTACAAGTTTTGCAATCTGTATAGACAATACCAACCAATTATAAAATACCAGTTAGACAGAACATTACAAGTATCACAATCTGTATAGACAACACCAGCCAATTATAAAATACCAGTTAGACAACATTACAAGTATCACAATCTGTATAGACAACACCAACCAATTATAAAATACCAGTTAGACAACATTACAAGTATCTCAATCTGTATAGACAATACCAACCAATTATAAAATACCAGTTAGACAGAACATTACAAGTATCACAATCTGTATAGACAACACCAACCAATTATAAAATACCAGTTAGACAGAACATTACAAGTATCACAATCTGTATAGACAACACCAACCAATTATAAAATACCAGTTAGACAACATTACAAGTATCACAATTTGTATAGACAACACCAACCAATTATAAAATACCAGTTAGACAGAACATTACAAATATCACAATCTGTATAGACAATACCAACCAATTATAAAATACCAGTTAGACAGAACATTACAAGTATCACAATCTGTATAGACAACACCAGCCAATTATAAAATACCAGTTAGACAACATTACAAGTATCACAATCTGTATAGACAACACCAGCCAATTATAAAATACCAGTTAGACAGAACATTACAAGTATCACAATTTGTATAGACAACACCAACCAATTATAAAATACCAGTTAGACAGAACATTACAAGTATCACAATTTGTATAGACAACACCAACCAATTATAAAATACCAGTTAGACAGAACATTACAAATATCACAATCTGTATAGACAATACCAACCAATTATAAAATACCAGTTAGACAGAACATTACAAGTATCACAATCTGTATAGACAACACCAACCAATTATAAAATACCAGTTAGACAGAACATTACAAATATCACAATCTGTATAGACAACACCAACCAATTATAAAATACCAGTTAGACAGAACATTACAAATATCACAATCTGTATAGACAATACCAACCAATTATAAAATACCAGTTAGACAGAACATTACAAGTATCACAATCTGTATAGACAATACCAACCAATTATAAAATACCAGTTAGACAGAACATTACAAGTATCACAATCTGTATAGACAACACCAGCCAATTATAAAATACCAGTTAGACAACATTACAAGTATCACAATCTGTATAGACAACACCAGCCAATTATAAAATACCAGTTAGACAACATTACAAGTATCACAATCTGTATAGACAACACCAACCAATTATAAAATACCAGTTAGACAGAACATTACAAATATCACAATCTGGATAGACAACAGCAGCCAATTATAAAATACCAGTTAGACAGAACATTACAAATATCACAATCTGTATAGACAACACCAACCAATTATAAAATACCAGTTAGACAGAACATTACAAGTATCACAATTTGTATAGACAACACCAACCAATTATAAAATACCAGTTAGACAGAACATTACAAATATCACAATCTGTATAGACAATACCAACCAATTATAAAATACCAGTTAGACAGAACATTACAAGTATCACAATCTGTATAGACAATACCAACCAATTATAAAATACCAGTTAGACAGAACATTACAAGTATCACAATCTGTATAGACAACACCAGCCAATTATAAAATACCAGTTAGACAACATTACAAATATCACAATCTGTATAGACAACACCAACCAATTATAAAATACCAGTTAGACATAACATTACAAGTATCACAATCTGTATAGACAACACCAACCAATTATAAAATACCAGTTAGACAGAACATTACAAGTATCACAATCTGTATAGACAACACCAACCAATTATAAAATACCAGTTAGACAGAACATTACAAGTATCACAATTTGTATAGACAACACCAACCAATTATAAAATACCAGTTAGACAGAACATTACAAGTATCACAATCTGTATAGACAACACCAACCAATTATAAAATACCAGTTAGACAGAACATTACAAGTATCACAATTTGTATAGACAACACCAACCAATTATAAAATACCAGTTAGACAGAACATTACAAATATCACAATCTGTATAGACAATACCAACCAATTATAAAATACCAGTTAGACAGAACATTACAAGTATCACAATCTGTATAGACAATACCAACCAATTATAAAATACCAGTTAGACAGAACATTACAAGTATCACAATCTGTATAGACAACACCAGCCAATTATAAAATACCAGTTAGACAACATTACAAGTATCACAATCTGTATAGACAACACCAGCCAATTATAAAATACCAGTTAGACAACATTACAAGTATCTCAATCTGTATAGACAATACCAACCAATTATAAAATACCAGTTAGACAGAACATTACAAGTATCACAATCTGTATAGACAACACCAACCAATTATAAAATACCAGTTAGACAGAACATTACAAGTATCACAATCTGTATAGACAACACCAACCAATTATAAAATACCAGTTAGACAGAACATTACAAATATCACAATCTGTATAGACAATACCAACCAATTATAAAATACCAGTTAGACAGAACATTACAAATATCACAATCTGTATAGACAATACCAACCAATTATAAAATACCAGTTAGACAGAACATTACAAATATCACAATCTGTATAGACAATACCAACCAATTATAAAATACCAGTTAGACAGAACATTACAAATATCACAATCTGTATAGACAATACCAACCAATTATAAAATACCAGTTAGACAGAACATTACAAGTATCACAATCTGTATAGACAATACCAACCAATTATAAAATACCAGTTAGACAGAACATTACAAGTATCACAATTTGTATAGACAACACCAACCAATTATAAAATACCAGTTAGACAGAACATTACAAGTATCACAATCTGTATAGACAACACCAACCAATTATAAAATACCAGTTAGACAGAACATTACAAATATCACAATCTGTATAGACAACACCAACCAATTATAAAATACCAGTTAGACAGAACATTACAAATATCACAATCTGTATAGACAATACCAACCAATTATAAAATACCAGTTAGACAGAACATTACAAGTATCACAATCTGTATAGACAATACCAACCAATTATAAAATACCAGTTAGACAGAACATTACAAGTATCACAATCTGTATAGACAACACCAGCCAATTATAAAATACCAGTTAGACAACATTACAAGTATCACAATCTGTATAGACAACACCAACCAATTATAAAATACCAGTTAGACAGAACATTACAAGTATCACAATCTGTATAGACAACACCAGCCAATTATAAAATACCAGTTAGACAACATTACAAATATCACAATCTGTATAGACAACACCAACCAATTATAAAATACCAGTTAGACAGAACATTACAAATATCACAATCTGTATAGACAATACCAACCAATTATAAAATACCAGTTAGACAGAACATTACAAATATCACAATCTGTATAGACAATACCAACCAATTATAAAATACCAGTTAGACAGAACATTACAAATATCACAATCTGTATAGACAATACAAACCAATTATAAAATACCAGTTAGACAGAACATTACAAATATCACAATCTGTATAGACAACACCAACCAATTATAAAATACCAGTTAGACAGAACATTACAAGTATCACAATCTGTATAGACAATACCAACCAATTATAAAATACCAGTTAGACAACATTACAAGTATCACAATCTGTATAGACAACACCAACCAATTATAAAATACCAGTTAGACAGAACATTACAAGTATCACAATTTGTATAGACAACACCAACCAATTATAAAATACCAGTTAGACAGAACATTACAAGTATCACAATCTGTATAGACAACACCAACCAATTATAAAATACCAGTTAGACAGAACATTACAAGTATCACAATTTGTATAGACAACACCAACCAATTATAAAATACCAGTTAGACAGAACATTACAAATATCACAATCTGTATAGACAATACCAACCAATTATAAAATACCAGTTAGACAGAACATTACAAGTTTCACAATCTGTATAGACAATACCAACCAATTATAAAATACCAGTTAGACAGAACATTACAAGTATCACAATCTGTATAGACAACACCAGCCAATTATAAAATACCAGTTAGACAACATTACAAGTATCACAATCTGTATAGACAACACCAGCCAATTATAAAATACCAGTTAGACAACATTACAAGTATCACAATCTGTATAGACAACACCAGCCAATTATAAAATACCAGTTAGACAACATTACAAGTATCTCAATCTGTATAGACAATACCAACCAATTATAAAATACCAGTTAGACAGAACATTACAAGTATCACAATCTGTATAGACAACACCAACCAATTATAAAATACCAGTTAGACAACATTACAAGTATCACAATTTGTATAGGCAACACCAACCAATTATAAAATACCAGTTAGACAGAACATTACAAATATCACAATCTGTATAGACAATACCAACCAATTATAAAATACCAGTTAGACAGAACATTACAAGTATCACAATCTGTATAGACAATACCAACCAATTATAAAATACCAGTTAGACAGAACATTACAAGTATCACAATCTGTATAGACAACACCAGCCAATTATAAAATACCAGTTAGACAACATTACAAGTATCACAATCTGTATAGACAACACCAGCCAATTATAAAATACCAGTTAGACAACATTACAAGTATCACAATTTGTATAGACAACACCAACCAATTATAAAATACCAGTTAGACAGAACATTACAAGTATCACAATTTGTATAGACAACACCAACCAATTATAAAATACCAGTTAGACAGAACATTACAAATATCACAATCTGTATAGACAATACCAACCAATTATAAAATACCAGTTAGACAGAACATTACAAGTATCACAATCTGTATAGACAACACCAACCAATTATAAAATACCAGTTAGACAGAACATTACAAATATCACAATCTGTATAGACAATACCAACCAATTATAAAATACCAGTTAGACAGAACATTACAAGTATCACAATCTGTATAGACAATACCAACCAATTATAAAATACCAGTTAGACAGAACATTACAAGTATCACAATCTGTATAGACAACACCAGCCAATTATAAAATACCAGTTAGACAACATTACAAGTATCACAATCTGTATAGACAACACCAGCCAATTATAAAATACCAGTTAGACAACATTACAAGTATCACAATCTGTATAGACAACACCAACCAATTATAAAATACCAGTTAGACAGAACATTACAAATATCACAATCTGTATAGACAACACCAACCAATTATAAAATACCAGTTAGACAGAACATTACAAGTATCACAATTTGTATAGACAACACCAACCAATTATAAAATACCAGTTAGACAGAACATTACAAATATCACAATCTGTATAGACAATACCAACCAATTATAAAATACCAGTTAGACAGAACATTACAAGTATCACAATCTGTATAGACAACACCAGCCAATTATAAAATACCAGTTAGACAACATTACAAGTATCACAATCTGTATAGACAACACCAGCCAATTATAAAATACCAATTAGACAACATTACAAGTATCTCAATCTGTATAGACAATACCAACCAATTATAAAATACCAGTTAGACAGAACATTACAAGTATCACAATCTGTATAGACAACACCAACCAATTATAAAATACCAGTTAGACAGAACATTACAAGTATCACAATCTGTATAGACAACACCAACCAATTATAAAATACCAGTTAGACAACATTACAAGTATCACAATTTGCATAGACAACACCAACCAATTATAAAATACCAGTTAGACAGAACATTACAAATATCACAATCTGTATAGACAATACCAACCAATTATAAAATACCAGTTAGACAGAACATTACAAGTATCACAATCTGTATAGACAATACCAACCAATTATAAAATACCAGTTAGACAGAACATTACAAGTATCACAATCTGTATAGACAACACCAGCCAATTATAAAATACCAGTTAGACAACATTACAAATATCACAATCTGTATAGACAACACCAACCAATTATAAAATACCAGTTAGACATAACATTACAAGTATCACAATCTGTATAGACAACACCAACCAATTATAAAATACCAGTTAGACAGAACATTACAAGTATCACAATCTGTATAGACAACACCAACCAATTATAAAATACCAGTTAGACAGAACATTACAAGTATCACAATTTGTATAGACAACACCAACCAATTATAAAATACCAGTTAGACAGAACATTACAAGTATCACAATCTGTATAGACAACACCAACCAATTATAAAATACCAGTTAGACAGAACATTACAAGTATCACAATTTGTATAGACAACACCAACCAATTATAAAATACCAGTTAGACAGAACATTACAAATATCACAATCTGTATAGACAATACCAACCAATTATAAAATACCAGTTAGACAGAACATTACAAGTATCACAATCTGTATAGACAATACCAACCAATTATAAAATACCAGTTAGACAGAACATTACAAGTATCACAATCTGTATAGACAACACCAGCCAATTATAAAATACCAGTTAGACAACATTACAAGTATCACAATCTGTATAGACAACACCAGCCAATTATAAAATACCAGTTAGACAACATTACAAGTATCTCAATCTGTATAGACAATACCAACCAATTATAAAATACCAGTTAGACAGAACATTACAAGTATCACAATCTGTATAGACAACACCAACCAATTATAAAATACCAGTTAGACAGAACATTACAAGTATCACAATTTGTATAGACAACACCAACCAATTATAAAATACCAGTTAGACAGAACATTACAAATATCACAATCTGTATAGACAATACCAACCCATTATAAAATACCAGTTAGACAGAACATTACAAGTATCACAATCTGTATAGACAATACCAACCAATTATAAAATACCAGTTAGACAACATTACAAGTATCACAATCTGTATAGACAACACCAACCAATTATAAAATACCAGTTAGACAGAACATTACAAGTATCACAATTTGTATAGACAACACCAACCAATTATAAAATACCAGTTAGACAGAACATTACAAGTATCACAATCTGTATAGACAACACCAACCAATTATAAAATACCAGTTAGACAGAACATTACAAGTATCACAATTTGTATAGACAACACCAACCAATTATAAAATACCAGTTAGACAGAACATTACAAATATCACAATCTGTATAGACAATACCAACCAATTATAAAATACCAGTTAGACAGAACATTACAAGTTTCACAATCTGTATAGACAATACCAACCAATTATAAAATACCAGTTAGACAGAACATTACAAGTATCACAATCTGTATAGACAACACCAGCCAATTATAAAATACCAGTTAGACAACATTACAAGTATCACAATCTGTATAGACAACACCAGCCAATTATAAAATACCAGTTAGACAACATTACAAGTATCTCAATCTGTATAGACAATACCAACCAATTATAAAATACCAGTTAGACAGAACATTACAAGTATCACAATCTGTATAGACAACACCAACCAATTATAAAATACCAGTTAGACAGAACATTACAAGTATCACAATCTGTATAGACAACACCAACCAATTATAAAATACCAGTTAGACAACATTACAAGTATCACAATTTGTATAGGCAACACCAACCAATTATAAAATACCAGTTAGACAGAACATTACAAATATCACAATCTGTATAGACAATACCAACCAATTATAAAATACCAGTTAGACAGAACATTACAAGTATCACAATCTGTATAGACAATACCAACCAATTATAAAATACCAGTTAGACAGAACATTACAAGTATCACAATCTGTATAGACAACACCAGCCAATTATAAAATACCAGTTAGACAACATTACAAGTATCACAATCTGTATAGACAACACCAGCCAATTATAAAATACCAGTTAGACAACATTACAAGTATCACAATTTGTATAGACAACACCAACCAATTATAAAATACCAGTTAGACAGAACATTACAAGTATCACAATTTGTATAGACAACACCAACCAATTATAAAATACCAGTTAGACAGAACATTACAAATATCACAATCTGTATAGACAATACCAACCAATTATAAAATACCAGTTAGACAGAACATTACAAGTATCACAATCTGTATAGACAACACCAACCAATTATAAAATACCAGTTAGACAGAACATTACAAATATCACAATCTGTATAGACAAGACCAACCAATTATAAAATACCAGTTAGACAGAACATTACAAATATCACAATCTGTATAGACAATACCAACCAATTATAAAATACCAGTTAGACAGAACATTACAAGTATCACAATCTGTATAGACAATACCAACCAATTATAAAATACCAGTTAGACAGAACATTACAAGTATCACAATCTGTATAGACAACACCAGCCAATTATAAAATACCAGTTAGACAACATTACAAGTATCACAATCTGTATAGACAACACCAGCCAATTATAAAATACCAGTTAGACAACATTACAAGTATCACAATCTGTATAGACAACACCAACCAATTATAAAATACCAGTTAGACAGAACATTACAAATATCACAATCTGGATAGACAACAGCAGCCAATTATAAAATACCAGTTAGACAGAACATTACAAGTATCACAATCTGTATAGACAACACCAACCAATTATAAAATACCAGTTAGACAGAACATTACAAGTATCACAATTTGTATAGACAACACCAACCAATTATAAAATACCAGTTAGACAGAACATTACAAATATCACAATCTGTATAGACAATACCAACCAATTATAAAATACCAGTTAGACAGAACATTACAAGTATCACAATCTGTATAGACAATACCAACCAATTATAAAATACCAGTTAGACAGAACATTACAAGTATCACAATCTGTATAGACAACACCAGCCAATTATAAAATACCAGTTAGACAACATTACAAATATCACAATCTGTATAGACAACACCAACCAATTATAAAATACCAGTTAGACATAACATTACAAGTATCACAATCTGTATAGACAACACCAACCAATTATAAAATACCAGTTAGACAGAACATTACAAGTATCACAATCTGTATAGACAACACCAACCAATTATAAAATACCAGTTAGACAGAACATTACAAGTATCACAATTTGTATAGACAACACCAACCAATTATAAAATACCAGTTAGACAGAACATTACAAGTATCACAATCTGTATAGACAACACCAACCAATTATAAAATACCAGTTAGACAGAACATTACAAGTATCACAATTTGTATAGACAACACCAACCAATTATAAAATACCAGTTAGACAGAACATTACAAATATCACAATCTGTATAGACAATACCAACCAATTATAAAATACCAGTTAGACAGAACATTACAAGTATCACAATCTGTATAGACAATACCAACCAATTATAAAATACCAGTTAGACAGAACATTACAAGTATCACAATCTGTATAGACAACACCAGCCAATTATAAAATACCAGTTAGACAACATTACAAGTATCACAATCTGTATAGACAACACCAGCCAATTATAAAATACCAGTTAGACAACATTACAAGTATCTCAATCTGTATAGACAATACCAACCAATTATAAAATACCAGTTAGACAGAACATTACAAGTATCACAATCTGTATAGACAACACCAACCAATTATAAAATACCAGTTAGACAGAACATTACAAGTATCACAATCTGTATAGACAACACCAACCAATTATAAAATACCAGTTAGACAGAACATTACAAATATCACAATCTGTATAGACAATACCAACCAATTATAAAATACCAGTTAGACAGAACATTACAAATATCACAATCTGTATAGACAATACCAACCAATTATAAAATACCAGTTAGACAGAACATTACAAATATCACAATCTGTATAGACAATACCAACCAATTATAAAATACCAGTTAGACAGAACATTACAAATATTACAATCTGTATAGACAATACCAACCAATTATAAAATACCAGTTAGACAGAACATTACAAGTATCACAATCTGTATAGACAATACCAACCAATTATAAAATACCAGTTAGACAGAACATTACAAGTATCACAATTTGTATAGACAACACCAACCAATTATAAAATACCAGTTAGACAGAACATTACAAGTATCACAATCTGTATAGACAACACCAACCAATTATAAAATACCAGTTAGACAGAACATTACAAATATCACAATCTGTATAGACAACACCAACCAATTATAAAATACCAGTTAGACAGAACATTACAAATATCACAATCTGTATAGACAATACCAACCAATTATAAAATACCAGTTAGACAGAACATTACAAGTATCACAATCTGTATAGACAATACCAACCAATTATAAAATACCAGTTAGACAGAACATTACAAGTATCACAATCTGTATAGACAACACCAGCCAATTATAAAATACCAGTTAGACAACATTACAAGTATCACAATCTGTATAGACAACACCAACCAATTATAAAATACCAGTTAGACAGAACATTACAAGTATCACAATCTGTATAGACAACACCAGCCAATTATAAAATACCAGTTAGACAACATTACAAATATCACAATCTGTATAGACAACACCAACCAATTATAAGATACCAGTTAGACAGAACATTACAAATATCACAATCTGTATAGACAATACCAACCAATTATAAAATACCAGTTAGACAGAACATTACAAATATCACAATCTGTATAGACAATACCAACCAATTATAAGATACCAGTTAGACAGAACATTACAAATATCACAATCTGTATAGACAATACAAACCAATTATAAAATACCAGTTAGACAGAACATTACAAATATCACAATCTGTATAGACAACACCAACCAATTATAAAATACCAGTTAGACAGAACATTACAAGTATCACAATCTGTATAGACAATACCAACCAATTATAAAATACCAGTTAGACAGAACATTACAAGTATCACAATCTGTATAGACAATACCAACCAATTATAAAATACCAGTTAGACAGAACATTACAAGTATCACAATCTGTATAGACAACACCAGCCAATTATAAAATACCAGTTAGACAACATTACAAGTATCACAATCTGTATAGACAACACCAGCCAATTATAAAATACCAGTTAGACAACATTACAAGTATCACAATCTGTATAGACAACACCAGCCAATTATAAAATACCAGTTAGACAACACCAACCAATTATAAAATACCAGTTAGACAGAACATTACAAGTATCACAATCTGTATAGACAACACCAGCCAATTATAAAATACCAGTTAGACAACATTACAAGTATCACAATCTGTATAGACAACACCAGCCAATTATAAAATACCAGTTAGACAACATTACAAGTATCTCAATCTGTATAGACAATACCAACCAATTATAAAATACCAGTTAGACAGAACATTACAAGTATCACAATCTGTATAGACAACACCAGCCAATTATAAAATACCAGTTAGACAACATTACAAGTATCACAATCTGTATAGACAACACCAGCCAATTATAAAATACCAGTTAGACAACATTACAAGTATCTCAATCTGTATAGACAATACCAACCAATTATAAAATACCAGTTAGACAGAACATTACAAGTATCACAATCTGTATAGACAACACCAACCAATTATAAAATACCAGTTAGACAGAACATTACAAGTATCACAATCTGTATAGACAACACCAACCAATTATAAAATACCAGTTAGACAGAACATTACAAATATCACAATCTGTATAGACAATACCAACCAATTATAAAATACCAGTTAGACAGAACATTACAAATATCACAATCTGTATAGACAATACCAACCAATTATAAAATACCAGTTAGACAGAACATTACAAATATCACAATCTGTATAGACAATACCAACCAATTATAAAATACCAGTTAGACAGAACATTACAAATATCACAATCTGTATAGACAATACCAACCAATTATAAAATACCAGTTAGACAGAACATTACAAGTATCACAATCTGTATAGACAATACCAACCAATTATAAAATACCAGTTAGACAGAACATTACAAATATCACAATCTGTATAGACAACACCAACCAATTATAAAATACCAGTTAGACAGAACATTACAAGTATAACAATTTGTATAGACAACACCAACCAATTATAAAATACCAGTTAGACAGAACATTACAAATATCACAATCTGTATAGACAATACCAACCAATTATAAAATACCAGTTACACAGAACATTACAAGTATCACAATCTGTATAGACAACACCCACCAATTATAAAATACCAGTTAGACAGAACATTACAAGTATCACAATCTGTATAGACAACACCAACCAATTATAAAATACCAGTTAGACAGAACATTACAAATATCACAATCTGGATAGACAACAGCAGCCAATTATAAAATACCAGTTAGACAGAACATTACAAATATCACAATCTGTATAGACAACACCAACCAATTATAAAATACCAGTTAGACAGAACATTACAAGTATCACAATTTGTATAGACAACACCAACCAATTATAAAATACCAGTTAGACAGAACATTACAAATATCACAATCTGTATAGACAATACCAACCAATTATAAAATACCAGTTAGACAGAACATTACAAGTATCACAATCTGTATAGACAATACCAACCAATTATAAAATACCAGTTAGACAGAACATTACAAGTATCACAATCTGTATAGACAACACCAGCCAATTATAAAATACCAGTTAGACAACATTACAAATATCACAATCTGTATAGACAACACCAACCAATTATAAAATACCAGTTAGACATAACATTACAAGTATCACAATCTGTATAGACAACACCAACCAATTATAAAATACCAGTTAGACAGAACATTACAAGTATCACAATCTGTATAGACAACACCAACCAATTATAAAATACCAGTTAGACAGAACATTACAAGTATCACAATTTGTATAGACAACACCAACCAATTATAAAATACCAGTTAGACAGAACATTACAAGTATCACAATCTGTATAGACAACACCAACCAATTATAAAATACCAGTTAGACAGAACATTACAAGTATCACAATCTGAATAGACAACACCAGCCAATTATAAAATACCAGTTAAACAGAACATTACAAATATCACAATCTGTATAGACAACACCAGCCAATTATAAAATATCAGTTAGACAGAACATTACAAATATCACAATCTGGATAGACAACACCAACCAATTATAAAATACCAGTTAGACAGAACATTACAAATATCACAATCTGTATAGACAACACCAACCAATTATAAAATACCAGTTAGACAGAACATTACAAGTATCACAATTTGTATAGACAACACCAACCAATTATAAAATACCAGTTAGACAGAACATTACAAATATCACAATCTGTATAGACAATACCAACCAATTATAAAATACCAGTTAGACAGAACATTACAAGTATCATAATTTGTATAGACAACACCAACCAATTATAAAATACCAGTTAGACAGAACATTACAAGTATCACAATTTGTATAGACAACACCAACCAATTATAAAATACCAGTTAGACAGAACATTACAAATATCACAATCTGTATAGACAATACCAACCAATTATAAAATACCAGTTAGACAGAACATTACAAGTATCACAATCTGTATAGACAACACCAACCAATTATAAAATACCAGTTAGACAGAACATTACAAATATCACAATCTGTATAGACAATACCAACCAATTATAAAATACCAGTTAGACAGAACATTACAAATATCACAATCTGTATAGACAATACCAACCAATTATAAAATACCAGTTAGACAGAACATTACAAATATCACAATCTGTATAGACAATACCAACCAATTATAAAATACCAGTTAGACAGAACATTACAAGTATCACAAGCTGTATAGACAATACCAACCAATTATAAAATACCAGTTAGACAGAACATTACAAGTATCACAATCTGTATAGACAACACCAGCCAATTATAAAATACCAGTTAGACAACATTACAAATATCACAATCTGGATAGACAACACCAACCAATTATAAAATACCAGTTAGACATAACATTACAAGTATCACAATCTGTATAGACAACACCAACCAATTATAAAATACCAGTTAGACAGAACAATACAAGTATCACAATCTGTATAGACAACACCAACCAATTATAAAATACCAGTTAGACAGAACATTACAAGTATCACAATTTGTATAGACAATAGCAACCAATTATAAAATACCAGTTAGACAGAACATTACAAGTATCACAATCTGTATAGACAACACCAACCAATTATAAAATACCAGTTAGACAGAACATTACAAGTATCACAATTTGTATAGACAACACCAACCAATTATAAAATACCAGTTAGACAGAACATTACAAATATCACAATCTGTATAGACAATACCAACCAATTATAAAATACCAGTTAGACAGAACATTACAAGTATCACAATCTGTATAGACAATACCAACCAATTATAAAATACCAGTTAGACAGAACATTACAAGTATCACAATCTGTATAGACAACACCAGCCAATTATAAAATACCAGTTAGACAACATTACAAGTATCACAATCTGTATAGACAACACCAGCCAATTATAAAATACCAATTAGACAACATTACAAGTATCTCAATCTGTATAGACAATACCAACCAATAATAAAATACCAGTTAGACAGAACATTACAAGTATCACAATCTGTATAGACAACACCAACCAATTATAAAATACCAGTTAGACAGAACATTACAAGTATCACAATCTGTATAGACAACACCAACCAATTATAAAATACCAGTTAGACAACATTACAAGTATCACAATTTGCATAGACAACACCAACCAATTATAAAATACCAGTTAGACAGAACATTACAAATATCACAATCTGTATAGACAATACCAACCAATTATAAAATACCAGTTAGACAGAACATTACAAGTATCACAATCTGTATAGACAATACCAACCAATTATAAAATACCAGTTAGACAGAACATTACAAGTATCACAATCTGTATAGACAACACCAGCCAATTATAAAATACCAGTTAGACAACATTACAAGTATCACAATCTGCATAGACAACACCAACCAATTATAAAATACCAGTTAGACAGAACATTACAAATATCACAATCTGTATAGACAATACCAACCAATTATAAAATACCAGTTAGACAGAACATTACAAGTATCACAATCTGTATAGACAACACCAACCAATTATAAAATACCAGTTAGACAGAACATTACAAATATCACAATCTGTATAGACAAGACCAACCAATTATAAAATACCAGTTAGACAGAACATTACAAATATCACAATCTGTATAGACAATACCAACCAATTATAAAATACCAGTTAGACAGAACATTACAAGTATCACAATCTGTATAGACAATACCAACCAATTATAGAATACCAGTTAGACAGAACATTACAGGTATCAAAATCTGTATAGACAACACCAGCCAATTATAAAATACCAGTTAGACAACATTACAAGTATCACAATCTGTATAGACAACACCAGCCAATTATAAAATACCAGTTAGACAACATTACAAATATCACAATCTGTATAGACAACACCAACCAATTATAAAATACCAGTTAGACAGAACATTACAAGTATCACAATCTGTATAGACAACACCAACCAATTATAAAATACCAGCTAGACAGAACATTACAAGTATCACAATCTGTATAGACAACACCAACCAATTATAAAATACCAGTTAGACAGAACATTACAAGTATCACAATTTGTATAGACAACACCAACCAATTATAAAATACCAGTTAGACAGAACATTACAAGTATCACAATCTGCATAGACAACACCAACCAATTATAAAATACCAGTTAGACAGAACATTACAAATATCACAATCTGTATAGACAATACCAACCAATTATAAAATACCAGTTAGACAGAACATTACAAGTATCACAATCTGTATAGACAATACCAACCAATTATAAAATACCAGTTAGACAGAACATTACAAGTATCACAATCTGTATAGACAACACCAGCCAATTATAAAATACCAGTTAGACAACATTACAAGTATCACAATCTGTATAGACAACACCAGCCAATTATAAAATACCAGTTAGACAACATTACAAGTATCTCAATCTGTATAGACAATACCAACCAATTATAAAATACCAGTTAGACAGAACATTACAAGTATCACAATCTGTATAGACAACACCAACCAATTATAAAATACCAGTTAGACAGAACATTACAAGTATCACAATCTGTATAGACAACACCAACCAATTATAAAATACCAGTTAGACAACATTACAAGTATCACAATTTGTATTGACAACACCAACCAATTATAAAATACCAGTTAGACAGAACATTACAAATATCACAATCTGTATAGACAATACCAACCAATTATAAAATACCAGTTAGACAGAACATTACAAGTATCACAATCTGTATAGACAATACCAACCAATTATAAAATACCAGTTAGACAGAACATTACAAGTATCACAATCTATATAGACAACACCAGCCAATTATAAAATACCAGTTAGACAACATTACAAGTATCACAATCTGTATAGACAACACCAGCCAATTATAAAATACCAGTTAGACAACATTACAAGTATCACAATTTGTATAGACAACACCAACCAATTATAAAATACCAGTTAGACAGAACATTACAAGTATCACAATTTGTATAGACAACACCAACCAATTATAAAATACCAGTTAGACAGAACATTACAAATATCACAATCTGTATAGACAATACCAACCAATTATAAAATACCAGTTAGACAGAACATTACAAGTATCACAATCTGTATAGACAACACCAACCAATTATAAAATACCAGTTAGACAGAACATTACAAATATCACAATCTGTATAGACAAGACCAACCAATTATAAAATACCAGTTAGACAGAACATTACAAATATCACAATCTGTATAGACAATACCAACCAATTATAAAATACCAGTTAGACAGAACATTACAAGTATCACAATCTGTATAGACAATACCAACCAATTATAAAATACCAGTTAGACAGAACATTACAAGTATCACAATCTGTATAGACAACACCAGCCAATTATAAAATACCAGTTAGACAACATTACAAGTATCAAAATCTGTATAGACAACACCAGCCAATTATAAAATACCAGTTAGACAACATTACAAGTATCACAATCTGTATAGACAACACCAACCAATTATAAAATACCAGTTAGACAGAACATTACAAATATCACAATCTGGATAGACATCAGCAGCCAATTATAAAATACCAGTTAGACAGAACATTACAAATATCACAATCTGTATAGACAACACCAACCAATTATAAAATACCAGTTAGACAGAACATTACAAGTATCACAATTTGTATAGACAACACCAACCAATTATAAAATACCAGTTAGACAGAACATTACAAATATCACAATCTGTATAGACAATACCAACCAATTATAAAATACCAGTTAGACAGAACATTACAAGTATCACAATCTGTATAGACAATACCAACCAATTATAAAATACCAGTTAGACAGAACATTACAAGTATCACAATCTGTATAGACAACACCAGCCAATTATAAAATACCAGTTAGACAGAACATTACAAGTATCACAATCTGTATAGACAACACCAACCAATTATAAAATACCAGTTAGACAGAACATTACAAGTATCACAATTTGTATAGACAACACCAACCAATTATAAAATACCAGTTAGACAGAACATTACAAGTATCACAATCTGTATAGACAACACCAACCAATTATAAAATACCAGTTAGACAGAACATTAAAAGTATCACAATTTGTATAGACAACACCAACCAATTATAAAATACCAGTTAGACAGAACATTACAAATATCACAATCTGTATAGACAATACCAACCAATTATAAAATACCAGTTAGACAGAACATTACAAGTATCACAATCTGTATAGACAATACCAACCAATTATAAAATACCAGTTAGACAGAACATTACAAGTATCACAATCTGTATAGACAACACCAACCAATTATAAAATACCAGTTAGACAGAACATTACAAGTATCACAATTTGTATAGACAACACCAACCAATTATAAAATACCAGTTAGACAGAACATTACAAATATCACAATCTGTATAGACAATACCAACCAATTATAAAATACCAGTTAGACAGAACATTACAAGTATCACAATCTGTATAGACAATACCAACCAATTATAAAATACCAGTTAGACAGAACATTACAAGTATCACAATCTGTATAGACAACACCAGCCAATTATAAAATACCAGTTAGACAACATTACAAGTATCACAATCTGTATAGACAACACCAGCCAATTATAAAATACCAGTTAGACAACATTACAAGTATCTCAATCTGTATAGACAATACCAACCAATTATAAAATACCAGTTAGACAGAACATTACAAGTATCACAATCTGTATAGACAACACCAACCAATTATAAAATACCAGTTAGACAGAACATTACAAGTATCACAATCTGTATAGACAACACCAACCAATTATAAAATACCAGTTAGACAACATTACAAGTATCACAATTTGTATAGACAACACCAACCAATTATAAAATACCAGTTAGACAGAACATTACAAATATCACAATCTGTATAGACAATACCAACCAATTATAAAATACCAGTTAGACAGAACATTACAAGTATCACAATCTGTATAGACAATACCAACCAATTATAAAATACCAGTTAGACAGAACATTACAAGTATCACAATCTGTATAGACAACACCAGCCAATTATAAAATACCAGTTAGACAACATTACAAGTATCACAATCTGTATAGACAACACCAGCCAATTATAAAATACCAGTTAGACAACATTACAAGTATCACAATTTGTATAGACAACACCAACCAATTATAAAATACCAGTTAGACAGAACATTACAAGTATCACAATTTGTATAGACAGCACCAACCAATTATAAAATACCAGTTAGACAGAACATTACAAATATCACAATCTGTATAGACAATACCAACCAATTATAAAATACCAGTTAGACAGAACATTACAAGTATCACAATCTGTATAGACAACACCAACCAATTATAAAATACCAGTTAGACAGAACATTACAAATATCACAATCTGTATAGACAAGACCAACCAATTATAAAATACCAGTTAGACAGAACATTACAAATATCACAATCTGTATAGACAATACCAACCAATTATAAAATACCAGTTAGACAGAACATTACAAATATCACAATCTGTATAGACAATACCAACCAATTATAAAATACCAGTTAGACAGTTAGACAGAACATTACAAGTATCACAATCTGTATAGACAACACCAGCCAATTATAAAATACCAGTTAGACAACATTACAAGTATCACAATCTGTATAGACAACACCAGCCAATTATAAAATACCAGTTAGACAACATTACAAGTATCACAATCTGTATAGACAACACCAACCAATTATAAAATACCAGTTAGACAGAACATTACAAATATCACAATCTGGATAGACAACAGCAGCCAATTATAAAATACCAGTTAGACAGAACATTACAAATATCACAATCTGTATAGACAACACCAACCAATTATAAAATACCAGTTAGACAGAACATTACAAGTATCACAATTTGTATAGACAACACCAACCAATTATAAAATACCAGTTAGACAGAACATTACAAATATCACAATCTGTATAGACAATACCAACCAATTATAAAATACCAGTTAGACAGAACATTACAAGTATCACAATCTGTATAGACAATACCAACCAATTATAAAATACCAGTTAGACAGAACATTACAAGTATCACAATCTGTATAGACAACACCAGCCAATTATAAAATACCAGTTAGACAACATTACAAATATCACAATCTGTATAGACAACACCAACCAATTATAAAATACCAGTTAGACATAACATTACAAGTATCACAATCTGTATAGACAACACCAACCAATTATAAAATACCAGTTAGACAGAACATTACAAGTATCATAATCTGTATAGACAACACCAACCAATTATAAAATACCAGTTAGACAGAACATTACAAGTATCACAATTTGTATAGACAACACCAACCAATTATAAAATACCAGTTAGACAGAACATTACAAGTATCACAATCTGTATAGACAACACCAACCAATTATAAAATACCAGTTAGACAGAACATTACAAGTATCACAATTTGTATAGACAACACCAACCAATTATAAAATACCAGTTAGACAGAACATTACAAATATCACAATCTGTATAGACAATACCAACCAATTATAAAATACCAGTTAGACAGAACATTACAAGTATCACAATCTGTATAGACAATACCAACCAATTATAAAATACCAGTTAGACAGAACATTACAAGTATCACAATCTGTATAGACAACACCAGCCAATTATAAAATACCAGTTAGACAACATTACAAGTATCACAATCTGTATAGACAACACCAGCCAATTATAAAATACCAGTTAGACAACATTACAAGTATCTCAATCTGTATAGACAATACCAACCAATTATAAAATACCAGTTAGACAGAACATTACAAGTATCACAATCTGTATAGACAACACCAACCAATTATAAATTACCAGTTAGACAGAACATTACAAGTATCACAATCTGTATAGACAACACCAACCAATTATAAAATACCAGTTAGACAGAACTTTACAAATATCACAATCTGTATAGACAATACCAACCAATTATAAAATACCAGTTAGACAGAACATTACAAATATCACAATCTGTATAGACAATACCAACCAATTATAAAATACCAGTTAGACAGAACATTACAAATATCACAATCTGTATAGACAATACCAACCAATTATAAAATACCAGTTAGACAGAACATTACAAATATCACAATCTGTATAGACAATACCAACCAATTATAAAATACCAGTTAGACAGAACATTACAAGTATCACAATCTGTATAGACAATACCAACCAATTATAAAATACCAGTTAGACAGAACATTACAAGTATCACAATTTGTATAGACAACACCAACCAATTATAAAATACCAGTTAGACAGAACATTACAAGTATCACAATCTGTATAGACAACACCAACTAATTATAAAATACCAGTTAGACAGAACATTACAAATATCACAATCTGTATAGACAACACCAACCAATTATAAAATACCAGTTAGACAGAACATTACAAGTATAACAATTTGTATAGACAACACCAACCAATTATAAAATACCAGTTAGACAGAACATTACAAATATCACAATCTGTATAGACAATACCAACCAATTATAAAATACCAGTTAGACAGAACATTACAAGTATCACAATCTGTATAGACAATACCAACCAATTATAAAATACCAGTTAGACATAACATTACAAGTATCACAATCTGTATAGACAACACCAACCAATTATAAAATACCAGTTAGACAGAACATTACAAGTATCACAATCTGTATAGACAACACCAACCAATTATAAAATACCAGTTAGACAGAACATTACAAGTATCACAATTTGTATAGACAACACCAACCAATTATAAAATACCAGTTAGACAGAACATTACAAGTATCACAATCTGTATAGACAACACCAACCAATTATAAAATACCAGTTAGACAGAACATTACAAGTATCACAATTTGTATAGACAACACCAACCAATTATAAAATACCAGTTAGACAGAACATTACAAATATCACAATCTGTATAGACAATACCAACCAATTATAAAATACCAGTTAGACAGAACATTACAAGTATCACAATCTGTATAGACAATACCAACCAATTATAAAATCCAGTTAGACAGAACATTACAAGTATCACAATCTGTATAGACAACACCAGCCAATTATAAAATACCAGTTAGACAACATTACAAGTATCACAATCTGTATAGACAACACCAGCCAATTATAAAATACCAGTTAGACAACATTACAAGTATCTCAATCTGTATAGACAATACCAACCAATTATAAAATACCAGTTAGACAGAACATTACAAGTATCACAATCTGTATAGACAACACCAACCAATTATAAATTACCAGTTAGACAGAACATTACAAGTATCACAATCTGTATAGACAACACCAACCAATTATAAAATACCAGTTAGACAGAACTTTACAAATATCACAATCTGTATAGACAATACCAACCAATTATAAAATACCAGTTAGACAGAACATTACAAATATCACAATCTGTATAGACAATACCAACCAATTATAAAATACCAGTTAGACAGAACATTACAAATATCACAATCTGTATAGACAATACCAACCAATTATAAAATACCAGTTAGACAGAACATTACAAATATCACAATCTGTATAGACAATACCAACCAATTATAAAATACCAGTTAGACAGAACATTACAAGTATCACAATCTGTATAGACAATACCAACCAATTATAAAATACCAGTTAGACAGAACATTACAAGTATCACAATTTGTATAGACAACACCAACCAATTATAAAATACCAGTTAGACAGAACATTACAAATATCACAATCTGTATAGACAACACCAACCAATTATAAAATACCAGTTAGACAGAACATTACAAGTATAACAATTTGTATAGACAACACCAAACA
The DNA here is from genome assembly GCA_963680875.1 of Bathymodiolus brooksi. NCBI lineage: Eukaryota > Metazoa > Mollusca > Bivalvia > Mytilida > Modiolidae > Bathymodiolus > Bathymodiolus brooksi. Next base: position 46,282,529 of record OY804580.1, on the reverse strand, counting down.
ATTATAAAATACCAGTTAGACAGAATATTACAAATATCACAATCTGTATAGACAATACCAACCAATTATAAAATACCAGTTAGACAGAACATTACAAGTATCACAATCTGTATAGACAATACCAACCAATTATAAAATACCAGTTAGACAGAACATTACAAGTATCACAATCTGTATAGACAACACCAGCCAATTATAAAATACCAGTTAGACAACATTACAAGTATCACAATCTGTATAGACAACACCAACCAATTATAAAATACCAGTTAGACAGAACATTACAAGTATCACAATCTGTATAGACAACACCAGCCAATTATAAAATACCAGTTAGACAACATTACAAATATCACAATCTGTATAGACAACACCAACCAATTATAAAATACCAGTTAGACAGAACATTACAAATATCACAATCTGTATAGACAATACCAACCAATTATAATATACCAGTTAGACAGAACATTACAAATATCACAATCTGTATAGACAATACCAACCAATTATAAAATACCAGTTAGACAGAACATTACAAATATCACAATCTGTATAGACAATACAAACCAATTATAAAATACCAGTTAGACAGAACATTACAAATATCACAATCTGTATAGACAACACCAACCAATTATAAAATACCAGTTAGACAGAACATTACAAGTATCACAATCTGTATAGACAATACCAACCAATTATAAAATACCAGTTAGACAGAACATTACAAGTATCACAATCTGTATAGACAATACCAACCAATTATAAAATACCAGTTAGACAGAACATTACAAGTATCACAATCTGTATAGACAACACCAGCCAATTATAAAATACCAGTTAGACAACATTACAAGTATCACAATCTGTATAGACAACACCAGCCAATTATAAAATACCAGTTAGACAACATTACAAGTATCACAATCTGTATAGACAACACCAACCAATTATAAAATACCAGTTAGACAGAACATTACAAGTATCACAATCTGTATAGACAACACCAACCAATTATAAAATACCAGTTAGACAGAACATTACAAGTATCACAATCTGTATAGACAACACCAGCCAATTATAAAATACCAGTTAGACAACATTACAAGTATCACAATCTGTATAGACAATACCAACCAATTATAAAATACCAGTTAGACAGAACATTACAAGTATCACAATCTGTATAGACAATACCAACCAATTATAAAATACCAGTTAGACAGAACATTACAAGTATCACAATCTGTATAGACAACACCAGCCAATTATAAAATACCAGTTAGACAACATTACAAGTATCACAATCTGTATAGACAACACCAGCCAATTATAAAATACCAGTTAGACAACATTACAAGTATCTCAATCTGTATAGACAATACCAACCAATTATAAAATACCAGTTAGACAGAACATTACAAGTATCACAATCTGTATAGACAACACCAACCAATTATAAAATACCAGTTAGACAGAACATTACAAGTATCACAATCTGTATAGACAACACCAACCAATTATAAAATACCAGTTAGACAGAACATTACAAATATCACAATCTGTATAGACAATACCAACCAATTATAAAATACCAGTTAGACAGAACATTACAAATATCACAATCTGTATAGACAATACCAACCAATTATAAAATACCAGTTAGACAGAACATTACAAATATCACAATCTGTATAGACAACACCAACCAATTATAAAATACCAGTTAGACAGAACATTACAAGTATCACAATCTGTATAGACAATACCAACCAATTATAAAATACCAGTTAGACAGAACATTACAAGTATCACAATCTGTATAGACAATACCAACCAATTATAAAATACCAGTTAGACAGAACATTACAAGTATCACAATCTGTATAGACAACACCAGCCAATTATAAAATACCAGTTAGACAACATTACAAGTATCACAATCTGTATAGACAACACCAACCAATTATAAAATACCAGTTAGACAACATTACAAGTATCACAATCTGTATAGACAACACCATCCAATTATAAAATACCAGTTAGACAGAACATTACAAGTATCACAATCTGTATTGACAACACCAACCAATTATAAAATACCAGTTAGACAGAACATTACAAGTATCACAATCTGTATAGACAACACCAGCCAATTATAAAATACCAGTTAGACAACATTACAAGTATCACAATCTGTATAGACAATACCAACCAATTATAAAATACCAGTTAGACAGAACATTACAAGTATCACAATCTGTATAGACAACACCAACCAATTATAAAATACCAGTTAGACAGAACATTACAAATATCACAATCTGTATAGACAATACCAACCAATTATAAAATACCAGTTAGACAGAACATTACAAGTATCACAATCTGTATAGACAATACCAACCAATTATAAAATACCAGTTAGACAGAACATTACAAGTATCACAATCTGTATAGACAATACCAACCAATTATAAAATACCAGTTAGACAGAACATTACAAGTATCACAATTTGTATAGACAACACCAACCAATTATAAAATACCAGTTAGACAGAACATTACAAGTATCACAATCTGTATAGACAACACCAACTAATTATAAAATACCAGTTAGACAGAACATTACAAATATCACAATCTGTATAGACAACACCAACCAATTATAAAATACCAGTTAGACAGAACATTACAAGTATAACAATTTGTATAGACAACACCAACCAATTATAAAATACCAGTTAGACAGAACATTACAAATATCACAATCTGTATAGACAATACCAACCAATTATAAAATACCAGTTAGACAGAACATTACAAGTATCACAATCTGTATAGACAATACCAACCAATTATAAAATACCAGTTAGACATAACATTACAAGTATCACAATCTGTATAGACAACACCAACCAATTATAAAATACCAGTTAGACAGAACATTACAAGTATCACAATCTGTATAGACAACACCAACCAATTATAAAATACCAGTTAGACAGAACATTACAAGTATCACAATTTGTATAGACAACACCAACCAATTATAAAATACCAGTTAGACAGAACATTACAAGTATCACAATCTGTATAGACAACACCAACCAATTATAAAATACCAGTTAGACAGAACATTACAAGTATCACAATTTGTATAGACAACACCAACCAATTATAAAATACCAGTTAGACAGAACATTACAAATATCACAATCTGTATAGACAATACCAACCAATTATAAAATACCAGTTAGACAGAACATTACAAGTATCACAATCTGTATAGACAATACCAACCAATTATAAAATCCAGTTAGACAGAACATTACAAGTATCACAATCTGTATAGACAACACCAGCCAATTATAAAATACCAGTTAGACAACATTACAAGTATCACAATCTGTATAGACAACACCAGCCAATTATAAAATACCAGTTAGACAACATTACAAGTATCTCAATCTGTATAGACAATACCAACCAATTATAAAATACCAGTTAGACAGAACATTACAAGTATCACAATCTGTATAGACAACACCAACCAATTATAAATTACCAGTTAGACAGAACATTACAAGTATCACAATCTGTATAGACAACACCAACCAATTATAAAATACCAGTTAGACAGAACTTTACAAATATCACAATCTGTATAGACAATACCAACCAATTATAAAATACCAGTTAGACAGAACATTACAAATATCACAATCTGTATAGACAATACCAACCAATTATAAAATACCAGTTAGACAGAACATTACAAATATCACAATCTGTATAGACAATACCAACCAATTATAAAATACCAGTTAGACAGAACATTACAAATATCACAATCTGTATAGACAATACCAACCAATTATAAAATACCAGTTAGACAGAACATTACAAGTATCACAATCTGTATAGACAATACCAACCAATTATAAAATACCAGTTAGACAGAACATTACAAGTATCACAATTTGTATAGACAACACCAACCAATTATAAAATACCAGTTAGACAGAACATTACAAATATCACAATCTGTATAGACAACACCAACCAATTATAAAATACCAGTTAGACAGAACATTACAAGTATAACAATTTGTATAGACAACACCAAACAATTATAAAATACCAGTTAGACAGAATATTACAAATATCACAATCTGTATAGACAATACCAACCAATTATAAAATACCAGTTAGACAGAACATTACAAGTATCACAATCTGTATAGACAATACCAACCAATTATAAAATACCAGTTAGACAGAACATTACAAGTATCACAATCTGTATAGACAACACCAGCCAATTATAAAATACCAGTTAGACAACATTACAAGTATCACAATCTGTATAGACAACACCAACCAATTATAAAATACCAGTTAGACAGAACATTACAAGTATCACAATCTGTATAGACAACACCAGCCAATTATAAAATACCAGTTAGACAACATTACAAATATCACAATCTGTATAGACAACACCAACCAATTATAAAATACCAGTTAGACAGAACATTACAAATATCACAATCTGTATAGACAATACCAACCAATTATAATATACCAGTTAGACAGAACATTACAAATATCACAATCTGTATAGACAATACCAACCAATTATAAAATACCAGTTAGACAGAACATTACAAATATCACAATCTGTATAGACAATACAAACCAATTATAAAATACCAGTTAGACAGAACATTACAAATATCACAATCTGTATAGACAACACCAACCAATTATAAAATACCAGTTAGACAGAACATTACAAGTATCACAATCTGTATAGACAATACCAACCAATTATAAAATACCAGTTAGACAGAACATTACAAGTATCACAATCTGTATAGACAATACCAACCAATTATAAAATACCAGTTAGACAGAACATTACAAGTATCACAATCTGTATAGACAACACCAGCCAATTATAAAATACCAGTTAGACAACATTACAAGTATCACAATCTGTATAGACAACACCAGCCAATTATAAAATACCAGTTAGACAACATTACAAGTATCACAATCTGTATAGACAACACCAACCAATTATAAAATACCAGTTAGACAGAACATTACAAGTATCACAATCTGTATAGACAACACCAACCAATTATAAAATACCAGTTAGACAGAACATTACAAGTATCACAATCTGTATAGACAACACCAGCCAATTATAAAATACCAGTTAGACAACATTACAAGTATCACAATCTGTATAGACAATACCAACCAATTATAAAATACCAGTTAGACAGAACATTACAAGTATCACAATCTGTATAGACAATACCAACCAATTATAAAATACCAGTTAGACAGAACATTACAAGTATCACAATCTGTATAGACAACACCAGCCAATTATAAAATACCAGTTAGACAACATTACAAGTATCACAATCTGTATAGACAACACCAGCCAATTATAAAATACCAGTTAGACAACATTACAAGTATCTCAATCTGTATAGACAATACCAACCAATTATAAAATACCAGTTAGACAGAACATTACAAGTATCACAATCTGTATAGACAACACCAACCAATTATAAAATACCAGTTAGACAGAACATTACAAGTATCACAATCTGTATAGACAACACCAACCAATTATAAAATACCAGTTAGACAGAACATTACAAATATCACAATCTGTATAGACAATACCAACCAATTATAAAATACCAGTTAGACAGAACATTACAAATATCACAATCTGTATAGACAATACCAACCAATTATAAAATACCAGTTAGACAGAACATTACAAATATCACAATCTGTATAGACAACACCAACCAATTATAAAATACCAGTTAGACAGAACATTACAAGTATCACAATCTGTATAGACAATACCAACCAATTATAAAATACCAGTTAGACAGAACATTACAAGTATCACAATCTGTATAGACAATACCAACCAATTATAAAATACCAGTTAGACAGAACATTACAAGTATCACAATCTGTATAGACAACACCAGCCAATTATAAAATACCAGTTAGACAACATTACAAGTATCACAATCTGTATAGACAACACCAACCAATTATAAAATACCAGTTAGACAACATTACAAGTATCACAATCTGTATAGACAACACCAACCAATTATAAAATACCAGTTAGACAGAACATTACAAGTATCACAATCTGTATTGACAACACCAACCAATTATAAAATACCAGTTAGACAGAACATTACAAGTATCACAATCTGTATAGACAACACCAGCCAATTATAAAATACCAGTTAGACAACATTACAAGTATCACAATCTGTATAGACAATACCAACCAATTATAAAATACCAGTTAGACAGAACATTACAAGTATCACAATCTGTATAGACAACACCAACCAATTATAAAATACCAGTTAGACAGAACATTACAAGTATCACAATCTGTATAGACAACACCAGCCAATTATAAAATACCAGTTAGACAACATTACAAGTATCACAATCTGTATAGACAACACCAGCCAATTATAAAATACCAGTTAGACAACATTACAAGTATCTCAATCTGTATAGACAATACCAACCAATTATAAAATACCAGTTAGACAGAACATTACAAGTATCACAATCTGTATAGACAACACCAACCAATTATAAAATACCAGTTAGACAGAACATTACAAGTATCACAATCTGTATAGACAACACCAACCAATTAAAAAATACCAGTTAGACAGAACATTACAAATATCACAATCTGTATAGACAATACCAACCAATTATAAAATACCAGTTAGACAGAACATTACAAATATCACAATCTGTATAGACAATACCAACCAATTATAAAATACCAGTTAGACAGAACATTACAAATATCACAATCTGTATAGACAATACCAACCAATTATAAAATACCAGTTAGACAGAACATTACAAATATCACAATCTGTATAGACAATACCAACCAATTATAAAATACCAGTTAGACAGAACATTACAAGTATTACAATCTGTATAGACAATACCAACCAATTATAAAATACCAGTTAGACAGAACATTACAAGTATCACAATTTGTATAGACAACACCAACCAATTATAAAATACCAGTTAGACAGAACATTACAAGTATCACAATCTGTATAGACAACACCAACCAATTATAAAATACCAGTTAGACAGAACATTACAAATATCACAATCTGTATAGACAACACCAACCAATTATAAAATACCAGTTAGACAGAACATTACAAGTATAACAATTTGTATAGACAACACCAACCAATTATAAAATACCAGTTAGACAGAACATTACAAATATCACAATCTGTATAGACAATACCAACCAATTATAAAATACCAGTTAGACAGAACATTACAAGTATCACAATCTGTATAGACAATACCAACCAATTATAAAATACCAGTTAGACAGAACATTACAAGTATCACAATCTGTATAGACAACACCAGCCAATTATAAAATACCAGTTAGACAACATTATAAGTATCACAATCTGTATAGACAACACCAACCAATTATAAAATACCAGTTAGACAGAACATTACAAGTATCACAATCTGTATAGACAACACCAACCAATTATAAAATACCAGTTAGACAGAACATTACAAATATCACAATCTGTATAGACAACACCAACCAATTATAAAATACCAGTTAGACAGAACATTACAAATATCACAATCTGTATAGACAATACCAACCAATTATAAAATACCAGTTAGACAGAACATTACAAATATCACAATCTGTATAGACAACACCAACCAATTATAAAATACCAGTTAGACAGAACATTACAAGTATCACAATCTGTATAGACAATACCAACCAATTATAAAATACCAGTTAGACAGAACATTACAAGTATCACAATCTGTATAGACAATACCAACCAATTATAAAATACCAGTTAGACAGAACATTACAAGTATCACAATCTGTATAGACAACACCAGCCAATTATAAAATACCAGTTAGACAACATTACAAGTATCACAATCTGTATAGACAACACCAACCAATTATAAAATACCAGTTAGACAACATTACAAGTATCACAATCTGTATAGACAACACCAACCAATTATAAAATACCAGTTAGACAGAACATTACAAGTATCACAATCTGTATTGACAACACCAACCAATTATAAAATACCAGTTAGACAGAACATTACAAGTATCACAATCTGTATAGACAACACCAGCCAATTATAAAATACCAGTTAGACAACATTACAAGTATCACAATCTGTATAGACAATACCAACCAATTATAAAATACCAGTTAGACAGAACATTACAAGTATCACAATCTGTATAGACAACACCAACCAATTATAAAATACCAGTTAGACAGAACATTACAAATATCACAATCTGTATAGACAATACCAACCAATTATAAAATACCAGTTAGACAGAACATTACAAGTATCACAATCTGTATAGACAATACCAACCAATTATAAAATACCAGTTAGACAGAACATTACAAGTATCACAATCTGTATAGACAATACCAACCAATTATAAAATACCAGTTAGACAGAACATTACAAGTATCACAATTTGTATAGACAACACCAACCAATTATAAAATACCAGTTAGACAGAACATTACAAGTATCACAATCTGTATAGACAACACCAACTAATTATAAAATACCAGTTAGACAGAACATTACAAATATCACAATCTGTATAGACAACACCAACCAATTATAAAATACCAGTTAGACAGAACATTACAAGTATAACAATTTGTATAGACAACACCAACCAATTATAAAATACCAGTTAGACAGAACATTACAAATATCACAATCTGTATAGACAATACCAACCAATTATAAAATACCAGTTAGACAGAACATTACAAGTATCACAATCTGTATAGACAATACCAACCAATTATAAAATACCAGTTAGACATAACATTACAAGTATCACAATCTGTATAGACAACACCAACCAATTATAAAATACCAGTTAGACAGAACATTACAAGTATCACAATCTGTATAGACAACACCAACCAATTATAAAATACCAGTTAGACAGAACATTACAAGTATCACAATTTGTATAGACAACACCAACCAATTATAAAATACCAGTTAGACAGAACATTACAAGTATCACAATCTGTATAGACAACACCAACCAATTATAAAATACCAGTTAGACAGAACATTACAAGTATCACAATTTGTATAGACAACACCAACCAATTATAAAATACCAGTTAGACAGAACATTACAAATATCACAATCTGTATAGACAATACCAACCAATTATAAAATACCAGTTAGACAGAACATTACAAGTATCACAATCTGTATAGACAATACCAACCAATTATAAAATCCAGTTAGACAGAACATTACAAGTATCACAATCTGTATAGACAACACCAGCCAATTATAAAATACCAGTTAGACAACATTACAAGTATCACAATCTGTATAGACAACACCAGCCAATTATAAAATACCAGTTAGACAACATTACAAGTATCTCAATCTGTATAGACAATACCAACCAATTATAAAATACCAGTTAGACAGAACATTACAAGTATCACAATCTGTATAGACAACACCAACCAATTATAAATTACCAGTTAGACAGAACATTACAAGTATCACAATCTGTATAGACAACACCAACCAATTATAAAATACCAGTTAGACAGAACTTTACAAATATCACAATCTGTATAGACAATACCAACCAATTATAAAATACCAGTTAGACAGAACATTACAAATATCACAATCTGTATAGACAATACCAACCAATTATAAAATACCAGTTAGACAGAACATTACAAATATCACAATCTGTATAGACAATACCAACCAATTATAAAATACCAGTTAGACAGAACATTACAAATATCACAATCTGTATAGACAATACCAACCAATTATAAAATACCAGTTAGACAGAACATTACAAGTATCACAATCTGTATAGACAATACCAACCAATTATAAAATACCAGTTAGACAGAACATTACAAGTATCACAATTTGTATAGACAACACCAACCAATTATAAAATACCAGTTAGACAGAACATTACAAATATCACAATCTGTATAGACAACACCAACCAATTATAAAATACCAGTTAGACAGAACATTACAAGTATAACAATTTGTATAGACAACACCAAACAATTATAAAATACCAGTTAGACAGAATATTACAAATATCACAATCTGTATAGACAATACCAACCAATTATAAAATACCAGTTAGACAGAACATTACAAGTATCACAATCTGTATAGACAATACCAACCAATTATAAAATACCAGTTAGACAGAACATTACAAGTATCACAATCTGTATAGACAACACCAGCCAATTATAAAATACCAGTTAGACAACATTACAAGTATCACAATCTGTATAGACAACACCAACCAATTATAAAATACCAGTTAGACAGAACATTACAAGTATCACAATCTGTATAGACAACACCAGCCAATTATAAAATACCAGTTAGACAACATTACAAATATCACAATCTGTATAGACAACACCAACCAATTATAAAATACCAGTTAGACAGAACATTACAAATATCACAATCTGTATAGACAATACCAACCAATTATAATATACCAGTTAGACAGAACATTACAAATATCACAATCTGTATAGACAATACCAACCAATTATAAAATACCAGTTAGACAGAACATTACAAATATCACAATCTGTATAGACAATACAAACCAATTATAAAATACCAGTTAGACAGAACATTACAAATATCACAATCTGTATAGACAACACCAACCAATTATAAAATACCAGTTAGACAGAACATTACAAGTATCACAATCTGTATAGACAATACCAACCAATTATAAAATACCAGTTAGACAGAACATTACAAGTATCACAATCTGTATAGACAATACCAACCAATTATAAAATACCAGTTAGACAGAACATTACAAGTATCACAATCTGTATAGACAACACCAGCCAATTATAAAATACCAGTTAGACAACATTACAAGTATCACAATCTGTATAGACAACACCAGCCAATTATAAAATACCAGTTAGACAACATTACAAGTATCACAATCTGTATAGACAACACCAACCAATTATAAAATACCAGTTAGACAGAACATTACAAGTATCACAATCTGTATAGACAACACCAACCAATTATAAAATACCAGTTAGACAGAACATTACAAGTATCACAATCTGTATAGACAACACCAGCCAATTATAAAATACCAGTTAGACAACATTACAAGTATCACAATCTGTATAGACAATACCAACCAATTATAAAATACCAGTTAGACAGAACATTACAAGTATCACAATCTGTATAGACAATACCAACCAATTATAAAATACCAGTTAGACAGAACATTACAAGTATCACAATCTGTATAGACAACACCAGCCAATTATAAAATACCAGTTAGACAACATTACAAGTATCACAATCTGTATAGACAACACCAGCCAATTATAAAATACCAGTTAGACAACATTACAAGTATCTCAATCTGTATAGACAATACCAACCAATTATAAAATACCAGTTAGACAGAACATTACAAGTATCACAATCTGTATAGACAACACCAACCAATTATAAAATACCAGTTAGACAGAACATTACAAGTATCACAATCTGTATAGACAACACCAACCAATTATAAAATACCAGTTAGACAGAACATTACAAATATCACAATCTGTATAGACAATACCAACCAATTATAAAATACCAGTTAGACAGAACATTACAAATATCACAATCTGTATAGACAATACCAACCAATTATAAAATACCAGTTAGACAGAACATTACAAATATCACAATCTGTATAGACAACACCAACCAATTATAAAATACCAGTTAGACAGAACATTACAAGTATCACAATCTGTATAGACAATACCAACCAATTATAAAATACCAGTTAGACAGAACATTACAAGTATCACAATCTGTATAGACAATACCAACCAATTATAAAATACCAGTTAGACAGAACATTACAAGTATCACAATCTGTATAGACAACACCAGCCAATTATAAAATACCAGTTAGACAACATTACAAGTATCACAATCTGTATAGACAACACCAACCAATTATAAAATACCAGTTAGACAACATTACAAGTATCACAATCTGTATAGACAACACCAACCAATTATAAAATACCAGTTAGACAGAACATTACAAGTATCACAATCTGTATTGACAACACCAACCAATTATAAAATACCAGTTAGACAGAACATTACAAGTATCACAATCTGTATAGACAACACCAGCCAATTATAAAATACCAGTTAGACAACATTACAAGTATCACAATCTGTATAGACAATACCAACCAATTATAAAATACCAGTTAGACAGAACATTACAAGTATCACAATCTGTATAGACAACACCAACCAATTATAAAATACCAGTTAGACAGAACATTACAAGTATCACAATCTGTATAGACAACACCAGCCAATTATAAAATACCAGTTAGACAACATTACAAGTATCACAATCTGTATAGACAACACCAGCCAATTATAAAATACCAGTTAGACAACATTACAAGTATCTCAATCTGTATAGACAATACCAACCAATTATAAAATACCAGTTAGACAGAACATTACAAGTATCACAATCTGTATAGACAACACCAACCAATTATAAAATACCAGTTAGACAGAACATTACAAGTATCACAATCTGTATAGACAACACCAACCAATTAAAAAATACCAGTTAGACAGAACATTACAAATATCACAATCTGTATAGACAATACCAACCAATTATAAAATACCAGTTAGACAGAACATTACAAATATCACAATCTGTATAGACAATACCAACCAATTATAAAATACCAGTTAGACAGAACATTACAAATATCACAATCTGTATAGACAATACCAACCAATTATAAAATACCAGTTAGACAGAACATTACAAATATCACAATCTGTATAGACAATACCAACCAATTATAAAATACCAGTTAGACAGAACATTACAAGTATTACAATCTGTATAGACAATACCAACCAATTATAAAATACCAGTTAGACAGAACATTACAAGTATCACAATTTGTATAGACAACACCAACCAATTATAAAATACCAGTTAGACAGAACATTACAAGTATCACAATCTGTATAGACAACACCAACCAATTATAAAATACCAGTTAGACAGAACATTACAAATATCACAATCTGTATAGACAACACCAACCAATTATAAAATACCAGTTAGACAGAACATTACAAGTATAACAATTTGTATAGACAACACCAACCAATTATAAAATACCAGTTAGACAGAACATTACAAATATCACAATCTGTATAGACAATACCAACCAATTATAAAATACCAGTTAGACAGAACATTACAAGTATCACAATCTGTATAGACAATACCAACCAATTATAAAATACCAGTTAGACAGAACATTACAAGTATCACAATCTGTATAGACAACACCAGCCAATTATAAAATACCAGTTAGACAACATTATAAGTATCACAATCTGTATAGACAACACCAACCAATTATAAAATACCAGTTAGACAGAACATTACAAGTATCACAATCTGTATAGACAACACCAACCAATTATAAAATACCAGTTAGACAACATTACAAATATCACAATCTGTATAGACAACACCAACCAATTATAAAATACCAGTTAGACAGAACATTACAAATATCACAATCTGTATAGACAATACCAACCAATTATAAAATACCAGTTAGACAGAACATTACAAATATCACAATCTGTATAGACAATACCAACCAATTATAAAATACCAGTTAGACAGAACATTACAAATATCACAATCTGTATAGACAATACAAACCAATTATAAAATACCAGTTAGACAGAACATTACAAATATCACAATCTGTATAGACAACACCAACCAATTATAAAATACCAGTTAGACAGAACATTACAAGTATCACAATCTGTATAGACAATACCAACCAATTATAAAATACCAGTTAGACAGAACATTACAAGTATCACAATCTGTATAGACAATACCAACCAATTATAAAATACCAGTTAGACAGAACATTACAAGTATCACAATCTGTATAGACAACACCAGCCAATTATAAAATACCAGTTAGACAACATTACAAGTATCACAATCTGTATAGACAACACCAACCAATTATAAAATACCAGTTAGACAGAACATTACAAATATCACAATCTGTATAGACAATACCAACCAATTATAAAATACCAGTTAGACAGAACATTACAAATATCACAATCTGTATAGACAATACCAACCAATTATAAAATACCAGTTAGACAGAACATTACAAATATCACAATCTGTATAGACAATACAAACCAATTATAAAATACCAGTTAGACAGAACATTACAAATATCACAATCTGTATAGACAACACCAACCAATTATAAAATACCAGTTAGACAGAACATTACAAGTATCACAATCTGTATAGACAATACCAACCAATTATAAAATACCAGTTAGACAGAACATTACAAGTATCACAATCTGTATAGACAATACCAACCAATTATAAAATACCAGTTAGACAGAACATTACAAGTATCACAATCTGTATAGACAACACCAGCCAATTATAAAATACCAGTTAGACAACATTACAAGTATCACAATCTGTATAGACAACACCAGCCAATTATAAAATACCAGTTAGACAACATTACAAGTATCACAATCTGTATAGACAACACCAACTAATTATAAAATACCAGTTAGACAGAACATTACAAATATCACAATCTGTATAGACAACACCAACCAATTATAAAATACCAGTTAGACAGAACATTACAAGTATAACAATTTGTATAGACAACACCAACCAATTATAAAATACCAGTTAGACAGAACATTACAAATATCACAATCTGTATAGACAATACCAACCAATTATAAAATACCAGTTAGACAGAACATTACAAGTATCACAATCTGTATAGACAATACCAACCAATTATAAAATACCAGTTAGACAGAACATTACAAGTATCACAATCTGTATAGACAACACCAGCCAATTATAAAATACCAGTTAGACAACATTACAAGTATCACAATCTGTATAGACAACACCAACCAATTATAAAATACCAGTTAGACAGAACATTACAAGTATCACAATCTGTATAGACAACACCAGCCAATTATAAAATACCAGTTAGACAACATTACAAATATCACAATCTGTATAGACAACACCAACCAATTATAAAATACCAGTTAGACAGAACATTACAAATATCACAATCTGTATAGACAATACCAACCAATTATAAAATACCAGTTAGACAGAACATTACAAATATCACAATCTGTATAGACAATACCAACCAATTATAAAATACCAGTTAGACAGAACATTACAAATATCACAATCTGGATAGACAATACAAACCAATTATAAAATACCAGTTAGACAGAACATTACAAATATCACAATCTGTATAGACAACACCAACCAATTATAAAATACCAGTTAGACAGAACATTACAAGTATCACAATCTGTATAGACAATACCAACCAATTATAAAATACCAGTTAGACAGAACATTACAAGTATCACAATCTGTATAGACAATACCAACCAATTATAAAATACCAGTTAGACAGAACATTACAAGTATCACAATCTGTATAGACAACACCAGCCAATTATAAAATACCAGTTAGACAACATTACAAGTATCACAATCTGTATAGACAACACCAGCCAATTATAAAATACCAGTTAGACAACATTACAAGTATCACAATCTGTATAGACAACACCAACCAATTATAAAATACCAGTTAGACAGAACATTACAAGTATCACAATCTGCATAGACAACACCAACCAATTATAAAATACCAGTTAGACAGAACATTACAAGTATAACAATTTGTATAGACAACACCAACCAATTATAAAATACCAGTTAGACAGAACATTACAAATATCACAATCTGTATAGACAATACCAACCAATTATAAAATACCAGTTAGACAGAACATTACAAGTATCACAATCTGTATAGACAATACCAACCAATTATAAAATACCAGTTAGACAGAACATTACAAGTATCACAATCTGTATAGACAACACCAGCCAATTATAAAATACCAGTTAGACAACATTATAAGTATCACAATCTGTATAGACAACACCAACCAATTATAAAATACCAGTTAGACAGAACATTACAAGTATCACAATCTGTATAGACAACACCAGCCAATTATAAAATACCAGTTAGACAACATTACAAATATCACAATCTGTATAGACAACACCAACCAATTATAAAATACCAGTTAGACAGAACATTACAAATATCACAATCTGTATAGACAATACCAACCAATTATAAAATACCAGTTAGACAGAACATTACAAATATCACAATCTGTATAGACAATACCAACCAATTATAAAATACCAGTTAGACAGAACATTACAAATATCACAATCTGTATAGACAATACAAACCAATTATAAAATACCAGTTAGACAGAACATTACAAATATCACAATCTGTATAGACAACACCAACCAATTATAAAATACCAGTTAGACAGAACATTACAAGTATCAC
Source organism: Bathymodiolus brooksi (assembly GCA_963680875.1). Classification (NCBI taxonomy): domain Eukaryota; kingdom Metazoa; phylum Mollusca; class Bivalvia; order Mytilida; family Modiolidae; genus Bathymodiolus; species Bathymodiolus brooksi. Next base: position 46,265,765 of record OY804580.1, on the reverse strand, counting down.
AATCTGTATAGACAATACCAACCAATTATAAAATACCAGTTAGACAGAACATTACAAGTATCACAATCTGTATAGACAATACCAACCAATTATAAAATACCAGTTAGACAGAACATTACAAGTATCACAATCTGTATAGACAACACCAGCCAATTATAAAATACCAGTTAGACAACATTACAAGTATCACAATCTGTATAGACAACACCACCAATTATAAAATACCAGTTAGACAACATTACAAGTATCACAATCTGTATAGACAACACCAACCAATTATAAAATACCAGTTAGACAGAACATTACAAGTATCACAATCTGTATAGACAACACCAACCAATTATAAAATACCAGTTAGACAGAACATTACAAGTATCACAATCTGTATAGACAACACCAGCCAATTATAAAATACCAGTTAGACAACATTACAAGTATCACAATCTGTATAGACAATACCAACCAATTATAAAATACCAGTTAGACAGAACATTACAAGTATCACAATCTGTATAGACAACACCAACCAATTATAAAATACCAGTTAGACAGAACATTACAAGTATCACAATCTGTATAGACAACACCAACTAATTATAAAATACCAGTTAGACAGAACATTACAAATATCACAATCTGTATAGACAACACCAACCAATTATAAAATACCAGTTAGATAGAACATTACAAGTATAACAATTTGTATAGACAACACCAACCAATTATAAAATACCAGTTAGACAGAACATTACAAATATCACAATCTGTATAGACAATACCAACCAATTATAAAATACCAGTTAGACAGAACATTACAAGTATCACAATCTGTATAGACAATACCAACCAATTATAAAATACCAGTTAGACAGAACATTACAAGTATCACAATCTGTATAGACAACACCAGCCAATTATAAAATACCAGTTAGACAACATTACAAGTATCACAATCTGCATAGACAACACCAACCAATTATAAAATACCAGTTAGACAGAACATTACAAGTATCACAATCTGTATAGACAACACCAGCCAATTATAAAATACCAGTTAGACAACATTACAAATATCACAATCTGTATAGACAACACCAACCAATTATAAAATACCAGTTAGACAGAACATTACAAATATCACAATCTGTATAGACAATACCAACCAATTATAAAATACCAGTTAGACAGAACATTACAAATATCACAATCTGTATAGACAATACCAACCAATTATAAAATACCAGTTAGACAGAACATTACAAATATCACAATCTGTATAGACAACACCAACCAATTATAAAATACCAGTTAGACAGAACATTACAAGTATCACAATCTGTATAGACAATACCAACCAATTATAAAATACCAGTTAGACAGAACATTACAAGTATCACAATCTGTATAGACAATACCAACCAATTATAAAATACCAGTTAGACAGAACATTACAAGTATCACAATCTGTATAGACAACACCAGCCAATTATAAAATACCAGTTAGACAACATTACAAGTATCACAATCTGTATAGACAACACCAGCCAATTATAAAATACCAGTTAGACAACATTACAAGTATCACAATCTGTATAGACAACACCAACCAATTATAAAATACCAGTTAGACAGAACATTACAAGTATCACAATCTGTATAGACAACACCAACCAATTATAAAATACCAGTTAGACAGAACATTACAAGTATCACAATCTGTATAGACAACACCAGCCAATTATAAAATACCAGTTAGACAACATTACAAGTATCACAATCTGTATAGACAATACCAACCAATTATAAAATACCAGTTAGACAGAACATTACAAGTATCACAATCTGTATAGACAACACCAACCAATTATAAAATACCAGTTAGACAGAACATTACAAGTATCACAATCTGTATAGACAACACCAGCCAATTATAAAATACCAGTTAGACAACATTACAAGTATCACAATCTGTATAGACTACACCAGCCAATTATAAAATACCAGTTAGACAACATTACAAGTATCTCAATCTGTATAGACAATACCAACCAATTATAAAATACCAGTTAGACAGAACATTACAAGTATCACAATCTGTATAGACAACACCAACCAATTATAAAATACCAGTTAGACAGAACATTACAAGTATCACAATCTGTATAGACAACACCAACCAATTATAAAATACCAGTTAGACAGAACATTACAAATATCACAATCTGTATAGACAATACCAACCAATTATAAAATACCAGTTAGACAGAACATTACAAATATCACAATCTGTATAGACAATACCAACCAATTATAAAATACCAGTTAGACAGAACATTACAAATATCACAATCTGTATAGACAACACCAACCAATTATAAAATACCAGTTAGACAGAACATTACAAGTATCACAATCTGTATAGACAATACCAACCAATTATAAAATACCAGTTAGACAGAACATTACAAGTATCACAATCTGTATAGACAACACCAGCCAATTATAAAATACCAGTTAGACAACATTATAAGTATCACAATCTGTATAGACAACACCAACCAATTATAAAATACCAGTTAGACAGAACATTACAAGTATCACAATCTGTATAGACAACACCAACCAATTATAAAATACCAGTTAGACAACATTACAAATATCACAATCTGTATAGACAACACCAACCAATTATAAAATACCAGTTAGACAGAACATTACAAATATCACAATCTGTATAGACAATACCAACCAATTATAAAATACCAGTTAGACAGAACATTACAAATATCACAATCTGTATAGACAATACCAACCAATTATAAAATACCAGTTAGACAGAACATTACAAATATCACAATCTGTATAGACAACACCAACCAATTATAAAATACCAGTTAGACAGAACATTACAAGTATCACAATCTGTATAGACAATACCAACCAATTATAAAATACCAGTTAGACAGAACATTACAAGTATCACAATCTGTATAGACAATACCAACCAATCATAAAATACCAGTTAGACAGAACATTACAAGTATCACAATCTGTATAGACAACACCAGCCAATTATAAAATACCAGTTAGACAACATTACAAGTATCACAATCTGTATAGACAACACCAGCCAATTATAAAATACCAGTTAGACAACATTACAAGTATCACAATCTGTATAGACAACACCAACCAATTATAAAATACCAGTTAGACAGAACATTACAAGTATCACAATCTGTATAGACAACACCAACCAATTATAAAATACCAGTTAGACAGAACATTACAAGTATCACAATCTGTATAGACAACACCAGCCAATTATAAAATACCAGTTAGACAACATTACAAGTATCACAATCTGTATAGACAATACCAACCAATTATAAAATACCAGTTAGACAGAACATTACAAGTATCACAATCTGTATAGACAACACCAACCAATTATAAAATACCAGTTAGACAGAACATTACAAGTATCACAATCTGTATAGACAACACCAGCCAATTATAAAATACCAGTTAGACAACATTACAAGTATCACAATCTGTATAGACAACACCAGCCAATTATAAAATACCAGTTAGACAACATTACAAGTATCTCAATCTGTATAGACAATACCAACCAATTATAAAATACCAGTTAGACAGAACATTACAAGTATCACAATCTGTATAGACAACACCAACCAATTATAAAATACCAGTTAGACAGAACATTACAAGTATCACAATCTGTATAGACAACACCAACCAATTATAAAATACCAGTTAGACAGAACATTACAAATATCACAATCTGTATAGACAATACCAACCAATTATAAAATACCAGTTAGACAGAACATTACAAATATCACAATCTGTATAGACAATACCAACCAATTATAAAATACCAGTTAGACAGAACATTACAAATATCACAATCTGTATAGACAATACCAACCAATTATAAAATACCAGTTAGACAGAACATTACAAATATCACAATCTGTATAGACAATACCAACCAATTATAAAATACCAGTTAGACAGAACATTACAAGTATCACAATCTGTATAGACAATACCAACCAATTATAAAATACCAGTTAGACAGAACATTACAAGTATCACAATTTGTATAGACAACACCAACCAATTATAAAATACCAGTTAGACAGAACATTACAAGTATCACAATCTGTATAGACAACACCAACCAATTATAAAATACCAGTTAGACAGAACATTACAAATATCACAATCTGTATAGACAACACCAACCAATTATAAAATACCAGTTAGACAGAACATTACAAGTATAACAATTTGTATAGACAACACCAACCAATTATAAAATACCAGTTAGACAGAACATTACAAATATCACAATCTGTATAGACAATACCAACCAATTATAAAATACCAGTTAGACAGAACATTACAAGTATCACAATCTGTATAGACAATACCAACCAATTATAAAATACCAGTTAGACAGAACATTACAAGTATCACAATCTGTATAGACAACACCAGCCAATTATAAAATACCAGTTAGACAACATTATAAGTATCACAATCTGTATAGACAACACCAACCAATTATAAAATACCAGTTAGACAGAACATTACAAGTATCACAATCTGTATAGACAACACCAACCAATTATAAAATACCAGTTAGACAACATTACAAATATCACAATCTGTATAGACAACACCAACCAATTATAAAATACCAGTTAGACAGAACATTACAAATATCACAATCTGTATAGACAATACCAACCAATTATAAAATACCAGTTAGACAGAACATTACAAATATCACAATCTGTATAGACAATACCAACCAATTATAAAATACCAGTTAGACAGAACATTACAAATATCACAATCTGTATAGACAATACAAACCAATTATAAAATACCAGTTAGACAGAACATTACAAATATCACAATCTGTATAGACAACACCAACCAATTATAAAATACCAGTTAGACAGAACATTACAAGTATCACAATCTGTATAGACAATACCAACCAATTATAAAATACCAGTTAGACAGAACATTACAAGTATCACAATCTGTATAGACAATACCAACCAATTATAAAATACCAGTTAGACAGAACATTACAAGTATCACAATCTGTATAGACAACACCAGCCAATTATAAAATACCAGTTAGACAACATTACAAGTATCACAATCTGTATAGACAACACCAGCCAATTATAAAATACCAGTTAGACAGAACATTACAAATATCACAATCTGTATAGACAATACCAACCAATTATAAAATACCAGTTAGACAGAACATTACAAATATCACAATCTGTATAGACAATACCAACCAATTATAAAATACCAGTTAGACAGAACATTACAAATATCACAATCTGTATAGACAATACCAACCAATTATAAAATACCAGTTAGACAGAACATTACAAGTATCACAATCTGTATAGACAATACCAACCAATTATAAAATACCAGTTAGACAGAACATTACAAGTATCACAATTTGTATAGACAACACCAACCAATTATAAAATACCAGTTAGACAGAACATTACAAGTATCACAATCTGTATAGACAACACCAACCAATTATAAAATACCAGTTAGACAGAACATTACAAATATCACAATCTGTATAGACAACACCAACCAATTATAAAATACCAGTTAGACAGAACATTACAAGTATAACAATTTGTATAGACAACACCAACCAATTATGAAATACCAGTTAGACAGAACATTACAAATATCACAATCTGTATAGACAATACCAACCAATTATAAAATACCAGTTAGACAGAACATTACAAGTATCACAATCTGTATAGACAATACCAACCAATTATAAAATACCAGTTAGACAGAACATTACAAGTATCACAATCTGTATAGACAACACCAGCCAATTATAAAATACCATTTAGACAACATTACAAGTATCACAATCTGTATAGACAACACCAACCAATTATAAAATACCAGTTAGACAGAACATTACAAGTATCACAATCTGTATAGACAACACCAACCAATTATAAAATACCAGTTAGACAACATTACAAATATCACAATCTGTATAGACAACACCAACCAATTATAAAATACCAGTTAGACAGAACATTACAAATATCACAATCTGTATAGACAATACCAACCAATTATAAAATACCAGTTAGACAGAACATTACAAATATCACAATCTGTATAGACAATACCAACCAATTATAAAATACCAGTTAGACAGAACATTACAAATATCACAATCTGTATAGACAATACAAACCAATTATAAAATACCAGTTAGACAGAACATTACAAATATCACAATCTGTATAGACAACACCAACCAATTATAAAATACCAGTTAGACAGAACATTACAAGTATCACAATCTGTATAGACAATACCAACCAATTATAAAATACCAGTTAGACAGAACATTACAAGTATCACAATCTGTATAGACAATACCAACCAATTATAAAATACCAGTTAGACAGAACATTACAAGTATCACAATCTGTATAGACAACACCAGCCAATTATAAAATACCAGTTAGACAACATTACAAGTATCACAATCTGTATAGACAACACCAGCCAATTATAAAATACCAGTTAGACAACATTACAAGTATCACAATCTGTATAGACAACACCAACCAATTATAAAATACCAGTTAGACAGAACATTACAAGTATCACAATCTGTATAGACAACACCAACCAATTATAAAATACCAGTTAGACAGAACATTACAAGTATCACAATCTGTATAGACAACACCAGCCAATTATAAAATACCAGTTAGACAACATTACAAGTATCACAATCTGTATAGACAACACCAACCAATTATAAAATACCAGTTAGACAGAACATTACAAATATCACAATCTGTATAGACAACACCAGCCAACTATAAAATACCAGTTAGACAGAACATTACAAATATCACAATCTGGATAGACAACACCAGCCAATTATAAAATACCAGTTAGACAGAACATTACAAGTATCATAATCTGTATAGACAACACAAACCAATTATAAAATACCAGTTAGACAGAACATTACAAATATCACAATCTGTATAGACAACACCAGCCAACTATAAAATACCAGTTAGACAGAACATTACAAATATCACAATCTGGATAGACAACACCAACCAATTATAAAATACCATTTAGACAGAACATTACAAATATCACAGTCTGGATAGACAACACCAACCAATTATAAAATACCAGTTAGACAGAACATTACAAGTATCACAATCTGGATAGACAACACCAACCAATTATAAAATACCAGTTAGACAGAACATTACAAGTATCACAATCTGTATAGACAACACCAACCAATTATAAAATACCAGTTAAACAGAACATTACAAGTATCACAATCTATAGACAACACTAACCAATTATAAAATACCAGTTAGACAAAACATTACAAATATCACAATCTGGACAGACAACACCAACCAATTATAAAATACCATTTAGACAGAACATTACAAATATCACAGTCTGGATAGAAAACACCAACCAATTATAAAATACCAGTTAGACAGAACATTACAAGTATCACAATCTGGATAGACAACACCAACCAATTATAAAATACCAGTTAGACAGAACATTACAAGTATCACAATCTGTATAGACAACACCAACCAATTATAAAATACCAGTTAAACAGAACATTACAAGTATCACAATCTGTATAGACAACACTAACCAATTATAAAATACCAGTTAGACAAAACATTACAAATATCACAATCTGGACAGACAACACCAACCAATTATAAAATACCAGTTAGACAGAACATTACAAATATCACAATCTGTATAGACAACACCAACCAACTATAAAATACCAGTTAGACAGAACATTACAAATATCACAATCTGGATAGACAACACCAACCAATTATAAAATACCAGTTAAGACAGAACATTACAAATATCACAATCTGGATAGACAGCAGCAGCCAATTATAAAATACCAGTTAGACAGAACATTACAAATATCACAATCTGTATAGACAACACCAACCAATTATAAAATACCAGTTAGACATAACATTACAACTATCACAATCTGAATAGACAACACCAGCCAATTATAAAATACCAGTTAGACAGAACATTACAAATATCACAATCTGCATAGACAACACCAACCAATTATTAAAATACCAGTTAGACAGAACATTACAAATATCACAATCTGGATAGACAACACTAACCAATTATAAAATACCAGTTAGACAGAACATTACAAATATCACAATGTGTATAGACAACACCAACCAACTATAAAATACCAGTTAGACAGAACATTACAGATAACACAATCTGGATAGACAACACTAACCAATTATAAAATACCAGTTAGGCAGAACATTACAAATATCACAATCTGTATAGACAACAACACCAGCAAATTATAAAATACCAGTTAGACAGAACATTACAAGTATCACAATCTGAATAGACAACACCAGCCAATTATAAAATACCAGTTAAACAGAACATTACAAATATCACAATCTGTATAGACAACACCAACCAATTATAAAATATCAGTTAGACAGAACATTACAAGTATCACAATTTGTATAGACAACACCAACCAATTATAAAATACCAGTTAGACAGAACATTACAAATATCACAATCTGTATAGACAATACCAACCAATTATAAAATACCAGTTAGACAGAACATTACAAATATCACAATCTGTATAGACAATACCAACCAATTATAAAATACCAGTTAGACAGAACATTACAAGTACCACAATCTGAATAGACAACACCAGCCAATTATAAAATACCAGTTAGACAGAACATTACAAATATCACAATCTGGATAGACAACACCAACCAATTATAAAATACCAGTTAGACAGAACATTACAAATATCACAATCTGTATAGACAACACCAACCAATTATAAAATACCAGTTAGACAGAACATTACAAGTATCACAATTTGTATAGACAACACCAACCAATTATAAAATACCAGTTAGACAGAACATTACAAATATCACAATCTGTATAGACAATACCAACCAATTATAAAATACCAGTTAGACAGAACATTACAAGTATCACAATTTGTATAGACAACACCAACCAATTATAAAATACCAGTTAGACAGAACATTACAAGTATCACAATTTGTATAGACAACACCAACCAATTATAAAATACCAGTTAGACAGAACATTACAAGTATCACAATCTGTATAGACAACACCAACCAATTATAAAATACCAGTTAGACAGAACATTACAAATATCACAATCTGTATAGACAATACCAACCAATTATAAAATACCAGTTAGAAAGAACATTACAAATATCACAATCTGTATAGACAACACCAACCAATTATAAAATACCAGTTAGACAGAACATTACAAGTATCACAATCTGTATAGACAACACCAACCAATTATAAAATACCAGTTAGACAGAACATTACAAGTATCACAATCTGTATAGACAACACCAACCAATTATAAAATACCAGTTAGACAGAACATTACAAGTATCACAATCTGTATAGACAACACCAGCCAATTATAAAATACCAGTTAGACAACATTACAAGTATCACAATCTGTATAGACAACACCAACCAATTATAAAATACCAGTTAGACAGAACATTACAAGTATCACAATCTGTATAGACAACACCAACCAATTATAAAATACCAGTTAGACAACATTACAAATATCACAATCTGTATAGACAACACCAACCAATTATAAAATACCAGTTAGACAGAACATTACAAATATCACAATCTGTATAGACAATACCAACCAATTATAAAATACCAGTTAGACAGAACATTACAAATATCACAATCTGTATAGACAATACCAACCAATTATAAAATACCAGTTAGACAGAACATTACAAATATCACAATCTGTATAGACAATACAAACCAATTATAAAATACCAGTTAGACAGAACATTACAAATATCACAATCTGTATAGACAACACCAACCAATTATAAAATACCAGTTAGACAGAACATTACAAGTATCACAATCTGTATAGACAATACCAACCAATTATAAAATACCAGTTAGACAGAACATTACAAGTATCACTATCTGTATAGACAATACCAACCAATTATAAAATACCAGTTAGACAGAACATTACAAGTATCACAATCTGTATAGACAACACCAGCCAATTATAAAATACCAGTTAGACAACATTACAAGTATCACAATCTGTATAGACAACACCAGCCAATTATAAAATACCAGTTAGACAACATTACAAGTATCACAATCTGTATAGACAACACCAACCAATTATAAAATACCAGTTAGACAGAACATTACAAGTATCACAATCTGTATAGACAACACCAACCAATTATAAAATACCAGTTAGACAGAACATTACAAGTATCACAATCTGTATAGACAACACCAGCCAATTATAAAATACCAGTTAGACAACATTACAAGTATCACAATCTGTATAGACAACACCAACCAATTATAAAATACCAGTTAGACAGAACATTACAAATATCACAATCTGTATAGACAACACCAGCCAACTATAAAATACCAGTTAGATAGAACATTACAAATATCACAATCTGGATAGACAACACCAGCCAATTATAAAATACCAGTTAGACAGAACATTACAAGTATCATAATCTGTATAGACAACACAAACCAATTATAAAATACCAGTTAGACAGAACATTACAAATATCACAATCTGTATAGACAACACCAGCCAACTATAAAATACCAGTTAGACAGAACATTACAAATATCACAATCTGGATAGACAACACCAACCAATTATAAAATACCATTTAGACAGAACATTACAAATATCACAGTCTGGATAGACAACACCAACCAATTATAAAATACCAGTTAGACAGAACATTACAAGTATCACAATCTGGATAGACAACACCAACCAATTATAAAATACCAGTTAGACAGAACATTACAAGTATCACAATCTGTATAGACAACACCAACCAATTATAAAATACCAGTTAAACAGAACATTACAAGTATCACAATCTATAGACAACACTAACCAATTATAAAATACCAGTTAGACAAAACATTACAAATATCACAATCTGGACAGACAACACCAACCAATTATAAAATACCATTTAGACAGAACATTACAAATATCACAGTCTGGATAGACAACACCAACCAATTATAAAATACCAGTTAGACAGAACATTACAAGTATCACAATCTGGATAGACAACACCAACCAATTATAAAATACCAGTTAGACAGAACATTACAAGTATCACAATCTGTATAGACAACACCAACCAATTATAAAATACCAGTTAAACAGAACATTACAAGTATCACAATCTGTATAGACAACACTAACCAATTATAAAATACCAGTTAGACAAAACATTACAAATATCACAATCTGGACAGACAACACCAACCAATTATAAAATACCAGTTAGACAGAACATTACAAATATCACAATCTGTATAGACAACACCAACCAACTATAAAATACCAGTTAGACAGAACATTACAAATATCACAATCTGGATAGACAACACCAACCAATTATAAAATACCAGTTAAGACAGAACATTACAAATATCACAATCTGGATAGACAGCAGCAGCCAATTATAAAATACCAGTTAGACAGAACATTACAAATATCACAATCTGTATAGACAACAACAACCAATTATAAAATACCAGTTAGACATAACATTACAAATATCATAATCTGAATAGACAACACCAGCCAATTATAAAATACCAGTTAGACAGAACATTACAACTATCACAATCTGAATAGACAACACCAGCCAATTATAAAATACCATTTAGACAGAACATTACAAATATCACAATCTGAATAGACAACACCAACCAATTATTAAAATACCAGTTAGACAGAACATTACAAATATCACAATCTGGATAGACAACACTAACCAATTATAAAATACCAGTTAGACAGAACATTACAAATATCACAATGTGTATAGACAACACCAACCAACTATAAAATACCAGTTAGACAGAACATTACAGATAACACAATCTGGATAGACAACACTAACCAATTATAAAATACCAGTTAGACAGAACATTACAAGTCTCACAATCTGTATAGACAACACCAGCCAATTATAAAATACCAGTTAGACAACATTACAAGTATCACAATCTGTATAGACAACACCAGCCAATTATAAAATACCAGTTAGACAACATTACAAGTATCACAATCTGTATAGACAACACCAACCAATTATAAAATACCAGTTAGACAGAACATTACAAGTATCACAATCTGTATAGACAACACCAACCAATTATAAAATACCAGTTAGACAGAACATTACAAGTATCACAATCTGTATAGACAACACCAGCCAATTATAAAATACCAGTTAGACAACATTACAAGTATCACAATCTGTATAGACAACACCAACCAATTATAAAATACCAGTTAGACAGAACATTACAAATATCACAATCTGTATAGACAACACCAGCCAACTATAAAATACCAGTTAGACAGAACATTACAAATATCACAATCTGGATAGACAACACCAGCCAATTATAAAATACCAGTTAGACAGAACATTACAAGTATCATAATCTGTATAGACAACACAAACCAATTATAAAATACCAGTTAAACAGAACATTACAAGTATCACAATCTGTATAGACAACACTAACCAATTATAAAATACCAGTTAAGACAGAACATTACAAATATCACAATCTGGATAGACAGCAGCAGCCAATTATAAAATACCAGTTAGACAGAACATTACAAATATCACAATCTGTATAGACAACACCAACCAATTATAAAATACCAGTTAGACATAACATTACAACTATCACAATCTGAATAGACAACACCAGCCAATTATAAAATACCAGTTAGACAGAACATTACAAATATCACAATCTGCATAGACAACACCAACCAATTATTAAAATACCAGTTAGACAGAACATTACAAATATCACAATCTGGATAGACAACACTAACCAATTATAAAATACCAGTTAGACAGAACATTACAAATATCACAATGTGTATAGACAACACCAACCAACTATAAAATACCAGTTAGACAGAACATTACAGATAACACAATCTGGATAGACAACACTAACCAATTATAAAATACCAGTTAGGCAGAACATTACAAATATCACAATCTGTATAGACAACAACACCAGCAAATTATAAAATACCAGTTAGACAGAACATTACAAGTATCACAATCTGAATAGACAACACCAGCCAATTATAAAATACCAGTTAAACAGAACATTACAAATATCACAATCTGTATAGACAACACCAACCAATTATAAAATATCAGTTAGACAGAACATTACAAGTATCACAATTTGTATAGACAACACCAACCAATTATAAAATACCAGTTAGACAGAACATTACAAATATCACAATCTGTATAGACAATACCAACCAATTATAAAATACCAGTTAGACAGAACATTACAAATATCACAATCTGTATAGACAATACCAACCAATTATAAAATACCAGTTAGACAGAACATTACAAGTACCACAATCTGAATAGACAACACCAGCCAATTATAAAATACCAGTTAGACAGAACATTACAAATATCACAATCTGGATAGACAACACCAACCAATTATAAAATACCAGTTAGACAGAACATTACAAATATCACAATCTGTATAGACAACACCAACCAATTATAAAATACCAGTTAGACAGAACATTACAAGTATCACAATTTATATAGACAACACCAACCAATTATAAAATACCAGTTAGACAGAACATTACAAATATCACAATCTGTATAGACAATACCAACCAATTATAAAATACCAGTTAGACAGAACATTACAAGTATCACAATTTGTATAGACAACACCAACCAATTATAAAATACCAGTTAGACAGAACATTACAAGTATCACAATTTGTATAGACAACACCAACCAATTATAAAATACCAGTTAGACAGAACATTACAAGTATCACAATCTGTATAGACAACACCAACCAATTATAAAATACCAGTTAGACAGAACATTACAAATATCACAATCTGTATAGACAATACCAACCAATTATAAAATACCAGTTAGAAAGAACATTACAAATATCACAATCTGTATAGACAACACCAACCAATTATAAAATACCAGTTAGACAGAACATTACAAGTATCACAATCTGTATAGACAACACCAACCAATTATAAAATACCAGTTAGACAGAACATTACAAGTATCACAATCTGTATAGACAACACCAACCAATTATAAAATACCAGTTAGACAGAACATTACAAGTATCACAATCTGTATAGACAACACCAGCCAATTATAAAATACCAGTTAGACAACATTACAAGTATCACAATCTGTATAGACAACACCAACCAATTATAAAATACCAGTTAGACAGAACATTACAAGTATCACAATCTGTATAGACAACACCAACCAATTATAAAATACCAGTTAGACAACATTACAAATATCACAATCTGTATAGACAACACCAACCAATTATAAAATACCAGTTAGACAGAACATTACAAATATCACAATCTGTATAGACAATACCAACCAATTATAAAATACCAGTTAGACAGAACATTACAAATATCACAATCTGTATAGACAATACCAACCAATTATAAAATACCAGTTAGACAGAACATTACAAATATCACAATCTGTATAGACAATACAAACCAATTATAAAATACCAGTTAGACAGAACATTACAAATATCACAATCTGTATAGACAACACCAACCAATTATAAAATACCAGTTAGACAGAACATTACAAGTATCACAATCTGTATAGACAATACCAACCAATTATAAAATACCAGTTAGACAAAACATTACAAGTATCACTATCTGTATAGACAATACCAACCAATTATAAAATACCAGTAAGACAGAACATTACAAGTATCACAATCTGTATAGACAACACCAGCCAATTATAAAATACCAGTTAGACAACATTACAAGTATCACAATCTGTATAGACAACACCAGCCAATTATAAAATACCAGTTAGACAACATTACAAGTATCACAATCTGTATAGACAACACCAACCAATTATAAAATACCAGTTAGACAGAACATTACAAGTATCACAATCTGTATAGACAACACCAACCAATTATAAAATACCAGTTAGACAGAACATTACAAGTATCACAATCTGTATAGACAACACCAGCCAATTATAAAATACCAGTTAGACAACATTACAAGTATCACAATCTGTATAGACAACACCAACCAATTATAAAATACCAGTTAGACAGAACATTACAAATATCACAATCTGTATAGACAACACCAGCCAACTATAAAATACCAGTTAGATAGAACATTACAAATATCACAATCTGGATAGACAACACCAGCCAATTATAAAATACCAGTTAGACAGAACATTACAAGTATCATAATCTGTATAGACAACACAAACCAATTATAAAATACCAGTTAGACAGAACATTACAAATATCACAATCTGTATAGACAACACCAGCCAACTATAAAATACCAGTTAGACAGAACATTACAAATATCACAATCTGGATAGACAACACCAACCAATTATAAAATACCATTTAGACAGAACATTACAAATATCACAGTCTGGATAGACAACACCAACCAATTATAAAATACCAGTTAGACAGAACATTACAAGTATCACAATCTGGATAGACAACACCAACCAATTATAAAATACCAGTTAGACAGAACATTACAAGTATCACAATCTGTATAGACAACACCAACCAATTATAAAATACCAGTTAAACAGAACATTACAAGTATCACAATCTATAGACAACACTAACCAATTATAAAATACCAGTTAGACAAAACATTACAAATATCACAATCTGGACAGACAACACCAACCAATTATAAAATACCATTTAGACAGAACATTACAAATATCACAGTCTGGATAGACAACACCAACCAATTATAAAATACCAGTTAGACAGAACATTACAAGTATCACAATCTGGATAGACAACACCAACCAATTATAAAATACCAGTTAGACAGAACATTACAAGTATCACAATCTGTATAGACAACACCAACCAATTATAAAATACCAGTTAAACAGAACATTACAAGTATCACAATCTGTATAGACAACACTAACCAATTATAAAATACCAGTTAGACAAAACATTACAAATATCACAATCTGGACAGACAACACCAACCAATTATAAAATACCAGTTAGACAGAACATTACAAATATCACAATCTGTATAGACAACACCAACCAACTATAAAATACCAGTTAGACAGAACATTACAAATATCACAATCTGGATAGACAACACCAACCAATTATAAAATACCAGTTAAGACAGAACATTACAAATATCACAATCTGGATAGACAGCAGCAGCCAATTATAAAATACCAGTTAGACAGAACATTACAAATATCACAATCTGTATAGACAATACCAACCAATTATAAAATACCAGTTAGACAGAACATTACAAATATCACAATCTGTATAGACAATACCAACCAATTATAAAATACCAGTTAGACAGAACATTACAAGTACCACAATCTGAATAGACAACACCAGCCAATTATAAAATACCAGTTAGACAGAACATTACAAATATCACAATCTGGATAGACAACACCAACCAATTATAAAATACCAGTTAGACAGAACATTACAAATATCACAATCTGTATAGACAACACCAACCAATTATAAAATACCAGTTAGACAGAACATTACAAGTATCACAATTTATATAGACAACACCAACCAATTATAAAATACCAGTTAGACAGAACATTACAAATATCACAATCTGTATAGACAATACCAACCAATTATAAAATACCAGTTAGACAGAACATTACAAGTATCACAATTTGTATAGACAACACCAACCAATTATAAAATACCAGTTAGACAGAACATTACAAGTATCACAATTTGTATAGACAACACCAACCAATTATAAAATACCAGTTAGACAGAACATTACAAGTATCACAATCTGTATAGACAACACCAACCAATTATAAAATACCAGTTAGACAGAACATTACAAATATCACAATCTGTATAGACAATACCAACCAATTATAAAATACCAGTTAGAAAGAACATTACAAATATCACAATCTGTATAGACAACACCAACCAATTATAAAATACCAGTTAGACAGAACATTACAAGTATCACAATCTGTATAGACAACACCAACCAATTATAAAATACCAGTTAGACAGAACATTACAAGTATCACAATCTGTATAGACAACACCAACCAATTATAAAATACCAGTTAGACAGAACATTACAAGTATCACAATCTGTATAGACAACACCAGCCAATTATAAAATACCAGTTAGACAACATTACAAGTATCACAATCTGTATAGACAACACCAACCAATTATAAAATACCAGTTAGACAGAACATTACAAGTATCACAATCTGTATAGACAACACCAACCAATTATAAAATACCAGTTAGACAACATTACAAATATCACAATCTGTATAGACAACACCAACCAATTATAAAATACCAGTTAGACAGAACATTACAAATATCACAATCTGTATAGACAATACCAACCAATTATAAAATACCAGTTAGACAGAACATTACAAATATCACAATCTGTATAGACAATACCAACCAATTATAAAATACCAGTTAGACAGAACATTACAAATATCACAATCTGTATAGACAATACAAACCAATTATAAAATACCAGTTAGACAGAACATTACAAATATCACAATCTGTATAGACAACACCAACCAATTATAAAATACCAGTTAGACAGAACATTACAAGTATCACAATCTGTATAGACAATACCAACCAATTATAAAATACCAGTTAGACAAAACATTACAAGTATCACTATCTGTATAGACAATACCAACCAATTATAAAATACCAGTAAGACAGAACATTACAAGTATCACAATCTGTATAGACAACACCAGCCAATTATAAAATACCAGTTAGACAACATTACAAGTATCACAATCTGTATAGACAACACCAGCCAATTATAAAATACCAGTTAGACAACATTACAAGTATCACAATCTGTATAGACAACACCAACCAATTATAAAATACCAGTTAGACAGAACATTACAAGTATCACAATCTGTATAGACAACACCAACCAATTATAAAATACCAGTTAGACAGAACATTACAAGTATCACAATCTGTATAGACAACACCAGCCAATTATAAAATACCAGTTAGACAACATTACAAGTATCACAATCTGTATAGACAACACCAACCAATTATAAAATACCAGTTAGACAGAACATTACAAATATCACAATCTGTATAGACAACACCAGCCAACTATAAAATACCAGTTAGATAGAACATTACAAATATCACAATCTGGATAGACAACACCAGCCAATTATAAAATACCAGTTAGACAGAACATTACAAGTATCATAATCTGTATAGACAACACAAACCAATTATAAAATACCAGTTAGACAGAACATTACAAATATCACAATCTGTATAGACAACACCAGCCAACTATAAAATACCAGTTAGACAGAACATTACAAATATCACAATCTGGATAGACAACACCAACCAATTATAAAATACCATTTAGACAGAACATTACAAATATCACAGTCTGGATAGACAACACCAACCAATTATAAAATACCAGTTAGACAGAACATTACAAGTATCACAATCTGGATAGACAACACCAACCAATTATAAAATACCAGTTAGACAGAACATTACAAGTATCACAATCTGTATAGACAACACCAACCAATTATAAAATACCAGTTAAACAGAACATTACAAGTATCACAATCTATAGACAACACTAACCAATTATAAAATACCAGTTAGACAAAACATTACAAATATCACAATCTGGACAGACAACACCAACCAATTATAAAATACCATTTAGACAGAACATTACAAATATCACAGTCTGGATAGACAACACCAACCAATTATAAAATACCAGTTAGACAGAACATTACAAGTATCACAATCTGGATAGACAACACCAACCAATTATAAAATACCAGTTAGACAGAACATTACAAGTATCACAATCTGTATAGACAACACCAACCAATTATAAAATACCAGTTAAACAGAACATTACAAGTATCACAATCTGTATAGACAACACTAACCAATTATAAAATACCAGTTAGACAAAACATTACAAATATCACAATCTGGACAGACAACACCAACCAATTATAAAATACCAGTTAGACAGAACATTACAAATATCACAATCTGTATAGACAACACCAACCAACTATAAAATACCAGTTAGACAGAACATTACAAATATCACAATCTGGATAGACAACACCAACCAATTATAAAATACCAGTTAAGACAGAACATTACAAATATCACAATCTGGATAGACAGCAGCAGCCAATTATAAAATACCAGTTAGACAGAACATTACAAATATCACAATCTGTATAGACAACAACAACCAATTATAAAATACCAGTTAGACATAACATTACAAATATCATAATCTGAATAGACAACACCAGCCAATTATAAAATACCAGTTAGACAGAACATTACAACTATCACAATCTGAATAGACAACACCAGCCAATTATAAAATACCATTTAGACAGAACATTACAAATATCACAATCTGAATAGACAACACCAACCAATTATTAAAATACCAGTTAGACAGAACATTACAAATATCACAATCTGGATAGACAACACTAACCAATTATAAAATACCAGTTAGACAGAACATTACAAATATCACAATGTGTATAGACAACACCAACCAACTATAAAATACCAGTTAGACAGAACATTACAGATAACACAATCTGGATAGACAACACTAACCAATTATAAAATACCAGTTAGACAGAACATTACAAGTCTCACAATCTGTATAGACAACACCAGCCAATTATAAAATACCAGTTAGACAACATTACAAGTATCACAATCTGTATAGACAACACCAGCCAATTATAAAATACCAGTTAGACAACATTACAAGTATCACAATCTGTATAGACAACACCAACCAATTATAAAATACCAGTTAGACAGAACATTACAAGTATCACAATCTGTATAGACAACACCAACCAATTATAAAATACCAGTTAGACAGAACATTACAAGTATCACAATCTGTATAGACAACACCAGCCAATTATAAAATACCAGTTAGACAACATTACAAGTATCACAATCTGTATAGACAACACCAACCAATTATAAAATACCAGTTAGACAGAACATTACAAATATCACAATCTGTATAGACAACACCAGCCAACTATAAAATACCAGTTAGACAGAACATTACAAATATCACAATCTGGATAGACAACACCAGCCAATTATAAAATACCAGTTAGACAGAACATTACAAGTATCATAATCTGTATAGACAACACAAACCAATTATAAAATACCAGTTAAACAGAACATTACAAGTATCACAATCTGTATAGACAACACTAACCAATTATAAAATACCAGTTAAACAGAACATTACAAGTATCACAATCTATAGACAACACTAACCAATTATAAAATACCAGTTAGACAAAACATTACAAATATCACAATCTGGACAGACAACACCAACCAATTATAAAATACCATTTAAACAGAACATTACAAATATCACAGTCTGGATAGACAACACCAACCAATTATAAAATACCAGTTAGACAGAACATTACAAGTATCACAATCTGGATAGACAACACCAACCAATTATAAAATACCAGTTAGACAGAACATTACAAGTATCACAATCTGTATAGACAACACCAACCAATTATAAAATACCAGTTAAACAGAACATTACAAGTATCACAATCTGTATAGACAACACTAACCAATTATAAAATACCAGTTAGACAAAACATTACAAATATCACAATCTGGACAGACAACACCAACCAATTATAAAATACCAGTTAGACAGAACATTACAAATATCACAATCTGTATAGACAACACCAACCAACTATAAAATACCAGTTAGACAGAACATTACAAATATCACAATCTGGATAGACAACACCAACCAATTATAAAATACCAGTTAAGACAGAACATTACAAATATCACAATCTGGATAGACAGCAGCAGCCAATTATAAAATACCAGTTAGACAGAACATTACAAATATCACAATCTGTATAGACAACACCAACCAATTATAAAATACCAGTTAGACATAACATTACAACTATCACAATCTGAATAGACAACACCAGCCAATTATAAAATACCAGTTAGACAGAACATTACAAATATCACAATCTGAATAGACAACACCAACCAATTATTAAAATACCAGTTAGACAGAACATTACAAATATCACAATCTGGATAGACAACACTAACCAATTATAAAATACCAGTTAGACAGAACATTACAAATATCACAATGTGTATAGACAACACCAACCAACTATAAAATACCAGTTAGACAGAACATTACAGATAACACAATCTGGATAGACAACACTAACCAATTATAAAATACCAGTTAGGCAGAACATTACAAATATCACAATCTGTATAGACAACAACACCAGCAAATTATAAAATACCAGTTAGACAGAACATTACAAGTATCACAATTTGTATAGACAACACCAACCAATTATAAAATACCAGTTAGACAGAACATTACAAGTATCACAATCTGTATAGACAACACCAACCAATTATAAAATACCAGTTAGACAGAACATTACAAATATCACAATCTGTATAGACAATACCAACCAATTATAAAATACCAATTAGACAGAACATTACAAATATCACAATCTGTATAGACAATACCAACCAATTATAAAATACCAGTTAGACAGAACATTACAAATATCACAATCTGTATAGACAACACCAACCAATTATAAAATACCAGTTAGACAGAACATTACAAGTATCACAATCTGTATAGACAACACCAACCAATTATAAAATACCAGTTAGACAGAACATTACAAGTATCACAATCTGTATAGACAACACCAACCAATTATAAAATACCAGTTAGACAGAACATTACAAGTATCACAATCTGTATAGACAACACCAGCCAATTATAAAATACCAGTTAGACAACATTACAAGTATCACAATCTGTATAGACAACACCAACCAATTATAAAATACCAGTTAGACAGAACATTACAAGTATCACAATCTGTATAGACAACACCAACCAATTATAAAATACCAGTTAGACAACATTACAAATATCACAATCTGTATAGACAACACCAACCAATTATAAAATACCAGTTAGACAGAACATTACAAATATCACAATCTGTATAGACAATACCAACCAATTATAAAATACCAGTTAGACAGAACATTACAAATATCACAATCTGTATAGACAATACCAACCAATTATAAAATACCAGTTAGACAGAACATTACAAGTATCACAATCTGCATAGACAACACCAACCAATTATAAAATACCAGTTAGACAGAACATTACAAGTATCACAATCTGTATAGACAACACCAGCCAATTATAAAATACCAGTTAGACAACATTACAAGTATCACAATCTGTATAGACAACACCAACCAATTATAAAATACCAGTTAGACAGAACATTACAAGTATCACAATCTGTATAGACAACACCAACCAATTATAAAATACCAGTTAGACAACATTACAAATATCACAATCTGTATAGACAACACCAACCAATTATAAAATACCAGTTAGACAGAACATTACAAATATCACAATCTGTATAGACAATACCAACCAATTATAAAATACCAGTTAGACAGAACATTACAAATATCACAATCTGTATAGACAATACCAACCAATTATAAAATACCAGTTAGACAGAACATTACAAATATCACAATCTGTATAGACAATACAAACCAATTATAAAATACCAGTTAGACAGAACATTACAAATATCACAATCTGTATAGACAACACCAACCAATTATAAAATACCAGTTAGACAGAACATTACAAGTATCACAATCTGTATAGACAATACCAACCAATTATAAAATACCAGTTAGACAGAACATTACAAGTATCACAATCTGTATAGACAACACCAACCAATTATAAAATACCAGTTAGACAGAACATTACAAGTATCACAATCTGTATAGACAACACCAGCCAATTATAAAATACCAGTTAGACAACATTACAAGTATCACAATCTGTATAGACAACACCAACCAATTATAAAATACCAGTTAGATAGAACATTACAAGTATCACAATCTGTATAGACAACACCAACCAATTATAAAATACCAGTTAGACAACATTACAAATATCACAATCTGTATAGACAACACCAACCAATTATAAAATACCAGTTAGACAGAACATTACAAATATCACAATCTGTATAGACAATACCAACCAATTATAAAATACCAGTTAGACAGAACATTACAAATATCACAATCTGTATAGACAATACCAACCAATTATAAAATACCAGTTAGACAGAACATTACAAGTATCACAATCTGTATAGACAACACCAACCAATTATAAAATACCAGTTAGACAGAACATTACAAGTATCACAATCTGTATAGACAACACCAGCCAATTATAAAATACCAGTTAGACAACATTACAAGTATCACAATCTGTATAGACAACACCAACCAATTATAAAATACCAGTTAGACAGAACATTACAAGTATCACAATCTGTATAGACAACACCAACCAATTATAAAATACCAGTTAGACAACATTACAAATATCACAATCTGTATAGACAACACCAACCAATTATAAAATACCAGTTAGACAGAACATTACAAATATCACAATCTGTATAGACAATACCAACCAATTATAAAATACCAGTTAGACAGAACATTACAAATATCACAATCTGTATAGACAATACCAACCAATTATAAAATACCAGTTAGACAGAACATTACAAATATCACAATCTGTATAGACAATACAAACCAATTATAAAATACCAGTTAGACAGAACATTACAAATATCACAATCTGTATAGACAACACCAACCAATTATAAAATACCAGTTAGACAGAACATTACAAGTATCACAATCTGTATAGACAATACCAACCAATTATAAAATACCAGTTAGACAGAACATTACAAGTATCACAATCTGTATAGACAATACCAACCAATTATAAAATACCAGTTAGACAGAACATTACAAGTATCACAATCTGTATAGACAACACCAGCCTATTATAAAATACCAGTTAGACAACATTACAAGTATCACAATCTGTATAGACAACACCAGCCAATTATAAAATACCAGTTAGACAACATTACAAGTATCACAATCTGTATAGACAACACCAACCAATTATAAAATACCAGTTAGACAGAACATTACAAGTATCACAATCTGTATAGACAACACCAACCAATTATAAAATACCAGTTAGACAGAACATTACAAATATCACAATCTGTATAGACAACACCAGCCAACTATAAAATACCAGTTAGACAGAACATTACAAATATCCCAATCTGGATAGACAACACCAGCCAATTATAAAATACCAGTTAGACAGAACATTACAAGTATCATAATCTGTATAGACAACACAAACCAATTATAAAATACCAGTTAGACAGAACATTACAAATATCACAATCTGTATAGACAACACCAGCCAACTATAAAATACCAGTTAGACAGAACATTACAAATATCACAATCTGGATAGACAACACCAACCAATTATAAAATACCATTTAGACAGAACATTACAAATATCACAGTCTGGATAGACAACACCAACCAATTATAAAATACCAGTTAGACAGAACATTACAAGTATCACAATCTGGATAGACAACACCAACCAATTATAAAATACCAGTTAGACAGAACATTACAAGTATCACAATCTGTATAGACAACACCAACCAATTATAAAATACCAGTTAAACAGAACATTACAAGTATCACAATCTATAGACAACACTAACCAATTATAAAATACCAGTTAGACAAAACATTACAAATATCACAATCTGGACAGACAACACCAACCAATTATAAAATACCATTTAGACAGAACATTACAAATATCACAGTCTGGATAGACAACACCAACCAATTATAAAATACCAGTTAGACAGAACATTACAAGTATCACAATCTGGATAGACAACACCAACCAATTATAAAATACCAGTTAGACAGAACATTACAAGTATCACAATCTGTATAGACAACACCAACCAATTATAAAATACCAGTTAAACAGAACATTACAAGTATCACAATCTGTATAGACAACACTAACCAATTATAAAATACCAGTTAGACAAAACATTACAAATATCACAATCTGGACAGACAACACCAACCAATTATAAAATACCAGTTAGACAGAACATTACAAATATCACAATCTGTATAGACAACACCAACCAACTATAAAATACCAGTTAGACAGAACATTACAAATATCACAATCTGGATAGACAACACCAACCAATTATAAAATACCAGTTAAGACAGAACATTACAAATATCACAATCTGGATAGACAGCAGCAGCCAATTATAAAATACCAGTTAGACAGAACATTACAAATATCACAATCTGTATAGACAACACCAACCAATTATAAAATACCAGTTATACATAACATTACAAATATCATAATCTGAATAGACAACACCAGCCAATTATAAAATACCAGTTAGACAGAACATTACAACTATCACAATCTGAATAGACAACACCAGCCAATTATAAAATACCAGTTAGACAGAACATTACAAATATCACAATCTGAATAGACAACACCAACCAATTATTAAAATACCAGTTAGACAGAACATTACAGATATCACAATCTGGATAGACAACACTAACCAATTATAAAATACCAGTTAGACAGAACATTACAAATATCACAATGTGTATAGACAACACCAACCAACTATAAAATACCAGTTAGACAGAACATTACAGATAACACAATCTGGATAGACAACACTAACCAATTATAAAATACCAGTTAGGCAGAACATTACAAATATCACAATCTGTATAGACAACAACACCAGCCAATTATAAAATACCAGTTAGACAGAACATTACAAGTATCACAATCTGAATAGACAACACCAGCCAATTATAAAATACCAGTTAAACAGAACATTACAAATATCACAATCTGTATAGACAACACCAGCCAATTATAAAATACCAGTTAAACAGAACATTACAAATATCACAATCTGTATAGACAACACCAACCAATTATAAAATACCAGTTAGACAGAACATTACAAATATCACAATCTGTATAGACAACACCAACCAATTATAAAATACCAGTTAGACAGAACATTACAAGTATCACAATTTGTATAGACAACACCAACCAATTATAAAATACCAGTTAGACAGAACATTACAAATATCACAATCTGTATAGACAATACCAACCAATTATAAAATACCAGTTAGACAGAACATTACAAGTATCACAATTTGTATAGACAACACCAACCAATTATAAAATACCAGTTAGACAGAACATTACAAGTATCACAATTTGTATAGACAACACCAACCAATTATAAAATACCAGTTAGACAGAACATTACAAGTATCACAATATGTATAGACAACACCAACCAATTATAAAATACCAGTTAGACAGAACATTACAAATATCACAATCTGTATAGACAATACCAACCAATTATAAAATACCAGTTAGACAGAACATTACAAATATCACAATCTGTATAGACAATACCAACCAATTATAAAATACCAGTTAGACAGAACATTACAAATATCACAATCTGTATAGACAACACCAACCAATTATAAAATACCAGTTAGACAGAACATTACAAGTATCACAATCTGTATAGACAACACCAACCAATTATAAAATACCAGTTAGACAGAACATTACAAGTATCACAATCTGTATAGACAACACCAACCAATTATAAAATACCAGTTAGACAGAACATTACAAGTATCACAATCTGTATAGACAACACCAACCAATTATAAAATACCAGTTAGACAGAACATTATAAGTATCACAATCTGTATAGACAACACCAGCCAATTATAAAATACCAGTTAGACAACATTACAAGTATCACAATCTGTATAGACAACACCAGCCAATTATAAAATACCAGTTAGACAACATTACAAGTATCACAATCTGTATAGACAACACCAACCAATTATAAAATACCAGTTAGACAAAACATTACAAATATCACAATCTGGACAGACAACACCAACCAATTATAAAATACCAGTTAGATAGAACATTACAAATATCACAATCTGGATAGACAACACCAACCAATTATAAAATACCAGTTAAGACAGAACATTACAAATATCACAATCTGGATAGACAGCAGCAGCCAATTATAAAATACCAGTTAGACAGAACATTACAAATATCACAATCTGTATAGACAACACCAACCAATTATAAAATACCAGTTAGACATAACATTACAGATATCATAATCTGAATAGACAACACCAGCCAATTATAAAATACCAGTTAGACATAACATTACAGATATCATAATCTGAATAGACAACACCAGCCAATTATAAAATACCAGTTAGACAGAACATTACAAATATCACAATCTGAATAGACAACACCAACCAATTATTAAAATACCAGTTAGACAGAACATTACAAATATCACAATCTGGATAGACAACACTAACCAATTATAAAATACCAGTTAGACAGAACATTACAAATATCACAATGTGTATAGACAACACCAACCAACTATAAAATACCAGTTAGACAGAACATTACAGATAACACAATCTGGATAGACAACACTAACCAATTATAAAATACCAGTTAGGCAGAACATTACAAATATCACAATCTGTATAGACAACAACACCAGCCAATTATAAAATACCAGTTAGACAGAACATTACAAATATCACAATCTGAATAGACAACACCAACCAATTATAAAATACCAGTTAGACAGAACATTACAAATATCACAATGTGTATAGACAACACCAACCAACTATAAAATACCAGTTAGACAGAACATTACAGATAACACAA
Organism: Bathymodiolus brooksi; assembly: GCA_963680875.1. Classification (NCBI taxonomy): domain Eukaryota; kingdom Metazoa; phylum Mollusca; class Bivalvia; order Mytilida; family Modiolidae; genus Bathymodiolus; species Bathymodiolus brooksi. The sequence goes on along the minus strand of OY804580.1, from coordinate 46,237,382 downwards.
TCTGGATAGACAACACTAACCAATTATAAAATACCAGTTAGGCAGAACATTACAAATATCACAATCTGTATAGACAACAACACCAGCCAATTATAAAATACCAGTTAGACAGAACATTACAAGTATCACAATCTGAATAGACAACACCAGCCAATTATAAAATACCAGTTAAACAGAACATTACAAATATCACAATCTGTATAGACAACACCAGCCAATTATAAAATACCAGTTAGACAGAACATTACAAGTACCACAATCTGAATAGACAACACCAGCCAATTATAAAATACCAGTTAGACAGAACATTACAAATATCACAATCTGTATAGACAATACCAACCAATTATAAAATACCAGTTAGACAGAACATTACAAGTATCACAATTTGTATAGACAACACCAACCAATTATAAAATACCAGTTAGACAGAACATTACAAGTATCACAATTTGTATAGACAACACCAACCAATTATAAAATACCAGTTAGACAGAACATTACAAATATCACAATCTGTATAGACAATACCAACCAATTATAAAATACCAGTTAGACAGAACATTACAAGTATCACAATCTGTATAGACAACACCAACCAATTATAAAATACCAGTTAGACAGAACATTACAAATATCACAATCTGTATAGACAATACCAAACAATTATAAAATACCAGTTAGACAGAACATTACAAGTATCACAATCTGTATAGACAATACCAACCAATTATAAAATACCAGTTAGACAGAACATTACAAGTATCACAATCTGTATAGACAACACCAGCCAATTATAAAATACCAGTTAGACAACATTACAAGTATCACAATCTGTATAGACAACACCAGCCAATTATAAAATACCAGTTAGACAACATTACAAGTTTCACAATCTGTATAGACAACACCAACCAATTATAAAATACCAGTTAGACAGAACATTACAAATATCACAATCTGCATAGACAACAGCAGCCAATTATAAAATACCAGTTAGACAGAACATTACAAATATCACAATCTGTATAGACAACACCAACCAATTATAAAATACCAGTTAGACAAAACATTACAAGTATCACAATTTGTATAGACAACACCAACCAATTATAAAATACCAGTTAGACAGAACATTACAAATATCACAATCTGTATAGACAATACCAACCAATTATAAAATACCAGTTAGACAGAACATTACAAGTATCACAATCTGTATAGACAATACCAACCAATTATAAAATACCAGTTAGACAGAACATTACAAGTATCACAATCTGTATAGACAACACCAGCCAATTATAAAATACCAGTTAGACAACATTACAAGTATCACAATCTGTATAGACAACACCAACCAATTATAAAATACCAGTTAGACATAACATTACAAGTATCACAATCTGTATAGACAACACCAACCAATTATAAAATACCAGTTAGACAGAACATTACAAGTATCACAATCTGTATAGACAACACCAACCAATTATAAAATACCAGTTAGACAGAACATTACAAGTATCACAATTTGTATAGACAACACCAACCAATTATAAAGTACCAGTTAGACAGAACATTACAAGTATCACAATCTGTATAGACAACACCAACCAATTATAAAATACCAGTTAGACAGAACATTACAAATATCACAATCTGTATAGACAACACCAACCAATTATAAAATACCAGTTAGACAGAACATTACAAGTATCACAATTTGCATAGACAACACCAACCAATTATAAAATACCAGTTAGACAGAACATTACAAATATCACACTCTGTATAGACAATACCAACCAATTATAAAATACCAGTTAGACAGAACATTACAAATATCACAATCTGTATAGACAATACCAACCAATTATAAAATACCAGTTAGACAGAACATTACAAGTATCACAATCTGTATAGACAACACCAGCCAATTATAAAATACCAGTTAGACAACATTACAAGTATCACAATCTGTATAGACAACACCAGCCAATTATAAAATACCAGTTAGACAACATTACAAGTATCTCAATCTGTATAGACAATACCAACCAATTATAAAATACCAGTTAGACAGAACATTACAAGTATCACAATCTGTATAGACAACACCAACCAATTATAAAATACCAGTTAGACAGAACATTACAAGTAACACAATCTGTATAGACAACACCAACCAATTATAAAATACCAGTTAGACAGAACATTACAAGTATCACAATCTGTATAGACAATACCAACCAATTATAAAATACCAGTTAGACAGAACATTACAAATATCACAATCTGTATAGACAATACCAACCAATTATAAAATACCAGTTAGACAGAACATTACAAATATCCCAATCTGTATAGACAATACCAACCAATTATAAAATACCAGTTAGACAGAACATTACAAATATCACAATCTGCATAGACAATACCAACCAATTATAAAATACCAGTTAGACAGAACATTACAAGTATCACAATCTGTATAGACAATACCAACCAATTATAAAATACCAGTTAGACAGAACATTACAAGTATCACAATTTGTATAGACAACACCAACCAATTATAAAATACCAGTTAGACAGAACATTACAAGTATCACAATCTGTATAGACAACACCAACCAATTATAAAATACCAGTTAGACAGAACATTACAAGTATAATAATTTGTATAGACAACACCAACCAATTATAAAATACCAGTTAGACAGAACATTACAAATATCACAATCTGTATAGACAATACCAACCAATTATAAAATACCAGTTAGACAGAACATTACAAGTATCACAATCTGTATAGACAATACCAACCAATTATAAAATACCAGTTAGACAGAACATTACAAGTATCACAATCTGTATAGACAACACCAGCCAATTATAAAATACCAGTTAGACAACATTACAAGTATCACAATCTGTATAGACAACACCAACCAATTATAAAATACTAGTTAGACAGAACATTACAAGTATCACAATCTGTATAGACAACACCAGCCAATTATAAAATACCAGTTAGACAACATTACAAATATCACAATCTGTATAGACAACACCAACCAATTATAAAATACCAGTTAGACAGAACATTACAAATATCACAATCTGTATAGACAATACCAACCAATTATAAAATACCAGTTAGACAGAACATTACAAATATCACAATCTGTATAGACAATACCAACCAATTATAAAATACCAGTTAGACAGAACATTACAAATATCACAATCTGTATAGACAATACCAACCAATTATAAAATACCAGTTAGACAGAACATTACAAATATCACAATCTGTATTGACAACACCAACCAATTATAAAATACCAGTTAGACAGAACATTACAAGTATCACAATCTGTATAGACAATACCAACCAATTATAAAATACCAGTTAGACAGAACATTACAAGTATCACAATCTGTATAGACAATACCAACCAATTATAAAATACCAGTTAGACAGAACATTACAAGTATCACAATCTGTATAGACAACACCAGCCAATTATAAAATACCAGTTAGACAACATTACAAGTATCACAATCTGTATAGACAACACCAGCCAATTATAAAATACCAGTTAGACAACATTACAAGTATCACAATCTGTATAGACAACACCAACCAATTATAAAATACCAGTTAGACAGAACATTACAAGTATCACAATCTGTATAGACAACACCAACCAATTATAAAATACCAGTTAGACAGAACATTACAAGTATCACAATCTGTATAGACAACACCAGCCAATTATAAAATACCAGTTAGACAACATTACAAGTATCACAATCTGTATAGACAACACCAACCAATTATAAAATACCAGTTAGACAGAACATTACAAATATCACAATCTGTATAGACAACACCAACCAATTATAAAATACCAGTTAGACAGAACATTACAAGTATCACAATCTGGATAGACAACACCAGCCAATTATAAAATACCAGTTAGACAGAACATTACAAGTATCACAATCTGTATAGACAACACCAACCAATTATAAAATACCAGTTAGACAGAACATTACAAGTATCACAATCTGTATAGACAACACCAACCAATTATAAAATACCAGTTAGACAGAACATTACAAGTATCACAATCTGTATAGACAACACCAACCAATTATAAAATACCAGTTAGACAGAACATTACAAGTATCACAATTTGTATAGACAACACCAACCAATTATAAAATACCAGTTAGACAGAACATTACAAGTATCACAATCTGTATAGACAACACCAACCAATTATAAAATACCAGTTAGACAGAACATTACAAATATCACAATCTGTATAGACAATACCAACCAATTATAAAATACCAGTTAGACAGAACATTACAAATATCACAATCTGTATAGACAATACCAACCAATTATAAAATACCAGTTAGACAGAACATTACAAATATCACAATCTGTATAGACAACACCAACCAATTATAAAATACCAGTTAGACAGAACATTACAAGTATCACAATCTGTATAGACAATACCAACCAATTATAAAATACCAGTTAGACAGAACATTACAAGTATCACAATCTGTATAGACAACACCAACCAATTATAAAATACCAGTTAGACAGAACATTACAAGTATCACAATCTGTATAGACAACACCAACCAATTATAAAATACCAGTTAGACAGAACATTACAAGTATCACAATCTGTATAGACAACACCAACCAATTATAAAATACCAGTTAGACAGAACATTACAAGTATCACAATCTGTATAGACAACACCAACCAATTATAAAATACCAGTTAGACATAACATTACAAGTATCACAATCTGTATAGACAACACCAACCAATTATAAAATACCAGTTAGACAGAACATTACAAGTATCACAATCTGTATAGACAACACCAGCCAATTATAAAATACCAGTTAGACAACATTACAAATATCACAATCTGTATAGACAACACCAACCAATTATAAAATACCAGTTAGACAGAACATTACAAATATCACAATCTGTATAGACAATACCAACCAATTATAAAATACCAGTTAGACAGAACATTACAAATATCACAATCTGTATAGACAATACCAACCAATTATAAAATACCAGTTAGACAGAACATTACAAATATCACAATCTGTATAGACAATACCAACCAATTATAAAATACCAGTTAGACAGAACATTACAAATATCACAATCTGTATAGACAACACCAACCAATTATAAAATACCAGTTAGACAGAACATTACAAGTATCACAATCTGTATAGACAATACCAACCAATTATAAAATACCAGTTAGACAGAACATTACAAGTATCACAATCTGTATAGACAACACCAACCAATTATAAAATACCAGTTAGACAGAACATTACAAGTATCACAATTTGTATAGACAACACCAACCAATTATAAAATACCAGTTAGACAGAACATTACAAATATCACAATCTGTATAGACAATACCAACCAATTATAAAATACCAGTTAGACAGAACATTACAAGTATCACAATCTGTATAGACAATACCAACCAATTATAAAATACCAGTTAGACAGAACATTACAAGTATCACAATCTGTATAGACAACACCAGCCAATTATAAAATACCAGTTAGACAACATTACAAGTATCACAATCTGTATAGACAACACCAACCAATTATAAAATACCAGTTAGACATAACATTACAAGTATCACAATCTGTATAGACAACACCAACCAATTATAAAATACCAGTTAGACAGAACATTACAAGTATCACAATCTGTATAGACAACACCAACCAATTATAAAATACCAGTTAGACAGAACATTACAAGTATCACAATTTGTATAGACAACACCAACCAATTATAAAGTACCAGTTAGACAGAACATTACAAGTATCACAATCTGTATAGACAACACCAACCAATTATAAAATACCAGTTAGACAGAACATTACAAATATCACAATCTGTATAGACAACACCAACCAATTATAAAATACCAGTTAGACAGAACATTACAAGTATCACAATTTGCATAGACAACACCAACCAATTATAAAATACCAGTTAGACAGAACATTACAAATATCACACTCTGTATAGACAATACCAACCAATTATAAAATACCAGTTAGACAGAACATTACAAATATCACAATCTGTATAGACAATACCAACCAATTATAAAATACCAGTTAGACAGAACATTACAAGTATCACAATCTGTATAGACAACACCAGCCAATTATAAAATACCAGTTAGACAACATTACAAGTATCACAATCTGTATAGACAACACCAGCCAATTATAAAATACCAGTTAGACAACATTACAAGTATCTCAATCTGTATAGACAATACCAACCAATTATAAAATACCAGTTAGACAGAACATTACAAGTATCACAATCTGTATAGACAACACCAACCAATTATAAAATACCAGTTAGACAGAACATTACAAGTAACACAATCTGTATAGACAACACCAACCAATTATAAAATACCAGTTAGACAGAACATTACAAGTATCACAATCTGTATAGACAATACCAACCAATTATAAAATACCAGTTAGACAGAACATTACAAATATCACAATCTGTATAGACAATACCAACCAATTATAAAATACCAGTTAGACAGAACATTACAAATATCCCAATCTGTATAGACAATACCAACCAATTATAAAATACCAGTTAGACAGAACATTACAAATATCACAATCTGCATAGACAATACCAACCAATTATAAAATACCAGTTAGACAGAACATTACAAGTATCACAATCTGTATAGACAATACCAACCAATTATAAAATACCAGTTAGACAGAACATTACAAGTATCACAATTTGTATAGACAACACCAACCAATTATAAAATACCAGTTAGACAGAACATTACAAGTATCACAATCTGTATAGACAACACCAACCAATTATAAAATACCAGTTAGACAGAACATTACAAGTATAATAATTTGCATAGACAACACCAACCAATTATAAAATACCAGTTAGACAGAACATTACAAATATCACAATCTGTATAGACAATACCAACCAATTATAAAATACCAGTTAGACAGAACATTACAAGTATCACAATCTGTATAGACAATACCAACCAATTATAAAATACCAGTTAGACAGAACATTACAAGTATCACAATCTGTATAGACAACACCAGCCAATTATAAAATACCAGTTAGACAACATTACAAGTATCACAATCTGTATAGACAACACCAACCAATTATAAAATACTAGTTAGACAGAACATTACAAGTATCACAATCTGTATAGACAACACCAGCCAATTATAAAATACCAGTTAGACAACATTACAAATATCACAATCTGTATAGACAACACCAACCAATTATAAAATACCAGTTAGACAGAACATTACAAATATCACAATCTGTATAGACAATACCAACCAATTATAAAATACCAGTTAGACAGAACATTACAAATATCACAATCTGTATAGACAATACCAACCAATTATAAAATACCAGTTAGACAGAACATTACAAATATCACAATCTGTATAGACAATACCAACCAATTATAAAATACCAGTTAGACAGAACATTACAAATATCACAATCTGTATTGACAACACCAACCAATTATAAAATACCAGTTAGACAGAACATTACAAGTATCACAATCTGTATAGACAATACCAACCAATTATAAAATACCAGTTAGACAGAACATTACAAGTATCACAATCTGTATAGACAATACCAACCAATTATAAAATACCAGTTAGACAGAACATTACAAGTATCACAATCTGTATAGACAACACCAGCCAATTATAAAATACCAGTTAGACAACATTACAAGTATCACAATCTGTATAGACAACACCAGCCAATTATAAAATACCAGTTAGACAACATTACAAGTATCACAATCTGTATAGACAACACCAACCAATTATAAAATACCAGTTAGACAGAACATTACAAGTATCACAATCTGTATAGACAACACCAACCAATTATAAAATACCAGTTAGACAGAACATTACAAGTATCACAATCTGTATAGACAACACCAGCCAATTATAAAATACCAGTTAGACAACATTACAAGTATCACAATCTGTATAGACAACACCAACCAATTATAAAATACCAGTTAGACAGAACATTACAAATATCACAATCTGTATAGACAACACCAACCAATTATAAAATACCAGTTAGACAGAACATTACAAGTATCACAATCTGGATAGACAACACCAGCCAATTATAAAATACCAGTTAGACAGAACATTACAAGTATCACAATCTGTATAGACAACACCAACCAATTATAAAATACCAGTTAGACAGAACATTACAAGTATCACAATCTGTATAGACAACACCAACCAATTATAAAATACCAGTTAGACAGAACATTACAAGTATCACAATCTGTATAGACAACACCAACCAATTATAAAATACCAGTTAGACAGAACATTACAAGTATCACAATTTGTATAGACAACACCAACCAATTATAAAATACCAGTTAGACAGAACATTACAAGTATCACAATCTGTATAGACAACACCAACCAATTATAAAATACCAGTTAGACAGAACATTACAAATATCACAATCTGTATAGACAATACCAACCAATTATAAAATACCAGTTAGACAGAACATTACAAATATCACAATCTGTATAGACAATACCAACCAATTATAAAATACCAGTTAGACAGAACATTACAAATATCACAATCTGTATAGACAACACCAACCAATTATAAAATACCAGTTAGACAGAACATTACAAGTATCACAATCTGTATAGACAATACCAACCAATTATAAAATACCAGTTAGACAGAACATTACAAGTATCACAATCTGTATAGACAACACCAACCAATTATAAAATACCAGTTAGACAGAACATTACAAGTATCACAATCTGTATAGACAACACCAACCAATTATAAAATACCAGTTAGACAGAACATTACAAGTATCACAATCTGTATAGACAACACCAACCAATTATAAAATACCAGTTAGACAGAACATTACAAGTATCACAATCTGTATAGACAACACCAACCAATTATAAAATACCAGTTAGACATAACATTACAAGTATCACAATCTGTATAGACAACACCAACCAATTATAAAATACCAGTTAGACAGAACATTACAAGTATCACAATCTGTATAGACAACACCAGCCAATTATAAAATACCAGTTAGACAACATTACAAATATCACAATCTGTATAGACAACACCAACCAATTATAAAATACCAGTTAGACAGAACATTACAAATATCACAATCTGTATAGACAATACCAACCAATTATAAAATACCAGTTAGACAGAACATTACAAATATCACAATCTGTATAGACAATACCAACCAATTATAAAATACCAGTTAGACAGAACATTACAAATATCACAATCTGTATAGACAATACCAACCAATTATAAAATACCAGTTAGACAGAACATTACAAATATCACAATCTGTATAGACAACACCAACCAATTATAAAATACCAGTTAGACAGAACATTACAAGTATCACAATCTGTATAGACAATACCAACCAATTATAAAATACCAGTTAGACAGAACATTACAAGTATCACAATCTGTATAGACAATACCAACCAATTATAAAATACCAGTTAGACAGAACATTACAAGTATCACAATCTGTATAGACAACACCAGCCAATTATAAAATACCAGTTAGACAACATTACAAGTATCACAATCTGTATAGACAACACCAACCAATTATAAAATACCAGTTAGACAGAACATTACAAGTATCACAATCTGTATAGACAACACCAACCAATTATAAAATACCAGTTAGACAGAACATTACAAGTATCACAATCTGTATAGACAACACCAGCCAATTATAAAATACCAGTTAGACAACATTACAAGTATCACAATCTGTATAGACAACACCAACCAATTATAAAATACCAGTTAGACAGAACATTACAAATATCACAATCTGTATAGACAACACCAACCAATTATAAAATACCAGTTAGACAGAACATTACAAGTATCACAATCTGGATAGACAACACCAGCCAATTATAAAATACCAGTTAGACAGAACATTACAAGTATCACAATCTGTATAGACAACACCAACCAATTATAAAATACCAGTTAGACAGAACATTACAAGTATCACAATCTGTATAGACAACACCAACCAATTATAAAATACCAGTTAGACAGAACATTACAAGTATCACAATCTGTATAGACAACACCAACCAATTATAAAATACCAGTTAGACAGAACATTACAAGTATCACAATTTGTATAGACAACACCAACCAATTATAAAATACCAGTTAGACAGAACATTACAAGTATCACAATCTGTATAGACAACACCAACCAATTATAAAATACCTGTTAGACAGAACATTACAAATATCACAATCTGTATAGACAATACCAACCAATTATAAAATACCAGTTAGACAGAACATTACAAGTATCACAATCTGTATAGACAACACCAACCAATTATAAAATACCAGTTAGACAGAACATTACAAGTATCACAATCTGTATAGACAACACCAACCAATTATAAAATACCAGTTAGACAGAACATTACAAGTATCACAATCTGTATAGACAACACCAACCAATTATAAAATACCAGTTAGACAGAACATTACAAGTATCACAATCTGTATAGACAACACCAACCAATTATAAAATACCAGTTAGACATAACATTATAAGTATCACAATCTGTATAGACAACACCAGCCAATTATAAAATACCAGTTAGACAACATTACAAGTATCACAATCTGTATAGACAACACCAGCCAATTATAAAATACCAGTTAGACAACATTACAAGTATCACAATCTGTATAGACAACACCAACCAATTATAAAATACCAGTTAGACAGAACATTACAAGTATCACAATCTGTATAGACAACACCAACCAATTATAAAATACCAGTTAGACAGAACATTACAAGTATCACAATCTGTATAGACAACACCAGCCAATTATAAAATACCAGTTAGACAACATTACAAGTATCACAATCTGTATAGACAACACCAACCAATTATAAAATACCAGTTAGACAGAACATTACAAATATCACAATCTGCATAGACAACACCAACCAATTATAAAATACCAGTTAGACAGAACATTACAAATATCACAATCTGGATAGACAACACCAGCCAATTATAAAATACCAGTTAGACAGAACATTACAAATATCACAATCTGTATAGACAACACCAACCAATTATAAAATACCAGTTAGACAGAACATTACAAGTATCACAATCTGGACAGACAACACCAACCAATTATAAAATACCAGTTAGACAGAACATTACAAGTATCACAATCTGTATAGACAATACCAACCAATTATAAAATACCAGTTAGACAGAACATTACAAATATCACAATCTGTATAGACAACACCAACCAATTATAAAATACCAGTTAGACAGAACATTACAAGTATCACAATCTGGATAGACAATACCAACCAATTATAAAATACCAGTTAGACAGAACATTACAAGTATCACAATCTGTATAGACAACACCAACCAATTATAAAATACCAGTTAGACAGAACATTACAAGTATCACAATCTGTATAGACAACACCAACCAATTATAAAATACCAGTTAGACAGAACATTACAAATATCACAATCTGTATAGACAATACCAACCAATTATAAAATACCAGTTAGACAGAACATTACAAATATCACAATCTGTATAGACAATACCAACCAATTATAAAATACCAGTTAGACAGAACATTACAAGTATCACAATCTGTATAGACAACACCAACCAATTATAAAATACCAGTTAGACAGAACATTACAAGTATCACAATCTGTATAGACAACACCAACCAATTATAAAATACCAGTTAGACAGAACATTACAAGTATCACAATCTGTATAGACAATACCAACCAATTATAAAATACCTGTTAGACAGAACATTACAAGTATCACAATCTGTATAGACAACACCAGCCAATTATAAAATACCAGTTAGACAGAACATTACAAATATCACAATCTGTATAGACAACACCAACCAATTATAAAATACCAGTTAGACATAACATTACAAGTATCACAATCTGTATAGACAACACCAACCAATTATAAAATACCAGTTAGACAGAACATTACAAGTATCACAATCTGTATAGACAACACCAGCCAATTATAAAATACCAGTTAGACAACATTACAAATATCACAATCTGTATAGACAACACCAACCAATTATAAAATACCAGTTAGACAGAACATTACAAATATCACAATCTGTATAGACAATACCAACCAATTATAAAATACCAGTTAGACAGAACATTACAAATATCACAATCTGTATAGACAATACCAACCAATTATAAAATACCAGTTAGACAGAACATTACAAATATCACAATCTGTATAGACAATACCAACCAATTATAAAATACCAGTTAGACAGAACATTACAAATATCACAATCTGTATAGACAACACCAACCAATTATAAAATACCAGTTAGACAGAACATTACAAGTATCACAATCTGTATAGACAATACCAACCAATTATAAAATACCAGTTAGACAGAACATTACAAGTATCACAATCTGTATAGACAATACCAACCAATTATAAAATACCAGTTAGACAGAACATTACAAGTATCACAATCTGTATAGACAACACCAGCCAATTATAAAATACCAGTTAGACAACATTACAAGTATCACAATCTGTATAGACAACACCAACCAATTATAAAATACCAGTTAGACAGAACATTACAAGTATCACAATCTGTATAGACAACACCAACCAATTATAAAATACCAGTTAGACAGAACATTACAAGTATCACAATCTGTATAGACAACACCAGCCAATTATAAAATACCAGTTAGACAACATTACAAGTATCACAATCTGTATAGACAACACCAACCAATTATAAAATACCAGTTAGACAGAACATTACAAATATCACAATCTGTATAGACAACACCAACCAATTATAAAATACCAGTTAGACAGAACATTACAAGTATCACAATCTGGATAGACAACACCAGCCAATTATAAAATACCAGTTAGACAGAACATTACAAGTATCACAATCTGTATAGACAACACCAACCAATTATAAAATACCAGTTAGACAGAACATTACAAGTATCACAATCTGTATAGACAACACCAACCAATTATAAAATACCAGTTAGACAGAACATTACAAGTATCACAATCTGTATAGACAACACCAACCAATTATAAAATACCAGTTAGACAGAACATTACAAGTATCACAATTTGTATAGACAACACCAACCAATTATAAAATACCAGTTAGACAGAACATTACAAGTATCACAATCTGCATAGACAACACCAACCAATTATAAAATACCTGTTAGACAGAACATTACAAATATCACAATCTGTATAGACAATACCAACCAATTATAAAATACCAGTTAGACAGAACATTACAAGTATCACAATCTGTATAGACAACACCAACCAATTATAAAATACCAGTTAGACAGAACATTACAAGTATCACAATCTGTATAGACAACACCAACCAATTATAAAATACCAGTTAGACAGAACATTACAAGTATCACAATCTGTATAGACAACACCAACCAATTATAAAATACCAGTTAGACAGAACATTACAAGTATCACAATCTGTATAGACAACACCAACCAATTATAAAATACCAGTTAGACATAACATTATAAGTATCACAATCTGTATAGACAACACCAGCCAATTATAAAATACCAGTTAGACAACATTACAAGTATCACAATCTGTATAGACAACACCAGCCAATTATAAAATACCAGTTAGACAACATTACAAGTATCACAATCTGTATAGACAACACCAACCAATTATAAAATACCAGTTAGACAGAACATTACAAGTATCACAATCTGTATAGACAACACCAACCAATTATAAAATACCAGTTAGACAGAACATTACAAGTATCACAATCTGTATAGACAACACCAGCCAATTATAAAATACCAGTTAGACAACATTACAAGTATCACAATCTGTATAGACAACACCAACCAATTATAAAATACCAGTTAGACAGAACATTACAAATATCACAATCTGCATAGACAACACCAACCAATTATAAAATACCAGTTAGACAGAACATTACAAATATCACAATCTGGATAGACAACACCAGCCAATTATAAAATACCAGTTAGACAGAACATTACAAATATCACAATCTGTATAGACAACACCAACCAATTATAAAATACCAGTTAGACAGAACATTACAAGTATCACAATCTGGACAGACAACACCAACCAATTATAAAATACCAGTTAGACAGAACATTACAAGTATCACAATCTGTATAGACAATACCAACCAATTATAAAATACCAGTTAGACAGAACATTACAAATATCACAATCTGTATAGACAACACCAACCAATTATAAAATACCAGTTAGACAGAACATTACAAGTATCACAATCTGTATAGACAATACCAACCAATTATAAAATACCAGTTAGACAGAACATTACAAGTATCACAATCTGTATAGACAACACCAACCAATTATAAAATACCAGTTAGACAGAACATTACAAGTATCACAATCTGTATAGACAACACCAACCAATTATAAAATACCAGTTAGACAGAACATTACAAATATCACAATCTGTATAGACAATACCAACCAATTATAAAATACCAGTTAGACAGAACATTACAAATATCACAATCTGTATAGACAATACCAACCAATTATAAAATACCAGTTAGACAGAACATTACAAGTATCACAATCTGTATAGACAACACCAACCAATTATAAAATACCAGTTAGACAGAACATTACAAGTATCACAATCTGTATAGACAACACCAACCAATTATAAAATACCAGTTAGACAGAACATTACAAGTATCACAATCTGTATAGACAATACCAACCAATTATAAAATACCTGTTAGACAGAACATTACAAGTATCACAATCTGTATAGACAACACCAGCCAATTATAAAATACCAGTTAGACAGAACATTACAAATATCACAATCTGTATAGACAACACCAACCAATTATAAAATACCAGTTAGACAGAACATTACAAATATCACAATCTGTATAGACAATACCAACCAATTATAAAATACCAGTTAGACAGAACATTACAAGTATCACAATTTGTATAGACAACACCAACCAATTATAAAATACCAGTTAGACAGAACATTACAAATATCACAATCTGTATAGACAATACCAACCAATTATAAAATACCAGTTAGACAGAACATTACAAGTATCACAATCTGTATAGACAATACCAACCAATTATAAAATACCAGTTAGACAGAACATTACAAGTATCACAATCTGTATAGACAACACCAGCCAATTATAAAATACCAGTTAGACAACATTACAAGTATCACAATCTGTATAGACAACACCAGCCAATTATAAAATACCAGTTAGACAACATTACAAGTATCTCAATCTGTATAGACAATACCAACCAATTATAAAATACCAGTTAGACAGAACATTACAAGTATCACAATCTGTATAGACAACACCAACCAATTATAAAATACCAGTTAGACAGAACATTACAAGTATCACAATCTGCATAGACAACACCAACCAATTATAAAATACCAGTTAGACAGAACATTACAAGTATCACAATCTGTATAGACAACACCAACCAATTATAAAATACCAGTTAGACAGAACATTACAAGTATCACAATCTGTATAGACAACACCAACCAATTATAAAATACCAGTTAGACAACATTACAAGTATCACAATCTGTATAGACAACACCAACCAATTATAAAATACCAGTTAGACAGAACATTACAAATATCACAATCTGTATAGACAACACCAACCAATTATAAAATACCAGTTAGACAGAACATTACAAATATCACAATCTGGATAGACAACACCAGCCAATTATAAAATACCAGTTAGACAGAACATTACAAATATCACAATCTGTATAGACAACACCAACCAATTATAAAATACCAATTAGACATAACATTACAAGTATCACAATCTGTATAGACAACACCAACCAATTATAAAATACCAGTTAGACAGAACATTAAAAGTATCACAATCTGTATAGACAACACCAACCAATTATAAAATACCAGTTAGACAGAACATTACAAGTATCACAATTTGTATATACAACACCAACCAATTATAAAATACCAGTTAGACAGAACATTACAAGTATCACAATCTGTATAGACAACACCAACCAATTATAAAATACCAGTTAGACAGAACATTACAAGTATCACAATCTGTATAGACAACACCAGCCAATTATAAAATACCAGTTAGACAACATTACAAATATCACAATCTGTATAGACAACACCAACCAATTATAAAATACCAGTTAGACAGAACATTACAAATATCACAATCTGTATAGACAATACCAACCAATTATAAAATACCAGTTAGACAGAACATTACAAATATCACAATCTGTATAGACAATACCAACCAATTATAAAATACCAGTTAGACAGAACATTACAAATATCACAATCTGTATAGACAATACCAACCAATTATAAAATACCAGTTAGACAGAACATTACAAATATCACAATCTGTATAGACAACACCAACCAATTATAAAATACCAGTTAGACAGAACATTACAAGTATCACAATCTGTATAGACAATACCAACCAATTATAAAATACCAGTTAGACAGAACATTACAAGTATCACAATCTGTATAGACAATACCAACCAATTATAAAATACCAGTTAGACAGAACATTACAAGTATCACAATCTGTATAGACAACACCAGCCAATTATAAAATACCAGTTAGACAACATTACAAGTATCACAATCTGTATAGACAACACCAACCAATTATAAAATACCAGTTAGACAGAACATTACAAGTATCACAATCTGTATAGACAACACCAACCAATTATAAAATACCAGTTAGACAGAACATTACAAGTATCACAATCTGTATAGACAACACCAGCCAATTATAAAATACCAGTTAGACAACATTACAAGTATCACAATCTGTATAGACAACACCAACCAATTATAAAATACCAGTTAGACAGAACATTACAAATATCACAATCTGTATAGACAACACCAACCAATTATAAAATACCAGTTAGACAGAACATTACAAGTATCACAATCTGGATAGACAACACCAGCCAATTATAAAATACCAGTTAGACAGAACATTACAAGTATCACAATCTGTATAGACAACACCAACCAATTATAAAATACCAGTTAGACAGAACATTACAAGTATCACAATCTGTATAGACAACACCAACCAATTATAAAATACCAGTTAGACAGAACATTACAAGTATCACAATCTGTATAGACAACACCAACCAATTATAAAATACCAGTTAGACAGAACATTACAAGTATCACAATTTGTATAGACAACACCAACCAATTATAAAATACCAGTTAGACAGAACATTACAAGTATCACAATCTGTATAGACAACACCAACCAATTATAAAATACCTGTTAGACAGAACATTACAAATATCACAATCTGTATAGACAATACCAACCAATTATAAAATACCAGTTAGACAGAACATTACAAGTATCACAATCTGTATAGACAACACCAACCAATTATAAAATACCAGTTAGACAGAACATTACAAGTATCACAATCTGTATAGACAACACCAACCAATTATAAAATACCAGTTAGACAGAACATTACAAGTATCACAATCTGTATAGACAACACCAACCAATTATAAAATACCAGTTAGACAGAACATTACAAGTATCACAATCTGTATAGACAACACCAACCAATTATAAAATACCAGTTAGACAGAACATTACAAGTATCACAATCTGTATAGACAACACCAGCCAATTATAAAATACCAGTTAGACAACATTACAAGTATCACAATCTGTATAGACAACACCAGCCAATTATAAAATACCAGTTAGACAACATTACAAGTATCTCAATCTGTATAGACAATACCAACCAATTATAAAATACCAGTTAGACAGAACATTACAAGTATCACAATCTGTATAGACAACACCAACCAATTATAAAATACCAGTTAGACAGAACATTACAAGTATCACAATCTGCATAGACAACACCAACCAATTATAAAATACCAGTTAGACAGAACATTACAAGTATCACAATCTGTATAGACAACACCAACCAATTATAAAATACCAGTTAGACAGAACATTACAAGTATCACAATCTGTATAGACAACACCAACCAATTATAAAATACCAGTTAGACAACATTACAAGTATCACAATCTGTATAGACAACACCAACCAATTATAAAATACCAGTTAGACAGAACATTACAAATATCACAATCTGTATAGACAACACCAACCAATTATAAAATACCAGTTAGACAGAACATTACAAATATCACAATCTGGATAGACAACACCAGCCAATTATAAAATACCAGTTAGACAGAACATTACAAATATCACAATCTGTATAGACAACACCAACCAATTATAAAATACCAATTAGACATAACATTACAAGTATCACAATCTGTATAGACAACACCAACCAATTATAAAATACCAGTTAGACAGAACATTAAAAGTATCACAATCTGTATAGACAACACCAACCAATTATAAAATACCAGTTAGACAGAACATTACAAGTATCACAATTTGTATATACAACACCAACCAATTATAAAATACCAGTTAGACAGAACATTACAAGTATCACAATCTGTATAGACAACACCAACCAATTATAAAATACCAGTTAGACAGAACATTACAAATATCACAATCTGTATAGACAATACCAACCAATTATAAAATACCAGTTAGACAGAACATTACAAATATCACAATCTGTATAGACAATACCAACCAATTATAAAATACCAGTTAGACAGAACATTACAAATATCACAATCTGTATAGACAACACCAACCAATTATAAAATACCAGTTAGACAGAACATTACAAGTATCACAATCTGTATAGACAATACCAACCAATTATAAAATACCAGTTAGACAGAACATTACAAGTATCACAATCTTTATAGACAACACCAACCAATTATAAAATACCAGTTAGACAGAACATTACAAGTATCACAATCTGTATAGACAACACCAACCAATTATAAAATACCAGTTAGACAGAACATTACAAGTATCACAATCTGTATAGACAACACCAACCAATTATAAAATACCAGTTAGACAGAACATTACAAGTATCACAATCTGTATAGACAACACCAACCAATTATAAAATACCAGTTAGACAGAACATTATAAGTATCACAATCTGTATAGACAACACCAGCCAATTATAAAATACCAGTTAGACAACATTACAAGTATCACAATCTGTATAGACAACACCAGCCAATTATAAAATACCAGTTAGACAACATTACAAGTATCACAATCTGTATAGACAACACCAACCAATTATAAAATACCAGTTAGACAGAACATTACAAGTATCACAATCTGTATAGACAACACCAACCAATTATAAAATACCAGTTAGACAGAACATTACAAGTATCACATTCTGTATAGACAACACCAGCCAATTATAAAATACCAGTTAGACAACATTACAAGTATCACAATCTGTATAGACAACACCAACCAATTATAAAATACCAGTTAGACAGAACATTACAAGTATCACAATCTGTATAGACAACACCAACCAATTATAAAATACCAGTTAGACAGAACATTACAAATATCACAATCTGGATAGACAACACCAGCCAATTATAAAATACCAGTTAGACAGAACATTACAAATATCACAATCTGTATAGACAACACCAACCAATTATAAAATACCAGTTAGACAGAACATTACAAATATCACAATCTGTATAGACAATACCAACCAATTATAAAATACCAGTTAGACAGAACATTACAAATATCACAATCTGTATAGACAATACCAACCAATTATAAAATACCAGTTAGACAGAACATTACAAATATCACAATCTGTATAGACAATACCAACCAATTATAAAATACCAGTTAGACAGAACATTACAAATATCACAATCTGTATAGACAACACCAACCAATTATAAAATACCAGTTAGACAGAACATTACAAATATCACAATCTGTATAGACAATACCAACCAATTATAAAATACCAGTTAGACAGAACATTACAAGTATCACAATCTGTATAGACAATACCAACCAATTATAAAATACCAGTTAGACAGAACATTACAAGTATCACAATCTGTATAGACAACACCAGCCAATTATAAAATACCAGTTAGACAACATTACAAGTATCACAATCTGTATAGACAACACCAGCCAATTATAAAATACCAGTTAGACAACATTACAAGTATCACAATCTGTATAGACAACACCAACCAATTATAAAATACCAGTTAGACAGAACATTACAAGTATCACAATCTGTATAGACAACACCAACCAATTATAAAATACCAGTTAGACAGAACATTACAAGTATCACAATCTGTATAGACAACACCAGCCAATTATAAAATACCAGTTAGACAACATTACAAGTATCACAATCTGTATAGACAACACCAACCAATTATAAAATACCAGTTAGACAGAACATTACAAATATCACAATCTGTATAGACAACACCAACCAATTATAAAATACCAGTTAGACAGAACATTACAAGTATCACAATCTGGATAGACAACACCAGCCAATTATAAAATACCAGTTAGACAGAACATTACAAGTATCACAATCTGTATAGACAACACCAACCAATTATAAAATACCAGTTAGACAGAACATTACAAGTATCACAATCTGTATAGACAACACCAACCAATTATAAAATACCAGTTAGACAGAACATTACAAGTATCACAATCTGTATAGACAACACCAACCAATTATAAAATACCAGTTAGACAGAACATTACAAGTATCACAATTTGCATAGACAACACCAACCAATTATAAAATACCAGTTAGACAGAACATTACAAGTATCACAATCTGTATAGACAACACCAACCAATTATAAAATACCAGTTAGACAGAACATTACAAATATCACAATCTGTATAGACAATACCAACCAATTATAAAATACCAGTTAGACAGAACATTACAAATATCACAATCTGTATAGACAATACCAACCAATTATAAAATACCAGTTAGACAGAACATTACAAATATCACAATCTGTATAGACAACACCAACCAATTATAAAATACCAGTTAGACAGAACATTACAAGTATCACAATCTGTATAGACAATACCAACCAATTATAAAATACCAGTTAGACAGAACATTACAAGTATCACAATCTGTATAGACAACACCAACCAATTATAAAATACCAGTTAGACAGAACATTACAAGTATCACAATCTGTATAGACAACACCAACCAATTATAAAATACCAGTTAGACAGAACATTACAAGTATCACAATCTGTATAGACAACACCAACCAATTATAAAATACCAGTTAGACAGAACATTACAAGTATCACAATCTGTATAGACAACACCAACCAATTATAAAATACCAGTTAGACATAACATTATAAGTATCACAATCTGTATAGACAACACCAGCCAATTATAAAATACCAGTTAGACAACATTACAAGTATCACAATCTGTATAGACAACACCAGCCAATTATAAAATACCAGTTAGACAACATTACAAGTATCACAATCTGTATAGACAACACCAACCAATTATAAAATACCAGTTAGACAGAACATTACAAGTATCACAATCTGTATAGACAACACCAGCCAATTATAAAATACCAGTTAGACAACATTACAAGTATCACAATCTGTATAGACAACACCAACCAATTATAAAATACCAGTTAGACAGAACATTACAAATATCACAATCTGCATAGACAACACCAACCAATTATAAAATACCAGTTAGACAGAACATTACAAATATCACAATCAGGATAGACAACACCAGCCAATTATAAAATACCAGTTAGACAGAACATTACAAATATCACAATCTGTATAGACAACACCAACCAATTATAAAATACCAGTTAGACAGAACATTACAAGTATCACAATCTGGACAGACAACACCAACCAATTATAAAATACCAGTTAGACAGAACATTACAAGTATCACAATCTGTATAGACAATACCAACCAATTATAAAATACCAGTTAGACAGAACATTACAAATATCACAATCTGTATAGACAACACCAACCAATTATAAAATACCAGTTAGACAGAACATTACAAGTATCACAATCTGTATAGACAATACCAACCAATTATAAAATACCAGTTAGACAGAACATTACAAGTATCACAATCTGTATAGACAACACCAACCAATTATAAAATACCAGTTAGACAGAACATTACAAGTATCACAATCTGTATAGACAACACCAACCAATTATAAAATACCAGTTAGACAGAACATTACAAATATCACAATCTGTATAGACAATACCAACCAATTATAAAATACCAGTTAGACAGAACATTACAAGTATCACAATCTGTATAGACAACACCAACCAATTATAAAATACCAGTTAGACAGAACATTACAAGTATCACAATCTGTATAGACAACACCAACCAATTATAAAATACCAGTTAGACAGAACATTACAAGTATCACAATCTGTATAGACAATACCAACCAATTATAAAATACCAGTTAGACAGAACATTACAAATATCACAATCTGTATAGACAATACCAACCAATTATAAAATACCAGTTAGACAGAACATTACAAGTATCACAATCTGTATAGACAACACCAACCAATTATAAAATACCAGTTAGACAGAACATTACAAGTATCACAATCTGTATAGACAACACCAACCAATTATAAAATACCAGTTAGACAGAACATTACAAGTATCACAATCTGTATAGACAATACCAACCAATTATAAAATACCAGTTAGACAGAACATTACAAGTATCACAATCTGTATAGACAACACCAGCCAATTATAAAATACCAGTTAGACAGAACATTACAAATATCACAATCTGTATAGACAACACCAACCAATTATAAAATACCAGTTAGACAGAACATTACAAATATCACAATCTGTATAGACAATACCAACCAATTATAAAATACCAGTTAGACAGAACATTACAAGTATCACAATTTGTATAGACAACACCAACCAATTATAAAATACCAGTTAGACAGAACATTACAAATATCACAATCTGTATAGACAATACCAACCAATTATAAAATACCAGTTAGACAGAACATTACAAGTATCACAATCTGTATAGACAATACCAACCAATTATAAAATACCAGTTAGACAGAACATTACAAGTATCACAATCTGTATAGACAACACCAGCCAATTATAAAATACCAGTTAGACAACATTACAAGTATCACAATCTGTATAGACAACACCAGCCAATTATAAAATACCAGTTAGACAACATTACAAGTATCTCAATCTGTATAGACAATACCAACCAATTATAAAATACCAGTTAGACAGAACATTACAAGTATCACAATCTGTATAGACAACACCAACCAATTATAAAATACCAGTTAGACAGAACATTACAAGTATCACAATCTGCATAGACAACACCAACCAATTATAAAATACCAGTTAGACAGAACATTACAAGTATCACAATCTGTATAGACAACACCAACCAATTATAAAATACCAGTTAGACAGAACATTACAAGTATCACAATCTGTATAGACAACACCAGCCAATTATAAAATACCAGTTAGACAACATTACAAGTATCACAATCTGTATAGACAACACCAACCAATTATAAAATACCAGTTAGACAGAACATTACAAATATCACAATCTGTATAGACAACACCAACCAATTATAAAATACCAGTTAGACAGAACATTACAAATATCACAATCTGTATAGACAACACCAACCAATTATAAAATACCAATTAGACATAACATTACAAGTATCACAATCTGTATAGACAACACCAACCAATTATAAAATACCAGTTAGACAGAACATTAAAAGTATCACAATCTGTATAGACAACACCAACCAATTATAAAATACCAGTTAGACAGAACATTACAAGTATCACAATTTGTATATACAACACCAACCAATTATAAAATACCAGTTAGACAGAACATTACAAGTATCACAATCTGTATAGACAACACCAACCAATTATAAAATACCAGTTAGACAGAACATTACAAATATCACAATCTGTATAGACAATACCAACCAATTATAAAATACCAGTTAGACAGAACATTACAAATATCACAATCTGTATAGACAATACCAACCAATTATAAAATACCAGTTAGACAGAACATTACAAATATCACAATCTGTATAGACAACACCAACCAATTATAAAATACCAGTTAGACAGAACATTACAAGTATCACAATCTGTATAGACAATACCAACCAATTATAAAATACCAGTTAGACAGAACATTACAAGTATCACAATCTGTATAGACAACACCAACCAATTATAAAATACCAGTTAGACAGAACATTACAAGTATCACAATCTGTATAGACAACACCAACCAATTATAAAATACCAGTTAGACAGAACATTACAAGTATCACAATCTGTATAGACAACACCAACCAATTATAAAATACCAGTTAGACAGAACATTACAAGTATCACAATCTGTATAGACAACACCAACCAATTATAAAATACCAGTTAGAC
Organism: Bathymodiolus brooksi; assembly: GCA_963680875.1. Classification (NCBI taxonomy): domain Eukaryota; kingdom Metazoa; phylum Mollusca; class Bivalvia; order Mytilida; family Modiolidae; genus Bathymodiolus; species Bathymodiolus brooksi. The sequence goes on along the minus strand of OY804580.1, from coordinate 46,212,352 downwards.
AGAACATTATAAGTATCACAATCTGTATAGACAACACCAGCCAATTATAAAATACCAGTTAGACAACATTACAAGTATCACAATCTGTATAGACAACACCAGCCAATTATAAAATACCAGTTAGACAACATTACAAGTATCACAATCTGTATAGACAACACCAACCAATTATAAAATACCAGTTAGACAGAACATTACAAGTATCACAATCTGTATAGACAACACCAACAAATTATAAAATACCAGTTAGACAGAACATTACAAGTATCACATTCTGTATAGACAACACCAGCCAATTATAAAATACCAGTTAGACAACATTACAAGTATCACAATCTGTATAGACAACACCAACCAATTATAAAATACCAGTTAGACAGAACATTACAAGTATCACAATCTGTATAGACAACACCAACCAATTATAAAATACCAGTTAGACAGAACATTACAAATATCACAATCTGGATAGACAACACCAGCCAATTATAAAATACCAGTTAGACAGAACATTACAAATATCACAATCTGTATAGACAACACCAACCAATTATAAAATACCAGTTAGACAGAACATTACAAGTATCACAATCTGGACAGACAACACCAACCAATTATAAAATACCAGTTAGACAGAACATTACAAGTATCACAATCTGTATAGACAATACCAACCAATTATAAAATACCAGTTAGACAGAACATTACAAATATCACAATCTGTATAGACAACACCAACCAATTATAAAATACCAGTTAGACAGAACATTACAAGTATCACAATCTGTATAGACAATACCAACCAATTATAAAATACCAGTTAGACAGAACATTACAAATATCACAATCTGTATAGACAATACCAACCAATTATAAAATACCAGTTAGACAGAACATTACAAATATCACAATCTGTATAGACAACACCAACCAATTATAAAATACCAGTTAGACAGAACATTACAAGTATCACAATCTGTATAGACAATACCAACCAATTATAAAATACCAGTTAGACAGAACATTACAAGTATCACAATCTGTATAGACAACACCAACCAATTATAAAATACCAGTAAGACAGAACATTACAAGTATCACAATCTGTATAGACAACACCAACCAATTATAAAATACCAGTTAGACAGAACATTACAAGTATCACAATTTGTATAGACAACACCAACCAATTATAAAATACCAGTTAGACAGAACATTACAAGTATCACAATCTGTATAGACAACACCAACCAATTATAAAATACCAGTTAGACAGAACATTATAAGTATCACAATCTGTATAGACAACACCAGCCAATTATAAAATACCAGTTAGACAACATTACAAGTATCACAATCTGTATAGACAACACCAGCCAATTATAAAATACCAGTTAGACAACATTACAAGTATCACAATCTGTATAGACAACACCAACCAATTATAAAATACCAGTTAGACAGAACATTACAAGTATCACAATCTGTATAGACAACACCAACCAATTATAAAATACCAGTTAGACAGAACATTACAAATATCACAATCTGGATAGACAACACCAGCCAATTATAAAATACCAGTTAGACAGAACATTACAAATATCACAATCTGTATAGACAACACCAACCAATTATAAAATACCAGTTAGACAGAACATTACAAGTATCACAATCTGGACAGACAACACCAACCAATAATAAAATACCAGTTAGACAGAACATTACAAGTATCACAATCTGTATAGACAATACCAACCAATTATAAATTACCAGTTAGACAGAACATTACAAATATCACAATCTGTATAGACAACACCAACCAATTATAAAATACCAGTTAGACAGAACATTACAAGTATCACAATCTGTATAGACAATACCAACCAATTATAAAATACCAGTTAGACAGAACATTACAAGTATCACAATCTGTATAGACAACACCAACCAATTATAAAATACCAGTTAGACAGAACATTACAAGTATCACAATCTGTATAGACAACACCAACCAATTATAAAATACCAGTTAGACAGAACATTACAAATATCACAATCTGTATAGACAATACCAACCAATTATAAAATACCAGTTAGACAGAACATTACAAATATCACAATCTGTATAGACAATACCAACCAATTATAAAATACCAGTTAGACAGAACATTACAAGTATCACAATCTGTATAGACAACACCAACCAATTATAAAATACCAGTTAGACAGAACATTACAAGTATCACAATCTGTATAGACAACACCAACCAATTATAAAATACCAGTTAGACAGAACATTACAAGTATCACAATCTGTATAGACAATACCAACCAATTATAAAATACCAGTTAGACAGAACATTACAAGTATCACAATCTGTATAGACAACACCAGCCAATTATAAAATACCAGTTAGACAGAACATTACAAATATCACAATCTGTATAGACAACACCAACCAATTATAAAATACCAGTTAGACAGAACATTACAAATATCACAATCTGTATAGACAATACCAACCAATTATAAAATACCAGTTAGACAGAACATTACAAGTATCACAATTTGTATAGACAACACCGACCAATTATAAAATACCAGTTAGACAGAACATTACAAATATCACAATCTGTATAGACAATACCAACCAATTATAAAATACCAGTTAGACAGAACATTACAAGTATCACAATCTGTATAGACAATACCAACCAATTATAAAATACCAGTTAGACAGAACATTACAAGTATCACAATCTGTATAGACAACACCAGCCAATTATAAAATACCAGTTAGACAACATTACAAGTATCACAATCTGTATAGACAACACCAGCCAATTATAAAATACCAGTTAGACAACATTACAAGTATCTCAATCTGTATAGACAATACCAACCAATTATAAAATACCAGTTAGACAGAACATTACAAGTATCACAATCTGTATAGACAACACCAACCAATTATAAAATACCAGTTAGACAGAACATTACAAGTATCACAATCTGTATAGACAACACCAACCAATTATAAAATACCAGTTAGACAGAACATTACAAATATCACAATCTGTATAGACAATACCAACCAATTATAAAATACCAGTTAGACAGAACATTACAAATATCACAATCTGTATAGACAATACCAACCAATTATAAAATACCAGTTAGACAGAACATTACAAATATCACAATCTGCATAGACAATACCAACCAATTATAAAATACCAGTTAGACAGAACATTACAAATATCACAATCTGTATAGACAATACCAACCAATTATAAAATACCAGTTAGACAGAACATTACAAGTATCACAATCTGTATAGACAATACCAACCAATTATAAAATACCAGTTAGACAGAACATTACAAGTATCACAATTTGTATAGACAACACCAACCAATTATAAAATACCAGTTAGACAGAACATTACAAGTATCACAATCTGTATAGACAACACCAACCAATTATAAAATACCAGTTAGACAGAACATTACAAATATCACAATCTGTATAGACAACACCAACCAATTATAAAATACCAGTTAGACAGAACATTACAAGTATAACAATTTGTATAGACAACACCAACCAATTATAAAATACCAGTTAGACAGAACATTACAAATATCACAATCTGGATAGACAACACCAACCAATTATAAAATACCAGTTAGACAGAACATTACAAGTATCACAATCTGCATAGACAATACCAACCAATTATAAAATACCAGTTAGACAGAACATTACAAGTATCACAATCTGTATAGACAACACCAGCCAATTATAAAATACCAGTTAGACAACATTACAAATATCACAATCTGTATAGACAACACCAACCAATTATAAAATACCAGTTAGACAGAACATTACAAGTATCACAATCTGTATAGACAACACCAACCAATTATAAAATACCAGTTAGACAGAACATTACAAGTATCACAATCTGTATAGACAACACCAGCCAATTATAAAATACCAGTTAGACAACATTACAAGTATCACAATCTGTATAGACAACACCAACCAATTATAAAATACCAGTTAGACAGAACATTACAAATATCACAATCTGTATAGACAACACCAACCAATTATAAAATACCAGTTAGACAGAACATTACAAATATCACAATCTGGATAGACAACACCAACCAATTATAAAATACCAATTAGACATAACATTACAAGTATCACAATCTGTATAGACAACACCAACCAATTATAAAATACCAGTTAGACAGAACATTACAAGTATCACAATCTGTATAGACAACACCAACCAATTATAAAATACCAGTTAGACAGAACATTACAAGTATCACAATTTGTATAGACAACACCAACCAATTATAAAATACCAGTTAGACAGAACATTACAAGTATCACAATCTGTATAGACAACACCAACCAATTATAAAATACCAGTTAGACAGAACATTACAAATATCACAATCTGTATAGACAATACCAACCAATTATAAAATACCAGTTAGACAGAACATTACAAATATCATAATCTGTATAGACAATACCAACCAATTATAAAATACCAGTTAGACAGAACATTACAAATATCACAATCTGTATAGACAACACCAACCAATTATAAAATACCAGTTAGACAGAACATTACAAGTATCACAATCTGTATAGACAATACCAACCAATTATAAAATACCAGTTAGACAGAACATTACAAGTATCACAATCTGTATAGACAACACCAACCAATTATAAAATACCAGTTAGACAGAACATTACAAGTATCACAATCTGTATAGACAACACCAACCAATTATAAAATACCAGTTAGACAGAACATTACAAGTATCACAATCTGTATAGACAACACCAACCAATTATAAAATACCAGTTAGACAGAACATTACAAGTATCACAATCTGTATAGACAACACCAACCAATTATAAAATACCAGTTAGACAGAACATTATAAGTATCACAATCTGTATAGACAACACCAGCCAATTATAAAATACCAGTTAGACAACATTACAAGTATCACAATCTGTATAGACAACACCAACCAATTATAAAATACCAGTTAGACAGAACATTACAAGTATCACAATCTGTATAGACAACACCAACCAATTATAAAATACCAGTTAGACAGAACATTACAAGTATCACAATCTGTATAGACAACACCACCCAATTATAAAATACCAGTTAGACAACATTACAAGTATCACAATCTGTATAGACAACACCAACCAATTATAAAATACCAGTTAGACAGAACATTACAAATATCACAATCTGTATATTGAAATCCAGAAAAAAAAATCCTATTTTACCGTATAAGTGGTTATTTTGGTGGGTATTTAATTTTCGCTTTCTTTGCGAGGATGTTAAATGCGCGAAAAAAGTTCACGAATTATTATTTCACGTTCAAATAGTTAAACAAGTTATTTATTTTTTTACCCCTGAAAAAGAAATAGCCCCCTTAGTTAAATGGTCCCTCCGTCTCCCTTACACATTTTTGTCAGTTGGGAGCCCTTTTATTGAGGAAGGGGGTAAAATGCCATAGTCCCATTCAATAGCTGTTCTCAGCTTCTTCTTCCTTTGTTTTTTTTTTATTTATTTATTTATTTATTTATTTTTTTAGTTGTACAATGTATAAGTATTTGTTTGGGTATGATTTTAATAATTTGAAGTAGAGGCAAGCTGAATATTTCTTTTTCATTGAAATTTTGACTTCAGTTCTAACCATTCAATCATCTATTTCTCAGTTTGAATTTCTTTTTGAACAGTTATCTACCATCAAATTATTTCAATGTTTCCATATTCAGATGGTCGTTGTGCCATTTTTACGAAATAATCCGTCTGCTGTTATGTTTTTTCAGCGGTTTATATTTCCCGCCAAAACATTATGGGAAAAATATTCGGAGCGCATCTGGGTTTTTCATTGCAGGTAATCCATTCGTAAAAATCCCAGGGTTCCCGTTCTTGCACTTCCGTCTCAAATGATGTAGTTTGACATAAAAACGAAGCTGCCTCGCTATTCTCGGCGAGATTTCTTGGAAAAGATCGACGTACAGACTGAAATTCGAACATGGGCAATTAGGTAAGTGTCTTAGAAACAGTTTGATACGACAGTGCCATATGTAGACAAGGTAAAAAGTGTAAAAAAACACTGGGGTTTCCCAACCAAGGTGAGCGATATGGCGCGAAATATGAAAATGGAGTTGCATACCTTCTCTCTTATACTGTATCAGTCGAAAAAATGTGGACACAGAATACACGTATTATTCATGATGTATGACGTCTACTGATATTGTCAAATGAAGAAAAAACGAATGATTATGAAAATTTTGAAAAAGGAATGATTTACAAATGTATATGAAAATTTTGAAAAAAGGGGGGGTAGTAGAGAAAAGGGGGGAGGAGGAAACGAAATCCATGCCCCATGCGCCTGTGTCCATGCTGTCAACGACTCTGTAAGTTGGGGTTTTAGCCCGTGTGCCCATATTAAGAGAAACAGAGCTTTGACGTTTCTTTGTATCAAACGGCGAGACATTGCTCTATCTTGGCCTCTCATATGTTCGTCTTGTTGATGCCCGAATCACGGCGTGTATACCGGGTTATTGGCGTCTCTAGCTCTTCAACCCGGATGCTTCCTATTTCTTTATTTATCTCATTTATTTCCCGAAGAAGTTGTTCTTTACTCATACTAAGCTCTGGGTCATACAACAAACTCGTATTTTTCTTACGAGACATGTTTAAAATGTAAACCAAACTCTAATTTAGTCGACCTAACAAATCCCACCGCTGCCACCAAATTGTGTAATGTGCCGAGCGGAGAGGCTACAACACCGGTGAGCGGCCAATTGGTTCGTACCAGTTTCCTGGGATTTGATAGTGAATAAATAGCTTGCCGAACCAAACCTAATATGTCCTATTCTTTATTATGGTTGTCAATATATATCAAACTATATCTTATACCTATGATTGAGACCTATGTTTCAGACCCTATGGCTGGAGATCTATGTCTCAGACCCCTTTGACTCGAGACCTATGTCTCACAAACATATGGCTGGAGATCTATATATCAGACACCTATGGCTGGAGACATATGTCTTAGCCACCTATGGCTGGAGATCTACTTCTCAGACCCCTATGGCTGGAGACCTATGTCTCAGGCACCTATGCGTCTCAAACAATCATGCACTTATCGATCGGTTAATTAGTTACGCTTTGTATGTAGTTCCTTGGGACTATGTTGCTTTTCCGATACAATAAACTTGTCTGGCGACCTATGTTGTCAGACACCGTTTATGTACCGATCCAGGGTCTGCTTATATGATCACTACTAACCATGAGACAACGCGAACACCTACTTGAACCAAGTGCTCGAGACCTAGTCATAGACTACATAGTCACATACTCCGCTATCTATGACAACGGTTGTGATCACTTAGTCTTCAGACTACCTGGCTGTATATATAACGATACAGCTTAAATATTGTCCTATTCAACGACAAGCTTCGTCTCACAAATATTTACCAAAGCGCAATTAGATGTGTACAGTTCGAGAATGACAAGAACACGCAGTTGTAATCTCTTTACATAGTCCACACTCGGACCTCGAGGAAGACACCTCTCTTATATAAATAATAGTGTGATAAACTAAAGTTTTTATTCTGTATTGCTTATGTAAATAGTGGTTCGACACAGTGTTGATTCTATATAAGGGTAATAACAAAATTACCGAACTCCGAACAATCTTACAAAAGGAAAGTCAAAACTCATAACTATATAAACAGACAAAATCAGTCAACAACCGGAAAACTGTGAAAACCGTAATGACCCTGACTTGGTACAGGCATTTCTAAAGAAATGGTGGGTTGAATCAGATTTTAAGGCGCCAAACCTCCCACTATATTGTTTCTCTCGCTTCAGTATGCTACAAATGTCATATTTAACCAACAAACTTGATAAATAAAAATAGTTTACTGTTTCGAAAGCTGTAAATTAATTACTGCATGCCAACTGTGTATATTAAACAATTAAAACACTATACACAAGGGAGAATTTGTGGAAGCGGGGAAAGAAATTAAACGGTGAAGTGCGTAAATTATCACATAAAGAATATGTCCTTAATTAAGCTGTTAACTTTGCATACACACTTTAGATACGTGTTAACTAATTTCGTCACAATACCCACGCCTCAAAGAAATGCGTCCTCGCATTTACCTTCTCTTCAAGCTTCAACTGAATGCGTCAATTCCTGTGGTCATTTTTCAGACCCAAACTCTATCAACCTGCATAGCAGCGGTGGTTTTGTCATCAGTTGGACATATTCTCAAAAGAAAGGCCGCAATGCCTATCAATGCTAAGTGCCGAACGCCTTCGGTCACTAGTCCAACTGTTCCAACTCCTGGTTGGTCAGAACCTCTGCTCGTAGACGTTAAATCTACCACCATGTCCAGACTTCCATCAGTTTCTACTACTGAAGACAACTTCGTACTACGTGTAATGTGACATTCTGCCTAACACAAATCTTAAACAGACTTTCCTATTCCTTAACATAATCTAAATGCTTTGAACCCTATAACTGAGCAACTGTAACAGACATTTACTACAACAATTAACAAATTTAACCACCTAATAACCATATAAAATAACTTGAACTGCCACTGGAAAAGAAATATAAAACGTCAAAAACCGGTATAAAGTAAATTTGCCGAAGTAGCGGCTTCGTATTGATGCCTACTCTTAACGAAAACAGCTCCGAAGAGACTGCTGCTACTGAAGGGATCGTTAACGTGCAAAGGTATGTTGCTCACTGAACACGGGACCTCGGATTTAACGTCCCCATCCGACGGACACACGAAATATATACGACAAAAGACGTCTACATAACATTTTATTGGTGTGTGGGTACCTCACATACACGTAGCAAAAATAAAAAATAAAATAACTAGAGAAGTCATGTCCCACTTTGACATTCAAACCATTCTTCAACAATATAGCATTAAACACGCTGAATTATTTACAGTGATATAATGTCAACTTAATATACATAATGTACAACATAATTTTAACAAACATAGTCATCGTATTTAACTGAACGTTTTCCGACCCGCTTTGGACGTCGTGACTCTTGAACTAAATCATCTACTTCTTCGAGGTTTTCAGACTCCAAATCATCTAGTTCATTTTCAGCCGATGCTTCGACATCGTTTTCTCCCCTTAGATTTTGAACAATCTTTCTCCGCAATCTATCGCAATGAATAATCTGTCGTTGTCCCTCCCTTCCACAGTTGACTTCATACAGTACTTCTGACTGTTTTCGTGTAATTTGGAATGATCCTCTCCAAAACGACGTGCATATTGTAGTGCATCCGACCTTCTTCAGCGGAAAATATACATAAACAAGATCGGTAGGTTTGAATTTCTGCAACGACATCTTCTGATCATGGTATGTCTTCTGACGTAGTATAACATTTTCAGAATGTTTCCTGACCATGCTATGGGTAACTTCTAATCTTTATTTCAACTCCCATACCCACATGTTTGATGGTATTTGATTAATTCTTGATGGCATCTCATAGATTAAGTCCAAAGGTGTGGATTTTTCTCGTCCAAGCATCAACATATTTGGACTAAATCCGGTAGTTTCATGCTCAGACGCACGATATGCCATCATCACATATGGCAAATGTTTGTCCCAGTCCCTATGATATTCCTGGACATAAGCATTTAGCATGTCTCCAAAGTCCCATTAAATCACTCTACAATTCCATCTGACTGAGGATGATAAGCCGTAGTTCTCATTTTGGTGATGTCTACTCTTATACTGTTTTCCTTGATCCGAGTGGATGACTTGAGGGACTCCAAACCTGGCTATGACTTCTTCAACAATTATACTAGCGACGGTCTCAGCTTCCATATTTCGCATTGGGAAGGCCTCTGTCCATTTGGTGAAATAATCTGAACAACTAATGTATACTTGTTGCCATTTTCAGTATCAGGTAGTTCACCTAGAATGTATGTTGCTATTCTCTCCATTGATATACCAGATCTAACTACTTGCATGGGAGATCGGTTTTTCTTTGCTAAGCGTTTTCATTTCCAACAATCATCACATCCTGCTATATAACTACGGACGTCATTCCGAAGTCCAGGCCAATAGTATTTTTGACGTATCTTGCTTAAAGTCTAGTTGATACCAAGGTGACCAGAAGACCTAATGTCATGCCAATAGAGTAAAACTTTTCGCCGTTGGGTTTGTGGCACTAAAGCCTGCAACTGTTCGACAATTGAGTCAGACGATTTCACTTTTCTACTTAGCAGTCCATCTTCAATTATCAAATTTTCCATTGACCCCATAAAGACTTCACTACAAACCATTCCTTCTTTTTATTTCCTCATATGAAGGTCTAATTCCGTTTTCTACCCACCCTTTTACTACTTTATTGTCCCTATCACTCTGTTGAGCTTTTAAGAGACTAACTTGTTCATCATATTCTGACGGGCTTATGTCAACAGCACTATGTACTGCATGTTTGTCTCTTCTTTCGCTACAATGTTCACATTGTCGACATGGCATGCGGCTTAGACTATCGGCATTACCATGTTTAGTGCCAGGTCAGTGTTGCATATCCATATCAAATTCATATAATATTTCTAACCATCTAGCCATTTGTTCGTCTGGATTCCTGAAGCTTAGCAGCCATCGAAGGGAACTATGATCGGTGCGCATCAAGAACTTCCTTCCCAAAAGATAATATTAGAAGTACTTCGTGAAAAATACAACTGCTAATAACTCCTTACGGGTGAGCAAATATCTCCTTTCACTTTTTGTTAGACGTCGACTTGCATATGCTATCACCCGTTCATGGCCATCTTGTATTTGTGACAGCACAGCGTCAATTGATGTCCCACTGGCATCAGTATCTAAAATAAATGGTTGTTTAAAGTCTGGATGTGCTAAAATCGGAGCCTACACAAACTTATGTTTCAAAATCTCAAAAGCTTGTTGGCAACTGTCTGACCAACTGAAAGCTTTGTCTTTTTGTGTGAGCTTGTGAAGAGGTTTGGCTATTTCGGCAAAGTTTACGATATATCTACGGTAATAACTACAAAATCCAAGAAATGACCTAAGCTCAGTGATATTTGCAGGTTCAGACTATGCCTTCACAGCTTCAACTTTCCGAGGGTCTGTAGATATACCATTTTCCGAGACAACATGCCCCAGATATTCTACCTTTCGTGCAAACAACGTACATTTCTTTGGTTTCCATTTAAGCCCTGCAGAGAGTAATCGTTCAAATATAACGCTTAAATTTCCAATCATGTGTTCGAATTCCTTTCCAAATACAATGATATCATCCAAATATATTAAACAAATGTCCCATTGTAATCCTGCCAATACTGTTTCCATTAGGCGTTCGAACGTTGCTGGAGCATTACATAGACCAAACGGCATTACCTGAAATTGGCATAACCCTTTTCTTGTCGCAAATGCAGTTTTCTGACGATCCTTTGGCTCTACTTCCACCTGCAAATATCCCGATTAAAGATCTAAAGTTGAGAACCATTTTGCTTCCGACATCTGATTTAAATTCTCGGGAGGGGATATGCATCTTTAACAGTCACCCTGTTAAGTTTTCTATAATCCACGCAAAAACATGTAGAACCATCTTTTTTCTTAACAAGCACAACGCATGCAGCCCATGGACTGGATGACGCTTCTATGACATTTTCCGCTAGCATGTCTTTGATGATCTTATCATTATTCTCTTGCAGATGGTACGGAACCCTCCTTGGTGGTTCCTTAAATAGTTTTACATTTTCTATTTCTATCTGATGCTTGATGAGACTAGTTCGACCATAGTCCGCGTCATGCTTTGAAAAGATGCCATCATATCTGTTTAAAGGTTTCTGAACCTTTTGTATTTGACTAGCTGAAAGGTCTGTTATGTATGTCTCATATAAATTTATCAAATGATCAGGCACAACACTTGATACCTGCACATGAGTACTTTCATGACTTTGTTGTTCTATTAGAGTGCTTACAGCACTTGGAATGTCGTCTACGGGACTAATCTTAGCGATAACTGTACCCTCAACCAACGTTTGTGACTCAGGGGATATATTCATTAGTTTGAGGGGAATTGTCTTATCGTTGCTGACTAGGGCTCTGCCAACCAAAGCTTTTTCTGTTTCTCTTCATGACAAATATGTTATCGTTCCTGCGGACAAGGTTTCCAACAACATCGTGTTTGTATGTAAGTCATATAACTACGAATGCCTAATCACGGAATTAGGCATAAATAACAATACCTCTCGTAATACCATATACAAGCCAACTTCATTCGACAAAGATGAAATCCTAGCTAATCCTTCATGACCTCTTTAAACATTCCCTCTGGTAAAGAGTCTGAGGATTTACCCTATTTGTATTGGATACCTAAGCTCCATAAGACATCATGCAAAGAAAGGTGCATAGCGGGATCATCAACTTGTTCGACGAAAGAATTGTCTATTCACCTGACAAAGATTCTGTCTGCACATGTGGATTTTGAAAAACTCTAAAGATCTTTTGGATAACCTTAAATCAAGATCTTTCTCTCATGATACATGGTGTTTACTATTGCCACGGTAGCTCCCGTATCTATCAATAAATTGGCTAACACACCATTGGCTTTTGCTTTTGCAAACATTCCAGCTTCTGCTGACAACTTATGTACGTCTACCTTAGCTGATGTTTTATTTGCCGGGTCCTTGCCCGAATTCTTACTCTGGCTAAATGTTTGTGTGCCAAGATTTGGGTTACTGGCACTATTCTGAACCCGAGGCCTTTGGGGACAATTTCTTCTCATGTGACCAGATTTACCACATGAATAGCATTTGTAATCGCGACTACCCAGACTTTGCTTCGAATTGTTTCGATATTCTGGTCTAGCTTGCTTATTTGACTTTAAATCTTTTACCTCGTTCTGAAGGTTTGTCAGGGTTTTTTGCATACTCTTTAATGCTTCACTGATGTTACTGCTGCTGTCAAATGTTTCCGACGCCACTCTTAGATATCCCTTTCCTTCAGTTTTCTAAATGTTGGCCTTATTAAAAGCCTCTAGTTCAACTGCATGCCTTACAGCATAATTAAGGTTGACAAGTCTAGCTTGCTTAATTCTTAACCACATATCTACATCGATAAGAGCGTCAATGAATTGCTCTTTAGCTAATGTTTCTCGAACTTCGTTTGGGGCGGTTGGATAAGCATGGTTAGCTAATCGCCGAACATCTTGTCCCAGTTCTGGTAATGTTTCAATGGCCTTTTCTCTTCGTTTCCTCAGCTGAGTTCTATACAGCTCAGTCTGATTCGACGGGGAAAATCGTTCTTCTAATGACTTAACCAGCTCCTTGTAATTTTGTCTCAACTCAAGAGGTAAGTTGCTCATCACACCTTGAGCCTGACCTCTCAAAGACACGGCCAAATACACCCTTTTTCTTTTTGTGACCACTCATTAATTTGCGCACATGCATTAAAATGCGACATATAATCTATCCAAGGACCTTTCCCGTCATATGGTTCTGGCTTTACAATGTTTTGTTTAAGTCTCGCGACTTCTTTCTTTGAGACACGTATCTATCTCTAATTCCAAAATCATTATTTTCGTCCTCACTGTCCATGCTGTCAACGACTTGTAAGTTGGGGTTTTAGCCCGTGTGCCCATATTAAGATAAACAAAGCGTTGACGCTTCTTTGTATCAAACGGCGAGACATTGTTCTGTCTTTGCCTCTCATCTGTCCGTCTTGTTGAAGCTATGCCCGAATCACGGCGTGTATATCGGGTTATTGGTGTCTATAGCTCTTCAACCCAGATGCTTCCGATTTCTTTATTTATCTAATTTATTTCCCGACAAAGTTGTTCTTCACTTATACTAAGCTCTGGGTCATACAACAAACTCGTATTTTTCTTACGAGACATATTTAAAATGTAAACCAAAAACTAGTTTAGTCGACCTATCAAATCACACCGCTGCCACCAAATTGTGTAACGTGCTGAACGGATAGGCTACAACACCGGTGAGCGGCCAATTGGTTCGTACCAGATTCCTGGGATTTGATAGTGAATAAATAGCTTGCCGAACGAAAGCTAATATGTCCTATTCTTTATTATGGTTGTCAATATATATCAAACTATATCTTATACCTATGGCTCAGATCTATATCTCAGACCCTATGGCAGGAGATCTATGTCTCAGACCCCCATGACTGGTGCCCTATGTCTCAGACCCCTATGGTTGGCGCCCTATGTCTCAGATCCCTATGGCTTGAGACCTATGTATCAGAAACCAATGTCTCAGAAACCTAAGGCTGGAGACTTATGTCTCAGACACCTATGGCTGGAGACCTATGTCTCAGACACATATGGCTGGAGACCTACGTCTCAGACCCCTATGGCTGGAGACCTATGTCTCAGAAACCTATGCGTCTCAGACAATCATAAACTTATCGATCGGTTAATTAGCTACGCTTTGTATGTAGTTCTTTGGAATTATGCTGCTTTTCCGATACAATAAACTTGTCTGGCGACCTATGGTGTCAGACACTATTCATGTACTGATCCAGGTTCTGCTTACACGACCACTACTAACCATGAGACAACGCGAACACCTACTTGAACCAAGTGCTCGAGACCTAGTCATAGACTACATAGTCACACACCCCGCTATCGATGACAATGATTGTGAACACCTAGTCTTCAGACTACCTGGCTGTATATATAAAACGATACAGCTTAAATATTGTCCTATTCAACGACAAGCTTCGTCTCATAAATATTAACCAATGTGCAATTAGATATGTACAGTTCGAGGATATGACCGAGAATGACAAGAACACGCTGTTGTAATCTCTTTACATAGTCCACACGCGGACCTCGAGGAAGACACCCTTCTTATATAAATAATGGTTTGATAAACTAAAGTGTTGATTCTGTATTACTTATGTAAATAGTGGTTCGACACAATGTTGATTCTATATTGTTTCTCTCGCTTCAGTATGCTACAAATGTCATATTTAACCAACAAACTTAATAAATAAAAGTAGTCTACTGTTTCGAAAGCTGTATATTAATTATTTGCAGGCCAACTGTGTATATTAAACAATTCTAAGTTGTCATACCACTTCCGGTCTTATATGAGATGCGTGCGCAACAGGTGTAACTCGTCAGTGTGTGCAAATTTATTGAACGGGTTTGACATTGGGTGTAACAAAAATATCTATTTAAATTTGTAATAATATTTTATTTAATTTGCTTTATTTGGATTGATTAATTGTTTCCGAACGATTTTTATTTTTACGTAAGTTTGAATATTTAATTTGCTGCATTTCATTTACTGCGGTATTGAAAATGGCGGACGCCATGTTATCTAACCATAAACAGGAGTCTGAGGACTCAAGAAACAAAAACAGACAAAAAACGCAACAAACAAGTAAGAAAGAGTCGTCAAAGAAGAAGGGTGGAGAGAAGTCATCCTCTTCTCCTATAATAAAAGCTTCGTCTTCGTCGAGGACTGTGGAAGCTGATGTACACGTGGCGCATGTTGAGCCCAAGGGTTCAACAAAGCAGAATGCTACTGCTAATTTAACATTAGCTGATATCATGTCCTTTCTTAAGGACATGGAAAATGACCAAAACAAAACGGAAAACAAGTTGAATGACCTTGCTGATAAGGTTTCAGAAATGTACGATGAATATGAAAATTATGATGAAAATCAACTATTGTATGGCGACGATGCCAATGATGATCAAAATAATAGGGTTGATAACAGTGTTGATAACACTGTACAAATTGATGATAACAATAATGATTCTCAACACCCAGCTAAACGTAGGAAGACTGTTGATGGACAGTCAGAGACTCAGAATCATGAAAAGATAGACAACCCTGATAGTGATAGTGCTAAGAAGAGCAATTTTAAAGATTTAGTAGAGAAATTTAAAGTGAAGGAGAAAGTTGATTCACCTGTTGACTCGGATTTGGCTGAATTAGTCAATAGTATGTTTCAAAACGGTTTACAAGATCACCAGTTGTCAGAACTTGTAAATAATATTAACAGACCAGAAAACTGTTCAATGCTAACAAAGACCAGGGTAAATCAGTTGATTTGGGATCTCTTGTCAGATTATCCTAGTTCTGAAGAGAATACAATTCAGTATCGCCAAGGTCTATTGATAAAAACTGCAATTTTGATAACTAAATTGGTCAATAAACTTAACGAGTGTAAGAACAATGAAACTTTGGATGTCCCAATAAAAGAGTTGATGGATTTAGGGACAGATGCACTTGGTATATTAGGACACTGTAATAGAACCACAAATTTGTCACGACGTGATTTACATAAACCAGATTTAAGCTATGATTATTATCATTTGGGTTCGTCCACAGTTCCATATACTGAATATCTGTATGGAAATGACATCTCCAAGAAAGTGTCGGATATTGACTCTGTCAATAAAGTGGGAAGAAAAGTTATGAGGGGAAGAGGTTCTGGTAGATTCCTCAGGAGACGTGGAGGTAGATTTGAGTGACGTCGTGGTGGTAGAGGACGTGGTTTTGGAAGGATTCCATTGTGAGATGGCCAAGATAGAGGTGAGGCTGGAGCTTCCACCAGATATGACCATTCAACAAACTTCAGAAGGGGGTTCAGCAGGAAACCAGGAACCAGATATTAGATCAGGTCTGTACAGGTATTGATAAATCTCAGATTTTCAAAGCAGGTAGATTGAAAAATTATGAGAAGGCATGGAGAGAAATAACATCAGATAATCACATTTTTGATATTGTATTGTATTGCCATATACATTTTTATGATAATCTTCATCCTGTAAGAAAAGAATTAAAGAGAACTTTAATGTTCAATAGAATTGAAGAGAAAATAATAGATAAGGAAATACGCAATTTATTAGAATTGAAAGTGATTGAGGAGGTAAAAAATTCTGATGATCAATATATATCTCCAATATTTACTGTACCCAAAAAAGATGGGGAGCATAGGATGATTTTAAATTTGAAAGATCTTATAATCAAAATTTGAATATTATCATTTTAAGATGGATACTTTTAAAACAGCATTAAAATTGATAAAGCCAAATTGCTTTATGGCATCAATTGATGTTAGACATGCCTATTACTCCGTGGCTATTGCTCATGAAGATAGAAAATTTCTGCCCTTTGAATGGAAAAAATGCAATTTTTCAATATACCTGCTTTCCTAATGGTATAAGCTGTGCCCCTAGATATTTTACAAAATTATTAAAACCTGTGTATAGTACACTTAGAAAAATGAGTCACCTAAATTTGGGCTATATTGATGATTCTCTACTAATTGGAGATAGTAGGAAAGAATGTCTAGAAAATGTAAATGATACAAATTGGTTATTTGAAAAAGTTGGGTTCATAGTTCATGAGAAGAAATCGGTTTTTGAACCTACGCAGAAATTGACGTTTTTTTGGTTTTATTATTGACTCAGTTAATATGATCGTTACCTTACCACAAGAAAAAGTAGATAATGTTATCCTAGAATGTAAAAGTTTATAAAAAAAAAGAGCAAGTTTCATTAAGAGAGCTTGCTAAGGTTATTGGCATATTAGTTTCTGTATTTCCTGCTATTGAATTTGGACAGCTACATTACCGAAATATTGAACTACAAACAATATATGCTTTAAGAATGTCACATGGTGATTTTAATGCAAAGACCAAAGTAACAGACGCAATGAAACTTCAACTGAAATGGTGGTTTGATCACATAAAAGCTCAATACAGGATAATAGATCATGGCAATCCTGATAAAATAATTACAAGTGATGCAAGCACACAAGGCTGGGGCTCAGTGTTTATGTCCTTTACAATTGGGGGTAGATGGAATGAGACAGAAAGCAAACAACATATTAATTATCTGGAGTTGCTAGCAGCCTTTTATGCTCTGAGAGCCCTTTGTAAAGATGATGAAGGTATTCATGTAGGCTTAAAAATGGATAACACTTGTGCTATTGCCTATATAAATAATATGGGTGGAATTAGATCAGCAGTGTGTAATGAATTAGCAACCAATATTTGGCTATGGTGTATTCAAAGAGGTATTTGGTTATCTGCAAGATATGTTCATACATCTCAGAGTGTAGCTGACATTGAAAGTAGAAAATTCAATGAGAATATTGAATGGAAGCTAAATTCAAATGTTTTTAGAATTGTTACAGAAAAATTGGTTGTTCCAAATTTTGATTTGTTTGCCTCAAGTTTGAATACACAATTGTCAACATATGCATCATGGAAACCAGATCCAGGATGTAGAGTTGTAGATGCTTTCTCTTTTTTATGGACTGATAATTTTTATTATGCACTTCCTCCTTTCAGTCAGAATGGTCCAGAAGATAAGAAGAGATCAGTCAATGTGCTTAGTGATCGCATCAATATGGTCAACGGAAAGCTGGTACACAGACTTAATTCAGATTTTGATAGACAATCCGATAATTCTACCAACACAGAGAACATTGTTAACAATAAAAAGCACAAACAAAGTTCATCCTCTTTGGGACAAGATGAGACTGATGGCATGTGTAGTGTCAGGCAATCTTATGAAAGTAGAAACTTTTCTGCAAAAACAACCGGTATCATTATGGCATCATGGAGAACTGGGACAATATTCCACATACATCCGAAAATGGACTTGTTACTGCCGTAAAAGGCAAATTAATTACATTCAAAGTACTTTAAATGAAAACTTGGATTTTCTGACTTCACTGTATGAAAACAGTCTCAGTTATTCATCGATTAATTCTGCAAGATCTGCATTATCAGCATTTGGTATTGTTCATGACGGTGTAACTTTTGGATCACACCCTTTAATAAGATTTATGAAAGGTATATGCAATTTACGGCCACCTATACCTAGATATATTCATACATGGGATGTGTCAATAGTATTGAAAGAACTTAGACATTTGTCACCTGTTAAGTAATTGACATTGAAGAATTTGACATATAAGCTTGCCATGATAATATGCTTGATTATTGCGGGAAGGACTCAATCTTTACATTTATTATCGATACAAAATATAATAAGAGGAACTTATTCATATATTTTACAATATAGTGGATGATTAATACAATCAGATTCAGGAAGAAACAATCCTGTTGTTGAACTTAAAGCTTATCCACCAGATCGTCGCTTATGTTGTATTACTGATTTAAAGGAATATTTGAAACGAACAGAATCTTTGAGAAAGAATCATTGGTCTTTATTTATAAGCTATGTGAAACCTTATATTCCTGTAAGTAAAAGTACCATAAGTCGTCAGCTGAAGACATTTATGTGTAAATCAGGAATAGACATAAACAAGTACTCTGTTCACAGTATTCATGCTACGTCTGCTTCAAAGACCAAGTTATTGTGTGTTCCAATTGACAATATTTTGAAATTAGTGGGCTGGTCTTCTGCGAGAACTTTGCAACATTTTATGATAAGCAAGTTGAAGCTGGACTTGATTTTCAGGCTGCAGTTTTAAGTTAATACTTTTAATTGAAAAAAACAGTAAATATATGTTCTTTTTTGTGGTTGCAGCAATTAACAGCTATTTTAATAGAGATAATTAACATTTTGACTATGTTTATAATGTTGAATGTGAAACAATTTTTTTTATGTATATTTCATTAACACAATTTGTTCTAAGCATTTCTTTGATATAAGCCTTGTGTAGTGACATATGCTTTGAAGACTCGTATGAGACCGGAAGTGGTATGACGACTTAGAATCACCAGTTTAACCGAGACTTACCTTGGTTAAAGTTGAAGGTTGAGCAGGATTCTAAGGTGTCATAGTACCACTGGAGGGATCAGATGCCCCCCTTCCCACCCTTATCAGCTTTATGAAGTTCTTTGTTGAGTGAAATTGTTGATAAACAAGTGGTTTTTTAGCTGTTTATAAGGTTTTGTGCACTCCACAAGGCTTCTGCTTTGAAATACTGACGAGTTACACCTGTTGCGCACGCATCTCATCTGATCCCTCCAGTGGTACTATGACTCCTTAGAATCCTGTTCAACCTTCAACTTTAACCAAGGTAAGTCTCGGTTAAACTGGTGATTAAAACACTATACACAAGGGGGAATTCGTGAAAGCGGAGAAGGAAATTATACGGTGAAGTGCGTAAATAATCACATAAAGAATATGTCCTTAATTAATCGGTTGACTGCATACACACTTTAAATACGTGTTAACTAATTTCGTCACACACGTACTACAGTATAAGCAAAATAGATTAGATAGATAGATAGATAGATAGATAGATAGATAGATAGATAGATAGATAGATAGATTTATTCGATAAAATATCAACATACAATATGCAAATATACATATAAAACAATAGAATTAAAAACATGCAATCATACATATGTCACAGGCAAATCGACCATATAACCATTAGATATAGAATTAAGTGCTGTGATGGTACCACTAACCAAATCAATCAACAAAGACAAGATTTAACTGCAAATATATGCAAACGCTGGTAGGCGTCTGCCTGTTCCGAGGACCTGGTAGTTAATGAAAAAATATAAGAATCCCGGTGCGCAATTCTACCTGGGTCTGCTCGATTAGTTTTTTTTTTAGCTTTCGTGCCAAGCATGCAAGTTAAATTGTTAGTATATAGTTGCCAGTCACAGTCATACGTCATGATGAATATGATGGAACAATGAATGAATAAATGAATGAATGAAACAAATAACGTAACATCTATACTTTTTAATAGAATAACTATTACGGTGACATATTCCCCCTCCAAATAATAATATTTAGTCCCTGAATCCATAGAAACTTTAAAAAAAAATCAACATCCCACAAAATGATAACATCTTTATGTACAATTATATATTCAAATTATGTTCGTTTATATCAATGGTAGTTTCTAAATGACGTGTCCATGCTGTACTCTGTGCATGAGTAGGATGTACCCCATCTACTAATCTTGTATAAATGTAACGAGTTTTCTTACCACTTCTCTTATGAACATAGGAATGTAAGAATGGAGATACAACCCCATTTTCCAGGTTTCTATGAATGATATAGCTATTTACTGTGTACAGGATAGAATTTAGTTGTTCCTGCATAATATGATATTCTGTTTCATGTTTCAAGTGAACAGTTTTACCAACCAATTTCCTGTGGGAGTTCCATTTTTTTAAACTGATGGATGTTATGGTACCAAAAACAACTTTACATCCTATATTTCTCATTCGTTTCTCAACATCTGATATAGTGTTTTGTACATGTAAAACATGATCTTTCTCTAAATTGAGATAAGATTCCTCGTACTTTTCCTTCTTGTCCCGAGTTAAAATACATATATCTGGGATTTCAGCACTAAAATACACTATTTTAGGATAAGTGTTATTACGTAGTTGTTTTTCGGCCAAATCACACAGTTAGCTATATGTTCCACCTGGCAGAATATTAACTTGCTTATGCTTCACCTGACTCATTCTACGACCACGACTTGATCCAAAAAATGTAAGAATTAGTATACATAAGGGTAATAAAAAAATTACCGAACTCCGAACAATCTTACAAAGGGAAAGTAAAAACTCATAATTATATAAACAGACAAAATCAGTCAACAACCGGAAAACTGTGAAAACCTGTAATGTAAAATAAAACTTCTATGTAATATATTATAAAATACTAAAATTAAACAATTTTTGTCGACGATCTATTATACCCAGGTGGCATTTACCTCTCTGTGTATACTTTAGTTATCGAACAAAGGGGTTAAACATATACTTATGTCACTACATCTAAACATATATATAATCACCATAACGATCTGGCCTCTTTGTATGTCTACCAGTACGACGTACAACTGTCTCATCATGAATACCATCTATCAGACTGTCAACCTCACCACTTACCTCATTATCATTTGCAACTTCAGACCATCCGTCATTATGTTGATGAATCCAAAGTGAGTCGTCATTACGACTACTAGACGACTCGCGTCAGTCGCGTGCTCAGAAACAATATCGTCAGTGTAATTACTTACTTCAAGACTCCTTGAATGATTAGACATTTCTAATATCGACTCAGATGTTGTTGACCCAATAGGACTGAAGACTTCAGCCAATGGGTTCAATGGCTTTTGCACTGAAATTTTATGACGGGTTGGAACCACAGGTGTACCAATGTCATCATCAGAATCAGACTCATCAGAAAGTTGGTTACGACTAACATGATCTGCTTCTGTCTCTACAGTTTTTGCTATTGGTTCCTTATTGTGTGTTATGTCCAAATTTTACACTTACTTGGGTTTACCGATTTCCTAATCTGATGTACCAATTCTTCAGTTGGAAAGGAATAAATCGGAAGTAGTAGGTTTCTATGTACTGTTTTGGGTTTCAATTTTCCTTTTACATACTCTGGTCTAATTACATATACTTGAATGGTGCTGTCAGGTTGAGAATCAATAACGTATGGTTCTCTATTCCAACGGTTTGCTAGCTTTGTTTACCTGTTATATGAATGTTCTTAAGCAGAACCCTATCACCTTGTTTCAAGACTGAATTTCTTACTTTCAAATCATACCTTGTTTTATGCCTTCTACTGGCTTTTTCAGCAGCTTTAGAAGCTGTTTTGAATGCAAACTGTAATCTCTTCTCTAATTGTCGAGCGTATGATTCGTGACTTTTACCTTGAGCTAACTATATGTCTACTCCTAAGAAAGCATCAATGCTAAGGCGAGGATGCCAGCCAAACATTAAAAAATGTGGACTGTAATTCGTACTCTCATGCCTAGTAGCGTTATACGCATGTACCAAAGGAGCTGCATAATTTTTCCAATTTACCTTCTGTTCATCATTCAAAGTTCCTAGCATGCCTAACCAAGTGGAGTTAAACCTCTCACACTGACCATTTCCAGCAGCATGAGCAGGAGTCGTTCTAGACTTCTCAATACCAGCCATCTTACACAACTCTCTAATAACTGTAGACTCAAAATTCCTACCTTGATCGCTATGTATACGCGATGGAAATGAGTAATGTTGAATGAATGATTCCCATAAACATCTGGCAGTAGTCTGAGCTGTCTGATTCCTACCAAAACAAAACAAGTCAAAATATATAAACATCTAGTAGTAGTCTGAGCTGTCTGATTCCTACCAAAACAAAACAAGTCAAAATATATAAACATCTGGCAGTAGTCTGAGCTGTCTGATTCCTACCAAAACAAAACAAAACAAGTCAAAATATATAAACATCTGGCAGTAGTCTGAGCTGTCTGATTCCTATCTGGCAGTAGTCTGAGCTGTCTGATTCCTATCTGGCAGTAGTCTGAGCTGTCTGATTCCTATCTGGCAGTAGTCTGAGCTGTCTGATTCCTATCTGGCAGTAGTCTGAGTTGTCTGATTCCTATCTGGCAGTAGTCTGAGCTGTCTGATTCCTATCTGGCAGTAGTCTGAGTTGTCTGATTCATATCTGGCATGAGTCGGAGCTGTCTGATTCCTATCTGGCAGTAGTCTGAGCTGTCTGATTCCTACCTAACAGTAGTCTGAGTTGTCCGATTCCTATCTGGCAGTAGTCTGAGCTGTCTGATTCCTATCTGGCAGTAGTCTGAGCTATCTGATTCCTATCTGGCAGTAGTCTGAGCTGTCTGATTCCTACCTGGCAGTAGTCTGAGCTGTCTGATTCCTATCTGGCAGTAGTTTGAGCTGTCTGATTCCTACCTAACAGTAGTCTGAGTTGTCCGATTCCTATCTGGCAGTGGTCTGAGCTGTCTGATTCCTATCTGGCAGTAGTCTGAGCTATCTGATTCCTATCTGGCAGTAGTCTGAGCTGTCCGATTCCTACCTAACAGTAGTCTGAGCTGTCTGATTCCTACCTGGCAGTAGTCTGAGCTGTCTGATTCCTATCTGGCAGTAGTCTGAGCTATCTGATTCCTACCTAACAGTAGTCTGAGTTGTCCGATTCCTATCTGGCAGTAGTCTGAGCTGTCTGATTCCTATCTGGCAGTAGTCTGAGCTGTCTGATTCCTATCTGGCAGTAGTCTGAGCTGTCTGATTCCTATCTGGCAGTAGTCTGAGCTATCTGATTCCTATCTGGCAGTAGTCTGAGCTGTCTGATTCCTACCTGGCAGTAGTCTGAGCTGTCTGATTCCTATCTGGCAGTAGTTTGAGCTGTCTGATTCCTACCTGGCAGTAGTATGAGCTGTCTGATTCCTACCTGGCAGTAGTCTGAGCTGTCCGATTCCTATCTGGCAGTAGTCTGAGCTGTCTGATTCCTACCAAAACAAAACAAAATAAGTCAAAATATTCAAAACAATAATTATCAAAGTAAATTCAATTAAATAATTAAATTGTCTTCAAATTAATAAACTATTTCAATATTACTATAAAGTTACAATTAATCACTTTATTATAAATTGTCCGAGCTCAATACACTGTTGTTGACATCATCATCTGTCGAGTTGACTGCGATATGCATAATTCCAAAAAATCAATATACAACTAATACACAAGGGTACACATCGGTATGTAACAAGTAGACCGTTACAAGTAACCACAATTCACAACGAATAAATATATATTTTCCTCATGTTGTCGGTGTATAAATCATCCACCAAATTAACTATAAATTCTGGCAGCTGCAAATTATGAACTATTTACAATATTCGTTACCAGTATGCCTCTAACTATTTAAAATTCACTTCATTTGGGCAGCGCTGCATAATTTACGGAAGATCACCATTCCGTCTTGACGATACTAGTAAAGACTGCTTTCCAAATAATGACCAATGCAGGAAGGTTCCTCTTCTCCGGCAATATTAATTATAGAAAAACATCATGTTTGGGTAGTACCAATATTACAATATATCATCTCGTTGGAGCCTCCATTTGTCATTTAACCATTAGACCATGGAATTGAGTGCTGTGATGATACCACTAGCCAAACCAATCAGCAAAGACAAGATTTAACTGCAAATATATGCGTCTGCCTGTTCCGAGGACCTGGTAGTTAATGAAAAAATATAAGAATCGCGGTGCGCAATTCTACCTGGGTCTGCTCGATTAGTTTTTTTAGTATTCATGCCAAGTATGCAAGTTAAAGTGTTAGTATATAGTCGTCAGTCACAGTCATACGTCATGATGAATATGGTGGAACAATGAATGGGTAAATGAGTGAATGAAACAAATAACGTAACATCTATACTTTTTAATAGAATAACTATTACGGTGACATGACGCACCCATGTCAGTCTAAAATTGGAATTTTTTAAATCTATTTAAAACAGAAAAAATACAAATTAAAAATGTTGATATTAAACCTAAGATAACCCATATAAAGCTTACTAAGTTTATTTCCAATGGGGTCCTATTCTTTAAGTAATATAAATAATAATTAAAATGGTTTGACTAGACGTTGACTTTGGCAGGACTAAGAGGTGACTTAAACTTTTATCATATAAAACGTGTTTTAAAAACTAATGAACTCTTTTGTACATTCATTAGAAACAAAAATCATTTGAATATACATTCCCTACATCGGTTAAAAATAAATTCTTTTACACCGGATTTGAACGACTGGAAGTTTTTAGTACTTTTAAGTGGAATTGGAAGGGAGTTCCAGTCCTTAATAGCATTGAAATAAAAAGTTGTACTAGTCATCCCATTTACATTTGGCACCACACAATTATAATGTTTACCCCTTGTTGAGTGATGATGTAAATCTCTCGCTTTGCTGAAATTTTGTCCCATATATTTAGGACACTTGTCATTTTGTGTACGTGATTAAGTCTAAGTTGTTGGACTCTGTTTTCAATGGGGTTCGACCTATAATCCGACATTCCGATAGTCCGACAGTCCGATAGTCCGACAAATGCTTTATTTCTTTGAAAGTTAACACTATAACATGTGTAATATGGGGCCAGAAACCGAACCGTTTACTTACCAAAGAAAGGTCCAGAACATCGGAAACACGATATCATAGACGGACAAACAATTGGCAGGGCCACACAAGAACTAAAAAAAAACCCACATATATGAACAACACGGACTCCATAAAAACCTGGATTCAGTCGTGATGAACCGGTAGTGTAAGTATCCCGTATATTTTTTAGTAGCGACTACTTCAGGCTTTATTCAAGTAGCGTGTAGTCGAGTCCAGCCAAGAAAAGTCACTATTGAAAAGAAAGATGAAATAAATGAATACAAAAAAAAGAAATACAAAATAAAAAAGGAAAAGACAAAAAGAAGAGCGTACCAGTGTGTCCCCCGTCCTTTATCATGGAATATTTATGTTAAAAAGCAATGTCGACACATCAATAGAGCTGGATACAATAAAGTGTGCGAATTGATTGATTGATTGATTGATTGATTGATTGCTTAAGGTCCAGCAAGCAATATTTCAGTCATATTCAGGATGAGAAAAGTTTGTAAACAAAAATAAGAAAGAGGTGACTCTGGGATGGGTCAACATGGGCAACGACTTAACACGGGAACTTGCTTTTCTGTCTCTTCCGACGACAAGTTGGTTCTATTTATATTCCCCGGGATTCCGACGGGTGACCCTGCTATCGTCGCCTTCTACCACAAGCGCATATATATATAAAAAGTCACGATTGAAGGAATTTTCCCTAAGTGACCCCTTATATCACGGAAAGAAACAGCATCGGAATATGACAAAATAAACAACTGTGCCATGATGCGCCCCCCCCCCCCTTTATGAACAGTAATTAATATACTGGCATTTTCTAAACCAATTAATTGTATATACCATATGAAAACTGGCGTTTTCAAAACTGACTAAAATCACACCTCTCACTTGCTCCCCCTTTTATCAATACAATGTATGTCACGACGTGACCTATCAGTAAAAGGGGGAACAAGTGAGAGATGTTATCGTACGAGGCGTGGACGGACGGCCGAACAGCGGTATGCCATAATAAGCCCGTATTGTGACGGACGTATAAAAATGAATGGCCCATATCCTGAAATTACGAATATATCATTTTTGGCCAAATTATTTTTCAAAACTTTCATCACTTTGATTAAGGCGAGGTTGCTTTATTTGCATGGCGGACGGACGGACATAATTCTGGGGTTTTTCGAAGATGGATGGAAATTTGCGAATGAAAACACGAGTATAAAGTACATCAGCTGCACGCTACTTGAATAAAGACTGAAGTAGTCGCTACTAAAAATATACGGGATATTTACACTACCGGTTCATCACGATTGGATCCGGGTTTTTATGGAGTCCGTGTTGTTCATATATGTGTTTGTTTTGAGTTCTTGTGTAGCCCTGTCAATTGTTTGTCCGTTTATGATATCGTGTTTCCGATGTTCTGGACCTTTCTTTGGTGAGTAAACGGTTCGGTTTCTGGCCCCATATTACACATGTTATAGTGTTAACTTTCAAAGAAATAAAGCATTTGTCGGACTATCGGACTGTCGGACTATCGGACCGTCGGACTATCGGACTGTCGGACTATCGGACTATCGGACTGTCGGATTATAGCTACGGCCCCGTTTTCAATATTAAGAATTCCAACATCTGAAAATACCGGATAATTAATTCTAGTTCTGGGTCCCAGCCTTTTAACAAATCTGACGGTTTTAGTTTGCATCACTTGAAGTTTATTTCTGAGAGATTTACATACACCTTCATATCAAGATGAACTAAAGTAATCAAAGTGGCATTGAATTAGAGCCATACTAAGTGTTTTTCTTGATGTTTCAGACTCACATGCCATACATCATATAGTTAAATACTCACATGCTATACATCCTAGAGTTAAATACTCATATGACATACATCATATAGTTAAATACTCATATGACATATATCATATAGTTAAATACTCATATGACATACATCATATAGTTAAATACTCACATGACATACATCATATAGTTAAATACTCATATGACATACATCATATAGTTAAATACTCATATGACATACATCATATAGTTAAATACTCACATGACATACATCATATAGTTAAATACGCACATGCCATACATCCTAGAGTTAAATACTCACATAACATACATCATATAGTTAAATACTCACATAACATACATCATATAGTTACATACTCACATGTCATACATCATATAGTTAAATACTCACATGTCATACATCATATTGTTAAATACTCACATGCCATACATCATATAGTTAAATACTCACATGCCATACAACATATAGTTAAATACTCATATGACATACATCATATAGTTACATACTCACATGACATACATCCTAGAGTTAAATACTCACATGACATACATCCGATAGTTAAACACTCACATGACATACATCCGATAGTTAAGTACTCACATGACATACATCCTATAGTTAAATACTCACATGACATACATCCTATAGTCAAATACTCACATGGCATACATCATGTAGTTAAATACTATCATGACATACACCATATAGTTAAATACTCACATGGCATACATCCTATAGATAAATACTTACGTGACATACATCATATTGTTAAATGCTCACATGACATACATCATATAGTTAAATACTCATATGACATACATCATATAGTTAAATACTCATATGACATACATCATATAGTTAAATACTCACATGACATACATCATATAGTTAAATACTCACATGTCATACATCATATAGTTAAATACTCACATGCCATACATCCTAGAGCTAAATACTCACATAACATACATCATATAGTTAAATACTCACATAACATACATCATATAGTTAAATATTCATATGACATACATCATATAGTTAAATATTCACATGACATACATCATATAGTTAAATACTCACATGATATACATCATATAGTTAAATACTCATATGACATACATCATATAGTTAAATACTCACATGATATACATCATATAGTTAAATACTCACATGCCATACATCATATAGTTAAATACTCACATGCCATACATCATATAGTTAAATACTCACATGCCATACATCCTATAGTTAAATACTCACATGACATACATCATATAGTTATATACTCACATGTCATACATCATATAGTTAAATACTCATATGACATACATCATATAGTTAAATACTCACATGACATACATCATATAGTTACATACTCACATGTCATACATCATATAGTTAAATACTCACATGTCATACATCATATAGTTAAACATTCACATGACATACATTATATAGTAAACATTCACATGACATACATTATATAGTTACATACTCACATGTCATACATCATATAGTTAAATACTCATATGACATACATCATATTGTTAAATACTCATATGACATACATCATATAGTTAAATACTCACATAACATACATCATATAGTTAAATACTCATATGACATACATCATAGAGTTAAACATTCACATGACATACATTATATAGTTACATACTCACATGTCATACATCATATAGTTAAATACTCACATGTCATACATCATATAGTTAAATACTTACATGTCATACATCATATAGTCAAATATTCACATGCCATACATCATATAGTTAAATACTCACATGACATACATCATATAGTTACATACCCATATGACATACATCATATAGTTACATACTCACATGACATACATCCTAGAGTTAAATACTCACATGACATACATCCGATAGTTAAATACTCACATGACATACATCCGATAGTTAAGTACTCACATGACATGCATCCTATAGTTAAATACTCACATGACATACATCATATAGTCTAATACTCACATGGCATACATCATGTAGTTAAATACTATCATGACATACACCATATAGTTAAATACTCGCATGGCATACATCCTATAGATAAATACTTACGTGACATACATCATATTGTTAAATGCTCACATGACATACATCATATAGTTAAATACTCACATGACATACATCACATACTTAAATACACACATGACATACATCCTATAGTTAAAAACTCAAATAACATACATCATATAGTTAAATACTCACATGACATACATCATATAGTTAAATACTCACATGACATACCTCATATAGTTAAATACTCACATGACATACATCATACAGTTAAATACTCATATGACATACATCCGATAGTTAAATACTCACATGACATACATCCTAGAGTTAAATACTCACATGACATATATCATATTGTTAAATACTCACATGACATACATCATATAGTTAACTACTCACATGACATACATCCTATAGTTAAATACTCACATGACATACATCATATAGTTAAATACTCACATGACATACATCACATAGTTAAATACACACATGACATACATCCTATAGTTAAATACTCAAATGACATACATCATATAGTTAAATACTCACATGACATACATCCTATAGTTAAATACTCACATGACATATATTCTACAGTTAAATACTCACATGACATACATCATACAGTTAAATATTCATATGACATACATCCGATAGTTAAATACTCACATGACATACATCCGATAGTTAAGTACCCACATGACATACATCCTATAGTTAATTATTCACATGGCATACATCCTATAGTTAAATACTCACATGACATACATCATATTGTTGAATGCTCACATGACATACATCCTATAGTTAAATACTCACATGACATACATCACATAGTTAAATACACACATGACATACATCCTATAGTTAAATACTCAAATGACATACATCATATAGTTAAATACTCACATGACATACATCCTATAGTTAAATACTCACATGACATACTTCCTATAGCTAAATACTCACATGACATGCATCCTATAGTTAAATACTCCTATGACTTACATCCTATAGTTAAATACTCACATGGCATAAATCATGTAGTTAAATACTCACATGACATACATCTTATAGTTAATTACTCACATAACATACATCATATAATTAAATACTCATATGACATACATCATATAGTTAAATACTCATATGACATACATCATATAATTAAATACTCACATGACATACATCATATAGTTAAATACTCACATGACATACATCACATAGTTATATACACACATGACATGCATCCTATAGTTAAATACTCACATGACATACATCATATAGCTAAATACTCCCATGACATACATCCTAAAGTTAAATACTCACATGACATACATTCTACAGTTAAATACTCACATGACATACATCATACAGTTAAATACTCATATGACATACATCCGATAGTTAAATACTCACATAACATACATCCGATAGTTAAGTACTCGCAAGACATACATCCTATAGTTAAATATTCACATGGCATACATCCTATAGTTAAATACTCACATGACATACATCATATTGTTAAATGCTCACATGACATACATCATATAGTTAAATACTCATATGACATACATCACATAGTTAAATACACACATGACATACATCCTATAGTTAAATACTCAAATGACATACATCATATAGTTAAATACTCACATGTCATACATCTTATAGTTAATTACTCACATAACATACATCATATAATTAAATACTCACATGACATACATCATATAGTTAAATACTCACATGACATACATCATATTGTTAAATACTAGCATGACATACATTCTACAGTTAAATACTCATATGACATACATCCGATAGTTATTTACTCACATGACATACATCATATAGTTATATACTCACATGTCATACATCATATAGTTAAATACTCATATGACATACATCATATAGTTAAATACTCACATGACATACATCATATAGTTACATACTCACATGTCATACATCATATAGTTAAATACTCACATGTCATACATCATATAGTTAAACATTCACATGACATACATTATATAGTAAACATTCACATGACATACATTATATAGTTACATACTCACATGTCATACATCATATAGTTAAATACTCATATGACATACATCATATTGTTAAATACTCATATGACATACATCATATAGTTAAATACTCACATAACATACATCATATAGTTAAATACTCATATGACATACATCATAGAGTTAAACATTCACATGACATACATTATATAGTTACATACTCACATGTCATACATCATATAGTTAAATACTCACATGTCATACATCATATAGTTAAATACTTACATGTCATACATCATATAGTCAAATATTCACATGCCATACATCATATAGTTAAATACTCACATGACATACATCATATAGTTACATACCCATATGACATACATCATATAGTTACATACTCACATGACATACATCCTAGAGTTAAATACTCACATGACATACATCCGATAGTTAAATACTCACATGACATACATCCGATAGTTAAGTACTCACATGACATACATCCTATAGTTAAATACTCACATGACATACATCATATAGTCTAATACTCACATGGCATACATCATGTAGTTAAATACTATCATGACATACACCATATAGTTAAATACTCGCATGGCATACATCCTATAGATAAATACTTACGTGACATACATCATATTGTTAAATGCTCACATGACATACATCATATAGTTAAATACTCACATGACATACATCAC
Source organism: Bathymodiolus brooksi (assembly GCA_963680875.1). Lineage (NCBI taxonomy): Eukaryota > Metazoa > Mollusca > Bivalvia > Mytilida > Modiolidae > Bathymodiolus > Bathymodiolus brooksi. The sequence goes on along the minus strand of OY804580.1, from coordinate 46,179,738 downwards.
ATACTTAAATACACACATGACATACATCCGATAGTTAAATACTCACATGACATACATCCGATAGTTAAGTACCCACATGACATACATCCTATAGTTAATTATTCACATGGCATACATCCTATAGTTAAATACTCACATGACATACATCATATTGTTGAATGCTCACATGACATACATCCTATAGTTAAATACTCACATGACATACATCACATAGTTAAATACACACATGACATACATCCTATAGTTAAATACTCAAATGACATACATCATATAGTTAAATACTCACATGACATACATCCTATAGTTAAATACTCACATGACATACTTCCTATAGCTAAATACTCACATGACATGCATCCTATAGTTAAATACTCCTATGACTTACATCCTATAGTTAAATACTCACATGGCATAAATCATGTAGTTAAATACTCACATGACATACATCTTATAGTTAATTACTCACATAACATACATCATATAATTAAATACTCATATGACATACATCATATAGTTAAATACTCATATGACATACATCATATAATTAAATACTCACATGACATACATCATATAGTTAAATACTCACATGACATACATCACATAGTTATATACACACATGACATGCATCCTATAGTTAAATACTCACATGACATACATCATATAGCTAAATACTCCCATGACATACATCCTAAAGTTAAATACTCACATGACATACATTCTACAGTTAAATACTCACATGACATACATCATACAGTTAAATACTCATATGACATACATCCGATAGTTAAATACTCACATAACATACATCCGATAGTTAAGTACTCGCAAGACATACATCCTATAGTTAAATATTCACATGGCATACATCCTATAGTTAAATACTCACATGACATACATCATATTGTTAAATGCTCACATGACATACATCATATAGTTAAATACTCATATGACATACATCATATAGTTAAATACACACATGACATACATCCTATAGTTAAATACTCAAATGACATACATCATATAGTTAAATACTCACATGTCATACATCTTATAGTTAATTACTCACATAACATACATCATATAATTAAATACTCACATGACATACATCATATAGTTAAATACTCACATGACATACATCATATTGTTAAATACTAGCATGACATACATTCTACAGTTAAATACTCATATGACATACATCCGATAGTTATATACTCACATGACATACATCCTAGAGTTAAATACTCACATGGCATACATTCTATAGTTAAATACTCACATGACATACATCATATTGTTAAATACTCACATGACATATATCATATAATTAAATACTCACATGACATACATCATATAGTTAAATACTCACATGACATACATCATATAGTTAAATACTAACATGACATACATTCTACAGTTAAATACTCACATGACATACATCATAGAGTTTAATACTCATATGACATATATCCGATAGTTAAATACTCACATGACATACATCCTATAGTTAAATACTCACATGGCATACATCCTATAGTTAAATACTCACATGACATACATCATTTTGTTAAATACTCACATGACATATATCATATAATTAAATACTCACATGACATACATTCGATAGTTAAATACTCACATGACATACATCACATACTTAAATACACACATGACATACATCCTATAGTTAAAAACTCAAATGACATACATCATATAGATAAATACTCACATAACATACATCATATAGTTAAATACTAACATGACATACATTCTGCAGTTAAATACTCACATGACATACATCATACAGTTAAATACTCATATGACATACATCCGATAGTTAAATACTCACATGACATACATCCCAGAGTTGAATACTCACATGACATACATCATATTGTTAAATACTCACATGACATACATCATATAGTTCAATACTCACATGGCATACATCCTATAGTTAAATACTCACATGACATACATCATATAGTTAAATACTCACATGACATACATCACATAGTTAAATACACACATGACATACATCCTATAGTTAAATACTCAAATGACATACATCATATAGTTAAATACTCACATGACATACATCCTATAGTTAAATACTCACATGACATACATTCTACAGTAAAATACTCACATGACATACATCATACATTAAAATACTCATATGACATACATCCGATAGTTAAATACTCACATGACATACATCCGATATTTAAGTACTCACATGACATACATCCTATTGTTAAATATTCACATGGCATACATCCTATAGTTAAATACTCACATGACATACATCATATTGTTAAATGCTCACATGACATACATCATATAGTTAAATACTCACATGACATACATCACATAATTAAATACACACATGACATACATCCTATGGTTAAATACTCAAATGACATACATCATATAGTTAAATACTCACATGACATACATCTTATAGTTAAATACTCACATGACATACTTCCTATAGCTAAATACTCACATGACATGCATCCTAGAGTTAAATACTCATATGACATACATCCTATAGTTAAATACTCACATGGCATACATCATGTAGTTAAATACTCACATGACATACATCTTATTGTTAATTACTCACATAACATACATCATATAATTAAATACTCACAAGACATACATCATATATTTAAATACTCATATGACATACATCATATAGTTAAATACTCATATGACATACATCATATAGTTAAATACTCATATGACATACATCATATAGTTAAATACTCATATGACATACATCATATAGTTAAATACTCACATGACATACATTCTACAGTTAAATACTCACATGGCATACATCCTATAGTTAAATACTCACATGACATACATCATATAGTTAAATACTCACATGACATACATCACATAGTTAAATACACACATGACATACATCCTATAGTTAAATACTCACATGACATACATCCGATAGTTAAATACTCACATGACATACATCCTATAGTTAAATACTCACATGGCATACATCATATAGTTAAATACTCACATGACATACTTCCTATAGCTAAATACTCACATGACATGCATCCTATTGTTAAATACTCATATGACATACATCCTATAGTTAAATACTCACATGGCATGCATCATGTAGTTAAATACTCACATGACATACATCTTATAGTTAATTACTCACATAACATACATCATATAATTAAATACTCACAAGACATACATCATATATTTAAATACTCATATGACATACATCATATAGTTAAATACTCATATGACATACATCATATAGTTAAATACTCATATGACATACATCCTAGAGTTAAATACTCACATGACATACATTCTACAGTTAAATACTCACATGACATACATCCTATAGTTAAATACTCACATGACATACATCATATTGTTAAATACTCACATGACATACATCATATTGTTAAATACTCACATGACATACATCATATAGTTAAATACTCACATGACATACATCACATAGTTAAATACACACATGACATACATCCTATAGTTAAATACTCACATGACATACATCATATAGTTAAATACTCACATGACATACTTCCTATAGCTAAATACTCACATGACATGCATCCTATTGTTAAATACTCATATGACATACATCCTATAGTTAAATACTCACATGGCATACATCATGTAGTTAAATACTCACATGACATACATCTTATAGTTAATTACTCACATAACATACATCATATAATTAAATACTCACAAGACATACATCATATATTTAAATACTCATATGACATACATCATATAGTTAAATACTCATATGACATACATCATATAGTTAAATACTCATATGACATACATCATATAGTTAAATACTCACATGACATACATCATATTGTTAAATACTCACATGACATACATCATATAGTTAAATACTCACATGACATACATCATATAGTTAAATACACACATGACATACATCCTATAGTTAAATACTCGCATGACATACATCCGATAGTTAAATACTCACATGACATACATCCTATAGTTAAATACTCACATGACATACATTCTACAATTAAATACTCACATGACATACATACTATAGTTAAATACTCACATGACATACATCATATTGTTAAATACTCACATGACATACATCATATAGTTAAATACTCACATGACATACATCACATAGTTAAATACACACATGACATACATCCTATTGTTAAATACTCACATGACATACATCATATAGTTAAATACTCACATGACATACATCACACAGTTAAATACACACATGACATACATCATACAGTTAAATACTCACATGAAATACATCTGTTTATGTTATTTTCTAGTGGAACACACATCTCATGTTCTGTACAGCTATGGTTTGAGCAACTACCAGCTAACTCCTGAGAAATATGTCTTATGTAAATTTTCGACTAAATTTAAAATATTAATATTGATAATAATAATAAAATAATAATAATAATAATAATAATGATAATAATGATAATAATAATAATAATAATAATAATAATAATAATAATAATAATAATAATAATAAAACGTTATGGCAAAATATTTATTTTATTTAGTATAATTCCACCGATTGAGAGGTTTTCTAAGTAAACGTGTGTTCGCTGTCATAGAAACTCTGATAAACAAAATGGCTTAATTAAATTTTAATAATTAGTACCCAATTAGTGTAAATCAATCTCTAATCACTAATTCCCTCATGGTGGATTTATTCTTTTTATACAGGTTACCTTCCTTTGCAAAAAGCTTACACCGACAAATTACGAGTTGTGATAAAAATGAGAATTCAGTGATTTAAAAGAAACTATCAACATTGTTTGTCAAGAAGAGTTTGAAGATACCAAAGGGGCAATCAGAAACCGTATATCGAAGAAAAACAGACAACACAATGGCCAAAAGAAAACGGACAAAAGGGCAAACAACGATTCATAAAAATTTTAGGCACAACTAGTCTAACAATTTAAATGGGAATTCAACAAAATTTTACATGCTTGTTTATATCTGCATCAGCTTTTGTATTGTGCTATGCATTGCTATTTTTGACTGACAATATTTCATTAAAAAATGGGGAGGGGGGCATTTGTTTTAGCCTTTAATTATGATTTGCTTCAAACAGGTGTAAAATATTGAATAAAACTTGTAATGTCATTAGAAAGTTTAAAAAGATGGATACAATTTTCCAATTGTAAAATTTCAATTTATATGTAGCAACTTTCCAGAAGCACCTGCATATGGAGTACATACAGCAAGTAATCTTAAGTTTTGAAGTTTTGCTGCAAACTAAAGAAGAAGAATATGTTTCAGTTGATACGATATTCCAGAGGCTGTGGCTCATATCATGATTAGAGATTTGCTGCTAACAACGAAACTACTTAATCAACAGTTGAAGTCATTTCCTTCGAAGTTTTACGGTCGCCAACGTGACGTGGTTAAACGCTATATAATATCCGTGCCATATATCACCATATTAATATTCCGCTGGTCAAAGCTTGTCGAAAGCGCTATTGTTTGTGGTTCCACAAGAGATCGATCTTGTTCAGTACAACCAAACGTCACATCTCAATCTGATGACTAAATGATAGGTTTATCCCGTCTACCTCGCTTACGGTATAGGTTTCTTCCAATCACAGTCACAACTAAGGTTAAGTTCAGGATAGTCGGATAGGCCGTCGTGGTCCTCATCGCATGGTACATGTAGTTGGATTTACAACTACGTGTGCAATCAGTGCATATCACCACTAACGTTGTGAATTCGAATCCTAGTCATGGCGAGGTGTACTCGATATAACATTATGCGATAAAGTTTGTCAGTGACTTGCGCAGGTTGGTGGCTTTCTCCGGGTACTCCGATAGTAATATATCAGCACGGTTCAAGTAGTATTTCGGAAGGTGCGAGGGGAGGTGCTACCGGAAGTGACGTCACCGGAAGTGACGTCAGTCACGTGACCGGTGGTCAGATCTAGGACCAGTAGAGGGCAGTGTTCTTTTACACCAACGAGAAAGCACTGTGTAAAACCATCCAGTTAAAACTTGTAAACACAGATTTGTCCTTGACACAAATGTTACATGTGACAATTGGGTTACAGAATAGTTTGGAAGGATGTCGGAGGTCAGTGCAACTAAATATGTCGCTGTTGTTGGTGGGGAACTGATAAGAATAAAATGAGAGAATTAAGAAAATAACTAATGTAATTTTATTGATCCAAAATGGGCATTATTATTTAATGTATGGATGAAGAAAGTTATCATGACAAAATTACAGATACATGTATAAAATATAATTATAGGTGTTAAAATAAGATAACATAATTCAGAAAATAATTAATAAATGAATTTTATGGTTTAAAGTATGGGTGAGGAAAATTAGCATGTTTGACATGAAAAAATTACAGATGTAATATTATGTGCTATATAAATGCTCCTTTATGACTTTAACTATGAACACACATGCAGCTTTTGTCAATGTACAGCAGATGAAATATGTCATTGGATGAGGCAAATTATATATTTGAAATAATATGCAATTGTTTTTTTTTTTAAATTGTATAAATGTGCATTTTATCAATTTAATTATATCTATACATATATTAATAAGGTAGTTATTTTCACATTTTCTGATAAGATTTATTCTCAAGTAATAAAATAAAAACTAAAATAGTCTGAACAGTTAAAAAACAAAATAGAAAAATCGTAGAAAAAGACAGAATCTACACACCGAACACACATATACATGACCTCTAACACACATATACATGACCTCTAACACACATATACATGACCTCTAACACACATATACATGACCTCTAACACACATATACATGACCGATCACACATATACATGACCTCTAACACACATATACATGACCTCTAACACACATATACATGACCTCTAACACACATATACATGACCTCTAACACACATATACATGACCTCTAACACACATATACATGACCTCTAACACACATATACATGACCTCTAACACACATATACATGACCTCTAACACACATATACATGACCTCTAACACACATATACATGACCTCTAACACACATATACATGACCGAACACACATATACATGACCTCTAACACACATATACATGACCGAACACACATATACATGACCTCTAACACACATATACATGACCTCTAACACACATATACATGACCGCTCACTTTAACTTTCCTTCATTCATATAATTACAATAACCATCAAGATACAGCAAGACCTGTCTACATTGAACATCCTTAGGACTAATGGGGTTTTTCGAATAAACAAGTGCTCTTATTAGACAGGTCAAATGATCAACAGTTTGTACACATTATGACTATTTGCTATATTCGTTTTACAGTTTTAATATGCTTATATAGATTTCACTGTTCTGAGAGTAAACACCACAATATCATAGTCATGGCGTCTGAAGTTAGGATTTTAATCATTCTTTTATATTTCCAGAATTAGCAAAGCAGAATTAATCTTGGAAAATCAGCAAACATGGAGAGAACGAATTTCTGATTTGAAAGAATCATTAGAAACAATGAAAAAAGATATGGATTATATGGAAGAAACGTAAATTGAATAGTGAAAAGATAGGGAAAATATGGAAGAAAAGTAAGTTGAATAGTGAAAATCTATGAAAATTATGGAAGAAAAGAAAGTTGAATAGTGATAAGAAATGGAAAAAATGGAAGAAAAGTAAGTTGAATAGTGAAAATCTATGGAAATTATGGAAGAAAAGAAAGTTGAATAGTGATAAGATTTGGAAAGTATGGAAGAAAAATAGGTTGAATAGAGAAAAGATATGGAAAATATGGAAGAAAAGTCAGTTGAATAGTGAAATGATTTGGAAAATATGGAAGAAAAGCAAGTTGAACAGTGATAAGATATGGACAATATGGAAGAAAAGCAAGTTGAACAGTGATAAGATATGGACAATATGGAAGAAAGGCAAGTAGAATTGTGAAAAGATATGGAAAATATGGAAGAAAAATAAGTTGAAATGTGAAATGATATGGAAAATATGGAAGAAAAGTAAGTTGAAATGTGAAATGATATGGAAAATATGGAAGAAATGCAAGTCGAATAGTGATAAGATATGGACAATATGGAAGAAAGGCAAGTTGAATAGTGAAAAGATATGAAAAATAAGAAAGAAACCCAAGTTGAATAGTGAAAACATATAGAAAATACAGAAGAAAAATAAGTTGAATAGTGAAAAGATTTGGAAAATACAGAAAATCAGTAAGTTGAAATGTGAAATGATAATGGAAATATGGAAGAAAAGTAGGTTGAATTGTGAAATGATATGGAAAATATGGAAGAAAAGTAGGTTGAATTGTGAAATGATATGGAAAATATGGAAGAAAAATAAGTTGAAATGTGAAATGATATGGAAAATATGGAAGAAAAGTAAGTTGAAATGTGAAATGATATGGAAAATTTGGAAGAAATACAAGTCGAATAGTGATAAGATATGGACAATATGGAAGAAAGGCAAGTTGAATAGTGAAAAGATATGAAAAATAAGAAAGAAACCCAAGTTGAATAGTGCAAACATATAGAAAATACAGAAGAAAAATAAGTTGAATAGTGAAAAGATTTGGAAAATACAGAAAATCAGTAAGTTGAAATGTGAAATGATAATGGAAATATGGAAGAAAAGTAGGTTGAATTGTGAAATGATATGGAAAATATGGAAGAAAAGTCAGTTGAAATTTGAAATGATATGAAAAATATAGAAGAACGGCAAGTCGAATAGTGATAAGATATGGAAAATATGGAAGAAAAGTAAGATGAAAAGTGAAAAGATATGGGAAATACAGAAGAAAGGAAAGTTGAATAGTGAAAAAGATATGGAAAATACGGAAGAAAAAATAGGTTGAATAGGGAAATTATGCGGAAAATATGGAAGAAAATTGTGAAATGATATGGAAAATATGGAAAAAAATAAGTTGAATAGTGAAATGATATTGAAAATATGGAAGAAAAGTAAGTTGAAAAGTGAAAAGATATGGGAAATACAGAAGAAAGGAAATTTGAATAGTGAAAAAGATATGGAAAATACGGAAGAAAAATAGGTTGAATAGTGAAATGATGTGGAAAATATGGAAGAAAGTCAAGTTGAATAGTGAAAAGATATGGAAAATGGGGAAGAAAAGTAGGTTGAATTGTGAAAAGATATGAAAAATATGGAAGAAACCCAAGTTGAATAGTGAAATGATATAAAAAATGGGGAAGAAAAGTAGATTGAATTGTGAAAAGATATGAAAAATATGGAAGAAACCCAAGTTGAATAGTGAAATGATATAAAAAATATGGAAGAAAATTGTGAAATGATATGGAAAATATGGAAGAAAAATAAGTTGAATAGTGAAATGATATGGAAATTATGGACGAAAGGCAAGTTGAATAGTGATAAGATATGGACAATATTGAAGAAAGGCAGTTGAATTGTGAAAAGATATGGAAAATATGGAAGAAAGCCAAGCTGAATAGTGAAAAGATATGGAAAATGCGGAAGAAAAGTAGGTTGAATTGTGAAAAGATATGAAAAATATGGAAGAAACCCAAGTTGAATAGTGAAATGATATAGAAAATATGGAAGAAAATTGTGAAATGATATGGAAAATATGGAAGAAAGGCAAGTTGAATAGTGATAATATATGGACAATATGGAAGAAAGGCGAGTTGAATTCTGAAACGATATGGAAAATATGGAAGAAACCCAAGTTGAATAGTGAAAAAATAAGGAAAATGTGGAAGAAAAGTAGGTTCAATTGTGAAAAGATATGAAAAATATGGAAGAAACCCAAGTTGAATAGTGAAAAGATATGGAAAATACGGAAGAAAAGTAAGTTGAATAGTGAAAAGATATGGAAAATACAGAAGAAAAGTAAGTTGAATAGTGAAAAGATATGGAAAATACAGAAGAAAAATAAGTTGAATAGTGAAAAGAGTTGGAAAATACAGAAGAAAAGTAAGTTGAATAGTGAACAGATAGGGAAAATATGGAAGAAAAGTAAGTTGAAATGTGAAATGATATGGAAAATATCGAAGAAAGGCAAGTTGAATATTGATAAGATATGAACAATATGGAAAAAAGTCAAGTTGAATTGTGAAAAGATATGACAAATATGGAAGAAACCCAAGAAGTATAGTGAAAAGATATGGAAAAAAGAGAAGAAAGTAAGTTAAATAGTGACAAGATATGGAAATTATGGAAGAAAAATAAGTTGAATAATGAAAAGATATGGAAAATATGAAAGAAAGGCAAGTCGAATAGTGATAAGATATGAAAAATATGAAAGAAACCCAAGTTGAATAGTGAAAAGATATGGAAAATACAGAAGAAAATTGTGAAATGATATGTAAAATATGGAAGAAAGGTAAGTTGAAATATCAAATGATATGGAAAATATGTAAGAAAGGCAAGTCGAATAGTGATAAGATTTGGACAATATGGAAGAAAGGCAAGTTGAATAGTGAAAAGATATGAAAAATATGGAAGAAAAGTAAGTCGAAGTGAAAAGATATGGGAAATAGAGAAGAAAGGTAAGTTGAATAGTGAAAAGATATGGAAAATATGGAAGAAAAGTAAGTTGAATAGTGATAAGATATGGAAAATATGGAAGAAAAGTAGGTTGAATAGTGAAATGATATGGAAAATATGGAAGAAGAATAAGTTGAATAGTGATAGGATATGGACAATATGGAAGAAAGGAAAGTCGAATAGTGATAAGATATGGACAATATGGAAGAAAGGCAAGTTGAATTGTGAAAAGATGTGAAAAATATGGAAGAAAAATAAGTTGAAAAATGAAAAGATATGGAAAATATGGAAGAAACCCAAGTTGAATAGTGAAAAGATATGGAAAATACAGAAGAAAAGTAAGTTGAATAGTGAAAAGATATGGAAAATACAGAAGAAAAGTAAGTTGCATAGTGAAAAGAGTTTGAAAATACAGAAGAAAAGTAAATTGAATAGTGAACAGATAGGGAAAATATGGAAGAAAAGTAAGTTGAAATGTGAAATGATGTGGAAAATATCGAAGAAAGGCAAGTTGAATATTGATAAGATATGGACAATATGGAAGAAAGGCAAGTTGAATTGTGAAAAGATATGAAAAATATGGAAGAAACCCAAGTAGAATAGTGAAAAGATATGGAAAATAGAGAAGAAAGTTAAGTTAAATAGTAAAAAGATATAGAAATTATGGAAGAAAAATAAGTTGAACCAGAGGCTCCCAGGAGCCTGTAATCGCTCACCTGGATCAAAGCTGCTTTCAATAACAACGCAACTGCACTGTGGTGGCCATCTTGGCGGGAGAGCGCAACTGCCGGACACCATTTTGGAAGAGGACCATCCAATGACTATTCCATCAAAGTTTGGTTTTAATTGAGCTACTGGTTCCAGACAAGATGGTTTTTATGTGAATTTCCCTTAGGGTCCTATGTTAAACTAAGTACAGCTGTGCAGCCATCTTGGTCAGAGGGCGGGACCACCAGACACAAATTTGGTTCAGCGGTTTCAGAGGAGAAGATTTAAATGTGATCTTTTATCAAAATATGCCTAATTTGCATAATCAGTATAAATCGGCTGAAAGAAATATTTAAAAAAAAACCCGAACATATGCTAAACTACTCCTTGCCATGTAGCTGCAGTTTAAATTTGAGCTCATTTTGACTTATACTAAAGCAGCAATGAACAATTGAAGAAATTTTTATTTTTCGTAACAGCAGCCATCTTGAATGGAGGGTGGGGCTGTCGGACACAATTTTGAAAGGGAACTATCCAAGGACCATCCCTGCCAGGTTTGGTTTAATTTGGTTCAGCGGTTTCAGAGGAGAAGATTTAAATGTGATCTTTTATCAAAATATGTCTAATTTGCATAATCGGTATATATCGGCTGAAAGAAAAATTTCACAGAAAAACCCGGAATATATGTTAAACTACTCCTTGCCATGTAGCTGCAGTTAAAATTTCAGTTCATTTTGACTTACACTAAAGCAGCAATGGACAATAAAAATTTCATCCCCGCTTTTTCTATTTTGAGCTTGGCGCTCATCTTGGTTGGAAATCGGGATCAACGGACACAAATTTGGAAGGGGGCCATCCAAGAATCATTTCAGCAAAATTTGGTTGATATTGGCTCAGTAGTTTCCGAGGAGAATTTTTTTTTTAAATTTCATCCCCCCTTTTTTCTAATTTGCATAATCGGTCAAAATCGGCAAAAGTTCAAAGTTCATAAAAAATCCTGTAATATATGCTAAAAAGCTCATCATTATGCTTATACAGTTCAAATTTGGGCACATTCTGGCTTAAAATAGAGCAGTTTTGGCCATTTGAAGAAATTTCTATTTTTACTAACAGCAGCCATCTTGAATGGAGGGCGGGGCTGTCGGACACAACTTTGAAAGGGACCCACCCAGGGACCATCCCTGCCAGGTTTGGTTTAATTTGGTTCAGCTGTTTCAGAGGAGAAGATTTAAATGTGATCTTTTATCAAAATATGCCTACTTTGCATAATCGGTATATATCGGCTGAAAGAAAGATTTCACAGAAAAACCGGAATATATGTTAAACTACTCCTTGCCATGTAGCTGCAGTTAAAATTTGCGCTCATTTTGACTTACACTAAAGCAGCAATGGACAATTAAAATTTCATCCCCCCTTTTTCTATTTTTAGCTTGGCGGCCATCTTGGTTGGAAGTCGGGATCAACGGACACAATATTGGAAGGGGGCCATCCAAGAATCATTTCAGCAAAATTTGGTTGATATTGGCTCAGTAGTTTCCGAGGAGAAGATTTTTTTAAATTTCATCCCCCATTTTTTCTAATTTGCATAATCGGTCAAAATCGGCAAAAGTTCAAAGTTCATAAAAAATCCTGTAATATATGCTAAAAAGCTTATCATTATGCTTATACAGTTCAAATGTGGGCACATTCAGGCTTAAAATAGAGCAGTTTTGGCCATTTGAAGAAATTTCTATTTTTAGTAACAGCGGCCATCTTGAATGGAGGGCGGGGCTGTCGGACAAAATTTTGAAAGGGACCCACCCAGGAACCATCCCTGCCAGGTTTGGTTTAATTTGGTTCAGCGGTTTCAGAGGAGAAGATTTAAATGTGATCTTTTATCAAAATATGTCTAATTTGCATAATCGGTATATATCGGCTGAAAGAAAAATTTCACAGAAAAACCCGGAATATATGTTAAACTACTCCTTGTCGTGTAGCTGCAGTTAAAATTTGAGCTCATTTTGACTTACACTAAAGCAGCAATGGACAATTAAAATTTCATCCCCCTTTTTCTATTTTTAGCTTGGCGGCCATCTTGGTTGGAAGTCGGGATCACCGGACACCAGTTTGAAAGGGGGCCATCCAAGGACCATTCCACCAACGTTTGGTTGCAATTGGTCCAGTGGTTTCTGAGGAGAAGATTAAAATGTGAAATGTTGACGGACGGACGACGGACGACGGACGACGGACGACAGACGACGGACGAAAAGTGATGACAATAGCTCACATGGCCTAAAGGCCAGGTGAGCTAAAAATGAAAAGATATGGAAAATATAGAAGAAACCCAAGTTGAATAGTGAAAAGATATGGAAAATACAGAAGAAAAGTAAGTTGAATAGTGAAAAGATATGGAAAATACAGAAGAAAAATAAGTTGAATAGTGAAAAGAGTTGGAAAATACAGAAGAAAAGTAAGTTGAATAGTGAACAGATAGGGAAAATATGGAAGAAAAGTAAGTTGAAATGTGAAATGATATGGAAAATATCGAAGAAAGGCAAGTTGAATATTGATAAAATATGAACAATATGGAAAAAGGCAAGTTGAATTGTGAAAAGATATGACAAATATGGAAGAAACCCAAGTAGTATAGTGAAAAGATATGGAAAATAGAGAAGAAAGTAAGTTAAATAGTGACAAGATATGGAAATTATGGAAGAAAAATAAGTTGAATAATGAAAAGATATGGAAAATATGAAAGAAAGGCAAGTCGAATAGTGATAAGATATGAAAAATATGAAAGAAACCCAAGTTGAATAGTGAAAAGATATGGAAAATACAGAAGAAAATTGTGAAATGATATGTAAAATATGGAAGAAAGGTAAGTTGAAATGTGAAATGATATGGAAAATATGTAAGAAAGGCAAGTCGAATAGTGATAAGATTTGGACAATATGGAAGAAAGGCAAGTTGAATAGTGAAAAGATATGAAAAATATGGAAGAAAAGTAAGTCGAAGTGAAAAGATATGGGAAATAGAGAAGAAAGGTAAGTTGAATAGTGAAAAGATATGGAAAATATGGAAGAAAAGTAAGTTGAATAGTGATAAGATATGGAAAATATGGAAGAAAAGTAGATTGAATAGTGAAATGATATGGAAAATATGGAAGAAGAATAAGTTGAATAGTGATAGGATATGGACAATATGGAAGAAAGGAAAGTCGAATAGTGATAAGATATGGACAATATGGAAGAAAGGCAAGTTGAATTGTGAAAAGATGTGAAAAATATGGAAGAAAAATAAGTTGAAAAATGAAAAGATATGGAAAATACAGAAAATCAGTAAGTTGAAATGTGAAATGATAATGGAAATATGGAAGAAAAGTAGGTTGAATTGTGAAATGATATGGAAAATATGGAAGAAAAGTAGGTTGAATTGTGAAATGATATGGAAAATATGGAAGAAAAATAAGTTGAAATGTGAAATGATATGGAAAATATGGAAGAAAAGTAAGTTGAAATGTGAAATGATATGGAAAATTTGGAAGAAATACAAGTCGAATAGTGATAAGATATGGACAATATGGAAGAAAGGCAAGTTGAATAGTGAAAAGATATGAAAAATAAGAAAGAAAGCCAAGTTGAATAGTGCAAACATATAGAAAATACAGAAGAAAAATAAGTTGAATAGTGAAAAGATTTGGAAAATACAGAAAATCAGTAAGTTGAAATGTGAAATGATAATGGAAATATGGAAGAAAAGTAGGTTGAATTGTGAAATGATATGGAAAATATGGAAGAAAAGTAAGTTGAAATTTGAAATGATATGAAAAATATAGAAGAACGGCAAGTCGAATAGTGATAAGATATGGAAAATATGGAAGAAAAGTAAGATGAAAAGTGAAAAGATATGGGAAATACAGAAGAAAGGAAAGTTGAATAGTGAAAAAGATATGGAAAATACGGAAGAAAAAATAGGTTGAATAGGGAAATTATGCGGAAAATATGGAAGAAAATTGTGAAATGATATGGAAAATATGGAAAAAAATAAGTTGAATAGTGAAATGATATTGAAAATATGGAAGAAAAGTAAGTTGAAAAGTGAAAAGATATGGGAAATACAGAAGAAAGGAAATTTGAATAGTGAAAAAGATATGGAAAATACGGAAGAAAAATAGGTTGAATAGTGAAATGATGTGGAAAATATGGAAGAAAGTCAAGTTGAATAGTGAAAAGATATGGAAAATGGGGAAGAAAAGTAGGTTGAATTGTGAAAAGATATGAAAAATATGGAAGAAACCCAAGTTGAATAGTGAAATGATATAAAAAATGGGGAAGAAAAGTAGATTGAATTGTGAAAAGATATGAAAAATATGGAAGAAACCCAAGTTGAATAGTGAAATGATATAAAAAATATGGAAGAAAATTGTGAAATGATATGGAAAATATGGAAGAAAAATAAGTTGAATAGTGAAATGATATGGAAATTATGGACGAAAGGCAAGTTGAATAGTGATAAGATATGGACAATATTGAAGAAAGGCAGTTGAATTGTGAAAAGATATGGAAAATATGGAAGAAAGCCAAGCTGAATAGTGAAAAGATATGGAAAATGCGGAAGAAAAGTAGGTTGAATTGTGAAAAGATATGAAAAATATGGAAGAAACCCAAGTTGAATAGTGAAATGATATAGAAAATATGGAAGAAAATTGTGAAATGATATGGAAAATATGGAAGAAAGGCAAGTTGAATAGTGATAATATATGGACAATATGGAAGAAAGGCGAGTTGAATTCTGAAACGATATGGAAAATATGGAAGAAACCCAAGTTGAATAGTGAAAAAATAAGGAAAATGTGGAAGAAAAGTAGGTTCAATTGTGAAAAGATATGAAAAATATGGAAGAAACCCAAGTTGAATAGTGAAAAGATATGGAAAATACGGAAGAAAAGTAAGTTGAATAGTGAAAAGATATGGAAAATACAGAAGAAAAGTAAGTTGAATAGTGAAAAGATATGGAAAATACAGAAGAAAAATAAGTTGAATAGTGAAAAGAGTTGGAAAATACAGAAGAAAAGTAAGTTGAATAGTGAACAGATAGGGAAAATATGGAAGAAAAGTAAGTTGAAATGTGAAATGATATGGAAAATATCGAAGAAAGGCAAGTTGAATATTGATAAGATATGAACAATATGGAAAAAAGTCAAGTTGAATTGTGAAAAGATATGACAAATATGGAAGAAACCCAAGAAGTATAGTGAAAAGATATGGAAAAAAGAGAAGAAAGTAAGTTAAATAGTGACAAGATATGGAAATTATGGAAGAAAAATAAGTTGAATAATGAAAAGATATGGAAAATATGAAAGAAAGGCAAGTCGAATGGTGATAAGATATGAAAAATATGAAAGAAACCCAAGTTGAATAGTGAAAAGATATGGAAAATACAGAAGAAAATTGTGAAATGATATGTAAAATATGGAAGAAAGGTAAGTTGAAATATCAAATGATATGGAAAATATGTAAGAAAGGCAAGTCGAATAGTGATAAGATTTGGACAATATGGAAGAAAGGCAAGTTGAATAGTGAAAAGATATGAAAAATATGGAAGAAAAGTAAGTCGAAGTGAAAAGATATGGGAAATAGAGAAGAAAGGTAAGTTGAATAGTGAAAAGATATGGAAAATATGGAAGAAAAGTAAGTTGAATAGTGATAAGATATGGAAAATATGGAAGAAAAGTAGGTTGAATAGTGAAATGATATGGAAAATATGGAAGAAGAATAAGTTGAATAGTGATAGGATATGGACAATATGGAAGAAAGGAAAGTCGAATAGTGATAAGATATGGACAATATGGAAGAAAGGCAAGTTGAATTGTGAAAAGATGTGAAAAATATGGAAGAAAAATAAGTTGAAAAATGAAAAGATATGGAAAATATGGAAGAAACCCAAGTTGAATAGTGAAAAGATATGGAAAATACAGAAGAAAAGTAAGTTGAATAGTGAAAAGATATGGAAAATACAGAAGAAAAGTAAGTTGCATAGTGAAAAGAGTTTGAAAATACAGAAGAAAAGTAAATTGAATAGTGAACAGATAGGGAAAATATGGAAGAAAAGTAAGTTGAAATGTGAAATGATGTGGAAAATATCGAAGAAAGGCAAGTTGAATATTGATAAGATATGGACAATATGGAAGAAAGGCAAGTTGAATTGTGAAAAGATATGAAAAATATGGAAGAAACCCAAGTAGAATAGTGAAAAGATATGGAAAATAGAGAAGAAAGTTAAGTTAAATAGTAAAAAGATATAGAAATTATGGAAGAAAAATAAGTTGAACCAGAGGCTCCCAGGAGCCTGTAATCGCTCACCTGGATCAAAGCTGCTTTCAATAACAACGCAACTGCACTGTGGTGGCCATCTTGGCGGGAGAGCGCAACTGCCGGACACCATTTTGGAAGAGGACCATCCAATGACTATTCCATCAAAGTTTGGTTTTAATTGAGCTACTGGTTCCAGACAAGATGGTTTTTATGTGAATTTCCCTTAGGGTCCTATGTTAAACTAAGTACAGCTGTGCAGCCATCTTGGTCAGAGGGCGGGACCACCAGACACAAATTTGGTTCAGCGGTTTCAGAGGAGAAGATTTAAATGTGATCTTTTATCAAAATATGCCTAATTTGCATAATCAGTATAAATCGGCTGAAAGAAATATTTAAAAAAAAAACCCGAACATATGCTAAACTACTCCTTGCCATGTAGCTGCAGTTTAAATTTGAGCTCATTTTGACTTATACTAAAGCAGCAATGAACAATTGAAGAAATTTCTATTTTTCGTAACAGCAGCCATCTTGAATGGAGGGTGGGGCTGTCGGACACAATTTTGAAAGGGAACTATCCAAGGACCATCCCTGCCAGGTTTGGTTTAATTTGGTTCAGCGGTTTCAGAGGAGAAGATTTAAATGTGATCTTTTATCAAAATATGTCTAATTTGCATAATCGGTATATATCGGCTGAAAGAAAAATTTCACAGAAAAACCCGGAATATATGTTAAACTACTCCTTGCCATGTAGCTGCAGTTAAAATTTCAGTTCATTTTGACTTACACTAAAGCAGCAATGGACAATAAAAATTTCATCCCCGCTTTTTCTATTTTGAGCTTGGCGCTCATCTTGGTTGGAAATCGGGATCAACGGACACAAATTTGGAAGGGGGCCATCCAAGAATCATTTCAGCAAAATTTGGTTGATATTGGCTCAGTAGTTTCCGAGGAGAATATTTTTTTTAAATTTCATCCCCCCTTTTTTCTAATTTGCATAATCGGTCAAAATCGGCAAAAGTTCAAAGTTCATAAAAAATCCTGTAATATATGCTAAAAAGCTCATCATTATGCTTATACAGTTCAAATTTGGGCACATTCTGGCTTAAAATAGAGCAGTTTTGGCCATTTGAAGAAATTTCTATTTTTACTAACAGCAGCCATCTTGAATGGAGGGCGGGGCTGTCGGACACAACTTTGAAAGGGACCCACCCAGGGACCATCCCTGCCAGGTTTGGTTTAATTTGGTTCAGCTGTTTCAGAGGAGAAGATTTAAATGTGATCTTTTATCAAAATATGCCTACTTTGCATAATCGGTATATATCGGCTGAAAGAAAGATTTCACAGAAAAACCGGAATATATGTTAAACTACTCCTTGCCATGTAGCTGCAGTTAAAATTTGCGCTCATTTTGACTTACACTAAAGCAGCAATGGACAATTAAAATTTCATCCCCCCTTTTTCTATTTTTAGCTTGGCGGCCATCTTGGTTGGAAGTCGGGATCAACGGACACAATATTGGAAGGGGGCCATCCAAGAATCATTTCAGCAAAATTTGGTTGATATTGGCTCAGTAGTTTCCGAGGAGAAGATTTTTTTAAATTTTATCCCCCATTTTTTCTAATTTGCATAATCGGTCAAAATCGGCAAAAGTTCAAAGTTCATAAAAAATCCTGTAATATATGCTAAAAAGCTTATCATTATGCTTATACAGTTCAAATGTGGGCACATTCTGGCTTAAAATAGAGCAGTTTTGGCCATTTGAAGAAATTTCTATTTTTAGTAACAGCGGCCATCTTGAATGGAGGGCGGGGCTGTCGGACAAAATTTTGAAAGGGACCCACCCAGGAACCATCCCTGCCAGGTTTGGTTTAGTTTGGTTCAGCGGTTTCAGAGGAGAAGATTTAAATGTGATCTTTTATCAAAATATGTCTAATTTGCATAATCGGTATATATCGGCTGAAAGAAAAATTTCACAGAAAAACCCGGAATATATGTTAAACTACTCCTTGTCGTGTAGCTGCAGTTAAAATTTGAGCTCATTTTGACTTACACTAAAGCAGCAATGGACAATTAAAATTTCATCCCCCTTTTTCTATTTTTAGCTTGGCGGCCATCTTGGTTGGAAGTCGGGATCACCGGACACCAGTTTGAAAGGGGGCCATCCAAGGACCATTCCACCAACGTTTGGTTGCAATTGGTCCAGTGGTTTCTGAGGAGAAGATTAAAATGTGAAATGTTGACGGACGGACGACGGACGACGGACGACGGACGACAGACGACGGACGAAAAGTGATGACAATAGCTCACATGGCCTAAAGGCCAGGTGAGCTAAAAATGAAAAGATATGCAAAATATAGAAGAAACCCAAGTTGAATAGTGAAAAGATATGGAAAATACAGAAGAAAAGTAAGTTGAATAGTGAAAAGATATGGAAAATACAGAAGAAAAATAAGTTGAATAGTGAAAAGAGTTGGAAAATACAGAAGAAAAGTAAGTTGAATAGTGAACAGATAGGGAAAATATGGAAGAAAAGTAAGTTGAAATGTGAAATGATATGGAAAATATCGAAGAAAGGCAAGTTGAATATTGATAAAATATGAACAATATGGAAAAAGGCAAGTTGAATTGTGAAAAGATATGACAAATATGGAAGAAACCCAAGTAGTATAGTGAAAAGATATGGAAAATAGAGAAGAAAGTAAGTTAAATAGTGACAAGATATGGAAATTATGGAAGAAAAATAAGTTGAATAATGAAAAGATATGGAAAATATGAAAGAAAGGCAAGTCGAATAGTGATAAGATATGAAAAATATGAAAGAAACCCAAGTTGAATAGTGAAAAGATATGGAAAATACAGAAGAAAATTGTGAAATGATATGTAAAATATGGAAGAAAGGTAAGTTGAAATGTGAAATGATATGGAAAATATGTAAGAAAGGCAAGTCGAATAGTGATAAGATTTGGACAATATGGAAGAAAGGCAAGTTGAATAGTGAAAAGATATGAAAAATATGGAAGAAAAGTAAGTCGAAGTGAAAAGATATGGGAAATAGAGAAGAAAGGTAAGTTGAATAGTGAAAAGATATGGAAAATATGGAAGAAAAGTAAGTTGAATAGTGATAAGATATGGAAAATATGGAAGAAAAGTAGATTGAATAGTGAAATGATATGGAAAATATGGAAGAAGAATAAGTTGAATAGTGATAGGATATGGACAATATGGAAGAAAGGAAAGTCGAATAGTGATAAGATATGGACAATATGGAAGAAAGGCAAGTTGAATTGTGAAAAGATGTGAAAAATATGGAAGAAAAATAAGTTGAAAAATGAAAAGATATGGAAAATATGGAAGAAACCCAAGTTGAATAGTGAAAAGATATGGAAAATACAGAAGAAAAGGTAAGTTGAATAGTGAAAAGATATGGAAAATACAGAAGAAAAGTAAGTTGCATAGTGAAAAGAGTTTGAAAATACAGAAGAAAAGTAAATTGAATAGTGAACAGATAGGGAAAATATGGAAGAAAAGTAAGTTGAAATGTGAAATGATGTGGAAAATATCGAAGAAAGACAAGTTGAATATTGATAAGATATGGACAATATGGAAGAAAGGCAAGTTGAATTGTGAAAAGATATGAAAAATATGGAAGAAACCCAAGTAGAATAGTGAAAAGATATGGAAAATAGAGAAGAAAGTTAAGTTAAATAGTAAAAAGATATGGAAATTATGGAAGAAAAATAAGTTGAACCAGAGGCTCCCAGGAGCCTGTAATCGCTCACCTGGATCAAAGCTGCTTTCAATAACAACACAACTGCACTGTGGTGGCCATCTTGGCGGGAGAGCGCAACTGCCGGACACCATTTTGGAAGAGGACCATCCAATGACTATTCCATCAAAGTTTGGTTTTAATTGAGCTACTGGTTCCAGACAAGATGGTTTTTATGTGAATTTCCCATAGGGTCCTATGTTAAACTAAGTACAGCTGTGCAGCCATCTTGGTCAGAGGGCGGGACCACCAGACACAAATTTGGTTCAGCGGTTTCAGAGGAGAAGATTTAAATGTGATCTTTTATCAAAATATGCCTAATTTGCATAATCGGTATAAATCGGCTGAAAGAAATATTTAAAAAAAAAAACCCGAACATATGCTAAACTACTCCTTGCCATGTAGCTGCAGTTTAAATTTGAGCTCATTTTGACTTATACTAAAGCAGCAATGAACAATTGAAGAAATTTCTATTTTTCGTAACAGCAGCCATCTTGAATGGAGGGTGGGGCTGTCGGACACAATTTTGAAAGGGAACTATCCAAGGACCATCCCTGCCAGGTTTGGTTTAATTTGGTTCAGTGGTTTCAGAGGAGAAGATTTAAATGTGATCTTTTATCAAAATATGCCTAATTTGCATAATCGGTATATATCGGCTGAAAGAAAAATTTCAGAGAAAAACGCGGAATATAGGCTAAACTACTTCCTGCCATGTAGCTGCAGTTAAAATTTCAGTTCATTTTGACTTACACTAAAGCAGCAATGGACAATAAAAATTTCATCCCCGCTTTTTCTATTTTGAGCTCGGCGCTCATCTTGGTTGGAAATCGGGATCAACGGACACAAATTTGGAAGGGGGCCATCCAAGAATCATTTCAGCAAAATTTGGTTGATATTGGCTCAGTAGTTTCCGAGGAGAATTTTTTTTTTAAATTTCATCCCCCCTTTTTTCTAATTTGCATAATCGGTCAAAATCGGCAAAAGTTCAAAGTTCATAAAAAATCCTGTAATATATGCTAAAAAGCTCATCATTATGCTTATACAGTTCAAATTTGGGCACATTCTGGCTTAAAATAGAGCAGTTTTGGCCATTTGAAGAAATTTCTATTTTTACTAACAGCAGCCATCTTGAATGGAGGGCGGGGCTGTCGGACACAACTTTGAAAGGGACCCAACCAGGGACCATCCCTGCCAGGTTTGGTTTAATTTGGTTCAGCTGTTTCAGAGGAGAAGATTTAAATGTGATCTTTTATCAATATATGCCTACTTTGCATAATCGGTATATATCGGCTGAAAGAAAAATTTCACAGAAAAACCGGAATATATGTTAAACTACTCCTTGCCATGTAGCTGCAGTTAAAATTTGCGCTCATTTTGACTTACACTAAAGCAGCAATGGACAATTAAAATTTCATCCCCCCTTTTTCTATTTTTAGCTTGGCGGCCATCTTAGTTGGAAGTCGGGATCAACGGACACAATATTGGAAGGGGGCCATCCAAGAATCATTTCAGCAAAATTTGGTTGATATTGGCTCAGTAGTTTCCGAGGAGAAGATTTTTTTAAATTTCATCCCCAATTTTTTCTAATTTGCATAATCGGTCAAAATCGGCAAAAGTTCAAAGTTCATAAAAAATCCTGTAATATATGCTAAAAGCTCATCATTATGCTTATACAGTTCAAATTTGGGCACATTCTGGCCTAAAATAGAGCAGTTTTGGCCATTTGAAGAAATTTCTATTTTTAGTAACAGCGGCCATCTTGAATGGAGGGCGGGGCTGTCGGACAAAATTTTGAAAGGGACCCACCCAGGGACCATCCCTGCCAGGTTTGGTTTAATTTGGTTCAGCGGTTTCAGAGGAGAAGATTTAAATGTGATCTTTTATCAAAATATGTCTAATTTGCATAATCGGTATATATCGGCTGAAAGAAAAATTTCACAGAAAAACCCCGAATATATGTTAAACTACTCCTTGTCGTGTAGCTGCAGTTAAAATTTGAGCTCATTTTGACTTACACTAAAGCAGCAATGGACAATTAAAATTTCATCCCCCTTTTTCTATTTTTAGCTTGGCGGCCAGCTTGGTTGGAAGTCGGGATCACCGGACACCAGTTTGAAAGGGGGCCATCCAAGGACCATTCCACCAAAGTTTGGTTGCAATTGGTCCAGTGGTTTCTGAGGAGAAGATTAAAATGTGAAATGTTGACGGACGGACGACGGACGACGGACGAAAAGTGATGACAATAGCTCACATGGCCTAAAGGCCAGGTGAGCTAAAAATGAAAAGATATGGAAAATATAGAAGAAACCCAAGTTGAATAGTGAAAAGATATGGAAAATACAGAAGAAAAGTAAGTTGAATAGTGAAAAGATATGGAAAATACAGAAGAAAAATAAGTTGAATAGTGAAAAGAGTTGGAAAATACAGAAGAAAAGTAAGTTGAATAGTGAACAGATAGGGAAAATATGGAAGAAAAGTAAGTTGAAATGTGAAATGATATGGAAAATATCGAAGAAAGGCAAGTTGAATATTGATAAGATATGGACAATATGGAAGAAAGGCAAGTTGAATTGTGAAAAGATATGACAAATATGGAAGAAACCCAAGTAGAATAGTGAAAAGATATGGAAAATAGAGAAGAAAGTAAGTTAAATAGTGACAAGATATGGAAATTATGGAAGAAAAATAAGTTGAATGATGAAAAGATATGGAAAATATGAAAGAAAGGCAAGTCGAATAGTGATAAGATATGAAAAATATGAAAGAAACCCAAGTTGAATAGTGAAAAGATATGGAAAATACAGAAGAAAATTGTGAAATGATATGTAAAATATGGAAGAAAGGTAATTTGAAATGTGAAATGATATGGAAAATATGTAAGAAAGGCAAGTCGAATAGTGATAAGATTTGGACAATATGGAAGAAAGGCAAGTTGAATAGTGAAAAGATATGAAAAATATGGAAGAAAAGTAAGTCGAAGTGAAACGATATGGGAAATAGAGAGGAAATGTAAGTTGAATAGTGAAAAGATATGGAAAATATGGAAGAAAAGTAAGTTGAATAGTGATAAGATATGGAAAATATGGAAGAAAAGTAGGTTGAATAGTGAAATGATATGGAAAATATGGAAGAAGAATAAGTGGAATAGTGATAAGATATGGATAATATGGAAGAAAGGAAAGTCGAATAGTGATAAGATATGGACAATATGGAAGAAAGGCAAGTTGAATTGTGAAAAGATATGAAAAATAAGTTGAAAAATGAAAAGATATGGAAAATATGGAAGAAACCCAAGTTGAATAGTGAAAAGATATGGAAAATACAGAAGAAAAATAAGTTGAATAGTGAAAAGATATTGAAAATACAGAAGAAAAGGTAAGTTGCATAGTGAAAAGAGTTTGAAAATACAGAAGAAAAGTAAGTTGAATAGTGAACAGATAGGGAAAATATGGAAGAAAAGTAAGTTGAAATGTGAAATGATGTGGAAAATATCAAAGAAAGGCAAGTTGAATATTGATAAGATATGGACAATATGGAAGAAAGGCAAGTTGAATTGTGAAAAGATATGACAAATATGGAAGAAACCCAAGTAGAATAGTGAAAAGATATGGAAAATAGAGAAGAAAGTAAGTTAAATAGAGACAAGATATGGAAAATATGGAAGAAAAGTAAGTTGAAATGTGAAAAGATATGGAAAATATGAAAGAAAGGCAAGTCGAATAGTGATAAGATATGAAAAATATGAAAGAAACCCAAGTTGAATAGTGAAAAGATATGGAAAATACAGAAGAAAATTGTGAAATGATATGTAAAATATGGAAGAAAGGTAATTTGAAATGTGAAATGATATGGAAAATATGTAAGAAAGGCAAGTCGAATAGTGATAAGATTTGGACAATATGGAAGAAAGGCAAGTTGAATAGTGAAAAGATATGAAAAATATGGAAGAAAAGTAAGTCGAAGTGAAACGATATGGGAAATAGAGAGGAAATGTAAGTTGAATAGTGAAAAGATATGGAAAATATGGAAGAAAAGTAAGTTGAATAGTGATAAGATATGGAAAATATGGAAGAAAAGTAGGTTGAATAGTGAAATGATATGGAAAATATGGAAGAAGAATAAGTGGAATAGTGATAAGATATGGACAATATGGAAGAAAGGAAAGTCGAATAGTGATAAGATATGGACAATATGGAAGAAAGGCAAGTTGAATTGTGAAAAGATATGAAAAATAAGTTGAAAAATGAAAAGATATGGAAAATATGGAAGAAACCTAAATTGAATAGTGAAAAGATATGGAAAATACAGAAGAAAAATAAGTTGAATAGTGAAAAGATATTGAAAATACAGAAGAAAAGGTAAGTTGCATAGTGAAAAGAGTTTGAAAATACAGAAGAAAAGTAAGTTGAATAGTGAACAGATAGGGAAAATATGGAAGAAAAGTAAGTTGAAATGTGAAATGATGTGGAAAATATCAAAGAAAGGCAAGTTGAATATTGATAAGATATGGACAGTATGGAAGAAACCCAAGTTGAATTGTGAAAAGATATGAAAAATATGGAAGAAACCCAAGTAGAATAGTGAAAAGATATGGAAAATAGAGAAGAAAGTAAGTTAAATAGTGATAAGATATGGAAATTATGGAAGAAAAATAAGTTGAATGATGAAAAGATATGGAAAATATGAAAGAAAGGCAAGTCGAATAGTGATAAGATATGAAAAATATGAAAGAAACCCAAGTTGAATAGTGAAAAGATATGGAAAATACAGAAGAAAATTGTGAAATGATATGTGAAATATGGAAGAAAGGTAATTTGAAATGTGAAATGATATGGAAAATATGTAAGAAAAGCAAGTCGAATAGTGATAAGATTTGGACAATATGGAAGAAAGGCAAGTTGAATAGTGAAAAGATATGAAAAATATGGAAGAAAAGTAAGTCGAAGTGAAACGATATGGGAAATAGAGAAGAAATGTAAGTTGAATAGTGAAAAGATATGGAAAATATAGAAGAAAAGTAAGTTGAATAGTGATAAGATATGGAAAATATGGAAGAAAAGTAGGTTGAATAGTGAAATGATATGGAAAATATGAAAGAAGAATAAGTTGAATAGTGATAAGATATGGACAATATGGAAGAAAGGAAAGTCGAATAGTGATAAGATATGGACAATATGGAAGAAAGGCAAGTTGAATTGTGAAAAGATATGAAAAATATGGAAGAAAAGTAGGTTGAATAGTGAAAAGATATGGAAAATACGGAAGAAAATAAGTTGAATAGTGAAAAGATATGGAAAATATGGAAGAAAGGCAAGTTGAATAGTGAAATGATATGGAACATATGGAAGATTTCTGTGTTAGTCATAATTACACCCAAAGAGACCACCTCCTCCACCTCCCTCCCTTCTCCTCCCCCTCCCCCTCCTCCTCCTCCCACCCGCCCTCCTCCTTTTCACACTCCTTCCCGCCATCCTCCTCCTCCTCCCTCTATACATGTATATACATTGTTTTTCAGAATTGAGAAGAACTATCCTGGAATTTACTGTTTCATTCATTTGACTCTTAGGTCATTTTGTAGAAACAACACAGTGAGAACGCGGACATGATAGAAAACACCCTTGGAGTACTACACAATATTATCCGAAAATACCCGAAAAAATGGTTGTGTAATAATTATAGGCGCTCCCCATGAAAATAAAATGGCGGGAAAGGGGCAGATAACCAGTGAAAGGGCTAGAAAACGATAAGGTTATAGGACACGGACGTCCTAGAGAGCACCGCAAGGGCACTTCCGGTCACGCATCCCACCCCTCCAGGTGACGTTTGATTGGATATTGCGCAACTTCCGGTTGCGCATGGGCGCAACCCTTCCTAGGGAACCCCGTCGGGGTCACGTCACATCCGGTAGTCCTGTCGTCGGATGCTCAATGGTACATTTGTACTACTACTATAGTAAGAAAAAAGCGCGGGGAAAAAGCCGGGCATGCGCAGAACATGTTTCCGGTCACGAGACTGACGTTACTTCCGGTCACGTCATTTCCCGTCATGTGTCTTCCGGTGACGTCACTTCCGATAGCACCTCCCCTCGCAGCTCCCGAAATACTACTTGAACCGTGCTGATATACTACTTTTGGTTTCCTCCACCAATAAAACTGACTGCCATGATATAACTGAAATATTGTTGAAAGGGGCGTTAAACACCATAACCCTAACCACAGCATAACATCGATGTCATGCACTTTGGCTGTCATAATCACCGGATCCGAATTCCTTCAAATATATCTGGAATTAATTGATCCAGCGTGTCGGTAGTAGACAACAAATACCAAATAATCTGGCAGCTCTCAAACAACCCGAACAAGGCAGTGTTCACGTGTTTGTCATTAGACTTTGGGACTACGATGATTTTGTCGTGTCGTAATCGTATGATAGTTGGATTTACAACTACCTTTGCAATCAGTGCCTATCACCAGATGTTGTGAGTTCGAATCTCGATCAGGGCGAGGTGTACAACATTATGTGATAAAGTTTGTCGGTGACTTGTGACAGGTCGATGGTTTTCTCCGGGTACTTCGGTTTCCCTCACCAATAAAACTGACCGCCACGATATAACTGAAATATTGTTGAAAGTGGCGTTAAACACTGAAACAAGCAAATAATATTTGGTCATTCTCTGTTTAACATCATTGTGCTCGATCTGGATTGGAAATGGCCGAAATTCTGCTTCTACATGTATATTTAAAGAATACCTTTGATATAATATAAAATTCATATTAATTTTCAAAAGTTGGTATCAATCTTTCTTTTGTGTGTTGGTATATCGTATTTCGATTGGTTGTGCATTATAATAACTTTTTACATTGTAAAACAGACAGTCGTACATAGACTATGCCCTTTATACAGTTGAATAAGTTAACTGAAATCTACAGTTTTTTAGATGAGCGCCAAAAATTAAATGTTTAGACAAAAGGAAAAAAAGTTTAAAGCTACCAAAGGAGTAATCATAAACTACAAAAGAAGGACGGAATGGTCAAGAAAATACGACATTGAAAACTAAAGATTGAGCTCATAAAAATGATAATGGGTACTTAAATATATAACATTATGAAATACTTACATTTGGTATATTAATCCTTTCCACATACAGGAAATGTTCTTTATCCGTAAATCCGTTGTTATCGGGATTATCTGCAGTTTCCTTGGATATATAACAAAGTTTATGTTTTCTGTCAAAGCTTAATGACTTGCACAAATCTAAACTAATGCAAAATTGTCCACATTGGTATATCGTTGGTGTACTTACACGAAAGATGACAAAATGTCTATAGAATTTACCTTTGAAGAAGAGAGAAAGAAAAATGTACAGAAGTAAACACACAGAGGAAGTACATTTTTAATTCCATCTTATTATCATTCTTTAAATATTTTATCAAAAATATCAATAAAACTTGTAATTTTCCTTCCACAAAGAAGTAAATTAAATGATGAATGCAATAAAATTCAAGGAAAATCCATGACTGTTTTTTTCTATACGAAATATCGCTCCAAGGTTTCTAGATTAATCTCATTATAATAATTAAAATAATAACGTATCTACCACACCAATATATCGACCAACTTAATGGAGAAACACAATCTTGTTAATATCACAGATATTAAGTAAAAAAAGAAAGTTTGAAGATACAGGCACCAAAGGGGTCATCAGAAAATCTTGTTAATATCACAGATATTAAGTAAAAAAAGAAAGTTTGAAGATACAGGCACCAAAGGGGTCATCAGAAAATCTTGTTAATATCACAGATATTAAGTAAAAAAAGAAAGTTTGAAGATACAGGCACCAAAGGAGTCATCAGAAAATCTTGTTAATATCACAGATATTAAGTAAAAAAAGAAAGTTTGAAGATACAGGCACCAAAGGGGTCATGAGAAAATCTTGTTAATATCACAGATATTAAGTAAAAAAATTAAAGTTTGAAGATACAGGCACCAAAGGGGTCATCAGAAAATCTTGTTAATAACACAGATATTAAGTAAAAAAAGAAAGTTTGAAGATACAGGCACCAAAGGGGTCATCAGAAAATCTTATTAATAACACAGATATTAAGAAAAAAAGAAAGTTTGAAGATACAGGCACCAAAGGGGTCATCAGAAAATCTTGTTAATAACACAGATATTAAGTTAAAAAAGAAAGTTTGAAGATACAGGCACCAACGTGGTCATCAGAGAATCTTGTTAATAACACAGATATTAAGTAAAAAAAGAAAGTTTGAAGATACAGGCACCAAAGTGGTCATCAGAGAATCTTGTTAATAACACAGATATTAAGTAAAAAGAGAAAGTTTGAAGATACAGGCACCAAAGGAGTCATCAGAAAATCTTGTTAATAACACAGATATTAAGTAAAAAAAGAAAGTTTGAAGATACAGGCACCAAAGGAGTCATCAGAAAATCTTGTTAATATCATAGATATTAAGAAAAAAAGAAAGTTTGAAGATACAGGCACCAAAGTGGTCATCAGAGAATCTTGTTAATAACACAGATATCAAGTAGAAAAAGAAAGTTTGAAGATACAGGCACCAAAGGAGTCATCAGAAAATCTTGTTAATATCATAGATATTAAGAAAAAAAGAAAGTTTGAAGATACAGGCACCAAAGTGGTCATCAGAGAATCTTGTTAATAACACAGATATTACGTAAAAAAAGAAAGTTTAAAGATACAGGCACCAAAGGAGTCATCAGAAAATCTTGTTAATAACACAGATATTAAGTAAAAAAAAGAAAGTTTGAAGATACAGGCACTAAAGGGGTCATCAGAAAATCTTGTTAATATCACAGATATTAAGAAAAAAAGAAAGTTTGAAGATACAGGCACCAAAGTGGTCATCAGAGAATCTTGTTAATAACACAGATATCAAGTAGAAAAAGAAAGTTTGAAGATACAGGCACTAAAGGGGTTATCAGAAAATCTTGTTAATATCACAGATATTAAGAAAAAAAGAAAGTTTGAAGATACAGGCACCAAAGGAGTCATCAGAGAATCTTGTTAATATCACAGATATTAAGTAAAAAAAGACAGTTTGAAGATACAGGCACCAAAGGACTCATCAGAGAATCTTGTTAATATCACAGATATTAAGTAAAAAAAGAAAGTTTGAAGATACAGGCACCAAAGGAGTCATCAGAGAATCT
This sequence comes from Bathymodiolus brooksi, assembly GCA_963680875.1. NCBI lineage: Eukaryota > Metazoa > Mollusca > Bivalvia > Mytilida > Modiolidae > Bathymodiolus > Bathymodiolus brooksi. The sequence continues at coordinate 46,149,181 of OY804580.1, read as the reverse complement.
TGTTAATATCACAGATATTAAGTAAAAAAAGACAGTTTGAAGATACAGGCACCAAAGGAGTCATCAGAGAATCTTGTTAATAACACAGATATTAAGTAAAAAAAGAAAGTTTGAAGATACAGGCACCAAAGGAGTCATCAGAGAATCTTGTTAATATCACAGATATTAAGTAAAAAAAGACAGTTTGAAGATACAGGCACCAAAGGAGTCATCAGAGAATCTTGTTAATATCACAGATATTAAGTAAAAAAAGAAAGTTTGAAGATACAGGCACCAAAGGAGTCATCAGAGAATCTTGTTAATATCACAGATATTAAGTAAAAAAAGACAGTTTGAAGATACAGGCACCAAAGGAGTCATCAGAGAATCTTGTTATTAACACAGATATTAAGTAAAAAAAGAAAGTTTGAAGATACAGGCACCAAAGGGGTCATCAGAAAATCTTGTTAATATCACAGATATTAAGTAAAAAAAGAAAGTTTGAAGATACAGGTACCAAAGGAGTCATCAGAAAATCTTGTTAATAACACAGATATTAAGTAAAAAAAGAACGTTTGAAGATACAGGCACCAAAGGGGTCATCAGAAAATCTTGTTAATATCACAGATATTAAGTAAAAAAAGAAATTTGAAGATACAGGCACCAAAGTGGTCATCAGAGAATCTTGTTAATAACACAGATATTAAGTAAAAAAAGAAAGTTTGAAGATACAGGCACCAAAGGGGTCATCAGAGAATCTTGTTAATAACACAGATATTAAGTAAAAAGAGAAAGTTTGAAGATACAGGCACCAAAGGGGTCATCAGAGAATCTTGTTAATAACACAGATATTAAGTAAAAAGAGAAAGTTTGAAGATACAGGCACCAAAGGGGTCATCAGAAAATCTTGTTAATATCACAGATATTAAGTAAAAAAAGAAAGTTTGAAGATACAGGCACCAAAGGGGTCATCAGAAAATCTTGTTAATATCACAGATATTAAGTAAAAAAAGAAAGTTTGAAGATACAGGCACCAAAGGGGTCATCAGAAAATCTTGTTAATATCACAGATATTAAGTAAAAAAAGAAAGTTTGAAGATACAGGCACCAAAGGGGTCATGAGAAAATCTTGTTAATATCACAGATATTAAGTAAAAAAATGAAAGTTTGAAGATACAGGCACCAAAGGGGTTATCAGAAAATCTTGTTAATATCACAGATATTAAGTAAAAAAAGAAAGTTTGAAGATACAGGCACCAAAGGAGTCATCAGAAAATCTTATTAATAACACAGATATTAAGAAAAAAAGAAAGTTTGAAGATACAGGCACCAAAGGGGTCATCAGAAAATCTTGTTAATAACACAGATATTAAGTTAAAAAAGAAAGTTTGAAGATACAGGCACCAAAGTGGTCATCAGAGAATCTTGTTAATAACACAGATATTAAGTAAAAAAAGAAATTTGAAGATACAGGCACCAAAGTGGTCATCAGAGAATCTTGTTAATAACACAGATATTAAGTAAAAAAAGAAAGTTTGAAGATACAGGCACCAAAGGAGTCATCAGAAAATCTTGTTAATAACACAGATATTAAGTAAAAAAAGAAAGTTTGAAGAAACAGGCACCAAAGGGGTCATCAGAAAATCTTGTTAATATCACAGATATTAAGAAAAAAAGAAAGTTTGAAGATACAGGCACCAAAGTGGTCATCAGAGAATCTTGTTAATAACACAGATATTACGTAAAAAAAGAAAGTTTAAAGATACAGGCACCAAAGGAGTCATCAGAAAATCTAGTTAATAACACAGATATTAAGTAAAAAAAAGAAAGTTTGAAGATACAGGCACTAAAGGGGTCATCAGAAAATCTTGTTAATATCACAGATATTAAGAAAAAAAGAAAGTTTGAAGATACAGGCACCAAAGGAGTCATCAGAGAATCTTGTTAATATCACAGATATTAAGTAAAAAAAGACAGTTTGAAGATACAGGCACCAAAGGAGTCATCAGAGAATCTTGTTAATATCACAGATATTAAGTAAAAAAAGAAAGTTTAAAGATACAGGCACCAAAGGAGTCATCAGAGAATCTTGTTAATATCACAGATATTAAGTAAAAAAAGACAGTTTGAAGATACAGGCACCAAAGGACTCATCAGAGAATCTTGTTAATAACACAGATATTAAGTAAAAAAAGAAAGTTTGAAGATACAGGCACCAAAGGAGTCATCAGAGAATCTTGTTAATATCACAGATATTAAGAAAAAAAGAAAGTTTAAAGATACAGGCACCAAAGGAGTCATCAGAGAATCTTGTTAATATCACAGATATTAAGTAAAAAAAGAAAGTTTGAAGATACAGGCACCAAAGGAGTCATCAGAGAATCTTGTTAATATCACAGATATTAAGTAAAAAAAGACAGTTTGAAGATACAGGCACCAAAGGAGTCATCAGAGAATCTTGTTAATAACACAGATATTAAGTAAAAAAAGAAAGTTTGAAGATACAGGCACCAAAGGGGTCATCAGAAAATCTTGTTAATATCACAGATATTAAGTAAAAAAACAAAGTTTTAAGATACATGCACCAAAGGAGTCATCAGAAAATCTTGTTAATAACACAGATATTAAGTAAAAAAAAGAACGTTTGAAGATACAGGCACCAAAGGGGTCATCAGAAAATCTTGTTAATATCACAGATATTAAGTAAAAAAAGAAATTTGAAGATACAGGCACCAAAGTGGTCATCAGAGAATCTTGTTAATAACACAGATATTAAGTAAAAAAAGAAAGTTTGAAGATACAGGCACCAAAGGAGTCATCAGAGAATCTTGTTAATAACACAGATATTAAGAAAAAAAAGAAAGTTTGAAGATACAGGCACCAAAGGAGTCATCAGAGAATCTTGTTAATAACACAGATATCAAGTAAAAAAAGAAAGTTTGAAGATACAGGCACCAAAGGGGTCATCAGAGAATCTTGTTAATAACACAGATATTAAGTAAAAAGAGAAAGTTTGAAGATACAGGCACCAAAGGGGTCATCAGAAAATCTTGTTAATAACACAGATATTAAGAAAAAAAGAAAGTTTGAAGATACAGGCACCAGAGGGGTCATGAGAAAATCTTGTTAATATCACAGATATTAAGAAAAAAAGAAAGTTTGAAGATACAGGCACCAAAGTGGTCATCAGAGAATCTTGTTAATAACACAGATATCAAGTAGAAAAAGAAAGTTTGAAGATACAGGCACCAAAGTGGTCATCAGAGAATCTTGTTAATAACACAGATATTACGTAAAAAAAGAAAGTTTAAAGATACAGGCACCAAAGGAGTCATCAGAAAATCTTGTTAATAACACAGATATTAAGTAAAAAAAAGAAAGTTTGAAGATACAGGCACTAAAGGGGTCATCAGAAAATCTTGTTAATATCACAGATATTAAGAAAAAAAGAAAGTTTGAAGATACAGGCACCAAAGTGGTCATCAGAGAATCTTGTTAATAACACAGATATCAAGTAGAAAAAGAAAGTTTGAAGATACTGGCACTAAAGGAGTCATCAGAAAATCTTGTTAATATCACAGATATTAAGAAAAAAAGAAAGTTTGAAGATACAGGCACCAAAGGAGTCATCAGAAAATCTTGTTAATATCACAGATATTAAGTAAAAAAAGACAGTTTGAAGATACAGGCACCAAAGGAGTCATCAGAGAATCTTGTTAATAACACAGATATTAAGTAAAAAAACGAAAGTTTGAAGATACAGGCACCAAAGGAGTCATCAGAAAATCTTGTTAATATCACAGATATTAAGTAAAAAAAGAAAGTTTGAAGATACAGGCACCAAAGGAGTCATCAGAAAATCTTGTTAATAACACAGATATTAAGTAAAAAAAGAAAGTTTGAATATAAATATACCAAAGGAGTCATCAGAAAATCTTGTTAATATCACAGATATTAAGAAAAAAAGAAATTTGAAGATACAGGCACCAAAGTGGTCATCAGAGAATCTTGTTAATAACACAGATATTAAGTAAAAAAAGAAAGTTTGAAGATATAGGCACCAAAGTGGTCATCAGAGAATCTTGTTAATAGCACAGATATTAAGTAAAACAAAGAAAGTTTGAAGATACAGGCACCAAAGGATTTATCAGAAAATCTTATTAATAACACAGATATTAAGAAAAAAAGAAAATTTGAAGATACAAGCACCAAAGGAGTCATCAGAAAATCTGGTTAATATCACAGATATTAAGAAAAAAAGAAAGTTTGAAGATACAGGCACCAAAGTGGTCATCAGAGAATCTTGTTAATAACACAGATATTAAGTAAAAAAAGAAAGTTTGAAGATACAGGCACCAAAGTGGTCATCAGAAAATCTTGTTAATATCACAAATATTAAGTAAAAAAGAAAGTTTGAAGATACAGGCACCAAAGGAGTCATCAGAAAATCTTATTAATAACACAGATATTAAGTAAAAAAAGAAAGTTTGAAGATACAGGCACCAAAGTGGTCATCGGAAAATCTTGTTAATATCACAGATATTAAGTAAAAAAGAAAGTTTGAAGATACAGGCACCAAAGGGGTCATCAGAAAATCTTATTAATAACACAGATATTAAGTAAAAAAAGAAAGTTTGAAGATACAGGCACCAAAGGAGTCATCAGAGAATCTTGTTAATATCACAGATATTAAGTAAAAAAAGACAGTTTGAAGATACAGGTACCAAAGGAGTCATCAGAGAATCTTGTTAATAACACAGATATTAAGTAAAAAAAGAAAGTTTGAAGATACAGGCACCAAAGGGGTCATCAGAAAATCTTGTTAATATCACAGATATTAAGTAAAAAAAGAAAGTTTGAAGATACAGGCACCAAAGGAGTCATCAGAAAATCTTGTTAATAACACAGATATTAAGTAAAAAAAGAACGTTTGAAGATACAGGCACCAAAGGGGTCATCAGAAAATCTTGTTAATATCACAGATATTAAGTAAAAAAAGAAATTTGAAGATACAGGCACCAAAGTGGTCATCAGAGAATCTTGTTAATAACACAGATATTAAATAAAAAAAGAAAGTTTGAAGATACAGGCACCAAAGGGGTCATCAGAGAATCTTGTTAATAACACAGATATTAAGTAAAAAAAGAAAGTTTGAAGATACAGGCACCAAAGGAGTCATCAGAGAATCTTGTTAATAACACAGATATTAAGTAAAAAAAGAAAGTTTGAAGATACAGGCACCAAAGGGGTCATCAGAGAATCTTGTTAATAACACAGATATTAAGTAAAAAGAGAAAGTTTGAAGATACAGGCACCAAAGGAGTCATCAGAAAATCTTGTTAATAACACAGATATTAAGTAAAAAAAGAAAGTTTGAAGATACAGGCACCAGAGGGGTAATGAGAAAATCTTGTTAATATCACAGATATTAAGAAAAAAAGAAAGTTTGAAGATACAGGCACCAAAGTGGTCATCAGAGAATCTTGTTAATAACACAGATATCAAGTAGAAAAAGAAAGTTTGAAGATACAGGCACCAAAGTGGTCATCAGAGAATCTTGTTAATAACACAGATATTACGTAAAAAAAGAAAGTTTAAAGATACAGGCACCAAAGGAGTCATCAGAAAATCTTGTTAATAACACAGATATTAAGTAAAAAAAAGAAAGTTTGAAGATACAGGCACTAAAGGGGTCATCAGAAAATCTTGTTAATATCACAGATATTAAGAAAAAAAGAAAGTTTGAAGATACAGGCACCAAAGTGGTCATCAGAGAATCTTGTTAATAACACAGATATCAAGTAGAAAAAGAAAGTTTGAAGATACAGGCACTAAAGGGGTCATCAGAAAATCTTGTTAATATCACAGATATTAAGAAAAAAAGAAAGTTTGAAGATACAGGCACCAAAGGAGTCATCAGAGAATCTTGTTAATATCACAGATATTAAGTAAAAAAAAGAAAGTTTGAAGATACAGGCACCAGAGGGGTCATGAGAAAATCTTGTTAATATCACAGATATTAAGAAAAAAAGAAAGTTTGAAGATACAGGCACCAAAGTGGTCATCAGAGAATCTTGTTAATAACACAGATATCAAGTAGAAAAAGAAAGTTTGAAGATACAGGCACCAAAGTGGTCATCAGAGAATCTTGTTAATAACACAGATATTAAGTAAAAAAAGAAAGTTTAAAGATACAGGCACCAAAGGAGTCATCAGAAAATCTTGTTAATAACACAGATATTAAGTGAAAAAAAGAAAGTTTGAAGATACAGGCACTAAAGGGGTCATCAGAAAATCTTGTTAATATCACAGATATTAAGAAAAAAAGAAAGTTTGAAGATACAGGCACCAAAGTGGTCATCAGAGAATCTTCTTAATAACACAGATATCAAGTAGAAAAAGAAAGTTTGAAGATACAGGCACTAAAGGGGTCATCAGAAAATCTTGTTAATATCACAGATATTAAGAAAAAAAGAAAGTTTGAAGATACAGGCACCAAAGGAGTCATCAGAGAATCTTGTTAATATCACAGATATTAAGTAAAAAAAGACAGTTTGAAGATACAGGCACCAAAGGAGTCATCAGAGAATCTTGTTAATAACACAGATATTAAGTAAAAAAAAGAAAGTTTGAAGATACAAGCACCAAAGGAGTCATCAGAAAATCTTATTAATATCACAGATATTAAGTAAAAAAAGAAAGTTTGAAAATACAGGCACCAAAGGAGTCATCAGAAAATCTTGTTAATAACACAGATATTAAGTAAAAAAAGAAAGTTTGAATATAAATATACCAAAGGAGTCATCAGAAAATCTTGTTAATATCACAGATATTAAGAAAAAAAGAAATTTGAAGATACAGGCACCAAAGTGGTCATCAGAAAATCTTGTTAATATCACAGATATTAAGTAAAAAAATAAAGTTTGAAGATACAGGCACCAAAGGAGTCATCAGAGAATCTTGTTAATATCACAGATATTAAGTAAAAAAAGACAGTTTGAAGATACCGGCACCAAAGGAGTCATCAGAGAATCTTGTTAATAACACAGATATTAAGTAAAAAAAGAAAGTTTGAAGATACAGGCACCAAAGGGGTCATCAGAAAATCTTGTTAATATCACAGATATTAAGTAAAAAAAGAAAGTTTGAAGATACAGGCACCAAAGGAGTCATCAGAAAATCTTGTTAATAACACAGATATTAAGTAAAAAAGAACGTTTGAAGATACAGGCACCAAAGGAGTCATCAGAAAATCTTATTAATAACACAGATATTAAGTAAAAAAAGAAAGTTTGAAGATACAGGCACCAAAGTGGTCATCAGAAAATCTTGTTAATATCACAGATATTAAGTAAAAAAGAAAGTTTGAAGATACAGGCACCAAAGGGGTCATCAGAAAATCTTATTAATAACACAGATATTAAGAAAAAAAGAAAGTTTGAAGATACAGGCACCAAAGGAGTCATCAGAGAATCTTGTTAATATTACAGATATTAAGTAAAAAAAGACAGTTTGAAGATACAGGCACCAAAGGAGTCATCAGAGAATCTTGTTAATAACACAGATATTAAGTAAAAAAAGAAAGTTTGAAGATACAGGCACCAAAGGGGTCATCAGAAAATCTTGTTAATATCACAGATATTAAGTAAAAAAAGAAAGTTTGAAGATACAGGCACCAAAGGAGTCATCAGAAAATCTTGTTAATAACACAGATATTAAGTAAAAAAAGAACGTTTGAAGATACAGGCACCAAAGGGGTCATCAGAAAATCTTGTTAATATCACAGATATTAAGTAAAAAAAGAAATTTGAAGATACAGGCACCAAAGTGGTCATCAGAGAATCTTGTTAATAACACAGATATTAAATAAAAAAAGAAAGTTTGAAGATACAGGCACCAAAGGGGTCATCAGAGAATCTTGTTAATAACACAGATATTAAGTAAAAAAAGAAAGTTTGAAGATACAGGCACCAAAGGAGTCATCAGAGAATCTTGTTAATAACACAGATATTAAGTAAAAAAAGAAAGTTTGAAGATACAGGCACCAAAGGGGTCATCAGAGAATCTTGTTAATAACACAGATATTAAGTAAAAAGAGAAAGTTTGAAGATACAGGCACCAAAGGAGTCATCAGAAAATCTTGTTAATAACACAGATATTAAGTAAAAAAAGAAAGTTTGAAGATACAGGCACCAGAGGGGTAATGAGAAAATCTTGTTAATATCACAGATATTAAGAAAAAAAGAAAGTTTGAAGATACAGGCACCAAAGTGGTCATCAGAGAATCTTGTTAATAACACAGATATCAAGTAGAAAAAGAAAGTTTGAAGATACAGGCACCAAAGTGGTCATCAGAGAATCTTGTTAATAACACAGATATTACGTAAAAAAAGAAAGTTTAAAGATACAGGCACCAAAGGAGTCATCAGAAAATCTTGTTAATAACACAGATATTAAGTAAAAAAAAGAAAGTTTGAAGATACAGGCACTAAAGGGGTCATCAGAAAATCTTGTTAATATCACAGATATTAAGAAAAAAAGAAAGTTTGAAGATACAGGCACCAAAGTGATCATCAGAGAATCTTGTTAATAACACAGATATCAAGTAGAAAAAGAAAGTTTGAAGATACAGGCACTAAAGGGGTCATCAGAAAATCTTGTTAATATCACAGATATTAAGAAAAAAAGAAAGTTTGAAGATACAGGCACCAAAGGAGTCATCAGAGAATCTTGTTAATATCACAGATATTAAGTAAAAAAAGACAGTTTGAAGATACAGGCACCAAAGGAGTCATCAGAGAATCTTGTTAATAACACAGATATTAAGTAAAAAAAAGAAAGTTTGAAGATACAGGCACCAAAGGAGTCATCAGAAAATCTTGTTAATATCACAGATATTAAGTAAAAAAAGAAAGTTTGAAGATACAGGCACCAAAGGAGTCATCAGAAAATCTTGTTAATAACACAGATATTAAGTAAAAAAAGAAAGTTTGAATATAAATATACCAAAGGAGTCATCAGAAAATCTTGTTAATATCACAGATATTAAGAAAAAAAGAAATTTGAAGATACAGGCACCAAAGTGGTCATCGGAGAATCTTGTTAATAACACAGATATTAAGTAAAAAAAGAAAGTTTGAAGATATAGGCACCAAAGTGGTCATCAGAGAATCTTGTTAATAGCACAGATATTAAGTAAAACAAAGAAAGTTTGAAGATACAGGCACTAAAGGGGTCATCAGAAAATCTTGTTAATATCACAGATATTAAGTAAAAAAAGAAAGTTTGAAGATACAGGCACCAAAGGAGTCATCAGAAAATCTTATTAATAACACAGATATTAAGAAAAAAAGAAAATTTGAAGATACAGGCACCAAAGGAGTCATCAGAAAATCTGGTTAATATCACAGATATTAAGAAAAAAAGAAAGTTTGAAGATACAGGCACCAAAGTGGTCATCAGAGAATCTTGTTAATAACACAGATATTAAGTAAAAAAAGAAAGTTTGAAGATACAGGCACCAAAGTGGTCATCAGAAAATCTTGTTAATATCACAGATATTAAGTAAAAAAGAAAGTTTGAAGATACAGGCACCAAAGGAGTCATCAGAAAATCTTATTAATAACACAGATATTAAGAAAAAAAGAAAGTTTGAAGATACAGGCACCAAAGTGGTCATCAGAGAATCTTGTTAATAACACAGATATTAAGTAAAAAAAGAAAGTTTGAAGATACAGGCACCAAAGTGGTCATCAGAAAATCTTGTTAATATCACAGATATTAAGAAAAAAAAGAAAGTTAGAAGATACAGGCACCAAAGGGGTCATCAGAAAATCTTGTTAATATCACAGATATTAAGAAAAAAAAGAAAGTTAGAAGATACAGGCACCAAAGGGGTGATCAGAAAATCTTGTTAATATCACAGATATTAAGTAAAAAAAGAAAGTTTGAAGATACATGTACCAAAGGGGTAATCAGAGAATCTTGTTAACAACACAGATATTAAGTAAAAAAAAGAAAGTTAGAAGATACAGGCACCAAAGGGGTCATCAGACAATCTTGTTAATATCACAGATATTAAGAAAAAAAAGAAAGTTAGAAGATACAGGCACCAAAGGGGTCATCAGAAAATCTTGTTAATATCACAGATATTAAGTAAAAAAAGAAAGTTTGAAGATACATGTACCAAAGGGGTCATCAGAAAATCTTGTTAATAACACAGATATTAAGTAAAAAAAGAAAGTTTGAATATAAATATACCAAAGGAGTCATCAGAAAATCTTGTTAATATCACAGATATTAAGTAAAAAAAGAAAGTTTGAATATAAATATACCAAAGGAGTCAATAGAAAGTCTTGTTAATAACACAGATATTAAGTAAAAAAAGAAAGTTTGAATATAAATATACCAAAGGAGTCATCAGAAAATCTTGTTAATAACACAGATATTAAGTAAAAGAAGAAAGCTTGAATATAAATATACCAAAGGAGTCATCAGAAAGTCTTGTTAATAACACAGATATTAAGTAAAAAAAGAAAGTTTGAATATAAATATACCAAAGGGGTCATCAGAAAGTCTTGTTAATATCACAGATATTAAGTAAAAAAAGAAAGCTTGAATATAAATATAACAAAGGGGTCATCAGAAAATCTTGTTAATATCACAGATATTAAGTAAAAAAAAAAGTTTGAAGATACAGGCACCAAAGGAATCATCAGAAAGTCTTGTTAATATCACAGATATTAAGTAAAAAAAGAAAGTTTGAATATAAATATACCAAAGGAGTCATCAGAAAATCTTGTTAATATCACAGATATTAAGAAAAAAAGAAATTTGAAGATACAGGCACCAAAGTGGTCATCGGAGAATCTTGTTAATAACACAGATATTAAGTAAAAAAAGAAAGTTTGAAGATATAGGCACCAAAGTGGTCATCAGAGAATCTTGTTAATAGCACAGATATTAAGTAAAACAAAGAAAGTTTGAAGATACAGGCACTAAAGGGGTCATCAGAAAATCTTGTTAATATCACAGATATTAAGTAAAAAAAGAAAGTTTGAAGATACAGGCACCAAAGGAGTCATCAGAAAATCTTATTAATAACACAGATATTAAGAAAAAAAGAAAATTTGAAGATACAGGCACCAAAGGAGTCATCAGAAAATCTGGTTAATATCACAGATATTAAGAAAAAAAGAAAGTTTGAAGATACAGGCACCAAAGTGGTCATCAGAGAATCTTGTTAATAACACAGATATTAAGTAAAAAAAGAAAGTTTGAAGATACAGGCACCAAAGTGGTCATCAGAAAATCTTGTTAATATCACAGATATTAAGTAAAAAAGAAAGTTTGAAGATACAGGCACCAAAGGAGTCATCAGAAAATCTTATTAATAACACAGATATTAAGAAAAAAAGAAAGTTTGAAGATACAGGCACCAAAGGAGTCATCAGAAAATCTTGTTAATAACACAGATATTAAGTAAAAAAAAGAAAGTTAGAAGATACAGGCACTAAAGGGGTCATCAGAAAATCTTGTTAATATCACAGATATTAAGAAAAAAAGAAAGTTTGAAGATACAGGCACCAAAGGAGTCATCAGAAAATCTTATTAACAACACAGATATTAAGAAAAAAAGAAAGTTTGAAGATACAGGCACCAAAGGAGTCATCAGAAAATCTTGTTAATAACACAGATATTAAGTAAAAAAAAGAAAGTTAGAAGATACAGGCACTAAAGGGGTCATCAGAAAATTTTGTTAATAAAACAGATATTAAGTAAAAAAAAGAAAGTTAGAAGATACAGGCACTAAAGGGGTCATCAGAAAATCTTGTTAATATCACAGATATTAAGAAAAAAAAAGAAAGTTAGAAGATACAGGCACCAAAGGGGTCATCAGAAAATCTTGTTAATATCACAGATATTAAGAAAAAAAAGAAAGTTAGAAGATACAGGCACCAAAGGGGTGATCAGAAAATCTTGTTAATATCACAGATATTAAGTAAAAAAAGAAAGTTTGAAGATACATGTACCAAAGGGGTAATCAGAGAATCTTGTTAACAACACAGATATTAAGTAAAAAAAAGAAAGTTAGAAGATACAGGCACCAAAGGGGTCATCAGACAATCTTGTTAATATCACAGATATTAAGAAAAAAAAGAAAGTTAGAAGATACAGGCACCAAAGGGGTCATCAGAAAATCTTGTTAATATCACAGATATTAAGTAAAAAAAGAAAGTTTGAAGATACATGTACCAAAGGGGTCATCAGAAAATATTGTTAATATCACAGATATTAAGTAAAAAAAGAAAGTTTGAATATAAATATACCAAAGGAGTCATTAGAAAGTCTTGTTAATAACACAGATATTAAGTAAAAAAAGAAAGTTTGAATATAAATATACCAAAGGAGTCATCAGAAAATCTTGTTAATAACACAGATATTAAGTAAAAGAAGAAAGCTTGAATATAAATATACCAAAGGAGTCATCAGAAAGTCTTGTTAATAACACAGATATTAAGTAAAAAAAGAAAGTTTGAATATAAATATACCAAAGGGGTCATCAGAAAGTCTTGTTAATATCACAGATATTAAGTAAAAAAAGAAAGCTTGAATATAAATATAACAAAGGGGTCATCAGAAAATCTTGTTAATATCACAGATATTAAGTAAAAAAAAAAGTTTGAAGATACAGGCACCAAAGGAATCATCAGAAAGTCTTGTTAATATCACAGATATTAAGTAAAAAAAGAAAGTTTGAATATAAATATACCAAAGGAGTCATCAGAAAATCTTGTTAATAACACAGATATTAAGTAAAAAAAAGAAAGTTTGAATATAAATATACCAAAGGAGTCATCAGAAAGTCTTGTTAATATCACAGATATTAAGTAAAAAAAGAAAGTTTGAATATAAATATACCAAAGGAGTCATCAGAAAGTCTTGTTAATATCACAGATATTAAGTAAAAAAAGAAAGTTTGAAGATACATGCACCAAAGGAGTCATCAGAAAATCTTATTAATAACACAGATATTAAGAAAAAAAGAAAGTTTGAAGATACAGGCACCAAAGGGGTCATCAGAGAATCTTGTTAATAACACAGATATTAAGTAAAAAGAGAAAGTTTGAAGATACAGGCACCAAAGGAGTCATCAGAAAATCTTGTTAATAACACAGATATTAAGTAAAAAAAGAAAGTTTGAAGATACAGGCACCAGAGGGGTAATGAGAAAATCTTGTTAATATCACAGATATTAAGAAAAAAAGAAAGTTTGAAGATACAGGCACCAAAGTGGTCATCAGAGAATCTTGTTAATAACACAGATATCAAGTAGAAAAAGAAAGTTTGAAGATACAGGCACCAAAGTGGTCATCAGAGAATCTTGTTAATAACACAGATATTACGTAAAAAAAGAAAGTTTAAAGATACAGGCACCAAAGGAGTCATCAGAAAATCTTGTTAATAACACAGATATTAAGTAAAAAAAAGAAAGTTTGAAGATACAGGCACTAAAGGGGTCATCAGAAAATCTTGTTAATATCACAGATATTAAGAAAAAAAGAAAGTTTGAAGATACAGGCACCAAAGTGATCATCAGAGAATCTTGTTAATAACACAGATATCAAGTAGAAAAAGAAAGTTTGAAGATACAGGCACTAAAGGGGTCATCAGAAAATCTTGTTAATATCACAGATATTAAGAAAAAAAGAAAGTTTGAAGATACAGGCACCAAAGGAGTCATCAGAGAATCTTGTTAATATCACAGATATTAAGTAAAAAAAGACAGTTTGAAGATACAGGCACCAAAGGAGTCATCAGAGAATCTTGTTAATAACACAGATATTAAGTAAAAAAAAGAAAGTTTGAAGACACAGGCACCAAAGGAGTCATCAGAAAATCTTGTTAATATCACAGATATTAAGTAAAAAAAGAAAGTTTGAAGATACAGGCACCAAAGGAGTCATCAGAAAATCTTGTTAATAACACAGATATTAAGTAAAAAAAGAAAGTTTGAATATAAATATACCAAAGGAGTCATCAGAAAATCTTGTTAATATCACAGATATTAAGAAAAAAAGAAATTTGAAGATACAGGCACCAAAGTGGTCATCGGAGAATCTTGTTAATAACACAGATATTAAGTAAAAAAAGAAAGTTTGAAGATATAGGCACCAAAGTGGTCATCAGAGAATCTTGTTAATAGCACAGATATTAAGTAAAACAAAGAAAGTTTGAAGATACAGGCACTAAAGGGGTCATCAGAAAATCTTGTTAATATCACAGATATTAAGTAAAAAAAGAAAGTTTGAAGATACAGGCACCAAAGGAGTCATCAGAAAATCTTATTAATAACACAGATATTAAGAAAAAAAGAAAATTTGAAGATACAGGCACCAAAGGAGTCATCAGAAAATCTGGTTAATATCACATATATTAAGAAAAAAAGAAAGTTTGAAGATACAGGCACCAAAGTGGTCATCAGAGAATCTTGTTAATAACACAGATATTAAGTAAAAAGAGAAAGTTTGAAGATACAGGCACCAAAGGAGTCATCAGAAAATCTTGTTAATAACACAGATATTAAGTAAAAAAAGAAAGTTTGAAGATACAGGCACCAGAGGGGTAATGAGAAAATCTTGTTAATATCACAGATATTAAGAAAAAAAGAAAGTTTGAAGATACAGGCACCAAAGTGGTCATCAGAGAATCTTGTTAATAACACAGATATCAAGTAGAAAAAGAAAGTTTGAAGATACAGGCACCAAAGTGGTCATCAGAGAATCTTGTTAATAACACAGATATTACGTAAAAAAAGAAAGTTTAAAGATACAGGCACCAAAGGAGTCATCAGAAAATCTTGTTAATAACACAGATATTAAGTAAAAAAAAGAAAGTTTGAAGATACAGGCACTAAAGGGGTCATCAGAAAATCTTGTTAATATCACAGATATTAAGAAAAAAAGAAAGTTTGAAGATACAGGCACCAAAGTGATCATCAGAGAATCTTGTTAATAACACAGATATCAAGTAGAAAAAGAAAGTTTGAAGATACAGGCACTAAAGGGGTCATCAGAAAATCTTGTTAATATCACAGATATTAAGAAAAAAAGAAAGTTTGAAGATACAGGCACCAAAGGAGTCATCAGAGAATCTTGTTAATATCACAGATATTAAGTAAAAAAAGACAGTTTGAAGATACAGGCACCAAAGGAGTCATCAGAGAATCTTGTTAATAACACAGATATTAAGTAAAAAAAAGAAAGTTTGAAGATACAGGCACCAAAGGAGTCATCAGAAAATCTTGTTAATATCACAGATATTAAGTAAAAAAAGAAAGTTTGAAGATACAGGCACCAAAGGAGTCATCAGAAAATCTTGTTAATAACACAGATATTAAGTAAAAAAAGAAAGTTTGAATATAAATATACCAAAGGAGTCATCAGAAAATCTTGTTAATATCACAGATATTAAGAAAAAAAGAAATTTGAAGATACAGGCACCAAAGTGGTCATCGGAGAATCTTGTTAATAACACAGATATTAAGTAAAAAAAGAAAGTTTGAAGATATAGGCACCAAAGTGGTCATCAGAGAATCTTGTTAATAGCACAGATATTAAGTAAAACAAAGAAAGTTTGAAGATACAGGCACTAAAGGGGTCATCAGAAAATCTTGTTAATATCACAGATATTAAGTAAAAAAAGAAAGTTTGAAGATACAGGCACCAAAGGAGTCATCAGAAAATCTTATTAATAACACAGATATTAAGAAAAAAAGAAAATTTGAAGATACAGGCACCAAAGGAGTCATCAGAAAATCTGGTTAATATCACAGATATTAAGAAAAAAAGAAAGTTTGAAGATACAGGCACCAAAGTGGTCATCAGAGAATCTTGTTAATAACACAGATATTAAGTAAAAAAAGAAAGTTTGAAGATACAGGCACCAAAGTGGTCATCAGAAAATCTTGTTAATATCACAGATATTAAGTAAAAAAGAAAGTTTGAAGATACAGGCACCAAAGGAGTCATCAGAAAATCTTATTAATAACACAGATATTAAGAAAAAAAGAAAGTTTGAAGATATAGGCACCAAAGTGGTCATCAGAGAATCTTGTTAATAACACAGATATTAAGTAAAAAAAGAAAGTTTGAAGATACAGGCACCAAAGTGGTCATCAGAAAATCTTGTTAATATCACAGATATTAAGAAAAAAAAAGAAAGTTAGAAGATACAGGCACCAAAGGGGTCATCAGAAAATCTTGTTAATATCACAGATATTAAGAAAAAAAAGAAAGTTAGAAGATACAGGCACCAAAGGGGTGATCAGAAAATCTTGTTAATATCACAGATATTAAGTAAAAAAAGAAAGTTTGAAGATACATGTACCAAAGGGGTAATCAGAGAATCTTGTTAACAACACAGATATTAAGTAAAAAAAAGAAAGTTAGAAGATACAGGCACCAAAGGGGTCATCAGACAATCTTGTTAATATCACAGATATTAAGAAAAAAAAGAAAGTTAGAAGATACAGGCACCAAAGGGGTCATCAGAAAATCTTGTTAATATCACAGATATTAAGTAAAAAAAGAAAGTTTGAAGATACATGTACCAAAGGGGTCATCAGAAAATATTGTTAATATCACAGATATTAAGTAAAAAAAGAAAGTTTGAATATAAATATACCAAAGGAGTCATTAGAAAGTCTTGTTAATAACACAGATATTAAGTAAAAAAAGAAAGTTTGAATATAAATATACCAAAGGAGTCAATAGAAAGTCTTGTTAATAACACAGATATTAAGTAAAAAAAGAAAGTTTGAATATAAATATACCAAAGGAGTCATCAGAAAATCTTGTTAATAACACAGATATTAAGTAAAAGAAGAAAGCTTGAATATAAATATACCAAAGGAGTCATCAGAAAGTCTTGTTAATAACACAGATATTAAGTAAAAAAAGAAAGTTTGAATATAAATATACCAAAGGGGTCATCAGAAAGTCTTGTTAATATCACAGATATTAAGTAAAAAAAGAAAGCTTGAATATAAATATAACAAAGGGGTCATCAGAAAATCTTGTTAATATCACAGATATTAAGTAAAAAAAAAAGTTTGAAGATACAGGCACCAAAGGAATCATCAGAAAGTCTTGTTAATATCACAGATATTAAGTAAAAAAAGAAAGTTTGAATATAAATATACCAAAGGAGTCATCAGAAAATCTTGTTAATATCACAGATATTAAGAAAAAAAGAAATTTGAAGATACAGGCAGCAAAGTGGTCATCGGAGAATCTTGTTAATAACACAGATATTAAGTAAAAAAAGAAAGTTTGAAGATATAGGCACCAAAGTGGTCATCAGAGAATCTTGTTAATAGCACAGATATTAAGTAAAACAAAGAAAGTTTGAAGATACAGGCACTAAAGGGGTCATCAGAAAATCTTGTTAATATCACAGATATTAAGTAAAAAAAGAAAGTTTGAAGATACAGGCACCAAAGGAGTCATCAGAAAATCTTATTAATAACACAGATATTAAGAAAAAAAGAAAATTTGAAGATACAGGCACCAAAGGAGTCATCAGAAAATCTGGTTAATATCACAGATATTAAGAAAAAAAGAAAGTTTGAAGATACAGGCACCAAAGTGGTCATCAGAGAATCTTGTTAATAACACAGATATTAAGTAAAAAAAGAAAGTTTGAAGATACAGGCACCAAAGTGGTCATCAGAAAATCTTGTTAATATCACAGATATTAAGTAAAAAAGAAAGTTTGAAGATACAGGCACCAAAGGAGTCATCTTAAAATCTTATTAATAACACAGATATTAAGAAAAAAAGAAAGTTTGAAGATACAGGCACCAAAGGAGTCATCAGAAAATCTTGTTAATAACACAGATATTAAGTAAAAAAAAGAAAGTTAGAAGATACAGGCACTAAAGGGGTCATCAGAAAATCTTGTTAATATCACAGATATTAAGAAAAAAAGAAAGTTTGAAGATACAGGCACCAAAGGAGTCATCAGAAAATCTTATTAACAACACAGATATTAAGAAAAAAAGAAAGTTTGAAGATACAGGCACCAAAGGAGTCATCAGAAAATCTTGTTAATAACACAGATATTAAGTAAAAAAAAGAAAGTTAGAAGATACAGGCACTAAAGGGGTCATCAGAAAATTTTGTTAATAAAACAGATATTAAGTAAAAAAAAGAAAGTTAGAAGATACAGGCACTAAAGGGGTCATCAGAAAATCTTGTTAATATCACAGATATTAAGAAAAAAAAAGAAAGTTAGAAGATACAGGCACCAAAGGGGTCATCAGAAAATCTTGTTAATATCACAGATATTAAGAAAAAAAAGAAAGTTAGAAGATACAGGCACCAAAGGGGTGATCAGAAAATCTTGTTAATATCACAGATATTAAGTAAAAAAAGAAAGTTTGAAGATACATGTACCAAAGGGGTAATCAGAGAATCTTGTTAACAACACAGATATTAAGTAAAAAAAAGAAAGTTAGAAGATACAGGCACCAAAGGGGTCATCAGACAATCTTGTTAATATCACAGATATTAAGAAAAAAAAGAAAGTTAGAAGATACAGGCACCAAAGGGGTCATCAGAAAATCTTGTTAATATCACAGATATTAAGTAAAAAAAGAAAGTTTGAAGATACATGTACCAAAGGGGTCATCAGAAAATATTGTTAATATCACAGATATTAAGTAAAAAAAGAAAGTTTGAATATAAATATACCAAAGGAGTCATTAGAAAGTCTTGTTAATAACACAGATATTAAGTAAAAAAAGAAAGTTTGAATATAAATATACCAAAGGAGTCATCAGAAAATCTTGTTAATAACACAGATATTAAGTAAAAGAAGAAAGCTTGAATATAAATATACCAAAGGAGTCATCAGAAAGTCTTGTTAATAACACAGATATTAAGTAAAAAAAGAAAGTTTGAATATAAATATACCAAAGGGGTCATCAGAAAGTCTTGTTAATATCACAGATATTAAGTAAAAAAAGAAAGCTTGAATATAAATATAACAAAGGGGTCATCAGAAAATCTTGTTAATATCACAGATATTAAGTAAAAAAAAAAGTTTGAAGATACAGGCACCAAAGGAATCATCAGAAAGTCTTGTTAATATCACAGATATTAAGTAAAAAAAGAAAGTTTGAATATAAATATACCAAAGGAGTCAATAGAAAGTCTTGTTAATAACACAGATATTAAGTAAAAAAAGAAAGTTTGAATATAAATATACCAAAGGAGTCATCAGAAAATCTTGTTAATAACACAGATATTAAGTAAAAGAAGAAAGCTTGAATATAAATATACCAAAGGAGTCATCAGAAAGTCTTGTTAATAACACAGATATTAAGTAAAAAAAGAAAGTTTGAATATAAATATACCAAAGGGGTCATCAGAAAGTCTTGTTAATATCACAGATATTAAGTAAAAAAAGAAAGCTTGAATATAAATATAACAAAGGGGTCATCAGAAAATCTTGTTAATATCACAGATATTAAGTAAAAAAAAAAGTTTGAAGATACAGGCACCAAAGGAATCATCAGAAAGTCTTGTTAATATCACAGATATTAAGTAAAAAAAGAAAGTTTGAATATAAATATACCAAAGGAGTCATCAGAAAATCTTGTTAATATCACAGATATTAAGAAAAAAAGAAATTTGAAGATACAGGCAGCAAAGTGGTCATCGGAGAATCTTGTTAATAACACAGATATTAAGTAAAAAAAGAAAGTTTGAAGATATAGGCACCAAAGTGGTCATCAGAGAATCTTGTTAATAGCACAGATATTAAGTAAAACAAAGAAAGTTTGAAGATACAGGCACTAAAGGGGTCATCAGAAAATCTTGTTAATATCACAGATATTAAGTAAAAAAAGAAAGTTTGAAGATACAGGCACCAAAGGAGTCATCAGAAAATCTTATTAATAACACAGATATTAAGAAAAAAAGAAAATTTGAAGATACAGGCACCAAAGGAGTCATCAGAAAATCTGGTTAATATCACAGATATTAAGAAAAAAAGAAAGTTTGAAGATACAGGCACCAAAGTGGTCATCAGAGAATCTTGTTAATAACACAGATATTAAGTAAAAAAAGAAAGTTTGAAGATACAGGCACCAAAGTGGTCATCAGAAAATCTTGTTAATATCACAGATATTAAGTAAAAAAGAAAGTTTGAAGATACAGGCACCAAAGGAGTCATCTTAAAATCTTATTAATAACACAGATATTAAGAAAAAAAGAAAGTTTGAAGATACAGGCACCAAAGGAGTCATCAGAAAATCTTGTTAATAACACAGATATTAAGTAAAAAAAAGAAAGTTAGAAGATACAGGCACTAAAGGGGTCATCAGAAAATCTTGTTAATATCACAGATATTAAGAAAAAAAGAAAGTTTGAAGATACAGGCACCAAAGGAGTCATCAGAAAATCTTATTAACAACACAGATATTAAGAAAAAAAGAAAGTTTGAAGATACAGGCACCAAAGGAGTCATCAGAAAATCTTGTTAATAACACAGATATTAAGTAAAAAAAAGAAAGTTAGAAGATACAGGCACTAAAGGGGTCATCAGAAAATTTTGTTAATAAAACAGATATTAAGTAAAAAAAAGAAAGTTAGAAGATACAGGCACTAAAGGGGTCATCAGAAAATCTTGTTAATATCACAGATATTAAGAAAAAAAAAGAAAGTTAGAAGATACAGGCACCAAAGGGGTCATCAGAAAATCTTGTTAATATCACAGATATTAAGAAAAAAAAGAAAGTTAGAAGATACAGGCACCAAAGGGGTGATCAGAAAATCTTGTTAATATCACAGATATTAAGTAAAAAAAGAAAGTTTGAAGATACATGTACCAAAGGGGTAATCAGAGAATCTTGTTAACAACACAGATATTAAGTAAAAAAAAGAAAGTTAGAAGATACAGGCACCAAAGGGGTCATCAGACAATCTTGTTAATATCACAGATATTAAGAAAAAAAAGAAAGTTAGAAGATACAGGCACCAAAGGGGTCATCAGAAAATCTTGTTAATATCACAGATATTAAGTAAAAAAAGAAAGTTTGAAGATACATGTACCAAAGGGGTCATCAGAAAATATTGTTAATATCACAGATATTAAGTAAAAAAAGAAAGTTTGAATATAAATATACCAAAGGAGTCATTAGAAAGTCTTGTTAATAACACAGATATTAAGTAAAAAAAGAAAGTTTGAATATAAATATACCAAAGGAGTCATCAGAAAATCTTGTTAATAACACAGATATTAAGTAAAAGAAGAAAGCTTGAATATAAATATACCAAAGGAGTCATCAGAAAGTCTTGTTAATAACACAGATATTAAGTAAAAAAAGAAAGTTTGAATATAAATATACCAAAGGGGTCATCAGAAAGTCTTGTTAATATCACAGATATTAAGTAAAAAAAGAAAGCTTGAATATAAATATAACAAAGGGGTCATCAGAAAATCTTGTTAATATCACAGATATTAAGTAAAAAAAAAAGTTTGAAGATACAGGCACCAAAGGAATCATCAGAAAGTCTTGTTAATATCACAGATATTAAGTAAAAAAAGAAAGTTTGAATATAAATATACCAAAGGAGTCATCAGAAAATCTTGTTAATAACACAGATATTAAGTAAAAAAAAGAAAGTTTGAATATAAATATACCAAAGGAGTCATCAGAAAGTCTTGTTAATATCACAGATATTAAGTAAAAAAAGAAAGTTTGAATATAAATATACCAAAGGAGTCATCAGAAAGTCTTGTTAATATCACAGATATTAAGTAAAAAAAGAAAGTTTGAAGATACATGCACCAAAGGAGTCATCAGAAAATCTTATTAATAACACAGATATTAAGAAAAAAAGAAAGTTTGAAGATACAGGCACCAAAGGGGTCATCAGAGAATCTTGTTAATAACACAGATATTAAGTAAAAAGAGAAAGTTTGAAGATACAGGCACCAAAGGAGTCATCAGAAAATCTTGTTAATAACACAGATATTAAGTAAAAAAAGAAAGTTTGAAGATACAGGCACCAGAGGGGTAATGAGAAAATCTTGTTAATATCACAGATATTAAGAAAAAAAGAAAGTTTGAAGATACAGGCACCAAAGTGGTCATCAGAGAATCTTGTTAATAACACAGATATCAAGTAGAAAAAGAAAGTTTGAAGATACAGGCACCAAAGTGGTCATCAGAGAATCTTTTTAATAACACAGATATTACGTAAAAAAAGAAAGTTTAAAGATACAGGCACCAAAGGAGTCATCAGAAAATCTTGTTAATAACACAGATATTAAGTAAAAAAAAGAAAGTTTGAAGATACAGGCACTAAAGGGGTCATCAGAAAATCTTGTTAATATCACAGATATTAAGAAAAAAAGAAAGTTTGAAGATACAGGCACCAAAGTGATCATCAGAGAATCTTGTTAATAACACAGATATCAAGTAGAAAAAGAAAGTTTGAAGATACAGGCACTAAAGGGGTCATCAGAAAATCTTGTTAATATCACAGATATTAAGAAAAAAAGAAAGTTTGAAGATACAGGCACCAAAGGAGTCATCAGAGAATCTTGTTAATATCACAGATATTAAGTAAAAAAAGACAGTTTGAAGATACAGGCACCAAAGGAGTCATCAGAGAATCTTGTTAATAACACAGATATTAAGTAAAAAAAAGAAAGTTTGAAGACACAGGCACCAAAGGAGTCATCAGAAAATCTTCTTAATATCACAGATATTAAGTAAAAAAAGAAAGTTTGAAGATACAGGCACCAAAGGAGTCATCAGAAAATCTTGTTAATAACACAGATATTAAGTAAAAAAAGAAAGTTTGAATATAAATATACCAAAGGAGTCATCAGAAAATCTTGTTAATATCACAGATATTAAGAAAAAAAGAAATTTGAAGATACAGGCACCAAAGTGGTCATCGGAGAATCTTGTTAATAACACAGATATTAAGTAAAAAAAGAAAGTTTGAAGATATAGGCACCAAAGTGGTCATCAGAGAATCTTGTTAATAGCACAGATATTAAGTAAAACAAAGAAAGTTTGAAGATACAGGCACTAAAGGGGTCATCAGAAAATCTTGTTAATATCACAGATATTAAGTAAAAAAAGAAAGTTTGAAGATACAGGCACCAAAGGAGTCATCAGAAAATCTTATTAATAACACAGATATTAAGAAAAAAAGAAAATTTGAAGATACAGGCACCAAAGGAGTCATCAGAAAATCTGGTTAATATCACAGATATTAAGAAAAAAAGAAAGTTTGAAGATACAGGCACCAAAGTGGTCATCAGAGAATCTTGTTAATAACACAGATATTAAGTAAAAAAAGAAAGTTTGAAGATACAGGCACCAAAGTGGTCATCAGAAAATCTTGTTAATATCACAGATATTAAGTAAAAAAGAAAGTTTGAAGATACAGGCACCAAAGGAGTCATCAGAAAATCTTATTAATAACACAGATATTAAGAAAAAAAGAAAGTTTGAAGATACAGGCACCAAAGGAGTCATCAGAAAATCTTGTTAATAACACAGATATTAAGTAAAAAAAAGAAAGTTAGAAGATACAGGCACTAAAGGGGTCATCAGAAAATCTTGTTAATATCACAGATATTAAGAAAAAAAGAAAGTTTGAAGATACAGGCACCAAAGGAGTCATCAGAAAATCTTATTAACAACACAGATATTAAGAAAAAAAGAAAGTTTGAAGATACAGGCACCAAAGGAGTCATCAGAAAATCTTGTTAATAACACAGATATTAAGTAAAAAAAAGAAAGTTAGAAGATACAGGCACTAAAGGGGTCATCAGAAAATTTTGTTAATAAAACAGATATTAAGTAAAAAAAAGAAAGTTAGAAGATACAGGCACTAAAGGGGTCATCAGAAAATCTTGTTAATATCACAGATATTAAGAAAAAAAAAGAAAGTTAGAAGATACAGGCACCAAAGGGGTCATCAGAAAATCTTGTTAATATCACAGATATTAAGAAAAAAAAGAAAGTTAGAAGATACAGGCACCAAAGGGGTGATCAGAAAATCTTGTTAATATCACAGATATTAAGTAAAAAAAGAAAGTTTGAAGATACATGTACCAAAGGGGTAATCAGAGAATCTTGTTAACAACACAGATATTAAGTAAAAAAAAGAAAGTTAGAAGATACAGGCACCAAAGGGGTCATCAGACAATCTTGTTAATATCACAGATATTAAGAAAAAAAAGAAAGTTAGAAGATACAGGCACCAAAGGGGTCATCAGAAAATCTTGTTAATATCACAGATATTAAGTAAAAAAAGAAAGTTTGAAGATACATGTACCAAAGGGGTCATCAGAAAATCTTGTTAATAACACAGATATTAAGTAAAAAAAGAAAGTTTGAATATAAATATACCAAAGGAGTCATCAGAAAATCTTGTTAATATCACAGATATTAAGTAAAAAAAGAAAGTTTGAATATAAATATACCAAAGGAGTCAATAGAAAGTCTTGTTAATAACACAGATATTAAGTAAAAAAAGAAAGTTTGAATATAAATATACCAAAGGAGTCATCAGAAAATCTTGTTAATAACACAGATATTAAGTAAAAGAAGAAAGCTTGAATATAAATATACCAAAGGAGTCATCAGAAAGTCTTGTTAATAACACAGATATTAAGTAAAAAAAGAAAGTTTGAATATAAATATACCAAAGGGGTCATCAGAAAGTCTTGTTAATATCACAGATATTAAGTAAAAAAAGAAAGCTTGAATATAAATATAACAAAGGGGTCATCAGAAAATCTTGTTAATATCACAGATATTAAGTAAAAAAAAAAGTTTGAAGATACAGGCACCAAAGGAATCATCAGAAAGTCTTGTTAATATCACAGATATTAAGTAAAAAAAGAAAGTTTGAATATAAATATACCAAAGGAGTCATCAGAAAATCTTGTTAATAACACAGATATTAAGTAAAAAAAAGAAAGTTTGAATATAAATATACCAAAGGAGTCATCAGAAAGTCTTGTTAATATCACAGATATTAAGTAAAAAAAGAAAGTTTGAATATAAATATACCAAAGGAGTCATCAGAAAGTCTTGTTAATATCACAGATATTAAGTAAAAAAAGAAAGTTTGAAGATACATGCACCAAAGGAGTCATCAGAAAATCTTATTAATAACACAGATATTAAGAAAAAAAGAAAGTTTGAAGATACAGGCACCAAAGGGGTCATCAGAGAATCTTGTTAATAACACAGATATTAAGTAAAAAGAGAAAGTTTGAAGATACAGGCACCAAAGGAGTCATCAGAAAATCTTGTTAATAACACAGATATTAAGTAAAAAAAGAAAGTTTGAAGATACAGGCACCAGAGGGGTAATGAGAAAATCTTGTTAATATCACAGATATTAAGAAAAAAAGAAAGTTTGAAGATACAGGCACCAAAGTGGTCATCAGAGAATCTTGTTAATAACACAGATATCAAGTAGAAAAAGAAAGTTTGAAGATACAGGCACCAAAGTGGTCATCAGAGAATCTTTTTAATAACACAGATATTACGTAAAAAAAGAAAGTTTAAAGATACAGGCACCAAAGGAGTCATCAGAAAATCTTGTTAATAACACAGATATTAAGTAAAAAAAAGAAAGTTTGAAGATACAGGCACTAAAGGGGTCATCAGAAAATCTTGTTAATATCACAGATATTAAGAAAAAAAGAAAGTTTGAAGATACAGGCACCAAAGTGATCATCAGAGAATCTTGTTAATAACACAGATATCAAGTAGAAAAAGAAAGTTTGAAGATACAGGCACTAAAGGGGTCATCAGAAAATCTTGTTAATATCACAGATATTAAGAAAAAAAGAAAGTTTGAAGATACAGGCACCAAAGGAGTCATCAGAGAATCTTGTTAATATCACAGATATTAAGTAAAAAAAGACAGTTTGAAGATACAGGCACCAAAGGAGTCATCAGAGAATCTTGTTAATAACACAGATATTAAGTAAAAAAAAGAAAGTTTGAAGACACAGGCACCAAAGGAGTCATCAGAAAATCTTCTTAATATCACAGATATTAAGTAAAAAAAGAAAGTTTGAAGATACAGGCACCAAAGGAGTCATCAGAAAATCTTGTTAATAACACAGATATTAAGTAAAAAAAGAAAGTTTGAATATAAATATACCAAAGGAGTCATCAGAAAATCTTGTTAATATCACAGATATTAAGAAAAAAAGAAATTTGAAGATACAGGCACCAAAGTGGTCATCGGAGAATCTTGTTAATAACACAGATATTAAGTAAAAAAAGAAAGTTTGAAGATATAGGCACCAAAGTGGTCATCAGAGAATCTTGTTAATAGCACAGATATTAAGTAAAACAAAGAAAGTTTGAAGATACAGGCACTAAAGGGGTCATCAGAAAATCTTGTTAATATCACAGATATTAAGTAAAAAAAGAAAGTTTGAAGATACAGGCACCAAAGGAGTCATCAGAAAATCTTATTAATAACACAGATATTAAGAAAAAAAGAAAATTTGAAGATACAGGCACCAAAGGAGTCATCAGAAAATCTGGTTAATATCACAGATATTAAGAAAAAAAGAAAGTTTGAAGATACAGGCACCAAAGTGGTCATCAGAGAATCTTGTTAATAACACAGATATTAAGTAAAAAAAGAAAGTTTGAAGATACAGGCACCAAAGTGGTCATCAGAAAATCTTGTTAATATCACAGATATTAAGTAAAAAAGAAAGTTTGAAGATACAGGCACCAAAGGAGTCATCAGAAAATCTTATTAATAACACAGATATTAAGAAAAAAAGAAAGTTTGAAGATACAGGCACCAAAGGAGTCATCAGAAAATCTTGTTAATAACACAGATATTAAGTAAAAAAAAGAAAGTTAGAAGATACAGGCACTAAAGGGGTCATCAGAAAATCTTGTTAATATCACAGATATTAAGAAAAAAAGAAAGTTTGAAGATACAGGCACCAAAGGAGTCATCAGAAAATCTTATTAACAACACAGATATTAAGAAAAAAAGAAAGTTTGAAGATACAGGCACCAAAGGAGTCATCAGAAAATCTTGTTAATAACACAGATATTAAGTAAAAAAAAGAAAGTTAGAAGATACAGGCACTAAAGGGGTCATCAGAAAATTTTGTTAATAAAACAGATATTAAGTAAAAAAAAGAAAGTTAGAAGATACAGGCACTAAAGGGGTCATCAGAAAATCTTGTTAATATCACAGATATTAAGAAAAAAAAAGAAAGTTAGAAGATACAGGCACCAAAGGGGTCATCAGAAAATCTTGTTAATATCACAGATATTAAGAAAAAAAAGAAAGTTAGAAGATACAGGCACCAAAGGGGTGATCAGAAAATCTTGTTAATATCACAGATATTAAGTAAAAAAAGAAAGTTTGAAGATACATGTACCAAAGGGGTAATCAGAGAATCTTGTTAACAACACAGATATTAAGTAAAAAAAAGAAAGTTAGAAGATACAGGCACCAAAGGGGTCATCAGACAATCTTGTTAATATCACAGATATTAAGAAAAAAAAGAAAGTTAGAAGATACAGGCACCAAAGGGGTCATCAGAAAATCTTGTTAATATCACAGATATTAAGTAAAAAAAGAAAGTTTGAAGATACATGTACCAAAGGGGTCATCAGAAAATCTTGTTAATAACACAGATATTAAGTAAAAAAAGAAAGTTTGAATATAAATATACCAAAGGAGTCATCAGAAAATCTTGTTAATATCACAGATATTAAGTAAAAAAAGAAAGTTTGAATATAAATATACCAAAGGAGTCAATAGAAAGTCTTGTTAATAACACAGATATTAAGTAAAAAAAGAAAGTTTGAATATAAATATACCAAAGGAGTCATCAGAAAATCTTGTTAATAACACAGATATTAAGTAAAAGAAGAAAGCTTGAATATAAATATACCAAAGGAGTCATCAGAAAGTCTTGTTAATAACACAGATATTAAGTAAAAAAAGAAAGTTTGAATATAAATATACCAAAGGGGTCATCAGAAAGTCTTGTTAATATCACAGATATTAAGTAAAAAAAGAAAGCTTGAATATAAATATAACAAAGGGGTCATCAGAAAATCTTGTTAATATCACAGATATTAAGTAAAAAAAAAAGTTTGAAGATACAGGCACCAAAGGAATCATCAGAAAGTCTTGTTAATATCACAGATATTAAGTAAAAAAAGAAAGTTTGAATATAAATATACCAAAGGAGTCATCAGAAAATCTTGTTAATATCACAGATATTAAGAAAAAAAGAAATTTGAAGATACAGGCACCAAAGTGGTCATCGGAGAATCTTGTTAATAACACAGATATTAAGTAAAAAAAGAAAGTTTGAAGATATAGGCACCAAAGTGGTCATCAGAGAATCTTGTTAATAGCACAGATATTAAGTAAAACAAAGAAAGTTTGAAGATACAGGCACTAAAGGGGTCATCAGAAAATCTTGTTAATATCACAGATATTAAGTAAAAAAAGAAAGTTTGAAGATACAGGCACCAAAGGAGTCATCAGAAAATCTTATTAATAACACAGATATTAAGAAAAAAAGAAAATTTGAAGATACAGGCACCAAAGGAGTCATCAGAAAATCTGGTTAATATCACAGATATTAAGAAAAAAAGAAAGTTTGAAGATACAGGCACCAAAGTGGTCATCAGAGAATCTTGTTAATAACACAGATATTAAGTAAAAAAAGAAAGTTTGAAGATACAGGCACCAAAGTGGTCATCAGAAAATCTTGTTAATATCACAGATATTAAGTAAAAAAGAAAGTTTGAAGATACAGGCACCAAAGGAGTCATCAGAAAATCTTATTAATAACACAGATATTAAGAAAAAAAGAAAGTTTGAAGATACAGGCACCAAAGGAGTCATCAGAAAATCTTGTTAATAACACAGATATTAAGTAAAAAAAAGAAAGTTAGAAGATACAGGCACTAAAGGGGTCATCAGAAAATCTTGTTAATATCACAGATATTAAGAAAAAAAGAAAGTTTGAAGATACAGGCACCAAAGGAGTCATCAGAAAATCTTATTAACAACACATATATTAAGAAAAAAAGAAAGTTTGAAGATACAGGCACCAAAGGAGTCATCAGAAAATCTTGTTAATAACACAGATATTAAGTAAAAAAAAGAAAGTTAGAAGATACAGGCACTAAAGGGGTCATCAGAAAATTTTGTTAATAAAACAGATATTAAGTAAAAAAAAGAAAGTTAGAAGATACAGGCACTAAAGGGGTCATCAGAAAATCTTGTTAATATCACAGATATTAAGAAAAAAAAAGAAAGTTAGAAGATACAGGCACCAAAGGGGTCATCAGAAAATCTTGTTAATATCACAGATATTAAGAAAAAAAAGAAAGTTAGAAGATACAGGCACCAAAGGGGTGATCAGAAAATCTTGTTAATATCACAGATATTAAGTAAAAAAAGAAAGTTTGAAGATACATGTACCAAAGGGGTAATCAGAGAATCTTGTTAACAACACAGATATTAAGTAAAAAAAAGAAAGTTAGAAGATACAGGCACCAAAGGGGTCATCAGACAATCTTGTTAATATCACAGATATTAAGAAAAAAAAGAAAGTTAGAAGATACAGGCACCAAAGGGGTCATCAGAAAATCTTGTTAATATCACAGATATTAAGTAAAAAAAGAAAGTTTGAAGATACATGTACCAAAGGGGTCATCAGAAAATATTGTTAATATCACAGATATTAAGTAAAAAAAGAAAGTTTGAATATAAATATACCAAAGGAGTCATTAGAAAGTCTTGTTAATAACACAGATATTAAGTAAAAAAAGAAAGTTTGAATATAAATATACCAAAGGAGTCATCAGAAAATCTTGTTAATAACACAGATATTAAGTAAAAGAAGAGAGCTTGAATATAAATATACCAAAGGAGTCATCAGAAAGTCTTGTTAATAACACAGATATTAAGTAAAAAAAGAAAGTTTGAATATAAATATACCAAAGGGGTCATCAGAAAGTCTTGTTAATATCACAGATATTAAGTAAAAAAAGAAAGCTTGAATATAAATATAACAAAGGGGTCATCAGAAAATCTTGTTAATATCACAGATATTAAGTAAAAAAAAAAGTTTGAAGATACAGGCACCAAAGGAATCATCAGAAAGTCTTGTTAATATCACAGATATTAAGTAAAAAAAGAAAGTTTGAATATAAATATACCAAAGGAGTCATCAGAAAATCTTGTTAATAACACAGATATTAAGTAAAAAAAAGAAAGTTTGAATATAAATATACCAAAGGAGTCATCAGAAAGTCTTGTTAATATCACAGATATTAAGTAAAAAAAGAAAGTTTGAATATAAATATACCAAAGGAGTCATCAGAAAGTCTTGTTAATATCACAGATATTAAGTAAAAAAAGAAAGTTTGAAGATACATGCACCAAAGGAGTCATCAGAAAATCTTATTAATAACACAGATATTAAGAAAAAAAGAAAGTTTGAAGATACAGGCACCAAAGGAGTCATCAGAAAATTTTGTTAATAACACAGATATTAAGTAAAAAAAAGAAAGTTAGAAGATACAGGCACTAAAGGAGTCATCAGAAAATCTTGTTAATATCACAGATATTAAGAAAAAAAAAGAAAGTTAGAAGATACAGGCACCAAAGTGGTCATCAGAGAATCTTGTTAATAACACAGATATCAAGTAGAAAAAGAAAGTTTGAAGATACAGGCACTAAAGGGGTCATCAGAAAATCTTGTTAATATCACAGATATTAAGAAAAAAAGAAAGTTTGAAGATACAGGCACCAAAGGAGTCATCAGAGAATCTTGTTAATATCACAGATATTAAGTAAAAAAAGACAGTTTGAAGATACAGGCACCAAAGGAGTCATCAGAGAATCTTGTTAATAACACAGATATTAAGTAAAAAAAAGAAAGTTTGAAGATACAGGCACCAAAGGAGTCATCAGAAAATCTTGTTAATATCACAGATATTAAGTAAAAAAAGAAAGTTTGAAGATACAGGCACCAAAGGAGTCATCAGAAAATCTTGTTAATAACACAGATATTAAGTAAAAAAAGAAAGTTTGAATATAAATATACCAAAGGAGTCATCAGAAAATCTTGTTAATATCACAGATATTAAGAAAAAAAGAAATTTGAAGATACAGGCACCAAAGTGGTCATCGGAGAATCTTGTTAATAACACAGATATTAAGTAAAAAAAGAAAGTTTGAAGATATAGGCACCAAAGTGGTCATCAGAGAATCTTGTTAATAGCACAGATATTAAGTAAAACAAAGAAAGTTTGAAGATACAGGCACTAAAGGGGTCATCAGAAAATCTTGTTAATATCACAGATATTAAGTAAAAAAAGAAAGTTTGAAGATACAGGCACCAAAGGAGTCATCAGAAAATCTTATTAATAACACAGATATTAAGAAAAAAAGAAAATTTGAAGATACAGGCACCAAAGGAGTCATCAGAAAATCTGGTTAATATCACAGATATTAAGAAAAAAAGAAAGTTTGAAGATACAGGCACCAAAGTGGTCATCAGAGAATCTTGTTAATAACACAGATATTAAGTAAAAAAAGAAAGTTTGAAGATACAGGCACCAAAGTGGTCATCAGAAAATCTTGTTAATATCACAGATATTAAGTAAAAAAGAAAGTTTGAAGATACAGGCACCAAAGGAGTCATCAGAAAATCTTATTAATAACACAGATATTAAGAAAAAAAGAAAGTTTGAAGATACAGGCACCAAAGGAGTCATCAGAAAATCTTGTTAATAACACAGATATTAAGTAAAAAAAAGAAAGTTAGAAGATACAGGCACTAAAGGGGTCATCAGAAAATCTTGTTAATATCACAGATATTAAGAAAAAAAGAAAGTTTGAAGATACAGGCACCAAAGGAGTCATCAGAAAATCTTGTTAATAACACAGATATTAAGTAAAAAAAAGAAAGTTAGAAGATACAGGCACTAAAGGGGTCATCAGAAAATTTTGTTAATAAAACAGATATTAAGTAAAAAAAAGAAAGTTAGAAGATACAGGCACTAAAGGGGTCATCAGAAAATCTTGTTAATATCACAGATATTAAGAAAAAAAAAGAAAGTTAGAAGATACAGGCACCAAAGGGGTCATCAGAAAATCTTGTTAATATCACAGATATTAAGAAAAAAAAGAAAGTTAGAAGATACAGGCACCAAAGGGGTGA
Source organism: Bathymodiolus brooksi (assembly GCA_963680875.1). Classification (NCBI taxonomy): domain Eukaryota; kingdom Metazoa; phylum Mollusca; class Bivalvia; order Mytilida; family Modiolidae; genus Bathymodiolus; species Bathymodiolus brooksi. Next base: position 46,116,910 of record OY804580.1, on the reverse strand, counting down.
TCAGAAAATCTTGTTAATATCACAGATATTAAGTAAAAAAAGAAAGTTTGAAGATACATGTACCAAAGGGGTAATCAGAGAATCTTGTTAACAACACAGATATTAAGTAAAAAAAAGAAAGTTAGAAGATACAGGCACCAAAGGGGTCATCAGACAATCTTGTTAATATCACAGATATTAAGAAAAAAAAGAAAGTTAGAAGATACAGGCACCAAAGGGGTCATCAGAAAATCTTGTTAATATCACAGATATTAAGTAAAAAAAGAAAGTTTGAAGATACATGTACCAAAGGGGTCATCAGAAAATCTTGTTAATAACACAGATATTAAGTAAAAAAAGAAAGTTTGAATATAAATATACCAAAGGAGTCATCAGAAAATCTTGTTAATATCACAGATATTAAGTAAAAAAAGAAAGTTTGAATATAAATATACCAAAGGAGTCAATAGAAAGTCTTGTTAATAACACAGATATTAAGTAAAAAAAGAAAGTTTGAATATAAATATACCAAAGGAGTCATCAGAAAATCTTGTTAATAACACAGATATTAAGTAAAAGAAGAAAGCTTGAATATAAATATACCAAAGGAGTCATCAGAAAGTCTTGTTAATAACACAGATATTAAGTAAAAAAAGAAAGTTTGAATATAAATATACCAAAGGGGTCATCAGAAAGTCTTGTTAATATCACAGATATTAAGTAAAAAAAGAAAGCTTGAATATAAATATAACAAAGGGGTCATCAGAAAATCTTGTTAATATCACAGATATTAAGTAAAAAAAAAAGTTTGAAGATACAGGCACCAAAGGAATCATCAGAAAGTCTTGTTAATATCACAGATATTAAGTAAAAAAAGAAAGTTTGAATATAAATATACCAAAGGAGTCATCAGAAAATCTTGTTAATATCACAGATATTAAGAAAAAAAGAAATTTGAAGATACAGGCACCAAAGTGGTCATCGGAGAATCTTGTTAATAACACAGATATTAAGTAAAAAAAGAAAGTTTGAAGATATAGGCACCAAAGTGGTCATCAGAGAATCTTGTTAATAGCACAGATATTAAGTAAAACAAAGAAAGTTTGAAGATACAGGCACTAAAGGGGTCATCAGAAAATCTTGTTAATATCACAGATATTAAGTAAAAAAAGAAAGTTTGAAGATACAGGCACCAAAGGAGTCATCAGAAAATCTTATTAATAACACAGATATTAAGAAAAAAAGAAAATTTGAAGATACAGGCACCAAAGGAGTCATCAGAAAATCTGGTTAATATCACAGATATTAAGAAAAAAAGAAAGTTTGAAGATACAGGCACCAAAGTGGTCATCAGAGAATCTTGTTAATAACACAGATATTAAGTAAAAAAAGAAAGTTTGAAGATACAGGCACCAAAGTGGTCATCAGAAAATCTTGTTAATATCACAGATATTAAGTAAAAAAGAAAGTTTGAAGATACAGGCACCAAAGGAGTCATCAGAAAATCTTATTAATAACACAGATATTAAGAAAAAAAGAAAGTTTGAAGATACAGGCACCAAAGGAGTCATCAGAAAATCTTGTTAATAACACAGATATTAAGTAAAAAAAAGAAAGTTAGAAGATACAGGCACTAAAGGGGTCATCAGAAAATCTTGTTAATATCACAGATATTAAGAAAAAAAGAAAGTTTGAAGATACAGGCACCAAAGGAGTCATCAGAAAATCTTATTAACAACACAGATATTAAGAAAAAAAGAAAGTTTGAAGATACAGGCACCAAAGGAGTCATCAGAAAATCTTGTTAATAACACAGATATTAAGTAAAAAAAAGAAAGTTAGAAGATACAGGCACTAAAGGGGTCATCAGAAAATTTTGTTAATAAAACAGATATTAAGTAAAAAAAAGAAAGTTAGAAGATACAGGCACTAAAGGGGTCATCAGAAAATCTTGTTAATATCACAGATATTAAGAAAAAAAAAGAAAGTTAGAAGATACAGGCACCAAAGGGGTCATCAGAAAATCTTGTTAATATCACAGATATTAAGAAAAAAAAGAAAGTTAGAAGATACAGGCACCAAAGGGGTGATCAGAAAATCTTGTTAATATCACAGATATTAAGTAAAAAAAGAAAGTTTGAAGATACATGTACCAAAGGGGTAATCAGAGAATCTTGTTAACAACACAGATATTAAGTAAAAAAAAGAAAGTTAGAAGATACAGGCACCAAAGGGGTCATCAGACAATCTTGTTAATATCACAGATATTAAGAAAAAAAAGAAAGTTAGAAGATACAGGCACCAAAGGGGTGATCAGAAAATCTTGTTAATATCACAGATATTAAGTAAAAAAAGAAAGTTTGAAGATACATGTACCAAAGGGGTCATCAGAAAATATTGTTAATATCACAGATATTAAGTAAAAAAAGAAAGTTTGAATATAAATATACCAAAGGAGTCATTAGAAAGTCTTGTTAATAACACAGATATTAAGTAAAAAAAGAAAGTTTGAATATAAATATACCAAAGGAGTCATCAGAAAATCTTGTTAATAACACAGATATTAAGTAAAAGAAGAAAGCTTGAATATAAATATACCAAAGGAGTCATCAGAAAGTCTTGTTAATAACACAGATATTAAGTAAAAAAAGAAAGTTTGAATATAAATATACCAAAGGGGTCATCAGAAAGTCTTGTTAATATCACAGATATTAAGTAAAAAAAGAAAGCTTGAATATAAATATAACAAAGGGGTCATCAGAAAATCTTGTTAATATCACAGATATTAAGTAAAAAAAAAAGTTTGAAGATACAGGCACCAAAGGAATCATCAGAAAGTCTTGTTAATATCACAGATATTAAGTAAAAAAAGAAAGTTTGAATATAAATATACCAAAGGAGTCATCAGAAAATCTTGTTAATAACACAGATATTAAGTAAAAAAAAGAAAGTTTGAATATAAATATACCAAAGGAGTCATCAGAAAGTCTTGTTAATATCACAGATATTAAGTAAAAAAAGAAAGTTTGAATATAAATATACCAAAGGAGTCATCAGAAAGTCTTGTTAATATCACAGATATTAAGTAAAAAAAGAAAGTTTGAAGATACATGCACCAAAGGAGTCATCAGAAAATCTTATTAATAACACAGATATTAAGAAAAAAAGAAAGTTTGAAGATACAGGCACCAAAGGAGTCATCAGAAAATTTTGTTAATAACACAGATATTAAGTAAAAAAAAGAAAGTTAGAAGATACAGGCACTAAAGGAGTCATCAGAAAATCTTGTTAATATCACAGATATTAAGAAAAAAAAAGAAAGTTAGAAGATACAGGCACCAAAGGGGTCATCAGAAAATCTTGTTAATATCACAGATATTAAGAAAAAAAAGAAAGTTAGAAGATACAGGCACCAAAGGGGTGATCAGAAAATCTTGTTAATATCACAGATATTAAGAAAAAAAAGAAAGTTTGAAGATACATGTACCAAAGGGGTAATCAGAGAATCTTGTTAATAACACAGATATTAAGTAAAAAAAAGAAAGTTAGAAGATACAGGCACCAAAGGGGTCATCAGACAATCTTGTTAATATCACAGATATTAAGTAAAAAAAGAAAGTTTGAAGATACATGTACCAAAGGGGTAATCAGAGAATCTTGTTAATAACACAGATATTAAGTAAAAAAAAGAAAGTTAGAAGATACAGGCACCAAAGGGGTCATCAGACAATCTTGTTAATATCACAGATATTAAGAAAAAAAAGAAAGTTAGAAGATACAGGCACCAAAGGGGTCATCAGAAAATCTTGTTAATATCACAGATATTAAGTAAAAAAAGAAAGTTTGAATATAAATATACCAAAGGAGTCATTAGAAAGTCTTGTTAATAACACAGATATTAAGTAAAAAAAGAAAGTTTGAATATAAATATACCAAAGGAGTCATCAGAAAGTCTTGTTAATATCACAGATATTAAGTAAAAAAAGAAAGCTTGAATATAAATATACCAAAGGAGTCATCAGAAAGTCTTGTTAATATCACAGATATTAAGTAAAAAAAGAAAGTTTGAAGATACATGCACCAAAGGAGTCATCAGAAAATCTTATTAATAACACAGATATTAAGAAAAAAAGAAAGTTTGAAGATACAGGCACCAAAGGAGTCATCAGAAAATTTTGTTAATAACACAGATATTAAGTAAAAAAAAGAAAGTTAGAAGATACAGGCACTAAAGGGGTCATCAGAAAATCTTGTTAATATCACAGATATTAAGAAAAAAAAGAAAGTTAGAAGATACAGGCACCAAAGGGGTGATCAGAAAATCTTGTTAATATCACAGATATTAAGTAAAAAAAGAAAGTTTGAAGATACATGTACCAAAGGGGTAATCAGAGAATCTTGTTAATAACACAGATATTAAGTAAAAAAAAGAAAGTTAGAAGATACAGGCACCAAAGGGGTCATCAGACAATCTTGTTAATATCACAGATATTAAGAAAAAAAAGAAAGTTAGAAGATACAGGCACCAAAGGGGTGATCAGAAAATCTTGTTAATATCACAGATATTAAGCAAAAAAAGAAAGTTTGAAGATACATGTACCAAAGGGGTAATCAGAAAATCTTGTTAATAACACAGATATTAAGTAAAAAAAAGAAAGTTAGAAGATACAGGCACCAAAGGGGTCATCAGACAGTCTTGTTAATATCACAGATATTAAGAAAAAAAAGAAAGTTAGAAGATACAGGCACCAAAGGGGTCATCAGAAAATCTTGTTAATATCACAGATATTAAGTAAAAAAAGAAAGTTTGAATATAAATATACCAAAGGAGTCATTAGAAAGTCTTGTTAATAACACAGATATTAAGTAAAAAAAGAAAGTTTGAATATAAATATACCAAAGGAGTCATCAGAAAATCTTGTTAATAACACAGAATTAAGTAAAAAAAGAAAGCTTGAATATAAATATACCAAAGGAGTCATCAGAAAGTCTTGTTAATAACACAGATATTAAGTAAAAAAAGAAAGTTTGAATATAAATATACCAAAGGGGTCATCAGAAAGTCTTGTTAATATCACAGATATTAAGTAAAAAAAGAAAGCTTGAATATAAATATAACAAAGGGGTCATCAGAAAATCTTGTTAATATCACAGATATTAAGTAAAAAAAAAAGTTTGAAGATACAGGCACCAAAGGAGTCATCAGAAAGTCTTGTTAATATCACAGATATTAAGTAAAAAAAAAAAGTTTGAATATAAATATACCAAAGGAGTCATCAGAAAATCTTGTTAATAACACAGATAGTAAGTAAAAAAAAGAAAGTTTGAATATAAATATACCAAAGGAGTCATCAGAAAGTCTTGTTAATATCAGTTTTGACTTTCCCTTTGTAAGATTGTTCGGAGTTCGGTAATTTTGTTATTACCTTTATTTACTATAACCATGCCCAATGTCACTGCTGGTGGAATTTTTTTTCCCCGAGGTCATTGCAACTTGGTAGCTTCACTTAAGCAATTATGAATAACGAAATTAACGACAACATACCGGCTAGGACGTCACCCGGGTTAACAAGGTCCTCATTTGCTACTACACGGAACAGGGTAGCAAATGATATATGCGTTCCACGGAATATCCTACGGGATACCCCCGATTTGTCTTACGTTCAGCCAGAGGGTAATTATTATTTCAAAACTTCAGATTCGTATCAAATTTTAAAATCTTGTTCTATTAATATTTCGGACTGTCTTAAATCTCCAGGTACTTGTGACTCTTCTCCATGCATTACTACTTGCAAAATAAAAACTGACAAAAATAATACTTGTAAAACATGCGTCATGCTAATAACTTCTCCTGAATTTACAAGTAATTTAACTGGAAAAACGTACTACACCAAATCGTTTGAACCTCTGGACTGTTCTACTAAAAATGTCATTTACGGCATAGAATGTACACTCTGTGGACTTTTGTATGTTGGTGAAACTCGTCAAACATTGCGAAGTAGGATGAACCAACATCGATATGATGCAAAAGATCCCAAATACAGGATTTTGTATAATCATTTCAATCAACCGGGTCATGACCGCTGTTTGACGATGAAAGTTCGAATCATCGAGAAGATTTACCATCATACAAACAGTCCTATTCTTAGTACACCTTACCGCACCGATAGAGAGTTGTTCTGGATAAAAGAATTAGGCACTGCAATGCCTTACGGTTGCAATGATAACATCAAAGGAGTGGGAAAGTTGTCAAGTCCTGGATGCAACGAAATCAACGTGATGAGCCTTTTTAATACTATTCCAAGAACTAAACGTAGCCATGGTCATAAAAGAATTCAACATCCTAATGTTAAAAAGTCCTCTAAACCAAGAACGTTACAAGATACTTTTAATGATTTACTTTCTAATATACAGAAACCTCTTGGAATTCATCATATTCGTACAATCTTATTTTCACTACCTGTAAACTACCTCAAAGATCTTAGGGATTTTGGACTTGACAAAGGAGGCGTAGATCCTTTTTCTCCTAAGTACAGATTGTCTAGTATTATATGTGACGTGGCGTCCTTTCGTCTTTTTAAACCAGTTCGATCTGAACCTCTTCATGATAACAACAGAAAATTCCTCCATATTCCGTTTGCTAACAAAGGAATCGATGCTATTAACATCAGCAACATTCTTAATAGAAAAGAGGTCGTAAAAGAAATTCCACCATATTTCAAAAATCAATCTGTTCCCATTGTCTCCTATAGTTACACTAACAGCATTGGCCGTAAAATTTTCAATTACAAAGAAGCATTGCAAGATATTAACATAGAAGAGTACCTTAAGAACCCTCTGACTTGTGACTGCTCCCACTCTCCTTTTCAATACAACCCATCTGGACATGTAATCACTGGTGATCTGAATATCATTCAACATGAGAGTCTCCGAAAGGTGATTTCTCATGGTCCTAAATTCAGAGAACCTCAACACATCAATTGGAAACATAATTTCAAGATAATTATGGATGCTGTTGAAGATTATGCTAGAAGGTGGATAAAGAGAGAAGTAGACCAAGATCCTGAGTTAGAGTCCTTGTCAGACTGGGTTAGAACAATTAGGTCTCTAGTACAAGGTCGGATTCACAAACTCAAAAATTGTGTTAATAGTCGACCTAAGTCTGTATTTAAAGACCAAGAAGCTGTTAAGTGTCTTTCCTCTCTTCATGACAAATATGTTATCGTTCCTGCGGACAAGGCTTCCAACAATATCGTGTTTGTATGTAAATCATATTACTTCGAATGCCTAATCAAGGAATTAGGTATAAATAGCAACACCTCTAGTAATACCACATACAAACCAACTTCGTTCGACAAAGATGAAATCCTAGCTAACCACAGATCATTCATGACCTCTTTAAACATTCCCTCTGGTAAAAAGTCGGAGGATTTACCCTATTTATATTGGATACCTAAACTCCATAAGACACCATACAAAGAAAGGTACATAGCGGGATCATCAACTTGTTCGACGAAAGAATTGTCTATTCACCTAACAAAGATTCTGTCTGCAGTAAAAGAGGGACAACAGAAATATTGTGAAACTGTTTACTCGCGTAGTGGCATAAATCACATGTGGATTTTGAAAAACTCTAAAGATCTGTTGGATAACCTGAAATCAAGATCTTTCTCTCAGGTATCCTCCATCAAAACCTTTGATTTTTCAACTCTATATACCACCCTACCGCATGACAAATTAAAAACCCGCTTAAAAGAAACAATTCATAAAGCTTTTAGTCATAGAAACTATGGCTCAAAATTTGTTGTGTTAGGCTACAATTCCACATATTTTTCAAACAAAATTCATAAAGGTAAAACATGCTACTCCGAGGAACAAGTGATCAGTATGCTGGAGTTCCTCATCGATAACATATTTGTCTCCTTTGGAGGGACACTGTTTCAGCAGGTCGTCGGCATACCAATGGGTACGAATTGTGCCCCTCTTCTAGCCGATTTATTTTTATACTCATACGAGTCGGAGTTTCTTCAAAAGCTTGTAAAAGATAAGAAGATTCATGAGGCTAGAGCCTTTAATTTCACATACAGGTATATTGATGACGTTTTATCTATCAATAATTCTAGATTTGCAGAATTTCTTCCATTGATATATCCTCCAGAGCTGGAAGTTAAAGAGACCACCGATACAGCTTCGTCCGCATCATTTTTGGACTTATACCTCGAATTTGACGACAGTGGTCAACTCAGTACTAAAATTTATGATAAGCGGGACGACTTCAATTTTAAAATCATAAATTTTCCAAACATGTGCAGCAATATACCAGCTTCTCCTGCATATGGTGTTTATATCTCGCAATTGATTCGCTATGCAAGGGGCAGTAGCAATTATTCTGATTTCCTGAAACGTCATCTTCATCTGAGAAACAGGCTACTGGACCAGGGCTATAAAAAGATTCGCCTTATTCGATCTCTTAAAAAGTTTATATTCCGATACCAATATCTTGTCGAAATATATTCCGTCTCTGCAGAAAAAATTATAAGCGATGCATTTTCATATAGTGAAAATGTATAAAGATAAAGAGTCAAATATGTCAAGAATTTTTTTTGTCAATGTGTGACGTAAAAATATTTTTGACATTTACGTCACCGAATATGGTACTGCTTTGACAACTATTTTACCTATTTTGTTCCTGTATTTAAATACTGTTACAGTGACAGCCGGAACCTTTGAACCGTAATGAGAGCGGGAGGTTTGGCGCCTTAAAATCTGATTCAACCCACCATTTCTTTAGAAATGCCTGTACCAAGTCAGGGTCATTACGGTTTTCACAGTTTTCCGGTTGTTGACTGATTTTGTCTGTTTATATAATTATGAGTTTTGACTTTCCCTTTGTAAGATTGTTCGGAGTTCGGTAATTTTGTTATTACCTTTATTTACTATTTCTACCACCTTACCACAAAATTGTAAAAAGTATTATTTCATACTTGTAAGAATGAGTCAAATGCTACAATTTTAATTCTGAACACTAAGCACTATATAACGCGGTTTATTAATCGTAAACTGCCCCAAACCAGGTTATATCGTATAACCTGTTCAAAAATTTCAAATATTCCTTAAATAAACACAACATACATTCACAAGTGATATAGCATACAACACATCTTATACTTCAGAAATAAATGTTAGCATTGACATATTAAAAACAGACATTATATAGCATTGTTTCTTATCTTAAATGCCATTAATATAAACCTCCCTAAATTACAAAGCTCTTTTGTGTTTTCCGCAGAAAGTAACGGTGCCAATGTTAATGCCGAAGACCTAGACCAATAATACTTTTAATATATTTTCTACGTAATTGCACATATTTACTACATTGTAAAATAAAATGAAATTCATTCTCTACTACGTTTAAATCACACATATTACAGTTTCTGTTATTTCTATTGATACCACAGCCGGAACCTTTGAGCCGTAATGAAAGCGGGAGGTTTGGCGCTTTAAAATCTGATTCAACCCACCATTTCTTTAGAAATGCCTGTACCAAGTCAGGGTCATTACGGTTTTCACAGTTTTCCGGTTGTTGACTGATTTTGTCTGTTTATATAATTATGAGTTTTGACTTTCCCTTTGTAAGATTGTTCGGAGTTCGGTAATTTTGTTATTACCTTTATCACAGATATTAAGTAAAAAAAGAAAGTTTGAATATAAATATACCAAAGGAGTCATCGGAAAGTCTTGTTAATAACACAGATATTAAGTAAAAAAAGAAAGTTTGAATATAAATATACCAAAGGGGTCATCAGAAAGTCTTGTTAATATCACAGATATTAAGTAAAAAAAGAAAGTTTGAAGATACAGGCACCAAAGGAGTCATCAGAAAATCTTATTAATAACACAGATATTAAGAAAAAAAGAAAGTTTGAAGATACAGGCACCAAAGGAGTCATCAGAAAATTTTGTTAATAACACAGATATTAAGTTAAAAAAAAGAAAGTTAGAAGATACAGGCACCAAAGGGGTCATCAGAAAATCTTGTTAATATCACAGATATTAAGAAAAAAAAAGAAAGTTAGAAGATACAGGCACCAAAGGGGTCATCAGAAAATCTTGTTAATATCACAGATATTAAGAAAAAAAAGAAAGTTAGAAGATACAGGCACCAAAGGGGTGATCAGAAAATCTTGTTAATATCACAGATATTAAGTAAAAAAAGAAAGTTTGAAGATACATGTACCAAAGGGGTAATCAGAGAATCTTGTTAATAACACAGATATTAAGTTAAAAAAAGAAAGTTAGAAGATACAGGCACCAAAGGGGTCATCAGACAATCTTGTTAATATCACAGATATTAAGAAAAAAAAGAAAGTTAGAAGATACAGGCACCAAAGGGGTCATCAGAAAATCTTGTTAATATCACAGATATTAAGTAAAAAAAGAAAGTTTGAATATAAATATACCAAAGGAGTCATCAGAAAATCTTGTTAATAACACAGATATTAAGTAAAAAAAAGAAAGTTTGAATATAAATATACCAAAGGAGTCATCAGAAAGTCTTGTTAATATCACAGATATTAAGTAAAAAAAGAAAGCTTGAATATAAATATACCAAAGGAGTCATCAGAAAGTCTTGTTAATAACACAGATATTAAGTAAAAAAAGAAAGTTTGAATATAAATATACCAAAGGGGTCATCAGAAAGTCTTGTTAATATCACAGATATTAAGTAAAAAAAGAAAGCTTGAATATAAATATAACAAAGGGGTCATCAGAAAATCTTGTTAATATCACAGATATTAAGTAAAAAAAAAAGTTTGAAGATACAGGCACCAAAGGAGTCATCAGAAAGTCTTGTTAATATCACAGATATTAAGTAAAAAAAGAAAGTTTGAATATAAATATACCAAAGGAGTCATCAGAAAATCTTGTTAATAACACAGATATTAAGTAAAAAAAGAAAGTTTGAAGATACAGGCACCAAAGGAGTCATTAGAAAATCTTATTAATAACACAGATATTAAGAAAAAAAGAAAGTTTGAAGATACAGGCACCAAAGGAGTCATCAGAAAATTTTGTTAATAACACAGATATTAAGTAAAAAAAAGAAAGTTAGAAGATACAGGCACTAAAGGGGTCATCAGAAAATCTTGTTTATATCACAGATATTAAGAAAAAAAAAGAAAGTTAGAAGATACAGGCACCAAAGGGGTCATCAGAAAATCTTGTTAATATCACAGATATTAAGAAAAAAAAGAAAGTTAGAAGATACAGGCACCAAAGGGGTCATCAGAAAATCTTGTTAATATCACAGATATTAAGTAAAAAAAGAAAGTTTGAAGATACATGTACCAAAGGGGTAATCAGAGAATCTTGTTAATAACACAGATATTAAGTAAAAAAAAGAAAGTTAGAAGATACAGGCACCAAAGGGGTCATCAGACAATCTTGTTAATATCACAGATATTAAGAAAAAAAAGAAAGTTAGAAGATACAGGCACCAAAGGGGTCATCAGAAGATCTTGTTAATATCACAGATATTAAGTAAAAAAAGAAAGTTTGAATATAAATATACCAAAGGAGTCATTAGAAAGTCTTGTTAATAACACAGATATTAAGTAAAAAAAGAAAGTTTGAATATAAATATACCAAAGGAGTCATCAGAAAATCTTGTTAATAACACAGATATTAAGTAAAAAAAGAAAGCTTGAATATAAATATACCAAAGGAGTCATCAGAAAGTCTTGTTAATAACACAGATATTAAGTAAAAAAAGAAAGTTTGAATATAAATATACCAAAGGGGTCATCAGAAAGTCTTGTTAATATCACAGATATTAAGTGAAAAAAGAAAGCTTGAATATAAATATAACAAAGGGGTCATCAGAAAATCTTGTTAATATCACAGATATTAAGTAAAAAAAAAAGTTTGAAGATACAGGCACCAAAGGAGTCATCAGAAAGTCTTGTTAATATCACAGATATTAAGTAAAAAAAGAAAGTTTGAATATAAATATACCAAAGGAGTCATCAGAAATTCTTGTTAATAACACAGATATTAAGTAAAAAAAGAAAGCTTGAATATAAATATACCAAAGGAGTCATCAGAAAGTCTTGTTAATAACACAGATATTAAGTAAAAAAAGAAAGTTTGAATATAAATATACCAAAGGGGTCATCAGAAAGTCTTGTTAATATCACAGATATTAAGTAAAAAAAGAAAGTTTGAATATAAATATAACAAAGGGGTCATCAGAAAATCTTGTTAATATCACAGATATTAAGTAAAAAAAAAAGTTTGAAGATACAGGCACCAAAGGAGTCATCAGAAAGTCTTGTTAATATCACAGATATTAAGTAAAAAAAGAAAGTTTGAATATAAATATACCAAAGGAGTCATCAGAAAATCTTGTTAATAACACAGATATTAAGTAAAAAAAAGAAAGCTTGAATATAAATATACCAAAGGAGTCATCAGAAAGTCTTGTTAATATCACAGATATTAAGTAAAAAAAGAAAGATTGAATATAAATATACCAAAGGAGTCATCAGAAAGTCTTGTTAATAACACAGATATTAAGTAAAAAAAGAAAGTTTGAATATAAATATACCAAAGGGGTCATCAGAAAGTCTTGTTAATATCACAGATATTAAGTAAAAAAAAAAAGTTTGAAGATACAGGCACCAAAGGAGTCATCAGAAAATCTTGTTAATATCACAGATATTAAGTAAAAAAAAAGTTTGAAGATACAGGCACCAAAGGAGTCATTAGAAAATCTTGTTAATATCACAGATATTAAGTAAAAAAAGAAACTTTGAAGATACAGGCACCAAAGTGGTCATCAGAAAATCTTGTTAATATCACAGATATTAAGGGAAAAAAAAGTTTGAAGATACAGGCACCAAAGGAGTCATCAGAAAGTCTTGTTAATATCACAGATATTAAGAAAAAAAAGAAACTTTGAAGATACAGGCACCAAAGGGGTCATTAGAAAATCTTGTTAATATCACAGATATTAAGTAAAAAAAAAAGTTTGAAGATACAGGCACCAAAGGAGTCATCAGAAAGTCTTGTTAATATCACAGATATTAATTAAGAAAAAAAGTTTGAAGATACAGGCACCAAAGGGGGTCATTAGAAAATCTTGTTAATATCACAGATATTAAGAAAAAATAGAAAGTTTGAAGATACATGTACCAAAGGAGTCATCAGAGAATCTTGTTAATAACACAGATATTAAGTAAAAAAAAGAAAGTTTGAATATAAATATACCAAAGGAGTCATCAGAAAGTCTTGTTAATATCACAGATATTAAGTAGAAAAAAAAGTTTGAAGATACAGGCACCAAAGGAGTCATCAGAAAATCTTGTTAATATCACAGATATTAAGTAAAAAAAGAAACTTTGAAGATACAGGCACCAAAGTGGTCATCAGAAAATCTTGTTAATATCACAGATATTAAGGGAAAAAAAAGAAAGTTTGAATATAAATATACCAAAGGGGTCATCAGAAAGTCTTGTTAATATCACAGATATTAAGTAAAAAAAGAAAGCTTGAAGATACAGGCACCAAAGGGGTCATCAGAAAATCTTGTTAATATCACAGATATTAAGTAAAAAAAAAAGTTTGAAGATACAGGCACCAAAGGAGTCATCAGAAAGTCTTGTTAATATCACAGATATTAAGTAAAAAAAGAAAGTTTGAATATAAATATACCAAAGGAGTCATCAGAAAATCTTGTTAATAACACAGATATTAAGTAAAAAAAGAAAGTTTGAAGATACAGGCACCAAAGGAGTCATCAGAAAATCTTATTAATAACACAGATATTAAGAAAAAAAGAAAGTTTGAAGATACAGGCACCAAAGGAGTCATCAGAAAATTTTGTTAATAACACAGATATTAAGTAAAAAAAAGAAAGTTAGAAGATACAGGCACTAAAGGGGTCATCAGAAAATCTTGTTTATATCACAGATATTAAGAAAAAAAAAGAAAGTTAGAAGATACAGGCACCAAAGGGGTCATCAGAAAATCTTGTTAATATCACAGATATTAAGAAAAAAAAGAAAGTTAGAAGATACAGGCACCAAAGGGGTGATCAGAAAATCTTGTTAATATCACAGATATTAAGTAAAAAAAGAAAGTTTGAAGATACATGTACCAAAGGGGTAATCAGAGAATCTTGTTAATAACACAGATATTAAGTAAAAAAAAGAAAGTTAGAAGATACAGGCACCAAAGGGGTATTCAGACAATCTTGTTAATATCACAGATATTAAGAAAAAAAAGAAAGTTAGAAGATACAGGCACCAAAGGGGTCATCAGAAAATCTTGTTAATATCACAGATATTAAGTAAAAAAAGAAAGTTTGAATATAAATATACCAAAGGAGTCATTAGAAAGTCTTGTTAATAACACAGATATTAAGTAAAAAAAGAAAGTTTGAATATAAATATACCAAAGGAGTCATCAGAAAATCTTGTTAATAACACAGATATTAAGTAAAAAAAGAAAGCTTGAATATAAATATACCAAAGGAGTCATCAGAAAGTCTTGTTAATAACACAGATATTAAGTAAAAAAAGAAAGCTTGAATATAAATATACCAAAGGAGTCATCAGAAAGTCTTGTTAATAACACAGATATTAAGTAAAAAAAGAAAGTTTGAATATAAATATACCAAAGGGGTCATCAGAAAGTCTTGTTAATATCACAGATATTAAGTAAAAAAAGAAAGTTTGAATATAAATATAACAAAGGGGTCATCAGAAAATCTTGTTAATATCACAGATATTAAGTAAAAAAAAAATTTGAAGATACAGGCACCAAAGGAGTCATCAGAAAGTCTTGTTAATATCACAGATATTAAGTAAAAAAAGAAAGTTTGAATATAAATATACCAAAGGAGTCATCAGAAAATCTTGTTAATAACACAGATATTAAGTAAAAAAAAGAAAGTTTGAATATAAATATACCAAAGGAGTCATCAGAAAGTCTTGTTAATATCACAGATATTAAGTAAAAAAAGAAAGATTGAATATAAATATACCAAAGGAGTCATCAGAAAGTCTTGTTAATAACACAGATATTAAGTAAAAAAAGAAAGTTTGAATATAAATATACCAAAGGGGTCATCAGAAAGTCTTGTTAATATCACAGATATTAAGTAAAAAAAGAAAGCTTGAATATAAATATAACAAAGGGGTCATCAGAAAATCTTGTTAATATCACAGATATTAAGTAAAAAAAAAAGTTTGAAGATACAGGCACCAAAGGAGTCATCAGAAAATCTTGTTAATATCACAGATATTAAGTAAAAAAAGAAACTTTGAAGATACAGGCACCAAAGTGGTCATCAGAAAATCTTGTTAATATCACAGATATTAAGGGAAAAAAAAGTTTGAAGATACAGGCACCAAAGGAGTCATCAGAAAGTCTTGTTAATATCACAGATATTAAGAAAAAAAAGAAACTTTGAAGATACAGGCACCAAAGGGGTCATTAGAAAATCTTGTTAATATCACAGATATTAAGTAAAAAAAAAAGTTTGAAGATACAGGCACCAAAGGAGTCATCAGAAAGTCTTGTTAATATCACAGATATTAATTAAGAAAAAAAGTTTGAAGATACAGGCACCAAAGGGGGTCATTAGAAAATCTTGTTAATATCACAGATATTAAGAAAAAATAGAAAGTTTGAAGATACATGTACCAAAGGAGTCATCAGAGAATCTTGTTAATAACACAGATATTAAGTAAAAAAAAGAAAGTTTGAATATAAATATACCAAAGGAGTCATCAGAAAGTCTTGTTAATATCACAGATATTAAGTAAAAAAAAAAGTTTGAAGATACAGGCACCAAAGGAGTCATCAGAAAATCTTGTTAATATCACAGATATTAAGTAAAAAAAGAAACTTTGAAGATACAGGCACCAAAGTGGTCATCAGAAAATCTTGTTAATATCACAGATATTAAGGGAAAAAAAAGAAAGTTTGAATATAAATATACCAAAGGGGTCATCAGAAAGTCTTGTTAATATCACAGATATTAAGTGAAAAAAGAAAGCTTGAATATAAATATAACAAAGGGGTCATCAGAAAATCTTGTTAATATCACAGATATTAAGTAAAAAAAAAAGTTTGAAGATACAGGCACCAAAGGAGTCATCAGAAAGTCTTGTTAATATCACAGATATTAAGTAAAAAAAGAAAGTTTGAATATAAATATACCAAAGGAGTCATCAGAAATTCTTGTTAATAACACAGATATTAAGTAAAAAAAGAAAGCTTGAATATAAATATACCAAAGGAGTCATCAGAAAGTCTTGTTAATAACACAGATATTAAGTAAAAAAAGAAAGTTTGAATATAAATATACCAAAGGGGTCATCAGAAAGTCTTGTTAATATCACAGATATTAAGTAAAAAAAGAAAGCTTGAATTTAAATATAAGAAAGGGGTCATCAGAAAATCTTGTTAATATCACAGATATTAAGTAAAAAAAAAAAGTTTGAAGATACAGGCACCAAAGGAGTCATCAGAAAGTCTTGTTAATATCACAGATATTAAGTAAAAAAAGAAAGTTTGAATATAAATATACCAAAGGAGTCATCAGAAAATCTTGTTAATAACACAGATATTAAGTAAAAAAAAGAAAGTTTGAATATAAATATACCAAAGGAGTCATCAGAAAGTCTTGTTAATATCACAGATATTAAGTAAAAAAAGAAAGTTTGAATATAAATATACCAAAGGGGTCATCAGAAAGTCTTGTTAATATCACAGATATTAAGTAAAAAAAGAAAGTTTGAATATAAATATAACAAAGGGGTCATCAGAAAATCTTGTTAATATCACAGATATTAAGTAAAAAAAAAAGTTTGAAGATACAGGCACCAAAGGAGTCATCAGAAAATCTTGTTAATATCACAGATATTAAGTAAAAAAAGAAACTTTGAAGATACAGGCACCAAAGTGGTCATCAGAAAATCTTGTTAATATCACAGATATTAAGGGAAAAAAAAGTTTGAAGATACAGGCACCAAAGGAGTCATCAGAAAGTCTTGTTAATATCACAGATATTAAGAAAAAAAGAAACTTTGAAGATACAGGCACCAAAGGGGTCATCAGAAAATCTTGTTAATATCACAGATATTAAGTAAAAAAAAAAGTTTGAAGATACAGGCACCAAAGGAGTCATCAGAAAGTCTTGTTAATATCACAGATATTAATTAAGAAAAAAAATTTGAAGATACAGGCACCAAAGGGGGTCATTAGAAAATCTTGTTAATATCACAGATATTAAGAAAAAATAGAAAGTTTGAAGATACATGTACCAAAGGAGTCATCAGAGAATCTTGTTAATAACACAGATATTAAGTAAAAAAAAAAGTTTGAAGATACAGGCACCAAAGGAGCCATCAGAAAGTCTTGTTAATATCACAGATATTAAGTAAAAAAAGAAAGTTTGAATATAAATATACCAAAGGAGTCATCAGAAAATCTTGTTAATAACACAGATATTAAGTAAAAAAAAGAAAGTTTGAATATAAATATACCAAAGGAGTCATCAGAAAGTCTTGTTAATATCACAGATATTAAGTAAAAAAAAAAGTTTGAAGATACAGGCACCAAAGGAGTCATCAGAAAATCTTGTTAATATCACAGATATTAAGTAAAAAAAGAAACTTTGAAGATACAGGCACCAAAGTGGTCATCAGAAAATCTTGTTAATATCACAGATATTAAGGGAAAAAAAAGTTTGAAGATACAGGCACCAAAGGAGTCATCAGAAAGTCTTGTTAATATCACAGATATTAAGAAAAAAAAGAAACTTTGAAGATACAGGCACCAAAGGGATCATTAGAAAATCTTGTTAATATCACAGATATTAAGTAAAAAAAAAAGTTTGAAGATACAGGCACCAAAGGAGTCATCATAAAGTCTTGTTAATATCACAGATATTAATTAAGAAAAAAGTTTGAAGATACAGGCACCAAAGGGGTCATTAGAAAATCTTGTTAATATCACAGATATTAAGTAAAAAAAAAAGTTTGAAGATACAGGCACCAAAGGAGTCATCAGAAAGTCTTGTTAATATCACAGATATTAATTAAGAAAAAAAGTTTGAAGATACAGGCACCAAAGGGGTCATTAGAAAATCTTGTTAATATCACAGATATTAAGAAAAAATAGAAAGTTTGAAGATACATGTACCAAAGGAGTCATCAGAGAATCTTGTTAATAACACAGATATTAAGTAAAAAAGAAAGTTAGAAGATACATGTACCAAAGGAGTCATCAGATAATCTTGTTAATAACACAGATATTAAGTAAAAAAGAAAGTTAGAAGATACATGTACCAAAGGAGTCATCAGATAATCTTGTTAATAACACAGATAGTAAGTAAAAAAGAAAGTTAGAAGATACATGTACCAAAGGAGTCATCAGATAATCTTGTTAATAACACAGATATTAAGTAAAAAAGAAAGTTAGAAGATACATGTACCAAAGGAGTCATCAGATAATCTTGTTAATAACACAGATATTAAGTAAAAAAGAAAGTTAGAAGATACATGTACCAAAGGAGTCATCAGATAATCTTGTTAATAACACAGATATTAAGTAAAAAAGAAAGTTAGAAGATACATGTACCAAAGGAGTCATCAGATAATCTTGTTAATAACACAGATAGTAAGTAAAAAAGAAAGTTAGAAGATACATGTACCAAAGGAGTCATCAGATAATCTTGTTAATAACACAGATAGTAAGTAAAAAAGAAAGTTAGAAGATACATGTACCAAAGGGGTCATCAGAGAATCTTGTTAATAACACAGATATTAAGTAAAAAAGAAAGTTAGAAGATACATGTACCAAAGGAGTCATCAGATAATCTTGTTAATAACACAGATAGTAAGTAAAAAAGAAAGTTAGAAGATACATGTACCAAAGGAGTCATCAGATAATCTTGTTAATAACACAGATAGTAAGTAAAAAAGAAAGTTAGAAGATACATGTACCAAAGGGGTCATCAGAGAATCTTGTTAATAACACAGATATTAAGTAAAAAAGAAAGTTAGAAGATACATGTACCAAAGGAGTCATCAGATAATCTTGTTAATAACACAGATATTAAGTAAAAAAGAAAGTTAGAAGATACATGTACCAAAGGAGTCATCAGATAATCTTGTTAATAACACAGATATTAAGTAAAAAAGAAAGTTAGAAGATACATGTACCAAAGGGGTCATCAGAGAATCTTGTTAATAACACAGATATTAAGTAAAAAAGAAAGTTAGAAGATACATGTACCAAAGGGGTCATCAGAGAATCTTGTTAATAACACAGATATTAAGTAAAAAAGAAAGTTAGAAGATACATGTACCAAAGGAGTCATCAGATAATCTTGTTAATAACACAGATATTAAGTAAAAAAGAAAGTTAGAAGATACATGTACCAAAGGAGTCATCAGATAATCTTGTTAATAACACAGATATTAAGTAAAAAAGAAAGTTAGAAGATACATGTACCAAAGGAGTCATCAGATAATCTTGTTAATAACACAGATATTAAGTAAAAAAGAAAGTTAGAAGATACAGGCACCAAAGGGGTCATCAGATAATCTTGTTAATAACACAGATATTAAGTAAAAAAGAAAGTTAGAAGATACATGTACCAAAGGAGTCATCAGATAATCTTGTTAATAACACAGATATTAAGTAAAAAAGAAAGTTAGAAGATACAGGCACCAAAGGAGTCATCAGATAATCTTGTTAATAACACAGATATTAAGTAAAAAAGAAAGTTAGAAGATACAGGCACCAAAGGAGTCATCAGATAATCTTGTTAATAACACAGATATTAAGTAAAAAAGAAAGTTAGAAGATACAGGCACCAAAGGGGTCATCAGATAATCTTGTTAATAACACAGATATTAAGTAAAAAAGAACGTTAGAAGATACATGTACCAAAGGAGTCATCAGATAATCTTGTTAATAACACAGATATTAAGTAAAAAAGAACGTTAGAAGATACATGTACCAAAGGAGTCATCAGATAATCTTGTTAATAACACAGATAGTAAGTAAAAAAGAAAGTTAGAAGATACATGTACCAAAGGGGTCATCAGAGAATCTTGTTAATAACACAGATATTAAGTAAAAAAGAACGTTAGAAGATACATGTACCAAAGGAGTCATCAGATAATCTTGTTAATAACACAGATATTAAGTAAAAAAGAAAGTTAGAAGATACATGTACCAAAGGGGTCATCAGAGAATCTTGTTAATAACACAGATATTAAGTAAAAAAGAACGTTAGAAGATACATGTACCAAAGGAGTCATCAGATAATCTTGTTAATAACACAGATAGTAAGTAAAAAAGAACGTTAGAAGATACATGTACCAAAGGGGTCATCAGATAATCTTGTTAATAACACAGATAGTAAGTAAAAAAGAAAGTTAGAAGATACAGGCACCAAAGGGGTCATCAGAAAGTTGCTTTACTCATGATTGTTATTCGAAAGACGATAAGTTATAAGGAATGATACACTAATTAAAATGAAATGTCCGCTGGAATTTCTTTATAAAGATTTCGATCCTATGATAAATAAATTCCATACATATTTTACTTTGAATTAAAAAAATTAACATGAAGCTTAATTCTATCCCTTCCATTCCATAATATTTTTGAGTAAATTATAAAAGTACTAATCCACTGAATTGAAGAAGAAGAAAAGAAAACGATAAGAACTGAATGAAACAATAAAACCCCTGCTAGTTACTGAATAGAAATATATACAAATAAAAGATATTACTTAAGATCAAACTTGCTGTTAAGAGTATTATAAATAATTGAAATTCTGACATGATGTAATTTGGTTTTTTTAGTTTTCCCTGTAGAGCATCTGTAATAATAAAATCAATCCTAGAAGAGTGGTTACAAAATAGTGTCATGTCACCGAGGAGAAGGGGTGACTGACATAGCCGCACCGTTTATATCTTCTGTTTGTTTGTTTGATGGAGTTTAACGCCACTTTCAATAATATTTCAGTTACATCGTGGCTGTCAGTTTTATTAGTGGAGGAAACCGTAGGATCCAAAGAAAACCATCGACCTACCACCAGGGGCGTATCTACGGAAAATAGCGCCTATGACAAGCACTAAAATTGCGTTTTACATTTATTATTTATTAATAATTTCTCCAGGTATTCATGTCTATATGTATTACATGGTTTTTGCAAAATTACTTCAAGAAAATTATTTAAAAAATCTTTTTTAGAACGTTCCCATATGGAAACATTAGGCGCTAAAACCTCTCAGTGGCGCCCCCTTCAAGTGGTGGCCAGGGCACGTGCCCTACTTGCCATACCCTAGATACGCCACTGCCTACCACAAGTCACTGACAAACTTTATCAATCAAAAAGGTAAAACATGCTACTCCGAGGAACAAGTGATCAGTATGCTGGAGTTCCTCATCGATAACATATTTGTCTCCTTTGGAGGGACACTGTTTCAGTAGGTCGTCGGCATACCAATGGGTACGAATTGTGCCCCTCTTCTATCCGATTTATTTTTATACTCATATGAATCGGAGTTTCTTCAAAAGCTTGTAAAAGATAAGAAGATTCTTGAGGCTAGAGCCTTTAATTTCACATACAGGTATATTGATGACGTTTTATCTATCAATAATTCTAGATTTGCAGAATTTCTTCCATTGATATAACCTCCAGAGTTGGAAGTTAAAGAGACCACAGATACAGCTTCGTCCGCATCATTTTTGGACTTATACCTCGAATTTGACGACAGTGGTCAACTCAGTACTAAAATTTACGATAAATGGGACGACTTCAATTTTAAAATCATAAATTTTCCAAACATGTGCAGCAATATACCAGCTTCTCCTTGCATATGGTGTTTACATCTCGCAATTGATTCGCTATGCAAGGGCCAGTAGCAATTATTCTGATTTCCTGAAACGTCATCTTCATCTGAGAAACAGGCTACTGGAACAGGGCTATGAAAAGATTCGCCTTATTCGATCTCTTAAAAAGTTTATATTCCAATACCAAGATCTTGTCGAAATATATTCTGTCTCTACAGAAACGATTATAAACGATGCATTTTCATATAGTGAAAATGTATAAAGATAAGGAAGCCAAGAAAAATGTCAAAAATATTTTTTTATCAATGTGTGACGTAAAAGTGTCTTTGACATTTACTTCACTGAATATGGTACTGCTTTGACGACTGTTTTACCTATTTTGTTCCTGTATTTAAATACTGTTATAGTGACAGCGGAACCTTTGAACCGTAATGAGAGCAGGAGGTTTGGCGCTTTAACATTTGATTCAACCCACCATTTCTTTAGAAATGCCTGTACCAAGTCAGGGTCATTACGGTTTTCACAGTTTTCCGGTTGTTGACTGATTTTGTCTGTTTACATAATTATGAGTTTTGACTTTCCCTTTGTAAGATTGTCGGAGTTCGGTAATTTTGTTATTACCCTTATATAATGTTGCACACCTCGCCATGAGAAGGAGTCGAACCCACAACATCAGTGGTGATAAGCACTGATTGCACAGGTGGCTGTAAATCTAGCTACCATACGATCACGGCCACGCGGCCCTTAAATATTCCGAGCTAAGTATATTTTATGTAAGTTTATTGACAAGTAGACAATTCTTGAGACGTATATCCTATAATATGGCAAGTTCGCTTTGGTGCAAACAAAACATAGTTCCAAAGGTTAGCGTGCTCGCCTCGAGTACGGTAGATCGTGGGTTCAAGCCCCGATCGGGTCAACCAAAGACTATAAAATTGATATTCGTTGCTTCTCCGTTAAGCACGCATCATTAAGGAGAAAGAGCAAAGACAGGTTGGCTCAGAATCAGGATAATGTGTCCGAGTGAGACGACATGTCTATCCGTGGACTGTTGTTTCAGTGAGCTAGCACTATACAAATCTAACGTAGAATGTTGGTCGAGTACAAAACTGACGTCATCATCTCATCGAAATGTTAAAGTTGTTGTTGTCATGATATAGCTTGGGAAAAATTGTTCATTTGGCGTTAAACAACAATCACTCACTCACTATACTGTAATGTATTATGTTATGATATATACATAGTATGTTCTTTATTCGTAGTTTATTGTGTAATTCAATTTTATTACTGTTTTTGTACATTAAGAAAAACGTAGATCATATCTAATTTAGTGCACACAACGCGTTTAAGGAATAATCTTCATCTGGTAAGCCCAAAGTCAAAAGATTGAAAAGCCAAGTAATTTAAAAGTCTTCCGGATGAAGAAACCCACACCAAAGGGCCTAACCAGGATAGCCAAAAACAGCTGATGGGCTGAGGGGGGCGGGGGGACCTTAGTTTTAATAAGAATTACATTATTTAAGGACTGTCAATTTCAATAATGAATATACATAATAAGCCATTCCTGTGCTGAAAAATAGACTACTGTGTACAGGGGCGGATCCAGGATTTCTAGTTAGGGGGGGGGGGGGGGGGGGGGGGGTGCGCACTTACAAAAATTGCGCCGAGCGGAGGGAGGCGCGAAAATGTTTGGGGTATTTCGTGTGAAAAATCACGATTTGACACCAAAAAATCATATTTTTTCCAATTTTAGGGGGGGGGGCGCCGGTGGCACCCCAACCCTGGATCCGCCCCTGGTGTATAGTATACACTAGGGGGCTAATAGGCTACCAGCTGTTATACAGACTACTGGGTATATTATACACTAGGGGGCTAATAGGCTACCAGCTGAAATACAGACTACTGGGTATATTATACACTAGGGGGCTAATAGGCTACCAGCTGAAATACAGACTACTGGGTATATTATACACTAGGGGGCTAATAGGCTACCAGCTGAAATACAGACTACTGGGTATATTATACACTATGGGGCTAATAGGCTACCAGCTGAAATACAGACTACTAGGTATATTATACACTAGGGGGCTAATAGGCTACCAGCTGAAATACAGACTACTGTGTATAGTATACACTAGGGGACTAATAGGCTACCAGCTGAAATACAGACTACTGGGTATATTATACACTATGGGCTAATAGGCTACCAGCTGAAATACAGATTACTAGGTATATTATACACTAGGGGGCTAATAGGCTACCAGCTGAAATACAGACTACTGTGTATATTATACACTAGGGGGCTAATAAGCTACCAGCTGAAATACAGATTACTGGGTATATTATACACTAAGGGGCTAATAGGCTACCAGCTGAAATACAGACTACTGGGTATATTATACACTAGGGGGCTAATAGGCTACCAGCTGAAAGACAGACTATTGGGTATATTATACACTAGGGGGCTAATAGGCTACCAGCCAAATACAGACTACTGGGTATATTATACACTAGGGGGCTAATAGGCTACCAGCTGAAATACAGACTACTAGGTATATTATACACTAGGGGGCTAATAGGCTACCAGCTGAAATACAGACTACTGTGTATATTATACACTAGAGGGCTAATAGGCTACCAGCTGAAATACAGACTACTGTGTATATTATACACTAGGGGGCTAATAGGCTACCAACTGAAATACAGACTACTGGGTATATTATACACTAGGGGGCTAATAGGCTACCAGCTGAAATACAGACTACTGTGTATATTATACACTAGGGGGCTAATAGTCTACCAGCTGAAATACAGACCACTAGGTATATTATACACTAAGGGGATAATAGGCTACCAGCTGAAATACAGACTACTGGGTATATTATACACTAAGGGGCTAATAGGCTACCAGCTGAAATACAGACTATTGGGTATATTATACACTATGGGGCTAATAGGCTACCAGCTGAAATACAGACTACTAGGTATATTATGCACTAGGGGGCTAATAGGCTACCAGCTGAAATACAGACTACTGTATATATTATACACTAGGGGGCTAATAGGCTACCAGCTGAAATACAGACTACTGTGTATATTATACACTATGGAGCTAATAGGCTACCAGCTGAAATACAGACTACTGTGTATATTAATATACACTAGGATGCTAATAGGCTACCAGCTGAAATACAGACTACTGTGTATATTATACACTATGGGGCTAATAGGCTACCAGCTAAAATACAGACTACTGTGTATATTAATGTACACTAGGGGGCTAATAGGCTACCAGCTGAAATACAGACTACTATGTATATTAATATACACTAGGGGGCTAATAGGCTACCAGCTGAAATACAGACTACTGTGTATATTATACACTAGGGGGCTAATAGGCTACCAGCTGAAATACAGACTACTGGGTATATTATACACTAGGGGGCTAATAGGCTACCAGCTGAAATACAGACTACTGGGTATATTATACACTAGAGGACTAATAGGTTACCAGCTGAAATACAGACTACTGGGTATATTATACACTAGGGGGCTAATAGGCTACCAGCTGAAATACAGACTACTGGGTATATTATACACTAGGGGGCTAATAGGCTACCAGCTGAAATACAGACTACTGTGTATATTATACACTAGGGGGCTAATAGGCTACCAGCTGAAATACAGACTACTGGGTATATTATACACTAGGGGGCTAATAGGCTACCAGCTGAAATACAGACTACTGGGTATATTATACACTAGAGGACTAATAGGTTACCAGCTGAAATACAGACTACTGGGTATATTATACACTAGGGGGCTAATAGGCTACCAGCTGAAATACAGACTACTGGGTATATTATACACTAGGGGGCTAATAGGCTACCAGCTGAAATACAGACTACTGGGTATATTATACACTAGGGGCTAATAGGCTACCAGCTGAAATACAGACTACTAGGTATATTATACACTATGGGGCTAATAGGCTACCAGCTGAAATACAGACTACTGTGTATATTATACACTATGGGGCTAATAGGCTACCAGCTGAAATACAGACTATTGGGTATATTATACACTAGGGGGCTAATATGCTACCAGCTGAAATACAGACTACTAGGTATATTATATACTAGGGGGCTAATAGGTTACCAGCTGAAATACAGACTACTGGGTATATTATACACTAGGGGCTAATAGGCTACCAGCTGAAATACAGACTACTGGGTATATTATACACTATGGGGCTAATAGGCTACCAGCTGAAATACAGACTACTGTGTATATTATACACTAGGGGGCTAATAGGCTACCAGCTGAAATACAGACTACTGTGTATATTATACACTATGGGGCTAATAGGCTACCAGCTGAAATACAGACTACTGGGTATATTATACACTAGGGGGCTAATAGGCTACCAGCTGAAATGCAGACTACTAGGTATATTATACACTAGGGGGCTAATAGGCTACCAGCTGAAATACAGACTACTGTGTATAGTATACACTAGGGGACTAATAGGCTACCAGCTGAAATACAGACTACTGGGTATATTATACACTATGGGGCTAATAGGCTACCAGCTGAAATACAGACTACTAGGTATATTATACACTAGGGGGCTAATAGGCTACCAGCTGAAATACAGACTACTGTGTATATTATACACTAGGGGGCTAATAAGCTACCAGCTGAAATACAGACTACTAGGTATATTATACACTAAGGGGCTAATAGGCTACCAGTTGAAATACAGACTATTGGGTATATTATACACTAGGGGGCTAATAGGCTACCAGCTGAAATACAGATTACTGTGTATATTATACACTATGGGGCTAATAGGCTACCAGCTGAAATACAGACTACTGGGTATATTATACACTAGGGGGCTAATAGGCTACCAGCTGAAATGCAGATTACTAGGTATATTATACACTAGGGGGCTAATAGGCTACCAGCTGAAATACAGACTACTGTGTATAGTATACACTAGGGGACTAATAGGCTACCAGCTGAAATACAGACTACTGGGTATATTATACACTATGGGGCTAATAGGCTACCAGCTGAAATACAGACTACTAGGTATATTATACACTAAGGGGCTAATAGGCTACCAGCTGAAATACAGACTACTGGGTATATTATACACTAGGGGGCTAATAGGCTACCAGCTGAAATACAGACTACTGTGTATAGTATACACTAGAGGGCTAATAGGCTACCAGCTGAAATACAGACTACTGGGTATATTATACACTATTGGGCTAATAGGCTACCAGCTGAAATACAGACTACTGGGTATATTATACACTAGGGGGCTAATAGGCTACCAGCTGAAATACAGACTACTAGGTATATTATATACTAGGGGGCTAATAGGTTACCAGCTGAAATACAGACTACTGGGTATATTATACACTAGGGGCTAATAGGCTACCAGCTGAAATACAGACTACTGGGTATATTATACACTATGGGGCTAATAGGCTACCAGCTGAAATACAGACTACTGTGTATATTATACACTAGGGGGCTAATAGGCTACCAGCTGAAATACAGACTACTGTGTATATTATACACTATGGGGCTAATAGGCTACCAGCTGAAATACAGACTACTGGGTATATTATACACTAGGGGGCTAATAGGCTACCAGCTGAAATGCAGACTACTAGGTATATTATACACTAGGGGGCTAATAGGCTACCAGCTGAAATACAGACTACTGTGTATAGTATACACTAGGGGACTAATAGGCTACCAGCTGAAATACAGACTACTGGGTATATTATACACTATGGGGCTAATAGGCTACCAGCTGAAATACAGACTACTAGGTATATTATACACTAGGGGGCTAATAGGCTACCAGCTGAAATACAGACTACTGTGTATATTATACACTAGGGGGCTAATAAGCTACCAGCTGAAATACAGACTACTAGGTATATTATACACTAAGGGGCTAATAGGCTACCAGCTGAAATACAGACTATTGGGTATATTATACACTAGGGGGCTAATAGGCTACCAGCTGAAATACAGATTACTGTGTATATTATACACTATGGGGCTAATAGGCTACCAGCTGAAATACAGACTACTGGGTATATTATACACTAGGGGGCTAATAGGCTACCAGCTGAAATGCAGATTACTAGGTATATTATACACTAGGGGGCTAATAGGCTACCAGCTGAAATACAGACTACTGTGTATAGTATACACTAGGGGACTAATAGGCTACCAGCTGAAATACATACTACTGGGTACATTATACACTATGGGGCTAATAGGCTACCAGCTGAAATACAGACTACTAGGTATATTATACACTAAGGGGCTAATAGGCTACCAGCTGAAATACAGACTACTGGGTATATTATACACTAGGGGGCTAATAGGCTACCAGCTGAAATACAGACTACTGTGTATATTATACACTAGAGGGCTAATAGGCTACCAGCTGAAATACAGACTACTGGGTATATTATACACTATTGGGCTAATAGGCTACCAGCTGAAATACAGACTACTGGGTATATTATACACTAGGGGGCTAATAGGCTACCAGCTGAAATACAGACTACTGTGTATATTATACACTAGGGGGCTAATAATCTACCAGCTGAAATACAGACCACTAGGTATATTATACACTAAGGGGATAATAGGCTACCAGCTGAAATACAGACTACTGGGTATATTATACACTAAGGGGCTAATAGGCTACCAGCTGAAATACCGACTACTAGGTATATTATACACTATGGGGCTAATAGGCTACCAGCTGAAATACCGACTACTAGGTATATTATACACTAGGGGGCTAATAGGCTACCAGCTGAAATACAGACTACTGTATATATTATACACTATGGGGCTAATAGGCTACCAGCTGAAATACAGACTACTGTGTATATTAATATACACTAGGATGCTAATAGGCTACCAACTGAAATACAGACTACTGTGTATATTAATATACACTAGGATGCTAATAGGCTACCAGCTGAAATACAGACTACTGGGTATATTATACACTAGGGGGCTAATAGGCTACCAGCTGAAATACAGACTACTGTGTATAGTATACACTAGAGGGCTAATAGGCTACCAGCTGAAATACAGACTACTGGGTATATTATACACTATTGGGCTAATAGGCTACCAGCTGAAATACAGACTACTGGGTATATTATACACTAGGGGGCTAATAGGCTACCAGCTGAAATACAGACTACTAGGTATATTATATTATAGGGGGCTAATAGGTTACCAGCTGAAATACAGACTACTGGGTATATTATACACTAGGGGCTAATAGGCTACCAGCTGAAATACAGACTACTGGGTATATTATACACTATGGGGCTAATAGGCTACCAGCTGAAATACAGACTACTGTGTATATTATACACTAGGGGGCTAATAGGCTACCAGCTGAAATACAGACTACTGTGTATATTATACACTATGGGGCTAATAGGCTACCAGCTGAAATACAGACTACTGGGTATATTATACACTAGGGGGCTAATAGGCTACCAGCTGAAATGCAGACTACTAGGTATATTATACACTAGGGGGCTAATAGGCTACCAGCTGAAATACAGACTACTGTGTATAGTATACACTAGGGGACTAATAGGCTACCAGCTGAAATACAGACTACTGGGTATATTATACACTATGGGGCTAATAGGCTACCAGCTGAAATACAGACTACTAGGTATATTATACACTAGGGGGCTAATAGGCTACCAGCTGAAATACAGACTACTGTGTATATTATACACTAGGGGGCTAATAAGCTACCAGCTGAAATACAGACTACTAGGTATATTATACACTAAGGGGCTAATAGGCTACCAGCTGAAATACAGACTATTGGGTATATTATACACTAGGGGGCTAATAGGCTACCAGCTGAAATACAGATTACTGTGTATATTATACACTATGGGGCTAATAGGCTACCAGCTGAAATACAGACTACTGGGTATATTATACACTAGGGGGCTAATAGGCTACCAGCTGAAATGCAGATTACTAGGTATATTATACACTAGGGGGCTAATAGGCTACCAGCTGAAATACAGACTACTGTGTATAGTATACACTAGGGGACTAATAGGCTACCAGCTGAAATACATACTACTGGGTACATTATACACTATGGGGCTAATAGGCTACCAGCTGAAATACAGACTACTAGGTATATTATACACTAAGGGGCTAATAGGCTACCAGCTGAAATACAGACTACTGGGTATATTATACACTAGGGGGCTAATAGGCTACCAGCTGAAATACAGACTACTGTGTATATTATACACTAGAGGGCTAATAGGCTACCAGCTGAAATACAGACTACTGGGTATATTATACACTATTGGGCTAATAGGCTACCAGCTGAAATACAGACTACTGGGTATATTATACACTAGGGGGCTAATAGGCTACCAGCTGAAATACAGACTACTGTGTATATTATACACTAGGGGGCTAATAATCTACCAGCTGAAATACAGACCACTAGGTATATTATACACTAAGGGGATAATAGGCTACCAGCTGAAATACAGACTACTGGGTATATTATACACTAAGGGGCTAATAGGCTACCAGCTGAAATACCGACTACTAGGTATATTATACACTATGGGGCTAATAGGCTACCAGCTGAAATACCGACTACTAGGTATATTATACACTAGGGAGCTAATAGGCTACCAGCTGAAATACAGACTACTGTATATATTATACACTATGGGGCTAATAGGCTACCAGCTGAAATACAGACTACTGTGTATATTAATATACACTAGGATGCTAATAGGCTACCAACTGAAATACAGACTACTGTGTATATTATACACTATGGGGCTAATAGGCTACCAGCTAAAATACAGACTACTGTGTATATTAATGTACACTAGGGGGCTAATAGGCTACCAGCTGAAATACAGACTACTGTGTATATTAATATACACTAGGGGGCTAATAGACTACTAGCTGAAATACAGACTACTGTGTATATTATACACTAGGGGGCTAATAGGCTACCAACTGAAATACAGACTACTGTGTATATTATACACTATGGGGCTAATAGGCTACCAGCTAAAATACAGACTACTGTGTATATTAATGTACACTAGGGGGCTAATAGGCTACCAGCTGAAATACAGACTACTGTGTATATTAATATACACTAGGGGGCTAATAGGCTACCAGCTGAAATACAGACTACTGTGTATATTATACACTAGGGGGCTAATAGGCTACCAGCTGAAATACAGACTACTGGGTATATTATACACTAGAGGACTAATAGGTTACCAGCTGAAATACAGACTACTGGGTATATTATACACTAGGGGGCTAATAGGCTACCAGCTGAAATACAGACTACTGGTTATATTATACACTAGTGGGCTAATAGGCTACCAGCTGAAATACAGACTACTGGGTATATTATACACTAGGGGGCTAATAGGCTACCAGCTGAAATACAGACTACTGGGTATATTATACACTAGGGGGCTAATAGGCTACCAGCTGAAATACAGACTACTGGTTATATTATACACTAGTGGGCTAATAGGCTACCAGCTGAAATACAGACTACTAGGTATATTATACACTATGGGGCTAATAGGCTACCAGCTGAAATACAGACTACTGTGTATATTATACACTATGGGGCTAATAGGCTACCAGCTGAAATACAGACTATTGGGTATATTATACACTAGGGGGCTAATAGGCTACCAGCTGAAATACAGACTACTAGGTATATTATATAGTAGGGGGCTAATAGGTTGCCAGCTGAAATACAGACTACTGGGTATATTATACACTAGGGGGTTAATAGGCTACCAGCTGAAATACAGACTACTGGGTATATTATACACTATGGGGCTAATAGGCTACCAGCTGAAATACAGACTACAGGGTATATTATACACTAGGGGGCTAATAGGCTACCAGCTGAAATGCAGACTACTAGGTATATTATACACTAGGGGGCTAATAGGCTACCAGCTGAAATACAGACTACTGTGTATATTAATATACACTAAGGGGCTAATAGGCTACCAGCTGAAATACAGACTACTGGGTATATTATACACTAGGGGGCTAATAGGCTACCAGCTGAAATACAGACTACTGGGTATATTATACACTATGGGACTAATAGGCTACCAGTTGAAATACAGACTACTAGGTATTTTATACACTATGGGGCTAATAGGCTACCAGCTGAAATACAGACTACTGTGTATATTATACACTAAGGGGCTAATAGGCTACCAGCTGAAATACAAACTACTGGGTATATTATACACTAGGGGGCTAATAGGCTACCAGCTGAAATACAGACTACTGTGTATATTATACACTAGGGGGCTAATAGGCAACCAGCTGAAATACAGACTACTGGGTATATTATACACTAGGGGGCTAATAGGCTACCAGCTGAAATACAGACTACTGGGTATATTATACACTAGGGGGCTAATAGGCTACCAGCTGAAATACAGACTACTGGGTATATTATACACTAGGGGGCTAATAGGCTACCAGCTGAAATACAGACTACTGTGTATATTATACACTAGAGGGCTAATAGGCTACCAGCTGAAATACAGACTACTGGGTATATTATACACTAAGGGGCTAATAGGCTACCAGCTGAAATACAGACTACTGGGTATATTATACACTATGGGGCTAATAGGCTACCAGCAGAGGTAAGATTTGGATTACCTCTATGTTTAATATTGGGACCGTGATCGTCTAGTAGTTGGATTTACAACTGCCTATGTAATCAGTGTCTATCACCACTGATGTTGTGAGTTCGAATCTCGATCAGGGCGAGGTGTACAACATTATGTGATAAAGCTTGTCAGTAGCATGCAACAGGTCGGTGGTTTTCTCCGGGTCCTCCGGTTTCCTCCATCAATAAAACTGACTGCCACGATATAACTGAAATATTGTTGAAAGTGGCGTTAAACACCACCAAACATACAAACAAACAAACAAATTCAACACTCTTAGTCATGGTTTCTGCGTTCATGATACTGCTCGTATAAAGGATAAACATAACATTGGTTGAAAACTTCTTTATTCCAGTCTTTGGGTTTTTTTGTTTTTTTTTTACAAATTTATATCTGTAATTTAAAGGTAAACCTGCTTCACTAATTTGTTTGACAATTTTGTGTCTCTTTTTCTATTAAGCTATATTTTGAGATGCTAAGTAACTTTTTACAGTAGACCTGTACTTAACATACTTCCGCTTGTTTCGGGTTGAACAAGTGCACCCCGTTTTCTGATTTTTGCATTTTGTCAACACAGACTATCTACAAACATAAGGTTTTCTTTAACAATATCACATTTATAGTATGTCTTCCTGCGCATTGACCTCGTTTTGATCAAAGGATTGGCAGACATGTTTGAAGAATGACAGACAAAAGGATCATGAATTTCCATGCTGTGGTTGAGGGTAAAATGATATCATTGGGATTTTTAAATGTTCCTAAATGTGTGTAAATTCCCACAATTTGTTTATCACTGTATTTTGATTTTAAACAATTAAAATTCACATTAAATTCTGACCGGAAGTGAACGTGCACAACACGGTACATTTTTTATTATTCGGTTTTGTGTCCGTTTTTTTCGGTCTACGAGGATTTTTATAGTTTAAAAAATTTAAAGGATTTTTAAGATGAGAGAATTGCTGAACGATTTAAGAAAATACATGAGACACGATGATCTAAACATTAACTTATAGTATGAAGATAGTGAGTGACATATGGTATGTCACTCATTGTATGTCACATATGGTATGTCACTCACTATCTTGATACTTTAGGCTACGTTGTTCCTAAGTTTAAGTCATTACTACAAAAATTCACCGCGAACTGTTTACCGGCGTTTCTAAATGTACTTTTTTCGAATTGTTATGGATATTTTCCTTTTCACGTACAAATGTAGATGTTTTCACCGACAAGACTTTTACCGGACTGGACTATGACGAAGTCGGTGGGTGTCTTATCAAAAACAGGAATGCTTATCTTTCGTGAACACCCTTTTTTATGTGGTCCGTGTTCTTCATCTTTTTTTATTTTTCTGTGTTGTGTGTTTTTGTTTTGGTTTATTTTCGTTCTGTGTTTGGTGTCCAATGTTTCCTGTTTCTCTGGATTGTCCATTCTTGAATGCACCTTCGGTTTTCTCTAACGTTCATACAGTACATATATGAACAATTTGCAAATTTCACGGGACAACGGAATCAACGAGAATGTACTCATTCTTATATAAACACAGCTCATTCAAGGTTAAAATGTAATAATTTATGGTCATCTTCAAAGTAGAATGGGCTGTTGGATAAATTTTGGGACGCCGAAAATTAATTATTTGTATAGAAATGGTCATACAAGTGGTTCTGATGAGCTGATAAAATACAAATGTGATAACCATTATATTTATTTAATAAAAATGAAAAACAAAGAATAACACAATGTCGGAACAGTTCCGAAATCCATTAGAAACTCGCAGAAAGAGGCAAAAGATATGCTCCTTACACACAAATACACGACCTTCATTTTCCTGGCTTGGTATAGGCACTTCAATAAAACGTGGCGGGGTTAGACTAGTTTTATGGAGTCAAACCTCCACACTTAGTGAAATGATTATGCAAGTGCTTTCTACATGTGAGTATTTGTGAGTGTATGGATGTCATCTTATGTAAATAATTTATACATCGTTAAAGGGGCATTATCTGCCAAAATCGTAAATTTTTGCTACCCATAAAATCTATCAGATATGATTGATGCCTTAATAAAACGTGCTTCTGTAATTTATAAATGTTATGAAATGTACGCGCATCGGGGTAAAAAGGTGCAACTGCTCGTGTTTTGAGATCGATCAAGAAATGGACGCCATCTTATTAATTATCGGCATTGTTTACGGGGTTTGCCGAATCGTCATTAAATCAGTACAACAATGCACTTATTTCTTATTTTCTGTGAATCTGCTTTTAGTCGGCGTTAATTACGGACAAAGAACCATGAAGTTTGCAGTTAATAAGCGACAAAATACAAATTATTCGTTTTTACCTGTCACTAGTAAGGTCAGTTGCATACGGAGAAAGCGATGTCAAATTATTTCCTTGCAAGGAAATAATAAATCGATGGTAATTTTCGTTCTCAAAAGGCGAAAAGTGGTACGATAAGCTGTTTAAAAATAGTTACCTTTATTTCATCATTTTAAAGCTATTTCCCAATTTCCAAAACATGTGATTTTTTTGGTCAAAATCGTAGCTAATGCCTCTTTAAATAGTTCATTTTTCAAAGCATGTGTGTATACTGCAACAAATAAAGGGAGTTTTTAATATATGCTCATTTGTTTTTTCCCTGTATAAATGAGTTTGTAAGCAATAAGGGACCCTAAGTGAGCTACCCTGGGTTACTTAGGTAATTGTAAATCTGGTGTTTGTACAATAAACTGTATGTATTTTTTTTTCAAAAGGGGGGCCAGGAGGACTCAATGAGTTAGGTAGTCGGATTACCTAACAACTCATACAAGCCTATCACCAATACGGCGTGGGTTCGTGCCCGGCTTTGTACATTATAAAAAGGGTGCACTCGACTCGCAACCGCAAGTGATAAAGTTTACCAGTTGCTTGCCCATGGTCGGTGGTTCTCTCCGGGTACTCCTGCTTCTTCCACCACTAAAACTGGTCGCCATGATATAGCTGAAATATTGCTGAAGGTGGCGTTAAACACAATAAATAAATCAATCAATTAATCAATCTAAAATTAAGCGTTTAATAAGCAGGCCATATTTCTTGTTATTTTATCTCGATATAGAACAACATTAAAATACGAAAAAGAAGTCATTACAAACTCTCCAGACACTTTCACCTGAATGGCAAAGAAGTTCAACATTCATATAAATAATATAGTTAATTGAGTCATATGAAGCATTAACCCTCAATATACTTAGCCCATGCATAATGTATACCTTAGTTCTATTTATAACTTCACCTTGTTAATATTAAGTATATAATGTGTCTATTTATAACTTCACCTTGTTAATATTAAGTATATAATGTGTCTATTTATAACTTCACCTTGTTAATATTAAGTATATAATGTGTCTATTTATAACTTCACCTTGTTAATATTAAGTATATAATGTGTCTATTTATAACTTCACCTTGTTAATATTAAGTATATAATGTGTCTATTTATAACTTCACCTTGTTAATATTAAGTATATAATGTGTCTATTTATAACTTCACCTTGTTAATATTAAGTATATAATGTGTCTATTATCTTTTTAGTGCTTTACTTGCTCATAATATACTTTACATATTC
The DNA here is from genome assembly GCA_963680875.1 of Bathymodiolus brooksi. Classification (NCBI taxonomy): domain Eukaryota; kingdom Metazoa; phylum Mollusca; class Bivalvia; order Mytilida; family Modiolidae; genus Bathymodiolus; species Bathymodiolus brooksi. Next base: position 46,080,646 of record OY804580.1, on the reverse strand, counting down.
AATTATAAAATTCACAAGAGAGAAAATATATTGCTTGATATTATGTTCAGCAATGGAAAGATAAAGGTTTTTTTTAATTAACATTTTCTCTAAGGGTTAAATAGAAACCGTATCGGTGGTGTAATGGTTAGCATGCTCGTCTCGGGAGCAGTAGACCGACATAAGGAGCGTAGCAACATTGACACAAGAACGCATATAGACATCATTTGAACCGCAAAAAAAAAAAAAAAAAAAAAAAATTAAGAAAGAAAAGGAAGAGGGAAAAAAATTCACGTCCATCACTATAATTGGATGGTAATAAAACTCATTAAGTAAATATATATAATTTAATTTGCTGTAAATACTGCAATCTGATTGGCTGACGGTCTGGAACAACATTGGTTATACTTGATAACATGGGTTAATATTGTGAACTGGCCAATGTAATCATTCATAAACGACTAATTCAAATAGTACGATGTAATAATCTAAATTAAAATCGAAGAATCATTAAATTTTGTTGTAAAACTTAAATTATAAGGAATATTTGAAAATTTTGAACAGATTTATTAAGCGTAAGCTGCCCAAAACCAGGTTATATCGCATAACCTGTTAAAAAATTGTAAATTTCTTTAAAGGGGCATTTGTGGTAGTGGCTACCGACAAAATTTGTGGGCGGAGCTTATCATCAAAAACCCTCGTTGATATGAACAGCATATTTATGAAACTGTATTTCACATGACCAACGTGATCTAAAGGTCACATACCTCGGAAATTTGAATTTTCGAAGTGATTTTTGTTGATTTTAGACTGATGAAGAATGTTATTTTTAATAAGACTGAAAGTTCCGTAGGGAGGAACACTAGTAACCATGCCTGTCGAATATTTTGAAATATTGTAAAATTGTGCATGTTATTTGTTGATGTAAAACAGGGACAAGTGAGTAAGTGATTAACGCCAACTCAGCAATTTTTCAGTTATATTATGGCAAAAACAATTTAATTTTCACTGAATCAACAGTCCGCGGGTAGACATGTCGCTCCACTCGGACACATTATTCTGATTTCGAGCCAACCAGTTTTTGCTTTTACTCCTTAATGGTGCGCGCTTAGCAGAGAAGCTACAAATACCAATTTCATAGTCTTTGGCTTGACCCGACCGGGGCTCGAACCCACGATTTACCGCACTCGAGGCGAGCACGCTAACCATTACACCACCGATGCAGTGAAAAAACAGAGAGCATTGATTGAACCTGGACGACCAAGGTGCATTGTAAATAGCCCGGTGACTAGAGACATCATTTCCAAAATTTAATCGTCATGAATACTATACGGCTGTGTTATATATCATTCGACTCGGCAATGTTCTTACTTTCAAAATAATTTGGTCGTCAAAAGAAAATATAGTGCAGTTTTTCAGAAATCAAGGTCAAAGGTCAAAAAACATTTTTCACACAAAAATTCATTGAATACCAAATTTAAATTAAAATACCGACGAAAAATTGCATATTTGGTTTTCCTTATTCAATTTTCTATCGAAAACGTCGGTTGTCATCAAAAAATAATTGTTCAGGTTAGGTTCTGTATTTATATGTTTTCACAAAAAAAGCGGGGGGGGTTTCGCTTAAAAACCTGGTAATTTTCCAAGCTGTCGATAATAAAGCCATTAAAACTTATCCAAACGTAATGAAAATATAGAAAAATATGTATTCTACAAAATAAATATAAATAATAGCCAAATTATAATGAGGAATATAAGTTTTGTTTACATAGATTTATGTTGGTACATGTTCAATTGGCAACATTAACTCATACAAAACATACTTATATGTGGGTTAAAAACAAAAACACAACTTCTTGTATGCAACAAAATGCATCAACAGAATATAAATCAGCAAGAAATAAGCCAAAACAACTGTACAAGGCATTCTGAGTGACTGGAAATGCCTGTTTGATGTGGCAATTGGAGCTGTTCTACACAAGACTTCAGCGAAACAAGATCTTCGCAGAACAGTGAACCAGCTCGTCAAAAAAGTGTACATGATTATGTTGTTAACACACTAAACGTCTTCTGCAAGAGTATATGAATGGAGGTTTTTACATGATTCTGATCCTGGGCAAGAACATAAGTCAGTACATGCAAGGTTCTGCTCTGCACAAACACAGGACTTTTTACATTGCGATTTCCCCTTGCATGAACACACTAGTTCACGGAGAAATTCTGCTGACATGTTTCCTTCAAAGTAGACTGGATGCAAAGAATCCTTGACAGTTCGCCATCCATATTCAATTGGTGAAGGAAGAGGTGGTTTTGCCAGACAGGAAGCATGCCAAACTTTGGTCTGTAATGAGGCACGAAGAATATGCTGACGAAGCGCCGCTTCTGAAGGTGGTAATTTAACAAGACTTGCATCCCGACTTGTAGCAAGTTTTACTCGAAGTTTGTTAATGTTATGATGAGAGGATACAAAAGACTTCTTCTGATCATAAAGTCTAGCTACAAACCGTGAAGAGCATGAAATAGCAACATCTTTGTCGGGATCTCCCAAATTGTCTAAATCATGGAAATCTGGTGCTGCATCTTTCAGTATTTTGTACACTGATTTTTTGCCAATTCCAAAGAAGGAAGAGGTAGTGTCACACCCAGAGAGAGCATGTGCGGCAGGAAGAACTCTACATGTGATTTCTGAGAGAGAAGAACATAGTTCATGAATAGGTAAAAACCTACGACCGTCCTTAACACTACTAACGTTTCCCATTTGGACCCACAGTTCACTGGTGTTTGTCATCTGCTTATAAAAATAAATAGAGAACAATCACATCTGTATCAGAGGTTTTGATAATGATCCTGCCTTGCTTTCCCAATTCTTTGAGCCTTTTGTCAGTATGTAAAGCCTGGAGGATCATACGGGTGTCCGCCTCTTCTTGAGTGCTGTACAAGTCAGGACAATCAAAGACTTCCTGGTCTGAAACAACTTTCACAATTTCCGGATTTCCAAATGAACCGGCAATGTAATACAAATTTCCAGGGGGCACTAATGGGTTACTTTGATTGAATTTGACAATGAAGTCACCAACAAAGTTTATGAGTGCCTGCTTGTTTTCTTTGACTGATAGAAATTTCTTCCAGTCAGGAATATTCCTGCCTTCTATGACTTGGAACACCTTTGTATGGGCAGTCATTTTGGTACGACGCTCTCTTGCAGCCGACTTGATGGAGTTTTTTTACGTCATACCGGTCAAATACATCTGCTACTGTATGTGCTTTTGCAAAGCATGATGTCAACTGTCTGCAGTAGTCGGTAGCAAGGTCTCCAAAGGTGCTATGCTTCTTTGCATCCATGCACTGAACTAGTGCCATGCCATCTCTGATGTAAGTTGTCAACGAAGGGTCAAAATCCGGCAACGAAAGAACTGGAGAAACTTCATTTTCGAACTGCTTCACTAGATCTGATTTACAAGATTTCCTCATCGTACCATCTTCATGGAACATTGACACCGGGATAGGCACTTGAGGATGTGAAAGAATGTTGTCAATCGTGACATCATCTCTGCTATTAGCCAATACCAGAGCACGTCTCAAAACAATTTCTGGATTGATATGACCGGTTATGATTTCACCAGATTTGCATTTCAGGGATGTTTTGGCATTCATGTGTTCAAATGTTTTCAATTTTGATTTTGAGATAGGGCTATAAAAACTCACAGACGCGTGTCCTACAGAGAGAGCACTGTTAACAAAGTTTCTGCACTTTTTTCACCTTCGTTGACAGCAGACAGCAAATAATCCTGTACCTCTCTGGTAGCATGCATGCCTGTAGAAATATTCATGAGACAAGGAGGGTGGGCCTCTATATCAAAGGGGTCAGTCATGGTTTCGTTCAAATGGTTTACAATTGCTTGGACTTGTTCCTCATCTCGTTTCAAAGCTGTTTGCTTCATTTCTTCATGTGAGGTATTGCTGGTGCTTGTAATACATGCCCTGTCGTTCATTGCACTACTAAATGATGCTAGGAAATGTCTAGTGAGTGTCCATCTAACAAGGGCAGATTTCTGATTCGTTATTCCTACGATACCACCTGAGCCCTTCGAATCTTTTATGATGGTTTTTTCAGTGCCCATATCGCTCCAAATATCATTGAAACTGCCGGATGTTTGTCTAATGGAAAACTCGCCTTTTTCAAAAGCTGATTTTACCTCGGCTGGAAGTTCGAGCATATCAAGTATATATACAGGCATCCATCTAGAGTAATTTGTACGGTTAGTAATGAAGAAATAGGGCAACATTTCTGATGAAGACATCAGATGTGCCGACCAATCACCCTCCCGTTCTGCTCGTACATTTGACAACATAATTTGAACCGCCACCAGAAACATATCCCAGTATTTGAATGTAGGTGATGCATCGCACCCCCATTTTCTAAACTTACGGATTAGAGGCTGTACATGGTCTTCAAACAATTCTTCAACTTTAGTTAGTAGTACTGATGTTTCAATCGTCTGATCACAGATACTTCTATGAAATTCAAACAGCGCATTCCAGAACGCTGATGGTATCTGATCGATGTAGTCAAAAGTCCTACACCAGTGTATGAATGCCGCGATAAACAGAACTTGTAGGACTTCAAATACAAGTGTGAACCCCCTGACAGCTCTGTTAAATTCTTTGCCAACCAGCATAAGCTCAGCTGTGTTTCGAGCATACACGCCAGAATCAACCAAAAGATCACGAAGACCGCCATCGGCCCAAAGTTTCCCTATCGAAGATAAGAAACAAGACAAACTGTGAAAACCACCAAGTCTAAGAATATGGCGATTGAAAATATCAGGCTTTGACCATTTCACCTGTTGGGCAATAGCATAAAGTTGCTGTTCGAATGTTTGTATAGCATGCTCCTGACCAGCTTCATTGGTCATATCAAGACATTTTTTCATAGCTGTATATACTGTCGCCATATCATTTGGCTTAGCATCTATGATCGGGGGATAGGCAACAACTGTTACATCAGGGCGCCTCTCAGACAATAGACAGTTGAACCCTGTCCAGAAAGGAATCGTCTGTCCAGTAGCTTGAAACTCAAGTGGCAACTCTACAATATCCCTTGTCAAAAGTCTAGAAAGAACCCATATCTGATCAATGACATTACACCTACTATTAACACATGATTGTAATTTGTCGAAAGCATCTGATCGTCGTGAGGGTTCAGCTCGACACTTTGGCTTAGAGTAAGGGATGGCATCAGTCAAAGATGATGTTGTATCATCAATAGTCAAAGACCTATCAGTTCCTCGGTTGATTCGTTCAGAACCGTAGTCATAATCACCAGTTTACTTGATCTGAAATACAGCCCTAGCAAGTGAATGGAAGGTGTTCTTTCCGTCTAATGTCTCAGTGTTTAGGTCAATATTATCAGAGCCCTCTTGAATCAAATGACCCCCTTCTGAAATAGGAAGAATGCCTCCAGGAATGTATCGATCACCATGGTTTGCAACACTGGTTAAGTATCTACGCAATTCAGTATACGTAACACAAAATCCATGTGCATTCAAAATTTCAATAAGTCGCTTCGACCCAAACTCGTGGTAAACTTGAATAGCCAGTCCAAGATGGAAAGGGGTGAGAATGGTACGACTGTTTGCAACAACGCATTCCGTTAAGGCTAAACATTTCCTTACACTTTCTTTCTTCACATCAGAAGGAATACTGCACGATTTAAATGCCTTTTCGTCCGTTATCCAACTAAGCAGTTTGACTAAAGAACCGGGCATCGACTGTAATGAGTGTGCGAATGTTACTTCCGTTGATGCTGGGTAGTGATCTGCCGAAAATCTGACGTTATCGATGTCCTTCCGGATAATACTAGCGACTGCGTGTAAGAGTTGATCATCCGTTTGTTCACTATACGAGCGGTTTAATTGATTCTCTTGTGACCATTTTAATTCTGCTTTCAAATTACTTGCTGCCTTGATTGCATCCCCTAATGTAATAGAACTACTCATAATAATGTTTGACTTACCTGGCCTTGTTGCGATTGGATGACAATAGATTCGCCATAATGACTTTCCAACTTTCGCTGCAGCTTCCTGGTTGTTAAGTCTTTAGGTACGTGTTCAGGTAGGTATGAAAACATCATATCAAGCAAAGATAATAAGAATGCCTTTTTGCTTTTCAGCAAATCTTCACTAATATCATTAACTAGTTGCGAAAAGGCAGCTTCGATATCTGAACTGGAGTTATCATTTACCTCACTCTCTTGTTTGACGCCTACTAGATATTTGTCATACATTGGTTATGGTAAAAGGCCTGTTCTTTAAAACTGGCATGGCTAATTTTGAAAAGCATGGTTGAATCACCATAATAGTTGGCAGCGATTGAAATACGAGTCACTCTTTCGTCAGATTCAATTTTCAGAAGTCTTTTGTCTTGTTTGTAACTTTTTTTGCTGCAAAATAAGCACGCACTCCAATTGATAGCAGAAGACTTAGATCTAGTTAACATACTCGGGCCTTTACTGTCCTTGCTTGGACCGGCTGCTACTTCATCAGTTTGTCTGCTAGTAAGCACCACAATGTTATGTTCACTTGTATATGACTTGTAGCAGCTTTTATGATAAACAATATCTAAGCTTTCTTTCGGGATATCATTTAGTGAACCAAACTCACTAATAAAATTTGCGTAAATTTCATCTTTACGCCTATCAACCGCATCAAAAATCCGTGATTTACTGTGATCCGTAAATGAAACAACTGTTTCACGACCGCTTTTCTGACAAATAACACATTTTTCCAAGATTAAACTAAGTTTTCGCCTCTTCGAAGTACTAGGATCAAGTTTCAACGGACTTCCCAGTTCTGTCATCTTTTCCGTTTTTGTCGGATCTCAAGTTCTATAAATAACTTACAACGCAATAACTAAATTTGCCTCTTAGAATGAACAAAACTGAAAAATAACTATCACCACAACCTCAAATTCGAACAAACAACTTTTAAAAGTCAAAAGAACAAAAACACATCAACAAATACAAAAGAAATCAATCAATAGTTAACGTAAATTAATCGAAGTTCAAGATCAATATGGTGAACAAAGTATTCAGATCTACCGGGACCGGACACAACTTTCCGAAAAATTAAGTAAGGTAAAGATTTGTTAGTCTATATTTTGGGTGGTATATAAAATCCCATTAATGAAACTTAGATAAAAAAAAAGTGTGTCACTAAATAGGGTAATGTTTATATTTTTAATTTCTACTAGTTACTTAACTATTCATCAACTGGCGCATTATTGTACAGAATTAAAATCTGGTGAAACTACAAAATGAACCCATTTACAATATTTGTTATTGTTATTATTTTTCAATAATAGGTTTATTGTGTTAGTTTTTTCGCTTAATGAATACAACATTATATGTAAACTTTGAATCCAAAGCGAAAGAAATATATTTCTATACAGTTTTTAAATACCGGAGCAAAACTGTTAGCCACTCGAGGTCCAAATTTAAGTAAATTTTGCTAACTATGCATAGAATTTTAGAAAACTGCACCATACGACTTTTTGACGACCAGTCTAAAATCAAAGTAAAATCATTTTCCTACAAGTGTGCCAATTTGTAGCCGTATAGTATGAAGTGAAATTAAACTCTGTTAATATGCGAGTTTTCCGTAGTTGGTCACCGGGCTAAAACAGGTGATGATGAATAAAGCTATATGATTGTTAAAAATATATAAACCTCCATTGTTGTATAAACCTCCATTGTTGTATGAACCTCCATTGCTAAGTAAACCTCCATTGTTATATAAACCTCCATTGTTGTATAAACCTCCATTGTTGTATAAACCTCCATTGTTAAGTAAACCTCCATTGTTATATAAACCTCCATTGTTATATAGACCTCCATTGTTAAGTAAACCTCCATTGTTATATAAACCTCCATTGCTGTATAAACCTCCATTGTTATATAAACCTCCATTGTTGTATTAACCTCCATTGTTATATAAACCTCCATTGTTGTATAAACCTCCATTGTTATATAAACCTCCATTGTTATATAAACCTCCATTGTTATATAAACCTCCATTGTTATATAAACCTCCATTGTTGTATAAACCTCCATTGTTATATAAACCTTCATTGTTGTATTAACCTCCATTGTTATATAAACCTCCATTGTTGTATAAACCTCCATTGTTATATAAACCTCCATTGTTATATCTTTTTCATTCTTTCGCGATACACTTACATCTAACAACATACCTTTTGGGGACGGGTGTTACTAAAAGTCGAAAACGGAAACGGAAACGGAAAGAAAGGTTCAAATTTTCTGAATCTGTATTAAGTGAGTGAGTGATTGCTGTTTAATGCCAAACCAGCAATTTTCAGCTATATCATGCCGAGAAAAAGTTAATCTTCAATGAGATGATGATGAGGTCCGCTTTGTGCTAGACCAACACGCTGAGTTGGAGTTTTGTGGTGTTCTTTTTGCTTAATGCCGCGTGCTTAGCGGAGAAGCAAAAAATACCAATTTTACAGTCTTTGGTTTTACCTGATCGGGCCTTGAACCCACGATCTACAACATTCCAGGAGGCAGGCACGCTAACCAATACGCCACTGATGCGGTTGAATGAATAAAATATTATACTCTTAATGAAAACACAGTTTACATTCAACAGATCCATGGAGACATGTTTTTTTGCTTTTTTGCTTTTTTAAATAATTTTAAATATATGTCGTTCATGATTTGACAAGGACATATTCGTTATGACATGGCACCATCACCTTGGACATAACTTTCACACGGATATGTTCCACTTGTCGTAAACACTTCCTCTCGGTCCTTTCCTCATTCGCTACTTATCATTGGATTTTTTACTAGGTAAACAAGACGGGTGCCAATAGTGGATCAGGAACTGCTTACCCTTCCAGAGCACCTGAGTTCACTCCCGGTTTTTAGTGGGGATCGTGTTTATATGTATGTTTTGTCGCTCGTTGTTTCTCCTTTTGTACTTTTTCTTTTAGCCATTGTGTTATAATAAATAAATAAATAAGCTTTATTTAGAGTCGGCATGGTTAAAACAACATACAACATAAGCTCTGTTGAGCTTTTAACCGACATAAATGAGCTTTTGTCTGTTCTTCTTCGATATACGGATTCTGATTACCCCTTTGGTATCTTTAAGCTCTTCTTATACCCTTTTATCATTCTACTTTTTTAACGACTTGCAACAGACTATCATAGGAACCAGTAGGAACCAGTTAATCAATGTTATGTGACTTATACATATAAGACAACTTTCAACCAGTTTTTGTCTTGTTATGGTTTGGTTTTTGAGATGGTACACCTATCCTCTCCCATACCATTTTATTTTTCTATGAAGTCTAATTATATACATGTTTTTTGCCCCATTTAATCTGGTTTAACACACCATTTTTGATATTGTTTTTTTCATTGGAAAATGGTAACATATATCACCGGTTATGTATATACCCGTCTTCGTGCAATGGCATTGTTGAGTATATATCGAGTATGTGAAGCTTTCTACGAGTGCTATTATAATAAAACTTTGAATATTTCTCATAATTTGTACTGTATAAACGGTGTCCTCTATGACACGTGCCTACGTGTTTCTTTTATGAGTGTAATCTGTGACATTGTGTCTTCGTATTAATGAAAAGTGAATACGAAAGGCACATTTCACACAGGAAACGTTTTTTCAAAAAAATTAAAATTAAAAATTAAAAAATAAAAAATATGTTTTTTTAAACACGAAAGCACATTCCACAGAGTACACCGTTAATGCAGTGTGGAATTATTTCATACTCATTCTGGTCGTTGCTGTCAACTATTATGATTACAATGCGACTATTGGCAATTGTGTATTACGCGGAGAGCACATGTCTGACTTTTTACACTTTTTTATTCAGGGTCTTCTTGAGCTTGCTTGGTGGTATGGGTGCTTCTATTGCATTGCTCAACGAACAAGATAGGTTGTCATGGGTATTTACCCCCGTAGTCTTTCATTTTTATATGCATTCGGCATATGATTGGAAAGATTAGGGGAAAGTGGCAGACAATCATGACATGCCTGAAAAAACAATACACTGATCAAAGAATGTTCAGTCTATAGCGTCGACAATGACACTTACGTTGTTTTTCGAAAAAAAGTTCCATTTTTACTTTGACCTTTGACCGTAGCAATTAATAGGAGTCCAGAACTTCCCATTTACTACCTGTGTATCAAGTGTGGTCACGGTTCATCAAGAAATGTTAAGTCTAGAGTGTCCACAAGGTTGTTTCTAACGGACGGGCGGACAGTCGCGTTACTTTATCCCTTCGCAACTTCGTTAGCGAGTGGAAAATAAGATGAAACAACCCAGGATTAGCATCAGTTAGTTCAATTTGATTAGCATCAGTTAGTTCAATTTGATTAGCATCAGTTAGTCCAATTTCATTAGCATCAGTTAGTTCAATTTGATTAGCATCAGTTAGTTCAATTTGATTAGCATCAGTTAGTTCAATTTGATTAGCATCAGTTAGTTCAATTTGATTAGAATCAGTTAGTTCAATTTGATTAGAATCAGTTAGTTCAATTTGATTAGCATCAGTTAGTTCAATTTGATTAGTATCAGTTAGTTCAATTTGATTAACATCAGTTAGTTCAATTTGATTAGCATCAGTTAGTTCAATTTGATTAGCATCAGTTAGTTCAATTTGATTAGCATCAGTTAGTTCAATTTGATTAGCATGGCTTGTTCAATTTGATTAGCATCAGTTAGTTCAATTTGATTAGCATCAGTTAGTTCAATTTGATTAGCATAGTTTGTTCAATTTGATTAGTATGGTTTGTTCTATTTGTAGATCCTGTCATGCATTGCAAATTTCAATAGATGCCTGATGTTGTACATAGCTTGCACAGTTTTCTGGAAACCAAATAAAAAAGTTATGGCCATATCATAGGTATAATAATTTCATGTAAAAACTAACAGAATCAAAAAAATTATACAACTGCTAATTTATTTAATTTTGAAAAGTATTACATCATGTTCGCGTCTGTTTTGATGGGATTGGAATAAAAACAAAATGGTAAATGAATTATTTTGCTTCCATGGATTTAATGTACCAAATACAATACTCTTTTAAAAATATCTGTAATCCAAAGCAATCCATGATAAAGTTTGATACAACATTAGAACGATATAAAGCTGTGCTTTTCAATACTGGTAATCCATGATAAAGTTTAATACAACATTAGAACGATATAAAGCTGTGCTTTTCAATACTGGTAATCCATGATAAAGTTTGATACAATATTAGAACGATGTAAAGCTGTGATTCTTAATACTGGTAATCCATGATAAAGTTTAATACAATATTAGAACGATATAAAGCTGTGATTCTTAATACTGGTAATCCATGATAAAGTTTAATACAATATTAGAACGATATAAAGCTGTGCTTTTCAATACTGGTAATCCATGATAAAGTTTGATACAATATTAGAACGATATAAAGCTGTGATTCTTAATACTGGTAATCCATGATAAAGTTTAATACAATATTAGAACGATGTAAAGCTGTGATTCTTAATACTGGTAATCCATGATAAAGTTTAATACAATATTAGAACGATGTAAAGCTGTGATTCTTAATACTAGTAATCCATGATAAAGTTTACTACAATATTAGAACGATGGAAAGCTGTGATTCTTAATACTGGTAATCCATGATAAAGTTTAATACAATATTAGAACGATGTAAAGCTGTGATTCTTAATACTAGTAATCCATGATAAAGTTTAATACAATATAAGAACGATATAAAGCTGTGATTCTTAATACTGGTAATCCATGATAAAGTTTAATACAATAGTAGAACGATGTAAAGCTGTGATTCTCAATACTGGTAATCCATGATAAAGTTTGATACAATATAAGAACGATATAAAGCTGTGATTCTTAATACTGGTAATCCATGATAAAGATTGATACAATATTAGAACGATGTAAAGTTGTGATTCTTAATACTGGTAATCGATGATAAAGTTTAATACAATATTAGAACGATGTAAAGCTGTGATTCTTAATACTGGTAATCCATCATAAAGTTTAATACAATATTAGAACGATGTAAAGCTGTGATTCTCAATACTGGTAATCGACGATAAAGTTTAATACAATATTAGAACGATGTAAAGCTGTGATTCTTAATACTGGTAATCCATGATAAAGTTTAATACAATATTAGAACGATGTAAAGCTGTGATTCTCAATACTAGTAATCCATGATAAAGTTTAATACAATATTAGAACGATGGAAAGCTGTGATTCTCAACACTGGTAATCCATGATAAAGTTTAATACAATATTAGAACGATATAAAGCTGTGATTCTTAATACTGGTAATCCATGATAAAGTTTAATACAATATTAGAACGATGTAAAGCTGTGATTCTTAATACTGGTAATCGATGATAAAGTTTAATACAATATTAGAACGATGTAAAGCTGTGATTCTTAATACTGGTAATCGAGGATAAAGTTTAATACAATATTAGAACGATGTAAAGCTGTGATTCTCAATACTGGTAATCCATGATCAAGTTTGATACAATATAAGAACGATGTAAAGCTGTGAGGTTTAACTGGTGTAACTGACTTTAGGACCTAACTTTCTTGTCAAACTCCTCATGATTCCTTAAAATGCACTGTGATCTACAGTGCTAATGGACATTTTGAGGCTGTACATGCAAGTTTAAGCTGTCCGTCCTTATTGTTATATACGTTCTGCACTCTTCCTGGTAAATAACAATAATATAAGGTCGTGGTGGTACATGTGGTAGAAGGCGAATCAGCAGCCCACAACCATAACACGAACGAATAAGGGCACCGTCCAGAAACTTGATGTGATATCCAGTCACTCCTATATCGCCGAGAGCAGTTGGTTGGCATTCCTGTTACCATCCAAGACAAAGTCTCTAACAGGATTTCTTTTATTTGATATTGACCTCTGGTTATGCTTTCTTTCGGATGTTTTGGCATATTCGTCTTTGACAGTTCTTGCAGATTAAGTTTAGAATTAATTTTTTTCATGAAATTTGATTCGAGGATGAATACCAATTTCAAACTCTCTATTAGTGTTTTATTTAAATAATTCTAACACGGAAAGTGCATTTCACACTACAAAGTTGGATAACAATTACCTCGAATAATTAAACGCCCTTTATCTGCTTAATGTCGTTACGATGATGAAGTTACCGTTCGGAAATGTAATATAACGCCACCACCTTTATCGGTATAGGTAAAAATGAGCATTTTTGTTTTTCAAATTTGAACCAAGCAACCAAATCTAACACAATTTCAGTAGCAGTAAAAATGTCTTAACTGGTATTTATGCTGTCAAGTGTGTTTTTAATTAGTATACAAGTATGGACACAGAAATGTGCTGTCCAAAAGGCAAGTGTGGATGTCCAAATTTCATATTATTAACTTTAAAAAAAAATGTTCATGGACACATGGGTCCTGGATTTTTTTAATAAAAAAACTAATCCTGGATTATTATTTTTGCTTAAAGTCCGGTCCTGTGTTTTTATTTCAAATTTTCATCATAGCTCCCCTCCCCCTCCCAAGGGATATAAAATTGTATCATTAATAATAAATTAATAAATAATAAATTCAGATTTTCTATTTAAAATAAATCTCATTTACAAAACTACTGATATTTGTTCAATTTTTAACGCTGATTTAAGCCTTAGTCGCAACAAATTTGTATTTTTCTCTTTAAATTGTCGAAACATAACATTATTTAATTGTAAAATTCAATGTTATAACCAGTATGGAGATATTTGAAATATAAACCAATCAGAAATCCTAAATAAATTTCCTATCGATTCAAAAATCACAAAAACCGTTGATTATTATTTCTGTTAAGTTGAGCTTCATTGATTACACACAAGAAAGGTTCTTTAAATAGCACAATTAACAGTTATTAAACAATGATATTACATGAAACCATAATATATATGGGGTCACAAGTGGAGCAGGAACTGCTTACCCTTCCAGAGCACCTGTGTAGCGTTTCGTGGATCATTGTTTTTCTTTTTGTCCTCTTTGCTATTGGTCATTGTGTTGTCTATCCTTTTCGATGAATGTGGTATCTGATTATTTATGTGTTTTGTATCTACAACTTTTCTTATACCTCGTAAAGGGACCGTCGTGGTCGTGATCATATAGTGGTTGGATTTCCAACCACCTATGCAATCAGTGTCTATCATCTCTAAAGTTGTGAGTTCGAATCCTGTTCATGGCAAGATGTATTCAATACAAACTAGAGGATCAGTAGGCTGAGTCTGTGTCGTTCACCTTACATTCTGCTTTGAGGAAACTTAATACAGAACCTTCAATAGGTGCTTCCCATCAAATGTCGCTTCACTTGGCTAAGCAGTTTCAGAGAAGATTTTTAGAAATCGACCAACCAGAAACAAGAATTGCATGTGGCGGCCATGTTTGTTAACGGATCACAACGAAATGAGCAATCTCTATAGAAGACCACCCATATAATTAGATGCTTCCTACCAAGCTTAGGTCCATTTTGGCCAAGCTGTTTCAGAGAGAAGATTTTTTTTAGAAATTAGCCAATCAGAAACAAGAATTGCCTGTGGCGGCCTTGTTTGTTAATGGATCGGGACGAAATTAGCAATCTGTATAGAGGACCTTCCATAGATGCTTCCTGTAAAGTGTCGGTTCATTTGGCTAAGCAGTTTCAGAGAAGAAGATTTTTAGAAATCGACCAATCAGAAATAAGAATTGCCTGTGGCGGCCATGTTTGTCAATAGATCAGGACGAAATGTACAATCTTTATAGAAGACCTTCCAGATATGCTTCCTACCATGTTTCAGTTTATTTGGCACAGCGGTTTCAGAGGAGAAGTTTTTTTTAGAAATCAACCAATCAGAAACAAGAATTGTCTGTGGCAGCCATGTTTGTTAATGAATCGGGATGAAATTAGAAATCGGTATCGAGGACCTTCCATAGATGCTTCCTACCAAGTTTCGGGTCATTTGACAAAGCGGTTTGAGAGGAGAAGACTTTTAGAAATCGACCAATCAGAAAAAAGAATTGTCTGTGGCGGCCATGTTTGTTAACGGATCGTGATCGGAATGCAATGCGCAATTTTGTTAGAGGACCTTCCATAGATGCTTCCTACCAAGTTACGGTTCATTTGGTGAAGCGGTTTCAGAGGAGAATTTTTTTTAGAAATCAACCCATCAGAAATAAGAATTGCCCGTGGTGGCCATGTTTGTCAACGGATCGGGATGAAATGAGCAATCCTTATAGAAAACCCCCCCTAGACGCATCCTATATAGTTTCAGTTCATTTGGCCAAGCAGTTTCAGAGGAGAAGGTTTTTAAAAATCAGCCAATCAGAAAAAACAATTGTCTGTTGCAGCAATGTTTGTTAACGGATCGGATCGGAATGAACAATCCTTATAGAGAACCCCCATAGATGTTTCCTACCAAATTTCTGTTCATTTGGCTAAGTGGTTTCAGAGTAGAAGATTTTTTTAGAAATCAACCAATCTGAAACAAAAATTGCCTGTGGTTGCCATGTTTGTTAATGGATCAAAACGAAATGAGCAATCTCTATAGAAGACCTTCCATAGATGCTTCCTACCAAGTTTCGGTTCATTTGGCAAACCGGTTTCAGAGAAGATTTTTAGAAATCGACCATTCAGAAACAAGAATTGCCTGTGACGGCCATATTTGCTAATGGATCGGGACGAAATGAGCAATCTTTATAGAGGACCTTCCATAAATTTATTGATGCTTCCTACCAAGTTTCGGTTCATTTGGCAAAGCGGTTTTAGAGAAGATTGTTTTTTAGAAATCAACCAATCAGGAACAGGAATTTTCTGTGGTGGCCATGTTTAATGTTAACTGATCGGGTAAAAATGGACAATATTAACAGGGGAACTTCCATTGATGCTCCCTACCAACTTTCGGTTCATTTAACCAAACGGTTCCAGAGGAGATGAATTTAAAAAATCAGCCAATCAGAAACAAGAATCGCCTGTGGTGGCCATGTTTGTTAACGGATCGGTTCGAGATGAGCAATTTTTATAGATGCTTCCTATATAGTTTCGGTTCATTTGTCGAAGCAGTTTCAGAGGAGAAGATTTTTAAAAATCAGCCAATCTGAAACAACAATTGTCTGTTGCGGCAATGTTTGTTAATGGATCGGATCGGAATGAGCAATCCTTATGGAGGACCCCTATAGATGTTTCCTACCAAATTTCTGTTCATTTGGCTAAGCGGTTTCAGAGATTTGCTTAGAAATCGACCAATCTGAAACAAGAATTGCCTGTGGCGGCCATGTTTGTTAATGGATCAAAACGAAATGAGCCATCTCTATAGAAGACCTTCCATAGATGCTTCCTACCAAGTTTCGGTTCATTTGGCAAACCGGTTTCAGAGAAGAAGATTTTTAGAAATCGACCAATCAGAAACAAGAATTGCCTGTGACGGCCATATTTGCTAATGGATCGGGACGAAATGAGCAATCTTTATAGAGGACCTTCCATAAATTTATAGATGCTTCCTACCAAGTTTCGGTTCATTTGGCAAAGCGGTTTTAGAGAAGATTGTTTTTTAGAAATCAACCAATCAGGAACAGGAATTTTCTGTGGTGGCCATGTTTAATGTTAACTGATCGGGTAAAAATGGACAATATTAACAGGGGAACTTCCATTGATGCTCCCTACCAAGTTTCGGTTCATTTAACCAAACGGTTCCAGAGGAGATGAATTTAAAAAATCAGCCAATCAGAAACAAGAATCGCCTGTGGTGGCCATGTTTGTTAACAGATCGGTTCGAGATGAGCAATCTTTATAGATGCTTCCTACCAAGTTTCGGTTCATTTGGCAAAGCGATTTGAGAAAAGATTTTTAGAAATCGACCAATCAGAAACAAGAATTGCCTGTGGTGGCCATATTTGTTAATGGATCGGGACGAAATGAGCAATCTTTATAGAGGACCGCCCATAGATGCTTCATACCAAGTTTCGGTTCATTTGGCCAAATGGTTTCAGAGGAAAAGATTTTTAGAAATCGACCAATCAGAAATAAGAATTGCCTGTGGTGGCCATGTTTGTCAACAGATCAGGACGAAATGTGCAATCTTCATAGAGGACTGTTCATAGATGCTTCCTACCATGTTTCAGTTCATTTGGCAAAGCGGTTTCAGAGGAGAAGATTTTTTTTTAGAAATCAACCAATCAGAAACAAGAATTGCCTGTGGTGGCCATGTTTGTTAATGGATCGGGACGTAATTACCAATATGTATCAAGGACATTCCATAGATGCTTCCTACCAAGTTTCGGGTCATTTGGCAAAGCGGTTTCAGAGGAGAAGACTTTTAGAAATCGACCAATCAGAAACAAGAATTGTCTGTGGCGGCCATGTTTATTATCGGATCGCGATGCGCAATTTTGTTAGAGGACCTTCCATAGATGCTTCCTACCAAGTTACGGTTCATTTGGTGAAGCGGTTTCAGAGAAGAAGCTTTTTTATAAATCAACCAATCAGAAATAAGAATTGCCCGTGGTGGCCATGTTTGTCAACGGATCGGGATGAAATGAGCAATCCTTATAGAGAACATCCAATAGATGCTTCCTATATAGTTTCGGTTCATTTGTCGAAGCAGTTTCAGAGGAGAAGATTTAAAAAAATCGGCCAATTTGAAACAACAATTGTCTGTTGCGGCAATGTTTGTTAATGGATCGGATCGGAATGAGCAATCCTTATGGAGGACCCCTATAGATGTTTCCTACCAAATTTCTGTTCATTTGGCTAAGCGGTTTCAGAGATTTGCTTAGAAATCGACCAATCTGAAACAAGAATTGCCTGTGGCGGCCATGTTTGTTAATGGATCAAAACGAAATGAGCCATCTCTATAGAAGACCTTCCATAGATGCTTCCTACCAAGTTTCGGTTCATTTGGCAAACCGGTTTCAGAGAAGAAGATTTTTAGAAATCGACCAATCAGAAACAAGAATTGCCTGTGACGGCCATATTTGCTAATGGATCGGGACGAAATGAGCAATCTTTATAGAGGACCTTCCATAAATTTATAGATGCTTCCTACCAAGTTTCGGTTCATTTGGCAAAGCGGTTTTAGAGAAGATTGTTTTTTAGAAATCAACCAATCAGGAACAGGAATTTTCTGTGGTGGCCATGTTTAATGTTAACTGATCGAGTAAAAATGGACAATATTAACAGGGAAACTTCCATTGATGCTCCCTACCAAGTTTTGGTTCATTTAACCAAACGGTTCCAGAGGAGATGAATTTACAAAATCAGCCAATCAGAAACAAGAATCGCCTGTGGTGGCCATGTTTGTTAACGGATCGGTTCGAGATGAGCAATCTTTATAGATGCTTCCTACCAAGTTTCGGTTCATTTGGCAAAGCGATTTGAGAAAAGATTTTTAGAAATCGACCAATCAGAAACAAGAATTGCCTGTGGTGGCCATATTTGTTAATGGATCGGGACGAAATGAGCAATCTTTATAGAGGACCGCCCATAGATGCTTCATACCAAGTTTCGGTTCATTTGGCCAAATGGTTTCAGAGGAAAAGATTTTTAGAAATCGACCAATCAGAAATAAGAATTGCCTGTGGTGCCCATGTTTGTCAACAGATCAGGACGAAATGTGCAATCTTCATAGAGGACTGTTCATAGATGCTTCCTACCATGTTTCAGTTCATTTGGCAAAGCGGTTTCAGAGGAGAAGTTTTTTTTTAGAAATCAACCAATCAGAAACAAGAATTGCCTGTGGTGGCCATGTTTGTTAATGGATCGGGACGTAATTAGCAATATGTATCAAGGACATTCCATAGATGCTTCCTACCAAGTTTCGGGTCATTTGGCAAAGCGGTTTCAGAGGAGAAGACTTTTAGAAATCGACCAATCAGAAACAAGAATTGTCTGTGGCGGCCATGTTTATTATCGGATCGCGATGCGCAATTTTGTTAGAGGACCTTCCATAGATGCTTCCTACCAAGTTACGGTTCATTTGGTGAAGCGGTTTCAGAGAAGAAGCTTTTTTATAAATCAACCAATCAGAAATAAGAATTGCCCGTGGTGGCCATGTTTGTCAACGGATCGGGATGAAATGAGCAATCCTTATAGAGAACATCCAATAGATGCTTCCTATATAGTTTCGGTTCATTTGTCGAAGCAGTTTCAGAGGAGAAGATTTTAAAAAATCGGCCAATCTGAAACAACAATTGTCTGTTGCGGCAATGTTTGTTAATGGATCAGATCGGAATGAGCAATCCTTATGGAGGACCCCTATAGATGTTTCCTACCAAATTTCTGTTCATTTGGCTAAGCGGTTTCAGAGATTTGCTTAGAAATCGACCAATCTGAAACAAGAATTGCCTGTGGCGGCCATGTTTGTTAATGGATCAAAACGAAATGAGCCATCTCTATAGAAGACCTTCCATAGATGCTTCCTACCAAGTTTCGGTTCATTTGGCAAACCGGTTTCAGAGAAGAAGATTTTTAGAAATCGACCAATCAGAAACAAGAATTGCCTGTGACGGCCATATTTGCTAATGGATCGGGACGAAATGAGCAATCTTTATAGAGGACCTTCCATAAATTTATAGATGCTTCCTACCAAGTTTCGGTTCATTTGGCAAAGCGGTTTTAGAGAAGATTGTTTTTTAGAAATCAACCAATCAGGAACAGGAATTTTCTGTGGTGGCCATGTTTAATGTTAACTGATCGGGTAAAAATGGACAATATTAACAGGGGAACTTCCATTGATGCTCCCTACCAAGTTTCGGTTCATTTAACCAAACGGTTCCAGAGGAGATGAATTTAAAAAATCAGCCAATCAGAAACAAGAATCGCCTGTGGTGGCCATGTTTGTTAACGGATCGGTTCGAGATGAGCAATCTTTATAGATGCTTCCTACCAAGTTTCGGTTCATTTGGCAAAGCGATTTGAGAAAAGATTTTTAGAAATCGACCAATCAGAAACAAGAATTGCCTGTGGTGGCCATATTTGTTAATGGATCGGGACGAAATGAGCAATCTTTATAGAGGACCGCCCATAGATGCTTCATACCAAGTTTCGGTTCATTTGGCCAAATGGTTTCAGAGGAAAAGATTTTTAGAAATCGACCAATCAGAAATAACAATTGCCTGTGGTGGCCATGTTTGTCAACAGATCAGGACGAAATGTGCAATCTTCATAAAGGACTGTTCATAGATGCTTCCTACCATGTTTCAGTTCATTTGGCAAAGCGGTTTCAGAGGAGAAGATTTTTTTTTAGAAATCAACCAATCAGAAACAAGAATTGCCTGTGGTGGCCATGTTTGTTAATGGATCGGGACGTAATTAGCAATATGTATCAAGGACATTCCATAGATGCTTCCTACCAAGTTTCGGGTCATTTGGCAAAGCGGTTTCAGAGGAGAAGACTTTTAGAAATCGACCAATCAGAAACAAGAATTGTCTGTGGCGGCCATGTTTATTATCGGATCGCGATGCGCAATTTTGTTAGAGGACCTTCCATAGATGCTTCCTACCAAGTTACGGTTCATTTGGTGAAGCGGTTTCAGAGAAGAAGCTTTTTTATAAATCAACCAATCAGAAATAAGAATTGCCCGTGGTGGCCATGTTTGTCAACGGATCGGGATGAAATGAGCAATCCTTATAGAGAACATCGAATAGATGCTTCCTATATAGTTTCGGTTCATTTGTCGAAGCAGTTTCAGAGGAGAAGATTTAAAAAAATCGGCCAATCTGAAACAACAATTGTCTGTTGCGGCAATGTTTGTTAATGGATCAGATCGGAATGAGCAATCCTTATGGAGGACCCCTATAGATGTTTCCTACCAAATTTCTGTTCATTTGGCTAAGCGGTTTCAGAGATTTGCTTAGAAATCGACCAATCTGAAACAAGAATTGCCTGTGGCGGCCATGTTTGTTAATGGATCAAAACGAAATGAGCCATCTCTATAGAAGACCTTCCATAGATGCTTCCTACCAAGTTTCGGTTCATTTGGCAAACCGGTTTCAGAGAAGAAGATTTTTAGAAATCGACCAATCAGAAACAAGAATTGCCTGTGACGGCCATATTTGCTAATGGATCGGGACGAAATGAGCAATCTTTATAGAGGACCTTCCATAAATTTATAGATGCTTCCTACCAAGTTTCGGTTCATTTGGCAAAGCGGCTTTAGAGAAGATTGTTTTTTAGAAATCAACCAATCAGGAACAGGAATTTTCTGTGGTGGCCATGTTTAATGTTAACTGATCGGGTAAAAATGGACAATATTAACAGGGGAACTTCCATTGATGCTCCCTACCAAGTTTCGGTTCATTTAACCAAACGGTTCCAGAGGAGATGAATTTAAAAAATCAGCCAATCAGAAACAAGAATCGCCTGTGGTGGCCATGTTTGTTAACAGATCGGTTCGAGATGAGCAATCTTTATAGATGCTTCCTACCAAGTTTCGGTTCATTTGGCAAAGCGATTTGAGAAAAGATTTTTAGAAATCGACCAATCAGAAACAAGAATTGCCTGTGGTGGCCATATTTGTTAATGGATCGGGACGAAATGAGCAATCTTTATAGAGGACCGCCCATAGATGCTTCATACCAAGTTTCGGTTCATTTGGCCAAATGGTTTCAGAGGAAAAGATTTTTAGAAATCGACCAATCAGAAATAAGAATTGCCTGTGGTGGCCATGTTTGTCAACAGATCAGGACGAAATGTGCAATCTTCATAAAGGACTGTTCATAGATGCTTCCTACCATGTTTCAGTTCATTTGGCAAAGCGGTTTCAGAGGAGAAGATTTTTTTTTAGAAATCAACCAATCAGAAACAAGAATTGCCTGTGGTGGCCATGTTTGTTAATGGATCGGGACGTAATTAGCAATATGTATCAAGGACATTCCATAGATGCTTCCTACCAAGTTTCGGGTCATTTGGCAAAGCGGTTTCAGAGGAGAAGACTTTTAGAAATCGACCAATCAGAAACAAGAATTGCCTGTGGCGGCCATGTTTATTATCGGATCGCGATGCGCAATTTTGTTAGAGGACCTTCCATAGATGCTTCCTACCAAGTTACGGTTCATTTGGTGAAGCGGTTTCAGAGAAGAAGCTTTTTTATAAATCAACCAATCAGAAATAAGAATTGCCCGTGGTGGCCATGTTTGTCAACGGATCGGGATGAAATGAGCAATCCTTATAGAGAACATCGAATAGATGCTTCCTATATAGTTTCGGTTCATTTGTCGAAGCAGTTTCAGAGGAGAAGATTTAAAAAAATCGGCCAATCTGAAACAACAATTGTCTGTTGCGGCAATGTTTGTTAATGGATCGGATCGGAATGAGCAATCCTTATGGAGGACCCCTATAGATGTTTCCTACCAAATTTCTGTTCATTTGGCTAAGCGGTTTCAGAGATTTGCTTAGAAATCGACCAATCTGAAACAAGAATTGCCTGTGGCGGCCATGTTTGTTAATGGATCAAAACGAAATGAGCCATCTCTATAGAAGACCTTCCATAGATGCTTCCTACCAAGTTTCGGTTCATTTGGCAAACCGGTTTCAGAGAAGAAGATTTTTAGAAATCGACCAATCAGAAACAAGAATTGCCTGTGACGGCTATATTTGCTAATGGATCGGGACGAAATGAGCAATCTTTATAGAGGACCTTCCATAAATTTATAGATGCTTCCTACCAAGTTTCGGTTCATTTGGCAAAGCGGTTTTAGAGAAGATTGTTTTTTAGAAATCAACCAATCAGGAACAGGAATTTTCTGTGGTGGCCATGTTTAATGTTAACTGATCGGGAAAAAATGGACAATATTAACAGGGGAACTTCCATTGATGCTCCCTACCAAGTTTCGGTTCATTTAACCAAACGGTTCCAGAGGAGATGAATTTAAAAAATCAGCCAATCAGAAACAAGAATCGCCTGTGGTGGCCATGTTTGTTAACGGATCGGTTCGAGATGAGCAATCTTTATAGATGCTTCCTACCAAGTTTCGGTTCATTTGGCAAAGCGATTTGAGAAAAGATTTTTAGAAATCGACCAATCAGAAACAAGAATTGCCTGTGGTGGCCATATTTGTTAATGGATCGGGACGAAATGAGCAATCTTTATAGAGGACCGCCCATAGATGCTTCATACCAAGTTTCGGTTCATTTGGCCAAATGGTTTCAGAGGAAAAGATTTTTAGAAATCGACCAATCAGAAATAAGAATTGCCTGTGGTGGCCATGTTTGTCAACAGATCAGGACGAAATGTGCAATCTTCATAAAGGACTGTTCATAGATGCTTCCTACCATGTTTCAGTTCATTTGGCAAAGCGGTTTCAGAGGAGAAGATTTTTTTTTAGAAATCAACCAATCAGAAACAAGAATTGCCTGTGGTGGCCATGTTTGTTAATGGATCGGGACGTAATTAGCAATATGTATCAAGGACATTCCATAGATGCTTCCTACCAAGTTTCGGGTCATTTGGCAAAGCGGTTTCAGAGGAGAAGACTTTTAGAAATCGACCAATCAGAAACAAGAATTGCCTGTGGCGGCCATGTTTGTTAACGGATCGGTTCGAGATGAGCAATCTTTATAGATGCTTCCTACCAAGTTTCGGTTCATTTGGCAAAGCGATTTGAGAAAAGATTTTTAGAAATCGACCAATCAGAAACAAGAATTGCCTGTGGTGGCCATATTTGTTAATGGTTGGGACGAAATGAGCAATCTTTATAGAGGACTGTTCATAGATGCTTCCTACCATGTTTCAGTTCATTTGGCAAAGCGGTTTCAGAGGAGAAGATTTTTTTTTAGAAATCAACCAATCAGAAACAAGAATTGCCTGTGGTGGCCATGTTTGTTAATGGATCGGGACGTAATTAGCAATATGTATCAAGGACATTCCATAGATGCTTCCTACCAAGTTTCGGGTCATTTGGCAAAGCGGTTTCAGAGGAGAATACTTTTAGAAATCGACCAATCAGAAACAAGAATTGCCTGTGGCGGACATGTTTATTATCGGATCGCGATGCGCAATTTTGTTAGAGGACCTTCCATAGATGCTTCCTACCAAGTTATGGTTCATTTGGTGAAGCGGTTTCAGAGAAGAAGCTTTTTTATAAATCAACCAATCAGAAATAAGAATTGCCCGTGGTGGCCATGTTTGTCAACGGATCGGGTTGAAATGAGCAATCCTTATAGAGAACATCGAATAGATGCTTCCTATATAGTTTCGGTTCATTTGTCGAAGCAGTTTCAGAGGAGAAGATTTAAAAAAATCGGCCAATCTGAAACAACAATTGTCTGTTGCGGCAATGTTTGTTAATGGATCGGATCGGAATGAGCAATCCTTATGGAGGACCCCTATAGATGTTTCCTACCAAATTTCTGTTCATTTGGCTAAGCGGTTTCGAGATTTGCTTAGAAATCGACCAATCTGAAACAAGAATTGCCTGTGGCGGCCATGTTTGTTAATGGATCAAAACGAAATGAGCCATCTCTATAGAAGACCTTCCATAGATGCTTCCTACCAAGTTTCGGTTCATTTGGCAAACCGGTTTCAGAGAAGAAGATTTTTAGAAATCGACCAATCAGAAACAAGAATTGCCTGTGACGGCCATATTTGCTAATGGATCGGGACGAAATGAGCAATCTTTATAGAGGACCTTCCATAAATTTATAGATGCTTCCTACCAAGTTTCGGTTCATTTGGCAAAGCGGTTTTAGAGAAGATTGTTTTTTAGAAATCAACCAATCAGGAACAGGAATTTTCTGTGGTGGCCATGTTTAATGTTAACTGATCGGGTAAAAATGGACAATATTAACAGGGGAACTTCCATTGATGCTCCCTACCAAGTTTCGGTTCATTTAACCAAACGGTTCCAGAGGAGATGAATTTAAAAAATCAGCCAATCAGAAACAAGAATCGCCTGTGGTGGCCATGTTTGTTAACAGATCGGTTCGAGATGAGCAATCTTTATAGATGCTTCCTACCAAGTTTCGGTTCATTTGGCAAAGCGATTTGAGAAAAGATTTTTAGAAATCGACCAATCAGAAACAAGAATTGCCTGTGGTGGCCATATTTGTTAATGGATCGGGACGAAATGAGCAATCTTTATAGAGGACCGCCCATAGATGCTTCATACCAAGTTTCGGTTCATTTGGCCAAATGGTTTCAGAGGAAAAGATTTTTAGAAATCGACCAATCAGAAATAAGAATTGCCTGTGGTGGCCATGTTTGTCAACAGATCAGGACGAAATGTGCAATCTTCATAGAGGACTGTTCATAGATGCTTCCTACCATGTTTCAGTTCATTTGGCAAAGCGGTTTCAGAGGAGAAGATTTTTTTTTAGAAATCAACCAATCAGAAACAAGAATTGCCTGTGGTGGCCATGTTTGTTAATGGATCGGGACGTAATTACCAATATGTATCAAGGACATTCCATAGATGCTTCCTACCAAGTTTCGGGTCATTTGGCAAAGCGGTTTCAGAGAAGACTTTTAGAAATCGACCAATCAGAAACAAGAATTGTCTGTGGCGGCCATGTTTATTATCGGATCGCGATGCGCAATTTTGTTAGAGGACCTTCCATAGATGCTTCCTACCAAGTTACGGTTCATTTGGTGAAGCGGTTTCAGAGAAGAAGCTTTTTAATAAATCAACCAATCAGAAATAAGAATTGCCCGTGGTGGCCATGTTTGTCAACGGATCGGGATGAAATGAGCAATCCTTATAGAGAACATCCAATAGATGCTTCCTATATAGTTTCGGTTCATTTGTCGAAGCAGTTTCAGAGGAGAAGATTTAAAAAAATCGGCCAATTTGAAACAACAATTGTCTGTTGCGGCAATGTTTGTTAATGGATCGGATCGGAATGAGCAATCCTTATGGAGGACCCCTATAGATGTTTCCTACCAAATTTCTGTTCATTTGGCTAAGCGGTTTCAGAGATTTGCTTAGAAATCGACCAATCTGAAACAAGAATTGCCTGTGGCGGCCATGTTTGTTAATGGATCAAAACGAAATGAGCCATCTCTATAGAAGACCTTCCATAGATGCTTCCTACCAAGTTTCGGTTCATTTGGCAAACCGGTTTCAGAGAAGAAGATTTTTAGAAATCGACCAATCAGAAACAAGAATTGCCTGTGACGGCCATATTTGCTAATGGATCGGGACGAAATGAGCAATCTTTATAGAGGACCTTCCATAAATTTATAGATGCTTCCTACCAAGTTTCGGTTCATTTGGCAAAGCGGTTTTAGAGAAGATTGTTTTTTAGAAATCAACCAATCAGGAACAGGAATTTTCTGTGGTGGCCATGTTTAATGTTAACTGATCGAGTAAAAATGGACAATATTAACAGGGAAACTTCCATTGATGCTCCCTACCAAGTTTCGGTTCATTTAACCAAACGGTTCCAGAGGAGATGAATTTACAAAATCAGCCAATCAGAAACAAGAATCGCCTGTGGTGGCCATGTTTGTTAACGGATCGGTTCGAGATGAGCAATCTTTATAGATGCTTCCTACCAAGTTTCGGTTCATTTGGCAAAGCGATTTGAGAAAAGATTTTTAGAAATCGACCAATCAGAAACAAGAATTGCCTGTGGTGGCCATATTTGTTAATGGATCGGGACGAAATGAGCAATCTTTATAGAGGACCGCCCATAGATGCTTCATACCAAGTTTCGGTTCATTTGGCCAAATGGTTTCAGAGGAAAAGATTTTTAGAAATCGACCAATCAGAAATAAGAATTGCCTGTGGTGGCCATGTTTGTCAACAGATCAGGACGAAATGTGCAATCTTCATAGAGGACTGTTCATAGATGCTTCCTACCATGTTTCAGTTCATTTGGCAAAGCGGTTTCAGAGGAGAAGTTTTTTTTTAGAAATCAACCAATCAGAAACAAGAATTGCCTGTGGTGGCCATGTTTGTTAATGGATCGGGACGTAATTAGCAATATGCATCAAGGACATTCCATAGATGCTTCCTACCAAGTTTCGGGTCATTTGGCAAAGCGGTTTCAGAGGAGAAGACTTTTAGAAATCGACCAATCAGAAACAAGAATTGTCTGTGGCGGCCATGTTTATTATCGGATCGCGATGCGCAATTTTGTTAGAGGACCTTCCATAGATGCTTCCTACCAAGTTACGGTTCATTTGGTGAAGCGGTTTCAGAGAAGAAGCTTTTTTATAAATCAACCAATCAGAAATAAGAATTGCCCGTGGTGGCCATGTTTGTCAACGGATCGGGATGAAATGAGCAATCCTTATAGAGAACATCCAATAGATGCTTCCTATATAGTTTCGGTTCATTTGTCGAAGCAGTTTCAGAGGAGAAGATTTAAAAAAATCGGCCAATCTGAAACAACAATTGTCTGTTGCGGCAATGTTTGTTAATGGATCAGATCGGAATGAGCAATCCTTATGGAGGACCCCTATAGATGTTTCCTACAAAATTTCTGTTCATTTGGCTAAGCGGTTTCAGAGATTTGCTTAGAAATCGACCAATCTGAAACAAGAATTGCCTGTGGCGGCCATGTTTGTTAATGGATCAAAACGAAATGAGCCATCTCTATAGAAGACCTTCCATAGATGCTTCCTACCAAGTTTCGGTTCATTTGGCAAACCGGTTTCAGAGAAGAAGATTTTTAGAAATCGACCAATCAGAAACAAGAATTGCCTGTGACGGCCATATTTGCTAATGGATCGGGACGAAATGAGCAATCTTTATAGAGGACCTTCCATAAATTTATAGATGCTTCCTACCAAGTTTCGGTTCATTTGGCAAAGCGGTTTTAGAGAAGATTGTTTTTTAGAAATCAACCAATCAGGAACAGGAATTTTCTGTGGTGGCCATGTTTAATGTTAACTGATCGGGTAAAAATGGACAATATTAACAGGGGAACTTCCATTGATGCTCCCTACCAAGTTTCGGTTCATTTAACCAAACGGTTCCAGAGGAGATGAATTTAAAAAATCAGCCAATCAGAAACAAGAATCGCCTGTGGTGGCCATGTTTGTTAACGGATCGGTTCGAGATGAGCAATCTTTATAGATGCTTCCTACCAAGTTTCGGTTCATTTGGCAAAGCGATTTGAGAAAAGATTTTTAGAAATCGACCAATCAGAAACAAGAATTGCCTGTGGTGGCCATATTTGTTAATGGATCGGGACGAAATGAGCAATCTTTATAGAGGACCGCCCATAGATGCTTCATACCAAGTTTCGGTTCATTTGGCCAAATGGTTTCAGAGGAAAAGATTTTTAGAAATCGACCAATCAGAAATAAGAATTGCCTGTGGTGGCCATGTCTGTCAACAGATCAGGACGAAATGTGCAATCTTCATAAAGGACTGTTCATAGATGCTTCCTACCATGTTTCAGTTCATTTGGCAAAGCGGTTTCAGAGGAGAAGATTTTTTTTTAGAAATCAACCAATCAGAAACAAGAATTGCCTGTGGTGGCCATGTTTGTTAATGGATCGGGACGTAATTAGCAATATGTATCAAGGACATTCCATAGATGCTTCCTACCAAGTTTCGGGTCATTTGGCAAAGCGGTTTCAGAGGAGAAGACTTTTAGAAATCGACCAATCAGAAACAAGAATTGTCTGTGGCGGCCATGTTTATTATCGGATCGCGATGCGCAATTTTGTTAGAGGACCTTCCATAGATGCTTCCTACCAAGTTACGGTTCATTTGGTGAAGCGGTTTCAGAGAAGAAGCTTTTTTATAAATCAACCAATCAGAAATAAGAATTGCCCGTGGTGGCCATGTTTGTCAACGGATCGGGATGAAATGAGCAATCCTTATAGAGAACATCCAATAGATGCTTCCTATATAGTTTCGGTTCATTTGTCGAAGCAGTTTCAGAGGAGAAGATTTTAAAAAATCGGCCAATCTGAAACAACAATTGTCTGTTGCGGCAATGTTTGTTAATGGATCAGATCGGAATGAGCAATCCTTATGGAGGACCCCTATAGATGTTTCCTACCAAATTTCTGTTCATTTGGCTAAGCGGTTTCAGAGATTTGCTTAGAAATCGACCAATCTGAAACAAGAATTGCCTGTGGCGGCCATGTTTGTTAATGGATCAAAACGAAATGAGCCATCTCTATAGAAGACCTTCCATAGATGCTTCCTACCAAGTTTCGGTTCATTTGGCAAACCGGTTTCAGAGAAGAAGATTTTTAGAAATCGACCAATCAGAAACAAGAATTGCCTGTGACGGCCATATTTGCTAATGGATCGGGACGAAATGAGCAATCTTTATAGAGGACCTTCCATAAATTTATAGATGCTTCCTACCAAGTTTCGGTTCATTTGGCAAAGCGGCTTTAGAGAAGATTGTTTTTTAGAAATCAACCAATCAGGAACAGGAATTTTCTGTGGTGGCCATGTTTAATGTTAACTGATCGGGTAAAATGGACAATATTAACAGGGGAACTTCCATTGATGCTCCCTACCAAGTTTCGGTTCATTTAACCAAACGGTTCCAGAGGAGATGAATTTAAAAAATCAGCCAATCAGAAACAAGAATCGCCTGTGGTGGCCATGTTTGTTAACGGATCGGTTCGAGATGAGCAATCTTTATAGATGCTTCCTACCAAGTTTCGGTTCATTTGGCAAAGCGATTTGAGAAAAGATTTTTAGAAATCGACCAATCAGAAACAAGAATTGCCTGTGGTGGCCATATTTGTTAATGGATCGGGACGAAATGAGCAATCTTTATAGAGGACCGCCCATAGATGCTTCATACCAAGTTTCGGTTCATTTGGCCAAATGGTTTCAGAGGAAAAGATTTTTAGAAATCGACCAATCAGAAATAAGAATTGCCTGTGGTGGCCATGTTTGTCAACAGATCAGGACGAAATGTGCAATCTTCATAAAGGACTGTTCATAGATGCTTCCTACCATGTTTCAGTTCATTTGGCAAAGCGGTTTCAGAGGAGAAGATTTTTTTTTAGAAATCAACCAATCAGAAACAAGAATTGCCTGTGGTGGCCATGTTTGTTAATGGATCGGGACGTAATTAGCAATATGTATCAAGGACATTCCATAGATGCTTCCTACCAAGTTTCGGGTCATTTGGCAAAGCGGTTTCAGAGGAGAAGACTTTTAGAAATCGACCAATCAGAAACAAGAATTGTCTGTGGCGGCCATGTTTATTATCGGATCGCGATGCGCAATTTTGTTAGAGGACCTTCCATAGATGCTTCCTACCAAGTTACGGTTCATTTGGTGAAGCGGTTTCAGAGAAGAAGCTTTTTTATAAATCAACCAATCAGAAATAAGAATTGCCCGTGGTGGCCATGTTTGTCAACGGATCGGGATGAAATGAGCAATCCTTATAGAGAACATCCAATAGATGCTTCCTATATAGTTTCGGTTCATTTGTCGAAGCAGTTTCAGAGGAGAAGATTTTAAAAAATCGGCCAATCTGAAACAACAATTGTCTGTTGCGGCAATGTTTGTTAATGGATCGGATCGGAATGAGCAATCCTTATGGAGGACCCCTATAGATGTTTCCTACAAAATTTCTGTTCATTTGGCTAAGCGGTTTCAGAGATTTGCTTAGAAATCGACCAATCTGAAACAAGAATTGCCTGTGGCGGCCATGTTTGTTAATGGATCAAAACGAAATGAGCCATCTCTATAGAAGACCTTCCATAGATGCTTCCTACCAAGTTTCGGTTCATTTGGCTAACCGGTTTCAGAGAAGAAGATTTTTAGAAATCGACCAATCAGAAACAAGAATTGCCTGCGACGGCCATATTTGCTAATGGATCGGGACGAAATGAGCAATCTTTATAGAGGACCTTCCATAAATTTATAGATGCTTCCTACCAAGTTTCGGTTCATTTGGCAAAGCGGTTTTAGAGAAGATTGTTTTTTAGAAATCAACCAATCAGGAACAGGAATTTTCTGTGGTGGCCATGTTTAATGTTAACTGATCGGGAAAAAATGGACAATATTAACAGGGGAACTTCCATTGATGCTCCCTACCAAGTTTCGGTTCATTTAACCAAACGGTTCCAGAGGAGATGAATTTAAAAAATCAGCCAATCAGAAACAAGAATCGCCTGTGGTGGCCATGTTTGTTAACGGATCGGTTCGAGATGAGCAATCTTTATAGATGCTTCCTACCAAGTTTCGGTTCATTTGGCAAAGCGATTTGAGAAAAGATTTTTAGAAATCGACCAATCAGAAACAAGAATTGCCTGTGGTGGCCATATTTGTTAATGGATCGGGACGAAATGAGCAATCTTTATAGAGGACCGCCCATAGATGCTTCATACCAAGTTTCGGTTCATTTGGCCAAATGGTTTCAGAGGAAAAGATTTTTAGAAATCGACCAATCAGAAATAAGAATTGCCTGTGGTGGCCATGTTTGTCAACAGATCAGGACGAAATGTGCAATCTTCATAGAGGACTGTTCATAGATGCTTCCTACCATGTTTCAGTTCATTTGGCAAAGCGGTTTCAGAGGAGAAGATTTTTTTTTAGAAATCAACCAATCAGAAACAAGAATTGCCTGTGGTGGCCATGTTTGTTAATGGATCGGGACGTAATTAGCAATATGTATCAAGGACATTCCATAGATGCTTCCTACCAAGTTTCGGGTCATTTGGCAAAGCGGTTTCAGAGGAGAAGACTTTTAGAAATCGACCAATCAGAAACAAGAATTGTCTGTGGCGGCCATGTTTATTATCGGATCGCGATGCGCAATTTTGTTAGAGGACCTTCCATAGATGCTTCCTACCAAGTTACGGTTCATTTGGTGAAGCGGTTTCAGAGAAGAAGCTTTTTTATAAATCAACCAATCAGAAATAAGAATTGCCCGTGGTGGCCATGTTTGTCAACGGATCGGGATGAAATGAGCAATCCTTATAGAGAACATCCAATAGATGCTTCCTATATAGTTTCGGTTCATTTGTCGAAGCAGTTTCAGAGGAGAAGATTTTAAAAAATCGGCCAATCTGAAACAACAATTGTCTGTTGCGGCAATGTTTGTTAATGGATCGGATCGGAATGAGCAATCCCTATAGATGTTTCCTACCAAATTTCTGTTCATTTGGCTAAGCGGTTTCAGAGATTTGCTTAGAAATCGACCAATCTGAAACAAGAATTGCCTGTGGCGGCCATGTTTGTTAATGGATCAAAACGAAATGAGCCATCTCTATAGAAGACCTTCCATAGATGCTTCCTACCAAGTTTCGGTTCATTTGGCAAACCGGTTTCAGAGAAGAAGATTTTTAGAAATCGACCAATCAGAAACAAGAATTGCCTTTGACGGCCATATTTGCTAATGGATCGGGACGAAATGAGCAATCTTTATAGAGGACCTTCCATAAATTTATAGATGCTTCCTACCAAGTTTCGGTTCATTTGGCAAAGCGGTTTTAGAGAAGATTGTTTTTTAGAAATCAACCAATCAGGAACAGGAATTTTCTGTGGTGGCCATGTTTAATGTTAACTGATCGGGAAAAATGGACAATATTAACATGGGAACTTCCATTGATGCTCCCTACCAAGTTTCGGTTCATTTAACCAAACGGTTCCAGAGGAGATGAATTTAAAAAATCAGCCAATCAGAAACAAGAATCGCCTGTGGTGGCCATGTTTGTTAACGAATCGGTTCGAGATGAGCAATCTTTATAGATGCTTCCTACCAAGTTTCGGTTCATTTGGCAAAGCGATTTGAGAAAAGATTTTTAGAAATCGACCAATCAGAAACAAGAATTGCCTGTGGTGGCCATATTTGTTAATGGATCGGGACGAAATGAGCAATCTTTATAGAGGACCGCCTATAGATGCTTCATACAAAGTTTCGGTTCATTTGGCCAAATGGTTTCAGAGGAAAAGATTTTTAGAAATCGACCAATCAGAAATAACAATTGCCTGTGGTGGCCATGTTTGTCAACAGATCAGGACGAAATGTGCAATCTTCATAGAGGACTGTTCATAGATGCTTCCTACCATGTTTCAGTTCATTTGGCAAAGCGGTTTCAGAGGAGAAGATTTTTTTTTAGAAATCGACCAATCAGAAACAAGAATTGTCTGTGGCGGCCATGTTTATTATCGGATCGCGATGCGCAATTTTGTTAGAGGACCTTCCATAGATGCTTCCTACCAAGTTACGGTTCATTTGGTGAAGCGGTTTCAGAGAAGAAGCTTTTTTATAAATCAACCAATCAGAAATAAGAATTGCCCGTGGTGGCCATGTTTGTCAACGGATCGGGATGAAATGAGCAATCCTTATAGAGAACATCCAATAGATGCTTCCTATATAGTTTCGGTTCATTTGTCGAAGCAGTTTCAGAGGAGAAGATTTAAAAAAATCGGCCAATCTGAAACAACAATTGTCTGTTGCGGCAATGTTTGTTAATGGATCGGATCGGAATGAGCAATCCCTATAGATGTTTCCTACCAAATTTCTGTTCATTTGGCTAAGCGGTTTCAGAGATTTGCTTAGAAATCGACCAATCTGAAACAAGAATTGCCTGTGGCGGCCATGTTTGTTAATGGATCAAAACGAAATGAGCCATCTCTATAGAAGACCTTCCATAGATGCTTCCTACCAAGTTTCGGTTCATTTGGCAAACCGGTTTCAGAGAAGAAGATTTTTAGAAATCGACCAATCAGAAACAAGAATTGCCTGTGACGGCCATATTTGCTAATGGATCGGGACGAAATGAGCAATCTTTATAGAGGACCTTCCATAAATTTATAGATGCTTCCTACCAAGTTTCGGTTCATTTGGCAAAGCGGTTTTAGAGAAGATTGTTTTTTAGAAATCAACCAATCAGGAACAGGAATTTTCTGTGGTGGCCATGTTTAATGTTAACTGATCGGGAAAAAATGGACAATATTAACAGGGGAACTTCCATTGATGCTCCCTACCAAGTTTCGGTTCATTTAACCAAACGGTTCCAGAGGAGATGAATTTAAAAAATCAGCCAATCAGAAACAAGAATCGCCTGTGGTGGCCATGTTTGTTAACGGATCGGTTCGAGATGAGCAATCTTTATAGATGCTTCCTACCAAGTTTCGGTTCATTTGGCAAAGCGATTTGAGAAAAGATTTTTAGAAATCGACCAATCAGAAACAAGAATTGCCTGTGGTGGCCATATTTGTTAATGGATCGGGACGAAATGAGCAATTTTTATAGAGGACCGCCCATAGATGCTTCATACCAAGTTTCGGTTCATTTGGCCAAATGGTTTCAGAGGAAAAGATTTTTAGAAATCGACCAATCAGAAATAAGAATTGCCTGTGGTGGCCATGTTTGTCAACAGATCAGGACGAAATGTGCAATCTTCATAGAGGACTGTTCATAGATGCTTCCTACCATGTTTCAGTTCATTTGGCAAAGCGGTTTCAGAGGAGAAGATTTTTTTTTAGAAATCAACCAATCAGAAACAAGAATTGCCTGTGGTGGCCATGTTTGTTAATGGATCGGGACGTAATTAGCAATATGTATCAAGGACATTCCATAGATGCTTCCTACCAAGTTTCGGGTCATTTGGCAAAGCGGTTTCAGAGGAGAAGACTTTTAGAAATCGACCAATCAGAAACAAGAATTGTCTGTGGCGGCCATGTTTATTATCGGATCGCGATGCGCAATTTTGTTAGAGGACCTTCCATAGATGCTTCCTACCAAGTTACGGTTCATTTGGTGAAGCGGTTTCAGAGAAGAAGCTTTTTTATAAATCAACCAATCAGAAATAAGAATTGCCCGTGGTGGCCATGTTTGTCAACGGATCGGGATGAAATGAGCAATCCTTATAGAGAACATCCAATAGATGCTTCCTATATAGTTTCGGTTCATTTGTCGAAGCAGTTTCAGAGGAGAAGATTTTAAAAAATCGGCCAATCTGAAACAACAATTGTCTGTTGCGGCAATGTTTGTTAATGGATCGGATCGGAATGAGCAATCCTTATGGAGGACCCCTATAGATGTTTCCTACCAAATTTCTGTTCATTTGGCTAAGCGGTTTCAGAGATTTGCTTAGAAATCGACCAATCTGAAACAAGAATTGCCTGTGGCGGCCATGTTTGTTAATGGATCAAAACGAAATGAGCCATCTCTATAGAAGACCTTCCATAGATGCTTCCTACCAAGTTTCGGTTCATTTGGCAAACCGGTTTCAGAGAAGAAGATTTTTAGAAATCGACCAATCAGAAACAAGAATTGCCTGTGACGGCCATATTTGCTAATGGATCGGGACGAAATGAGCAATCTTTATAGAGGACCTTCCATAAATTTATAGATGCTTCCTACCAAGTTTCGGTTCATTTGGCAAAGCGGTTTTAGAGAAGATTGTTTTTTAGAAATCAACCAATCAGGAACAGGAATTTTCTGTGGTGGCCATGTTTAATGTTAACTGATCGGGAAAAAATGGACAATATTAACAGGGGAACTTCCATTGATGCTCCCTACCAAGTTTCGGTTCATTTAACCAAACGGTTCCAGAGGAGATGAATTTAAAAAATCAGCCAATCAGAAACAAGAATCGCCTGTGGTGGCCATGTTTGTTAACGGATCGGTTCGAGATGAGCAATCTTTATAGATGCTTCCTACCAAGTTTCGGTTCATTTGGCAAAGCGATTTGAGAAAAGATTTTTAGAAATCGACCAATCAGAAACAAGAATTGCCTGTGGTGGCCATATTTGTTAATGGATCGGGACGAAATGAGCAATCTTTATAGAGGACCGCCTATAGATGCTTCATACCAAGTTTCGGTTCATTTGGCCAAATGGTTTCAGAGGAAAAGATTTTTAGAAATCGACCAATCAGAAATAACAATTGCCTGTGGTGGCCATGTTTGTCAACAGATCAGGACGAAATGTGCAATCTTCATAGAGGACTGTTCATAGATGCTTCCTACCATGTTTCAGTTCATTTGGCAAAGCGGTTTCAGAGGAGAAGATTTTTTTTTAGAAATCAACCAATCAGAAACAAGAATTGCCTGTGGTGGCCATGTTTGTTAATGGATCGGAACGTAATTAGCAATATGTATCAAGGACATTCCATAGATGCTTCCTACCAAGTTTCGGGTCATTTGGCAAAGCGGTTTCAGAGGAGAAGACTTTTAGAAATCGACCAATCAGAAACAAGAATTGTCTGTGGCGGCCATGTTTATTATCGGATCGCGATGCGCAATTTTGTTAGAGGACCTTCCATAGATGCTTCCTACCAAGTTACGGTTCATTTGGTGAAGCGGTTTCAGAGAAGAAGCTTTTTTATAAATCAACCAATCAGAAATAAGAATTGCCCGTGGTGGCCATGTTTGTCAACGGATCGGGATGAAATGAGCAATCCTTATAGAGAACATCCAATAGATGCTTCCTATATAGTTTCGGTTCATTTGTCGAAGCAGTTTCAGAGGAGAAGATTTAAAAAAATCGGCCAATCTGAAACAACAATTGTCTGTTGCGGCAATGTTTGTTAATGGATCGGATCGGAATGAGCAATCCTTATGGAGGACACCTATAGATGTTTCCTACCAAATTTCTGTTCATTTGGCTAAGCGGTTTCGAGATTTGCTTAGAAATCGACCAATCTGAAACAAGAATTGCCTGTGGCGGCCATGTTTGTTAATGGATCAAAACGAAATGAGCCATCTCTATAGAAGACCTTCCATAGATGCTTCCTACCAAGTTTCGGTTCATTTGGCAAACCGGTTTCAGAGAAGAAGATTTTTAGAAATCGACCAATCAGAAACAAGAATTGCCTGTGGTGGCCATATTTGTTAATGGATTGGGACGAAATGAGCAATCTTTATAGAGGACCGCCCATAGATGCTTCATACCAAGTTTCGGTTCATTTGGCCAAATGGTTTCAGAGGAAAAGATTTTTAGAAATCGACCAATCAGAAATAACAATTGCCTGTGGTGGCCATGTTTGTCAACAGATCAGGACGAAATGTGCAATCTTCATAGAGGACTGTTCATAGATGCTTCCTACCATGTTTCAGTTCATTTGGCAAAGGGGTTTCAGAGGAGAAGACTTTTAGAAATCGACCAATCAGAAACAAGAATTGTCTGTGGCGGCCATGTTTATTATCGGATCGCGATGCGCAATTTTGTTAGAGGACCTTCCATAGATGCTTCCTACCAAGTTACGGTTCATTTGGTGAAGCGGTTTCAGAGAAGAAGCTTTTTTATAAATCAACCAATCAGAAATAAGAATTGCCCGTGGTGGCCATGTTTGTCAACGGATCGGGATGAAATGAGCAATCCTTATAGAGAACATCCAATAGATGCTTCCTATATAGTTTCGGTTCATTTGTCGAAGCAGTTTCAGAGGAGAAGATTTTAAAAAATCGGCCAATCTGAAACAACAATTGTCTGTTGCGGCAATGTTTGTTAATGGATCGCATCGGAATGAGCAATCCCTATAGATGTTTCCTACCAAATTTCTGTTCATTTGGCTAAGCGGTTTCAGAGATTTGCTTAGAAATCGACCAATCTGAAACAAGAATTGCCTGTGGCGGCCATGTTTGTTAATGGATCAAAACGAAATGAGCCATCTCTATAGAAGACCTTCC
The DNA here is from genome assembly GCA_963680875.1 of Bathymodiolus brooksi. NCBI lineage: Eukaryota > Metazoa > Mollusca > Bivalvia > Mytilida > Modiolidae > Bathymodiolus > Bathymodiolus brooksi. The sequence continues at coordinate 46,043,065 of OY804580.1, read as the reverse complement.
ATAGATGCTTCCTACCAAGTTTCGGTTCATTTGGCAAACCGGTTTCAGAGAAGAAGATTTTTAGAAATCGACCAATCAGAAACAAGAATTGCCTGTGACGGCCATATTTGCTAATGGATCGGGACGAAATGAGCAATCTTTATAGAGGACCTTCCATAAATTTATAGATGCTTCCTACCAAGTTTCGGTTCATTTGGCAAAGCGGTTTTAGAGAAGATTGTTTTTTAGAAATCAACCAATCAGGAACAGGAATTTTCTGTGGTGGCCATGTTTAATGTTAACTGATCGGGAAAAAATGGACAATATTAACATGGGAACTTCCATTGATGCTCCCTACCAAGTTTCGGTTCATTTAACCAAACGGTTCCAGAGGAGATGAATTTAAAAAATCAGCCAATCAGAAACAAGAATCGCCTGTGGTGGCCATGTTTGTTAACGGATCGGTTCGAGATGAGCAATCTTTATAGATGCTTCCTACCAAGTTTCGGTTCATTTGGCAAAGCGATTTGAGAAAAGATTTTTAGAAATCGACCAATCAGAAACAAGAATTGCCTGTGGTGGCCATATTTGTTAATGGATCGGGACGAAATGAGCAATCTTTATAGAGGACCGCCTATAGATGCTTCATACCAAGTTTCGGTTCATTTGGCCAAATGGTTTCAGAGGAAAAGATTTTTAGAAATCGACCAATCAGAAATAACAATTGCCTGTGGTGGCCATGTTTGTCAACAGATCAGGACGAAATGTGCAATCTTCATAGAGGACTGTTCATAGATGCTTCCTACCATGTTTCAGTTCATTTGGCAAAGCGGTTTCAGAGGAGAAGATTTTTTTTTAGAAATCAACCAATCAGAAACAAGAATTGCCTGTGGTGGCCATGTTTGTTAATGGATCGGAACGTAATTAGCAATATGTATCAAGGACATTCCATAGATGCTTCCTACCAAGTTTCGGGTCATTTGGCAAAGCGGTTTCAGAGGAGAAGACTTTTAGAAATCGACCAATCAGAAACAAGAATTGTCTGTGGCGACCATGTTTATTATCGGATCGCGATGCGCAATTTTGTTAGAGGACCTTCCATAGATGCTTCCTACCAAGTTACGGTTCATTTGGTGAAGCGGTTTCAGAGAAGAAGCTTTTTTATAAATCAACCAATCAGAAATAAGAATTGCCCGTGGTGGCCATGTTTGTCAACGGATCGGGATGAAATGAGCAATCCTTATAGAGAACATCCAATAGATGCTTCCTATATAGTTTCGGTTCATTTGTCGAAGCAGTTTCAGAGGAGAAGATTTAAAAAAATCGGCCAATCTGAAACAACAATTGTCTGTTGCGGCAATGTTTGTTAATGGATCGGATCGGAATGAGCAATCCTTATGGAGGACCCCTATAGATGTTTCCTACCAAATTTCTGTTCATTTGGCTAAGCGGTTTCGAGATTTGCTTAGAAATCGACCAATCTGAAACAAGAATTGCCTGTGGCGGCCATGTTTGTTAATGGATCAAAACGAAATGAGCCATCTCTATAGAAGACCTTCCATAGATGCTTCCTACCAAGTTTCGGTTCATTTGGCAAACCGGTTTCAGAGAAGAAGATTTTTAGAAATCGACCAATCAGAAACAAGAATTGCCTGTGGTGGCCATATTTGTTAATGGATTGGGACGAAATGAGCAATCTTTATAGAGGACCGCCCATAGATGCTTCATACCAAGTTTCGGTTCATTTGGCCAAATGGTTTCAGAGGAAAAGATTTTTAGAAATCGACCAATCAGAAATAAGAATTGCCTGTGGTGGCCATGTTTGTCAACAGATCAGGACGAAATGTGCAATCTTCATAGAGGACTGTTCATAGATGCTTCCTACCATGTTTCAGTTCATTTGGCAAAGCGGTTTCAGAGGAGAAGATTTTTTTTTAGAAATCAACCAATCAGAAACAAGAATTGCCTGTGGTGGCCATGTTTGTTAATGGATCGGGACGTAATTAGCAATATGTATCAAAGACATTCCATAGATGCTTCCTACCAAGTTTCGGGTCATTTGGCAAAGCGGTTTCAGAGGAGAAGACTTTTAGAAATCGACCAATCAGAAACAAGAATTGTCTGTGGCGGCCATGTTTATTATCGGATCGCGATGCGCAATTTTGTTAGAGGACCTTCCATAGATGCTTCCTACCAAGTTACGGTTCATTTGGTGAAGCGGTTTCAGAGAAAAAGCTTTTTTATAAATCAACCAATCAGAAATAAGAATTGCCCGTGGTGGCCATGTTTGTCAACGGATCGGGATGAAATGAGCAATCCTTATAGAGAACATCCAATAGATGCTTCCTATATAGTTTCGGTTCATTTGTCGAAGCAGTTTCAGAGGAGAAGATTTTAAAAAATCGGCCAATCTGAAACAACAATTGTCTGTTGCGGCAATGTTTGTTAATGGATCGGATCGGAATGAGCAATCCCTATAGATGTTTCCTACCAAATTTCTGTTCATTTGGCTAAGCGGTTTCAGAGATTTGCTTAGAAATCGACCAATCTGAAACAAGAATTGCCTGTGGCGGCCATGTTTGTTAATGGATCAAAACGAAATGAGCCATCTCTATAGAAGACCTTCCATAGATGCTTCCTACCAAGTTTCGGTTCATTTGGCAAACCGGTTTCAGAGAAGAAGATTTTTAGAAATCGACCAATCAGAAACAAGAATTGCCTGTGACGGCCATATTTGCTAATGGATCGGCACGAAATGAGCAATCTTTATAGAGGACCTTCCATAAATTTATAGATGCTTCCTACCAAGTTTCGGTTCATTTGGCAAAGCGGTTTTAGAGAAGATTGTTTTTTAGAAATCAACCAATCAGGAACAGGAATTTTCTGTGGTGGCCATGTTTAATGTTAACTGATCGGGTAAAAATGGACAATATTAACAGGGGAACTTCCATTGATGCTCCCTACCAAGTTTCGGTTCATTTAACCAAACGGTTCCAGAGGAGATGAATTTAAAAAATCAGCCAATCAGAAACAAGAATCGCCTGTGGTGGCCATGTTTGTTAACGGATCGGTTCGAGATGAGCAATCTTTATAGATGCTTCCTACCAAGTTTCGGTTCATTTGGCAAAGCGATTTGAGAAAAGATTTTTAGAAATCGACCAATCAGAAACAAGAATTGCCTGTGGTGGCCATATTTGTTAATGGATCGGGACGAAATGAGCAATCTTTATAGAGGACCGCCTATAGATGCTTCATACCAAGTTTCGGTTCATTTGGCCAAATGGTTTCAGAGGAAAAGATTTTTAGAAATCGACCAATCAGAAATAAGAATTGCCTGTGGTGGCCATGTTTGTCAACAGATCAGGACGAAATGTGCAATCTTCATAGAGGACTGTTCATAGATGCTTCCTACCATGTTTCAGTTCATTTGGCAAAGGGGTTTCAGAGGAGAAGATTTTTTTTTAGAAATCAACCAATCAGAAACAAGAATTGCCTGTGGTGGCCATGTTTGTTAATGGATCGGAACGTAATTAGCAATATGTATCAAGGACATTCCATAGATGCTTCCTACCAAGTTTCGGGTCATTTGGCAAAGCGGTTTCAGAGGAGAAGACTTTTAGAAATCGACCAATCAGAAACAAGAATTGTCTGTGGCGGCCATGTTTATTATCGGATCGCGATGCGCAATTTTGTTAGAGGACCTTCCATAGATGCTTCCTACCAAGTTACGGTTCATTTGGTGAAGCGGTTTCAGAGAAGAAGCTTTTTTATAAATCAACCAATCAGAAATAAGAATTGCCCGTGGTGGCCATGTTTGTCAACGGATCGGGATGAAATGAGCAATCCTTATAGAGAACATCCAATAGATGCTTCCTATATAGTTTCGGTTCATTTGTCGAAGCAGTTTCAGAGGAGAAGATTTTAAAAAATCGGCCAATCTGAAACAACAATTGTCTGTTGCGGCAATGTTTGTTAATGGATCGCATCGGAATGAGCAATCCCTATAGATGTTTCCTACCAAATTTCTGTTCATTTGGCTAAGCGGTTTCAGAGATTTGCTTAGAAATCGACCAATCTGAAACAAGAATTGCCTGTGGCGGCCATGTTTGTTAATGGATCAAAACGAAATGAGCCATCTCTATAGAAGACCTTCCATAGATGCTTCCTACCAAGTTTCGGTTCATTTGGCAAACCGGTTTCAGAGAAGAAGATTTTTAGAAATCGACCAATCAGAAACAAGAATTGCCTGTGACGGCCATATTTGCTAATGGATCGGCACGAAATGAGCAATCTTTATAGAGGACCTTCCATAAATTTATAGATGCTTCCTACCAAGTTTCGGTTCATTTGGCAAAGCGGTTTTAGAGAAGATTGTTTTTTAGAAATCAACCAATCAGGAACAGGAATTTTCTGTGGTGGCCATGTTTAATGTTAACTGATCGGGAAAAAATGGACAATATTAACAGGGGAACTTCCATTGATGCTCCCTACCAAGTTTCGGTTCATTTAACCAAACGGTTCCAGAGGAGATGAATTTAAAAAATCAGCCAATCAGAAACAAGAATCGCCTGTGGTGGCCATGTTTGTTAACGGATCGGTTCGAGATGAGCAATCTTTATAGATGCTTCCTACCAAGTTTCGGTTCAATTGGCAAAGCGATTTGAGAAAAGATTTTTAGAAATCGACCAATCAGAAACAAGAATTGCCTGTGGTGGCCATATTTGTTAATGGATCGGGACGAAATGAGCAATTTTTATAGAGGACCGCCCATAGATGCTTCATACCAAGTTTCGGTTCATTTGGCCAAATGGTTTCAGAGGAAAAGATTTTTAGAAATCGACCAATCAGAAATAAGAATTGCCTGTGGTGGCCATGTTTGTCAACAGATCAGGACGAAATGTGCAATCTTCATAGAGGACTGTTCATAGATGCTTCCTACCATGTTTCAGTTCATTTGGCAAAGCGGTTTCAGAGGAGAAGATTTTTTTTTAGAAATCAACCAATCAGAAACAAGAATTGCCTGTGGTGGCCATGTTTGTTAATGGATCGGGACGTAATTAGCAATATGTATCAAGGACATTCCATAGATGCTTCCTACCAAGTTTCGGGTCATTTGGCAAAGCGGTTTCAGAGGGGAAGACTTTTAGAAATCGACCAATCAGAAACAAGAATTGTCTGTGGCGGCCATGTTTATTATCGGATCGCGATGCGCAATTTTGTTAGAGGACCTTCCATAGATGCTTCCTACCAAGTTACGGTTCATTTGGTGAAGCGGTTTCAGAGAAGAAGCTTTTTTATAAATCAACCAATCAGAAATAAGAATTGCCCGTGGTGGCCATGTTTGTCAACGGATCGGGATGAAATGAGCAATCCTTATAGAGAACATCCAATAGATGCTTCCTATATAGTTTCGGTTCATTTGTCGAAGCAGTTTCAGAGGAGAAGATTTTAAAAAATCGGCCAATCTGAAACAACAATTGTCTGTTGCGGCAATGTTTGTTAATGGATCGGATCGGAATGAGCAATCCCTATAGATGTTTCCTACCAAATTTCTGTTCATTTGGCTAAGCGGTTTCAGAGATTTGCTTAGAAATCGACCAATCTGAAACAAGAATTGCCTGTGGCGGCCATGATTGTTAATGGATCAAAACGAAATGAGCCATCTCTATAGAAGACCTTCCATAGATGCTTCCTACCAAGTTTCGGTTCATTTGGCAAACCGGTTTCAGAGAAGAAGATTTTTAGAAATCGACCAATCAGAAACAAGAATTGCCTGTGACGGCCATATTTGCTAATGGATCGGCACAAAATGAGCAATCTTTATAGAGGACCTTCCATAAATTTATAGATGCTTCCTACCAAGTTTCGGTTCATTTGGCAAAGCGGTTTTAGAGAAGATTGTTTTTTAGAAATCAACCAATCAGGAACAGGAATTTTCTGTGGTGGCCATGTTTAATGTTAACTGATCGGGAAAAAATGGACAATATTAACAGGGGAACTTCCATTGATGCTCCCTACCAAGTTTCGGTTCATTTAACCAAACGGTTCCAGAGGAGATGAATTTAAAAAATCAGCCAATCAGAAACAAGAATCGCCTGTGGTGGCCATGCTTGTTAACGGATCGGTTCGAGATGAGCAATCTTTATAGATGCTTCCTACCAAGTTTCGGTTCATTTGGCAAAGCGATTTGAGAAAAGATTTTTAGAAATCGACCAATCAGAAACAAGAATTGCCTGTGGTGGCCATATTTGTTAATGGATCGGGACGAAATGAGCAATCTTTATAGAGGACCGCCTATAGATGCTTCATACCAAGTTTCGGTTCATTTGGCCAAATGGTTTCAGAGGAAAAGATTTTTAGAAATCGACCAATCAGAAATAACAATTGCCTGTGGTGGCCATGTTTGTCAACAGATCAGGACGAAATGTGCAATCTTCATAGAGGACTGTTCATAGATGCTTCCTACCATGTTTCAGTTCATTTGGCAAAGCGGTTTCAGAGGAGAAGATTTTTTTTTAGAAATCAACCAATCAGAAACAAGAATTGCCTGTGGTGGCCATGTTTGTTAATGGATCGGAACGTAATTAGCAATATGTATCAAGGACATTCCATAGATGCTTCCTACCAAGTTTCGGGTCATTTGGCAAAGCGGTTTCAGAGGAGAAGACTTTTAGAAATCGACCAATCAGAAACAAGAATTGTCTGTGGCGGCCATGTTTATTATCGGATCGCGATGCGCAATTTTGTTAGAGGACCTTCCATAGATGCTTCCTACCAAGTTACGGTTCATTTGGTGAAGCGGTTTCAGAGAAGAAGCTTTTTTATAAATCAACCAATCAGAAATAAGAATTGCCCGTGGTGGCCATGTTTGTCAACGGATCGGGATGAAATGAGCAATCCTTATAGAGAACATCCAATAGATGCTTCCTATATAGTTTCGGTTCATTTGTCGAAGCAGTTTCAGAGGAGAAGATTTTAAAAAATCGGCCAATCTGAAACAACAATTGTCTGTTGCGGCAATGTTTGTTAATGGGTCGGATCGGAATGAGCAATCCCTATAGATGTTTCCTACCAAATTTCTGTTCATTTGGCTAAGCGGTTTCAGAGATTTGCTTAGAAATCGACCAATCTGAAACAAGAATTGCCTGTGGCGGCCATGTTTGTTAATGGATCAAAACGAAATGAGCCATCTCTATAGAAGACCTTCCATAGATGCTTCCTACCAAGTTTCGGTTCATTTGGCAAACCGGTTTCAGAGAAGAAGATTTTTAGAAATCGACCAATCAGAAACAAGAATTGCCTGTGACGGCCATATTTGCTAATGGATCGGCACAAAATGAGCAATCTTTATAGAGGACCTTCCATAAATTTATAGATGCTTCCTACCAAGTTTCGGTTCATTTGGCAAAGCGGTTTTAGAGAAGATTGTTTTTTAGAAATCAACCAATCAGGAACAGGAATTTTCTGTGGTGGCCATGTTTAATGTTAACTGATCGGGAAAAAATGGACAATATTAACAGGGGAACTTCCATTGATGCTCCCTACCAAGTTTCGGTTCATTTAACCAAACGGTTCCAGAGGAGATGAATTTAAAAAATCAGCCAATCAGAAACAAGAATCGCCTGTGGTGGCCATGTTTGTTAACGGATCGGTTCGAGATGAGCAATCTTTATAGATGCTTCCTACCAAGTTTCGGTTCATTTGGCAAAGCGATTTGAGAAAAGATTTTTAGAAATCGACCAATCAGAAACAAGAATTGCCTGTGGTGGCCATATTTGTTAATGGATCGGGACGAAATGAGCAATCTTTATAGAGGACCGCCTATAGATGCTTCATACCAAGTTTCGGTTCATTTGGCCAAATGGTTTCAGAGGAAAAGATTTTTAGAAATCGACCAATCAGAAATAACAATTGCCTGTGGTGGCCATGTTTGTCAACAGATCAGGACGAAATGTGCAATCTTCATAGAGGACTGTTCATAGATGCTTCCTACCATGTTTCAGTTCATTTGGCAAAGCGGTTTCAGAGGAGAAGATTTTTTTTTAGAAATCAACCAATCAGAAACAAGAATTGCCTGTGGTGGCCATGTTTGTTAATGGATCGGAACGTAATTAGCAATATGTATCAAGGACATTCCATAGATGCTTCCTACCAAGTTTCGGGTCATTTGGCAAAGCGGTTTCAGAGGAGAAGACTTTTAGAAATCGACCAATCAGAAACAAGAATTGTCTGTGGCGGCCATGTTTATTATCGGATCGCGATGCGCAATTTTGTTAGAGGACCTTCCATAGATGCTTCCTACCAAGTTACGGTTCATTTGGTGAAGCGGTTTCAGAGAAGAAGCTTTTTTATAAATCAACCAATCAGAAATAAGAATTGCCCGTGGTGGCCATGTTTGTCAACGGATCGGGATGAAATGAGCAATCCTTATAGAGAACATCCAATAGATGCTTCCTATATAGTTTCGGTTCATTTGTCGAAGCAGTTTCAGAGGAGAAGATTTTAAAAAATCGGCCAATCTGAAACAACAATTGTCTGTTGCGGCAATGTTTGTTAATGGATCGGATCGGAATGAGCAATCCTTATGGAGGACCCCTATAGATGTTTCCTACCAAATTTCTGTTCATTTGGCTAAGCGGTTTCGAGATTTGCTTAGAAATCGACCAATCTGAAACAAGAATTGCCTGTGGCGGCCATGTTTGTTAATGGATCAAAACGAAATGAGCCATCTCTATAGAAGACCTTCCATAGATGCTTCCTACCAAGTTTCGGTTCATTTGGCAAACCGGTTTCAGAGAAGAAGATTTTTAGAAATCGACCAATCAGAAACAAGAATTGCCTGTGGTGGCCATATTTGTTAATGGATTGGGACGAAATGAGCAATCTTTATAGAGGACCGCCCATAGATGCTACATACCAAGTTTCGGTTCATTTGGCCAAATGGTTTCAGAGGAAAAGATTTTTAGAAATCGACCAATCAGAAATAAGAATTGCCTGTGGTGGCCATGTTTGTCAACAGATCAGGACGAAATGTGCAATCTTCATAGAGGACTGTTCATAGATGCTTCCTACCATTTTTCAGTTCATTTGGCAAAGGGGTTTCAGAGGAGAAGATTTTTTTTTAGAAATCAACCAATCAGAAACAAGAATTGCCTGTGGTGGCCATGTTTGTTAATGGATCGGGACGTAATTAGCAATATGTATCAAGGACATTCCATAGATGCTTCCTACCAAGTTTCGGGTCATTTGGCAAAGCGGTTTCAGAGGAGAAGACTTTTAGAAATCGACCAATCAGAAACAAGAATTATCTGTGGCAGCCATGTTTATTATCGGATCGCGATGCGCAATTTTGTTAGAGGACCTTCCATAGATGCTTCCTACCAAGTTACGGTTCATTTGGTGAAGCGGTTTCAGAGAAGAAGCTTTTTTATAAATCAACCAATCAGAAATAAGAATTGCCTGTGGTGGCCATGTTTGTCAACGGATCGGGATGAAATGAGCAATCCTTATAGAGAACATCCAATAGATGCTTCCTATATAGTTTCGGTTCATTTGTCGAAGCAGTTTCAGAGGAGAAGATTTTAAAAAATCGGCCAATCTGAAACAACAATTGTCTGTTGCGGCAATGTTTGTTAATGGATCGGATCGGAATGAGCAATCCCTATAGATGTTTCCTACCAAATTTCTGTTCATTTGGCTAAGCGGTTTCAGAGATTTGCTTAGAAATCGACCAATCTGAAACAAGAATTGCCTGTGGCGGCCATGTTTGTTAATGGATCAAAACGAAATGAGCCATCTCTATAGAAGACCTTCCATAGATGCTTCCTACCAAGTTTCGGTTCATTTGGCAAACCGGTTTCAGAGAAGAAGATTTTTAGAAATCGACCAATCAGAAACAAGAATTGCCTGTGACGGCCATATTTGCTAATGGATCGGGACGAAATGAGCAATCTTTATAGAGGACCTTCCATAAATTTATAGATGCTTCCTACCAAGTTTCGGTTCATTTGGCAAAGCGGTTTTAGAGAAGATTGTTTTTTAGAAATCAACCAATCAGGAACAGGAATTTTCTGTGGTGGCCATGTTTAATGTTAACTGATCGGGAAAAAATGGACAATATTAACAGGGGAACTTCCATTGATGCTCCCTACCAAGTTTCGGTTCATTTAACCAAACGGTTCCAGAGGAGATGAATTTAAAAAATCAGCCAATCAGAAACAAGAATCGCCTGTGGTGGCCATGTTTGTTAACGGATCGGTTCGAGATGAGCAATCTTTATAGATGCTTCCTACCAAGTTTCGGTTCATTTGGCAAAGCGATTTGAGAAAAGATTTTTAGAAATCGACCAATCAGAAACAAGAATTGCCTGTGGTGGCCATATTTGTTAATGGATCGGGACGAAATGAGCAATCTTTATAGAGGACCGCCTATAGATGCTTCATACCAAGTTTCGGTTCATTTGGCCAAATGGTTTCAGAGGAAAAGATTTTTAGAAATCGACCAATCAGAAATAACAATTGCCTGTGGTGGCCATGTTTGTCAACAGATCAGGACGAAATGTGCAATCTTCATAGAGGACTGTTCATAGATGCTTCCTACCATGTTTCAGTTCATTTGGCAAAGCGGTTTCAGAGGAGAAGATTTTTTTTTAGAAATCAACCAATCAGAAACAAGAATTGCCTGTGGTGGCCATGTTTGTTAATGGATCGGAACGTAATTAGCAATATGTATCAAGGACATTCCATAGATGCTTCCTACCAAGTTTCGGGTCATTTGGCAAAGCGGTTTCAGAGGAGAAGACTTTTAGAAATCGACCAATCAGAAACAAGAATTGTCTGTGGCGGCCATGTTTATTATCGGATCGCGATGCGCAATTTTGTTAGAGGACCTTCCATAGATGCTTCCTACCAAGTTACGGTTCATTTGGTGAAGCGGTTTCAGAGAAAAAGCTTTTTTATAAATCAACCAATCAGAAATAAGAATTGCCCGTGGTGGCCATGTTTGTCAACGGATCGGGATGAAATGAGCAATCCTTATAGAGAACATCCAATAGATGCTTCCTATATAGTTTCGGTTCATTTGTCGAAGCAGTTTCAGAGGAGAAGATTTAAAAAAATCGGCCAATCTGAAACAACAATTGTCTGTTGTGGCAATGTTTGATAATGGATCGGATCGGAATGAGCAATCCTTATGGAGGACCCCTATAGATGTTTCCTACCAAATTTCTGTTCATTTGGCTAAGCGGTTTCAGAGATTTGCTTAGAAATCGACCAATCTGAAACAAGAATTGCCTGTGGCGGCCATGTTTGTTAATGGATCAAAACGAAATGAGCCATCTCTATAGAAGACCTTCCATAGATGCTTCCTACCAAGTTTCGGTTCATTTGGCAAACCGGTTTCAGAGAAGAAGATTTTTAGAAATCGACCAATCAGAAACAAGAATTGCCTGTGACGGCCATATTTGCTAATGGATCGGCACGAAATGAGCAATCTTTATAGAGGACCTTCCATAAATTTATAGATGCTTCCTACCAAGTTTCGGTTCATTTGGCAAAGCGGTTTTAGAGAAGATTGTTTTTTAGAAATCAACCAATCAGGAACAGGAATTTTCTGTGGTGGCCATGTTTAATGTTAACTGATCGGGAAAAAATGGACAATATTAACAGGGGAACTTCCATTGATGCTCCCTACCAAGTTTCGGTTCATTTAACCAAACGGTTCCAGAGGAGATGAATTTAAAAAATCAGCCAATCAGAAACAAGAATCGCCTGTGGTGGCCATGTTTGTTAACGGATCGGTTCGAGATGAGCAATCTTTATAGATGCTTCCTACCAAGTTTCGGTTCATTTGGCAAAGCGATTTGAGAAAAGATTTTTAGAAATCGACCAATCAGAAACAAGAATTGCCTGTGGTGGCCATATTTGTTAATGGATCGGGACGAAATGAGCAATCTTTATAGAGGACCGCCTATAGATGCTTCATACCAAGTTTCGGTTCATTTGGCCAAATGGTTTCAGAGGAAAAGATTTTTAGAAATCGACCAATCAGAAATAACAATTGCCTGTGGTGGCCATGTTTGTCAACAGATCAGGACGAAATGTGCAATCTTCATAGAGGACTGTTCATAGATGCTTCCTAACATGTTTCAGTTCATTTGGCAAAGCAGTTTCAGAGGAGAAGATTTTTTTTTAGAAATCAACCAATCAGAAACAAGAATTGCCTGTGGTGGCCATGTTTGTTAATGGATCGGAACGTAATTAGCAATATGTATCAAGGACATTCCATAGATGCTTCCTACCAAGTTTCGGGTCATTTGGCAAAGCGGTTTCAGAGGAGAAGACTTTTAGAAATCGACCAATCAGAAACAAGAATTGTCTGTGGCGGCCATGTTTATTATCGGATCGCGATGCGCAATTTTGTTAGAGGACCTTCCATAGATGCTTCCTACCAAGTTACGGTTCATTTGGTGAAGCGGTTTCAGAGAAGAAGCTTTTTTATAAATCAACCAATCAGAAATAAGCATTGCCCGTGGTGGCCATGTTTGTCAACGGATCGGGATGAAATGAGCAATCCTTATAGAGAACATCCAATAGATGCTTCCTATATAGTTTCGGTTCATTTGTCGAAGCAGTTTCAGAGGAGAAGATTTAAAAAAATCGGCCAATCTGAAACAACAATTGTCTGTTGTGGCAATGTTTGATAATGGATCGGATCGGAATGAGCAATCCTTATGGAGGACCCCTATAGATGTTTCCTACCAAATTTCTGTTCATTTGGCTAAGCGGTTTCAGAGATTTGCTTAGAAATCGACCAATCTGAAACAAGAATTGCCTGTGGCGGCCATGTTTGTTAATGGATCAAAACGAAATGAGCCATCTCTATAGAAGACCTTCCATAGATGCTTCCTACCAAGTTTCGGTTCATTTGGCAAACCGGTTTCAGAGAAGAAGATTTTTAGAAATCGACCAATCAGAAACAAGAATTGCCTGTGACGGCCATATTTGCTAATGGATCGGCACGAAATGAGCAATCTTTATAGAGGACCTTCCATAAATTTATAGATGCTTCCTACCAAGTTTCGGTTCATATGGCAAAGCGGTTTTAGAGAAGATTGTTTTTTAGAAATCAACCAATCAGGAACAGGAATTTTCTGTGGTGGCCATGTTTAATGTTAACTGATCGGGAAAAAATGGACAATATTAACAGGGGAACTTCCATTGATGCTCCCTACCAAGTTTCGGTTCATTTAACCAAACGGTTCCAGAGGAGATGAATTTAAAAAATCAGCCAATCAGAAACAAGAATCGCCTGTGGTGGCCATGTTTGTTAACGGATCGGTTCGAGATGAGCAATCTTTATAGATGCTTCCTACCAAGTTTCGGTTCATTTGGCAAAGCGATTTGAGAAAAGATTTTTAGAAATCGACCAATCAGAAACAAGAATTGCCTGTGGTGGCCATATTTGTTAATGGATCGGGACGAAATGAGCAATCTTTATAGAGGACCGCCTATAGATGCTTCATACCAAGTTTCGGTTCATTTGGCCAAATGGTTTCAGAGGAAAAGATTTTTAGAAATCGACCAATCAGAAATAACAATTGCCTGTGGTGGCCATGTTTGTCAACAGATCAGGACGAAATGTGCAATCTTCATAGAGGACTGTTCATAGATGCTTCCTACCATGTTTCAGTTCATTTGGCAAAGCGGTTTCAGAGGAGAAGATTTTTTTTTAGAAATCAACCAATCAGAAACAAGAATTGCCTGTGGTGGCCATGTTTGTTAATGGATCGGGACGTAATTAGCAATATGTATCAAGGACATTCCATAGATGCTTCCTACCAAGTTTCGGGTCATTTGGCAAAGCGGTTTCAGAGGAGAAGACTTTTAGAAATCGACCAATCAGAAACAAGAATTGTCTGTGGCGGCCATGTTTATTATCGGATCGCGATGCGCAATTTTGTTAGAGGACCTTCCATAGATGCTTCCTACCAAGTTACGGTTCATTTGGTGAAGCGGTTTCAGAGAAGAAGCTTTTTTATAAATCAACCAATCAGAAATAAGCATTGCCCGTGGTGGCCATGTTTGTCAACGGATCGGGATGAAATGAGCAATCCTTATAGAGAACATCCAATAGATGCTTCCTATATAGTTTCGGTTCATTTGTCGAAGCAGTTTCAGAGGAGAAGATTTAAAAAAATCGGCCAATCTGAAACAACAATTGTCTGTTGTGGCAATGTTTGATAATGGATCGGATCGGAATGAGCAATCCTTATGGAGGACCCCTATAGATGTTTCCTACCAAATTTCTGTTCATTTGGCTAAGCGGTTTCAGAGATTTGCTTAGAAATCGACCAATCTGAAACAAGAATTGCCTGTGGCGGCCATGTTTGTTAATGGATCAAAACGAAATGAGCCATCTCTATAGAAGACCTTCCATAGATGCTTCCTACCAAGTTTCGGTTCATTTGGCAAACCGGTTTCAGAGAAGAAGATTTTTAGAAATCGACCAATCAGAAACAAGAATTGCCTGTGACGGCCATATTTGCTAATGGATCGGCACAAAATGAGCAATCTTTATAGAGGACCTTCCATAAATTTATAGATGCTTCCTACCAAGTTTCGGTTCATTTGGCAAAGCGGTTTTAGAGAAGATTGTTTTTTAGAAATCAACCAATCAGGAACAGGAATTTTCTGTGGTGGCCATGTTTAATGTTAACTGATCGGGAAAAAATGGACAATATTAACAGGGGAACTTCCATTGATGCTCCCTACCAAGTTTCGGTTCATTTAACCAAACGGTTCCAGAGGAGATGAATTTAAAAAATCAGCCAATCAGAAACAAGAATCGCCTGTGGTGGCCATGTTTGTTAACGGATCGGTTCGAGATGAGCAATCTTTATAGATGCTTCCTACCAAGTTTCGGTTCATTTGGCAAAGCGATTTGAGAAAAGATTTTTAGAAATCGACCAATCAGAAACAAGAATTGCCTGTGGTGGCCATATTTGTTAATGGATCGGGACGAAATGAGCAATCTTTATAGAGGACCGCCTATAGATGCTTCATACCAAGTTTCGGTTCATTTGGCCAAATGGTTTCAGAGGAAAAGATTTTTAGAAATCGACCAATCAGAAATAACAATTGCCTGTGGTGGCCATGTTTGTCAACAGATCAGGACGAAATGTGCAATCTTCATAGAGGACTGTTCATAGATGCTTCCTACCATGTTTCAGTTCATTTGGCAAAGCGGTTTCAGAGGAGAAGATTTTTTTTTAGAAATCAACCAATCAGAAACAAGAATTGCCTGTGGTGGCCATGTTTGTTAATGGATCGGAACGTAATTAGCAATATGTATCAAGGACATTCCATAGATGCTTCCTACCAAGTTTCGGGTCATTTGGCAAAGCGGTTTCAGAGGAGAAGACTTTTAGAAATCGACCAATCAGAAACAAGAATTGTCTGTGGCGGCCATGTTTATTATCGGATCGCGATGCGCAATTTTGTTAGAGGACCTTCCATAGATGCTTCCTACCAAGTTACGGTTCATTTGGTGAAGCGGTTTCAGAGAAGAAGCTTTTTTATAAATCAACCAATCAGAAATAAGCATTGCCCGTGGTGGCCATGTTTGTCAACGGATCGGGATGAAATGAGCAATCCTTATAGAGAACATCCAATAGATGCTTCCTATATAGTTTCGGTTCATTTGTCGAAGCAGTTTCAGAGGAGAAGATTTAAAAAAATCGGCCAATCTGAAACAACAATTGTCTGTTGTGGCAATGTTTGATAATGGATCGGATCGGAATGAGCAATCCTTATGGAGGACCCCTATAGATGTTTCCTACCAAATTTCTGTTCATTTGGCTAAGCGGTTTCAGAGATTTGCTTAGAAATCGACCAATCTGAAACAAGAATTGCCTGTGGCGGCCATGTTTGTTAATGGATCAAAACGAAATGAGCCATCTCTATAGAAGACCTTCCATAGATGCTTCCTACCAAGTTTCGGTTCATTTGGCAAACCGGTTTCAGAGAAGAAGATTTTTAGAAATCGACCAATCAGAAACAAGAATTGCCTGTGACGGCCATATTTGCTAATGGATCGGCACAAAATGAGCAATCTTTATAGAGGACCTTCCATAAATTTATAGATGCTTCCTACCAAGTTTCGGTTCATTTGGCAAAGCGGTTTTAGAGAAGATTGTTTTTTAGAAATCAACCAATCAGGAACAGGAATTTTCTGTGGTGGCCATGTTTAATGTTAACTGATCGGGAAAAAATGGACAATATTAACAGGGGAACTTCCATTGATGCTCCCTACCAAGTTTCGGTTCATTTAACCAAACGGTTCCAGAGGAGATGAATTTAAAAAATCAGCCAATCAGAAACAAGAATCGCCTGTGGTGGCCATGTTTGTTAACGGATCGGTTCGAGATGAGCAATCTTTATAGATGCTTCCTACCAAGTTTCGGTTCATTTGGCAAAGCGATTTGAGAAAAGATTTTTAGAAATCGACCAATCAGAAACAAGAATTGCCTGTGGTGGCCATATTTGTTAATGGATCGGGACGAAATGAGCAATCTTTATAGAGGACCGCCTATAGATGCTTCATACCAAGTTTCGGTTCATTTGGCCAAATGGTTTCAGAGGAAAAGATTTTTAGAAATCGACCAATCAGAAATAACAATTGCCTGTGGTGGCCATGTTTGTCAACAGATCAGGACGAAATGTGCAATCTTCATAGAGGACTGTTCATAGATGCTTCCTACCATGTTTCAGTTCATTTGGCAAAGCGGTTTCAGAGGAGAAGATTTTTTTTTAGAAATCAACCAATCAGAAACAAGAATTGCCTGTGGTGGCCATGTTTGTTAATGGATCGGAACGTAATTAGCAATATGTATCAAGGACATTCCATAGATGCTTCCTACCAAGTTTCGGGTCATTTGGCAAAGCGGTTTCAGAGGAGAAGACTTTTAGAAATCGACCAATCAGAAACAAGAATTGTCTGTGGCGGCCATGTTTATTATCGGATCGCGATGCGCAATTTTGTTAGAGGACCTTCCATAGATGCTTCCTACCAAGTTACGGTTCATTTGGTGAAGCGGTTTCAGAGAAGAAGCTTTTTTATAAATCAACCAATCAGAAATAAGAATTGCCCGTGGTGGCCATGTTTGTCAACGGATCGGGATGAAATGAGCAATCCTTATAGAGAACATCCAATAGATGCTTCCTATATAGTTTCGGTTCATTTGTCGAAGCAGTTTCAGAGGAGAAGATTTTAAAAAATCGGCCAATCTGAAACAACAATTGTCTGTTGCGGCAATGTTTGTTAATGGATCGCATCGGAATGAGCAATCCCTATAGATGTTTCCTACCAAATTTCTGTTCATTTGGCTAAGCGGTTTCGAGATTTGCTTAGAAATCGACCAATCTGAAACAAGAATTGCCTGTGGCGGCCATGTTTGTTAATGGATCAAAACGAAATGAGCCATCTCTATAGAAGACCTTCCATAGATGCTTCCTACCAAGTTTCGGTTCATTTGGCAAACCGGTTTCAGAGAAGAAGATTTTTAGAAATCGACCAATCAGAAACAAGAATTGCCTGTGGTGGCCATATTTGTTAATGGATTGGGACGAAATGAGCAATCTTTATAGAGGACCGCCCATAGATGCTTCATACCAAGTTTCGGTTCATTTGGCCAAATGGTTTCAGAGGAAAAGATTTTTAGAAATCGACCAATCAGAAATAAGAATTGCCTGTGGTGGCCATGTTTGTCAACAGATCAGGACGAAATGTGCAATCTTCATAGAGGACTGTTCATAGATGCTTCCTACCATGTTTCAGTTCATTTGGCAAAGGGGTTTCAGAGGAGAAGATTTTTTTTTAGAAATCAACCAATCAGAAACAAGAATTGCCTGTGGTGGCCATGTTTGTTAATGGATCGGGACGTAATTAGCAATATGTATCAAGGACATTCCATAGATGCTTCCTACCAAGTTTCGGGTCATTTGGCAAAGCGGTTTCAGAGGAGAAGACTTTTAGAAATCGACCAATCAGAAACAAGAATTATCTGTGGCAGCCATGTTTATTATCGGATCGCGATGCGCAATTTTGTTAGAGGACCTTCCATAGATGCTTCCTACCAAGTTACGGTTCATTTGGTGAAGCGGTTTCAGAGAAGAAACTTTTTTATAAATCAACCAATCAGAAATAAGAATTGCCTGTGGTGGCCATGTTTGTCAACGGATCGGGATGAAATGAGCAATCCTTATAGAGAACATCCAATAGATGCTTCCTATATAGTTTCGGTTCATTTGTCGAAGCAGTTTCAGAGGAGAAGATTTTAAAAAATCGGCCAATCTGAAACAACAATTGTCTGTTGCGGCAATGTTTGTTAATGGATCGGATCGGAATGAGCAATCCCTATAGATGTTTCCTACCAAATTTCTGTTCATTTGGCTAAGCGGTTTCAGAGATTTGCTTAGAAATCGACCAATCTGAAACAAGAATTGCCTGTGGCGGCCATGTTTGTTAATGGATCAAAACGAAATGAGCCATCTCTATAGAAGACCTTCCATAGATGCTTCCTACCAAGTTTCGGTTCATTTGGCAAACCGGTTTCAGAGAAGAAGATTTTTAGAAATCGACCAATCAGAAACAAGAATTGCCTGTGACGGCCATATTTGCTAATGGATCGGCACGAAATGAGCAATCTTTATAGAGGACCTTCCATAAATTTATAGATGCTTCCTACCAAGTTTCGGTTCATTTGGCAAAGCGGTTTTAGAGAAGATTGTTTTTTAGAAATCAACCAATCAGGAACAGGAATTTTCTGTGGTGGCCATGTTTAATGTTAACTGATCGGGTAAAAATGGACAATATTAACAGGGGAACTTCCATTGATGCTCCCTACCAAGTTTCGGTTCATTTAACCAAACGGTTCCAGAGGAGATGAATTTAAAAAATCAGCCAATCAGAAACAAGAATCGCCTGTGGTGGCCATGTTTGTTAACGGATCGGTTCGAGATGAGCAATCTTTATAGATGCTTCCTACCAAGTTTCGGTTCATTTGGCAAAGCGATTTGAGAAAAGATTTTTAGAAATCGACCAATCAGAAACAAGAATTGCCTGTGGTGGCCATATTTGTTAATGGATCGGGACGAAATGAGCAATCTTTATAGAGGACCGCCTATAGATGCTTCATACCAAGTTTCGGTTCATTTGGCCAAATGGTTTCAGAGGAAAAGATTTTTAGAAATCGACCAATCAGAAATAACAATTGCCTGTGGTGGCCATGTTTGTCAACAGATCAGGACGAAATGTGCAATCTTCATAGAGGACTGTTCATAGATGCTTCCTACCATGTTTCAGTTCATTTGGCAAAGCGGTTTCAGAGGAGAAGATTTTTTTTTAGAAATCAACCAATCAGAAACAAGAATTGCCTGTGGTGGCCATGTTTGTTAATGGATCGGAACGTAATTAGCAATATGTATCAAGGACATTCCATAGATGCTTCCTACCAAGTTTCGGGTCATTTGGCAAAGCGGTTTCAGAGGAGAAGACTTTTAGAAATCGACCAATCAGAAACAAGAATTGTCTGTGGCGGCCATGTTTATTATCGGATCGCGATGCGCAATTTTGTTAGAGGACCTTCCATAGATGCTTCCTACCAAGTTACGGTTCATTTGGTGAAGCGGTTTCAGAGAAGAAGCTTTTTTATAAATCAACCAATCAGAAATAAGAATTGCCCGTGGTGGCCATGTTTGTCAACGGATCGGGATGAAATGAGCAATCCTTATAGAGAACATCCAATAGATGCTTCCTATATAGTTTCGGTTCATTTGTCGAAGCAGTTTCAGAGGAGAAGATTTTAAAAAATCGGCCAATCTGAAACAACAATTGTCTGTTGCGGCAATGTTTGTTAATGGATCGGATCGGAATGAGCAATCCCTATAGATGTTTCCTACCAAATTTCTGTTCATTTGGCTAAGCGGTTTCAGAGATTTGCTTAGAAATCGACCAATCTGAAACAAGAATTGCCTGTGGCGGCCATGTTTGTTAATGGATCAAAACGAAATGAGCCATCTCTATAGAAGACCTTCCATAGATGCTTCCTACCAAGTTTCGGTTCATTTGGCAAACCGGTTTCAGAGAAGAAGATTTTTAGAAATCGACCAATCAGAAACAAGAATTGCCTGTGACGGCCATATTTGCTAATGGATCGGCACGAAATGAGCAATCTTTATAGAGGACCTTCCATAAATTTATAGATGCTTCCTACCAAGTTTCGGTTCATTTGGCAAAGCGGTTTTAGAGAAGATTGTTTTTTAGAAATCAACCAATCAGGAACAGGAATTTTCTGTGGTGGCCATGTTTAATGTTAACTGATCGGGAAAAAATGGATAATATTGACAGGGGAACTTCCATTGATGCTCCCTACCAAGTTTCGGTTCATTTAACCAAACGGTTCCAGAGGAGACGAATTTAAAAAATCAGCCAATCAGAAACAAGAATCGCCTGTGGTGGCCATGTTTGTTAACGGATCGGTTCGAGATGAGCAATCTTTATAGATGCTTCCTACCAAGTTTCGGTTCATTTGGCAAAGCGATTTGAGAAAAGATTTTTAGAAATCGACCAATCAGAAACAAGAATTGCCTGTGGTGGCCATATTTGTTAATGGATCAGGACGAAATGAGCAAACTTTATAGAGGACCGCCCATAGATGCTTCATACCAAGTTGCGGTTCATTTGGCCATATGGTTTCAGAGGAAAAGATTTTTAGAAATCGACCAATCAGAAATAAGAATTGCCTGTGGTGGCCATATTTGTTAATGGATCGGGACGAAATGAGCAATCTTTATAGAGGACCGCCCATAGATGCTTCATACCAAGTTTCGGTTCATTTGGCCAAATGGTTTCAGAGGAAAAGATTTTTAGAAATCGACCAATTAGAAATAAGAATTGTCTGTGGCGGCCATGTTTGTTAATGGATCGGGACGAAAGGAGCAATTGTTATAGAGGACCCTCCATAGATGCTTCCTATCAAGTTTTAGTTCATATGGCTGAGGGGTTTCAGAGTAGAAGATTAAAATGTGAAAAATTAATGGACGACGGATGCCATAAGCTCACTTTGCCTTTGGCAAGGTGAGCTAAAAAATTGGCCAATTAGAAACAAGAATTGCCTGTGGCACCCATGTTTATTAATAGATCGGGACAAAATGTGCAATCTTTAGAGAGGACCTTCCATAGATGCTTCCTACCAAGTTTCAGTTCATTTGGCTGAGGGGATTCAGAGGAGAAGATTAAAATGTGAAAGTTAACGGACGACAGACGATGGACGCCAAGTGATGGCAATAGCTCACGTTGCCTTTGGCAAGGAGAGCTAAAAATGTACAACATTATGTCAGTGACTTGAAAGAGGTCTGTGGTTTTCTCCGGAGACTCAGGTTCCGTCCACCAATAAAACTGACCTCCACGATATAACTGAAATATTTTTGAAAGTGGTGTTAAACACCATAAACCCAAACCCATATACCTTGTACATCTCACAGTCATAAAACAACAGCTTTACACTAAAAGCATGATATGTAGACATCTTGGCCATTTAAGATATAAGATGGGTCTGCAAAGTACACTAAACCATCCAAGGATGACATGGAGACATCTTGGCCATTTAAGATAAAAGATGGGTCTGCAAAGTACACTAAACCATCCAAGCATGACATGTAGACATCTTGGCTATTTAAGATATAAGATGGGTCTGCAAAGTACACTAAACCATCCAAGCATGACATGTACACATCTTGGTCATTTAAGATATGATGGGTCTGCACTAAACCATCCAAGCATGACATGTAGACATCTTGGTCATTTAAGATATAAGATGGGTCTGCACTAAACCATCCAAGCATGACATGTAGACATCTTGGTCATTTAAGATATGATGGGTCTGCACTAAACCATCCAAGCATGACATGTAGACATATTGGTCATTTAAGATATAAGATGGGTAGACATATTGGTCATTTAAGATATAAGATGGGTCTGCAAAGTACACTAAACCATCCAAGCATGACATGTAGACATCTTGGTCATTTAAGATATGATGGGTCTGCACTAAACCATCCAAGCATGACATGTAGACATCTTGGTCATTTAAGATATAAGATGGGTCTGCACTAAACCATCCAAGCATGACATGTAGACATCTTGGTCATTTAAGATATGATGGGTCTGCACTAAACCATCCAAGCATGACATGTAGACATATTGGTCATTTAAGATATAAGATGGGTAGACATATTGGTCATTTAAGATATAAGATGGGTCTGCAAAGTACACTAAACCATCCAAGCATGACATGTAGACATCTTGGTCATTTAAGATATGATGGGTCTGCACTAAACCATCCAAGCATGACATGTAGACATCTTGGTCATTTAAGATATAAGATGGGTCTGCACTAAACCATCCAAGCATGACATGTAGACATCTTGGTCATTTAAGATATGATGGGTCTGCACTAAACCATCCAAGCATGACATGTAGACATATTGGTCATTTAAGATATAAGATGGGTAGACATATTGGTCATTTAAGATATAAGATGGGTCTGCAAAGTACACTAAACCATCCAAGCATGACATGTAGACATCTTGGCCATTTAAGATATGAGATGGGTCTGCCAGGTATAATTCAAAGGAGACATAATAATAATAATAATAATAATAATGTCTTTTATTTCAACAGGATGAATAGCACATTTAGTTATACAAACTAGTTTACAATGTGGTCCTGCATTATATACAGTATTTACACAATAAATTATAAAACTATAAAATCAATATAAAAACAGTGTTATACAATAGATAATGAGTATATTTCAATTGAATCATTCATTTAAATATTTGGTCTTAAAAATTTCTAAAGATGTACTTTCTCTCATTTCATCTGACATATTATTCCAAAGATTCCAAAGATTGCATGACGATATAACAAAAGAACGTCTATAATATTCTGTTTTAGCTTTTGGTACAAAAAGTAAATTGTTAACACTTTGCCTAGTTATTCTTGAACTTACTTGACTAACATACTGAAAAACATTCAAATACTCTGGTGTTAAGTTGTTCAACACTTTATAAGTTAAAATACATTTTCTATAAACAAAATAGTCATCCATTTCAAATTTTGAAAAAGAATAGACGATGGTATTCACTAACATTTAAAATTATACGAGCTGCTCTTTTTTGAAGCTTTAACAGTCTATCAATATTTGAGCTATTTTTTGCTCCTGACCATACAGTGCAGCAGTAATTGAAATGAGGAAATATAATACAGTTATATACTTTTAGCAAAGCATCACCTGACATAAATGGTTTCAGACGTTTTAGAACACCAAGTTTCTTAGAAATTTTATTCGCTAATATTTCTAAATGATTTGACCATGTAAGACAACAATCAATATTAACACCTAAAAGTTTAGATACTTCTACAGTTTCTAATATAACATTTTCAATTCTAAAATTAATTTTTCTACATTTTGACAATCTTTGTTTTGTTCCAACCAACATACACTGGTTTTTTTTCCAAGTTCATTGTTAATTTGTTTTCATTCATCCAGTTCATACTGCTTTTGAGATCACATATTAACTTCGTTTCTATTATATCAACAGATTTATCTGCATACATGTATATAGTTACATTAGAATATTTCCAACATTTTGGATAATCGTTCACAAATAATATAAAAAACAAGGAACCTAATATTGATCCCTGTGATCACAAATAAAATAAAAAACAAGGGACATAATATTGATCCCTGTGATCACAAATAATATAAAAAACAAGGGACCTAATATTGATCCCTGTGATCACAAATAAAATAAAAAACAAGGGACATAATATTGATCCCTGTGATCACAAATAATATAAAAAACAAGGGACATAATATTGGTCCCTGTGGTACACCAATAGTATATATAGTTAGGTTTTGATATAACACCTTTCCATCCTACACTTTGTTCTCTACTACATAAATATGATTTGAACCATGAAATAGTATTTTCACATATACCAAAAGATTTCAATTTATGGGTTAAAACATTGTGATTGACAGTATCGAACGCCTTACTCAGGTCGATAAATAGTACACCAGTTAACTTTCCTTTATCAATGTTTTTGAGCCATCTATCAACTAATCAATTAAGAGCCGTTTCGCAAGAATGTTTTGGCCTAAATCCCGATTGGCTACTTGTAATGAGATGATTTTCAGATAGATACTCATAAAATGAATTAAAAACATGTTTTTCGATTATTTTGCCTATAATTGGTAAAACTGAAACTGGTCTATAATTGTTTACCATATGTTTGTCTCCAGACTTAAAGATAGGTGACACTTTAGCCCTTTTTCAGTCATTTTCAAAATTATTCACTTCTATAGAAAAATTCAAAACACATGTTAAAATATCTACAATTGCATCTGATGTTAATTTGAGTAATTTTACAGATATACCATCTAACCCTCAGTTGCCTTAGCAGTTGACATTCCCGAAATTTGCTTTGTAACAAAATCTAGACATTTTTGATATTTTAAAAGAACCATTTGGCATAAGCTGTTCAACATCTGGTAGCTTATCATCAAATTTTTGTCTAAATTATGTCCAATATTACAGAAAAAGTAATTAAAAGCATCAGCAATCTGATCATTTTGATTCATCAAACAACAATTTAAATTAAATTAAATCTAACTTTTACTTTCAGCATAGTTTTTATTTTTTTTTATTGTGGAACAATTTGTAGAGACAATGTATAAGGCAATGTACAAGTTACAAACTAAGGAGATTTTCTCCATTACATACAAATCATTACAAAATACAATTTAATCACAATAACATGTCATAATTTAGTCAAAGAAATATAAATAACATCCGGAACTCCTCGCGCATTTCCCCAAGTGAAAAAACAAGCTCGGATATGAATAGTATTCTTTGTACCGCTTGACTTATGAAATCACATGATATAACAATGGAGGACCGTCATACAAGAAACGTGAGATTCAGTCATCAAGGATTCAAAATGCCTTGATAAACATACTCTAAGATTTCTTTCTGCTTCTCCTTTAACTGGATATCACTTCCATATTTCATCAATGCTGCTGTTAACGAGGACTCCATGCTTGTTTGTTTACATATTAGAGGACAAGGTCAATGTCAAATTTTAGATAATTATTAGTTTTATTTATCGATTTTATATTTTTAATGCTTACTTGGCAATAATATAGATAAAATTTGATATGAAATTATTTTATAAAATACTTTTTATTTTTTTGGGGAAAGGATTATTTTCTCTTCCTCTTCACAACTCTGGCCGAATAACCAGCATTTTAGCGCATATCAATACATTCATATCCGAGCTTGTTTTTTCACTTGGGGAAAGGCGCGAGGAGTTCCGGATGATATAAATAAGACATATGACATACTGAAAGATACTCTTTTAAAAACATTTTTGTTGAGTCTTTGCCGACAGATGGATTTAGAGTATGAAATGTAGATTTAGATATTTAATGCAATTTCTAGTTGCTTGATAATTAAAAAAATAAATTATTTAAAAAGAATGTTTTTCTTCTTTTCCTTGTTAACCAAAGGTATCTTTTTTTCATCTCACATCCTAAAATATTTTTCATTTCCTTAAAATATAATATTGTTATAAAATTTAATCCAAGAAAAATCGAAAATTGAAAATCTGTATTTTTGTTAGAAACTACATTTGTAAATATAATTTCAATGGTACTTTCTATGTCATATATATTATTAATATACATCATGCTTTAAAATATGTCTTTTTATTATCTTATATGTACAAAAACATGCACTTACTAACAAATACTAATAGCTATATATTACATCATTTTTACTAATATCAACAAGACCAGGATAGGGTACCTGTATACAATGTTATTTTAACTAACAAATGTAGATTTCAATAAAAATATTATGAATAAAAAAACAATTTTAAAATCTAGTAGTTTATATACGAGTATCAAAGACCATCTTGAATGGAAGACAGTGGCTGTCGCAGAGTGACGAACACATTTCTTAAATAGGATTACCCACAGACCATCTCAGTCAATTTTGACATCAATTGGCCTTGGGTTTCAGAGAAGATTAAAATCTAAAAAGATAACAATGGGCAACACAGACTTAAGATTAGGCAAAATAAAAAAGAAGAAAGAATTGGAAAGGGAGGTAAATGGAGGAAAAAGGGGGAAGAGGATGGATCTTTGTTTTATTTAATCTCCACCTAAATCTTGATATGTCTACATCAATTACTTAAATAAAAACTGGAAGGATTGTAAGAGACAAATATAATATGGATCCTAATATTACAAAATTCAGTCATGGATTGGTTCTGTCTGGTACTAGAAATCTGTCAATTTTTTTTAGCTGTCATAGTTACATCATTTTCAAAAGCCAATATTGAGGGTCTAGTTGAGTCAGTAACAATATAATTATTATAAATTATAAATAAAAACTATTACAACATCTAGGTTAAAACAAAAATTAAAAGAAATATTCAATAAAGCCTTCTAAATGTATTATATTTGTATGTATTGTAACTTATGAAAAAAAATAATTCTAACATGATGTCTTTCATTGGCTATATAAATAATACAATAATAAAACTCACTATATATATTAATTTGCACATGCACAGACGATCAAATTACAAACATCATTCACTAGTGAATGCATGTATTCATACAGGAGCAATGCATACAAACATAAAAATGCCTGTATTGTTTTTACCTCTATTTTTCTTCCAAAATAAATATTTGACAACCATCTATGGACTTTAACTTTTGAAATTTAACGTCGTCCGGTGACAGAGCCTGGGTGGCTCAATGAGTTATCTAGTTGGATTACCAAACAACTCATTCAAGCCTATCACCAATACGGCGTGGGTTCGTGCCCGGCTTTGTAAATTACAAACTAGAGGCTCCCAGGAGCCTGTAATCGCTCACCTGGTTTTCAATTTGGCATCTAAAGTTGATAGAAAATGGGGGTGTTACACATAATTTTGAAAGTGGGCTACCCAAAGATCATTTCAACTCAAATTTCTGAGCAAAAGATTTAGATGTGATTTTTATCTCATAATATTCGGAATAAACTGGCTGAAAAAATCTCACAGAAAAACCCAGAATATATGTTAAACTACTCATTGCCATGTAGCTGCAGTTAAAATATGACTTATTGACTTATACTAAAGCAGCAATGGACAATAGAAGAAATTTCTATTTTTAACAACAGCAGCCATTTTGAATGGAGGGTGGGGCTGTCGGACACAATATTGAAAGGGGACCACCCAAGGACCATCCCAGCCAAATTTGCTTTCATTTGGTTCAGCGGTTTCAGTGGAGAAGATTTAAATGTGATCTTTTATCAAAATATTCCTAATTTGCATAATCGGTATAAATCGGCTGAAAGAAAAATTTCACAGAAAAAACGAAATATATGTTAAACTACCCCTTGCCATGTAGCTGCAGTTACAATTTGAGCTCATTTTGACTTATACTAAAGCAGCAATTAACAATTGAAGAAATTTCTATTTTTAGCAACAGAAGCCATCTTGAATGGAAGGCGGGGCTATCGGACACAATTTTGAAATGGGACTACACTAGGACTATCCCAGCCAAATTTGGTTTGATTTGGTTCAGCAGTTTCAGAGAAGAAGATTTAAATGTGATCTTTTATCAAAATATGCCTAATTTGCATAATCTGTATAAATCAGCTGAAAGAAAAATTTCAGAGAAAAACCCAGAATATATGTTAAACTACTCATTGCCATGTAGCTGCAGTTAAAATTTGAGCTAATTTTGGTTTATACTAAAGCAGCAATGGACAATTGAAGAAATTTCTATTTTTAGTAACAGCAGCCATCTTGAATGGAAGGCAGGGCTATTGGACACAATTTTGAAAGGGACCCACCCAGAGAACATCCCTGCCTGGTTTGGTGTAATTTGGTTCAGCGGTTTCAGAGAAGAAGATTTAAATGTGATCTTTTATCAAAATAGGCCTAATTTGCATAATCTGTATACGGTACATCGGCTGAAAGAAAAATTTCAGAGAAAAAAACGGAATACATGCTAAACTACTCCTTGCCATGTAGCTGCAATTAAAATTTGAGCTCATTTTGACTTATACTATAGCAGCAATGGACAATTAAAATTTCATCCCCCTTTTTTCTATTTTTAGCTTGGCGGCCATCTTGGTTGGAAGTCGGGATCAACGGACACAATTTTGGAAGAGGGCCATACAAATACCATTCCACCAAAGTTTGGTTGCAATTTGCCCTGTGGTTTCTGAGGAGAAGATTAAAGTTTACGACGTAAGACGACGGACGCCAAGTGATGGCAAAAGCTCACATGGCCTTTGGCCAGGTGAGCTAAAAAGGGTGCACTTGACTCACAGACTGAAGTGATAAAGCTTACCAGTTGCTTGCCCATGGTTGGTAGTTCTCTCCGGGTACTCCAGCTTCTTCCACCACTAAAACTGGTCGCCATGATATAGCTGAAATATTGCTGAAAGTGGCACTCAACACCAAAAATCAATTAATCAATCTTCCGGTGATGTAGTTTACAAGTAACGCTGATGACATAAAACAAGCAGGTTACTGATTTATTTTAAGATTTTGTGAGCTTAGTAAAATACTTGTTTAAGTTACTAAATTCAAAATGCTATCAAATTGGAAAATATCAGTAACTTAATTGTATCACAGTCTAGTTATATATAAAAGAAAAACAACTGTAAACATGAAGGTTAGTGGATTTTGTTATGAAATGTATTTCCATTACTGACTTCCACTTCAAACAATAAGTCAGATATTTCCTACTAGAATCGAAATAATTCATGGAAGCCATAGTTTGAATCCAGTTTTAACATGAGTAACATTATTTTCTTTGCTATCGCTCGGGATATAAAATTTACGAAAATATGTTACCCATGTTAAAACTATAAATACAAACTATGGCGTCCATTAATTATTTCTTAAATATTCTACACATCTTGTTAATTTGTTCTCTGAACTGAACAAAATCTAGAGGCAAATAGTGTATAACATCTGTATATAGGTATATCAGTAGACATTCAAGTTAGACAACTCTGTGTGATATAATTTTATGTGTTGAAATATTTCAGATAGATATTTTGATAATGGCTAATACGTGAAGAGAAAAGAACTTAACCATCATAGGCATCAAATATATGCATTATTCATGTAAATTTTGAGAAAAAATATTAAAGTTAGAGAATACAGAATTTAGGAAAAATCTACTGATATATCTAAATAATATACCTACACATATCATGATCTGAATATTTACAGTGTTTAAAAATATCCATTAATAAAACATCATGATGTACCTGCTCAAAATTTAATATTTGTCATATATATTAATACAATTTTCTTTGTGTAGCTCAAAACATATGAAACTTACAAACAATAGATCTAATTTTAGATCTTCACTGATCTTAATTAATGTTACCATGACAATGATCTGATGATAATGTCATCCAACAATAATTTGTGCATACCTTGTTTCTATTACAATGTTAACAATGAACTTTCACTGTTATCTTTATAAGAATATGCAAAGAATGTGATATGGTAGCTAGCTTCTTCTTACAGGACACTAGACCTAACAGTTGTTTCTTAATGAGCTTCTTATTTATTTTCTTCACATAATAAATATTTTGCCTATTCAGTGCAAGCATCATGTGCATTGGTATTTTCTATCGCGTTCAATAATATATTTTCAATTTCTACAAACTGGTTTTCTACAGCAATATCACGAGCGGTACGACCATCTTTGTCACAGATATTTATATCACATTTATATTCTACTAACAATTCAACGACTTTTATGTGCCAGCCTTTGACTACTGCCAGAATAAGTGGAGTGTTCATCCATTTGTCGCACTGATTAATATTACTATTTCCTTTTAGTAAAATTTCAGCTATATCAGCATAACCCTCCTTACAAGCCCTGTGAAGTGGAGTTTGTCCATCAGCATCACAGATATTCACACTACAGTCATTGTCAGTCAAAAGTTTAACAACTTTTTTAAGCTCTGTTCTAAATCGCCATTCCTCCACAAATTCAGAGTTAATAGCGATGTTTAGTGCATTTAAGCCATTTATATTCAATACGTTTACATCACAATTCCATTCGATAAGCAGCTTAAGGACATCACTATGACATCTTCTACAAGCTTTGAATATTGGAGTTTCACCCATTTTGTCACACTGATCAATGTCCAGTTTATTTTCGAGTAGAAGTTTAACAATCCCTGGATTACCTCCTTTACATGCAGCATGCAGTGTGGACTGTCCAGCATCATCAAGATCATAAACACCACATCTTTTATTGATCAAAAGTTCTGCTTTATCAACCCTGTCAACTTCCTGGTTAAACAGAGTATACTGTACCACAGAATTTGTTGTACAAACAGCATGTAATGCACTACGCCCAATTTTATCTCTGATATCCATATTATAGTTATAATTTATTAGAGATTTCACAACATCTTTATGACCTTCTTCACAAGCAAGAAAAAATGGTGTTTTATTGGAGTCATCACATTGGTCGACGACACAATTATTATCAAGTAATATTTGTACAAGTGCTACATTTCCTTTATAACAGGCAATGTGTAATGGAGTCTGAGAATTGTTGTCTGATATGTTTACTTCACATTTTTTGTCAATTAATAAAGTTAAAATGTCTTTGTGGTCTTCTGTAAATCTTTCAACATTCCAATAATTCCGCTTACTTCTATCACGTCCACTGCAAACAGCATGAAGTACTGTTTGTCCATTAAGACTGTGATTAAATATTTCACATTTACTTTCAATTAACAGTTTGACAATATTAATGTATCCTTCCTTACATGCTATAAATAAAGGTGTCTGCTTTTCCTTATCACATTGATTGACATTACTATTGTTCAACAGAATATCAACAATTTCAGTGTTTCCAAATGCACAAGCAGCATGTAATACAGACTGTCCTTTACTATTAAGAACATTCACGTCACAGCTTTTGCCCAATAAAAGCCTAATAATTTCACCATATTCATTTTTGGTTGCATTCAACCTGCTGCTTCTTGAATAGTTAATTCTAAATTTGCTATCCTGACAAGATATTCCACAAGTTGTATGCAGTATGCCGTTTCCATCAACATCAAGAACATCTATCATACAGTTATCCTGGTTAATTAACATTTTAACAATATCTACATGACCAGACTCACAAGCAATAAATAACGGGGTTTTCATCCACTCGACATTAAGATTTACATTACAATGACGTCTTAATAAAAGTTCAACAACATCTGCTTGACCATTTTCACAGGCGTAATGAAGTGCAATACGATTATTACAATCAATAATATTAACATCACAGGCTTCATAACTTAGTAACATTTTAGCAACAGCTTCATGATTTCCATCACAAGCAACAATTAACAGACTTTTGTTTGTCCTTGTGTGACACTGATTAATGTTACATTTATTTCTAAGTAAAAGATCTACTACATCTACAGAACCTCCTTTACAGGCACAATCAAGTGCAGGTGAGAAACCATTATTATCAATGACATCACAGTTATTATCAAGTAGCAGTTTAACAATATCTGTATGACCTTTAAGACAGGCAAACACTATTGGTTGAGAAGGTAAAAGACTACTACTATAGATGTCATACATAATAATGTCAATGTTGTGTTTTCTATATATTTTTAAAATCTCTGAAATTTTTTCATAACTGACTATATCATTAGTAAGATCAAATATTTTTTTGCTAATGTCACAATTATTGTCAATCAAAATTTGTACAACATCTGTATTACCATATATACAAGCAACATGTAAAGGAGCCAATCCACCAGTGTCACATAGATTCACACTACTATTATACTTCAGTAAGATGTTAACTATATCTATATTGTCATTTTCACATGCAGCATGCAAAGCGATCTCACCATATTCACCAATTGCGTCCACCTTACAATTTTCTTTTAAAAGGAAATCTACAACATCTTTTTTACCATATTTACAAGCACTAAACAATGGTGTTGGTAGATTAGTATCAGAATGGTCGATATTATAACCATTTTCTACCAGACATTGAACAATATCAATGTAACCTCCTTCACAAGCTGCCACCATTGGGGAATTTTTAAATTGTATTCGATATGCATCTCCTTCAATGGTGCGCTTATCATCCTTAGAAAAACTATACTCGCTTCTGCTTTTACTTTCCAAGTCAGAGTCAAAGTTACAAACATACATGTCTGATTCTGGTTTGTCCATTAACATATCTTGATGTTTTCTTTTCTCTTCTAGTATAAATTTTACTAATAATTTACATCCTTTGACAGCAGACAGATATAGTGGCCAACGATTGTAAAGTAACTTTTGAATAATGGTTTGATCCTTTGACAAAAATGGGATGAATTTTCCTTGATACAATTCATTTTGTACCTGTACATTTTTGAATACATTATAAAATCTGTTGTTTTCAATTTCTTCCACCATACGATTAAAGTATGAATGCTCTAATTCAGAAGGTATTACTATTTCAAGTTCATCACAATCTTCTTTTACAGATTGAAATAGAAACCTTTCTGCAATAAAAGTTCCACTTCCATGGGTTAAAATAGTTTTGGGAATCCTCTTCCCAAAGTACAATGAAAAAATATCAAATATTTTATCGTGAATAGCGGTAATCGTTGATTCCAACTCTTTTGTGTAATTCCCTTCTAGTGTTTGGAGACCTAACAGAACTTTACTCTTTGAAGGTCGGCTTAGGAGTCCTAAATCTTCAAACACATCATCAAAAACATCTTTAAATTTTTGATCATTTGTATTTTGTAGTAGGTGTTTGTATAATTTGTTGTTGTATACGACAATTAAAGCCAGTCCTATAAAACAACATTCATTTTGTTCACTCATCTCATCCAACTGTTCCTCAATTATCTGTAATGGATATTCAAAGAATCTCACACCTGGATTACTTTCTGAAGCAGCATACATCTTACAAAGAAGAGGGAACATATCATATGCGCTAAGGATCTTATCGTCCAATTCTTTTATTGTTTCCTCATCAATATGACAGGCAGCAATCTTCAATTTCTCCTCCTTACTATAAAGGAAATTTTCCTGAAGCAAATTGCACGCCGTCATTTCAATTTTTTTTTTAAGGTTTCCAAATGGGTTTGAAACGCTTATTTGCAATCTGCATGTTCCCAAAACTCTAAATTCTTTATTGTCCTTACGATATTTCAATATCTGACATGTTACTCCCTTCCACGAATTGATCATAGATTGATCAACAGAAAATGTTCCACAAATATCATCAATAATGTATATTTGTTTTATATTTGGATCATAATACCTTACAATATCGTTTGGACACATGACTGGAAGAATATGATAATCATCTGTCTTCTGAAGCTGGAGTGCAACCAATTTGACAATAGTAGATTTTCCCATACCAGATGGTCCTGTTATTACAACAAATGATTTATTTCTAACTTCATCTAAAATGGTGGCTACAGCAGAAGTTTTGAAAAATTTGTCTTTTTTCCAACTCTCTATTTTTTCTGTAAACATCTCTGAAAAAAAATATTAACAATATAACAGGTTTATTAAGAATTAAAATAGGATATTGTGAGGCATCAATTTAAGCCAATAGGGGAGTGGGTTATATACTGATGTTGACTTTCAGCAATTGTTCAGCTATTAAAATACTAGATCATGTAGCCTTCAAATCTTTCTTGAAGTTTCCTAAATGGGCTTGAAATTAAATAATAACAGTACTGTATTTGAAGAGTTGGAGGTGTCAATTGTGGATTTGACAGTCGCAAATATCCGTTTTACTGGCTCTGCTTCGCGTCGCCAGTAAAACTGCATTTGCGTCAAATCCACAATTGACACCTCCAACTCTTCAAATACAGTACTGTTATTCCTATTCTTATGAAATTCTCCCAACCTGTACACACTAGTTTGAAAACATAAAAATAAATGACGAAATTTATTCATTTTTCAAATTCCTTCTGCTAAAAAAATAGTAATTTAGTTGTTTAAGGACCACCATCTTGAAAACATGAAATCCTACATGTCATATGTACAACAATACACAAAAATATTAAATTAAAATGCCTACCTTGAAAACTTATTTTAGTTAAATTCTATCTAAATTGAAGCATACACGAAGTCAAATAATGCCTGATCTTTACATTTTAAACTGGGAGTCTTCATATGACGTCACGTTGTTTATGTGCCAAAGTCGTTCAACAATATTTCCTGGAATTTAAATTTTTGTGATTTTACACCCAGGGATATGCAAGAATACATTTTTATGTTCAGTATTGTATTAGAATGGACAGTACACTCGATTTGCGACCATCAAATCTACAATTGATGCTGTGAAATTTTCAAATACAATAGTTATCTCCTAAATAGGTCGTCAGCGTCAAATTCAGTCGGACATATCTGGGTTTAGTTTATAATTATTCTATTTGATCAATGATACAAAGAGGATCAGACACGAGTTTTACCAACCTATGGAGTCTTCTCCTATACATACAATCATTATTATTTTATACTGAGAATGCACAAGAAAACAAGAAAATACAATTTTATCATTATTATTTTATATTGAGAATGCACAAGAAAACAAGAAAATACAATTTTATCATATGATATAACATAGCTGAAAATAGTAAGCGAATAAAAAGAAATGAGGAAAAAGTATGTGTGTGTGCGTTTGGATGCTGGATGGTGTTTGGTTAGTACATTAAAACAATTAGAAATCGCTTAGACTTTTTTTTGTATCAAACTAGAGGCTCCCAGGAGCCTGTAATCACTCGCCTGGTTTTCAATTTGACATCTAAAGTTGATAGAAAATGGGGGTGTTACACATAATTTTGAAAGTGGGCCACCCAAAGATCATTTTAACTCAAATTTCTGAGCAAAAGATTTTAATGTGATTTTTATCTCATAATATTCCTAAACGGAATAAACTGGCTGAAAAAATCTCACAGAAAAACCCAGAATATATGTTAAACTACTCATTGCCATGTAGCTGCAGTTAAAATTTGAGTTCATTTTGATTTGTAATAAAGCAAAAATTGACAACTAAAGCAATTTCTACTTTTAGTAACAGCAGCCATTTTGAATGGAGGGCGGGGCTGTTGGACACAATATTGAAAAGGGACCACCCAAGGACCATTCCAGCCAAATTTGCTTTAATTTGGTTCAGCGGTTTCAGAGGAGAAGATTTAAATGTGATCTTTTATCAAAATATGTCTAATTTGTATAAATCGGTTGAGAGAAAAATTTCACAGAATAACCCAGAATATATGTTAATCTACTCATTGTCATGTAGCTGCAGTTAAAATTTGAGCTCATTTTGATTTATAATAAAGCAGCAACGGACAATTGAAGAAATTTCTATTTTTGGTAAAGCAACCATCTTGAATGGAGGGCGGAGCGGTCGGACAAAATTTTGAAATGGGACTACCCAAGGACTATCCCAGCCAAATTTGATTCCGCAGTTTCAGAGAAGATTTAAGTGTGATCTTTTATAAAAAAAAAAATGCCTAATTTGCATAATCTGTATAAATCTGCTGAACGAAAAATTCCACAGAAAAACTCGGATTATATGTTAAACTACTCACTGCAATGTAGTGCAGTTAAAATTTGGGCTCATTTTTTTTTATAATAAAGCAGCAATGACAATTGAAGAAATTTCTATTTTTAGTAACAGCAGCCATCTTGAATGGAGGGCAGAACTGTTGGATATAATTGTGAAAGGGGACCACCCAAGGACCATCCCTGCAGGGTTTGGATTAACTTGATTCAGTGGTTTCAGAGGAAAAGATTTAAATGTGATCTTTTATCAAAATATGCCTAATTTGCATAATCGGTATAAATCGGCTGAAAAAAAGATTTCACAGAAAAACCCGTAATATATGGTAAACTACTCATTACCATGTAGCTGCAGTTAAATTTTGAGACTCATTTTGGTTTATACTAAAGCAGTAATGGACAATTGGAGAAATTTCTATTTTTAGTAACAGCAGCCATCTTGAATGGAGGGCGGGGCTGTCGGACACAATTTTGAAAGGGACCCACCCAAGGACCATCCCTGCCAGGTTTGGTTTAATTTGGTTCAGGGGTGTCAGATGAGATGTAAATGTGAACGTTTACGATGTACGACAGACGGACGCCAAGTGATGGCAAAAGCTCACATGGCCTTTGGACAGGTGAGCTAAAAACTGAATAAAAAATAAAGCAATTATCTGCATAGCTTAAGGTTTCACTTCCTGATGTGAGTAGTGAAGTATATCTGGGTGAGCCATATTGTTTACAAACAAGTGCATTTGCCGTAGGAATATAGCATTCCTTCAGGCATGTCAACTGCAGATTTGACAGCTCTCGATAGCCAATGAAAATATGTGTTACATTATAATTTGCAATCTGCATGGGAGTGGTTAATATATACTGGTGTCAACTGTCAGTAATTCTAGATCTATATCGTGACTCCCCAACCTATTGGGGAAGGAAAGTCCAGTCAGATTTAACAAAAACTTGTGTAGGTGACATAAGGTGTCTGGAAACCTTAACACTTAGAAATAAAAACAAGACAATGTTGGAACGACAGCATGCCCCGCCCTCACATATTTTAAAATCATCAGTTTTAATAGTGCAGCTGCCTTTTAGTTTACAGTTTAATAACACTATAAGAAACAATTATTCAGCCCCAAAGCTATGCCGTAATTACCCCGCTAAATGCTATGGTAGATTACACCAAATATAACTATACACTCCGACAAAAGTTAAGCACCACCCTATATTTTTATCGATATATTTTTTTTACATCAATACTGTTAAAACAATAAAATAGATATCACCATTTTTCTTACACTTCTTAAAAGACTACACCAAGGGCTCTAAAATTACCAATCTACAAAGTATTTATCTTCCTGAAAGACGTGACTATGACGTGGCAAAAATGGGGTTCAAAACAGGTGCAGGAAAAACGTAAAACTAGTTTGTCTTTGATGGAAGTTTTTAACATTGCATTAAAATGCAGAGTCTTCAGATTTTAAGAATTTTTTAAAGCATCAATTGTGCGTATGTGTAAGGCAAAAAAATAAATAATGAGTATATCCACTGCATTTATAGTGAAGTTCGCACAAGACGCCTAAGCCGTTCTTGGGGGAACTGTTGCCACTCCTGTAAGATAGCATTCTTAATTCGTCAATAATTTGACATTTTGGATTGCGTTGGTTAATTTTTCGACCAATAAAGTCCCATACATGCTCTATAGGGTTCATGTCTGGCGACATCGCCTCTGAACAGCCTCTTGCTGTAAAAAATGTTGTACAATTCGGGCTCTATGTGGCCTAGCGTTGTTGTTCATGAACATTGGCCTCTCAGCCAATGCATGATTGTCGAAATGGGGGGCTACGCGTGGAGCGAGCACATTGTCACGGTATTTTTGGCCTGTCAAATTACCATCAAGAACGTACAAGTCCAACTTAGTCAAGGAAAAACAACCCCAGACAGTTACACCCCCACCCCCAAAAGCAGTTGTGTCCAAAATGTGGTTGTCCTGAAATGAAGTGTTTCGCTGGCATGACCGTCGGTAGGGCATAACAAAAAACGACTTTCATCAGACCAGTGGACCCGTCTCCATGTGCGAATAGTCCACCCCAAATGATCATGTGACCAGTCAAATCGAGCATGGTGATGACGTAATGTCAACTGTGGACGTTTTATGGGTCGTCGCGATCGCATTCCCTGATGGTGGAGGCGTCTGATTACAGTGCGTGTGCTAATGTGGCCCCCAAACACTAACTTACCACGAAGTGCACCAGTGTACTGAACGGCTGTTGCCGCGCCCGTCTGGATATGAGCCGGTCCTCTCTCGGCGTCGTTTTGCGAGGACTACCTGCACATGACGGTCATTAACATTCCCCGTTTGACGAAAACGCTGCATCAGTGGTACAATGATGGAATGGTTAACCCTGAAGTAGTCTGCTACCCTTCTATGGCTAAAACCACCATTATGAATGCCAACAGCTTGCCACCTTTCTGGTATGGTTAATTTTCGCCGCACCATACCAAACCAATAGAAAATGAAACTTAAAACTCTACACAAAAAAAATCAGCTTTCGTTCGCAAACACAAATGTTGAAAAGTACACGTGGCACTTTACACACCCTGTCATATACACATAAATAAAAATCGATCAATAACCTGTTTCAAAGGTAAGTAAGTACATTTGTATGTGTGTACAGGTAACGAAAACAGCAAACCGATTTGAAATAAGTTCATTATTAGAAAAGATATTATTGAAACAAGTCAGGTGGTGCTTAACTTTTGTCGGACTGTATATATTGAAATTGCATGAAAACGCTAAAGTCCCATAACTCCTACAAAAATAGTTGAATCAAAGTGGTGGTATAATTATGATATCAATTAATTTTAGAGTCACATGTCATTTTATACGTGTTTTGATTGGTTAAAAAAGGTGAGGTTATTTGTCAATGAACAGAATCTAAAAATAGACGTCGTTCTCAAGGAGTCGCATGCCGTTGTCATCAGGTGATTTTCTTTAAATGAGGCACCTTTGGGGTTATTTAAATTTATTTCCAATTATTTGCCTTATTTTGAAAAAATAAATCTATTTTTCAATATCATAACAAACTAGAGGCTCAGTGGGCTGAGTCGCTCACCTTTCATTCTGCTTTGAGGAAACTTAAATACAGAACCTTCCATACATGTAGATGCTTCCTACCAAGTTTCGGTTCTTATGGCTAAGCAGTTTCAAAGGAGAAGATTTTTTTAGAAATCGACCGATCAGAAATAAGAATTGCATGTGGTGACCATGTTTGCTAACAGATTGGGACGAAATGAGCAGTCTTCATAGAGGACATTCCATAGATGCTTCCTACCAAGTTTCGGTGGTAGCCATCTTTGCTAACCGATCGGGACATAATGAGCAATCTTCATAGAGGACATTCCATAGATGATTCCTACCAAGTTCCAGAGTTTTTGAAAAAAAATTATGACTGCAGGACAATAGGTCCTACACTATATCAGTTTCTGCTGGACCTACTAGTTTTCTGCCAGACCTAAACACTTTAACAGAAATTTCTGAAAGCATGTAATTTTTATTCCATATCAATCTACATGTATTAGGCATATACATAAAAGTTATTAAGATGTAACATTTTATTTCATTCAATACATTTAATTCAATAAATTCTTTCAATTTCATGCTCCACCTCCAGAGCTAATTTTTTTTAGATTTCCAGTTTCCCCTCGTTTACCATACTTTGTACATATTGTACATGTCATGACATTTTCATCACGGTCATATTTTAACCAAGGACGACCTTCACACCATTTTGCGTTGAAAATCCGTTCAGGTCTTTTCTCCTTTTCATATTTAAATCTTTTTTCTGCATTTGTTGCACTGTCACTTGTGCCGGCCTTTTTAATCCAGGACGAGCACCCTTTATAAATTTGACGGGCCACAAGGCACGACATTTCTTTGAAGCTGGTAGGACATACATGTAAGATATTAAGATACAAATCGTCATCGGTACATTCGTTCCGCGAAAAATACAATAGTAGAGAAAATAAACATTCTAAATCATTGCTGGTAAATTAAAAAAATCAAAATTCAAAACGGGTAAAAGGTTTTGATGATGGTGAAGTCAATAAACAATCTGTTACAAAAATAGAATCCCTTTTTTTAGAAATCGACGTCATCGCCTTTAAACAATTTCCATTGGTCGGAACTAGTTTTAAGTTCTATATTTGGTAACTGTTGGCAATCACGAGATTGTACGTGATATTCTTTAAAGGGATTCCCCTAATCAACGATAATGTTACAGAACAACTGCGGATAACTTTGTTTACCGAATTTGCTATTTATGAAACCTGGACAAATACGACCATTATATTTAGAACCAAGGTTGCATAAGCAATCTGTTAAACAAACAATCAATAACAACGGGACATGTTTGGCAAAGCCATTACATACAAAACAACAACAAAATGTTTGGCGGACAATAGGACCGCCAAGTATGAGGCTTCTGTCGGACCTGCCGAAAATCTGCCCTCTTCGGTCCGACGAATTGAAAAACTCTGAAGTTCCGGTGGTAGCCATGTTTGTTTACCAATCGGGATTAAATGAACAATCTTCATAGAGGACATTCCATAGATGCTTCTTACCAAGTTTCGGTTTATTTGGACAAGCGGTTTCAGAGGAGAAGATTTTGCTAAATCGGCCAATCAGAAACAAGAATTGCCTGTGGCGGCCATGTTTGGTAATGGATCATAACAAAATGTGCACTCTTTAAA
Source organism: Bathymodiolus brooksi (assembly GCA_963680875.1). NCBI lineage: Eukaryota > Metazoa > Mollusca > Bivalvia > Mytilida > Modiolidae > Bathymodiolus > Bathymodiolus brooksi. Next base: position 46,002,655 of record OY804580.1, on the reverse strand, counting down.
GAGGACCTTCCATAGATGCTTCCTACCAAGTTTCAGTTCATTTGGCTGAGGGCTTTCAGAGGAGAAGATTAATGTGAAAAGTAAACGGATGACAGACGACAGATAACGGACACCAAGTGATGACAAAAGCTCATATTGCCTTTGGCAAGGTTCGCTAAAAAGAATATTAAAATGTGAACACCTACTTGTAATGTAAAGAATAAACATGCTACACTACATCAGCATTAGTTAATTTCTAAGGGAGATAATGGCAAGAGTTATCTTTCTTTTAACAGAGAAGATTACCAATTAGTTACAAGAATTGCCTGTGGTCGCCATGTTTGTTAATGGATCGGGACAAAATATGCAATCTTTAAAGAGGACCTTCTATAGATGCTTCCTTTTCAGTTCATTTGGCTGAGGGGTTTCAGAGAAGATTAAAATGTGAAAAGTTAACGGACGACAGACGCCAAGTGATGGCAAAAGCTCACATTGCCTTTGGCAAGGTGAACTAAAAAAGTTTGAATTAATTTATAAGGATTGATCGAAATTATTTGTTCGGTTCATTCGAAATAACCTAAATCAGGTTGTACACACACTTGTGTAACCTGCATAATAACCTCAATCAGGTTGTACACACCCTTGCATAACCCGCATAGCGGGTTATGCAAGGGTGTGTACAACGTGATTGAGGTTATTTCGAATGAACCGAACAACAATTGCGATCAATCCTTAAATATAGTAAACAACATGACCAATTATCCTACTAAATATGAAAGCTATCAGACTAACGACTTCAGAGAAGTTGCGTTCACAATACATAACTATTTTAACTAGAGTCTCAGTGGACTGAGCCTGTGTCGCTCACCTTTCATTCTGTTTTGAGGTAACTTTATACAGAACCTTCCATAGGTGCTTCCTACCAAATTTCGGTTCATTTGTCTACTCAGTTTCAGAGTCCTGAGATGATTTTTTTTAGAAATAACCAGAAACAAGAATTGCCTGTGTTGGCCATGTTTGTTAACGGATCTGGACGAAATGTACAATCTTTATACAAGACCTTCCATAGATGCTTCCTACCAAGTTTTGGTTCATTTGACCAAGTGGTTTCAGAGGAGAAGATTTTTTAGAAATCGACCAATCAGAAACAAGAATCAATATGGAGGTATAATATGATCAACTACACATCATGACCAATTATAAAACCTATCAGACTAACAACTTCAGAGGAGTTGCATTCACAATACATAACTATATTGAAAATGCATGAAAAAGTGTAAGTCCCATAACTCCTACAAAAATCGTCCAATCAAAATGATGGTAATGCAGGATCAAGTACACATCGTGACCAATTATCCAACTAAATATGAAAGCTATCCGACTAACGACCTCAGAGGAGTTCCATTCACAAAGTTTAACTATATTGAAATTGCACTCTTCTGTACTTCAACCAAACTGAAGAGATTTAGAAATAGAACCTGGACTAATACAGTACCAATACAACAACAATGGTATTATAAATGTACAAGTTGCCAATGTTACCACAAAGACTATCACCATACCACCTAGAGCAGTACTTTGTGAAGTCCAACCAGTGACTATACACCATCAGTCTACTGAGTCATCATCAACAACATCTATTGTAGACCAACTAGATATTACAAAGAGTGATTTAACTGATGATCAATTACAGACTGGAATCAATCTTATACAGTCCTTTGGAGATATATTTGCTAAAAATGACATCAATATTGGCAACACCCATGTTAAACATAGGATCGACCTAAATGATGATAGACCATTCAAACAACGTTACAGGCGAATACCACCCAGGACTCTACATTAACATATTTTTCAACTTGTCCCTTCGGACAACTAACTGAAAAAAGTACTTGTCCGACTCAATCTTTTAGTTGTCTGAAAAAATTAATAAAAATTACAAAAACTAGAGAATAATTATCCAGGGCTCCCACTACCTTCAAATTAGAGGGAGAAGTGACTTCTCTTTCAGAGAGCTCACAGGGAGAAATGGGAGACAACAGAGAGAAGTGGGGAGACTTCTGCGAGAAGTCAATTGCGTATAATCGAAACATTGTTTCGCGACCCCTCTGACGTTACCCTGCCCAAATTTAGTAAATAGTTAAAGCTGCCTGAACTGATTTGTTCTGGGTTTTTTTTAATTCATAAATACCTTAAGGACATATATTCAATGTCACATTTTTATTTCTTGCATACCAGTGATTTATATGTTATGTACCCCCCCCCCCCCCCTTTTCCTTTTGAAATATTACTGTGTTGTGATCCAATACCACACAAATTGTAATAACTCATCTTTGTGTTATATAAATCCTTGTTTCTGGTAAAAAAAATATACCTAGATACTATATATACCAGTATCTGGGTATATTTTTTTAACAGAAACAAGTGCCTGTGATATAAATAAAACAAAGTATTTTATTTAAATTCACAGAGAAATACAAATTTTAGTGGATCTTTTCAACCAGATCAGGAAAAAGCTTGTAATATTTGTCCATTTCAAAGGTTTCAATATTTCCCAAAAGCCTAAATCAAGTCCTCTATCGTATTTTGGACAAAAGACAAGTTTAAATTTGGCGCCAAATTGATATCCGATAATTTTTACGTGTCCGTTCAGGGAGTGATTCTTGTTCTTATATTTCAAATATTGATATTTCCGTTCATTAAAGCGTTTCTGAGATTGCGACTTTAATTTTGTCAATGTCCTTGAACTTCATCAAAGCATGGAGGAACGATATTTTTTCACTTGTCCCGTCGAACGACCGTAATACAAGATCTACTTGTCTAACGTCAGTTTTCAATGGTACTGGACAATCGGACAAACGCTAATGTCGAGGCCTGAACACATGTTAATCAGTATTTACACTGGACAAAACACAAGTTAATCAGTATTTACCCCTGATGAAAAACATGTTATTCAGTATTTACCCTCGATGAAACACATGTTAATCAATAATTACCCCCCCCCCCCCCCCCCCCCGATGAAATGCATGTTAATCAGTATTTACCCCTGATGAAACACATGTTAATCAGTAATTACCCCTAATGAAACACATGTTAATCAGTATTTTCCCCTTATGAAAAACACGTTTATCGGTAATTACCCCTGGTGAAATACATTTTAAATCAGTTATACCCCTGATGAAACACATGTGATTCAGTATTTACGCCTGATGAAACACATGTTAATCAGTAATTACCCTTGATGAAACACATGTTAATCAGTATTTACCCCTGATGAAACACATGTTTATAAGTTTTTACCTTTGATGAAACACATTTTTAATCAGTAATTACCCCTGATGAAACACATGTTAATCAGTATTTACCCTTGATGGAACACATGTTAATCAATATTTACCCTCGATGAAAAACATGTTAATCAGTATTTATCCCTGATGAAACACATGTTAATCAGTATTTACCCCTGATGAAACATATTTTAATCAGTATTTACCTTTGATGAAACACATGTCAATCAGTATTATCCCTGATGGAATACATGTTAATCAGTATTTACCCCTGATGAAAAACATGTTAATTAGTATTTCCCCTGATAAAACACGTTAATCAGAATTTACCCCTTATGAAACATATGTTAATCAGTATTTACCTCCCTCCCACCCCCGATGAAATGCATGTTAAACAGTAATTACCCCTAATGAAACACATGTTAATCAGTATTTTCCCCTTATGAAAAACACGTTTATCGGTAATTACCCCTGGTGAAATACATTTTTAATTAGTATTTACCCCTGATGAAACACATGTTATTCAGTATTTACCCCTGATGAAACACATGTTAATCAGTAATTACCCTTGATGAAACACATGTTAATCAGTATTTACCCCTGATGAAACACATGTTTATAAGTTTTTACCTTTGATGAAACACATTTTTAATCAGTAATTACCTCTGACGAAACACATGTTAATCAGTATTTATACTTGATGGAACACATGTTAATCAGTTTTTATCCCTGATGAAACACATGTTAATCAGTATTTACCCCTGATGAAACATATTTTAATCAGTATTTACCTTTGATGAAACACATGTTAATCAGTATTATCCCTGATGGAATACATGTTAATCAGTATTTACCCCTGATGAAAAACATGTTAATTAGTATTTCCTCTGATAAAACACATGTTAATCAGAATTCACCCCTGATAAAACACGTTAATCAGTATTTACCCCTTATGAAACACATGTTAATCAGTATTTACCCCTGATGAAACACATGTTAAACAGTAATTACCCCTATTGAAACACATGTTAATCAGTATTTTCTCCTTATGAAAAACATGTTTATCAGTAATTACCCCTGGTGAAATACATTTTTAATTAGTATTTACACCTGATGAAACACATGTTATTCAGTATTTACCCCTGATGAAACACATGTTAATCAGTAATTACCCAGGCCTCAACATTAACGTTTGTCCGATACCAGTGAAAACTGACGTCGGACAAGTAGATCTTGTATTACGGTTGTCCGACGGGACAAGTGAAAAAATCAGAGATTCCCAAACGTGCCGGTACGACGGACAAATCTATTTCCACTAGTATAAAATACTGGGTTTGTTGTATAAAAGAGCCCTGTTTGATCTCCAATTTGTCCATAATTATTTTGATTAAAACTAAAGTGAAATGCCAAATCAGCTTTTTCCTGATCTTGTTGAAAAGATCCGCTAAATTTTTTATTTCTCTGTGAATTTAAATAAAATACTTTGCTTTATTTATATATCACAGGCACTTGATTCTGGTGAAAAAAATATACCTAGATACTGGTATATATAGTATCTAGGTATATTTTTTTTCTACCAGAAACAAGGATTTGTATAACACAAATATGAGTTATTGCAATTTGTGTGGTATTGGATCACAACACAGTAATATTTCAAAAGGAAAAGGGGGTGGGGTACATACAAAAATCACTGGTATGCAAGACTCCAATCAATGTAGACAGAAATAAAAATGTGACATTGAATATATGTCCTTAAGGTAGTCCTGAATAAAAAAAAACCCAGAACAAATCAGTTCAGGCAGCTTCAACTATTTACTAAATTTGGGCAGGGTAACGTCAGAGGGGTCGCGAAACAATGTTTCGATTAATCGCAATTGACTTCTCCTGGAAGCCTCCCCACTTCTCTCTCTGTTGTCTCCCTGTGAGCTCTCTGAAAGAGAAGTCACTTCTCCCTCTAATTTGAAAGTAGTGGGAGCCCTGGATAATTATTCTCTAGTTTTTGTAATTTTTATTAATTTTTTCGGACAACTAAAAGATTGAGTCGGACAAGTACTTTTTTTAGTTAGTTGTCCGAAGGGACAAGTTGAAAAATATGTTAATGTAGGGGCCTGGGTGGTATTCGCCTGTAACGTTGTTTGAATGGTCTATCATCATTTAGGTCGATCCTATGTTTAACATGGGTGTTGCCAATATTGATGTCTTTTTTAGCAAATATATCTTCAAAGGACTGTATAAGATTGATTCCAGTCTAATCAGAACAACTCTATTATACGTACTTTGAAGTGAATTATAAACAAAAGGTAATTTTTATACAGTGCTCACAACGGGTTCTTTACGTGGATGCACGTAGGGTTCTTTCAATTATACGTGCATGATTTTTATTCTACGTGAAACACGTACTGCAGTACGTGAATGGGCATGCTAACATGGTAATCAGTAATTACCCATGATGAAACACATTTTTAATCAGTATTTACCCCTGATGAAACACATGTTTAAAAGCTTTTACCTTTGATGAAACACATTTTTAATCAGTAATTACCCCTGATGAAACACATGTTAATCAATATTTACCCCTGATGATACACATTTTTAATCAGTATTTACCCCTGATGAAATGCACGTTATTCAGTATTTACCCCAGATGAAACAAATGTTAATCAGTATTTACCCCTGATGAAATGCATTTTAACCAGTATTTACATCTGATGAAACACATGTTAATCAGTATTTACCCTTGATGGAACACATCTTAATCAATATTTACACTTCATGAAAAACATGTTAATCAGTTTTTATCCCAGATGAAACACATGTTAATCAGTATTTACTACTGATGAAACATATTTTAATCAGTATTTACCTTTGATGAAACACATGTTAATCAGTATTATCCCTGATGGAATACATGTTAATCAGTATTTACCCCTGATGAAAAACATGTTAATTAGTATTTCCCCTGATAAATAACATGTTAATCAGAATTTACCCCTGATAACACACGTTAATCAGTATTTATCCCTTATGACATGCATGTTAATCAGTATTTACCCCCCCCCCCCCCCCCCCCCACCCCCGGTGAAACACATGTTAATCAGTAATTACCCCTAATGAAACCCATGTTAATCAGTAATTTTCCCTTATGAAAAACACGTTTATCAGTAATTGCCCCTGGTGAAATACATTTTTAATCAGTATTTACCCTTGATGAAACACATGTTATTCAGTATTTACCCATTGATGAAACACATGTTAATCAGTAATTACCCTTGATGAAACACATGTTAAGCAGTATTTACACTGGACAAAATATAAGTTAATCAGTATTTACCCCTGATGAAACACATGTTATTCAGTATTTACCCTCGATGAAACACATGTTAATCAGTATTTACCCTCGATGAAACATATGTTAATCAGTATTTACCCCTGATGAAACACATTATAATTAGTGCTTACCCCTGATGAAACATATGGTAATCAGTAATTACCCTTGATGAAACACATTTTTAATCAGTATTTACCCCTGATGAAGCACATTTTATAAGTTTTTACCCTTGATGAAATACATTTTTAATCGGTAATTACCCCTGACGAAACACATGTTAAATCAATATTTACCCCTGATGAAACACATTTTTAATCAGTATTTACCCCTGATGAAATGCATTTTAATCAGTATTTACTAGCTGCAATAATGTAGCTCCTGTGACAAACTTGTGTCTCGGCAGAGCTACAACGCGGTCCCATTCGTCACAATGGAGCAAAAAAAATTTGCAGTTGAAACATAAAAACTCACTATTTACGCTTCAAACATTTCATTATAACTATTACTGATGATCCCAGTCCTTGTTAAATCGGTTTGGCTGAGAAATATATGCTTTTCAAAGGTAGCAACAACCTTGTTCAAATTTATCGATTGTTTGTCATAACCGGAAACTACGGAAGGCGGAGCTTTTCTAAATATGGTATTTCTTACTACGATGCTTACGACTGCTGATGTAAATATTCACACCTTAATCGCTAAATATGGTATCAACATCCAAATAGTGAGGCGGGAAATGGCGAAATTCAAAATGTTCAGAGAGTTTAGTAAACATGGATTTTTATTTTGTGGGAATTACATTCTAAAATACTGGTAGGTGATAAAAACTTGTTATAATAATGGACAAAAGGAAAGGTTATGTCTTATTATTGATAAATGCAGGCGTCAGAAACTCTGTAAGCAAGCGCAAAAAATCTCGGCGGCTGCTCCATTACGTGTAATGGCATCCCGTTATAACCCTTGCGAGTAAGCGAGCATTTAGGGTTTTATTATTAGAACTAGTATTTACCCCTGATGAAACACATTATAATCAGTATTTACCCTCCCCCCCGCCCATTAAATGCATGTTAATCAGTATTTACCACTGATGAAACACATGTTAATCAGTAATTACCCCTGATGAAAAACATGTTATTCAGTATTTACCCCTGATGAAACACATGTTAATCAGTATTTACTGGACAAAATACATGTTAATCAGTTTTTATCCCCGATGAAACACATGTTAATCAGTATTTACTCCTGATGAAGCACATTTTAATCAGTATTTACCCCTGATGAAACACATGTTAATCAGTATTTACTAGACAAAATACATGTTAATCAGTTTTTATCCCCGATGAAACACATGTTAATCAGTGTTTATCCCTGATGAAACATATTTTAATCAGTATTTACCTTTGATGAAACACATGTTAATCAGTATTATCCCTGATGGAATACATGTTAATCAGTATTTACCCCTGATGAAAAACATGTTAATTAGTATTTACCCCTGATAAAACACATGTTAATCAGAATTTACCCCTGATAAAACATGCTAATCAGTATTTACCCCTTATGAAACACATGTTAATCAGTAATTACCCCTATAGAAACACATATTAACAAGTATTTTCCACTTATGAAAAACACGTTTATCGGTAATTACCCCTGATGAAACACATTTTTAATCAGTATTTACCCCTGATGAAACACATATTATTCAGTATTTACCCTTGATGAAACACATGTTAATCAGTAATTACCCTTGATGAAACACATGTTTATCAGTATTTACACTGGACAAAACACAAGTTAATCAGTATTTACCCCTGATGAAACACATGTTAATCAGTAATTACCCTTGATGAAACACATGTTAATCAGTATTTACCCCTGATGAAACACATTATAATTAGTGTTTACCCCTGATGAAACACATGGTAATCAGTAATTACCCTTGATGAAACACATTTTTAATCAGTATTTATCCCTGAAGAAACACATGTTGATAAGTTTTTACCCTTTATGAAATACATTTTTTTAATCAGTAATTACCCCTGACGAAACACATGTTAATCAATATTTACCCCTGATGAAACACATTTTTAATCAGTATTTATCCCTGAAGAAACACATGTTAATCAGTATTTACCCCTGATGAAATGCATTGTAATCAGTATTTACCCCTGATGAAACACATTATAATCAGTATTTTTCCTTGATCAAACACATGTTAATCAGTATTTACCCCTGATGAAACACATTATAATCAGTATTTACCCTTGATGAAACACATTTTAATCAGTATTTACCCCTGAGGAAACACATTATAATCAGTATTTACCCTTGATGAAACACATTTTAATCAGTATTTACCCCTGATGAAACACATTTAAATCAGTATTAACCCCTGATGAAGCACATTTTAATCAGTATTTACCCCTGATGAAACACATCATAATCAGTATTTACCCTTGATGAAATGCATGTTAATCAGTATTAACCTCTGATGAAATGCATGTTATTCAGCATTTACACCTGGTGAAACACATGTTAATCAGTATTTACTCCTGATGAAGCACATTTTAATCAGTATTTACCCCTGATGAAACACATTTTAATCAGTATTTATCCCTGATGAAACACATTCTAATCAGTATTTACCCTTGATGAAATGCATGTTAATCAGTATTAACCCCTGATGAAGCACATTTTAATCAGTATTTACCCCTGATGAAACACATTTAAATCAGTATTAACCCCTGGTGAAATGCATGTTATTCAGTATTTACCCCTGATGAAACACATTATAATTAGTGTTTACCCCTGATGAAACACATGGTAATCAGTAATTACCCTTGATGAAACACATTTTTAATCAGTATTTACCCCTGAAGAAACACATGTTTATAAGTTTTTACCCTTGATGAAATACATTTTTAATCAGTAATTACCACATGTTAATCAATATTTACCCCTAATGAAACACATTTTTAATCAGTATTTACACCTGAGGAAACACATGTTTATAAGTTTTTACCCTTGATGAAATACATTTTTAATCAGTAATTACCCCTGTCGAAACACATGTTAATCAGTATTTACCCCTGATGAAATGCATTTTAATCAGTATTTACCCCTGATGAAACACATTATAATCAGTATTTTTCCTTGATCAAACACATGTTAATCAATATTTATCCCTGATGAAACACATGTTAAACAGTTGTTACCCCTGATGAAACACATGTTAATCAGTATTTACCCCTGATGAAACACATTATAATCAGTATTTACCCCTGATGAAACACATTATAATCAGTATTTACCCTTGATGAAACGCATTTTAATCAGTATTTACCCCTGATGAAACACATTTAAATCAGTACTTACCCCTGATGAAACACATTTAAATCGGTATTTACCCTTGATGAAATGCATGTATTGTTAATCAGTATTTATCCCTGCTGAAACACATTATAATCAGTATTTACCCTTGATGAAGCGCATTTTAATCAGTATTAACCCCTGATGAAGCACATTTCAATCAGTATTTACCCTTGATGAAATGCATGTTAATCAGTATTAACCCCTGATGAAATGCATGTTATTCAGTATTTACACCTGATGAAACACATATTAATCAGTATTTACTCCTGATGAAGCACATTTTAATCAGTATTAACCCCTGATGAAACACATTTTAATCAGTATTTATCCCTGATGAAACACATTTTAATCAGTATTTACCCCTGATGAAAGACATTTTAATCAGTATTTACATCTGATGAAACACATTTTAAATAGTATTTACACCTGATGAAGCACATTTTAATCAGTATTTACCCCTGATGAAACACATTTTAATCAGTATTTACATCTGATGAAACACATTTTAAATAGTATTTACACCTGATGAAGCACATTTTAATCAGTATTTATCCCTGATGAAACACATTTTAATCAGTATTTACCCCTGATGAAACACATTTTAATCAGTATTTACATCTGATGAAACACATTTTAAATAGTATTTACACCTGATGAAGCACATTTTAATCAGTATTTACCCCTGATGAAACACATTTTAATCAGTATTTACCCCTGATGAAACACATGTTAATCAGTATTTACCCTCGATGAAACACATTTTAATTAGCATTTACCCTTGATGAAACACATGTATTGTTAATCAGTATTTACCCTTGATGAAACACATGTATTGTTAATCGGTATTAACCCCTTATGAAGCACATTTTAATCAGTATTTACCCTTGATGAAATGCATGTTAATCAGTATTAACCCCGGATGAAATGCATGTTATTCAGTATTTACTCCTGATGAAACACATCATAATCAATATTTACCCTTGATGAAACACATTTTAATCAGTATTTACATCTGATGAAACACATTTTAAATAGTATTTACACCTGATGAAGCACATTTTAATCAGTATTTACTCCTGATGAAACACATTTCAATCAGTATTTACCCCTGATGAAACACATGTTAATCAGTATTTACCCTTGATGAAACACATGTTAATTAACATTTACCCTTGATGAAACACATGTATTGTTAATCAGTATTTACCCTTGATGAAACACATGTATTGTTAATCAGTATTAACCCCTGATGAAGCACATTTTAATCAGTATTTACCCTTGATGAAATGCATGTTAATCAGTATTAACCCCTGATGAAATGCATGTTATTCAGTATTTACCCCTGATGAAACACATCATAATCAATATTTACCCTTGATGAAACACATTTTAATCAGTATTTACCCCTGATGAAACACATTTTAATCAGTATTTACCCCTGCTGAAACACATTTTAATCAGTATTTACACCTGATGAAACACATTTTAATCAGTATTTAGGGACGGACCATTTAACTTGAAGGGGGGAGGTTATGGTTTTTTTCTAAAAAAATATTCTGATTTTGGTGGAGGAAAAAAAAATAATCTGATTCAGAGTTTTTGTCATATAACCTATATATCATATATATATGCTAAATTCTGGGGGGAAACAAATATTCTAACTCTCGTGTTGTCTGAAAAGAATTTTCTAAACGAAACAAAAAACCATAATCCCCCCCTGCAAGTTAAATGGTCGGTCCCTTACCCCTGATGAAACACATTTTAATCAGTATTTACATCTGATGAAACACATTTTAAATAGTATTTACACCTGATGAAGCACATTTTAATCAGTGTTTATTCCTGATGAAACACATTTTAATCACTATTTACCCCTGATGAAACACACGTTAATCAGTATTTACCCCTGATGTTCTTAGGAACTGGATTACTTAGTTCTTGTTTTAACTCTGCTATCTCTTTACTTCGTTCTTGTTCTAACTCTATGAATTTCTTCTTCATTTCTGTTAACTCTTTACTTTGTTCTGCTAACTCTTTACTTCGTTCTTGTTCTAACTCTATGAATTTCTTCTTCATTTCTGCTAACTCTTTACTTAGTTCTGCTGACTCTTTACTTAGTTCTGCTAACTCTTTACTGTTTGCTTGTTCTGACTTGTTCATTTCTGCCAACTCTTCTTCAACTAATGCTAATCTTTTTTCAACCTTTATATATTTAAGGTTATCGTCTCTTTGCTTTGCATCCAAATTCCTTCCATACCAATCATCACATTCTACTTTGAAAGAATTTCCACCAAGACTTAGAATAGCCTAAAACATATATTTTTGAAATTTATTTCTTGTAAAATGATGAATCGAATAACAAGACATTCATGTAGTATAACTTTCATCTGATCTGATAAGGGCTATATTGGGAGCAGTATGATAAGACCACAGCAAGTCAACAAGGGCTTTGGGATAAGGGCTATGTTGGGAGTAGTATGATACGACTGCAGCAAGTCAACAAGGATTTTGGGATAATGGCTATGTTGGGAGCAGTATGATAAGACCACAGCAAGTAAACAAGGGCTTTGGGATAAGGGCTATGTTGGGAGCAGTATGATACAACCGCAGCAAGTCAACAAGGGCTTTGGGATAAGGGCTATGTTGGGAGCAGTATGATACTACCACAGGAAGTCAACAAGGGCTTTGGGATAAGGGCTATGTTGAGAGCAGTATGATACGACCACAGCAAGTAAACAAGGGCTTTGGGATAAGGGCTATGTTGGGAGCAGTATGATACGACCACAGCAAGTCAACAAGGGCTTTGGGATAAGGGCTATGTTGGGAGCAGTATGATATGACCACAGCAAGTCAACAAGGGCTTTGGGATAAGGGTTATGTTGGGAGCAGTATGATACGACCACAGCAAGTCAACAAGGGCTTTGGGATAAGGGCTATGTTGGGAGCAGTATGATACGACCACAGCAAGTCAACAAGGGCTTTGGGATAAGGGCTATGTTGGGAGCAGTATGATACGACCACAGCAAGTCAACAAGGGCTTTGGGATAAGGGCTATGTTGGGAGCAGTATGATACGACCACAACAAGTCAACAAGGGCTTTGGGATAAGGGCTATGTTGGGAGCAGTATGATACGACTGCAGCAAGTCAACAAGGACTTTGGGATAAGGGCTATGTTGGGAGCAGTATGATAAGACCACAGCAAGTAAACAAGGGCTTTGGGATAAGGGCTATGTTGGGAGCAGTATGATACAACCACAGCAAGTCAACAAGGGCTTTGGGATAATGGCTATGTTGGGAGCAGTATGATACTACCACAGGAAGTCAACAAGGGCTTTGGGATAAGGGCTATGTTGGGAGCAGTATGATAGGACCACAGGAAGTCAACAAGGGCTTTGGGATAAGGGCTATGTTGGGAGCAGTATGATAAGACCACAGCAAGTCAACAAGGGCTTTGGGATAAGGGCTATGTTGGGAGCAGTATGATAAGACCACAGCAAGTCAACAAGGGCTTTGGGACAAGGGCTATGTTGGGAGCAGTATGATAAGACCACAGCAAGTCAACAAGGGCTTTGGGATAAGGGCTATGTTGGGAGCAGTATGATATCACCACAGCAAGTAAACAAGGGCTTTGGGATAAGGGCTATGTTGGGAGCAGTATGATACGACCACAGCAAGTCAACAAGGGCTTTGGGATAAGGGCTATGTTGGGAGCAGTATGATACGACCACTGCAAGTCAACAAGGGCTTTGGGATAAGGTCTATGTTGGGAGCAGTATGATACGACCACAGCAAGTCAACAAGGGCTTTGGGATAAGGGCTATGTTGGGAGCAGTATGATACGACCACAACAAGTCAACAAGGGCTTTGGGATAAGGGCTATGTTGGGAGCAGTATTATACGACCACAACAAGTCAACAAGGACTTTGGGATAAGGGCTATGTTGGGAGCAGTATGATACGACTGCAGCAAGTCAACAAGGACTTTGGGATAAGGGCTATGTTGGGAGCAGTATGATAAGACCACAGCAAGTAAACAAGGGCTTTGGGATAAGGGCTATGTTGGGAGCAGTATGATACAACCACAGCAAGTCAACAAGGGCTTTGGGATAATGGCTATGTTGGGAGCAGTATGATACTACCACAGGAAGTCAACAAGGGCTTTGGGATAAGGGCTATGTTGGGAGCAGTATGATAGGACCACAGGAAGTCAACAAGGGCTTTGGGATAAGGGCTATGTTGGGAGCAGTATGATAAGACCACAGCAAGTCAACAAGGGCTTTGGGATAAGGGCTATGTTGGGAGCAGTATGATAAGACCACAGCAAGTCAACAAGGGGCTTTGGGATAAGGGCTATGTTGGGAGCAGTATGATAAGACCACAGCAAGTCAACAAGGGCTTTGGGATAAGGGCTATGTTGGGAGCAGTATGATATGACCACAGCAAGTAAACAAGGGCTTTGGGATAAGGGCTATGTTGGGAGCAGTATGATACGACCACTGCAAGTCAACAAGGGCTTTGGGATAAGGGCTATGTTGGGAGCAGTATGATACGACCACTGCAAGTCAACAAGGGCTTTGGGATAAGGGCTATGTTGGGAGCAGTATGATACGACCACAGCAAGTCAACAAGGGCTTTGGGATAAGGGCTATGTTGGGAGCAGTATGATACGACCACAACAAGTCAACAAGGGCTTTGGGATAAGGGCTATGTTGGGAGCAGTATGATACGACCACAACAAGTCAACAAGGGCTTTGGGATAAGGGCTATGTTGGGAGCAGTATGATACGACCACAACAAGTCAACAAGGGCTTTGGGATAAGGGCTATGTTGGGAGCAGTATGATAAGACCACAGCAAGTCAACAAGGGCTTTGGGATAAGGGCTATGTTGGGAGCAGTATGATACGACTGCAGCAAGTCAACAAGGGCTTTGGGATAAGGGCTATGTTGGGAGCAGTATGATACGACTACAGCAAGTCAACAAGGGCTTTGGGATAAGGGCTATGTTGGAAGCAGTATGATACGACCACAGCAAGTCAACAATGGCTTTGGGATAAGGGCTATGTTGGGAGCAGTATGATATGACCACAGCAAGTCAACAAGGGCTTTGGGATAAGGGCTATGTTGGGAGCAGTATGATACGACTACAGCAAGTCAACAAGGGCTTTGGGATAAGGGCTATGTTGGGAGCAGTATGATACGACCACAGCAAGTCAACAAGGGCTTTGGGATAAGGGCTATGTTGGGAGCAGTATGATATGACCACAGCAAGTCAACAAGGGCTTTGGGATAAGGGCTATGTTGGGAGCAGTATGATACGACCACAGCAAGTCAACAAGGGCTTTGGGATAAGGGCTATGTTGGGAGCAGAATGATACGACCACAGCAAGTCAACAAGGGCTTTGGGATAAGGGCTATGTTGGGAGCAGTATGATACGACCACAACAAGTCAACAAGGGCTTTGGGATAAGGGCTATGTTGGGAGCAGTATGATACGACCACAGCAAGTCAACAAGGGCTTTGGGATAAGGGCTATGTTGGGAGCAGTATGATACGACTGCAGCAAGTCAACAAGGACTTTGGGATAAGGGCTATGTTGGGAGCAGTATGATAAGACCACAGCAAGTAAACAAGGGCTTTGGGATAAGGGCTATGTTGGGAGCAGTATGATACAACCACAGCAAGTCAACAAGGGCTTTGGGATAATGGCTATGTTGGGAGCAGTATGATACTACCACAGGAAGTCAACAAGGGCTTTGGGATAAGGGCTATGTTGGGAGCAGTATGATAGGACCACAGCAAGTCAACAAGGGCTTTGGGATAAGGGCTATGTTGGGAGCAGTATGATAAGACCACAGCAAGTCAACAAGGGCTTTGGGATAAGGGCTATGTTGGGAGCAGTATGATAAGACCACAGCAAGTCAACAAGGGCTTTGGGATAAGGGCTATGTTGGGAGCAGTATGATAAGACCACAGCAAGTCAACAAGGGCTTTGGGATAAGGGCTATGTTGGGAGCAGTATGATATGACCACAGCAAGTAAACAAGGGCTTTGGGATAAGGGCTATGTTGGGAGCAGTATGATACGACCACTGCAAGTCAACAAGGGCTTTGGGATAAGGGCTATGTTGGGAGCAGTATGATACGACCACTGCAAGTCAACAAGGGCTTTGGGATAAGGGCTATGTTGGGAGCAGTATGATACGACCACAGCAAGTCAACAAGGGCTTTGGGATAAGGGCTATGTTGGGAGCAGTATGATACGACCACAACAAGTCAACAAGGGCTTTGGGATAAGGGCTATGTTGGGAGCAGTATGATACGACCACAACAAGTCAACAAGGGCTTTGGGATAAGGGCTATGTTGGGAGCAGTATGATACGACCACAACAAGTCAACAAGGGCTTTGGGATAAGGGCTATGTTGGGAGCAGTATGATAAGACCACAGCAAGTCAACAAGGGCTTTGGGATAAGGGCTATGTTGGGAGCAGTATGATACGACTGCAGCAAGTCAACAAGGGCTTTGGGATAAGGGCTATGTTGGGAGCAGTATGATACGACTACAGCAAGTCAACAAGGGCTTTGGGATAAGGGCTATGTTGGAAGCAGTATGATACGACCACAGCAAGTCAACAAGGGCTTTGGGATAAGGGCTATGTTGGGAGCAGTATGATATGACCACAGCAAGTCAACAAGGGCTTTGGGATAAGGGCTATGTTGGGAGCAGTATGATACGACCACAGCAAGTCAACAAGGGCTTTGGGATAAGGGCTATGTTGGGAGCAGAATGATACGACCACAGCAAGTCAACAAGGGCTTTGGGATAAGGGCTATGTTGGGAGCAGTATGATACGACCACAACAAGTCAACAAGGGCTTTGGGATAAGGGCTATGTTGGGAGCAGTATGATACGACCACAGCAAGTCAACAAGGGCTTTGGGATAAGGGCTATGTTGGGAGCAGTATGATACGACTGCAGCAAGTCAACAAGGACTTTGGGATAAGGGCTATGTTGGGAGCAGTATGATAAGACCACAGCAAGTAAACAAGGGCTTTGGGATAAGGGCTATGTTGGGAGCAGTATGATACAACCACAGCAAGTCAACAAGGGCTTTGGGATAATGGCTATGTTGGGAGCAGTATGATACTACCACAGGAAGTCAACAAGGGCTTTGGGATAAGGGCTATGTTGGGAGCAGTATGATAGGACCACAGCAAGTCAACAAGGGCTTTGGGATAAGGGCTATGTTGGGAGCAGTATGATAAGACCACAGCAAGTCAACAAGGGCTTTGGGATAAGGGCTATGTTGGGAGCAGTATGATAAGACCACAGCAAGTCAACAAGGGCTTTGGGATAAGGGCTATGTTGGGAGCAGTATGATAAGACCACAGCAAGTCAACAAGGGCTTTGGGATAAGGGCTATGTTGGGAGCAGTATGATATGACCACAGCAAGTAAACAAGGGCTTTGGGATAAGGGCTATGTTGGGAGCAGTATGATACGACCACTGCAAGTCAACAAGGGCTTTGGGATAAGGGCTATGTTGGGAGCAGTATGATACGACCACTGCAAGTCAACAAGGGCTTTGGGATAAGGGCTATGTTGGGAGCAGTATGATACGACCACAGCAAGTCAACAAGGGCTTTGGGATAAGGGCTATGTTGGGAGCAGTATGATACGACCACAACAAGTCAACAAGGGCTTTGGGATAAGGGCTATGTTGGGAGCAGTATGATACGACCACAACAAGTCAACAAGGGCTTTGGGATAAGGGCTATGTTGGGAGCAGTATGATACGACCACAACAAGTCAACAAGGGCTTTGGGATAAGGGCTATGTTGGGAGCAGTATGATAAGACCACAGCAAGTCAACAAGGGCTTTGGGATAAGGGCTATGTTGGGAGCAGTATGATACGACTGCAGCAAGTCAACAAGGGCTTTGGGATAAGGGCTATGTTGGGAGCAGTATGATACGACTACAGCAAGTCAACAAGGGCTTTGGGATAAGGGCTATGTTGGAAGCAGTATGATACGACCACAGCAAGTCAACAATGGCTTTGGGATAAGGGCTATGTTGGGAGCAGTATGATATGACCACAGCAAGTCAACAAGGGCTTTGGGATAAGGGCTATGTTGGGAGCAGTATGATACGACCACAGCAAGTCAACAAGGGCTTTGGGATAAGGGCTATGTTGGGAGCAGTATGATACGACCACAGCAAGTCAACAAGGGCTTTGGGATAAGGGCTATGTTGGGAGCAGTATGATATGACCACAGCAAGTCAACAAGGGCTTTGGGATAAGGGCTATGTTGGGAGCAGTATGATACGACCACAGCAAGTCAACAAGGGCTTTGGGATAAGGGCTATGTTGGGAGCAGAATGATACGACCACAGCAAGTCAACAAGGGCTTTGGGATAAGGGCTATGTTGGGAGCAGTATGATACGACCACAACAAGTCAACAAGGGCTTTGGGATAAGGGCTATGTTGGGAGCAGTATGATACGACCACAGCAAGTCAACAAGGGCTTTGGGATAAGGGCTATGTTGGGAGCAGTATGATACGACTGCAGCAAGTCAACAAGGACTTTGGGATAAGGGCTATGTTGGGAGCAGTATGATAAGACCACAGCAAGTAAACAAGGGCTTTGGGATAAGGGCTATGTTGGGAGCAGTATGATACAACCACAGCAAGTCAACAAGGGCTTTGGGATAATGGCTATGTTGGGAGCAGTATGATACTACCACAGGAAGTCAACAAGGGCTTTGGGATAAGGGCTATGTTGGGAGCAGTATGATAGGACCACAGCAAGTCAACAAGGGCTTTGGGATAAGGGCTATATTGGGAGCAGTATGATAAGACCACAGCAAGTCAACAAGGGCTTTGGGATAAGGGCTATGTTGGGAGCAGTATGATAAGACCACAGCAAGTCAACAAGGGCTTTGGGATAAGGGCTATGTTGGGAGCAGTATGATAAGACCACAGCAAGTCAACAAGGGCTTTGGGATAAGGGCTATGTTGGGAGCAGTATGATATGACCACAGCAAGTAAACAAGGGCTTTGGGATAAGGGCTATGTTGGGAGCAGTATGATACGACCACAGCAAGTCAACAAGGGCTTTGGGATAAGGGCTATGTTGGGAGCAGTATGATACGACCACTGCAAGTCAACAAGGGCTTTGGGATAAGGTCTATGTTGGGAGCAGTATGATACGACCACAGCAAGTCAACAAGGGCTTTGGGATAAGGGCTATGTTGGGAGCAGTATGATACGACCACAACAAGTCAACAAGGGCTTTGGGATAAGGGCTATGTTGGGAGCAGTATGATACGACCACAACAAGTCAACAAGGGCTTTGGGATAAGGGCTATGTTGGGAGCAGTATGATAAGACCACAGCAAGTAAACAAGGGCTTTGGGATAAGGGCTATGTTGGGAGCAGTATGATACAACCACAGCAAGTCAACAAGGGCTTTGGGATAATGGCTATGTTGGGAGCAGTATGATACTACCACAGGAAGTCAACAAGGGCTTTGGGATAAGGGCTATGTTGGGAGCAGTATGATAGGACCACAGGAAGTCAACAAGGGCTTTGGGATAAGGGCTATGTTGGGAGCAGTATGATAAGACCACAGCAAGTCAACAAGGGCTTTGGGATAAGGGCTATGTTGGGAGCAGTATGATAAGACCACAGCAAGTCAACAAGGGCTTTGGGATAAGGGCTATGTTGGGAGCAGTATGATAAGACCACAGCAAGTCAACAAGGGCTTTGGGATAAGGGCTATGTTGGGAGCAGTATGATATGACCACAGCAAGTAAACAAGGGCTTTGGGATAAGGGCTATGTTGGGAGCAGTATGATACGACCACAGCAAGTCAACAAGGGCTTTGGGATAAGGGCTATGTTGGGAGCAGTATGATACGACCACTGCAAGTCAACAAGGGCTTTGGGATAAGGGCTATGTTGGGAGCAGTATGATACGACCACAGCAAGTCAACAAGGGCTTTGGGATAAGGGCTATGTTGGGAGCAGTATGATACGACCACAACAAGTCAACAAGGGCTTTGGGATAAGGGCTATGTTGGGAGCAGTATGATACGACTGCAGCAAGTCAACAAGGACTTTGGGATAAGGGCTATGTTGGGAGCAGTATGATAAGACCACAGCAAGTAAACAAGGGCTTTGGGATAAGGGCTATGTTGGGAGCAGTATGATACAACCACAGCAAGTCAACAAGGGCTTTGGGATAATGGCTATGTTGGGAGCAGTATGATACTACCACAGGAAGTCAACAAGGGCTTTGGGATAAGGGCTATGTTGGGAGCAGTATGATAGGACCACAGGAAGTCAACAAGGGCTTTGGGATAAGGGCTATGTTGGGAGCAGTATGATAAGACCACAGCAAGTCAACAAGGGCTTTGGGATAAGGGCTATGTTGGGAGCAGTATGATATGACCACAGCAAGTCAACAAGGGCTTTGGGATAAGGATTATGTTGGGAGCAGTATGATACGACCACAGCAAGTCAACAAGGGCTTTGGGATAAGGGCTATGTTGGGAGCAGTATGATACGACCACAGCAAGTCAACAAGGGCTTTGGGATAAGGGCTATGTTGGGAGCAGTATGATACGACCACAGCAAGTCAACAAGGGCTTTGGGATAAGGGCTATGTTGGGAGCAGTATGATACGACCACAACAAGTCAACAAGGGCTTTGGGATAAGGGCTATGTTGGGAGCAGTATGATACGACTGCAGCAAGTCAACAAGGACTTTGGGATAAGGGCTATGTTGGGAGCAGTATGATAAGACCACAGCAAGCAAACAAGGGCTTTGGGATAAGGGCTATGTTGGGAGCAGTATGATACAACCACAGCAAGTCAACAAGGGCTTTGGGATAATGGCTATGTTGGGAGCAGTATGATACTACCACAGGAAGTCAACAAGGGCTTTGGGATAAGGGCTATGTTGGGAGCAGTATGATAGGACCACAGGAAGTCAACAAGGGCTTTGGGATAAGGGCTATGTTGGGAGCAGTATGATAAGACCACAGCAAGTCAACAAGGGCTTTGGGATAAGGGCTATGTTGGGAGCAGTATGATAAGACCACAGCAAGTCAACAAGGGCTTTGGGATAAGGGCTATGTTGGGAGCAGTATGATAAGACCACAGCAAGTCAACAAGGGCTTTGGGATAAGGGCTATGTTGGGAGCAGTATGATATGACCACAGCAAGTAAACAAGGGCTTTGGGATAAGGGCTATGTTGGGAGCAGTATGATACGACCACAGCAAGTCAACAAGGGCTTTGGGATAAGGGCTATGTTGGGAGCAGTATGATACGACCACTGCAAGTCAACAAGGGCTTTGGGATAAGGGCTATGTTGGGAGCAGTATGATACGACCACAGCAAGTCAACAAGGGCTTTGGGATAAGGGCTATGTTGGGAGCAGTATGATACGACCACAACAAGTCAACAAGGGCTTTGGGATAAGGGCTATGTTGGGAGCAGTATGATAAGACCACAGCAAGTCAACAAGGGCTTTGGGACAAGGGCTATGTTGGGAGCAGTATGATAAGACCACAGCAAGTCAACAAGGGCTTTGGGATAAGGGCTATGTTGGGAGCAGTATGATATGACCACAGCAAGTAAACAAGGGCTTTGGGATAAGGGCTATGTTGGGAGCAGTATGATACGACCACAGCAAGTCAACAAGGGCTTTGGGATAAGGGCTATGTTGGGAGCAGTATGATACGACCACTGCAAGTCAACAAGGGCTTTGGGATAAGGTCTATGTTGGGAGCAGTATGATACGACCACAGCAAGTCAACAAGGGCTTTGGGATAAGGGCTATGTTGGGAGCAGTATGATACGACCACAACAAGTCAACAAGGGCTTTGGGATAAGGGCTATGTTGGGAGCAGTATTATACGACCACAACAAGTCAACAAGGACTTTGGGATAAGGGCTATGTTGGGAGCAGTATGATACGACTGCAGCAAGTCAACAAGGACTTTGGGATAAGGGCTATGTTGGGAGCAGTATGATAAGACCACAGCAAGTAAACAAGGGCTTTGGGATAAGGGCTATGTTGGGAGCAGTATGATACAACCACAGCAAGTCAACAAGGGCTTTGGGATAATGGCTATGTTGGGAGCAGTATGATACTACCACAGGAAGTCAACAAGGGCTTTGGGATAAGGGCTATGTTGGGAGCAGTATGATAGGACCACAGGAAGTCAACAAGGGCTTTGGGATAAGGGCTATGTTGGGAGCAGTATGATAAGACCACAGCAAGTCAACAAGGGCTTTGGGATAAGGGCTATGTTGGGAGCAGTATGATAAGACCACAGCAAGTCAACAAGGGCTTTGGGATAAGGGCTATGTTGGGAGCAGTATGATAAGACCACAGCAAGTCAACAAGGGCTTTGGGATAAGGGCTATGTTGGGAGCAGTATGATATGACCACAGCAAGTAAACAAGGGCTTTGGGATAAGGGCTATGTTGGGAGCAGTATGATACGACCACTGCAAGTCAACAAGGGCTTTGGGATAAGGGCTATGTTGGGAGCAGTATGATACGACCACTGCAAGTCAACAAGGGCTTTGGGATAAGGGCTATGTTGGGAGCAGTATGATACGACCACAGCAAGTCAACAAGGGCTTTGGGATAAGGGCTATGTTGGGAGCAGTATGATACGACCACAACAAGTCAACAAGGGCTTTGGGATAAGGGCTATGTTGGGAGCAGTATGATACGACCACAACAAGTCAACAAGGGCTTTGGGATAAGGGCTATGTTGGGAGCAGTATGATACGACCACAACAAGTCAACAAGGGCTTTGGGATAAGGGCTATGTTGGGAGCAGTATGATAAGACCACAGCAAGTCAACAAGGGCTTTGGGATAAGGGCTATGTTGGGAGCAGTATGATACGACTGCAGCAAGTCAACAAGGGCTTTGGGATAAGGGCTATGTTGGGAGCAGTATGATACGACTACAGCAAGTCAACAAGGGCTTTGGGATAAGGGCTATGTTGGAAGCAGTATGATACGACCACAGCAAGTCAACAATGGCTTTGGGATAAGGGCTATGTTGGGAGCAGTATGATATGACCACAGCAAGTCAACAAGGGCTTTGGGATAAGGGCTATGTTGGGAGCAGTATGATACGACTACAGCAAGTCAACAAGGGCTTTGGGATAAGGGCTATGTTGGGAGCAGTATGATACGACCACAGCAAGTCAACAAGGGCTTTGGGATAAGGGCTATGTTGGGAGCAGTATGATATGACCACAGCAAGTCAACAAGGGCTTTGGGATAAGGGCTATGTTGGGAGCAGTATGATACGACCACAGCAAGTCAACAAGGGCTTTGGGATAAGGGCTATGTTGGGAGCAGAATGATACGACCACAGCAAGTCAACAAGGGCTTTGGGATAAGGGCTATGTTGGGAGCAGTATGATACGACCACAACAAGTCAACAAGGGCTTTGGGATAAGGGCTATGTTGGGAGCAGTATGATACGACCACAGCAAGTCAACAAGGGCTTTGGGATAAGGGCTATGTTGGGAGCAGTATGATACGACTGCAGCAAGTCAACAAGGACTTTGGGATAAGGGCTATGTTGGGAGCAGTATGATAAGACCACAGCAAGTAAACAAGGGCTTTGGGATAAGGGCTATGTTGGGAGCAGTATGATACAACCACAGCAAGTCAACAAGGGCTTTGGGATAATGGCTATGTTGGGAGCAGTATGATACTACCACAGGAAGTCAACAAGGGCTTTGGGATAAGGGCTATGTTGGGAGCAGTATGATAGGACCACAGCAAGTCAACAAGGGCTTTGGGATAAGGGCTATGTTGGGAGCAGTATGATAAGACCACAGCAAGTCAACAAGGGCTTTGGGATAAGGGCTATGTTGGGAGCAGTATGATAAGACCACAGCAAGTCAACAAGGGCTTTGGGATAAGGGCTATGTTGGGAGCAGTATGATAAGACCACAGCAAGTCAACAAGGGCTTTGGGATAAGGGCTATGTTGGGAGCAGTATGATATGACCACAGCAAGTAAACAAGGGCTTTGGGATAAGGGCTATGTTGGGAGCAGTATGATACGACCACTGCAAGTCAACAAGGGCTTTGGGATAAGGGCTATGTTGGGAGCAGTATGATACGACCACTGCAAGTCAACAAGGGCTTTGGGATAAGGGCTATGTTGGGAGCAGTATGATACGACCACAGCAAGTCAACAAGGGCTTTGGGATAAGGGCTATGTTGGGAGCAGTATGATACGACCACAACAAGTCAACAAGGGCTTTGGGATAAGGGCTATGTTGGGAGCAGTATGATACGACCACAACAAGTCAACAAGGGCTTTGGGATAAGGGCTATGTTGGGAGCAGTATGATACGACCACAACAAGTCAACAAGGGCTTTGGGATAAGGGCTATGTTGGGAGCAGTATGATAAGACCACAGCAAGTCAACAAGGGCTTTGGGATAAGGGCTATGTTGGGAGCAGTATGATACGACTGCAGCAAGTCAACAAGGGCTTTGGGATAAGGGCTATGTTGGGAGCAGTATGATACGACTACAGCAAGTCAACAAGGGCTTTGGGATAAGGGCTATGTTGGAAGCAGTATGATACGACCACAGCAAGTCAACAATGGCTTTGGGATAAGGGCTATGTTGGGAGCAGTATGATATGACCACAGCAAGTCAACAAGGGCTTTGGGATAAGGGCTATGTTGGGAGCAGTATGATACGACTACAGCAAGTCAACAAGGGCTTTGGGATAAGGGCTATGTTGGGAGCAGTATGATACGACCACAGCAAGTCAACAAGGGCTTTGGGATAAGGGCTATGTTGGGAGCAGTATGATATGACCACAGCAAGTCAACAAGGGCTTTGGGATAAGGGCTATGTTGGGAGCAGTATGATACGACCACAGCAAGTCAACAAGGGCTTTGGGATAAGGGCTATGTTGGGAGCAGAATGATACGACCACAGCAAGTCAACAAGGGCTTTGGGATAAGGGCTATGTTGGGAGCAGTATGATACGACCACAACAAGTCAACAAGGGCTTTGGGATAAGGGCTATGTTGGGAGCAGTATGATACGACCACAGCAAGTCAACAAGGGCTTTGGGATAAGGGCTATGTTGGGAGCAGTATGATACGACTGCAGCAAGTCAACAAGGACTTTGGGATAAGGGCTATGTTGGGAGCAGTATGATAAGACCACAGCAAGTAAACAAGGGCTTTGGGATAAGGGCTATGTTGGGAGCAGTATGATACAACCACAGCAAGTCAACAAGGGCTTTGGGATAATGGCTATGTTGGGAGCAGTATGATACTACCACAGGAAGTCAACAAGGGCTTTGGGATAAGGGCTATGTTGGGAGCAGTATGATAGGACCACAGCAAGTCAACAAGGGCTTTGGGATAAGGGCTATGTTGGGAGCAGTATGATAAGACCACAGCAAGTCAACAAGGGCTTTGGGATAAGGGCTATGTTGGGAGCAGTATGATAAGACCACAGCAAGTCAACAAGGGCTTTGGGATAAGGGCTATGTTGGGAGCAGTATGATAAGACCACAGCAAGTCAACAAGGGCTTTGGGATAAGGGCTATGTTGGGAGCAGTATGATATGACCACAGCAAGTAAACAAGGGCTTTGGGATAAGGGCTATGTTGGGAGCAGTATGATACGACCACAGCAAGTCAACAAGGGCTTTGGGATAAGGGCTATGTTGGGAGCAGTATGATACGACCACTGCAAGTCAACAAGGGCTTTGGGATAAGGTCTATGTTGGGAGCAGTATGATACGACCACAGCAAGTCAACAAGGGCTTTGGGATAAGGGCTATGTTGGGAGCAGTATGATACTACCACAGGAAGTCAACAAGGGCTTTGGGATAAGGGCTATGTTGGGAGCAGTATGATAGGACCACAGGAAGTCAACAAGGGCTTTGGGATAAGGGCTATGTTGGGAGCAGTATGATAAGACCACAGCAAGTCAACAAGGGCTTTGGGATAAGGGCTATGTTGGGAGCAGTATGATAAGACCACAGCAAGTCAACAAGGGCTTTGGGATAAGGGCTATGTTGGGAGCAGTATGATAAGACCACAGCAAGTCAACAAGGGCTTTGGGATAAGGGCTATGTTGGGAGCAGTATGATATGACCACAGCAAGTAAACAAGGGCTTTGGGATAAGGGCTATGTTGGGAGCAGTATGATACGACCACAGCAAGTCAACAAGGGCTTTGGGATAAGGGCTATGTTGGGAGCAGTATGATACGACCACTGCAAGTCAACAAGGGCTTTGGGATAAGGGCTATGTTGGGAGCAGTATGATACGACCACAGCAAGTCAACAAGGGCTTTGGGATAAGGGCTATGTTGGGAGCAGTATGATACGACCACAACAAGTCAACAAGGGCTTTGGGATAAGGGCTATGTTGGGAGCAGTATGATACGACTGCAGCAAGTCAACAAGGACTTTGGGATAAGGGCTATGTTGGGAGCAGTATGATAAGACCACAGCAAGTAAACAAGGGCTTTGGGATAAGGGCTATGTTGGGAGCAGTATGATAGGACCACAGCAAGTCAACAAGGGCTTTGGGATAATGGCTATGTTGGGAGCAGTATGATACTACCACAGGAAGTCAACAAGGGCTTTGGGATAAGGGCTATGTTGGGAGCAGTATGATAGGACCACAGGAAGTCAACAAGGGCTTTGGGATAAGGGCTATGTTGGGAGCAGTATGATAAGACCACAGCAAGTCAACAAGGGCTTTGGGATAAGGGCTATGTTGGGAGCAGTATGATATGACCACAGCAAGTCAACAAGGGCTTTGGGATAAGGATTATGTTGGGAGCAGTATGATACGACCACAGCAAGTCAACAAGGGCTTTGGGATAAGGGCTATGTTGGGAGCAGTATGATACGACCACAGCAAGTCAACAAGGGCTTTGGGATAAGGGCTATGTTGGGAGCAGTATGATACGACCACAGCAAGTCAACAAGGGCTTTGGGATAAGGGCTATGTTGGGAGCAGTATGATACGACCACAACAAGTCAACAAGGGCTTTGGGATAAGGGCTATGTTGGGAGCAGTATGATACGACTGCAGCAAGTCAACAAGGACTTTGGGATAAGGGCTATGTTGGGAGCAGTATGATAAGACCACAGCAAGTAAACAAGGGCTTTGGGATAAGGGCTATGTTGGGAGCAGTATGATACAACCACAGCAAGTCAACAAGGGCTTTGGGATAATGGCTATGTTGGGAGCAGTATGATACTACCACAGGAAGTCAACAAGGGCTTTGGGATAAGGGCTATGTTGGGAGCAGTATGATAGGACCACAGGAAGTCAACAAGGGCTTTGGGATAAGGGCTATGTTGGGAGCAGTATGATAAGACCACAGCAAGTCAACAAGGGCTTTGGGATAAGGGCTATGTTGGGAGCAGTATGATAAGACCACAGCAAGTCAACAAGGGCTTTGGGATAAGGGCTATGTTGGGAGCAGTATGATAAGACCACAGCAAGTCAACAAGGGCTTTGGGATAAGGGCTATGTTGGGAGCAGTATGATATGACCACAGCAAGTAAACAAGGGCTTTGGGATAAGGGCTATGTTGGGAGCAGTATGATACGACCACAGCAAGTCAACAAGGGCTTTGGGATAAGGGCTATGTTGGGAGCAGTATGATACGACCACTGCAAGTCAACAAGGGCTTTGGGATAAGGGCTATGTTGGGAGCAGTATGATACGACCACAGCAAGTCAACAAGGGCTTTGGGATAAGGGCTATGTTGGGAGCAGTATGATACGACCACAACAAGTCAACAAGGGCTTTGGGATAAGGGCTATGTTGGGAGCAGTATGATAAGACCACAGCAAGTCAACAAGGGCTTTGGGACAAGGGCTATGTTGGGAGCAGTATGATAAGACCACAGCAAGTCAACAAGGGCTTTGGGATAAGGGCTATGTTGGGAGCAGTATGATATGACCACAGCAAGTAAACAAGGGCTTTGGGATAAGGGCTATGTTGGGAGCAGTATGATACGACCACAGCAAGTCAACAAGGGCTTTGGGATAAGGGCTATGTTGGGAGCAGTATGATACGACCACTGCAAGTCAACAAGGGCTTTGGGATAAGGTCTATGTTGGGAGCAGTATGATACGACCACAGCAAGTCAACAAGGGCTTTGGGATAAGGGCTATGTTGGGAGCAGTATGATACGACCACAACAAGTCAACAAGGGCTTTGGGATAAGGGCTATGTTGGGAGCAGTATTATACGACCACAACAAGTCAACAAGGACTTTGGGATAAGGGCTATGTTGGGAGCAGTATGATACGACTGCAGCAAGTCAACAAGGACTTTGGGATAAGGGCTATGTTGGGAGCAGTATGATAAGACCACAGCAAGTAAACAAGGGCTTTGGGATAAGGGCTATGTTGGGAGCAGTATGATACAACCACAGCAAGTCAACAAGGGCTTTGGGATAATGGCTATGTTGGGAGCAGTATGATACTACCACAGGAAGTCAACAAGGGCTTTGGGATAAGGGCTATGTTGGGAGCAGTATGATAGGACCACAGGAAGTCAACAAGGGCTTTGGGATAAGGGCTATGTTGGGAGCAGTATGATAAGACCACAGCAAGTCAACAAGGGCTTTGGGATAAGGGCTATGTTGGGAGCAGTATGATAAGACCACAGCAAGTCAACAAGGGCTTTGGGATAAGGGCTATGTTGGGAGCAGTATGATAAGACCACAGCAAGTCAACAAGGGCTTTGGGATAAGGGCTATGTTGGGAGCAGTATGATATGACCACAGCAAGTAAACAAGGGCTTTGGGATAAGGGCTATGTTGGGAGCAGTATGATACGACCACTGCAAGTCAACAAGGGCTTTGGGATAAGGGCTATGTTGGGAGCAGTATGATACGACCACTGCAAGTCAACAAGGGCTTTGGGATAAGGGCTATGTTGGGAGCAGTATGATACGACCACAGCAAGTCAACAAGGGCTTTGGGATAAGGGCTATGTTGGGAGCAGTATGATACGACCACAACAAGTCAACAAGGGCTTTGGGATAAGGGCTATGTTGGGAGCAGTATGATACGACCACAACAAGTCAACAAGGGCTTTGGGATAAGGGCTATGTTGGGAGCAGTATGATACGACCACAACAAGTCAACAAGGGCTTTGGGATAAGGGCTATGTTGGGAGCAGTATGATAAGACCACAGCAAGTCAACAAGGGCTTTGGGATAAGGGCTATGTTGGGAGCAGTATGATACGACTGCAGCAAGTCAACAAGGGCTTTGGGATAAGGGCTATGTTGGGAGCAGTATGATACGACTACAGCAAGTCAACAAGGGCTTTGGGATAAGGGCTATGTTGGAAGCAGTATGATACGACCACAGCAAGTCAACAATGGCTTTGGGATAAGGGCTATGTTGGGAGCAGTATGATATGACCACAGCAAGTCAACAAGGGCTTTGGGATAAGGGCTATGTTGGGAGCAGTATGATACGACTACAGCAAGTCAACAAGGGCTTTGGGATAAGGGCTATGTTGGGAGCAGTATGATACGACCACAGCAAGTCAACAAGGGCTTTGGGATAAGGGCTATGTTGGGAGCAGTATGATATGACCACAGCAAGTCAACAAGGGCTTTGGGATAAGGGCTATGTTGGGAGCAGTATGATACGACCACAGCAAGTCAACAAGGGCTTTGGGATAAGGGCTATGTTGGGAGCAGAATGATACGACCACAGCAAGTCAACAAGGGCTTTGGGATAAGGGCTATGTTGGGAGCAGTATGATACGACCACAACAAGTCAACAAGGGCTTTGGGATAAGGGCTATGTTGGGAGCAGTATGATACGACCACAGCAAGTCAACAAGGGCTTTGGGATAAGGGCTATGTTGGGAGCAGTATGATACGACTGCAGCAAGTCAACAAGGACTTTGGGATAAGGGCTATGTTGGGAGCAGTATGATAAGACCACAGCAAGTAAACAAGGGCTTTGGGATAAGGGCTATGTTGGGAGCAGTATGATACAACCACAGCAAGTCAACAAGGGCTTTGGGATAATGGCTATGTTGGGAGCAGTATGATACTACCACAGGAAGTCAACAAGGGCTTTGGGATAAGGGCTATGTTGGGAGCAGTATGATAGGACCACAGCAAGTCAACAAGGGCTTTGGGATAAGGGCTATGTTGGGAGCAGTATGATAAGACCACAGCAAGTCAACAAGGGCTTTGGGATAAGGGCTATGTTGGGAGCAGTATGATAAGACCACAGCAAGTCAACAAGGGCTTTGGGATAAGGGCTATGTTGGGAGCAGTATGATAAGACCACAGCAAGTCAACAAGGGCTTTGGGATAAGGGCTATGTTGGGAGCAGTATGATATGACCACAGCAAGTAAACAAGGGCTTTGGGATAAGGGCTATGTTGGGAGCAGTATGATACGACCACTGCAAGTCAACAAGGGCTTTGGGATAAGGGCTATGTTGGGAGCAGTATGATACGACCACTGCAAGTCAACAAGGGCTTTGGGATAAGGGCTATGTTGGGAGCAGTATGATACGACCACAGCAAGTCAACAAGGGCTTTGGGATAAGGGCTATGTTGGGAGCAGTATGATACGACCACAACAAGTCAACAAGGGCTTTGGGATAAGGGCTATGTTGGGAGCAGTATGATACGACCACAACAAGTCAACAAGGGCTTTGGGATAAGGGCTATGTTGGGAGCAGTATGATACGACCACAACAAGTCAACAAGGGCTTTGGGATAAGGGCTATGTTGGGAGCAGTATGATAAGACCACAGCAAGTCAACAAGGGCTTTGGGATAAGGGCTATGTTGGGAGCAGTATGATACGACTGCAGCAAGTCAACAAGGGCTTTGGGATAAGGGCTATGTTGGGAGCAGTATGATACGACTACAGCAAGTCAACAAGGGCTTTGGGATAAGGGCTATGTTGGAAGCAGTATGATACGACCACAGCAAGTCAACAAGGGCTTTGGGATAAGGGCTATGTTGGGAGCAGTATGATACGACTGCAGCAAGTCAACAAGGACTTTGGGATAAGGGCTATGTTGGGAGCAGTATGATAAGACCACAGCAAGTAAACAAGGGCTTTGGGATAAGGGCTATGTTGGGAGCAGTATGATACAACCACAGCAAGTCAACAAGGGCTTTGGGATAATGGCTATGTTGGGAGCAGTATGATACTACCACAGGAAGTCAACAAGGGCTTTGGGATAAGGGCTATGTTGGGAGCAGTATGATAGGACCACAGCAAGTCAACAAGGGCTTTGGGATAAGGGCTATGTTGGGAGCAGTATGATACGACCACAGCAAGTCAACAAGGGCTTTGGGATAAGGGCTATGTTGGGAGCAGTATGATACGACCACTGCAAGTCAACAAGGGCTTTGGGATAAGGGCTATGTTGGGAGCAGTATGATACGACCACAGCAAGTCAACAAGGGCTTTGGGATAAGGGCTATGTTGGGAGCAGTATGATACGACCACAACAAGTCAACAAGGGCTTTGGGATAAGGGCTATGTTGGGAGCAGTATGATAAGACCACAGCAAGTCAACAAGGGCTTTGGGACAAGGGCTATGTTGGGAGCAGTATGATAAGACCACAGCAAGTCAACAAGGGCTTTGGGATAAGGGCTATGTTGGGAGCAGTATGATATGACCACAGCAAGTAAACAAGGGCTTTGGGATAAGGGCTATGTTGGGAGCAGTATGATACGACCACAGCAAGTCAACAAGGGCTTTGGGATAAGGGCTATGTTGGGAGCAGTATGATACGACCACTGCAAGTCAACAAGGGCTTTGGGATAAGGTCTATGTTGGGAGCAGTATGATACGACCACAGCAAGTCAACAAGGGCTTTGGGATAAGGGCTATGTTGGGAGCAGTATGATACGACCACAACAAGTCAACAAGGGCTTTGGGATAAGGGCTATGTTGGGAGCAGTATTATACGACCACAACAAGTCAACAAGGACTTTGGGATAAGGGCTATGTTGGGAGCAGTATGATACGACTGCAGCAAGTCAACAAGGACTTTGGGATAAGGGCTATGTTGGGAGCAGTATGATAAGACCACAGCAAGTAAACAAGGGCTTTGGGATAAGGGCTATGTTGGGAGCAGTATGATACAACCACAGCAAGTCAACAAGGGCTTTGGGATAATGGCTATGTTGGGAGCAGTATGATACTACCACAGGAAGTCAACAAGGGCTTTGGGATAAGGGCTATGTTGGGAGCAGTATGATAGGACCACAGGAAGTCAACAAGGGCTTTGGGATAAGGGCTATGTTGGGAGCAGTATGATAAGACCACAGCAAGTCAACAAGGGCTTTGGGATAAGGGCTATGTTGGGAGCAGTATGATAAGACCACAGCAAGTCAACAAGGGCTTTGGGATAAGGGCTATGTTGGGAGCAGTATGATAAGACCACAGCAAGTCAACAAGGGCTTTGGGATAAGGGCTATGTTGGGAGCAGTATGATATGACCACAGCAAGTAAACAAGGGCTTTGGGATAAGGGCTATGTTGGGAGCAGTATGATACGACCACTGCAAGTCAACAAGGGCTTTGGGATAAGGGCTATGTTGGGAGCAGTATGATACGACCACTGCAAGTCAACAAGGGCTTTGGGATAAGGGCTATGTTGGGAGCAGTATGATACGACCACAGCAAGTCAACAAGGGCTTTGGGATAAGGGCTATGTTGGGAGCAGTATGATACGACCACAACAAGTCAACAAGGGCTTTGGGATAAGGGCTATGTTGGGAGCAGTATGATACGACCACAACAAGTCAACAAGGGCTTTGGGATAAGGGCTATGTTGGGAGCAGTATGATACGACCACAACAAGTCAACAAGGGCTTTGGGATAAGGGCTATGTTGGGAGCAGTATGATAAGACCACAGCAAGTCAACAAGGGCTTTGGGATAAGGGCTATGTTGGGAGCAGTATGATACGACTGCAGCAAGTCAACAAGGGCTTTGGGATAAGGGCTATGTTGGGAGCAGTATGATACGACTACAGCAAGTCAACAAGGGCTTTGGGATAAGGGCTATGTTGGAAGCAGTATGATACGACCACAGCAAGTCAACAATGGCTTTGGGATAAGGGCTATGTTGGGAGCAGTATGATATGACCACAGCAAGTCAACAAGGGCTTTGGGATAAGGGCTATGTTGGGAGCAGTATGATACGACTACAGCAAGTCAACAAGGGCTTTGGGATAAGGGCTATGTTGGGAGCAGTATGATACGACCACAGCAAGTCAACAAGGGCTTTGGGATAAGGGCTATGTTGGGAGCAGTATGATATGACCACAGCAAGTCAACAAGGGCTTTGGGATAAGGGCTATGTTGGGAGCAGTATGATACGACCACAGCAAGTCAACAAGGGCTTTGGGATAAGGGCTATGTTGGGAGCAGAATGATACGACCACAGCAAGTCAACAAGGGCTTTGGGATAAGGGCTATGTTGGGAGCAGTATGATACGACCACAACAAGTCAACAAGGGCTTTGGGATAAGGGCTATGTTGGGAGCAGTATGATACGACCACAGCAAGTCAACAAGGGCTTTGGGATAAGGGCTATGTTGGGAGCAGTATGATACGACTGCAGCAAGTCAACAAGGACTTTGGGATAAGGGCTATGTTGGGAGCAGTATGATAAGACCACAGCAAGTAAACAAGGGCTTTGGGATAAGGGCTATGTTGGGAGCAGTATGATACAACCACAGCAAGTCAACAAGGGCTTTGGGATAATGGCTATGTTGGGAGCAGTATGATACTACCACAGGAAGTCAACAAGGGCTTTGGGATAAGGGCTATGTTGGGAGCAGTATGATAGGACCACAGCAAGTCAACAAGGGCTTTGGGATAAGGGCTATGTTGGGAGCAGTATGATAAGACCACAGCAAGTCAACAAGGGCTTTGGGATAAGGGCTATGTTGGGAGCAGTATGATAAGACCACAGCAAGTCAACAAGGGCTTTGGGATAAGGGCTATGTTGGGAGCAGTATGATAAGACCACAGCAAGTCAACAAGGGCTTTGGGATAAGGGCTATGTTGGGAGCAGTATGATATGACCACAGCAAGTAAACAAGGGCTTTGGGATAAGGGCTATGTTGGGAGCAGTATGATACGACCACTGCAAGTCAACAAGGGCTTTGGGATAAGGGCTATGTTGGGAGCAGTATGATACGACCACTGCAAGTCAACAAGGGCTTTGGGATAAGGGCTATGTTGGGAGCAGTATGATACGACCACAGCAAGTCAACAAGGGCTTTGGGATAAGGGCTATGTTGGGAGCAGTATGATACGACCACAACAAGTCAACAAGGGCTTTGGGATAAGGGCTATGTTGGGAGCAGTATGATACGACCACAACAAGTCAACAAGGGCTTTGGGATAAGGGCTATGTTGGGAGCAGTATGATACGACCACAACAAGTCAACAAGGGCTTTGGGATAAGGGCTATGTTGGGAGCAGTATGATAAGACCACAGCAAGTCAACAAGGGCTTTGGGATAAGGGCTATGTTGGGAGCAGTATGATACGACTGCAGCAAGTCAACAAGGGCTTTGGGATAAGGGCTATGTTGGGAGCAGTATGATACGACTACAGCAAGTCAACAAGGGCTTTGGGATAAGGGCTATGTTGGAAGCAGTATGATACGACCACAGCAAGTCAACAAGGGCTTTGGGATAAGGGCTATGTTGGGAGCAGTATGATACGACTGCAGCAAGTCAACAAGGACTTTGGGATAAGGGCTATGTTGGGAGCAGTATGATAAGACCACAGCAAGTAAACAAGGGCTTTGGGATAAGGGCTATGTTGGGAGCAGTATGATACAACCACAGCAAGTCAACAAGGGCTTTGGGATAATGGCTATGTTGGGAGCAGTATGATACTACCATAGGAAGTCAACAAGGGCTTTGGGATAAGGGCTATGTTGGGAGCAGTATGATAGGACCACAGCAAGTCAACAAGGGCTTTGGGATAAGGGCTATGTTGGGAGCAGTATGATACGACCACAGCAAGTCAACAAGGGCTTTGGGATAAGGGCTATGTTGGGAGCAGTATGATACGACCACTGCAAGTCAACAAGGGCTTTGGGATAAGGGCTATGTTGGGAGCAGTATGATACGACCACAGCAAGTCAACAAGGGCTTTGGGATAAGGGCTATGTTGGGAGCAGTATGATACGACCACAACAAGTCAACAAGGGCTTTGGGATAAGGGCTATGTTGGGAGCAGTATGATAAGACCACAGCAAGTCAACAAGGGCTTTGGGACAAGGGCTATGTTGGGAGCAGTATGATAAGACCACAGCAAGTCAACAAGGGCTTTGGGATAAGGGCTATGTTGGGAGCAGTATGATATGACCACAGCAAGTAAACAAGGGCTTTGGGATAAGGGCTATGTTGGGAGCAGTATGATACGACCACAGCAAGTCAACAAGGGCTTTGGGATAAGGGCTATGTTGGGAGCAGTATGATACGACCACTGCAAGTCAACAAGGGCTTTGGGATAAGGTCTATGTTGGGAGCAGTATGATACGACCACAGCAAGTCAACAAGGCCTTTGGGATAAGGGCTATGTTGGGAGCAGTATGATACGACCACAACAAGTCAACAAGGGCTTTGGGATAAGGGCTATGTTGGGAGCAGTATTATACGACCACAACAAGTCAACAAGGACTTTGGGATAAGGGCTATGTTGGGAGCAGTATGATACGACTGCAGCAAGTCAACAAGGACTTTGGGATAAGGGCTATGTTGGGAGCAGTATGATAAGACCACAGCAAGTAAACAAGGGCTTTGGGATAAGGGCTATGTTGGGAGCAGTATGATACAACCACAGCAAGTCAACAAGGGCTTTGGGATAATGGCTATGTTGGGAGCAGTATGATACTACCACAGGAAGTCAACAAGGGCTTTGGGATAAGGGCTATGTTGGGAGCAGTATGATAGGACCACAGGAAGTCAACAAGGGCTTTGGGATAAGGGCTATGTTGGGAGCAGTATGATAAGACCACAGCAAGTCAACAAGGGCTTTGGGATAAGGGCTATGTTGGGAGCAGTATGATAAGACCACAGCAAGTCAACAAGGGCTTTGGGATAAGGGCTATGTTGGGAGCAGTATGATAAGACCACAGCAAGTCAACAAGGGCTTTGGGATAAGGGCTATGTTGGGAGCAGTATGATATGACCACAGCAAGTAAACAAGGGCTTTGGGATAAGGGCTATGTTGGGAGCAGTATGATACGACCACTGCAAGTCAACAAGGGCTTTGGGATAAGGGCTATGTTGGGAGCAGTATGATACGACCACTGCAAGTCAACAAGGGCTTTGGGATAAGGGCTATGTTGGGAGCAGTATGATACGACCACAGCAAGTCAACAAGGGCTTTGGGATAAGGGCTATGTTGGGAGCAGTATGATACGACCACAACAAGTCAACAAGGGCTTTGGGATAAGGGCTATGTTGGGAGCAGTATGATACGACCACAACAAGTCAACAAGGGCTTTGGGATAAGGGCTATGTTGGGAGCAGTATGATACGACCACAACAAGTCAACAAGGGCTTTGGGATAAGGGCTATGTTGGGAGCAGTATGATAAGACCACAGCAAGTCAACAAGGGCTTTGGGATAAGGGCTATGTTGGGAGCAGTATGATACGACTGCAGCAAGTCAACAAGGGCTTTGGGATAAGGGCTATGTTGGGAGCAGTATGATACGACTACAGCAAGTCA
The DNA here is from genome assembly GCA_963680875.1 of Bathymodiolus brooksi. Classification (NCBI taxonomy): domain Eukaryota; kingdom Metazoa; phylum Mollusca; class Bivalvia; order Mytilida; family Modiolidae; genus Bathymodiolus; species Bathymodiolus brooksi. The sequence continues at coordinate 45,965,881 of OY804580.1, read as the reverse complement.
ACAAGGGCTTTGGGATAAGGGCTATGTTGGAAGCAGTATGATACGACCACAGCAAGTCAACAATGGCTTTGGGATAAGGGCTATGTTGGGAGCAGTATGATATGACCACAGCAAGTCAACAAGGGCTTTGGGATAAGGGCTATGTTGGGAGCAGTATGATACGACTACAGCAAGTCAACAAGGGCTTTGGGATAAGGGCTATGTTGGGAGCAGTATGATACGACCACAGCAAGTCAACAAGGGCTTTGGGATAAGGGCTATGTTGGGAGCAGTATGATATGACCACAGCAAGTCAACAAGGGCTTTGGGATAAGGGCTATGTTGGGAGCAGTATGATACGACCACAGCAAGTCAACAAGGGCTTTGGGATAAGGGCTATGTTGGGAGCAGAATGATACGACCACAGCAAGTCAACAAGGGCTTTGGGATAAGGGCTATGTTGGGAGCAGTATGATACGACCACAACAAGTCAACAAGGGCTTTGGGATAAGGGCTATGTTGGGAGCAGTATGATACGACCACAGCAAGTCAACAAGGGCTTTGGGATAAGGGCTATGTTGGGAGCAGTATGATACGACTGCAGCAAGTCAACAAGGACTTTGGGATAAGGGCTATGTTGGGAGCAGTATGATAAGACCACAGCAAGTAAACAAGGGCTTTGGGATAAGGGCTATGTTGGGAGCAGTATGATACAACCACAGCAAGTCAACAAGGGCTTTGGGATAATGGCTATGTTGGGAGCAGTATGATACTACCACAGGAAGTCAACAAGGGCTTTGGGATAAGGGCTATGTTGGGAGCAGTATGATAGGACCACAGCAAGTCAACAAGGGCTTTGGGATAAGGGCTATGTTGGGAGCAGTATGATAAGACCACAGCAAGTCAACAAGGGCTTTGGGATAAGGGCTATGTTGGGAGCAGTATGATAAGACCACAGCAAGTCAACAAGGGCTTTGGGATAAGGGCTATGTTGGGAGCAGTATGATAAGACCACAGCAAGTCAACAAGGGCTTTGGGATAAGGGCTATGTTGGGAGCAGTATGATATGACCACAGCAAGTAAACAAGGGCTTTGGGATAAGGGCTATGTTGGGAGCAGTATGATACGACCACTGCAAGTCAACAAGGGCTTTGGGATAAGGGCTATGTTGGGAGCAGTATGATACGACCACTGCAAGTCAACAAGGGCTTTGGGATAAGGACTATGTTGGGAGCAGTATGATACGACCACAGCAAGTCAACAAGGGCTTTGGGATAAGGGCTATGTTGGGAGCAGTATGATACGACCACAACAAGTCAACAAGGGCTTTGGGATAAGGGCTATGTTGGGAGCAGTATGATACGACCACAACAAGTCAACAAGGGCTTTGGGATAAGGGCTATGTTGGGAGCAGTATGATACGACCACAACAAGTCAACAAGGGCTTTGGGATAAGGGCTATGTTGGGAGCAGTATGATAAGACCACAGCAAGTCAACAAGGGCTTTGGGATAAGGGCTATGTTGGGAGCAGTATGATACGACTGCAGCAAGTCAACAAGGGCTTTGGGATAAGGGCTATGTTGGGAGCAGTATGATACGACTACAGCAAGTCAACAAGGGCTTTGGGATAAGGGCTATGTTGGAAGCAGTATGATACGACCACAGCAAGTCAACAAGGGCTTTGGGATAAGGGCTATGTTGGGAGCAGTATGATACGACTGCAGCAAGTCAACAAGGACTTTGGGATAAGGGCTATGTTGGGAGCAGTATGATAAGACCACAGCAAGTAAACAAGGGCTTTGGGATAAGGGCTATGTTGGGAGCAGTATGATACAACCACAGCAAGTCAACAAGGGCTTTGGGATAATGGCTATGTTGGGAGCAGTATGATACTACCACAGGAAGTCAACAAGGGCTTTGGGATAAGGGCTATGTTGGGAGCAGTATGATAGGACCACAGCAAGTCAACAAGGGCTTTGGGATAAGGGCTATGTTGGGAGCAGTATGATACGACCACAGCAAGTCAACAAGGGCTTTGGGATAAGGGCTATGTTGGGAGCAGTATGATACGACCACTGCAAGTCAACAAGGGCTTTGGGATAAGGGCTATGTTGGGAGCAGTATGATACGACCACAGCAAGTCAACAAGGGCTTTGGGATAAGGGCTATGTTGGGAGCAGTATGATACGACCACAACAAGTCAACAAGGGCTTTGGGATAAGGGCTATGTTGGGAGCAGTATGATAAGACCACAGCAAGTCAACAAGGGCTTTGGGACAAGGGCTATGTTGGGAGCAGTATGATAAGACCACAGCAAGTCAACAAGGGCTTTGGGATAAGGGCTATGTTGGGAGCAGTATGATATGACCACAGCAAGTAAACAAGGGCTTTGGGATAAGGGCTATGTTGGGAGCAGTATGATACGACCACAGCAAGTCAACAAGGGCTTTGGGATAAGGGCTATGTTGGGAGCAGTATGATACGACCACTGCAAGTCAACAAGGGCTTTGGGATAAGGTCTATGTTGGGAGCAGTATGATACGACCACAGCAAGTCAACAAGGGCTTTGGGATAAGGGCTATGTTGGGAGCAGTATGATACGACCACAACAAGTCAACAAGGGCTTTGGGATAAGGGCTATGTTGGGAGCAGTATTATACGACCACAACAAGTCAACAAGGACTTTGGGATAAGGGCTATGTTGGGAGCAGTATGATACGACTGCAGCAAGTCAACAAGGACTTTGGGATAAGGGCTATGTTGGGAGCAGTATGATAAGACCACAGCAAGTAAACAAGGGCTTTGGGATAAGGGCTATGTTGGGAGCAGTATGATACAACCACAGCAAGTCAACAAGGGCTTTGGGATAATGGCTATGTTGGGAGCAGTATGATACTACCACAGGAAGTCAACAAGGGCTTTGGGATAAGGGCTATGTTGGGAGCAGTATGATAGGACCACAGGAAGTCAACAAGGGCTTTGGGATAAGGGCTATGTTGGGAGCAGTATGATAAGACCACAGCAAGTCAACAAGGGCTTTGGGATAAGGGCTATGTTGGGAGCAGTATGATAAGACCACAGCAAGTCAACAAGGGCTTTGGGATAAGGGCTATGTTGGGAGCAGTATGATAAGACCACAGCAAGTCAACAAGGGCTTTGGGATAAGGGCTATGTTGGGAGCAGTATGATATGACCACAGCAAGTAAACAAGGGCTTTGGGATAAGGGCTATGTTGGGAGCAGTATGATACGACCACAGCAAGTCAACAAGGGCTTTGGGATAAGGGCTATGTTGGGAGCAGTATGATACGACCACTGCAAGTCAACAAGGGCTTTGGGATAAGGTCTATGTTGGGAGCAGTATGATACGACCACAGCAAGTCAACAAGGGCTTTGGGATAAGGGCTATGTTGGGAGCAGTATGATACGACCACAACAAGTCAACAAGGGCTTTGGGATAAGGGCTATGTTGGGAGCAGTATGATACGACCACAACAAGTCAACAAGGGCTTTGGGATAAGGGCTATGTTGGGAGCAGTATGATAAGACCACAGCAAGTAAACAAGGGCTTTGGGATAAGGGCTATGTTGGGAGCAGTATGATACAACCACAGCAAGTCAACAAGGGCTTTGGGATAATGGCTATGTTGGGAGCAGTATGATACTACCACAGGAAGTCAACAAGGGCTTTGGGATAAGGGCTATGTTGGGAGCAGTATGATAGGACCACAGGAAGTCAACAAGGGCTTTGGGATAAGGGCTATGTTGGGAGCAGTATGATAAGACCACAGCAAGTCAACAAGGGCTTTGGGATAAGGGCTATGTTGGGAGCAGTATGATAAGACCACAGCAAGTCAACAAGGGCTTTGGGATAAGGGCTATGTTGGGAGCAGTATGATAGGACCACAGCAAGTCAACAAGGGCTTTGGGATAAGGGCTATGTTGGGAGCAGTATGATATGACCACAGCAAGTAAACAAGGGCTTTGGGATAAGGGCTATGTTGGGAGCAGTATGATACGACCACAGCAAGTCAACAAGGGCTTTGGGATAAGGGCTATGTTGGGAGCAGTATGATACGACCACTGCAAGTCAACAAGGGCTTTGGGATAAGGGCTATGTTGGGAGCAGTATGATACGACCACAGCAAGTCAACAAGGGCTTTGGGATAAGGGCTATGTTGGGAGCAGTATGATACGACTGCAGCAAGTCAACAAGGGCTTTGGGATAAGGGCTATGTTGGGAGCAGTATGATACGACTACAGCAAGTCAACAAGGGCTTTGGGATAAGGGCTATGTTGGAAGCAGTATGATACGACCACAGCAAGTCAACAATGGCTTTGGGATAAGGGCTATGTTGGGAGCAGTATGATATGACCACAGCAAGTCAACAAGGGCTTTGGGATAAGGGCTATGTTGGGAGCAGTATGATACGACTACAGCAAGTCAACAAGGGCTTTGGGATAAGGGCTATGTTGGGAGCAGTATGATACGACCACAGCAAGTCAACAAGGGCTTTGGGATAAGGGCTATGTTGGGAGCAGTATGATATGACCACAGCAAGTCAACAAGGGCTTTGGGATAAGGGCTATGTTGGGAGCAGTATGATACGACCACAGCAAGTCAACAAGGGCTATGTTGGGAGCAGAATGATACGACCACAGCAAGTCAACAAGGGCTTTGGGATAAGGGCTATGTTGGGAGCAGTATGATACGACCACAACAAGTCAACAAGGGCTTTGGGATAAGGGCTATGTTGGGAGCAGTATGATACGAGCACAACAAGTCAACAAGGGCTTTGGTATAAGGGCTATGTTGGGAGCAGTATGATACGACTGCAGCAAGTCAACAAGGACTTTGGGATAAGGGCTATGTTGGGAGCAGTATGATACGACCACTGCAAGTCAACAAGGGCTTTGGGATAAGGGCTATGTTGGGAGCAGTATGATACGACCACAGCAAGTCAACAAGGGCTTTGGGATAAGGGCTATGTTGGGAGCAGTATGATACGACCACAGCAAGTCAACAAGGGCTTTGGGATAAGGGCTATGTTGGGAGCAGTATGATACGACCACTGCAAGTCAACAAGGGCTTTGGGATAAGGGCTATGTTGGGAGCAGTATGATACGACCACAGCAAGTCAACAAGGGCTTTGGGATAAGGGCTATGTTGGGAGCAGTATTATACGACCACAACAAGTCAACAAGGGCTTTGGGATAAGGGCTATGTTGGGAGCAGTATGATACGACTGCAGCAAGTCAACAAGGACTTTGGGATAAGGGCTATGTTGGGAGCAGTATGATAAGACCACAGCAAGTAAACAAGGGCTTTGGGATAAGGGCTATGTTGGGAGCAGTATGATACAACCACAGCAAGTCAACAAGGGCTTTGGGATAATGGCTATGTTGGGAGCAGTATGATACTACCACAGGAAGTCAACAAGGGCTTTGGGATAAGGGCTATGTTGGGAGCAGTATGATAGGACCACAGGAAGTCAACAAGGGCTTTGGGATAAGGGCTATGTTGGGAGCAGTATGATAAGACCACAGCAAGTCAACAAGGGCTTTGGGATAAGGGCTATGTTGGGAGCAGTATGATATGACCACAGGAAGTCAACAAGGGCTTTGGGATAAGGATTATGTTGGGAGCAGTATGATACGACCACAGCAAGTCAACAAGGGCTTTGGGATAAGGGCTATGTTGGGAGCAGTATGATACGACCACAGCAAGTCAACAAGGGCTTTGGGATAAGGGCTATGTTGGGAGCAGTATGATACGACCACAGCAAGTCAACAAGGGCTTTGGGATAAGGGCTATGTTGGGAGCAGTATGATACGACCACAACAAGTCAACAAGGGCTTTGGGATAAGGGCTATGTTGGGAGCAGTATGATACGACTGCAGCAAGTCAACAAGGACTTTGGGATAAGGGCTATGTTGGGAGCAGTATGATAAGACCACAGCAAGTAAACAAGGGCTTTGGGATAAGGGCTATGTTGGGAGCAGTATGATACAACCACAGCAAGTCAACAAGGGCTTTGGGATAATGGCTATGTTGGGAGCAGTATGATACTACCACAGGAAGTCAACAAGGGCTTTGGGATAAGGGCTATGTTGGGAGCAGTATGATAGGACCACAGGAAGTCAACAAGGGCTTTGGGATAAGGGCTATGTTGGGAGCAGTATGATAAGACCACAGCAAGTCAACAAGGGCTTTGGGATAAGGGCTATGTTGGGAGCAGTATGATAAGATCACAGCAAGTCAACAAGGGCTTTGGGATAAGGGCTATGTTGGGAGCAGTATGATAAGACCACAGCAAGTCAACAAGGGCTTTGGGATAAGGGCTATGTTGGGAGCAGTATGATATGACCACAGCAAGTAAACAAGGGCTTTGGGATAAGGGCTATGTTGGGAGCAGTATGATACGACCACAGCAAGTCAACAAGGGCTTTGGGATAAGGGCTATGTTGGGAGCAGTATGATACGACCACTGCAAGTCAACAAGGGCTTTGGGATAAGGGCTATGTTGGGAGCAGTATGATACGACCACAGCAAGTCAACAAGGGCTTTGGGATAAGGGCTATGTTGGGAGCAGTATGATACGACCACAACAAGTCAACAAGGGCTTTGGGATAAGGGCTATGTTGGGAGCAGTATTATACGACCACAACAAGTCAACAAGGACTTTGGGATAAGGGCTATGTTGGGAGCAGTATGATACGACTGCAGCAAGTCAACAAGGACTTTGGGATAAGGGCTATGTTGGGAGCAGTATGATAAGACCACAGCAAGTAAACAAGGGCTTTGGGATAAGGGCTATGTTGGGAGCAGTATGATACAACCACAGCAAGTCAACAAGGGCTTTGGGATAATGGCTATGTTGGGAGCAGTATGATACTACCACAGGAAGTCAACAAGGGCTTTGGGATAAGGGCTATGTTGGGAGCAGTATGATAGGACCACAGGAAGTCAACAAGGGCTTTGGGATAAGGGCTATGTTGGGAGCAGTATGATAAGACCACAGCAAGTCAACAAGGGCTTTGGGATAAGGGCTATGTTGGGAGCAGTATGATAAGACCACAGCAAGTCAACAAGGGCTTTGGGATAAGGGCTATGTTGGGAGCAGTATGATAAGACCACAGCAAGTCAACAAGGGCTTTGGGATAAGGGCTATGTTGGGAGCAGTATGATATGACCACAGCAAGTAAACAAGGGCTATGTTGGGAGCAGTATGATACGACCACTGCAAGTCAACAAGGGCTTTGGGATAAGGGCTATGTTGGGAGCAGTATGATACGACCACTGCAAGTCAACAAGGGCTTTGGGATAAGGGCTATGTTGGGAGCAGTATGATACGACCACAGCAAGTCAACAAGGGCTTTGGGATAAGGGCTATGTTGGGAGCAGTATGATACGACCACAACAAGTCAACAAGGGCTTTGGGATAAGGGCTATGTTGGGAGCAGTATGATACGACCACAACAAGTCAACAAGGGCTTTGGGATAAGGGCTATGTTGGGAGCAGTATGATACGACCACAACAAGTCAACAAGGGCTTTGGGATAAGGGCTATGTTGGGAGCAGTATGATAAGACCACAGCAAGTCAACAAGGGCTTTGGGATAAGGGCTATGTTGGGAGCAGTATGATACGACTGCAGCAAGTCAACAAGGGCTTTGGGATAAGGGCTATGTTGGGAGCAGTATGATACGACTACAGCAAGTCAACAAGGGCTTTGGGATAAGGGCTATGTTGGAAGCAGTATGATACGACCACAGCAAGTCAACAATGGCTTTGGGATAAGGGCTATGTTGGGAGCAGTATGATATGACCACAGCAAGTCAACAAGGGCTTTGGGATAAGGGCTATGTTGGGAGCAGTATGATACGACTACAGCAAGTCAACAAGGGCTTTGGGATAAGGGCTATGTTGGGAGCAGTATGATACGACCACAGCAAGTCAACAAGGGCTTTGGGATAAGGGCTATGTTGGGAGCAGTATGATATGACCACAGCAAGTCAACAAGGGCTTTGGGATAAGGGCTATGTTGGGAGCAGTATGATACGACCACAGCAAGTCAACAAGGGCTTTGGGATAAGGGCTATGTTGGGAGCAGTATGATAAGACCACAGCAAGTAAACAAGGGCTTTGGGATAAGGGCTATGTTGGGAGCAGTATGATACAACCACAGCAAGTCAACAAGGGCTTTGGGATAATGGCTATGTTGGGAGCAGTATGATACTACCACAGGAAGTCAACAAGGGCTTTGGGATAAGGGCTATGTTGGGAGCAGTATGATAGGACCACAGGAAGTCAACAAGGGCTTTGGGATAAGGGCTATGTTGGGAGCAGTATGATAAGACCACAGCAAGTCAACAAGGGCTTTGGGATAAGGGCTATGTTGGGAGCAGTATGATAAGACCACAGCAAGTCAACAAGGGCTTTGGGATAAGGGCTATGTTGGGAGCAGTATGATAAGACCACAGCAAGTCAACAAGGGCTTTGGGATAAGGGCTATGTTGGGAGCAGTATGATATGACCACAGCAAGTAAACAAGGGCTATGTTGGGAGCAGTATGATACGACCACTGCAAGTCAACAAGGGCTTTGGGATAAGGGCTATGTTGGGAGCAGTATGATACGACCACTGCAAGTCAACAAGGGCTTTGGGATAAGGGCTATGTTGGGAGCAGTATGATACGACCACAGCAAGTCAACAAGGGCTTTGGGATAAGGGCTATGTTGGGAGCAGTATGATACGACCACAACAAGTCAACAAGGGCTTTGGGATAAGGGCTATGTTGGGAGCAGTATGATACGACCACAACAAGTCAACAAGGGCTTTGGGATAAGGGCTATGTTGGGAGCAGTATGATACGACCACAACAAGTCAACAAGGGCTTTGGGATAAGGGCTATGTTGGGAGCAGTATGATAAGACCACAGCAAGTCAACAAGGGCTTTGGGATAAGGGCTATGTTGGGAGCAGTATGATACGACTGCAGCAAGTCAACAAGGGCTTTGGGATAAGGGCTATGTTGGGAGCAGTATGATACGACTACAGCAAGTCAACAAGGGCTTTGGGATAAGGGCTATGTTGGAAGCAGTATGATACGACCACAGCAAGTCAACAATGGCTTTGGGATAAGGGCTATGTTGGGAGCAGTATGATATGACCACAGCAAGTCAACAAGGGCTTTGGGATAAGGGCTATGTTGGGAGCAGTATGATACGACTACAGCAAGTCAACAAGGGCTTTGGGATAAGGGCTATGTTGGGAGCAGTATGATACGACCACAGCAAGTCAACAAGGGCTTTGGGATAAGGGCTATGTTGGGAGCAGTATGATATGACCACAGCAAGTCAACAAGGGCTTTGGGATAAGGGCTATGTTGGGAGCAGTATGATACGACCACAGCAAGTCAACAAGGGCTTTGGGATAAGGGCTATGTTGGGAGCAGTATGATACGACCACAACAAGTCAACAAGGGCTTTGGGATAAGGGCTATGTTGGGAGCAGTATGATACGACCACAACAAGTCAACAAGGGCTTTGGGATAAGGGCTATGTTGGGAGCAGTATGATACGACCACAGCAAGTCAACAAGGGCTTTGGGATAAGGGCTATGTTGGGAGCAGTATGATACGACTGCAGCAAGTCAACAAGGACTTTGGGATAAGGGCTATGTTGGGAGCAGTATGATAAGACCACAGCAAGTAAACAAGGGCTTTGGGATAAGGGCTATGTTGGGAGCAGTATGATACAACCACAGCAAGTCAACAAGGGCTTTGGGATAATGGCTATGTTGGGAGCAGTATGATACTACCACAGGAAGTCAACAAGGGCTTTGGGATAAGGGCTATGTTGGGAGCAGTATGATAGGACCACAGGAAGTCAACAAGGGCTTTGGGATAAGGGCTATGTTGGGAGCAGTATGATAAGACCACAGCAAGTCAACAAGGGCTTTGGGATAAGGGCTATGTTGGGAGCAGTATGATAAGACCACAGCAAGTCAACAAGGGCTTTGGGATAAGGGCTATGTTGGGAGCAGTATGATAAGACCACAGCAAGTCAACAAGGGCTTTGGGATAAGGGCTATGTTGGGAGCAGTATGATATGACCACAGCAAGTAAACAAGGGCTTTGGGATAAGGGCTATGTTGGGAGCAGTATGATACGACCACAGCAAGTCAACAAGGGCTTTGGGATAAGGGCTATGTTGGGAGCAGTATGATACGACCACTGCAAGTCAACAAGGGCTTTGGGATAAGGTCTATGTTGGGAGCAGTATGATACGACCACAGCAAGTCAACAAGGGCTTTGGGATAAGGGCTATGTTGGGAGCAGTATGATACGACCACAACAAGTCAACAAGGGCTTTGGGATAAGGGCTATGTTGGGAGCAGTATGATACGACCACAACAAGTCAACAAGGGCTTTGGGATAAGGGCTATGTTGGGAGCAGTATGATAAGACCACAGCAAGTAAACAAGGGCTTTGGGATAAGGGCTATGTTGGGAGCAGTATGATACAACCACAGCAAGTCAACAAGGGCTTTGGGATAATGGCTATGTTGGGAGCAGTATGATACTACCACAGGAAGTCAACAAGGGCTTTGGGATAAGGGCTATGTTGGGAGCAGTATGATAGGACCACAGGAAGTCAACAAGGGCTTTGGGATAAGGGCTATGTTGGGAGCAGTATGATAAGACCACAGCAAGTCAACAAGGGCTTTGGGATAAGGGCTATGTTGGGAGCAGTATGATAAGACCACAGCAAGTCAACAAGGGCTTTGGGATAAGGGCTATGTTGGGAGCAGTATGATAGGACCACAGCAAGTCAACAAGGGCTTTGGGATAAGGGCTATGTTGGGAGCAGTATGATATGACCACAGCAAGTAAACAAGGGCTTTGGGATAAGGGCTATGTTGGGAGCAGTATGATACGACCACAGCAAGTCAACAAGGGCTTTGGGATAAGGGCTATGTTGGGAGCAGTATGATACGACCACTGCAAGTCAACAAGGGCTTTGGGATAAGGGCTATGTTGGGAGCAGTATGATACGACCACAGCAAGTCAACAAGGGCTTTGGGATAAGGGCTATGTTGGGAGCAGTATGATACGACTGCAGCAAGTCAACAAGGGCTTTGGGATAAGGGCTATGTTGGGAGCAGTATGATACGACTACAGCAAGTCAACAAGGGCTTTGGGATAAGGGCTATGTTGGAAGCAGTATGATACGACCACAGCAAGTCAACAATGGCTTTGGGATAAGGGCTATGTTGGGAGCAGTATGATATGACCACAGCAAGTCAACAAGGGCTTTGGGATAAGGGCTATGTTGGGAGCAGTATGATACGACTACAGCAAGTCAACAAGGGCTTTGGGATAAGGGCTATGTTGGGAGCAGTATGATACGACCACAGCAAGTCAACAAGGGCTTTGGGATAAGGGCTATGTTGGGAGCAGTATGATATGACCACAGCAAGTCAACAAGGGCTTTGGGATAAGGGCTATGTTGGGAGCAGTATGATACGACCACAGCAAGTCAACAAGGGCTATGTTGGGAGCAGAATGATACGACCACAGCAAGTCAACAAGGGCTTTGGGATAAGGGCTATGTTGGGAGCAGTATGATACGACCACAACAAGTCAACAAGGGCTTTGGGATAAGGGCTATGTTGGGAGCAGTATGATACGACCACAACAAGTCAACAAGGGCTTTGGTATAAGGGCTATGTTGGGAGCAGTATGATACGACTGCAGCAAGTCAACAAGGACTTTGGGATAAGGGCTATGTTGGGAGCAGTATGATAAGACCACAGCAAGTAAACAAGGGCTTTGGGATAAGGGCTATGTTGGGAGCAGTATGATACAACCACAGCAAGTCAACAAGGGCTTTGGGATAATGGCTATGTTGGGAGCAGTATGATACTACCACAGGAAGTCAACAAGGGCTTTGGGATAAGGGCTATGTTGGGAGCAGTATGATACGACCACAGCAAGTCAACAAGGGCTTTGGGATAAGGGCTATGTTGGGAGCAGTATGATACGACCACAACAAGTCAACAAGGGCTTTGGGATAAGGGCTATGTTGGGAGCAGTATGATACGACCACAACAAGTCAACAAGGGCTTTGGGATAAGGGCTATGTTGGGAGCAGTATGATACGACCACAACAAGTCAACAAGGGCTTTGGGATAAGGGCTATGTTGGGAGCAGTATGATAAGACCACAGCAAGTCAACAAGGGCTTTGGGATAAGGGCTATGTTGGGAGCAGTATGATACGACTGCAGCAAGTCAACAAGGGCTTTGGGATAAGGGCTATGTTGGGAGCAGTATGATACGACTACAGCAAGTCAACAAGGGCTTTGGGATAAGGGCTATGTTGGAAGCAGTATGATACGACCACAGCAAGTCAACAATGGCTTTGGGATAAGGGCTATGTTGGGAGCAGTATGATATGACCACAGCAAGTCAACAAGGGCTTTGGGATAAGGGCTATGTTGGGAGCAGTATGATACGACCACAGCAAGTCAACAAGGGCTTTGGGATAAGGGCTATGTTGGGAGCAGTATGATACGACCACAGCAAGTCAACAAGGGCTTTGGGATAAGGGCTATGTTGGGAGCAGTATGATATGACCACAGCAAGTCAACAAGGGCTTTGGGATAAGGGCTATGTTGGGAGCAGTATGATACGACCACAGCAAGTCAACAAGGGCTTTGGGATAAGGGCTATGTTGGGAGCAGAATGATACGACCACAGCAAGTCAACAAGGGCTTTGGGATAAGGGCTATGTTGGGAGCAGTATGATACGACCACAACAAGTCAACAAGGGCTTTGGGATAAGGGCTATGTTGGGAGCAGTATGATACGACCACAACAAGTCAACAAGGGCTTTGGGATAAGGGCTATGTTGGGAGCAGTATGATACGACCACAACAAGTCAACAAGGGCTTTGGGATAAGGGCTATGTTGGGAGCAGTATGATACGACTGCAGCAAGTCAACAAGGACTTTGGGATAAGGGCTATGTTGGGAGCAGTATGATAAGACCACAGCAAGTAAACAAGGGCTTTGGGATAAGGGCTATGTTGGGAGCAGTATGATACAACCACAGCAAGTCAACAAGGGCTTTGGGATAATGGCTATGTTGGGAGCAGTATGATACTACCACAGGAAGTCAACAAGGGCTTTGGGATAAGGGCTATGTTGGGAGCAGTATGATAGGACCACAGGAAGTCAACAAGGGCTTTGGGATAAGGGCTATGTTGGGAGCAGTATGATAAGACCACAGCAAGTCAACAAGGGCTTTGGGATAAGGGCTATGTTGGGAGCAGTATGATAAGACCACAGCAAGTCAACAAGGGCTTTGGGATAAGGGCTATGTTGGGAGCAGTATGATAAGACCACAGCAAGTCAACAAGGGCTTTGGGATAAGGGCTATGTTGGGAGCAGTATGATATGACCACAGCAAGTAAACAAGGGCTTTGGGATAAGGGCTATGTTGGGAGCAGTATGATACGACCACAGCAAGTCAACAAGGGCTTTGGGATAAGGGCTATGTTGGGAGCAGTATGATACGACCACTGCAAGTCAACAAGGGCTTTGGGATAAGGGTTATGTTGGGAGCAGTATGATACGACCACAGCAAGTCAACAAGGGCTTTGGGATAAGGGCTATGTTGGGAGCAGTATGATACGACCACTGCAAGTCAACAAGGGCTTTGGGATAAGGGCTATGTTGGGAGCAGTATGATACGACCACAGCAAGTCAACAAGGGCTTTGGGATAAGGGCTATGTTGGGAGCAGTATTATACGACCACAACAAGTCAACAAGGGCTTTGGGATAAGGGCTATGTTGGGAGCAGTATGATACGACTGCAGCAAGTCAACAAGGACTTTGGGATAAGGGCTATGTTGGGAGCAGTATGATAAGACCACAGCAAGTAAACAAGGGCTTTGGGATAAGGGCTATGTTGGGAGCAGTATGATACAACCACAGCAAGTCAACAAGGGCTTTGGGATAATGGCTATGTTGGGAGCAGTATGATACTACCACAGGAAGTCAACAAGGGCTTTGGGATAAGGGCTATGTTGGGAGCAGTATGATAGGACCACAGGAAGTCAACAAGGGCTTTGGGATAAGGGCTATGTTGGGAGCAGTATGATAAGACCACAGCAAGTCAACAAGGGCTTTGGGATAAGGGCTATGTTGGGAGCAGTATGATATGACCACAGCAAGTCAACAAGGGCTTTGGGATAAGGGTTATGTTGGGAGCAGTATGATACGACCACAGCAAGTCAACAAGGGCTTTGGGATAAGGGCTATGTTGGGAGCAGTATGATACGACCACAGCAAGTCAACAAGGGCTTTGGGATAAGGGCTATGTTGGGAGCAGTATGATACGACCACAGCAAGTCAACAAGGGCTTTGGGATAAGGGCTATGTTGGGAGCAGTATGATACGACCACAACAAGTCAACAAGGGCTTTGGGATAAGGGCTATGTTGGGAGCAGTATGATACGACTGCAGCAAGTCAACAAGGACTTTGGGATAAGGGCTATGTTGGGAGCAGTATGATAAGACCACAGCAAGTAAACAAGGGCTTTGGGATAAGGGCTATGTTGGGAGCAGTATGATACAACCACAGCAAGTCAACAAGGGCTTTGGGATAATGGCTATGTTGGGAGCAGTATGATACTACCACAGGAAGTCAACAAGGGCTTTGGGATAAGGGCTATGTTGGGAGCAGTATGATAGGACCACAGGAAGTCAACAAGGGCTTTGGGATAAGGGCTATGTTGGAAGCAGTATGATAAGACCACAGCAAGTCAACAAGGGCTTTGGGATAAGGGCTATGTTGGGAGCAGTATGATAAGACCACAGCAAGTCAACAAGGGCTTTGGGATAAGGGCTATGTTGGGAGCAGTATGATAAGACCACAGCAAGTCAACAAGGGCTTTGGGATAAGGGCTATGTTGGGAGCAGTATGATATGACCACAGCAAGTAAACAAGGGCTTTGGGATAAGGGCTATGTTGGGAGCAGTATGATAAGACCACAGCAAGTCAACAAGGGCTTTGGGATAAGGGCTATGTTGGGAGCAGTATGATATGACCACAGCAAGTAAACAAGGGCTTTGGGATAAGGGCTATGTTGGGAGCAGTATGATACGACCACAGCAAGTCAACAAGGGCTTTGGGATAAGGGCTATGTTGGGAGCAGTATGATACGACCACTGCAAGTCAACAAGGGCTTTGGGATAAGGGCTATGTTGGGAGCAGTATGATACGACCACAGCAAGTCAACAAGGGCTTTGGGATAAGGGCTATGTTGGGAGCAGTATGATACGACCACAACAAGTCAACAAGGGCTTTGGGATAAGGGCTATGTTGGGAGCAGTATTATACGACCACAACAAGTCAACAAGGACTTTGGGATAAGGGCTATGTTGGGAGCAGTATGATACGACTGCAGCAAGTCAACAAGGACTTTGGGATAAGGGCTATGTTGGGAGCAGTATGATAAGACCACAGCAAGTAAACAAGGGCTTTGGGATAAGGGCTATGTTGGGAGCAGTATGATACAACCACAGCAAGTCAACAAGGGCTTTGGGATAATGGCTATGTTGGGAGCAGTATGATACTACCACAGGAAGTCAACAAGGGCTTTGGGATAAGGGCTATGTTGGGAGCAGTATGATAGGACCACAGGAAGTCAACAAGGGCTTTGGGATAAGGGCTATGTTGGGAGCAGTATGATAAGACCACAGCAAGTCAACAAGGGCTTTGGGATAAGGGCTATGTTGGGAGCAGTATGATAAGACCACAGCAAGTCAACAAGGGCTTTGGGATAAGGGCTATGTTGGGAGCAGTATGATAAGACCACAGCAAGTCAACAAGGGCTTTGGGATAAGGGCTATGTTGGGAGCAGTATGATATGACCACAGCAAGTAAACAAGGGCTTTGGGATAAGGGCTATGTTGGGAGCAGTATGATACGACCACTGCAAGTCAACAAGGGCTTTGGGATAAGGGCTATGTTGGGAGCAGTATGATACGACCACTGCAAGTCAACAAGGGCTTTGGGATAAGGGCTATGTTGGGAGCAGTATGATACGACCACAGCAAGTCAACAAGGGCTTTGGGATAAGGGCTATGTTGGGAGCAGTATGATACGACCACAACAAGTCAACAAGGGCTTTGGGATAAGGGCTATGTTGGGAGCAGTATGATACGACCACAACAAGTCAACAAGGGCTTTGGGATAAGGGCTATGTTGGGAGCAGTATGATACGACCACAACAAGTCAACAAGGGCTTTGGGATAAGGGCTATGTTGGGAGCAGTATGATAAGACCACAGCAAGTCAACAAGGGCTTTGGGATAAGGGCTATGTTGGGAGCAGTATGATACGACTGCAGCAAGTCAACAAGGGCTTTGGGATAAGGGCTATGTTGGGAGCAGTATGATACGACTACAGCAAGTCAACAAGGGCTTTGGGATAAGGGCTATGTTGGAAGCAGTATGATACGACCACAGCAAGTCAACAATGGCTTTGGGATAAGGGCTATGTTGGGAGCAGTATGATATGACCACAGCAAGTCAACAAGGGCTTTGGGATAAGGGCTATGTTGGGAGCAGTATGATACGACTACAGCAAGTCAACAAGGGCTTTGGGATAAGGGCTATGTTGGGAGCAGTATGATACGACCACAGCAAGTCAACAAGGGCTTTGGGATAAGGGCTATGTTGGGAGCAGTATGATATGACCACAGCAAGTCAACAAGGGCTTTGGGATAAGGGCTATGTTGGGAGCAGTATGATACGACCACAGCAAGTCAACAAGGGCTTTGGGATAAGGGCTATGTTGGGAGCAGAATGATACGACCACAGCAAGTCAACAAGGGCTTTGGGATAAGGGCTATGTTGGGAGCAGTATGATACGACCACAACAAGTCAACAAGGGCTTTGGGATAAGGGCTATGTTGGGAGCAGTATGATACGACCACAGCAAGTCAACAAGGGCTTTGGGATAAGGGCTATGTTGGGAGCAGTATGATACGACTGCAGCAAGTCAACAAGGGCTTTGGGATAAGGGCTATGTTGGGAGCAGTATGATAAGACCACAGCAAGTAAACAAGGGCTTTGGGATAAGGGCTATGTTGGGAGCAGTATGATACAACCACAGCAAGTCAACAAGGGCTTTGGGATAATGGCTATGTTGGGAGCAGTATGATACTACCACAGGAAGTCAACAAGGGCTTTGGGATAAGGGCTATGTTGGGAGCAGTATGATAGGACCACAGGAAGTCAACAAGGGCTTTGGGATAAGGGCTATGTTGGGAGCAGTATGATAAGACCACAGCAAGTCAACAAGGGCTTTGGGATAAGGGCTATGTTGGGAGCAGTATGATAAGACCACAGCAAGTCAACAAGGGCTTTGGGATAAGGGCTATGTTGGGAGCAGTATGATAAGACCACAGCAAGTCAACAAGGGCTTTGGGATAAGGGCTATGTTGGGAGCAGTATGATATGACCACAGCAAGTAAACAAGGGCTTTGGGATAAGGGCTATGTTGGGAGCAGTATGATACGACCACAGCAAGTCAACAAGGGCTTTGGGATAAGGGCTATGTTGGGAGCAGTATGATACGACCACTGCAAGTCAACAAGGGCTTTGGGATAAGGTCTATGTTGGGAGCAGTATGATACGACCACAGCAAGTCAACAAGGGCTTTGGGATAAGGGCTATGTTGGGAGCAGTATGATACGACCACAACAAGTCAACAAGGGCTTTGGGATAAGGGCTATGTTGGGAGCAGTATGATACGACCACAACAAGTCAACAAGGGCTTTGGGATAAGGGCTATGTTGGGAGCAGTATGATAAGACCACAGCAAGTAAACAAGGGCTTTGGGATAAGGGCTATGTTGGGAGCAGTATGATACAACCACAGCAAGTCAACAAGGGCTTTGGGATAATGGCTATGTTGGGAGCAGTATGATACTACCACAGGAAGTCAACAAGGGCTTTGGGATAAGGGCTATGTTGGGAGCAGTATGATAGGACCACAGGAAGTCAACAAGGGCTTTGGGATAAGGGCTATGTTGGGAGCAGTATGATAAGACCACAGCAAGTCAACAAGGGCTTTGGGATAAGGGCTATGTTGGGAGCAGTATGATAAGACCACAGCAAGTCAACAAGGGCTTTGGGATAAGGGCTATGTTGGGAGCAGTATGATAGGACCACAGCAAGTCAACAAGGGCTTTGGGATAAGGGCTATGTTGGGAGCAGTATGATATGACCACAGCAAGTAAACAAGGGCTTTGGGATAAGGGCTATGTTGGGAGCAGTATGATACGACCACAGCAAGTCAACAAGGGCTTTGGGATAAGGGCTATGTTGGGAGCAGTATGATACGACCACAGCAAGTCAACAAGGGCTTTGGGATAAGGGCTATGTTGGGAGCAGTATGATACGACCACAGCAAGTCAACAAGGGCTTTGGGATAAGGGCTATGTTGGGAGCAGTATGATACGACCACAACAAGTCAACAAGGGCTTTGGGATAAGGGCTATGTTGGGAGCAGTATGATACGACCACAACAAGTCAACAAGGGCTTTGGGATAAGGGCTATGTTGGGAGCAGTATGATACGACCACAACAAGTCAACAAGGGCTTTGGGATAAGGGCTATGTTGGGAGCAGTATGATACGACTGCAGCAAGTCAACAAGGGCTTTGGGATAAGGGCTATGTTGGGAGCAGTATGATAAGACCACAGCAAGTCAACAAGGGCTTTGGGATAAGGGCTATGTTGGGAGCAGTATGATACGACTGCAGCAAGTCAACAAGGGCTTTGGGATAAGGGCTATGTTGGGAGCAGTATGATACGACTACAGCAAGTCAACAAGGGCTTTGGGATAAGGGCTATGTTGGAAGCAGTATGATACGACCACAGCAAGTCAACAAGGGCTGTTTCCAGCATCAGTTTTAATGTAATCAAGTTTAACTAAAAAATCATGACTGATAGAAGAGATCTGTAATACTATCTGAAACCCTTTAAACATTCACTTCAAAGGGAAAAAAGCATAATACAGATAACTAGAGGCTCAGTGGGCTGAGCCTGTATCACTCACATGTCATTTTGTTTTGAGGAAACTTTATACAAAACATTTCATACCAAATTTCTTTTTTTTCCTATCAAATTTCAATTAAACTGCCAAATTGTTTCAGAGAATTTTTTTTTAATTGGCCAATCACAAACAAGAACTGCCTATGGAGGTCATATTAGTTGTATGATCGGCATGAAATATGGAAATTTTGCACAGGATCTCCCATACTATCATTTCTACAAACTGAAAGTAACAATTCATTCTTCTTTAGCTTCAGAGAAGAATTTTTAAATTTCATTTGCACAGGAGCTCCCATACTATCATTCCTACAAAGTAACAATTCGTTGTGTCTCCTAGTTTCAGAGGAGAAGATTTTTTTACATTTCAGCAAATCAGAAACATGTTTTTTTGTCCAATCGGTATGAAATGAGGAATCTTATAGATGACATTCCATAGATGCTTTCTGTAAAATTATACTTCATTTAGCCAAGTGGTTACAGAGAAGATTTTTAGAAATCGACCAATGAAACAAAAATTTCCTATGGCGGCCATGTTTATTAACGGATCAGGACAAAATCAGCAAATTCCATAGATGCTTTCTACCAAGTAGTAGTACATCTGACCTAGTGTTTTTAGATTTTTAGAAATCAACCAACCAGAAACAAGAATTGCCTATGGCGGCCATGTTTGTTAAGGGATCGGGACGAAATTAGCAATATATACAGAGGACTTTCCATGGATGCTTTCTACCAATATTCGGTTCATTTTGCTAAGCAGTTTCAGAGGAGAAGATTGTTTAGAAGTCTACCAACCAGAAACAGGAATTGCATATGGCGGCTATGTTTGTTAACAGATTGGGACGAAATGAGCAATCTTAATAGAGAACCTTCCATAGATGCTTCTTACCAAGTTTCGGTTCATTTGACCAAGTGGTTTCAGAAGAGAAGATTTTTTTAGGAATCGACCAACGAGAAACAAGATTGTCTATGGCAGCCATGTTTCTTAATGGACCAGGACAAAATCAGCAAATTTTATAGAGGACATTCCATAGATGCTTCCTACCAAGTAGCAGTGCATTTGGCCTAGTGTTTTCATATGAGAAGATTTTTAGAAATCAACCAACCAGAATTGCCTATGGTGGCCATGTTTGTTAAGGAATCGGGACGAAATTAGCAATATATACAGAGGACTTTCCATAGATGCTTCCTACCAAGATTCGGTTCATTTTGCTAAGCAGTTTCAGAGGAGAAGATTTTTTAGAAATCTACCAACCTGGAATTGCCTATGGCGACTATGTTTGTTAACAGATTGGGACGAAATGATCAATCTTTTATAAAGGAACTTACATAGATGCTTCCTACCCAGTTTCAATTCATTTGGCTATGCCTTTTCAGAAGAGAAGATTAAAATGTGAAAAGATTACGGACGATGGACGCCAAGTGATGGCAAAAGCTCACATTGTCTTTGGTAAGGTGAGCTAATACAAAGATGTAATATAATTGTGTATTACCGGTGTTACATCGTTCCAGTACGATTCAAAGTCTGTATCATCAACCAAAGCGTCATTACAATGTACAATGAGGTTTCTGTAATACTTGATCCTAGACAAATTAGCTGCCAAACTTTTATCTGTTGCTGAGGGTAGTTTATCCATTATACCAATAGGTATCAGATTTCTCAAAAGACATATCATTAGTGTTATATCAAAGTGTTTTGACGAGGGTTGTTCTCCTGAAAATAATAACGTAAAAATATTACACGAAATTCTCTTTTGACCAGTGGTCTCATGAAAATAACCTAATAAAAATGTTAAATGAAATTTTCCAATGTCTTTTTAAAACCAACTTGCTCTCCTGAGAATAACCCAGTAAAAATGTTACATGAAATTCTCTAATGTCTTTTGACCAACGTTTTCATATGCTGTGACATATCAGACATGGGGAGCAAGTGAGAGAATGATTCTAATCAGATTGGAGATGTCACACACAATTTTAATAGTGGACAACCATAAATCATCTTACCTCTAATGGTAATGGTTAGCAGTTTCTGAGAGGAAAAATTTATTGTGATTTTTCTTTTATAAAAATAAGCCTGCGTTTACATAATTCAATATGAATAAAGCAGCGAAAATTTGCACAGAACAACATAGAAAATACAGGTGTATGTTGAACTTCCAATTGTTTTATGGAATTACGAAAGCAATTTTGACAAACTTGTGTTATATGGAACAACAAAGATTCTGAAGAACCAGTTTAAGTGAAAACATTCCGAAACAAAGGGATGCGTCAAGCCAAACATGATACAACCACAGCATGTTGATAAGAGAAAGCTGAACAAGTGTACCCCAGTATATTAAAAGCCAGTTAGCATGGACACAGTGTTTTACTTGATAAAGAAAATTGCATGACACAGTAGTTGCTTGACCCACTGTATTTTAGGAATTGGTCTTGTTTTCTATTTGGTCTCTGGTCATTACTTTAATCCTGGTAACCATAAAGAAGTAGCTAGTTAAATCTGATTGTTCAGTTGAGCTTATCTCAGAAACCATAAAGAAGTAGCTAGTTAAATCTGATTGTTCAGTTGAGTTTATCTCAGAAACCATAAAGAAGTATCTAGTTAAATCTGATTGTTCAGTTGAGTTTATCTCAGACACCATAAAGAAGTAGCTAGTTAAATCTGATTGTTTGGTTGAGTTTATCTCAGAAACCATAAAGAAGTAGCTAGTTAAATCTGACTGTTTGGTTGAGTTTATCTCAGAAACCATAAAGAAGTAGCTAGTTAAATCTGATTGTTCAGTTGAGTTTATCTTGGAAACCATAAAGAAGTAGCTAGTTAAATCTGATTGTTCAGTTGAGTTTATCTCAGACACCATAAAGAAGTAGCTAGTTAAATCTGATTGTTTGGTTGAGTTTATCTCAGAAACCATAAAGAAGTACCTAGTTAAATCTGATTGTTTGGTTGAGTTTATCTCAGAAACCATAAAGAAGTAGCTAGTTAAATCTGATTGTTTGGTTGAGTTTATCTAAGAAACCATAAAGAAGTAGCTAGTTAAATCTGATTGTTTGGTTGAGTTTATCTAAGAAACCATAAAGAAGTAGCTAGTTAAATCTGACTGTTCAGTTGAGTTTATCTCAGAAACCATAAAGAAGTAGCTAGTTAAACTGATTGTTTAGTTGAGTTTATCTAGGAAACCATAAAGAAGTAGCTAGTTAAATCTGACTGTTTGGTTGAGTTTATCTAAGAAACCATAAAGAAGTAGCTAGTTAAATCTGACTGTTCAGTTGAGTTTATCTCAGAAACCATAAAGAAGTAGCTAGTTAAATCTGATTGTTTAGTTGAGTTTATCTAGGAAACCATAAAGAAGTAGCTAGTTAAATCTGATTGTTCAGTTAAGTTTATCTAAGAAACCATAAAGAAGTAGCTAGTTAAATCTGATTGTTCAGTTAAGTTTATCTCAGAAACCATAAAGAATTAGCTAGTTAAACTGATTGTTCAGTTGAGTTTATCTCAGAAACCATAAAGAAGTAGCTAGTTAAATCTGATTGTTTGGTTGAGTTTATCTTGGAAACCATAAAGAAGTAGCTAGTTAAATCTGATTGTTCAGTTGAGTTTATCTCAGAAACCATAAAGAAGTAGCTAGTTAAATCTGATTGTTTGGTTGAGTTTATCTTGGAAACCATAAAGAAGTAGCTAGTTAAATCTGATTGTTCAGTTGAGTTTATCTCAGAAACCATAAAGAAGTAGCTAGTTAAATCTGATTGTTCAGTTGAGTTTATCTTGGAAATCACAAAGAAGTAGCTAGTTAAATCTGATTGTTTGGTTGAGTTTATCTTGGAAACCATAAAGAAGTAGCTAGTTAAATCTGATTGTTTGGTTGAGTTTATCTTGGAAACCATAGAGAAGTATCTAGTTAAATCTGATTGTTCAGTTGAGTTTATCTTGGAAATCATAAAGAAGTAGCTAGTTAAATCTGATTGTTTGGTTGAGTTTATCTCAGAAACCATAAAGAAGTAGCTAGTTAAATCTGATTGTTTGGTTGAGTTTATCTAAGAAACCATAAAGAAGTAGCTAGTTAAATCTGATTGTTTGGTTGAGTTTATCTTGGAAACCATAAAGAAGTAGCTAGTTAAATCTGATTGTTCAGTTGAGTTTATCTCAGAAACCATAAAGAAGTAGCTAGTTAAATCTGATTGTTTGGTTGAGTTTATCTTGGAAACCATAAAGAAGCAGCTAGTTAAATCTGATTGTTCAGTTGAGTTTATCTCAGAAACCATAAAGAAGTAGCTAGTTAAATCTGATTGTTTGGTTGAGTTTATCTTGGAAACCATAAAGACGTAGCTAGTTAAATCTGATTGTTTGGTTGAGTTTATCTTAGAAACCATAAAGAAGTAGCTAGTTAAATCTGATTGTTTGGTTGAGTTTATCTTAGAAACCATAAAGAAGTATCTAGTTAAATCTGATTGTTTGGTTGAGTTTATCTAAGAAACCATAAAGAAGTAGCTAGTTAAATCTGATTGTTCAGTTAAGTTTATCTCAGAAACCATAAAGAAGTAGCTAGTTAAACTGATTGTTCAGTTGAGTTTATCTAAGAAACCATAAAGAAGTAGCTAGTTAAATCTGATTGTTTGGTTAAGTTTATCTCAGAAACCATAAAGAAGTAGCTAGTTAAATCTGATTGTTCAGTTAAGTTTATCTCAGAAACCATAAAGAAGTAGCTAGTTAAACTGATTGTTCAGTTGAGTTTATCTAAGAAACCATAAAGAAGTAGCTAGTTAAATCTGATTGTTTGGTTGAGTTTATCTTAGAAACCATAAAGAAGTAGCTAGTTAAATCTGATTGTTTGGTTGAGTTTATCTCAGAAACCATAAAGAAGTAGCTAGTTAAATCTGATTGTTCAGTTAAGTTTATCTAAGTAACCATAAAGAAGTAGCTAGTTAAATCTGATTGTTCAGTTGAGTTTATCTTAGAAACCATAAAGAAGAAGCTAGTTAAATCTCATTGTTTGGTTGAGTTTATCTTGGAAACCATAAAGAAGTAGCTAGTTAAATCTGATTGTTCAGTTGAGTTTATCTTAGAAACCATAAAGAATTAGCTAGTTAAATCCGATTGTTCAGTTGAGTTTATCTCAGAAACCATAAAGAAGTAGCTAGTTAAATCTGATTGTTTGGTTGAGTTTATCTAAGAAACCATAAAGAAGTAGCTAGTTAAATCTGATGGTTTGGTTGAGTTTATCTCAGATACCATAAAGAAGTAGCTAGTTAAATCTGATTGCTTGGTTGAGTTTATCTAAGAAACCATAAAGAAGTAGCTAGTTAAATCTGATTGTTCAGTTGAGTTTATCTTAGAAACCATAAAGAAGTAGCTAGTTAAATCTGATTGTTTGGTTGAGTTTATCTCAGAAACCATAAAGAAGTAGCTAGTTAAATCTGATTGTTCAGTTGAGTTTATCTCAGAAACCATAAAGAAGTAGCTAGTTAAATCTGATTGTTTGGTTGAGTTTATCTCAGAAACCATAAAGAAGTAGCTAGTTAAATCTGATTGTTCAGTTGAGTTTATCTCAGAAACCATAAAGAAGTAGCTAGTTAAATCTGATTGTTCAGTTGAGTTTATCTAAGAAACCATAAAGAAGTAGCTAGTTAAATCTGATTGTTTGGTTGAGTTTATCTCAGAAACTATAAAGAATTAGCTAGTTAAATCTGATTGTTCAGTTGAGTTTATCTTGGAAACCATAAAGAAGTAGCTAGTTAAATCTGATTGTTCAGTTGAGTTTATCTAAGAAACCATAAAGAAGTACCTAGTTAAATCTGATTGTTTGGTTGAGTTTATCTCAGAAACCATAAAGAAGTAGCTAGTTAAATCTGATTGTTCAGTTGAATTTATCTCAGAAATCATAAAGAAGTAGCTAGTTAAATCTGATTGTTCAGTTGAGTTTATTTAAGAAACCATAAAGAAGTAGCTAGTTAAATCTGATGGTTTGGTT
Source organism: Bathymodiolus brooksi (assembly GCA_963680875.1). Taxonomy (NCBI): domain Eukaryota; kingdom Metazoa; phylum Mollusca; class Bivalvia; order Mytilida; family Modiolidae; genus Bathymodiolus; species Bathymodiolus brooksi. The sequence continues at coordinate 45,940,812 of OY804580.1, read as the reverse complement.
GAGTTTATCTCAGAAACCATAAAGAAGTATCTAGTTAAATCTGATTGTTTGGTTGAGTTTATCTAAGAAACCATAAAGAAGTAGCTAGTTAAATCTGATTGTTTGGTTAAGTTTATCTAAGAAACCATAAAGAAGTAGCTAGTTAAATCTGATTGTTCAGTTAAGTTTATCTCAGAAACCATAAAGAAGTAGCTAGTTAAACTGATTGTTCAGTTGAGTTTATCTAAGAAACCATAAAGAAGTAGCTAGTTAAATCTGATTGTTTGGTTAAGTTTATCTCAGAAACCATAAAGAAGTAGCTAGTTAAATCTGATTGTTCAGTTAAGTTTATCTCAGAAACCATAAAGAAGTAGCTAGTTAAACTGATTGTTCAGTTGAGTTTATCTAAGAAACCATAAAGAAGTAGCTAGTTAAATCTGATTGTTTGGTTGAGTTTATCTTAGAAACCATAAAGAAGTAGCTAGTTAAATCTGATTGTTTGGTTGAGTTTATCTCAGAAACCATAAAGAAGTAGCTAGTTAAATCTGATTGTTCAGTTAAGTTTATCTAAGTAACCATAAAGAAGTAGCTAGTTAAATCTGATTGTTCAGTTGAGTTTATCTAAGAAACCATAAAGAAGAAGCTAGTTAAATCTCATTGTTTGGTTGAGTTTATCTTGGAAACCATAAAGAAGTAGCTAGTTAAATCTGATTGTTCAGTTGAGTTTATCTTAGAAACCATAAAGAATTAGCTAGTTAAATCCGATTGTTCAGTTGAGTTTATCTCAGAAACCATAAAGAAGTAGCTAGTTAAATCTGATTGTTTGGTTGAGTTTATCTAAGAAACCATAAAGAAGTAGCTAGTTAAATCTGATGGTTTGGTTGAGTTTATCTCAGATACCATAAAGAAGTAGCTAGTTAAATCTGATTGCTTGGTTGAGTTTATCTAAGAAACCATAAAGAAGTAGCTAGTTAAATCTGATTGTTCAGTTGAGTTTATCTTAGAAACCATAAAGAAGTAGCTAGTTAAATCTCATTGTTTGGTTGAGTTTATCTTGGAAACCATAAAGAAGTAGCTAGTTAAATCTGATTGTTCAGTTGAGTTTATCTTAGAAACCATAAAGAATTAGCTAGTTAAATCCGATTGTTCAGTTGAGTTTATCTCAGAAACCATAAAGAAGTAGCTAGTTAAATCTGATTGTTTGGTTGAGTTTATCTAAGAAACCATAAAGAAGTAGCTAGTTAAATCTGATGGTTTGGTTGAGTTTATCTCAGATACCATAAAGAAGTAGCTAGTTAAATCTGATTGCTTGGTTGAGTTTATCTAAGAAACCATAAAGAAGTAGCTAGTTAAATCTGATTGTTCAGTTGAGTTTATCTTAGAAACCATAAAGAAGTAGCTAGTTAAATCTGATTGTTTGGTTGAGTTTATCTCAGAAACCATAAAGAAGTAGCTAGTTAAATCTGATTGTTCAGTTGAGTTTATCTCAGAAACCATAAAGAAGTAGCTAGTTAAATCTGATTGTTTGGTTGAGTTTATCTCAGAAACCATAAAGAAGTAGCTAGTTAAATCTGATTGTTCAGTTGAGTTTATCTCAGAAACCATAAAGAAGTAGCTAGTTAAATCTGATTGTTCAGTTGAGTTTATCTAAGAAACCATAAAGAAGTAGCTAGTTAAATCTGATTGTTTGGTTGAGTTTATCTCAGCAACCATAAAGAAGTAGCTAGTTAAATCTGATTGTTTGGTTGAGTTTATCTCAGAAACCATAAAGAAGTAGCTAGTTAAATCTGATTGTTTGGTTGAGTTTATCTCAGAAACCATAAAGAAGTAGCTAGTTAAATCTGATTGTTTGGTTGAGTTTATCTCAGAAACCATAAAGAAGTAGCTAGTTAAATCTGATTGTTTGGTTGAGTTTATCTCAGAAACCATAAAGAAGTAGCTAGTTAAATCTGATTGTTTGGTTGAGTTTATCTTGGAAACCATAAAGAAGTAGCTAGTTAAATCTGATTGTTTGGTTGAGTTTATCTTAGAAATCATAAAGAATTAGCTAGTTAAATCTGATTGTTTGGTTGAGTTTATCTCAGAAACCATAAAGAATTAGCTAGTTAAATCTGATTGTTTGGTTGAGTTTATCTAAGAAACCATAAAGAAGTAGCTAGTTAAATCTGATTGTTTGGTTGAGTTTATCTCAGATACCATAAAGAAGTAGCTAGTTAAATCTGATTGTTTGGTTGAGTTTATCTAAGAAACCATAAAGAAGTAGCTAGTTAAATCTGATTGTTTGGTTGAGTTCATCTAAGAAACCATAAAGAAGTAGCTAGTTAAATCTGATTGTTTGGTTGAGTTCATCTAAGAAACCATAAAGAAGTAGCTAGTTAAATCTGATTGTTTGGTTGAGTTCATCTAAGAAACCATAAAGAAGTAGCTAGTTAAATCTGATTGTTTGGTTGAGTTTATCTCAGAAACCACAAAGAAATAGCTAGTTAAATCTGACTGTTCAGTTGAGTTCATCTAAGAAACCATAAAGAAGTAGCTAGTTAAATCTGATTGTTCAGTTGAGTTTATCTTAGAAACCATAAAGAAGAAGCTAGTTAAATCTGATTGTTTGGTTGAGTTTATCTCAGAAACCATAAAGAAGTAGCTAGTTAAATCTGATTGTTTGGTTGAGTTTATCTCAGAAACCATAAAGAAGTAGCTAGTTAAATCTGATTGTTCAGTTGAGTTTATCTAAGAAACCATAAAGAAGTAGCTAGTTAAATCTGATTGTTCAGTTCAGTTTATTTCAGAAACCATAAAGAAGTAGCTAGTTAAATCTGATTGTTTGGTTGAGTTTATCTCAGAAACCATAAAGTAGTAGCTAGTTAAATCTGATTGTTCAGTTGAGTTTATCTCAGAAACCATAAAGAATTAGCTAGTTAAATCTGATTGTTTGGTTGAGTTTATCTCAGAAACCACAAAGAAGTAGCTAGTTAAATCTGACTGTTCAGTTGAGTTCATCTAAGAAACCATAAAGAAGTAGCTAGTTAAATCTGATTGTTCAGTTGAGTTTATCTTAGAAACCATAAAGAAGTAGCTAGTTAAATCTGATTGTTCAGTTGAGTTTATCTTAGAAACCATAAAGAAGTAGCTAGTTAAATCTGATTGTTCTGTTGAGTTTATCTCAGAAACCATAAAGAAGTAGCTAGTTAAATCTGATTGTTCAGTTGAGTTTATCTCAGAAATCATAAAGAAGTACCTAGTTAAATCTGATTGTTCAGTTGAGTTTATCTCAGAAACCATAAAGAAGTAGCTAGTTAAATCTGATTGTTCAGTTGAGTTTATCTCAGAAACCATAAAGAAGTAGCTAGTTAAATCTGATTGTTTGGTTGAGTTTATCTTAGAAACCATAAAGAAGTAGCTAGTTAAATCTGATTGTTCAGTTGAGTTTATCTAAGAAACCATAAAGAAGTAGCTAGTTAAATCTGATGGTTTGGTTGAGTTTATCTCAGATACCATAAAGAAGTAGCTAGTTAAATCTGATTGCTTGGTTGAGTTTATCTAAGAAACCATAAAGAAGTAGCTAGTTAAATCTGATTGTTCAGTTGAGTTTATCTTAGAAACCATAAAGAAGTAGCTAGCTAAATCTGATTGTTTGGTTGAGTTTATCTCAGAAACCATAAAGAAGTAGCTAGTTAAATCTGATTGTTCAGTTAAGTTTATCTAAGTAACCATAAAGAAGTAGCTAGTTAAATCTGATTGTTCAGTTGAGTTTATCTAAGAAACCATAAAGAAGAAGCTAGTTAAATCTCATTGTTTGGTTGAGTTTATCTTGGAAACCATAAAGAAGTAGCTAGTTAAATCTGATTGTTCAGTTGAGTTTATCTTAGAAACCATAAAGAATTAGCTAGTTAAATCCGATTGTTCAGTTGAGTTTATCTCAGAAACCATAAAGAAGTAGCTAGTTAAATCTGATTGTTTGGTTGAGTTTATCTAAGAAACCATAAAGAAGTAGCTAGTTAAATCTGATGGTTTGGTTGAGTTTATCTCAGATACCATAAAGAAGTAGCTAGTTAAATCTGATTGCTTGGTTGAGTTTATCTAAGAAACCATAAAGAAGTAGCTAGTTAAATCTGATTGTTCAGTTGAGTTTATCTTAGAAACCATAAAGAAGTAGCTAGTTAAATCTGATTGTTTGGTTGAGTTTATCTCAGAAACCATAAAGAAGTAGCTAGTTAAATCTGATTGTTCAGTTGAGTTTATCTCAGAAACCATAAAGAAGTAGCTAGTTAAATCTGATTGTTTGGTTGAGTTTATCTCAGAAACCATAAAGAAGTAGCTAGTTAAATCTGATTGTTCAGTTGAATTTATCTCAGAAATCATAAAGAAGTAGCTAGTTAAATCTGATTGTTCAGTTGAGTTTATTTAAGAAACCATAAAGAAGTAGCTAGTTAAATCTAATTGTTTGGTTGAGTTTATCTCAGAAACCATAAAGAAGTAGCTTGTTAAGTCTGATTGTTTGGTTGAGTTTATCTCAGAAACCATAAAGAATTAGCTAGTTAAATCTGATTGTTCAGTTGAGTTTATCTTAGAAACCTTAAAGAAGTAGCTAGTTAAATCTGATTGCTTGGTTGAGTTTATCTCAGAAACCATAAAGAAGTAGCTAGTTAAATCTGATGGTTTGGTTGAGTTTATCTTGGAAACCATAAAGAAGTATCTAGTTAAATCTGATTGTTCAGTTGAGTTTATCTCAGAAACCATAAAGAAGTAGCTAGTTAAATCTGATTGTTTGGTTGAGTTTATATTGGAAACCATAAAGAAGTAGCTAGTTAAATCTGATTGTTCAGTTGAGTTTATCTCAGAAACCATAAAGAAGTAGCTAGTTAAATCTGATTGTTCAGTTGAGTTTATCTTGGAAACCATAAAGAAGTAGCTAGTTAAATCTGATTGTTCAGTTGAGTTTATCTTGGAAACCATAAAGAAGTAGCTAGTTAAATCTGATTGTTTGGTTGAATTTATCTTGGAAACCATAAAGAAGTAGCTAGTTAAATCTGATTGTTTGGTTGAGTTTATCTTAGAAATCATAACGAATTAGCTAGTTAAATCTGATTGTTTGGTTGAGTTTATCTCAGAAACCATAAAGAATTAGCTAGTTAAATCTGATTGTTTGGTTGAGTTTATCTAAGAAACCATAAAGAAGTAGCTAGTTAAATCTGATTGTTTGGTTGAGTTTATCTCAGATACCATAAAGAAGTAGCTAGTTAAATCTGATTGTTTGGTTGAGTTTATCTAAGAAACCATAAAGAAGTAGCTAGTTAAATCTGATTGTTTGGTTGAGTTCATCTAAGAAACCATAAAGAAGTAGCTAGTTAAATCTGATTGTTTGGTTGAGTTCATCTAAGAAACCATAAAGAAGTAGCTAGTTAAATCTGATTGTTTGGTTGAGTTCATCTAAGAAACCATAAAGAAGTAGCTAGTTAAATCTGATTGTTTGGTTGAGTTTATCTCAGAAACCACAAAGAAATAGCTAGTTAAATCTGACTGTTCAGTTGAGTTCATCTAAGAAACCATAAAGAAGTAGCTAGTTAAATCTGATTGTTTGGTTGAGTTTATCTTAGAAACCATAAAGAAGAAGCTAGTTAAATCTGATTGTTTGGTTGAGTTTATCTCAGAAACCATAAAGAAGTAGCTAGTTAAATCTGATTGTTTGGTTGAGTTTATCTCAGAAACCATAAAGAAGTAGCTAGTTAAATCTGATTGTTCAGTTGAGTTTATCTAAGAAACCATAAAGAAGTAGCTAGTTAAATCTGATTGTTCAGTTCAGTTTATTTCAGAAACCATAAAGAAGTAGCTAGTTAAATCTGATTGTTTGGTTGAGTTTATCTCAGAAACCATAAAGTAGTAGCTAGTTAAATCTGATTGTTCAGTTGAGTTTATCTCAGAAACCATAAAGAATTAGCTAGTTAAATCTGATTGTTTGGTTGAGTTTATCTCAGAAACCACAAAGAAGTAGCTAGTTAAATCTGACTGTTCAGTTGAGTTCATCTAAGAAACCATAAAGAAGTAGCTAGTTAAATCTGATTGTTCAGTTGAGTTTATCTTAGAAACCATAAAGAAGTAGCTAGTTAAATCTGATTGTTCAGTTGAGTTTATCTTAGAAACCATAAAGAAGTAGCTAGTTAAATCTGATTGTTCTGTTGAGTTTATCTCAGAAACCATAAAGAAGTAGCTAGTTAAATCTGATTGTTCAGTTGAGTTTATCTCAGAAATCATAAAGAAGTACCTAGTTAAATCTGATTGTTCAGTTGAGTTTATCTCAGAAACCATAAAGAAGTAGCTAGTTAAATCTGATTGTTCAGTTGAGTTTATCTCAGAAACCATAAAGAAGTAGCTAGTTAAATCTGATTGTTTGGTTGAGTTTATCTTAGAAACCATAAAGAAGTAGCTAGTTAAATCTGATTGTTCAGTTGAGTTTATCTAAGAAACCATAAAGAAGTAGCTAGTTAAATCTGATTGTTTGGTTGAGTTTATCTCAGAAACCACAAAGAAGTAGCTAGTTAAATCTGACTGTTCAGTTGAGTTCATCTAAGAAACCATAAAGAAGTAGGTAGTTAAATATGATTGTTTGGTTGAGTTTATCTCAGAAACCATAAAGAAGTAGCTAGTTAAATATCATTGTTTGGTTGAGTTTATCTCAGAAACCATAAAGAAGTAGCTAGTTAAATATGATTGTTTGGTTGAGTTTATCTAAGAAACCATAAAGAAGTAGCTAGTTAAATATGATTGTTTGGTTGAGTTTATCTAAGAAACCATAAAGAAGTAGCTAGTTAAATCTGATTGTTTAGTTGAGTTTATCTTAGAAACCATAAAGAAGTAGCTAGTTAAATATGATTGTTCAGTTGAGTTTATCTTAGAAACCATAAAGAAGTAGCTAGTTAAATCTGATTGTTCAGTTGAGTTTATCTCAGAAACCATAAAGAAGTAGCTAGTTAAATATGATTGTTCAGTTGAGTTTATCTTAGAAACCATAAAGAAGTAGCTAGTTAAATCTGATTGTTCAGTTGAGTTTATCTCAGAAACCATAAAGAAGTAGCTAGTTAAATCTGATTGTTTGGTTGAGTTTATCTCAGAAACCATAAAGAAGTAGCTAGTTAAATCTGATTGTTCAGTTGAGTTTATCTCAGAAACCATAAAGAAGTAGCTAGTTAAATCTGATTGTTTGGTTGAGTTTATCTCAGAAACCATAAAGAAGTAGCTAGTTAAATCTGATTGTTCAGTTGAGTTTATCTCAGAAACCATAAAGAAGTAGCTAGTTAAATCTGATTGTTTGGTTGAGTTTATCTCAGAAACCATAAAGAAGTAGCTAGTTAAATCTGATTGTTTAGTTGAGTTTATCTCAGAAACCATAAAGAAGTAGCTAGTTAAATCTGATTGTTTGGTTGAGTTTATCTCAGAAACCATAAAGAAGTAGCTAGTTAAATCTGATTGTTTAGTTGAGTTTATCTCAGAAACCATAAAGAAGTAGCTAGTTAAATCTGATTGCTCAGTTGAGTTTATCTCAGAAACCATAAAGAAGTAGCTAGTTAAATCTGATTGTTTGGTTGAGTTTATCTCAGAAACCATAAAGAAGTAGCTAGTTAAATCTGATTGTTTGGTTGAGTTTATCTCAGAAACCATAAAGAAGTAGCTAGTTAAATCTGATTGTTTAGTTGAGTTTATCACAGAAACCATAAAGAAGTAGCTAGTTAAATCTGATTGCTCAGTTGAGTTTATCTCAGAAACCATAAAGAAGTAGCTAGTTAAATCTGATTGTTCAGTTGAGTTTATCTCAGAAACCATAAGAGATAGAGAAAAGATTGTTATGGCCCGTTTATGACCAATAAAATGATCATTTTGAAGAGAACTATTGATTGGATGGAAAATATAAAAGTCAAAATATTATGCTTTTGCACTTGACTTTATCTGGTAAAGTTTTCCATTTAATTAGAGGTACCGTATTTCTTCTAATAGACGCCCTGGGGGCGAATGCATTTTTAAAATAGGGGGCGTCAATTAGAGAAACGAATTTCCGACTTTATAGCCGTTAGATGAGGTTAATTTGATGAAACAGACTATAGAAATATACACGTGCTATCTCAATATATACATTACCTAATGAAATGTCTCTGATATCGGTTAATCGGTGCGTGTTGGGTTGGTCTGACCTTAATTTATAAATTCCATCTAGAAACGTGCATGGAGCAGCAAATGGAGTTTAATTTTGAAAGTTCTATTCGAGGTTATCACGTATATAGGAGACATATGAGATCAGCGAGAAACTTCGTTGTGACAGAGAAGAAAATAATGTAAATGACAAATTTGCAGTGAAACTCGTTCGAAATGATGGAAATAAAGAACAATGTGTAGGACACGTGCCCATCGAACACAGCAAAGTATTTAAATTTTTTCTTAAAAGAGGTGGTAAAATATTTGCAACTTTAACCGGCAACAAGTTTTTCAATATAGGATTAGAATTACCATGTACGTACACATTTTCGGGACAAGCTGCTGATGTTGAAAAATTAAGAACTTTACTAAAACCCACTACTACTTAAAATGGAATCCAAGAATAAAGCTAGACACAAATATAATTTTTCTTTTAAGTTGAAAGTAATTAAATTTGCCGAAGAAAAGGGAAAACATGCGGCAGCCAAGTTCTTTAATGTTGACAGAAAACCTGTTTGTTTACCTGGACAATTATTGCTGATTAGTGATGTGTAAAACTCTTCACATGCTGTAACTATTTTGGGAACTCTTACACGCTGTGTTGTTGATTAGGTACCGATAAGTGGAGTTTACATTTTATGAAATGGGGGCATTAATTAGAAGTCAAAATGTTCTATAGGCCAGAATAAGGGAGGGGGGCATTAATTAGAAGGGGGGCTTTAATTAGAAGAAATACGGTAACTCATGAACACTTTACAGGACGCTCGCAACTCAATAAATCTAAGATAAAAATGTTTCAGAATTGAAAAATAAAAATTCCATATGCTTTCCAAAATATACAAAATTTCAGAATTTGGGCCCCTTTAAGAAATAAAATAAGAAGATGTTTATGTCCATCAACAATCCATTGTATCATTTTGTAAAGATTAAAGAGTAAACATTTTGTAAATTTTACACTTGTTGAACCGTTTTGGTTGATTTAAACTCAGAAATCATAATTAAATTTAAAAAGAAAGAAAAATAGAGGTTCAGTGGGCTGAGCCTGTGCCGCTGACCTTTCTTTCTGCTTTGAGGAAACATAATACAGAACCTTCCATATGTGCTTCCCACCAAGTTTCGATTCATTTGGCTAAGCAGTTTCAGAGAAGAAAATTTTTAGAAATCGACCAATCAGAAACAAGAATTGCCTGTGGCAGCCATGTTTGTTAATGAATCGGGAAGAAATGAGTATTCTTTATAGAGAACCTTCCATATAGATGCTTCCTACCAAGTTTCGGTTCATTTGGCAAAGTGGTTTCAGAGGAGAACATTTTTAGAAATCGACCAATCAGAAACAAGTGGCGGCCATGTGTTTTAACGTATCGGAACTAAATGAGCATTCTTTATAGAGGATCTTCCAAGGATGCTTCCTACCATGTTTCGATTCATTTGGCCATACGGTTTCAGTGAAGAAGATTTTTTAGAAATCAACCAATCAGAAACAAGAATAGCCTGTGGTGGCCATATTAATGAACGGATCGGGGATGAAATGAGCAATCTTTGTAGAGGACCTTCCATGGATGATTCCTACCAAGTTTCGGTTCATTTGGTCAAGCGGTTTCAGGGAAGAAGATTTTTTTTTAAATCGGCCAATCAGAAACAAGAATTGCCTGTGGTGGCCATATTTGTTAAGGGATCAGGACAAAATGAGCAATCTTTATAGCAGGATTCGACGTAACCGCTGGCCCATGGCCAGTATATTTACGGTCGGGCCAGTCAAACAGAACAAAGATCGGCCCGCTGGGCCAGTTGATATTCTCGGGCCACTTGGGCCAACAACTTTCGTTTCTTCCAACCGGTAGATTTTTCGTACTTCCGTGTCATTCAATATCGACTGATAACAAGGACTAATGCAATTTCCTGACAAAACGTTAAAATTCAACTTCAATCACTCGCCGAAAGCTATAAATAGCCTAATCACACAATCAGCATGTGTTTACCTTGATCTGTTACCACACGTTAAACGAATATTGACAGAAATATATGCTGGGAACTAGTACTTCATAATTCAATAATTTTCGAAATCACGATTATTTATTTATAAAACTGAAGGATTAAAACGGTATGTTCTATAGTAAACAATTTTAAATATTTAATATAAATAAGAAATAAACCCAAATAAACCAAACCAACAATAATAAATCATCACGTGAACACCTTACCTGTAAAAAAAATGGCGGAAACACAATAACGCTAATCGTGACTTCATTTAATATGAAAAATCTATTATTAATATGAGGCAGGTGCAACCTGAAACCCTCCCGAAGAACAGTAATTTTTCTTCCTGTTTACAAAATATCAAGCTTAAAAATAACACCACATAAAACTCCAAACTCCGGACAGTTTTCGTATCTGCTACAGAACATTGTTTTATTTTTATTTGAATAAAAAATCGACTAGAGTTCCGGTGTCATATGGTATTTTGAACCCCATGGTAAATTGAACCCGGGGTCGATTTACCTAATGATATTTTGACCCCGGGTTCAATTTTCCTTATGGTATTTTGACCCCAGGGTCAATTTTTTGTCATTGTATTTTGAACCCCCTCATGGTAAATTGAACCCCCCCCCCCTCATTTCTACCAAAAGAGTTCATAATACCATAAGATAGGGTTTGATATACCATAGGTAGGGGGGTTGATATTCCATGGGCAGGGGGGTCAAAATACCATGGCTTGGAGGTCGATATACCATGGGTAGGGGGGTCGATATACCATGGGTAGGGGGGTCAATATGCCATGGGTAGGGGGTCGAAATACCATGGAAAGGGGGGTCAATATGCCATGGGTAGGGGGTCGATATACCATGGATAGGGGGGTCGATATACCATGGGTAGGGGGGTCGATATACCATGGGTAGGGGGGTCAATATACCATGGGTAGGGTGTCAATATGCCATGGGTAGGGTTTGATATACCATGGGAAGGGGGGTCAATATGCCATGGGTAGGGGGGTCGATATACCATGGGTAGGGGGGTCGATATACCATGGGTAGTGGGGTCAAAATACCATGGGTAGGGGGGAGTTCAATATATATATATATAATTATGAGTAGGAGGGTAATAAAATTTCCATATTTCCAAAAAATCTAAATTTTCAAAATTTCCAAAATTTTATAAAATTTCAAACAAAAATATAAATGAAAATTAAAATTTTCAAAATTTCAATATTTCAAAAAATTATAAAATTTTCATAAAATTTCAAAACTAACATATTTCATAAGATTTAAAAAAAAATCAAAAAAAAAATTCAAAATTTCCATAGAATTTTAAGAAAATTTCCAAAATTTCAAAATTTGTATATCATGAATCTGATATTTTTCTTAAAATTGGTTTCGCTGAGATTCCCTATATAAACAAAGGTTTACTTGAACCCGGGGTCGATTTACCTATGATATTTTGACCCCGGTGTCATATGGTATTTTGAACCCCATGGTAAATTGAACCCGGGGTCGATTTACATCCATGGTATATTGAACCCCCTTATTGAAAACTGAACCCCCCCTGTATGGTAAATTGAACCCCCATGGTATTTTGAACCCCCCATTTCTAATCAAAAGATATGCAGGGAGGTCAAAATATCATGTGTAGGGGGGTCAATATTCTATGGGTAGGGGGCAAAATACCATGGATAGGGGGGTCGATATATCATGGTTAGGGGGGTCAAAATACCATGGGATATACCATGGGTAAGGGGATCAATATACCATGGATAGGGGGGTTGATATACCATGGATAGGGGGGTCAAAATACCATGGGTAGGGGAGTCGATATACCATGGGTAAGGGGGTCAATATACCATGGGTAGGGGGGTCAATATACCATGGATAGGGGGGTCAAAATACCATGGGTAGAGGGGTCAATATACCATGGGTAGGGGGGTCAAAATACCATAGGTAGGGGGGTCAATATACCATGGGTAGGGGGTTGATATTCGATGGGTAGGGGTGATATACCATCAGTAGGGGGTCAAAATTTTCAAAAAAAAAAATAAAGTTCAAAAGTTTCAAAAAATTTGAAAATTTGAAAATTAAAAAAAATATATAAAATTTCAAAACTCAAAAATTTCATAAGATTTCAAAATTTTCATCATATTTCAAAATTTTAATATTTAAATAATATTTAAATAATCTTGAAAAATGATGAAACAATTTTGTTGAATATACTGTTGAAAAGTTTAAAAAATTCCTTATTATTTAATAAGCAGTTATTGACTTTTAATTTCAGTCTACTCATGATTATGCGGACCTGGTCAATGATTGATTAACCTCGGCCGTTGGCTTCAGTCAATCATTCATTGACCAGGTCTGTATAGTCATGAGTAGACCGCATTAAAAGTCAATAATTGTATAGGGTAGGGGGGTCGATATACCATTGGTATGGGGGTTGATATACTATGGGTGGGGGTGTCAATATACCATGGGTATATCAACCCCCTACCCATAGTATATTGACCCCCATACCAATTGAAAAGACTAAGTAAACAAGTAAACCTTTGTTTATATAGGGAATCTCAGCGAAACCAATTTTGAGAAAAATATCAGATTCATGATATACAAATTTTGAAATTTTGAAAATTTTCTTAAAATTCTATGAAAATTTTGAATTTTTTTTTTGATTTTTTTTAATCTTATGAAATATGTCGAAATACCATGGGTAAGGGTTCGATATACCATGGGTAGGGGGGATCAATATGCCATGGGTAGGGGGGTCAATATGCCATGGGTAGGGGTTCGATATACCATGGGTAAGGAGAGGGTTCAATATATATTAATAATTATGAGTAGGAAGGTAATAAAATATACAAATTTCCAAAAAATCTAAATTTTCAAAATTTCAAAATTTTTATAAAATTTCAAAAAAAAATATAAATTAAAATTTTCAAAATTTCAATATTTAAAAAATTTCAAAAAATCACAAAATTTTCATAAAATTTCAAAACTAACATATTTCATAAGATTTCAAAAAAATCAAAAAAAAAAATTCAAAATTTTCATAGAATTTTAAGAAAATTTTCAAAATTTCAAAATTTGTATATCATGAATCTGATATTTTTCTCAAAATTGGTTTCGCTGAGATTCCCTATATAAACAAAGGTTTACTACCCATGGTATATCGACCCCCCTACCAATGGTAAATCAACCCCCCTACCCTATGCAATTAATGCGGTCTACTCACGACTATACGGACCTGGTCAATGAAAGATTGACCGAGTCCAACGGCCGAGGTTAATCAATCATTGACCAGGTCCGCATAGTCATGAGTAGACTGAAATTAAAAGTCAATAACTGCTTATTAAATAATAAGGAATTTTTCAAACTTTTCAACAGTATATTCAACAAAATAGGCTACAATTGTTTTATCATTTTTCAAGATTATTTAAATATTAAAATTTTGAAATATGATGGAAATTTTGAAATCTTATGAAATTTTTGTTTGAGTTTTGAAATTATATATATATTTTTTAATTTTCAAATTTTGAAATTTGTTGAAATTTTTTAACTTTAAATTTTGAAAAATGTTGACCCCCTACCGATGGTATATCAACCCCCCTACCCATGGAATATCGACCCCCCTACCCATGGTATATCGAACCCCCTACCTATTTTATTTTGACCCCCCTACCCATGGTATATCGACCCCCCTACCCATGGTATTTTGACCCCCCTATCCATGGTATATTGACCCCCTTACCCATGGTATATTGACCCCCCTACCCATGGTATTTTGACCCTCCTACTCATGGAATATCGAACCCCCTACCCATGGTATTTTAACCCCCCTATCCATGGTATATCGACCCCCATACCCATGGTATATTGAACCCCTTACCCATGGTATATCGACCCCCCTATCCATGGTATTTTGATCCCCCTACCCATAGAATATCGACTCCCCTACACATGATATTTTGACCTCCCTGCATATCTTTTGATTAGAAATGGGGGGTTCAAAATACCATGGGGGTTCAATTTACCATACAGGGGGGTTCAGTTTTCAATAAGGGGGTTCAATATACCATGGATGTAAATCGACCCCGGGTTCAATTTACCATGGGGTTCAAAATACCATATGACTCCGGGATCCAATTTCATAGATATATTTCTTAAATTATATTAATTCTAACAAATTTACATGCAAAATGCTACCTGGTTATTTATAGCAGTTATCAGTATTCGGCAAACTTTGGAAATAAGAAGGTGTGTTAGGAGTGTTAATGGTGATTCCCATACATGTGAACCTTCCGGCGGGAGCATTTTTCTCCTGATTTTGAGGGTCCCTTCCGTCCTTCCCGTCAACTTTCAAAATCTTCCGCCCGTGAAAAAGTACAATAAAATCTTGACCTTCATTTTGCGATCAATATTTCTGGAAATTCCACATTTGGAACTCCCGCGCTGACGAAAAACGTCGAGAGATACGAATGGTAAAGGTGAATGTCATATTTTATGATATCTGGTTATTGATCTGTTTGACACCTTTACAGGTAAATTGGGTCATGGTGATTAATTAAGGTGTTGATGATTACACAACAATTATCCACTGATTGACAGTTAATTGGGGATAAGGAAGTGGGTTTGTGGCACACGCTTAGATGATTAGAAGTGTGATAGCAGCAATTAAAAATAGTTATAAACCGTTGTGCAAACAGGAGTCGGACAACCTTTGATGCCGAGGAAAACTTCTTATTTCGATCAAACGTGCAATGAATTCATCTCGGATTGAGTTGCTATGGCTTGTTTGGGACCAAAGCTGATCAAAGTATTATTTAAGGACTAAGTTCCAGGATGGAATTAATATACCACAAAAATGCCGAAACGTATGCTATCACCCAACGCACCAGCAGCAAAGTGACTTTTTAATTTTAGTGCTCTATGACTTTATTGTTCAGAACATTGTCTTCATTGTTATTGCTTTGTTATAACCTTATGATTATGAATGATTATGAATAAATTATAAATACAGTTTTTATCCTTCATTCATCATATGAAACACTACTAAGACAGAAATGTAAACAATATATATTGAAATGGGATGGAGTTGGTACAATACTGAAACAAACAAAAGGAAAACATCAATAAACAATAAAAACAGCATCAAATACGTCGATAAAAAATCTCCAGTTGTGAGACCAAATCTCCAGCCAAAAATTTACAAATTATGTAGCATAGCAATTCTATCACATGTATGGATTCCATAGACAGACATTCAAATTATTTTCACTAATTACGACATTATAACATATCTTTTAAACCTAGCTTCTTGTTTAGAACATTTCATTAGTATATAAAACATCGAAAATTGGCACATATATTAAAAAAATTCAATTCTGACAGTCTGTATGCCTTTAAGGCAAAACAAATATAATAACCTACCTTTTGTAGGGAACAACAAATTCCACTGAGGTTGTGTTATACGTTTCTTCTTCGTCTTCAGGTCTAAAAGAAGAACCTGATTACTATTCAATTTTGTCTGCAGATCTTTGTGATCAAAGTTTTTGTCAAACTCTACCCGCACAGCACGTGGTGAAACTCGTAACAATACCATAGCTATCTTTATGTAGTTTGATTCATGTCTGGATGTTGTTGCCTCAGCCATTCTGTAAGAAAAAACAAAACATATGGTGATTAATAAACTGCTTGGGTTCAAGCATGATATTGTACTATGTTTTTTTTCTCAGGAAATAATATGAAAGTAAAAAAATACGACCATCGGAAAAATTCCAATAAAATGGAAAAATCATAGAGAGGTTAAATTGATTACCTGTTACACACGTATACATTGTATATGATCGCCCACTCTCCTGTCTTGGTACAGGCACTTGAAGGTGAAGAGAATAAATGTTATTGACCCAAACCTTCCCCCTTAGTGATATGAAGCAGTCATACAATTGCTTTCCACATGAGAGCACCGAGTTCCGAGTTCTGTGGAAGGTTCCCAGGGCTCAAAACCACAGAATTGATCATCACATCCCATGTGTTGAATAGGGGGTACCCTCTTGATGGGGGAGGGGATTGTCAGGTTATAATATCGAAAGCCTTACTGTAGACCATATAGTGGGTTGCATGTTTAGATATAGAAGATATTTTTTTGTAGATTTCAGAACAGAGCATAAAGCCCATGGCCATGGTAGCCGCTACAAAAGACTACATTGTTCGTCCCTATCTCTCCATAATTTTCCAGTGGTAGTCAATAGTCGTTATCAAGGTTGGCCCACCTTGTCCTGAATATAGCTGAAATACTGCTCGCTGGATGTTAAGCAATACAGAGTATGTATCTTTCAGATGATATAACATTCCAATGCTTGTGGTTCCTATCATGATTTCATTGATAAATGGTTGCTGCTAACAAGGAAGTTACTGAACCAAGGGATCCTATTTGTTAAGCTGAGTCATCATTTCGGCAGTTTTATGGTTGCCACCATGACTTGGTTAACTGTTACATAATATCTGTGTCACAAAAAAACATGGATATGTTCAGTTTGTCATAATCACAACCCTCATTCATGACTTATCACCAGGTTTATAACAAAGATAACAGAACAGGTGCCACTAGTGGAACAGTAACTTACTAACTACTTAATTTACAGAGCACCTACGTTCATCCCCCTGTAACAGAACAGGTACCACTAGTGGAGCAGTAACTACTTAATTTACAGAGCACCTACGTTCATCCCCCTGTAATAGAACAGGTACCACTAGTGGAGCAGTAACTACTTAATTTCCAGAGCACCTACGTTCATCCCCCTATAACAGAACAGGTACCACTAGTGGAGCAGTAACTACTTAATTTCCAGAGCACCTACGTTCATCCCCCTATAACAGAACAGGTACCACTAGTGGAGCAGTAACTACTAAATTTCCAGAGCATCTATGTTCATCCCCCGGTTTTTAGTGGGGTTCAGGGTTAGAAATTAACTTTTGTAGCTACCAGCCCAAAGGACTAGTAGAATATATCAATCACTTGTCCTTAAAATCCAAACTAGTCCTGTAGATGCGGCAAGCACCCTTAAAGGTACGAGTTGGTTAGGAGGGTCTGGGGGCAAGCCCCCCCTCCCCCATAAAAAATTTGAAAATCTAGATGCAACATCCTGCAATCTGAGTGTTTTTTTGGAGTGAAAATGTCTTTCCCAAAAAGACAGTTTTGAAGGTGTTTTTTTGTCCCTTCAAATATGAAAATAATGAAATTTGATATGATTGCCAATGAGATAGCTACCAAAGAACACAGGACAATGATTTCACAGCTTAGCCCTTCAATGATTAGCAAAACCCATAATACCATGAAGCAAAATATTGCAAATGTCATACCCTTCCAAAGCACTTAAATTATAGTTTTTATTTTAAGTCAAAAATTTGTTATTTAAACAGATTGGATCAATAAACACATTTATCAATTTTACAAGGATACTTTTAATTGTTACCTATATGAAAATCTGGATTTAATCATCATTATTACAATTTTTTTTAAAATTTAAAACGATATATTTTAGCAAATATTAACATGGTTCTTCTTTTCCCAATCGCGGCGATTTGCAGATCGACATGAAGAGAAGAAGCCATAAATATTTTATAAATGAAATTGTATTTGTCAATGTCAAATTTGTGCTTGAATTTTGGAAAACAATTTAACTATTTGTGTGATCCGTCCTCCAAGCGCTTTAAACAAAGTAGTTTTATAAGTAATTTTCAAGTGCATGTTTGACACAGTTGTAAATGGTGTACAACCTAAAGGAAAGAAACGAACAGGGACAATAACGGTTTTCCAACTCGTCGCGATACATACCGGTCTCTCATTTTTTACTAGCCCAAGCGAACAAGTACCTAGGAGATATGTGTTGTCCGTGTGGAAAATTACTAGTCTCGGACTAACGGACAATCGTTAATTTCGAACCCTGGGGTTTGTGGTGTTCAATATTTAGTTTTCTGTGTAGTGTTTTGTATTTCTTTTGGACAATTGTGTTCTCTGTTCTACGATTTGTGGTTCTGATTACTCTTTTGGTATCTTCAAACTTTTCTTAATCAACTTAAATCAATCAATCACATGTGAGTAAAATGACTCCCTCACATGCGGAATACACTTGCATGACCACATCATTTCATTAAGAAGGGAGTTTTAACCCAGCCACTTTGAAGTGCCTGTAGTCGTGTATTGGTGTTTATCACATATTTGTACGTAATAAGTGCATTTTTGCATGTGTGATAAACGAAGACGTTCCCAATCCATATCAGTTGTTGTTTATTGTTTAGGCTCTTTGCTCCGCTAGGGAGCATAGGCCATTGACGAACTCCCTCCATCTAACTCGATTTGGCGCTAGTTTTTCTGCCGAGTACCAGTTGTGTCCCTGCTCTTTCAATTCTGACTCTGTGTCTCTACGGCAGGTGTTTCTAGGTCGTCCTCTGCTTCTTTTGCCTTGTGGGTTCCATTTGAGGGCCTGTCTGGTGATGCTGTTTGGTGGTTTCCTCAGTTTGTGGCCAATCCATGCCCATTTCCTCTTTTTAATTTGTGTTTATGGGGTCCTGGTTTGCTCTTTGCCAAAGATCCTCATTTCTGACTTTGTCGAACCATCGGAGGTTCATGATTTTTCGTAGGCAGTAGTTGATGAATGTTTGGATTTTTGACATCATGGCCTTTGTTGTTCTCCATATTTCTGCCCCATATATGAGCACAGATTTTACATTTGAGTTAAAGATTTTCATCTTTGTGCCTCTCGAGATGTTCTTGGCACTCCATACTTTCCCTAGAATGTTGAAGATGACTCTGGCTTTGTTAATTCTGTTCTTTACATCAGCATGAGTGCCTCCTTCAATATTCACAATGCTTCCTAGGTAGGTGAACTCTTCTACTTCTTCCAAGTTGGTATCCTTTATCTTGATAGGTTGTTTACATTTGGCATTGATCTTCATAACCTTGGTTTTGCTTTCGTTTGGTCTTAGTCCTAGTTTAATTGATGTTTCTGCTAAAAGGGATGTTTTTTCTTGCATTTGTTGTTGTGTACTGGAGATGAAGGCTATATCGTCTGTGAAATCTAAGTCTTCCAGTTGTTGCCACATTGTCCATTGGATTCCGTTTCTTTTTCCTTCAGTTGACTCTCATGATGTAATCAATAGCCAGGAGGAAGAGAAAAGGAGATAACAAGCAGCCTTGTTTTACTCCTGTCTTGACATCAAAACTTTCAGTTAGTTTGCCCTCATGTATGACTCTGCATTGCATGTTGTTATAAGAGTTCCTGATGATGTTGATGAACTTTTGAGGTATTCCATAGTGTGCCATTAGTTTCCATAAAACTTCTCAATCTAAACTGTCAAAAGCTTTCTCGAAGTCTACAAAGTTGAGAAATAAGGAGGTGTTCCACTCTAATGATTGTTCTATTATTATTCGCAGTGCAGCTATTTGTTCTGTGCATGATCGATCTTTTCTAAAGCCTGCTTGTTGTTCTCTTAGCTTTTCGTCTACAGCCTTCAATAGTCTTGTAAGAAGTATTATGTTCAGCACCTTTAGTGACAATAGTGCGATTCCTCTGTAGATTTTGCATCCTTTGAGGTTACCTTTCTTTGGCAGTTTAATTAAATGACCAATCAGGGATCACTTTGGGCTGCGCCATCGTGCCATAGTCTCGCTAAAATTTGATATGGCCGATTAAAAAATAATGTGTGCACCAGTAGGGTGCATTACCGTCATGTATGACCCATACATCATTGTAACCGGGATCTGCATACTAATTTTGTTTCGACTGGTTCTTAATTTTTGCTTCATCCCGCGAACGTAATCAGGCGAAAAAGTATACCAGTCGTACTTGGTGTACATGGTAAGACCCCCAATCTTGCAATTCATGCAGAATTGGGACTTGAACCACTGTGTTTTAAGGCCTTTAAACTTATGTTTAAATATTATAACCATCTAATAAAAATTGAACAGTCCAAGGATTATGTATATGATTTACTAAGATCAGCTTTTGAGGAAGACAAACAGTTACACTCTCAAAATTGTCCTTCTTGGGGGAAATCTGTAAAACAACTAAAAACTATATTTAATTTAGATGCTTTGGATCTCTCTCATGTGCAATTTAGTAAGGAAATGAGTACCTATTATTCTGGTAAACCTACGAAACAGTTAATACATATAAGAAATAGCGAAACAGGAAAACTGAGATTTTTCAGTAAAATTCTCACAACTTTTCAACTACAAAAGTATTTAACATTTAATATTAATAAATATGTGCACTCTCTCTTAACAAAACTTAGATTAAGCACACAAAGCCTTGCTATTGAAACTGGCAGGTATTGCAAACCCAAAATACCAGCTAATGAGAGATTCTGTAAAGCATGTAAAGATAAGGTTGAAGATGAATATCATTTTTTAATAGAGTATCCCATATATAATTCAGCGAGAGATAAATTCTTTACACTGTTTAATAGGAAATTTAATGAAGCTACAGAGGTGACAATCAACCGTCTCCTCAATCCTAGTTCATCTCAAGATGTAAATAACATTTGCTTATATTTAAAAGAATCTTACTCACTCAGAGATTCAACTTTTAAAAATATTTAACTTTCCTCAAGTAACTGGCAAAAACTTCCAAATGATAATAATAATATTAATCTTATCTAATTATTATGCTCCCAAAATGATAATAAATATTATGATATTATTATCTAACTGATGTGCTCATTCCTAAAGAGTATAGTCTTATCTGAAAACTTAATATTATGATATTATCTCTATGTTTATATATGCTTGTGAATGTATTGGATTACGCAACATTGTGATTATGATGTACATGTACTTAACTATGCTTTATCCAATAAATGATTTGAATTTGAAAAATAATCATCTGATACTCTCGGTGTTTTTCATACTCGGGTCTCAATTATAATGAAAGCTGTCGAATGACAACAAAATGCCTCCCAAAAAGGCAAGATTTGAAAAAAATCAACCGAAAATATCATTTTTCACGACGTCAGAGAAGGAAAATCCTTGGTCAGAAGATGAAACGGACACAGGTACAACAACAGAGGCGAATGAGCCTATTGAGGTCGATGATGACGTATCACACGAAGCCAGCGAAAACAAGGAACAAGGAACAAGGAAAGTCTCAGTCCTGTTGGGCCAGTTTATACACGTGGTTAACATACGACAAAGATAAAAACAAAATGTACTGCAGTAAATGCATTAGCATTGGACTGGAGCAAACAATATTATGACAGCTGGTTGTGATAATTTTAAAACATCATCACTCACTAGGCATGCAGCTAGTGCTGACCACCAAAAAACCATCATAGCACCAAAAGAAAGATCCAATCTCTCAACTTCTGTCAATAGGGTTTGTAACAAGGAAGAAAGTGCTATAACAGTTGCACTAAAATCTGTATACTTCCTTGCACAAGAAGGTATTGCTTTGTCAAAATACACTAATATGATGAAATTTTTGAAGGAGGTGGGAACACCAAATTTGGATTCTTTAAATGTAAACAAAAGAGTAGACTACAGCTCATACAATACTGCAGTTGATTTATTGACCACTTTTGTAATTGATGAAAATATTTTTTTTAAAAACTCCATGAATCTCCAGTTCTCACAATTTTAACAGATGAGAGTACAGACTTTATTGTTCATCACAAACTGTGTATAAGTGCCCGTCTTGTATATATGCCATGCTGAGATGATAATGTTATGACTCTTTCATTCTGATTTTGGAAATAAAGTTCTAAATTACAAGGTTTGTTCTAATGGTACTTTGTCTGAGGTTATTATTCCATTTTACCTGTACAGACATGTCTCTGTACATATTTCTGAGTAAGGTCCATAAGTCACCAGTGATACCATCATAAGTTTATTAAATACATGTAGGATTTCATGATTGAGCTTGTCGAAGGCTTTTTGAGCATCTAATGTGATTAAAAATAGATCATCATCTTCTTCAATGCATGTCATTATACATTCAGTGACCATAAATGCAATATTTAAATGGGACACTCTCATCTTTATTCTTTTTCAGGACAGGTGTTAGAATTCCAGTTTTCATATTTTTCATAATATCCTTATCCATAAATATTTTATTGACTATTTTTACAATGGTGGGTATTATTTCTTCTGTGGCTAGTTTGAAGTGTTCAGAAGCTATACCATTGGAATCCATTACTTTTCCTGTTTTCATTTTCTTTATAGACTTTTCAATTTCAGGTATCCTCACTGGTGTTATCGGTTCACTCTTTTGATTTTCAAGATCTTCTATTTGATTTTGTTCCTGTGCGAGCGAGCGTGAGTCGCTCTAGGTCAAAATCATCAACGTTGAAGTCTGGTGTGGATAATCCTTTGAAGTATTCAAACCAACCATTTAAAATATCATTTTCATTTGTTAAGTTCTTGTCATTTAGGACCAAGATTTCTGTATTTTGGTGTTTATTTCGCCTTTGATTATTTATTAGCTTATGGAACATCTCTGTGTCATTTTCTGATGCAGATATTATTTTATTCATAAAATTCCTATTTTTTGATGCATATGCTCGTCGCTGTTTTTAAAGCTTCTTAGTTTTCTATTTGATAATACCATATCTTTTTTGCGTGTTATTGTTTTTATTCATTTTCCATGTGTAGAATTTTGATTTTGATATTTTTGATGCCACTTCTTTTAATTCTACTGTTTTTTTCTGTATGGGCTGTTTGGCAGCATTGTGTAGTACATTTTCTAATCTTTCTATAATTTCGACAGTTCTCTTCTAGATTGTCTACTTCCATGATATTTCCTTTTATACTATTTCTATACACTTCAATGTCACATTTTTTCCATTTTGGTTTAGATATGATCAGTTCAGTACATTTTTTAATTCTTTTTAAAGATACTTCTAAAGTAGCTGATATCATTGTGTGGTCAGAGACATTGATTGGGTCCATGTCATGTATTTTCACAGAATATGGCAGATTATTTTGCTCATGATGTATGAAGTAAGGGAACGACCATTTAATTTGAAGGGGGGGGGTTATGGTTTTTTTCTAAAAAAATATTCTGATTCCCAATGTTGCTGAAAAAAATATTCTGATTTTGATGGAGATCCGAAAAAAATAATAATTTGATTCAGAGTTTTGTCATATAACCTAATGTTGAATTCTGGAAAAATAATTTGCGCTTTGCACGATAAAAAAAGGAAATATTCTAACTCTTGTGTTGTCTGAAACAAAAAACCATAACCCCCCCCCCCCTGCAAGTTAAATGGTCGGTCCCTAATCGATTTGCGATTCAGATTTGCCATCATAATGAAAGAATGTTGATTTACATGGGTATTGGTTTGCCATTTGTAGGTCATTTTCGGAAATAAAATGCTTGTAATTCATATCTCTGGTTCTATTGTCTCTGTGTAGGGACGCATTCATGTCTCCACATAAAAGCATGTTGTGGGTATCTTTGAATTTTTGTATTATCTCAGATATTTGTTCTAATGTATCTTTGTACTGTTCATCAACTTCTTTATTTTCAGAGGGCAGGTATGCATTAATTAGGCATATACTTTTAGGCTGAGCATGTATAATAATAATGGTAATTCTGTTATTTCCGTCTTGTACTTGTATGGCATGATTAATATTTCTCCCCAGTAGATAGCTACCCCTCCATATCCTCTTATATTCATCAAATTGATTTTATCGTCCTTTCCTTCATCTACTGATTTAGCCGTGACTGTATGTGTATCACTAATATTGTCTAAGGGACGGACTATTTAACTTGAGGGGGGGGGGTTATAGTTTTTTTCTAAAAAAATATTCTGATTCCCAATGTTGTTGAAAAAAATATTCTGATTTTGGTGGAGGAAAAAAAAAAATCTGATTCATAGTTTATGTAATATAACCTAATGTAAAATTCTTGAAAAATATTTCGCGCTTTGCGCGCCAACAAAAATAAATATTTTAACTCTTGTGTTGTCCGAAAAAAAAATTCTGAACGAAACAAAAAATCATGCAAGTTAAATGGTCGGTCCCTAATTCATGCTTTTCGAATGACATCATCCAGTGTTCTTGCAGACATAGGATGTCGCAGGTATTCAGAACTTTCTGTAAATATACACAGTTTGCCATTACATTCTGTATGTTTAGTGAACCTATAGTGATTTTCTGATTTTCCATCTTGTGTTTTTTTTTTGACAGCCCTGATCTAAAAAAGACTGTTCTGTGTTTGTTTGTAAGAATCCTATATTTCCATCAGTATAAATGTTGGTATGACGGGATTCTGTGTTATCTGATGTAAATAGAATCGGTTGGTTTATGGATTGCTGTCCCTCCTTTACAACTGTGTTTTTATTGCTACATGCTTGATCCATTTTATCCTTCATGGAAGGATTCATATCTGTATCTCTAGATCCATCACTACTTACTCTGTGTGACTTCTGTTGATTGTTTGTTGTTATTCTTTTAGATTTGGGGTTCATAGCCTTTCCATCTCCGGCATCTGTCATTTCTGAGATATGGATCAGTATCTGAGGAGATTGTATGAGGTATTTTTTTTCCTTTGAGTTTGGTCCTTCTTCTGATGTATTTGTTCAGAATGCTTTGTCTCTATTTGTTGAGTCTGGATCCTTGCCTGTTGATCGTTGTGTATATATTTTGGCCTTAATTCATTATCCTGCTTTTCTGTGCCCATGAGGGTTGCATTTGATTGTTCTAAGTTGCCAGACTTAAATGTTACATTAGCAGGTAGTGGTTGTTTGTATTGTGTATTTGTTTCATATACAGGGGTGGAGATTCTGTATCCTTGGCTCATACCCTGCTGAGAGTATAATTGAGGAGGTCTTATGCTACCATTGGCTGATACATGATTCTGTCCCTGATATATGTCTGAATGTTGTACTGTCATCGATGGTATGCATGGATGGAATGGGGTTCTTACATTACGTATTAATGGTGTATTACCAGGTATCTGAGAGTATTGTTGGACATTTCCTGTATGAGGTAAGGGACCGACCATTTAACTTGAAGGGGGGGGTTATGGTTTTTTGTTTCTTTCAGAATTTTTTTTTCAGACACCACAAGAGTTAGAATATTTATTTTTTTTGTCGCGCTAAGCGCGAATTTTTTTTCTAGAATTTAACATTAGGTTATATGACAAAAACTCTTAATCACATTTTTTTTTTTTTCCTCTGCCAAAATCAGAATATTTTTTTCAGCAACATTGGGAATCAGAATATTTTTTTAGAAAAAAAACATAACCCCCCCCTTCAAGTTAAATGGTCGTTCCCTAAAGGTGTACTATACATTCTTGATGTTGGGTATTGAATAGGCATAGTTTGTTGTATATGTGGATAAGGTGGGGTTGCGGATGACTTAGAAAGTGTACATTTGGTGTACATATGTTTCGGTGGTATGGATCATGTTGACATGATATATTTCGATGTTCATACTGTTGTTCCATTAAATGCATTTTAAATTTTAGCTCATTCATTTCCAATTGATGTTTCATTACAAGCTCATTTGTGGACATTCTATGTTGGAATTCAGAGTTTATTATCATTCGATTTTTGTTAGCATTTGATCTTGTAATTGTTTAAATTTTGTGTCTACATCATGATGTATAGTATTTCTGTACTCTGGTTTTTGATGGTTTTCTATGGCCGAAGTACTTGTATATTTGTACTGATCTTGTACATCCAACTTATTTCTTAAGAGGTGGATAGTGGTGTTATAGTCTCTATTTGTCTCCTCAAGCATTATTATACGTGCTTTACATGCAGATAGTTGTTCGTCTGTGTTGATGGTAGCTTCTTTTTTCTTTACTTTCCTATTTTTTTGTTTTCCCAGATATTTCTTTCTCTATTGATGTTACATTGATATGTTGGTAACTTTCTGGTGCCATATCATTTCTTGTACATGTACATATGTCTTCACTATTTTGAGGTTTATCTCTGATAGCATTTTCCATTGGTTTCATGGTGACAGTGTTTTGAGTAATACTTTCTGGGCATTCAGGTGAGAGTCCTGATATATTTAATTATTTACAGATATACTACTATGCTTATTTTCTATTGAGATGTTCCGTCTGGGAGACGTCTCCTCAGATATTACTTGTTTCAGGATGATCTGTTTCCCATGTATTATCTTCAATTTCTGGGTTGTTCTCAGGTTGGAGTGATTTACATTCTGGATGGACAAATTCATTCTCCTTATCTCCAATTATCCTAGTACTAGATTCAGGGTTGATGTCTATACATATACAGTGGATCCATAGGGTGCATTTTGAGCATTCGACAGTGTCCTCGTGACCCTTGATGTTTGCATTACATATTGCACATACTAGTTCCTCATCTTCTTTTTCATCAATCTCTTTCTCTCCTTGTTTATTTTTGCTATATTTAACCGTCAAGTTTTTATCTTTCTCTTCCACACTATTTCTGTCATATGTACTCAGGGTATTCAATAAGATTGTATTGAACAGGCTGAATTGAAATTTGAAGCGGCTACATGATAAAATAGGGGGGGGGGGGGGTGTATGACCCCCCTGAAAAATGTTTTCAATTACATTCAAAATTGTGCATTCTGAGGCATTTTTAAGGTAGTTTACAAGTGCATGAAAAAGAAGGTTTCATAGAAATGATTTTTTTTTAAACTTTAGCAAGCAATAAGACCATTTAAAGATGACCGTGGAGCTTTAATTTTCTTGCGAGAATGGAGTAGAAAAGTTCATTTTTGTTTGATTTTTCCTGACATCATTCAGTCCACTGGAAAATAACAGCTAGCAGTTGTTGTGAAAGGGTCTAAATATCCCAATTAGTTATATATGTAAATGCATAAAATAAAATAATAATAAAAGCGTTAATACTGATATTGGGAGTTTTCCTATATAAAAATGGGTGTGACTTTACCCAAATACACCATAAAATCGTATTTATTGTATTAGTTAAAGGTTCTATATGAATTACGGTATTTTTCATAAACAAATTCAAATTTCATAAATTTGTCACAAGAGTAATCAAAATGATCAATTTTATAACTATTAGTATTCTCGATTTCTGAGTGACATCACACAATGTAATTGACCAATCAATGATTATCAATTTTGAGATGAAGGAAAATATTTGGAGGTGAAGCCAAGCAAAATCCTCGGGATTCTACATAGACTCCAATGTATATTAATTTATTCGCTATCTTCCAACAGAAGTTAAATATTTTAATCAAAATCACCTCTGGTCCTTATAGACACTAAATCAGATATCTTGTTTTATTTTCGTCAATTTATATCAGACAGATTTATTTTAAATTAAGAAAATAAAATTCAAATTGTTCTGCTGTGAATGAATTATTAAATACCCGGATGTCCGGATATGAGAATTATAAACATTGATATACCAACATGCATGGCCACTCCAACAAATACAAATATACCCAAACACACTCAAAATTCATATGGTATGTGTTACTTACATACAACAAATATATTTCATCCAGCACTCTTAGTTATTTTATTTATTTATCTTATTTTGTTTAAAAAAAAAAAAAAAAGAGTAAAACCTGGCCACTTACAACATATTTAAAAAAAATTATGGGTCTGTCATTTTCTGTAAAGCTTCATTTATATTTAACTGGAAAAACTTTAATACATTATGGGTAAAAAAAAATTATCTGTACATAAATGAAGTCGAGTTATTTATTTCCCATTCTTTGATAACAAAAACTGGTATGTCTGATAACCAAGAAAGAGGAGGATGTACATCTTCCTAAGATAAACAGTTTTGTCCAATTGCATATTTTGACAATTAAGGCAAAGGTACAGAATACTATTATTCCCTCTTTTCAAGAACCGGGATTCATTTTTGTAAGGGTTGTCTCTCTTTAGAAAAGGTAAATTAATATAGCTATAACGGGGAAATTATTAATCGACCGAGATCAGGATTGTTTGATATTGTCCGTAAGAACTGACTATTTTGTTGAAATTCAGGAAAAAATAACGATAGAGGAGCTAATAAATCATTAATTATTCATAAAACATCTCAAAATAATAGAAATAATATAATTTGAAGCTGTATTTGGGTAAAAAGTCACACCGTACAAAAATGGCGCTTCAAACTTTTCCATTTACGTACATTTGTATCTCATGAGTTATCCATCGATAACATAATTATCTTTTCGATGTGTCTCTAGATTTTTAAATTGAAATATCTCTATCATTTAAATGTTTAATCGAACATCAAATGATAATAAGTTAAGCGTAGAATTGACACCGATCAATGATAAATTCAGATAAATTCGTTTCATTCCCCTAGTATTAGATAACCCCTGACAAATGCATAGCTATCGATCCTGAAATGCATTGTTTTTTGTATAATTGTGGATTTTAAACATCTTTAAGATAAAAGAGTGAATAAATATTGTATATTTCTTTTATTTAATGAAAACATATTTTAGTTTCTAACAGTCGAACCGGCGATTTCACTCGTTTGAAGCGGCGACATATCGCCGGCCCTTATTGAAATCCCTGTGTACTATTCATTTCCTGTAATTCATGTATTGTGCTGATGGATATACATTGGTTTTCCTCTACTGGGATTAGAGACAAGGGTTTATTTGGTTGTGGTTATTGATCGTTTGGCATGTTGATGTATATGTGTTGCAGAACATCACGATTTTTTCATTTAAAGCATTCATTCTGTACGTGTTCATGAGTTTTATTATATTGGGCAGATCAGTTTCAATGAATTCTTGAAGAGCTCATATGCTCCTGATATAAGTGTCATGACCAAGGTTCCTTTTTTTAATTCTATATCAATATTTAAATCTCTTTTACAGGCTTCAATCTTTTTATTTATTGCCTTTTTAGAGTTTAATTTATATTTCATTTGCATTTCACTGTTGGTTCCTGATGGAGTGAATAGTATCCTTGGATTTCTAAGTCATGTTGGTCTGGATAATGGGACATATTGTTGATGATAGGGTGATTTCTAGAGCCATATTTTATAGATATTAATTATTTTAAAAATTATTAGTGTATTTACTTTAATACACTAATAACAATTTCCTATGTAATGAATACCATATATCAATTTAAATCTTATTTATAATTTTTTTTTTAATACTATTGGAATTACAAATCCAATGTTCAGAGCCTCACATACTAGAGCTTTTTCTTCTACACTATACTCAGGATTCTATTGGTATAGCACGGAACACCCACACTGACCCAGTATATTAGTATAGGCAGAATTTTGGTATGGCATGGATCCCCACATTAAACCTGTTCTAGTCTGCGAGTTCTTAAACAACAGGGGTATAGGCCCAACAATCTCTCAATATTCTGATCGTCAATTTCATTAACCACACTTTTGCAAGTGCTGGGGTAGGATGAATTCTGTCAATGTACAGAACAATATAAAAATATCTCCTGCTTTTGTGTTGTCCAAGATGGGATGCCGTACGATAATTTGATGTCCTATATAGGTCAATCGCGAAGTCTGTAGAGAATGAATCAAGGGTGGTGTTCATATATTTTACCACTTTATTGAGTTCAATGGTTTGTGTTTCTAATTGTTTATCTTGATCAGTAAAGCTCTCAGGTGTTTTATAATTGTTTATCTTGATCAGTAAGGCTTTCAGGTGTTTTCTAATTGCTTATCTTGATCAGTAAAGCTCTCAGGTGTTTTCTAATTGTTTATCTTGATCAGTAAAACTCTCAGGTGTTTTCTAATTGTTTATCTTGATCAGTAAAGCTCTCAGGTGTTTTCTAATTGTTTATCTTGATCAGTAAAGCTCTCAGGTGTTTTCTAATTGTTTATCTTGATCAGTAAAGCTCTCATGTGTTTTCTAATTGTTTATCTTGATCAGTAAAGTTCTCAGATGTTTTCTAATTGTTTATCTTGATCAGTAAAGCTCTCAGGTGTTTTCTAATTGTTTATCTTGATCAGTAAAGCTCTCAGGTGTTTTCTAATTGTCTATCTTGATCAGTAAAGCTCTCAGGTGTTTTCTAATTGTTTATCTTGATCAGTAAAGCTCTCATGTGTTTTCTAATTGTTTATCTTGATCAGTAAAACTCTCAGGTGTTTTCTAATTGTTTATCTTGATCAGTAAAGCTCTCAGGTGTGTTATGCTTCCTGTGTCTGTTATTTGCTACAATGGAATAGAAGGTTGTTTCAAGGAAGCTGAGTTTGCAATTTCTTGGTATCCTTCTGATATTTTCTCAATTATACTTTCGTCTCTTGTTGATGTGAGCGTTATGTATCCAGTAGAACTATCTCTTGATGTAAGGTCACAAGTTCCTATCCAGACGTACAACCAAATATCACCGAGGAGTTGAAACTTTGTTTCAAAATTTTCTTCCAGCCAATCTATTGTACGTTTGATATTTCTACCTCCTTCACACCACCAATTCCATGTTATCTCAGAATGGTACTGATGGTTTGTTTGGTTTCTCAGTCAGTGCTCTACAATTCGACCAAAACACTCGCATTTGCGAGTTACTTTTGTAAAATGCGAGTAAAAATTCTATATTGATAGCCAGGCGGCGAGTTGGAATTTCCGGATCATTTTCTTTCCCTCACCGATAATATTTTTCAATTTAAATTCCGACTTTTATTATCCGGTCTTCTAAACCACATAATTGAATCAGACATAAAAGTTTTAAATCACGTAATTTAACGCTTGCAAGTGACTACGGTGAGCAAAAAAAAAAAAACTTCATAATTTTTTTTTCGCTAAAAATAAACCGGTTAAATCAACTGTCGGAACTGATAATGAAGCTGACCTGTCTGATGCAACATCGACAGAAGTATAAGCCAAAATAGTGAAGAAGGTGCAGGTTCTAAAGCTGAGTCTGAAGTGAAAAGCGTAAATTCCACGATGTCTAGTAGAAGTTTATGATTCCAGTAACAACGTTATATATTGTGATATTTGCAGAAAGCAGGCCCAAATATTGCTGGAAAAACTAAATTTCCTACCAGAAAGAAAAAGTTTAAACGTGAGTCTTGTTTATCAAAATAAAAGTATGAAATATAAAAAATGTTTATTAAGTATCGTATCAGTAAAACTAAAAGCCCATTCCTCAACTGAGCATCTTCGATCTCATTCAGGGCATTATTAATTATGTACAAATAAATACATATTGGAGTTGTATAGTACGAATTGGTATCTTTATCAATGTGCCAAGTAACATACTTTTATTGGCGAGTAAAAGATGCTTCCTTACTAGCCAGGGGCTAGTGGGAGTTGGTATGAATTGTAGAGCCCTGTTAGTCTGTTCCCTTTGCTATCAGATAGCAGAACTGGTCAATATTTTCTTTTGCCAGTCGGCGGGGTAATAGCCCTATTTCCAAATTTTATCAATTTTGCTTCGGACATAGAGATCAGGTTTTAATTTAGGGAGATTTAAAAATAATATGGTTGGGTGCAGTGATATTGTTTGCCTTTAATATTACCTCCGAAATTCGACTGTTTCCCCTAGAGAAAGCTTCCCAATTTGTCAAAAACATGGCTTAAAATTATCCCCAATAAGATGTACAATTTTCCCAATCGGTGATAGTCTCGGTAGTAAAACTAAAGTCAGTGAACAGCGTGTTTCCATTCGAAATGTTATTTTTTGATATCGTGAAAGCGCTTTTGAGATCCGGACTTTAATATCAGAATCAACGCAGTGTTTGTAACGCACATGGTTTTCAATGGTAAGATATTGTCATTTTTTCATCATGTTCTAATGGATGACAACTTGAATGGACTTGTACATATGTTAAAGGGCTTAAAGGACAGGAGAATGGACCTTTAAAAATTATGAAAATTAAATTGATGAACTGTTATGACTTGTCTTGTTATCCATTATATTAACTTCAAATTCAAGCTTTAGTACATTTAATTCATTATTCGAAATTTCCCAATTTTCAAAAAATAATGCATATTTTTCCCAAAAATAAGGGTGGGGGTAGTTTTGAAAAAAATCAACAAAATCACTGGGGTGTGTGTGATGAATTAAATTTAAGATGAAATATATATTTATGGGGCAGAGAAAATATATGTCTTATATCTTGACGAGAAAA
Organism: Bathymodiolus brooksi; assembly: GCA_963680875.1. NCBI lineage: Eukaryota > Metazoa > Mollusca > Bivalvia > Mytilida > Modiolidae > Bathymodiolus > Bathymodiolus brooksi. The sequence continues at coordinate 45,908,626 of OY804580.1, read as the reverse complement.
TAAATGGCGAAAACAAAATGGCCACCTTCTGAGTGGAGACCTCGTGTAAAAAACACAACTAATTTCTGCAACCAGAAGGGGTGCAAATGTATGTATATTACATACCAATCGTAACTACTCGGCCATTCTCGCTACCCTACAAATAAGCTCGTACGTACATAGTAGAAATTCTTCTTAAATTGTTTGCCGGAAGTTAAGTTAAGTTAAGCCGCACAAAAATATAGTCCACGAAAATCCAATATGGAAGACATACTAAGTAAAATCTAATCATGCAAAACTAATTAAAACTTTAATTGAAATATAGAAAATTGCTTAAAATATAACTTTATCAAACTTTCATGAAACTGACATGTGAAAAGTAGTGCGATTTATATGCCTAATGCATACGAGGTTATTTGCAGGGTAGCGAGAATGGCCGAGTAGTTACGATTGTATTACATACAAGTATTATAAAAGTTATAACAAATACCGTGATTAGTGTAAATAATTTAAACTTTGGACCAGTAAGTGTTGTAGTGCAAATTAAACTCAAAATTCATAAAACTTTGTGGAGACACAAAAAGAGCTGCGTCTTCTTTGCTGCTCGTTCTCACATGTAGAGAGCTTTTTTTTTTGGGCGTGCTTTAATTAAAAATCGGTATCGGATCGAAATCGTTTCTGGGAACACGTATCTATTCGTGGATGGCAAAAGAAAATATTGTGATGCATCGGTGTTAATTTGATTAACTGTAGTGTTCTTACCAAAGGTAGTACCAAAGTTCAATTTTACGTGGTTACCTCCCCTTATTAAAAGGCTTGTGTACTGTATGTATATAAATACATACATGCATGGCCGCCATGCGAATTTATGTACAAATGTAGGTATATTGCTGGAAAATACATCAATATAAGATAAGATAGATAAGATAATTTATTAAACCAATTTTTGTGCCCCACGGAGCATATAAAGAAAACATTCAAAGAGAGAAATCCAAAAAAGAAAGAATACCACACAAACACAAAACCAACACAATTTACATAATAGAACATGCATGAGTAATTAATGTATAATAACATGATGAATAATGAACATAGATACTTTTATGCAATAGTATATCCTATGATATGAACTAGCTGGCCTTGATATATATATATTACCCATTGACAATTTTTTCCTAGCATTGACATTATGGAACCTTGCTATATGTTTCCCCCTCCCCCCCCCCCTTCTTTTGGCAAAAACTGAAGAAAAAGTTGTAATTTAGAGAGAAAAAAATATTGTCCAGTTTATGAAAGGGTATAAGGGTCTGCTGTTTTTTTCTTTTTTATTTGTTTTGTTTGTTTGTTTGTTTGTTTTGTTTGTTTGTTTGTTTGTTTTTTGAACTTTGGGCAATGAGGAATGATTTTCCCCCTTACTCTAGATTGATCTAGTTAATATACATAAAACTTTAACATAGTTTCACTGTGCAATATGTTGTATTTTGCTTGGTGAAAAAAAGGGGGGGGGGGCAAACTCAAGGGATGCCTCGGTCAGCACATTATAATTTTGTATTGTCCTATCCAATGAATAAATTATTATGTGAATCAATTGTATACTGTGATTTTTATTGATTATACTGCACATTGTGGGCGTCTTGATTGACAATAAAGCATTTGTTTGTTTGTTGTTTATAGGGCTACGCCACTGCTGAACAGTAGGCCCAGTACAGTGGCACATTTGTAATAGTTTATACAACCTACAGGAAGTAACCCCCTCTTCATCCCCACACACATCCACATACCCATCAAGTCCGATAAAAATATTTCGACTCACGGGTTTAAATTAATCTGGAGCAATCACGAGACACTGGAGTTTTTCAATATTTGTTGAATACAGTTTAAAAAAACAATGAAGTTTCACGAAAGTACTGTACACTGAGAATGTACTCAGCATAATTTCCAACTCATGTCATAGACATATGTATGTAAAGCCTACAATAGAGAAATTTGATTACAAAAAGCACAGGGAGTCCAGAGTAGGCTAAAACGAAAGTTAAAAAAGTTATTAAATTCAAAACTCAGTTGATAACTGGAAATAGGTGCTATCATTCCCCACCATCCGGATAATAACATTTAAAACAGTTTTACCTCTTGGTCGGAGGTTGATCCCTCGTTGCCCTTCAGAATCTAGTTCCAAATGTCTCCATGTTACTGCACCGCCATAGTCAAGTAGGGTCACATTCTTTAAATCTGTGACGTAATCAATTATCTGTCCTATTATATGCAGTCCTTTTTTATTGGGGCCAATCAAAGGTAAACTGAACCTTCAAAAGAATGCCTTCAATTCTTATAAATATATTTAAATCACACCAAAATTTAAAATAGTTGAATTTTTCATTGTGAATTTTATTTGTGTTAGATTATTTGCTGTTGGAAATTACTACGCCATTGATTTTTTACATCTGACATCGTGCAAGTTCGGATTTGAGATTCATTGGGATGTGAAACATCTCTTTTATAATCATGTGACCACTTCATAACCAACATATTGTAACATTTCAATGAAAAACGGAAGTAATGTAATTATTGTAATGACATAATTCACACATGTATGATACCCCCCCTCCCCCGTTGTAAGCAATTAGAAATCATCGGTATAAATATGTGCACCTATAAAGTGCGAAACGAAATAGAAACGAAATCAACGAAAACGAAACGAAACGAAAAAAATCAACAAAAACGAAACGAAACGAAACGAAATCAACGAAATGAAAACAAAATAAAACGAAACCAACGAAAGCAAAACGAAATCAACGAAAACAAAACGAAATAGAAAATGGAAGAAAAAATAATAGGGGCCTAAAAGAAATCAAACCTATTTTCAAAATTACGATGCTAGACTACTTCCCACACATGTCTGTCTTTCATCAGGAGAGGACAGGATTTGATCACCATTGAACAAGAATACTATGCATTTATTCAGCAAGAGTCTGTCCTTTTCACTTAGTGGCTTCTTTTAAATTTGGGAACCATAAGAGCAAGTCAAGTCTGTTGAAAGCAGAGTTCGCGAAATTGCATATGGGGTTGGTGGTCCTAGTGAAAAAAATGTCAGTCCTCATTAATTTTCTATTGCAAAATACCAATCTTGTGTCAGTCCTTAGCAAAATCTGCCCAAATTTTGCTGGTCATGTCTGACAGGACTGACATATTTTGCGAACTCTGTGAAAGGAGAGGAATTAAAATAGCAGAAGTGCAGTAGTTAAAATTCACTAACAAATACCCCCGTCCAAGCAAAATTTAAAAGTGTGTCGGAGAGACGAAAAAGTGCGACGACCGGACAGACAAACGAACGAACGGACAGCAGAAGTCCTATATACCCCAATCTTCTTTTGGCGGATGTATACAAATCCTATCAAAAATTAACTTTAGAAATTAAAAAAAAATCTACATATCTTGTAAAAGTACCTTTTTTCCCCCTTTGATCCCTTTTCATATACCCCCCCCAAAATTTTTTTTCCGGTATTAATAAAATTTGAAACGGCACATATATTTATACCCCCCGCTATCCAGCGGGAGGGGGTATATAGTATATGTTCTTTTGTCCGTGAGTGCTTCCCTCACTGCCTATGCAATTCCTCCTTAACAACTTGATGGAATTGAAAGAATCTTATAGGAAATCTTTAATACCATATGGCAAGGTTCATTAATTTCATGAATTCTTTAGTAACAAATGGCATTGTGCACCTTCTATTTTTAACAGTTCTTGCTAAAAATTTCTTCACTTTTGGACTTTGTCATTTAAGGCTATGTAATTGTCATACAAGGATATACAATAGAGAGAGGATACTGTTGCGTTATCCATAACTCTTCATAAAAAACAGTATGGATTTCAATAAAACTTCCCGAGTTTCTTATGTTTAGTTTTTGCAAGCATTATTTTTTCCAGAAGTTCTTCTGTAAGGAGGGCGCTCAAAATAGAACAATAGGATTTGAAATAAAAAGTTTATAGTGTTGGGTCTTTTTGACCCCTGTATATCTCGGAAAGAACAACGGTAAGACATTACGCCAGATCTGTTGGCACACTACCGAATAAAGGTAATAACAATGGTACCGTACTCCAAGGTGCATTCAAAAGGGAAAGTCCACAAAAACAGACAAAACCGATAAGAAGCTCAACCATCTGAGTTTTCAATCAACGGAACAACTGAAAAACAACACATTCCTGACTTGGTATAGGCATTTTCCCATGAAAATGGTGGGTTCTGATAGCAGATAGGCAGATGCCACTCGTCTAACCCTAAGACGTTATCAAGTATAAAAACAATCGGTACATGTAAATTCTCAAATCCTAAGACATGACCAAATGTGAAACTAGAAAACAACTATCATATTCCCGACTTGGTACAGGCATTTCCCAAGAAAATGGTGGGTCAAACCTTCCACTTGTATGACAGTTGTTAATGGTTCCGTCATATTGACAAATGGGGGGGAGAGGTGCATGGGGAAATCCAGTAGTCAAATAGTGCCCAGAATCTGAAACTCAAGACCATCCTGTTTGGTTTGCGAATAGGCAAATTTATGTAGAATACAAACGAAAAACGTAATAAAATCAGACGAATAATGAACCCTCAATATCCCAAACTATGAAAATACCCCCTCATATCCCCCATTTTTTTCTATATGCCCACTCCAGAAACTTTATAATTCATAAATACTGACACACACACAAACACAAATAAAAATATGACATTTGAACTTCTGAAAGTTTGTCGGCAAGCAAACCCGGCTTGGATTGAGTTGCGGGTAATGTACGTGAGGAGTACTGTAACGGAGAGACATGCAAGATGGGTTATAATTAATCAAAATTATTGTATTTAAAAAATCGAATTATCTTCTTTTTTTTATTTCTTTATTTCGTTTTGTCTTTTATTTTTTTCCTTCCATTTTCTTCATATCAGTCTATTTCGTTTTGCTTTCGTAGATTTCGTTTCTATTTCGTTTCGCACTTTATAGGTACCCTATAAATATACCATTAATATATAGGCCTACACCACAGGGACTTGTTACGATTTTTGTTCCCCCTAGTTCTCTTTAAAATCTAATATCTGCAAATTGCTTGTTTGTATACTGTTTATTACATTTATGTATTAGAATGTTTGTTTTTTTTTTAATATAAATCACTGTAATGACTCTGCCCCTTGCTGGGACCTTGATTGGACAATAAAATATTATCTTAACTTATATGCAGTCCCTTTATATTGGGGCCAATCAAAGGTAAAGTAATACATGTACATTACTGTAACAACATAATTCACACATGTATGATCCCCCCCCCCCTCCCCCCGTTACATTCAATTAGAAATCATTGGTATATATATATATACTATTATAGGCCTACACCACTGAGGCTTGCTACAATTTGTTTCCCCTAGTACTCTAAAATAGAAATCGTAACAAGCCCCTGTGGCCACAGGCACATGTTTCTGGTAAAAAAAAAAATATCTAGTCCTATATACTATAAATCTAGGTATATTTTTTTTTACCAGAAACAAGTGCCTGTGCCTGTGGCCTACACTAGAGAAATTTGTTTACAAAAATCGAGTCTTTGGCATTAGTAGGCTAAAACGAAAGTAAAAGTGATTAAACTCAGTATACTGGAAATAGGTGCTACTCATTCCCCACCATCTGGATAATAACATTTAAAACATTTTTACCTCTTGGTCGGAGACCTGATCCCAGGCTGTCCTTCAGAATCTAGTACCAAGTGTCTCCATGTTACTGCACCGCCATAGTCAAGTAGGGTCACATTCTTTAAATCTGTGACGTAATAAATTATCTTTCCTATTATATGCTCAGATTATTTGCAGTTCTTTTTTATGGGGGCCAATCAAAGGTAAAGTAATTACATAACATACAACGACATAATTCACACATGTATGATACCACCCCCGTTATAATCAATTAAAATTTATCGGTGTATATATGTATACCATTAATATAGAATACATTTTATTGCTTAATCATAGGGCCCACATGAGGCATCATTAACAATACAAACATTCATGATTGATAAAGAAAAAGGACATAGTTTGGGGTTTTTATATTTCTAAAAATATGAATATAATTATTATATATAATTATTATATATAATATATATACTAATTAATAAAATGATTACAAATATCATTAAAACAATTTTGCCCCGTAGTATAGGCCTATTTTTATTTTTTTACGAATTCATGGCATTGTTCCGATGTCCGTTTTTTTTTTCCACATAATTTCGTAGTTCTTCAATTTTCGAAAAAAATCTTTTGTAAATGTGTCTCATTAAAGACGGACCGTTTTCTCCGATTCGTTTGTTTTGCCATAAGTATATAGAAACAAAACGTAAATCTGCAAAAAGTGATTGTGTAATAAATTCATATATTTAGAATAATAAGAAAAATAAAAAGAATTACGCCCGACAAGCCATATCGACACTGAATGAGGACCCCGGTTTGTCATGCTTGTTTTGGGGCGTGGTGGTATTTAGACATCACGTGATAATTGGTATCGAGATGCTATCAAAATGGCGACATCCATCTATCATTGACCGAATTTTAAAATCGATTTCATTCCCTTATCCAACATAATAAAACACTAATATACATATAAACATTCATATTTATACATCAGGAAAAACATATAAAAAAATAATTTGTTTGCGAAGTTTCCCTTTAAGGTTTTCTACTAAATTTGTGTTTTTTCGAGCCTACCTGGCCATTTTATCTTAAGCTTAACCTTTCCAAGACCATATATTTTCTGAAACGTACATGATTCCGCTACGTTCTGTCAAAATATCAGGGCATGTTTAAAATCTTGCAGTGAAATGCCATGCTACAGTAAACACCTACTCTAAAAATAGCTCGGTCATCCCCAAGAAATTCAGTATCGATAGGTCATGCATCAAATCCTCCATAGAGGTATTAAAAACTAAGTCCATCAAATTTGGACTCAAAATAATCCCTACATATTTAACTTCAATTATCAATTTTAATTAGTCCATTCCATTCAGTAGTTTTCATAATACACCAAAGTGAAAGGAACTTTTTTCTTGAAAAGGGACTACTTTTGTAATATGTTCTAAGCTCTGATTGGTGAATTAGTGATTTGACAACTATATATGTACAAGTATTATAAAAGTTTAAACAAAATGATTAGTGTAAATAATTTAAACTTTGGACCAGTAAGTGTTGTAGTGCAAATTACACTCAAAATTCATAAAACTGTGGAGACTCAAAAAGAGCTGCGTCTTCTTTGCTGCCTCGTTCTCACATGTGGAGAGCTCATATTTTGGCGAGCTTTAATTAAAAATCGGTATCGGATCGAAATAGTTTCCGGGAACATGTATCTATTCGTGGATGGCAAAAGAAAATATTGTGATGCATCAGTGTTCATTTGATTTACTGTAGGGTTCTTACCAAAGGTAGTACCAAAGTTCAATTTTACGTGGTACCTCCCCTTATTAAAAGGCTTATGTATTGTATGTATATAAATACATACATGCAGGGCCGTCAAGAGAATATATGTAGGTATATTGCTGGAAAATACATTAATATAAGATAAGATAGATAAGATAATTTATTAAACCAATTTTTGTGCCCACACGGAGCATATAAAGAAAACATTCAAAGAGAGAAATCCAAAAAAGAAAGAATACCACACAAACACAAAACCAACACAATTTACATAATAGAACATGCATGAGTAATTAATGTATAATAACATGATGAATAATGAACATAGATACTTTTATGTAATAGTATATCCTATATGATATGAACTAGCTGGCCTTGATATATATACTACCCATTGACAATTTTTTCCTGGCATTGACATTATAGAACCTTGCTATATGTTTCCCCCTCCCCACACTTCTTTTGGCAAAAACTTAAGAAAAAGTTGTAATTTAGAGAGAAAAAAATATTGTCCAGTTTATGAAAGGGTATAAGGGTCTGCTGTTTTTTTCTTTTTTATTTGTTTTGTTTGTTTGTTTGTTTGTTTTGTTTGTTTGTTTGTTTGTTTGTTTGTTTGTTTGTTTGTTTGTTTGTTTGTTTGTTTTTTGAACTTTGGGCAATGAGGAATGATTTCCCCCCTTACTCTAGATTGATCTAGTTAATATACATAAAACTTTAACATAGTTTCACTGTGCAATATGTTGTATTTTGCTTGGTGAAAAAAGGGGCAGGGCAAACTCAAGGGATGCCTCTGGGGGGAGGGGGGCAAACTCAAGGGCTGCCTCCATCAGCACACATTATAATTTTGTATTGTCCTATCCAATGAATAAATTATTATGTGAATCAATTGTATACTGTGATTTTTATTGATTATACTGCACATTGTGGGCGTCTTGATTGACAATAAAGCATTTGCTTGTTTGTTGTTTATAGGGCTACGCCACTGCTGAACAGTAGGCCCAGTCCAGTGGCACATTTGTAATAGTTTATACAACCTACAGGAAGTAACCCCCTCTTCATCCCCACACACATCCGCAGTGTTCTGTACCCATCAAGTCCGATAAAAATATTTCGACTCACGGGTTTAAATTAATCTGGAGCAATCACGAGACACGGAAGTTTTTCAATATTTGTTGAATACAGTTTAAAAAAACAATGAAGTTTCACGAAAGTACTGTACACTGAGAATGTACTCAGCATAATTTCCAACTCCTGTCATAGACATATGTATGTAAAGCCTACACTAGAGAAATTTGATTACAAAAAGCACAGGGAGTCCAGAGTAGGCTAAAACGAAAGTTAAAAAAGTTATTAAATTCAAAACTCAGTTGATAACTGGAAATAGGTGCTATCATTCCCCACCATCCGGATAATAACATTTAAAACATTTTTACCTCTTGGTCGGAGGTTGATCCCTGGCTGTCCTTCAGAATCTAGTAACAAGTGTCTCCATGTTACTGCACCGCCATAGTCAAGTAGGGTCACATTCTTTAAATCTGTGACGTAATCAATTATCTGTCCTATTATATGCAGTCCTTTTTTATTGGGGCCAATCAAAGGTAAACTGAACCTTCAAAAGAATGCCTTCAATTCTTATAAATATATTTAAATCACACCAAAATTTAATATAGTTGAATTTTTCATTGTGAATTTTATTTGTGTTAGATTATTTGCTATTGGAAATTACTACGCCATTGATTTTTTACATCTGACGTCGTCATGGAGGCACGTGCAAGTTCGGATTGGAGATTCATTGGGATGTGAAACATCTCTTTTATAATCATGTGACCACTTCATAACCAATCATATTGTAACATTTCAATGAAAAACGGAAGTAATGTAATTATTGTAACGACATAATTCACACATGTCACGATACCCCCACCCCCCCCCCCCCCCCCCCGTTATAATCAATTAGAAATCATCGGCCTACACCACAGGGGCTCGTTACGATTCCCCCCACACACACCTAGTTCTCTTTAAAAAAAATCGTAACAAGCCCCTGTGGCCACAGGCACTTGTTTCAGAAACAAGTGCCTGTGGCCTATACTAGTGAATTGTTTACAAAAATCGAGTCTATGGGAGTATGGCATTAGTAGGCTAAAACGAAAGTAAAAGTGATTAAACTCAGTTCACTGGAAATAGGTGCTACTCATTCCCCACCATCCGGATAATAACATTTAAAACATTTTTACCTCTTTGTCGGAGGCCTGATCCCAGGCTGTCCTTCAGAATCTAGTACCAAGTGTCTCCATGTTACTGCACCGCCATAGTCATGTAGGGCCACATTCTTTAAATCTGTGACGTAATAAATTATCTGTCCTATTATATGCAGTCCTTTTTTATTGGGGCCAATCAAAGGTAAAGTAATACAAATGTACATTACCATAAAACGACATAATTCACACATATATCACTATCATCTCAATTTAATTTAACGTTTTAAATTAAAAAAAAAATCATTTCCTCTTTAGAAGTTGATTAAATGTTTATTTTGTCGCCCATTTTTTCTCTTCATTTGACATTTGATTGCATATTTATGATTTATCTTGTATTTCAAAAGAATGGTTCTCGGGTTGTTGGTCGGATTTTTTTAAACGTATTATCTTTCATTTGTTTTTGGTGATTAAAAGACTCATTAAAATAAAGCAGTGATAAAAGAAATTCCAAAGACTGAGTGATTGTTGTTTAGCGCCAAATTAGCAATTATTCAGCTATATATCATTTTAAATAAACGTTAGAGAACACCGAAGGTGCAATAAAAAAAAGGGACCCTATAGAGAAATTGGCAATGTTGAGTGCACAAGACACAGGACGACAAGGAAAAAAATTAATACAAAAGGAAATACTGAGCTAAATTCAATATATGTACTGACTTGAATATTTGTGAATGTTGTTCCTCAGGGCCCATATTCATAAAACTTCTTAACTTAAGTGTTCATTAGACTAAGATTGTCCTAAGGATTTCCTTAGTTAAGGAGGATACTTAATTAAGTGGTATTCATAAAATATCTTAAGTGGTTCCTTAACTAAGGAATACTTAAGTATTTGAAACTACGGAACTTCTCGTATTTTACCATTAAGTAAATGTAAATATATGAATGAAAAGGGGACAAAAGGCGTTAACCACCATAACTCTAACCATCAACATATAAACACAACTCTAGAAAAACTTTAATGGCATCTTCCACTAGTATTACCCATCCACTAACACAACCTGAGTGGTTAATTAAATCTACACGTAAAAGATCAGCATTTAGGTTACTAGATCTATGTCTAAGTCTAGTGTGTGTAGGACTTTTAACATCCTACAACCATACGAATAGTAACTAGGTGGCTTCAATAAATTAACATCATGTATTAGTGACTTTTTAAAACTACTTACTGTCGGGCCACTTCTTATTTCTGATGTCAGATTGTTCCAAAGTTTGATCGTATAAGGAAAAATGAATTGCGATAGAGTTGTAACCATGTCAATGGGTTATTATATTCTGTTTGATTACGTAAATTGTAAGCGCGCGTTTCGCTCAAAGTATAATAGACAATCGCATGAATACGAAGATGCATTAATTGTTATTTCTAATATATTGTAAAACATATGTGTAATTGTCTTCTTCTTCGACGAGAGTGAAGTGGTTCCCATGGCCATCAAGTTTCGAAATAAAGCGATTCCAAACTAGAAAAGTTGGGCAATCCGGTTGTAATTATGGCAGCCTCTTGCTGAATTTGTTCAATTTTATAATATTCCTGTTGACTACACCTATTCCAGTACCCCCATTCCATAATTGGTAACCAAGGTGCAAAAAATGTTAAATTCACTTCAAACTTCAAAAATTTTTGCAGTAATGTTTCCTGTTACATCCTCATCTAGTGGAACGAGATAAGCCAAAAAAAAAATCGGAATCGGTAGGACAAACTTTGCCGCAGCTGCCATGGAAATAAAAAAGGGGGGATTTAATTTTTTTTCATTTCTTTCATCAAACTTCATGAAACATCGTAGGAATATTCACCGTAGTGTGTGGAAGCTTTTGGCGTGTTGATAAAATTCAAAATGGCGGACGTTACCATGGTAACCAAGGTGCAAAACTTGTTAAATTTATTCCAAATTTCAAGAAACTTTACTGTAATGTTTCTTGTCACATGCAGATTTGCAAACAGAGATATTAAGTTTCAAAATGGCTGCAGTTAGTTTGTGGAAGCTTATGACGGGTTGAAAAAATTCAAGATGGCCCCCGTTATCAGGGAAACTGAGGTACCAAAATAATGGGGTGGGGTGACGTCCGCTATTGCTTTGCAATGGCAATTCTAGTTATTATTATTCTTCCACACATTTTTATCCGCTCGATTTCTCGGAGATGCCTTCATCAAACTTTATGAAACTTTGTAGGAATGTCATATGCCATGTGAAGTTGTGCTTTTAATGGTTGATTTTTTTAAAATGGCTGTCGTTGCCATGGAAATGACCAAAATGCTAAAAAATTGAAAAACACAAAAATGATCATAGCAGGTTACTCGCCGAACAGAAATTGATGAAACTTGATAGGAACAACATACACATCTACTGGAACGAGATAAGCCCAAAAAATCGGAATTGATTGGACAAACTTTGCCGCAGTTGCCATGGAAACAAAAAAAAGAGGATTTAAACAATTTTTGGATTCCTTTCATCAAACTTCATGAAACTTTGTAGGAATATCCACCGTAGTGTGTGGCAGCTTTGGGGGGGGGGGGGGGGGGGTGACAAATTCAAAATCGCGGCCTTGTCATGGTAACCAAGGTGCAAAAAATGATAAATTCACTCCAAACTTTTTTTTTGCAGTAATGTTTCCTGACACATCCACATCTAGTGGAATGAGATAAGCCAAAAAAATCGGAATCGGTAGGACAAACTTTGCCGCAGTTGCCATGGAAACAAAAAAAAGGGGGATTTAAAAAAAATTGTGGATTCCTTTCATCAAACTTCATGAAGCTTTGTAGGAATATCCGAAATTGATGAAACTTGATAGGAACAACATCCACATCTAGTGGAACGAGATAAGCCAAAAAAAATCGGAATCGGTTGGGCAAACTGCCGCAGTTGCCATGGAAACAAAAAAGGGGTGATTTAAAAAAAAATGGATTCCTTTCATCAAACTTCATGAAACTTTGTAGGAATATCCACCGTAGTGTGTGGAAGCTTTTGTGGGGTTGAAAACAAATTCAAAATGGCGGCCGTTGCCATGGAAACCAAGGTGCAAAGCATGTTAAATTCACTCCAAACTTCACAAATTTTTGCAGTAATGTTTCCTGTCACATCCACATCTAGTGGAACGAGATAAGCCAAAAAAATCGGAATCGGTAGGACAAACTTTGCCGCAGCTGCCATGGAAATAAAAAAGGGGAGATCTGTATCTGTATCTGGTACGTTGTAGAACCCAATTATGGTTTTTATACAACGGGTAGAGAGAGCGCCGATGGCGGTCTTTATTGGCGCTGATTCCTTAGAGCGGTCTTAAATGCTTCTAAGGAATTTGCATGCACGACACTGTTTGGCAGATGGTTCCAATGAATTAGTGTCCACAAATAAAGAATGTTGGTAATGCTGTTTCTTGTAGTCCGGTAATTCTAGTCCTTTTGTATTATTGCATGTACGTTTCTCTACTATATTTGATGTTATATGATCTTTAAAATGTTTTGCTTTGATGTTCCTTTTCGGTCTAGCTAATTTAACGAAATTATCTGTTGGTAGTGCCGGTACCAACCCCTCAACCACCTTGTACATTAGGATCAGACGTAGGCTTAGTCGTCTGTCCTCTAGTGTCTCCAGCTCAAGGTCTTCTCTCATCCTCGTGATGGCTCCTGTTTCCCTACTTTTGTAGTCTTTTTTAACGAACCTTATAGCCCTGTTCTGTATTCGTTCTAGTTTGTCTATGTCTCCCTTAAGGTATGGGTTCCAGATGGTAGCTCCATATTCCATGATTGATCTTACTAGGGTAACATATGTGGTCTTTCGGCATGTTTCAGGGACATTTCTTAAATTTCTTCTCAGGAAGCCCAGTGTTGCGTTAGCTTTTTTACACACATTGTTGATGTGGATGCTCCATTTTAGGTCGTTTGAGATTTGGAGTCCTAAATATGGATTGTCCTGTACTTCTTGTAGTGTGTGTTTTTCTAGTTGGTAATTATATCTAGATGACTTGTTGTTTATTGACAGGACATAACATTTCTTAGTGTTGAATCTCATGCCCCATTTATTTGCCCATTCTTCAAGGTGTTTAAGGTCTGTTTGCAGTGTGAGGTGGTCTTCTTCCTTTTTGATCGTTCTGTATAGTAGGCAATCGTCGGCAAATAAACGGACAGACGAGTTGACACAGTCTGGAAGATCATTTATATGGCATAAGAACATTATCGGACCGAGTACAGTACCTTTAGGCACTCCAGAGTCTACTGATGTTTCCTTTGAACTTCACCCTCCACTATTGTTCTGGTTGATAGGAAGTTGGTTAGCCATGAGTGGATGTTTCCTTTGATACCGTATTGTTCTTGTTCTAGTTTAAAATTGTCTGATTTCTTTCATCAAACTTCATGAAACATCGTAGGAATATTCACCGTAGTGTGTGGAAGCTTTTGGCGTGTTGATGGGGTGGGGTGACGTCCGCTATTGCTTTGCAATGGCAATTCTGGTTAGTATTATTCTTTCTTTCTGTAACACATGAAGTTGTCCACAACGGTTCTCAGAGACCATAGGTCCAATGATCTTGGGGGTTTGATTTGATGATAGATCTATGTATCTAGTTGTGCATAAAGGCACTGTGGCCTCCTGTTGGGTATATTTTGAGGGGACTAACCATATAGTTGGGGGCTTACAACAGAATCATATGGGAAACTTTTTCTTCAGGAAAAATAGTTTGGTCTGATTGTAATGAAACTTCACATGAATGTTTATAAGCTACAGATTCTTTCCTGTTTAGTTTGGAATAACAGTTTCAATTCTTCCCATTTTAAGTGTATTTAACATATCACATTCTTTCCATATGATGCAGTTAATTTTAACACCCAATTTTAACTTTAGCATATTTTATTGTCTAAATAGTGTCAAAAAGATAAGACACGAGTTTGTCAACTTAGTATTTTCTTCTCCACACCCAATGTTAATTGTTGTATATCATCTAAGGTAAGTTCAGTATTATAACACCTACTTCTTATACATTTTATTGTAATCTTTGTACAATTATACATATTTTACCACAAAAAAAAACATATATCACATTTGTAAAATACACATTCCTAATTCTGACATGTGACATCTTATTCTATTAATTATCTGTTAATGATATTTCTGAAGCTGATGTAATAAAACATACCCATACCTGCTCCTCTGTTTATTGCAATTTAAAGCTAATTTTCAATGATTAAAATATTAGTTTGTGGTACCAACTTTATACTGGAACTATTTCTTCTAATGTTTGACCGCATCGGGAGCGTAATGGTTAGCGTGCTCACCTCGAGTGGATAACGTGTCCGATTGGAGCGACATGTCTACCCGCGGACTGTTGTTTCAGTGAGCTATCACTATAAAAATCCTACTCAGCATGTTGGTCTAGCACAAAGCGGACCTCATCATCATCTCATTGAAAATTAACTTGTTCTCGCCATGATAGAGTTGAAAAATTGCTGAATTGGCGTTAAACAACACTCAATCACTCACTCTAATGTTTGAACTTGTACTGATTTTTCCCCACACATGTTGAGCCGTACACGATATCAAATTTTTGTCAGTGACTTGTGGTAGATTGGTGGTTTTCCTTGGGTACTATGCTTTCCTCTGCCAATAAAACTGACTACTAACAATATAGCTGAAATATTGTTAAATGTGGCATTAAGACACCATAACTTTTACTATAACCACCAGTAAAACTAACACCCACAGTATAACAGACATCATGTTGAAAGTTCTGTTAAACACCCATACGCCTCGTATGTTTAGCATAATGATCGTTGTATTTGTTTTACTAATTTTTCTGGTAGTTTTATTTTTTGTAGAAGTTATATACCAATTTACACAATTATCAGCTACACCAGAAGAAGAATATTGTCTATATATAAACACAATTCAGGCGATGAGTTGTCTTTGAGAGTCATAGAATTTAGAAATGCCTTCATTCTTTGTGAATAGAGATTTCCAAGAACTGTCATTATTAAGTAAACCATGAGCAGTAAAGTTGCATTGACTGGATAAGTTTTTCTTATATACTGTCACTCACTGAAAACAATATAGTACTTCTGGTACCTGATTTATGCAGAGCAACAGTAATAAACAGTAACAGTATAAGGGAGGACATGATAAAGTGATTGTTGTTTAATGCCAATTCAGCAATATTTCAGCAATATCATGGTGTGAACAAGTTAGTTTTCAATGAAATGATGTTGAGGTCCGCTTTGTACTAGAACAACATGCTTAGTTGGATTTTTATAGTGCTAGCTCACTGAAACAACAGTTTGCAGGTAGACATGTCGCTCCACTCGAGCACATTATTCTGATTCCGGGCCAACCAGTCTTTGCTCTTTCTCCTTAATGCTGTGTGCTTAGCGGAGAAGCAACAAATACCAATTTTATAGTATTTGGTTTGACCTGACTGGGACTCGTTTTCTTCCTATTTCTAAAGCTTGTTCAAGTAAATTTTATATTTGCCCACTATGTACATACATTGTACATGTAAGCTTCGAGTGCACCTAAAACTTAAACAAAGATCAAAGGTGGCCGATCCAAGTGCACCTAAAACTTGAACAAAGATGGCCGATTCAAGTGCACCTAAAACTTAAACAAAGATCAGAGGTGGCTGATTCAAGTGTACCTAAAACTTAAACAAAGATCAGAGGTGGCTGATTCGAGTGCACTAAAAACTTGAATAAAGATCAGAGGTGGCTGATTCGAGTGCACCTAAAACTTAAACATAGATCAAAGAACAACTATATATGTTGTACAGTTCACTTACATCTTGTAAAGATTTGCACACATTATAAATAAACAACTTGTATTTTTGTAAAACAGACATTCTTATGCAGTCATCATTTACTCTTCGTACACCTGTCATTTACACCGATCACTTGTTTATAAGATTTACACCGATCTATAAGTTAATAAGATCATTTTCTTCCTTTCTTTCTCAGCATTTGTCCTGATCCAGAAAATGCCTCAAATTCTTTGTCATCTTTATCCTGCAGTACAAATAATACATGCTTTCAATTAAGGGAAAGTTTCATTTTGAAATAATTCAAAATCTCCTGGTATTGTATGTTGTTTGTTTGCTTGATGGTGTTTAATGCCACTTTCAACAATATTTCAGTTATACCGTGACGGTCAGTTTTATTGGTGGAGAAAACGTGAGGACTCAGAGAAAACTACTGACCTGTCGCAAGTCCCAGACAAACTTTATCACATAATGTTGTACACCTTACCCTAATCGAGATTCGAACTCACAACATCAGTGATGATAGGCACTGATTGCTGAATTTGCATAGGCAGTTGTAAATCTAACTACAATACAATAACAGCCACGATGGTCCCCAAGATATTGTATGATTCTACCAATAAAGTAAAACCAACTTTTATGTCCTGAATAGAAAAGTGTTTGGGTTTTTTAGGTTAAATTAACAAAGATTTCCTACATTGGGACTTGATATAAAGTTCGTTTTATACAGGATTCTGGTTAGTTCAGGGTTCTTTTTAGACAGGTTTTATACAGGGTTTTGGTTAGTTCAGGGTTCTTTTTAGACAGGTTTTATACAGGATTCTGGTTAGTTCAGGGTTCTTTTTATACAGGATTCTGGTTTAGTTCAGGGTTCTTTTTATACAGGATTCTGGTTAGTTCAGGGTTCTTTTTATACAGGATTCTGGTTAGTTCAGGGTTCTTTTTATACAGGATTCTGGTTATATCAGGGTTCTTTTTAGACAGGTTTTATACGGGGTTTTGGTTAGTTCAGGGTTCTTTTTAGACAGGTTTTATACAGGATTCTGGTTAGTTCAGGGTTCTTTTTATACAGGATTCTGGTTTAGTTCAGGGTTCTTTTTATACAGGATTCTGGTTAGTTCAGGGTTCTTTTTAGACAGGTTTTATACAGGATTCTGGTTAGTTCAGGGTTCTTTTTATACAGGATTCTGGTTAGTTCAGGGTTCTTTTTATACAGGATTCTGGTTAGTTCAGGGATCTTTTTAGACAGGTTTTATACAGGATTCTGGTTAGTTCAGGGTTCTTTTTATACAGGATTCTGGTTTAGTTCAGGGTTCTTTTTATACAGGATTCTGGTTAGTTCAGGGTCTTTTTATACAGGATTCTGGTTTAGTTCAGGGTTCTTTTAAAACAGGATTCTGGTTAGTTCAGGGTTCTTTATATACAGGATTCTGGTTAGTTCAGGGTTCTTTTTATACAGGATTCTGGTTTAGTTCAGGGTTCTTTTTATACAGGATTCTGGTTTAGTTCAGGGTTCATTTTATACAGGATTCTGGTTAGTTCAGGGTTCTTTTTATACAGGATTCTGGTTAGTTCAGGGTTCTTTTTATACAGGATTCTGGTTGGTTCAGGGTTCTTTTTATACAGGATTCTGGTTAGTTCAGGGTTCTTTTTATACAGGATTCTGGTTAGTTCAGGGTTCTTTTTATACAGGATTCTGGTTTAGTTCAGGGTTCTTTTTATACAGGATTCTGGTTTAGTTCAGGGTTCTTTTTATACAGGTTTCTGGATTAGTTCAGGGTTCTTTTTTTACCGGATTCTGGTTTAGTTCAGGGTTCTTTTTATACAGGATTCTGGTTAGTTCAGGGTTCTTTTTAGACAGGTTTTATACAGGATTCTGGTTAGTTCAGGGTTCTTTTTAGACAGGTTTTATACAGGATTCTGGTTAGTTCAGGGTTCTTTTTATACAGGATTCTGGTTTAGTTCAGGGTTCTTTTTATACAGGATTCTGGTTAGTTCAGGGTTCTTTTTATACAGGATTCTGGTTTAGTTCAGGGTTCTTTTAAAAGAGGATTCTGGTTAGTTCAGGGTTCTTTTTATACAGGATTCTGGTTTAGTTCAGGGTTCTTTTTATACAGGATTCTGGTTAGTTCAGGGTTCTTTTTATACAGGATTCTGGTTTAGTTCAGGGTTCTTTTTATACAGGATTCTGGTTTAGTTCAGGGTTCATTTTATACAGGATTCTGGTTAGTTAAGGGTTCTTTTTATACAGGATTCTGGTTAGTTCAGGGTTCTTTTTATACAGGATTCTGGTTGGTTCAGGGTTCTTTTTATACAGGATTCTGGTTAGTTCAGGGTTCTTTTTATACAGGATTCTGGTTAGTTCAGGGTTCTTTTTATACAGGATTCTGGTTATATCAGGGTTCTTTTTAGACAGGTTTTATACAGGATTCTGGTTAGTTCAGGGTTCTTTTTATACAGGATTCTGGTTAGTTCAGGGTTCTTTTTATACAGGATTCTGGTTAGTTCAGGGATCTTTTTAGACAGGATTCTGGTTAGTTCAGGGTTCTTTTTATACAGGATTCTGGTTTAGTTCAGGGTTCTTTTAAAACAGGATTCTGGTTAGTTCAGGGTTCTTTTTATACAGGATTCTGGTTTAGTTCAGGGTTCTTTTTATACAGGATTCTGGTTAGTTCAGGGTTCTTTTTATACAGGATTCTGGTTTAGTTCAGGGTTCTTTTTATACAGGATTCTGGTTTAGTTCAGGGTTCATTTTATACAGGATTCTGGTTAGTTCAGGGTTCTTTTTATACAGGATTCTGGTTAGTTCAGGGTTCTTTTTATACAGGATTCTGGTTGGTTCAGGGTTCTTTTTATACAGGATTCTGGTTAGTTCAGGGTTCTTTTTATACAGGATTCTGGTTAGTTCAGGGTTCTTTTTATACAGGATTCTGGTTTAGTTCAGGGTTCTTTTTATACAGGATTCTGGTTTAGTTCAGGGTTCTTTTTATACAGGTTTCTGGATTAGTTCAGGGTTCTTTTTTTACCGGATTCTGGTTTAGTTCAGGGTTCTTTTTATACAGGATTCTGGTTAGTTCAGGGTTCTTTTTAGACAGGTTTTATACAGGATTCTGGTTAGTTCAGGGTTCTTTTTAGACAGGTTTTATACAGGATTCTGGTTAGTTCAGGGTTCTTTTTATACAGGATTCTGGTTTAGTTCAGGGTTCTTTTTATACAGGATTCTGGTTAGTTCAGGGTTCTTTTTATACAGGATTCTGGTTTAGTTCAGGGTTCTTTTTATACAGGATTCTGGTTTAGTTCAGGGTTCATTTTATACAGGATTCTGGTTAGTTAAGGGTTCTTTTTATACAGGATTCTGGTTAGTTCAGGGTTCTTTTTATACAGGATTCTGGTTGGTTCAGGGTTCCTTTTATACAGGATTCTGGTTAGTTCAGGGTTCTTTTTATACAGGATTCTGGTTAGTTCAGGGTTCTTTTTATACAGGATTCTGGTTAGTTCAGGGTTCTTTTTAGACAGGTTTTATACAGGATTCTGGTTTAGTTCAGGGTTCTTTTTATACAGGATTCTGGTTAGTTCAGGGTTCTTTTTATACAGGTTTTATACAAGATTCTGGTTAGTTCAGGGTTCTTTTTAAGACAGGTTTTATACAGGATTCTGGTTTAGTTCAGGGTTCTTTTTATACAGGATTCTGGTTAGTTCAGGGTTCTTTTTATACAGGATTCTGGTTTAGTTCAGGGTTCTTTTTATACAGGATTCTGGTTTAGTTCAGGGTTCATTTTATACAGGATTCTGGTTAGTTAAGGGTTCTTTTTATACAGGATTCTGGTTAGTTCAGGGTTCTTTTTATACAGGATTCTGGTTGGTTCAGGGTTCCTTTTATACAGGATTCTGGTTAGTTCAGGGTTCTTTTTATACAGGATTCTGGTTAGTTCAGGGTTCTTTTTATACAGGATTCTGGTTAGTTCAGGGTTCTTTTTAGACAGGTTTTATACAGGATTCTGGTTTAGTTCAGGGTTCTTTTTATACAGGATTCTGGTTAGTTCAGGGTTCTTTTTATACAGGTTTTATACAAGATTCTGGTTAGTTCAGGGTTCTTTTTAAGACAGGTTTTATACAGGATTCAGGTTTAGTTCAGGGTTCTTTTTAAAACGTTTTACTGTATGTTCAATATTATTTTACTATATTTTTAAATACTAGTATTTTTATTTTATTTATAGCATTATAGCTACTTGTGAATCCCAAATATGGAAAAAAAATAAAATGTTGAGTAATCAAACAATGCAGTAATTGTTGAGTGCATGTTAGCACATGAGTGAACTATCAATTACGAGATATTCATTTTTGATTCTGATTAAAAGAGTAGTTTTATTGTTTATTACACAAACTTTACACTTTCCTTGTGCTAATAAGACGTTTAAAAACCAAATGTATTTTTCATTGTCTGACGCTCGATGATATATTCGATTGTGAAGACATTTGTTTCAGTGGCGTCATAGATTGAAATAAATGTTTTCATTCCATTGGATGTTGTTTGTTTGATGGCGTTGAATGCAACTTTCAACAATATTTCAGTTATATCGTGGCGGTCAGTTTTATTAGTGGAGGAAACCGCAGGACATGGAGAAAACCACCAACCTGTCGCAAGTCACTGACAAACTTTATCACATTCCACTGGATGAAATACCAGTTTTTCTTTCACTTGGAAAGCTCAGTATTTCATGGACATCTATGTTATAAGTTTGGGTTTTTTTTTCAATGAATAATTAGAGTTTGGAAAACATTATAAGAAAAATTATGAAAAGAAACTTAAAACAGTGACAGTCATCACTCCTAGTTCTGATGAAGTCTAGAGTACCTACCTCATTATTATCTGTTACATTCCTCCTAGATCTGATGAAATCTAGAGTACCTACCTCATTATTATCTGTTACATTCCTCCTAGTTCTGATGAAGTATAGAGTACCTACCTCATTATTATCTGTTACATTCCTCCTAGTTCTGATGAAATCTAGAGTACCTACCTCATTATTATCTGTTACATTCCTCCTAGATCTGATGAAGTCTAGAGTACCTACCTCATTATTATCTGTTACATTCCTCCTAGATCTGATGAAGTCTAGAGTACCTACCTCATTATTATCTGTTACATTCCTCCTAGATCTGATGAAGTCTAGAGTACCTACCTCATTATTATCTGTTACATTCCTCCTAGATCTGATGAAGTCTAGAGTACCTACCTCATTATTATCTGTTACATTCCTCCTAGATCTGATGAAGTCTAGAGTACCTACCTCATTATTATCTGTTACATTCCTCCTAGATCTGATGAAGTCTAGAGTACCTACCTCATTATTATCTGTTACATTCCTCCTAGATCTGATGAAGTCTAGAGTACCTACCTCATTATTATCTGTTACATTCCTCCTAGATCTGATGAAGTCTAGAGTACCTACCTCATTATTATCTGTTACATTCCTCCTAGATCTGATGAAGTCTAGAGTACCTACCTCATTATTATCTGTTACATTCCTCCTAGATCTGATGAAGTCTAGAGTACCTACCTCATTATTATCTGTTACATTCCTCCTAAATCTGATGAAGTCTAGAGTACCTACCTCATTATTATCTGTTACATTCCTCCTAGATCTGATGAAGTCTAGAGTACCTACCTCATTATTATCTGTTACATTCCTCCTAGATCTGATGAAGTCTAGAGTACCTACCTCATTATTATCTGTTACATTCCTCCTAGATCTGATGAAGGTTATTGTTCCTTTCTTGTGGTTATAGTTTGGGATTCCCCTAAAATAGAAAATAAAATTAAATGCACCAATATCCTGAAAGTCCTGACTTTTTTTTTATTTTACAAAGAAATTTAAAGATCAAACGTTTGGTTATAGGTAGATTAAAAAGCCCAATATTGTTCAATTGATCATGAATATAGAATTCATTTCAAGCCATATAATAAACTACTTAGTCATGTACCTTATAAAGCATTGTTGGTACCTGATTCAGGTAGAGCCACAGAAAGAAACAGTAAAAGATCTGATGTCACAGATGACGTCATTGATTAGAACAAAGCTTGTGTTAGCTATTTTGAGACAATTTAGCAGTTGTTTTGGACTTTTTGATATTGCAGGATAAACACAGTATAGGTACATAGTCGTTAAATATAAAATCAATTTGCACTCACTACAAAACAGGCTAGAAGAGCTTAACAGAGGCTCGCCTGTCTACCTGTTTCTAAAGCTCGTACAAATAAATAACATATTTTCCGACAATGTACGTACAAAACGTATATTTTATATTTATTCTCCTTCCAAAGAATAATCTATACCTAATGTTTACAAGCGTAGTCATTTGTTAACACAAATTTAATTGGTTCTAACATGAAATGTATTCACCTGTAGATAAGGAAAAGCTTACCTTCATTCGATTATCAGAGCTCTTTTGATAAACACACATTTAATAAAAAAAATTCTGTTAATATTAGACAGCAAATAATAGTATTAAATAACAAAATCTCTACATATGAAATATAAGTGAGTGATTGATTGTTGTTTAACACCAAATGAGCACTTTTTCAGTTATATCTTGATGAGAACAAGTTACAGTACAGTCAGAGCCATAGCATGATAAATCACTGTGATAGATGTATCACTCTTCTTAGTGATACTGATACAGTACAGTCAGAGACATAGCATGATAAATCACTGTGATAGACGTGAATCACTCTTCTTAGTGATACTGATACAGTACAGTCAGAGCCATAGCATGATAAATCACTGTGATAGACGTATCACTCTTCTTAGTGATACTGATACAGTACAGTCAGAGACATAGCATGATAAATCACTGTGATAGACGTATCACTCTTCTTAGTGATACTGATACAGTACAGTCAGAGACATAGCATGATAAATCACTGTGATAGACGTGAATCACTCTTCTTAGTGATACTGATACAGTACAGTCAGAGGCATAGCGTGATAAATCACTGTGATAGATGTGAATCACTCTTCTTAGTGATACTGATACAGTACAGTCAGAGCCATAGCATGATAAATCACTGTGATAGACGTATCACTCTTCTTAGTGATACTGATACAGTACAGTCAGAGACATAGCATGATAAATCACTGTGATAGACGTATCACTCTTCTTAGTGATACTGATACAGTACAGTCAGAGACATAGCGTGATAAATCACTGTGATAGACGTGAATCACTCTTCTTAGTGATACTGATACAGTACAGTCAAAGCCATAGGGTGATAAATCATTGTGATAGACGTGAATCACTCTTCTTAGTGATACTGATACAGTACAGTCAGAGCCATAGCATGATAAATCACTGTGATAGACGTGAATCACTCTTCTTAGTGATACTGATACAGTACAGTCAGAGTCATAGGGTGATAAATCACTGTGATAGACGTATCACTCTTCTTAGTGATACTGATACAGTACAGTCAGAGACATAGCATGATAAATCACTGTGTTAGACGTATCACTCTTCTTAGTGATACTGATACAGTACAGTCAGAGACATAGTGTGATAAATCACTGTGATAGATGTGAATCACTCTTCTTAGTTATACTGATACAGTACAGTCAGAGCCATAGGGTGATAATTCACTGTGATAGACGTATCACTCTTCTTAGTGATACTGATACAGTAGTCAGAGCCATAGCATGATAAATCACTGTGATAGACGTATCACTCTTCTTAGTGATACTGATACAGTACAGTCAGAGACATAGCGTGATAAATCACTGTGATAGACGTGAATCACTCTTCTTAGTGATACTGATACAGTAGTCAGAGCCATAGGGTGATAAATCACTGTGATAGACGTATCACTCTTCTTAGTGATACTGATACAGTACAGTCAGAAACATAGAGTGATAAATCACTGTGATAGATGTGAATCACTCTTCTTAGTGATACTGATACAGTACAGTCAGAGACATAGCATGATAAATCACTGTGATAGACATATCACTGTGATAGATGTGAATCACTCTTCTTAGTGATACTGATACAGTACAGTCAGAGACATAGCATGATAAATCACTGTGATAGACGTATCACTCTTCTTAGTGATACTGATACAGTACAGTCAGAGACATAACATGATAAATCACTGTGATAGACATATTACTCTTCTTAGTGATACTGATACAGTACAGTCAGAGCCATAGTGTGATAATTCACTGTGATAGACGTATCACTCTTCTTAGTGATACTGATACAGTACAGTCAGAGACATAGCATGATAAATCACTGTGATAGACGTATCACTCTTCTTAGTGATACTGATACAGTACAGTCAGAGACATAACATGATAAATCACTGTGATAGACGTGAATCACTCTTCTTAGTGATACTGATACAGTACAGTCAGAGCCATAGCATGATAAATCACTGTGATAGATGTGAATCACTCTTCTTAGTGATACTGATACAGTACAGTCAGAGCCATAGCATGATAAATCACTGTGATAGATGTGAATCACTCTTCTTAGTGATACTGATACAGTACAGTCAGAAACATAGCGTGATAAATCACTGTGATAGACGTATCACTCTTCTTAGTGATACTGATATATCTTTTGTTCTGTTTAATCTATTTACTTACTTTCTTCTGTATTTTAGGTGATAGCAACTAACACTAAATACAAAAGAAATTTTGAAGATATGTTAAACAGAACAAAAGATGTATCAGTATCACTAACATGAGTGATATGTCTATCACAGTGATTTATCATGGTATGTCTCTGACTGTACTGTACATTAGATGATGATGCCTGATCTATACTAGACCAACACCTTAGTCCTAGCTCACTGTCAGCTCACTAACAATCACAGAGAAGTTAAAAAAAACAAAAAAACAATCACAGAGAAGTCGCTCCACTTGGACACATTATCCTGATTCCGAGCCAGTCAGTCTTACTTCTTAATGCTGCCTACTTTGCGGATAAGCAGCAAATACCAATTTAATAGTCTTTGGTTTGACCCGACCAGGGCTTGTACACATGATCTACCACACTCGAGATCGAATTGTTTCAGTTTATCATTCTTTGTAAATTTCCAAAAAATTGATATCCCTCTTTTTTGTTTTTGAGGGATCATATATCTTGTGCTGTGGGTATTATAGGACCTGGTCAAGTTGTTCATTCAAGGTTTAATTAAACTATTGATTATTTTTCTACCTTTTAATAGGACCTGTAGATTTGACTTCTGGTGATGGCTCTAACCCTTTCTTCTTTCCATCTAACCTATTACCAGCTCCACTAAATGCCTGTAATGATTTAGTGATTGTTGTTTAATGCCAACTCAGCAATTTTTCAGCAATAATATCATGGTGAGAACAAGTTAATATTCAATGAGATGATGATGAGGTCCACTTTGTACTAGACCAACACGCTGAGTTGGATTTTTATAATGCTAGCTCACTGAAACAACAGTCTGCGGATAGACCTGTCACTTCACTTGGACACATTATTCTGATTCCGAGCCAACCAGTCTTTGCTCTTTCTCCTTAATGTTGCATGCCAAGCGGAGAAGCAACAAATACCAATTCTATAGTCTTTGGTTTGACACGACCGCGGCTCTAACCAACGATCTACTGCACTCGAGACGAGCATGCTAACCATTAAGCCACTGATGTGCTTTTAATGATTGAGAGAATATAGTTTATCATAATCATTTAATAGTTTTAACATGCGCACATAAACATTTTTCCATTGGATCTAATTTTTTAATTTCCATGAATAGATTTCAACCTATGTTAGCTATGATCTAAAGCCATGCTATACGATAACCACCACGACGGCCCCTGGTACAGTCAACATTGTGTATGGAATCGTTCCATATTTTTAAGATAACTTCGCCCATATTTTTGATTTCTTGTTGATAATCCCACATCTGAGAAATTCAATTCTTTTCACCAAATAATATCAAAATGACAAAGATAGCGAAATTAAGAAATAATTCATGAGGCCATACTGTGTGGTGAATTTTAACATGGGTTAGTGAATATTAGTATTTTATCCTGAGTGGTAGCGAGGAATGACATTAATCAATATCCTGCCAACCCATGTTAAAACTAACAACACAATATGGCTTCCATGAATTATTTCGATTCTGATATGGTGATTGATGATGATTTTTTTGTGCTTAATGACACTTTCAGCAATATTTCAGCTATATCATGGCGACCAGTTTTAGTGGTGGAAGAAGCCGGAGTACCCGGAGAGAACCACTGACCATGGGCAGGCAACTGGTAAACTTTATCACTTGCTGCTGCGAGTTGAGTGAACCCCTTTTTGTAATTTACGAAGCCGGGCGCGAACCCACGCCGTGTTGGTGATAGGCTTGTATGAGTTGTTAGGTAATTCAATTACCTAACTCATTGAGCCACCCGTGCCCTCGATTCTGATATGTCTAACAGTGCAAATACGGTAGTACATTTTAATGGGAAAGGCGGCAATTTATATTTATGTTTGCGGGCAAGGTCGCACACAATTTATGTGGCGCAGGTTGTGTGTTCTATCTTTCAACCTGCCATATTTCATCAACATGTGCTTTTATGATGGTAAACTGTTTTTGATGGAACAGCTGTAATATTGAATGATAATGTATTTACATGTTTTAATTCCACATCACATATCTATTAATTTTGGGATATTTTGATTATTTTCAGTTAATATTGATGTTTAAAACGTTAACAACAGTTTAAATAATTTTATTTTGTGATTTTATCACCTGGTTTAAATGTGTGCACCACACATGTGCTAATGAAATTTTGCCATTTAAATAAATCACTCGTTTGTTTACAAAGCAAAAGAAGGACGTTGTATTTAGAATATATCCTAGCTTTATAGATAGAAGTAAAGAGTTCATCTATATATTCATTTCTAATGGAGAGGATCTGTAAAATTGTTTTCACTTTTTTCTTTCTAGTCCGATTCGATCTTGTATTCACCTTGAATTACTTCATGTTTGCTTGTTTGAATAAAATATTCTTACACTAATGATTACCTCTCAACTGCTGGCTAGGAGTGGTTTCAAGATCATTTAAGAGGACAAGTTTTTTCAGACCCTACAGTAACTGTGAAATGTAGAACAGCAATAAAAGTGTTGTGTCTTTACTTCAAGTTGTGACATAGTGTAATGTTGGATAGTCTCTCAAGTTTAGTTACATCCATAACTTTTCTTGCTAACTCACAAAAGATAAAATAGATAAGTGAATATGTAAAAAAATATATACATACCATAAAGGCCTGGTCCATGTACTCCGATACATCAACTGCACCCTGAAAAAAAATCTTCTTGAAACTTTTATGCAAGTATTTATCTAACTTTATGTAAGTTTTCCATTGAAATTAAAGAAAGTAACTCATTACGAGTCATGCCTCCTGCTTCATTTCAGATTTATGAATTAAACCATATACCGGGGTACAACGATGACAAAATCTAATGCAGTGTGCAATCTAAAATTTGGGAACAACCATGTACTGACAAGAAATTATTTTCTGTTTTTCAACTGTCTCTTTGGGGGCCGTCGTGGCCGTGATCATATGGTAGTTAGATTTACAACTACCTGTGCAATCGGTGCCTACACCAATGAAGTTGTGGTTTTGAATCCCGCTCAGGGCGAGGAGTACAACATTATATGATAAAGTTTGTCAGTGACTTGAAGCAGATGGGTGGTTTTCTCCGGGTCCTCCGGTTTCCTCAACCAATAAAACTGACCGCCACAATATAACTGAATATTGTTGAAAGTCGCGTTAAATACCATAAAACCAAACCAACCATCAACTGTCTCTTTGTAACAAATCTAAAAGTGTGATCAATAACAAATATCAATAATTATAGTCTGATCCTTTTTGTATTGTATAAACAAAAATACTACACAGTAATTTCAAACACCAGGATCCCATTGACTGGTTTAACCTGCCACATTTTGTACCTGTCACAAGCAAGGACTTGGATTTCCAAAACGTCATATATGTCATCATCTTTTTCATGTTAAATGATTTGAGGTGAGGGGTGATTGTTCGGTTTGTTGGTATTGGTGGAATTGTTGACCATCATTGTTTGAGCTTTCTTTTCGTAATCATTTCTCAAAGCACTGGTAACAATACTAACATACCTAGCATTCAATTGTACATATAACCGCATCGGTGGTGTAATTGTTAGTATGCTCACCTCCAGTGCAATCTAATTAAAATTAGATCTACACACTTGCTCCCTATTTTCTATCAGGTTTTTTTTGGGTCGCTCGTGTGTAGGCTACACACGAGCGACCAAAAAAAAAAACTCCACACAAGCGACCAAAAAAAAAAAACCGATAGAAAATAGGGAGCAAGTGTGTAGATCTAATTTTAATTAGATTGACCTCCAGTGTGGTAGATCGTCGTTTCGAGCCCAGATCTGGTCAAACCAAAGACTATAAAATTGGTATGTATTGCTTCATTGCTAAGCATGCGGCATTAAGGAGAAAGAGCAAAGACTGGTTGGCTCGAAATCAGGATAATGTGTCCGAGTGGGGGAACTTGTCTGCCTGCGAAATGTTGCTTCAGTGAGTTAGAACTATAAAAAATCCAGCTAAGCGTGTTGGTCTAGTACAAAGAAGATCTCATCATCATATCGTTGAAAATTCACTTGTTTTGGCCATGACAGCTGAAATATTGCAGAGTTGACGTTAAACAACAATCACTCATCCATGACTTGCAAGAACGTGTCAGTGTTGTGAAATAACATTGAACCTAAATAACGTTAATTAATTAATTAGATGTAAACATAATATCAAATAACAACAATCTTTAATTTAATTAGCTACTACAGACAGTGGACAAAAGTCTTCTGACGCTTTCTATTTTCCTGTGTGTTAAAGTTCACCGTGAAGTTTGTTTTTTGCATGGTCAATATCTTTTTATTCAAGAATTAGCACCTGAGTTCACCCCTGGTTTTTAGGGGGTTCTTTTTACTCAATCTTTAGTTTTATGTGTACGTTTTGTAGATCGTTGTTTGTTCTTTTGTACTTTTTCTTTTGGCCATTGTGTTGTCTATCGTTCTTCTATTTACAGATTCTGATTACCTCCCTTTGTTATCTTCAAACTCATCTTGTACATATATTTATTGTAAAAAGTTGGAAAGGTTGTTTTTTATATAACTCAAATTTGATGACTGTAAATACATTGTACTAAAATAGAGATTGGTAAAAATATGAGAAAATAAGATAAAAGAATAATGGTAACCCTTTGTTGTAATTATGTACAGTGCCGGATTCAGGACAAATGAGGCCCTGTGCTAGTTAAGTTATTTGGGCCCTGAAGGAGGTAGACCCGGTAGGCCTACACAGGCAGTCAACTCTATCATTATGTTTGGAATCGCAGAACGCCTTCAAATTTAAAATTGCACCACATAAGCAAAAATCCATCGTAAAAATGGAAAATGGGGTTCCCTTGTCAACGGGACCCTGTGCTTAAGCACACTGGTAAATCCGGCACTAGCTAAGTATCATAGGTAAAATGATTGTTTAATTATTTACTAAACCGTTTTCATTATTAAATGTTAAGACATGAGTAAAGGTGTTACTTGGTAAGTACTCCATAGCCAGCAAAAGCAAAAATTATAATCATTGCACACAAAAAAAAATGAAGAAGAAAAAAATGATATTTAAAGATTTTTTTTTTTTATTTTTAAATAAAATAATCTGCAAGTAAATTGGAATGTTGCTTCCTTTGATCTCACTATTGGACTCACAGTGATACTAGTTATAATGTCAGTCTCAATTAAAAACTCCCATTATTCTATATTTATCAGCAAATTTGACATTTTCCCTTTGATGTGTGCCGCTGATAAAGTCTGGATCACTGAATTGACCTTGATCCACAAATATATTAGGTCAGTTTGTAACTCGCATGCATAAGTTTATCGGTCAATCTGACGTAAAACACATTATGACGTCACCGATAAAAACAATAACATCGGGGTTGCGTTCAATATCGTAGCAGCTAGCCTAGCTGCTAGGTAAACTAGCCATGACGTTATTGAACGATTAGCTACGTAGCAGTGCTAACAAATATGGCGCCAATCACATAGAATAATTTCTTGGAACATTTTTTCGAATCGTATTTGTCTAGTTACCTTAATAAATTATCATCCGTATTAAAAGCGTTGCCACTTCCTGCAATGCCACTATTTTTACCTTACGAAAGTAAATTTAGTTTTAGCCGCCATCTTGGATTCAAAAGCTAGCAGACATTTGTTAAGCTAGCTAGAGCTATGTAGTGTAGTGGCTAGGCTAGCTTTCCGTTCAATAGGATTTTTCTACGTAGCTCAACCTAGCAGCTACGATGTTGAATGCACCCCGGTTCTGAAGGCCTCGATAGAAATGATCACAAATATTCCAGCTTGAACTGTCGACTCTCTGAGATAACAGCGATAATGTCTGTCTTGACCTTCAAAATTACTGTTATTCTATATGTCTTATACACAGAAGAAAAAAATAAGACCAGTTTATTTAAGTCATTATATCCTGGTACATTAACTAACGTCAGGACTGAGTTGCACAAACTTAAATTAATTTTAAGTTTTAATTTAACCTTAAGTGTAAATTAATTTCATGTACATTTCAAGTAAATTTAAGTGTCAATTAAGTTTTAATTGACACTTAAATTTAATAGAGGTTTGTGCAACCCAAAGCAAATAGTTGTTGCTAACTAGACTATATTTTACAAATAGCACTGTCTATTCATTCAAATAAGGGATACAGTGGGTCAAGTGTTTCAGGCAATCAAACCATCTATAAGTGACTGGATAAAACCATTGACCTGCCACAAGTCACGGGCAAACTTTATCCCATTCCTAAACTCAGTACCATAAACTTAAGTGAGAAATTATAACAGGAACCAATCAGTGCCATTTGAATGCATGAGCATGTTGGGTAGTTGCCCAGGGGCCCAACGAGCATAGGGGCCCCATTCTAATCTATGTATGTTGTGCACAGCATGTTTTTGAAAGTTTAAACACTGATTTTGTTTTAAGTACTACTACAATAAATATATCATATGCTTAATTGTATCGACATTTACAGTTTTATTCCTGTGACAGTGAGTGGTTGTGCAAGTAGGGCCCCCAGTGCACTGCTTTGCCTGGGGGCCTATAATGTTTTTAAGACACCCCTGGAACCCATGTTGGGTGGTTTTCACCAGGGACTCTGGTTTCTTACAAATCAAACTTTGTAGCCATGATAAAGCCAGAAAATAACAACTGTGGCTTGAATGAAACCTTCCATCACTTCATTATTTTGTTACAAGTAATTGCAGTCAAACTTGTCTTATGTGACCTTCCAATGGAACAGTAAAATAGGGTCACGTAAGACAGGTGGTCACTTAATACAAACAATGTATAGGGTTGATTTATATGAAATACACTGTGAAAGGAAATAAAAACTATGGTCACAGGTTATTGCTTAATAGAGGTGGTAACTAAAGCAGGAATGACTGTACATGTCCTTTGACATATTTTCTAGATTTAATTTATATCAAAGAATTGACTCACAGATCACGAAGAAAAGTTTGAAGATACCAAAGGGGTAAATATCAGAAGCCGTAAATTGAAGAAAGACTGACAATATACAATGACCAAAGGAAAAGGGACAAAAGGACAAACATTATGATTTAAAATATTCATTAAAAATTATTATTAGTACTCACGGCAGTAGTGTAATCAGAATTTCTGCCATTGCATTTATTTTGACTGGGACAAATATTACATTACATCTATCCCAACAAAAAAATATACTTTAATATTTATTCCTGACAGTAGAAAATATGATCTGTTCCTCAAAAAAGAAATATTATGAGGTTGATTATAATGAATTATCCTAAGGAACAAATATTAGGAGAAATAATTAGATAGGGGAATTAAAAAAAAAAAACATTCTGCAAGTTTCAAACCCAAACACAAGCAACAATATAATCATTTTTGTAATTGCACTAGAATGGAGATAACTGTATTGTATTTTAAGCTTTGCAGACATAAATCTTGGTTTTACTATCGCAAATATCCGTCACCTAGTGATAGTTTGTGTATTGCACAATTATTATGATGACATACATTACATACTAAAACATCAGTGTTTTGTGTAAAAGTAGTTCCGGCTATTTGTAGTGAAACCTGCAGGAAAACAATTTTTACATGTTGTTCCTGGGAGTTTATGATAATACTTGTGTTTTAATTAACACAAGTTCACCCATAAATGTATTTTATGAATAACAATAATATGGTACCTAGAGATGATAATGAATTTAAAAATCACACTAATAAGCTAGGCTTTACAGGTGAAGTTCAGAAAAATTCTTTACCTTATAGCCATGAGTCTGAAATTAACAAATTTCTATCGATTATTTTCTCTAAAGACCTGTTCTACTTATTATAAGTACACAAAGGATTAATCTATCATATAAAATTAGTTCACTCCACGATATAGCTGAAATACCCCTATAAAGTTGGCATTAAACACCAAACAATTAATCAATCATAATATAAATAAATCATTTCTACAAGATTTATATATTGTTTTTGCTAATTTTCTAATGCCTTAAGAAACTGATACCACATAATTCTTAAGTTAACCAGTTTCCATGACAACCAAAACATACCAAAGATTTTCTTCTTATCATTATATACATTAAATATACAAAACGACAATATGAAAGTATCCTACTGTGTACTTTGTGTGGTTAAAATTTCCATGTTTCTTCTTTTAATCAGTTTCAAGAACTTAATTTAATATATAGTGGAATTTATTTGATATTTTTTTTCAATGTTAATTAGTGAGACATTTGGTTACCTGTCAGTACAGGTAAGTAATACATATATCCATTGGATGTCAATGGTAATTAGAGAGACATTTGGTTACCTGTCAATACAGGTAAGTAATACATACATCCATGTCAATGGTAATTAGTGAGACATTTGGTTACCCGTCAATACAGGTAAGTAATACATATATCCATGTCAATCGTAATTAGTGAGACATTTGGTTACCTGTCAATACAGGTATGTAATACATATATCCATGTCAATGGTAATTAGAGAGACATTTGGTTACCTGTCAATACAGGTAAGTAATACATACATCCATGTCAATGGTAATTAGTGAGACATTTGGTTACCTGTCAATACAGGTAAGTAATACATATATCCATGTCAATGGTAATTAGAGAGACATTTGGTTACCTGTCAATACAGGTAAGTAATACATATATCCATGTCAATGGTAATTAGAGAGACATTTGGTTACCTGTCAATAAAGGTAAGTAATACATACATCCATTGGAAGTCAATGGTAATTAGAGAGCCATTTAGTTACCTGTCATTACAGGTAAGTAATACATATATCCATGTCAATGGTAATTAGTGAGACATTTGGTTACCTGTCATTACAGGTATGTAATACATACATCCATGTCAATGGTAATAAAAGAGACATTTGATTACCTGTCAATACAGGTAAGTAATACATACATCTATATCAATGGTAATTAGTGAGACATTTGGTTAACTGTCAATACAGGTAAGTAATGCATACATCTATATCAATGGTAATTAGAGAGACATTTGGTTACCTGTCAATACAGGTAAGTAATGCATACATCTATATCAATGGTAATTAGTGAGACATTTGGTTACCTGTCATTACAGGTAAATAATACATACATCCATGTCAATATCATCATCTTGTTTCTTCTCTGGTCTTTTTGGTTCTTGATATCCTACTGGTGGTGCAAAATCCACCTGAAAAAATACCCATCATCAATGCTAATGTATTGTCCATTTTTTTTTGCCATTAAAAAAACTAGTTTAACTCTGCCACTTTTACTGAAGTGCCTGTACCAAGCTATGAAAATCAATGGTCATGTATTTGTGTATTAGGGGTATTGATTTTATTTTATCAACTTTTGACAGTTTGTCATTTTTTGTTTTTCATTTTGTTTCTTTGATAGTTTGGTAATGGTGTTTAATGCCACTTTCAACAATATTTCAGTTATATTGTTTATTGGTGGAGGAAACCGGAGTACCCACCTGCCACAAGTCACTGACCTCACCTCACCTGAGCAATGTGAGTGGTGATAGGCACTGACTGCATAGGTAGCTATAAATCCAGACCATACAATCACAACCACGATGCCTCCCCCCCCCCCCCCCCCCAATGATATGTAGATCGAAATGTTAATACAATGCATTAAAAACACTTACATTCATATCACATTCTATAATAGATATAGCATTCTCTGGTTTTGTTTCCAGTACACAAAGTTCATATTCCTGAAACAGATGGAAAAAGTTATATTTACAGATACATATACATATTGTCTGAAAATATATAATTGACTTGTATGGGCTTTTGAAACAGGTAGAAACGCAAGGTTTTGACGAGCTTTGCTTTGTAGCCTGCTTCGAAGCAAATGCAAATAATATTTATCTTTACCAACAATGCACATATATTGCGTTTATCCTGCAATGTCATGATGCAAAAATTTTACTAAAACGAACAGAAATAGATGTCGTTCTAATCATTTTCAAGGCTGTCCCCTATAACATACGCACTTATACAGTTACTGCTTCTTATTGTTTGCTCGACATGAATCAGGCACCTGAAAAGCTTTATTTGGTCTATGACTAGATAACACAGACATTAATTTTATTCCTTTATTAGTACTCAAAATCACACAATGAAAAAACAAGATTTAACAACAAAACAATACGAAATATAATATTGTTTACATAATAAATGCTTTAATTGTATTAAGTGTCATACAATAATGTAATTTGTCCAGTGTCACGACGGGTGTCACTAGTGGAGCAGGAACTGCTTACCCTTCCGGAGCACCTGAATTCACCCCCGGTTTCTAGTGGGGTTCGTGTTACTCGATCTTTAGTTTTATGCGTATGTCTTGTAGATCATTGTTTGTCCTTTTGTACTTTTTTTTTGGCCTTTGTGTTTTCTGTTCTTCTTCGATAGGCCCGAGTGGCTCAATGAGTTAGGTAGTTGGATTACCTAACAACTCATACAAGCCTATCACCAATACGGCGTGTGTTCACGCACGGCTTTGTAAATTACTAAAAAGGGTGCACTCGACTCACAGCCGCAAGTGATAAAGTTTATCAGTTGCTTGCCCATGGTCGGTGGTTCTCTCCTGGTACTCCAGCTTCTTTTACCACTAAAACTGGTCACCATGATACAGCTGAAATATTGCTGAAAGTGGCATTAAAACACAAAAAATCAAAATCAAATCAATCTTCTTCGATATACAGATTCTTCTTTCATTTTACATTTGTCAGTCAGTAATGTATTATAGAAGTTTTTTTTGTTTTTTTTGTTTTACATTTATCAGAAATAAATGGTATGTGTACAGTATTATTTTATATTTATCTCCAACTAATGAGATGTATGACATTACCTTTTCATTGTACTTTATTGAGATCACATCTCCTTTATCCTCAAACACATACTTACCCTTTCATTGTACTTTATTGATATCACATCTCCTTTATCCTCAAACACATACTTACCCTTTCATTGTACTTTATTGATATCACATCTCCTTTATCCTCAAACACATACTTACCCTTTCATTGTACTTTATTGAGATCACATCTTCTTTATCCTCAAACACATACTTACACTTTCATTGTACTTTATTGAGATCACATCTCCTTTATCCTCAAACACATACTTACCCTTTCATTGTACTTTATTGATATCACATCTCCTTTATCCTCAAACACATACTTACCCTTTCATTGTACTTTATTGATATCACATCTCCTTTATCCTCAAACACATACTTACCCTTTCATTGTACTTTATTGAGATCGCATCTCCTTTATCCTCAAACACATACTTACCCTTTCATTGTACTTTATTGGTATCACATCTCCTTTATCCTCAAACACATACTGACCCTTTCATTGTACTTTATTAAGATCACATCTCCTTTATCCTCAAATACATACTTACCCTTTCGTTGTACTTTATTGATATCCCATCTCCTTTATCCTCAAACACATACTTACCCTTTCATTGTACTTTATTGCTATCACATCTCCTTTATCCTCAAACACATACTTACCCTTTCATTGTACTTTATTAAGATCACATCTCCTTTATCCTCAAACACATACTTACCCTTTCATTGTACTTTATTGATATCACATCTCCTTTATCCTCAAACAAATACTTACCATTTCATTGTACTTTATTGAGATCACATCTCCTTTATCCTCAAACACATACTTACCCTTTCATTGTACTTTATTGAGATCACATCTCCTTTATCCTCAAACACATACTTACACTTTCATTGTACTTTATTGAGATCACATCTCCTTTATCCTCAAACACATACTTATCCTTTCATTGTACTTTATTGATATCACATCTCCTTTATCCTCAAACACATACTTACACTTTCATTGTACTTTATTGAGATCACATCTCCTTTATCCTCAAACACATACTTACCCTTTCATTGTACTTTATTGAGATCACATCTCCTTTATCCTCAAACACATACTTACCCTTTCATTGTACTTTATTGGTATCACATCTCCTTTATCCTCAAACACATACTTACCCTTTCATTGTACTTTATTGAGATCACATCTCCTTTAGTTAAGCAAGCAAAACTCCTTAACATATTTTCTAATCTGTACCAATGTAAAGGAAGCATAGTGTAAATTGTACAAAGAAAGCCATGTGTGATTTATCTGAAAACAAGAGGCTCAGCTGAGTCTGTATCGCTCTCTTGATTACTCGTGTGCTGTTTGGGTTCAAGAAGCAAATTTGCAGTTTCTGAGAAAAAGCTTTTATTCATATTTCTATAGGATCCTATGTAAAACAATGTCCTGCGATGCAGCAAACTGGAATGTCTCTTCAATACAAAAAAGTGAAAACTTTATGAGAGACCATTCAATGACTATTCGTATAAAAATTGACTTCAATCAAAATTCTAGTTTCTGAAGAAAAAAAAATTATTGTTTTTTCTCATAGGGTTCTTATTCTAAAATTTTGTCCTGTGGAGGCAACCATCTTGGATTGTCAACCGACAAAAAAAATAAGCATTTGGAAGAGGACCATTCACGTAACATTCTAGCCAAGTTTGCTGTCAAATGGTTCCGTTGTTTCAGACAAGAATAATTTAATTTTTTACTAATAGTGTCCTATGTGTAATATTGTGTTAAATTTGTCTTTGTGATTTTCAATCCACACAGAAATTCAAATTTTTTATGGGATCATTCAAAGATTATTCATATTAAGTTTGGGTTCAATAAAGTACATTGTATCTAGTTTCTGAGAAAATATATTATTATTTATTTTATCATACTATCCTATGTTAAAACTGTGTTGCAGTGACAGCCATGATCTTGGATATCCGATCAACATTTCATAAAGAGTCATCCAATGAGTATTGGTGACTTCTCACACAAAGGTCAGGGTTCAACCCACAGAGCTTCCAAGTGCATCTTCATGTGGTGGATAGAAATTACTCTCTAGAAGGTTATAATAAGAATGATTACTCTCTAGAAGATTATAATAAGAATGATTACTCTCTAGAAGGTTATAATAAGGATGATTACTCTCTAGAAGGTTATAAGGATGATTACTCTCTAGAAGGTTATAATAAGAATGATTACTCTCTAGAAGGTTATAATAAGGATGATTACTCTCTAGAAGGTTATAATAAGGATGATTACTCTCTAGAAGGTTATAATAAGGATGATTACTCTCTAGAAGGTTATAATAAGGATGATTACTCTCTAGAAGGTTATAATAAGGATGATTACTCTCTAGAAGGTTATAATAAGGATGATTACTCTCTAGAAGGTTATAATAAGGATGATTACTCTCTAGAAGGTTATAATAAGGATGATTACTCTCTAGAAGGTTATAATAAGGATGATTACTCTCTAGAAGGTTATAATAAGGATGGTTACTCTCTAGAAGGTTATAATAAGGATGATTACTCTCTAGAAGGTTATAATAAGGATGATTACTCTCTAGAAGGTTTTAATAAGAATGATTACTCTCTAGAAGGTTATAATAAGGATGATTACTCTCTAGAAGGTTATAATAAGGATGATTACTCTCTAGAAGGTTATAATAAGGATGATTACTCTCTAGAAGGTTATAATAAGGATGATTACTCTCTAGAAGGTTATAATAAGGATGATTACTCTCTAGAAGGTTATAATAAGGATGATTACTCTCTAGAAGATTATAATAAGGATGATTACTCTCTAGAAGGTTATAATAAGGATGATTACTCTCTAGAAGGTTATAATAAGGATGATTACTCTCTAGAAGGTTATAATAAGGATGATTACTCTCTAGAAGGTTATAATAAGGATGATTACTCTCTAGAAGGTTATAATAAGGATGATTACTCTCTAGAAGGTTATAATAAGGATGATTACTCTCTAGAAGGTTATAATAAGAATGATTACTCTCTAGAAGGTTATAATAATGATGATTACTCTCTAGAAGGTTATAATAAGGATGATTACTCTCTAGAAGGTTATAATAATGATGATTACTCTCTAGAAGGTTATAATAAGGATGATTACTCTCTAGAAGGTTATTATAAGGATGATTACTCTCTAGAAGGTTATAATAAGGATGATTACTCTCTAGAAGGTTATAATAAGGATGATTACTCTCTAGAAGGTAATAATAAGGATGATTACTCTCTAAAAGGTTATAATAAGGATGATTACTCTCTAGAAGGTTATAATAAGGATGATTACTCTCTAGAAGATTATAATAAGGATGATTACTCTCTAGAAGGTTATCATAAGGATGCATCATAAAGTGGGTAATGAGTGCCACGTTCAATTAATGATGATGTCCTCTTTTGTTAGTCTTATGGTGATTAACGCCACTTTCAACAATATTTCAGCTATATCATGGTGGCAAGTTTTATTGGTGGAGGAAATCGGAGTACCTGATGAAAACCACTGACCTGTCGCAAGTCACTGACAAACTTTATCACATAATGGTGTATCGAGTACACCTCGCCTGAACCTCTTTTGTAAATATATCTGATATATAAAACTGTAAATAAGCAACTTGCAAGTAGTTTTTAATACAGTATATAGATTGAAGTGACCACAAAGACTAGTGGGAAATGGTGTGTTTTTTGCTGAATGCTTTTTGGATTGTGATGCAATAAAAGACTCATGTGATGAGAGAAGCATGAATCTAACATCGAATATACATGTATCTGTCACGCACATGTACAATTATATGATAAAAAAAACATCTTTAGGGAGATAATGCACTTTAAATTCTATAAACTTAGTTTGTCAACAGAATAGCAATACACTTCATACTTTTTCTGTGTAATGCATGTACAGAATTTGTATATATAAATCTTATATTATAATGGATTTCTATGTAAATACAATATTTGTACCATCCTTACAGCACATGATGGGTTCCATTACTGGAACAGGATGTAAGCCCTTGTGTGCAGGGATGATTTTTGTCAGTTATTTAACTGATTTCAGCTATTTTTCTCTGAAAATTGTTTTCAGAAAGTTGATGGACATGGTCAGAACAGGTCAAAAATGAACATTTTGAAAGGGGGTGTAGATGGTATTTTTCATTGAATTCAGTCATTTTATTTTCTAATCATGCTCATCCCTGCTTGTGGCAACCCAGATCTGATTCCTAGATTTTAAGGGTGTTTGTTTTGTCTAAGATTTTGTTATTTTGTTTTGATTTACCTCTATGTTTGTACTATTGTTGTTTTTTGTATTTACTTGATCATCCCGGAGCCGTTGTAGTCTTGATCCTCTGGTAGTTGGATTAATAACTACCTATGCAACAAGTGCCTATCACCACTAACACTTGTGAGTTTGAACCCCGTTCATGGCGAGGTTTACTCTATACAACATTATGTGATAAATTTTGTCAGTGACTTACGACAGGTCGGTGGTTTTCTCTGGGTACTCCGGTTTCCTCCATCAATAAAACTGACCGTGAACACCAAAATACTTGATCATCCCTTCAGACTTGAGTACTCTGTGTTCTTCTTAACTGTAAGTAACAACCCCCCCCCCCCCCCCATATTTGATGTACCTCGTTGAAGAAAATTAAATTCAATAATTTTAAAGAAATTTTACTAAATATTGTTAAATCCAACATTATATGAAAGGTGGTGGTTTATGGTGTTTAATGCCACTTTTAACAATATTTCAGTTATATCGTGGCGGTTAGTTTTATTGGTGGAGGAAACCATGGTACCCCCCGGAGAAAACCACAGACCTGCAGCAAGTCACTGACAAACTTTGTCACATAATGTTGCATCTAGTACACCTTCGAACTCACAACTTTAGTACTGATAGGCACTGATTGCATAGGTAGTAATAAATCCAACAACCATACGATCACATCCACGGCGGCCCTTCCTCATACACCGCATTGAAGAAAATTAAATTAAATAATCTTGAAGACATATTGCTGAATATTGTTAAATCCATCAATAAATAAAAGGATACACCGCTTTAGGATTAGTGATGTCTAAGAAGTCTACAGATTGTGGCTGGAATTTTGTAAATGTGGCAACTTGTAATGAGACATTCTCTACTTCTACTAAATCACCTTCATTCAGCAACAAATTCCTCATCATCTGAAATATATCATAAAAAACATGTCATCTAATTTAAGTCATCGCATGTAACCTTTCATTTACATTCAGAGCCAATTGCATCAGTGGTGTAAATGGTTAGTGTGCTCGCCTCGAGTGCCATAGATCATGGGTTCAAGCCCTCATCAGTCAAACCAAAGACTATAAAATTGGTATTTGATGCCTCTCCGCTAAGCACGCATAATTGAAGAGAAAAATCAAAGACTGGTTGGCTCAGAATCAGGATAATGTGTCAGAGTGGGGCGGCATGTCTATCCGCGGACTGTTGTTTCAGTTAGCTAGCACTATTAAAATCCAACTAAGCGTGTTGGTCTAGTTCAAAGCAGACCTCATCATCATTTCATTGAAAATTAACTTGTTCTCACCATGACATAGCTGAAATATTGCTGAGTAGGTGTAAAACACCAATCAATCAATCATTTACATTCAAAGCCTCTCTATCTTTATCATAAACAACTTCATTGTATGATACCTCAATGTTTCATAGGCTTGTCACTGATTGGTCACTTGAAATGTGACCTCTCAATGACCGGATATTACATATTGTAAGATGTTAATGGGTTGACAGATAGAAATGAAGATCCAACAGCTTAAAATATGTGGGCACTTTATTAGGGGATTGGGGAAATAAATTATTGTTGGATTTACAATTCAGTCCATCCTCTCATTTAAAAGAAATTATTGTGAAATCACTTTTATTCGTGGGGTACCAATTTTCGTGGTTTTCGTGGGTAGGCAGATCCACGAAATTAAGAATCTAACAAACAATGAAACTCGGGAAGCAGTTTGACATCAATATATTGGCAAATGATGTCCTCGACTCGAGTGACTTCGACTTTCTGGAACAGCTGCATAGTGTACAATTGACAATTTTAATGACAAAATAAGTACGAACACACCTTTTAATGGGTATCCACATGAACATGTTTGTGAATTATTTGATTTTGAATGCTGCTGCATGCGTAAAAATGACAGAAATGTTTATATGTGAAAAGATTTTAACAATTTCCGGTTATGGAAATCAAATTTACTTCCAAACCATACACTGCCGGTGACACGCTTCTAAGTGTTGTATAAATATTTCTCTATTGAAGTACAACACCCTTGCTTCAATAAACATATTTTATAACCTTTCTTTAAACAATTAATGATCAATTATGCATAAGTTAACTGTACATTTGCCACGGGCCAGGATTAATCTTGTGACACAACTACGAATGCTTTCAATTTGAGATAAAGGATCGACAATTTTGAAATATTTATACAAGTACAATCTGTAATTGTATGAAAAATAATGAGAAAAAAATACTTTATTGTTCTTTTTTTAGTTGTGATAAACAAAAATTTTAAATAAAATGGAGAGTAAATATTTGTAAGACATAAAAACGAATTTAATATATATTAATGGAAATTGCTAGTGTACGTACTCATAAAGTAATTTCAGTAGATTTTTTTTAATTTTTAAAAAATCGATCAAATAAGTCGATTCTGCTAAATTTACAAATGCCAGAATTTTCCACAACTGTCAAAATGAATACTTTAATATTCACGTTCCACTTCTTATTACATAATTATATGGCTCATCTGTCTAACGTATTGAAGATTTCTCGAATATTTGCTACCCAATGACACTTATATATTATGTTGAAAATCCACAAATTTACGAATCCACGAACTTGTAATTTTTAACCAAACCACGAAAAATTGATGAAGAAAAGTACTTTCACAGTACATCTAATTTTCATGCAGAGACAATTTTTCGGTAGATTTCAGCACAATCAATTCAATTTTTTTTTAAATCATCAAAATTGGATGGAATAAAAATCTTTATATCTTCCACATATGTGAAACATCAGTCCCTTTAAGACACCTTTTCAAAATAAAATAGCTATTTTTTTATGGCCATCAAAAATCCATAAAGATTATCATTTTGCAAAAAACTGCATTAAAATTGGATAAGAAGTACAAAGGTTAAAATCACTCCTTTTCGGGTCCCTATTACATCAAAAATGGTAATATATGTAGTTACATAAATACACTATCCTTAGGAATTCATTTAAAACACTTCATAAAAATCAGATGAATAATAAAATTTCCATGTGTAAAAATTTTTCCACCTTGGGACCTCTTGTTTGGAAATGGGCAGGGTTTACAATACCGTAAATTAATACCAGTCTTAGTCTGTGCCAAAGATCTTTGTGCTAAAATTTAGAAGAAACAGTAAACTAAAACTGAACTAATTGCACAGAAACCATTGTGTCTACACATGGATGACGCAAGACGATGAACCTTAATATAAAATGGCAGCAAACTTGTTTGCAGTCATATAAAAATACCAACCCAATAAGGAATATAAATTCTTCCTTCATCAGCGACAAACTCTAATACTCCACAGTGTGTGTGTCTTGCTTGCTGATTATTCTGTAACTTGAACAACATTGGGTACTGAATATGAAGTCGTGCTGTAATGGAAAAGTATGT
Organism: Bathymodiolus brooksi; assembly: GCA_963680875.1. Lineage (NCBI taxonomy): Eukaryota > Metazoa > Mollusca > Bivalvia > Mytilida > Modiolidae > Bathymodiolus > Bathymodiolus brooksi. Next base: position 45,865,005 of record OY804580.1, on the reverse strand, counting down.
AATAATTTAAGTATTAATACCTATAAGTTACCATGTATAGACATTAATAATATTGTAGTTGTGTGTTATGTCCTTTAACACTTTATGATGTGGATGTAAGGTTAGATCAATCAGAAAACAACACATTTATTACAACTCTTCCTCCCAGATTTTATGATGGTGTTTAAGGCCACTTTCAACAATATTTCAGTTTTATTGTGGTGGACTATTCCTCCCATATTCACAGTGAAGTCTTACATGTCTATAACAGTTCCCTGTCTCGCATTCAGAGTAAAGTCTTCAATAAAATATTGTCAATCAATTTCTGTAGTTGAAAAGGTTAAATAAAATTGAGCTAAAAAAATCCAACTAAATACATACACTGAAACCTGTCATACCAAACACTGAATGAAATGGATTTCTGTATAAGCTCAATTGTACTTTCCAGAATTTTTGAAAGCCAAGAATGTAAAAATATAACAAAACAGATACAATCAAGTTGATGAATGTGGTGTTTAACGCCACTTTCAACAAAGCTATATCCAGACGGTCAGTTTTATTGGTGGAGGAAACTGGAGTACGATGTGAAAACCAACGACCTGTCACAAGTCACTGACAAACTTTATCACATAATATTGCATCGAGTACACCTCGCCATGATCGGGAATCGAACTCACAATGTTAGTGGTGATAGGCACTGATTGCATAGGTAGTTGTAAATCCAACTACCATACAATCGCGACCACGATGGTCCAACGGTAATGGTCGACATTAAAAACAACCACCAGAATAAAATTTCTTGGTTTTTTTTTCAATTTACATCTACTTACTTAGCTGATCTAATGCAGAAGGTGGCATTATAACTGAAAGTATAAAGCAAACAAAAACAATAATTACAAGACATTAGTTCAAAGGGGGGATAATCCATATCCTATGACTTTCCATATATGGACAATGTCAATAATAGAACTAATATTAGTACATGACCACACATAGTTGAGACAGGATTTGTAAATGCGGTCAAGATAAGTTGACATGTATACGTACACTACTGCTAACACATTCAATGAGTAAATAAATAGATCAAACAGAGCAAAAAATATATCAGCATCACTAAAGGAGAGAGATATGATCACAGTGATTTATCATGTTATGTCTCCGACTATACTGCATTTATGATTGCGACTATTATTTAGTATAAAAAGCAAAATATTATCTCACATTTTTTCTTTGAAAATCATGAAACTTTGGCAAAAATTTGTATTATAATCATGATTATTACTCATGGTACATGTATACTTGTACATAAGGAGTGGCTAAAAGTAGCCACAAATCATTATTTGGTTCTTCCAAAATGAAAAAGACTTCTCAGAGTTCTCTATATAGTATGCACAGAATTTAATATAAAACTTACTTTTGCCTCCCCTTTCTACATCCTCCCTGTTGTCCAGCATTGTGACAGAGTAACATCTGTATGTTTGTTTAAATCCTCCCATACCTCCCATTTCAGGTCCAAATATATTTCCTCCAAATCGACCAAACTAAATTACAAATAAAAATGTATTTCATTAAATTTAAACACGTTAAATCTGTAATAAGCATTTTTTTCAACAACACATTGTAATTTACATTGTTATCACAGGCACTTGTCTCATATATATACCAAAGGGTGGATGTGGATAGTAAACAAATATATATATATATTACGGATTTAGTTTGCTACACAAATTTTCATTGGTCGTTCAACCATGAATGTCAGCATATATTCGGAAAACAGACGGGGTATATATTTCAGTCGCCTAAAACGATAACAACATGGACGACAAAAAATTACGCTTCACTGAATCAATAGAATAATACGTAATAATAAATGCATTTTTACCAAATTAAATACTGTTTTTATACTCAAAACGGCTGTATGAACAAAAAAATATTACAACAGACAATTCTGTCACAAATACCTGATCAATTCAGCAAACTCCTATGTTCCACGGCTGTACCATAACGTGATGAACACCACAATAAACAAAACGTTGAGCCTTGAAAACTTTCGACATCATGGGGCCACACCAAGGCTTTATTTACATGTTGTTAGCATTTAAATTATTGAAACTGTTTCGCAAACCCGTTGTTTTGTAAATGTATGTGATATTAATGTTATATTTATAAAGTTTATAAAATTTACTGCATATATGAAATTGTATTGATTTAGAAATTTATTACAGTATTTTCCCTCATGAGACACCCCATACATGAAATATGATGCGACACATATTTTGACGTCATTGAAGAATGACGTCAAAGGTACGGAAAGAGACATCTAGAAATACAAAAATGAAAATAAAAGATGCAAATTTATTTAATACAGTTGGATTTTGTATTTTAAATAAACAATGGTTACATCCGTAATATATCTGTTATTCAGCTATCAGACAGGGTATATAATGTGACATTCTATACCCTGTCTGATAGCTGAATAACATACAATATATATGAGACAAGTGCCTGTGATTGTTATTTATATTTCTTATGAAACTCTATTGAAAATATAAAAATTATGTAGAAAATGATTTTTTCTTCTAATAAAATGAAAATGAAAGTGCCCAAGTGGTCAGACTATAGAAATAAAGACTTGTTTGCTGATTGAAATGAGCATGGCATATTTACTGGAATACAGTGAAGGGCCGTCAAACAGCATCAACTCACAGGAAAACTAGTGTGGCGTGGCTTCCACACATGGCCGTTAAAAGTTGTCCGTATATACAGTTTAAAACTATTTACAGCACCACTTTACCCTACTCTTCAATAAAACTGTGGAGTGAGGTCTTGAATGCCTCCACAGTTTTCTGGCTGACGACTCTCTCTGGTAGGTTGTTCCATTCCATTAATGTCTTTGGAAAGTAGCTGTATTTGTAGCTGTCATTATTACAGCAAATTGGAATAAAGCTGTTACTGTTTTGTCCTCTTGTCGTTCTTGTTGGTATTACTACATAGGGTGGTATCTGGAGAGCGTTTATGTTGTTTACGCATTTATAGAGATTTATCAATCGCTGTTCTTGTCGTCTCTGTTGTAGAGATGTCCATTTCAGCTCCTGGAGCATCGATGTGACACTTTGGTAGCGATTGTACTGACCAGTTACAAAGCGGGCAGCTCTACGTTGGACCATTTCAACTGCATCAATTTGATATTGGCGGAAAGGGTCCCATACAGATGATCCATATTCAAGGTTCCAGTTATTCAAGGTTATGGAGTATAAGAATTTCAAAGCAAAAAAGGAGGTCATATCAAAAATAAGTACCATAATATAAATATTTGGGAAATATGGTTCATGTGAAACTGAATATGTGTTTTCCCCTGATTTTCAGGACGTAAAACTTCCAAAAATGAGAATGAGACTTTATGAATGGACTAATTTAAACAAGGTGTCAATAAATTAAAAAGCTCTTGGACATTCTCATAAAGTCATGTTATTTTTTATTTTGATTAATATATTATCATTGTGACGAGTATCCTTCATTTTAATTTTTATTTTCATCCCCAAAATTTGACGAAATCGAGTTTCAGTAGCAGATTCCCTACTGACGGTACTGTACACAGTTAACATGAAACAAATAAAAGTTTACTACGCTTACCATTTTTTCTTCTATTTTATTCAGTATTTGTCATATAAACATGTAATTTTTTAATTCAGTAAAATGACTCAGTCAAATTATAAATCGAAAGTACAAATAAAAATAATAAATATGTTTAATGATGTGGTGGAATTTTACTTCACTAAAAACGTTTTTGAGACTGATAGATTTTTTCCCTTAAAATAGTGATATGTAAAACCTATTTTGATTAGGCAATTTCTACTTTCAGTTTCATAGACGACCAATCATAACGTTTAAAACATATAACACTTCGGAATAAAACACCCCGCCAGAATCGAAATGTAAAAGTAATATCAGTAAAAAATGTTTATAAAAGACTTGAGAAAAGGATTTTATGATGAAATATTACACCAGGTATCAACTTAAATGGCATGACATTTACAAACTGTTACTATTTGAACACACATTAAATTAGAAAACTATTCCTGTCAAACTTAGACAAAAAAAGTGTTTTGTTACGAGCTGTCCGACGGTGCGTTGGCGCACCTGGCTAAGATTTAAGCGGGATCCTTATGATATACACGGGATTTATTTATGAAAACAAAGACATTCTAAGATTCATTGTATACTCTTCAATATATTGCATTCCATGATGCGTTTTTACCAGAACATGGACATGTACATGGGCATGGTACACGTGAACCCCGAGGTATAGAAATGGGACCGAAAGCTTCTTCAGCTTGAAGGGGCGTCCGTCGGTTGTGCGGGATGTAGAAATTCACAACCAACTCGTCCTGCGGATGAGACGTAAATAAAACTGAGGTCCCGTGTTGACAGATTGCCACCCTCTCCGCACGTTAAAGAACCCAATGTAACAGCTCATTATGAGCATGCTCGTGATGAGTTCTTCTTCTTCTTTGGTTACGGAAAACCATCAACGTACTGATGTTTACTTTCCGGCGCATGCCTGGTAAAATGTTTTCAAATTTATAAAAATTTTCAGAACATAGATAATTTATTTGATATAATTGTTATTTTATTTTTTAGTTTTATATTATCAGTTTTTACAATTTTTCTTTTAATTTAGGATTTTTACAATTTTTTTATTTTTTATTTTTCATTTATTAAGATAAAAACATGATTTCTGTTTATTTTATTCTGTGTGGATAAGTATCAAGGAGCACATTGTGAGTGAGTGCACCCTTGAAGGATTCTGTAGTGGTGTTTTTGGTTATGTCAGGGGATAATTTGTTCCAGTCTTTAATGGTTTGACAAAAGAAAGAAAATTTATAACTGTCTTTTTTGCATTGGATTTGTCTGTAGGAGTCTTTTCGGGAAGATCTTGTCGTAGACTGGCTCTGAAGTAATATATTTTGTGTAGGGATAGCGATATTTTCATTTATTACTTTGTGAAATATTATGAGCCTAGTTCTTAGTCGGCGTTCTTGTAGAGTTTGCCAATTCATGGTGTTTAACATCTCGGACACACTGCTAGTGTTATGATGTCTGTTGCATGTATACCTGGCTGCCCGTCGCTGTACCTTTTCTAGCGAGTTGATGTTTTCGTTTGTGTGAGGATCCCAAACAGTGCAGCAGTATTCTAATTTGGGTCTTATTAGGGTTTGATATGCTCGTTCTTTTATCGTTTGTGATTGTACTTTTAGATTTCTTCTGATAAAACATAATGATTTGTTTGCTTTGGCGGCAGTTTGTTGGATGTGGGTGTTCCATTTTAGGTCTGTTGAGATTGTGACACCTAGATAGTTTGCGTGTTGAACAGATTCTAATATATGGCCATGCATGTTATAGTAAAAGTGGATTGGATTTCTCTTGGTTGTTATATTCATGATGTTACACTTGTCTGGGTGAAATGACATGAGCCAGTCTTGTTCCCATTTTATGGCAGCTTCGAGATCTTCTTGGAGCTTGAGGCAGTCGCTTTGTGATTTGATTTGTCGATAGATCATACTGTCATCTGCAAAAAGTCGGATACGGCTATGTTTGATGTATTCAGGGAGGTCGTTAATGTAGATTAGAAAAGAGACCTGTTGCACTGGCAAAATTATCCGTCCCTACCCATCACCTTTCCTTGTTTCGAGTTCTGTGGCGTTTAAATTGTTAAATGTTTCGTCCTGAATATAGCTGAAAAATTGCTCACTGGACGTTAAACACCAATCAACCAACCATGGTACACGTAAATGTAAACAAAACAACCCCCCTTTTTTTGTAACTCTCAGTGTACGTTGAAGATGTGGTTTGAAAATATCACTTAATATGAATATCGGTAAGACTTATATGAAACACTGAAACTAATATCATAATATCTTATAAACAGGAGCCGTAATCATAAGGTAGTTGGATGTTGTGAGTTCGAATCTCGATCAGGGCGAGGTGTACAACATTATGTGACAAAGTTTGTCATTGACATGCGACAGGTTGGTAGTTTTCTCCGGGTACTCCGGTTTCCTCCACCAATTATATAACTGAAATATTGTTGAAAGTGGTGTTATACACCATCAAACAAAATCTAATGAACACTTCAAGTTATGACATTCTGAATTTGTAAATTGTATGACCATTCATTAAAATATTCCCTCCAATCTGTGTCCTCTGTCTTAATTACTGGTGAAAACTTTGGTTAACTCCATGGCGAGCAGTAAAGAAATAATAATTGTCAACATTAAAACAATATCAGATACAGTTTAAATATACATGTTGCAGGCTGAGCTCTATATATTGTATACATTTATTGACTTTTGTTAAGGTTAATATAAGGATGTATCGTTCCAAGATATTTACCGAGACTGAAGCCGAGGTAAAAATCATATATCTTGAACGATAGATCCTTATATTAATCGAATTGAAAGTCAGTAATTGTTTTATTATGGGTAAAGTAAAAAAAAATGGTTCCAGAATTGAAAATTTTCCCTAATTTCAAGTTGGGTTATGCATATTTTCTTTTGTTGCATCTTGATAACTATACGTTGAAGTTAATAAATCCAGATGGCCATAACTGAGAATAAAGAGATAAAAAAAATTCTGAACCTTTATTCAACATGAATCACCATTTTTTTTTTTCTTGCCCTTATATGATATTTTATATAATGTCCTCTGGGTCATGTTTTATAAATTGGCATTAAACCCTACATGTGTTTTTGTAAATTTTAATGGTAGCAAGAAATATTCAACAAAGCTCCATCTTTTCACATTAATATAATATATCAACAGATTGATTTTATGTATTCATAATTGAAATTGTATTTTATGGTAACATTCCCACAGTTGCTGATACTGGAAAATCGTCAAATTCTTGCATGGTGCCCTTTTCTCGCAAGTATGCCCTAAATGTTTTAACGCAAAGATTAATTTAGATCATTCCAGAGGAACCTTTGGAACATCAGATTAAATTTGCCTGTATTTGGGTGCATGTATTGTACACAACCAATATAGTATTAACACACGGCTACAAATATATGATACAGAGACATTGAAAACTCATACATATCCTCCTATTTCAGTAATGAAAAAGATAAATCTCTATGAATTTACAATCTGCCAGTGCCAGCAATAATTCTATATTTTAATAGAAGATTTTAACTCTTGTCCATGTAGTTTAGACAGATATTAAGAACTCTTTTTCAATATTATTTTGTTTGTATTTCAGAGAGTACTTGTTTTAGTTGCATTTGATGTTGATGCATTATGTGCTTGTAAGATATTACAGGTAAGAAATTAAAGATGAAGTGAAATTGGGATGTGTCTGTGATGGTAAGATATTACAGGTAAGAAATTAAAGATGAAGTGAAATTGGGATGTGTCTGTGATGGTAAGATATTACAGGTAAGAAATTAAAGATGAAGTGAAATTGGGATGTGTCTGTGATGGTAAGATATTACAGGTAAGAAATTAAAGATGAAGTGAAATTGGGATGTGTCTGTGATTGTATTATACTACAGGTAAATTCAAGGGAAGTACTGATGTTATTCATGTGAAATCTTCAAAATAAGAATAAAAATTCTGATAAGGTTAATAATATAGTTATTGGTTACAAATGTATAATCTTCACTTTCTGACTAATTTTTTCAGCTGACTACCAGACTAAGATACTGGGTAGTACAGGTATTAACTATCAGGGATATTGTTACCTTTTTTTCAAAGTTACCGCCACCTTTTTGGGGGAGGAGGGGGGATATGTGACGTGATTAGAAAATTGGGAAAATTAAATAAATAAATTGTACTCAAAACTGAATTTGAAATCAACATATAGTACATCAGCAAAGTCAATATATCAATTTCAAAGAGCTCACAGAACTTGCACATATAGCCATTGTTGGTATGGGAGAAATACAACCATCTATGCTTCAGTTCATACTTCTGTGATGAGAACTTTCTCTGATCAACCTGTTTTGTAGTTGCAGCTACAGTGTTGATTACTCCAGAGAGAGTGACAGTCTTGGGAGTAGAAGAAAACTCCTCTGCTTTTGACAAACTGATGTCATGGTTGTCAGTACTTAGTTTCGTTGCAAGCTGACGTTAGAAGTTCGTTCATAACTTTCCTGACCTCCGATTGTATAACACACAGATTTGTAGTGCCTTTGTTTATTTTCCTAAAAACATCTCCAATTTTCTGAAGACTTTGGACTCTTTTTTTGCTCAACAATTTAAAATAATATTTCGAATTGTGCGTCTTTCCCATTGAAGGGGATAATTGAAAAAGGGGAAAGAAACAACAAAAAGGTACAGATAAGATGCTCAATAAAGAATGGCAACTCTGATTCTTCAGCCAAGTTAACGTTCAGGGTAACAAAACCGCCTTAACGAAATCTAACTAAATACCACAACGCAAACAGAAGCACGTTTGCCCGAACATGTACAGCTTTTGATAAAATTGTCGTCTTTTTGGGAAGATTTTAAAGCCTTTTTTTTTTTTAGAAATTGGAAACTTTTTCGAGGGCAAACAAGCTGAATTTCTGAAGTAATTTAAAGCAAACAAAATCACTGACTATGAAATCTACATGTATTTACCTATTATCAATTTTCAGTTGTTTCACTTGGACTTGTTCATGTTTGTGTTCTATACTTTTATCTTTTAAAACTAATGCAGAACACATTTTGTACTAATTAAATGGAAGGTTGTTTCATTGATGTTGTTTTGTTTTCAGTATTTGTTCCAGTGTGATCAGATCCTTTATACAATCGTCCCCGTCACAGGAAAGGAGGAATTAGAAAAAGCTTACGTAGAAAATTCTGAAGGGGTATGGATAACTTGCTTTTATCAGTGTGCCAAAACCACTAGCCCTAAACCCCAGTCTAATAAAAATTGATTCGGGCTAGTGAAAAATTGCAAAAAAAAATGCTTAATCAAATAGAAAAAACTCTTGAAATGCCTTTCAGGCTAGTTTGTCAAAATGTTGTAGGCACAGACTGCTTTATTACATAGATGTTTGGTATTACTAGGAAAAATCATGCAGCATGCAGTAAGTTACTGACAAATTTTATCACATAAACATGATAATGTTGTATCAAGTACACCTCGTCACAGGTGGGAATACAATTTAAAACTTTAGTTGTGATAGACACTGATTGCACAATCTGCAAATTTAGATGTAAATTCTACTGTCGAACAATGACCATATGATCACAGACAGAACAGCCACAAGAAAAATATGACAACCATAGTAGCAATCTTTTTTTTAACAACATAATAGTTTATTCAGCATAGCTTGTTACATTGTTACTTCATAGTCCAAGTGCCTCTGAAGTTTCCCACCGCCATGATATAACTGAAATATTGTTTTAATCTTCGATTCGTGTGTTTAACTCTTGTAAAAAGAGACTACATACATTTATAATTATATTTTTTTGTTCTGATACATAGTACGTTTTGTATATTGTGGCAATAGTGATTAAAATTAGATGTATTTTGTATCTTTTCTTTTAATTTTTTTTTTGACGATATGTATACCTGCGGACTGTTGTTTCAGTGAGCTAGCACTATAAGCCTTAGGCGTGTTGATCTAGTACAAAGTGGACATAATCTCATCAAAATTTAACTTGTTCTCGTCATGATGCATTGCATAGCTGCAAAATTGCTCATTTTGGTATTAATCAACTATCACTGACTAGATAACGCTCTAGAAAGAGTTATAACAGTGGCCCGGGTGGCTCAATGAGTTAGGTAGTTGGATTAGCCTAACTCATACAAGACTCACCAATACGGCGTGGGTTTGCACCCAGCTTTGTAAATTACAAAAAGGGTGCACTCGACTCGCAGCCGCAAGTGATAAAGTTTACCAGTTGCTTCCTCATTGTCGGTGGCTCCGGGTACGCCGGCTTCTTCCACCACTAAAACTGGTTGCCATGATATAGCTGAAATATTGCTGAAAGTGGCATTAAACACAATAAATCAAATCAGAAAAAAATATCACCCTAGACGAAGGAAATGTAGTTGAGGGTGTTATGGTAATCTATCATAACACCCTCAACTAAAGGCAGTATGTTTATAATATAGTGATATGTTTTGTAGGTAAAGCATGTGATATTTATAAACTGTGGAGCTACAGTAGATGTAGTGGAGACTCTACAACCAGAAGAATGTGTCAAGTTTTATATATGTGATAGGTAAACATGTTGGGGGGAGCATTATCAGTTACCTATGTGTCTACCCATGGGCATTGAGATTGTACCACTCGTAGAGCCTGAGTTGAAGCTGAAGGTTGTACAGTAGTGCAGAAGGGAGGTACAATCTCAATGCCAACAGGTAGACACGTGGATAACAATTTTATTCCCGATTTGAAAACTGAAACTGAATTTTAGTGTATTTTCTTGTTCTTTTTGTAACGTAATTGTAATGCCATAGATCAGGTGAAAATTTGGGTGCATTTTGACAAAGTGTAGGGTCGGAGTTACGTTTGGTATCACCTTACAATTAGCCAATGTTCAATGTTTCTCGGTCTTGTTTTGTTATGATTTAGTTTTTTGTATTTGGCTCGTATTCTCACTTGGATAGTGCTTCAATATTCCATCTCTGCAGAAAAGATTATAAACGATGGATTTTCATATGGTGAAAATGTATAAAGATAAGGTGTCGACAAAAATATTTTGTTATCAATGTGACGTAAAAGTGTCTTTGACATTTACTTCATTGAGTTTGGCGCTGTTTTGACAACTGTTTTACCTGTTTTGTTCAAGTATTGTTATAAATACTGTTATAGTGACAGTCGGAAACTTTTTTGAGCCGTAATGAAAGGGGAGGTTTGGCACTTTAAAATCTGATTCAACCCACCATTTCTTTAGAAATGCCAAGTCAGGGTCATTACAGTTTTCACAGTTTTCCGGTTGTTGACTGATCTTTTCTGTTTATATACTTATGAGTTTTGACTTTCCCTTTGTAAGATTGTTCGGAGTTCGGTAATTTTGTTATTACCCTTATTCATGACGTCACCAGTAATACAGTTAAAGCCAATTTCTCAGGTGTTTGTTCAGTAACTTAAATTCCAATAAATTATTTGAAATTTATATGCAAATGTTGTTAACAACAATATACAGGACTTTTAGATTCCTTTTGAAATTTCTTGCATGTGTTATTTAAGCAGATTTGACCTAGCTTATTATTTTAGAGGTAAAAAGGGGCATATGTGTTATATTTTTTCAAAAGCATGAATATATGGGAAAACTCTGATAAAATTTTGCAAGTGGTTCCTAGAGAATTCCACAGCAGCTGTTTTCAAAAATGAAAATGTCAAAGTGAAAGTAAAATACAGCTTTGTTTTGCATACTGGTTTAGCGGGTCGCATCTTGTATGGACTTAAGCGCATTGTTTATTTCATGAACCAGTCATGGTTTCCAGTCAAAGTCAGTTGTCAATGTTTGAAACTATCACAATTTTCATATAATTCGACAGATGTACGATGATACAGCTGAAATAAGAAACCCACATGGAATGACCTGAATTGATAAAAAAAACTAAGGGATTCTTTGAATTCCCAAGGCACCTTAGGTGCTTATATAATCGAAAAACCGAGAAAAGGTTATTTATCTCTTCCTTTCATAACATATATAATAGTAACTTGTAAAAATGTCCAATTCATCAGCAATTTAAAACTGAGCAGTAAGCGTAAATTCATTCTGGGTGAAAGTTGACCATTTATTCATACATTTTCCACAAACAGATATAAACACCGTGATAATCCTTGTTGTACTTTGTTCCTTTAAATCTCTGGTGTGTATTGAATAAAGAAGATAACCTAAGGCACATTTTAATTTGTACATTGTGTGTATAGGACTGAAAGTAAACATGATGTGTCGATGTGTACATTGCAAATGTTAACTTTTTAATTTTCCATAAAAATTGAAAAGTAAAATCTGGTGTAGGTATCAGGTTAGAAAATAATGTACTGTCTGTAATCCATTAGGGGACAACCATTTGATTTTGTGGAGAGAGTTATATAAAAATAAATATTTTGAATATCCTAATTTACTGAATATTAATTTGATACAAAGGCATTTGAGGGTTGAAAAATTAAAGGCAAAAAACACTGCTCTGCTCAGTAGAGTACATCTTTTGCACTCTAATTTCAGGCATAGGCCAGTGAATGTTCATTATGTAATTAATGTTCACAACATTTTCTCTTTATTTTCAGCCATAGGCCAGTGGATGTTCACAATGTATTTAATGCAGTACAAGTCAGACTGTTGATGAAAGAAGATGAGTTTGATGACTTACCTGATTATGATTCCCTGTTTAGAGATGATGATGTAAGCTCTATTACATGATACTACATCTCTGGTGTAATGATTAGCATGCTCACCTAGAGTGCATTAGATTGTGAGGTCAAGCCCCGGGTCAGTTGAAACCAAAGACTATAAAATTAGCATTTGTTGCTTCTCTGCTAAGCATGCAGCATTAAGAAGTAAGAGCAAAGACTGGTTGGCTTGGAATCTTGATAACATGTCAGAGTGGAGCGACATGTCTACCAGCAAACTGTAATTTTAGTGAGCTAGCACTATAAAGATCCATCTAATCACATTGGTCTGGTACAAAGCAGACATCATCATTATTTCATGGAATATTACGTGTTCTCACCATGATATAGCTGAACATTGCTAATTTGGCATTAACAATCTCTCACTCACAGTATTACATGTAAAAATAAATTGATAAACACTCAATATATAAAAATTATACCCCATAGTATTTATAACTTTATTCTGCACCAATTTATTTTATTTTGTCTATTATTTTTTATGTCTGTTATATTATGGGGGCAATTAGGGAATGTCCCCTTTAAAGCCATTTTGGAAAAGAAATTTGTTATATCTTGTGAGATTTTGCAAGATTCTGAAATAATTTCCATTGGGAATTGACCTTTTTAACAGACAGTCAGAGAAAATATAAATATGTCTGCATGTATAATTATGTCTCCCCTTCGAACGAAGGGATACATATTGTTTTAGTCTGATTTTTTCTTCCGCTTCTTCTCAGCGAAACTTGTCCGGACGATAACTTTTTTGTCTTTCGAGATAGGTCAATGACATTTAGTATGTGGGTGCATGACCATAAGGCGGTGTGTCGCGTATCATAATGACCTTCGTGGTACCTTGACCTTTGACCTCAAGGTCAAATAATTGTTTTTTAAATAGTATTTTCTTGTTCGGACCATAACATTCTTGTCTTTCCAGATAGGTCAATGATATTTGGTATGTGGGTGCATGACCATAAGGCGGTGTGTCACGTACCGTAATGACCTTTGACCTCAAGGTCAAATAATTGTTTTTTAAATGGTATTTATTTGGTTTGTGGGTGCATGACCATAAGGTGGTGTGTCGCATACCGTAATGATCTTCGTGGGACCTTGACTGTTGACCTCAAGGTCAAATAATTGTTTTTTGAATAGTATTTTCTTGTCCGGGTCATAACATTTTTGTCTTTCGAGACAGGTCAATGATATTTGGTATGTGGGTGCATGACCATAAGGTGGTGTGTCGCGTACCGTAATGACCTTTGTGAGACCTTGACCTTTGACCTCAAGGTCAAATAATTGCTTTTTAAATAGTATTTTCTTGTCCGGGCCATAACATTTTTGTCTTTCGAGATAGGTTGTTATACAGATGGCTGCATTAAGGGGGAGACATAAGTTTTAAGTATATCTAAAACAGTTTTTCCTAGTTTTAATATGAAATGCATTTTCCCAGCAAAACAAATGTTAGAGTCTGAAACTAGAAACAGCCATCAACTTTCTGACAATGTTTATCCCTTATAATCCTGTAAAATGACAATCCCCTATGAATCTTGGTTGGTTTATGGTGTTTAATGCCACTTTCAACAATATTTTAGTTATATCATGGCGGAAACTGGAGAAAACTACCGACCTGTCGCAAGTCACTGACAAACTTGATCTCATAATGTTGCATCGAGTACACCTTCCCATGAATGGGGTTCGAACACACAACTTTATTGGTAATAGGCATTGATTGCATAGGTAGTTGTAACTCCAACTACCATAGATCACGGCCACGACAGTCCCTCCCTTGAATCTTGAACAGTAGACAGATTTTATAAAGTTATAAACATTCCTCTTTCTACAATCCATATTTCAGTTATAGCTTGAAAATCAATTTTATTGGTGGAGGAAACATGATTACCCAGAGAAAACCATGGACCTGTTCAGTGTTGTAAGACAACTCACTGACAAACTTCATAATATAACAGACTTGGGGTCAATTACTTTCAAATGTTATTGATTATATTACAATTACTTTTTTACTTTCAAGATTAAATTACATTATAATTACTTCAATTTTACATCAAAATAGCTGATTACAGATTACATTTGATTAGGGCTGTTCCAGAATTAAATGTGTGGAAGGGTCGGGCGGCAGCTTCATTTTTTTTACATGAGTGGTTGGTTGTTTGATAAATAAAATTTTATGGGTGGTAGGGGACATCAAAATAAAAAATTTCATGCCTGGTTGGTAAATTAAAACCTACACAATTAATTTGTGTGGTTCTTCCTCAGTTTTAAGACAATTGCTGCCGCTTTTATGCCACCGAGAATGCTGACAACCGTCAAGAAATCCGAAACGTGTCACTTTTTTTTCTTTCTTTCTCTGGTTTTTTTGTAATTGCATTATCTCCCCTGTTACCGGAAACGGAAATCGATTTACCTCCCCTTCGTCGTGGAGTCTGTTTATACAATAAAAATACACGATAAAAACCTTCACAGATGTAATTGACAACAAGGGGACATATACTATAAACCAAAAACGTGATTCAAAAATTGTGATTTTTGAAATTGAAATTTATGGGTGGTGGTATTTAGGTTACCGTCATTAGGGTTGCATAATGCGCACCCCCTCTTGGCCTTGAAAATCTCCAGAAAAAACTAGTTCGTGTCTATAATGCGCATGGACTTTAAACAAAAATTCGCCGTCGGAAATGTAAGAAATAAATATCAATCGTATATATTTTTCAGTCCTTTGAGCATGTTTCATTTGCTGGGAGAATTTAAGAACCATTTGTCTCTTTTCATCTTCAATAAAGTTGCAAAATATTAAATGTGTTGGGTTTTATTGGCATTTTCATATGATGTTTTTAATATCTGGATGTTGTCTAATGGATTCGAAATCTAGTACAGCATTGGTAAATATAAGTTTAAATTCCAGATCTGAATGTAAATTAACGCAGTTGATAGTTGAAGATGACAGAAAATAATGATATAGAATAAAGAAAGGCAAACAATTGTCACTTATTATGACATTGTTGAACATTGCTAAGCTTGTGAGGAGTTGTTGAAAATACGGTTGTTACGTACATCAAAGAGCACCGACAATCCGTTATTTTTTTGTATTTTTAAAATTGACCAAATAATTAATGATCATGAATGAACTACAAACAATGCCTTATTATTTAGTGATGAAATAGCATCCAAGCCATGCAGTCATAACAGATTGTTATATGTTGTAATTTTGTGTTAATCAGATTTATCTTCACCTGGGAGCAATCAAGCTATTAATCTTGACATAAAAATTGACAAATACATTTTATTGTTTCTTTTCTTTTTATTTCAATCACTATAATCTTGTGTAAACACAGTCTGACAGTCTAATTATACTTGCACACATTGAAATCTTATCGACAAGATGATTGATTATTTTACACATGGCTAGATATAGTCAGACATTTATATTTAGTTTATTTTCGTATCTATCAAAGGTAAATATTTATTTACAAGTACAAAACAAAACTGCACTAGACAGTTTTAATTCTTCAATAATTAAAACATAGTAGATGCAATTAATTATTTTGTGGAATAGTGTCCAAACAATTTAAGAAATATTTAACTTTGCATGTTGACAAATAGTAAACAAAAAAACATGGCGAACATGTGATTTCCCGGTCTGGGAAAGAGTGAAACACATTGTTCCTGTTTATAATGTGCACCCCTCCTACAAAATAAAGAATCTGGACAAAATCCTGTACATTATGCAACCTTAAATATGGTACAATTTTTTTTATTGGTGATGGGGGTCTTTCACAATTTGTTTTGGTGGGTGGTGGGGGTGAAAAATATGTGCCTCCCGACCCCCCGCACATTTAATTCTGGAACAGCCCTTCATGATTAAATCACATTACAATTACATCAATTTTACATCAAAATGGCTGATTACAGATAACATTTGTTTTCATGGAAAAATGTGATTGATTACAGCAGATTGCGATTACCACGTCTGTCATATAATGTTGTATTAAGTACACCTCACCATTGTCAGGATAAAAACTTAAGTGATGATATAGGTAGACAGTGATTGCCTAAGTATAAGTCCAATCTCCATAGCAACCTCATAATATGGTGTATCTTTTTGATAAATTAATGAAAGGGAGTCTTTTTTTTATTGCAGTCTGAAGATGATTCAGGAAATGACAGTGATAGTTCAGAAAGGTCGGGAAAGCGCAAGAGATTTGATGATGAGGCAATTGAAAAACGACGAGAGAAAAGACTGTGGGATGAAAATCGGTTTGTCCTTTATATATATACTCATATGGTTGTTTTAGTAAAAAGTAAAATACATCAAGCTACATTGTTTCAAAGCAAAATTAGAGATAAAGTAGACCAATTATGTACTCTTTTTTTTTTTCCAGCGGAGAATATTAGAATATTTGTGAAAGTTTGTATGTCATTCTCAGAATAAACTGACTCACCAGTAGTTTGTATAAACAGAAAGGGAAGCTTGAAGCACTATTCATTAATGTGCTCTTTATATACAAGGGTATTCGTGGTCGTGACCATATAGTAGTTGTGGGATTTACAACTACCTGTGCAATCGGTGCTTATCACCACTAAAGGTGTGAATTCGAACCCCGCTCAGGCGATGTGTACTCGATAAAGCATTATTTGATCAAGTTTCTCAATGACTTGCGGCAGGCCTGTGGTTTTTCTTGGGGGGGGGGGGGGGGTGGTGGAGGGGGTACTCCGGTTTCCTCCACCAATAAAACTGACCGCCACAATATAACTGAAATATTGTTGAAAGTGGCGTCAAACACCATAAACCAACCATCACAATAAACATCAGCCGACTCTGTGGTATAATGTTAAGCATGCGTGCCATTGGGGTTAAGCCAAATACTATAAAATTATTTTATCCTGCTCAATCACCAAGAATGCTGCTTTAAAGAGTAAAAGCAATGGCTGTCGTGATAATGTGTCCCTAATGGAGAGACATGTCTGTCAATGGACTGTTCTTAATGTGAGCTAACATGCTAAGAAGCCAACAAACATTGGTCTAGTACAAAACACACGTCATCATACAGGGAACTAACACTATAAAAATCCAACTTACTGCATTGGTCTAGTACAAAGCAGGCACCATGATATAGCTAAACTTTGTTCACCTGGCCTTAAATAATGATCACTCACTCACAAGGGGCCATCGTGGCCATGATCATATGGTAGTTGGATTTACAACTGCCTATGCAATCAGTACCTATCACCACTGATGTTATGAATTCAGGGCGAGGTGTACAACATTATGTGATATAGTTTGTCAGTGACTTGTGACAGGTCGGTGGTTATCTCCGGATCCTCAGGTTTCATCCACCAATAAAACACTTACTCACAATAAGAAACATTAATTCTACAGAATTGTTTGACAAATTTTCAGTATATTAAAAAAACCTTCTTAATCAATTGTTTTTTGTATGTTTTTCAGACAGAAAATTTTGTTTGAATATAACCAGTTTTCTACATACGGAACAGCAGTAAGTACATATACAGGAAAACCTGTCTGAACCAAACTTCCATTGGACCAGCTGTTGTGTTCAGAATTGACAAGTGTGCGATTTATCAGGCCTTTCAATAAGGGGTGGTACCAGGTACTTTTACCCACTTAAAATGGTAATTGGTACCTCCTAATTTCAAAGAGTGTTGCATAAGATATTCATGCAAAATGTTCAAGTTTTAAGAAAAAGTACCATCTGTAAATAGTGAAGTACTGGTACACTTGAAAAATATTGAAAGCCCTGGGTTTATACAGGTTAAATTAACAAAACATAAATTAGACTTTATTTCTAATGTTCGGTTTACGCATGATTCTGTTTTATTTAGGGGCAGGTTTAGACAGGTTTCATATTTAATTATATATAAAGGATTGTTGTATATACATATATATATATATATATATGTTACAGTACGAATTGGAATCCAGTGGGATCCGGAATCCTAATAGTACAAATTGGAATTCCAATTTCTACTAGTAGAAATTGGAATTCTGATTTGTACTGAATTTAAACCAGTAGAAATCAGAATTCCAATATCTACTAGGACAAATCAGGATATCCATATTTGTACTAGGAGGATCCTGGATCCTACTAAGCTTTCAGTAGGATTCAGAATATTACTGAATTTAAAGCTTAGTACGATTCTGGATATTACTGAATTGAAAAACATAAAAATATGTAAAATTTGTGAAATATAAAATAAGTCTTGTGCGATAATTTAATTACAAATAGTGAGAAAAATACATTTTAATACAATTTTGGATTAAGTTTCCTATTTATTACAACATTTGGTCAAAGTTTGTTTGTGGCATTTGCTTGAGCAAGGTATATTAGATTTGCGGTATGAACATCGCATTGTATTACATTTTCCAGCACACTTACATGTGGATACCAGATTAGCAGTTTCATTTACTGTACGGTTTTTCTGGCAAGCTTGAATGTGAGAAATTTCCAATAGTAAATTAGGGTCAATAGAATTTAATCCTGGGAAGCAAACTGTTCTTAAGTCAACTAGGTCTTCATCTGAATAATAGGTTTTCAGTATTCCATCTTTTAAAAATATTTTGTAAACGGATTTGGAATCGGTTACTTTTTTTACTTCAAGAACTTTGCATGGAAATATGTTTAAAAAGTGTATCCAGTATTTCAATGGGTAAATCTTCTTCATTGACTATCCCTTCAGTTGCAAGTTGTTCAAACATGGCGATTGATGATCTGGGGTGTTGCCCAAAGACTATCTCGTAGGGCGTTGTCTTGGTAGTAGATGAGACTGAGGTATTCATGCCATACACAACTAAGGGGAGACCAGAACTCCATCTTTTCTGGTTATCCTGAATCCATTTACTAAGCTTAATTTCAAGGTCACCATTTGCCCTCTCAATACAGCCTTGAGACTGAGGATGTCTGATAAAGCTTGTCGGTCAAGCGAAATATCCGTCGATTTAATTATGATTATAGTCTTTTTGTAGACTTATAGTTATTTTTGTTACATTTTAACATCTTTTTTTGATATCGTTGTGCTAACATTTTAGACATTTATTTATCATTTTTGTTTGTTTGCACAGTATCGTTAACACTTGTTTCCGATCCGACATCTCGTAGATTTATACGTTGGCTACTTTTTCAGATGTTTATATATATATATGCATATCTTGTAATATTCTGATAATTGACCCCTTTTCATGGGACTAGTCAGAACATTACAAGATATGATGAAATTTATTAATGAAGCAAAAAGCCTTTATCTTTCTTAAAGAGTAATCAAAATGTCTGTAACACAGTCCTTGAAATCAAAAGTTAAATTTAAATCCGAATCAAATCCTTCAATTTATTTTTATATAGATCTTTAAAAATAAACAAAAAAATTTACTGGTCCAAATAAAATTTAATTGGTCTTGGGTCGGAGGACTGGTGCTCATCGTGATGACTGTACTAAGGACAGGGCATTTACCATTCCAATGTCAGAACTCTTAGTCTTTGTTATTTTAATATTATATCTTTTTTATGTATTTCAGGCATCCCTGATCATGTTTGAACTAGCCTGGAAAATGTCTAAAGATACAAATGATCTCGTATGGTAAGTCCAATCCTTTTTAGTCAAAATTAAAACTAGATTTTTGTTGGATTTTTTAAATTATTTCGGAGGAGCATATAGACTGCTTTGTTTATCTGTCTAAACCGAATGATTTCTGTTCATAATTCTACTTTGCCCCAACATACATCTTTCTTACTTTTGCATAAATATTATTTACCATAAAATATTGGTCAAGTTCAATTTTCAGTATGATATCACTCAGGAGTTCTGCTCCTTGGAAATAGGAAATTCATAAAAATGATTGTTTTCATGTTATAATTATGTTTTGCTTAAACATAGCTTGGCATAAGGGGGCTGTTGTGATTGTGATCTTAAGGTAGTTTGATTTACAACTACCTACATGCAATCAATGCCTATAACCACTAAAGTTGTGAGTTTGAACCCCGTTTATGGCGGGTTGTTGTCTATGCAACATTATGTGATAAATTTTGTCAATGACTTGAGACATGTTGTGGTTTTCTTCGGTTTCATCCACCAATAGAACTTGCCGCCAAGATATAACTGAAATATTGTTGAAAGTGGAGTTAAACACCATAAACCAACCAACCTTTGACAGATATTACTGACCATAAAATACAGGACATTTGTATCCTTTAAGTATTACTGGCCATAAAATACAGGACATTTGTATCCTTTAAGTATTACTGACCATAAAATACAGGACATTTGTATCCTTTTAAGTATTACTGACCAAAAAATACAGGGCATTTGTATCCTTTAAGTATTACTGACCATAAAATACAGAACATTTGTATCCTTTAAGTATTACTGACCATAAAATACAGGACATTTGTATCCTTTAAGTATTACTGACCATAAAATACAGGACATTTGTATCCTTTAAGTATTACTGACCATAAAATACAGGGCATTTGTATCCTTTTAAGTATTACTGACCATAAAATACAGAACATTTGTATCCTTTAAGTATTACTGACCATAAAATACAGGACATTTGTATCCTTTAAGTATTAATGACCATAACATACAGGATATTTGTATCCTTTAAGTATTACTGACCATAAAATACAGGACATTTGTATCCTTTAAGTATTACTGACCATAAAATACAGGGCATTTGTATCCTTTAAGTATTACTGACCATAAAATACAGGACATTTTTATCCTTTAAGTATTACTGACCATAAAATACAGGACATTTGTATCCTTTAAGTATTACTGACCATAAAATACAGGACATTTGTATCCTTTAAATATTACGGACCATAAAATACAGGACACGGATATGTTCCACTTGTCGTAAACACTTCCCGGTCCCTTCCTCATTCACGACTTATTACCGGGTTTGTAACTAGATTAATACGACAGGTACCACTAGTGGAGCAGGAACTGCTTACCCTTCCGGACCACCTGAGTTCACCCCCCGGTTTTTAGTGGGGTTCGTGATACTCGATCATTAGTTTTATATGTATGTTTTGTAGATCGTTGTTTGTCCTTTTATATTTTTTCTTTTGGCCATTGTGTTGTCTGTTCTTCTTTGATATACGGTTTCTGATTACCTCCCTTTGGTATCTTCAAACTCTTCTTGTATCCTTTAAATATTACTGACCATAAAATACAGGACATTTGTATCCTTTAATTATTTCTGTTTCTTTGTTGTAGGTTAGCTGTTTTAGGAGTAACAGATCAATATATACATTTTAAAACTCCCAGAGATAAATATATAGATGATACAATGGCATTACAGTCACATGTAGCAAGACATAATCACAGGTAGAATGAACAGTCATCATTTTCAGGCCTTTCAATAAGAGGCGGCACCAGGTACTTTTACCTGCCTAAAATGGTCTTTGGTGCCTCCTGATTTTAAATAGTGTTGTACAGCGAGACCTGTCTAAACCGAACCCTGAGTAAACCGAAAACCTGCCTAATCCAAACAGACTACAGTCTCATCTATTAAATGTCTATGTAATTTGAACCTGTATAAACCTAACACCTGTCTAAACTAAAGTTGAACAAATTATTCAGTCCCAAAGGTGTTTGGTTTAGACAGATATTAATGAAAATGTTCAAATTTTAATAAAAAGGACTGCCTGTTAATAGTAAAGTACTGGTAAACCTGAAAAATATTGAATGCCCTGGATTTTATATTAAATCTGAGGCATTGGTGACCTTAGCTGATATTTCCGATCCTGTTTAGGCCTCTTGATTTTCTTGCCCTACAAGACTTTTTATTTGTTTTGCTTTGTAATCTTTTTACTTTGAGCAAATTGCTGATGAAGTAACCTTCATAAGCTACGTCTACAGATAAATGTCAGAGGGAGATTAACCTTAGCTTTAATTAAGAAATAACTTGTGGAAACCAGAATGTGTTGAGAGTTTTAACATGGATTGGCATATATTAGTATTTTATAAAACTCCAAACACATTCTGGCTTCCATGATTTTTTTCGATTCTGATATGTTCTAAGAGTACAAATACGGTAGTATACTTTGATTGGAAGACGGTAATTTATATTTACGTTTGCGGAAAATGTTGCACACAGTTTATACTGCCAATGGAAAAGTCAGTCACATTCACCGGCGCATGTACGAATGAGATTATACCATCGATAAATTGCTCGTTTGTCTACAAAGCGAAAGAAGGACATCATGTTAGAATAATAATTATATTATTTTGTAAGTGTAAATTTAAATAATGCATAAATCATGTTAGTGCTTATATATCTGATCTCCATCCACGTCGGTGGTGTAATAGTTAGCGTGCTCGCATCGAGTGCGGTAGATTGTGGGTTTGGGCCCTGATCGGATCAAACCAAAGACTTTAAAATTGGTATTTGTGGCTTCTCTGCTAAGCATACAGAATTAAGGAGAAAGTGCAAAGACTGGTTGGCTCTGAATCAGGATAATTGAGTGGAGCAACATGTCTATCCACAGACTGTTGTTTCAGTGAGTGAGCACCATAAAAATTCAACAAAGTATGTAGGTCTAGCACAAAGCTGACATCATCAAATCATTGAAAATTAACTTGTTCTCGCTATGATATAGCTGAAAAATTGCTGCGATGGCATTAAACAACAATCACACACTAACTATAGCTGATCTATTATTTATTACTGTTATTTTATCTTTCAAAACCGGAAATTAATTCTGGACGAGAAATAAATTGTCAAGTACATGTACAAATCTTTTTGTAATATTATTTTTATAAATCATTATTGGAAAGTTAAATGTAATAAAAAAAATTATCTAGACAATGAATTTTGGAACTCATTTGTTACCCAAAAACATTATTGTTATTTTTTGGCTTTCAGAAACATGTCCTATTATTATACCTTACATAGTATTTTTCTCTTTTAAAATATTCAGACAATTTCGATGTTTTACCGAAAATTTGCTGACAAGGGAGACAACCAGGCGAACAACACAAACATATAATGTAGAGGGAGACAATAGGTTGTCGCCCGGTCTACAACCTTGACCCCCGGAAGTGTGTTGAAAATCCTGTTTTTCAGTCTGCTTCCGTCATTGTTTTTTTTATACCAGAAATTATTTTGTTGTCAAAACAAAACATGAAAACATTTAAGTTTTAAGCATCATAAAAGAACCAGTAGTTTCAGTATAATAAAACAGTTACTGCCTCCATATGTTGTCAACCCCTAGAGTTTGTTTTCCCTAAGGTTGACACTTTCAGTGTTCACCTCACCTCATATGAAGGCAATAATTGTATATCTTAAAATAAAATATGACTTCCCATCTATTCATGTAACCGCATCGGTGGCGTAATGGTTCGTGTGCTGTAGATCGTGGGTTCGAGCCCCGGTCGGGTCAAACCCAAGACTATAAAATTGGTATTTGTTGCTTCTCCACTAAGCACGCAGCATTAAGGAGAAAGGAGAGACTGGTTGGCTCGGAATCAGAATAATGTGTCTGAGTGGAGCGACATGTCTACCCACGGACTGTTGTTTCAGTGAGCTAGCGCTATGAAATCCAACTCAGTGTGTTGGTCTAGTGCAAAGCGACCTCATCAACATCTCATTGAAAATTAACTTGTTCTCGCCATGATATATCTGAGAAATTGCTGAATTGGTGTTAAACAACAATCACTCACTCTATCCATGTTTTTTTTTCTCTTACAGGGGTGATGATGAAGACAATATAATATCTATAAACTGTTTAAAAATCGTGTTTGATGAAGAATTACAACTAACATTATATAGACATTGGTCGTTGTTTGACAGTATACGTCACTCTGTTAACATGGCTTGCAAGTTTAAAGTTTGGACATTGAAGGGACAGAAGAGGTTACATGAATTTTTAGCAGAAATGGGGTAAGGTGAATTTATTTAAAACCCAATGCTTTTTTGTACTTAAAACTCATTTATAAAACCCATCCTGACCAGATTTATGTGTTATTTAAACTCACCAAACTAACACTTTCACTCGCCAAAAAAACTGCAAAAGATTGCATTTAATTCTAAATGGGGGCGTTTGTGGTCGTGATTGTATGGTAGTTGAATTTCCAATTAACTACAATCAGTGCCTATCACAACTAAAGTCATGAGTTCTAACCCTGTTCATAGCAAGGTGTATTCAACACAACATTATGTGATAAAGTCTATCAGTGACTTGCGACTGATCTGTGGTTTCCTCCACCAATAAAACTGACCACCATGATATATCTGAAATGTTGTTGAAACCAACCAAACCTTAATGTAGTTTCAGATGGATTCATTTTTACTAACATGAAAAAAATCCTTTCTTGTCGGGGCTCTACAATGCAACTAAAACACTAGCATTTGCTTTTGTAAAATGTGAGTTAAAATTCTGTATTGATGGCCTAATGGTGAGTTGATATTTTCAGAACATTTTCATTCCATCACTGATCGTATTTTTCATTTCAAAATCTGCACAATTGACTCAGACATAAAAGTTTTAAATCACGTACTTTCAACGCTTGCAAGTGACCACGATAAGCAAAAATCAAAAACCTACATACAAAGTTTTTCGCTAAAAATAAACCAGTTGAATTAAATTATCATAAAGCTGGCCTCTTAATGCAATATCTACGGAAGTATCAAGCCAAAAAAGTAATGAAGTTTCGGGTTCTAAAGGTGGAAAGCGCAAATTCCACGATGTCTGGAAGTCAAAGTTTTCGTGGCTCATTTATGATTCCAGTAACAACGTTAATTATGTAGTGTGATGTTTGCAGAAAGGCAGGCCCAGATATTGTTGGCAAAACCGAGTTTGTTACTGTAAAAAAAAGTTTAAATTTGAAAGTCTTGTTTTTCTTAATAAAAGTCTGAAACATGTTTCAATATGGTTTCAGCAAAATTCCTCAACTAAGCACATTTTGTCTCATTCAGGGGATTATTAATTATGTACAAATAAATAGATATTGAAGTTATATAGTTCAAATTTGTATCTTTATTAATCTGGCAAGTAGCATACTTTTGTTGGCGAGTAAAAAATGTTTCCTTACTTGCAGGGATGAAAATTAGCATTCACCCATGGCGAGTAAAAAATCACATGGGAGACCAAAAATTGAATTGTGTTAGCCTAGGTGGCGAATGGTTTTAATCCCGAGTGTTGGCCAGGGTGCCCACTGAGTTTTGAAACTGGGGGTACAATTGCTGTTTTTTCCTTAACTTTGTACCCCTGCATATAGAAAGTCCCTACAATATTGGGGGTAAAAATCCCTCTTCAGAGGATAAATGGGCATGCTGTTAGCCTAATTTAAGTCATTAAACTGCTACTACGCCAAATGTTTTATTTTACATGCTTCCATCTGAAAATTTGCGGTCAACAAACAGGTTCTTGGCATATTTTTTCCACTTGTCATTTATGAAAATGTCGATATCGTGCACGTGTTTATTGAAATCTATCGTATCCGTTAAGTATTTTGAAAGTGATTTTCTTGGAAAACAATCCATTACGGTTCATAGAAACTTTCATTTCGTTCATTAGAGCTTATGTTTATATATGCCCGACTTAAAATAAAACTATTTGTATTTATTTTTCGTAAACAAACAACATTTTGGAAAGGGGACGCATTGCGGTATTGTGCTACGGGAAATGTTGACCGAACTTTTTGTCCGAAGCTACTTTCAACAAAACGAACTTTTAATTTATTTTTTCTCATTTCTGTGACATAAAATCATAGTTCTCATATCAAATATGTTCATATATGCGAAGATTGGCAATTCAAAATTCGTTGAAACGCACAGGACGCTTCCGGATATTTATCAATCTGCATTGGTATTTTAGACTCGACACCGGTTTAATATTACGATCTATTGAACTATTTATTTACATCCAGACATGTGTAAATGTTAATGCATATCCAATTAAAAAATAGACTGAACTACAGTAACTTTACTCCATTGTTGCAATCTGAATTGAGGTCTGGCAAATGATAATTACAGCCTCTACTTTCTTCAGTTTTTGACTGACAGTGGCAATTTACGTTTGCTATATTTTCATTCCGAAGCTATTTATAGTTGGACCATTGAGCAAATCGACAGAGACATCGTTCTTCTGCTAAAGATTACACAAATATGAGTTATTACGATTTGTGTGGTATTTGATCACAGTACAGTAATATTTATTTCAAAAGGAAAGGGTGGGGGGGAGGGGGATATAAAAAATCACTGTTATGGGTTGTTTAAAAAAAAATGGCTCCAACATGTGAAAAAAATGTCCAAATTAAACTCGCTCCTAAAAACTTTCTGCTGATAATTTTCAATGTTGCATACATTGAAGTAAATGAAACAAGAAAGAAACTATGAACAGATAAGCAATAAATTTTTAAGAACCTTTTATTGAACACAAATTGGCATGAAAAACATGTAAAACACATACTTATTCTATATCAGTTAAACAATCTTTAGTCTCAATTATTTTGTATAATGGTTTCTCAAACAATGCAACTGATATAAATGACTTTTTGTGCAAAATATTGGCTTATTGGTAGTTGTAGTTTTTCTTAAAAGCTAATTTTTATGAAAAATTCTCAATATTTTTGTCCAATCTACCTGATAAAGTTTTTATTATCAAAATAATAATGAATATTTTTACTTAAGACAACAAAATTTTCAAACTTTAAAGATAAGTAGCCATTTGTAAAAAAAAAATCACATTGATTCTTTGAACGATCGCAAAATAATTGGTTGTAGAAAAAACCTTTTGTCTATTTTTGTTGCACTCATGACATTTTATAATAAAGAAAAAAGAAGAAAATATCACATTTTAAAATGCCAACATTGAACAGTGATGTTACTGTTAACTCATACAATAATTTTTACCTGTTTCAATGAAATATTTGTACAGAAATGACAGTATTTGGAAATTTGTAACAATTTTTTGCCATACCACTTCTTTAATACCCAGTTTTAGCAGCAATATTTTTAATTACATTTGAAAATTTGTATTATACTACTCTTATATTTATAAGATAAATCATAAAGAAATAATTAGAATATTTTTATAGGCTAGAAAAGGCAATTTATTATAAATTATCATTATTTTATCAATGGTACTATTTTATCAGGATATGTTGCACTCCTGACATTATATTGCCATCAAGAAAAAGAAGAGTTATTAACTTAAAAACAATTCACAGGGGAAAAAATCAGTTGGTGTTCTTTCAAGCATTAGTTTTACCAAGTTTTAATGATAATTGTTTCTTAAAGTAACATTTTTCTAGTTATTTGTAACTTGTTTACAGCCATACTTCTCGAAAATTCCAACTTATTTTTTAAATATACTATACAAAAACATTTAAAACATGTATTAATCTAAATTGATATTGAAAATAGATGTTTAATGTACAATTACAAATATTTTTTGGATACTTAGAAAATTGATTATATCAAATTTCAATGATTTTTAAAAATTTATGTCAGGAGTGCAACATTTACATGGTCAACCATAAATTATCTATAAGAAAATAGATAAATGCATTTATCATAAACTTTATCAAGTCAATTAATCTCCAATAGCTAATGAACCTAGAAAACATGTTCCCTTGTCAGAGAATGTCTCTAGTATTAATACCTAATAGATATTAAAGCATGAGACCATTTAAAATGAAGAAAAATGCTTTATTACATAAAATTAAAAGCACATAAAATGCTATTGGCACTTTTAATTTTCTCAAACATTATCCTAAACTTGACAGAATCTTATTTTATTTAAATCATCCATATAAAAAGCTATAATTTAGACTGTGTAGAAGATCACTTAAAACTAGTTGCACTCCTGACATGAATCAAATGCTTCTGTGAGAGATATTTTATGTATCTCAAACAGGTAAATGGGTTTTATCTGTTCTCTTAGTCAGTCTCTGTTGAAATAGAAAGACAAATGTGATTTTAGTTACATTTAAAAGAAAATATGTGTAAGAAAATATCAAATGTTGCACTCCTAACATTTGAGGGTGCTGCCTTTAATGTGACATTCTTGGCCTTACTACTGATTTTAGTGTATCCTTTAACTATGGTTTTGAAGCAGCAATGATGTATTAAGATTTATTTATACCCCATATCTTTGAAAACTAAAAGACAACATTTCTACAATGTAATTTAGGAAAACTTGCATAAATGTTTGTTGCACTCCTGACTAGGTACATCTTTTATACAAAGCCATATTTTTATGCAATAATAAATGTGAAGCATGATCTATTGCTATCTTAAAGTATGTCAACATATCAAAGTTTGGGATGAAATAGATTTTGATAACATATTGTTTGATTTAGCGCTGTGGTAGGTTGTTGAAAATTAAGGATTTTTTAAAGTGTCACAAAAAAGTGTTGCACTCCTGACAATTTTGACATGTTTTTTGGACATATTTTTTTTGTTATTCTAGATATCTTAAAGATTGTTTGCAGTAACAAACATCAAATCATTACAGATCTTTTGAACTATTTAGATCCAATAAAATCATAAAAATGAGTAAATTAGACAACTATAGCAGTAGGAGCCATTTATTTTGAAACTGCCCTTATACAAGACTCAAATAGTCATGGTAGACAGAAATAAAAATGTGACATTGAATAGATGTCCTCAAGGTAGTTATGAATAAAAAAAAATCCAGAACAAATCAGTTAAGACAGCTTTTTAACTATTTACTAAATTTGGGCATGGTAACTTTCTATTATTTTTTATATATACGCCTGGGCCCGTGGATTTTAAATTTCAGGGGCCCAGCTGGCTACTAGGTTCATAATTTTAGTTTTCATCCCTGTTACTAGCTAGGGGATAGTGGGAGCTGGTATGAATTGTAGAGTCCTGCTTGTTAAATTGTATATTTATCCACAATTGATGATAAATATCTACTTACAGTGACATTTACTTCAAAGAAATATAAATCAAAAAGACACATAGAGTTAGGGTTATGGTGTTTAACTCCATATATCAGTTATATCGTGACGGTCAGTTTTATTGGTGGAGTAAACCAGATTACCCAGAGAAAACCACCTACCTGCCGCAAGTCACTGACAAACTTTATCACATGTTGAATCGAGTACACCTCGCCATGAACAAATAAAAAACATAGAGAATAATGGCAGTTTCTAAGGTCGAGACAGACTTGACCACATGTTGAATTGAGTACACCTTGCCATGAACGAATAAAAAACCTATAGAATAATGGCAGTTTCAAAGGTCGAGACAGGTCACTTTATCACTAGTGTCACAGTGAGTCCAATAGTATGAGATGTGATTCTACTGATAATGTATGTTTGTGATCTAGAGAACTGACGTCATTGTTCTTAGGCCAAAAAAAAAATATGTGTGTTTACGGTCACATGTCAAAAAAAATTTACTATCGGCAAAACCGGAAATAGTCGTTCCCGGTTACGGAATCCGATTCCGGTATTTCATTTTCGAAATTTCTGGTAAGCCGTCATTTGTTGAAGCTGTTTTATGACGAGTTACTCAGTTTTTCTACCTTCTTTGCTCTCAATTTCGACAAAAAGCTAGCGGTTGAATAAATAAAACATTGCTGCTGAATAAACAACAAAAATGGTTATCCGAATTCTGTGTAGAAATTGATAGGGTCGCTAGCAAAAATTAGGGTGGGTTGTTGAAAAATAGGGTCGGTCAGGTGACCGTAAACACACATATTTGTTTTTGGCTTTATCAGTAACATCATAATGTGTTTGATTTCACTATCAGAGTCAGTTTGTTTATACTGACAATATCACTTGATGAGATCAAAGACAAAAATGTCCAAATTATCACCGATAAAGGTACTATCATAGATATTTAAAAAACATTTACTGGATCTTCCCTGTAGTATCTTAGTGAAATCTACATGAATCTAAGAAAAGTTTGAAGTTACTAAAGGAGTAATCAGAATCCATAAATCAAAGGACAGACAACACAATGGCCAAAAGAAAAAAGACAAAGGGACAAACAATGATCTTCAAAACATAACTAAAGATGGAATAGCAGGAACCCCCTAAAAACTGGGGGTGAACTCAGGTGCTCCAGAAAGGAGACAAGTTCCTGCTCCACTAGTGACACCTGTCATGTAAACGGATGGTTAGGTAAGATACAAACAACTAGTACAATACCATGGGAAGCAACCTTTAGAGAAATTACTTATTTCAAAATTCTAGAAAAATCTTGTACATGGAGCTTACATATTAATTGAAATAGCTAATTAGCTGGTTGATTACCATCGGTAACATACAGTGTTATTGTTAATTACTGACAAATTATATCATAAATTATATTTCTGAAAACATTTGTTTTTTTCAGAATGCCTTTAAGTCAATGCAAACAGAGGTTTTCTTCCATGGAATCAAGTTTACGTCATAATATTAAACAAATGATACAGGATCATATGACAAAATATGGGCAAGTATATTTATTTTAATCTTGTGTAAAATATTTTTTTTATAGAAAGAGTGAGTTATTGAGTTAGGGTTATGGTGTTGAACCACTTTCAACAATATATCAGTTAGATCGTGGAGGTCAGTTTTATTGGTGAAGGAAAGCGGCATACCTGGATAAAATCACCGACCTGTCACAAGCCACTGACAAACTTGATCACATCATGAGTTACTAATATTGTTTTATACCAGAACAAAGAATTGTTGGATTACCTAACAACTCATACAAGCCTATCACCAATACGCCGTGGGTTTGTTCCCGGCTTTGTAAATTACAAAAAAAGGGTGCACTCGATTCGCAGCCGCAAGTGATAAAGATTACCAGTTGCTTACCCATGGTCGGTGGTTCTCTCCGGGTACTCCGGTTTCTTCCACCACTAAAACTGATCGCCATGATATAGCTGAAATATTGTTGAAAGTGACATTAAGCATCAAAAATCAATGCTTTCGGAACACATTGTCACACACATGTTTAACCTAGTCACTAACTAACTGCTTTCGGAACACATTGTCACACACAAGTCAGTAACTATTAACTGCTTTCGGAACAAATTGTCACACATGTTTAACCTAGTCAGTAACTATAACTGCTTGCGGAACACATTGTCACACATGTTTAACCAAGTCAGTAACTATAACTGCTTTCAGAACACATTGTCACACACATGTTTACACAAGTTAGTAACTAATAACTGCTTTCAGAACACATTGTCACACATGTTTACACAAGTCAGTAACTATAACTGCTTTCAGAACACATTATCACACACATGTTTACACAAGTCAGTAACTATAACTGCTTTCAGAACACATTATCATACACATGTTTAACAAAGTCAGTAGCTATAACTGCTTTCAGAACACATTATCACACACATGTTTAACAAAGTCAGTAACTATAACTGCTTTTGGAACACATTGTCACACACATGTTTAACCAAGTCAGTAAATATAACTGCTTTTGGAACACATTGTCACACACATGTTTAACCAAGTCAGTAACTATAACTGCTTTTGGAACACATTGTCACACACATGTTTAACCTAGTCAGTAACTATAACTGCTTTTGGAACACATTGTCACACACATGTTTAACAAAGTCAGTAACTATAACTGCTTTTGGAACACATTGTCACACACATGTTTACACAAGTCAGTAACTATAACTGCTTTCAGAACACATTGTCACACACATGTTTACACAGGTCAGTAACTATAACTGCTTTCAGAACACATTATCACACGCATGTTTAACAAAGTCAGTAACTATAACTGCTTTCAAAACACATTGTCACACACATGTTTACACAGGTCAGTAACTATAACTGCTTTCAGAACACATTGTCATACACATGTTTAACCAAGTCAGTAACTATAACTGCTTTCAGAACACATTGTCACACACATGTTTACACAGGTCAGTAACTATAACTGCTTTCAGAACACATTATCACATGCATGTTTAACAAAGTCAGTAACTATAACTGCTTTCAGAACACATTGTCACACACATGTTTACACAAGTCAGTAACTATTAACTGCTTTCAGAACATATTGTCACACACATGTTTACACAAGTCAGTAACTATAACTGCTTTCAGAACACATTGTCACACATGTTTAACCAAGTCAGTAACTATTAACTGCTTTCAGAACACATTGTTACACACATGTTTACACAAGTCAGTAATTATAACTGCTTTCAGAACACATTGACACACACATGTTTAACCTAGTCAGTAACTATTAACTGCTTTCAGAACACATTGTCACACACATGTTTACACAAGTCAGTAACTATTAACTGCTTTCAGAACACATTGTCACACACATGTTTAGCAAAGTCAGTAACTATAACTGCTTTTAGAACACATTGTCACACACATGTTTACACAAGTCAGTAACTATAACTGTTTTCAGAACACATTGTCACACATGTTTACACAAGTCAGTAACTATAACTGCTTTCAGAACACATTGTCACACACATGTTTAACCAAGTCAGTAACTATAACTGCTTTCAGAACACATTGTCACACATGTTTACACAAGTCAGTAACTATAGCTGTTTTCAGAACACATTGTCACACACATGTTTACACAAGTCAGTAACTATAACTGATTTCAGAACACATTGTCATACACATGTTTACACAAGTCAGTAACTATAACTGCTTTCAGAACACATTGTCACACACATGTTTAACCAAGTCAGTAACTATTAACTGCTTTCAGAATACATTGTCACACACATGTTTACACAAGTCAGTAACTATTAACTGCTTTCAGAACACATTGTCACACACATGTTTACACAAGTCAGTAACTATAACTGCTTTCAGAACACATTGTCACACATACATAATTGTATTCCTAGTAAACATAATATAAATAGCTGTTTTTATTTCTTTAAGAAAAAACATTGATTTTGTTTAGATCCTTGATGTATTAAACGTCATTTTATTCATTTGTAGACAGTATTTAAGCATACTTTTAATGTATTTTGAAAAGAAACTGATTTTGATAGACCCTATCCCAGCAAAATTCATGTTCGTATGGTAGTAGGATTTACAACTACTTATGCAATCAGTGCCTATCACCACTAATGTTGTGAGTTTGAATCTCGATTAGGACGAGGTGTACAACATTATATGATCAAGTTTGTTGGTGACTTACGACATGTCAGTGGTTTTCTCCTGGTCCTCGGGTTTACTCCGCCAATAAAACTGACCGCCACGATATAATTGAAATATTGTTGAAAGTGGCGTTAAACACAAACAAACATATAATGTTAAATAATACTATATACATAACAATATTATTCATCAAACTAGGAGAATATGTAAACACCATCAAACAAACAAACAAACATATATTTTGGGAAGTTTAATATTGTAGTTGTAATTTTAATCATTTATATGACTACATATATTTTCATTTACAGTAAGGGGCTGTCATGGTCATGATGGTATGGTAGTTAGATCTACAACTACATATGCATTGAGTGCCTATCACCATTAACGTTGTGAGTTCGAACCCCACTCAGTCGAGGTATACTTGATACAACATTATGTGATTAAGTTTGTCAGTGACTTGCGACAGGTCGGTGGTTTTCTCAGGGTCCTCCGGTTTCCTCGACCAATAAATCTGACTGCCACGATATAACTGAAATATAGTTGAAAGTGGCGTTATACACCATCAAACAAACAAACATATATTTTGGAATGTAATTTTAGTCCTTTATTTGACTATATATTTTCTATTTCAGTTTGACAAATCAAGATGTAGTAATCCCATCATTTTCAGCCCAGTATGGATACAAGAACAAACTGTGTGCAGCTGATTATGTGTTGGCCTGCGTTGCTACGTTAGAAAATATTGTACGTACATTTTAATTTGTATTTGTGTGTATGGTCTATGTTATATTAGAAATAGTGATAGAACATTAGTAATTTTGTGTTAAGCAAGTGTAAAGAAGGCATTTCAAAAACAATTTTTTTTTCTTAGAAAATTGATAATTAACGTTTTTCGATGACAGTAAAAATCTCATACATGTATCACTGCATGAACATTCTCATTTCCTGTTTCCTGGGGAAAGTAAAAGAAAAACACTGGAAAGTGACATGCTGATCAGTACTTCCCACTGTTAAAGACTTATGTCAGTTGCTGATCGTTGTTGTACTTTGTGGTTATCAGATATATCAGTTTCCAATTGGTTTGCAATTTAGTTTAAGTTTTAATTCTGCATGTAAAATTGTCATATATAATATAAAAATATAAAATTGCATTTACATGAGGTAATGTCAAACATACACAGATATTTTGAAATCAAAGCTAAGCGTAAATTAAATATAAATGGAAATGAGACGATAACATAATTTTTTTATTTCACTTTCCCTTGGGTAAGTGACTTAAATACTTCTTCGTGCCCTGTGTGTAAATTTCTGTCCCTGATTTTGAACTTAATGAAATTTACGTTTACATGACAAGCATTTCAATACTCATTTGTACTAAACTGGAAGAAACATGAGTTAAGGACCAAATTTTTTCGGATTTTTTTCTTACATTAATTCAATGAAAATATTTAATTTATTTAACAAAACCTATATATATTCAAAAATATGAGAATAACCTTTTATCAAGAAGTTTACAGTCAATGACTTTGGGATTTGGAACTTACAAGCCATTAGGGCCAGTACATATGAGAACTTTACTGGCCCAAAAGTTGGGATTTGGAACTTACAAGCCATTAGGGCCAGTACATATGAGAACTTTACTGGCCCAAAAGTTGGGATTTGGAACTTACAAGCCATTAGGGCCAGTACATATGAGAACTTTACTGGCCCAAAAGTTGGGATTTGGAACTTACAAGCCATTAGGGCCAGTACATATGAGAACTTTACTGGCCCGAAAGTAAATTGACCAAATCTGACATAAATTGAAAGAAAGTAATGAAAAGCATCATGATATCACATGTTTAATCTCTTGAATACAAAAAAATACTAGTCTCTCTGTTTGAAGCTCCTCCAGTTCGTTCTCCTCATCCTCATCACTCCACTCTCCTTCATCTTCACTCAGCCTCTTGTCATATACTGGTACATGTCAAATCTTCCAGACTCAACACACCACTCTTGTGTTATTACGTTCAAGCCCTGGTTGTACTTGAGGGAAACAGGTCAAAATGCCCCCACTATTTCTCAGAATAAAAATTATTTTACCAAAACACCTCCAATTTTGTTTGTCAAAACGGCACGTTTAATAATTTTTCTAATCAGATGATGATATCATGTGTGATGTCTTGTAATTCAAGATTTGTCTAGTAAATTTATATACTGTCTTGTTCTAACCATGCAACTGATACAACATTCACTTTCCATGATAAATGGATAATGTTATCATGCCAGAATCCTGTCGTATATATACTTTCCAGTAAGGCTTGACCAAGCCATTGTTATCAAGGCTTAAACTTGTACTTTTCTTTTTCACAATACCTTGGCCTGTGTGTTTTTTTTTTTTTTTTTTTTTTTTTTTTTTTACTTTATTATTGGAAATTAAGCTCATCAAAGACCATCAGCACGGATAAAAGTCATAGAATTGTAATAATTAATGAAACATATAAATTTAATTAAATGCAATCATCATTAATTAAATTTATAATTTTAATAAGATTAATAATAAAACAAAAACAAAATATATTGTTACTTTCATGATTTAAGTGCAAAAAAATAGTCAAACAAAAACGAATCGTGGGAAGACATTTGAATCACAAAAATTAAATAATAGATATATGGGGGTGTTTTGATAATGATTTTTTTTTTGGAAAAAAAGTGGGGGCATTTTGACATGTATTCGTACTTGTCTTGAGCCATATGTCCGGTCCCTTTTTCCAGATTTCTAGTAAATAAGTAATTTTCTATCCCTTATCTCCTCGTACCCCCTTGAGCAATGTCCGGTCCCTTTTCCAGATTTCTAGTAATTTTCTATCCCTTATCTCCTCGTACCCCCTTTTTAAAATGTTTTTCCGCTCGCTTTCATTTCTGTGACCTATCAGCTAGGGCATCGTCAAAATATTAAAATAAATTAACCATAGGTTTTTATTTTTTTACACCGGAAGTTAAACAATATGGACGGAGTTAAGCAACAAGACAGTATGCCCCAAAATGACTCGACCCTGGGTTTTAAATGGATAAAAAAAAATCACACAAAATGTTGTGTAGTCTAATATTCATGATGATCATACTTATATTACTGAAGATTACACTGAATAAAAATGAATAGTCTGTGTTTGAACATAATTTGTAATCAGTATTATTTTTTTTTAAATGAGGTCAGCTTTGTTCCGGTCCGAGTTTAACACAAGGATGAAACGATTTTGGAACGAAAACATATCTATTTACCGCATGCACAAACTGCTATATACGATTCTGAGGTAAAGTTATTTTTAAAACAGGGAATATCCAGTCAACAACTTGGTCGTGACTGAACGCATTTGTTCGATTTTACGCGATAATTCAGCAACTGACGTGATCATTAATTTTTTTATGAAAAATATTCCACAAGCCAATCGGACTTGTGGTTTAGAAACTTTCACTGGCCGCGGGCCATCGGACCACCGCTGATTTCGAACACTGAGTTTACTTAAGTGTATTTGTCTGTTTACAGGATAAACATAAGAGTGCTACAGATAATTTTTTAAGTGCTTTAGACATTTTACAAAGGTAAATATTAGAATACAGTCAAACCTGTCTTATGTGACCTTCCAAAGGAACATTGATATAGGGTCACATAAGACAGGTGGTCACTAAATACAGGTTTAATTAATATGAAATGCATTGTGAAGAGAAATTAACATTAAAGTCACATAATACAGTTATTGCTTAATAGAGGTGGTCACTAAAGTAGGTTTGACTGTAACTTAATAGAGGTGGTCACTAAAGCAGGTTTGACTGTAACTTAATAGAGGTGGTCACTAAAGCAGGTGTGACTGTATCTGATTGATGTGACAGTTATACAAATGTATTATAATTAGATTATGTTTGTTTGATGGTGTTTAACACCACTTTCAACAATATTTCAGTTGTATCGTGGCGGTTAGTTTTATTGGTGGAGGAAACCGGAGGACACGGAGAAAACCACCGACCTGACGAACTTTATCACATAATGTTGTACACCTCGCCCTGATAGAGATTCAATCTCTCAACATCAGTGATGATAGGCACTGATTGCATAGGTAGTTGTAAATCCAACTACCATATGATAACGGCCACGACGGCCCCTCTATAATTAGATCAAAACAGCTGTAAGAATGAAATAGTATGACAGACAAGTACATGAAGTAAAGTGAAAAAGAGTTATTGTTGTTTAATACCCAATGAGCA
This sequence comes from Bathymodiolus brooksi, assembly GCA_963680875.1. Lineage (NCBI taxonomy): Eukaryota > Metazoa > Mollusca > Bivalvia > Mytilida > Modiolidae > Bathymodiolus > Bathymodiolus brooksi. The sequence continues at coordinate 45,827,326 of OY804580.1, read as the reverse complement.
TTTTTTTCAACTATATATGAGTTGATGATGATGAGGCCAAAAAAAAAAAATGTGTGTTTACGGTCACCCGACCGACCCTAATTTTTGCTAGCGACCCTATCAATTTTTACACAGAATTCGGATAACCGTTTTTGATGTTTAATCAGCAGCAATGTTTTATTTATTCAACCGCTAGCTTTTTGTCGAAATTGAGAGCAAAGAAGGTAGAAAAACTGCGTAACTCTCATAAAACAGCTTCAAAACAAATGACGGCTTACCCGAAATTTCGAAAATGAAATATAGGATTCAGGAACCGGGAACGACTATTTCCAGTGTTGCCGATAGTAATAAAAATTTAAAAAAAATATGCCGACCGACCGACCCTAAATTTTTTTGACATGTGACAGTAAACACATATTATTTTTTTGGACCTGATGTCTGCTTGTACAAGACCAACACAGCTAGTTGAATTTTTATAGTGCTAGCTCACTGAAGAAACAGTCCGCAGTCAGTAGACATGTCTCTCCACTAGGGGCATATCATCCTGATTCCAAGCCACCAAGTCTTTGTTCTTTCTCTTCAAAGCTGTGTACTTAGCGGAGAAGCAGCAAATGCCAAGTTTATAGTCTTTGGTTTGACCTAACTGGGACTGGAACCCATGATCTACCAAACACAAGATGAGCACGCTAACCATTAGTCCATCTATCTGTCCAAAAAATGCAGTGTCCATCTTTTAGTCTGTCCATCTGTCCGAAAAACGCAGTGTCCATCTTCTAGTCCGTCCATCTGTCTGGAAAACGCAGAGTTCATCTTCTAGTCCGTCCATCTGTCTGAAAAACGCAGTGTCCATCTTCTAGTCCGTCCATCTGTCTGAAAAAGAGTGTCCATCTTCTAGTCCGTCCATCTGTCTGAAAAACAGTGTCCATCTTCTAGTCCGTCCATCTGTCCGAAAAATGCAGTGTCCATCCTTTAGTCCATCTATCTGTCCAAACAATGCAGTGTCCATCTTCTAGTCTGTCCATCTGTCAAAAAAACGCAGTGTCCATCTTCTAATCCGTCCATCTGTCTGAAAAACGCAGTGGCCATCTTCTAGTCTGTCCATCTGTCCGGAAAACGCAGTGTCCATCTTCTAGTCCGTCAATCTGTCTGAAAAACGCAGAGTTCATCTTTTAGTCCATCCATCTGTCTGAAAAACGCAGTGGCCATCTTCTAATCCGTCCATCTGTCTGAAAAACGCAGTGGCCATCTTCTAATCCGTCCATCTGTCCGAAAAACGCAGTGTCCATCTTCTAGTCCGTCCATCTGTCTGAAAAATGCAGTGGCCATCTTCTAGTCCGTCCATCTGTCTGAAAAACACAGATGGTACTTAGTTTGTGTAATCTGTAACTGCAACCGTTTTCCTTCAATAGTTTTAAAAATTTGCAGTGATTGCACACACATTGAAGATGTGCCCCTCCCAATTCAAACAGACTTAGAAAAAAAATCCATGTTTGTAACTTATTTAAATTGTCATTACATGTATGCCATATAGGGTGCCAAGTGACTTTAGCTGACTTTGACTACCCTGTTTAGACTCTTTGGTTTTCTTGCTCCCAAAGACTTCTAAATTATTTGGCATTAAGCGTACATGATTATTCCAGAAATGTGTCATGCACACTAAATTTGATATCTGTGTTTTTATTTGTGTTCTTTATCAATGGCTGATAGTATATTAGTCCTCAAAATGAACATTTTAATTTACTGGACTGAATCAAATTCTTGAATTTATTAGAAAATATATATCTAAATAATGTTATACTGGTCTTGTGTCAGAGGATCGGTGCTCAGTGTGAGGACTGATATATCTATGTTATTTATTTCAGAGTAAATGTGGCTTCATTAGAGAAGGCTTTAGAATTGGCCAAGAAACAAGTACAGGCTATAGTGACACAAGTACAGACATTTCTAGACATGCACCAAGTTATATCAGCTGGACCTTTCCTATATGCTTTTATTCAAGAGGTGATTAATTATACAGTGAAACCTGTCTTAAACCAAACCTCCTTGGGGCCATGTTTTGTGTTCAGAATAGACAGGTGTTTTATTTATACAGGGTAAATTAACAAACATTTCTTACATTGGAACTTTATTGAAAGTTCAGTTTATACAGCATTCTGGTTTATCCATGGTTCGGTTTACGGTTATTCCAGAGAAAAATGTATGGGAGGGTTGGACGGCACTTGATCTTTTTTTGGATGGGTGGTAGGGGTAAGAGCAAATGTAATTGTGTGGGTGGTTGTCTCCTCCAGAAATATAATTGGATAGGTGGTTGTACATTAAATGAAAAATGTATGGCTATGCTTTCTTGTTTTCAGTTGATTAAAACTCTTCAGATGCCAAAGGAAAATCACGTTTTTTTCAACAGTTATTTTGTTTACTTAGAGCGTAAATCCTATGTAAACGTCCGAAATTCTGAACGGAACTAGTTTTCCGAACGGTAACTGGTTCCCAATATTTGCGGTTACCAGATTGTTTACCGCCTGTTGCCAGCATGGCAGACCAGGGGTAGAAATAAGCGGTGGCCCGAGGCTCCTAAATTTTCAGAAGAACTCCTTGGGATCAAATGTAGATATCCCACCGTGTTTCTTATTTTTTAGTATCTGTGCAAACCATAGACTAGAGGAAACATTTTATTGCCTATGAATGATCCTTTTGATTTATTACATGATACCAACACTCTTACATTATAGAGGATATCAAAAGAAATTGGGATGTAAACATTTTATTACAAGGCTTCACATCGACAAAAACAACCGGAAATGTTTACCGCTAACAAAATATACGGAAAATACCGGACCGGAAATGATTTTTTTCCGGATTATAAAAAAAAAAAGTGAAATCAGCAAAAATCAGAGCTGAGCGGCAATTCCGTCGAACAAGACATCAATTTGGTGTGGCCTAATATACAAATTATGTTAAAAAAGGTTTCATTCAGTGTGGTAACAAGTACAAACTGTAACAGCCAATAATTTCAACATAAAATAAAACGATGCAACAAATTAAGCTAATGAGTATTGATCAGGAAACTGGATTGTAGTGTATATTATAACAACAGAACAGAGCAACTACTTAAATTAGAACCTAAAAAATACAAAAATCTGATGAAAATTTAAGAGCTGAATTGACACATATTTTGTTAACCAGACAACACAATGCTTAAGATTAAACAAAATATACAAACCAGTAATCCAACTGTGACAGTTTAAGGTAATGACAAGTATCACAATTAGCGGTTGGTTGTCTTTATCGGACAACACAGGTCTGCATTATAATGTCGAGAATTATTTTTTTATAAAATTTTGAAAATGTACCTTATAAAATAGTGTTTTCAAGATGTCAAATTAGAGTTCAGGGGAGTGCCAGAATGCAGGATTTTGCACCGTACAGCAACTGTTCTTTGCGCAGTTGGTCAACCCGCTTTGCGGGTTGAAGGGCCACTTCATGTTGTGGAGGGCTACTAGGTTAAGAAACTTAGGGGCCCTGCTAGCTACTTACTGACTTTTTCTTATTTCTACCCCTGCAGACAAGTGGCATATTAATTCTGTTTGCCATTGGCTGCAATCCAATGACTTTGCAGCTACTTTTAGAGGTAACATTTGTTAATCAATGAAGACATGGTGTTGTAAACTTTACCCTCAACTGAAATCACTGGTGACTTGCTCTAGAAATAGTGTTTATTCCACGAACTTCGTGGCAGTTTTTCAAACTCTGAAATGTATGACTTCCAGGGTTAAATAAAACATACAAATCAGTGCATTTCGACAGTAAATTATTGAATGAACAATTTAGATTGGAAATAATTCAACTGAAGCTGCAATTATGTGTGATTTACTTGGAATAAACATTCACATTGTAATTACACATAAAACAAAACAAAAAATAACCCAACACGTATACAGTTTGACAAGTTGTGAGGAAGGATACATGCAAATGAATTTCTGATAAATGTTGGTTAAATTAAATGCATTATTGATTATACTTAAAAGTCAGTTTTTACCCACAAAAACAACACAATTTAACAAAGAATGTGCTTAAAAATAACAAATTCTGGACAGAGTATCCTACGGTTCTTTATTTTATGAAAAATGAAAGAGAAGTTTAGATCACAAACATAAATTGGCAATTTTCGGTCTGAAATTTGATCCCTGTGGGTCCCTAGTTTTCAAAATCATAATTTTAAAACCTTATTGCGCATCTACATATAGTGTATGACAATACTGTATCGAAATAAATGTATAAAATAAAAAATGAGACAAGTTTAGGTCACAAGCATAAATTGACAATTTTCGATCCAAAATTTGACCCCTGTGGACCCCTATTTTTGAAAATCAAAATTCTAAACCCTTACTGCACATCTACATACAGTGTTTGACAATACTGTATAGAAATAAAATGCATTAAATGAAAAAGGAGTTTAGATCACAAGCATAAGTTGTCAATTTTCAGTCCAAAATTTGACCCCTGTGGGCCCCTATTTTTGAAAATCAAAATTCTAAAGCTTTATTGTGCATCTACATACAGTGTTTAACAATACTGTATAGAAATAAAAACAGAGTTTACGTCACAATAAAAGTGTGACAGACAGACGGAGGGACAGGGGTGAAAACAATATCCTGTCTTTCTTTGAAAGTGTGGGGATAGATATGAAGACTGTCTTTTAATACTGTTAAAACAATAACAAAACATTGATCAGAAATCATTTTATTGATAAACAAGATTTTAGAAACATGCAGCTTATTCTTACAAATAACACATGAACGTATGATAATTATTCAAACTTTTTTGTAAAAAAGGTAGTTTATACTTTGAATTAGATGAGTAGTGGGGTCAAGCTAAAAATCAATTATATGGGTAATTGTCCCATAATGAAATGTAATTAAGTGGGTGATGGGTTTTAAAAAAAAGTGCCTTCCAACACCCCATACATTTTTTTCTGGAATATCCCAGACAGGTTTCACTAATTTTATATCAAGATTGCTTATGAATATTCATTAGTATATTGGGTTAAAGTGCTGAGAGATCAAAGTTTAGCATTATACTGCCTTAGGTCATGTATTTGATGTTTTCCCTAAGGCAATTTTACCATGGCACAGCACCTTTTCCAGGACCATGCATCTCTCACTCTAGAAGTATATATGCCCCTGACCTATTTGTGTAATTATGAATTATAGTAGTATAGGATTCAATATAATGTGAACTGAATAAATTAATGCATAAGGTTATTAGATTATTTATTATTGAAATTTATAGTTCCTTATTTATGTAATTATTATCAAAACTAAGGTTCTCCTCCCTCAGGCATAGGTGACCTAAGCCGATATTAACTATCCTTTTTAGGCCCTTTGGTTTTATTGCTCCCAAACATATTTTAATTATTTGGCTCACCAATCTTTTGATTTTAATGAAAATTATTCCAGAAAAGTGTTGTGGACACTAAATATAATATTTCGGTTCTTATTTCTACTGATTGCACAACTAGCATATGCCCTACTGAATTTCTTGTGAAAACACTAATAATAAAACTTCTTTATCAGGAAAGTGATACAGGCTCATGTTAGTCTCTAGTTTAATTTCATATCTTTGGTAGATTATGTTTATAATTATGGCTTGGATATGGATGTGGAATAAAAAAAATTAAGAAAACAAATATCTGAGTGAGAACCATGTCTTAATCATTCTGGTTAAAGGGAAACTTCGCAAAAAAAATATTTTTTTATATGTTTTTCCTGATGTATAAATATGGATGTTTATATGTATATTAGCGTTTTATTATGTTGGATAAGGGAATGAAATCGATTTTAAAATTCTGTCAACGATACATGGAAGTCGCCATTTTGATAGCAGCTCAATACCAAGTATCACGTGACGTCTAAATACCACCACGCCCCAAAAACAAGCGTGACAAACCAGGGTCCTCATTCAGTGTCGATATGGCTTGTCAGGCATACGGTTGTTTAACTTGATGGTAATTCTTTTTATTTTTCTTATCATTCTAAATTAATATGAATTTATTACACAATCACTTTTTGCAGATTTACGTTTTGCTTCTATAGATTATGGCAAAACAAATTAATCGGGGGGAAAGGTTCGTCTTTAATGAGACGCATTTACAAAAGATTTTTTTCCAAAATTGAAGAACTACGAAATTAAGTTAAAAAAAGAACGGACATCGGAACAATGCCCTGAATTCGTTAAAAAAAATCCAAAAAGGCCTATGCTACGGGGCAAAATTGTTTTAATGACATTATTCAGTAAGATCGCACTTTGTAATCGATCGTGCATGCACTACAATAAAGATACACATAAGCTAAAAGCACAGAAAGTTACAGGGTAGGAAGCCATACAATTGAGAGGATTATGTAAACATATACATTTTATAATTTGTAATAGATTTCATTTGACAATTACAGATGATGTGTATTATAAATAAGTTTATTATACAAAAACAAAGCGTAACATATAATATGTCTCTGCGTAACATATTTTGTTTATTTTATTCACGTCTTTCGAACTGGTGGACCCTTCTGATTAATCTTCACAATTATTGATATTTCACCGCGAATATTTAGTTTGATGTATTGTTGTTGTGTATCAATCATAATTGTTATTTGTATATGCCCTCCTGGGGCCCTGATTTGGTTAATAAACTTATTTTAATTTCTATTTCTATAAGGAAAAATTGCATACGAATGGTTTTTTGTCTATTTTGCAAGAAGAATTTCTACCTTGCCCTGTTCACCCTGCTTTATTTAATAATTTTGGTTGTTGCTACATCATTCTGATGGGGCACAAAAAAATCAAGATAAAAATGAACAATTCAATATAGCTTACGATCAATGGTAATCTTTTTGTGTGAAAATAGCCCATGAATCATTGCTGCATTAGGTGCGGATCCAGCAGTTTTGAAAACGGGGTGCCAGGCTCTTGTTTGCCAATTTTTACCCAATTTATACACGAATTTTACTAAATTGTCGAACACCTCCTTGATCCGGCAGTGTGCATTAATATGCACCCATTCCTAATGTATACTTCAACGTGATGAGGGGCGTGTATTTTGATCACCTATTAGAACCTTTAAAATGTGTATTGCATCTGCTATTCTAGTCACGGGTAGCGTAATTTGTTTTCATTTTATTTTCTGTTCTTATTATGTTTTTGTCTATTTGACTTGTGTACATTGTTTGTATATATTCCTTGTACATGCCTTCAACCCTTAGGGGTAAAATTTTAGTTAGTTAACAGGTCACAAAATGTGCATTGCGTTTCTGATTATTGCCAAATATTGTGACACATGTATTCAGGTATTCGGTCAGAGGCCCGTCGACCGGATGTAAAATGACACTTGTATATTCTGCCTGGCGATTTCCTGTGTGGACCTAAACTCATTACGCAATATTAGGTACCCTGCTGAGTGAACCGGTGTGAATGTACCTGTCGTTTTCAGAATGAAGATAAAAATAAGTAAATCCCGCATTTCACTTCTTACCTCAGGAATTATTTGCCTTAATTTATTGAAGAATAAAATATTTAAAATTAAAATATGGTCTCTTGCTTCTGAAAATACATGAAAAATATAAGAAATATATTTTTCGCATAATATTTTATGTTTCGCTCATCAAAAATGACAAGCAAAAAAAGGAAAAGAAATTAACATTTTTAAATCACTTGCTCGCTCTGGACAACGTTTTTAGCACAAAATCCGAAGAACAAGAAGTAAATCTGGTGTGACCTAATCTCTTTTTAATTTTTGACTGCCCTTCATCTGTTTATACCGCTCATGATCATGACATATTTAAGCTATAACTAAAACGTTAATTTTGGGGCTTTATATAGAAATGTTCCCAAACAAACAACACGCGTTGAACAAAAGAAAAGTAAAGAAATATTGATTGAGTAAAATCATAAACATTTGATTAAATTAAATTAATTAAAACATCTTTTATGAACACCGACTGTTAAAATAATGATTTAGTAAAATCATAATCCTTTGATTAAAATTAAATTAATTAAAACATCTTTTATGAACACCGACTATTAAAATAATGATTGAGTAATATCATAATCATTTTTTTTTAATTGTTAAAAAGAAAAATTAATTTCTAAACGTTTAGGCCTAAATCATTTTATTTAATATTAAAATTAAAACATCTTTTATGAACATCGATCGTTAAATTATTATGATGAGACAGCTATATATAGTTAGGCCAATTTGGCGCCTCTCATAGTGAAAACTTATAATTTCAAGGATGGTGTATACTTTTTTATCATCTAAAACATAAATTGTTCCTGTTATTTCAACATTATATTTATTCTGATGTTTTAAGAATATTTTATCTACAATAGATAATAAACGATCTACCAACTCGTCGTGGAAAGCAAATAGTGTGTATTCAAATTCCCATTTTATTAATCCGGTCACCTTGAATTTTACACCTGTATAATTTTACCCTCCGGCTAGAAAACACACAAGCGGACATCTACATGCGGAGATCAAAATAACAGTAAATATTTCTAAGGTAATGAGACAGCCACGTTGATGGAATGGTTTAAGTACCTGCTTTGAATGTGGTAGATCATGGGTTCAATTCTTGGTGAGGTCAAATTAAAGACTTTAAAACTGATATTTACTGCTTCCCTAAGTCTAACAGCATTATGAAGTAAGAACAAAGGGGGATAATGTGTCTGAATTAAGTGACATGTCTACCTGTGATTTGTTGTTTCACTGAGGTAGCACTGTAAACATCCAATTAAGGCATGTTGGTCTAGTACAAAGTTGACATCATCATCATCTCATTGAAATTTAACTGGTTTTCATCATGAAATAGCTGAAAATTGCTGACTTGGCATTAAAACATAAATCGCTAAGGATGATAGAATGAAAGGATGAGGGAAAATAGACTAAAGCTCTTCTATCAATATCTCATTATTAATTATAATAAGTTTAAATCATTTTTAAACTTTATATCAATTCGGACAGTCATTACTCTCAAATTATAACTCAACCTGTCAAAATGTGTCTAATATCTTGTAATGTTGATGTTATGATAAGAATTTTTTGATAATTTGAATTTTTTTTTTTTTTTTTTTTTTTTAAGACATATTGATATTTTTACAGGGTACAACGGATGTTAAATTTTTCTCCAAGCCACAGTGTTTAATGAGATTAGCCAGATTTACTTTAGAAGCTCACTGTTCTGTGGTAAGTTGTGTGATTTCTGGTACCTCATTCATGTAGAGCAATGGCAAGAAACGGTAACAGTGTTAATAGTGGACGTGATCGAGGGCACCATTGAAAACAATGCTTTTTTCTGTTCTTTTAAGACAATAAGGCAGTTGTTTTGGACATTTTTACCTTGCAGGATAAACACAATATACATACATTGTCTATAAATATCAAATTGATTTGCATTCTCTGTAAAACAGGTAAGAAAATCTTGCCAAAGGCTATCTTTTCTACTTGTTTCTAAAGCTCATCAAATTTATTGTTATATAAACTTAGATATTGCATTAGTTTCATCCGGTTCACAAGTTCAATCTTTGAAAATTGACAGCTTCAAACAGAAAAAAACACTACTGAAAACGACACTAAATCTTCACCTTATCAAACAAAAACAAATAAAACTCTGCTGAAAATGACACTAAATCTTGATCTTATCGACAAAAAAAAACCAAAGAAATAATTCATGGAAGCCATAGTTTATATACAGTTTTAACATGGGTAACATTATTTTCCAATTTAATAGCATTTTGAATTTAGCAACTTAAACAAGTAAAATGCTCACAAAATCGCAAAATAAATCAGTAACCATGTGTTTTAATGTCATCAGCGTTCCTTGTAAAAGACTTCACCGGAAGATGTTAAATTTCAAAAGTCAAAGTCCATTGGTGGTTGTCTTAAGTATTTATTCATGAAAAATATAGGTAAAAACAATACGGGCATTTTTATGTTTGTTATGCACCACAGTGCTGTATGAATACATAAATTCACTAGGGAATGATGTTTGTAATTTGTTCGTCAATATGCATGAGCGAATTAAAATATATCGTGAGTTTTATCATTGTATTATTTATATAGCCAATGAAGGACGTCATGTTAGAATTAAAGATAATTTTCTGTTAATGTCACTTTTACATGATGTTTCTATATTTCAGAGTCGTAATAAGAGAGCTAAGAGTTTACCTTTAGTTCTGGGTGCTCCTTTAGATGGAGAACAAGGTACAACACTTCTGTTAATATCACTTTTCATGATGTTTCTATATTTCAGAGTCGTAATAAGAGAGCTAAGAGTTTACCTTTAGTTCTGGGTGCTCCTTTAGATGGAGAACAAGGTACAACACTAGTTATTGGTATTCCTCCATTACAGTTGGACGATGAGAGGAAGAAGTAAGTTGTAGGTTTTTTGCTTACCCTTCCGGAGCACCTGAGTTCACCCACGGTTTTTAGTGAGGGTCGTGTAACTCTACCTTTAGTTTTATGTGTATGTTTTGTAGATTGTTGTTTGTCCTTTTGTTTATTTTCTTTTGGCCATTGTGTTGTCTGTTCTTCTTCGATATACGAATTCTGATTAATCCTTTGGTATCTTCAAATTCTTCTTGTAAAAATCAATGGTTAAAACTTAAAGACAAAACTTGTCGAGAAATATTTTTCAGCTATCTGCATTTTGTCAGATTAACATTCTAAGGGTAAAGCGAGCTTTTGTTTTCATCTTTTTATGTACATAATTAGTTTTTATTTTCGTTTTGTTGTTTTTCAATTTTAATTTTTGATATGAAACCCCTAAATAATTTGAACTTTAGGTTCACTAGTACACATTTTGACACATATATGTCCGTTATTGATTGCAGTAGTTTTCAGCTATCTGCATTTTGTCAGATTTAACATTCTAAAGGTAAAGCGAGCTTTTGTTGTCATCTTTTTACATTCATTATTAGTTTTTATTTTTAACATGTTTATTATGAAACCTCAATAACAATTTAAATTTGAGGCTTACAAGTACAAATTTTTACTCAAATGGGGGTTAGGGTCATTGTGTTTAATGCCACTTTCAACAATATTTAAGTTATATTGCGGCGGTCAATTTTATTGGTGGAGGAAACCAGTGTACCCGAAGAAAACCGACCTGTCACTGACAAACATTATCACATAATGTTGTATAGAGTACACCTCGCCATGAGCAAGATTTGAACTCACAACATTAGTGGTGATAGGTATTGATTGCAAAGGTAGTTGTTAATCCAACTACCATACGATCATGACTACGACAACCCTGTTGTTATTTGATTTGGCTATTGGTATGTGTAAGATTTGAGTAAATAAACCTGGTTTACAAAAGTAGGTAGGTTTTTGGTTTTTTTTTCAATCATGCTGCAATAATTAGACAGTGCCTGAAATGGACGGTCGCCAAATGCGACTAATATCTTATTCGGGCGACCAAAAGCTGCTCCAAATTAGGTATTCACTGGCCCAACAAAAAACGTCTGGGCGATTGCCTAAAAGACCGTTCAAAATTGTTGTTTTACCGAAACCGGACTTAAACTGTAACTTCAACGGTAGATAACTCTTCTGTTCTAGTCGAAAACAGTTTGTTACGAGCACAGCGATTGGTCCAAATACATTTTTGTAGCCAATGAATACACAGCTAATGTAATTTATTGTTCTCCCCAATTATTTATTTTTATCGAGCCAATCAATACACGTTTTCATGTAATGCACAAGTATTCACTAAATATTAGAAAAGAAACGTGTTTTTTTGTTTCTTTATGATTTAATTATTAAAATTGTTAACTTTCACGGACGAAGTGGAAAGTTGTGAACAATAAAGAGAATTCTGTCAACGTGTAATGTTTGCGATCTGGTATCTTCCACGGTTCGGAAATTTATTCATTCAATCTGCTGCAAAATGTACATGTACGAATTTCATTTTACAGAAATCGGAAACCTTTTTGTCGATCTTTAGGTAATCATTGAAAAACTTTTCCCCAACAATGGAGAGAAAATCGTTGACAGTAATGTCAAACTACAGAAACGATCTGGCCTGTCCCTTCTTTTAAACTTTTCATAGTTCATCTCTATACGTACACGGCTACATTTTAATGACAATTGGGAGTGTTTTCTTTTTTGGAACCAGAACTTTTGTTTACAAATTAAACAATAACAGGAAAAGTTAACAGTTGTTTATATAACAGAAAATGACAGCAACGTTTGTTATTTCAACAAAGTGAGTTACTTGTTTGGAATGAATAACCAACTGACATTACCCCGAACTGAGAGGTTATTTTACTTTAAAATCACTTCTTCATAGTGGATTGAAACAAGTGATGTCACTCTTCACTTTGGGGAGTGCAAGAGCAGTCCTTGTAGTGGCATTGGTCTACTCTTTTCTGGATGTCTTTAATGTGATCATAGCATTTATCTCCCCTTACACAAACCAGCCTTTTACTGTCCCCATCCGACTGACTAGCATCGTTTCTTGAGACCACCCTAGCCAATGGCGTCAAGGTTGTCGAAAAGGTTATAGCAAGTAAATTCAGGTTTCATTTGATAGCAATATATGCATTGGGGTGTTTTCGTAATTTCAGCTGCACACCCGTTACTGTACCAAAATTACCTTGAAGAGCCCCAACCCCCGTGAGACTAGTGAAAGAATGAATTTTAATGTTATTGATAAAAAAAACAATTAACCTGAAAACTGTATATATGTTGATATCTGATGTCTTTTTTTCATAAATAAATGTCACAAAATTTATGGGCCACCATTATGCCATTTGGGCCAGTGACTCTAATATTTTACTGGACCAAAAAAAATATTTCGGACCAGCCAAAAGGCTGGCCCTCATTTCAGGCACTGATTAGATATGTTGGATTTCAAGAATTCAATATGGCGGCTAATTCAAAGTAGAACTGGCCTTAGTTACTTCATGTCAATAGTGAGTTTGACAATAAACAATAGTAACCAATGACAACAGGTATTATAATTGTCTATATAGTAATGAAATTACAATATTATCATTGTACTGTGGAACATGTCTAATCCGACACACCAAAGTACCAGGGAAATGTTCCGTATTGTACAGGATGTCGGAAAACTCAGATTCTACTTTTAGTCAACAGAAATACTTTGGGACCATAAAGTTTTGTCAGATGTCACAGGATGTCTGAAAACTCACGTGTCGGATTGCACAAGTTCCACTGTATATTACATTAGATTTAGTGAAATTTAATTACTTTTCCTCTTTTTTTACAGTTTCTTTGGTAAAGCTTTTGAACAGGCAGCAGTTAGTACTAATTCTAGAACCCTACATGACAGTTTTGATACTTATTGTAAGTACTAATTCTAGAACCCTACATGACAGTTTTGATATTTATTGTAAGTACTAATTCTAGAACCCTACATGACAGTTTTGATATTTATTGTAAGTACTAATTCTAGAACCCTACATGACAGTTTTGATACTTATTGTAAGTATTTAGATTATAGAACCCTACATGACTGTTTTGATATTTGTTGTAAGTACTAATTCTAGAACCCTACATGACAGTTTTGATATTTATTGTAAGTACTAATTCTAGAACCCTACATGACAGTTTTGATATTTATTGTAAGTGTGTTCAACACAAAGTCTTGTATTTGTTGTGTTGTTGTGGAGCCACATCGGTGTTGTAATGGTTAGCATACTCACATGCTGTAGATCATGGATTCAAGCCTAGGTCGAGTCAAACCAAAGACTATGAAATTGTTGTGGGATGCTCCTCCACTAAGTACACACTATTAAGGAGTTAGAGCAAAGACTGGTTGGCTAAGAATCGTGATTATGTGTCATAGTAGGGTGACCTGTCTCCCACAAACTCTCGTTTCACTATAAAAATCCAACTAAGCATGTTGGTCTAGTACAAACTGGACATCATCATTATTTTATCAAAATGAATCTTGTTCTCGACATTATCATAGCTGAAAAATTGCTTAACAATCCTTCACTCTGTATTATAGTTATTGTCGAATATGGAAATTTCCTTGTACAGGGAAACCTGTCTAAACCGAACATACTTGAGACCAACTTTTGTGTTCGGAATAGACAGGTGTTCGGTTTATAGAGGTTAAATTAACAAAGATGCCCTACATTTGGATTTTAAATTATTTAAAGTTCAGTTTATACAGGATTCCAGATTATTTAGGGTTGGGTGTAAACAGGTTTATACAGGATTCCAGATTATTTAGGGTTGGGTGTAGACAGGTTTATACAGGATTCCAGATTATTTAGGGTTGGGTGTAGACAGGTTTATACAGGATTCCAGATTATTTAGGGTTGGGTGTAGACAGGTTTGTACAGGATTCCAGATTATTTAGGGTTGGGTGTAGACAGGTTTGTACAGGATTCCAGATTATTTAGGGTTGGGTGTAGACAGGTTTATACAGGATTCCAGATTATTCAGGGTTGGGTGTAGACAGATTTATACAGGATTCCAGATTAATCAGGGTTGGGTGTAGACAGATTTATACAGGATTCCAGATTATTCAGGGTTGGGTGTAGAGTAGACAGGTTTATACAGGATTCCAGATTATTTAGGGTTGGGTGTAGACAGGTTTATACAGGATTCCAGATTATTTAGGGTTGGGTGTAGACAGGTTTATACAGGATTCCAGATTATTTAGGGTTGGGTGTAGACAGGTTTGTACAGGATTCCAGATTATTTAGGGTTGGGTGTAGACAGGTTTGTACAGGATTCCAGATTATTTAGGGTTGGGTGTAGACAGGTTTATTCAGGATTCCAGATTATTCAGGGTTGGGTGTAGACAGATTTATACAGGATTCCAGATTATTCAGGGTTGGGTGTAGACAGGTTTATACAGGATTCCAGATTATTTAGGGTTGGGTGTAGAAAGGTTTATACAGGATTCCAGATTATTTAGGGTTGGGTGTAGACAGGTTTATACAGGATTCCAGATTATTTAGGGTTGGGTGTAGACAGGTTTATACAGGATTCCAGATTATTTAGGGTTGGGTGTAGACAGGTTTATACAGGATTCCAGATTATTTAGGGTTGGGTGTAGACAGGTTTATACAGGATTCCAGATTATTTAGGGTTGGGTGTAGACAGGTTTATACAGGATTCCAGATTATTTAGGGTTGGGTGTAGACAGGTTTATACAGGATTCCAGATTATTTAGGGTTGGGTGTAGACAGGTTTATACAGGATTCCAGATTATTTAGGGTTGGGTGTAGACAGGTTTATACAGGATTCCAGATTATTTAGGGTTGGGTGTAGACAGGTTTATACAGGATTCCAGATTATTTAGGGTTGGGTGTAGACAGGTTTGTACAGGATTCCAGATTATTTAGGGTTGGGTGTAGACAGGTTTGTACAGGATTCCAGATTATTTAGGGTTGGGTGTAGACAGGTTTATACAGGATTCCAGATTATTCAGGGTTGGGTGTAGACAGATTTATACAGGATTCCAGATTATTCAGGGTTGGGTGTAGACAGGTTTATACAGGATTCCAGATTATTCAGGGTTGGGTGTAGACAGGTTTATACAGGATTCCAGATTATTTAGGGTTGGGTGTAGACAGGTTTATACAGGATTCCAGATTATTTAGGGTTGGGTGTAGACAGGTTTATACAGGATTCCAGATTATTTAGGGTTGGGTGTAGACAGGTTTGTACAGGATTCCAGATTATTTAGGGTTGGGTGTAGACAGGTTTGTACAGGATTCCAGATTATTTAGGGTTGGGTGTAGACAGGTTTATACAGGATTCCAGATTATTCAGGGTTGGGTGTAGACAGATTTATACAGGATTCCAGATTATTCAGGGTTGGGTGTAGACAGATTTATACAGGATTCCAGATTATTCAGGGTTGGGTGTAGACAGATTTATACAGGATTCCAGATTATTCAGGGTTGGGTGTAGACAGGTTTATACAGGATTCCAGATTATTTAGGGTTGGGTGTAGACAGGTTTATACAGGATTCCAGATTATTTAGGGTTGGGTGTAGACAGGTTTATACAGGATTCCAGATTATTTAGGGTTGGGTGTAGACAGGTTTATACAGGATTCCAGATTATTTAGGGTTGGGTGTAGACAGGTTTATACAGGATTCCAGATTATTTAGGGTTGGGTGTAGACGGGTTTATACAGGATTCCAGATTATTTAGGGTTGGGTGTAGACAGGTTTATACAGGATTCCAGATTATTTAGGGTTGGGTGTAGACAGGTTTATACAGGATTCCAGATTATTTAGGGTTGGGTGTAGACAGGTTTATACAGGATTCCAGATTATTTAGGGTTGGGTGTAGACAGGTTTATACAGGATTCCAGATTATTTAGGGTTGGGTGTAGACAGGTTTATACAGGATTCCAGATTATTTAGGGTTGGGTGTAGACAGGTTTATACAGGATTCCAGATTATTTAGGGTTGGGTGTAGACAGGTTTATACAGGATTCCAGATTATTTAGGGTTGGGTGTAGACAGGTTTATACAGGATTCCAGATTATTTAGGGTTGGGTGTAGACAGGTTTATACAGGATTCTAGATTATTTAGGGTTGGGTGTAGACAGGTTTATACAGGATTCCAGATTATTTAGGGTTGGGTGTAGACAGGTTTATACAGGATTCCAGATTATTTAGGGTTGGGTGTAGACAGGTTTATACAGGATTCCAGATTATTTAGGGTTGGGTGTAGACAGGTTTATACAGGATTCCAGATTATTTAGGGTTGGGTGTAGACAGGTTTATACAGGATTCCAGATTATTTAGGGTTGGGTGTAGACAGGTTTATACAGGATTCCAGATTATTTAAGGTTGGGTGTAGACAGGTTTATACAGGATTCCAGATTATTTAGGGTTGGGTGTAGACAGGTTTATACAGGATTCCAGATTATTCAGGGTTGGGTGTAGACAGGTTTATACAGGATTCCAGATTATTTAGGGTTGGGTGTAGACAGGTTTATACAGGATTCCAGATTATTTAGGGTTGGGTGTAGACAGGTTTATACAGGATTCCAGATTATTTAGGGTTGGGTGTAGACAGGTTTATACAGGATTCCAGATTATTTAGGGTTGGGTGTAGACAGGTTTATACAGGATTCCAGATTATTTAGGGTTGGGTGTAGACAGGTTTATACAGGATTCCAGATTATTTAGGGTTGGGTGTAGACAGGTTTATACAGGATTCCAGATTATTTAGGGTTGGGTGTAGACAGGTTTATACAGGATTCCAGATTATTTAGGGTTGGGTGTAGACAGGTTTATACAGGATTCCAGATTATTTAGGGTTGGGTGTAGACAGGTTTATACAGGATTCCAGATTATTTAGGGTTGGGTGTAGACAGGTTTATACAGGATTCCAGATTATTTAGGGTTGGGTGTAGACAGGTTTATACAGGATTCCAGATTATTTAGGGTTGGGTGTAGACAGGTTTATACAGGATTCCAGATTATTTAGGGTTGGGTGTAGACAGGTTTCACTGTATAATAAAAGTTGTTTTGTTTGTTTGATGGTGTTTAATGCCACTTTCAACAATATTTCAGTTCTATCATGGCAGTCCGTTTTATTGATGGAGCAAAACGGAGAAAACCACTGACCTGTCGCAAGTGATCGACAAATTTTATCCCATAATGTTGTATCAAGTACACCTCACCATTAACTGGGTTCATATTCACAACATTAGTGGTAATAGGCACTGATTACAAAGGTAGTTGTAAATCCAACTACCATACGATCATGGCCACGGCGACCCCTATTTAACAAAGGAGCTAACATTTATATAAAATATTTTTTAACGACAAACAATTTATTTATGTGGTAATCTTATTAAGTCTCCCAAACAACGTTTGGAGACTTATTGTTTTTGCTCCGTTTCTTATTATTATTATTATTATCATTCTCCTCCTCCTTTCAAGGGGGTGTGGGTTACTATAGAATCCTGTGAGAAAGTTGAAATTTCGTACATTAATGTTGATAACTTCTAAATGGATAATGATATAGAGACATAAAATTTGACATAGTGATAGGTCACCATTAGAGGAGCAATTCTGCATTTTCAAAATTTACGAGATGTCTGCCATTTTCAAAATGGCTGCCAAAACACGGCATAAAAAATGGGCGGTAAAAATTCAACATTGTCCGATATCATCAAAATTTGATATGTGGGTAGATAATGATGTCCCGACATTGAAAAATTTCTACCGGTCGCCATTTTCAAAATGGCCACCACAATACCGCAAAAATTCAACAATGTCTGATTTCAATGACATTTCATATGTAGGTAGATTATGATGTCCCAAATTGATTCCTTAAATCGAAAAATTTCTACCGGTCGCCATTTTCAAAATGGCCAACACAATGCCGCACAAATTCAACATTGTTCGATTTCAACGAAATTTCATATGTAGGTAGATTATGATGACCTGAATTGATTCCTGACATTGGAAAATTTCTACCGGTCTCCATTTTCAAAATAGCCACCACAATACCGCAAAAATTCAACATTGTTCGATTTCAAAGGTAGCTTTTGATTTATTTTTATACGCCCGTCTTTTAAGACGGGACATATTATGGTATACCAATGTTCGTCCGTTTCACATGTCGCACTCTAACTTAAGAACCCCTTGGCCAATTCATTTCAAATTTCACAGAGTTATTGGAATTGATGGTCTTATGGTCTGTATGCTTTAATTTCGAATTTTCATTCCAGAGTTATGGGACTTTATTCATCAAATTGTAGGCAATTTTTCGTATGTCGCACTGTATATTGAGAACCCCTTGGCCAATTCACTTCAAACTTCACACAGTTATTGGAATTGATAGTCTTACGGTCTGTATACTTTTTGGTGAAATTTCGATTTTTCATTCCAGAGTTATGGGACTTTATTCATCAAATTGTAGGCGATTTTTCATATGTCGCACTGTAAATTGAGAACCCCTTGGGCAATTCACTTCAAACTTTGCCTAATTATTGGAATTGATAATCTTATGGTCTGTATACTTTTTGGTGAAATTTCAATTTTTCATTCCAGAGTTATGGGACTTTATTCATCAAATTGTAGGCAATTTTTCGTATGTCGCGCTGTAAATTGAGAACCCCTTCGCCAATTCATTTCAAACTTCATACTGTTATTGGAATTTATAGTCTTTACTGATTTCTCAAAAATTGTGTCGTATGTATAAATGTTCCAATTCATGTTTATGGTGCAGCTGTTGGTGAAATTTAGATTTTTCATTGAAGAGTTATGGGAAAGAAAGTCTTTACACATATTGTATGAATGTTGACGACGGGCGTATCATGCGCTCTTGGCGCAGCTGTTTACTTAAACCTGTTGTCTGTGGCCGGTTTGGGAGACTTGAGACTTCATAATCGTTAGATTATAATCATATCTTGTTTTATTAACAATTGTGTTTTTCTTCTTTGTCTTTTATAGTAATGGAAATGAAAACAGAAGACAGAAGCAAGTTCTTTGATGCATTGATCAGCTTGTTAAATTAAATAAAGACAATTGTTAAATTAAATAAAGACAGTTGTTAAATTAAATAAAGACAGTTGTTAAATTAAATAAGACAATTGTTTGAATTAAAAAAAGATAGTTGTTGAATTAAAAAAAGACATTTGTTAAGTTAAATAAAGACAGTTGGGCCACATTTAAAAATATGTATGTTTCCCCTTGGCCGACTCAAAAGTTTTTATTTGAATTTTCAATCGAAGTTCTGTTTTTTTTTTTAATTTCCTGAATTTCGGGTCCGTTTCTGCATTTTACTATAACCGGAAGCTTCTGTTGATACGATTGCGGGAATGGAAATGAAAATGAAAAAACTTTTTACCTATTACCTACCTACCCTGTTTTTGAAGGGTGGGTCGGCCGAGGGGAAACATACATATTTTTAAATGTGGCCTTGTTAAATTAAAAAAAGACAGTTGTTAAATTAAAAAAAAAGACAGTTGTTAAATTAAATATAGACAGTTGTTAAATTAAATAAAGACAGTTGTTAAATTAAATAAAGACAGTTGTTAAATTAAGGGACCAGTATATTAGTCAGAGCTCACATTAGAGGGCGACTAGGGTGAAGAAGTCGCCTTGCGATTGTTGACTTCCCTTACTCGTTGGTCAAAAGCGAAGTTTAAGTCGCCTTGTAATTTTGAAACGTCATCTGCGTCGTTTATGAAAATGTCGATATCATGTTTATTGAAATCTATCGTATCCGTTAAGTATTTTGAAAGTGATGTTCTTGAAAACATCTACATCTACATTATGCAATGCTCTATCAATTGTGACGACTATGCATTGCCGTGAACAGAACCTATATTAATGTAAAGAAATCCATAGCGAGTTAAATAAAAATTAAATTTCGTTCAATGGCAGACAGCAATGCCACCATTGGAAAGGGGACGCAACCCGGCACTGTACTATGGGAAATGTTGACCAAACTTTTTGTCCTAAGCTACTTTCAACAAAACAAAGTTTTGATTTTTCTTTCTCATTTCTGTGACATAATTCGTAGTTCTCGTGTTTAATTTGTTAATATTTGCGAAGGTTGGCTATTCAAAATTCGTTGAAATGCAGGGGGACGCTTCAGATTTATATCGATCCACAGTGTTATTTTATACTTGACACAGTGTTAATATTACGATCTATCGAACTGATTATTTATATACAGACATGTGTAAACGTTAATGCCTATGCAATTAAAAAATAGATTTTATAGCTTTATTCCATTGTTGCAATCTGATTTAAGGTCTGACAAATAATAACTACATTTTTGACTGCCAGTGCCAATATACGTTTGTGCTATATTTTCATTATATAGCAAATTGGCAGAGACATCTTTCTTCTGCTGATGATTACACAAATATGAGTTATTACAATTTGTGTGGTAATAGATTACATACAGCACAGTAATATTTAAGAAAAATAGATAAAGGGGGCGGTACTTATAAAAATCACAAGTATGCAAGACTCCAATAGTCAAGATAGACAGAAATAAATATTTGACATTGAACAGATGTCTTTTAGGTAATTATGGATAATAAGAACAGAATAAATCAGATCAGACAGCTTTATAACTATTTACTAAATTTGGACAGGGTAACTTTAATCGCAAATAACTTCTCCCAGAAGTCCCCCCACTTCTCCCTGTGAGCTCTCTGAAAGAGAAGTCACTTATCGCTCTAATTTGAAAGTAATGAGAGCCCTGATTAGTGCTTTATATATTTACAATGGAGACTTGTAGTTTATCGTACACAATATTAACCAACATCCACAACATCATGATTTTAAAATTTAATTTCCGTAATAATTGTTTCCAATCTGAAACTTGTAAAGAGTTGCATGCCATTTTGCAAACTAATTGTTTTTATAAGAAATGTTGCTATACCTGGTCGAAATGATGAAACTGAAAAAATTACATAAAGCAACCTTTCAATGAATTATATCTGTAAATTTTATTATTTTACTTTAAGCGGGAACAGGACAAAAGCCCCCCAATAATGATGAAAAGTAAAAATGTTTTTTTTTTATACATTTTTTTTTATATTGATGATGATATTAGGTATATTAAAGTATAAAGGAAAATTAATTAAAAAATATTAATACTTACAGAAAAAAACTGTAAAATTTTCTTTGTGTTCATCAAGGTGTGTTGTACCTCTGTATTTTAATTCCTTGTGTCTGTATACAAAAAATCTTGAATCATGTTAGAAAACACAAAGAAAATTTTACAAATCCAAACAGTTGAACAATGACACAGAAAAAAATGAAATGTATTGACTTTAATTATGAATAATTCAAAAAATAACTTTAATTTATAAGCAAATTATCAGTTTTTCTTTTGTAATTTACACTTTATAAATATAAATGTTAATTATAGTAAACAAAATGTGAAGAAAAATTTGTCTATAAGTATTACATTTTTTTTTTCATTTTTTTTTTTTTTCATTTATATACTTTAATATATCTAATATCACTATCAATATAAAAAAATGTATAACAAAAAAACATTAACTTTTAACTTTTCATCATTATTGGGGGGCTTTTGTCCTAGACCCACTTTAAGCATTAATAAGACCTTTTGTTATCCCCTCGCCAACGAAATTGCGAAGGGATATAGTAACACTACCGTCCGTCCTTCCGTAACATCCCTGTGAACACTCTAGAATCAACATCCTTCAATGGATTTTGACCAAACTTGGTACATAATTAGTCCTTACGAGAATCTGGAACCCTATTGATTTTCAAGGTCAAAGGTCAAGGTCACCGGGTCAAATTTTTAGGCAAGGGGATACACCACGCTTTGCATTTCCCTTGTTACTGTGGCAACATATTGGCTACATGTAAATTATTATCATTTTGGTCATTGAACGTATAGAACATATTCATGAAAAATCATGTATTGAACAATGATCTTGAATAAAATATATTGTTTTTGTAATTAATATCAAATGTATATATATGAAATAATTGTAATTTTTAAATTGTGTATGATATAAATGTAGTAATTTATAATAAAATATTTTGTACTAATTATCTTGTTTGAAGATTATACGTAATTTTGTGTTAAACCAGATACCCTATGGAACCTATACTGACTCACTTTGTTAACTGTCATAATTCATACAGGTGTGCCATATACAGCCAATCAGAATCAATATCCTAACGATGGCCATACTGGATCTTGGATCAGAATGAAGTTACAAGTGCAAGTAGTGGAGCAGGAATTGCTTACTCTTCCCGAGCACCTGAGTTCATCCCCGGTTTTTAGTGGGGTTCGTGCTACTCGATCTTTAGTTTTATGTGTATGTTTTGTAGATTGTTTTTTGGCCTTTGTGTTGTCTGTTCTTCGATTTTTGGATTGTTATTACCCCTTTGGTATCTTCAAACTCTTCTTATGAATCATTTATCTTAGGATCTCACACTCATCATTCTGCAAAATGCAGTAGTTACCCTCTTCTAAGGCCACCTCTTATGCATTGAAAAAGTAAAGTGGTATTATGAGGGGGTGGCCTCTTTTGAGGGAGACAATTTGTAGTATGTTACTATCTCAGTTCATCTGAAATTGGATCAGGGGTGTCATGGTAGTGAACTTATTGTAGTTGGATTTACAACTACCTGTGCCTATCACCACTTAAGTTGTGAGGTAGAAACCTGTTCATGACGAGGTGTACATGATACATTATGTGATAAAGTTTGTCAGTGATTTGCGACAATAAAACTGACCACCACGATATAACTGAAATGTTGAAAGTAGCATTAAACACCATAAGCGAACCAAACCGACCTGAAATCTGATCTGATAAGAGTAGTCTTTGTGTGGGATAGGCCTTATAAAGGGGAGACTACTGTTGCATGTTTTCAGAGAAGATTTTTCCCCCCATATTTCACTCCGTTAGAAACCAGTATTTACCATTTACCATGGTAACCATCTTTGCATTCAGGAAAGTACAAAATGAGGAAAATGTGTTGAAGCCCATCTACTAGCTGTGAGTCTGGTAGAATTGAACTCGGCCTCCTAACTTGTGAGACTATGTTCCTATGATAGTAAAGAGAGTATTGAATCAGTCCCAATAAGAATTTGCAGAGACTGGCTACAAAGGACAACAACAAAGAATCCCTGGCACCTAGTCAAGTGGTCTACAATTGTTAATTAATTGGTTTGTAGTTGATCACTGATTTCAAAGGAAGTGGTCGTGATCGTATGGTAGTTGGATTTACAATTTTCAGTGCCCATCGCCTCGCTGAGTTCGAACCCCGTTCATGGGCAGGTGTACTCTATGCAACATTATATGATAAAGTTTGTCAGTGACTTGCAACAGTCCGGTGGTTTTGTCTGGTTCACCGGGTTTCCCCCACAAATAAAACTGACCACCACAATATAACTGAATATTGTTGAAAGTTGGGTTAAACACCATAAACCAAACCAACCAAAACCAAAGGAAGTCATTCGGAACGGAGTTCAACAGATTGGATTTAGCAGATAACTGTATTGTATTTGAAAATTTCATGGCATCAATTGGAGATTTGATGGTCGCAAATTGTGTTTACTGGCGACGCGTTGGCGGAGCCAGTAAATGGATATTTGTGACCATTAAATCGACAATTGATGCCGTGAAATTTCAAATACAATACAGTTATCTCCATTCTAATGTAATCATGTGTAGGATAGACATACATACATCATATATGTATATTTCCGTATTATTGACAAGATGACGAGTGGTAATCGGCTAAAATTAAAAAAAAATATTTCATGCTATTTCAACCGTGGAATTGGTGAAAATTACACCATTAAATCGACAATTGATGCCGTGAAATATTCAAATACAATTCAGTTGTCTTCATTCAAATGTAATCATGTGTATTGCTACATTGTTGACAAGATGACGTAAGTGGCAATCGTCTAAAATGTCTCATGATTTTCAACCGTGGAATTGATACCATGAAATATTAAACAACTACATTAGAATTAGCAATATACATTAAATTTGGCATTTGCATAATATACCAACAACATACATTTGTGCCAACATTCAGATTGGAATTGGATTTCAGGAATATAAATGTCATACTGGAACAAAGTATAGAATATTTGTCTGAAGATCATGCATAGGTCATTCCCCCAAAGATTCAGTTCTAATGACACATTTATATATTAGAATACTTTAAAATGTCAGCCAGTCAGCATCTGTTAATCCTGGTTGTGACTATATTACAATGAAGATGTCCCCCTCTTTGTTCACTTGACTATTGAAATAGGTGCACTGGTTTTTAGTGGGGGTTTGTGTTACTCCATCTATAGCTTTAATGTGTATGTTTTGTAGATCTTGTTTGTCCTTTTGTACTTTTTCTTTTGGCCATTGTGTTGTCTGTTCTTTGATATAGGATTCGGATTACCCCTTTGGTATCTTCAAACTCTTCTTATAGACAATAGTCAATTCACAGCACACAAAGAATAATTGTTTTGGCAACAACATCCATCAGTGAAGCGTAAAAAGTTAACTGACCAAAGACCATGCATGACAATTAATAATAAAACCCTTTGGCAACCAAGATTAATACTGTTTGACGGAGATTAATACTGTTTGGCAGAGACTAATACTGTTTGGCAGAGATTAATACTGTTTGGCCGCGATTAATACTGTTTGGCGGAGATTATTACTGTTTGGCGGAGATTAATACTGTCTGGCGGAGATTAATACTGTTTGGCAGAGATTAATACTGTTTGGCCGAGGTCGATTGATGAACAAACAGACATGCATATATACCATTACTGATGAAATGACATCCAGATGTATAATTACTAGTAACTTTATTGGAATATGTTTTGGATGAACAGAATTAGACATAGTCAATATTATAATTTTGTATGTAGGAGTATTACTTTTCCGATCTCTTATTTTCCTTTCCCAGCCATGAATGGTTGAAGGTCTTTATAAATTATTTGAATCCTGAAATAATAGAAAATATTTAAAATCATTTCCCGATAACGTAGATTTATACAATAACTAATCTATCTTTTCTAACAGCTTTGGAAAATAAATCTCCTTTTTTATCGTATTCTTTTATATTGATTTATAGCCACATAATTAAGAGTGTAGGCAAATGCAAATGGCAGTGATGCAACTTTGACACCTGATTGACATGTTTTGCATTGTATGTCCTTCCAGTGTTTTGAGTTCACACTCGTTTTTTAAGTGGAGTTTGTGTTGCTCAATCTTTAGTTTTTTTGTGTAGTGTTTTGTTGACCATTGTTTGTCTTTTTGTTCTTTTCTTTCTCTCGCCAACGAAGTTGCGAAGGGATATAGTAACGCTACCGTCCGTCCTTCCGTAACATCCTTGTGAACACTCTAGAATAAACATCTTTCAATGGATTTTGACCAAACTTGTTAAAAACTTAAGTCCTTAAGAGAATCTGGAACCCTACTGATGTCCAACGTCAAAGGTCAAGGTCACCAGGTCAAATTTTTAGTCGAGGGGATACGCCACGATTTGCGTTGCCCTTGTTTCTTTTCGCCATTGTATTGTCTGTCGGCCTTCGATTTACGGCTAGTGATATTTTTCTATAGATAATATTGTTATAACCAAAAAATATATAATATATATGTTAAAGGCCAACAAGTAACGTCACTCTAGTGCCAAAGACATATCCTCCGAATCAAGTGTCGGAACTACCATGCTAATAATTAACACGAAAGTCTAAGTTAGTGCGCGCGGACGACGCGTTTCTGGAACAAAATCCGTCGTGTTTAGGCTCATACATGGAGAATGGTACTTTGGTTTACATCTACTTGTGCAATCATTTTAATAGTCTCGTTCAATCAGACTTCCGTTTACGTCGAGATTTTCTAACCGCCCCACACAGTCTGGTTCGTATAACAAAGTGGGGGAGAAAGATGGCGTTGACTTTAACATTACATGTGTGTCTGTAGTTATTTTGTCAATAGTATAGATATAATAGATCATTTATACTTCTTAATATTAGAAATTATACCAGAATTATACATAATTTGATGAATAATAATTATTTGAAAATTTCTCTAAACAAAACATGCACTGGCCAAGATGGCGCGCAGCTTCCGGTGAATTGAACAACAAAATATATCTAATCAATACTTTGAGTGAGTGAGTGAGTGAACGCCAACTCAACAATTTTTCAGCTATCTCATGGTGAACAAGTTAATTTTCAATGAAATGATGATGAGGTCCGCTTTGTACTTGACCAACAGGCTTAGTTGGATTTTTATAGTGCTAACTCACTGAAACAACAGGTCTACGGATAGACATGTCGCCCCACTCGGACACATTATCCTGATTCCGAGCCAACCTGTCTTCGTTCTTTCTCCTTAATGCTGCATGCTTAGCGGAGAAGCAACAAATACTAATTTTATAGTCTTTGGTTTGATCCGACCGGGGCTCGAACCCACGATCTACCGCACTCGAGGCGAGCACGCTAACCATTACACCACCGATGCAGTCTTCAATACTTTGGATTGTTGTAGCTCGAACCTTTCTTCATCACTTCAAAGACTTTTTCTGGACTGTATATATGAGTAACATGGCAAGTGTCTTATAAAAGGAACTGTTTACCCTTCGCGAGCACCTGGGTTCACCCACAGTTTGGAGGGGGGGGGGGTGTGATCTGTGTTGCTCATTTTTTTAGTTTTCTGTTATTTTTTGTTTGTTTGTCTTCGTCCTATGTCTTGTATACCCAATGTTGGGTCAGTAGATTGTTCATTCTTGATTGCCCCTTCGGTTTTCTGTAACGTTTATTTCTTGGTAATAATCGTGATTTCTTTGATGTACTGGATTACTAATACTTGCATCACTGTTACATACTCAACTGTAGAGGTGTGATGCTAATAATAAAACACACCACAACCAGGCTTTCCTAGCAGAAGTTTAGGTTTGGTTTATGGTGTTTAACGCCACTTTCAACAATATTTCAGTTATATCGTGGCGGTCAGTTTTATTGGTGGAGGAAAACGAAGTACCCGGAGAAAACCACCGACCTATCGCACGTCATTGACAAACTTTCTTTTGGCCATTGTATTGTCTGTTCTTCGATGTACGGCTACGGGTTACCCCCTTTTGGTACCTTCAGACATATCACTGAGAAGAGTGAAAATAAATTTGATAATTCACTGATGATATGCATACATTATCATTTTCATTAAACATAAAATATCTATAATTCATCAGTAGCCATGCATATTAATTACATTGTATTTAAGATATTCGGTATATTGTACTATAAAAAGAAAGTTTAAACATTGATGGTCAATAATTCCACCAATATCAACAATTGCCCCCTCACACTCTCAGTGAAAAAAAACCACCATGACGTTGAAAATCGCGCCATGGCTTGCGACAGGTAAATAAATATGGCGGCGTTAAACAGGTTAATAGGATACAAATCATCCACTATTGATAACCTGATCTCCAACGGCAACACATGTATAGTGAGTGAATGATTGTTGCTTAACACCAATGCAATTTTCAATGAGGTGACGATGAGGTCTGTTTTGTACTAGAACAACACGCTTGATTGGATTTTTATAGTGCTAACTCACTGAGACAACAGTCATCGGATTGACATATCGCCCCACTCGGACAAATTATCCTGATTTCGAACCAAACAGTCTTTGCTCTTTCTCCTTAATGCTGCGTGCTTAGTGGAGAAGTAACAAATACCAATTGCATAGTCTTTGGTTTGACCCGTTCGGGAGTCGAACCCACGACCTACCGTACTCGATGCGAGCATGCTAATCATTACACCACAGATGCGGTTTACAATACATATACATTTGTATAAACAAAATATACTACAATACATACTTATTTCCAGGTATTTTTGTCTCCGTGTACAAATTCAACGATTTTGTCTGTATATCCAGGATTGTTATCTTTATTAAATCTGTCGATAGCATGGATTGACATTAACATGAAAGGAGAAGTATTATCTCCACCGTTACAAATTCTTGCCCCACAGTTGATAGCTACAGTAATCCTCTAAATAAAAAAAAAATGAAAAAAAAAAATAACGCACTGTCGGAACAGTTCTAAAATCTAACAGAAAAACAATAAATACCACCCTGTCTGAACAGTTCTAAAATCTAATAGAAAAACAAAAAATCCCACACTGTCGGAACAGTTCTAAAATCTAATAGTAAAACAATAAATACCACACTGTCGGAACAGTTCTAAAATCTAATAGTAAAACAAAAAATGCCACACTGTCGGAACAGTTCTAAAATCTAACAGAAAAACAAAAAATACCACTCTGTCTGAACAGTTCTAAAATCTAACATAAAAACAAAAAATACCACTCTGTCGGAACAGTTCTAAAATCTAACATAAAAACAAAAAATACCACTCTGTCGGAACAGTTCTAAAATCTAACAGAAAAACAAAAAATACCACACTGTCGGAACAGTTCTAAAATCTAATAGAAAAACAATAAATACCACTCTGTCTGAACAGTTCTAAAATCTAACAGAAAAACAAAAAATACCACACTGTCGGAACAATTCTAAAATCTAATAGAAAAACAATAAATACCACTCTGTCTGAACAGTTCTAAAATCTAACAGAAAAACAAAAAATACCACACTGTCGGAACAATTCTAAAATCTAATAGAAAAACAAAAAATATCACACTATCAGAACAGTTCCAAAATCTAACAGAAAAACAAAAAATACCACACTGTCAGAACAGTTCCAAAATCTAACAGAAAAACAATAAATACCACTCTGTCGGAACAGTTCTAAAATCTAATAGTAAAACAAAAAATACCACACTGTCAGAACAGTTCCAAAATCTAACAGAAAAACAATAAATACCACTCTGTCTGAACAGTTCTAAAATCTAATAGTAAAACAAAAAATACCACACTGTCGGAACAGTTCTAAAATCTAACATAAAAACAAAAAATACCACACTGTCGGAATAGTTCTAAAATCTAATAGTAAAACAATAAATACCACTCTGTCGGAATAGTTCTAAAATCTAATAGTAAAACAAAAAATACCACACTGTCGGAATAGTTCTAAAATCTAACAGAAAAACAAAAAATACCACTCTGTCGGAACAGTTCTAAAATCTAATAGTAAAACAAAAAATACCACACTGTCGGAATAGTTCTAAAATCTAATAGTAAAACAAAAAATACCACACTGTCGGAATAGTTCTAAAATCTAACAGAAAAACAAAAAATACCACTCTGTCGGAACAGTTCTAAAATCTAATAGTAAAACAAAAAATACCACACTGTCGGAATAGTTCTAAAATCTAATAGTAAAACAAAAAATACCACTCTGTTTGAACAGTTCTAAAATCTAACAGAAAAACAAAAAATACCACACTGTCGGAACAATTCTAAAATCTAATAGAAAAACAAAAAATATCACACTATCAGAACAGTTCCAAAATCTAACAGAAAAACAAAAAATACCACACTGTCAGAACAGTTCCAAAATCTAACAGAAAAACAATAAATACCACTCTGTCGGAACAGTTCTAAAATCTAATAGTAAAACAAAAAATACCACACTGTCGGAATAGTTCTAAAATCTAACAGAAAAACAAAAAATACCACTCTGTCGGAACAGTTCTAAAATCTAATAGTAAAACAAAAAATACCACACTGTCAGAACAGTTCTAAAATCTAATAGTAAAACAAAAAATACCACACTGTCTGAAGAGTTCTAAAATCTAACAGAAAAACAATAAATACCACACTGTCGGAACAGTTCTAAAATCTAGCAGAAAAACAAAAAATACCACACTGTCGGAACAGTTCTAAAATCTAGCAGAAAAACAAAAAATACCACACTGTCAGAACAGTTCCAAAATCTAACAGAACAACCTACACAACAACCAACAACTTACAGGAATAAAAATACCTGCATAATTTTATATATAAGCATAATATTATATATAAGCATAAAAAAAAACATGCTATACACAACATACTACCAGCGTGGCCATGCGTTAAGACGACACTGGGTACAGGAAGCACCCGCCAGTACATTTTGGACTAAATGTAGGGATGATAAAGGAGGGTGCTTGTATAGGTACAGACTGTTGCTGAATCCAAATCATAATGATATGTTGTGAATAAAATATGTTTAAACCCAAACCAGTGCCGTCTAAACTGTAAATAAAGCATACTTAGCATGTACTTTACTAAAGATAATGAACAATATTAATGCTAATTTCTATGATAACAAGTGGACATTGGCATTCACCTCTGTAGGTTGAGGCACCAGTACACTGCTTTGCCCGGGAACCTATAATGCTGTTAAGACGGCCCTGATCCAAACTGTGAATCAATCATACATTCTATCAGATATTGTCAGACCTACTTCTATTGTTTACAATAGCATGTATATTTTGTAAATACAAACAAATCTTCTTCTTAATAAAACTATTACAGTATTAAGGGATCGACCATTTAACTTGAAGGGGGGGGGGGTTATGGTTTTTTGTTTCGTTCAAAAAATTTTTTTCGAACAACACGAGTTAGAATATTTATTTTTTTTTGTCGCGCCAAGCGCGAATTTTTTTTCCAGAATTTAACATTAGATTATATGACAAAAACTCTGAATCAGATTATTTTTTTTTCCTCCACCAAAATCAGAATATTTTTTTCAGCAACATTGGTAATCAGAATATTTTTTTAGAAAAAAACCATAACCACCCCTTCAAGTTAAATGGTCGTTCCCTAATGCGAGTAGTAGCACTCAATTAGGCCCGGTTTCCTCTATCAATAAAACTGACCACCATGATATAGCTGAAATATTGTTGAAAGTGACGTTAAGCATCATAATCCTAACCCTAATCTTCAATCAAGCACGAGTTAGTACATTTTTTAATTAAAAATTTTGACCAGGTCAAATTTTCTATGAAGTAAATCTTTCGGGTTACATCGGTAATTTACCTTTAACAGAAATTAAACCTATCGGGAATAGAGAACCTACATATTATTATTACTATTATTAGAATGGGGAATTATAAGATTTAAATTTTACTTTACAGATACATGTAGACTAATCGATATTCTAAATTTCAATTTACAGTAAAAAAAATTACAATGATACTTGCGCCTCCCCCTCCCCAAGCTGTTTAAACATACCTCTATAGGTTTGTCCATTGCCTCTGCTAAAAAGACAGAGAACCTCTTTTCGAAATCCTTCGGCACTGCCTCATTTGACAGATTCGTAGACACCTGTACAAATGGCATTTTTCAGTTTGTGTAATATTTGTTTACAGTTTATACAAGTACACTAACTATTAGATAAACTGACTGTTTATCACACCGTTTATTATCAGTCATCGTCATGCACATTTAATACCGAGATTGAATTTAAATGTAGAGTACAAACACACGTAAACATATATGTGTGCTACGTACTGTGTACTGCTACAACATGTAAATCGATAATTGCACAAATATATTATACATATAGTTTTCACTACTATAGTCCACACGTTATATTACATCCAGGGGCGGATCCAGGATTTCAAGTTAGGGAGGGGCGCACTTAAAAAAATTGCGCCGAGCGGAGGGAGGCGCGAACATTTTTGGGGTATTTCGTGTGAAAAATCACGATTTTACGCCAAAAAATCATATTTTTTCCAATTACGGAGGGAGGCGCGAAAATTTTTGGGGTATTTCGTGTGAAAAAATCATGATTTTACGCCAAAAAATCATATTTTTTCCAATTTTAGGCCCCCCCTCCCCCCTGACATCTATTTACCTTATTGGTCGCACGGGAATTCGAAGTAGTGTTGTTGTGTGATGGTTGTGGTTTAACTCCACCAGCTAATTGATATTTTTGATTGATTGGTTGATTGTTGTTAAGAGTACAGTGCAAGTGAGAAGTGTTTCAGCTATATCTAAAAATCATTATTTACACAAGACTCCCGTATTCTGTAGGTTTAGAAAATACATACATACATACAAATGCAATGGATTGTAGACAATTTTACACATAATGTAAACATATTTGGTATCTTTTGACTGATATATGGATTTCATTTTCAAAGTACGTGATGATTTCCGTTTTTACCTGCACGAGGCGAAGCCGAAGGCCAATGCAGCTGGCCGAGGACCAATAATAAGGCCAATACAGAAACAATACGTAATTATATCTTTATTATCTTAAACAAAAATCCAGTTGGAAAGAAGAAATACAAATACAAATAAACAAGAAATATATTGTACAATATGATTATATGTCTCCTTTCCTCGGTTCTAATGACTGGTGAATAAAAGAAACCACTGCTTTAATATCTTCAATGTGTTAGTTTCCTAATAGAATTCTGTATGTTTTTGGCAAGTTCAGTCGTAGCATGTGAATTAAAATGTATGAACAAACCTAGGACCCTACCGTGACTGAAATGCGGAACAGAAATACAAGAGTTATTCCATTACTTAAGTGTAATGTTGGCTAGTTCCTCGTGTAGTTTTACATCCATATCCTTTCTTACTAACTGGTACATGTTTTGGCCGGAAAGGAACTCAGCTAATGCGAACAAAATCAATAGTGGCCTAGTAATCTAGTATTGCATTTGTAAACGTATACACATTCTGCAGCGTAGGTATGGACCGAACACTTGGGGACATGTTTTCGGAATGGAGCGGACAGTAGTGTGAGAGCATTTACAAGTCAGTGGGTGAAGGGGGAGTTTTCAAAAAATCTCTCAAGCGAAAACAAAAAACAATAAACAAAACCACTCACCACTCCAAGCAAACTTATGTTCGGAGCTGTTCTGTTTGTGTTTTTAAGTGTAAGGTGTGTAGTATTTTCTATATGCAAAAATATACGTATACGTGTATTTCTAATCACATTCGCATTGGATGCAAATATCATAAATAAACTTTAGAGAAAACCGAAGGGGTAATCAAGTATGGACAATCCAGAGAGACAGACAAAATAGGGAACAAGACACAGAAAAAAGATCCCAAAAAAACACAAACAAACAAACAAAAAACACAATATAGAAAACTAAAAAGATGAGCAACTCGTACCCAAACGAAAAACCGAGGGTGATACCAGGTGCTCGCGAAGGGTAAGCAGCTCCTGTTTACTCAAATCTAGTGTTGAACCTGATTGGTTAGTCTATATATTTGTTAATATTATGTACATGTATTACATGTATTTGGATTCTTCCTTATGATTTTTATAATGAACTGAAAATCCAAGTCAAAATTATTTATACTACGTACCACCAAATACACTACATGTATTTGGTGGTCAAATACACTACATGTATTTGGTGGTACCTAATATAGTTATGCACTTCAACATTCGATAGAAATCATGAAAATAACAACTTTTTCAGGAATTGGCTACACTTAACATCACTGACAAAGATACAGTGTAAAACACATCTTTATATCCATAATCGGGGGCGGATCCAGGGGGGGCGGGCGCACCCGGCGTGCGCCCCCCCCCCCCCCTAAAATTGGAAAAAATATGATTTTTTGGCGTAAAATCGTGATTTTTCACACGAATTACCCCAAAAATTTTCGCGCCCCTCTACGCAATTGGAAAAAATATGATTTTTTGGCGTAAAATCGTAATTTTTCACACGAAATACCCCAACAATTTTCGCGCCCCCCTCCGCTCGGCGCAATTTTTTTAAGTGCGCCCCCCTAACTTGAAATCCTGGATCCGCCCCTGATAATAAAGATACAGGATAGAGCTCAATTGAAAACAGGAAAATAACACTCTCCGTTTCCAATCATTAGTACCTTGATGTCTGTCAGATGAACTTTTATTCTGAAACAAAAAGCAAAACAGTTATCATTTATTTGTTTCAAATTAGTTTTTAACGTCAATATATATTATTAATCTATTTATCTCACAGGCGCTCTTTGACTTGACAGTAAAGCACTATATATATTGAAAATCTCTATCCTTCGATTTACGTGTTCTGATTACCTCTTAAGTATCTCCATACTATTGGCCATTCTAATGTAGTTGTTTAATATTCCTGGTTTGTGATTGGACAATGCTGTAATATTCACGGTATCAATTCCACGGTTGAAATATCATGATAATTTTAGCCAATTACCGCTTACGTCATCTTGTCAATAATGTGGCAATACACATGATTACATTAGAATGGAGATAACTGTATTGTACTTGAAAATTTCATAGGCACCAATTGTCGATTTAATGGTGTAATTTTCACGGCATCATTTCCACGGTTGAAATATCATGAGATATTTTTAGAATTTTAGCTGATTACCGCTTACGTCATCTTGTTAATAATGTGGCTATACACATGATTATATGATAGTGTAGATACATCTATACACATGATTACATTAAAATGGAGATAATTGTGTTGTATTTGAAAATTTCACGGTATCAATTGTCGATTTAATGGTCGCAAATATCCGTTTACTGGCTTCACTAACGCGTCGACAGTAAACTCAATTTTCGACCATCAAATCTCCAATTGATACCGTGAAATTTTCAAATACAATAGTATACAGTCATCTCCTAATTGTATTGTCTCTTTAGAATTACGTCTTCTGATTAGCCCTTTAATTGCTAAATGTAGCAGCCATTGCGAATAATTAAAATAATAAACTTCACGATATACTAACGATTCTATTCTTTTTTTTTCATTTCAAATTATATAATATTATCATATTTTGGGTTTTAGAACATAAAATTCTTACTTAGTTCCAGGAACTTGTATTTCTTCTTTTACCAATATAATAAGCTGTTCTATATAACCAGAATTTTCAGTCTGATTAAATCTGTCAACTGCATTTAGTTGTAACAGCATCATTGGGACATCTTGGCCACCTTCACATATGTGACCATGACTAAGAAAAGGGGTCCAGATGAGGAAAAATCATATTTTGAGTTTTTGGCATTTTTAGTGTTGTACTATATCAATAAAGCTTGTGTGAAAATTTTATGGCAATATCTAAAATACTTTTTGAGATATGGTCATTTTATATATCAGCCTCATTATAGACCTTGCTTTTGTTTTCAGTTGATTTTTCATTCTTTTTCTTGGTCTTCAACAATGTAGCATACCACACTCTCAGATTTACAACTTTCTTATTGTTTGACTTAGGCTACTGATATTTGGCATGCCTATTCATCAAACTATTTGAAATCACTGCTCATGGTTATTTTTTTACCTGTGACCTTGACCTTTGACCCCAAGGTCAAATTACTGACTAATATGAAAATATTGTATCTTGCACATAACTTTTTTCTCTTTGGGTTTAGACTTTAAATTTTTGGCATGTTGTTAGATTAAACCAAGTTAATTTACATGGAAAATATCAGTACTTAAGATTTGTAGAGTTGATTTTGTCTCTCTAACTATAACATTCATCTTCTCTTGACTAGGTGACAATGCTTTTAATGTAGGGATTTTCCCCTTTACCCAAATTAAATGAGCTACAGAATTTTACCTCTGTTATTTTTTCTACATTAGAATTTCAGCAATGCATGTTCCAGATATACATGCATTCTCTGTATATATTAAAAATAGTTACCCTCTGTTGCACATTTATATGTGTGTACAAGTTGTAATGAATTTTGTTGTTTTGTTCCATTACACACATATATTTAGAACACTCATTTGAATGCATGTGAATACATTTTAAATGCATTTTACAGTAAGAAAAATCATAAATAGCTGAGTTTCAAAGTGAAAATAGCTCTTATTAAAGTAACTCTTTATTACATCATGTACATAAATTTTAATGAAAACATTTCATAAGTAAAAGAAAAAATAACAAGATATGATTATAATCTAACGATTATGAAGTCTCCCAAACCGGCCACAGACCAGTTTAAAAAATAAATTAAAAACTACCTTTGAAATCGAACAATGTTGATTTTTTGCGGTATTGTGATGACCATTTTGAAAATGGCGACCGGTAGAAATTTTTCAATGTCGGGAATCAATTCAGGACGTTGAAATCGAACAATGTTGAATTTGTGCGGTATTGTGGCGGCCATTTTGAAAATGGCGACCGGTAGAAATTTTTCGATGTGAGGAATCATTTCGGGACATCATAATCTACCCACATATGAAATGTCGTTGAAATCGGACAATGTTGAATGTGTGCGGTATTGTGGTAGCCATTTTGAAAATGGCGACCGGTAGAAATTTTTCGATGTCAGGAATCAATTCGGGACATCATAATCTACCCACATATGAAATGTCGTTGAAATCGGACAATGTTGAATTTGTGCGGTATTGTGGCAGCCATTTTGAAAATGACGACCGGTAGAAATTTTTCAATGTCGGGAATCAATTCGGGACATCATTATCTACCCACATATCAAATTTTGATGATATCGGACAATGTTGAATATTTGCGGTATTGAGGCGGCCATTTTGAAAATGGTGACCGGTAGAAATTTTTCAATGTCGGCAATTAATTCGGGACATCATTATCTACCCACATATCAAAATGTTGATAATATCGGGCAATGTTGAATTTTTACCGCCCATTTTTTTATACCGTGTTTTGGCAGCCATTTTGAAAATGGCAGCCATCTCGAAAATTTTGTAAACGCAGAATTGCTCCTCTAATGGTGACCTATCACTATGTCAAATTTTATGTCTCTATTATTATTCATTTAGAAGTTATCAACATTAATGTACGAAATTTCAACTTTCCCATAGGATTATATAGTAACCCCCACCCCCTTTGAGCCCCTCAAAATATGACTTTGACCCCCTTTACCACAAAGCTGAAAACTTTATGACCAACTAGAAACATATATCTATAACTCCACCAAGTTTCATGAAATTCTGTCCAGTAGTTCCTGAGATCTGCCGTGGACAAGTTCATGGTCCGCGGAAAGAAAGGAGAAAGAGAATAATATTTTTGGGAGACTTAATTACCAGATCCTTCAGAGCAGACTCCAAAAACATTACATTTCCTTGGTGAAGTAGATTGCTCATACTTGCTGTGCATGGTGTGGAAAATGAACCTGTGCATAATGCCAGGAATAATGGAGAGTTGTTTCTACTGACATGGGAATTTACCTGAAAACATTAAACATTATAAATACAATTACACATGATTATATTTAAAAACAGAAATTATAACTTTACAATTTAAAAAATATACAAAACCACATATAAATTGACAAACTTAAATTGATTAAATTTCATGTGAATAATATTTAGTCTTGATCAATACTCTTAAGAGCATGTCTATTATTTATGGTGGTTGTCCATACATATTAAAAAAAACATTTCCTCATAGTTTATGTCATGGAGATTTGAGCCACAAAATATATTACCTGAATTTTGTTTTAGATCATCTGTAAGTCCCATTGATTAAGTTCTGGTTACTAGTCTTCACATGGATGAGTTATGTAGTACTTAATATCTTTGTTCCTTGGCTAGTTGTACATATTTTGGGGTAATCTGATAGTAAAAGTTCCTTGTCCTCTTTCTAAAGATTTCCACTCTTTGATATTTTGTCTGCAAAGTCTTGACAGTGTTGACATAAATCAGTACAAGGTTTAGTTATATTAACAATATTTGGACATGACTCTTGAAAGTTCTCAAACAAACACTTCTGTAATGCATTTCAGTAGCAAAAGATTTATATTCTTGATGTACAATGTATGTCAATAGAGCTTTTAGCAGAAGGCAATAATAATATTTGGTGGTTTTATAATTGGGGGGTCTTTCTGGGAGAGGCAAAGCATTGTCAGCACCATATTTCAAAAGGAAAGTGTTAATCCTTTTTGTATCTACATATTGAATTGCATACTTTGGAAGTTTTCCAGTAATGGCATGAACCCCGGGTGAAAGGCCATTCCTGTCTAGTTGTTCTGGCGATTGACAGCACATTTTTTTTCTATGTTGTAAAGAAAACAAAATGCTTTCATACAACCCTGCTTTCCTTTAAAATATAATTCTTGATATGGTCTCTCTCGCTCTTTTATTTTATGCCTTTTAAGCTTCTGTGTGACTACCTGAAGGCATATGAGTAAATTAAATACAGGTAGTTCAGCTTTCCCAATCACACAGTGTCAGTGTTCTCGGAACTCTACAGCTGAATCCATTTTAATTATTTTACTGCATGACTCCCCATAAATGTTTTACAACCACACGTATCTAATTTAAATTGATGCTACTTTTCATATTCCAGAGTGTCCTCTTCCGATGGCTCGATAAAATCGGATGCAACATCAGTCATCTTCGTCGTTGTCGCATTCGAAATTCTCAACATCAAATTCATGTTCAGACGGGTTGAATTCAAGGCGATCAGCGAAGTACAAGTCGTTAACTGCATTCAATTCATTTATAAAATCATTGTCATGACATTCTAATATTTCAGGCGGAATACTACAAACACTTTTTTGGCTTTCCTAGCTCATTTTCTTAGATTTGCCGCCATGTATCCAATATCAATAAAAGGGGAATAACTGTAAAATTACTTCTGTTGAATAATTTCTAAACCGGTCGCGATGCGAGGAAAAACTTCGGGAAATTAACAAATAAATTTATTAAATTGATTTAAAAATGCTAGTTTTTAATTTTTATACATTTGCATGTAATCAGTACTGTTTTATGCGACTTTATTGGTTCATTAATATGCATTTGTCATGTCAGCAGGTGCTCGTTTTTATTATGTGACGTTGTAAACTTTACCGACGTCACAGTGAAAAATCGGAAGTACCGCATCTGGTCCCTTTTTCTCAGACGCGGTCACAATTATACGTTTGTCGAAATTTACCAGGACTGTGATTGTCTAAAGCAAAAGATAGAACATTAAAGTATATTTTTTTCTTTCATTTGGAAATCGAAATTTTGAGATAGATAAATCAAAACTACATGTATATATCAATGCAAAAGTTCAACAAACAAAACACAAATCGAGTAACCAAAACTATTTTATTTTGCATTTGACCTCAGATACACTTTGTGTGCACTAAGTTAGATATATTCATTTTTAGAATAACGGATTTACATGTATAATGATTGATTGATGTTTAACGCCAAGTGGGAAGGTTTTTAGCTATAACATGACGAGAACTAGATACGATTACGTAACCCTCATGTTGTGCTCCAGTTAGGGTTACGAATCGGTCCCATTCAACGTATGGGAGCAAATTAAAATTTTCGTTAAGTGAATATTTCAACTTTCTTTTTGCATATACATTTTATCTGGTCATAACTTATTATTCCCCACAATTTTTAAGTAATGGCGATACGAAATAAGTGTTACAATACCTGTTTCTACCTTCACGATCGATTTAGTATTCGAAAATTGGTTCTTGTCCGCCATGGCACCTTACGTATACTCTCGTGATGGGCGGAGCCTATCCATATATGGATCTGAATGCCAAATATGAAAAACGTTACTATGATAGTCTTACTACGATTGATCCAAATAAGGATATCTCCAAAACGAGGCAAGTGCACGTGAAATAGCAACTTGTAAACAAAATGTCGGACAGAAAGAAGATTTCATGCATTCAAATTTTCAGATGGATATAAGTCTACTATCGATTGATGCAGCGTTTACTTAACACCTCAAGGTTTACCTAAATATATTTATTTTTCACCCCCGTTAATTTTTCCAACCACTTACAACGGAATTAGGACAAAAAACCGCCCGGTGTGAATCACTCCGGGCGCTGCTCCCATACGTTGAATGGGACCGATTCGTAACCCTCGCTGGGAGCAAAAGCGGACTGAGGGTTACGTTATCGTATCTAGACGAGAACATGCTACATTTCATTGAGATGACGATATCCTCTTTGTACTAGACCAACACACTTAGTTGGATTTAGATGGGGCTAGCTCATTGAAACAACGGTCGGCAGGTAGACATATCGCTCCACATATTATTCTGATTCCGAGCCAACCCGTCTTTGCTCTTTCTTCTTAATGTTGCGTGCTTAGCGGAGAAACAAAATAGCCTTTGTTTTGAGCCGACGAGGGCTCGAACCCACGACCTACAGCACTCGAGTCGAGCACGCTATCTTGAGGTGTGTAACTTTATACAAAATTATGTATATAAATGAAGTTCCAGTTGTGCGTTCTCTGAAATATGCAAACATCATAATGTATGTTTCCCAGTTTTAAGAATTTTCTGTATACATCGTATTATTGAAGAGTACTCATAATATAATATAAGTGTGCCAGAAATATTTTATAGGAATTATGAGGTCTTTCTCCAAGATTTGATTTTGAATTTGATAATACTTGATAACTCTTCTCAACATATTTAACAATTAATGCGTATCTTTCGGAGACCGTGATCATGCAAGTCTGTAGACCCCAAGAATGATGTAATATATTATTAGTTAGTTCTATATGTTTCTTTCCTTAGAGATTTATATTATATTATAAATGAACGTTATTTCTACGGGTAGGGAATAATATAAGTTCTTGTAACTTGTTTCCCAATCCTATTTTAATAGACGAGACACACTTTATGAAAACAGTAAGTTTTAAGACCAGGTGTATTTCAAAGATTCATCAAATATTTCTAAATGAATGAATAAAATCCAAGTTTCCATGCTTATTGATATGATTAATGTGATTTATGTGGAACAGAAATGTCCATTTATTTGGATTACTCAATTAATAATGTGGTTCATTATCGAGTGTGCGCAATGGCTAATATCCTAAAAATCCTGCTTCAAAATCGTAACAATGTGACCTTTGTAACACTGCTTCTACATTCATGGTTGACAGTGACCTTTACCTTTCACCTATGGTCGTCAAATTCATAGATTATTCAGACCTTGGTATATAATTGGTGAAGATTATTTATAAGGTAGTGTATTTGCACTGTTTTAAAAAAGGAAATGATCAAAGGATGACACTGGAATATTGGCCAAAGATATAATTACTTATATATTTTAAAGGGATATTGTCTACCAGCTGCGTAATTTTTTCATACCCAAAATTATTGTCGATTTCCGTACTGACCTTCATAAAATGAAGATTAAACACCGAATTATTGATGAATACGCTCCGAAACGTTGTTTTTTCGACTAATAAAGCTGACCATCGTTACCGGAAGCTAATTGATTATGCACTGACCTGGGCGAGGCCAACTCTATTTATTTATCTATTTTTATGTCAGTAGCCCGGATGCTGCAGCATGGATATTGAGGTAAGTTTCTATAAAAGTTGAGTAAAAAAGCTATTTGCGAATCGATTGTATCTAAAAGACGTAGAATAAATAATTTCTGTATCAGGAATAGATTTTCTTTGATGAAAACTACATGCCTTAACAGATTCAGCCGATATTTCCACGATAACCATTGAAAACATGCCAGGAGGCACCCTATGGGGACAAGCTCAACTACGTATTTTCGATCGGAAATTTTTGCCGGGGTTAAAAATAACTAAATTAGTTTTATTCTTCTTATAAGTTATGAAGTTGTTTCCCGAGATTTTGATACACGTGTTAAATTAATTTATTTTAGCCAGTTTACCGACAATATGAAAACAGAGACATACATATAGAACACAGTGAAATACATGTCTGATGAAAACGAATGACGTAGCCAGTGTTGTTTTATTTGTTAATTGACTGGAATGTTTCAGAGGAATTTGGGCTGGATTAGAAACAAAAGAGACCTTACTTCTTGTTACAACTATTTGTGCAAAATGGCCCCTGGTTAAAGTGGTAATTTCTTTCACGACGCCCAGATGCGATACACTAAATAACTCAACTTCTGCTCAAATCATTAATGTTCTACTAAGGCAGAAATTTTTAGGAGTAGATAACATCTTCTTCACAGAACATCCTAATATGTTAGTGAATGGAATTCCAAACAAGGATCTCTTGCAGCCAGATGGAATTCATCTAAATGACAAGGGTATTTCTCTACTCGCAGGGAATATCAAAAGAGCCATCCATATTGCTTTGGACATACCACCGCCACCGCGCCGTTCCAGAAGCAAATCACCAGGACGAAGAGGCCGTAGACAATACCAGAATTATCCGTGAAAGGCACAATGATTGATTCATGCATATTTTGCTATTGTAATAAACAGCTGATATAGTTAATATCACAAATTTTCAGATAATTTCATATTTGCTACTTTTCACTTTTCATATTATTGAAAAGAATTAATAATAATTATTGAACAATTGTTTAGCGGAACTGAAGGAATCTCTTTCGATAATTTTTGTTTTTGTTTTTTTAATTTCGACTCCACCCCTATTTACTATATTTTACATTTGTCATCAAATACATATTTTATTTTATTTTTATTTGAAAAATGACAATAAAAACCAGTATAAACACCTCAATTAAAATGTGTTTTTGGAACACTGGAGGTTTAAAGTCCAAGAGCAATGACAAAACATCTGACCCCATTTTTTTGAAAGAGATAGAAAAATATGATCTTAATTTCCTGGCAGAAACACATGTCGGATACAATACAGATATTCACACCATTGGCCCTTTTCATTACCATGGGATATGCAGGTCTATATCAAAGAAAAATAACCGTCACTTTGGTGGATTAGCAATTTTAAGGAAAAATGAAATTAAACCATATGTAAGAATCTTAAAAAATACAAGCCCTGAATTTCAATGGGTTAAATTAGAAAGAGATTTTTTTGGTTTTTCAGATGACTTGTATATATGCTTAGTGTATTACCCACCTAGTGGCTCGGCATATACCCAAGGACTTGACATGGATATTCTTGATTGTATTGAAAAAGACATAAGTACCTATAAAATGTCAGGTAACATACTCCTTTGTGGAGATTTTAATGCTAGAACTGCTTCAGAGCCAGATTTTATAGTAAATGATGACAATAGTTACTCTCCTACATACAACTATCCCATTGACAGAAATTTGCTGAAAAGAAGTAGTCCAGATATAACACTTGATACTCGAGGCAAAGACCTACTTGATCTATGTATAAGTCACCAAATCAGGGTCCTCAATGGTCGGGTCCTTGGGGATATGCTTGGCCACTACACATGTTATACTCCAAATGGAGCCAGTGTGGTGGATTACGTTATGGTGTCGGAGGGTATCCTGGACCAAGTTCTATATTTTAAAGTAACCAACTTTATTCCCACTCTTTCTGATGCACACTGCAAGCTGGAATGGACAATGTCAGCTAAATTTGTATCCCAACAAAAAACCGATAACACATTTGTACAGCCCATATCTCCAAATTTTATTTGGTCTGAAGAATCATCTGAAAAATTCCGGTTTGCATTGTGCTCCACAGAAATACAAAGTAAACTCAAAAATTTCAATTCAAATACTATTGAAGGAACAGAGATTTCAGTGGATGGTGCGGCAGCAGAGCTCTCTGAAATTCTATTTTCTGCAGCAAAATCCTCTTTAAACAGATGCAAGGTATATAAAAAAGATTCCCCAAAAAACAAAAAATGGTTTGATAAAGACTTGAAAAAATCTAGATTGAATTTGATTAATTATGGTAAAATTTATTCAAAATTTCCTCGAGACAATTATGTCAAAAACCATTATTACAAACTTCAGAGAGAATATAACAAATTGCGAAAATTTAAGTATAGACAATATAAACAAACTTTAATCAATCAACTTGACTCACTACATGATAATAATCCAAAACTCTATTGGAATCTTATAAATGACCTTAGACAACAGAAAGAGAAAGATCAGAGGGGCTCTGTTGTTGACCCACCCTCCTGGGTGTCTTACTTTGAAAAATTGAATCAAGTGAAGGATGAATTTAAAGAGCGGTTGAAAAACCTTGAGATCCAGCTTG
Organism: Bathymodiolus brooksi; assembly: GCA_963680875.1. NCBI lineage: Eukaryota > Metazoa > Mollusca > Bivalvia > Mytilida > Modiolidae > Bathymodiolus > Bathymodiolus brooksi. The sequence continues at coordinate 45,783,062 of OY804580.1, read as the reverse complement.
ACATGTTAGAAAAACAAACAACTTTTAATGAGCTGGACATGCACATCAGTAAAGCTGAAATTTCAAAGGCCATTTCTAAGTTAAAATGTGGAAAATCACCTGGACTAGATAACATTTCCACTAATATGTTGAAATGTGCTCAAAATGAATTATTGCCCAGCATCGAAAAACTCTTCAACTCTTGTCTATTCAGTGGAAATTATCCAAAAAATTGGGCTGTTGGATATATTACACCTATTCATAAAGCAGGTGACATCTCGGATCCTAACAATTATAGGGGTATTTCAGTTACAAGTGCACTAGGAAAACTCTTCAATTCTATCCTAGATAACAGACTAGATATGTTTTTAGAAAAACATCAAATTATTGATACATGTCAGGTTGGATTTACAAGGAAAGCCAGAACAACTGATCACTTGTTTATATTGAAATGTATAATTGATACATATTGTAACTCTAAAGATGGTAGAGTGTTTGCCTGCTTTGTAGATTTTCAAAAGACATTTGACACTGTCATTCACACCGGTATCAAAATCAAATTACTACACGCTGGGGTAGGCTCCCTATTCTATAATATAATAAGTAGAATGTATGAAATTAGCAAATCTTGTGTTAAAGTTTCAAATGGTATAACAGATTTCTTTCCTATTAAAGTTGGGGTAAAACAAGGCGACAATCTAAGCCCCAACTTATTTAAGATATTTATAAATGATTTCCCAGATTACATCAGGAACTGCCCAGATCCGATACAATTAAATGATAAGCCTATCCACTGTCTTATGTATGCAGATGATATAATTCTGTTATCTTCTACTGCAGAACGCCTCCAAGCAAAACTTGATATCCTTGATAGTTATTGTAATGATTGGTGTTTGACAGTTAACCCAACTAAAACCAAAATATTGGTCTTCAACAAGGCAGGCAGGCACCTACGTCATAAATTTAAGTACAAAGCATGTGAACTTGAATGTGTACAACACTGCAAATACTTAGGTGTGTATTTTAGTGCTTCTGGGACTTTCTCCTATGCTCAGGATGAACTTTATAAGAAAAGTTTGAAAGCATATTTTAAACTTCAGAAAGATTTTCTCTCACTAAACCCAAAACCAAAAACTAGTATACATATATTTGATCACACAATCAAGCCCATTGTACTTTATGGATGTGAAATATGGGGCACTTTTAACTCAAATACAGCTAGATTTAGAAATGGAACTGTATCTCCGGACAGAATTTACTCAAATCTCATTGGTGAAAAATTACATACTAAATTTTGTAAATTTATTTTAGGTGTTCATAAAAAAACCACCAACTTTGCTGTTTTGTCAGAACTTGGTCGTTTCCCACTCTATTACGATATTATAAAAAGTATTCTCCACTATTGGAACCGACTTGAATATCTAGAAAAATTTCCTTTACTACAAAATGCTTATGAACAATCAAAACAACTATATAATCAAAACAAATCATCATGGTACGGATCTCTCCAACGTATACTTCAAAATTTTCCAACAATTAGTCAATTGAAAGGAAAGAAAATTTCAAAAAACAGCCTCAATAGACAAATCAAAGAGGGCTTTTTGGAACTATGGAAAAATCAGATGAAACAATACTCAGAAGGGAAGCTTCGCACTTACACCACATTCAAAGTACATTTTGGGTTTGAAAATTATCTATCTGTTATCGGTAATTTTGAGCATAGGAGATGTTTAACTAAACTAAGAATCTCAGCACATCGTCTACATATTGAGACTGGTAGATACCAGGGTATCCCTCCACACCAAAGGTTGTGTGAGCAGTGTCGGGAGAGATAGAAGATGAAATTCATTTTCTACTTTGCTGCAGCAAATTTAGAGAGGAGCGACAACAGCTGTTCAAAACAATATCTCAATCGTGTAACAATTTTCTACAATTAAATCCTCGAGAAAATTTTTACTGGTTAATGACCTGTGAAGATGTATCAGTTTTGAAAGAGTTGTGTCACTTTATTTATAAATACTGCAGATAATTTAAATAACTGAATAACACTGCTTCAATTTTATTAACAAAATCTACATATTAATGCCTAAAATATATTATTGTTTGTCTGCACTAGACACGAGGAGGAATGCTCATTGCTAATCTTAGTAGATGCAATACATTTCCTGAAGCACTGTCCCTTGGTGTCTGTTGCAGATAAACGATACATCTATTTATTCCCATTTTAGTTTATTACTTGAACTGCTTGCTTTCCTGGATCAGACACGGGGAGAATCGAAATGCGATTCTTAAGCACCGTCCCCTGGTGTCTCCTCCAGCTAAGTAATCACAGTCCTTTCATCAAACACATGATGTTTTACTACTTGAACCGCTTGCTTTGCTGGATCAGACACGGGGAGAATCAAAACACAATTCTTAAGCATCGTCCCCTGGTGTCTCCTCCAGCTAAGTAATCGCATACATGTAGTCCATTCTTCAACCATATGATACACTGCAACTATACATTACTCATTGCCTCTCCTCGGGTCGTGCTGCCGAACACGGCCTATTTATTTATTTATTTATTTATATATTTTTTGTAACATATCATTTAAATAGTTAAGAATTGTCTTGTTTAAAAACATATCTCCATTCTGTATTGTTGTAACTGTTGATATAATTATGAATGTATATTTGTTATTGCCCCTTGAGGGACCCTAATTGGAATAAAAAATATTGTATTGTATTGTATCTAGTTCCACAAGACAGTTGCTGCAAAATAATATGGGACTGACCATTTACCTTGAAGGGGGGGGGGGGGGGCTATGTCACGTTTTTTCGCCGTAGAAATGTTTTTTTCAGACGCCACAGAAATCATATTTTCTTATTTTCCGGCGAAGTGCCAATCTAATTAAAACAAGGTGAACTGTGATCTAATGCTCACTTATGATACCCCTGCCACTTCCCATGATATGGGGTACCTATATGAAGCTTGTGACCAAATACCAGATTTCTGCCATCAATAGTTGTTGAGAAAAATGTGCATATATGTTCAATGTGGATAAAAACCAACTATGTCGGCAAACAGGAAGTAGGAATCTGATGGTTCCAAAAACGCTTCCCACGATATGGCATACCTATATGAAGCTTGTGACCAAATATCAGATTTCTGCCATCAATAGTTGCTGAGAAAAATGTGACGAAAAATATTTTGGAAGGACGGACGGACGGAGGTAAAACAGTATACCCCCCTCCCCCTTCGGGGACCGGGGGTATAATTAGATCTAAAATAGGGAGCAAGCGCGTAGATCTAATTTCAATTAGATTGGCGAAGTGCTGGAATAATTTTTTTTCTTCAAAATTTTGTATATGATTATACTGTGAAAATGGCAAGTATATGATTATACTGTGAAAATGTCAAGTCAGAATATATTTTTTTCTCCTGTCCAGCCAAATTTTTTTCTTCAAGATTCAGAATCAAAATAATTTTTAGGAAAAAAAACATAAAATTAAAATTGAATAGCTTGAGGGATAAATTGATAAAAAAAAATTGCAAGACCAAAATGGTTCTCCCATATACCAACAAAAAACGAAATAAAACTGTGGTCATAAGAAAGTCCCACGAGAAAATCTTTCCTTCCAAAATAAGACTTTTTTTTATTTCTCTAAACTAAATTTGTGCAAACTATTTCACTTATAATGAATTATATTTCTTTTTTAAATAGAGCTCATTTTTCTAGATGAATGTATAACCATCTGTCTTTACTGTTTTTATTAAATCTCTTGTCTTTATTACAGGACTTTGATCGGATTGTCCTTGATGAGGCAGTGTTGGGGGTTGCTAGAATGTTTCGAGAGGAACTTGTAGTAATGCCCCATGATGAGGATTACAACAGATCCAATAGGTATGCAGCCTACCGCCAGTATACCATTTGGGCACATGGCCGACTTGGAGCTGGGGTCAGACGTGTGATCCCAAACTGTTGTACTTGGAAAATTAGGGACAAGTATCCTGATCTATATGGACAATACAAGGGTGAAATATTTTGTATTTTATCCCATATACCCTATAATGATAAAGTTTACCACTTGCTTCCCTATGGTCGGTGGTTGTCCGGGTACTCTGGCTTCCTCCACCACTAAAACGGGTCGCCATGATATAGCTGAAATATTGCTGAAAGTGGCGTTAAAACACCAAAAATAAAAAATAAATCAACCCTAATGAGTTGTTAATTTCACAAGTTGGTCAGTTGGAATTGTAAATTTAATTTGAAAGTTTTGCCATCTTATTATTATTTTTTGTTCTATCAGCACTGACAATTTCTTCTAAAATGGACTGACAGTCTTTTATATAATTCAAAACCAAACTTGGCAGAGATGTTTTCTATGAGGTCCTACACAAGAGTTGTTACTTTTGTGCAGATTCGTCAAAAAACATAGCCACCATGTGACTTTGAAAATTCTGATTGGTCGATTTTCAAGAAACTTCTTCTCAAGAACCGCTGAAGGGATTGAATAGAAATCTGGTATATATGTTCCTATGAATGTCTTTAACATGTGTTGTTACTGTTTGCACCATTTGAAAATTCAAAATGGCCACCAGCGGAGGTCAAAGTTTGCATTGAAACCCTATGGGAAACAACATTTTCATCTTCTTCTTGAGAACAGCTGAACAGAATTTAACCAAACTTGGCAGAGATGTTTCTTGTGAGGTCCTAAAAAGTTGTCCTGGTTTGTACTAACTAGACCAACACACTGAGTGCCATCATTATTGTGCATTGGACAATTTGTAATGGCCATTATCCTGACTTGGGTACTTTTCTGCTCTAAATGTGCAGAACTTCTGTTAGACCAGGAAAAACAAAGAGTGACAATCTAAATTTATTTTATGCGACAATATAGTCAATTGTTTTGTCTTGGTCTTCAAATCTGGATTTCTGAGATGCTACAATATCATCCCGAGTTGGAGGTTGTGGAATTGGTGCAAGATGTACCGAGATTCTTCTGGGATCATCTACTTCCAACTGCACATGTTAATTCATTCCTTCATTATCTTGCTGTCTCATACAAATGATGACCCTTAATAGTCTTGGAACATAGGAATATGACTTGTCAGCTTTAACAGGCTGCACAGACCATCTAGCTGTCTTTTTGTTGTAACTTCTCTGCCACCTGAAGTAGAAAAATACATACAATGTAATTCACAAGAATAAAACAATAGAATTGATATTATGATCTATGGAGCCCTAACTTTCAATTCAAGATGAATATCTCGAATGTATAGTGAATGACAAACTAAACATATCATTACAAGTCCACTTTATGAAGGATTTGAGTGATTTGTAGACAGATTTTAGGTTGTGGTCATCCCTCAAGAAGTTCTACGGCAGGCATCACGGGCTGGTCAATGGTTACAGGGTGTCTGTTACCCAAATCAGACCTGATCTTCATTTGTTGTTGATGTCTTTCCCTTCATCGGATGGACTTCTACCGGACTTGACCATGGACAACACAGCGGGTTTGCGACTTTCGATTGACCCTTCTGAAGCCTATGATCAAATATCAGATTGCTGCCATAAATAATTACTGAGAAAAATGTTATGAACATCTTGGGACGAACGGATGGACAGAGGTAAAACGGTATACCCCCTCCCCCTTCCAGTGGAGCGGGGGTATAATAAAGCTCCTATGACATATGATCATGCAAGGTTCTGTTATTAGGACAAATTTTCAAGTATGTAAGTTACAACTGAAACATATGAAATTAACATGACAAAACTTAGAGTGAAGTTGAGGCTAGGTTCAAAATCTCCATTGTCAGAATCATCACCAACATCACTGCCCTCTTCAGTAATGTCTATTGAGAGACTGTAAGAATAAAAAATAATTGTTTATTACAGTGATGTGTATAATATCGAAACAAATTTTGTTATATGGTTCTGATGTGCAGCTGTATAACGAAAAAGCTTTTCAAAATAATATTAAATCTATATACATGTATCCAGCACACATCTACACAACCCAATATAAAGAGACAAAATTACATCAAAGTTCCAGGAAAAAATTTGGTGCGCCAGACGTGCGTCAATTCTGTCCCAGTTTGGTTTCATTCCCGTAAGTAGCTAAAGAGGACTGGTCATTTCAGCTTGTGGATTGATGAAAATGTAACGATGACGCAGAAGCCAACATGATCCCTATATAATATAGCTACTAGTAGTATCACTATGCAAGCCACAATAATTAATAGGAAACTGTTATACAAGTGACTGTGTTGAACAATATGGACAATGTTACCTATAAACATAATGTAGAATATGTCTAATCTTTAACAAAATGAACATACTCAAATGGGTTCACAAATGAACTCGATTTCTCCAGTTTCATCCGTTTCGTTGAAATGTGATGGCTGCTCATTTCTTCTACTCTAGAATTACCTTGGTCAGAATATCTAAATCAAAAGTACAAATATCAATCACTACAAAATCACATTTGTCTGAAATTACCAGTTTTTGTAGTAATTTGCATAAAAAATTTAGATAATTTTCCAAATTCCTGCATGATTTTAACACAGACATGGGCCATCGGTCTACTGTTAAATTCACACACTGTGAAATATGCAAATTGCTATGGATCTTCACATTATTTCTTAAAAATCTTGTTTATAAATCATACTTACAAGATCCAAACTAAACAAGGGCAAAGCGTGGTGTATCCCCTTGCCTAAAAATTTGACCCGGTGACCTTGACCTTTGACAATCAATAGGGTTCCAGATTCTCTTAAGGACTAAGTATGTACCAAGTTTGGTCAAAATCCATTGAAGGATGTTGCTTCTAGAGTGTTCACAAGGATGTTACGAGGTAAAATTTTGACCCGGTTATCTTGACCTATAAGGCTATGACCTTGAAAATCAATAAGGTTTCGGTATCATAAGGACTAAGTATGTACCAAGTTTTGTCAAAAATCCATTGAAGGATGTTGATTCTAGTGTTCACAAGGATGTTATGCGGTAAAAATTTTAGCCTATGACCTTGATCTTTGACATACGACCTTGAAAATCAATAGTGTTCCAGATTTTCTTAAGGACTAAGTATGTACCAAGTTTGGTCAACATCCATTGAAGGATGTTGATTCTAGAGTGTTCACAAGGATGTGACGGACGGACGTTACTATATCCCTTGGCAACTTCGTTGGCGAGGGGATAAAAAGCAGTTCAAATGACAATTCTTTAAATAGAAAGCCTTTATATGAAAAATACATATTGATTTCCCTCTATCATGTCTATGTTGATAATTCTAAGATAGTAAAGTATAATTTTGGCTCCCTGAACTAAAAATTATGTCCAAAATTGTTGAAATGTAGTAAAAAACTAGTTAATGTAATGTTTTTAGAATAGTCAAGAAATAAACTTGGTTTGCATAAGGAAATTGAAAACGATTTTCATTTAGTCATAGTCTAAAATATGCAGTTCAGGACATTTCAGTAAAATTTTATAGTCACATATATAGAAAAGTTTCTGAAACTTGCAAATTTCTATGGATCTTCATATTATTTTTTAAAAACCTTGTTTATGTATCATACTTACAGGATCCAAACTAAAAATGCTACTGAAATGACACTTATTTAAATGGAAAGCTTTTTATATAAAAGATACATACTGATTTTCCACTATGGTGATAATTCACAGACAGGAAGATATAATTTTGGCTCCCATAACAAAGTGTTATGTTCAAACTTATTGAAAAGTACTTTTAACCTTATTTATGTAATGTATTTCCAGTACCCAGGATATAAACTTGTTTGCATAAAGGAAATGAAAATGATTTTCATTTAGCCATGGTCTAAAATATGCATTTTAGGACATTTCTGAAATTTTCAGTAAAATTTTGTAGTCATATATAAAAAAAGTTCTGAAACTTGAAAATTTCAATGGATATTCATATCATTTCTTCAAAACCTTGTTTATAATTATATATTATACTTACAGGATCCAAACTAAAAGTGCAATTGAAATGAAGCTTCTTTAAATAGAAAGCTTTTATTTGAAAAATACATACTGATTTTCCATTATAGTGATAATTCGCAGAAAGTAAGGTATATACTTTTGGTTCGCAAAACTAAGTTTCATGTCCAAGTTGTTGAAATTTGATAAAATTAAAAGCCTAATTATATGTTGTATATCAAAGAAATAAATTTGTTTGAATAAAAAGAACTTTATAGGGTTTTCATTAAGCAATGTACAATTTTAATTCTTGCATTAAAAATGAATTGATTCGATATTTTTTTTTAAATTGATAATAATAAACTGCATTGCCATTGATATCATTTTTGCACTCCCATTTCCCCTTTGCTGGCCTCTTAAAATTTGTGTTTGTTTACCTCGCAAATACGGCCGTTTTATGCTACTCATTGACAATAATTTGCTGTTGCCAGGTGCAAAATTACATATATTGATTAATATCTACCGAAAATGATCATAGGCATCATCATAAATTCATAAAATATGAAAAACGATTGAGAAAAGAAGGCAACATGCTCGGCTTACCTATCAACAATAATCAAGCACTTCCTTGAGTTCGCTCCATCCAACGGCAACGGTCCAACTGATCCCCTACATATATATCCTGCATTTGTTCCATTTGGAAGATACTTCACTTCTATTCCTCTTTATCTCTGAATCCGTCAAAGTCCGCTTTCTTCCACGCGTTGACAGTTTCTCTTTTGCCCAAGAACCACATGTTGTTTATTGTTTCTAAACAGTGCGCATGCTCAAGACGTGTTCGCATAGAAGGCCATATGAACAGATTTGAATATTGTCATCCGGACAATAATTCTGATAACGATAGTTTTGGGTCTTTTTCGTATCTTTTGCAACATAACTCGGTGTTAATCTTCATTTTATGAAGGTCAGTACGGAAATCGACAATAATTTTGGGTATGAAAAAATTACGCAGCTGGTAGACAATATCCCTTTAACCTACCTGGAGGGGTGAATGTATCCTTTGTGTGTAAGGGAACAAGTTATAAAAGGCCTAATATCTTGAATATAAATATTTAATGATAACATTTGTTGATTCATGAGTAGATTTTTCCATTTGTTTGTGTGTATTTCACTGTTTGATACAAAAACTGAAAATATGCTGACTCAGCAGTTTTTTTTAGCATTTCTTAAACCTTTTTAAATCATTCTTGCTACAAAATGACCATTAGATTTAAATTTTAATGTTTTAATTATTCTAAAATAAATCTAAAACACTTTTTTTCTGAAGAAGTTTATATTCTTTTATTACATTTTTCTACTTACAATTCTCTATCAGACAATAGCCACCTAACTTTAACTTAGTTTTTTTTTCGAAGTAATCAAATTACACACATCCAATGTTTTACTATTTCAAAGAACAATGTTGAAATAATAAGAAACCCACCGATTTTAAAATTGTATGTTTGAAAATAAAAATATATGCTTTTGAAAATTACCAAATATTGTGTTTTTGCATATTTTTCAAAATGGCTGAATCAAAGGTGGTTCTTTAACATTATGTTGGCATTTGAGCTGTGTTTAGTCTAGCTTTTCTAAAATACAAACATGAAAATGGTCAATTATGAGGATTTTGGGCTGGTATTTGGGCCACTAAATTGGGGTTCTCGGTTTCCATAGCAACAGAGTACAAAAATGTAAAAATGTTGTTATTCTCATAACCACCACTTAAAAAGAATGTCATAACACAAAAATCTTTGGAATCTTATTACCTCACCCAGAACCATCCTTCAGAAATTTTAGATTTCTACAGAGAACAGCTCTTAATTACTTTCTATTAGGTAATATATATATATATAGTTGAATATTGTAATGTTATGTTGAATTGATTAATAAAATATGTTTAAACCATGAAGGATGTCATAGATGAACTAAAATTAGAACTGTTCACAATCATTTTGAAGCATCGACGTTTTTTTATCTTTTGGTGTTAGTTTGTGCTTTTTAATACTACATATTTACATGTGGTGGTTTTAAGGCATCGTGTCTATACGTAGCAAAGATGTCGGAAACATCGAGCATTGCAACTTTTCCAGAATGCATCGAAAATTAAGTAAGACGGAATGTATTCATAAACATGTACTGCATAGTCTGCATAAACTGAAAGATCAGGCTTATGTCATTTTTCAAACGTTTTTGTGACCTCGTCATTACTCAAGTTTGTATACACCTGTACTGTTATCATCTTGTTAAATGTTAACACGCACAACTATACTCAGATATCTTTGTCAATTTCTTTTATCAACAACTATTTGATTAAATGGAATTGGAGATCTGCAAACTGGATGCCCTGCATTGAGCATGAGAAAGAAAATATTCTTTTTGGCATCGTCCCTTGATGCTCGCTGCTGGTTATCCAAAAGCTCTGATCCCTTTCCATGTTCCAAACAATATTCCTTCCACATCAACATGGCCGGTCTGCACTAGACACAAGTAGGACTTTATTTCTTTTAGCATCGACTCAAGGTGTCTCTTACAGATTGGTGATGAATAACCTGATATATATGTATATGTTCTCTCTCATCCCCCCCCCCCCCCCCCCCTCATATTTATGTGAGTAAGTTTATGTACGTTTATGTGCATATATCTCTTTTCCTGCCCGAGTGTGCTTGCACCACAATTATTGATATTTCACCGCGAATATTTAAGTTGATATATTGTTGTTGTGTATCAATCATAATTGTTATTTGTATTGTTGTTGTGTATCAATCATAATTGTTATTTGTATTGTTGTTGTGTATCAATCATAATTGTTATTTGTATATGCCCTCCTGGGGCCCTGATTTGGTTAATAAACTTATTTCTATTTCTATCTTATGTAAATACGAGATACAGTCAAACCTGCCCAAGCAATGATCTGAATGAAGCAGTCATCTGTATAAAGAGGTCACACATTTTGCCCTGTTATATAAAATTTCATATGAATTAACCTCTTTTATGAGGTCACCTGTCTTTAAAGACCGATTTTTCTTTCTCCAAAGGTGACCTCTTCTTAATACATTTGACTGTATTTTGAATGAGTTCAACCTCGGTGAGGGGCCCGGGTGGCTCAATGAGTTAGGTCGTTGGATCTGACAACTCATACAAGCCTATCACCAATACGGCGTGGGTTCGCGCCCAGCTTTGCAAATTACAAAAAGGGTGCACTCGACTCACAGCTGCAAGTAATAAAGTTTACCAGTTGCTTTCCCAATGGTCGGTGGTTCTCTCCGGGTACTCCCGAGTACTTCCACCACTAAAACTGGTCGCCATGATATAGCTGAAATATTGTTGAAAGTGGCGTTAAAACACCAACAATCAATCAATTTAATCAATCAACCCCGGTGTTTAATAGGGATCATGCTGTTCAATCTTTAGTTTTCTGGTTAGTGGTTAGTCCCTATGTCCTTATTCTTTGGAGGGGCCCGGGTGGCTCAATGAGCTAGGTCGTTGGATCTAACAACTCACACAAGCCTATCACCAATACGGCGTGGGTTCGCGCCCAGCTTTGTAAATTACAAAAAGGGTGCACTCGACTCGCAACCGCAAGTGATAAAGTTTACCAGTTGTTTGCCCATGGTCGGTGGTTCTCTCCGGGTACTTCCACCACTAAAACTGGTCGCCATGATATAGCTGAAATATTACTGAAAGTGGGGTCAAAACACCAAAAATCAATTAAAATCAATCTTATTCTTTTGGCCATTGTCTTGTCTGTCCTTCTACGAGCTTTCTGATTACCTCTTTGATATCTTCAAAGTTTTCTTGTTAATTTCTCACACCTAAAACGATGTAAAAATGTCCTAAACGAATCAAATGCATATACAGCCAAACCTCCCTTAAAGGTATAACAAATCACTGTCTATAAAGGACAGTCATATTTTTCTCATTAATGAATAGTGCAAATATCTTTATCGTGTATATAAAGGGCAACTGCTCATAAAGGCTACATTTTCAGGTTCCATAGAGTGGCCTTTATATGTATTGGTTTGACTGTAGGTCCTCACAAACTAGAATTGGAGAATATTCACAGGGGGTGTATCGTTAGTGTGACTAGGAATTCTACCAGTGCAGCAGCACGACACTCAGTAATCTAACAAATACAACGAGTGAAATGGATAGAAATATAATTTTTAACTCGAAACAGCAATATTGAACATGTTCAATTGGTCTTTCTGGCACCAATCCTCCCTGTCTCGATAATTAGCACCAATCCCCCCTGTCTCGATAATTAGACTTTCACCGTCCGACCTAAGAAACAAGATATGTCATATCGATTCATTTCTTATACTTTTCAAATTTGTGGCTGTACATTCCAATATCCCGTATTAAAATATCATGTATAAATGTTGCCACTTAGATATAGTGCTATCAAATGTTTTGAACCCTCAAGTATTCAGGCGATATAAGTTATCAAGGTTGTCATAAAATAACTAATAGGTTGAACAATCTGTCACTAATCGACTTCCGCAACCGCCATAAGATATCTTAGTGAGTGGGTGATTGTTGTTTAACGCCAGATGAGCAGTTTTTCATCCGTACCATGACGAGAACAAGTTAAATTCGATGGGATTATAATTATGTCCGTTTTGTACTAGACCACCACGCTTTGTTAGATCTCATGATTACTGAAACAATAGACTGTGGGTAAACATATTGATCTATTCGGACACATTATCCTGATTCCGAGCCAACCAATCTTTACTCTTTCTCTTTAATACTGCGTGCTTAGCGGAGAAGTAACACATACCAATTGTATAGTCTTTAACCTGACTCGACCTGGGCTCGAACCCACGATCTTCCACACTAGAGATGACTACGCTAACCATTACACCACCAATACTGTTGAGATGTCTTAGTAGGAGAAAGAGAATTCAAAATCAACTGAGATTTCTATTTTGAGTTGCATGACGCAGCTTCTTGCTGACTTTAATTAAAACGTGTTTTTGAACAATCTAGGATGTTCGAATTTGGATATTATTCCATTTAATTATGTATTCTGAATAACTTGACGATGATGTCCCTTAAGTAATTTAAGGGGGAAATGCATATGTGTGGTTTTCATGATATCACTTCAGCTTTCCTCGGTCAAATGCTGTAAGCGTTTTGCGCGATGTTTTTTTACTACAAAATATAGGTCCACTTAAATTTTTGTTATTATGCTATTTCGAGTTGCTAGCATAAAGTTCTCTGAAACCGAGATCATCAAAATGCTCCTTTTTTTTATTGACAAAGCGGACCTCATCATCATCTCATTGAAACTTAACTTGTTCTTGCCATGACATATCTGAAACATTGCTGAGTCGGCGTGCAACAACAATCACTCATTCGCTATTTATATAATAATGTCCAGGTAATATGCCAAAATATTACCTAGGTCTGAGAGACATATTACCCGACATTTTGGCATATTACCTGGACAAGACCACATTAATACCATTATTATACTGAGTTTCTAATTGTCCAGGTAATATGCCAAAATATTACAGTACCAAATATCACGACAGAAACTTACACGAAGTATAATAATAGTATACATAACATTTTAACTAAGCTGAACAAATATTACACTCGGTTACTTATATTTTCTTATGATAACTTTTGTTTGATTTTGGGATTTTAATTCAATATTGATTATAGTAACAAAAACAAAGAGGATTTTGTTGAAGATCATGTTGGTATTTTATAAAACCTGGACATTCCCACAATAACGTAAAAAATATTGATCAAATGAAAAAATATATATATGCTACTTTATTTGTTTAAAATCGATCTTTTTTAAAATTGTAAATAGTGGAAAGAGAATTAAAATAATAATATTGATATAGACAAACTTTTCGATTATTAACAAATAATTATTTATCCTGCAATCAGTACATTTGCTGTACAAATATGCTATACGAATAAATTTTGCTTTATTCGTACTAGACGAATAACCTTTCAGCCTACGAATAAACTTTTCAGCCTACGAATAAACTTTCCTGGTACCCTGTAGCTATGTACAGCGGAGGGCGAAGACAAGTAATAATAATAATAATAATAATTTTATTGATTTAAAGTCCAAACATTGAACAATCATCAAAAGACAAAACAGAACTAAGCATGTACAATACATGTACAAAGAAGATGTTATCACAGCTGAGGAGTGTATGAATTATCTCCCATTGAAGATTACAATATTTATAAGGATTATCTCCCATTGTACACAACAGTGTTACCCAATGTATATCAAAATGTTTAAATAATTCTGTAATAATAATTTTGCATAATAATTAAGTTATAACTTATCAAGTATGAAACTGGTAATAATGTAACGCGGACCACGAAGAAGACACCTTTGACAACATTTATGAAAGGCGAGGAATGACGCTTGTTTCTGTCCTTTTTGTTTAAATCTGACAAGTTTTCCGATTTTTTTGACATTGCAGGATAAACACAATATACGTACATTGTCGTTAAATATTAAATTTATTTGTACTCGCTGCGAAACAGGTCTGAAAAGCTCGCCGAAGGCTCGCTATTCTGCCTGTTTCTAAAGCTCGTACAAATAAATTTTATATTTACCGACAATGTACGTATATTGTATATATATTCTGATTCAGAAGATAACGGCTATGCAGTATGGAAGTAGGAATTTTTAGTGCAAATTAATAATTATATTGATTAACTAATAACAACAAACGAAATTTAAAAATGTGTACGAGAGCTTAAAACCGCTATTGCGAACTTTGTCAGAAGAGTCAATTTGGAGACGAATATCATTACATATTTGAATGTACATTTGTACTAATATAAGCGAAAAACGTAACACAATTCTTCCGAAACGCTTAAATAACATTCCAAATGAAAAATAATTTCAAAAAAATGCTTACAACCGAAAACCAATCTACAACAAAAGCAATGTAAATGTATTGCCTATATTAATGAGGTAGTCTGTCCCCTAACTCGAATAATGCTGCGCCCTCTATCGGCACTATCGCTGGATGAAGTTAATATAGCAAAGCGTAATATAACGACTGGATTATTCGGGTTATCTGTTCCCCGGATAATTTCCTAAGTCCATCTTTCGTATCTGTACATAGGTACCGGTCTTTATTTACGCATACATTATGTCAAAATTATGTAGGAATTATTTTCATTGATCAAATTCAATTTTCCAAATAATACATCAAAGGAAATTTAGGATTTGTCCTTGTGTATACTTCTGAAAATATCTTTCTTTATTAATTGTTCTGTACTGTAAAGACAGAAAAATATTAATGAAGTAATTAAAATTGGAAATGTGTCGTTTATAGTCATTTCTATATTTTTGTAGCAACATTTAAGCAGATTTCAGATTTTTTGTTGTTATTTACAATTTTAATTCAATTATCACTTGTTTAATTTGAACGTTTATATTAAACATCAATAAAAAAAAAATACAGAATTATTTTTATTGTAACTAAATATCTTTTAACGACAACATTTCCGGTAAACACCTTATCAAATCATCAATTAATTGGAGATTATCTATTTCCGGAATTTCCTTTCAAAAATTAAATTTCTACCTTAAGGCGTGTGAAAGGTGAGAATTTTTACAATTATCAATGACCTATAATTGCATAGATACAATCTATCGCTGGTAAAAAAAAAATGTATAAAATGATTGTCAACCATCATTGTCTATTATATGTCAGTTGTAAAACATTTTGACCACTGGAATGAAATTGCGTATAATATTCTTACTACATAACACTTCGAGTTCCCGTTGTACAGGAAGGTAGAAGAAACACTATATTTTTCATGTATATGATAGAAACTTGTGCTTTCTTTTGAAATTTTAGAGAAAACGTTAATGTTCTGAAGAATTCTCTGTTGAAAATGTCAAATTCTATCTTCATTGATTGAAAACTTACTAAATATTAAAACCTATACTGTCATATTTGGTATGCAAATTTCTCATTTGTAGTACAACAAATCATACATAAATTTAAAATCCAAAAAGTAGATAAAATGGAAGAAAAACGTCAAAGAAATTCCTACCTGTCATTCCGTGTGACGTAGTTATGATCTGAGTTCCGGATAGCATCTGCTGTCCAGATAGCCGGTTGTAGGGTGTGGTTACTCGCGAACGCATGCCAATTTTCTGGCCATTTTTCGCAGACGACAATAATAAATGGCTACAAAGCAGACAACAAAATCCTACATTTGTAGCTTTGCTAATTCAAAAGAAATCAGGTAAAACGCCATTAGAAACCATACCTCTTTATATAAACCTCGCGGGGGTCACGTAAATGGAACGGAAATGCCAGTCGCAATTATTTTAACTCAAAAAAATATAGCAGATTGGTGTTCTAATGATACTGGAGACACCTTCATTGTTTGTGGTAAGGCCATTTCGCTTAACTTCACTGCTGATTTATATATATTTTCCCACATATAAAAAGATGGCGATAATTGATACTCTTCCGTCCCGATTCAGTGACAAAAATCAACGACTTTACAAAGGCTCCCTGATAAGAGCATGCACATAAACATTATCTATATGGTAAGTCGATTGGTAACATTCAAAATTATGAGGCGCTTGAAGGGGTGTATTGGACTACATAAAAATAATCTGACGAAAACAAGAACAAAATGGCGATACGGATACTGCTTAAAGCGACTTACGCTTTCCCTAACATACCAATGGCTACCGGTATGCGTGAGAGCCTAGTCATTGAACAATACGTATCCGGTTTGGGAAACCCAGACTGAAAGCTGAAACGACATGCGCAGTTTGCACATCCATCTACTTTGGACAGGGCTATCTCCATAGCAGTCGAATTTGAGGCTTTCGAGGAGTCACAAAATGTACAATACAGACGACATTTTAGAAATAACAGACGGGGTTATAGGACCAGCAAAGAATGCTACACATGCAACAAAATCGAACATTTCTGTCGGGATATTTCATTCGGGACTGCCCGACTAATCAAGGAGAAGAAAATGTACAACCAGAACATAATGGCGATAAAACTGA
This sequence comes from Bathymodiolus brooksi, assembly GCA_963680875.1. Taxonomy (NCBI): domain Eukaryota; kingdom Metazoa; phylum Mollusca; class Bivalvia; order Mytilida; family Modiolidae; genus Bathymodiolus; species Bathymodiolus brooksi. The sequence goes on along the minus strand of OY804580.1, from coordinate 45,766,091 downwards.
CAGCCACGATATAACTGAAATATCGAAGTACATGTTGCCAAAATACCACAGAGCCAAGCTAACAAATGTTTGACTTTAAATTTGATATGTGTTGTTATCTTTTGCAGTAATAATCACAGGCGCTCGTGGCCGTAATTACCTCCCCTTTTTTTATTTTTTCTGTTTGATACTTTCATAACTCTAACTAGATAATTAGAGTAGGATCGACACATGTACATGTAAGTTGCTGTTAACATAAGATTGTATGAATATAGACACGAACAAGTTAAATTAAGGAAAAAGAGATGAAATAATAAAGAACATTTATCGAAAATAAAAAAGTAAACAGAAAGTTAAAAGAGAGGTGGGGGTGGTAATTCCGTGTCACGAGCGCTTTTGGTAATAGTTATTGTCTATTTGTATTCGATGAAGATGAAAAAAGTTGAACCCTCTGGATGGTCCGAGAAACACGCAAATCTAAATCTACTACCCGGTATGTGTTGTGTATCAGAATTTGGTAACACGGGCAACGTTCTAGTCGGTATCGAGCCTTCTCCAGTGTCATGTTTAAAATCACCACTAGACTGGAGATTCCCGCGGGAACAATGCCGTCTGCAGAAACATCCTCAAATTAAGACGTTGAATGAATAATTATAATCTATCTGTTTCAGAATGTTGATTATATCCTTTCAGAATTATCCTGCTTTTCATCTGCTCAAGATTTCTTTAAAGACTACATATTCTGTTTCACAATTGTTTTATCTTTCCCGGAGAGAACCACACAAAAAAAACTGTGATGTAATAAATAATGCGTAGTGTGCTCGTCAGTCGCCTCGAGTGCGGTAGTTAGTGGGTTTGAATCCCGGTAGTGTCAAACCAAAGACTATAGAATTAGTATATGTTGCTTCTCTGCTAAGCATGCAGTATTAAGGAGAAAGGGTACAGACTGGTTGGTTCGGAATCAGGATAATGTGTCCGAGTGGCGTGACATGTCTATCTGTGGACTTGTATTAGTGAGCTAGCACTATAGAAATCAAACTAAGTGTGTTGGTCTAGTACAAAGCAGACATCACTACATTCACATCGATTGTAACTTGTATTAGTGAGGTAGCACTATAGAAATCAAACTAAGTGTGTTGGTCTAGTACAAAGCAGACATCACTACATTCACATCGATTGTAACTTGTATTAGTGAGGTAGCACTATAGAAATCAAACTAAGTGTGTTGGTCTAGTACAAAGCAGACATCACTACATTCACATCGATTGTAACTTGTATTAGTGAGGTAGCACTATAGAAATCAAACTAAGTGTGTTGGTCTAGTACAAAGCAGACATCACTACATTCTCATCGATTGTAACTTGTAATCGCCATGAAATAGCTTTATTTTACATATATTTTGCCCCTTTTAGAACATGCTTGCGAATTATGGGATGGGGGTACTGGAATAGGTGTACTCGACATGAATATTATAATATTTAACAAATTCAGCATGAGGCTGCCATAATTATATCCGGATTGCCCAACTTTTCTAGTTTGGAATTGCTTTATTTTGAAACTGGATGGGAACCACTTCACTCTCGTCGAAGAATAAGAAAATTAAATATGTTTTACAAAACCTTCGTATTCATTCGACTGTCGAAAAATACTTTGAGCGAAACGCTTACAATTTACCTAACCAAACAGAATTGAATATAGTAACCCATTGACAAGGTTACAACTCTATCGCAATTCATTTTTTCTTTCTTCGATCAAACTTCGGAACAATCTGACACCAGAAATGAGAAGTGGCCCGACAGTAAGTAGTTTTAAAAAAGTCACTAATAAATGATATTAATTCATTGAAGCCACCTAGTTACTATTCGCATAGTTGTAGAATGTAAGAAGTCTTACACACCGTGGCTAGACTAAGACATAAATCTAGTAACCTGAACAGTGCCGGATTTAGGACAAATGAGGCCCTGTGCTAGTTAAGTTATGAGGTCCCTTACTTGGGCCTTGAAGGAGGTAGACCCGATAGGCCTACACAGGCGGTCAGGCATACATGTACATGCTCAGGAAATGTAGGAATAGTTAAAATATTACGCTATATTTAGTCAGACATGTAAACAAACAGCTTTGGCAGGAAGATGGGCCCCCTGGTCAAAGGGGCCCTGTGCTTAAGCACACCTAAGCACAATGGTAAATCCGGCACTGAACCTGAATGCTGTAACTTACGTATCTGAGGAACAACATTCACAAATGTTCAAATCAGTACAGTTGTACACCAAACAAACGACATATTTTACCCCCCACCACAGTGATCACGAACCATGTATTGAATTTAGCTATTTCCTTTTGTGTTAATTTTTTTCCATTGTCGTCCTGCGTCTTGTGCACTCAACATTGCCAATTCATATATCTCTGGATTGTCTTTTTCTTTATTAAACCTTCGGTGTTCTCTAACGTTTATTTAAAATGAAATGGCTAGAAAATTGCTAATTAGGCGTTAAACAAAAATCACTCACTCTTTGGAATATTCTTCACCACTGCTTTATTTTAATGAATCTTTTAATCACAAAAAATGAAAGAATATTCGCTTTAAAAAATCTAACCAACAACCCAAGAACCATTATTTTGTTATATATACAGTCCGACAAAAGTTAAGCACCACCTGACTTGTTTCAATAATATCTTTTCTAATAATGAACTTATTTCAAATCGGTTTGCTGTTTTCGTTACCTGTACACACATACTTACTTACCTATGAAACAGGTTATTGATCGATTTTTTATTTATGTGTATATGACAGGGTGTGTAAAGTCCCACGTGTACTTTTCAACATTTGTGTTTGCGAACGAAAGCTGATTTTTTTTGTGTAGAGTTTTAAGTTTCATTTTTTTCTATTGGCTTGGTATGGTGCGGCGAAAATTAACCATACCAGAAAGGTGGCGAGCTGTTGACATGCATAACGGTGGTTTTAGCCATAGAAGGGTGGCAGACCACTTCAGGGTAAACAATTCCATCATTGTACGACTGATGCAGCGTTATCGTCAAACGGGGAATGTTACTGATCGTCCACGTGCAGGTAGACCTCGCAAAACGACGCCGAGAGAGGACCGGCTCGTATCCAGATGGGCGCGGCAACGGCCGTTCAGTACAGCTGGTGCACCTCGTGGTAATTTAGCATTTGGAGGCCACATTAGCACACGCACTGTAATAAGACGCCTCCACCATCAGGGAATGCGAGCGCGACGACCCATAAAACGTCCACAGTTGACATTACGTCATCGCCATGCTCCATTTGACTGGTCACATGATCATTTGGGGTGGACTATTCGCACATGGAGACGGGTCCACTGGTGTGATGAAAGTCGTTTTTTGTTACGCCCTACCGACCATCGTGCAAGGGTTTGGCGCCAACGAAACACTTCATTTCAGGATAACCACATTTTGGGCACAACTGCTTTTGGGGGTGGGGGTGTAACTGTCTGGGGTTGTTTTTCCTTTGACTGTAATTTGAACTTGTACGTTCTTGATGGTAATCTGACAGGCCAAAAATACCATGACAATGTGCTCGCTCCACGCGTAGTCCCCCATTTCGACAATCATGCGTTGGCTGACAGGCCAATGTTCATGGACGAAAACGCTAGGCCACATAGAGCCCGAATTGTACAACATTTTTTACAGCAAGAGGCTGTTCAGACAATTCCATGGCTTGCGATGTCGCCAAACATGAACCCTATAGAGCATGTATAGGACCATCTTCGCTAGCCAAGGGTTACGATTCGGGTCCCCCTTCTCTCCACCCTTGACAGATCTAGAATACATTTTGAGGATTCGCACTTTAATATTTCATTGGTTACGGCTACCAGTACACGTATCCAATCAGAAGACGTTTTACACGGAACACATGTTATCCACGAAATGTAAACAAAAATGGCACCGGAATGCTCTCATATGACAACGATTTGCCACTTCCCGTTTTGGTTCCAATGAAAACATCTTTCCCGTCTGCCAAAGCTTTGAAACTTTCACTTGGTTGACAGTAAGTGCTTCCAAATTAAATTTATCACAAATAAGTTTTTATTCACTGGGCGCTGCCATTTTCAACTCTCCAACATACGTATAACAAAACGATTCTGATTGGCTGGCGATGACGACTATCTAAGGGGCGCAACTTCGATAAACCACCAGGTGGCATTGCGCACGAATTTCAAAATGTATTCTAGATCCGCCAAGGGTGGAGAGAAGGGGGACCCGAATCGTAACCCTTGGCTAGCGAAGATGGTATAGGACTTTATTGGCAGAAAAATTAACCAACGCAATCCAAAATGTCAAAATATTGACGAATTAATAACTGCTATCTTGAACCCCATTTTTGCCACGTCATAGTCACGTCTTTCAGGATGATAAATACTTCGTAGATTGGTAATTTTAGAGCCCTTGGTGTAGTCTTTTAAGAAGTGTAAGAAAAATGGTGATATCTATTTTATTGTTTTAACAGTATTGATGTAAAAAAATATATCGATAAAAATATAGGGTGGTGCTTAACTTTGGTCGAAGTGTGTATATATATATATATATATATAAATACAATATAAATCATTTACATGCAATCAAGTGTCAACGGATGGAAAAAAAAGGGGGGGGGGGCAAAATAAAAATTTAATCAACTTCTAAAGAGGAAAGGATTTTTTTTTTTAATTTAAAACGTTACATAGATATATATATATATATATGTGTGTGTGTGTGTTATTCAGCTATCAGACGGGGTATATAATGTGACATTCCCGGCTTATGATATATAATCCTAAACCGGAATGTCCACATTATATACCCTGTCTGATAGCTGAATAACAGATATATTACGGATTTAACCATTTTTTTAAATGCAGAACCCAACTGTCGTATATAACACAAAATCTAACCAACAACCATTCTTTTGCTATATATATATATGCAAATTTATACAGTATAAATCATTTATATGCAATCAAGTGTCAACAGATGGAAAAGGGAGGGGGGGGACAAAATAAACATTTAATCAACTTCTAAAGAGGAAAGGATTTTTTTAAATTTAAAACGTTAAGTTAAATTAAGATGATAGTGATCTGTCAAGTACTTATATTAGCTACTCATGACTGTAATTTAAATGTATGATCCCCAGTCCACAGGCACTAAACACTAGTGATCTGTCAAGTACTTATATTAGCTACTCATGACTTAATTTAAATGTATGATCCCCAGTCCACAGGCAGTAGCTATAGCTATACACTACATGTATCAATAAAAAAATCCATACAGTCAATGGTAAAAAAAGGTAAATGTAACAATAGTGACAAGTGTCTGTGCTAGTCTTTCACTTTATGTTTGGGTGGCTGTCCTTATTAAAAAATCTTTATTAGTGCCAATCAACAACTCTTAACCTCTTAACTTATGTAGATCTACTGGTAAAATTTGCTCATTTTGCCCCTCGTGGGCCCTTGTTTGGAAATTGAAAGAATGTGTATTTGTAATCATTTTATTAATTAGTATCACAGGTACTTGTGGACAGGACCCTATGTTGCTCCCTTTTTTTTTCTTAAGATGTTGCCCCCCCCCTTTTTTTATTTTTTTATTTTTTTTTGAACATCGACTTTTTTTCATATAAACAACATTTTGCAACGTTCTATGTATCACTGTATGACATATATACAATAAATACAATCAAACAGTAGTTTCTATCCATGCCGGGTTTCTGACATGATATAAGTTATATTTAAAAAAAAAAAAAAAAGGGGGGGGAGCAACATAGGGTCCTGTCCACAAGTACCTGTGATTAGTATATATATTATATATAATAATTATTTATAATAATTATATTCCTATTTTTAGAAATATAAAAAACCCAAACTATGTCCTTTTTCTTTTGTGTGTATGTCTCATTTATCAATCATGAATGTTTGTATTGTTAATGATGCCTCATGTGGGCCCTATGATTAGGCAATACAATGTATTCTATATTAATGGTATACATATATACACCGATAAATTTTAATTGATTATAACGGGGGTGGTATCAGTGGCGGATTTAGAGGGGGGCGTGCGGGGCGTGCGCCCCCCCCCCCCCCCCCCCCCTCTAAAATTCGCAAAGCATATGTTATACAACGTTAATTAAGCAGTTCAATAAATAACTTTTTCATGAATGGTTAACTCGTGACCTGTAGTAAAAATATTCTTACACATTGTAAATGTATCGATCGCTGATTCATATATGTATTCGCCGTCAGTAGTTCAAAGATTATTCCATTCTGATTGGTTCCGAGGTATCAGACATTTTCTCACGTTAATTAAACATTATTTCTGCAGTCAATTTTACAACTACATGTACACGTGCTATTTAGAAATTATAAAATGGACGAAAATTCTAGGCCAAGAAAATAAGCAAGATTGGATACATTTCTGATTCCTCGACGAGACGAAAAAAGTCAAAGGTAAACTAAAAAGTAAATTCAATCAATACTTCGAATAATTAATTTAATAATTGTTCTCATTTATAAAACATACAACGAAAACCTATAACGAGAGAATTGGATGATGAAACTGAGACAGTGTGGAGAAACTTGAGTGATCCAAGAAAATGGTCACCTCTCTTTAAATAATGGTTCAAATAGTTCTTGAATTCGAAATTCTGCAATTTCATATGAAAAAAAAATATAAGTTTGATTTGTATACAAATACCCGAAAATGTTGCCTTTTACTTTTCAAGTAAAGATCAGTAAAAATACGCGTTGGTATATTGTACATTAAAATACAAAAGTAACATATTAATAAAAAAAAAAATTTAGCAGCAATTTATTTGTAACAATCTCTGCATCTTCCCGAGGTATCTGCACACAATAAAGTGTGAACAAATCCTTTGTCCGGGTACGTTTATATTATTTATATCTACCAATGGATGTCTGTACAATTTTTTTTACACATTTTTAACAAAAAATTCTGACTACAATTTATTTGTAATAAATTAATATCTACAACTGCACATGAAAGTGTGAAAATAATCTCGACAAAATGGTTTATGCATATCTCACACCTGATTTCCGTAAGCATATTTCTCGAGAACTTTGATACATTTTGTTTGTTTGATCTTTTAGTGTAATGAGGTTTTTACGCTCGTTGCTCAAACACTTGACGCAACTGATAAACTGTATCACTTGCGAGTCGAGTGCACCCTTTTTTGTAATTTACAAAGCTGGGCGCGAACCCACGCCGTATTGGTGATAGGCTTGTATGAGCTGTTAGATCCAACGACCTAACTCATTGAGCTATCCGGACCCCAGGAATGCGTTAAAACTAAACCAATAGTTATTTGAAGGGTTAAAATATCGTGATCGATCAGTCATGAGTTGAACAATTCGCAAACAAACAAACAAAACAAATAAAAAAGAAAAAAACAGCAGACCCTTAATATACCCTTTCTTAAACTGGACAATATTTTTTTCTCTCTAAATTACAACTTTTTCTTTAGTTTTTGCTAAAAGAAGTGGGGGGGAGGGGGAAACATATAGCAAGGTTCCATAATGTCAATGCTAGGAAAAAATTGTCAATGGGTAATATATATATATCAAGGCCAGCTAGTTCATATCATAGGATATACTATTGCATAAAAGTATCTATGTTCATTATTCATCATGTTATTATACATTAATTACTCATGCATGTTCTATTATGTAAATTGTGTTGGTTTTGTGTTTGTGTGGTATTCTTTCTTTTTTGGATTTCTCTCTTTGAATGTTTTCTTTATATGCTCCGTGTGGGCACAAAAATTGGTTTAATAAATTATCTTATCTATCTTATCTTATATTGATGTATTTTCCAGCAATATACCTACATTTGTACATAAATTCTCATGGCGGCCCTGCATGTATGTATACTATTTATATACATACAGTACATAAGCCTTTTAATAAGGGGAGGTACCACGTAAAATTGACCTTTGGTACTACCTTTGGTAAGAACCCTACAGTTGATCAAATTAACACCGATGCATCACAATATTTTCTTTTGCCATCCACGAATAGATACGTGTTCCCGGAAACGATTTCGATCCGATACCGATTTTTAATTAAAGCGTGCTAAAAAACGAGCTCTCTACATGTGAGAAAGAGCAGCAAAGAAGACGCAGCTCTTTTTGAGTTTCCACAAAGTTTTATGAATTTTGAGTTTAATTTGCACTACAACACTTACTGGTCCAAAGTTTAAATTATTTACACTAATCACTTTGTTATAACTTTTATAATACTTGTATGTAATATACATACATTTGCACCCCTTCTGGTTGCAGAAATTAGTTGTGTTTTTTACACGAGGTCTCCACTCAGAAGGTGGCCATTTTGTTTTCGCCATTTATTTTCTCGTCAAGATATAAGACATATATTTTCTCTGCCCCATAAATATATATTTCATCTTAAATTTAATTCATCACACACACCCCAGTGATTTTGTTGGTTTTTTTCAAAACTACCCCCACCCTTATTTTTGGGAAAAATATGTGTCATTTTTTGAAAATTGGGAAATTTCGAATAATGAATTAAATATACTAAAGCTTGAATTTGAAGTTAATATAATGGATAACAAGACAAGTCATAACAGTTCATCAATTTAATTTTCATAATTTTTAAAAGTCCATTCTCCTGTCCTTTAAGCCCTTGAACATATGTACAAGTCCATTCAAGTTGTCATCCGTTAGAACATGATTGAATGAGCAAATTCTCATTGTTGCAGTCTCAGAGTGAGTTATGAGGGTCTGGGGTGAAGAAACTTCCTTTGTTTTAGACGGATTGTCTGTTTCAACTTCATTACAAACTTCTGTAATTATATAATCTAAAACTTGTCAGATGACTGATCATTTCCATTGTTTATTTTTTTGAACACATCTCCTATTTTTTGCTGACCTTTGATGTCTTTTTTGCACAGTTTTTTAACATAGTATTTCGAATTGTGCGACATTTTCAATCGGAAGGGAAATTTTCAGGAAGGGGAAAGAAATGGAAAAAATGGCGATATCTTACCATTGAAAACCATGTGCGTTACAAACACTGCGTTGATTCTGATATTAAAGTCCAGATCTCAAAAGCGCTTTCACGATATCAAAAAATAACATTTCAAATGGAAACACGATGTTCCCTGACTTTAGTTTTACTACCGAGACTATCACCGATTGGGAAAATTGTACATCTTATTGGGGATAATTTTAAGCCATTTTTTGGACAAATTGGGAAGCTTTCTCTAGGGGAAACAGTCGAATTTCGGAGGTAATATTAAAGGCAAACAATATCACTGCACCCAACCATATTATTTTAAAATCTCCCTAAATTAAAACCTGATCTCTATGTCCGAAGCAAAATTGATAAAATTTGGAAATAGGGCTATTACCCCGCCGACTGGCAAAAGAAAATATTGACCAGTTCTGCTATCTGATAGCAAAGGGAACAGACTAACAGGGCTCTACAATTCATACCAACTCCCACTAGCCCCTGGCTAGTAAGGAAGCATCTTTTACTTGCCAATAAAAGTATGTTACTTGGCACATTGATAAAGATACCAATTCGTACTATACAACTCCAATATGTATTTATTAGTACATAATTAATAATGCCCTGAATGAGATCGAAGATGCTCAGTTGAGGAATGGGCTTTTAGTTTTATCGTGGAATTTACGCTTTCCACTTCAGACTCAGCTTTAGAACCCGCACCTTCTTCACTATTTTGGCTTATACTTCCGTCGATGTTGCATCAGACAGGTCAGCTTCATTATCAGTTCCGACAGTTGATTTAACCGGTTTATTATTAGCGAAAAATTTTGTATGAAGTTTTTTTTTTTTGCTCACCGTAGTCACTTGCAAGCATTAAATTACGTGATTTAAAACTTTTATGTCTGATTCAATTATGTGGTTTAAAAGACCGGATAATAAAAGTCGGAATTTAAATTGAAAAATATTATCGGTGAGGGAAAGAAAATGATCCGGAAATTTCAACTCGCCGCCTGGCTATCAATATAGAATTTTTACTCGCATTTTACAAAAGTAACTCGCAAATGCGAGTGTTTTGGTCGCATTGTAGAGCCCTGACTGAGAAACCAAACAAACCATCAGTACCATTCTGAGATAACATGGAATTGGTGGTGTGAAGGAGGTAGAAATATCAAACGTACAATAGATTGGCTGGAAGAAAATTTTGAAACAGAGTTTCAACTCCTCAGTGATATTTGGTTGTACGTCTGGATAGGAACTTGTGACCTTACATCAAGAGATAGTTCTACTGGATACATAACGCTCACATCAACAAGAGACAAAAGTATAATTGAGAAAATATCAGAAGGATACCAAGAAATTGCTAGAATTCTGCAAAAATATCGAACTTGCAATCTCACCTTCCTTGAAACAACCTTCTATTCCATTGTAGCAAATAACAGACACAGGAAGCATAACACACCTGAGAGCTTTACTGATCAAGATAAACAATTATAAAACACCTGAGAGCTTTACTGATCAAGATAAACAATTATAAAACACCTGAGAGCTTTACTGATCAAGATAAACAATAATAAAACACCTGAGAGCTTTACTGATCAAGATAAACAATTAGAAAACACCTGAGAGCTTTACTGATCAAGATAAACAATTAGAAAATACCTGAGAGCTTTACTGATCAAGATAAACAATTATAAAACACCTGAGAGCTTTACTGATCAAGATAAACAATTATAAAACACATGAGAGCTTTACTGATCAAGATAAACAATTAGAAAACACCTGAGAGCTTTACTGATCAAGATAAACAATTATAAAACACCTGTGAGCTTTACTGATCAAGATAAACAATTAGAAAACACCTGAGAGCTTTACTGATCAAGATAAACAATTAGAAAACACCTGAGAGCTTTACTGATCAAGATAAACAATTATAAAACACATGAGAGCTTTACTGATCAAGATAAACAATTAGAAAACATCTGAGAGCTTTACTGATCAAGATAAACAATTATAAAACACCTGAGAGCCTTACTGATCAAGATAAACAATTAGAAACACAAACCATTGAACTCAATAAAGTGGTAAAATATATGAACACCACCCTTGATTCATTCTCTACAGACTTCTCGATTGACCTATATAGGACATCAAATTATCGTATACCGTACTGCATCCCATCTTGGACAACACAAAAGCAGGAGATATTTTTATATTGTTCTGTACATTGACGGAATTCATCCTACCCCAGCACTTGCAAAAGCGTGGTTAATGAAATTGACAATCAGAATATTGAGAGATTGTTGGGCCTAATCCCCTGTTGTTTAAGAACTCGCAGACTAGGACAGGTTTAATGTGGGGATCCATGCCATACCAAAATTCTGCCTATTCTAATATACTGGGTCAGTGTGGGTGTTCCGCGCTATACCAATAGAATCCTGAGTATAGTGTAGAAGGAAAAGCTCTAGTATGTGAGGCTCTGAACATTGGATTTGTAATTCCAATAGTATTAAAAAACTAATTATAAATAAGATTTAAATTGATATATTGTATCAAACACATAGGAAATTGTTATTAGTGTATTAAAGTAAATACATTGATAACCTAAAAAGGCAATAAATAAAAAGATTGAAGCCTGTAAAAGAGATTTAAATATTGATATAGAATTAATAAAAGGAACCTTGGTCATGACACTTATATCAGGAGCATATGAGCTCTTCAAGAATTCATTGAAACTGATCTGCCCAATATAATAAAACTCATGAACACGTACAGAATGAATGCTTTAAATGAAAAAATTATGATGTTCTGCAACACATATACATCAACATGTCAAACAATCAATAACCACAACCAAATAAACCCTTGTCTCTAATCCCAGTAGAGGAAAACCAATGTATATCCATCAGCACAATACATGAATTACAGGAAATGAATAGTACATATGACAGAAATAGTGTGGAAGAGAAAGATAAACACTTGACGGTTAAATATAGCAAAAATAAACAAGGAGAGAAAGAGATTGATGAAAAAGAAGATGAGGAACTAATATGTGCAATATGTAATGCAAACATCAAGGGTCACGAGGACACTGTCGAATGCTCAGAATACACCCTATGGATCCACTGTATATGTATAGACATCAACCCTGAATCTAGTACTAAGATAATTGGAGATAAGGAGGATGAATTTGTCCATCCAGAATGTAAATCACTTCAACCTGAGAACAACCCAGAAATTGAAGATAATACATGGGAAACAGAGATCATCCTGAAACAAGTAATATCTGAGGAGACGTCTCCCAGACGGAACATCTCAATAGAAAATAAGCATAGTAGTATATCTGTAAATAATTAAATATATCAGGACTCTCACCTGAATGCTCAGAAAGTATTACTCAAAACACTGTCACCATGAAACCAATGGAAAATGCTATCAGAGATAAACCTCAAAATAGTGAAGACATATGTACATGTACAAGAAATGATATGGCACCAGCAAGTTACCAACAGATCAATGTAACATCAATAGAGAAAGAAATATCGGGGAAAACAAAAAATAGGAAAGTAAAGAAAAAAGAAGCTGCCATCAACACAGACGAACAACTATCTGCATGTAAAGCACGTATAATAATGCTTGAGGAGAGAAATAGAGACTATAACACCACTATCCACCTCTTATAAGCTGGATGTACAAGATCAGTACAAATATACAAGTACTTCGGCCATAGAAAACCATCAAAAACCAGAGTACAGAAATACTATACATCATGATGTAGACACAAAATTTAAACAATTACAAGATCAAATGCTAACAAAAATCGAATGATAATAAACTCTGAATTCCAACAAATGAGCTTGTAATGAAACATTAATTGGAAATGAATGAGCTAAAATTTAAAATGCATTTAATGGAACAACAGTATCAACATCGAAATATATCATGTCAACATGATCCATATCACCGAAACATATGTACACCAAATGTACACTTTCCAAGTCATCAGCAACCCCCACCTTATCCACATATACAACAAACTATGCCTATACAATATCCAACATCAAGAATGTATAGTACATCTATACCTCATACAGGAAATATCCAACAATACTCTCAGATACCTGGTAATACACCATTAATACGTAATGTAAGAACCCCATTCCATCCATGCATAACATCGATGACAGAACAACATCCAGGCATATATCAGGGACAGAATCATGTATCAGCCAATGGTAGCATAAGACCTCCTCAATTATACTCTCAGCAGGGTATGAGCCAAGGACGAATCCTTCCATCAAGGATAAAATGGATAAAAAATGTAGCAATAAAAACACAGTTGAAAAGGAGGGACAGCAATCCATAAACCAACCGATTCTATTTACATCAGATAACACAGAATCCCGTCATACCAATATTTATACTGATGGAAATATAGGATTCTTACGAACAAACACAGAACAGTCTTTTTTAGACCAGGGCTGTCAAAAAAAAACACAAGATGGAAAACCAGAAAATCACTATAGGTTCACTAAACATACAGAATGTAATGGCAAACTGTGTATATTTACAGAAAGAACTGAATACCTGCGACATCCTATGTCTGCAAGAACACTGAATGATGCCATTTGAAAAGCATGAATTAGGGACCGACCATTTAACTTGCATGGTTTTTTGTTTCGTTCAGAATTTTTTTTTCGGACAACACAAGAGTTAAAATATTTATTTTTTTTGGCACACAAAGCGCGAAATATTTTTCCAGAATTTAACGTTAGGTTATATTACAAAAACTCTGAATCAGATTATTTTTTTTTCCTCCACCAAAATCGAATATTTTTTTCAACAACATTGGGAATCAGAATTTTTTTTTAGAAAAAAACCATAACCTCTCCCCCCCCCCCCCCCCCCCCCCCCTCAAGTTAAATGGTCCGTCCCTTAGACAATATTAGTGATACACATACAGTCATGGCTAAATCAGTAGATGAAGAAAAGGATGATAAAATCAATTTGATGAATATAAGAGGATATGGAGGGGTAGCTATCTACTGGGGAAAAAATATTAATCATGCCATACAAGTACAAGATGGAAATAACAGAATTACCGTTATTACTATACATGCTCAGCCTAAAAGTATATGCTTAATTAATGCATACCTGCCCTCTGAAAATAAAGAAGTTGATGAACAGTACAAAGATACATTAGAACAAATATCTGAGATAATACAAAAATTCAAAGATACCCACAACATGCTTATATGTGGAGACATGAATGCGTCCCTACACAGACAATAGAACCAGAGATATGAATTACAAGCATTTTATTTCCGAAAATGACCTACAAATGGCAAACCAATACCCATGTAAATCAACATTCTTTCATTATGATGGCAAATCTGAATCGCAAATCGATTTGGAACCGACCATTTAACTTGCAGGGGGAGTTATGGTTTTTTGTTTCGTTCAGAATTTTTTTTTCGGACAACACAAGAGTTAGAATATTTCCTTTTTTTATCGTGCAAAGCGCGAATTTTTTTTTCCAGAATTCAACATTAGGTTATATGACAAACACTCTGAATCAAATTATTATATTTTTCGGATCTCCTTCAAAATCAAAATATTTTTTTCAGCAACGTTGGGAATCAGAATATTTTTTTAGAAAAAAAACCATAACCCCCCCTTCAAATTAAATGGTCGTTCCCTTACTTCATACATCATGAACAAAATAATCTGCCATATTCTGTGAAAATACATGACATGGACCCAATCAATGTCTCTGACCACACAATGATATCAGCTACTTTAGAAGTATCTTTAAAAAGAATTAAAAAATGTACTGAGCTGATCATATCTAAACCAAAATGGAAAAAATGTGACATTGAAGTGTATAGAAATAGTATAAAAGAAAATATCATGGAAGTAGACAATCTAGAAGAGAACTGTCGAAATTATAGAAAAATTAGAAAATGTACTACACAATGCTGCCAAACAGCCCATACAGAAAAAAACAGTAGAATTAAAAGAAGTGGCCATAAAATATGGAACGGAAATATAGCCCACGTGTCAAAAATATCAAAATCAAAATTCTACACATGGAAAATGAATAAAAACAATAATAACGCAAAAAAAAAGATATGGTATTATCAAATAGAAAACTAAGAAGCTTTAAAAACAGCATCGGGCATATGCATCAAAGAATAGGAATTTTATGAATAAAATGATATCTGCATCAGAAAATGACACAGAGATGTTCCATAAGCTAATAAATAATCAAAGGCGAAATAAACACCAAAATACAGAAATCTTGGTCCTAAATGACAAGAACTTAACAGATGAAAATGATATTTTAAATAGTTGGTTTGAATACTTCAAAGGATTATCCACACCAGACTTCAACGATGATCATTTTGACCTAGAGCGACTCACGCTCACACAGGAACAAAATCAAATTATAGAAGATCTTGAAAATCGAAAGAGTGAACCGGTAACACCAGTGAGCATACCTGAAATTGAAAAGTCTATAAAGAAAATGAAAACAGGAAAAGTAATGGATTCCAATGGTATAGCTTCTGAACACTTCAAACTAGATACAGAAGAAATAATACCCACCATTGTAAAAATAGTCAATAAAATATTTATGGATAAGGATATTACGGAAAATATGAAAACTGGAATTCTAACACCTGTCCTGAAAAAGAATAAAGATGGCAGCCTACCCGGAAACTATAGAGGCATAACAGTGACAAATAAATTTTCAAGTATCGTAGAATCTATTTTTAATCACATTAGATGCTCAAAAAGCCTTTGACAAGCTCAATCATGAAATCCTATTTAATAAACTCATGATGGTATCACTGGTGACTTATGGACCTTACTCAGAAATATGTACAGAGACATGTCTGTACAGGTAAAATGGAATAATAACCTCAGACAAAATACCGTTAGAACAAACCTTGTAATTTAGAACTTTATTTCCAAAATCAGAATGAGAGAGTCATAACATTCTCATCTCAACATGGCATATATACAAGACGGGCACTTATACACAGTTTGTGATGAACAATAAAGTCTGTACTCTCATCTGTTAAAATTGTGAGAACTGGAGATTCATAGAGTTTTTAAAAAAAATATGTTCATCAATTACATCTGAAAGTGCAGTCAATAAATCCACTGCAGTATTGTATGAGCTGTAGTCTGCTCTTTTGTTTACATTTAAAGAATTCAAATTTGGTGTTCCCACCTCCTTCAAAAATTTTATCATATTAGTGTATTTTGACAAAGCAATACCTTCTTGTGCAAGGAAGTATACAGATTTTAGTGCAACTGTTATAGCACTTTCTTCCTTGTTACAAACCCTATTGACAGAAGTTGAGAGATTGGATCTTTCTTTTGGTGCTATGATGGTTTTTTGGTGGTCAGCACTAGCTGCATGCCTAGTGAGTGTTGATGTTTTAAAATGATCACAACCAACTGTCATAATATTGTTTGCTCCAGTCCAATGATAATGCATTTACTGCAGTACATTTTGTTTTTATCTTTGTCTTATGTTAACCACGTGTATAAACTGGCCCAACAAGACTGAGACTTTCCTTGTTCCTTGTTTTCGCTGGCTTCGTGTGATACGTCATCATCAACCTCAATAGGCTCATTCGCCTCTGTCGTTGTACCTGTATCCATTTCATCTTCTGACCAAGGATTTTCCTTCTCTGACGTCGTGAAAAATGATATTTTCGGTTGATTTTTTTCAAATCTTGCCTTTTTGGGAGGCATTTTGTTGTCATTCGACAGCTTTCGTTATAATCGAGACCTGAGTATGAAAAACACCGAGAGTATCGGATGATTATTTTTCAAATTCAAATCATTTATTGGATAAAGCATAGTTAAGTACATGTACATCATAATCACAATGTTGCGTAATCCAATTCATTCACAAGCATATATAAACATAGAGATAATATCATAATATTAAGTTTTCAGATAAGACTATACTCTTTAGGAATGAGCACATCAGTTAGATAATAATATCATAATATTTATTATCATTTTGGGAGCATAATAATTAGATAAGATTAATATTATTATTATCATTTGGAAGTTTTTGCCAGTTACTTGAGGAAAGTTAAATATTTTTAAAAGTTGAATCTCTGAGTGAGTAAGATTCTTTTAAATATAAGCAAATGTTATTTAAATCTTGAGATGAACTAGGATTGAGGAGACGGTTGATTGTCACCTCTGTAGTTTCATTAAATTTCCTATTAAACAGTGTAAAGAATTTATCTCTCGCTGAATTATATATGGGACACTCTATTAAAAAATGATGTTCATCTTCAACCTTATCTTTACATGCTTTACAGAATCTCTCATTAGCTGGTATTTTGGGTTTGCAATACCTGCCAGTTTCAATAGCAAGGCTGTGTGTGCTTAATCTAAGTTTTGTTAAGAGAGAGTGCACATATTTATTAATATTAAATGTTTAATACTTTTGTAGTTCAAAAGTTGTGAGAATTTTACTGAAAAATCTCAGTTTTCCTGTTTTGCTATTTCTTATATGTATTAACTGGTTCATAAGTTTACCAGAATAATAGGTACTCATTTCCTTACTAAATTGCACATGAGATAGATTCAAAGCATCTAAATTGAATATAGTTTTTAGTTGTTTTACAGATTTCCCCCAAGAAGGACAATTTTGAGAGTGTAACTGTTTGTCTTCCTCAAAAGCTGATCTTAGTAAATCAAATATGACTGTTCAATCTTTATCAGACGGTTATAATATATAAACATAAGTTTAAAGGCCTTAAAACACAGTGGTTCAAGTCCCAATTCTGCATGAATAGCAAGATTGGGGGTCCTTACCTGGTATACTTTTTCGCCTGATTACGTTCGCGGGATGAAGTAAAAATTAAGAACCAGTCGAAACAAAATAAGTATGCAGATCCCGGTTACAATGATGTATGGGCCATACATGACGGTAATGTGCCCTACTGGCGCACACATCAATTTTTAATGGGCCATATCAAATTTTAGCGCGACTATGGCACGATGGCGCAGCCCAAAGTGATCCCTGATTGGTCATTTAATTAAACTGCAAAAGAAAGGTAACCTCAAAGAATGCAAAAACTACAGAGGAATCACACTATTGTCACTTAAGGTGCTGAACAGAATACTTCTTACAAGACTATTGAAGGCTGTAGATGAAAAGCTAAGAGAACAACAAGCAGGCTTTAGAAAAGATCGATTATGCACAGACCAAATAGCTGCACTGTGAATAATAATAGAACAATCATTAGAGTGGAACACCTCCTTATTTCTCAACTTTGTAGACTTCGAGAAAGCTTTTGACAGTTTAGATTGAGAAGTTTCATGGGAACTAATGGCACACTATGGAATACCTCAAAAGTTCATCAACATCATCAGGAACTCTTATAACAACAGAGTCATACATGAGGGCAAACTAACTGAAAGTTTTGATGTCAAGACAGGGGTAAAACAAGGCTGCCTTTTCTCTTCTTCCTGTCTATTGATTACATCATGAGAGTCAACTGAAGGAAAAAGAAACGGAATCCAATGGACAATGTGGCAACAACTGGAAGACTTAGATTTGACAGACGATATAGCCCTCATCTCCAGTACACAACAACAAATGCAAGAAAAAACATCCCTTCTAGCAGAAACATCAATTAAACTAGGACTAAGACCAAACGAAAACAAAACCAAGGTTATGAAGATCAATGTCAAACGTAAACAACCTATCAAGATAAAGGATACCAACTTGGAAGAAGTAGAAGAGTTCACCTACCTAGGAAGCATTGTGAATATTGAAGGAGGCACTGATGCTGATGTAAAGAACAGAATTAACAAAGCCAGAGTCATCTTCAACATTCTAGGGAAAGTATGGAGTGCCAAGAACATCTCAAGAGGCACAAAGATGAAAATCTTTAACTCAAATGTAAAATCTGTGCTCATATATGGGGCAGAATCATGGAGAACAACAAAGGCCATTTTGTCAAAAATCCAAAGATTCATCAACTACTGCCTACGAAAAATCATGAACATCCGATGGTTCGACAAAGTCAGAAATGAGGATCTTTGGCAAAGAGCAAACCAGGACCCCATAAACACAAATTAAAAAGAGGAAATGGGCATGGATTGGCCACAAACTGAGGAAACCACCAAACAGCATCACCAGACAGGCCCTCAAATGGAACCCACAAGACAAAAGAAGCAGAGGACGACCTAGAAACACCTGCCGTAGAGACACAGAGTCAGAATTGAAAGAGCAGGGACACAACTGGTACTCGGCAGAAAAACTAGCGCCAAATCGAGTTAGATGGAGGGAGTTCGTCAATGGCCTATGCTCCCTAGCGGAGCAAAGAGCCTAAACAATAAACAACAACTGATATGGATTGGGAACGTCTTCGTTTATCACACATGCAAAAATGCACTTATTACATACAAATATGTGATAAACACAAATACACGACTACAGGCACTTCAAAGTGGCTGGGTTAAAGCTCCCTTCTTGATAAAATGATGTGGTCATGCAAGTGTATTCCGCATGTGAGGGAGTCATTTTACTCACATGTGATTGATTGATTTAAGTTGATTAAGAAAAGTTTGAAGTAACTCGAACCACAAAGGTAGATAACTCTGTTCTTCCCGAACCGGAAGTCTTTTCTTTTATTACGAGATTTTTATTGGTAAACCGTGCACTTAAAACGGATAAATCATAATAATTTCTATTAATACATATTGCTTTTACTGGAATTTAATAAATATATATTGTAATTCAATGCACTATTATGACAGATAGAATATACGAGACATGAAGGTGCCCAAGTCAACAGGTCAATTAATCTTGACAGTAGAATGTATTCATCTTGTGTACTGATAGCATGATAAAAAGTTTCAAAAATGATAACTGACAAGCGATGTGTTTATTATTTCATTATTTCTTTCCTTTTTTTTTTCTTTTTTTTTGAAAAGGGGGGTATATTAATTTTTAAGCATTTAGTTATTCTTTTTTATAGGGGAACTCGAAAAGCCGAAATACAGAGGAAGAAAGCTCTGTTTTTCCCAAACTGGAAATTTTCATTACTTACAATTAATATGAGACAGGCAACCTGTTTGAAGGACGAAGTCCTAAAATTTCAATAATACGATGATCTGTACAAGTTATTTTAAATGAATTTTGTAGCAGATTTGTTATGGCTGTTCCGTTCATTTTACCTACTGTACGCCGCTCTTCCATCGGGAGTTTCGTAGAAAGAGATTTTTTTATTAGAATTTTATTTCAAGTTTATTTCGATTTTGCATAGAGTAAATAATTAAAGAATTGGGAATTTTTCATTGAAATATATTTCTTTTGCGTTTCTAAATTATCAATTGATCTATTTCTTAAACTTCCAGTGAACAGATATTTGGCTATCAATATAGAAGGAAAAATCGGACAGCCTACCGTTATAAGGACTTTGTCCTTTATTAAATTGATAAGTTCACTGTGCAAATAAATTGTAATAAACAAGTAATAGTTCATTTCAAATATATTCATCTGCAGAATTTAAATGTGTTAAAATCGGTGCACCGTTAAAATCATACTTGTTGTATTTTATTAGAAAATTATAATAAATATTTAAATAGATTCATTTTAATTTCGGGAAAATTTTGAATTTATCCTTTTTTTTTTGGGTCAATTTACATCTTATTTTTATTAAAGATATTCATCTGCAGAATTACTTGTTGTATTTTATTAGAAAATTATAATAAAATATTCAAAGTTTTATTTTGATTTGAGGAACATTTTTTATTTATCTGTGTTGGTCAATTTACAAAACTGATAACTTACTTTTTATTAAAGATATTTATCTGTAGAATTTTTATGGTGTTAAATTCATACTTGTTGTATTTTAAGTAAATTGTAATAGAATTTTCAAATAATTTCAATTTAATTTCAGGAAAATTGTTTATTGTATTTTCTTGGTTTTTTTTCTTCTTTTTTTAAATTTACAAAATGTACATCTTATCTATGGGAAGGTCATCATATGTTCAGTAAAAATGTAGCTCTTTATTTAATTGAAATTCTGATCAAAATCTAAAGAAAATTATCATGGCTGAACTAATTGTCTGACCTTAAATGAAAATGAAATATTTTAAGCATAAAGATCAGTTTGTAAAGTAATAATGGAAATTTAATACAATTTAGCAAAAATAAGAATATCAACTTTTTTATCACTGTGTCCAATAATGAGTTATTTCACTATTTTCTATCCATTGCAAGTTCATTTATATTTATTAAATTCCAGTAAGGTAAAACAAAATGTGTATTAATAGAAATTATTATGATTTATACGTTTTAAGTGAAAAAATACACAGTTTTCCAATAAAAATCTCGTAATAATAAAAAAAGATTTCCGGTTCGGGAAGAACAGAGTTATCTACCTTTGTGGTTCGGGTTACACATTTTACCGACCTTGAAATCAGAAAACTGCACCTTTCAACTTTTTGAATATATTTCGACATCTTATTATAATCTATGTGTTTCAAGTATATAAAAATACACAATAAATGAAAAAGTTTTTGCAAAACATCGTAAAATTAAAGAAGATATCAACAATAAAAGATTTCCGGTTCGGGTTACACATTTTACCAACCTTGAAATCAGAAAACTGCACCTTTCAACTTTTTGAATATATTTCGACATCTTATTATAATCTATGTGTTTCAAGTATATAAAAATGCACAATAAATGAAAAAGTGTTTGAAAAACATCGTAAAATTAAAGAAGATATCAACAATAAAAGATTTCCGGTTCGGGTTACACTTTTTACCGACCACTTTTTTTATTTATGGCTTTCTTCTCTTCATGCCGATCTGCAAATCGCCGCGATTGGGAAAAGAAGAACAATGTTAATATTTGCTAAAATATATCGTTTTAAATAAAGAAAAATTGTAATAATGATGATTAAATCCAGATTTTCATTTAGGTAACAATTAAAAGTATCCTTGTAAAATTGATGTATTGATAAATGTGTTTATTGTGGCTTGCAAACAGAAAACAATCTGTAGTAATTGATGGATCTACCTCTGATGCAGTCAGTGTGGACTCAGGCGTTCCCCAAGGCTCCGTCCTAGGTCCAGGGCTCTTCCTCTACTACATAAACGACCTCCAATCAAGACTAGCATCAACAGGAAGACTCTTCGCCGACAACACAATAGCGTACCTGACAATATCCAACAACAACGATGCTGAAACTCTACAAAAAGATCTAGATAAGCTGGGACATTGGGAAAATGAATGGTGCATGAAATTCCACCCTGATAAATGCACAGTACTCAGAGTAACCAACAAAAAGAAAATAATTGATGCCAAATACCAACTCCACGGGCATGCGCTAGAGTCAGTTACATCCGCCAAATATTTAGGCCTCACGTTCACAAACAAATTACAATGGGACCAGCACAAAAATTATATTACCAGCAAAGCAAATAAAACTCTTGGCTTTCTGCGTAGAAACCTGAAAATCCCATCTATCAGGATAAAAGAACAACCATATTTCACTCTTGCACATCCACTAGTAGAATATGCTAGTACAGTCTGGGACCCATATACACAAACTGATATAAACAAGGTGGAGGCAGTGCATAGAAGAGCGGCTAGATATGTAGCAAACAATCACAGAAATAGATCTAGTGTAAGTAACATCATACAAAGACTAAAATGGAGACCACTTGCAGACAGAAGAAAGGACGCTAGACTTGTGATGCTGTATAAAATCGACAGAGAACTTGTAGCCATCAACAAGGAAAACAGGCTAATTCCAACAGGCCGAAAAACCAGAAAATCACACAACAGGTCATTCCAGATACCATCCTCCCGTATTGACACCAGGAAAATGTCATTCTTTCCAAGAACGGTATGAGACTGAAACCTACTAGCTCCAGACATTGTTGAATTGGACACACCTGAGGCCTTTAAGGCAAGGATCATGTCCCTATAGTCCAGACAGTGACAACTGTATATAGTTTTAATTGTAAATTGTAAATTCAATTTGGTTATTATTACTTATTATCATCTTTTTGGAAACTGATTTAAATTTTGGCTTCACTATTTGTTGGGCATGCTGCACAAAAATCAAAATTGCATAATCTTCAGTATGATGAAGGAGGCAATCATATGGCAGAAGCAGAAGAAGTATTGATCCAATCTGTTTAAATAACAAATTTTTGACTTAAAAATAAAAACTATAATTTAAGTGCTTTGGGAGGGTATGACATTTGCAGTATTTTGCTTCATGGTATTTTGGGTTTTGCTAATCATTGAAGTGCTAAACTGTGAAATCATTGTCCTTTGTTCTTTGGTAGCTATCTCATTGGCAATCATATCAAATTTCATTATTTTCATATTTGAAGGGACAAAAAAACACCCTCAAAACTGTCTTTTTGGGAAAGACATTTTCACTCCAAAAAAACCTCAGATTGCAGGATGTTGCATCTAGATTTTCAAATTTTTTATGGGGGAGGGGGGGCTTGCCCCCAAACCCCCCTAGCCAACTTGTACCTTTAAGGGTGCTCGTCGCATCTACAGGACTAGTTTGGATTTTAAGGACAAGTGATTGATATCTTCTACTAGTCCTTTGGGCTGGTAAATACAAAAGTTAATTTCTAACCCTGAACCCCACTAAAAACCGGGGGATGAACATAGATGCTCTGGAAATTAAGTAGTTACTGCTCCACTAGTGTCACCTGTTCTGTTATTTTTGTTATAAACCTGGTGATAAGTCATGAATGAGGGTTGTGATTACGACAAACTGAACATATCCATGTTTTTTTATGAGAGAGAGATTATGTAACAGTTAACGAAGTCATGGTGGCAACCATAAAACTGCCGAAATGATGACTCAGCTTAACAAATAGGATCCCTTGGTTCAGTAACTTCCTTGTTAGCAGCAACCATTAATCATTAAAATCATGATAGGAACCACAAGCATTGGAATGTTACATCATCTGAAAGATACATACTCTGTATTGCTTAATATCCAGCGAGCAGTATTTCAGTTTTATTCAGGACAAGGTGGGCCAGCATTGATAACGACTATTGACTGCCACTGGAAAATAGTGGAGAGAAAGGGACGAACAATGTAGTCTTTTGTAGCGGCTACAATGGGCTTTATACTCTGTTCTGAAATCTACAAAAAAATATCTTCATAGTGCAGGGAGCATGACACCTTCTAAACATGCAACCCACTATGGTCCACTGTATGGCTTTCGATATTATAAACTGACAATGCCCTCCCCCATCAAGAGGATACCCTCTATTGAACACATGGGATGTGATTATCAATTCTGTGGTTTTGAGTCCTGGGAATCTTCACCAGTACTCATGTGGAAAACATTTGTATGACTGCATCATATCACTAATGGTGGAAGGTTTGGGTCGATAAAACAAGTTTATTCCCTTCAAGTGCCTGTACCAAGCCAGGAGAGTGGGCGATCATATGCAATGTATGTGTGTAACAGGTAATCAATTTAACCTCTCTATGATTTGTCCAATTTATTGGAATTTTTCTGAGGTGGTATTTATTTACTTTCATATTAGGGTCCGACCATTTAACTTGAAGGGGGGGGGGGGGGGATGGTTTTTTGTTTCGTTCAGAAATTTTATTTCGGACAACACAAGAGTTAGAATTATTTTTTTTTGTCGCGCAAAGCTCGAAATTTTTTTCCAGAATTTAACATTAGGTTATATGACAAAAACTCTGAATCAGATTATTTTTTTATTCCTCCACCAAAATCAGAATATTTTTTTCAGCAACATTGGGAATCAGAATATTTTTTTTAGAAAAAAAACATAACCCCCCCCCCCCCTTCAAGTTAAATGGTCGTTCCCTTATTTCCTGAGAAAAAAAAACCATAGCAGTTCATTAATCACCATATGTTTTGTTTTTTCTTGCAGAATGGCAGAGGCAACAACATCCAGACATGAATCAAACTACATAAAGATAGCTATGGTAGTGTTACGAGTTTCACCACGTGCTGTACGAGTACAGTTTGACAAAGAGTTTCATCCCGTTCGTTTGCAGAACATATTGAATAGAAACGTTCTTCATCTTACTAACCTTAAGACGAAGAAACGTATAACACAACCTCAGTGGGAATTGTTGTTCCCTAAAACAGGTAGGTTACTATATTTGTTTTGTTGTTCCCTACAACAGGTAGGTTATTATATTTGTTTTGCCTAAACTAGTTTTTATATGACAACAAATGTTTAGGGGTCATAATATGTTATGGGGCTGTCGACAGAATGGTTTCTAGTTGATGGATCCTTTTGATTTTTTAACACTATGATCTTTGGCACAGAATTAAGGTTGGCATTGATTTGGTCTTATAAGGTTTTGCCATCACTTGGTGTCTGTCGTCCGTTGTTTGTTCACTTTTAACATTTGAATCTTCTCCTCTGAAACCGCTTCGCCGTATGAACCAAAACTTGTTAGGAAGCATCTATGGAAGGTTCTCTATAAAGATTGCTCATTTCAGCCTGATGTGGTAGTAGTCGTGCCCGACAAATTGGTTTGGTTTTTAGCTCTCCTGGCCAAAGGCCATGTGAGCTTTTGCCATCAGGTTTCGTCTGTCGTTAACTTTACACATTTTAATCTTCTCCTCAGAAACCACAGATCCAATTTAGACCACACTTTGCTGGAATGGTCCTTGGATGATCCCCATTCAAAATTGTGTCCGACAGCCACGCCCTCCATCCAAGATGGCCACCATTACTAAAAATAGAAATTTCTTCAAATGGCCAAAACTGTTCTATTTTAAGCCAGAATGTGCCCAAATTTGAACTGTATAAGCATAATGATGAGCTTTTTAACATATATTACAGGATTTTTTATGAACTTTGAACTTTTCCGATGTTGACCGATTATGCAAATTAGGCATAAATAAGCAAAAAATCATATAAAAATCTTCTTGTCAGAAACCACTGGGCCAATTGCAACCAAACTTTGGTGGAATGGTCCTTGTGTTCGGTGATCCCGACTTCCAACCAAGATGGCCACCAAGTTAAAAATAGAAAAAAGGGGGGTTGAAATTTTAAAAAAATCTTCTCCTCTGAAACTACTAAGCCAATATCAACCAAACTTTGTTCCTTGGGTGGTCCCCTTCCAAAATTGTGTCCGGCATTTCAGACCTCTGACCAAGATGGCCACCACAGCCGAACTTAATTTAACATAGGACCCTATGGGAAATTCCCATAAAAATCTTCTTGTCTGAAACCATTTGCTCAATAAGAACTAAATTTTGATGAAATAGTCATTGGATGGTTCTCTTCCAAAAATGTGTCCGGTTGTTTGGCCCTTCAACCAAGATGGCCCCCACAGCCGAACTTAGCTTAACATAGGACCCTATGGGAAATTCCCATAAAAATCTTCTCCTCTGAAACCATTTGCTCAATAAGAACTAAATTTGATGAAATAGTCATTGGATGGTTCTCTTCCAAAAATGTGTCCGGCGGTTCAGCCCTTCGACCAAGATGGCTCCCACAGCCGAACTTAGCTTAACATAGGACCCTATGGGAAATTCCCATAAAAATCTTCTTGTCTGAAACCATTTGCTCAATAAGAAATAAATTTGATGAAATAATCATTGGATGGTTCTCTTCCAAAAATGTGTCCGGCAGTCCGGCCCTTCGACCAAGATGGCCCCCACAGTTGAACTTAGCTTAACATAGGACCCTATGGGAAATTCACATAAAAATCTTCTTGTCTGGAACCAGTTGCTAAATTGGAACCAAACTTTGATAAAATAGTCGTTGGATGGTCCTCTTCCAAAATTGTGTCTGGTGGTCCCGCCCTCTGACCAAGATGGCTGCACAGCTGAACTTAGTTTAACATAGGACCCTATGGGAAATTCACATAAAAACCATCTTGTCTGGAACCAGTAGCTCAATTAGAACCAAACTTTGATGGAATAGTCATTGGATGGTTCTCTTCGAAAATTGTGTCCGGCAGTCGCACTCTCCCACCAAGATGGCCACCACAGTGCAGTTGCATTGTTATTGAAAGTAGCTTTGATCCAGGTGAGCGACTACAGGCTCCTGGGAGCCTCTGGTTGGTACTTAACGCCAACTTCAACAGTATTTTAGTTATATCGTGGCGGTCAGCTTTATTGGTGGAGGAAACCAGAGTACCCGAAAAAAAACACTGTCCGACCTGTCACAAGTCACTGACAAACTTTATCACATAATGTTGTAACGAGTACACCTCGTCATGAACTGGGTTCAAACTCACAACTTTAGTGATGATAGGCACAGGTAGTTGTAAATCCAACTACTATACGATCACAACCACAATGCCCCCCAGACATAGGCAATTCTTGTTTCTGGTTGGTCAATTTATAAAAAAATCTTCTCCTCTGAAACTGCTTGGCCAGATGAACCGAAGCTTGGTATGCAAGCATCTATTGAAAGGTCCTTTATAAAGATTGTTAATTTTGTCCCGATTCGTTAACAAAGATGATCACCATACAGTCAATTCTTGTTCCTGGTTGGTCAATTTCTAAAAACCTTCTCCTCTGAAACCACCAGTTTGGCCAAAAAAAGCAAAATTTTACAGAAAGTTAAGTATCTACAGTCGAACATGTTTGTGTCGAACACTCTTCATTCGAATACTACGGATGTCTCGAAGTTGCCGGTCAATCCCGATCTATTTTCCTATTATTCTATATTATTTCAACACTGTTAATTCAAACATTCTTGAGTCGAATACATTGGTTGTGTTGAACACTTTTAATAGCCCCAAAATCGGAAAATTATGTTAATTTACCCTTTTTTAGTAGAACCTCGAGAGTCGAGTCTTCATGTCTTTTCCCTTCACTTCCGTAAATCAAATTTCTTACATTATGCAAAGTTATGACTTCCTTTTCTTTAAATCTGTGTCATTGATGTAAATGCAGTGTTTTTATTACAATTTTTGACAGTACACAGTGTAAACAATAAAAATACACAAAGATTTGTGTGTGAATTAAACAGCTGATCGATCGATAACAGCGTGTCAAAGGCTTAGTCAAGGTTCATTGAACCGCAAAAAGGTAAAAATAGCCATAATGGGTGAAAATTAAAACGAAATAAAAATTGAAATTCACGTTTTCTTGGTCAGAATTTCATTTTACAGTTGAAAACAGATGCGGCTAACATTTAGAAAAAATATTCCGACTAAATTATTACACGACATGTACGATGTTCACTTAGTAATTCGAAAAATGCATGGTTTGTGTTTTATTCACACAAAGCGATTTTTTAGAAAGAGTTTTAAAATGTATTCCTTTTAAATTTTTTAATTTTACCTGAAAATTAATTATCACACTAATTAAATTCATAGCTTTAGCACATTAATCACTGATGTTAAACTGATGTTCGTAACTGGAGTTACCTACATCCCAACATGGCGGACACGGAAAATGGTAAATTAGAATATCCTTGTTTTCTTTTTATCTGTCTTTCGAGATAGGTTGTTGTACAGATGGCCGCATTAAGGGCAGACATAAGTTTTAGGTATCTAAAACAGTTCTTCCTAGTTCTTCAGAGCTTTCGAAAATCGTCGGACCTGTCGGACAAAATATTGACTAGGTCCGATTTAAACTACTTCGCGTCAGACCCAATGTCCGGAGCAATTTTTCAGTAAATTGGAACCGACAAAACGCTTGAAGATGACCGGCATCATTACTTAATTTCGCTTCTCAAACTTGTCGTTGTTTGCAATCTTCAATCTCCGATTTTTGTTTATTTTTGTCTATATAATCAAATTTTGACTTCACATTGAAGAGTTTGACTACTAAATGTGTAACCGATTCCGGACGGACGCGCATCGATTTTCCGGAAATTACGATTTTATTTTTTAAAAAAATATTATTTTTTGGCAATAAATTTTGTTGACTCGGCAGCTTTTTTAAGGGTCGGTCGGTGAAAGGGGAAACAAACTTAATTTTAATTTAGGCCTAGGTTGTCAGTCATCCAATTGATTTGGTCCAGACCTAATGGCAATGCTACTTATAAGAGGTAACACCTTGAAACATGTGCATAGCTAGCATTATGCAAACTTGGTATCTTTGTTTATTTCATACACAAGTCTATTGTATTGTATGTATATTTCCACATGTCACACACAAATGTGTTGTACTAACTTTGAGTATTCCAAGGTATCACTTGAAGCTGTAAACAAACCATGTTATGGATTTAGCCAGTATATGTGTAATTCAGTTGAAGTCATAAAACAAATGTAGGTCCGGCAAATGTTTGATAGGTCTGACACATTGTCCACATCTGCCAGACCTATTGTCTGACAGACAGGAAAGAGATTTCGACAGCTCTGGTTCTTAATTAGAATTAATCACAGGAAAATGACATTGAGCATGACAGCTTGGGAAACTCAATTTTTGACACAATGCTAGGGTGGACTAATAAAAAAATCAAAAGGTTATTAATTAGCCTAATTAATGAGGTATGAGTGAACACTAATCACAAGAGCTATAAAATCAGGAGACCCGTTAATGTTGAAAATAATTTATTCCTTTTTAGCTCGAATTTTTGAAGAAAAAAAGTTGAGCTATTGTCGTCACTCCGGCGTCAGCATCTGGGTCGGTTAAGTTTTTTGTCAGAGTCTATTTCTCAAAAACTATCAAAGGTATCCATTTGAAACTTGGAATACTTATTCACTATCAAAAGAGGAACAAATTACAACAATGCAGATGACCCTTTGATTTGTATATCCAGAGTTATCTGCCCTTGTTTCGACATAGTACATAGAAATTAGGGATATTTTTTTAGTGTAATTAAAATTTCTCAATAACTATCAAAGCTATTAACTTGAAACTCAATAAACTTGTAGAAAGTATTAACCCCAATCAGTTGACAAGAGAAGACAACTCCATCCAGCATTTTATTTGAGTTATTCCCCATTTTTGACTTAGAATTTCTTAAAAAAATACAATTTCTCAATAATTATGATAGGCATTGAAATGAAACTCAAGATACCTGTTCACTATCAAATGGGGAACCCATTACAACAAGGCAGGTGACCCTGTGATTTGTATATCCAGAGTTATCTGCCCTTGTTTTGGCATAGTACATAGAAATTTGGAATATTGTTTTTAGTCTAGTCAATCTAGCTTTAAAAATCACATAACCTCAAACTAATTGCAACAAAAGGTTTCTATGCATATTTTGATCCATTGCCCTATCCCATTGAATATATCAGAAATCAACAAAAATCTATCGGCTAGTTTTCGAGAAATTTTGGAGCAAAATGTTGGTTTTTGTACAAAAAACGCCGAAAATAGGGAAAAAATTATATCTTTTTATCATTTCAAAATAGAATTATGGATGCTTTAAATATCCGAACATAATGACAAAATTATCCTTTTGAATAGTAATATTCAATTTGTCCTTTAATATTTTTTAGTAATTTTGAGCAAAAACAACATTTTTTTATAGAAAAATCGATTAAATCTGAAATTTTACAATTTTTATTACAAAATCGACATGTTAATTTCATCGTAAAACTAATAAAAAAATTAAACCAATATGCATAATTATATAAACAACTATCTGGTTTAATTTTAGAAATTGTAAAATTTTGTATAAAGTTAATGTTTTCGATGAAAAATCACTGAAAACAGAAATAGGAGTTTTCTTCAAATTATTTACTTCAAGCTAAGTCTTTGCTGATAAGTTTATTTACACGTAAAAATCTGGTTTCGGATTTAGTTTCAACCACGAGTTTTATGTATTAACATATATTTTTGATACATATATAGTGAAGTGCAAATTACTAACACACGCATTTGTGAGATGTGTTGTAGTTTTTAAAGAACCAACACTATTTTTCGAAGACTGTAATCTTTACTTAGTCTGATATGAGTTTCTCATATTCAACACCCATTTCAACGCTTTTGGAATTTAAACAGTTTTGCCCACAACATTCGCCACACGAAATATTACACTCCAAACCATGTTTTCTACAGGAACAACATCGTGTTTCGCAATTCGTTTTACAATTGCAACGTATAATGGAAAGAAGTTTTTCAGGAGCTGGACGATTTTTTGTCTTTATAGGCATCATCTTGTCATTATTGATAAATCAACCAAATTCACAGGCGTCCAGTTCTAGTCCACCGATCCATATTTGAACCTGATAGTATACCATTAAGTCATGATATACAGCGGCCTCGCTTGTTGGTGGAAGTGTATGGATTTGAATTACCTCTTTGCTTGTAACAACTTTGGTTGCGAATTTCTTGTACCTGAGAACATTGAGACTTTCGGAAGGAACACCTCCATACAAATTTGTGATAATTCTTTCACCAGATTTGATTATATCTTCCATCTGAGAAATTTTCAAAAATACATCTCCCAGTTCTTTCAGTGTCTGATCATGACTATCCATGAACTTCTTAAGAGCAGCCCGCTTCCCCACACCATACAACTTTGAAGTAGTATCACACCAACTTATTGCATGTATAACTGGTATGACTTTGCATGTTTCTTGTCCAAGAATACAAGTAGTTTTGCCAATGTCCCAAATCTTTGACTTCACTGTCTTTTTGTCATGATTTGGTCTAAAGATTAACTGCATGGATCCACATTCGTAATAGTACAATAATAGAATCAACAAGTCAGTGTCTTCTCCCAGGATTATGGTAGGTCTTGTAATGGACGATTGCACAGTTGTTGTAGCGATAAGTAAATCGGCATCTGATGGTGCCTGCTTTGTTTCAATGCTACAGACTTTTTGAAATTTGTTTTCATTTTGCTGGACATAGGTGGCCACCTTGGAATTTTCTGCTGGACCCTCTGAATTTTTGCCGGACCTACATTTTTTATGTAAAATTGTTTTAAAGCCAAGCAATGTAATACCATTATTATTATTTTAGTCTAGCAGAGCGCTTTCTGTATTTAACTTCATTAGTACTGGTAGAGGCCTAAAAATAGGAAGACCAATCACCATCCAGAATAAACCAAAAAGTTGAAACCATGCACCAAAAAAGAGTAGCCAAATCCAGCTAAGGATACCCTCAAACTTTGATAAACTTACCAGATTTAAAACATAATTTTTAAAAATTTTATTGAGATTACAATAACAATATTCTAAAAGTCATTAGACTCTCTCAATCTCCAGTTGGGGTGGCACTGGCCATTTTACGTTTGCCTGGCTGAGCTCCGTCGTAATGCTTCAGGAACGACCACATTTTTATGATCGACACATAACTGTAAGCAAATTTCTATATAGAAACGGATTCGGTGAAGGGAACGATACAAATCAGGGATGTCGTGCTTTTTTATTTTATTAATTTTTTGGGGGCTTTTCACTTGAAAAGATCATCTTGCGCATCACAATATATTCAAATATATTTATTTTCATGACAGTTGCCAATAATATTTACCAAAAACAGATAAAATATCACGTATTCAATGCGGTTACGAATTCCGAGTTGACCGAACTTGTTCCGGTATTTACAATACGACCTGCGTTTCCGACTTCAGTTAAAAAAGTAAACACATCATTCAAATATGTTTGGCGGACATGGGGACCGGCATTACCAACGTTATTGGCGGACCTCATGATTTTCTGCCCCCTAGATCCGATAGGTCCGACGAATTTCAAAAACTCTGATGCTATTTGAATCCATTATTCTCTTTGTGCATCTTAAATGGGTAGCATCCTTTGTATTCGGTCCTGAAACATATCCATCAAATACAACAATTACAGATTCTGAACCAAGAGTCCACATACTTTTGACATATCTCTCCAAATGTTGATCCATATTGCCAAGGAATCTTATGCATCAATGATCCACCATCAACTACATAATTGTAACTACTTTCCTTGTACTCAGCACTACAATCTCCAACATTCCAGATAGCATCTGCTAAGGTTGATTTTTGAGCCGATCTCATAAACCCAGACGAATCAAACATTGAACTTGGTTGACTAAACAGTTCATATGCAAATATTCCTCGTAAATGCTGTCTGCCGCTACAATGAACCGCTGGAATAGAAGTTGTGAATGAATTGAAATTTGTCCCGTTTCAATGTCAACGATTGTCGGTTTGTCCTGTAAAGTGACTGCTTGGTATTTTCTTTTGAACGAATACTCGGATACACTTTTACTTTCCATTGAACTGAGTATACGGTCACCTACTTGTTTGGCATTGTCAACATTCACGTCCACTATTGCTGATACACCCATTTCAATGTTTCTAAGAATATCTTCATTTATAAATGGATTTCTCTCCTCTAGAAAAGAAGCGAAAATCATCGTATCCTTTGTGTCACGTTTTTGGGGACTTTTGCCGTCTTCTTTGTGCTGATCTGATGAGTAATAGTTTGTTCCAGTAAATGTCTGCATAGCATCATTCATTTCAGCACAATCTGGTCTAGACAAGATCCACAATGCTCTCTGACTCTCACTCATTCCTCGTCCTCTAGTAAGTCCACCAGTAGTTTTAATGCTTCTCATTAAGGCTTGTTCAATAGCCAAGTCAGATGAAATTCCTGCCCAGAACGTGTCTGTTTTCCTGATCACATGGTATCCAGTTTCGAAAAAAGCTGCTACTTCAGTTTTTTGTTCTTTTAAATGTTCCATCTGATTTATTTATATCCAAGCAGACTTAACATAGAGATTATGACCGGATGCTGCGAAATACTGTAACATAGACTTCAAAGATTCAAGATGCATATTCCAATTTCCAGTCCGTTCTGCCTTTATGAAATCTCTATGTCCATGTATTGAAACCAAAGTTTAGCTGTTCTACATTTGGAACGGGACTGTCGAAAGTGTTCAATGTTTGTTCTGATTGCGTTAAGGGCATTACTATTGTTGATATCACTTAATGACACTTCGCCTTTCAAAAACAAATTTAAAACATCAGTTGCATCCTCCAGCTCCTTCGGATACCTTATTTCGGGAATGTCTATTTGACGAGTATGTAAATCATCTGTAGAATCGTTGTTGCGGATAGTTTTATCACCATTTTCATCCGGATTGCTTTCGAATTTTGGAACAGGAATACCATATACAAGGGATATAATAAATGCAGTAAGAGCAGTGTCTACTAAGAAATGACCTCTCACAGCTCTAGCAAGTGCTTTTCCACTCATCATATGCGATGCTGCTGTGGATGCATATACTGCTTTAAGAAGATTCGCAAGTCCTGAGCCAGACATAAGGTATCCGATGCCTCCAATAAAACTCATCTGTGTGGAAGCCTCCAAGTTTGAGTACAAATGATTTAAGTGGACTACCTATTGGTTCATTTTGAAGGATCACCATGGCCTTCCAGTACAGAGGCTGATCAAAAGTTAGAATGGGAGTGCAGTTGTTCTAATCCGTAAAAAAAAAATTATTTATCTAAAATTCGGCAAGCCCTCTTTATCAGAATAAACTGGTCGCCCCCTAAAATATAGAAATTCGAATAAGAAAAATAGTCTTTATTGTTTATTCAGATAATGGAATAGTTATTTATCAAATGATTATCAATAATGTTAAGGAATCTTGTATAAGAGTTATTTATTTTGTCTTGTATCCATTTAATCTTTCGATATTTCTAAATATATACGATCTTTTGGTTGACACGAATGGCGTTCCATACTTATTTTCACCCGAAAAGGGGAAAGTATGACATGTGTTTTTTTAATTCTTTTTATTCATTGTAGAGTGTTTATATTTGTTTTATATGTTAACCAAGGGAAGCGAGGAATTCGCCAAGGTGTTATTTACTCCATAAAACATTGAATTCATAGGTATAAACACTTTTTGGTCATTTGCTACGAATTGTACACTATTACTGTATTTATCTTATAAGTAAAACGTCTTTTATTTCATTAAAATACTCACCAGTACCGGCAAAATCTTTAAAGACGCCGAGAAATTCCGTCTGCTGCATCATTATTATCTCCCTTTTATGCACTCTTCTCTTCTGCTGCAGCCCAAACGTAATATAAATTACACGGAAACCAATGATAATTTTTAAACCAATTCTAAGAATAATTCAGCCGATCGATTTTTGTTGATTTTTGATATGTTATTTAGATATACATATAGATAAGAATTCAAGAAAAGATGCTTTTGTTGCAGTTAGTTTGACCTTAAAAGTTACTTTGACTAGACTATTTAGTATAATTAAAATTTCTCAATAACTATCAAAGCTATTAACTTGAAACTCAATGCACTTGTAGAAAGTGTTGACCCTGTTCTGTTGACAAGAGAAGACAACTCTATCCATCATTTTATTTGAGTTATTTCCCTTTTTTTACTTGCATTTGTTTCTAAAAATACAATTTTCTCAATATAAACTATGATGGGCATTAAAATGAAATCCAACATACCTGTTCACTATTAAAAGGGGGAACACATTACAGAAGGGTAAACCCCCACTCCCAACATACAACCCCCTCCCGCTGTCCCCCTCCCCCAAATTTGTATTTTTATTTTTTATTTTTATTTCATATGCACTAAAATAGTATTACCAGAAAAGATTATACCCCTCTGATTATATTTACCAATCCTGCAAACATATTTGCTTATACGACCATCATAGTTAGAAGTACAAATGTATGTATAACTTTTGCTTGCAGTTTAATATCGGATACGTAAAAGTCGAGCGTCGAGACGTAAAGAATAAGTAGCACACGTTAAACCGGATGTGTCGATTCACCGGATAAGTCGAAGTTTTCTTCGAGTCCCCTGAACTGACACAGCTGAGTTTCACTGTATATGAAAGGTAATCTAAAAGATTTCCTCATTTCAGAATCATCCCGATTGGAGAAAAAACATGGTCACCATGGGAAATTTTCTTTCTGATTGACTGAAATTTAAAAAAATCTTCTCCTCTGAAACTAGGAGGCACAACGAATTGTTACTTTGTAGGAATGATGTATGGGAGATCCTGTACAAAATTTCTATTTTTCGTGCTGATCATACAACTTATATGGCCGCCATAGGCAGTTCTTGTTTATAATCTGCCAATTAAAAAAAAATCTCTAAAACTATTTGGCCAAATTGATTGAAATTTGGTAGAAAGCACCTATGGAAACCGGAGGTTCTGTATAAAAATTTCCTCAAAGCATATTTTCCATCCAATCTTAATGCAGTTCTCTTCAAAATGATCATTTTATTGGTCATAAACATAGCAATCTTTCCTCTATCTCTTATGATTTAAGATAAACTCAACTAAACAATCAGATTTAACTAGCTACTTCTTTATGGTTTCTAAGATAAACTCAACTGAACAATCAGATTTAACTTGCTACTTCTTTATGGTTTCTGAGATAAACTCAACTGAACAATCAGATTTAACTAGCTACTTCTTTATGGTTTCTGAGATAAACTCAACTAAACAGTCAGATTTAACTAGCTACTTCTTTATGGTTTCTAAGATAAACTCAACTAAACAGTCAGATTTAACTAGCTACTTCTTTATGGTTTCTAAGATAAACTCAACTAAACAATCAGATTTAACTAGCTACTTCTTTATGGTTTCTGAGATAAACTCAACTAAACAGTCAGATTTAACTAGCTACTTCTTTATGGTTTCTAAGATAAACTCAACCAAACAATCAGATTTAACTAGCTACTTCTTTATGGTTTCTGAGATAAACTCAACTAAACAATCAGATTTAACTAGCTACTTCTTTATGGTTTCTGAGATAAACTCAACTAAACAGTCAGATTTAACTAGCTACTTCTTTATGGTTTCTGAGATAAACTCAACTAAACAATCAGATTTAACTAGCTACTTCTTTAGGGTTTCTAAGATAAACTCAACCAAACAATCAGATTTAACTAGCTACTTCTTTATGGTTTCTAAGATAAACTCAACTGAACAATCAGATTTAACTAGCTACTTCTTTATGGTTTCTAAGATAAACTCAACTGAACAATCAGATTTAACTAGCTACTTCTTTATGGTTTCTAAGATAAACTCAACTGAACAATCAGATTTAACTAGCTACTTCTTTATGGTTTCTAAGATAAACTCAACTGAACAATCAGATTTAACTAGCTACTTCTTTATGGTTTCTGTGATAAACTCAACCAAACAATCAGATTTAACTAGCTACTTCTTTATGGTTTCTGAGATAAACTCAACTGAACAATCAGATTTAACTAGCTACTTCTTTATGGTTTCTGAGATAAACTCAACCAAACAATCAGATTTAACTAGCTACTTCTTTATGGTTTCTAAGATAAACTCAACTGAACAATCAGATTTAACTAGCTACTTCTTTATGGTTTCTGAGATAAACTCAACTGAACAATCAGATTTAACTAGCTACTTCTTTATGGTTTCTGAGATAAACTCAACTGAACAATCAGATTTAACTAGCTACTTCTTTATGGTTTCTAAGATAAACTCAACTAAACAATCAGATTTAACTAGCTACTTCTTTATGGTTTCTGTGATAAACTCAACTGAACAATCAGATTTAACTAGCTACTTCTTTATGGTTTCTAAGATAAACTCAACTGAACAATCAGATTTAACTAGCTACTTCTTTATGGTTTCTAAGATAAACTCAACTGAACAATCAGATTTAACTAGCTACTTCTTTATGGTTTCTAAGATAAACTCAACTGAACAATCAGATTTAACTAGCTACTTCTTTATGGTTTCTGAGATAAACTCAACCAAACAATCAGATTTAACTAGCTACTTCTTTATGGTTTCTGAGATAAACTCAACTAAACAATCATATTTAACTAGCTACTTCTTTATGGTTTCTGAGATAAACTCAACCAAGCAATCATATTTAACTAGCTACTTCTTTATGATTTATGAGATAAACTCAACCAAACAGTCATATTTAACTAGCTACTTCTTTATGGTTTCTAAGATAAACTCAACTGAACAATCAGATTTAACTAGCTACTTCTTTATGGTTTCTGAGATAAACTCAACTGAACAATCAGATTTAACTAGCTACTTCTTTATGGTTTCTAAGATAAACTCAACTGAACAATCAGATTTAACTAGCTACTTCTTTATGGTTTCTGTGATAAACTCAACTAAACAATCAGATTTAACTAGCTACTTCTTTATGGTTTCTAAGATAAACTCAACTGAACAGTCAGATTTAACTAGCTACTTCTTTATGGTTTCTGAGATAAACTCAACTAAACAATCAGATTTAACTAGCTACTTCTTTATGGTTTCTGAGATAAACTCAACTGAACAATCAGATTTAACTAGCTACTTCTTTATGGTTTCTGAGATAAACTCAACTGAACAATCAGATTTAACTAGCTACTTCTTTATGGTTTCTAAGATAAACTCAACTGAACAATCAGATTTAACTAGCTACTTCTTTATGGTTTCTGAGATAAACTCAACTGAACAATCAGATTTAACTAGCTACTTCTTTATGGTTTCTGAGATAAACTCAACTAAACAATCAGATTTAACTAGCTACTTCTTTATGGTTTCTGAGATAAACTCAACTAAACAGTCAGATTTAACTAGCTACTTCTTTATGGTTTCTGAGATAAACTCAACTAAACAATCAGATTTAACTAGCTACTTCTTTAGGGTTTCTAAGATAAACTCAACCAAACAATCAGATTTAACTAGCTACTTCTTTATGGTTTCTGAGATAAACTCAACTAAACAGTCAGATTTAACTAGCTACTTCTTTATGGTTTCTGAGATAAACTCAACTAAACAATCAGATTTAACTAGCTACTTCTTTATGGTTTCTGAGATAAACTCAACTAAACAATCAGATTTAACTAGCTACTTCTTTAGGGTTTCTAAGATAAACTCAACCAAACAATCAAGATTTAACTAGCTACTTCTTTATGGTTTCTGAGATAAACTCAACTGAACAATCAGATTTAACTAGCTACTTCTTTATGGTTTCTGAGATAAACTCAACTAAACAGTCAGATTTAACTAGCTACTTCTTTATGGTTTCTGAGATAAACTCAACCAAACAATCAGATTTAACTAGCTACTTCTTTATGGTTTCTGAGATAAACTCAACTGAACAATCAGATTTAACTAGCTACTTCTTTATGGTTTCTGAGATAAACTCAACTGAACAATCAGATTTAACTAGCTACTTCTTTATGGTTTCTGAGATAAACTCAACTAAACAATCAGATTTAACTAGCTACTTCTTTATGGTTTCTGAGATAAACTCAACTGAACAATCAGATTTAACTAGCTACTTCTTTATGGTTTCTGAGATAAACTCAACTGAACAATCAGATTTAACTAGATACTTCTTTATGGTTTCTTAGATAAACTCAACTGAACAATCAGATTTAACTAGCTACTTCTTTATGGTTTCTGAGATAAACTCAACTAAACAATCAGATTTAACTAGCTACTTCTTTATGGTTTCTGAGATAAACTCAACTGAACAATCAGATTTAACTAGCTACTTCTTTATGGTTTCTGAGATAAACTCAACTGAACAATCAGATTTAACTAGCTACTTCTTTATGGTTTCTGAGATAAACTCAACCAAACAATCAGATTTAACTAGCTAATTCTTTATGGTTTCTAAGATAAACTCAACTGAACAATTAGATTTAACTAGCTAATTCTTTATGGTTTCTGAGATAAACTCAACTGAACAATCAGATTTAACTAGCTACTTCTTTATGGTTTCTAAGATAAACTCAACTGAACAATCAGATTTAACTAGCTACTTCTTTATGGTTTCTGAGATAAACTCAACCAAACAATCAGATTTAACTAGCTACTTCTTTATGGTTTCTGAGATAAACTCAACTGAACAATCAGATTTAACTAGCTACTTCTTTATGGTTTCTGAGATAAACTCAACCAAACAATCAGATTTAACTAGCTAATTCTTTATGGTTTCTAAGATAAACTCAACTGAACAATTAGATTTAACTAGCTAATTCTTTATGGTTTCTGAGATAAACTCAACTGAACAATCAGATTTAACTAGCTACTTCTTTATGGTTTCTAAGATAAACTCAACTGAACAATCAGATTTAACTAGCTACTTCTTTATGGTTTCTGAGATAAACTCAACCAAACAATCAGATTTAACTAGCTACTTCTTTATGGTTTCTGAGATAAACTCAACTGAACAATCAGATTTAACTAGCTACTTCTTTATGGTTTCTGAGATAAACTCAACTGAACAATCAGATTTAACTAGCTACTTCTTTATGGTTTCTGAGATAAACTCAACTGAACAATCAGATTTAACTAGCTACTTCTTTATGGTTTCTGAGATAAACTCAACTGAACAATCAGATTTAACTAGCTACTTCTTTATGGTTTCTGAGATAAACTCAACTGAACAATCAGATTTAACTAGATACTTCTTTATGGTTTCTTAGATAAACTCAACTGAACAATCAGATTTAACTAGCTACTTCTTTATGGTTTCTGAGATAAACTCAACTGAACAATCAGATTTAACTAGCTACTTCTTTATGGTTTCTGAGATAAACTCAACTGAACAATCAGATTTAACTAGATACTTCTTTATGGTTTCTTAGATAAACTCAACTGAACAATCAGATTTAACTAGCTACTTCTTTATGGTTTCTGAGATAAACTCAAATGAACAATCAGATTTAACTAGCTAATTCTTCTCAAATGAACAATCAGATTTAACTAGCTAATTCTTTATGGTTTCTGAGATAAACTCAACTGAGCAATCAGATTTAACTAGCCAATTCTTTAAGGTTACCAGGATTAAAGTAATGACAAGGGACCAACTAGAAAACGAGACCAATTCCTAATATACAGTGGGTCAAGCAACTACTGTGTCATGCAATTTTCTTTATCAAGTAAAACACTGTGTCCACGTTAACTGGCTTTTAATTTAATATACTGGGATACACTTGTTCAACTTTCTCTTATCAACATGCTGCGGTCGTATCATGTTTGTGTTTGTCTTGGCGCATCCCTTTGTTTTGGAATGTTTTCCCTTAAACTGATTCTTCAGAATCTTTGTTGTTCCATATATAAAACAGATTTGTCAAAATTGTTTTCCATAAAACAATTGTAAGAACAACATACACCTGTATTTTCTAAGTTGTTCTGTCCAAATTTTAGCTGCTTTATTCAAATTGAATTATGTAAACTCAGGCATTATTTTTATAAAAGAAAAAATCACAATAAATTCTTCCTCTCAGAAACTGCTAACCATTACCAATGGAGTTAAGATGATCTTTGGTTGTACACTTTTAAGATTGTGTGTGACATCTCCAATCTGATTAAAATCATTCTCTCACTTGCTCCCCTTGTCTGATATGTCACGGCGTGTGATAGCGTTGGTCCAAAGACATTTGAGAATTTCATCATTCATGTAACATTTTTATTGGGTTATTTTCATGAGACCACTGGTCAAAAGACATCATGTAATATTTTTACGGTATTATTTTCAGGAGATCAACCCTCGTCAAAAGACTTTGACATAACACTAATGATATGTCTTTTGAGAAATCTGATGCCTATTGACATAATGGATAATAGACTACCCTCAGCAACAGATACAAGTTTGAGAGCTGATTTGTCTAGGATCAAGTTTTACAGAAACATGATTGTACATTGTAATAGTGCTTTGGTGGATGATACAGACTTTGAATCATACTGGAACGATGTAACACCGGTAATGCACAATAATTTTACATCTGTTTAATATAGTAATCATTTTAACCAGAACGTTTAGAACATGGCTTCAAATTTATCTGGGGTATAAAAGTTAAAATTAATTGCTTGATGACAGAGACGGTCTTGATTTTCCCCCAACTCCTCTTGAAAGGGGAACTGTGGTAATGGTATCATCTGTGCATCCGTCCCAAATTGGTTTCCAAATGATAACTTGTGAAAGAAAAGTCGGATTGAAGCTAGGTGTGGTATTTGTCCATATTAAAAACTCAAGATCAAATATTAAAATCTTGTAAACAAGCTTTTAGCTCCTCTGACCCAAACGGTCATGTGCCGTATTGACATCACTTGGTGTCCATCGTCATCCGTAAGTATTTACATTTTTAATCTTCTTCTCTGAAACCACTGAGCCAATTATTACCAAACTTAGTAGGAATGTTCTTTGGCTGGTCCCCAAAAACGGTTATGTATTTTTTGTTGATCAGAAGTACATAAAAGAAACCCAAAGGCCCAAAGGTGTCAAAAAGGGTGTGTCCACATTAGGCCAAAAAAAAATATGTGTGTTTACGGTCACCCGACCCACCCTATTTTTCAGCCGCCGACCCTAACCTTTTTAATCGGCAATTATTCGACACTAATTTTTGCTAGCAACCCTATCAATTTTTACACAGAATTCGGATAACCATTTTTGTTGTTTAATCAGCAGCAATGTTTTATTTATTCAACCGCTAGCTTTTTGTCGAAATTGAGAGCAAAGAAGGTAGAAAAACTGTGAAACTCGTCATAAAACAGTTTCTACAAATGACAGCTTACCGGAAATTTCGAAAATGAAATACCGGAATCAGGACCGATAGTTAAAAAAAAAAAAAAAAAAATTAATGCTGACCGACCGACCTTAGATTTTTTTGACATGCGACAGTAAACACACATATATTTTTTTTGGCCTTAATGGGTATAAATTATTTATTGTTCATTTGTTTTTGATGAGGAGTTTTTGATGCATTCGGGGTCAGTCTTGGTCGTGATCTTATTGTAGTTATATTTACATCTACCTATGTTGTGAACTCCAATGCCAGTCAGGCGATACAACATTATGTAATAAAGTTTGTCAGTGACTTGTGGCAGGTTGGTGGTTTTCTCCGGGTAACTGCAGTTTGCTCCACCAATAAAACTGACCACCACGATATAACTGAAATGTTGTTGAAAGTGGAGTTAAAAACTATAAAACCATAATCCATCAGAAGATCCCTTTCAGAAACACACATAATGTTATGTAACATTTACTGTTTTTGACATAAAGGGGGTCAAAAAGAGGGTGGGGGATTTAAAATATTTAAACTTTTAAAATTTTCATTCAATTCTAATGCAGATTTTGCAAAGTATTCATCTTTATGAGTTATTGATGGGCAATAAACATTGTTTTGCCATTTTATTTCATTAAGGGGTCTAAAAGGAGCCCAAATTCTGAAATTTCGCATATTTGAGAGATATATTAGAATTTTATTTTTTCATCCAATTTTGATTTGGTTTTTTTGAGCGTCCGTCGTCCATCTGTCGTTAGCTTTTCGCATTTTAATCAACTCCTCTAAAACCACTAGGCCAATTTGAACCAAACTTTGGTGGAATGGTCCTTTGATGGCCCCCTTCCAAACTTGTGTCCGGTTATACCGACTTCCAATCAAGATGGCAGCCAAGCTAAAAATAGAAAAAAAGGGGGGATGAAATTTTAAATGTCCATTGCTGCTTTAGTATAAGTCAAAATGAGCTCACATTTTAACAGCAGCTACATGACAAGGAGTAGTTTAAGATACATTCTGGGTTTTTCTGTGAAATATATCTGTCGGCCGATTTATACCGATTATGCAAATTAGGCATATTTTGATAAAAGATCACATTTAAATCTTCTCCTCTGAAACCACTGAAC
Source organism: Bathymodiolus brooksi (assembly GCA_963680875.1). NCBI lineage: Eukaryota > Metazoa > Mollusca > Bivalvia > Mytilida > Modiolidae > Bathymodiolus > Bathymodiolus brooksi. Next base: position 45,722,551 of record OY804580.1, on the reverse strand, counting down.
CAAATTAAACCAAACCTGGCAGGGATGGTCCCTGGTTGGGTCCCTTTCAAAATTGTGTCCGACAGCCCCACCCTCCATTCAAGATGGCTGCTGTTACTAAAAATAGAAATTTCTTCAATTATCCATTGGTGCTTTAGTATAAGTCAAAATGAGCTCAAATTTTAACTGCAGCTACATGGCAAGGAGTAGTTTAAGATACATTCTGGGTTTTTCTGTGAAATTTTCTGTCCGCCGATTTATACCAATTATGCAAATTAGGCATATTTTGATAAAAGATCACATTTAAATCTTCTCCTCTGAAACCGCTGAACCAAATTAAACCAAACCTGGGTGGATCCCTTTCAAAATTGTGTTTGACAGCCCCACCCTCCATTCAAGACGGCTGCTGTTGCTAAAAATAGAAATTTCTTTAATTGTCCATTGCTGCTTTAGTATAAGTCAAAATGAGCTCAAATTTTAACTGCAGCTACATGGTAAGGAGTAGTTTAACATATATTCCGTTTTTAGCATACCTGACCCGAAGGGTCATGTGAGCTATTGCTACCACTGGTCGTCTGTCATCCGTCTGTCGTTGGCTTTTTGCATTTTAATCCGCTCCTCTAAAAGCACTGGGCCAATTTGAACCAAACTTTGGTAAAACTATCCCCCTGCCAACCAAGATGGCTGCCGTTACTAAAAATAGAAAATTCGGCAAAAAATCATGTAAAATTTTCTACTCTGAAACTGTTAGGCCAATTGGGCACAAACTATGGTGGCATGGTCTTCAGATGGTTCTCTTTGAGAATTGTGTCCGACGACCCCGGCCGCCAACCAAGATAGCCGCCATTGCTAAAAATAGAAAATTTGGCACTAAATCACTTCAAAACTATCTCCTCTGAAACTACTGGGCCAATTGGGCCCAAACTGTGGTGGAATGGTCTTTAGGTAGCCAACTGTCACAATTGTGTCCGACGACCCCGGCCGCCAACCAAGATGGCCACCGTTACTAAAAATAGAAAATTTGGCAAAACAATTACTTAAAAATGATCTCTGAAACTGCTGGGTCAAATGGGCCCAAACTATGTTTTAATGATCTTTAGATGGTCCCCTTTCAGAATTATATCTGACAATCCCACTCGCCAAAGAAGATGGTGGCCATTGCTAAAAATAGAAGTTTAATTTTTGTCTGATTTTGATGCAGTTTTTTCTTTAAATTCCTTATTAAATTATCTTTCAGTAGTATGTCAACGGATTTGACTACAGAATCTTCCATCTACTTAGCAATAATTATGGCTTTCTTTTTAGGGGCCAACTTTGAGCCAGGTGAGCGATTACAGGCTCCGAGGAGCCTCTGGTTTGTTGTTGACTGGAATGTGTTGATAGCTTTTGGTAGTATGTCAACACATTTCCTCTGTTGTTTACATTTTCTGTTAAACTTGACCAAAAGAGACAGAGAAGTGTCAATTAAATTTTTTTTAAGCTTTTGATTTACACCTAGTTTAATGCAGTTTTTGCAAAGTGTTCATCTTAATGGGTTATTGATGGGCCATAAAAGAGGTGTGATTTTGTATCATTGGTACATACTATAAAAACCAAGAAAATGTACTTAAAGCTTCTATTTACTGTAAGAGTATGCTAAAACCACCAGCATGGATCAAATTAAATAAAAAGCTTGAATGAGGAATCATTTTCAGCTTTTTTTTTAGCTCACCTGGCCGAACGGTAATGTGACCTTTTGCCATCACTTGGCGTCATTAGCCAATTGAACCGAAACCTATGAAAGGTCCTCTATTAAGATTGCTCAATTAGTTCCGATATGTTAACAATAAAAAAAAAAAAAAAAAAATTTATTTTTTTTTACTTTTATTTTTTTAGACATTTTCAAAATATATACATAACATATATATAACAAACATGGCTTCCATAGGTAATTCTTGTTTCTGGTTGATACATTTCTAAAAATCTTTTCATCTGAAACCGCTAGGCCAAATGCACCGCTACAGGGTAAGAAGCATCTATCATTGTATGAAAGGTCATCTATGAAGTGTGTTTATTTTGTCATGATCCGTTAATAACCATGCATTGCTGCCATAGCCAATTTTTGTTTCTGGTTGATATATTTCTAAAAATCTTCTATTCTGAAACCACTTGGCCAAATAAAGCAAAATTATACAGAAAACATTTAATTTGGAAGGTCCTCTATAAGATTTCCTCATTTCATCCCGATTGGTCAAATAACATGGTCGCCATGGGAAATTCTTGTTTCCGATTGGCTGAAATTAAAAAATCTTCTCCTCTGAAACCAGGAGGCACAACGAATTGTTACTTTGTAAGAATGATAGTATGAGAGATCCTGTGCAAAATTTTCATATTTCATGCTGATCATATAATTAATATGACTGCCATAGACAGTTCTTGTTTGTGATTGGCTAATAGAAGAAAATCTTCTTGAAAACCATTTGGCCAAATTAATTGATTGGTTTGGTTTTATGGTACTTAAGGCCACTTTCAACAATATATCAGTTATATTGTGGCTGACAGTTTTATTGGTGGAGGAAACCGGAGTACCCGGGAGAAAACCACCGACCTGTTGCAAGTCACTGACAAACTTTAGCACCCAAATTAATTGAAATGTGGTTGGAAAAAAGAGAAAAAAAAAGATATTTGGTAGGTTCTGTATAAAGTTTCCTCAAAACAAAATGACAGGTGAGCAGCATAGGCTTAACCCACTGAGCCTCTAGTTACCTGTATCATGTCCCCACCCCCCTTTGAAGTGAATGTTTAAAGGGCTTCAGGTGGTATTACAGATGTATTCTATCAGTCATGGTTATTGAGTTAAACTTGATTGCATTAAAACTGGTGCTGGAAAAATCCCTTGTTGATTTGCTGCAGTCGTATCATACTGCTTCCAACATAGCCCTTATCCCAAAGCCCTTGTTGACTTGCTGCAGTCGTATCATACTGCTCCCAACATAGCCCTTATCCCAAAGCCCTTGTTGACTTGCTGTGGTCTTATCATACTGCTCCCAACATAGCCCTTATCCCAAAGCCCTTGTTTACTTGCTGTGGTCTTATCATACTGCTCCCAACATAGCCCTTATCCCAAAGCCCTTCTTAACTTGCTGTGGTCTTATCATACTGCTCCCAACATAGCCCTTATCCCAAAGCCCTTGTTGACTTGCTGTGGTCTTATCATACTGCTCCCAACATAGCCCTTATCCCAAAGCCCTTGTTGACTTACTGTGGTCTTATCATACTGCTCCCAACATAGCCCTTATCCCAAAGCCCTTGTTGACTTGCTGTGGTCTTATCATACTGCTCCCAACATAGCCCTTATCCCAAAGCCCTTGTTGACTTGCTGTGGTCTTATCATACTGCTCCCAACATAGCCCTTATCCCAAAGCCCTTGTTGACTTGCTGTGGTCTTATCATACTGCTCCCAACATAGCCCTTATCCCAAAGCCCTTGTTGACTTGCTGTGGTCTTATCATACTGCTCCCAACATAGCCCTTATCCCAAAGCCCTTGTTGACTTGCTGTGGTCTTATCATACTGCTCCCAACATAGCCCTTATCCCAAAGCCCTTGTTGACTTGCTGTGGTCTTATCATACTGCTCCCAACATAGCCCTTATCCCAAAGCCCTTGTTGACTTGCTGTGGTCTTATCATACTGCTCCCAACATAGCCCTTATCCCAAAGCCCTTGTTGACTTGCTGTGGTCTTATCATTCTGCTCCCAACATAGCCCTTATCCCAAAGCCCTTGTTGACTTGCTGTGGTCTTATCATACTGCTCCCAACATAGCCCTTATCCCAAAGCCCTTGTTGACTTGTTGTGGTCGTATCATACTGCTCCCAACATAGCCCTTATCCCAAAGCCCTTGTTGACTTGCTGTTGTCTTATCATACTGCTCCCAACATAGCCCTTATCCCAAAGCCCTTGTCGACTTGCTGTGGTCTTATCGTACTGCTCCCAACATAGCCCTTATCCCAAAGCCCTTGTTGACTTGCTGTGGTCTTATCATACTGCTCCCAACATAGCCCTTATCCCAAAGCCCTTGTTGACTTGCTGTGGTCTTATCATACTGCTCCCAACATAGCCCTTATCCCAAAGCCCTTGTTGACTTGCTGTGGTCTTATCATACTGCTCCCAACATAGCCCTTATCCCAAAGCCCTTGTTGACTTGCTGTGGTCGTATCATACTGCTCCCAACATAGCCCTTATCCCAAAGCCCTTGTTGACTTGCTGCAGTCGTATCATACTGCTCCCAACATAGCCCTTATCACAAAGCCCTTGTTGACTTGCTGCAGTCGTATCATACTGCTCCCAACATAGCCCATATCCCAAAGCCCTTGTTGACTTGCTGCAGTCGTATCATACTGCTCCCAACATAGCCCTTATCCCAAAGCCCTTGTTGACTTGCTGTGGTCGTATCATACTGCTCCCAACATAGCCCTTATCCCAAAGCCCTTGTTGACTTGCTGTGGTCTTATCATACTGCTCCCAACATAGCCCTTATCCCAAAGCCCTTGTTGACTTGCTGCAGTCGTATCATACTGCTCCCAACATAGCCCTTATCCCAAAGCCCTTGTTGACTTGCTGCAGTCGTATCATACTGCTCCCAACATAGCCCTTATCAAATCAGATGAAAGTTATATTACATGAATGTCTTGTTATTCAATTCATCATTTTACAATAAATAAATTTTAAAAATATATATTTTAGGCTATTCTACGTCTTGGTGGAAATTCCTTGAAAGTAGAATGTGATGATTGGTATGGAAGGAATTTGGATACAGAACAAAGAGATGATGGCCTTAAATGGATAAATGCTGAAAAAAGATTAGCATTAGTTGAAGAAGAGTTACAAAAACAAAGTAAAGAGTTAGCAGAACAAAGTAAAGAGTTAGCAGAGCAAAGTAAAGAGTTAGCAGAACAAAGTAAAGAGTTGATAGAGTTAAAACAAGAACAAAGTAATCCAGTTCCTAAGAACATCAGGGGTAAATATTATTAATAACATGTTTTACATCAAGGGTAAATACTGATTAACATGTGTTTGATCAGGGGTAAATACTGATTAAAATGTGTTTCATCAAGGGTAAATACTGTTTAACATGTGTTTCATCAGGGGTAAATACTGATTAAAAGTGTGTTTGATCAGGGGTAAATACTGATTAAAAATGTGTTTCATCAAGGGTAAATACTGTTTAACATGTGTTTCATCAGGAGTAAATACTAATTAACATGTGTTTCATCAAGGGTAAATACTGATTAAAAGTATTTGGTCAAGGGTAAATACTGATTAAAAATGTTTTTCATCAGGGGTAAATACTGATTAAAAATGTTTTTCATCAGGGGTAAATACTGATTATAATGTGTTTCATCAGGGGTAAATACTGATTAAAATGTGTTTCACGTATGAGTCTTGACATATGGGGCAATGAATGTCTACAGATTTTTTTTCTGCTCCGGTCAAAACTTAAATAGCCTAGTTAAAAGTACATCGTTTGATAAACTTTTAAGATTTATAGTTCTAGAAGTTATTCAAATGGATGAAATAGGTAATTCAGATTCAGCAGAAATCCCAGAATTAACTGAAACACTTGAAAACATAAACAATAACAAAATACCTGAAGAAAAGATGGCCGCCTTGTATGCAACGGTAATAAAGAAACACATTTATGAAGAATACGACGAGGAATATGGGGTGAAACCTATATTCATTCTTGAGTCAGACATCTTTGGTAGTCATAAACCAAATCCCCAAGAATTCATAACACACAATATGAAATCTACAAAGCCATTGATGAGCAGGTTTCTGCCAGTCACCTGAAAGGCATACAGAGAGTAAGGGGGCTCTGGAGAATTTACTTCGACAATGAAGATGATAAAAATGCACTGGAATATCACAAATGGTCGCAATATAAGAAATACGTTGATACAATTCTACACTAGAAACCCTAAAGTAGTAGAAAAACCAGATCATTACTGGATAAGGATAAAAGATGTCCCCTGTTCTGCAGATGATGGACAAATATATAGATATCTAGAAAAACAGTTAATGTGCGTGATACATAGCCACTACAGAGAAAGACTTAGAGTAGATGGCTTTTTGACAAATTGTCACACAGGTGACAGAATATTCATCTGTGACAATCCAGGGAAATCCCTGCCAAGATCAGTGTGAATTAGCAAATACTTTGCCACAATTATACACAAAGGTCAAATTGATCCAAGGAAACAGACACTTAAATGCAATAAATGTCTGCAGCAAGGCCATAAGCAATATGAGTGCCCAAATCAGTGGACATGTAAACAGTGCAACAAGCCAGGTCATAGAGAAAGTGAATGCCATGATGATCAGAGTGATGATGTTGGTGGAGAAACCGAATATGAAACCGAGAGTGATACGGACTACGATGAGAGAAACAAAGAACAATCACAGTAAACTGTTAAACCTCAGGAGAAAAATAAAAACTGAAAAAATTGAAACATTACGAAACAAAATAAAAGACATCACAGAAGGCAAAACAGACAGTCAAGATATGCCAAACTTGCCTTAAAGTCAAAACAAAACAAAAAGAAGAAAGAAAAAACAAAGTGAGTCAGCTAAAGGTCCATTGGATGTTTATCTAATAAATGAGTCTCAACAAATGCCTAACAAGTCCAACAAACAGTCAGCGACAACTCCAACTGATGAGCTTCATCAAAGGACCGCCAAAACCAAAAAACACAGAACTGAAGTAATAAAATGAATTAACGTTATGTAAATACTATATTTTTATTTATATATTAGTTTTTTTCCATAATAATTTTATCATATGCAAAAAATGTACTATAAAAAATAATAGATGTGATATAATATTAGATTATATACATACAACAGGTAAAACGACCAGAAAAACAATAGGAAGAAAAAATAAATCAGATGAAATATCTCACTATTAATCCATCAGACATACTACTAAATTCAAAGAGAAAAAGTGAAAATGAGTGTAGTTCAAGAAATATCAATGAAATATTGGAAGCCTTTAAAACAACTCCAAGATCAATAAAATGCATATTTCTACAACACTAGCAAAATGTCAACATAAATATTATAACAGAATGTTATTTAAAAATATCCACAAAAGACATATATATGAAAATACAATACACTCAATGCAACTGATATTATTCAAAGACAAAAAGCATGACTTCATGTACATCTTATTAAACAAAGAACACATGGACTTTTTATTTATAAACAATGAACACGTGGGTGTCCTATTTATAGATACGAAGTTGACAGCGACACCATTAAATTTGTCATACAAACAATAAAAAAAACAAACAACAGAATAAATAGCACGAAATTTAATAACGTCATAAATAAAATCAATACAATCATTACTACAACAACTATAATAATATTATCAAACAATAAAACAATGACATACCGTGATAACCAATTACGACGTAATCACAAATGTACTAGTGCTATTACTGTTAACACGAGAAACTCTCCCAGACACGCTTGTAAATTGCCGGATTTCATTGACCATGAAAAGCTTATATCGTCTGTTAAACACAATTATATTCCATACATAGTCCATCTTTATAAAATTATGTTGAAAAACTGTCCATCTAAAACACATGAAAGTTTCTCAAAACAAAATATCGTCACAGTCCGCAAAATCCACATGGTCAATAAATTCACTGTTTCTAGGGTGAAGGCCCTACAGGTGAAGAAGGAGAATGACACAATTCTATTAATAGCAATAGGGAATGTCCTGAAAAATGAATATATACATATTGTAAATAATATTGCTTGTGTATTTCATGTGAGCATTATTATGCAAATATTTTCATTGTATATTATAATTGACAAACAGAAAGATGTATCACATGATGTAATAATGGTAAAATGTTATAAGTTTTGTTATTATTTGTACATTCATGTTCATAGAGACATATTTTTATTGACAATATTGCCAAACTTTCATTATTATGCATATTATTATAAGCTTCAAGCAAATATAAGGTAAAATGTTAGACACAATGCATTTATGTTCATTGAACTGTCAAGGGTTAAGTCAAAAAGAAAAAAGACAAAGATTATTTCAATGGACTGAAAACCAGAAAACCCATATTCTCTTTGCACAAGAGACACATTTTACAGAAAATACAATATTGTCTCTAACACAAGAGTTTAGTGGTGATGTTTACAATAGTTATAGTAACTCTCAGTCAAGAGGAGTTTCAATTTTTATAAATAAAAAAAAGGAATAGAATATTGCTGATAAATTTAGAAATAGATGAAAATATATTTACTTTGGTGAACCTATATGCTAACAATGTAGAAAAAAATAGAAATGCTTTCTTTAAAAAAGTAAATAACTTTATAGAGAACTTACTATGCAATAGATATTTTAATAGTGGGAGGGGATTTAAATGATACTCTTACAGGTGCAGATAGAAAATATGGTATCTCTACCCAAAAGACTAAAAAACCTGTAAATAGTTTGAAAACTCTAATAAAAAAACATAAACTCATTGACATTTGGAGAGATATGAAAACAAACTTGAGACAATACAGATGGAGAAGAAAAAATAACATCAGCACTGCAAGTAGGGCTGATCATTTTTAGCTCACCTGGCCATAGGCCATGTGAGCTTTTGTCATGGGTAAGCGTCCGTCCGTCCGTCCGTTGGCTTTTCACATTTAAATCTTCTTCTCTGAAACCACTGAACAGAAATCAGCCAAACTTGCCAGAAATGTTCACTGGATGGTCCTCTACCAGATTTGTGTTTTTGGTGCTGATTTGAAATCCAACATGGCTGCCAGGGTCCATAATGTGTTCTCATTGGCTGAAATTTTAAAAATCTTCTTGTCAGAAACCACTAAGTCAATTGAATTGTGACTTTGCAGGAATGATCATTGGGTGGTCCTGTACTAAAATTGTGAATCGTTTGCCAATCGGAAATTCAAGATGGCTGCCATGACTCGACTTAGTTTAACATTGGACCCTATGGGAATTTCACATTTTCATCTTTTTTTCTGAAACCACACAACAGATTTGAACCAAACTTGCCAGAAATGTTCATTGGATGGTCATATACAAGATTTTTGTTTTTGGCGATGATCGTAAATCCAACATGGCTGCCAGGGCCCATAATGTGTTCTGATTGGTCGAAATTTTAAAAATCTTCTTGTTAGAAACCACTAAGCCAATTGAATTGTGACTTTGCAGGAATGATCATTGGGTGGTCCTGTACTAAACTTGTGAATCGTTTGCTGATCGGAAATTCAAGATGGCCACCATGACTCGACTTAGTTTAACATTGGACCCTATGGGAATTTCACATTTTCATCTTTTTTTCTGAAACCACAAAACAGATTTGAACCAAACTTGGCAGAAATGTTCATTGGATGGTCATATACAAGATTTGTGTTTTTGGTGCTGATCGGAAATCCAACATGGCTGCCAGGGCCTATAATGTGTTCTGATTGGTCGAAATTTTAAAAATCTTCTTGTTAGAAACCACTAAGCCAATTGAATTGTGGCTTTGCAGGAATGATCATTGGGTGGTCCTGTACTAAACTTGTGATTCGTTTGCTGATCGGAAATTCAAGATGGCCACCATGACTTGACTTAATTTTAACATTGGACCCTATGGAAAAAATGTTTAAAAGTCTTCTCCTCTGAAACCAGTAAGTCAGTTTAAAGCAAACATGGGATGAATGGTCCTTAGGTGGTCAACTTTCAAAATTATGTCCTGTGACCCCGACCTCCGTCCAAGATGGCAACCATCAGCGAACATAGTTTTAACATAGGACCCTATGGGAAATATATTTAAAAATCTTCTTCTCTGAAACCAGTAAGCCAATTTAAAGCAAACATGGCATGGATGGTCCTTAAGTGGTCAATTTTCAAAATTGTGTCCAGTGACCCTGACCTCCATCCAAGATGGCCACCTTCAGCAGACATACTGTAGTTTTAACATAGGACCCTATTGGAAAAAATGTTTTAAAATCTTCTCCTCTGAAACTAGTAAGCCAATATAGCAAACATGTCATCGATGGTCCTTAGGTGGTCAACTTCCAAAATTGTGTTCAGTGATCCCGATCTCGGTTCAAAATGGCCACCGTCAGCAGACATAGTTTTAACATGGGACCTTATGGGAAAATTGTTTAAAAGTCTTCTCTTCTGAAACCAGTCAGCCAATTTAAAGCAAACATGGCATGGATGGTCCTTGGGTAGTATACTTTCAAAATTGTGTCCGGTGACCACGACCTCCATCCAAGATGGCTGCCATGAGCAGACATAGTTTTAACATAGAACCCTATGGCAGTATGGGATTTGAATAGTAACTTAGATGTATTCAGCATGCAGACATTCTTAAGAGGACTTATTTATGTCAGGTGAGCGATACAGGCTCACCTGAGCCTCTAGTTTTATAAGTACAGATAAAATATCAAGAATTGTAAGTGCTGATATAAGGCCGGCTACTATTTCCTATACTGACCACCAAGCAATTTCTGTAAAAATTAATCATAAAGCTGAAAGCAGAGGCAGGGGATATTTTAAGCTTAATAGTAAGATTCTCGAAAATGAGGAATATAAAGAAATAATAAAACAATTAATATCAAAATACCAGAAAAAACTTGTAATACAAAATACACACCCAATAACACTTTGGGATGTTTTTAAAGCTGAGGTTAGAGATTTCACAGTCAAAATATGTAAACAAATATCACACGAAAAAAATTATGAACTGAATATATTAGAAAAAACTCTTCAATCTTTACAATTAGAACAAGATAAAAATAGCAATGGTAACAATAAAGTTACAGAGGAAAATGCAAAGTCTCTTCAAGACAAAATTAATGTCATTGAAAATAAATTGTCAAAGTTATATTCAGATAAAGTTAAAGGGCCCAAATCAAGTCAAGAATAAAATGAGTAGAAGAAGGTGAAAAAAACTTCTTTCTGGGACTTGAAAAAGCTAGACAGACAAGAAAAAATATAACAGCTCTTAAAGAAAATAAAGGTGAACTGATAAAAGACCAAAGTAAAATACTAGAATTAGAAAGAATACTATATAGCACTCTATGAAACAAAAAATCCAGGTCCAATTAAGATAGAAGAATATAATGAAGCTACAAATATTGAAAATAAACTATCTTGGGATGAAAGTAATGTTGCAGAAGGAGAATTAACCATAGAGGAATGTTCAAAATCTGTATTTCAAATGAAATTAAGCAAAGCACCCGGAATTGATGGACTGACTGTAAAGTTTTATAGAACCTTTTGGCCTTTCTTAAAACATTTTGCGGTAAAAGTCTTTAATAATTGTTATGTCAAAGAGGAATTATCAAATACGCAGAAAATTGGTCTCATTTCACTGATATATAAAAAAAATGACCCACTTAGCCTTGATAATTGTCACATAATTACTCTTTTGAATATCGACACCAAAATAATATCATACACCTTAGCTCAAAGAATTAAACCACTGTTGCATAAAATAATAAAGAAGCGACCAAAATGGCTATATAAAAAGTTGGTATATAGGATTCAATATCAGACAAATACAGGATATTATAGACTATGCAGACAAATTTAATGTAGAGGGGGCAATTCTTTTTCTTGATTTTTCAAAAGCTTTTGACTCCTTAGAATGGGAGTTTATGTATCTATCCCTGAAAAAATTTGGATTTCAAAATTCTATAATTAAAGGGAAACTTCCCAAAAAAAAAAATTTTTATATTTTTTTCCTGATGCATAAATATGGATGTTTATATGTATATTAGCGTTTTATTATGTTGGATAAGAGAATGAAATCGATTTTAAAATTCGGTCAACGATAGATGGATGTCGCCATTTTAAATGCATCTCAATACCAATTATCATGTGATGTCTAAATACCAGCACGCCCCAAAACAAGTGTGACAAACCGGGGTCCTTATTCAGTGTCGATATGGCTTGTCGGGCATAATTCTTTTTATTAGCTCACCTGACCCAAATGGTCATGTGAGCTATTGCCATCTTGTCGTTCGTCGTAAACTTTTTCAAAAATCTTCTCCTCTGAAAGTACGAGACCAATGGAAACCAAACTTGGTCTGAATCATCACTAGGTTGTCTAGTTTCAAAATTGTGTCTGGTGATGCCGTGCACCAACCAACATGGCCACTGTTACTAAAAATAGAACATATGGTAAAATTGCAGGTTTTGGGTAATAACTCAAAAACCGTTAATAATATCAAAAATCTGACATGGGATAAAAATGATCAGCACAGCAAGATCTACCTACCCTGCAATTTTGAAGTAAATCTGATTACCCATCTTGGAGTTGTTGCCCTTTTTTCATCAAATTTTAAATTTTTTAATACTTTTCGTCTTATATTTCAAAAACTATAAGAGATAAAGGTTAAGTTTAAATTGCAAAAATGTGCAGCATGTCAAGATCTACCTACTCTGCAATTTTGAAGTAAATCCCATGACCCATTTTGGAGTTATTTCCCTTTTTTCATCAAATTTTCAATTTTTTTTTTTTTTTTATATATAATTAAAGCAAAGTATTTTATTTAAATTCACAGAGATATAAAATTTTGTGTGGATCCTTTCAAACATTTGTCAGGAAAAAGCTTGTAATATTTGTCCATTTCAAAGGTTTCAATATTTCCCAAAAGCCTTAATCAAGTCCTCTATCATATTTTGCACTAAAGACAAATTTAAATTTGGCGCCAAATTGATATGCGATAATTGTAATGTGTCCGTTCCGGAGTAATTCTTGTTCTTATATTTCAAATATTGATATTTTCGTCCATTAAAGCGTTTCTGAGATTGCGACTTTAGTTTTGTCAATGTCCTTGAACTTCATCATATCATGGAAGAACGATAAATGATACAATAAAAGAGTTTTGATCTGACGTTTCACTTTAGTTTTAATCAAAATAAATTATGGACAAATTGGAGATCAAAATGGTTCTTTTATACAACAAACCCAGATTATTATGGGATTACGCATTTTTTATCCTTCATACATAAAAAGTAGCCGGCGGCAGAGTAAAGAGTATACGTCCAATTTCGGCGGCAACCGGCTTCAAATGAAAGCCCTGGCTCAGTTGACCTCCTGAATTGTCACGAGTGGAGGAAAGTTGAATGTGTTGTCGAGAATAAACTTGAATTTCGTCAATAAATATTTGTTATTCGTACGTATAAACTAGATCAGAATGAAGGGAAATCATTTTTGAGACGAGGACAAGTGGAGGTCCTTTTGAAAACTGGCGCGATATTGTAAAATATTGAGTCGAAGCGAGGGTTCCCTCGTATTTTTCATGGTTGTTTCTTACCTTTAGGATTTTTAGCTCACCTTGACAAAGGCAATGTGAGCTTTTGCCATCACTTGGCGTCCGTTAACTTTTTACATTTTAATCTCCTCTGAAACCCCTCGGCCATATGAACTGAAACTTGGTAGGAAGCATCTATGGAAGGTCCTCTATAAAGATTGCTCATTTTGTCCCAATCCATTAACAAACATGGCCACCACAGGCAATTCTTGTTTCTGATTGGCCTATTTTTTTAAATCTTCTCCTCTGAAAACGCTTAGCCAAATGAATCGAAACTTGGTAGGAAGCATCTATGGAAGGTCCTCTATAAAGATTGCTAATTTCATCTTGATCTGTTAACAAACATGGCCGCCACAGGCGATTCTTGTTTCTGATTGATTGATATCTAGAAAATCATGTTTTCTGTTAAAAGGGAGATAACTAGTTTAAATATAGATACATTTTATATTTATTCAAAATGCAGTTATCTCTGAATTACAGATAAATATGCCTCTAAAACCCCTCAACCAAATGAACTGAAACATGGTAGGAAACATCTATGGAAGGTCCTCTATAAAGATTGCTCATTTCGTCCCGATCCGTTTACGAACATGGCCACCACAGGCGACGCTTGTTTCTGATTGGCTGATTTTAAAAATTCTTCTCTTCTGAAGCCGCTTGGCGAAATGAACCGAAACTTGGTAGGAAGCATCTATGGGCGGTCCTCTATAAAGAGTGCTCATTTCGTTCCGATCCATTAACAAACATGGCTGCCACAGGCAATTCTTATTTCTGATTGGTCGATTTCTAAAAATCTTCTCCTCTGAAACCGCTTGGCCAAATGATTGGAAACTTAGTAGGAAGCATCTATGGAAGGTCCTCTATAAAGATGCTCATTCCGTCCCGATCCATTAACAAACATGGCCACCACAGGCGATTCTGGTGTCTGATTGGCTGATTTTTAAAATTCTTCTCCTCTGAAACCGCTTGGCCAAATGATCCGAAACTTGGTAGGAAGCATCTATGGGCGGTTCTCTATAAAGAGTGCTCATTTCATTCCGATCTATTAGCAAACATGGCTGCCACAGGCAATTCTCATTTCTGATTGGTCAATTTCTAAAAATCTTCTCCTCTGAAACCGATTGGCCAAATGATCGGAAACTTAGTTAGGAAGCATCTATGGAAGGTCCTCTATAAAGATTGCCCATTCCGTCCCGATCCATTAACAAACATGGCCACCACTGGCAATTCTGGTTTCTGATTAGCTGATTTTTAAAATTCTTCTCTGAAACCGCTTGGCCAAGTGATCCAAAACTTGGTAGGAAGCATCTATGGGCGGTTCTCTATAAAGAGTGCTCATTTCATTCCGATCTATTAGCAAACATGGCTGCCACAGGCAATTCTCATTTCTGATTGGTCAATTTCTAAAAATCTTCTCCTCTGAAACCGATTGGCCAAATGATCGGAAACTTAGTTAGGAAGCATCTATGGAAGGTCCTCTATAAAGATTGCCCATTCCGTCCCGATCCATTAACAAACATGGCCACCACTGGCAATTCTGGTTTCTGATTAGCTGATTTTTAAAATTCTTCTCTGAAACCGCTTGGCCAAGTGATCCAAAACTTGGTAGGAAGCATCTATGGGCGGTCCTCTATAAAGAGTGCTCATTTCATTCCAATTCCATTAACAAACATGGCTACCACAGGCGATTCTTGTTTCTGATTGGTCTATTTCTAAAAATCTTCTCCTCTGAAACAACATGGCCAAATGAACCGAAACTTGGTAGGAAGCATCGATGGAAGGTCCTCTATAAAGATTGGTCATTCTGTCCCAATCCATTAACAAACATGGCCACCACAGGCAATTCTTGTTTCTGATTGGTCTATTTCTAAAAATCTTCTCCTCTGAAACCGCATGGCCAAATGATCCGAAACTCGGTAGGAAGCATCTATGGAAAGACCTCTTATAAAGATTGCTCATTTTGTCCCAATTTGTTAACAAACATGGCTGCCACAGACAATTCTTTTTTCTGATTGGTCAATTTCTAATAAATCTTCTACTCTGACACAGCTTGGCCAAATAGACTGAAACTTGGTAGGAAGCATCTATGGGCGGTCCTCTATGGGAATTGCTCATTCCATTTTGATCCGTTAACAAACATGGCCGTCATAGACAATTCTTGTTTCTTATTGTTCGATTTCTAAAATAGCTTTTCCTCTGAAACCGCTTGGCCAAATGATATGAAACTTGGTAAGAAGCATCTATGGAAGGTCCTCTATAGAAATTGCTCATTTCGTTTTGATCCATTAACAAACATGGCTGCCACAGGCAATTCTTGTATTAGATTGGTCGCTTTCTAAAAATCTTCTCTGAAACTGCTTTGCCAAGACGAACCGAAATTTTGTGGGAATCACCTATAGGCTATGGAAGGTTCTGTATCAAGTTTCCTCAGAGCAGAATGGAAGGTGAGCGGCACAGGCTCAGCTCAGTGCTGAGCCTCTAGTTCAGTGAAACGGCAGCTGAACCTAGAAACAAAAGTTAGTAGAACGAGAGAGTTGTAACACGAAATGTTGTAAAATATGGATAAATGGCTTAAAGATATACTTCCAGACTAAGATCCATGCCATAATCGCGGGAGGGACCAAATGAGGAAAAAGTGGGGTCCAGAATTCGAGTGCCTGTGCCAACACATGGGTCAAAAACGAAAGTATATCAGAAGTAAACATACAAACCAAAAATTAGAAACAATCATGAAATAGCTCTCAAAATCCGTTTTGAATTTATTGATCGATCTTAATTGTATTGTACTAAAACACCATTTCTATGCATGCTACTAATGTTAACGAGGCCAGGATAAGGTATTTTATGTTTCTCTCACAAACAAATGTAAAGATTTCGAGTAAAGATTTTAATTGGAGAAAGAAAAAAAAATGTGTTTCATCAGGGGTAAGGTAGCTGCAATAATGTAGCTCCTGTGACAAACGTGTGTCTCAGCAGAGCTACAACGCGGTCCCATTCGTCACAATGGAGCAAAAAAAAAGTTGCAGTTGAAACATAAAAACTCACTATTTACGCTTCAAACATTTCATTCTTACAATTACTGATGATCCCAGTCCTTGTTAAATCGGTTTGGCTGAGAAATATATGCTTTTCAAAGTTAGCAACAACCTTGTTCAAATTTATCGATCGTTTTCCATAACCGGAAACTACGGAAGGCGGAGCTTTTCTAAATATGGTAAACATTCCAATCGTAACTACTCGGCCATTCTCACTACCCTGTTATTTGCAGGGTAGCGAGAATGGCCGAGTAGTTACGATTGGTAAGCATTCACGCCTAAATCGCCAAATATGGTATCGACATCTAAATAGTGAGGCCGGAAATGACGAAATTCAAAATTTTCAAAGAGGAGATTTTTATTTTGTGGGAATTACATTCTAAAATACTGGTAGGTGATACAAACTTGTTATAATAATGGACAAAAGGAAAGGTTATGTCTTATTATTGATAAATGCAGGCGTCAGAAGCTCTATAAGCGAGCGCAAAAAATCTCGGCGGCTGCTCCATTACGTGTAATGGCATCCCGTTATAACCCTTGCGAGTAAGCGAGCATTTAGGGTTTTATTATTAGAACTAGGGGTTGTGAGGGACCGACCATTTAACTTGAAGGGGGGGGGGGGGGGGGGTTATGGTTTTTTGTTTCGTTCAGAATTTTTTTTTCGGACAACACAGAAATCAACATTAGGTTATATGACAAAAACTCTGAATCAGATTATTTTTTTTTTCCTCCACCAAAATCAGAATATTTTTTTCAGCAACACTGGGAATCAGAATATTTGTTTCATCAGGGGTAAATACTGATTAAAATGTGTTTCATCAAGGGTAAATACTCTTTAACATGTGTTTCATCAGGGGTAAATACTGATTAACATGTGTTTCATCAAGGGTAAATACTTATTAACATGTCTTTCGTCAGATGTAAATGCATGCGTTTCATCAAGGGTAATTAATGATTAAAAATGTGTTTCATCAGAGGTAAGTACTGATTAAAACGTTTCATCAGGGGTAAATACTGATTAAAATGTGTCATCAAGGGTAAAAACTTATAAATAGATGTTTCATCAGGGGTAAATATTGAATAAGATGCATTTCAACAGGGGTATTACCGTAAATACTGATTAACATGTGTTTCATCAGGGGTAAATACTAAATAACATGCATTTCATTGGGAATAAATACTGATTAACATGTGTTTCATCAAGGGTAAATACAGATTAAAATGTGCTTCATCGGAAGTAAATACTGATTAACATGCATTTCGATAGGGGTTAATGTGCTTAAGTAACTTATCAGGAAGCAAATATTGGTCTTTTTCCATTAATAAACTCTTGTGGGTGTTGAGTGAAAAAACGTAAAACAAACATACCACACTGTCGGAACAGTTCCAAAATCTAACAGAAAAACAAATGTACCACACAGTCGGAACAGTTCCAAAATCTAACAGAAAAACAAATGTACCACACAGTCGGAACAGTTCCAAAATCTAACAGAAAAACAAATGTACCACACAGTCGGAACAGTTCCAAAATCTAACAGAAAAACAAATGTACCACACAGTCGGAACAGTTCCAAAATCTAACAAAAAAACAAATGTACCACACAGTCGGAACAGTTCCAAAATCCAATCGAAAATCATAGAAAGAGGCACAATCGGTATATCTTAATTTGAAAGATTTATTATACCCCCGCTAACAAAGTTTGGGGGGAGGGGGTATATAGGAATCACCCTGTCCGTCCGTCCATGCACCTTGTAAGCGCAACTCCTCCTAAACCGCTTATTGGATTTTTATGAAACTATACACATTTGTAGTACACTACCTGCAGATGTGCATGAAGGAATATGGTTGCTGTCCAAAATTTAAAAGGGGAGATAATTCAACTTATACTTTCACGAAAAGGTGTGGCATGTACCTTGTAAGTGCAACTCCTACTAAACTGCTTATTGAATTTTTATGAAACTTTACACAGTTGTAGTACACAACCTGCAGATGTGCATGAAGGAATACCATTGCTGTCTAAAATTTAGAAGGGGAGATAATTCAACTTA
The DNA here is from genome assembly GCA_963680875.1 of Bathymodiolus brooksi. Lineage (NCBI taxonomy): Eukaryota > Metazoa > Mollusca > Bivalvia > Mytilida > Modiolidae > Bathymodiolus > Bathymodiolus brooksi. The sequence continues at coordinate 45,704,155 of OY804580.1, read as the reverse complement.
TACTTTCACGAAAAGGGGGGTCGTGTACCTAGTAAGCGCAACTCCTCCTAAACAGCTTATTGGAGTTTTGTGAAACTACACAGATGTAGTACACTACCTGCAGATGTGCATGAAGGAATACTGTTGCTGTCTAAAATTTAGAAGGGGAGATAATTCAACTTGTACTTTCACGAAAAGGGGGGGTTGTGTACTTGTGGCAACCCCTAGATGTATGTTCTTGGTTAGTTTATTTTGGAGATGGGATTTTGTCTCCTTGACATAACTCCATATCCGTTCATTTTTCATAGGTAACTTGCTAATATACCTGTATTCCAAAGTTTGAACATCATAGTATTGCAAGCGGGGGGTATCACTCGGTGAGGTTACTCACAGTTCTAGTTATAATTTTTTCTTCTGTATACTAGTTTAACATGGAAATAATGTGACCTATCAGGGAAAAAAGATGACTGCTGCAATTTTGTTTTCTCCAAAACAAATGTTTTTTATGCTCTGTGTATGATAGTAAGGGGTCATATTTGGTAGGATGATTGGGCATGTGTAGTTGATCTTATTATACCACCATTTTGATTTCACGATTTTTGAGGAGTTGTGGGACTTTTAACGTTTTCATTCAATTCAATTTAGTTATATTTTGTGAACGCAACTCTCTGAACTCGTTTGTCCGAAAGCTTTCATATTTAATAGTATAATTATGCCCCCGCAAACAAAGTTTGGGGGGGGGGGGGGTATATAGGAATCGCCCTATCCGTCGTCCATCCATGTATCTTGTAAGCGCAACTCCTCCTAAGCGGCTTATTGGATTTTTATGAAGCTTTACACATTTGTAGTACACTACCTGCAGATACGTATGAAGGAATATGGTTACTGTCCAAAATTTGAAAGGGGAGATAATTCAACTTATACTTTCACGAAAAGTGGGGGGGCATGTACCTTGTAAGCGCAACTTCTACTAAACTGCTTATTGAATTTTTATGAAACTTTACACAGTTGTAGTACACAACCTGCAGATGTGCATGAAGGAATAATGTTGCTGTCTAAAATTTAGAAGGGGAGATAATTCAACTTGTACTTTCACGAAAAGAAGGAGGGCATGTACCTTTAAGCGCAACTCCTCCTAAACAGCGTATTGGATTTTTATGAAACTTTACACAGTTGTAATACACTACCTGCAGATGTGCATGAAGGAATATGGTTGCTGTCCAAAATTTGGAAGGGGAGATAATTTAACTTATATTCTGAAATACATTCTGTATAGAGAGATGGGCTTGTAAGCTTGTAAGCGCAGCTCCTCCTAAACGGCTCATTGGATTTGAATGAAACTTTACACAGTTCTAATACACTGCCTGTAGATGTGCATGAAGGAATATATGGTTCCTGTCAAAAATTTGGAAGGTGATGTAAGCGTAACTATTCCTGAATGAAATAAGATTTTAATTGACCTTTTCACATCTGGATATTTGCAATATAAAAACTACTCAAGAATAAATAATTAATTTTGAATCAATAACATTTGATGTGACCTATATCCTCTTGTAAAAAAGTTAGGAAAAGTTGTAATCCTCATGTATACTGATGAAACCGAATTGGTTTTACACAATCCCACTTTGTTGAAGACCTTGTGGCGACCCCTAGATGTATGTTCTTGGTTAGTTTATTTTGGAGATGGGATGTTGTCTCCTTGACATTACTCCATATCATTCTTTTTTCATAGGTAACTTGCTAATATACCTGTGTTCTAAAGTTTGAACATCATAGTATTGCAAGTGGGGGGGTATCACTCAGTGAGGTCACTCACAGTTCTAGTTGGTCATGATGTGTAGTTGATCGTATTATACCATCATTTTGGTAGGAAGCCCCTATGGAAGGTTCTGTATAAAGTTTCCTCAAAACAGAATGAAAGGTGAACAACACATGATCATCCCACTGAGCCTCTTGTTAAAATAGTTATGTATTGTGAATGCAACTTCTCTGAGTTAGTTAGTCTGGTAATTGGTCATGATGTTTGCTATATATCATATAATACCACCATTTTTGTAGGCACAGGCTACGAATACGACGGAAACGTATTCGTAGCCTGGGTTCTACAAGTACGACGGGCGGAAGTTGTGACTAAATGATCAACCTGTTTCCGGACATGGACACCTATTTTACGGAAATTAATCACGTATTGCTAGCATCTAGAGGGTACGAATACGACGGATTTCTCGATTTTCTTAATTCTATTGTTTTTATTTCATTAAATGACAATTTATGATTTTTTTTTATAATTTTCTGTTTGTAGTTTATTTTTATTCCAATAAAATCTGATGCATTGAAAAACTAGTCTTACAATACACGATTAAGCCCATAGATTTCACTGGTAATATACGAGTACTTCTCAGAGTACAACTCACACTTCCCAACACTAATTATTTTCAAAATGGACGACGATGGTAGTGCGTTCTGTGTTGGAGCAAAGTATAAATCTTTTTCAGATTTAGAGTGTGCCCTAAAAAAATTCCAGCTTGATAACTACGTCCAACTTTATAAGCGTATCTCAAAGAAGCTTGGTACGGTGTCCAAATATAAAAACACGGAAGTTGTAGAAAGTGCAGCGGGTCTTTTAATTTATAAGGAGTTGAATTATTCCTGTATTCATGTAGGGAAAACTTGTAGTTCCATTTCCAGCGGTCAACGCCCAAACACAAGTGAAATCATCAAATCAAAAAGTTTTATTTAAAGTCGGTACATTTTATAACAATCAACATAAGCTCTCAAGAGCTTTTCAAACCGACATGCATAATAAATTACATAAATTAAATACAGCACAATAAAACATGTCATGCAATACAAAATTAAATACATATCCGGATAATATTTATGCATACATTTCTGTGTTTTGACCTCTGGACCTCCACAGCCAGTGCCTCTCTGTGTACTTATTATCATAGGACCAGAAGTCAAAACACAAAATAGATGCAGACATTTATAGCACCCATTACATATACAAGTACATTTATGCAAATTTTAAGCAGTCTATTATCAAGCAAATAAGCAAATTAACTCAAAACACATATAAAATATTCATGTACTTTTAAAACATATTCCAAAAATATTCTAAAAATGTTCATGCATAAATAGCCAAGCACTAAAATAAATAAAGCACAAGTTAATTGAAAAGCATACAAAGTAAAATATTTATGTACTTCCTAAAACACACTCTAAAACATATCTTAAAAATATTTCAAGAATACTTTAAAAATATTTTAAAAATATTCATGCAGAATAGCCAAGCACTAAAATAAAAACTAAAATAAATTAAAGTTAAACTGAAAAAGCATACAAAAGCAAGAAGGCAGCAGTAAGGCAAATTTCATGCAATGTCTATTCTAAAAAAAATTATACTAGCAGCAAGCATTGCAGTGGCACGAGTTGCCATTCCATGAGTTTATTAAATTTTTGAATTGATTAAAAGATGTTTGTGTTCTAAAGTGGTTTGGCAACTCGTTCCACAGTTTAGCAGCAGCATATCGAAAGGATTTTAGACCATACCTTGTCGTTCGTACTGAAGGGATTTCTGTAATGTTGTCGTACCTAAAACAATATTTAGTATCTTTAATTTTGATTAAGTCATGTAAATATGAAGGACTTTCTTGATGTAGAATTTTATAAACCTCAATGGCCATAGTTCTCAGTCTTCTCACTTTTAATGTTGGAAGTTTAGAGACTATTAACAAGTTTTCATATGTACTATTATAATCATTATAAATAAATCTTAGTGCTCGCTCCTGAATTTTTTCTATTTTATTTGTATTGGCTTCACTACAAAAGTGCCATGAAAGTGGACAGAAGTTAAAGTTAGACAATATGAATGAATGATATATGGTTAATTTACCCAATTTATTTAAATATTTACCTAGCCTTTTTAACACATTTAACTGCCTAGATGCTTTTTTACAAATGTTTGAAATATGAGAATTAAATTTAAGTTCAATATCAATTGTAACCCCTAGTAATGTTATTTCTTTTTCACATTTAATTTTATTTCCTGCTAAATCAAGAACAATATTTTTATCCATTGATTTTTTGCCAATAGCTATGGCCTGAAATTTATCAGGATTTGCCTTCATCTGGTTACATGAAAACCATTCTATTAATGCCAAACTGTCTTTTTCTAAATGTTCAACTACTTTATCAATATTATCATCTGCATGTGCGAGAGTGTTGTCGTCTGCATAGTTATAAAGTGTGCTGCTTGTGGTAAAGTGAAAAATGTCATTTAAAAAGATGTTAAATAGTACAGGACCTAGAATTGACCCTTGTGGTACGCCTTTGTAGATGTCTTGCCAGTTACTTAGTGTGGTACCAACTTTGACGCATTGTTTCCTGTTAGTAAGGTAGTTTTCAATTAACTGTAATGCAGATTTTGACATGCCATATGCTTCAAGTTTGAGTAATAATAATGTGTGTGGTAGGCAATCAAAGGCCTTGGACAGGTCCATTAGTACTGCTGCAATGTATTTATTTTGGTCTAGTGCCTGTTTCCAATCTTCTATAATTTTTAGTAGTGTAGTATTGCATCCGTAGCCCGATCTGAAAGCTGACAGAAATGGATGGAAGTGATTGTTAAAATATTCTGTTAACTGTTCGTGAATGGCCCGTTCAAAGAATTTTGAAATAACAGGTAGTATGCTTACTGGTCTATAGTTACTTTTGTCTAGTGCATTGTTCTTCTTGTGTAGTGCAACAACTTGTGCTTGTTTTAGTTGGTCTGGAAACACAGAATTTGTTATTGTTTTATTTATCATTTTTGTTATTGGTTTTGCAATTACAGGTTTAGCTAGTTTTAATAATTTAGCTGATATACCATCTCTACCTGTTGCTATTTTAACATTGGTCTTATTTATTTGTTTATGTACAAATTCATCGGGTAAAATCACATATAATATACCTTGAATAAGCAAATGATCATCACTTTGATTGCTGTTCTTCATATTAAATTCGCAGTGATGTCTTCAATCATGTTCTGTATAGCAGCAAATACATGTTTCTAGAATTTTTAAGTCATTACAATACTATCATAAGTCATATGATAAAACACACAAGTTTGCGCTTTTTGTATGGTACCATCTAAGATATATTAGACTACGTTTTGCGCCGAAATAAACCTACTGGTGTTGCCGAAATTGCTTAAAATAACTATAAACATTATTAATTTAATACAATGTATTTACCTATTGTCTTACTTGAAATTTTAAATTGTATATGATAATTCTTAAATTAAATATATCTGATATATCTATGTTAATTTTTTTTTCTTTAAACTTTATAGTATCACAGTAATGATCAATGTCTAAAAACAATATATTTAAGAAAACAAAAATCCGTCATATTCTTGCCTCTAGATGCTAGCAATACGTGATTAATTTCCATTAAATAAGTGTCCATGTCCGGAAACTGGTTGATCATTTAGTCACAACTTCCGCTCATCGTACTTGTAGAATCCAGGCTACGAATACGTTTCCATCGTATTCGTAGCCTGTGCCATTTTTGTATGAGTTATGGGAGCTTAACGTTTTCATGCATTTTCAATATAGTTCTATGTGGTGTATTTGGACACAGTCGACTTTTGTTGAAAAATTGGGGTAATTATGGTATAGCTCTATTAGGGCTGGATAATCATTTCTTATAGTGTTAATAAACTGTAAAAGGCAGCTACACTACCAGGTTGAGAGCCCTGACACTTCATGTCACCTACACAAGTTTTTGTTATATCTGTCTGGGCTTTCTTTCCCCAATAGGTTGAGAGCCCTGACACTTTATGTCACCTACACAAGTATTTGTTATATCTGTCTGGGCTTTCCTTCCCCAATAGGTTGAGAGCCCTGACACTTTATGTCACCTACACAAGTTTTTGTTATATCTGTCTGGGCTTTCTTTCCCCAATAGGTTGAGAGCCCTGACACTTTATGTCACCTACACAAGTTTTTGTTATATCTGTCTGGGCTTTCCTTCCCCAATAGGTTTGGAAGTCACAATGTAGATGTAGAATTACTGACAGTTGACACCAGTATTATATATTAACCACTCGCATGCAGAATGCAAATTTCAAGCCCATTTAGGAAACTTCAAGAAAGATTTGAAGGCTACATGATCTAGTATTTTAATAGCTGAGCAATTGCTGAAAGTCAACATCAGTATATAACCCACTCCCCCATTGGCTTAAATTGACACCTCATAATATCCTATTTTAATTCTTAATAAACCTGTTATATTGTTAATATTTTTTTTCAGAGTTGTTTACAAAAAAAATAGAGAGTTGGAAAAACGACAAATTTTTCGAAACTTCTGCTGTAGCCACCATTTTAGATGAAGTTAGAAATAAGTCATTTGTTGTGATAACAGGACCATCTGGTATGGGAAAATCTACTATTGTCAAATTGGTTGCGCTCCAGCTTCAGAAGACAGATGATTATTATATTCTTCCAGACGTGTGTCCAACAGATATTGAAAAGTATTTAGATTCAAATGTAAAACAGATATACATTATTGATGATATTTGTGGAAAATTTTCTGTTGATCAATCTATGATTATTTTGTGGGAGAAAGTAAATAGTCAAATATTGGACAATAAAGAATTTAGAGTTTTGGGAACATGCAGATCGCAAATAAGCATTTCAAACCCATTTAAAAATCTAAAAGACAAATTCAAAATGACGGAGTGCAATTTGCTTCAGAAAAAGTTCCTTTATAGTAAGGAAGAGAAATTGAAGATTGCTGCCTGTCATATTGACGAGAAAACAATAAAAGAGTTAGATGATAAGATCCTTGGCGAATATGATATGTTCCCTCTTCTTTGTATGATGTATGCTGCTTCAGAAAGTAATCCAGGTGTGAGATTCTTTGAATATCCATTACAGGTAATTAAGGAGCAGTTGGATAGGATGAGCGAACAAAATGAATGTTGTTTTATAGGACTGGCTTTAATTGTCGTATACAACAACAAATTATACAAACACCTACTACAAAATAGAAATGATCAAAAATTTAAAGATGTTTTTGATGATGTGTTTGAAGATTTAGGACTCATAAACCGACCTTCAAAGAGTAGAGTTCTGGAAGGTCTCCAAGCACTGGAAAGGAATTACACAAAAGAGTCGGAATCAACGATTACCGCTATTCACGATAAAATATTTGATATTTTATCGTTGTACTTTGGGAAGAGGATTCCCAAAACTATTTTAACTCATGGCAGTGGAACTTTTATTGCAGAAAGGTTTCTATTTGAATCTGTAAAAGAAGATTGTGATGAACTTAAAATAGTAATACCTTCTGAATTAGAGCATTCATACTTTAATCTTATGGTGGAAGAAATTGAAAACAACAGATTTTATAATGTATTCAAAAATGTACAGGTACGTAATGAATTATATCAAAGAAAATTCATCTCATTTTTGTCAAAGGATCAAACCATTATTCAAAAGTTACTTTACAATCGTTGGCCACTATATCTGTCTGCTGTCAAAGGATGTAAATTATTTGTAAAATTTATACTAGAAGAGAAAAGAAAACATCAAGATATGTTAATGGACAAACCAGAATCAGACATGTATGTTTGTAACTTTGACTCTGACTCGGAAAGTAAAAGCAGAAGCGAGTATAGTTTTTCTAAGGATGATAAGCACACCATTGAAGGAGATGCATATCGAATACATTTTAAAAATTCCCCAATGGTGGCAGCTTGTGAAGGAGGTTACATTGATATTGTTCAATGTCTGGTAGAAAATGGTTATAATATCGACCATTCTGATACTAATCTACCAACACCATTGTTTAGTGCTTGTAAATATGGTAAAAAAGATGTTGTAGATTTCCTTTTAAAAAAAAATTGTAAGGTGGACGCAGTTCATAATATTGGTGAGATCGCTTTGCATGCTGCATGTGAAAATGGCAATATAGATATAGTTAACATCTTACTGAAGTATAATAGTAGTGTGAATCTATGTGACACTGGTGGATTGGCTCCTTTACATGTTGCTTGTATATATGGTAATACAGATGTTGTACAAATTTTGATTGACAATAATTGTGACATTAACAAAAACATACTTGATCCTACTATTGATATAGTCGGTAATGAAAAATGTTCAGAGATTTTTAAAATATATATAAAACACAACATTGGCATGCTTATGTATGATAGTTGTAGTAATGTTTTTCCTTTTCTACCAATAGTGTTAGCCTGTTTTAAAGGTCATACAGATATTGTTAAACTGCTACTTGATAATAACTGTCATGTCATTGATAATAATGGTTTCTCACCTGCACTTTATTGTGCCTGTAAAGGAGGTTATGTAGATGTAGTAGATCTTTTACTTAGAAATAAATGTAACATTAATCAGTGTCTGACAAGGACAAACAAAAGTCTGTTAATTGTTGCTTGTGATAGAAATCAAGAAGCTGTTGCTAAAATGTTACTAAGTTATGAAGCCTGTGATGTTAATATTACTGATTGTGATAATCGTAATGCACTTCATTACGCCTGTGAAAATGGTCAAGCTGATGTTGTTAAACTATTACTAAGTTATGAAGCCTGTGATGTTAATATTACTGATTGTGATAATCGTAATGCACTTCATTACGCCTGTAAAAATGGTCAAGCTGATGTTGTTAAACTATTACTAAGTTATGAAGCCTGTGATGTGAATAGTATTGATCATTATAAGCGTAATGCACTTCATTACGCCTGTGAAAATGGTCAAGCAGATGTTGTTGAACTTTTATTAAGACGTCATTGTAATGTAAATCTTAATGACAGGTGGATGAAAACCCCGTTATTTATTGCTTGTGAGTCTGGTCATGTAGATATTGTTAAAATGTTAATTAACCAGGATAACTGTATGATAGATGTTCTTGATGTTGATGGAAATGGCTTACTGCATGCAACTTGTGGAATATCTTGTTATGAAGGCAAATTTTTAATTAACTATGCAAGAAGCAGCAGGTTGAATGCAACCAAAAATGAATATGGTGAAATTATTAGGCTTTTATTGGGCAAAAGCTGTGACGTGAATGTTCTTAATAGTAAAGGACAGCCTGTATTACATGCTGCTTGTGCATTTGGAGACACTGAAATTGTTGATATTATGTTGAACAATAGTAATGTCAATCAATGTGATAAGGAACAGCAGACACCTTTATTTATAGCATGTAAGGTTGGATACATTGATATTGTCAAACTGTTGATTGAAAGTAAATGTGAAATATTTAATCACAGTCTTAATGGACAAACAGTACTTCATGCTGTTTGCAGTGGACGTAATAGAAGTAAGTGGGATTATTTGAATTTTGAAAGATTTACAGAAGACCACAAAGACATTTTAACTTTATTAATTGACAAAAAATGTGAAGTAAACATATCAGACAACAATTCTCAGACTCCATTACACATTGCCTGTTATAAAGGAAATGTAGCGCTGGTAGAAATATTACTCAGAAATAAGTGTGTCGTCGACCAATGTGATGTCTCCAATAAAACACCATTTTTTCTTGCTTGTAAAAATGGTCATAAAGATGTTGTGAAATCTCTAATAAATTATAACTGTAATATGGATATCAGAGATAAAATTGGGCGTAGTGCATTACATGCTGTTTGTACAACACATTCTATGTACCAGTATTCTTTGTTTGACCATGAAGTTGACTTGCTTGATATAGCAGAACTTTTGATCAATAAAAAATGTGGTGTTTATGATCTTGATGATGCTGAACATTCCACACTGCATGCTGCCTGTGAAGGAGGTCATCCAGGGATTGTTAAACTTCTACTCGAAAATAAACTGGACATTGAACAGCGTGACAAAATGGGTGAAACTCCAATATTCAATGCTTGTAGAAGAAATCATAGTGATGTCCTTAATCTGCTTATTGAATGGAATTGTGATGTAAACGTATTGAATATAAATGGCTTAAATACACTAAACATCGCTATTAACTCTGAATTTGTGGAGGAAAGGCAATTTAACACAGAGTCTAAAGAAGTTGTTAAACTTTTGACTGACAATGACTGTAGTGTGAATATCTGTGGTGCTGATGGACAAACTCCACTTCATTGGGCTTGTGAGAAGGGTAATGCTGATATAGCTGATTTGTTTCTGAAAAGAAATAGTAATATTAATCAGTGCAACAAATTGATGAAAACTCCACTTATTCTGGCAGTCGAAGGCAGGTGCACAGAAGTCGTTAAATTGTTAGTAGAATATAAATGTGATATAAATATCTGTGACAAAGATGGTCGTACTGCTCGTGATATTGCTGTAGAAAACCAGTTTGTAGATATTGAAAATATATTATTGAACGCGATGAAAAATACCAATGCGCATGATGCATGCACTGAATAAGCAAAATATTTATCATTTCGAGGAAAATAAATAAGACGCTCATTAAGAAACAACTGTTAGGTCTAGTGTCCTGTAAGAAGAAGCTACCATATTACATTCTTTGCACATTCTTATACAGGTAACAGTGAAAGTTCATTGTTAACATTGTAATAGAAACAATGTATGTACAAATTATTTTTGGAAGACATTATCATCAGATCATTGTCATGGTAACATTAATTAAGATCAATGAAGATCTAAAATTAGATTTATTGTTTGTCAGTTTCATATGTTTGAGCTAAGCAAAGAAAATGTGATTAATATATATGATAAATATTAAATTTTCAGCATGTACAACATGATGTTTTATCGACAGATATTTTTAAGCAGTGTAAATATTCAGATCAGGATATGTTTAGGTATATTATTTAGATATATCAGTAGATTTTTCCTAAATTCTGTATTCTCTAACGTTTATTCACGAAACACGTACAAAGTTACATAACTCTTAGATTCATTTTTATTTAATTGAGATTTATACAGCACATCACGAACTTTAATATTGTTTCCGGTTTAATTTCTAGCTTTCAAAATTTACATGAATAAAGTATATATTTGATGCTTACGATGGTTAAGTTCTTTTCTTTTCACGTATTATCCATTATCAAAATATCCATCTGAAATATTTCAACACATAAAATTATATCACACAGAGTTGTCTAACTTGAATGTCTACTGATATACCTATATACAGATGTCATACACTATTTGCCTCTAGATTTTGTTCAGTCCAGAGAACATTATAATTGACAAGATGTATAGAATATGTAAGAAATAATTCATGGAAGCCATAGTTTGTATCCAATTTTAACATGGGTAACATTATTTTCTTAAAAATTTTTATCCCAAGCAATAGCAACCAAAATAATGTCACCCATGTTAAAACTGGATACAAACTATGGCTTCCAAGCATTATTTCAATTCTAGTAGGAAATATCTAGCTTATTTTATTAAGTGGAAGTTAATAATGGAAATGCATTTCATAACAAAACCCACCAACCTTCATGTTTACAGTTGTTTTTCTTTTATGTATAACTAGACTATGATGCAATTAAGTTACTGATATTTTCCAATTTGATGGCATTTTGAATTTAGTAACTTTAAACAAGTAAAATGCTCTCAAAATCGTAAATAAATCAGTAACCAGCTTGTTTTATGTCATCAGCGTTCCTTGTAAACTACGTCACCGTAAGACGTTAAATTTCAAAAGTCAAAGTCCATAGATGGTTGTCTTAAGTATTTATTCCGGAAAACAATATACATATGTAGGTAAAAACAATACGGGTATTTTTATGTTTGTATGCACCAAGGTCCTGTATGAATACATTGATTGATGCATTGATTTGTTTGTGCTTAGCGCCACTTCCAGCATATTTTCAGCTATATCATGGCGACCAGTTTTAGTGGTGCATGAAGCCGTGGTACAAGCTTTATCACTTGCGGCTGCGAGTCGAGTGCACCTTTTTTTGAAATTAACAAAGCCGTGCGCGAACCCACACCATATTGGTGACAGGGTTGTTAGGTTATCTAACTACCTATCTCATTGAGCCACCCGGGCCCTTGTATGAATATATGAATTCACTAAGGAATGATGTTTGTAATTCGTTCTCAATATGCATGTGCAAATTAAAATATATTGTGAGTTTTATCATTGTATTATTTATATAGCCAATGAAGGACGTCATGTTAGAATTTTTTTTTACCATAAGTTACATACAAATATATTCTTTTAGAAGGTTTTATTAAATATTTCTTTTAATTTTTGTTTTAACCTAGATGTTGCAATAGTTTTTATTTATAATTTATAATAATTATGTTGTTACTGACTCAACTAGACCCTCAATATTGGCTTTTGAAAATGATGCAGCTATGACAGCTAAAAAGATTGACAGATTTCTAGTACCAGACAGAACCAATTGATGACTGAATTTTGTAATATTAGGATCCATATTATATTTTATTCTTACAATCCTTCCAGTTTTTATTTAAGTAATTGATGTGGACATATCAAGATTTGGGTGGAGATTAAATAAAACGAGGATCCATCCTCTTCCTCCTTTTCCCCAATTTACCTCCCTTTCCAATTCTTTCTTCTTTTTTTATTTTGCTTAATCCAAGTCTGTGTTGCCCTTTGTTATCTTCTCAAATTTTAATCTTCTCTGAAACCCAGGGCTAATTGATGTCACAATTGACTGAGATGGTCTGTGGGTAATCCTATTTAAGAAATGTGTTCGTCACTCTGGGACAGCCACCGTCTTCCATTCAAGATGGTCTTTGGCACAGACTTGGGGTCAATTACTTTCAAATGTAATCGATTACATTACAATTACTTTCCAATTTTCATGATTACATTACATTACGATTACATCAATTTTCAAATGTAATCGATTAAATTACAATTACTTTGTAAATGTAATCAATTGCATTACTGATTACATTTAATGTCATGACAACCAATATATTAATGTTTTATGTTATTTTTTCTCATGTGCATCTGTCCAATATCTCTTTTTTTTAATGTATTTCTTACTCAGAACTATGAATTACAATTCAGTTTTAATGTGATCATTACATGCAATAACATACAGTACATTGTAAATTATAAACAGCAATTCTCATTTTCCTTTCTTTCATAAAATATGTTGTGTCTTGTTACTATGAGTCTATGACCAATATTCATTCCATCTTATACTATTTGTAAATATTATAACGTACATTTGCACATTTTAATACTGGATGCTTTTAATGAATATTGTAATTTGTGGAAATTAAATGTAAATGCAGATAAAACTAAAGTAATGGTGTTTGGAAATGGGAGATTACCACAAAATTTGAGTTTCAGCTATGATCATCTGAATCTTGAGATAGTTAAAAATTTCAACTATCTTAGGATTATTTTTACTAGAACAGGAAATTTTAGTTTGACAAAAAAACATCTAGCTGATAAAGCACTAAAAGCTATGTATGAAGTTTTGAAAATGGGAAGAATGTATAAACTATCAATAAAATGTCTACTTCATCTATTTGACAAAATTATTAAACCCATCCTGTTATATGGCTGTGAAGTGTGGGGCTTTAGTAACAATGATATTCTGGAAAAAATACATCTAAAATTTTGTAAGATTCTTTTAAATTTAAAAACATCAACGCCTAGCTATATGGTGTATGGTGAACTAGGGCGATACCCTATATATATTGATATTAAAATCAGAACCGTATGTTACTGGGCAAGACTAATAGTTGGTAAACAAACAAAGTATTCTAATATATTGTATAGACTATGTCGTCAATTGAATGAAAACCATAATATCCAGTTTAGTTGGATATTGTTTGTAAAACAAATATTTAATGAGTGTGGCTTCTCAAATATATGGGAAACAGAACTTTTTGACAATGTAGATTATTTGAAATGTGTAATTAAACAGCGATTAGAGGATCAGTTTCTTCAAAATTGGAATTCTTTAGTACAAAATTCACCTAAAGCCATAAATTATAAAACATTTAAAACAGAGTTTAAATATGAAGAATATTTAAATATTTTAGAAATAAAAAATGCAATTTTGCTTTGCAGATTTAGAACAACAAATAATAAACTCCCCATCGAAACAGGGCGATGGCAGAACATTCCAAGAGAAAATCGTTAATGTATATTATGTAATAGATCCCAAATTGGAGATGAATACCATTATATTTTTGAATGCATTTATTTTAACCAAAAACGTAAGCAGTCACTGTTAAATTATTTCATATATAGACATAATATTATCAAATTTTCTGAACTTATGTCAAGTAAAAGAAAACCAATACTGAAGAAACTGTGTCATTTTATAAGTGCTATTAATACCAATGTTTGTCCTCCAGGCTCTTAGTCCTTTGTAACCTCTCTCCTTAGGTTGTATATATATTGTAAATAGTTGTTGTTATTTTGATTTTATTGTTATATCTCTGTACCATTGATATACATTGGCTTTATGAGAATAAAGATATAATAATATTATATATGTCAAATAATTTCAAACTTCCTGTCAAAGGCTATTGTGGATAATAAACCAACAGCTAACTTGTGCCACAGATCAAATTAGTAATTAAGGTCTTATTTATGACACCAAATTATGTAACAATCGCCATTACTAAATTTCACACCATTTCAATGTATGTCCTTAATATATAATTCAGAAGATAAAAAAACAAGTCATTCTGATTCTAAAAACTTGCTTAAAAATATGCATAATTTCTCAGTCTAAATATGAAAGCTATATCTTTAATTTATGTAAATATGTTTAATAAAATATCCATTACAAGTTGCTTAGTAACCCACAAATAATGAAAATTATCATATATTCCAATATTAAAAGGAAAATCAGCACCAAAATAAAAAGCAGAAATATCACATATCTCTGAATATCAGATTCAAGTCCAATTGGAATATTCTTTAAAAAAAAATTAAAAATTTTACAATATTACAACTTGCTATTTTATCATTTAATTTGTAATATGTATGATTGAAAATATTTTGTTATTCTACTAATACAGCATCATAAATAAATGTTTCTGAAAATTATAATTTACATTTTGCTTTTTATATAATATCTTTATTCAAATTTAGATCTCTTTTTAAACTTGTATAAGAAATCTTCATGAAATTGTTTTGGTCAAGGATTTATATAATAGGAAATCCTTGTTTTGGTTTATATAAAATATTTCATTAACTTATGGGAATCATGATGACATGGTGATAGGTTTTCATAGAAACAATTTCATATATGATATCTTGAAAGTTGTGTCAGATAATTTATAAATTTTACAGCTTGTTGTGTTTTACACAAGCCAACAAACTGTTTTTACTGAATTTTGAAACCCTAAAGAAATTGAAATTGAGACATTATTTGTTTGGAAGCCATAATTAATATAGGAATAAACGCATTTTTTCCGGAGTTTATTGATGTATAACCTGGACCAAGTCACTCACAAACTTACATAAAAGTCCTTCGGACTTTTATTTTCTTGTGAGTGACTTGGTCCAGGTTATACATCAATAAACTCCGGAAAAAATGTGTTTAATCCTTATAATTCTGTAACTAAGTTTTTTCTTCTTCATTTGTTTTGAAAATTTACCTTTGGGGATCCCCAGTACGCACACATACATTCCATCGATGTGTGTCGGCCATGAATAACAAAATGAACTAACCTTATTTCCTACTTTAAACTAGACGGTGATGTAATTAAGTTACCGATATTTTCCAATTTCATGGCATTTTGCATTTAGCTACTCAAACAAGTAAAATGCCCACAAAATCGTAAAATAAATCAGTAACCAGCTTGTGTCAATCAGCGTCCCTTATAAACAACGTCACAGGATGACGATATATTACAAAAGTCAAAGTCAATAGATGGTTGTCTTAAGAATTTTTTGCGGAATTTTTTTTTTATGTCAACAATTCAAGCTTTTTTTTTCATTGGCATTTATTTTTTTATTTCATATCTAACAATAATTGTCGATTATTAACAATAAACATTGTTTCTTTTATCTTTTTTTATTATCGGGAATCTAAGCCGCCATTTTGTTTACATTACGAAAAAAGTAGTCCGCTGAACATCGTTTATCGAAAAATAAACTGACAAAACCCCACCTCCATAAGCGCTAATACCCAATCAGAGTATAGGATTTCTAATTATGTAAGTCATATAAGAATTATTGCTTAATAATTTTTGTGTAGCTGTGATAGTTTTGATTGCAATTAAACATAGAATAATATCTTTTGATCATGTTGTGGTTGCCACTTTATTTTAATAGATTTTTTTTGAGTTTTTAACAATTGAATTTCACAACATATTTTTTTTTACAGTTTTCAATAAACTTTATATTTTTTTCTAGTAAACCATTCTACATTATTTGTTTAATAAATTTCATGAAGAAACTTCATTTACATAAATCATACATTAAATATCTATTAAGGAGATATATGTTTCAGGTAAGATCAAATCAGTCAAAATGATGATAAGTAATCTAAATGTAATCAGAAAGTAATCATGATTACATGGTCAAAATGAATGTAATCGATTACATTACGATTACATGTAATCTAAAAAAATGACCGATTACTGATTACATCTGATTACATGAAAAAATGTAATCGATTACAACTGATTACGATTACAAATTATGATTACCCTATGTCTGGTCTTTGATACTCATATATAAACAACTCAAAAAAGATTATTTTTTTAATTCATAATATTTTTATTGAAATCTGTACATTTGTTAGTTAAAATAACATTGTATCCTGGTCTCATTGATATTAGTAAAAATGATGTATATATATGACATAGAAAGTACCCTTGAAACTATATTTACAAATGTAGTTTCTAACAAAAATACAGATTTTCAATTTTCAATTATTTTTTTGGGGTTAAATTTTATAACAATATTATGTTTTAAAGATATGGAAAATATTTTAGGATGTGAGAAGAAAAAAGATACCTTTGATTAACTAGGAAAAGAAGAAAAGAAGAAAAAAATTAATAATTTAAAAAAAACATAGCAAACAACTAGAATTTGCTTTAAATATCTAAATCTACATTTCACACTCCAAATCTGTATGTCGGCAAAAAAACTCAACAAAAATGTTTTTTAAAAGAGTATCTTTCAGTATGTCATATGTCTTATTTATATTTCTTTTACTAAATTATGACATGTTATTGTGATTAAATTGTATTTTGTAATGATTTTGTATGTAACAGAGAAAATCTCCTTAGTTTGTAACTTGTGCCTTATACATTGTCTCTACAAATTGTTCCACAATAAAAAAAACTTAGCTTAAAGTAAAAGTTAGATTTAATTTAATTTAAGCTCTGCTGAAATTGTTCTCTGGTGTCTCCTTTGAATTATACTTTGCAGACCCATGTTATATCTTAAATTGCCAAGATGTCTACATGCATGCTTGGATGGTTAAGTGTACTTTGCAGACCCATGTTATATCTTAAATTGTCAAGTTGTCTACATGTCATGCTTGGATGGCTTAGTGTAAAGCTGTTTTATGACTGTGAGATGTACAAGGTATATAGGTTTGGGTTAATGGTGTTTAACACCTTTTTCAAAAATATTTCAGTTATATCACCATGACATGGTGTTCAGTTTTATTGGTGGAGGGAACTTGAGTACCTGGAGAAAACCACAGACCTGTTGCAAGTCACTGACAAACATAATGTTTTATTGAGTACATCTTGCCATGAACAGGGTTCAAACTCACAACTTGAGAGATGATAGACACTGATTACACAGGTTGTTGTTAATCCAACTACCATATGATCATGACCACGACGGCCCCTGTACAAGAAAGGTATACGAAAAGTTTGTAGATACAAAAGACATCAATAATCAGATGTCACATTCATTGAAAAGGACAGACAACACAATGGCCAAAAGCAAAAGGGACAAAAAGAAAAACAATGATCCACAAAATGCTACACAGGTGCTCTGGAAGGGTAAGCTGTTCCTGCTCCACTTGTGGACCCATATATATTATGGTTTCATGTAATATCATTGCTTAATAACTGTTAATTGTGCTATTCAAAGAACCTTTCTTGTGTGTAATCTATTGGTAATCAATGAAACCAATAGAACCCAACTTAATAGAAATAATAATCAACGTTTTTTGTGATTTTTATACCCCCACTCGCAGAGTGGTGGGTATACTGGAATACCCTTGTCCGTCCGTTCGTCCGTCTGTCCCTAAACCTTGTGTACGTAACTAGTCATTTGTCTTTTGTTGGATTTTATTCATATTTGGTATCTTGGTTGGCTATGATCTGAGCATGCACATATCATACCTATTTCACGGATGGTTGATTTTTGCGAGAGTTATAGCCCTTTTCATGTTTCTTTGACCATACGTCCGTCCGCACATCTTGTGTACACAACTAGTCATTTGTCTTGTTGGATTTTATTCATATTTGGTATCTTGGTGGGCCATGATCTGAGCATGCACATATTATACCTATTTCACGGATGGTTGATTTTTGCGAGAGTTGTAGCCCTTTTCATGTTTCTTTGACCATATGTCCGTCCGCACATCTTGTGTACACAACTAGTAATTTGTCTTTTGTCGCATTTTATTCATATTTGGTATCTTAATTGGCCATGATCTAAGCATGTGCATATTATACCGATTTCACGGATGGTTGATTTTTGCGAGAGTTGTAGCCCTTTTCATGTTTGTTTGACCATACGTCCGTCCGCACATCTTATGTACACAACTAGTCATTTGTCTTTTGTTGGATTTTATTCATATTTGGTATCTTGGTGGGCCATGATCTGAGCATGCGCATATTATACCGATTTCATGGATGGTTGATTTTTGTGAGAGTTGTAGCCCTTTTCATGTTTGTTTGACCATACGTCTGTCTGCACATATTGTGTACACAACTAGTCATTTGTCTTTTGTCGCATTTTATTCATATTTGGTATCTTGGTTGGCCATGATCTGAGCATGCGCATAGTATACTGATTTCACGGATGGTTGATTTTTGCGAGAGTTCTAGCCCTTTTCATGTTTCTTTGACCATACGTCCGTCCGCACATCTTGTGTACGCAATTAGTCATTTGTCTTTTGTCGCATTTTATTCATATTTGGTATCTTGGTTGACCATGATCTGAGCCTGCACATATTACACCGATTTCACGGATGGTTGATTTTTGCGAGAGTTATAGCCCTTTTCATGTTTCTTTGACCATATGTCCGTTCGCACATCTTGTGTACACAACTAGTCATTTGTCTTTTGTCGCATTTTATTCATATTTGGTATCTTGGTTGGCCACGATCTGAGCATGCGCATAGTATACCGATTTCACGGATGGTTGATTTTTGCGAGAGTTATAGCCCTTTTCATGTTTCTTTGACCATACGTCCGTCCGCACATCTTGTGTACGCAATTAGTCATTTGTCTTTTGTCGCATTTTATTCATATTTGGTATCTTGGTTGACCATGATCTGAGCCTGCACATATTACACCGATTGCACGGATGGTTGATTTTTGCGAGAGTTGTAGCCCTTTTCATGTTTCTTTGACCATATGTCCATTCGCACATCTTGTGTACACAACTAGTCATTTGTCTTTTGTCGCATTTTATTCTTAATTGGCCATGATCTAAGCATGCGCATATTATACCGATTTCACGGATGGTTGATTTTTATGAGAGTTGTAGCCCTTTTCATGTTTCTTTGACCATACGTCCGTCAGCACATCTTGTGTACGCAACTAGTCATTTGTCTTTTGTCGCATTTTATTCATATATGGTATCTTGATTGGCCATGATCTGAGCATGCACATATTATACCGATTTCACGGATGGTTGATTTTTGCGAGAGTTATAGCCCTTTTCATGTTCCCTTATGAGCTGCTGCTATAAATTATTTCCTTAATCTAATTGATATCTAATAATCTAAAGGCCAGGTGAGCTATTGTCATCACTTTTCGTCTGTCGTTCGTCTATCAACATTTCACATTTGAATCTTCTCCTCAGAAACCACTGGGCCAATTGCAACCAAACTTTGGTGGAATGGTCCATGGATGGCCCCCTTCCAAAATG
This sequence comes from Bathymodiolus brooksi, assembly GCA_963680875.1. Lineage (NCBI taxonomy): Eukaryota > Metazoa > Mollusca > Bivalvia > Mytilida > Modiolidae > Bathymodiolus > Bathymodiolus brooksi. Next base: position 45,684,148 of record OY804580.1, on the reverse strand, counting down.
GTGTCCGGTGATCCCGACTTCCAACCAAGATGGCCGCCAAGCTAAAAATAGAAAAAAGGGGGATGACATTTTAATTGTCCATTGCTGCTTTAGTGTAAGTCAAAATGAGCTCAAATTTTAACTACAGCTACATGGCAAGGAGTAGTTTAACATATATTCCGGGTTTTTCTGTGAAATTTTTCTTTCAGCCGATATATACCGATTATGCAAATTAGGCATATTTTAATAAAAGATCACATTTAAATCTTCTCCTCTGAAACCGCTGAACCAACTTAAACCAAGCCTGGCAGGGATGGTCCCTGGGTGGGTCCCTTTCAAAATTGTGTCCGACAGCTCCGCCCTCCATTCAAGATGGCTGCTGTTACTAAAAATAGAAATTTCTTCAATTGTCCATTGCTGCTTTAGTGTAAGTCAAAATGAGCTCAAATGTTAACTGCGCTACATGGCAAGGAGTAGTTTAACATTTATTCCGGGTTTTTCTATGATATTTTTCTTTCAGCCGATTTATACCGATTATGCAAATTAGGCATATTTTGATAAAAGATCACATTTAAATCTTCTCCTCTGAAACCGCTGAACCAAATTAAATCAAACCTGGCAGGGATGGTCTCTGGGTGGGTCCCTTTCAAAATGTGTCCGTCAGTGCCGTCCTGTATCCAAGATGGCCACCGTTACTAAAAATAGAAATTTCTTCAAATGGCCAAAACTGCTCTATTTTAAGCCAAAATGTGCCCAAATTTGAACCGTATAAGCATAATGATGAGCTTTTTGACATATATTACAGGATTTTTCTTTATGAACTTTGAACTTTTGCCGATTTAGACCGATTATGCAAATTAGAAAAAAGTGGGGATGAAATTAAAAAAAATCTCCTCTGAAACTACTGAGCCAATCTCAACCAAACTTTGCTGAAATGATTCTTGGGTGATCCTCTTCCAAAATTATCTCCGGCATTTCAGAACTCCGACCAAGATGGCCACCACAGCCGAACCTAATTTAACACAGGACCCTATGGGAAATTCCCATAAAAATCTTCTTGTCCGAAACCATTTGCTCAATAAGAACAACATTTTGATGAAATAGTCATTGGATGGTTCTCTTCCAAAAATGTGTCCGGTGATCCCGACTTCCAACCAAGATGGCCACCAAGCTAAAAATAGAAAAAAAGGGGGATGAAATTTTAAAAGAATCTTCTTCTCTGAAACTACTGAGCCAATCTCAACCAAACTTTAGTGGGATGATCCTTGGATGACCCCCTTCCAAAATTGTGTCCGATGATCCCGACTTCCAACCAAGATGGCCACCAAGCTAAAAATAGAAAAAAAGGGGGGATGAAATTTTAAAAGAATTTTCTCCTCTGAAACTACTCAGCCAATTTCAACCAAACTTTGCTGAAATGATCCTTTGGTGGTCCCCTTCCAAATTTGTGTCCGACATTTCATACCTCCGACCAAGATGGCTGCCACAGCTGAACTTAATTTAACATAGAACCCTATGGGAAATTCCCATAAAAATCTTCTTGTTTGAAACCATTTGCTCAATAAGAACTAAATGTTGATGAAATAGTCATTGGATGGTTCTCTTCCTAAAATATGTCAGGCGGTTCAGCCCTTCGACCAAGATGGCCGCCACAGCCGAACTTAGCTTAACATAGGACCCTATGGGAAATTCACATAAAAATCTTTTCCTCAGAAACCACTGGGCCAATTGCAACCAATCTTTGGTGGAATAGTCCTTGGATGGCCCCCTTCCAAAATTGTGTCCGGTGATCCCGACTTCCAACCAAGATGGCCGCCAAGCTCAAAATAGAAAAAAGGGGGGATGAAATTAAAAAAAACTCTTCTCCTCTGTAACTACTGAGCCAATCTCAACCAAACTTTGCTGAAATGATCCTTGGGTGGTCCCCTTCCAAAATTATGTCTGGCATTTCAGACCTCCGACCAAGATGGCCGCCACAGCCGAACTTAATTTAACATAGGACCCTATGGGAAATTCCCATAAAAATCTTCTTGTTTGAAACCATTTGCTCAATAAGAACTAAATGTTGATGAAAGTCATTGGATGGTTCTCTTCCTAAAATATGTCAGGCGGTTCAGCCCTTCGATCAAGATGGCCCCCACAGCCGAACTTAGTTTAACATAGGAACCTATGGGAAATTCAGATAAAAATGTTCTTGTCTGGAACCAGTTGCTCAATTGGAACCAAACTTTGATAAAATAGTCATTGAATGGTCCTTTTCCAAAATTGTGTCTGGTGGTCCCGCCCTCTGACCAAGATGGCTGCACAGCTGTACTTAGTTTAACATAGGACCCTATGGGAAATTCACATAAAAACCATCTTGTCTGGAACCAGTAGCTCAATTAGAACCAAACTTTGATGGAATAGTCATTGGATGGTCCTCTTCCAAAATTGTGTCCGGCAGTCGCGCTCTCCCACCAAGATGGCCGCCACAGTGCAGTTGCGTTGTTATTGAAAGCAGCTTTGATCCAGCTGAGCGATTACATGCTCCTGGGAGCCTCTGGTTCATCATTCCAAACGTTTACTAGCCAACTGCCCTGGGAGGATACACATCTCTTGATTCCAGCACACTTTACACTCCTTTATGCCTCTCCACCACGTTAAGTCCCACTATAATCTAATGCTTTACTACACATCAACTTATGTAGAGCGAGTGGGGGTATCACAGCACGACAACGTGTGCAGTTTCATTGAATCGATATTGAGGAAATTTATTTAGGAGTTCTGATTGGTTTATATTTCAAATATCTCCATACTGGTAATATCATTTTCTAGATAAGGGATTACTGTAGCTCACCTGACCCGTCATTGAATATGCTGTCTGTCATCGTTGTCGAAGTCGTCGTCATATCGCATTTTGATAATCTCTTGAAACTAATGGCTTGGTTGGAACGACACCTTCCATGTTTGTGAGGTCCATCAAGCACATTCTCATTTCTTACTTACAAAATTTCGTATCAGTGCTCATGATTTAGAAATAGAAAAGGGGAGATATCTTGGGTGAAAAGCACACGATCGTAAATGTAAATTATGTAAAATTGATATTGAAGATGAATGTCACTTTTTATTACAATATCCAAAGTTAGAAATTGAAAGGAAAGAATTATTAGAACTTATAAACAAAGAGTACAACAATTTCAATAGTCTTGACGTCAATAACAAATTGATATGGTTGATGTCTTCTGAAGATGATTTTGTGATTCAACACTTATATAAATTATTATTTAATTTAAATATTAAAAAACAAAACAATCTATATTAGCTGATGGGGTGTGATACTTCCAGCACCCATGTCGAGGGAAGAAAAAAAATTTGGCAGCTCTAAAATCTAATTCTAACACTGTTTGGTTTAATTTTCATAATATATATATATATCTGAAAATTAAACCAAACAGTGTTAGAATTAGATTTTAGAGCTGTCAAATTTTTGTTCTTCCCTCGACGGGATTTGAACCCACACCATTGTTACACTGCAGCACCATTCGCTTAGCCTTACGTCCAGCGCCCTAGACCACTCGACTACATCCACTCCCTAAAAAAGGAGCTTCAATAGTCGTAGTGTTACCTTGTCTCGTAAGGCAAATCTAGGGATAGACGTAAGACATGTGTATAAGCGTGTGTAGATGGTACATATATACTTAATATTATAATTTGACAGCAATCTAACTCAGCAATTTTTAATATATTGGATAGGATAATGAAGAATTCATTATACAGTCACAGGAAATAAAGTATATTATACAAACGTTTAGAAGCAAGTGACAACCATACAATATATCTGTGCCACTGGATCTCAAAGTTACTTTAAAGTATACTAGGTTAATACTAAATATTATATACGTCTGAAAATTAAACCAAACAGTGTTAGAATTAGATTTTAGAGCTGTCAAATTTTTGTTCTTCCCTCGACGGGATTTGGACCCACACCATTGTTACACTGCAGCACCATTCGCTTAGCCTTACGTCCAGCGCCCTAGACCACTCGACTACATCCACTCCCTAAAAAAGGAGCTTCAATAGTCGTAGTGTTACCTTGTCTCGTAAGGCAAATCTAGGGATAGACGTAAGACATGTGTATAAGCGTGTGTAGATGGTACATATATACTTAATATTATAATTTGACAGCAATCTAACTCAGCAATTTTTAATATATTGGATAGGATAATGAAGAATTCATTATACAGTCACAGGAAATAAAGTATATTATACAAACGTCTAGAAGCAAGTGACAACCATACAATATATCTGTGCCACTGGATCTCAAAGTTACTTTAAAGTATACTAGGTTAATACTAAATATTATATACGTCTGAAAATTAAACCAAACAGTGTTAGAATTAGATTTTAGAGCTGTCAAATTTTTGTTCTTCCCTCGACGGGATTTGGACCCACACCATTGTTACACTGCAGCACCATTCGCTTAGCCTTACGTCCAGCGCCCTAGACCACTCGACTACATCCACTCCCTAAAAAAGGAGCTTCAATAGTCGTAGTGTTACCTTGTCTCGTAAGGCAAATCTAGGGATAGACGTAAGACATGTGTATAAGCGTGTGTAGATGGTACATATATACTTAATATTATAATTTGACAGCAATCTAACTCAGCAATTTTTAATATATTGGATAGGATAATGAAGAATTCATTATACAGTCACAGGAAATAAAGTATATTATACAAACGTCTAGAAGCAAGTGACAACCATACAATATATCTGTGCCACTGGATCTCAAAGTTACTTTAAAGTATACTAGGTTAATACTAAATATTATATACGTCTGAAAATTAAACCAAACAGTGTTAGAATTAGATTTTAGAGCTGTCAAATTTTTGTTCTTCCCTCGACGGGATTTGGACCCACACCATTGTTACACTGCAGCACCATTCGCTTAGCCTTACGTCCAGCGCCCTAGACCACTCGACTACATCCACTCCCTAAAAAAGGAGCTTCAATAGTCGTAGTGTTACCTTGTCTCGTAAGGCAAATCTAGGGATAGACGTAAGACATGTGTATAAGCGTGTGTAGATGGTACATATATACTTAATATTATAATTTGACAGCAATCTAACTCAGCAATTTTTAATATATTGGATAGGATAATGAAGAATTCATTATACAGTCACAGGAAATAAAGTATATTATACAAACGTCTAGAAGCAAGTGACAACCATACAATATATCTGTCCCACTGGATCTCAAAGTTACTTTAAAGGATACTAGGTTAATACTAAATATTATATACGTCTGAAAATTAAACCAAACAGTGTTAGAATTAGATTTTAGAGCTGTCAAATTTTTGTTCTTCCCTCGACGGGATTTGGACCCACACCATTGTTACACTGCAGCACCATTCGCTTAGCCTTACGTCCAGCGCCCTAGACCACTCGACTACATCCACTCCCTAAAAAAGGAGCTTCAATAGTCGTAGTGTTACCTTGTCTCGTAAGGCAAATCTAGGGATAGACGTAAGACATGTGTATAAGCGTGTGTAGATGGTACATATATACTTAATATTATAATTTGACAGCAATCTAACTCAGCAATTTTTAATATATTGGATAGGATAATGAAGAATTCATTATACAGTCACAGGAAATAAAGTATATTATACAAACGTCTAGAAGCAAGTGACAACCATACAATATATATATATATATAGTCATTGTTAGCCATGCCTCTTCAACAGATAATTTGGGGTCACTGTGCTTAATATCCATATGTTTATTATTATTTATTTTATTTTGTTGATCTTTCTAATCATTGAAATCATTGTATGAAATTTTGTGCTGCTTTATACTGCTCGTAAGGGCGATTTGATTATCGATAAAACTATTTGTTGTTGTCATTTCGTCAAGATCTTGATTCAGTAATCCATCGTTAACATTGGAAATTTATTGTTTCTGAAAAAGTGAAACTTTTAATATCACCGAAACTACAGGTTGACATGACTTGTTACATGGTACAACTAATGTGTGTGTAGTCCTCTACAAATTGTCTCCCTTAATCTTGTTCCGGTGAAAAACATGACATAAATAGGCAATTTCTGTAGGAGAAACCACAAGCTTGCTTGAAACCAAACACCGGATAATTCATTCCTATTTGAGCGATTCAGGCTCAGGTGAAACTCTTTAGTGTTTTATAAGCATTTTTGGGAACACTGACAAAACCTTCAAAGGAAAATACCGTACATGCAATAATTCTTGTTAAGAAGAGTTTGAAGATATACCAAAGGGAGTAATCAGAATCCGCATATCGAAGAAGACAACACAATGGCCAAATGAAAAAGTACAAAAGGACAAACAACGATCTATAAATTAAACATACATATAAAACTAAAGATCGAGTAACAGGAACCCTACTACAAACTGGGGATGAACTCAGGTGCTCCGGAAGGGTAAAAAGTTTCTGCTCCACTAGTGGCACCCGTCGTGTTAATCTAGTTACAAACCGGTGATAAGTCATGAATGAGGAAAGGACCGGGAAGTGTTTTATGACAAGTGGAACATATCCGTGGTCATTTGTGACACAGATATTCCATAACGGTTAACCAAGTCATGGTGACAATTGTACAACTTTTGAAGTGATGGATTGTTTCCCTTGCTGATTAACGATAGAAGGTTAACCAACAGGAACATTTGGTTCAGTAGCTTCCTTGTTGGAAGCAACCATCTATCAAAGAAATCCTGATAGGAACACCAAGCTATGGAATATCTTATCAACTGCGAAATATATACTCCATATGTAGGTGCTGCTGGAATGTTGCTACATATAAATGGAAAGTTCACAATGGGAAAATTGAAATCATTTCTTTTGTCGTGAAGTTCTTAACCGCCCCTCACTGTCAATTTCGAGGTGCATGTCAAGGTATGAAGCAGACATATCTGTATCTGTGGTATCCTTTATTTCAAGCTCAATGGGATATATGCAATCAAGGAAATCACCAAATCTAGTATTATTTAGTGAAAGGACATCATCTATAAAGCGGAACGTGCAATTAAAGGAGCGGGCTAGCTTCTTTTCTTTTTTTTAGCTCACCTTGTCAGCGGAGACAATAACATATTTGTCATGGAGGAGAGACAGGTGTTTAGCAACATTTGGATCTTTAAAGATTGATGTAGAGCGAGTGTTCATATAGACCCATGTAGTTTTTTTTAATTCTAATTTGTATAAGCGACGGTTAGCGACCTCACACTCTTCACCCATTCGCAAAGAGAATCAAAGTCCTTTTTACGCTTTGCCCATTGTCGGGCATAATCCTCGACGGAATCCATAAGTATTTTAAAGTTATGTTTGAAGTTTATGGAGTTAGGCTCACGATATTTAGGCTCTTTGGCGAACACATCTCGTAGAGAGGTGTTGTTGAACGTGGCCAACCGGATTATATATGAATGAGGAACTTGCACAGGTGCAATCAGGAGGACAAAGGTAAAATATCATTGCAGGAAAGAGTCTAAAATCGTAATCTGTATAAACCAATCAAATTGATGAAACATGAAATATTTTATAGATGGAAGAGTAGAAAAAATCTTAATCCTGGTAAATAAAACAAGGAAAATATTGAAGTTTCCAAAGTGTTAATCAAAAGCAGTAAATCAAAGGACACACAATACAATGGCCAAAAGTAAAGGACACACACAACAATGGCCAAAAGTAAAAGACACACAATACAATGGCCAAAAGTAAAAGACACAATACAATGGCCAAAAGTAAAAGACATACAATACAATGGCCAAAAGTAAAGGACACACACAACAATGGCCAAAAGTAAAAGACACACAATACAATGGCCAAAAGTAAAATACACGCAATACAATGGCCAAAAGTAAAAGACATACAATATAATGGCCAAAAGTAAAGGACACACACAACAATGGCCAAAAGTAAAAGACACGCAATACAATGGCCAAAAGTAAAAGACACGCAATACAATGGCCAAAAGTAAAGGACACACAATACAATGGTCAAAAGTAAAGGACACACAATACAATGGCCAAAAGTAAAAGACACGCAATACAATGGCCAAAAGTAAAGGACACGCAATACAATGGCCAAAAGTAAAGGACACACAATACAATGGCCAAAAGTAAAAGACACGCAATACAATGGCCAAAAGTAAAGGACACGCAATACAATGATCAAAAGTAAAAGACATACAGTACAATGGTCAAAAGTAAAAGACATACAATACAATGGCCAAAGTAAAGGACACGCAATACAATGATCAAAAGTAAAGGACACGCAATACAAAGGCCAAAAATAAAGGACACACAATACAATGGCCAAAAGTAAAGGACACACAATACAATGGCCAAAAGTAAAGGACACACAATACAATGGCCAAAAGTAAAAGACACACAATACAATGGCCAAAAGTAAAGGACACACAATACAATGATCAAAAGTAAAGGACACACAATACAATGGCCAAAAGTAAAGGACACACAATACAATGGCCAAAAGTAAACGACACACAATACAATGGCCAAAAGTAAAGGACACACAATACAATGGCCAAAAGTAAATGACACACAATACAATGGCCAAAAGTAAAGGACACACAATACAATGGCCAAAAGAAAAGGACACAAAATGCAATGGCCAAAAGTAAAGGACACACAATACAATGGCCAAAAGTAAAGGACACACAATACAATGGCCAAAAGTAAAGGACACACAATACAATGGCCAAAAGTAAAGGACACACAATACAATGGCCAAAAGTAAAGGACACACAATACAATGGCCAAAAGTAAAGGACACACAATACAATGGCCAAAAGAAAAGGACACACAATACAATGGCCAATGGTAAAGGACACACAATACAATGGCCAAAAGTAAAGGACACGCAATACAATGGCCAAAAGTAAAGGACATACAATACAATGGCCAAAAGTAAAGGACATACAATACAATGGCCAAACGTAAAGGACACACAATACAATGGCCAAAGGTAAAGGGCACACAATACAATGGCCAACAGTAAAGGACACGCAATACAATTATCCAAAGTAAAGGACACACAATACAATGGCCAAAAGTAAAGGACACACAATACAATGGCCAAATGTAAAGGACACACAATACAATGGCCAAAAGTAAAGGACACGCAATACAATGGTCAAAAGTAAAGGACACACCATACAATGGCCAAGAGTAAAGGACACACCATACAATGGCCAAAGGTAAAGAACACACAATACAATGGCCAAAAGTAAAGGACACACAATACAATGGCCAAAAGTAAAGGACACACAATACAATTGCCAAAAGTAAAGGACACACAAAACAATGGCCAAAAGTAAAGGACACACAATACAATGGCTAAAAGTAAAGGACACACAATACAATGGCCAAAAGGAAAGGACACACAATGCAATGGCCAAAAGTAAAGGACACACAATACAATGGCCAAAGGTAAAGGACACACAATACAATGACCAAAAGTAAAGGACACGCAATACAATGACCAAAAGTAAAGGACACACAATACAATGGCCAAAAGTAAAGGACACACAATACAATGGCCAAAAGTAAAGGACACACAATACAATGGTCAAAAGTAAAGGACACACAATGCAATGGCCAAAAGTAAAGAACACACAATACAATGGCCAAAAATAAAGGACACACAATACAATGGCCAAAAGTAAAGGACACACAATACACACTGTACAATGGCCAAAGGTAAAGGACACGCAATACAATGGCCAAAAGTAAAGGACATACAATAAAATGGCCAAACGTAAAGGACACACAATACAATGGCCAAAAGTAAAGGACACACAATACAATGGCCAAAAGTAAAGGACACGCAATACAATGGCCAAAAGTAAAGGACACACAATACAATGGCCAAAAGTAAAGGACACACAATACAATGGCCACAATTAAAGGACACACAATACAATGGCCAAAAGTAAAGGACACACAATACAATGGCCAAAAGTAAAGGACACACAATATAATGGCCAAAAGTAAAGGACACACAATACAATGGCCAAAGGTAAAGGACACACAATGCAATGGCCAAAAGTAAAGGACACCAAAAGTAAAGGACCGCAATACAATGATCAAAAGTAAAGGACACACAATACAATGGCCAAAAGTAAAGGACACGCAATACAATGATCAAATGTAAAGGACACACAATACAATGGCCAAAAGGAAAGGACACACAATGCAATGGCCAAAAGTAAAGGACACACAATACAATGGCCAAAAGTAAAGGACACGCAATACAATAATCAAAAGTAAAGGACACGCAATACAATGATCAAAAGTAAAGGACACACAATACAATGGCCAAAAGTAAAGGACACACAATACAATGGCCAAAAGTAAATGACACACAATACAATGGCCAAAAGTAAAGGACACACAATACAATGGCCAACAGTAAAGGACACACAATACAATGCCCAAAAGTAAAGGACACACAATACAATGGCCAAAAGTAAAGGACATGCAATACAATGGCCAAAAGTAAAGGACACACAATACAATGGCCAAAAGTAAAGGACACACAATACAATGGCCAAAAGTAAAGGACACACACTCCAATGGTCAAAGGAAAAGGACATACAATACAATGGTCAAAAGTAAAGGACACACAATACAATGGCCAAAAATAAAGGACACACAATACAATGGCCAAAAGTAAAGGACACACAATACACACTGTACAATGGCCAAAAGTAAAGGACACGCAATACAATGGCCAAAAGTAAAGGACACACAATGCAATGGCCAAAAGTAAAGGACACCAAAAGTAAAGGACACGCAATACAATGATCAAAAGTAAAAGACACACAATACAATGGCCAAAAGTAAAGGACACGCAATACAATGGCCAAAAGTAAAGGACACACAATACAATGGCCAAAAGTAAAGGACACACAATGCAATGGCCAAAAGTAAAGGACACACAATACAATGGCCAAAAGTAAAGGACACGCAATACAATAATCAAAAGTAAAGGACACGCAATACAATGATCAAAAGTAAAGGACACACAATACAATGGCCAAAAGTAAAGGACACACAATACAATGGCCAAAAGTAAATGACACACAATACAATGGCCAAAAGTAAAGGACACACAATACAATGGCCAACAGTAAAGGACACACAATACAATGCCCAAAAGTAAAGGACACACAATACAATGGCCAAAAGTAAAGGACATGCAATACAATGGCCAAAAGTAAAGGACACACAATACAATGGCCAAAAGTAAAGGACACACAATACAATGGCCAAAAGTAAAGGACACACACTCCAATGGTCAAAGGAAAAGGACATACAATACAATGGTCAAAAGTAAAGGACACACAATACAATGGCCAAAAATAAAGGACACACAATACAATGGCCAAAAGTAAAGGACACACAATACACACTGTACAATGGCCAAAAGTAAAGGACACGCAATACAATGGCCAAAAGTAAAGGACATACAATACAATGGCCAAACGTAAAGGACACACAATACAATGGCCAAAAGTAAAGGACACACAATACAATGGACAAAAGTAAAGGACATGCAATACAATGGCCAAAAGTAAAGGACATACAATACAATGGCCAAAATTAAAGGACACACAATACAATGGCCAAAAGTAAAGGACACACAATACAATGGTCAAAAGTAAAGGACACACAATACAATGGCCAAAAGTAAAGGACACACAATCCAATGGTCAAAAGAAAAGGACATACAATACAATGGCCAAAAGTAAAGGACACACAATACAATGGCCAAAAGTAAAGGACACGCAATACAATGGCCAAAAGTAAAGGACATACAATACAATGGCCAAAAGTAAAGGACACACACTACAATGGCCAAAAGTAAAGGACACACAATGCAATTGCCAACAGTAAAGGACACACAATACAATGGTCAAAAGTAAAGGACACACAATACAATGGCCAAAAGTAAAGGACACACAATACACACTGTACAATGGCCAAAAGTAAAGGACACGCAATACAATGGCCAAAAGTAAAGGACATACAATACAATGGCCAAACGTAAAGGACACACAATACAATGGCCAAAAGTAAAGGACACACAATACAATGGCCAAAAGTAAAGGACATGCAATACAATGGCCAAAGGTACAGGACACACAATACAATGGCCAAAAGTAAATGACACACAATATAATGGCCAAAAGTAATGGACACACAATACAATGGCCAAAAGTAAAGGGCACACAATACAATGGCCAAAGGGAAAGGACACACAATGCAATGGCCAAAAGTAAAGGACGCACAATACAATGGCCAAAAATAAAGGACACGCAATACAATGATCAAAAGTAAAGGACACGCAATACAATGGCCAAAAGTAAAGGACACACAATACAATGGCCAAAAGGAAAGGACACACAATGCAATGGCCAAAAGTAAAGGACACACAATACAATGGCCAAAAGTAAAGGACACGCAATACAATGATCAAAAGAAAAGGACACACAATACAATGGTCAAAAGTAAAGGACACACAATACAATGGCCAAAAGTAAATGACACACAATACAATGGCCAAAAGTAAAGGACACACAATACAATGGCCAAAAGTAAAGGACACACAATACAATGGCCAAACGTAAAGGACACGCAATACAACGCCCAAAAGTAAAGGACACACAATACAATGGCCAAAAGTAAAGGACATGCAATACAATGGCCATAAGTAAAGGACATACAATACAATGGCCAAAAGTAAAGGACACACAATACAATGGCCAAAAGTAAAGGACACACAATACAATGGCCAAAAGTAAAGGACACACAATACAATGGCCAAAAGTAAAGGACACACAATACAATGGCCAAAAGTAAAGGACACGCAATACAATGCCCAAAAGGAAAGGACACACAATACAATGGCCAAAAGTAAAGGACATGCAATACAATGGCCATAAGTAAAGGACACACAATACAATGGCCAAAAGAAAAGGACACACAATGCAATGGCCAAAAGTAAAGGACACACAATACAATGGCCAAAAGTAAAGGACACGCAATACAATGATCAAAAGTAAAGGACACGCAATACAATGGTCAAAAGTAAAGGACACACAATACAATGATCAAAAGTAAAGGACACACAATACAATGGCCAAAAGTAAAGGACACACAATACAATGATCAAAAGTAAAGGACACGCAATACAATGGTCAAAAGTAAAAGACATACAATACAATGGCCAAAAGTAAAGGACACACAATACAATGATCAAAAGTAAAGGACACGCAATACAATGATCAAAAGTAAAGGACACACAATACAAAGGCCAAAAATAAAGGACACACAATACAATGGCCAAAAGTAAAGGACACACAATACAATGGCCAAAAGTAAAGGACACACAATACAATGGCCAAAAGTAAAGGACACACAATACAATGATCAAAAGTAAAGGACACGCAATACAATGATCAAAAGTAAAGGACACGCAATACAATGGCCAAAAATAAAGGACACACAATATAATGGCCAAAAGTAAAGGACACGCAATACAATGATCAAAAGTAAAGGACATGCAATACAATGACCAAAAGAAAGGACACACAATACAATGGCCAAAAGTAAAGGACACACAATACAATGGCCAAAAGTAAAGGACACGCAATACAATGATCAAAGGTAAAAGACATACAATACAATGGTCAAAAGTAAAGGACACACAATACAATGGTCAAAAGTAAAGGACACACAATGCAATGGCCAAAAGTAAAGGACACACAATACAATGGCCAAAAGTAAAGGACACACAATACAATGGCCAAAAGAAAAGGACACACAATACAATGGCCTAAAGAAAAGGACACACAATACAATGGCCAAAAGAAAAGGACAAACAATACAATGGCCAAAAGTAAAGGACACACAATACAATGATCAAAAGTAAAGGACACACAATACAATGGCCAAAAGTAAATGACACACAATACAATGGCCAAAAGTAAAGGACACACAATACAATGGCCAAAAGAAAAGGACACACAATGCAATGGCCAAAAATAAAGGACACACAATACAATGGCCAAAAGTAAAGGACACGCAATACATTGACCAAAAGAAAGGACACACAATACAATGGCCAAAAGTAAAGGACACACAATACAATGGCCAAAAGTAAAGGACACGCAATACAATGATCAAAGGTAAAAGACATACAGTACAATGGTCAAAAGTAAAGGACACACAATACAATGGTCAAAAGTAAAGGACACACAATGCAATGGCCAAAAGTAAAGGACACACAATACAATGGCCAAAAGTAAAGGACACACAATACAATGGCCAAAAGAAAAGGACACACAATACAATGGCCAAAAGTAAAGGACACACAATACAATGGCCAAAAGAAAAGGACACACAATACAATGGCCAAAAGTAAAGGACACACAATACAATGGCCAAAAGTAAAGGACACTCAATACAATGGCTAAAAGTAAAGGACACACAATACAATGATCAAAAGTAAAGGACACACAATACAATGGCCAAAAGTAAATGACACACAATACAATGGCCAAAAGTAAAGGACACACAATACAATGGCCAAAAGAAAAGGACACACAATGCAATGGCCAAAAGTAAAGGATACACAATACAATGGCCAAAAGTAAAGGACACACAATACAATGGCCAAAAGTAAAGGACACGCAATACAATGGCCAAAAGTAAAGGACATACAATACAATGGCCAAAAGTAAAGGACACACACTACAATGGCCAAAAGTAAAGGACATACAATGCAATGGCCAAAAGTAAAGGACACACAATACAATGGTCAAAAGTAAAGGACACACAATACAATGGCCAAAAGTAAAGGACACACAATACACACAATACAATGGCCAAAAGTAAAGGACACGCAATACAATGGCCAAAAGTACAGGACACACAATACATCGGCCAAAAGTAAATGACACACAATACAATGGCCAAAAGTAAAGGACACATAATACAATGGCCAAAGGGAAAGGACACACAATGCAATGGCCAAAAGTAAAGGAGGCACAATACAATGGCCAAAAATAAAGGACACGCAATACAATGATCAAAAGTAAAGGACACGCAATACAATGGCCAAAAGTACAGGACACACAATACAATGGCCAAAAGGAAAGGACACACAATACAATGGCCAAAAGTAAAGGACACGCAATACAATGATCAAAAGAAAAGGACACACAATACAATGGCCAAAAGTAAAGGACACACAATACAATGGCCAAAAGTAAATGACACACAATACAATGGCCAAAAGTAAAGGACACACAATACAATGGCCAAAAGTAAAGGACACACAATACAATGGCCAAACGTAAAGGACACGCAATACAACGCCCAAAAGTAAAGGACACACAATACAATGGCCAAAAGTAAAGGACATGCAATACAATGGCCATAAGTAAAGGACATACAATACAATGGCCAAAAGTAAAGGACACACAATACAATGGCCAAAAGTAAAGGACACACAATACAATGGCCAAAAGTAAAGGACACACAATACAATGGCCAAAAGTAAAGGACACACAATACAATGGCCAAAAGTAAAGGACACGCAATACAATGCCCAAAAGGAAAGGGCACACAATACAATGGCCAAAAGTAAAGGACATGCAATACAATGGCCATAAGTAAAGGACACACAATACAATGGCCAAAAGAAAAGGACACACAATGCAATGGCCAAAAGTAAAGGACATACAATACAATGGCCAAAAGTAAAGGACACGCAATACAATGATCAAAAGTAAAAGACATACAGTACAATGGTCAAAAGTAAAAGACATACAATACAATGGCCAAAAGTAAAGGACACACAATACAATGATCAAAAGTAAAGGACACGCAATACAATGGTCAAAAGTAAAGGACACACAATACAATGATCAAAAGTAAAGGACACACAATACAATGGCCAAAAGTAAAGGACACACAATACAATGATCAAAAGTAAAGGACATACAATACAATGATCAAAAGTAAAGGACACACAATACAATGATCAAAAGTAAAGGACACACAATACAATGGCCAAAAGTAAAGGACACACAATACAATGGCCAAAAGTAAAGGACACACAATACAATGGCCAAAAGTAAAGGACACACAATACAATGATCAAAAGTAAAGGACACGCAATACAATGATCAAAAGTAAAGGACACGCAATACAATGGCCAAAAATAAAGGACACACAATATAATGGCCAAAAGTAAAGGACACGCAATACAATGATCAAAAGTAAAGGACATGCAATACAATGACCAAAAGAAAGGACACACAATACAATGGCCAAAAGTAAAGGACACACAATACAATGGCCAAAAGTAAAGGACACGCAATACAATGATCAAAGGTAAAAGACATACAATACAATGGTCAAAAGTAAAGGACACACAATACAATGGTCAAAAGTAAAGGACACACAATGCAATGGCCAAAAGTAAAGGACACACAATACAATGGCCAAAAGTAAAGGACACACAATACAATGGCCAAAAGAAAAGGACACACAATACAATGGCCAAAAGTAAAGGACACACAATACAATGGCCAAAAGAAAAGGACACACAATACAATGGCCAAAAGTAAAGGACACACAATACAATGGCCAAAAGTAAAGGACACACAATACAATGGCTAAAAGTAAAGGACACACAATACAATGATCAAAAGTAAAGGACACACAATACAATGGCCAAAAGTAAATGACACACAATACAATGGCCAAAAGTAAAGGACACACAATACAATGGCCAAAAGAAAAGGACACACAATGCAATGGCCAAAAATAAAGGACACACAATACAATGGCCAAAAGTAAAGGACACACAATACAATGGCCAAAAGTAAAGGACACGCAATACAATGATCAAAGGTAAAAGACATACAATACAATGGTCAAAAGAAAAGGACACACAATACAATGGTCAAAAGTAAAGGACACACAATGCAATGGCCAAAAGTAAAGGACACACAATACAATGGCCAAAAGTAAAGGACACACAATACAATGGCCAAAAGAAAAGGACACACAATACAATGGCCAAAAGTAAAGGACACACAATACAATGGCCAAAAGAAAAGGACACACAATACAATGGCCAAAAGTAAAGGACACACAATACAATGGCCAAAAGTAAAGGACACTCAATACAATGGCCAAAAGTAAAGGACACACAATACAATGATCAAAAGTAAAGGACACACAATACAATGGCCAAAAGTAAATGACACACAATACAATGGCCAAAAGTAAAGGACACACAATACAATGGCCAAAAGAAAAGGACACACAATGCAATGGCCAAAAGTAAAGGATACACAATACAATGGCCAAAAGTAAAGGACACACAATACAATGGCCAAAAGTAAAGGACACACAATACAATGGCCAAAAGTAAAAGACACACAATACAATGGCCAAAAGTAAAGGACACACAATACAATGGCCAAAAGTAAAGGACACACAATACAATGGCCAAAAGTAAAGGACACACAATACAATGGCCAAAGGTAAAGGAAACACAATACAATGGCCAAAAGTAAAGGACACACAATACACACTGTACAATGGCCAAAAGTAAAGGACACGCAATACAATGGCCAAAGGTAAAGGACATACAATAAAATGGCCAAAAGTAAAGGACATACAATACAATGGCCAAACGTAAAGGACACACAATACAATGGCCAAAGGTAAAGGACACACAATACAATGGCCAAAAGTAAAGGACACGCAATACAATTATCCAAAGTAAAGGACACACAATACAATGGCCAAAAGTAAAGGACACACAATACAATGGCCAAAAGTAAAGGACACACAATACAATGGCCAAAAGTAAAGGACACACAATACAATGGCCAAAAGTAAAGGACACGCAATACAATGGTCAAAAGTAAAGGACACACCATACAATGGCCAAGAGTAAAGGACACACCATACAATGGCCAAAGATAAAGAACACACAATGCAATGGCCAAAAATAAAGGACACACAATACAATGGCCAAAAGTAAAGGACACACAATACAATTGCCAAAAGTAAAGGACACACAAAACAATGGCCAAAAGTAAAGGACACACAATACAATGGCTAAAAGTAAAGGACACACAATACAATGGCCAAACGTAAAGGACACACAATACAATGGCCAAAAGTAAAGGACACACAATACAATGACCAAAAGTAAAGGACACGCAATACAATGACCAAAAGTAAAGGACACACAATACAATGGCCAAAAGTAAAGGACACACAATACAATGGCCAAAAGTAAAGGACACACAATACAATGGCCAAAAGTAAAGGACACACAATACAATGGCCAAAAATAAAGGACACACAATACAATGGCCAAAAGTAAAGGACACACAATACACACTGTACAATGGCCAAAGGTAAAGGACACGCAATACAATGGCCAAAAGTAAAGGACATACAATAAAATGGCCAAACGTAAAGGACACACAATACAATGGCCAAAAGTAAAGGACACACAATACAATGGCCAAAAGTAAAGGACACGCAATACAATGGCCAAAAGTAAAGGACACACAATACAATGGCCAAAAGTAAAGGACACACAATACAATGGCCAAAATTAAAGGACACACAATACAATGGCCAAAAGTAAAGGACACACAATACAATGGCCAAAAGTAAAGGACACACAATATAATGGCCAAAAGTAAAGGACACACAATACAATGGCCAAAGGGAAAGGACACACAATGCAATGGCCAAAAGTAAAGGACACACAATACAATGGCCAAAAGTAAAGGACACGCAATACAATGATCAAAAGTAAAGGACATGCAATACAATGGCCAAAAGTAAAGGACACGCAATACAATGATCAAATGTAAAGGACACACAATACAATGGCCAAAAGGAAAGGACACACAATGCAATGGCCAAAAGTAAAGGACACACAGTACAATGGCCAAAAGTAAAGGACACGCAATACAATGATCAAATGTAAAGGACACACAATACAATGGCCAAAAGGAAAGGACACACAATGCAATGGCCAAAAGTAAAGGACACACAATACAATGGCCAAAAATAAAGGACACACAATACAATGGCCAAAAGTAAAGGACACACAATACACACTGTACAATGGCCAAAAGTAAAGGACATGCAATACAATGGCCAAAAGTAAAGGACATACAATACAATGGCCAAACGTAAAGGACACACAATACAATGGCCAAAAGTAAAGGACACACAATACAATGGCCAAAAGTAAAGGACATGCAATACAATGGCCAAAAGTAAAGGACATACAATACAATGGCCAAAAGTAAAGGATATACAATACAATGGCCAAAAGTAAAGGACACACAATACAATGGCCAAAGGGAAAGGACACACAATGCAATGGCCAAAAGTAAAGGACGCACAATACAATGGCCAAAAGTAAAGGACACGCAATACAATGATCAAAAGTAAAGGACACGCAATACAATGGCCAAAAGTAAAGGACACACAATACAATGCCCAAAAGGAAAGGACACACAATGCAATGGCCAAAAGTAAAGGACACACAATACAATGGCCAAAAGTAAAGGACACGCAATACAATGATCAAAAGAAAAGGACACACAATACAATGGCCTAAAGTAAAGGACACACAATACAATGGCCAAAAGTAAATGACACACAATACAATGGCCAAAAGTAAAGGACACACAATACAATGGCCAAAAGTAAAGGACACACAATACAATGGCCAAACGTAAAGGACACGCAATACAATGCCCAAAAGTAAAGGACACACAATACAATGGCCAAAAGTAAAGGACATGCAATACAATGGCCATAAGTAAAGGACATACAATACAATGGCCAAAAGTAAAGGACACACAATACAATGGCCAAAAGTAAAGGACACACAATACAATGGCCAAAAGTAAAGGACACACAATACAATGG
Organism: Bathymodiolus brooksi; assembly: GCA_963680875.1. Lineage (NCBI taxonomy): Eukaryota > Metazoa > Mollusca > Bivalvia > Mytilida > Modiolidae > Bathymodiolus > Bathymodiolus brooksi. Next base: position 45,664,152 of record OY804580.1, on the reverse strand, counting down.
CCAAAAGTAAAGGACACACAATACAATGGCCAAAAGTAAAGGACACGCAATACAATGCCCAAAAGGAAAGGACACACAATACAATGGCCAAAAGTAAAGGACATGCAATACAATGGCCATAAGTAAAGGACACACAATACAATGGCCAAAAGAAAAGGACACACAATGCAATGGCCAAAAGTAAAGGACACACAATACAATGGCCAAAAGTAAAGGACACGCAATACAATGATCAAAAGTAAAAGACATACAGTACAATGGTCAAAAGTAAAAGACATACAATACAATGGCCAAAAGTAAAGGACACACAATACAATGATCAAAAGTAAAGGACACGCAATACAAAGGCCAAAAATAAAGGACACACAATACAATGATCAAAAGTAAAGGACACGCAATACAATGGCCAATAGTAAAGGACACACAATACAATGGCCAAAGGTAAAGGACACACAATACAATGGCCAAAGTAAAGGACACGCAATACAATGATCAAAAGTAAAGGACACACAATACAATGGCCAAAAGTAATGGACACACAATACAATGATCAAAAGTAAAGGACACGCAATACAATGATCAAAAGTAAAGAACACGCAATACAATGATCAAAAGTAAAGGACACACAATACAATGGCCAAAAGTAAAAGACACACAATACAATGGCCAAAGTAAAGGACACGCAATACAATGATCAAAAGTAAAGGACACGCAATACAAAGGCCAAAAATAAAGGACACATACTACAATGGCCAAAAGTAAAGGACACACAATACAATGGCCAAAGGAAAAGGACACACAATACAATGACCAAAAGTAAAGGACACGCAATACAATGACCAAAAGTAAAGGACACACAATACAATGGCCAAAAGTAAAGGACACACAATACAATGGCCAAAAGTAAAGGACATACAATACAATGGCGAAAAGTAAAGGACATACAATACAATGGCCAAAAGTAAAGGACATACAATACAATGGCCAAAAGTAAAGGACATACAATACAATGGCAAAAAGTAAAGGACATACAATACAATGGCCAAAAGTAAAGGACACACAATGCAATGGCCAAAAGTAAAGGACACACAATACAATGGCCAAAAATAAAGGACACACAATACAATGGCCAAAAGTAAAGGACATACAATACAATGGCCAAAAGTAAAGGACACACAATACAATGGCCAAAGGGAAAGGACACACAATGCAATGGCCAAAAGTAAAGGACGCACAATACAATGGCCAAAAGTAAAGGACACGCAATACAATGATCAAAAGTAAAGGACACGCAATACAATGGCCAAAAGTAAAGGACACACAATACAATGCCCAAAAGGAAAGGACACAGAATGCAATGGCCAAAAGTAAAGGACACACAATACAATGGCCAAAAGTAAAGGACACGCAATACAATGATCAAAAGAAAAGGACACACAATACAATGGCCAAAAGTAAAGGACACACAATACAATGGCCAAAAGTAAAGGACACACAATACAATGGCCAAAAGTAAAGGACACACAATACAATGGCCAAAAGTAAAGGACACACAATACAATGGCCAAACGTAAAGGACACGCAATACAATGCCCAAAAGTAAAGGACACACAATACAATGGCCAAAAGTAAAGGACATGCAATACAATGGCCATAAGTAAAGGACATACAATACAATGGCCAAAAGTAAAGGACACACAATACAATGGCCAAAAGTAAAGGACACACAATACAATGGCCAAAAGTAAAGGACACACAATACAATGGCCAAAAGTAAAGGACACACAATACAATGGCCAAAAGTAAAGGACACGCAATACAATGCCCAAAAGGAAAGGACACACAATACAATGGCCAAAAGTAAAGGACATGCAATACAATGGCCATAAGTAAAGGACACACAATACAATGGCCAAAAGAAAAGGACACACAATGCAATGGCCAAAAGTAAAGGACACACAATACAATGGCCAAAAGTAAAGGACACACAATACAATGATCAAAAGTAAAGGACACACAATACAATGGCCAAAAGTAAATGACACACAATACAATGGCCAAAAGTAAAGGACACACAATACAATGGCCAAAAGAAAAGGACACACAATGCAATGGCCAAAAGTAAAGGATACACAATACAATGGCCAAAAGTAAAGGACACACAATACAATGGCCAAAAGTAAAGGACACACAATACAATGGCCAAAAGTAAAAGACACACAATACAATGGCCAAAAGTAAAGGACACACAATACAATGGCCAAAAGTAAAGGACACACAATACAATGGCCAAAAGTAAAGGACACACAATACAATGGCCAAAGGTAAAGGAAACACAATACAATGGCCAAAAGTAAAGGACACACAATACACACTGTACAATGGCCAAAAGTAAAGGACACACAATACACACTGTACAATGGCCAAAAGTAAAGGACACGCAATACAATGGCCAAAGGTAAAGGACATACAATAAAATGGCCAAAAGTAAAGGACATACAATACAATGGCCAAACGTAAAGGACACACAATACAATGGCCAAAGGTAAAGGACACACAATACAATGGCCAAAAGTAAAGGACACGCAATACAATTATCCAAAGTAAAGGACACACAATACAATGGCCAAAAGTAAAGGACACACAATACAATGGCCAAAAGTAAAGGACACACAATACAATGGCCAAAAGTAAAGGACACACAATACAATGGCCAAAAGTAAAGGACACACAATACAATGGCCAAAAGTAAAGGACACGCAATACAATGGTCAAAAGTAAAGGACACACCATACAATGGCCAAGAGTAAAGGACACACCATACAATGGCCAAAGATAAAGAACACACAATGCAATGGCCAAAAATAAAGGACACACAATACAATGGCCAAAAGTAAAGGACACACAATACAATTGCCAAAAGTAAAGGACACACAAAACAATGGCCAAAAGTAAAGGACACACAATACAATGGCTAAAAGTAAAGGACACACAATACAATGGCCAAACGTAAAGGACACACAATACAATGGCCAAAAGTAAAGGACACACAATACAATGACCAAAAGTAAAGGACACGCAATACAATGACCAAAAGTAAAGGACACACAATACAATGGCCAAAAGTAAAGGACACACAATACAATGGCCAAAAGTAAAGGACACACAATACAATGGCTAAAAGTAAAGGACACACAATACAATGGCCAAAAGTAAATGACACACAATACAATGGCCAAGAGTAAAGGACACACAATACAATGGCGAAAAGTAAAGGACACACAATGCAATGGCCAAAAGTAAAGGACACACAATACAATGGCCAAAAATAAAGGACACACAATACAATGGCCAAAAGTAAAGGACACACAATACACACTGTACAATGGCCAAAGGTAAAGGACACGCAATACAATGGCCAAAAGTAAAGGACATACAATAAAATGGCCAAACGTAAAGGACACACAATACAATGGCCAAAAGTAAAGGACACACAATACAATGGCCAAAAGTAAAGGACACGCAATACAATGGCCAAAAGTAAAGGACACACAATACAATGGCCAAAAGTAAAGGACACACAATACAATGGCCAAAATTAAAGGACACACAATACAATGGCCAAAAGTAAAGGACACACAATACAATGGCCAAAAGTAAAGGACACACAATATAATGGCCAAAAGTAAAGGACACACAATACAATGGCCAAAGGGAAAGGACACACAATGCAATGGCCAAAAGTAAAGGACACACAATACAATGGCCAAAAGTAAAGGACACGCAATACAATGATCAAAAGTAAAGGACATGCAATACAATGGCCAAAAGTAAAGGACACGCAATACAATGATCAAATGTAAAGGACACACAATACAATGGCCAAAAGGAAAGGACACACAATGCAATGGCCAAAAGTAAAGGACACACAATACAATGGCCAAAAGTAAAGGACACGCAATACAATGATCAAATGTAAAGGACACACAATACAATGGCCAAAAGGAAAGGACACACAATGCAATGGCCAAAAGTAAAGGACACACAATACAATGGCCAAAAATAAAGGACACACAATACAATGGCCAAAAGTAAAGGACACACAATACACACTGTACAATGGCCAAAAGTAAAGGACATGCAATACAATGGCCAAAAGTAAAGGACATACAATACAATGGCCAAACGTAAAGGACACACAATACAATGGCCAAAAGTAAAGGACACACAATACAATGGCCAAAAGTAAAGGACATACAATACAATGGCCAAAAGTAAAGGATATACAATACAATGGCCAAAAGTAAAGGACACACAATACAATGGCCAAAGGGAAAGGACACACAATGCAATGGCCAAAAGTAAAGGACGCACAATACAATGGCCAAAAGTAAAGGACACGCAATACAATGATCAAAAGTAAAGGACACGCAATACAATGGCCAAAAGTAAAGGACACACAATACAATGCCCAAAATGAAAGGACAGACAATGCAATGGCCAAAAGTAAAGGACACACAATACAATGGCCAAAAGTAAAGGACACGCAATACAATGATCAAAAGAAAAGGCCACACAATACAATGGCCAAAAGTAAAGGACACACAATACAATGGCCAAAAGTAAATGACACACAATACAATGGCCAAAAGTAAAGGACACACAATACAATGGCCAAAAGTAAAGGACACACAATACAATGGCCAAACGTAAAGGACACGCAATACAATGCCCAAAAGTAAAGGACACACAATACAATGGCCAAAAGTAAAGGACATGCAATACAATGGCCATAAGTAAAGGACATACAATACAATGGCCAAAAGTAAAGGACACACAATACAATGGCCAAAAGTAAAGGACACACAATACAATGGCCAAAAGTAAAGGACACACAATACAATGGCCAAAAGTAAAGGACACACAATACAATGGCCAAAAGTAAAGGACACGCAATACAATGCCCAAAAGGAAAGGACACACAATACAATGGCCAAAAGTAAAGGACATGCAATACAATGGCCATAAGTAAAGGACACACAATACAATGGCCAAAAGAAAAGGACACACAATGCAATGGCCAAAAGTAAAGGACACACAATACAATGGCCAAAAGTAAAGGACACGCAATACAATGATCAAAAGTAAAAGACATACAGTACAATGGTCAAAAGTAAAAGACATACAATACAATGGCCAAAAGTAAAGGACACACAATACAATGATCAAAAGTAAAGGACACGCAATACAAAGGCCAAAAATAAAGGACACACAATACAATGATCAAAAGTAAAGGACACGCAATACAATGGCCAATAGTAAAGGACACACAATACAATGGCCAAAGGTAAAGGACACACAATACAATGGCCAAAGTAAAGGACACGCAATACAATGATCAAAAGTAAAGGACACACAATACAATGGCCAAAAGTAATGGACACACAATACAATGATCAAAAGTAAAGGACACGCAATACAATGATCAAAAGTAAAGAACACGCAATACAATGATCAAAAGTAAAGGACACACAATACAATGGCCAAAAGTAAAAGACACACAATACAATGGCCAAAGTAAAGGACACGCAATACAATGATCAAAAGTAAAGGACACGCAATACAAAGGCCAAAAATAAAGGACACACACTACAATGGCCAAAAGTAAAGGACACACAATACAATGGCCAAAGGAAAAGGACACACAATACAATGACCAAAAGTAAAGGACACACAATACAATGGCCAAAAGTAAAAGACACACAATACAATGGCCAAAGTAAAGGACACGCAATACAATGATCAAAAGTAAAGGACACGCAATACAAAGGCCAAAAATAAAGGACACACACTACAATGGCCAAAAGTAAAGGACACACAATACAATGGCCAAAGGAAAAGGACACACAATACAATGGCGAAAAGTAAAGGACACACAATACAATGGCGAAAAGTAAAGGACACACAATGCAATGGCCAAAAGTAAAGGACATACAATACAATGGCCAAAAGTAAAGGACACACAATACAATGGCCAAAGGGAAAGGACACACAATGCAATGGCCAAAAGTAAAGGACGCACAATACAATGGCCAAAAGTAAAGGACACGCAATACAATGATCAAAAGTAAAGGACACGCAATACAATGGCCAAAAGTAAAGGACACACAATACAATGCCCAAAAGGAAAGGACACACAATGCAATGGCCAAAAGTAAAGGACACACAATACAATGGCCAAAAGTAAAGGACACGCAATACAATGATCAAAAGAAAAGGACACACAATACAATGGCCAAAAGTAAAGGACACACAATACAATGGCCAAAAGTAAATGACACACAATACAATGGCCAAAAGTAAAGGACACACAATACAATGGCCAAAAGAAAAGGACACACAATACAATGGCCAAACGTAAAGGACACGCAATACAATGCCCAAAAGTAAAGGACACACAATACAATGGCCAAAAGTAAAGGACATGCAATACAATGGCCATAAGTAAAGGACATACAATACAATGGCCAAAAGTAAAGGACACACAATACAATGGCCAAAAGTAAAGGACACACAATACAATGGCCAAAAGTAAAGGACACACAATACAATGGCCAAAAGTAAAGGACACACAATACAATGGCCAAAAGTAAAGGACACGCAATACAATGCCCAAAAGGAAAGGACACACAATACAATGGCCAAAAGTAAAGGACATGCAATACAATGGCCATAAGTAAAGGACACACAATACAATGGCCAAAAGAAAAGGACACACAATGCAATGGCCAAAAGTAAAGGACACACAATACAATGGCCAAAAGTAAAGGACACGCAATACAATGATCAAAAGTAAAAGACATACAGTACAATGGTCAAAAGTAAAAGACATACAATACAATGGCCAAAAGTAAAGGACACACAATACAATGATCAAAAGTAAAGGACACGCAATACAAAGGCCAAAAATAAAGGACACACAATACAATGATCAAAAGTAAAGGACACGCAATACAATGGCCAATAGTAAAGGACACACAATACAATGGCCAAAGGTAAAGGACACACAATACAATGGCCAAAGTAAAGGACACGCAATACAATGATCAAAAGTAAAGGACACACAATACAATGGCCAAAAGTAATGGACACACAATACAATGATCAAAAGTAAAGGACACGCAATACAATGATCAAAAGTAAAGAACACGCAATACAATGATCAAAAGTAAAGAACACGCAATACAATGATCAAAAGTAAAGGACACACAATACAATGGCCAAAAGTAAAAGACACACAATACAATGGCCAAAGTAAAGGACACGCAATACAATGATCAAAAGTAAAGGACACGCAATACAAAGGCCAAAAATAAAGGACACACACTACAATGGCCAAAAGTAAAGGACGCACAATACAATGGCCAAAGGAAAAGGACACACAATACAATGACCAAAAGTAAAGGACACACAATACAATGGCCAAAAGTAAAGGACACACAATACAATGGCCAAAAGTAAAGAACACAATACAATGGCCAAAAGTAAAGGACACACAATACAATGGCCAAAAGTAAAGGACACACAATGCAATGGCCAAAAGTAAAGGACACACAATACAATGGCCAAAAATAAAGGACACACAATACAATGGCCAAAAGTAAAGGACACACAATACACACTGTACAATGGCCAAAGGTAAAGGACACGCAATACAATGGCCAAAAGTAAAGGACATACAATAAAATGGCCAAACGTAAAGGACACACAATACAATGGCCAAAAGTAAAGGACACACAATACAATGGCCAAAAGTAAAGGACACGCAATACAATGGCCAAAAGTAAAGGACACACAATACAATGGCCAAAAGTAAAGGACACACAATACAATGGCCAAAATTAAAGGACACACAATACAATGGCCAAAAGTAAAGGACACACAATACAATGGCCAAAAGTAAAGGACACACAATATAATGGCCAAAAGTAAAGGACACACAATACAATGGCCAAAGGGAAAGGACACACAATGCAATGGCCAAAAGTAAAGGACACACAATACAATGGCCAAAAGTAAAGGACACGCAATACAATGATCAAAAGTAAAGGACATGCAATACAATGGCCAAAAGTAAAGGACACGCAATACAATGATCAAATGTAAAGGACACACAATACAATGGCCAAAAGGAAAGGACACACAATGCAATGGCCAAAAGTAAAGGACACACAATACAATGGCCAAAAGTAAAGGACACGCAATACAATGATCAAATGTAAAGGACACACAATACAATGGCCAAAAGGAAAGGACACACAATGCAATGGCCAAAAGTAAAGGACACACAATACAATGGCCAAAAATAAAGGACACACAATACAATGGCCAAAAGTAAAGGACACACAATACACACTGTACAATGGCCAAAAGTAAAGGACATGCAATACAATGGCCAAAAGTAAAGGACATACAATACAATGGCAAAAAGTAAAGGACACACAATACAATGGCCAAAAGTAAAGGACATGCAATACAATGGCCAAAAGTAAAGGACATACAATACAATGGCCAAAAGTAAAGGACATACAATACAATGGCCAAAAGTAAAGGACACACAATACAATGGCCAAAAGTAAAGGACACACAATGCAATGGCCAAAAGTAAAGGACACACAATACAATGGTCAAAAGTAAAGGACACACAATACAATGGCCAAAAGAAAAGGACACACAATACACACTGTACAATGGCCAAAAGTAAAGGACACACAATACAATGGCCAAAAGTAAAGGACACACAATATAATGGCCAAAAGTAAAGGACACACAATACAATGGCCAAAGGGAAAGGACACACAATGCAATGGCCAAAAGTAAAGGACACACAATACAATGGCCAAAAGTAAAGGACACGCAATACAATGATCAAAAGTAAAGGACATGCAATACAATGGCCAAAAGTAAAGGACACGCAATACAATGATCAAATGTAAAGGACACACAATACAATGGCCAAAAGGAAAGGACACACAATGCAATGGCCAAAAGTAAAGGACACACAATACAATGGCCAAAAGTAAAGGACACGCAATACAATGATCAAATGTAAAGGACACACAATACAATGGCCAAAAGGAAAGGACACACAATGCAATGGCCAAAAGTAAAGGACACACAATACACACTGTACAATGGCCAAAAGTAAAGGACATGCAATACAATGGCCAAAAGTAAAGGACATACAATACAATGGCCAAACGTAAAGGACACACAATACAATGGCCAAAAGTAAAGGACACACAATACAATGGCCAAAAGTAAAGGACATGCAATACAATGGCCAAAAGTAAAGGACATACAATACAATGGCCAAAAGTAAAGGACATACAATACAATGGCCAAAAGTAAAGGACACACAATACAATGGCCAAAAGTAAAGGACACACAATGCAATGGCCAAAAGTAAAGGACACACAATACAATGGTCAAAAGTAAAGGACACACAATACAATGGCCAAAAGAAAAGGACACACAATACACACTGTACAATGGCCAAAAGTAAAGGACACGCAATACAATGGCCAAAAGTAAAGGACATACAATACAATGGCCAAACGTAAAGGACACACAATACAATGGCCAAAAGTAAAGGACACACAATACAATGGCCAAAGGGAAAGGACACACAATGCAATGGCCAAAAGTAAAGGACGCACAATACAATGGCCAAAAGTAAAGGACACGCAATACAATGATCAAAAGTAAAGGACACGCAATACAATGGCCAAAAGTAAAGGACAGACAATACAATGGCCAAAAGGAAAGGACACACAATGCAATGGCCAAAAGTAAAGGACACACAATACAATGGCCAAAAGTAAAGGACACGCAATACAATGATCAAAAGAAAAGGACACACAATACAATGGCCAAAAGTAAAGGACACACAATACAATGGCCAAAAGTAAATGACACACAATACAATGGCCAAAAGTAAAGGACACACAATACAATGGCCAAAAGTAAAGGACACACAATACAATGGCCAAACTTAAAGGACACGCAATATAATGCCCAAAATTAAGGACACACAATACAATGGCCAAAAGTAAAGGACATGCAATACAATGGCCATAAGTAAAGGACATACAATACAATGGCCAAAAGTAAAGGACACACAATACAATGGCCAAAAGTAAAGGACACAAAATACAATGGTCAAAAGTAAAGGACACACAATACAATGGCCAAAAGTAAAGGACACACAATACAATGGCCAAAAGTAAAGGACACGCAATACAATGCCCAAAAGGAAAGGACACACAATACAATGGCCAAAAGTAAAGGACATGCAATACAATGGCCATAAGTAAAGGACACACAATACAATGGCCAAAAGAAAAGGACACACAATGCAATGGCCAAAAGTAAAGGATACACAATACAATGGCCAAAAGTAAAGGACACGCAATACAATGATCAAAAGTAAAAGACATACAGTACAATGGTCAAAAGTAAAAGACATACAATACAATGGCCAAAAGTAAAGGACACACAATACAATGATCAAAAGTAAAGGACACGCAATACAAAGGCCAAAAATAAAGGACACACAATACAATGATCAAAAGTAAAGGACACGCAATACAATGGCCAATAGTAAAGGACACACAATACAATGGCCAAAGGTAAAGGACACACAATACAATGGCCAAAGTAAAGGACACGCAATACAATGATCAAATGTAAAGGACACACAATACAATGGCCAAAAGGAAAGGACACACAATGCAATGGCCAAAAGTAAAGGACACACAATACAATGGCCAAAAGTAAAGGACACGCAATACAATGATCAAATGTAAAGGACACACAATACAATGGCCAAAAGGAAAGGACACACAATGCAATGGCCAAAAGTAAAGGACACACAATACAATGGCCAAAAATAAAGGACACACAATACAATGGCCAAAAGTAAAGGACACACAATACACACTGTACAATGGCCAAAAGTAAAGGACATGCAATACAATGGCCAAAAGTAAAGGACATACAATACAATGGCCAAACGTAAAGGACACACAATACAATGGCCAAAAGTAAAGGACACACAATACAATGGCCAAAAGTAAAGGACATGCAATACAATGGCCAAGAGTAAAGGACATACAATACAATGGCCAAAAGTAAAGGACACACAATACAATGGCCAAAAGTAAAGGGCACACAATACACACTGTACAATGGCCAAAAGTAAAGGACACACAATACAATGGCCAAAAGTAAAGGACACACAATGCAATGGCCAAAAGTAAAGGACACACAATACAATGGTCAAAAGTAAAGGACACACAATACAATGGCCAAAAGAAAAGGACACACAATACACACTGTACAATGGCCAAAAGTAAAGGACACGCAATACAATGGCCAAAAGTAAAGGACATACAATACAATGGCCAAACGTAAAGGACACACAATACAATGGCCAAAAGTAAAGGACACACAATACAATGGCCAAAAGTAAAGGACACGCAATACAATGGCCAAAAGTAAAGGACACACAATACAATGGCCAAAAGTAAAGGACACACAATACAATGGCCAAAAGTAATGGACACACAATACAATGGCCAAAGGTAAAGGACACACAATACAATGGCCAAAGGGAAAGGACACACAATGCAATGGCCAAAAGTAAAGGACGCACAATACAATGGCCAAAAGTAAAGGACACGCAATACAATGATCAAAAGTAAAGGACACGCAATACAATGGCCAAAAGTAAAGGACAGACAATACAATGGCCAAAAGGAAAGGACACACAATGCAATGGCCAAAAGTAAAGGACACACAATACAATGGTCAAAAGTAAAGGACACGCAATACAATGATCAAAAGAAAAGGACACACAATACAATGGCCAAAAGTAAAGGACACACAATACAATGGCCAAAAGTAAATGACACACAATACAATGGCCAAAAGTAAAGGACACACAATACAATGGCCAAAAGCAAAGGACACACAATACAATGGCCAAACGTAAAGGACACGCAATACAATGCCCAAAAGTAAAGGACACACAATACAATGGCCAAAAGTAAAGGACATGCAATACAATGGCCATAAGTAAAGGACATGCAATACAATGGCCAAAAGTAAAGGACACACAATACAATGGCCAAAAGTAAAGGACACACAATACAATGGCCAAAAGTAAAGGACACACAATACAATGGCCAAAAGTAAAGGACACACAATACAATGGCCAAAAGTAAAGGACACGCAATACAATGCCCAAAAGGAAAGGACACACAATACAATGGCCAAAAGTAAAGGACATGCAATACAATGGCCATAAGTAAAGGACACACAATACAATGGCCAAAAGAAAAGGACACACAATGCAATGGCCAAAAGTAAAGGACACACAATACAATGGCCAAAAGTAAAGGACACGCAATACAATGATCAAAAGTAAAAGACATACAGTACAATGGTCAAAAGTAAAAGACATACAATACAATGGCCAAAAGTAAAGGACACACAATACAATGATCAAAAGTAAAGGACACGCAATACAAAGGCCAAAAATAAAGGACACACAATACAATGATCAAAAGTAAAGGACACGCAATACAATGGCCAATAGTAAAGGACACACAATACAATGGCCAAAGGTAAAGGACACACAATACAATGGCCAAAGTAAAGGACACGCAATACAATGATCAAAAGTAAAGGACACACAATACAATGGCCAAAAGTAAAGGACACACAATACAATGATCAAAAGTAAAGGACACGCAATACAATGATCAAAAGTAAAGAACACGCAATACAATGATCAAAAGTAAAGGACACGCAATACAAAGGCCAAAAATAAAGGACACACACTACAATGGCCAAAAGTAAAGGACACACAATACAATGGCCAAAAGTAAAGGACACGCAATACAATGATCAAAAGTAAAAGATATACAGTACAATGGTCAAAAGTAAAAGATATACAATACAATGGCCAAAGTAAAGGACACGCAATACAATGATCAAAAGTAAAGGACACACAATACAATGGCCAAAAGTAAAGGCCACACAATACAATGATCAAAAGTAAAGGACACGCAATACAATGATCAAAAGTAAAGGACACCCAATACAATGGCCAAAAATAAAGGACACAAAATACAATGGCCAAAAGTAAAGGACACGCAATACAATGACCAAAAGTAAAGGACACACAATACAATGGCCAAAAGTAAAGGACACACAATACAATGGCCAAAAGTAAAGGACACGCAATACAATGATCAAAGGTAAAAGACATACAATACAATGGTCAAAAGTAAAGGACACACAATACAATGGTCAAAAGTAAAGGACACACAATGCAATGGCCAAAAGTAAAGGACACACAATACAATGGCCAAAAGTAAAGGACACACAATACAATGGCCAAAAGAAAAGGACACACAATACAATCGCCAAAAGTAAAGGACACACAATACAATGGCCAAAAGAAAAGGACACACAATACAATGGCTAAAAGTAAAGGACACACAATACAATGATCAAAAGTAAAGGACACACAATACAATGGGCAAAAGTAAAGGACACACAATACAATGGCCAAAAGTAAAGGACACACAATACAATGGCCAAAAGAAAAGGACACACAATACAATGGCCAAAAGCAAAAGACACACAATACAATGGCCAAAAGTAAAGGACACGCAATACAATGGCCAAAAATAAAGGACACAAAATACAATGGCCAAAAGAAAAGGACACGCAATACAATGACCAAAAGTAAAGGACACACAATACAATGGCCAAAAGTAAAGGACACACAATACAATGGCCAAAAGTAAAGGACACGCAATACAATGATCAAAGGTAAAAGACATACAATACAATGGCCAAAAGTAAAGGACACGCAATACAATGATCAAAAGTAAAGGACACGCAATACAATGATCAAAAGTAAAGGACACGCAATACAATGGCCAAAAATAAAGGACACAAAATACAATGGCCAAAAGAAAAGGACACGCAATACAATGACCAAAAGTAAAGGACACACAATACAATGGCCAAAAGTAAAGGACACACAATACAATGGCCAAAAGTAAAGGACACGCAATACAATGATCAAAGGTAAAAGACATACAATACAATGGTCAAAAGTAAAGGACACACAATACAATGGTCAAAAGTAAAGGACACACAATGCAATGGCCAAAAGTAAAGGACACACAATACAATGGCCAAAAGTAAAGGACACACAATACAATGGCCAAAAGAAAAGGACACACAATACAATGGCTAAAAGTAAAGGACACACAATACAATGATCAAAAGTAAAGGACACACAATACAATGGGAAAAAGTAAAGGACACGCAATACAATGATCAAAAGTAAAGGACACGCAATACAATGATCAAAAGTAAAGGACACACAATACAATGGCCATAAGTAAAGGACACACAATACAATGGCCAAAGGAAAAGGACACACAATACAATGGCCAAAAGTAAAGGACACACAATACAATGGCCAAAAGAAAAGGACACACAATACAATGGCCAAAAGTAAAGGACACACAATACAATGGCCAAAAGTAAAGGACACACAATACAATGGCTAAAAGTAAAGGACACGCAATACAATGATCAAAAGTAAAGGACACACAATACAATGGCCAAAAGTAAATGACACACAATACAATGGCCAAAAGTAAAGGACACACAATACAATGGCCAAAAGAAAAGGACACACAATGCAATGGCCAAAAATAAAGGACACACAATACAATGGCCAAAAGTAAAGGACACGCAATACATTGACCAAAAGAAAGGACACACAATACAATGGCCAAAAGTAAAGGACACACAATACAATGGCCAAAAGTAAAGGACACGCAATACAATGATCAAAGGTAAAAGACATACAATACAATGGTCAAAAGTAAAGGACACACAATACAATGGTCAAAAGTAAAGGACACACAATGCAATGGCCAAAAGTAAAGGACACACAATACAATGGCCAAAAGTAAAGGACACACAATACAATGGCCAAAAGAAAAGGACACACAATACAATGGCCAAAAGTAAAGGACACACAATACAATGGCCAAAAGAAAAGGACACACAATACAATGGCCAAAAGTAAAGGACACACAATACAATGGCCAAAAGTAAAGGACACTCAATACAATGGCTAAAAGTAAAGGACACACAATACAATGATCAAAAGTAAAGGACACACAATACAATGGCCAAAAGTAAATGACACACAATACAATGGCCAAAAGTAAAGGACACACAATACAATGGCCAAAAGAAAAGGACACACAATGCAATGGCCAAAAGTAAAGGATACACAATACAATGGCCAAAAGTAAAGGACACACAATACAATGGCCAAAAGTAAAGGACACACAATACAATGGCCAAAAGTAAAGGACACACAATACAATGGCCAAAAGTAAAGGACACACAATACAATGGCCAAAAGTAAAGGACACACAATACAATGGCCAAAAGTAAAGGACACACAATACAATGGCCAAAGGTAAAGGACACACAATACAATGGCCAAAAGTAGAGGACACACAATACACACTGTACAATGGCCAAAAGTAAAGGACACGCAATACAATGGCCAAAAGTAAAGGACATACAATACAATGGCCAAAAGTAAAGGACATACAATACAATGGCCAAACGTAATGGACACAAAATACAATGGCCAAAGGTAAAGGACACACAATACAATGGCCAAAAGTAAAGGACACGCAATACAATTATCCAAAGTAAAGGACACACAATACAATGGCCAAAAGTAAAGGACACACAATACAATGGCCAAAAGTAAAGGACACACAATACAATGGCCAAAAGTAAAGGACACGCAATACAATGGTCAAAAGTAAAGGACACACCATACAATGGCCAAGAGTAAAGGACACACCATACAATGGCCAAAGGTAAAGAACACACAATGCAATGGCCAAAAGTAAAGGACACACAATACAATGGCCAAAAGTAAAGGACACACAATACAATGGCTAAAAGTAAAGGACACACAATACAATGGCCAAAAGGAAAGGACACACAATACAATGGCCAAAAGTAAAGGACACACAATACAATGGCCAAAGGTAAAGGACACACAATACAATGACCAAAAGCAAAGGACATGCAATACAATGACCAAAAGTAAAGAACACACAATACAATGGCCAAAAGTAAAGGACACACAATACAATGGCCAAAAGTAAAGGACACACAATACAATGGCCAAAAGTAAAGGACACACAATGCAATGGCCAAAAGTAAAGGACACACAATACAATGGCCAAAAATAAAGGACACACAATACAATGGCCAAAAATAAAGGACACACAATACAATGGCCAAAAGTAAAGGACACACAATACACACTGTACAATGGCCAAAGGTAAAGGACACGCAATACAATGGCCAAAAGTAAAGGACATACAATAAAATGGCCAAACGTAAAGGACACACAATACAATGGCCAAAAGTAAAGGACACACAATACAATGGCCAAAAGTAAAGGACACGCAATACAATGGCCAAAAGTAAAGGACACACAATACAATGGCCAAAAGTAAAGGACACACAATACAATGGCCAAAATTAAAGGACACACAATACAATGGCCAAAAGTAAAGGACACACAATACAATGGCCAAAAGTAAAGGACACACAATATAATGACCAAAAGTAAAGGACACACAATACAATGGCCAAAGGGAAAGGACACACAATGCAATGGCCAAAAGTAAAGGACACACAATACAATGGCCAAAAGTAAAGGACACGCAATACAATGATCAAAAGTAAAGGACATGCAATACAATGGCCAAAAGTAAAGGACACGCAATACAATGATCAAATGTAAAGGACACACAATACAATGGCCAAAAGGAAAGGACACACAATGCAATGGCCAAAAGTAAAGGACACACAATACAATGGCCAAAAGTAAAGGACACGCAATACAATGATCAAAAGTAAAGGACACGCAATACAATGATCAAAAGTAAAGGACACACAATACAATGGCCAAAAGTAAAGGACACACAATACAATGGCCAAAAGTAAATGACACACAATACAATGGCCAAAAGTAAAGGACACACAATACAATGGTCAAAAGTAAAGGACACGCAATACAATGCCCAAAAGTAAAGGACACACAATACAATGGCCAAAAGTAAAGGACATGCAATACAATGGCCAAAAGTAAAGGACACACAATACAATGGCCAAAATTAAAGGACACACAATACAATGGTCAAAAGTAAAGGACACACAATCCAATGGTCAAAGGAAAAGGACATACAATACAATGGCCAAAAGTAAAGGACACACAATACAATGGCCAAAAATAAAGGACACACAATACAATGGCCAAAAGTAAAGGACACACAATACACACTGTACAATGGCCAAAAATAAAGGACACGCAATACAATGGCCAAAAGTAAAGGACATACAATACAATGGCCAAACGTAAAGGACACACAATACAATGGCCAAAAGTAAAGGACACACAATACAATGGCCAAAAGTAAAGGACATGCAATACAATGGCCAAAAGTAAAGGACATACAATACAATGGCCAAAAGTAAAGGACATACAATACAATGGCCAAAAGTAAAGGACAGACAATACAATGGCCAAAAGTAAAGGACACACAATGCAATGGCCAAAAGTAAAGGACACACAATACAATGGTCAAAAGTAAAGGACACACAATGCAATGGCCAAAAGTAAAGGACACACAATACACACTGTACAATGGCCAAAAGTAAAGGACACGCAATACAATGGCCAAAAGTAAAGGACATACAATACAATGGCCAAACGTAAAGGACACACAATACAATGGCCAAAAGTAAAGGACACACAATACAATTGCCAAAAGTAAAGGACACGCAATACAATGGCCAAAAGTAAAGGACACACAATACAATGGCCAAAAGTAATGGACACACAATACAATGGCCAAAAGTAAAGGACACACAATACAATGGCCAAAGGGAAAGGACACACAATGCAATGGCCAAAAGTAAAGGACGCACAATACAATGGCCAAAAGTAAAGGACACGCAATACAATGATCAAAAGTAAAGGACACGCAATACAATGGCCAAAAGTAAAGGACACACAATACAATGGCCAAAAGGAAAGGACACACAATGCAATGGCCAAAAGTAAAGGACACACAATACAATGGCCAAAAGTAAAGGACACGCAATACAATGATCAAAAGAAAAGGACACACAATACAATGGCCAAAAGTAAATGACACACAATACAATGGCCAAAAGTAAATGACACACAATACAATGGCCAAAAGTAAAGGACACACAATACAATGGCCAAAAGTAAAGGACACACAATACAATGGCCAAAAGTAAAGGACACGCAATACAATGATCAAAAGTAAAAGACACACAATACAATGGCCAAAGTAAAGAACACGCAATACAATGATCAAAAGTAAAGGACACGCAATACAAAGGCCAAAAATAAAGGACACACACTACAATGGCCAAAAGTAAAGGACACACAATACAATGGCCAAAGGTAAAGGACACACAATACAATGGCCAAAAGTAAAAGACACACAATACAATGGCCAAAGTAAAGAACACGCAATACAATGATCAAAAGTAAAGGACACGCAATACAAAGGCCAAAAATAAAGGACACACACTACAATGGCCAAAAGTAAAGGACACACAATACAATGGCCAAAGGTAAAGGACACACAATACAATGATCAAAAGTAAAGGACACACAATACAATGGCCAAAAGTAAAGGACACGCAATACAATGATCAAAAGTAAAGGACACACAATACAATGGCCAAAAGTAAAGGCCACACAATACAATGATCAAAAGTAAAGGACACGCAATACAATGATCAAAAGTAAAGGACACGCAATACAATGGCCAAAAATAAAGGACACAAAATACAATGGCCAAAAATAAAGGACACGCAATACAATGACCAAAAGTAAAGGACACACAATACAATGGCCAAAAGTAAAGGACACACAATACAATGGCCAAAAGTAAAGGACACGCAATACAATGATCAAAGGTAAAAGACATACAATACAATGATCAAAAGTAAAGGACACACAATACAATGGTCAAAAGTAAAGGACACACAATGCAATGGCCAAAAGTAAAGGACACACAATACAATGGCCAAAAGTAAAGGACACACAATACAATGGCCAAAAGTAAAGGACACGCAATACAATGATCAAAGGTAAAAGACATACAATACAATGATCAAAAGTAAAGGACACACAATACAATGGTCAAAAGTAAAGGACACACAATGCAATGGCCAAAAGTAAAGGACACACAATACAATGGCCAAAAGTAAAGGACACGCAATACAATGATCAAATGTAAAGGACACACAATACAATGGCCAAAAGGAAAGGACACACAATGCAATGGCCAAAAGTAAAGGACACACAATACACACTGTACAATGGCCAAAAGTAAAGGACATGCAATACAATGGCCAAAAGTAAAGGACATACAATACAATGGCCAAACGTAAAGGACACACAATACAATGGCCAAAAGTAAAGGACACACAATACAATGGCCAAAAGTAAAGGACATGCAATACAATGGCCAAAAGTAAAGGACATACAATACAATGGCCAAAAGTAAAGGACATACAATACAATGGCCAAAAGTAAAGGACACACAATACAATGGCCAAAAGTAAAGGACACACAATGCAATGGCCAAAAGTAAAGGACACACAATACAATGGTCAAAAGTAAAGGACACACAATACAATGGCCAAAAGAAAAGGACACACAATACACACTGTACAATGGCCAAAAGTAAAGGACACGCAATACAATGGCCAAAAGTAAAGGACATACAATACAATGGCCAAACGTAAAGGACACACAATACAATGGCCAAAAGTAAAGGACACACAATACAATGGCCAAAGGGAAAGGACACACAATGCAATGGCCAAAAGTAAAGGACGCACAATACAATGGCCAAAAGTAAAGGACACGCAATACAATGATCAAAAGTAAAGGACACGCAATACAATGGCCAAAAGTAAAGGACAGACAATACAATGGCCAAAAGGAAAGGACACACAATGCAATGGCCAAAAGTAAAGGACACACAATACAATGGCCAAAAGTAAAGGACACGCAATACAATGATCAAAAGAAAAGGACACACAATACAATGGCCAAAAGTAAAGGACACACAATACAATGGCCAAAAGTAAATGACACACAATACAATGGCCAAAAGTAAAGGACACACAATACAATGGCCAAAAGTAAAGGACACACAATACAATGGCCAAACTTAAAGGACACGCAATATAATGCCCAAAATTAAGGACACACAATACAATGGCCAAAAGTAAAGGACATGCAATACAATGGCCATAAGTAAAGGACATACAATACAATGGCCAAAAGTAAAGGACACACAATACAATGGCCAAAAGTAAAGGACACAAAATACAATGGTCAAAAGTAAAGGACACACAATACAATGGCCAAAAGTAAAGGACACACAATACAATGGCCAAAAGTAAAGGACACGCAATACAATGCCCAAAAGGAAAGGACACACAATACAATGGCCAAAAGTAAAGGACATGCAATACAATGGCCATAAGTAAAGGACACACAATACAATGGCCAAAAGAAAAGGACACACAATGCAATGGCCAAAAGTAAAGGATACACAATACAATGGCCAAAAGTAAAGGACACGCAATACAATGATCAAAAGTAAAAGACATACAGTACAATGGTCAAAAGTAAAAGACATACAATACAATGGCCAAAAGTAAAGGACACACAATACAATGATCAAAAGTAAAGGACACGCAATACAAAGGCCAAAAATAAAGGACACACAATACAATGATCAAAAGTAAAGGACACGCAATACAATGGCCAATAGTAAAGGACACACAATACAATGGCCAAAGGTAAAGGACACACAATACAATGGCCAAAGTAAAGGACACGCAATACAATGATCAAATGTAAAGGACACACAATACAATGGCCAAAAGGAAAGGACACACAATGCAATGGCCAAAAGTAAAGGACACACAATACAATGGCCAAAAGTAAAGGACACGCAATACAATGATCAAATGTAAAGGACACACAATACAATGGCCAAAAGGAAAGGACACACAATGCAATGGCCAAAAGTAAAGGACACACAATACAATGGCCAAAAATAAAGGACACACAATACAATGGCCAAAAGTAAAGGACACACAATACACACTGTACAATGGCCAAAAGTAAAGGACATGCAATACAATGGCCAAAAGTAAAGGACATACAATACAATGGCCAAACGTAAAGGACACACAATACAATGGCCAAAAGTAAAGGACACACAATACAATGGCCAAAAGTAAAGGACATGCAATACAATGGCCAAGAGTAAAGGACATACAATACAATGGCCAAAAGTAAAGGACACACAATACAATGGCCAAAAGTAAAGGGCACACAATACACACTGTACAATGGCCAAAAGTAAAGGACACACAATACAATGGCCAAAAGTAAAGGACACACAATGCAATGGCCAAAAGTAAAGGACACACAATACAATGGTCAAAAGTAAAGGACACACAATACAATGGCCAAAAGAAAAGGACACACAATACACACTGTACAATGGCCAAAAGTAAAGGACACGCAATACAATGGCCAAAAGTAAAGGACATACAATACAATGGCCAAACGTAAAGGACACACAATACAATGGCCAAAAGTAAAGGACACACAATACAATGGCCAAAAGTAAAGGACACGCAATACAATGGCCAAAAGTAAAGGACACACAATACAATGGCCAAAAGTAAAGGACACACAATACAATGGCCAAAAGTAATGGACACACAATACAATGGCCAAAGGTAAAGGACACACAATACAATGGCCAAAGGGAAAGGACACACAATGCAATGGCCAAAAGTAAAGGACGCACAATACAATGGCCAAAAGTAAAGGACACGCAATACAATGATCAAAAGTAAAGGACACGCAATACAATGGCCAAAAGTAAAGGACAGACAATACAATGGCCAAAAGGAAAGGACACACAATGCAATGGCCAAAAGTAAAGGACACACAATACAATGGTCAAAAGTAAAGGACACGCAATACAATGATCAAAAGAAAAGGACACACAATACAATGGCCAAAAGTAAAGGACACACAATACAATGGCCAAAAGTAAATGACACACAATACAATGGCCAAAAGTAAAGGACACACAATACAATGGCCAAAAGCAAAGGACACACAATACAATGGCCAAACGTAAAGGACACGCAATACAATGCCCAAAAGTAAAGGACACACAATACAATGGCCAAAAGTAAAGGACATGCAATACAATGGCCATAAGTAAAGGACATGCAATACAATGGCCAAAAGTAAAGGACACACAATACAATGGCCAAAAGTAAAGGACACACAATACAATGGCCAAAAGTAAAGGACACACAATACAATGGCCAAAAGTAAAGGACACACAATACAATGGCCAAAAGTAAAGGACACGCAATACAATGCCCAAAAGGAAAGGACACACAATACAATGGCCAAAAGTAAAGGACATGCAATACAATGGCCATAAGTAAAGGACACACAATACAATGGCCAAAAGAAAAGGACACACAATGCAATGGCCAAAAGTAAAGGACACACAATACAATGGCCAAAAGTAAAGGACACGCAATACAATGATCAAAAGTAAAAGACATACAGTACAATGGTCAAAAGTAAAAGACATACAATACAATGGCCAAAAGTAAAGGACACACAATACAATGATCAAAAGTAAAGGACACGCAATACAAAGGCCAAAAATAAAGGACACACAATACAATGATCAAAAGTAAAGGACACGCAATACAATGGCCAATAGTAAAGGACACACAATACAATGGCCAAAGGTAAAGGACACACAATACAATGGCCAAAGTAAAGGACACGCAATACAATGATCAAAAGTAAAGGACACACAATACAATGGCCAAAAGTAAAGGACACACAATACAATGATCAAAAGTAAAGGACACGCAATACAATGATCAAAAGTAAAGAACACGCAATACAATGATCAAAAGTAAAGGACACGCAATACAAAGGCCAAAAATAAAGGACACACACTACAATGGCCAAAAGTAAAGGACACACAATACAATGGCCAAAAGTAAAGGACACGCAATACAATGATCAAAAGTAAAAGATATACAGTACAATGGTCAAAAGTAAAAGATATACAATACAATGGCCAAAGTAAAGGACACGCAATACAATGATCAAAAGTAAAGGACACACAATACAATGGCCAAAAGTAAAGGCCACACAATACAATGATCAAAAGTAAAGGACACGCAATACAATGATCAAAAGTAAAGGACACCCAATACAATGGCCAAAAATAAAGGACACAAAATACAATGGCCAAAAGTAAAGGACACGCAATACAATGACCAAAAGTAAAGGACACACAATACAATGGCCAAAAGTAAAGGACACACAATACAATGGCCAAAAGTAAAGGACACGCAATACAATGATCAAAGGTAAAAGACATACAATACAATGGTCAAAAGTAAAGGACACACAATACAATGGTCAAAAGTAAAGGACACACAATGCAATGGCCAAAAGTAAAGGACACACAATACAATGGCCAAAAGTAAAGGACACACAATACAATGGCCAAAAGAAAAGGACACACAATACAATCGCCAAAAGTAAAGGACACACAATACAATGGCCAAAAGAAAAGGACACACAATACAATGGCTAAAAGTAAAGGACACACAATACAATGATCAAAAGTAAAGGACACACAATACAATGGGCAAAAGTAAAGGACACACAATACAATGGCCAAAAGTAAAGGACACACAATACAATGGCCAAAAGAAAAGGACACACAATACAATGGCCAAAAGCAAAAGACACACAATACAATGGCCAAAAGTAAAGGACACGCAATACAATGGCCAAAAATAAAGGACACAAAATACAATGGCCAAAAGAAAAGGACACGCAATACAATGACCAAAAGTAAAGGACACACAATACAATGGCCAAAAGTAAAGGACACACAATACAATGGCCAAAAGTAAAGGACACGCAATACAATGATCAAAGGTAAAAGACATACAATACAATGGCCAAAAGTAAAGGACACGCAATACAATGATCAAAAGTAAAGGACACGCAATACAATGATCAAAAGTAAAGGACACGCAATACAATGGCCAAAAATAAAGGACACAAAATACAATGGCCAAAAGAAAAGGACACGCAATACAATGACCAAAAGTAAAGGACACACAATACAATGGCCAAAAGTAAAGGACACACAATACAATGGCCAAAAGTAAAGGACACGCAATACAATGATCAAAGGTAAAAGACATACAATACAATGGTCAAAAGTAAAGGACACACAATACAATGGTCAAAAGTAAAGGACACACAATGCAATGGCCAAAAGTAAAGGACACACAATACAATGGCCAAAAGTAAAGGACACACAATACAATGGCCAAAAGAAAAGGACACACAATACAATGGCTAAAAGTAAAGGACACACAATACAATGATCAAAAGTAAAGGACACACAATACAATGGGAAAAAGTAAAGGACACGCAATACAATGATCAAAAGTAAAGGACACGCAATACAATGATCAAAAGTAAAGGACACACAATACAATGGCCATAAGTAAAGGACACACAATACAATGGCCAAAGGAAAAGGACACACAATACAATGGCCAAAAGTAAAGGACACACAATACAATGGCCAAAAGAAAAGGACACACAATACAATGGCCAAAAGTAAAGGACACACAATACAATGGCCAAAAGTAAAGGACACACAATACAATGGCTAAAAGTAAAGGACACGCAATACAATGATCAAAAGTAAAGGACACACAATACAATGGCCAAAAGTAAATGACACACAATACAATGGCCAAAAGTAAAGGACACACAATACAATGGCCAAAAGAAAAGGACACACAATGCAATGGCCAAAAATAAAGGACACACAATACAATGGCCAAAAGTAAAGGACACGCAATACATTGACCAAAAGAAAGGACACACAATACAATGGCCAAAAGTAAAGGACACACAATACAATGGCCAAAAGTAAAGGACACGCAATACAATGATCAAAGGTAAAAGACATACAATACAATGGTCAAAAGTAAAGGACACACAATACAATGGTCAAAAGTAAAGGACACACAATGCAATGGCCAAAAGTAAAGGACACACAATACAATGGCCAAAAGTAAAGGACACACAATACAATGGCCAAAAGAAAAGGACACACAATACAATGGCCAAAAGTAAAGGACACACAATACAATGGCCAAAAGAAAAGGACACACAATACAATGGCCAAAAGTAAAGGACACACAATACAATGGCCAAAAGTAAAGGACACTCAATACAATGGCTAAAAGTAAAGGACACACAATACAATGATCAAAAGTAAAGGACACACAATACAATGGCCAAAAGTAAATGACACACAATACAATGGCCAAAAGTAAAGGACACACAATACAATGGCCAAAAGAAAAGGACACACAATGCAATGGCCAAAAGTAAAGGATACACAATACAATGGCCAAAAGTAAAGGACACACAATACAATGGCCAAAAGTAAAGGACACACAATACAATGGCCAAAAGTAAAGGACACACAATACAATGGCCAAAAGTAAAGGACACACAATACAATGGCCAAAAGTAAAGGACACACAATACAATGGCCAAAAGTAAAGGACACACAATACAATGGCCAAAGGTAAAGGACACACAATACAATGGCCAAAAGTAGAGGACACACAATACACACTGTACAATGGCCAAAAGTAAAGGACACGCAATACAATGGCCAAAAGTAAAGGACATACAATACAATGGCCAAAAGTAAAGGACATACAATACAATGGCCAAACGTAATGGACACAAAATACAATGGCCAAAGGTAAAGGACACACAATACAATGGCCAAAAGTAAAGGACACGCAATACAATTATCCAAAGTAAAGGACACACAATACAATGGCCAAAAGTAAAGGACACACAATACAATGGCCAAAAGTAAAGGACACACAATACAATGGCCAAAAGTAAAGGACACGCAATACAATGGTCAAAAGTAAAGGACACACCATACAATGGCCAAGAGTAAAGGACACACCATACAATGGCCAAAGGTAAAGAACACACAATGCAATGGCCAAAAGTAAAGGACACACAATACAATGGCCAAAAGTAAAGGACACACAATACAATGGCTAAAAGTAAAGGACACACAATACAATGGCCAAAAGGAAAGGACACACAATACAATGGCCAAAAGTAAAGGACACACAATACAATGGCCAAAGGTAAAGGACACACAATACAATGACCAAAAGCAAAGGACATGCAATACAATGACCAAAAGTAAAGAACACACAATACAATGGCCAAAAGTAAAGGACACACAATACAATGGCCAAAAGTAAAGGACACACAATACAATGGCCAAAAGTAAAGGACACACAATGCAATGGCCAAAAGTAAAGGACACACAATACAATGGCCAAAAATAAAGGACACACAATACAATGGCCAAAAATAAAGGACACACAATACAATGGCCAAAAGTAAAGGACACACAATACACACTGTACAATGGCCAAAGGTAAAGGACACGCAATACAATGGCCAAAAGTAAAGGACATACAATAAAATGGCCAAACGTAAAGGACACACAATACAATGGCCAAAAGTAAAGGACACACAATACAATGGCCAAAAGTAAAGGACACGCAATACAATGGCCAAAAGTAAAGGACACACAATACAATGGCCAAAAGTAAAGGACACACAATACAATGGCCAAAATTAAAGGACACACAATACAATGGCCAAAAGTAAAGGACACACAATACAATGGCCAAAAGTAAAGGACACACAATATAATGACCAAAAGTAAAGGACACACAATACAATGGCCAAAGGGAAAGGACACACAATGCAATGGCCAAAAGTAAAGGACACACAATACAATGGCCAAAAGTAAAGGACACGCAATACAATGATCAAAAGTAAAGGACATGCAATACAATGGCCAAAAGTAAAGGACACGCAATACAATGATCAAATGTAAAGGACACACAATACAATGGCCAAAAGGAAAGGACACACAATACAATGGCCAAAAGTAAAGGACACACAATACAATGGCCAAAAGTAAAGGACACGCAATACAATGATCAAAAGTAAAGGACACGCAATACAATGATCAAAAGTAAAGGACACACAATACAATGGCCAAAAGTAAAGGACACACAATACAATGGCCAAAAGTAAATGACACACAATACAATGGCCAAAAGTAAAGGACACACAATACAATGGTCAAAAGTAAAGGACACGCAATACAATGCCCAAAAGTAAAGGACACACAATACAATGGCCAAAAGTAAAGGACATGCAATACAATGGCCAAAAGTAAAGGACACACAATACAATGGCCAAAATTAAAGGACACACAATACAATGGTCAAAAGTAAAGGACACACAATCCAATGGTCAAAGGAAAAGGACATACAATACAATGGCCAAAAGTAAAGGACACACAATACAATGGCCAAAAATAAAGGACACACAATACAATGGCCAAAAGTAAAGGACACACAATACACACTGTACAATGGCCAAAAATAAAGGACACGCAATACAATGGCCAAAAGTAAAGGACATACAATACAATGGCCAAACGTAAAGGACACACAATACAATGGCCAAAAGTAAAGGACACACAATACAATGGCCAAAAGTAAAGGACATGCAATACAATGGCCAAAAGTAAAGGACATACAATACAATGGCCAAAAGTAAAGGACATACAATACAATGGCCAAAAGTAAAGGACAGACAATACAATGGCCAAAAGTAAAGGACACACAATGCAATGGCCAAAAGTAAAGGACACACAATACAATGGTCAAAAGTAAAGGACACACAATGCAATGGCCAAAAGTAAAGGACACACAATACACACTGTACAATGGCCAAAAGTAAAGGACACGCAATACAATGGCCAAAAGTAAAGGACATACAATACAATGGCCAAACGTAAAGGACACACAATACAATGGCCAAAAGTAAAGGACACACAATACAATTGCCAAAAGTAAAGGACACGCAATACAATGGCCAAAAGTAAAGGACACACAATACAATGGCCAAAAGTAATGGACACACAATACAATGGCCAAAAGTAAAGGACACACAATACAATGGCCAAAGGGAAAGGACACACAATGCAATGGCCAAAAGTAAAGGACGCACAATACAATGGCCAAAAGTAAAGGACACGCAATACAATGATCAAAAGTAAAGGACACGCAATACAATGGCCAAAAGTAAAGGACACACAATACAATGGCCAAAAGGAAAGGACACACAATGCAATGGCCAAAAGTAAAGGACACACAATACAATGGCCAAAAGTA
This sequence comes from Bathymodiolus brooksi, assembly GCA_963680875.1. Lineage (NCBI taxonomy): Eukaryota > Metazoa > Mollusca > Bivalvia > Mytilida > Modiolidae > Bathymodiolus > Bathymodiolus brooksi. The sequence continues at coordinate 45,635,490 of OY804580.1, read as the reverse complement.
AAGGACACGCAATACAATGATCAAAAGAAAAGGACACACAATACAATGGCCAAAAGTAAATGACACACAATACAATGGCCAAAAGTAAATGACACACAATACAATGGCCAAAAGTAAAGGACACACAATACAATGGCCAAAAGTAAAGGACACACAATACAATGGCCAAAAGTAAAGGACACGCAATACAATGATCAAAAGTAAAAGACACACAATACAATGGCCAAAGTAAAGAACACGCAATACAATGATCAAAAGTAAAGGACACGCAATACAAAGGCCAAAAATAAAGGACACACACTACAATGGCCAAAAGTAAAGGACACACAATACAATGGCCAAAGGTAAAGGACACACAATACAATGGCCAAAAGTAAAAGACACACAATACAATGGCCAAAGTAAAGAACACGCAATACAATGATCAAAAGTAAAGGACACGCAATACAAAGGCCAAAAATAAAGGACACACACTACAATGGCCAAAAGTAAAGGACACACAATACAATGGCCAAAGGTAAAGGACACACAATACAATGATCAAAAGTAAAGGACACACAATACAATGGCCAAAAGTAAAGGACACGCAATACAATGATCAAAAGTAAAGGACACACAATACAATGGCCAAAAGTAAAGGCCACACAATACAATGATCAAAAGTAAAGGACACGCAATACAATGATCAAAAGTAAAGGACACGCAATACAATGGCCAAAAATAAAGGACACAAAATACAATGGCCAAAAATAAAGGACACGCAATACAATGACCAAAAGTAAAGGACACACAATACAATGGCCAAAAGTAAAGGACACACAATACAATGGCCAAAAGTAAAGGACACGCAATACAATGATCAAAGGTAAAAGACATACAATACAATGATCAAAAGTAAAGGACACACAATACAATGGTCAAAAGTAAAGGACACACAATGCAATGGCCAAAAGTAAAGGACACACAATACAATGGCCAAAAGTAAAGGACACACAATACAATGGCCAAAGGTAAAGGACACACAATACAATGGCCAAAAGTAAAAGACACACAATACAATGGCCAAAAGTAAAGGACACACAATACAATGGCCAAAAGTAAAGGACACGCAATACAATGATCAAAAGTAAAAGACATACAGTACAATGGTCAAAAGTAAAAGACATACAATACAATGGCCAAAGTAAAGGACACGCAATACAATGATCAAAAGTAAAGGACACAAAATACAATGGCCAAAAGTAAAGGTCACACAATACAATGATCAAAAGTAAAGGACACGCAATACAATGATCAAAAGTAAAGGACACGCAATACAATGGCCAAAAATAAAGGACACAAAATACAATGGCCAAAAGTAAAGGACACGCAATACAATGACCAAAAGTAAAGGACACACAATACAATGGCCAAAAGTAAATGGACACACAATACAATGGCCAAAAGTAAAGGACACGCAATACAATGATCAAAGGTAAAAGACATACAATACAATGGTCAAAAGTAAAGTACACACAATACAATGGTCAAAAGTAAAGGACACACAATGCAATGGCCAAAAGTAAAGGACACACAATACAATGGCCAAAAGTAAAGGACACACAATACAATGGCCAAAAGAAAAGGACACACAATACAATGGCCAAAAGTAAAGGACACACAATACAATGGCCAAAAGAAAAGGACACACAATACAATGGCTAAAAGTAAAGGACACACAATACAATGTTCAAAAGTAAAGGACACACAATACAATGGCTAAAAGTAAAGGACACACAATACAATGATCAAAAGTAAAGGACACACAATACAATGGGCAAAAGTAAAGGACACACAATACAATGGCCAAAAGTAAAGGACACACAATACAATGGCCAAAAGAAAAGGACACACAATACAATGGCCAAAAGTAAAGGACACACAATACAATGGCCAAAAGTAAAGGACACACAATACAATGGCCAAAAGTAAAGGACACACAATACAATGGCCAAAAGTAAAGGACACACAATACAATGGCCAAAATTAAAGGACACGCAATACAATGATCAAAAGTAAAAGACATACAGTACAATGGTCAAAAGTAAAAGACATACAATACAATGGCCAAAGTAAAGGACACGCAATACAATGATCAAAAGTAAAGGACACACAATACAATGGCCAAAAGTAAAGGACACACAATACAATGATCAAAAGTAAAGGACACACAATACAATGATCAAAAGTAAAGGACACGCAATACAATGGCCAAAAATAAAGGACACAAAATACAATGGCCAAAAGTAAAGGACACGCAATACAATGACCAAAAGTAAAGGACACACAATACAATGGCCAAAAGTAAAGGACACACAATACAATGGCCAAAAGTAAAGGACACGCAATACAATGATCAAAGGTAAAAGACATACAATACAATGGTCAAAAGTAAAGGACACACAATACAATGATCAAAAGTAAAGGACACACAATACAATGGGCAAAAGTAAAGGACACACAATACAATGGCCAAAAGTAAAGGACACACAATACAATGGCCAAAAGAAAAGGACACACAATACAATGGCCAAAAGTAAAAGACACACAATACAATGGCCAAAGTAAAGGACACGCAATACAATGATCAAAAGTAAAGGACACGCAATACAAAGGCCAAAAATAAAGGACACACACTACAATGGCCAAAAGTAAAGGACACACAATACAATGGCCAAAGGTAAAGGACCCACAATACAATGGCCAAAAGTAAAAGACACACAATACAATGGCCAAAAGTAAAGGACACACAATACAATGGCCAAAAGTAAAGGACACGCAATACAATGATCAAAAGTAAAAGACATACAGTACAATGGTCAAAAGTAAAAGACATACAATACAATGGCCAAAGTAAAGGACACGCAATACAATGATCAAAAGTAAAGGACACACAATACAATGGCCAAAAGTAAAGGCCACACAATACAATGATCAAAAGTAAAGGACACGCAATACAATGATCAAAAGTAAAGGACACGCAATACAATGGCCAAAAATAAAGGACACAAAATACAATGGCCAAAAGTAAAGGACACGCAATACAATGACCAAAAGTAAAGGACACACAATACAATGGCCAAAAGTAAAGGACACACAACACAATGGCCAAAAGTAAAGGACCAGCAATACAATGATCAAAGGTAAAAGACATACAATACAATGGTCAAAAGTAAAGGACACACAATACAATGGTCAAAAGTAAAGGACACACAATGCAATGGCCAAAAGTAAAGGACACACAATACAATGGCCAAAAGTAAAGGACACACAATACAATGGCCAAAAGAAAAGGACACACAATACAATGGCCAAAAGTAAAGGACACACAATACAATGGCCAAAAGAAAAGGACACACAATACAATGGCCAAAAGTAAAGGACACACAATACAATGGCCAAAAATAAAGGACACACAATACAATGGCTAAAAGTAAAGGACACACAATACAATGATCAAAAGTAAAGGACACACAATACAATGGGCAAAAGTAAAGGACACACAATACAATGGCCAAATGTAAAGGACACACAATACAATGGCCAAAAGAAAAGGACACACAATACAATGGCCAAAAGTAAAGGACACACAATACAATGGCCAAAAGTAAAGGACACACAATACAATGGCCAAAAGTAAAGGACACACAATACAATGGCCAAAAGTAAAGGACACACAATACAATGGCCAAAAGTAAAGGACACACAATACAATGGCCAAAAGTAAAGGACACACAATACAATGGCTAAAAGTAAAGGACACACAATGCAATGGCCAAAAGTAAAGGACACACAATACAATGGCCAAAAGTAAAGGACACGCAATACAATGACCAAAAGTAAAGGACACACAATACAATGGCCAAAAATAAAGGACACAAAATACAATGGCCAAAAGTAAAGGACACGCAATACAATGACCAAAAGTAAAGGACACACAATACAATGGCCAAAAGTAAAGGACACACAATACAATGATCAAAAGTAAAGGACACACAATACAATGGCCAAAAGTAAAGGACACGCAATACAATGATCAAAGGTAAAAGACATACAATACAATGGTCAAAAGTAAAGGACACACAATACAATGGTGAAAAGTAAAGGACACACAATGCAATGGCCAAAAGTAAAGGACACACAATACAATGGCCAAAAGTAAAGGACACACAATACAATGGCCAAAAGTAAAGGACACACAATACAATGGCCAAAAATAAAGGACACACAATACAATGGCCAAAAGAAAAGGACACACAATACAATGGCCAAAAGTAAAGGACACACAATACAATGGCCAAAAGTAAAGGACACACAATACAATGGCTAAAAGTAAAGGACACACAATACAATGATCAAAAGTAAAGGACACACAATACAATGGCCAAAAGTAAAGGACACACAATACAATGGCCAAAAGTAAAGGACACACAATACAATGGCCAAAAGAAAAGGACACACAATACAATGGCCAAAAGCAAAGGACACGCAATACAATGATCAAAAGTAAAAGACATACAGTACAATGGTCAAAAGTAAAAGACATACAATACAATGGTCAAAAGTAAAGGACACACAATGCAATGGCCAAAAGAAAAGGACACGCAATACAATGACCAAAAGTAAAAGACACACAATACAATGGCCAAAAGTAAAGGACACACAATACAATGGCCAAAAGTAAAGGACACGCAATACAATGATCAAAAGTAAAAGACATACAATACAATGGTCAAAAGTAAAGGACACACAATACAATGGTCAAAAGTAAAGGACACACAATGCAATGGCCAAAAGAAAAGGACACACAATACAATGATCAAAAGAAAAGGACACACAATACAATGGCCAAAAGAAAAGGACACACAATACAATGGCCAAAAGTAAAGGACACACAATACAATGGCCAAAAGTAAAGGACACACAATACAATGGCTAAAAGTAAAGGACACACAATACAATGATCTAAAGTAAAGGACACACAATACAATGGGCAAAAGTAAAGGACACACAATACAATGGCCAAAAGTAAAGGACACACAATACAATGGCCAAAAGAAAAGGACACACAATACAATGGCCAAAAGTAAAGGACACACAATACAATGGCCAAAAGTAAAGGACACACAATACAATGGCCAAAAGTAAAGGACACACAATACAATGGCCAAAAATAAAGGACACAAAATACAATGGCCAAAAGTAAAGGACACACAATACAATGGCCAAAAGTAAAGGACACACAATACAATGGCCAAAAGTAAAGGACACACAATACAATGGCCAAAAGTAAAGTACACACAATACAATGACTAAAAGTAAAGGACACACAATGCAATGGCCAAAAGTAAAGGACACACAATACAATGGCCAAAAGTAAAGGACACGCAATACAATGACCAAAAGTAAAGGACACACAATACAATGGCCAAAAATAAAGGACACAAAATACAATGGCCAAAAGTAAAGGACACGCAATACAATGACCAAAAGTAAAGGACACACAATACAATGGCCAAAAGTAAAGGACACACAATACAATGGCCAAAAGTAAAGGACACGCAATACAATGATCAAAGGTAAAAGACATACAATACAATGGTCAAAAGTAAAGGACACACAATACAATGGTCAAAAGTAAAGGACACACAATGCAATGGCCAAAAGTAAAGGACACACAATACAATGGCCAAAAGTAAAGGACACACAATACAATGGCCAAAAGAAAAGGACACACAATACAATGGCCAAAAGTAAAGGACACACAATACAATGATCAAAAGTAAAGGACACACAATACAATGGCCAAAGGTAAAGGACACACAATACAATGGCCAAAAGAAAAGGACACACAATAAAATGGCCAAAAGTAAAGGACACGCAATACAATGATCAAAAGTAAAAGACATACAGTACAATGGTCAAAAGTAAAAGACATACAATACAATGGCCAAAGTAAAGGACACGCAATACAATGGCCAAAAGTAAAGGCCACACAATACAATGATCAAAAGTAAAGGACACACAATACAATGGCCAAAAGTAAAGGACACACAATACAATGGTCAAAAGTAAAGGACACACAATACAATGGCCAAAGTAAAGGACACGCAATACAATGATCAAAAGTAAAGGACACACAATACAATGGCCAAAAGTAAAGGCCACACAATACAATGATCAAAAGTAAAGGACACGCAATACAATGATCAAAAGTAAAGGACACGCAATACAATGGCCAAAAATAAAGGACACAAAATACAATGGCCAAAAGTAAAGGACACGCAATACAATGACCAAAAGTAAAGGACACACAATACAATGGCCAAAAGTAAAGGACACACAATACAATGGCCAAAAGTAAAGGACACGCAATACAATGATCAAAGGTAAAAGACATACAATACAATGGTCAAAAGTAAAGGACACACAATACAATGGTCAAAAGTAAAGGACACACAATGCAATGGCCAAAAGTAAAGGACACACAATACAATGGCCAAAAGTAAAGGACACGCAATACAATGATCAAAGGTAAAAGACATACAATACAATGGTCAAAAGTAAAGGACACACAATACAATGGTCAAAAGTAAAGGACACACAATGCAATGGCCAAAAGTAAAGGACACACAATACAATGGCCAAAAGTAAAGGACACACAATACAATGGCCAAAAGTAAAGTACACACAATACAATGGCTAAAAGTAAAGGACACACAATGCAATGGCCAAAAGTAAAGGACACACAATACAATGGCCAAAAGTAAAGGACACGCAATACAATGGCCAAAAGTAAAGGACATACAATACAATGGCCAAAAGTAAAGGACACACAATACAATGGCTAAAAATAAAGGACACAAAATACAATGGCCAAAAGTAAAGGACACGCAATACAATGACCAAAAGTAAAGGACACACAATACAATGGCCAAAAATAAAGGACACAAAATACAATGGCCAAAAGTAAAGGACACGCAATACAATGACCAAAAGAAAAGGACACACAATACAATGGCCAAAAGTAAAGGACACACAATACAATGGCCAAAAGTAAAGGACACGCAATACAATGATCAAAGGTAAAAGACATACAATACAATGGTCAAAAGTAAAGGACACACATTACAATGGTCAAAAGTAAAGGACACACAATGCAATGGCCAAAAGTAAAGGACACACAATACAATGGCCAAAAGTAAAGGACACACAATACAATGGCCAAAAGAAAAGGACACACAATACAATGGCCAAAAGTAAAGGACACACAATACAATGGCCAAAAGAAAAGGACACACAATACAATGGCCAAAAGTAAAGGACACACAATACAATGGCCAAAAGTAAAGGACACACAATACAATGGCTAAAAGTAAAGGAAACACAATACAATGATCAAAAGTAAAGGACACACAATACAATGGCCAAAGGTAAAGGACACACAATACAATGGCCAAAAGTAAAGGACACACAATACAATGGCCAAAAGAAAAGGACACACAATACAATGGCCAAAAGTAAAGGACACGCAATACAATGATCAAAAGTAAAAGACATACAGTACAATGGTCAAAAGTAAAAGACATACAATACAATGGCCAAAGTAAAGGACACGCAATACAATGATCAAAAGTAAAGGACACACAATACAATGGCCAAAAGTAAAGGCCACACAATACAATGATCAAAAGTAAAGGACACGCAATACAATGATCAAAAGTAAAGGACACGCAATACAATGGCCAAAAATAAAGGACACAAAATACAATGGCCAAAAGTAAAGGACACGCAATACAATGGCCAAAATTAAAGGACACACAATACAATGGTCAAAAGTAAAGGACACACAATCCAATGGTCAAAGGAAAAGGACATACAATACAATGGCCAAAAGTAAAGGACACACAATACAATGGCCAAAAATAAAGGACACACAATACAATGGCCAAAAGTAAAGGACACACAATACACACTGTACAATGGCCAAAAATAAAGGACACGCAATACAATGGCCAAAAGTAAAGGACATACAATACAATGGCCAAACGTAAAGGACACACAATACAATGGCCAAAAGTAAAGGACACACAATACAATGGCCAAAAGTAAAGGACATGCAATACAATGGCCAAAAGTAAAGGACATACAATACAATGGCCAAAAGTAAAGGACATACAATACAATGGCCAAAAGTAAAGGACAGACAATACAATGGCCAAAAGTAAAGGACACACAATGCAATGGCCAAAAGTAAAGGACACACAATACAATGGTCAAAAGTAAAGGACACACAATGCAATGGCCAAAAGTAAAGGACACACAATACACACTGTACAATGGCCAAAAGTAAAGGACACGCAATACAATGGCCAAAAGTAAAGGACATACAATACAATGGCCAAACGTAAAGGACACACAATACAATGGCCAAAAGTAAAGGACACACAATACAATTGCCAAAAGTAAAGGACACGCAATACAATGGCCAAAAGTAAAGGACACACAATACAATGGCCAAAAGTAATGGACACACAATACAATGGCCAAAAGTAAAGGACACACAATACAATGGCCAAAGGGAAAGGACACACAATGCAATGGCCAAAAGTAAAGGACGCACAATACAATGGCCAAAAGTAAAGGACACGCAATACAATGATCAAAAGTAAAGGACACGCAATACAATGGCCAAAAGTAAAGGACACACAATACAATGGCCAAAAGGAAAGGACACACAATGCAATGGCCAAAAGTAAAGGACACACAATACAATGGCCAAAAGTAAAGGACACGCAATACAATGATCAAAAGAAAAGGACACACAATACAATGGCCAAAAGTAAATGACACACAATACAATGGCCAAAAGTAAATGACACACAATACAATGGCCAAAAGTAAAGGACACACAATACAATGGCCAAAAGTAAAGGACACACAATACAATGGCCAAAAGTAAAGGACACGCAATACAATGATCAAAAGTAAAAGACACACAATACAATGGCCAAAGTAAAGAACACGCAATACAATGATCAAAAGTAAAGGACACGCAATACAAAGGCCAAAAATAAAGGACACACACTACAATGGCCAAAAGTAAAGGACACACAATACAATGGCCAAAGGTAAAGGACACACAATACAATGGCCAAAAGTAAAAGACACACAATACAATGGCCAAAGTAAAGAACACGCAATACAATGATCAAAAGTAAAGGACACGCAATACAAAGGCCAAAAATAAAGGACACACACTACAATGGCCAAAAGTAAAGGACACACAATACAATGGCCAAAGGTAAAGGACACACAATACAATGATCAAAAGTAAAGGACACACAATACAATGGCCAAAAGTAAAGGACACGCAATACAATGATCAAAAGTAAAGGACACACAATACAATGGCCAAAAGTAAAGGCCACACAATACAATGATCAAAAGTAAAGGACACGCAATACAATGATCAAAAGTAAAGGACACGCAATACAATGGCCAAAAATAAAGGACACAAAATACAATGGCCAAAAATAAAGGACACGCAATACAATGACCAAAAGTAAAGGACACACAATACAATGGCCAAAAGTAAAGGACACACAATACAATGGCCAAAAGTAAAGGACACGCAATACAATGATCAAAGGTAAAAGACATACAATACAATGATCAAAAGTAAAGGACACACAATACAATGGTCAAAAGTAAAGGACACACAATGCAATGGCCAAAGGTAAAGGACACACAATACAATGGCCAAAAGTAAAGGACACACAATACAATGGCCAAAGGTAAAGGACACACAATACAATGGCCAAAAGTAAAAGACACACAATACAATGGCCAAAAGTAAAGGACACACAATACAATGGCCAAAAGTAAAGGACACGCAATACAATGATCAAAAGTAAAAGACATACAGTACAATGGTCAAAAGTAAAAGACATACAATACAATGGCCAAAGTAAAGGACACGCAATACAATGATCAAAAGTAAAGGACACAAAATACAATGGCCAAAAGTAAAGGTCACACAATACAATGATCAAAAGTAAAGGACACGCAATACAATGATCAAAAGTAAAGGACACGCAATACAATGGCCAAAAATAAAGGACACAAAATACAATGGCCAAAAGTAAAGGACACGCAATACAATGACCAAAAGTAAAGGACACACAATACAATGGCCAAAAGTAAATGGACACACAATACAATGGCCAAAAGTAAAGGACACGCAATACAATGATCAAAGGTAAAAGACATACAATACAATGGTCAAAAGTAAAGTACACACAATACAATGGTCAAAAGTAAAGGACACACAATGCAATGGCCAAAAGTAAAGGACACACAATACAATGGCCAAAAGTAAAGGACACACAATACAATGGCCAAAAGAAAAGGACACACAATACAATGGCCAAAAGTAAAGGACACACAATACAATGGCCAAAAGAAAAGGACACACAATACAATGGCTAAAAGTAAAGGACACACAATACAATGTTCAAAAGTAAAGGACACACAATACAATGGCTAAAAGTAAAGGACACACAATACAATGATCAAAAGTAAAGGACACACAATACAATGGGCAAAAGTAAAGGACACACAATACAATGGCCAAAAGTAAAGGACACACAATACAATGGCCAAAAGAAAAGGACACACAATACAATGGCCAAAAGTAAAGGACACACAATACAATGGCCAAAAGTAAAGGACACACAATACAATGGCCAAAAGTAAAGGACACACAATACAATGGCCAAAAGTAAAGGACACACAATACAATGGCCAAAATTAAAGGACACGCAATACAATGATCAAAAGTAAAAGACATACAGTACAATGGTCAAAAGTAAAAGACATACAATACAATGGCCAAAGTAAAGGACACGCAATACAATGATCAAAAGTAAAGGACACACAATACAATGGCCAAAAGTAAAGGACACACAATACAATGATCAAAAGTAAAGGACACGCAATACAATGATCAAAAGTAAAGGACACGCAATACAATGGCCAAAAATAAAGGACACAAAATACAATGGCCAAAAGTAAAGGACACGCAATACAATGACCAAAAGTAAAGGACACACAATACAATGGCCAAAAGTAAAGGACACACAATACAATGGCCAAAAGTAAAGGACACGCAATACAATGATCAAAGGTAAAAGACATACAATACAATGGTCAAAAGTAAAGGACACACAATACAATGATCAAAAGTAAAGGACACACAATACAATGGGCAAAAGTAAAGGACACACAATACAATGGCCAAAAGTAAAGGACACACAATACAATGGCCAAAAGAAAAGGACACACAATACAATGGCCAAAAGTAAAAGACACACAATACAATGGCCAAAGTAAAGGACACGCAATACAATGATCAAAAGTAAAGGACACGCAATACAAAGGCCAAAAATAAAGGACACACACTACAATGGCCAAAAGTAAAGGACACACAATACAATGGCCAAAGGTAAAGGACCCACAATACAATGGCCAAAAGTAAAAGACACACAATACAATGGCCAAAAGTAAAGGACACACAATACAATGGCCAAAAGTAAAGGACACGCAATACAATGATCAAAAGTAAAAGACATACAGTACAATGGTCAAAAGTAAAAGACATACAATACAATGGCCAAAGTAAAGGACACGCAATACAATGATCAAAAGTAAAGGACACACAATACAATGGCCAAAAGTAAAGGCCACACAATACAATGATCAAAAGTAAAGGACACGCAATACAATGATCAAAAGTAAAGGACACGCAATACAATGGCCAAAAATAAAGGACACAAAATACAATGGCCAAAAGTAAAGGACACGCAATACAATGACCAAAAGTAAAGGACACACAATACAATGGCCAAAAGTAAAGGACACACAACACAATGGCCAAAAGTAAAGGACCAGCAATACAATGATCAAAGGTAAAAGACATACAATACAATGGTCAAAAGTAAAGGACACACAATACAATGGTCAAAAGTAAAGGACACACAATGCAATAGCCAAAAGTAAAGGACACACAATACAATGGCCAAAAGTAAAGGACACACAATACAATGGCCAAAAGTAAAGGACACACAATACAATGGCCAAAAGTAAAGGACACACAATACAATGGCCAAAAGTAAAGGACACACAATACAATGGCCAAAAGTAAAGGACACACAATACAATGGCCAAAAGTAAAGGACACACAATACAATGGCCAAAAGTAAAGGACACACAATACAATGGCTAAAAGTAAAGGACACACAATGCAATGGCCAAAAGTAAAGGACACACAATACAATGGCCAAAAGTAAAGGACACGCAATACAATGACCAAAAGTAAAGGACACACAATACAATGGCCAAAAATAAAGGACACAAAATACAATGGCCAAAAGTAAAGGACACGCAATACAATGACCAAAAGTAAAGGACACACAATACAATGGCCAAAAGTAAAGGACACACAATACAATGGCCAAAAGTAAAGGACACGCAATACAATGATCAAAGGTAAAAGACATACAATACAATGGTCAAAAGTAAAGGACACACAATACAATGGTGAAAAGTAAAGGACACACAATGCAATGGCCAAAAGTAAAGGACACACAATACAATGGCCAAAAGTAAAGGACACACAATACAATGGCCAAAAGTAAAGGACACACAATACAATGGCCAAAAATAAAGGACACACAATACAATGGCCAAAAGAAAAGGACACACAATACAATGGCCAAAAGTAAAGGACACACAATACAATGGCCAAAAGTAAAGGACACACAATACAATGGCTAAAAGTAAAGGACACACAATACAATGATCAAAAGTAAAGGACACACAATACAATGGCCAAAAGTAAAGGACACACAATACAATGGCCAAAAGTAAAGGACACACAATACAATGGCCAAAAGAAAAGGACACACAATACAATGGCCAAAAGCAAAGGACACGCAATACAATGATCAAAAGTAAAAGACATACAGTACAATGGTCAAAAGTAAAAGACATACAATACAATGGTCAAAAGTAAAGGACACACAATGCAATGGCCAAAAGAAAAGGACACGCAATACAATGACCAAAAGTAAAGGACACACAATACAATGGCCAAAAGTAAAGGACACACAATACAATGGCCAAAAGTAAAGGACACGCAATACAATGATCAAAAGTAAAAGACATACAATACAATGGTCAAAAGTAAAGGACACACAATACAATGGTCAAAAGTAAAGGACACACAATGCAATGGCCAAAAGAAAAGGACACACAATACAATGGCCAAAAGAAAAGGACACACAATACAATGGCCAAAAGTAAAGGACACACAATACAATGGCCAAAAGTAAAGGACACACAATACAATGGCTAAAAGTAAAGGACACACAATACAATGATCTAAAGTAAAGGACACACAATACAATGGGCAAAAGCAAAGGACACACAATACAATGGCCAAAAGTAAAGGACACACAATACAATGGCCAAAAGAAAAGGACACACAATACAATGGCCAAAAGTAAAGGACACACAATACAATGGCCAAAAGTAAAGGACACACACTACAATGGCCAAAAGTAAAGGACACACAATACAATGGCCAAAAATAAAGGACACAAAATACAATGGCCAAAAGTAAAGGACACACAATACAATGGCCAAAAGTAAAGGACACACAATACAATGGCCAAAAGTAAAGGACACACAATACAATGGCCAAAAGTAAAGTACACACAATACAATGACTAAAAGTAAAGGACACACAATGCAATGGCCAAAAGTAAAGGACACACAATACAATGGCCAAAAGTAAAGGACACGCAATACAATGACCAAAAGTGAAGGACACACAATACAATGGCCAAAAATAAAGGACACAAAATACAATGGCCAAAAGTAAAGGACACGCAATACAATGACCAAAAGTAAAGGACACACAATACAATGGCCAAAAGTAAAGGACACACAATACAATGGCCAAAAGTAAAGGACACGCAATACAATGATCAAAGGTAAAAGACATACAATACAATGGTCAAAAGTAAAGGACACACAATACAATGGTCAAAAGTAAAGGACACACAATGCAATGGCCAAAAGTAAAGGACACACAATACAATGGCCAAAAGTAAAGGACACACAATACAATGGCCAAAAGAAAAGGACACACAATACAATGGCCAAAAGTAAAGGACACACAATACAATGATCAAAAGTAAAGGACACACAATACAATGGCCAAAGGTAAAGGACACACAATACAATGGCCAAAAGTAAAGGACACACAATACAATGATCAAAAGTAAAGGACACACAATACAATGGCCAAAAGAAAAGGACACACAATAAAATGGCCAAAAGTAAAGGACACGCAATACAATGATCAAAAGTAAAAGACATACAGTACAATGGTCAAAAGTAAAAGACATACAATACAATGGCCAAAGTAAAGGACACGCAATACAATGATCAAAAGTAAAGGACACACAATACAATGGCCAAAAGTAAAGGCCACACAATACAATGATCAAAAGTAAAGGACAAGCAATACAATGATCAAAAGTAAAGGACACGCAATACAATGGCCAAAAGTAAAAGACACGCAATACAATGATCAAAGGTAAAAGACATACAATACAATGGTCAAAAGTAAAGGACACACAATACAATGGTCAAAAGTAAAGGACACACAATGCAATGGCCAAAAGTAAAGGACACACAATACAATGGCCAAAAGTAAAGGACACGCAATACAATGATCAAAGGTAAAAGACATACAATACAATGGTCAAAAGTAAAGGACACACAATACAATGGTCAAAAGTAAAGGACACACAATGCAATGGCCAAAAGTAAAGGACACACAATACAATGGCCAAAAGTAAAGGACACACAATACAATGGCCAAAAGTAAAGGACACGCAATACAATGATCAAAGGTAAAAGACATACAATACAATGGTCAAAAGTAAAGGACACACATTACAATGGTCAAAAGTAAAGGACACACAATGCAATGGCCAAAAGTAAAGGACACACAATACAATGGCTAAAAGTAAAGGAAACACAATACAATGATCAAAAGTAAAGGACACACAATACAATGGCCAAAGGTAAAGGACACACAATACAATGGCCAAAAGTAAAGGACACACAATACAATGGCCAAAAGAAAAGGACACACAATACAATGGCCAAAAGTAAAGGACACGCAATACAATGATCAAAAGTAAAAGACATACAGTACAATGGTCAAAAGTAAAAGACATACAATACAATGGCCAAAGTAAAGGACACGCAATACAATGATCAAAAGTAAAGGACACACAATACAATGGCCAAAAGTAAAGGCCACACAATACAATGATCAAAAGTAAAGGACACGCAATACAATGATCAAAAGTAAAGGACACGCAATACAATGGCCAAAAATAAAGGACACAAAATACAATGGCCAAAAGTAAAGGACACGCAATACAATGACCAAAAGTAAAGGACACACAATACAATGGCCAAAAGTAAAGGACACGCAATACAATGGTCAAAAGTAAAGGACACACAATGCAATGGCCAAAAGTAAAGGACACACAATACAATGGCCAAAAGTAAAGGACACACAATACAATGGCCAAAAGAAAAGGACACACAATACAATGGCCAAAAGTAAAGGACACACAATACAATGGCCAAAAGAAAAGGACACACAATACAATGGCCAAAAGTAAAGGACACACAATACAATGGCCAAAAGTAAAGGACACACAATACAATGATCAAAAGTAAAGGACACACAATACAATGGGCAAAAGTAAAGGACACACAATACAATGGCCAAAAGTAAAGGACACACAATACAATGGCCAAAAGAAAAGGACACACAATACAATGGCCAAAAGTAAAGGACACACAATACAATGGCCAAAAGTAAAGGACACACAATACAATGGCCAAAAGTAAAGGACACACAATACAATGGCCAAAAGAAAAGGACACACAATACAATGGCCAAAAGTAAAGGACACACAATGCAATGGCCAAAAGTAAAGGACACACAATACAATGGCCAAAAGTAAAGGACACACAATACAATGGCCAAAGTAAAGGACACGCAATACAATGATCAAAAGTAAAGGACACGCAATACAATGGCCAAAAGTAAAGGACACACAATACAATGGCCAAAAGTAAAGGACACACAATACAATGGCCAAAAGTAAAGGACACGCAATACAATGATCAAAGGTAAAAGACATACAATACAATGGTCAAAAGTAAAGGACACACAATACAATGGTCAAAAGTAAAGGACACACAATGCAATGGCCAAAAGTAAAGGACACACAATACAATGGCCAAAAGTAAAGGACACACAATACAATGGCCAAAAGAAAAGGACACACAATACAATGGCCAAAAGTAAAGGACACACAATACAATGGCCAAAAGAAAAGGACACACAATACAATGGCCAAAAGTAAAGGACACACAATACAATGGCCAAAAGTAAAGGACACACAATACAATGGCCAAAAATAAAGTACACACAATACAATGGCTAAAAGTAAAGGACACACAATACAATGGCCAAAAGTAAAGGACACACAATACAATGGCCAAAAGTAAAGGACACACAATACAATGGCCAAAAATAAAGGACACAAAATACAATGGCCAAAAGTAAAGGACACGCAATACAATGACCAAAAGAAAAGGACACACAATACAATGGCCAAAAGTAAAGGACACACAATACAATGGCCAAAAGTAAAGGACACGCAATACAATGATCAAAGGTAAAAGACATACAATACAATGGTCAAAAGTAAAGGACACACATTACAATGGTCAAAAGTAAAGGACACACAATGCAATGGCCAAAAGAAAAGGACACACAATACATTGGACAAAAGTAAAGGACACACAATACAATGGCCAAAAGAAAAGGACACACAATACAATGGCCAAAAGTAAAGGACACACAATACAATGGCCAAAAGAAAAGGACACACAATACAATGGCCAAAAGTAAAGGACACACAATACAATGGCCAAAAGTAAAGGACACACAATACAATGGCTAAAAGTAAAGGAAACACAATACAATGATCAAAAGTAAAGGACACACAATACAATGGCCAAAGGTAAAGGACACACAATACAATGGCCAAAAGTAAAGGACACACAATACAATGGCCAAAAGAAAAGGACACACAATACAATGGCCAAAAGTAAAGGACACGCAATACAATGATCAAAAGTAAAAGACATACAGTACAATGGTCAAAAGTAAAAGACATACAATACAATGGCCAAAGTAAAGGACACGCAATACAATGATCAAAAGTAAAGGACACACAATACAATGGTCAAAAGTAAAGGACACACAATGCAATGGCCAAAAGTAAAGGACACACAATACAATGGCCAAAAGTAAAGGACACACAATACAATGGCCAAAAGAAAAGGACACACAATACAATGGCCAAAAGTAAAGGACACACAATACAATGGCCAAAAGAAAAGGACACACAATACAATGGCCAAAAGTAAAGGACACACAATACAATGGCCAAAAGTAAAGGACACACAATACAATGGCCAAAAATAAAGTACACACAATACAATGGCTAAAAGTAAAGGACACACAATACAATGGCCAAAAGTAAAGGACACACAATACAATGGCCAAAAGTAAAGGACACACAATACAATGGCCAAAAATAAAGGACACAAAATACAATGGCCAAAAGTAAAGGACACGCAATACAATGACCAAAAGAAAAGGACACACAATACAATGGCCAAAAGTAAAGGACACACAATACAATGGCCAAAAGTAAAGGACACGCAATACAATGATCAAAGGTAAAAGACATACAATACAATGGTCAAAAGTAAAGGACACACATTACAATGGTCAAAAGTAAAGGACACACAATGCAATGGCCAAAAGAAAAGGACACACAATACATTGGACAAAAGTAAAGGACACACAATACAATGGCCAAAAGAAAAGGACACACAATACAATGGCCAAAAGTAAAGGACACACAATACAATGGCCAAAAGAAAAGGACACACAATACAATGGCCAAAAGTAAAGGACACACAATACAATGGCCAAAAGTAAAGGACACACAATACAATGGCTAAAAGTAAAGGAAACACAATACAATGATCAAAAGTAAAGGACACACAATACAATGGCCAAAGGTAAAGGACACACAATACAATGGCCAAAAGTAAAGGACACACAATACAATGGCCAAAAGAAAAGGACACACAATACAATGGCCAAAAGTAAAGGACACGCAATACAATGATCAAAAGTAAAAGACATACAGTACAATGGTCAAAAGTAAAAGACATACAATACAATGGCCAAAGTAAAGGACACGCAATACAATGATCAAAAGTAAAGGACACACAATACAATGGCCAAAAGTAAAGGCCACACAATACAATGATCAAAAGTAAAGGACACGCAATACAATGACCAAAAGTAAAGGACACACAATACAATGGCCAAAAGTAAAGGACACGCAATACAATGGTCAAAAGTAAAGGACACACAATGCAATGGCCAAAAGTAAAGGACACACAATACAATGGCCAAAAGTAAAGGACACACAATACAATGGCCAAAAGAAAAGGACACACAATACAATGGCCAAAAGTAAAGGACACACAATACAATGGCCAAAAGAAAAGGACACACAATACAATGGCCAAAAGTAAAGGACACACAATACAATGGCCAAAAGTAAAGGACACACAATACAATGATCAAAAGTAAAGGACACACAATACAATGGGCAAAAGTAAAGGACACACAATACAATGGCCAAAAGTAAAGGACACACAATACAATGGCCAAAAGAAAAGGACACACAATACAATGGCCAAAAGTAAAGGACACACAATACAATGGCCAAAAGTAAAGGACACACAATACAATGGCCAAAAGTAAAGGACACACAATACAATGGCCAAAAGTAAAGGACACACAATACAATGGCCAAAAGTAAAGGACACACAATACAATGGCCAAAAGTAAAGGACACACAATACAATGGCCAAAGTAAAGGACACGCATTACAATGATCAAAAGTAAAGGACACGCAATACAATGGCCAAAAGTAAAGGACACCCAATACAATGGCCAAAAGTAAAGGACACACAATACAATGGCCAAAAGTAAAGGACACGCAATACAATGATCAAAGGTAAAAGACATACAATACAATGGTCAAAAGTAAAGGACACACAATACAATGGTCAAAAGTAAAGGACACACAATGCAATGGCCAAAAGTAAAGGACACACAATGCAATGGCCAAAAGTAAAGGACACACAATACAATGGCCAAAAGAAAAGGACACACAATACAATGGCCAAAAGTAAAGGACACACAATACAATGGCCAAAAGAAAAGGACACACAATACAATGGCCAAAAGTAAAGGACACACAATACAATGGCCAAAAGTAAAGGACACACAATACAATGATCAAAAGTAAAGGACACACAATGCAATGGGCAAAAGTAAAGGACACACAATACAATGGCCAAATGTAAAGGACACACAATACAATGGCCAAAAGAAAAGGACACACAATACAATGGCCAAAAGTAAAGGACACACAATACAATGGCCAAAAGTAAAGGACACACAATACAATGGCCAAAAGTAAAGGACACGCAATACAATGATCAAAAGTAAAAGACATACAGTACAATGGTCAAAAGTAAAAGACATACAATACAATGGCCAAAGTAAAGGACACGCAATACAATGATCAAAGTAAAGGACACGCAATACAATGGCCAAAAGTAAAGGACACACAATACAATGGCTAAAAGAAAAGGACACACAATACAATGATCAAAAGTAAAGGACACACAATACAATGGGCAAAAGTAAAGGACACACAATACAATGGCTAAAAGTAAAGGACACACAATACAATGATCAAAAGTAAAGGACACACAATACAATGGGCAAAAGTAAAGGACACACAATACAATGGCCAAAAGTAAAGGACACACAATACAATGGCCAAAAGAAAAGGACACACAATACAATGGCCAAAAGTAAAGGACACACAATACAATGGCCAAAAGTAAAGGACACACAATACAATGGCCAAAAGTAAAGGACACACAATACAATGGCCAAAAGTAAAGGACACGCAATACAATGGCCAAAAGTAAAGGACACGCAATACAATGATCAAAAGTAAAAGACATACAGTACAATGATCAAAAGTAAAAGACATACAATACAATGGCCAAAGTAAAGGACACGCAATACAATGATCAAAAGTAAAGGACACGCAATACAATGGCCAAAAGTAAAGGACACACAATACAATGATCAAAAGTAAAGGACACGCAATACAATGATCAAAAGTAAAGGACACGCAATACAATGGCCAAAAATAAAGGACACAAAATACAATGGCCAAAAGTAAAGGACACGCAATACAATGACCAAAAGTAAAGGACACACAATACAATGGCCAAAAGTAAAGGACACAAAATACAATGGCCAAAAGTAAAGGACACGCAATACAATGATCAAAGGTAAAAGACATACAATACAATGGTCAAAAGTAAAGGACACACAATACAATGGTCAAAAGTAAAGGACACACAATGCAATGGCCAAAAGTAAAGGACACACAATACAATGGCCAAAAGTAAAGGACACACAATACAATGGCCAAAAGAAAAGGACACACAATACAATGACCAAAAGTAAAGGACACACAATACAATGGCCAAAAGAAAAGGACACACAATACAATGGCCAAAAGTAAAGGACACACAATACAATGGCCAAAAGTAAAGGACACACAATACAATGATCAAAAGTAAAGGACACACAATACAATGGGCAAAAGTAAAGGACACACAATACAATGGCCAAAAGTAAAGGACACACAATACAATGGCCAAAAGAAAAGGACACACATTACAATGGCCAAAAGTAAAGGACACACAATACAATGATCAAAAGTAAAGGACACACAATACAATAGGCAAAAGTAAAGGACACACAATACAATGGCCAAAAGTAAAGGACACACAATACAATGGCCAAAAGAAAAGGACACACAATACAATGGCCAAAAGTAAAGGACACACAATACAATGGCCAAAAGTAAAGGACACACAATACAATGGCCAAAAGTAAAGGACACACAATACAATGATCAAAAGTAAAGGACACGCAATACAATGGCCAAAAGTAAAGGACACGCAATACAATGATCAAAAGTAAAGGACACACAATACAATGATCAAAAGTAAAGGACACACAATACAATGGGCAAAAGTAAAGGACACGCAATACAATGGCCAAAAGTAAAGGACACACAATACAATGGCCAAAAGAAAAGGACACACAATACAATGGTTAAAAGTAAAGGACACACAATACAATGATCAAAAGTAAAGGACACACAATACAATGGCCAAAAGTAAAGGACACGCAATACAATGACCAAAAGTAAAGGACACACAATACAATGGCCAAAAGTAAAGGACACACAATACAATGGCCAAAAGTAAAGGACACGCAATACAATGATCAAAGGTAAAAGACATACAATACAATGGTCAAAAGTAAAGGACACACAATACAATGGTCAAAAGTAAAGGACACACAATGCAATGGCCAAAAGTAAAGGACACACAATACAATGGCCAAAAGTAAAGGACACACAATACAATGGCCAAAGAAAAGGACACACAATACAATGGCCAAAAGTAAAGGACACACAATACAATGGCCAAAAGAAAAGGACACACAATACAATGGCCAAAAGTAAAGGACACACAATACAATGGCCAAAAGTAAAGGACACACAATACAATGATCAAAAGTAAAGGACACACAATACAATGGGCAAAAGTAAAGGACACACAATACAATGGCCAAAAGAAAAGGACACACAATACAATGGCCAAAAGAAAAGGACACACAATACAATGGCCAAAAGTAAAGGACACACAATACAATGGCCAAAAGTAAAGGACACACAATACAATGGCCAAAAGTAAAGGACACACAATACAATGGCCAAAAGTAAAGGACACACAATACAATGGCCAAAAGTAAAGGACACGCAATACAATGATCAAAAGTAAAAGACATACAGTACAATGGTCAAAAGTAAAAGACATACAATACAATGGCCAAAGTAAAGGACACGCAATACAATGATCAAAAGTAAAGGACACGCAATACAATGGCTAAAAGTAAAGGACACACAATACAGTGGCTAAAAGTAAAGGACACACAATACAATGATCAAAAGTAAAGGACACACAATACAATGGTCAAAAGTAAAGGACACACAATACAATGGCCAAAAGTAAAGGACACACAATACAATGGCCAAAAGAAAAGGACACACAATACAATGGCCAAAAGTAAAGGACACACAATACAATGGCCAAAAGTAAAGGACACACAATACAATGGCCAAAAGTAAAGGACACACAATACAATGGCCAAAAGTAAAGGACACGCAATACAATGGCCAAAATTAAAGGACACGCAATACAATGATCAAAAGTAAAGGACACACAATACAATGGCCAAAAGTAAAGGACACACAATACAATGGTCAAAAGTAAAGGACACACAATGCAATGGCCAAAAGTAAAGGACACACAATACAATGGCCAAAAGTAAAGGACACACAATACAATGGCCAAAAAAAAGGACACACAATACAATGGCCAAAAGTAAAGGACACACAATACAATGGCCAAAAGTAAAGGACACACAATACAATGGCCAAAAGTAAAGGACACACAATACAAAGGCCAAAAGTAAAGGACACACAATACAATGATCAAAAGTAAAGGACACACAATACAATGGGCAAAAGTAAAGGACACACAATACAATGGCCAAAAGTAAAGGACACACAATACAATGGCCAAAAGAAAAGGACACACAATACAATGGCCAAAAGTAAAGGACACACAATACAATGGCCAAAAGTAAAGGACACACAATACAATGGCCAAAAGTAAAGGACACACAATACAATGGCCAAAAGTAAAGGACACACAATACAATGGCCAAAAGTAAAGGACACGCAATACAATGATCAAAAGTAAAAGACATACAGTACAATGGTCAAAAGTAAAAGACATACAATACAATGGCCAAAGTAAAGGACACGCAATACAATGATCAAAAGTAAAGGACACGCAATACAATGGCCAAAAGTAAAGGACACACAATACAATGGCTAAAAGTAAAGGACACACAATACAATGATCAAAAGTAAAGGACACACAATACAATGGGCAAAAGTAAAGGACACACAATACAATGGCCAAAAGTAAAGGACACACAATACAATGGCCAAAAGAAAAGGACACACAATACAATGGCCAAAAGTAAAGGACACACAATACAATGGCCAAAAGTAAAGGACACACAATACAATGGCCAAAAGTAAAGGACACACAATACAATGGCCAAAAGTAAAGGACACGCAATACAATGGCCAAAAGTAAAGGACACGCAATACAATGATCAAAAGTAAAAGACATACAATACAATGGCCAAAGTAAAGGACACGCAATACAATGATCAAAAGTAAAGGACACGCAATACAATGGCCAAAAGTAAAGGACACACAATACAATGATCAAAAGTAAAGGACACGCAATACAATGATCAAAAGTAAAGGACACGCAATACAATGGCCAAAAATAAAGGACACAAAATACAATGGCCAAAAGTAAAGGACACACAATACAATGGCCAAAAGTAAAGGACACACAATACAATGGCCAAAAGTAAAGGACACACAATACAATGGCCAAAAGTAAAGGACACACAATACAATGGCTAAAAGTAAAGGACACACAATGCAATGGCCAAAAGTAAAGGACACACAATACAATGGCCAAAAGTAAAGGACACGCAATACAATAACCAAAAGTAAAGGACACACAATGCAATGGCCAAAAGTAAAGGACACAAAATACAATGGCCAAAAGTAAAGGACACGCAATACAATGGCTAAAAGTAAAGGACACACAATACAATGGCCAAAAGTAAAGGACACGCAATACAATAACCAAAAGTAAAGGACACACAATGCAATGGCCAAAAGTAAAGGACACAAAATACAATGGCCAAAAGTAAAGGACACACAATACAATGGCTAAAAGTAAAGGACACACAATGCAATGGCCAAAAGTAAAGGACACACAATACAATGGCCAAAAGTAAAGGACACGCAATACAATAACCAAAAGTAAAGGACACACAATGCAATGGCCAAAAGTAAAGGACACAAAATACAATGGCCAAAAGTAAAGGACACACAATACAATGCCCAAAAATAAAGGACACAAAATACAATGGCCAAAAGTAAAGGACACGCAATACAATGACCAAAAGTAAAGGACACACAATACAATGGCCAAAAGTAAAGGACACACAATACAATGGCCAAAAGTAAAGGACACGCAATACAATGATCAAAGGTAAAAGACATACAATACAATGGTCAAAAGTAAAGGACACACAATACAATGGTCAAAAGTAAAGGACACACAATGCAATGGCCAAAAGTAAAGGACACACAATACAATGGCCAAAAGTAAAGGACACACAATACAATGGCCAAAAGAAAAGGACACACAATACAATGGCCAAAAGGAAAGGACACACAATACAATGGCCAAAAGAAAAGGACACACAATACAATGGCCAAAAGTAAAGGACACACAATACAATGGCCAAAAGTAAAGGACACACAATACAATGGCTAAAAGTAAAGGACACACAATACAATGATCAAAAGTAAAGGACACACAATACAATGGCCAAAAGTAAAGGACACACAATACAATGGCCAAAAGTAAAGGACACACAATACAATGGCCAAAAGAAAAGGACACACAATACAATGGCCAAAAGCAAAGGACACGCAATACAATGATCAAAAGTAAAAGACATACAGTACAATGGTCAAAAGTAAAGGACACGCAATACAATGATCAAAGGTAAAAGACATACAATACAATGGTCAAAAGTAAAGGACACACAATACAATGGTCAAAAGTAAAGGACACACAATGCAATGGCCAAAAGTAAAGGACACACAATACAATGGCCAAAAGTAAAGGACACACAATACAATGGCCAAAAGAAAAGGACACACAATACAATGGCCAAAAGTAAAGGACACACAATACAATGGCCAAAAGAAAAGGACACACAATACAATGGCCAAAAGTAAAGGACACACAATACAATGGCCAAAAGTAAAGGACACACAATACAATGGCTAAAAGTAAAGGACACACAATACAATGATCTAAAGTAAAGGACACACAATACAATGGGCAAAAGTAAAGGACACACAATACAATGGCCAAAAGTAAAGGACACACAATACAATGGCCAAAAGAAAAGGGCACACAATACAATGGCCAAAAGTAAAGGACACACAATACAATGGCCAAAAGTAAAGGACACACAATACAATGGCCAAAAGTAAAGGACACACTATACAATGGCCAAAAGTAAAGGACACACAATACAATGGCCAAAAGTAAAGGACACGCAATACAATGATCAAAAGTAAAAGACATACAGTACAATGGTCAAAAGTAAAAGACATACAATACAATGGCCAAAGTAAAGGACACGCAATACAATGATCAAAAGTAAAGGACACGAATACAATGGCCAAAAGTAAAGGACACACAATACAATGATCAAAAGTAAAGGACACGCAATACAATGATCAAAAGTAAAGGACACGCAATAAAATGGCCAAAAATAAAGGACACAAAATACAATGGCCAAAAGTAAAGGACACACAATACAATGGCCAAAAGTAAAGGACACACAATACAATGGCCAAAAGTAAAGTACACACAATACAATGGCTAAAAGTAAAGGACACACAATGCAATGGCCAAAAGTAAAGGACACACAATACAATGGCCAAAAGTAAAGGACACGCAATACAATGACCAAAAGTAAAGGACACACAATACAATGGCCAAAAATAAAGGACACAAAATACAATGGCCAAAAGTAAAGGACACGCAATATAATGACCAAAAGTAAAGGACACACAATACAATGGCCAAAAGTAAAGGACACACAATACAATGGCCAAAGGTAAAGGACACGCAATACAATGATCAAAGGTAAAAGACATACAATACAATGGTCAAAAGTAAAGGACACACAATACAATGGTCAAAAGTAAAGGACACACAATGCAATGGCCAAAAGTAAAGGACACACAATACAATGGCCAAAAGTAAAGGACACACAATACAATGGCCAAAAGAAAAGGACACACAATACAATGGCCAAAAGTAAAGGACACACAATACAATGGCCAAAAGAAAAGGACACACAATACAATGGCCAAAAGTAAAGGACACACAATACAATGGCCAAAAGTAAAGGACACACAATACAATGGCCAAAAGAAAAGGACACGCAATACAATGATCAAAAGTAAAAGACATACAGTACAATGGTCAAAAGTAAAAGACATACAATACAATGGCCAAAGTAAAGGACACGCAATACAATGATCAAAAGTAAAGGACACACAATACAATGGCCAAAAGTAAAGGCCACACAATACAATGATCAAAAGTAAAGGACACGCAATACAATGATCAAAAGTAAAGGACACGCAATACAATGGCCAAAAATAAAGGACACAAAATACAATGGCCAAAAGTAAAGGACACGCAATACAATGACAAAAAGTAAAGGACACACAATACAATGGCCAAAAGTAAAGGACACACAATACAATGGCCAAAAGTAAAGGACACGCAATACAATGATCAAAGGTAAAAGACATACAATACAATGGTCAAAAGTAAAGGACACACAATACAATGATCAAAAGTAAAGGACACACAATGCAATGGCCAAAAGTAAAGGACACACAATACAATGGCCAAAAGTAAAGGACACACAATACAATGGCCAAAAGAAAAGGACACACAATACAATGGCCAAAAGTAAAGGACACGCAATACAATGGCCAAAAGAAAAGGACCCACAATACAATGGCCAAAAGTAAAGGACACACAATACAATGGCCAAAAGTAAAGGACACACAATACAATGATCAAAAGTAAAGGACACACAATACAATGGGCAAAAGTAAAGGACACACAATACAATGGCCAAAAGTAAAGGACACACAATACAATGGCCAAAAGAAAAGGACACACAATACAATGGCCAAAAGTAAAGGACACACAATACAATGGCCAAAAGTAAAGGACACACAATACAATGGCCAAAAGTAAAGGACACACAATACAATGGCCAAAAGTAAAGGACACACAATACAATGGCCAAAAGTAAAGGACACGCAATACAATGATCAAAAGTAAAAGACATACAGTACAATGGTCAAAAGTAAAAGACATACAATACAATGGCCAAAGTAAAGGACACGCAATACAATGATCAAAAGTAAAGGACACGCAATACAATGGCCAAAAGTAAAGGACACACAATACAGTGGCTAAAAGTAAAGGACACACAATACAATGATCAAAAGTAAAGGACACACAATACAATGGTCAAAAGTAAAGGACACACAATACAATGGCCAAAAGTAAAGGACACACAATACAATGGCCAAAAGAAAAGGACACACAATACAATGGCCAAAAGTAAAGGACACACAATACAATGGCCAAAAGTAAAGGACACACAATACAATGGCCAAAAGTAAAGGACACACAATGCAATGGCCAAAAGTAAAGGACACGCAATACAATGGCCAAAAGTAAAGGACACACAATGCAATGGCCAAAAGTAAAGGACACACAATACAATGGCCAAAAGTAAAGGACACACAATACAATGGCTAAAAGTAAAGGACACACAATGCAATGGCCAAAAGTAAAGGACACACAATACAATTGCCAAAAGTAAAGGACACGCAATACAATGGCCAAAAGTAAAGGACACGCAATACAATGACCAAAAGTAAAGGACACACAATACAATGGCCAAAAGTAAAGGACACACAATACAATGGCCAAAAGAAAAGGACACACAATACAATGACCAAAAATAAAGGACACAAAATACAATGCCCAAAAGTAAAGGACACGCAATACAATGACCAAAAGTAAAGGACACACAATACAATGGCCAAAAGTAAAGGACACACAATACAATGGCCAAAAGTAAAGGACACGCAATACAATGATCAAAGGTAAAAGACATACAATACAATGGTCAAAAGTAAAGGACACACAATACAATGGTCAAAAGTAAAGGACACACAATACAATGGCCAAAAGTAAAGGACACACAATACAATGGCCAAAAGAAAAGGACACACAATACAATGGCCAAAAGTAAAGGACACACAATACAATGGCCAAAAGAAAAGGACACACAATACAATGGCCAAAAGTAAAGGACACACAATACAATGGCCAAAAGTAAAGGACACACAATACAATGGCTAAAAGTAAAGGACACACAATACAATGATCAAAAGTAAAGGACACACAATACAATGATCAAAAGTAAAGGACACGCAATACAATGGCCAAAAGTAAAGGACACACAATGCAATGGCCAAAAGTAAAGGACACACAATACAATGGCCAAAAGTAAAGGACACGCAATACAATGATCAAAGGTAAAAGACATACAATACAATGGTCAAAAGTAAAGGACACACAATACAATGGTCAAAAGTAAAGGACACACAATGCAATGGCCAAAAGTAAAGGACACACAATACAATGGCCAAAAGTAAAGGACACACAATACAATGGCCAAAAGAAAAGGACACACAATACAATGGCCAAAAGTAAAGGACACACAATACAATGGCCAAAAGAAAAGGACACACAATACAATGGCCAAAAGTAAAGGACACACAATACAATGGTCAAAAGTAAAGGACACACAATACAATGGCTAAAAGTAAAGGACACACAATACAATGATCAAAAGTAAAGGACACACAATACAATGGCCAAAAGTAAAGGACACACAATACAATGGCCAAAAGTAAAGGACACACAATACAATGGCCAAAAGAAAAGGACACACAATACAATGGCCAAAAGCAAAGGACACGCAATACAATGATCAAAAGTAAAAGACATACAGTACAATGGTCAAAAGTAAAAGACATACAATACAATGACCAAAGTAAAGGACACGCAATACAATGATCAAAAGTAAAGGACACACAATACAATGATCAAAAGTAAAGGACACGCAATACAATGATCAAAAGTAAAGGACACGCAATACAATGGCCAAAAATAAAGGACACAAAATACAATGGCCAAAAGTAAAGGACACGCAATACAATGACCAAAAGTAAAGGCCACACAATACAATGATCAAAAGTAAAGGACACGCAATACAATGATCAAAAGTAAAGGACACGCAATACAATGGCCAAAAATAAAGGACACAAAATACAATGGCCAAAAGTAAAGGACACGCAATACAATGACCAAAAGTAAAGGACACACAATACAATGGCCAAAAGTAAAGGACACACAATACAATGGCCAAAAGTAAAGGACACGCAATACAATGATCAAAGGTAAAAGACATACAATACAATGGTCAAAAGTAAAGGACACACAATACAATGGTCAAAAGTAAAGGACACACAATGCAATGGCCAAAAGTAAAGGACACACAATACAATGGCCAAAAGTAAAGGACACACAATACAATGGCCAAAAGAAAAGGACACACAATACAATGGCCAAAAGTAAAGGACACACAATACAATGGCCAAAAGTAAAGGACACACAATGCAATGGCCAAAAGTAAAGGACACACAATACAATGGCCAAAAGTAAAGGACACGCAATACAATGGCCAAAAGTAAAGGACACGCAATACAATGATCAAAAGTAAAAGACATACAGTACAATGGTCAAAAGTAAAAGACATACAATACAATGGCCAAAGTAAAGGACACGCAATACAATGATCAAAAGTAAAGGACACGCAATACAATGGCCAAAAGTAAAGGACACACAATACAATGATCAAAAGTAAAGGACACGCAATACAATGATCAAAAGTAAAGGACACGCAATACAATGGCCAAAAATAAAGGACACAAAATACAATGGCCAAAAGTAAAGGACACACAATACAATGGCCAAAAGAAAAGGACACACAATACAATGGCCAAAAGTAAAGGACACACAATACAATGGCCAAAAGTAAAGGACACACAATACAATGGCCAAAAGTAAAGGACACACAATACAATGGCCAAAAGTAAAGGACACACAATACAATGGCCAAAAGTAAAGGACACGCAATACAATGATCAAAAGTAAAAGACATACAGTACAATGGTCAAAAGTAAAAGACATACAATACAATGGCCAAAGTAAAGGACACGCAATACAATGATCAAAAGTAAAGGACACGCAATACAATGGCCAAAAGTAAAGGACACACAATACAGTGGCTAAAAGTAAAGGACACACAATACAATGATCAAAAGTAAAGGACACACAATACAATGGTCAAAAGTAAAGGACACACAATACAATGGCCAAAAGTAAAGGACACACAATACAATGGCCAAAAGAAAAGGACACACAATACAATGGCCAAAAGTAAAGGACACACAATACAATGGCCAAAAGTAAAGGACACACAATACAATGGCCAAAAGTAAAGGACACAAAATACAATGGCCAAAAGTAAAGGACACACAATACAATGGCCAAAAGTAAAGGACACACAATACAATGGCCAAAAGTAAAGGACACACAATACAATGGCCAAAAGTAAAGGACACACAATACAATGGCTAAAAGTAAAGGACACACAATGCAATGGCCAAAAGTAAAGGACACACAATACAATGGCCAAAAGTAAAGGACACGCAATACAATGGCCAAAAGTAAAGGACACGCAATACAATGACCAAAAGTAAAGGACACACAATACAATGGCCAAAAGTAAAGGACACACAATACAATGGCCAAAAGAAAAGGACACACAATACAATGACCAAAAATAAAGGACACAAAATACAATGGCCAAAAGTAAAGGACACGCAATACAATGACCAAAAGTAAAGGACACACAATACAATGGCCAAAAGTAAAGGACACACAATACAATGGCCAAAAGTAAAGGACACGCAATACAATGATCAAAGGTAAAAGACATACAATACAATGGTCAAAAGTAAAGGACACACAATACAATGGTCAAAAGTAAAGGACACACAATACAATGGCCAAAAGTAAAGGACACACAATACAATGGCCAAAAGAAAAGGACACACAATACAATGGCCAAAAGTAAAGGACACACAATACAATGGCCAAAAGAAAAGGACACACAATACAATGGCCAAAAGTAAAGGACACACAATACAATGGCCAAAAGTAAAGGACACACAATACAATGGCTAAAAGTAAAGGACACACAATACAATGATCAAAAGTAAAGGACACACAATACAATGGCCAAAAGTAAAGGACACACAATACAATGGCCAAAAGTAAAGGACACACAATACAATGGCCAAAAGAAAAGGACACACAATACAATGGCCAAAAGCAAAGGACACGCAATACAATGATCAAAAGTAAAAGACATACAGTACAATGGTCAAAAGTAAAAGACATACAATACAATGGCCAAAAGTAAAGGACACGCAATACAATGATCAAAAGTAAAGGACACACAATACAATGGCCAAAAGTAAAGGACACACAATACAATGACCAAAAGTAAAGGACACACAATAAAATGGCCAAAAGTAAAGGACACACAATACAATGGCCAAAAGTAAAGGACACACAATACAATGATCAAAGGTAAAAGACATACAATACAATGGTCAAAAGTAAAGGACACACAATACAATGGCCAAAAGTAAAGGACACACAATACAATGGCCAAAAGTAAAGGACACACAATACAATGACCAAAAGTAAAGGACACACAATAAAATGGCCAAAAGTAAAGGACACACAATACAATGGCCAAAAGTAAAGGACACGCAATACAATGATCAAAGGTAAAAGACATACAATACAATGGTCAAAAGTAAAGGACACACAATACAATGGTCAAAAGTAAAGGACACACAATGCAATGGCCAAAAGTAAAGGACACACAATACAATGGCCAAAAGTAAAGGACACACAATACAATGGCCAAAAGAAAAGGACACACAATACAATGGCCAAAAGTAAAGGACACACAATACAATGGCCAAAAGAAAAGGACACACAATACAATGGCCAAAAGTAAAGGACACACAATACAATGGTCAAAAGTAAAGGACACACAATACAATGGCTAAAAGTAAAGGACACACAATACAATGATCAAAAGTAAAGGACACACAATACAATGGCCAAAAGTAAAGGACACACAATACAATGGCCAAAAGTAAAGGACACACAATACAATGGCCAAAAGAAAAGGACACACAATACAATGGCCAAAAGCAAAGGACACGCAATACAATGATCAAAAGTAAAAGACATACAGTACAATGGTCAAAAGTAAAGGACATACAATACAATGACCAAAGTAAAGGACACGCAATACAATGATCAAAAGTAAAGGACACACAATACAATGATCAAAAGTAAAGGACACGCAATACAATGATCAAAAGTAAAGGACACGCAATACAATGGCCAAAAATAAAGGACACAAAATACAATGGCCAAAAGTAAAGGACACGCAATACAATGACCAAAAGTAAAGGCCACACAATACAATGATCAAAAGTAAAGGACACGCAATACAATGATCAAAAGTAAAGGACACGCAATACAATGGCCAAAAATAAAGGACACAAAATACAATGGCCAAAAGTAAAGGACATGCAATACAATGACCAAAAGTAAAGGACACACAATACAATGGCCAAAAGTAAAGGACACACAATACAATGGCCAAAAGTAAAGGACACGCAATACAATGATCAAAGGTAAAAGACATACAATACAATGGTCAAAAGTAAAGGACACACAATACAATGGTCAAAAGTAAAGGACACACAATGCAATGGCCAAAAGTAAAGGACACACAATACAATGGCCAAAAGTAAAGGACACACAATACAATGGCCAAAAGAAAAGGACACACAATACAATGGCCAAAAGTAAAGGACACACAATACAATGGCCAAAAGTAAAGGACACACAATACAATGGCCAAAAGTAAAGGACACACAATACAATGGCCAAAAGTAAAGGACACGCAATACAATGGCCAAAAGTAAAGGACACGCAATACAATGATCAAAAGTAAAAGACATACAGTACAATGGTCAAAAGTAAAAGACATACAATACAATGGCCAAAGTAAAGGACACGCAATACAATGATCAAAAGTAAAGGACACGCAATACAATGGCCAAAAGTAAAGGACACACAATACAATGATCAAAAGTAAAGGACACGCAATACAATGATCAAAAGTAAAGGACACGCAATACAATGGCCAAAAATAAAGGACACAAAATACAATGGCCAAAAGTAAAGGACACACAATACAATGGCCAAAAGTAAAGGACACACAATACAATGGCCAAAAGTAAAGGACACACAATACAATGGCCAAAAGTAAAGGACACACAATACAATGGCTAAAAGTAAAGGACACACAATGCAATGGCCAAAAGTAAAGGACACGCAATACAATGGCCAAAAGTAAAGGACACGCAATACAATGACCAAAAGTAAAGGACACACAATACAATGGCCAAAAGTAAAGGACACACAATACAATGGCCAAAAGTAAAGGACACGCAATACAATGATCAAAGGTAAAAGACATACAATACAATGGTCAAAAGTAAAGGACACACAATACAATGGTCAAAAGTAAAGGACACACAATACAATGGCCAAAAGTAAAGGACACACAATACAATGGCCAAAAGAAAAGGACACACAATACAATGGCCAAAAGTAAAGGAC
Organism: Bathymodiolus brooksi; assembly: GCA_963680875.1. Classification (NCBI taxonomy): domain Eukaryota; kingdom Metazoa; phylum Mollusca; class Bivalvia; order Mytilida; family Modiolidae; genus Bathymodiolus; species Bathymodiolus brooksi. The sequence goes on along the minus strand of OY804580.1, from coordinate 45,601,398 downwards.
ACACAATACAATGGCCAAAAGAAAAGGACACACAATACAATGGCCAAAAGTAAAGGACACACAATACAATGGCCAAAAGTAAAGGACACACAATACAATGGCCAAAAGTAAAGGACACACAATACAATGGCCAAAAGTAAAGGACACACAATACAATGGCTAAAAGTAAAGGACACACAATGCAATGGCCAAAAGTAAAGGACACACAATACAATGGCCAAAAGTAAAGGACACGCAATACAATGCCCAAAAATAAAGGACACAAAATACAATGGCCAAAAGTAAAGGACACACAATACAATGGCCAAAAGTAAAGGACACACAATACAATGGCCAAAAGTAAAGGACACACAATACAATGGCCAAAAGTAAAGGACACACAATACAATGGCCAAAAGAAAAGGACACACAATACAATGGCCAAAAGCAAAGGACACGCAATACAATGATCAAAAGTAAAAGACATACAGTACAATGGTCAAAAGTAAAAGACATACAATACAATGGCCAAAGTAAAGGACACGCAATACAATGATCAAAAGTAAAGGACACACAATACAATGATCAAAAGTAAAGGACACGCAATACAATGATCAAAAGTAAAGGACACGCAATACAATGGCCAAAAATAAAGGACACAAAATACAATGGCCAAAAGTAAAGGACACGCAATACAATGACCAAAAGTAAAGGCCACACAATACAATGATCAAAAGTAAAGGACACACAATACAATGATCAAAAGTAAAGGACACGCAATACAATGGCCAAAAATAAAGGACACAAAATACAATGGCCAAAAGTAAAGGACACGCAATACAATGACCAAAAGTAAAGGACACACAATACAATGGCCAAAAGTAAAGGACACACAATACAATGGCCAAAAGTAAAGGACACGCAATACAATGATCAAAGGTAAAAGACATACAATACAATGGTCAAAAGTAAAGGACACACAATACAATGGTCAAAAGTAAAGGACACACAATGCAATGGCCAAAAGTAAAGGACACACAATACAATGGCCAAAAGTAAAGAACACACAATACAATGGCCAAAAGAAAAGGACACACAATACAATGGCCAAAAGTAAAGGACACACAATACAATGGCCAAAAGAAAAGGACACACAATACAATGGCCAAAAGTAAATGACACACAATATAATGGCCAAAAGTAAAGGACACACAATACAATGGCTAAAAGTAAAGGACACACAATACAATGGCTAAAAGTAAAGGACACACAATACAATGGCCAAAAGTAAAGGACACACAATACAATGGCTAAAAGTAAATGACACACAATACAATGGCCAAAAGTAAATGACACACAATACAATGGCCAAAAGTAAAGGACACACAATACAATGGCTAAAAGTAAAGGACACACAATACAATGATCTAAAGTAAAGGACACACAATACAATGGCCAAAAGTAAAGGACACACAATACAATGGCCAAAAGAAAAGGACACACAATACAATGGCCAAAAGTAAAGGACACACAATACAATGGCCAAAAGTAAAGGACACACAATACAATGGCCAAAAGTAAAGGACACACAATGCAATGGCCAAAAGTAAAGGACACACAATACAATGGCCAAAAGTAAAGGACACGCAATACAATGATCAAAAGTAAAAGACATACAGTACAATGGTCAAAAGTAAAAGACATACAATACAATGGCCAAAGTAAAGGACACGCAATACAATGATCAAAAGTAAAGGACACGAATACAATGGCCAAAAATAAAGGACACAAAATACAATGGCCAAAAGTAAAGGACACACAATACAATGGCCAAAAGTAAAGTACACACAATACAATGGCTAAAAGTAAAGGACACACAATGCAATGGCCAAAAGTAAAGGACACACAATACAATGGCCAAAAGTAAAGGACACGCAATACAATGACCAAAAGTAAAGGACACACAATACAATGGCCAAAAATAAAGGACACAAAATACAATGGCCAAAAGTAAAGGACACGCAATACAATGACCAAAAGTAAAGGACACACAATACAATGGCCAAAAGTAAAGGACACACAATACAATGGCCAAAAGTAAAGGACACACAATACAATGGCCAAAAGTAAAGGACACACAATACAATGGCCAAAAGTAAAGGACACACAATACAATGGCTAAAAGTAAAGGACACACAATACAATGATCAAAAGTAAAGGACACACAATACAATGGCCAAAGGTAAAGGACACACAATACAATGGCCAAAAGTAAAGGACACACAATACAATGGCCAAAAGAAAAGGACACACAATACAATGGCCAAAAGTAAAGGACACGCAATACAATGATCAAAAGTAAAAGACATACAGTACAATGGTCAAAAGTAAAAGACATACAATACAATGACCAAAGTAAAGGACACGCAATACAATGATCAAAAGTAAAGGACACACAATACAATGGCCAAAAGTAAAGGCCACACAATACAATGATCAAAAGTAAAGGACACGCAATACAATGATCAAAAGTAAAGGACACGCAATACAATGGCCAAAAATAAAGGACACAAAATACAATGGCCAAAAGTAAAGGACACGCAATACAATGACCAAAAGTAAAGGACACACAATACAATGGCCAAAAGAAAAGGACACACAATACAATGGCCAAAAGTAAAGGACACGCAATACAATGATCAAAGGTAAAAGACATACAATACAATGGTCAAAAGTAAAGGACACACAATACAATGGTCAAAAGTAAAGGACACACAATGCAATGGCCAAAAGTAAAGGACACACAATACAATGGCCAAAAGTAAAGGACACACAATACAATGGCCAAAAGAAAAGGACACACAATACAATGGCCAAAAGTAAAGGACACACAATACAATGGCCAAACGAAAAGGACACACAATACAATGGCCAAAAGTAAAGGACACACAATACAATGGCCAAAAGTAAAGGACACACAATACAATGATCAAAAGTAAAGGACACACAATACAATGGCCAAAAGTAAAGGACACACAATACAATGGCCAAAAGTAAAGGACACACAATACAATGGCCAAAAGAAAAGGACACACAATACAATGGCCAAAAGTAAAGGACACACAATACAATGGCCAAAAGTAAAGGACACACAATACAATGGCCAAAAGTAAAGGACACACAATACAATGGCCAAAAGTAAAGGACACGCAATACAATGATCAAAAGTAAAAGACATACAGTACAATGGTCAAAAGTAAAAGACATACAATACAATGGCCAAAAGTAAAGGACACACAATACAATGGCTAAAAGTAAAGGACACACAATACAATGATCAAAAGTAAAGGACACACAATACAATGGGCAAAAGTAAAGGACACACAATACAATGGCCAAAAGTAAAGGACACACAATACAATGGCCAAAAGAAAAGGACACACAATACAATGGCCAAAAGTAAAGGACACACAATACAATGGCCAAAAGTAAAGGACACACAATACAATGGCCAAAAGTAAAGGACACACAATAGAATGGCCAAAAGTAAAGGACACGCAATACAATGGCCAAAAGTAAAGGACACGCAATACAATGATCAAAAGTAAAAGACATACAGTACAATGGTCAAAAGTAAAAGACATACAGTACAATGGTCAAAAGTAAAAGACACGCAATACAATGGCCAAAGTAAAGGACACGCAATACAATGATCAAAAGTAAAGGACACGCAATACAATGACCAAAAGTAAAGGACACACAATACAATGGCTAAAAGTAAAGGACACACAATACAATGATCAAAAGTAAAGGACACACAATACAATGGGCAAAAGTAAAGGACACACAATACAATGATCAAAAGTAAAGGACACGCAATACAATGATCAAAAGTAAAGGACACGCAATACAATGACCAAAAGTAAAGGACACACAATACAATGGCTAAAAGTAAAGGACACACAATACAATGATCAAAAGTAAAGGACACACAATACAATGGGCAAAAGTAAAGGACACACAATACAATGGCCAAAAGTAAAGGACACACAATACAATGGCCAAAAGAAAAGGACACACAATACAATGGCCAAAAGTAAAGGACACACAATACAATGGCCAAAAGTAAAGGACACGCAATACAATGACCAAAAGTAAAGGCCACACAATACAATGATCAAAAGTAAAGGACACACAATACAATGATCAAAAGTAAAGGACACGCAATACAATGGCCAAAAATAAAGGACACAAAATACAATGGCCAAAAGTAAAGGACACGCAATACAATGACCAAAAGTAAAGGACACACAATACAATGGCCAAAAGTAAAGGACACACAATACAATGGCCAAAAGTAAAGGACACGCAATACAATGATCAAAGGTAAAAGACATACAATACAATGGTCAAAAGTAAAGGACACACAATACAATGGTCAAAAGTAAAGGACACACAATGCAATGGCCAAAAGTAAAGGACACACAATACAATGGCCAAAAGTAAAGAACACACAATACAATGGCCAAAAGAAAAGGACACACAATACAATGGCCAAAAGTAAAGGACACACAATACAATGGCCAAAAGAAAAGGACACACAATACAATGGCCAAAAGTAAATGACACACAATATAATGGCCAAAAGTAAAGGACACACAATACAATGGCTAAAAGTAAAGGACACACAATACAATGGCTAAAAGTAAAGGACACACAATACAATGGCCAAAAGTAAAGGACACACAATACAATGGCTAAAAGTAAATGACACACAATACAATGGCCAAAAGTAAATGACACACAATACAATGGCCAAAAGTAAAGGACACACAATACAATGGCTAAAAGTAAAGGACACACAATACAATGATCTAAAGTAAAGGACACACAATACAATGGCCAAAAGTAAAGGACACACAATACAATGGCCAAAAGAAAAGGACACACAATACAATGGCCAAAAGTAAAGGACACACAATACAATGGCCAAAAGTAAAGGACACACAATACAATGGCCAAAAGTAAAGGACACACAATGCAATGGCCAAAAGTAAAGGACACACAATACAATGGCCAAAAGTAAAGGACACGCAATACAATGATCAAAAGTAAAAGACATACAGTACAATGGTCAAAAGTAAAAGACATACAATACAATGGCCAAAGTAAAGGACACGCAATACAATGATCAAAAGTAAAGGACACGAATACAATGGCCAAAAATAAAGGACACAAAATACAATGGCCAAAAGTAAAGGACACACAATACAATGGCCAAAAGTAAAGTACACACAATACAATGGCTAAAAGTAAAGGACACACAATGCAATGGCCAAAAGTAAAGGACACACAATACAATGGCCAAAAGTAAAGGACACGCAATACAATGACCAAAAGTAAAGGACACACAATACAATGGCCAAAAATAAAGGACACAAAATACAATGGCCAAAAGTAAAGGACACGCAATACAATGACCAAAAGTAAAGGACACACAATACAATGGCCAAAAGTAAAGGACACACAATACAATGGCCAAAAGTAAAGGACACACAATACAATGGCCAAAAGTAAAGGACACACAATACAATGGCCAAAAGTAAAGGACACACAATACAATGGCTAAAAGTAAAGGACACACAATACAATGATCAAAAGTAAAGGACACACAATACAATGGCCAAAGGTAAAGGACACACAATACAATGGCCAAAAGTAAAGGACACACAATACAATGGCCAAAAGAAAAGGACACACAATACAATGGCCAAAAGTAAAGGACACGCAATACAATGATCAAAAGTAAAAGACATACAGTACAATGGTCAAAAGTAAAAGACATACAATACAATGACCAAAGTAAAGGACACGCAATACAATGATCAAAAGTAAAGGACACACAATACAATGGCCAAAAGTAAAGGCCACACAATACAATGATCAAAAGTAAAGGACACGCAATACAATGATCAAAAGTAAAGGACACGCAATACAATGGCCAAAAATAAAGGACACAAAATACAATGGCCAAAAGTAAAGGACACGCAATACAATGACCAAAAGTAAAGGACACACAATACAATGGCCAAAAGAAAAGGACACACAATACAATGGCCAAAAGTAAAGGACACGCAATACAATGATCAAAGGTAAAAGACATACAATACAATGGTCAAAAGTAAAGGACACACAATACAATGGTCAAAAGTAAAGGACACACAATGCAATGGCCAAAAGTAAAGGACACACAATACAATGGCCAAAAGTAAAGGACACACAATACAATGGCCAAAAGAAAAGGACACACAATACAATGGCCAAAAGTAAAGGACACACAATACAATGGCCAAACGAAAAGGACACACAATACAATGGCCAAAAGTAAAGGACACACAATACAATGGCCAAAAGTAAAGGACACACAATACAATGATCAAAAGTAAAGGACACACAATACAATGGCCAAAAGTAAAGGACACACAATACAATGGCCAAAAGTAAAGGACACACAATACAATGGCCAAAAGAAAAGGACACACAATACAATGGCCAAAAGTAAAGGACACACAATACAATGGCCAAAAGTAAAGGACACACAATACAATGGCCAAAAGTAAAGGACACACAATACAATGGCCAAAAGTAAAGGACACGCAATACAATGATCAAAAGTAAAAGACATACAGTACAATGGTCAAAAGTAAAAGACATACAATACAATGGCCAAAAGTAAAGGACACACAATACAATGGCTAAAAGTAAAGGACACACAATACAATGATCAAAAGTAAAGGACACACAATACAATGGGCAAAAGTAAAGGACACACAATACAATGGCCAAAAGTAAAGGACACACAATACAATGGCCAAAAGAAAAGGACACACAATACAATGGCCAAAAGTAAAGGACACACAATACAATGGCCAAAAGTAAAGGACACACAATACAATGGCCAAAAGTAAAGGACACACAATAGAATGGCCAAAAGTAAAGGACACGCAATACAATGGCCAAAAGTAAAGGACACGCAATACAATGATCAAAAGTAAAAGACATACAGTACAATGGTCAAAAGTAAAAGACATACAGTACAATGGTCAAAAGTAAAAGACACGCAATACAATGGCCAAAGTAAAGGACACGCAATACAATGATCAAAAGTAAAGGACACGCAATACAATGACCAAAAGTAAAGGACACACAATACAATGGCTAAAAGTAAAGGACACACAATACAATGATCAAAAGTAAAGGACACACAATACAATGGGCAAAAGTAAAGGACACACAATACAATGATCAAAAGTAAAGGACACGCAATACAATGATCAAAAGTAAAGGACACGCAATACAATGACCAAAAGTAAAGGACACACAATACAATGGCTAAAAGTAAAGGACACACAATACAATGATCAAAAGTAAAGGACACACAATACAATGGGCAAAAGTAAAGGACACACAATACAATGGCCAAAAGTAAAGGACACACAATACAATGGCCAAAAGAAAAGGACACACAATACAATGGCCAAAAGTAAAGGACACACAATACAATGGCCAAAAGTAAAGGACACACAATACAATGGCCAAAAGTAAAGGACACACAATAGAATGGCCAAAAGTAAAGGACACGCAATACAATGGCCAAAAGTAAAGGACACGCAATACAATGATCAAAAGTAAAAGACATACAGTACAATGGTCAAAAGTAAAAGACATACAATACAATGGCCAAAAGTAAAGGACACACAATACAATGATCAAAAGTAAAGGACACGCAATACAATGGCCAAAAGTAAAGGACACACAATACAATGGCCAAAAATAAAGGACACAAAATACAATGGCCAAAAGTAAAGGACACACAATGCAATGGCCAAAAGTAAAGGACACACAATACAATGATCAAAAGTAAAGGACACACAATACAATGATCAAAAGTAAAGGACACGCAATACAATGGCCAAAAATAAAGGACACAAAATACAATGGCCAAAAGTAAAGGACACACAATGCAATGGCCAAAAGTAAAGGACACACAATACAATGATCAAAAGTAAAGGACACGCAATACAATGGCTAAAAGTAAAGGACACACAATACAATGATCAAAAGTAAAGGACACGCAATACAATGATCAAAAGTAAAGGACACGCAATACAATGGCCAAAAATAAAGGACACAAAATACAATGGCCAAAAGTAAAGGACACACAATACAATGGCCAAAAGTAAAGGACACACAATACAATGGCCAAAAGAAAAGGACACACAATACAATGGCCAAAAGTAAAGGACACACAATACAATGGCCAAAAGTAAAGGACACACAATACAATGGCCAAAAGTAAAGGACACACAATACAATGGCCAAAAGTAAAGGACACGCAATACAATGATCAAAAGTAAAAGACATACAGTACAATGGTCAAAAGTAAAAGACATACAATACAATGGCCAAAGTAAAGGACACGCAATACAATGATCAAAAGTAAAGGACACGCAATACAATGGCCAAAAGTAAAGGACACACAATACAATGATCAAAAGTAAAGGACACGCAATACAATGATCAAAAGTAAAGGACACGCAATACAATGGCCAAAAATAAAGGACACAAAATACAATGGCCAAAAGTAAAGGACACACAATACAATGGCCAAAAGTAAAGGACACACAATACAATGGCCAAAAGTAAAGGACACACAATACAATGGCTAAAAGTAAAGGACACACAATGCAATGGCCAAAAGTAAAGGACACACAATACAATGGCCAAAAGTAAAGGACACGCAATACAATGACCAAAAGTAAAGGACACACAATACAATGGCCAAAAATAAAGGACACAAAATACAATGGCCAAAAGTAAAGGACACACAATGCAATGGCCAAAAGTAAAGGACACACAATACAATGGCCAAAAGTAAAGGACACACAATACAATGGCCAAAAGTAAAGGACACACAATACAATGGCCAAAAATAAAGGACACACAATACAATGGCCAAAAATAAAGGACACACAATACAATGGCCAAAAGAAAAGGACACACAATACAATGGTCAAAAGTAAAGGACACACAATACAATGGTCAAAAGAAAAGGACACACAATACAATGGCTAAAAGTAAAGGACACGCAATACAATGATCAAAAGTAAAGGACACACAATACAATGGCCAAAAGTAAAGGCCACACAATACAATGATCAAAAGTAAAGGACACGCAATACAATGATCAAAAGTAAAGGACACGCAATACAATGGCCAAAAATAAAGGACACAAAATACAATGGCCAAAAGTAAAGGACACGCAATACAATGACCAAAAGTAAAGGACACACAATACAATGGCCAAAAGTAAAGGACACACAATACAATGGCCAAAAGTAAAGGACACGCAATACAATGATCAAAGGTAAAAGACATACAATACAATGGTCAAAAGTAAAGGACACACAATACAATGGTCAAAAGTAAAGGACACACAATGCAATGGCCAAAAGTAAAGGACACACAATACAATGGCCAAAAGTAAAGGACACACAATACAATGGCCAAAAGAAAAGGACACACAATACAATGGCCAAAAGTAAAGGACACACAATACAATGATCAAAAGTAAAGGACACACAATACAATGATCAAAAGTAAAGGACACACAATACAATGGCCAAAAGTAAAGGACACACAATACAATGGCTAAAAGTAAAGGACACACAATACAATGATCTAAAGTAAAGGACACACAATACAATGAGCAAAAGTAAAGGACACACAATACAATGGCCAAAAGTAAAGGACACACAATACAATGGCCAAAAGAAAAGGACACACAATACAATGGCCAAAAGTAAAGGACACACAATACAATGGCCAAAAGTAAAGGACACACAATACAATGGCGAAAAGTAAAGGACACACAATACAATGGCCAAAAGTAAAGGACACACAATACAATGGCCAAAAGTAAAGGACACGCAATACAATGATCAAAAGTAAAAGACATACAGTACAATGGTCAAAAGTAAAAGACATACAATACAATGGCCAAAGTAAAGGACACGCAATACAATGATCAAAAGTAAAGGACACGAATACAATGGCCAAAAGTAAAGGACACACAATACAATGATCAAAAGTAAAGGACACGCAATACAATGATCAAAAGTAAAGGACACGCAATACAATGGCCAAAAATAAAGGACACAAAATACAATGGCCAAAAGTAAAGGACACACAATACAATGGCCAAAAGTAAAGGACACACAATACAATGGCCAAAAGTAAAGGACACACAATACAATGGCCAAAAGTAAAGTACACACAATACAATGGCTAAAAGTAAAGGACACACAATGCAATGGCCAAAAGTAAAGGACACACAATACAATGGCCAAAAGTAAAGGACACGCAATACAATGACCAAAGGTAAAGGACACACAATACAATGGCCAAAAATAAAGGACACAAAATACAATGGCCAAAAGTAAAGGACACGCAATACAATGACCAAAAGTAAAGGATACACAATACAATGGCCAAAAGTAAAGGACACACAATACAATGGCCAAAAGTAAAGGACACGCAATACAATGATCAAAGGTAAAAGACATACAATACAATGGTCAAAAGTAAAGGACACACAATACAATGGTCAAAAGTAAAGGACACAATGCAATGGCCAAAAGTAAAGGACACACAATACAATGGCCAAAAGTAAAGGACACACAATACAATGGCCAAAAGAAAAGGACACACAATACAATGGCCAAAAGTAAAGGACACACAATACAATGGCCAAAAGAAAAGGACACACAATACAATGGCCAAAAGTAAAGGACACACAATACAATGGCCAAAAGTAAAGGACACACAATACAATGGCTAAAAGTAAAGGACACACAATACAATGATCAAAAGTAAAGGACACACAATACAATGGCCAAAAGTAAAGGACACACAATACAATGGCCAAAAGTAAAGGACACACAATACAATGGCCAAAAGAAAAGGACATACAATACAATGGCCAAAAGTAAAGGACACGCAATACAATGATCAAAAGTAAAAGACATACAGTACAATGGTCAAAAGTAAAAGACATACAATACAATGGCCAAAGTAAAGGACACGCAATACAATGATCAAAAGTAAAGGACACACAATACAATGGCCAAAAGTAAAGGCCACACAATACAATGATCAAAAGTAAAGGACACGCAATACAATGATCAAAAGTAAAGGACACGCAATACAATGGCCAAAAATAAAGGACACAAAATACAATGGCCAAAAGTAAAGGACACGCAATACAATGACCAAAAGTAAAGGACACACAATACAATGGCCAAAAGTAAAAGGACACACAATACAATGGCCAAAAGTAAAGGACACGCAATACAATGATCAAAGGTAAAAGACATACAATACAATGGTCAAAAGTAAAGGACACACAATACAATGGTCAAAAGTAAAGGACACACAATGCAATGGCCAAAAGTAAAGGACACACAATACAATGGCCAAAAGTAAAGGACACACAATACAATGGCCAAAAGAAAAGGACACACAATACAATGGCCAAAAGTAAAGGACACACAATACAATGGCCAAAAGAAAAGGACACACAATACAATGGCCAAAAGTAAAGGACACACAATACAATGGCCAAAAGTAAAGGACACACAATACAATGGCCAAAAGTAAAGGACACACAATACAATGGCCAAAAGTAAAGGACACGCAATACAATGAGCAAAAGTAAAAGACATACAGTACAATGGTCAAAAGTAAAAGACATACAATACAATGGCCAAAGTAAAGGACACGCAATACAATGATCTAAAGTAAAGGACACGCAATACAATGGCCAAAAGTAAAGGACACACAATACAATGGCTAAAAGTAAAGGACACACAATACAATGATCAAAAGTAAAGGACACACAATACAATGGGCAAAAGTAAAGGACACACAATACAATGGCCAAAAGTAAAGGACACACAATACAATGGCCAAAAGAAAAGGACACACAATACAATGGCCAAAAGTAAAGGACACACAATACAATGGCCAAAAGTAAAGGACACACAATACAATGGCCAAAAGTAAAGGACACACAATGCAATGGCCAAAAGTAAAGGACACACAATACAATGGCCAAAAGTAAAGGACACGCAATACAATGATCAAAAGTAAAAGACATACAGTACAATGGTCAAAAGTAAAAGACATACAATACAATGGCCAAAGTAAAGGACACGCAATACAATGATCAAAAGTAAAGGACATGCAATACAATGGCCAAAAGTAAAGGACACACAATACAATGATCAAAAGTAAAGGACACGCAATACAATGATCAAAAGTAAAGGACACGCAATACAATGGCCAAAAATAAAGGACACAAAATACAATGGTCAAAAGTAAAGGACACACAATGCAATGGCCAAAAGGAAAGGACACACAATACAATGGCCAAAAGTAAAGGACACACAATACAATGGCCAAAAGTAAAGGACACACAATACAATGGCTAAAAGTAAAGGACACACAATGCAATGGCCAAAAGTAAAGGACACACAATACAATGGCCAAAAGTAAAGGACACGCAATACAATGGCCAAAAGTAAAGGACACAAAATACAATGGCCAAAAGTAAAGGACACGCAATACAATGCCCAAAAGTAAAGGACACAAAATACAATGGCCAAAAGTAAAGGACACAAAATACAATGGCCAAAAGTAAAGGACACGCAATACAATGATCAAAGGTAAAAGACATACAATACAATGGTCAAAAGTAAAGGACACACAATACAATGGTCAAAAGTAAAGGACACACAATGCAATGGCCAAAAGTAAAGGACACACAATACAATGGCCAAAAGTAAAGGACACACAATACAATGGCCAAAAGAAAAGGACACACAATACAATGGCCAAAAGTAAAGGACACACAATACAATGGCCAAAAATAAAGGACACACAATACAATGGCCAAAAGTAAAGGACACACAATACAATGGCCAAAAGTAAAGGACACACAATACAATGGCTAAAAGTAAAGGACACACAATACAATGATCAAAAGTAAAGGACACACAATACAATGGCCAAAAGTAAAGGACACACAATACAATGACCAAAAGAAAAGGACACACAATACAATGGCCAAAAGTAAAGGACACACAATACAATGGCTAAAAGTAAAGGACACACAATACAATGGCCAAAAGTAAAGGACACACAATACAATGGCCAAAAGTAAAGGACACACAATACAATGGCCAAAAGTAAAGGACACACAATACAATGGCCAAGAGTAAAGGACACACCATACAATGGCCAAAGGTAAAGAACACACCATACAATGGCCAAAAGTAAAGGACACACAATACAATGGCCAAAAGTAAAGGACACACAATACAATGGCCAAAAGAAAAGGACACACAATACAATGGCCAAAAGTAAAGGACACACAATACAATGGCCAAAAGTAAAGGACACACAATACAATGGCCAAAAGTAAAGGACACACAATACAATGGCCAAAAGTAAAGGACACACAATACAATGGCCAAAAGTAAAGGACACGCAATACAATGATCAAAAGTAAAAGACATACAGTACAATGGTCAAAAGTAAAAGACATACAATACAATGGCCAAAGTAAAGGACACGCAATACAATGATCAAAGGTAAAGAACACGCAATACAATGGCCAAAAGTAAAGGACACACAATACAATGATCAAAAGTAAAGGACACGCAATACAATGATCAAAAGTAAAGGACACGCAATACAATGGCCAAAAATAAAGGACACAAAATACAATGGCCAAAAGTAAAGGACACACAATACAATGGCCAAAAGTAAAGGACACACAATACAATGGCCAAAAGTAAAGGACACACAATACAATGGCCAAAAGTAAAGAACACACAATACAATGGCTAAAAGTAAAGGACACACAATGCAATGGCCAAAAGTAAAGGACACACAATACAATGGCCAAAAGTAAAGGACACGCAATACAATGACCAAAAGTAAAGGACACACAATACAATGGCCAAAAGTAAAGGACACACAATACAATGGCTAAAAGTAAAGGACACACAATACAATGGCCAAAAGTAAAGGACACACAATACAATGGCCAAAAGTAAAGGACACACAATACAATGGCCAAAAGTAAAGGACACACAATACAATGGCCAAGAGTAAAGGACACACCATACAATGGCCAAAGGTAAAGAACACACAATACAATGGCCAAAAGTAAAGGACACACAATACAATGGCCAAAAGTAAAGGACACACAATACAATGGCCAAAAGAAAAGGACACACAATACAATGGCCAAAAGTAAAGGACACACAATACAATGGCCAAAAGTAAAGGACACACAATACAATGGCCAAAAGTAAAGGACACACAATACAATGGCCAAAAGTAAAGGACACACAATACAATGGCCAAAAGTAAAGGACACGCAATACAATGATCAAAAGTAAAAGACATACAGTACAATGGTCAAAAGTAAAAGACATACAATACAATGGCCAAAGTAAAGGACACGCAATACAATGATCAAAAGTAAAGGACACGCAATACAATGGCCAAAAGTAAAGGACATACAATACAATGATCAAAAGTAAAGGACACGCAATACAATGATCAAAAGTAAAGGACACGCAATACAATGGCCAAAAATAAAGGACACAAAATACAATGGCCAAAAGTAAAGGACACACAATACAATGGCCAAAAGTAAAGGACACACAATACAATGGCCAAAAGTAAAGAACACACAATACAATGGCTAAAAGTAAAGGACACACAATGCAATGGCCAAAAGTAAAGGACACACAATACAATGGCCAAAAGTAAAGGACACGCAATACAATGACCAAAAGTAAAGGACACACAATACAATGGCCAAAAATAAAGGACACAAAATACAATGGCCAAAAGTAAAGGACACACAATACAATGACCAAAAGTAAAGGACACACAATACAATGGCCAAAAGTAAAGGACACACAATACAATGGCCAAAAGTAAAGGACACGCAATACAATGATCAAAGGTAAAAGACATACAATACAATGGTCAAAAGTAAAGGACACACAATACAATGGTCAAAAGTAAAGGACACACAATGCAATGGCCAAAAGTAAAGGACACACAATACAATGGTCAAAAGTAAAGGACACACAATACAATGGCCAAAAGTAAAGGACACACAATACAATGATCAAAAGTAAAGGACACGCAATACAATGATCAAAAGTAAAGGACACGCAATACAATGGCCAAAAATAAAGGACACAAAATACAATGGCCAAAAGTAAAGGACACGCAATACAATGACCAAAAGTAAAGGCCACACAATACAATGATCAAAAGTAAAGGACACGCAATACAATGATCAAAAGTAAAGGACACGCAATACAATGGCCAAAAATAAAGGACACAAAATACAATGGCCAAAAGTAAAGGACACGCAATACAATGACCAAAAGTAAAGGACACACAATACAATGGCCAAAAGTAAAGGACACACAATACAATGGCCAAAAGTAAAGGACACGCAATACAATGATCAAAGGTAAAAGACATACAATACAATGGTCAAAAGTAAAGGACACACAATACAATGGTCAAAAGTAAAGGACACACAATGCAATGGCCAAAAGTAAAGGACACACAATACAATGGCCAAAAGTAAAGGACACACAATACAATGGCCAAAAGAAAAGGACACACAATGCAATGGCCAAAAGTAAAGGACACACAATACAATGGCCAAAAGTAAAGGACACACAATACAATGGCCAAAAGTAAAGGACACACAATACAATGGCCAAAAGTAAAGGACACGCAATACAATGGCCAAAAGTAAAGGACACGCAATACAATGATCAAAAGTAAAAGACATACAGTACAATGGTCAAAAGTAAAAGACATACAATACAATGGCCAAAGTAAAGGACACGCAATACAATGATCAAAAGTAAAGGACACGCAATACAATGGCCAAAAGTAAAGGACACACAATACAATGATCAAAAGTAAAGGACACGCAATACAATGATCAAAAGTAAAGGACACACAATACAATGGCCAAAAGTAAAGGACACACAATACAATGGCCAAAAGTAAAGGACACACAATACAATGGCCAAAAGTAAAGGACACACAATACAATGGCCAAAAGTAAAGGACACACAATACAATGGCCAAAAGTAAAGGACACGCAATACAATGATCAAAAGTAAAAGACATACAGTACAATGGTCAAAAGTAAAAGACATACAATACAATGGCCAAAGTAAAGGACACGCAATACAATGATCAAAAGTAAAGGACACGCAATACAATGGCCAAAAGTAAAGGACACACAATACAGTGGCTAAAAGTAAAGGACACACAATACAATGATCAAAAGTAAAGGACACACAATACAATGGTCAAAAGTAAAGGACACACAATACAATGGCCAAAAGTAAAGGACACACAATACAATGGCCAAAAGAAAAGGACACACAATACAATGGCCAAAAGTAAAGGACACACAATACAATGGCCAAAAGTAAAGGACACACAATACAATGGCCAAAAGTAAAGGACACACAATACAATGGCCAAAAGTAAAGGACACGCAATACAATGGCCAAAAGTAAAGGACACGCAATACAATGATCAAAAGTAAAAGACATACAGTACAATGGTCAAAAGTAAAAGACATACAATACAATGGCCAAAGTAAAGGACACGTAATACAATGATCAAAAGTAAAGGACACGCAATACAATGGCCAAAAGTAAAGGACACACAATACAATGATCAAAAGTAAAGGACACGCAATACAATGATCAAAAGTAAAGGACACGCAATACAATGGCCAAAAATAAAGGACACAAAATACAATGGCCAAAAGTAAAGGACACACAATACAATGGCCAAAAGTAAAGGACACACAATACAATGGCCAAAAGTAAAGGACACACAATACAATGGCCAAAAGTAAAGGACACACAATACAATGGCTAAAAGTAAAGGACACACAATGCAATGGCCAAAAGTAAAGGACACACAATACAATGGCCAAAAGTAAAGGACACGCAATACAATGGCCAAAAGTAAAGGACACGCAATACAATGGCCAAAAGTAAAGGACACGCAATACAATGATCAAAAGTAAAGGACACACAATACAATGGCCAAAAGTAAAGGACACACAATACAATGGCCAAAAGTAAAGGACACGCAATACAATGATCAAAGGTAAAAGACATACAATACAATGGTCAAAAGTAAAGGACACACAATACAATGGTCAAAAGTAAAGGACACACAATGCAATGGCCAAAAGTAAAGGACACACAATACAATGGCCAAAAGTAAAGGACACACAATACAATGGCCAAAAGAAAAGGACACACAATACAATGGCCAAAAGTAAAGGACACACAATACAATGGCCAAAAGTAAAGGACACACAATACAATGGCCAAAAGTAAAGGACACACAATACAATGGCCAAAAGTAAAGGACACGCAATACAATGGCCAAAAGTAAAGGACACGCAATACAATGATCAAAAGTAAAAGACATACAGTACAATGGTCAAAAGTAAAAGACATACAATACAATGGCCAAAGTAAAGGACACGCAATACAATGATCAAAAGTAAAGGACACGCAATACAATGGCCAAAAGTAAAGGACACACAATACAATGATCAAAAGTAAAGGACACGCAATACAATGATCAAAAGTAAAGGACACACAATACAATGGCCAAAAGTAAAGGACACACAATACAATGGCCAAAAGTAAAGGACACACAATACAATGGCCAAAAGTAAAGGACACACAATACAATGGCCAAAAGTAAAGGACACGCAATACAATGATCAAAAGTAAAAGACATACAGTACAATGGTCAAAAGTAAAAGACATACAATACAATGGCCAAAGTAAAGGACACGCAATACAATGATCAAAAGTAAAGGACACGCAATACAATGGCCAAAAGTAAAGGACACACAATACAGTGGCTAAAAGTAAAGGACACACAATACAATGATCAAAAGTAAAGGACACACAATACAATGGTCAAAAGTAAAGGACACACAATACAATGGCCAAAAGTAAAGGACACACAATACAATGGCCAAAAGAAAAGGACACACAATACAATGGCCAAAAGTAAAGGACACACAATACAATGGCCAAAAGTAAAGGACACACAATACAATGGCCAAAAGTAAAGGACACACAATACAATGGCCAAAAGTAAAGGACACGCAATACAATGGCCAAAAGTAAAGGACACGCAATACAATGATCAAAAGTAAAAGACATACAATACAATGATCAAAAGTAAAGGACACACAATACAATGATCAAAAGTAAAGGACACGCAATACAATGATCAAAAGTAAAGGACACACAATACAATGATCAAAAGTAAAGGACACGCAATACAATGATCAAAAGTAAAGGACACACAATACAATGATCAAAAGTAAAGGACACACAATACAATGATCAAAAGTAAAGGACACGCAATACAATGATCAAAAGTAAAGGACACGCAATACAATGGCCAAAAGTAAAGGACACACAATACAATGGCCAAAAGTAAAGGACACGCAATACAATGGCCAAAAGTAAAGGACACACAATACAATGGCCAAAAGTAAAGGACACGCAATACAATGGCCAAAAGTAAAGGACACGCAATACAATGGCCAAAAGTAAAGGACACACAATACAATGGCTAAAAGTAAAGGACACACAATACAATGGCCAAAAGTAAAGGACACACAATACAATGGCCAAAAGTAAAGGACACACAATACAATGACCAAAAGTAAAGGACACACAATACAATGCCCAAAAATAAAGGACACAAAATACAATGGCCAAAAGTAAAGGACACGCAATACAATGACCAAAAGTAAAGGACACACAATACAATGGCCAAAAGTAAAGGACACACAATACAATGGCCAAAAGTAAAGGACACGCAATACAATGATCAAAGGTAAAAGACATACAATACAATGGTCAAAAGTAAAGGACACACAATACAATGGTCAAAAGTAAAGGACACACAATGCAATGGCCAAAAGTAAAGGACACACAATACAATGGCCAAAAGTAAAGGACACACAATACAATGGCCAAAAGAAAAGGACACACAATACAATGGCCAAAAGTAAAGGACACACAATACAATGGCCAAAAGAAAAGGACACACAATACAATGGCCAAAAGTAAAGGACACACAATACAATGGCCAAAAGTAAAGGATACACAATACAATGGATAAAAGTAAAGGACACACAATACATTGATCAAAAGTAAAGGACACACAATACAATGGCCAAAAGTAAAGGACACACAATACAATGGCCAAAAGTAAAGGACACACAATACAATGGCCAAAAGAAAAGGACACACAATACAATGGCCAAAAGCAAAGGACACGCAATACAATGATCAAAAGTAAAAGACATACAGTACAATGGTCAAAAGTAAAAGACATACAATACAATGGCCAAAAGTAAAGGACACGCAATACAATGACCAAAAGTAAAGGACACACAATACAATGGCCAAAAGTAAAGGACACACAATACAATGGCCAAAAGTAAAGGACACGCAATACAATGATCAAAGGTAAAAGACATACAATACAATGGTCAAAAGTAAAGGACACACAATACAATGGTCAAAAGTAAAGGACACACAATACAATGGTCAAAAGTAAAGGACACACAATGCAATGGCCAAAAGTAAAGGACACACAATACAATGGCCAAAAGTAAAGGACACACAATACAATGGCCAAAAGAAAAGGACACACAATACAATGGCCAAAAGTAAAGGACACACAATACAATGGCCAAAAGAAAAGGACACACAATACAATGGCCAAAAGTAAAGGACACACAATACAATGGTCAAAAGTAAAGGACACACAATACAATGGCTAAAAGTAAAGGACACACAATACAATGATCAAAAGTAAAGGACACACAATACAATGGCCAAAAGTAAAGGACACACAATACAATGGCCAAAAGTAAAGGACACACAATACAATGGCCAAAAGAAAAGGACACACAATACAATGGCCAAAAGCAAAGGACACGCAATACAATGATCAAAAGTAAAAGACATACAGTACAATGGTCAAAAGTAAAAGACATACAATACAATGGCCAAAGTAAAGGACACAAAATACAATGGCCAAAAGTAAAGGACACGCAATACAATGACCAAAAGAAAAGGCCACACAATACAATGATCAAAAGTAAAGGACACGCAATACAATGATCAAAAGTAAAGGACACGCAATACAATGGCCAAAAATAAAGGACACAAAATACAATGGCCAAAAGTAAAGGACACGCAATACAATGACCAAAGGTAAAGGACACACAATACAATGGCCAAAAGTAAAGGACACACAATACAATGGCCAAAAGTAAAGGACACGCAATACAATGATCAAAGGTAAAAGACATACAATACAATGGTCAAAAGTAAAGGACACACAATACAATGGTCAAAAGTAAAGGACACACAATGCAATGGCCAAAAGTAAAGGACACACAATACAATGGCCAAAGGTAAAGGACACACAATACAATGGCCAAAAGAAAAGGACACACAATACAATGGCCAAAAGTAAAGGACACACAATACAATGGCCAAAAGTAAAGGACACACAATACAATGGCCAAAAGTAAAGGACACACAATACAATGGCCAAAAGTAAAGGACACGCAATACAATGGCCAAAAGTAAAGGACACGCAATACAATGATCAAAAGTAAAAGACATACAGTACAATGGTCAAAAGTAAAAGACATACAATACAATGGCCAAAGTAAAGGACACGCAATACAATGATCAAAAGTAAAGGACACGCAATACAATGGCCAAAAGTAAAGGACACACAATACAATGATCAAAAGTAAAGGACACACAATACAATGATCAAAAGTAAAGGACACGCAATACAATGGCCAAAAATAAAGGACACAAAATACAATGGCCAAAAGTAAAGGACACACAATACAATGGCCAAATGTAAAGGACACACAATACAATGGCCAAAAGTAAAGGACACACAATACAATGGCCAAAAGTAAAGGACACACAATACAATGGCTAAAAGTAAAGGACACACAATGCAATGGCCAAAAGTAAAGGACACACAATACAATGGCCAAAAGTAAAGGACACGCAATACAATGACCAAAAGTAAAGGACACACAATACAATGGCCAAAAGTAAAGGACACACAATACAATGGCCAAAAGTAAAGGACACACAATACAATGGTCAAAAGTAAAGGACACGCAATACAATTATCAAAGGTAAAAGACATACAATACAATGGTCAAAAGTAAAGGACAAACAATACAATGGTCAAAAGTAAAGGACACACAATGCAATGGCCAAAAGTAAAGGACACACAATACAATGGCCAAAAGTAAAGGACACACAATACAATGGCCAAAAGAAAAGGACACACAATACAATGGCCAAAAGTAAAGGACACACAATACAATGGCCAAAAGAAAAGGACACACAATACAATGGCCAAAAGTAAAGGACACACAATACAATGGTCAAAAGTAAAGGACACACAATACAATGGCTAAAAGTAAAGGACACACAATACAATGATCAAAAGTAAAGGACACACAATACAATGGCCAAAAGTAAAGGACACACAATACAATGGCCAAAAGTAAAGGACACACAATACAATGGCCAAAAGAAAAGGACACACAATACAATGGCCAAAAGCAAAGGACACGCAATACAATGATCAAAAGTAAAAGACATACAGTACAATGGTCAAAAGTAAAAGACATACAATACAATGGCCAAAGTAAAGGACACGCAATACAATGATCAAAAGTAAAGGACACACAATACAATGATCAAAAGTAAAGGACACGCAATACAATGATCAAAAGTAAAGGACACGCAATACAATGGCCAAAAATAAAGGACACAAAATACAATGGCCAAAAGTAAAGGACACGCAATACAATGACCAAAAGTAAAGGCCACACAATACAATGATCAAAAGTAAAGGACACGCAATACAATGATCAAAAGTAAAGGACACGCAATACAATGGCCAAAAATAAAGGACACAAAATACAATGGCCAAAAGTAAAGGACACGCAATACAATGACCAAAGGTAAAGGACACACAATACAATGGCCAAAGGTAAAGGACACACAATACAATGGCCAAAAGTAAAGGACACGCAATACAATGATCAAAAGTAAAAGACATACAGTACAATGGTCAAAAGTAAAAGACATACAATACAATGGCCAAAGTAAAGGACACGCAATACAATGATCAAAAGTAAAGGACACACAATACAATGATCAAAAGTAAAGGACACGCAATACAATGATCAAAAGTAAAGGACACGCAATACAATGGCCAAAAATAAAGGACACAAAATACAATGGCCAAAAGTAAAGGACACGCAATACAATGACCAAAAGAAAAGGCCACACAATACAATGATCAAAAGTAAAGGACACGCAATACAATGATCAAAAGTAAAGGACACGCAATACAATGGCCAAAAATAAAGGACACAAAATACAATGGCCAAAAGTAAAGGACACGCAATACAATGACCAAAGGTAAAGGACACACAATACAATGGCCAAAAGTAAAGGACACACAATACAATGGCCAAAAGTAAAGGACACGCAATACAATGATCAAAGGTAAAAGACATACAATACAATGGTCAAAAGTAAAGGACACACAATACAATGGTCAAAAGTAAAGGACACACAATGCAATGGCCAAAAGTAAAGGACACACAATACAATGGCCAAAGGTAAAGGACACACAATACAATGGCCAAAAGAAAAGGACACACAATACAATGGCCAAAAGTAAAGGACACACAATACAATGGCCAAAAGTAAAGGACACACAATACAATGGCCAAAAGTAAAGGACACACAATACAATGGCCAAAAGTAAAGGACACGCAATACAATGGCCAAAAGTAAAGGACACGCAATACAATGATCAAAAGTAAAAGACATACAGTACAATGGTCAAAAGTAAAAGACATACAATACAATGGCCAAAGTAAAGGACACGCAATACAATGATCAAAAGTAAAGGACACGCAATACAATGGCCAAAAGTAAAGGACACACAATACAATGATCAAAAGTAAAGGACACACAATACAATGATCAAAAGTAAAGGACACGCAATACAATGGCCAAAAATAAAGGACACAAAATACAATGGCCAAAAGTAAAGGACACACAATACAATGGCCAAATGTAAAGGACACACAATACAATGGCCAAAAGTAAAGGACACACAATACAATGGCCAAAAGTAAAGGACACACAATACAATGGCTAAAAGTAAAGGACACACAATGCAATGGCCAAAAGTAAAGGACACACAATACAATGGCCAAAAGTAAAGGACACGCAATACAATGACCAAAAGTAAAGGACACACAATACAATGGCCAAAAGTAAAGGACACACAATACAATGGCCAAAAGTAAAGGACACACAATACAATGGTCAAAAGTAAAGGACACGCAATACAATGATCAAAGGTAAAAGACATACAATACAATGGTCAAAAGTAAAGGACAAACAATACAATGGTCAAAAGTAAAGGACACACAATGCAATGGCCAAAAGTAAAGGACACACAATACAATGGCCAAAAGTAAAGGACACACAATACAATGGCCAAAAGAAAAGGACACACAATACAATGGCCAAAAGTAAAGGACACACAATACAATGGCCAAAAGAAAAGGACACACAATACAATGGCCAAAAGTAAAGGACACACAATACAATGGTCAAAAGTAAAGGACACACAATACAATGGCTAAAAGTAAAGGACACACAATACAATGATCAAAAGTAAAGGACACACAATACAATGGCCAAAAGTAAAGGACACACAATACAATGGCCAAAAGTAAAGGACACACAATACAATGGCCAAAAGAAAAGGACACACAATACAATGGCCAAAAGCAAAGGACACGCAATACAATGATCAAAAGTAAAAGACATACAGTACAATGGTCAAAAGTAAAAGACATACAATACAATGGCCAAAGTAAAGGACACGCAATACAATGATCAAAAGTAAAGGACACACAATACAATGATCAAAAGTAAAGGACACGCAATACAATGATAAAAAGTAAAGGACACGCAATACAATGGCCAAAAATAAAGGACACAAAATACAATGGCCAAAAGTAAAGGACACGCAATACAATGACCAAAAGTAAAGGCCACACAATACAATGATCAAAAGTAAAGGACACGCAATACAATGATCAAAAGTAAAGGACACGCAATACAATGGCCAAAAATAAAGGACACAAAATACAATGGCCAAAAGTAAAGGACACGCAATACAATGACCAAAGGTAAAGGACACACAATACAATGGCCAAAAGTAAAGGACACACAATACAATGGCCAAAAGTAAAGGACACGCAATACAATGATCAAAGGTAAAAGACATACAATACAATGGTCAAAAGTAAAGGACACACAATACAATGGTCAAAAGTAAAGGACACACAATGCAATGGCCAAAAGTAAAGGACACACAATACAATGGCCAAAGGTAAAGGACACACAATACAATGGCCAAAAGAAAAGGACACACAATACAATGGCCAAAAGTAAAGGACACACAATACAATGGCCAAAAGTAAAGGACACACAATACAATGGCCAAAAGTAAAGGACACACAATACAATGGCCAAAAGTAAAGGATACGCAATACAATGGCCAAAAGTAAAGGACACGCAATACAATGATCAAAAGTAAAAGACATACAGTACAATGGTCAAAAGTAAAAGACATACAATACAATGGCCAAAGTAAAGGACACGCAATACAATGATCAAAAGTAAAGGACACGCAATACAATGGCCAAAAGTAAAGGACACACAATACAATGATCAAAAGTAAAGGACACACAATACAATGATCAAAAGTAAAGGACACGCAATACAATGGCCAAAAATAAAGGACACAAAATACAATGGCCAAAAGTAAAGGACACACAATACAATGGCCAAATGTAAAGGACACACAATACAATGGCCAAAAGTAAAGGACACACAATACAATGGCCAAAAGTAAAGGACACACAATACAATGGCTAAAAGTAAAGGACACACAATGCAATGGCCAAAAGTAAAGGACACACAATACAATGGCCAAAAGTAAAGGACACGCAATACAATGACCAAAAGTAAAGGACACACAATACAATGGCCAAAAGTAAAGGACACACAATACAATGGCCAAAAGTAAAGGACACACAATACAATGGTCAAAAGTAAAGGACACGCAATACAATGATCAAAGGTAAAAGACATACAATACAATGGTCAAAAGTAAAGGACAAACAATACAATGGTCAAAAGTAAAGGACACACAATGCAATGGCCAAAAGTAAAGGACACACAATACAATGGCCAAAAGTAAAGGACACACAATACAATGGCCAAAAGAAAAGGACACACAATACAATGGCCAAAAGTAAAGGACACACAATACAATGGCCAAAAGAAAAGGACACACAATACAATGGCCAAAAGTAAAGGACACACAATACAATGGTCAAAAGTAAAGGACACACAATACAATGGCTAAAAGTAAAGGACACACAATACAATGATCAAAAGTAAAGGACACACAATACAATGGCCAAAAGTAAAGGACACACAATACAATGGCCAAAAGTAAAGGACACACAATACAATGGCCAAAAGAAAAGGACACACAATACAATGGCCAAAAGCAAAGGACACGCAATACAATGATCAAAAGTAAAAGACATACAGTACAATGGTCAAAAGTAAAAGACATACAATACAATGGCCAAAGTAAAGGACACGCAATACAATGATCAAAAGTAAAGGACACACAATACAATGATCAAAAGTAAAGGACACGCAATACAATGATCAAAAGTAAAGGACACGCAATACAATGGCCAAAAATAAAGGACACAAAATACAATGGCCAAAAGTAAAGGACACGCAATACAATGACCAAAAGTAAAGGCCACACAATACAATGATCAAAAGTAAAGGACACGCAATACAATGATCAAAAGTAAAGGACACGCAATACAATGGCCAAAAATAAAGGACACAAAATACAATGGCCAAAAGTAAAGGACACGCAATACAATGACCAAAAGTAAAGGACACACAATACAATGGCCAAAAGTAAAGGACACACAATACAATGGCCAAAAGTAAAGGACACGCAATACAATGATCAAAGGTAAAAGACATACAATACAATGGTCAAAAGTAAAGGACACACAATACAATGGTCAAAAGTAAAGGACACACAATGCAATGGCCAAAAGTAAAGGACACACAATACAATGGTCAAAAGTAAAGGACACACAATGCAATGGCCAAAAGTAAAGGACACACAATACAATGGCCAAAGGTAAAGGACACACAATACAATGGCCAAAAGAAAAGGACACACAATACAATGGCCAAAAGTAAAGGACACACAATACAATGGCCAAAAGTAAAGGACACACAATACAATGGCCAAAAGTAAAGGACACACAATACAATGGCCAAAAGTAAAGGACACGCAATACAATGGCCAAAAGTAAAGGACACGCAATACAATGATCAAAAGTAAAAGACATACAGTACAATGGTCAAAAGTAAAAGACATACAATACAATGGCCAAAGTAAAGGACACGCAATACAATGATCAAAAGTAAAGGACACGCAATACAATGGCCAAAAGTAAAGGACACACAATACAATGATCAAAAGTAAAGGACACACAATACAATGATCAAAAGTAAAGGACACGCAATACAATGGCCAAAAATAAAGGACACAAAATACAATGGCCAAAAGTAAAGGACACACAATACAATGGCCAAATGTAAAGGACACACAATACAATGGCCAAAAGTAAAGGACACACAATACAATGGCCAAAAGTAAAGGACACACAATACAATGGCTAAAAGTAAAGGACACACAATGCAATGGCCAAAAGTAAAGGACACACAATACAATGGCCAAAAGTAAAGGACACGCAATACAATGACCAAAAGTAAAGGACACACAATACAATGGCCAAAAGTAAAGGACACACAATACAATGGCCAAAAGTAAAAGACACACAATACAATGGTCAAAAGTAAAGGACACGCAATACAATGATCAAAGGTAAAAGACATACAATACAATGGTCAAAAGTAAAGGACAAACAATACAATGGTCAAAAGTAAAGGACACACAATGCAATGGCCAAAAGTAAAGGACACACAATACAATGGCCAAAAGTAAAGGACACACAATACAATGGCCAAAAGAAAAGGACACACAATACAATGGCCAAAAGTAAAGGACACACAATACAATGGCCAAAAGAAAAGGACACACAATACAATGGCCAAAAGTAAAGGACACACAATACAATGGTCAAAAGTAAAGGACACACAATACAATGGCTAAAAGTAAAGGACACACAATACAATGATCAAAAGTAAAGGACACACAATACAATGGCCAAAAGTAAAGGACACACAATACAATGGCCAAAAGTAAAGGACACACAATACAATGGCCAAAAGAAAAGGACACACAATACAATGGCCAAAAGCAAAGGACACGCAATACAATGATCAAAAGTAAAAGACATACAGTACAATGGTCAAAAGTAAAAGACATACAATACAATGGCCAAAGTAAAGGACACGCAATACAATGATCAAAGTAAAGGACACACAATACAATGATCAAAAGTAAAGGACACGCAATACAATGATCAAAAGTAAAGGACACGCAATACAATGGCCAAAAATAAAGGACACAAAATACAATGGCCAAAAGTAAAGGACACGCAATACAATGACCAAAAGTAAAGGCCACACAATACAATGATCAAAAGTAAAGGACACGCAATACAATGATCAAAAGTAAAGGACACGCAATACAATGGCCAAAAATAAAGGACACAAAATACAATGGCCAAAAGTAAAGGACACGCAATACAATGACCAAAAGTAAAGGACACACAATACAATGGCCAAAAGTAAAGGACACACAATACAATGGCCAAAAGTAAAGGACACGCAATACAATGATCAAAGGTAAAAGACATACAATACAATGGTCAAAAGTAAAGGACACACAATACAATGGTCAAAAGTAAAGGACACACAATGCAATGGCCAAAAGTAAAGGACACACAATACAATGGCCAAAAGTAAAGGACACACAATACAATGGCCAAAAGAAAAGGACACACAATACAATGGCCAAAAGTAAAGGACACACAATACAATGGCCAAAAGTAAAGGACACACAATACAATGGCCAAAAGTAAAGGACACACAATACAATGGCCAAAAGTAAAGGACACGCAATACAATGGCCAAAAGTAAAGGACACGCAATACAATGATCAAAAGTAAAAGACATACAGTACAATGGTCAAAATTAAAAGACATACAATACAATGGCCAAAGTAAAGGACACGCAATACAATGATCAAAAGTAAAGGACACGCAATACAATGGCCAAAAGTAAAGGACACACAATACAATGATCAAAAGTAAAGGACACACAATACAATGATCAAAAGTAAAGGACACGCAATACAATGGCCAAAAATAAAGGACACAAAATACAATGGCCAAAAGTAAAGGACACACAATACAATGGCCAAAAGTAAAGGACACACAATACAATGGCCAAAAGTAAAGGACACACAATACAATGGCCAAAAGTAAAGGACACACAATACAATGGCTAAAAGTAAAGGACACACAATGCAATGGCCAAAAGTAAAGGACACACAATACAATGGCCAAAAGTAAAGGACACGCAATACAATGACCAAAAGTAAAGGACACACAATACAATGGCCAAAAGTAAAGGACACACAATACAATGGCCAAAAGTAAAGGACACGCAATACAATGATCAAAGGTAAAAGACATACAATACAATGGTCAAAAGTAAAGGACACACAATACAATGGTCAAAAGTAAAGGACACACAATACAATGGCCAAAAGTAAAGGACACACAATACAATGGCCAAAAGAAAAGGACACACAATACAATGGCCAAAAGTAAAGGACACACAATACAATGGCCAAAAGAAAAGGACACACAATACAATGGCCAAAAGTAAAGGACACACAATACAATGGCCAAAAGTAAAGGACACACAATACAATGGCCAAAAGTAAAGGACACACAATACAATGGCCAAAAGTAAAGGACACACAATACAATGGCTAAAAGTAAAGGACACACAATGCAATGGCCAAAAGTAAAGGACACACAATACAATGGCCAAAAGTAAAGGACACGCAATACAATGCCCAAAAATAAAGGACACAAAATACAATGGCCAAAAGTAAAGGACACACAATACAATGGCCAAAAGTAAAGGACACACAATACAATGGCCAAAAGTAAAGGACACACAATACAATGGCCAAAAGTAAAGGACACACAATACAATGGCCAAAAGAAAAGGACACACAATACAATGGCCAAAAGCAAAGGACACACAATACAATGATCAAAAGTAAAAGACATACAGTACAATGGTCAAAAGTAAAAGACATACAATACAATGGCCAAAGTAAAGGACACGCAATACAATGATCAAAAGTAAAGGACACACAATACAATGATCAAAAGTAAAGGACACGCAATACAATGATCAAAAGTAAAGGACACGCAATACAATGGCCAAAAATAAAGGACACAAAATACAATGGCCAAAAGTAAAGGACACGCAATACAATGACCAAAAGTAAAGGCCACACAATACAATGATCAAAAGTAAAGGACACGCAATACAATGATCAAAAGTAAAGGACACGCAATACAATGGCCAAAAATAAAGGACACAAAATACAATGGCCAAAAGTAAAGGACACGCAATACAATGACCAAAAGTAAAGGACACACAATACAATGGCCAAAAGTAAAGGACACACAATACAATGGCCAAAAGTAAAGGACACGCAATACAATGATCAAAGGTAAAAGACATACAATACAATGGTCAAAAGTAAAGGACACACAATACAATGGTCAAAAGTAAAGGACACACAATGCAATGGCCAAAAGTAAAGGACACACAATACAATGGCCAAAAGTAAAGAACACACAATACAATGGCCAAAAGAAAAGGACACACAATACAATGGCCAAAAGTAAAGGACACACAATACAATGGCCAAAAGAAAAGGACACACAATACAATGGCCAAAAGTAAATGACACACAATACAATGGCCAAAAGTAAAGGACACACAATACAATGGCTAAAAGTAAAGGACACACAATACAATGATCTAAAGTAAAGGACACACAATACAATGGGCAAAAGTAAAGGACACACAATACAATGGCCAAAAGTAAAGGACACACAATACAATGGCCAAAAGAAAAGGACACACAATACAATGATCAAAAGTAAAGGACACGCAATACAATGGCCAAAAATAAAGGACACAAAATACAATGGCCAAAAGTAAAGGACACGCAATACAATGACCAAAAGTAAAGGACACACAATACAATGGCCAAAAGTAAAGGACACACAATACAATGGCCAAAAGTAAAGGACACGCAATACAATGATCAAAGGTAAAAGACATACAATACAATGGTCAAAAGTAAAGGACACACAATACAATGGTCAAAAGTAAAGGACACACAATGCAATGGCCAAAAGTAAAGGACACACAATACAATGGCCAAAAGTAAAGAACACACAATACAATGGCCAAAAGAAAAGGACACACAATACAATGGCCAAAAGTAAAGGACACACAATACAATGGCCAAAAGAAAAGGACACACAATACAATGGCCAAAAGTAAATGACACACAATACAATGGCCAAAAGTAAAGGACACACAATACAATGGCTAAAAGTAAAGGACACACAATACAATGATCTAAAGTAAAGGACACACAATACAATGGGCAAAAGTAAAGGACACACAATACAATGGCCAAAAGTAAAGGACACACAATACAATGGCCAAAAGAAAAGGACACACAATACAATGGCCAAAAGTAAAGGACACACAATACAATGGCCAAAAGTAAAGGACACACAATACAATGGCCAAAAGTAAAGGACACACAATACAATGGCCAAAAGTAAAGGACACACAATACAATGGCCAAAAGTAAAGGACACACAATACAATGATCAAAAGTAAAAGACATACAGTACAATGGTCAAAAGTAAAAGACATACAATACAATGGCCAAAGTAAAGGACACGCAATACAATGATCAAAAGTAAAGGACACGAATACAATGGCCAAAAGTAAAGGACACACAATACAATGATCAAAAGTAAAGGACACGCAATACAATGATCAAAAGTAAAGGACACGCAATACAATGGCCAAAAATAAAGGACACAAAATACAATGGCCAAAAGTAAAGGACACACAATACAATGGCCAAAAGTAAAGGACACACAATACAATGGCCAAAAGTAAAGGACACAAAATACAATGGCCAAAAGTAAAGTACACACAATACAATGGCTAAAAGTAAAGGACACACAATGCAATGGCCAAAAGTAAAGGACACACAATACAATGGCCAAAAGTAAAGGACACGCAATACAATGACCAAAAGTAAAGGACACACAATACAATGGCCAAAAATAAAGGACACAAAATACAATGGCCAAAAGTAAAGGACACGCAATACAATGACCAAAAGTAAAGGACACACAATACAATGGCCAAAAGTAAAGGACACACAATACAATGGCCAAAAGTAAAGGACACGCAATACAATGATCAAAGGTAAAAGACATACAATACAATGGTCAAAAGTAAAGGACACACAATACAATGGTCAAAAGTAAAGGACACACAATGCAATGGCCAAAAGTAAAGGACACACAATACAATGGCCAAAAGTAAAGGACACACAATACAATGGCCAAAAGAAAAGGACACACAATACAATGGCCAAAAGTAAAGGACACACAATACAATGGCCAAAAGAAAAGGACACACAATACAATGGCCAAAAGTAAAGGACACACAATACAATGGCCAAAAGTAAAGGACACACAATACAATGGCTAAAAGTAAAGGACACACAATACAGTGATCAAAAGTAAAGGACACACAATACAATGGCCAAAGGTAAAGGACACACAATACAATGGCCAAAAGTAAAGGACACACAATACAATGGCCAAAAGAAAAGGACACACAATACAATGGCCAAAAGTAAAGGACACGCAATACAATGATCAAAAGTAAAAGACATACAGTACAGTGGTCAAAAGTAAAAGACATACAATACAATGGCCAAAGTAAAGGACACGCAATACAATGATCAAAAGTAAAGGACACACAATACAATGGCCAAAAGTAAAGGCCACACAATACAATGATCAAAAGTAAAGGACACGCAATACAATGATCAAAAGTAAAGGACACGCAATACAATGGCCAAAAATAAAGGACACAAAATACAATGGCCAAAAGTAAAGGACACGCAATACAATGACCACAAGTAAAGGACACACAATACAATGGCCAAAAGAAAAGGACACACAATACAATGGCCAAAAGTAAAGGACACGCAATACAATGATCAAAGGTAAAAGACATACAATACAATGGTCAAAAGTAAAGGACACACAATACAATGGTCAAAAGTAAAGGACACACAATGCAATGGCCAAAAGTAAAGGACACACAATACAATGGCCAAAAGTAAAGGACACACAATACAATGGCCAAAAGAAAAGGACACACAATACAATGGCCAAAAGAAAAGGACACACAATACAATGGCCAAACGAAAAGGACACACAATACAATGGCCAAAAGTAAAGGACACACAATACAATGGCCAAAAGTAAAGGACACACAATACAATGATCAAAAGTAAAGGACACACAATACAATGGCCAAAAGTAAAGGACACACAATACAATGGCCAAAAGTAAAGGACACACAATACAATGGCCAAAAGAAAAGGACACACAATACAATGGCCAAAAGTAAAGGACACACAATACAATGGCCAAAAGTAAAGGACACACAATACAATGGCCAAAAGTAAAGGACACACAATACAATGGCCAAAAGTAAAGGACACGCAATACAATGATCAAAAGTAAAAGACATACAGTACAATGGTCAAAAGTAAAAGACATACAATACAATGGCCAAAGTAAAGGACACGCAATACAATGATCAAAAGTAAAGGACACGCAATACAATGGCCAAAAGTAAAGGACACACAATACAATGGCTAAAAGTAAAGGACACACAATACAATGATCAAAAGTAAAGGACACACAATACAATGGGCAAAAGTAAAGGACACACAATACAATGGCCAAAAGTAAAGGACACACAATACAATGGCCAAAAGAAAAGGACACACAATACAATGGCCAAAAGTAAAGGACACACAATACAATGGCCAAAAGTAAAGGACACACAATACAATGGCCAAAAGTAAAGGACACACAATACAATGGCCAAAAGTAAAGGACACGCAATACAATGGCCAAAAGTAAAGGACACGCAATACAATGATCAAAAGTAAAAGACATACAGTACAATGATCAAAAGTAAAAGACATACAATACAATGGCCAAAGTAAAGGACACGCAATACAATGATCAAAAGTAAAGGACACGCAATACAATGGCCAAAAGTAAAGGACACACAATACAATGATCAAAAGTAAAGGACACGCAATACAATGATCAAAAGTAAAGGACACGCAATACAATGGCCAAAAATAAAGGACACAAAATACAATGGCCAAAAGTAAAGGACACACAATACAATGGCCAAAAGTAAAGGACACACAATACAATGGCCAAAAGTAAAGGACACACAATACAATGGCCAAAAGTAAAGGACACACAATACAATGGCTAAAAGTAAAGGACACACAATGCAATGGCCAAAAGTAAAGGACACACAATACAATGGCCAAAAGTAAAGGACACGCAATACAATGACCAAAAGTAAAGGACACACAATACAATGGCCAAAAATAAAGGACACAAAATACAATGGCCAAAAGTAAAGGACACACAATGCAATGGCCAAAAGTAAAGGACACACAATACAATGGCCAAAAGTAAAGGACACACAATACAATGGCCAAAAGAAAAGGACACACAATACAATGGCCAAAAATAAAGGACACACAATACAATGGCCAAAAGAAAAGGACACACAATACAATGGTCAAAAGTAAAGGACACACAATACAATGGCCAAAAGTAAAGGACACACAATACAATGGCTAAAAGTAAAGGACACACAATACAATGATCAAAAGTAAAGGACACACAATACAATGGCCAAAAGTAAAGGACACACAATACAATGGCCAAAAGTAAAGGACACACAATACAATGGCCAAAAGAAAAGGACACACAATACAATGGCCAAAAGTAAAGGACACGCAATACAATGATCAAAAGTAAAAGACATACAGTACAATGGTCAAAAGTAAAAGACATACAATACAATGGCCAAAGTAAAGGACACGCAATACAATGATCAAAAGTAAAGGACACACAATACAATGGCCAAAAGTAAAGGCCACACAATACAATGATCAAAAGTAAAGGACACGCAATACAATGATCAAAAGTAAAGGACACGCAATACAATGGCCAAAAATAAAGGACACAAAATACAATGGCCAAAAGTAAAGGACACGCAATACAATGACCAAAAGTAAAGGACACACAATACAATGGCCAAAAGTAAAGGACACACAATACAATGGCCAAAAGTAAAGGACACGCAATACAATAATCAAAGGTAAAAGACATACAATACAATGGTCAAAAGTAAAGGACACACAATACAATGGTCAAAAGTAAAGGACACACAATGCAATGGCCAAAAGTAAAGGACACACAATACAATGGCCAAAAGTAAAGGACACACAATACAATGGCCAAAAGAAAAGGACACACAATACAATGGCCAAAAGTAAAGGACACACAATACAATGGCCAAAAGAAAAGGACACACAATACAATGGCCAAAAGTAAAGGACACACAATACAATGGCCAAAAGTAAAGGACACACAATACAATGGCTAAAAGTAAAGGACACAAAATACAATGATCTAAAGTAAAGGACACACAATACAATGAGCAAAAGTAAAGGACACACAATACAATGGCCAAAAGTAAAGGACACACAATACAATGGCCAAAAGTAAAGGACACACAATACAATGGCCAAAAGTAAAGGACACACAATACAATGGCCAAAAGTAAAGGACACGCAATACAATGAGCAAAAGTAAAAGACATACAGTACAATGGTCAAAAGTAAAAGACATACAATACAATGGCCAAAGTAAAGGACACGCAATACAATGATCAAAAGTAAAGGACACGCAATACAATGGCCAAAAGTAAAGGACACACAATACAATGGCTAAAAGTAAAGGACACACAATACAATGATCAAAAGTAAAGGACACACAATACAAAGGGCAAAAGTAAAGGACACACAATACAATGGCCAAAAGTAAAGGACACACAATACAATGGCCAAAAGAAAAGGACACACAATACAATGGCCAAAAGTAAAGGACACACAATACAATGGCCAAAAGTAAAGGACACACAATACAATGGCCAAAAGTAAAGGACACACAATGCAATGGCCAAAAGTAAAGGACACACAATACAATGGCCAAAAGTAAAGGACACGCAATACAATGATCAAAAGTAAAAGACATACAGTACAATGGTCAAAAGTAAAAGACATACAATACAATGGCCAAAGTAAAGGACACGCAATACAATGATCAAAAGTAAAGGACACGCAATACAATGGCCAAAAGTAAAGGACACACAATACAATGATCAAAAGTAAAGGACACGCAATACAATGATCAAAAGTAAAGGACACGCAATACAATGGCCAAAAATAAAGGACACAAAATACAATGGCCAAAAGTAAAGGACACACAATACAATGGCCAAAAGTAAAGGACACACAATACAATGGCCAAAAGTAAAGGACACACAATACAATGGCCAAAAGTAAAGGACACACAATACAATGCCTAAAAGTAAAGGACACACAATGCAATGGCCAAAAGTAAAGGACACACAATACAATGGCCAAAAGTAAAGGACACGCAATACAATGGCCAAAAGTAAAGGACACAAAATACAATGGCCAAAAGTAAAGGACACGCAATACAATAACCAAAAGTAAAGGACACACAATACAATGGCCAAAAGTAAAGGACACACAATACAATGGCCAAAAGTAAAGGACACGCAATACAATGATCAAAGGTAAAAGACATACAATACAATGGTCAAAAGTAAAGGACACACAATACAATGGTCAAAAGTAAAGGACACACAATGCAATGGCCAAAAGTAAAGGACACACAATACAATGGCCAAAAGTAAAGGACACACAATACAATGGCCAAAAGAAAAGGACACACAATACAATGGCCAAAAGTAAAGGACACACAATACAATGGCCAAAAGAAAAGGACACACAATACAATGGCCAAAAGTAAAGGACACACAATACAATGGCCAAAAGTAAAGGACACACAATACAATGGCTAAAAGTAAAGGACACACAATACAATGATCAAAAGTAAAGGACACACAATACAATGGCCAAAAGTAAAGGACACACAATACAATGACCAAAAGAAAAGGACACACAATACAATGGCCAAAAGTAAAGGACACACAATACAATGGCTAAAAGTAAAGGACACACAATACAATGGCCAAAAGTAAAGGACACACAATACAATGGCCAAAAGTAAAGGACACACAATACAATTGCCAAAAGTAAAGGACACACAATACAATGGCCAAAAGTAAAGGACACACCATACAATGGCCAAAGGTAAAGAACACACAATACAATGGCCAAAAGTAAAGGACACACAATACAATGGCCAAAAGTAAAGGACACACAATACAATGGCCAAAAGAAAAGGACACACAATACAATGGCCAAAAGTAAAGGACACACAATACAATGGCCAGAAGTAAAGGACACACAATACAATGGCCAAAAGTAAAGGACACACAATACAATGGCCAAAAGTAAAGGACACACAATACAATGGCCAAAAGTAAAGGACACGCAATACAATGATCAAAAGTAAAAGACATACAGTACAATGGTCAAAAGTAAAAGACATACAATACAATGGCCAAAGTAAAGGACACGCAATACAATGATCAAAAGTAAAGGACACGCAATACAATGGCCAAAAGTAAAGGACACACAATACAATGATCAAAAGTAAAGGACACGCAATACAATGATCAAAAGTAAAGGACACGCAATACAATGGCCAAAAATAAAGGACACAAAATACAATGGCCAAAAGTAAAGGACACACAATACAATGGCCAAAAGTAAAGGACACACAATACAATGGCCAAAAGTAAAGGACACACAATACAATGGCCAAAAGTAAAGAACACACAATACAATGGCTAAAAGTAAAGGACACACAATGCAATGGCCAAAAGTAAAGGACACACAATACAATGGCCAAAAGTAAAGGACACGCAATACAATGACCAAAAGTAAAGGACACACAATACAATGGCCAAAAATAAAGGACACAAAATACAATGGCCAAAAGTAAAGGACACGCAATACAATGATCAAAAGTAAAGGACACACAATACAATGGCCAAAAGTAAAGGACACACAATACAATGGCCAAAAGTAAAGGACACGCAATACAATGATCAAAGGTAAAAGACATACAATACAATGGTCAAAAGTAAAGGACACACAATACAATGGTCAAAAGTAAAGGACACACAATGCAATGGCCAAAAGAAAAGGACACACAATACAATGGCCAAAAGTAAAGGACACACAATACAATGGCCAAAAGTAAAGGACACACAATACAATGATCAAAAGTAAAGGACACGCAATACAATGATCAAAAGTAAAGGACACGCAATACAATGGCCAAAAATAAAGGACACAAAATACAATGGCCAAAAGTAAAGGAGACGCAATACAATGACCAAAAGTAAAGGCCACACAATACAATGATCAAAAGTAAAGGACACGCAATACAATGATCAAAAGTAAAGGACACGCAATACAATGGCCAAAAATATGGGACACAAAATACAATGGCCAAAAGTAAAGGACACGCAATACAATGACCAAAAGTAAAGGACACACAATACAATGGCCAAAAGTAAAGGACACACAATACAATGGCCAAAAGTAAAGGACACGCAATACAATGATCAAAGGTAAAAGACATACAATACAATGGTCAAAAGTAAAGGACACACAATACAATGGTCAAAAGTAAAGGACACACAATGCAATGGCCAAAAGTAAAGGACACACAATACAATGGCCAAAAGTAAAGGACACACAATACAATGGCCAAAAGAAAAGGACACACAATACAATGGCCAAAAGTAAAGGAAACACAATACAATGGCCAAAAGTAAAGGACACACAATACAATGGCCAAAAGTAAAGGACACACAATACAATGGCCAAAAGTAAAGGACACGCAATACAATGGCCAAAGTAAAGGACACGCAATACAATGATCAAAAGTAAAGGACACGCAATACAATGGCCAAAAGTAAAGGACACACAATACAATGATCAAAAGTAAAGGACACGCAATACAATGATCAAAAGTAAAGGACACGCAATACAATGGCCAAAAATAAAGGACACAAAATACAATGGCCAAAAGTAAAGGACACACAATACAATGGCCAAAAGTAAAGGACACACAATACAATGGCCAAAAGAAAAGGACACACAATACAATGGCCAAAAGTAAAGGACACACAATACAATGGCTAAAAGTAAAGGACACACAATGCAATGGCCAAAAGTAAAGGACACACAATACAATGGCCAAAAGTAAAGGACACGCAATACAATGACCAAAAGTAAAGGACACACAATACAATGGCCAAAAGTAAAGGACACACAATACAATGGCCAAAAGTAAAGGACACGCAATACAATGATCAAAGGTAAAAGACATACAATACAATGGTCAAAAGTAAAGGACACACAATACAATGGTCAAAAGTAAAGGACACACAATACAATGGCCAAAAGTAAAGGACACACAATACAATGGCCAAAAGAAAAGGACACACAATACAATGGCCAAAAGTAAAGGACACACAATACAATGGCCAAAAGAAAAGGACACACAATACAATGGCCAAAAGTAAAGGACACACAATACAATGGCCAAAAGTAAAGGACACACAATACAATGGCCAAAAGTAAAGGACACACAATACAATGGCCAAAAGTAAAGGACACACAATACAATGGCTAAAAGTAAAGGACACACAATGCAATGGCCAAAAGTAAAGGACACACAATACAATGGCCAAAAGTAAAGGACACGCAATACAATGCCCAAAAATAAAGGACACAAAATACAATGGCCAAAAGTAAAGGACACACAATACAATTGCCAAAAGTAAAGGACACACAATACAATGGCCAAAAGTAAAGGACACACAATACAATGGCCAAAAGTAAAGGACACACAATACAATGGCCAAAAGAAAAGGACACACAATACAATGGCCAAAAGCAAAGGACACGCAATACAATGATCAAAAGTAAAAGACATACAGTACAATGGTCAAAAGTAAAAGACATACAATACAATGGCCAAAGTAAAGGACACGCAATACAATGATCAAAAGTAAAGGACACACAATACAATGATCAAAAGTAAAGGACACGCAATACAATGATCAAAAGTAAAGGACACGCAATACAATGGCCAAAAATAAAGGACACAAAATACAATGGCCAAAAGTAAAGGACACGCAATACAATGACCAAAAGTAAAGGCCACACAATACAATGATCAAAAGTAAAGGACACACAATAC
This sequence comes from Bathymodiolus brooksi, assembly GCA_963680875.1. Lineage (NCBI taxonomy): Eukaryota > Metazoa > Mollusca > Bivalvia > Mytilida > Modiolidae > Bathymodiolus > Bathymodiolus brooksi. The sequence goes on along the minus strand of OY804580.1, from coordinate 45,561,329 downwards.
AATGATCAAAAGTAAAGGACACGCAATACAATGGCCAAAAATAAAGGACACAAAATACAATGGCCAAAAGTAAAGGACACGCAATACAATGACCAAAAGTAAAGGACACACAATACAATGGCCAAAAGTAATGGACACACAATACAATGGCCAAAAGTAAAGGACACGCAATACAATGATCAAAGGTAAAAGACATACAATACAATGGTCAAAAGTAAAGGACACACAATACAATGGTCAAAAGTAAAGGACACACAATGCAATGGCCAAAAGTAAAGGACACACAATACAATGGCCAAAAGTAAAGAACACACAATACAATGGCCAAAAGAAAAGGACACACAATACAATGGCCAAAAGTAAAGGACACACAATACAATGGCCAAAAGAAAAGGACACACAATACAATGGCCAAAAGTAAATGACACACAATACAATGGCCAAAAGTAAAGGACACACAATACAATGGCTAAAAGTAAAGGACACACAATACAATGATCTAAAGTAAAGGACACACAATACAATGGGCAAAAGTAAAGGACACACAATACAATGGCCAAAAGTAAAGGACACACAATACAATGGCCAAAAGAAAAGGACACACAATACAATGGCCAAAAGTAAAGGACACACAATACAATGGCCAAAAGTAAAGGACACACAATACAATGGCCAAAAGTAAAGGACACACAATACAATGGCCAAAAGTAAAGGACACACAATACAATGGCCAAAAGTAAAGGACACGCAATACAATGATCAAAAGTAAAAGACATACAGTACAATGGTCAAAAGTAAAAGACATACAATACAATGGCCAAAGTAAAGGACACGCAATACAATGATCAAAAGTAAAGGACACGAATACAATGGCCAAAAGTAAAGGACACACAATACAATGATCAAAAGTAAAGGACACGCAATACAATGATCAAAAGTAAAGGACACGCAATACAATGGCCAAAAATAAAGGACACAAAATACAATGGCCAAAAGTAAAGGACACACAATACAATGGCCAAAAGTAAAGGACACACAATACAATGGCCAAAAGTAAAGGACACAAAATACAATGGCCAAAAGTAAAGTACACACAATACAATGGCTAAAAGTAAAGGACACACAATGCAATGGCCAAAAGTAAAGGACACACAATACAATGGCCAAAAGTAAAGGACACGCAATACAATGACCAAAAGTAAAGGACACACAATACAATGGCCAAAAATAAAGGACACAAAATACAATGGCCAAAAGTAAAGGACACGCAATACAATGACCAAAAGTAAAGGACACACAATACAATGGCCAAAAGTAAAGGACACACAATACAATGGCCAAAAGTAAAGGACACGCAATACAATGATCAAAGGTAAAAGACATACAATACAATGGTCAAAAGTAAAGGACACACAATACAATGGTCAAAAGTAAAGGACACACAATGCAATGGCCAAAAGTAAAGGACACACAATACAATGGCCAAAAGTAAAGGACACACAATACAATGGCCAAAAGAAAAGGACACACAATACAATGGCCAAAAGTAAAGGACACACAATACAATGGCCAAAAGAAAAGGACACACAATACAATGGCCAAAAGTAAAGGACACACAATACAATGGCCAAACGTAAAGGACACACAATACAATGGCTAAAAGTAAAGGACACACAATACAATGATCAAAAGTAAAGGACACACAATACAATGGCCAAAGGTAAAGAACACACAATACAATGGCCAAAAGTAAAGGACACACAATACAATGGCCAAAAGAAAAGGACACACAATACAATGGCCAAAAGTAAAGGACACGCAATACAATGATCAAAAGTAAAAGACATACAGTACAATGGTCAAAAGTAAAAGACATACAATACAATGGCCAAAGTAAAGGACACGCAATACAATGATCAAAAGTAAAGGACACACAATACAATGGCCAAAAGTAAAGGCCACACAATACAATGATCAAAAGTAAAGGACACGCAATACAATGATCAAAAGTAAAGGACACGCAATACAATGGCCAAAAATAAAGGACACAAAATACAATGGCCAAAAGTAAAGGACACGCAATACAATGACCAAAAGTAAAGGACACACAATACAATGGCCAAAAGAAAAGGACACACAATACAATGGCCAAAAGTAAAGGACACGCAATACAATGATCAAAGGTAAAAGACATACAATACAATGGTCAAAAGTAAAGGACACACAATACAATGGTCAAAAGTAAAGGACACACAATGCAAAGGCCAAAAGTAAAGGACACACAATACAATGGCCAAAAGTAAAGGACACACAATACAATGGCCAAAAGAAAAGGACACACAATACAATGGCCAAAAGTAAAGGACACACAATACAATGGCCAAACGAAAAGGACACACAATACAATGGCCAAAAGTAAAGGACACACAATACAATGGCCAAAAGTAAAGGACACACAATACAATGATCAAAAGTAAAGGACACACAATACAATGGCCAAAAGTAAAGGACACACAATACAATGGCCAAAAGTAAAGGACACACAATACAATGGCCAAAAGAAAAGGACACACAATACAATGGCCAAAAGTAAAGGACACACAATACAATGGCCAAAAGTAAAGGACACACAATACAATGGCCAAAAGTAAAGGACACACAATACAATGGCCAAAAGTAAAGGACACGCAATACAATGATCAAAAGTAAAAGACATACAGTACAATGGTCAAAAGTAAAAGACATACAATACAATGGCCAAAGTAAAGGACACGCAATACAATGATCAAAAGTAAAGGACACGCAATACAATGGTCAAAAGTAAAGGACACACAATACAATGGCTAAAAGTAAAGGACACACAATACAATGATCAAAAGTAAAGGACACACAATACAATGGCCAAAAGTAAAGGACACACAATACAATGGCCAAAAGTAAAGGACACACAATACAATGGCCAAAAGTAAAGGACACACAATACAATGGCCAAAAGTAAAGGACACGCAATACAATGGCCAAAAGTAAAGGACACGCAATACAATGATCAAAAGTAAAAGACATACAGTACAATGGTCAAAAGTAAAAGACATACAATACAATGGCCAAAGTAAAGGACACGCAATACAATGATCAAAAGTAAAGGACACGCAATACAATGGCCAAAAGTAAAGGACACACAATACAATGATCAAAAGTAAAGGACACGCAATACAATGGCCAAAAGTAAAGGACACACAATACAATGACCAAAAGTAAAGGACACACAATACAATGATCAAAAGTAAAGGACACGTAATACAATGATCAAAAGTAAAGGACACACAATACAATGACCAAAAGTAAAGGACACACAATACAATGGCCAAAAGAAAAGGACACACAATACAATGGCCAAAAGTAAAGGACACACAATACAATGATCAAAAGTAAAGGACACACAATACAATGATCAAAAGTAAAGGACACGCAATACAATGGCCAAAAATAAAGGACACAAAATACAATGGCCAAAAGTAAAGGACACACAATACAATGGCCAAAAGTAAAGGACACACAATACAATGGCCAAAAGTAAAGGACACACAATACAATGGCCAAAAGTAAAGGACACACATTACAATGGCTAAAAGTAAAGGACACACAATGCAATGGCCAAAAGAAAAGGACACACAATACAATGGCCAAAAGTAAAGGACACGCAATACAATGACCAAAAGTAAAGGACACACAATACAATGCCCAAAAATAAAGGACACAAAATACAATGGCCAAAAGAAAAGGACACACAATACAATGGCCAAAAGTAAAGGACACACAATACAATGGCCAAAAGTAAAGGACACGCAATACAATGATCAAAAGTAAAGGACACACAATACAATGGCCAAAAGTAAAGGACACACAATACAATGGCCAAAAGAAAAGGACACACAATACAATGGCCAAAAGTAAAGGACACACAATACAATGGCTAAAAGTAAAGGACACACAATACAATGGCCAAAAGTAAAGGACACACAATACAATGGCCAAAAGTAAAGGACACACAATACAATGGCCAAAAGAAAAGGACACACAATACAATGGCCAAAAGTAAAGGACACACAATACAATGGCCAAAAGTAAAGGACACACAATACAATGGCCAAAAGTAAAGGACACACAATACAATGGCCAAAAGTAAAGGACACACAATACAATGGCCAAAAGTAAAGGACACGCAATACAATGATCAAAAGTAAAAGACATACAGTACAATGGTCAAAAGTAAAAGACATACAATACAATGGCCAAAGTAAAGGACACGCAATACAATGATCAAAAGTAAAGGACACGCAATACAATGGCCAAAAGTAAAGGACACACAATACAATGATCAAAAGTAAAGGACACGCAATACAATGATCAAAAGTAAAGGACACGCAATACAATGGCCAAAAATAAAGGACACAAAATACAATGGCCAAAAGTAAAGGACACACAATACAATGGCCAAAAGAAAAGGACACACAATACAATGGCCAAAAGTAAAGGACACACAATACAATGGCCAAAAGTAAAGGACACACAATACAATGGCTAAAAGTAAAGGACACACAATGCAATGGCCAAAAGTAAAGGACACACAATACAATGGCCAAAAGTAAAGGACACGCAATACAATGACCAAAAGTAAAGGACACACAATACAATGGCCAAAAATAAAGGACACAAAATACAATGGCCAAAAGTAAAGGACACACAATGCAATGGCCAAAAGTAAAGGACACACAATACAATGGCCAAAAGTAAAGGACACACAATACAATGGCCAAAAGAAAAGGACACACAATACAATGGCCAAAAATAAAGGACACACAATACAATGGCCAAAAGAAAAGGACACACAATACAATGGTCAAAAGTAAAGGACACACAATACAATGGCCAAAAGTAAAGGACACACAATACAATGGCTAAAAGTAAAGGACACACAATACAATGATCAAAAGTAAAGGACACACAATACAATGGCCAAAAGTAAAGGACACACAATACAATGGCCAAAAGTAAAGGACACACAATACAATGGCCAAAAGAAAAGGACACACAATACAATGGCCAAAAGTAAAGGACACGCAATACAATGATCAAAAGTAAAAGACATACAGTACAATGGTCAAAAGTAAAAGACATACAATACAATGGCCAAAGTAAAGGACACGCAATACAATGATCAAAAGTAAAGGACACACAATACAATGGCCAAAAGTAAAGGCCACACAATACAATGATCAAAAGTAAAGGACACGCAATACAATGATCAAAAGTAAAGGACACGCAATACAATGGCCAAAAATAAAGGACACAAAATACAATGGCCAAAAGTAAAGGACACGCAATACAATGACCAAAAGTAAAGGACACACAATACAATGGCCAAAAGTAAAGGACACACAATACAATGGCCAAAAGTAAAGGACACGCAATACAATGATCAAAGGTAAAAGACATACAATACAATGGTCAAAAGTAAAGGACGCACAATACAATGGTCAAAAGTAAAGGACACACAATGCAATGGCCAAAAGTAAAGGACACACAATACAATGGCCAAAAGTAAAGGACACACAATACAATGGCCAAAAGAAAAGGACACACAATACAATGGCCAAAAGTAAAGGACACACAATACAATGGCCAAAAGAAAAGGACACACAATACAATGGCCAAAAGTAAAGGACACACAATACAATGGCCAAAAGTAAAGGACACACAATACAATGGCTAAAAGTAAAGGACACACAATACAATGATCTAAAGTAAAGGACACACAATACAATGAGCAAAAGTAAAGGACACACAATACAATGGCCAAAAGTAAAGGACACACAATACAATGGCCAAAAGAAAAGGACACACAATACAATGGCCAAAAGTAAAGGACACACAATACAATGGCCAAAAGTAAGGGACACACAATACAATGGCCAAAAGTAAAGGACACACAATACAATGGCCAAAAGTAAAGGACACACAATACAATGGCCAAAAGTAAAGGACACGCAATACAATGATCAAAAGTAAAAGACATACAGTACAATGGTCAAAAGTAAAAGACATACAATACAATGGCCAAAGTAAAGGACACGCAATACAATGATCAAAAGTAAAGGACACGAATACAATGGCCAAAAGTAAAGGACACACAATACAATGATCAAAAGTAAAGGACACGCAATACAATGATCAAAAGTAAAGGACACGCAATACAATGGCCAAAAATAAAGGACACAAAATACAATGGCCAAAAGTAAAGGACACACAATACAATGGCCAAAAGTAAAGGACACACAATACAATGGCCAAAAGTAAAGTACACACAATACAATGGCTAAAAGTAAAGGACACACAATGCAATGGCCAAAAGTAAAGGACACACAATACAATGGCCAAAAGTAAAGGACACGCAATACAATGACCAAAAGTAAAGGACACACAATACAATGGCCAAAAATAAAGGACACAAAATACAATGGCCAAAAGTAAAGGACACGCAATACAATGACCAAAAGTAAAGGACACACAATACAATGGCCAAAAGTAAAGGACACACAATACAATGGCCAAAAGTAAAGGACACGCAATACAATGATCAAAGGTAAAAGACATACAATACAATGGTCAAAAGTAAAGGACACACAATACAATGGTCAAAAGTAAAGGACACACAATGCAATGGCCAAAAGTAAAGGACACACAATACAATGGCCAAAAGTAAAGGACACACAATACAATGGCCAAAAGTAAAGGACACACAATACAATGGCCAAAAGTAAAGGACACACAATACAATGGCCAAAAGTAAAGGACACGCAATACAATGGCCAAAAGTAAAGGACACGCAATACAATGATCAAAAGTAAAAGACATACAGTACAATGGTCAAAAGTAAAAGACATACAATACAATGGCCAAAGTAAAGGACACGCAATACAATGATCAAAAGTAAAGGACACGCAATACAATGATCAAAAGTAAAGGACACGCAATACAATGATCAAAAGTAAAGGACACGCAATACAATGGGCAAAAGTAAAGGACACACAATACAATGGCCAAAAGTAAAGGACACACAATACAATGGCCAAAAGTAAAGGACACACAATACAATGGCCAAAAGTAAAGGACACACAATACAATGGCCAAAAGTAAAGGACACACAATACAATGGCCAAAAGTAAAGGACACACAATACAATGGCCAAAAGAAAAGGACACACAATACAATGGCCAAAAGTAAAGGACACACAATACAATGGCCAAAAGTAAAGGACACACAATACAATGGCCAAAAGTAAAGGACACACAATACAATGGCCAAAAGTAAAGGACACGCAATACAATGGCCAAAAGTAAAGGACACGCAATACAATGATCAAAAGTAAAAGACATACAGTACAATGGTCAAAAGTAAAAGACATACAATACAATGGCCAAAGTAAAGGACACGTAATACAATGATCAAAAGTAAAGGACACGCAATACAATGGCCAAAAGTAAAGGACACACAATACAATGATCAAAAGTAAAGGACACGCAATACAATGATCAAAAGTAAAGGACACGCAATACAATGGCCAAAAATAAAGGACACAAAATACAATGGCCAAAAGTAAAGGACACACAATACAATGGCCAAAAGTAAAGGACACACAATACAATGGCCAAAAGTAAAGGACACACAATACAATGGCCAAAAGTAAAGGACACACATTACAATGGCTAAAAGTAAAGGACACACAATGCAATGGCCAAAAGTAAAGGACACACAATACAATGGCCAAAAGTAAAGGACACGCAATACAATGGCCAAAAGTAAAGGACACACAATACAATGGCTAAAAGTAAAGGACACACAATACAATGCCCAAAAATAAAGGACACAAAATACAATGGCCAAAAGTAAAGGACACACAATACAATGGCCAAAAGTAAAGGACACACAATACAATGGCCAAAAGAAAAGGACACACAATACAATGGCCAAAAGTAAAGGACACACAATACAATGGCCAAAAGTAAAGGACACACAATACAATGGCCAAAAGTAAAGGACACACAATACAATGGCCAAAAGTAAAGGACACACAATACAATGGCCAAAAGTAAAGGACACGCAATACAATGATCAAAAGTAAAAGACATACAGTACAATGGTCAAAAGTAAAAGACATACAATACAATGGCCAAAGTAAAGGACACGCAATACAATGATCAAAAGTAAAGGACACGCAATACAATGGCCAAAAGTAAAGGACACACAATACAATGATCAAAAGTAAAGGACACGCAATACAATGATCAAAAGTAAAGGACACGCAATACAATGGCAAAAAATAAAGGACACAAAATACAATGGCCAAAAGTAAAGGACACACAATACAATGGCCAAAAGAAAAGGACACACAATACAATGGCCAAAAGTAAAGGACACACAATACAATGGCCAAAAGTAAAGGACACACAATACAATGGCTAAAAGTAAAGGACACACAATGCAATGGCCAAAAGTAAAGGACACACAATACAATGGCCAAAAGTAAAGGACACGCAATACAATGACCAAAAGTAAAGGACACACAATACAATGGCCAAAAATAAAGGACACAAAATACAATGGCCAAAAGTAAAGGACACACAATGCAATGGCCAAAAGTAAAGGACACACAATACAATGGCCAAAAGTAAAGGACACACAATACAATGGCCAAAAGAAAAGGACACACAATACAATGGCCAAAAATAAAGGACACACAATACAATGGCCAAAAGAAAAGGACACACAATACAATGGTCAAAAGTAAAGGACACACAATACAATGGCCAAAAGTAAAGGACACACAATACAATGGCTAAAAGTAAAGGACACACAATACAATGATCAAAAGTAAAGGACACACAATACAATGGCCAAAAGTAAAGGACACACAATACAATGGCCAAAAGTAAAGGACACACAATACAATGGCCAAAAGAAAAGGACACACAATACAATGGCCAAAAGTAAAGGACACGCAACACAATGATCAAAAGTAAAAGACATACAGTACAATGGTCAAAAGTAAAAGACATACAATACAATGGCCAAAGTAAAGGACACGCAATACAATGATCAAAAGTAAAGGACACACAATACAATGGCCAAAAGTAAAGGCCACACAATACAATGATCAAAAGTAAAGGACACGCAATACAATGATCAAAAGTAAAGGACACGCAATACAATGGCCAAAAATAAAGGACACAAAATACAATGGCCAAAAGTAAAGGACACGCAATACAATGACCAAAAGTAAAGGACACACAATACAATGGCCAAAAGTAAAGGACACACAATACAATGGCCAAAAGTAAAGGACACGCAATACAATGATCAAAGGTAAAAGACATACAATACAATGGTCAAAAGTAAAGGACACACAATACAATGGTCAAAAGTAAAGGACACACAATGCAATGGCCAAAAGTAAAGGACACACAATACAATGGCCAAAAGTAAAGGACACACAATACAATGGCCAAAAGAAAAGGACACACAATACAATGGCCAAAAGTAAAGGACACACAATACAATGGCCAAAAGAAAAGGACACACAATACAATGGCCAAAAGTAAAGGACACACAATACAATGGCCAAAAGTAAAGGACACACAATACAATGGCTAAAAGTAAAGGACACACAATACAATGATCTAAAGTAAAGGACACACAATACAATGAGCAAAAGTAAAGGACACACAATACAATGGCCAAAAGTAAAGGACACACAATACAATGGCCAAAAGAAAAGGACACACAATACAATGGCCAAAAGTAAAGGACACACAATACAATGGCCAAAAGTAAGGGACACACAATACAATGGCCAAAAGTAAAGGACACACAATACAATGGCCAAAAGTAAAGGACACACAATACAATGGCCAAAAGTAAAGGACACGCAATACAATGATCAAAAGTAAAAGACATACAGTACAATGGTCAAAAGTAAAAGACATACAATACAATGGCCAAAGTAAAGGACACGCAATACAATGATCAAAAGTAAAGGACACGAATACAATGGCCAAAAGTAAAGGACACACAATACAATGATCAAAAGTAAAGGACACGCAATACAATGATCAAAAGTAAAGGACACGCAATACAATGGCCAAAAATAAAGGACACAAAATACAATGGCCAAAAGTAAAGGACACACAATACAATGGCCAAAAGTAAAGGACACACAATACAATGGCCAAAAGTAAAGTACACACAATACAATGGCTAAAAGTAAAGGACACACAATGCAATGGCCAAAAGTAAAGGACACACAATACAATGGCCAAAAGTAAAGGACACGCAATACAATGACCAAAAGTAAAGGACACACAATACAATGGCCAAAAATAAAGGACACAAAATACAATGGCCAAAAGTAAAGGACACGCAATACAATGACCAAAAGTAAAGGACACACAATACAATGGCCAAAAGTAAAGGACACACAATACAATGGCCAAAAGTAAAGGACACGCAATACAATGATCAAAGGTAAAAGACATACAATACAATGGTCAAAGGTAAAGGACACACAATACAATGGTCAAAAGTAAAGGACACACAATGCAATGGCCAAAAGTAAAGGACACACAATACAATGGCCAAAAGTAAAGGACACACAATACAATGGCCAAAAGAAAAGGACACACAATACAATGGCCAAAAGTAAAGGACACACAATACAATGGCCAAAAGAAAAGGACACACAATACAATGGCCAAAAATAAAGGACACACAATACAATGGCCAAAAGTAAAGGACACACAATACAATGGCCAAAAGAAAAGGACACACAATACAATGGCCAAAAGTAAAGGACACGCAATACAATGATCAAAAGTAAAAGACATACAGTACAATGGTCAAAAGTAAAAGACATACAATACAATGGCCAAAGTAAAGGACACGCAATACAATGATCAAAAGTAAAGGACACACAATACAATGGCCAAAGGTAAAGGCCACACAATACAATGATCAAAAGTAAAGGACACGCAATACAATGATCAAAAGTAAAGGACACGCAATACAATGGCCAAAAATAAAGGACACAAAATACAATGGCCAAAAGTAAAGGACACGCAATACAATGACCAAAAGTAAAGGACACACAATACAATGGCCAAAAGTAAAGGACACACAATACAATGGCCAAAAGTAAAGGACACGCAATACAATGATCAAAGGTAAAAGACATACAATACAATGGTCAAAAGTAAAGGACACACAATACAATGGTCAAAAGTAAAGGACACACAATGCAATGGCCAAAAGTAAAGGACACACAATACAATGGCCAAAAGAAAAAGACACACAATACAATGGCCAAAAGAAAAGGACACACAATACAATGGCCAAAAGAAAAGGACACACAATACAATGGCCAAAAGTAAAGGACACGCAATACAATGATCAAAGGTAAAAGACATACAATACAATGGTCAAAAGTAAAGGACACACAATACAATGGTCAAAAGTAAAGGACACACAATGCAATGGCCAAAAGTAAAGGACACACAATACAATGGCCAAAAGTAAAGGACACACAATACAATGGCCAAAAGAAAAGGACACACAATACAATGGCCAAAAGTAAAGGACACACAATACAATGGCCAAAAGAAAAGGACACACAATACAATGGCCAAAAGTAAAGGACACACAATACAATGGCCAAAAGTAAAGGACACACAATACAATGGCTAAAAGTAAAGGACACACAATACAATGATCAAAAGTAAAGGACACACAATACAATGGCCAAAAGTAAAGGACACACAATACAATGACCAAAAGAAAAGGACACACAATACAATGGCCAAAAGTAAAGGACACACAATACAATGGCTAAAAGTAAAGGACACACAATACAATGGCCAAAAGTAAAGGACACACAATACAATGGCCAAAAGTAAAGGACACACAATACAATGGCCAAAAGTAAAGGACACACAATACAATGGCCAAGAGTAAAGGACACACCATACAATGGCCAAAGGTAAAGAACACACAATACAATGGCCAAAAGTAAAGGACACACAATACAATGGCCAAAAGTAAAGGACACACAATACAATGGCCAAAAGAAAAGGACACACAATACAATGGCCAAAAGTAAAGGACACACAATACAATGGCCAAAAGTAAAGGACACACAATACAATGGCCAAAAGTAAAGGACACACAATACAATGGCCAAAAGTAAAGGACACACAATACAATGGCCAAAAGTAAAGGACACGCAATACAATGATCAAAAGTAAAAGACATACAGTACAATGGTCAAAAGTAAAAGACATACAATACAATGGCCAAAGTAAAGGACACGCAATACAATGATCAAAAGTAAAGGACACGCAATACAATAGCCAAAAGTAAAGGACACACAATACAATGATCAAAAGTAAAGGACACGCAATACAATGATCAAAAGTAAAGGACACGCAATACAATGGCCAAAAATAAAGGACACAAAATACAATGGCCAAAAGTAAAGGACACACAATACAATGGCCAAAAGTAAAGGACACACAATACAATGGCCAAAAGTAAAGGACACACAATACAATGGCCAAAAGTAAAGAACACACAATACAATGGCTAAAAGTAAAGGACACACAATGCAATGGCCAAAAGTAAAGGACACACAATACAATGGCCAAAAGTAAAGGACACGCAATACAATGACCAAAAGTAAAGGACACACAATACAATGGCCAAAAATAAAGGACACAAAATACAATGGCCAAAAGTAAAGGACACGCAATACAATGACCAAAAGTAAAGGACACACAATACAATGGCCAAAAGTAAAGGACACACAATACAATGGCCAAAAGTAAAGGACACGCAATACAATGATCAAAGGTAAAAGACATACAATACAATGGTCAAAAGTAAAGGACACACAATACAATGGTCAAAAGTAAAGGACACACAATGCAATGGCCAAAAGTAAAGGACACACAATACAATGGCCAAAAGTAAAGGACACACAATACAATGGCCAAAAGAAAAGGACACACAATACAATGGCCAAAAGTAAAGGACACGCAATACAATGATCAAAAGTAAAAGACATACAGTACAATGGTCAAAAGTAAAAGACATACAATACAATGGCCAAAGTAAAGGACACGCAATACAATGATCAAAAGTAAAGGACACGCAATACAATGGCCAAAAGTAAAGGACACACAATACAATGGCTAAAAGTAAAGGACACACAATACAATGATCAAAAGTAAAGGACACACAATACAATGGGCAAAAGTAAAGGACACACAATACAATGGCCAAAAGTAAAGGACACACAATACAATGGCCAAAAGAAAAGGACACACAATACAATGGCCAAAATTAAAGGACACACAATACAATGGCCAAAAGTAAAGGACACACAATACAATGGCCAAAAGTAAAGGACACACAATACAATGGCCAAAAGTAAAGGACACGCAATACAATGATCAAAAGTAAAAGACATACAGTACAATGGTCAAAAGTAAAAGACATACAATACAATGGCCAAAGTAAAGGACACGCAATACAATGATCAAAAGTAAAGGACACGCAATATAATGACCAAAAGTAAAGGACACACAATACAATGATCAAAAGTAAAGGACACGCAATACAATGATCAAAAGTAAAGGACACGCAATACAATGGCCAAAAATAAAGGACACAAAATACAATGGCCAAAAGTAAAGGACACACAATACAATGGCCAAAAGTAAAGGACACACAATACAATGGCTAAAAGTAAAGGACACACAATGCAATGGCCAAAAGAAAAGGACACACAATACAATGGCCAAAAGTAAAGGACACGCAATACAATGGCCAAAAGTAAAGGACACACAATACAATGGCCAAAAGTAAAGGACACACAATACAATGCCCAAAAATAAAGGACACAAAATACAATGGCCAAAAGTAAAGGACACGCAATACAATGACCAAAAGTAAAGGACACACAATACAATGGCCAAAAGTAAAGGACACACAATACAATGGCCAAAAGTAAAGGACACGCAATACAATGATCAAAGGTAAAAGACATACAATACAATGGTCAAAAGTAAAGGACACACAATACAATGGTCAAAAGTAAAGGACACACAATGCAATGGCCAAAAGTAAAGGACACACAATACAATGGCCAAAAGAAAAGGACACACAATACAATGGTCAAAAGAAAAGGACACACAATACAATGGCCAAAAGAAAAGGACACACAATACAATGGCCAAAAGAAAAGGACACACAATACAATGGCCAAAAGGAAAGGACACACAATACAATGGCCAAAAGTAAAGGACACACAATACAATGGCTAAAAGTAAAGGACACACAATACAATGATCAAAAGTAAAGGACACACAATACAATGGCCAAAAGTAAAGGACACACAATACAATGGCCAAAAGAAAAGGACACACAATACAATGGCCAAAAGTAAAGGACACACAATACAATGGCTAAAAGAAAAGGACACACAATACAATGGCCAAAAGTAAAGGACACACAATACAATGGCCAAAAGTAAAGGACACACAATACAATGGCCAAAAGTAAAGGACACACAATACAATGGCCAAGAGTAAAGGACACACCATACAATGGCCAAAGGTAAAGAACACACAATACAATGGCCAAAAGTAAAGGACACACAATACAATGACCAAAAGTAAAGGACACACAATACAATGGCCAAAAGAAAAGGACACACAATACAATGGCCAAAAGTAAAGGACACACAATACAATGGCCAAAAGTAAAGGACACACAATACAATGGCCAAAAGTAAAGGACACACAATACAATGGCCAAAAGTAAAGGACACACAATACAATGGCCAAAAGTAAAGGACACGCAATACAATGATCAAAAGTAAAAGACATACAATACAATGGCCAAAGTAAAGGACACGCAATACAATGATCAAAAGTAAAGGACACGCAATACAATGGCCAAAAGTAAAGGACACACAATACAATGATCAAAAGTAAAGGACACGCAATACAATGATCAAAAGTAAAGGACACGCAATACAATGGCCAAAAATAAAGGACACAAAATACAATGGCCAAAAGTAAAGGACACACAATACAATGGCCAAAAGTAAAGGACACACAATACAATGGCCAAAAGTAAAGAACACACAATACAATGGCTAAAAGTAAAGGACACACAATGCAATGGCCAAAAGTAAAGGACACACAATACAATGGCCAAAAGTAAAGGACACGCAATACAATGACCAAAAGTAAAGGACACACAATACAATGGCCAAAAATAAAGGACACAAAATACAATGGCCAAAAGTAAAGGACACGCAATACAATGACCAAAAGTAAAGGACACACAATACAATGGCCAAAAGTAAAGGACACACAATACAATGGCCAAAAGTAAAGGACACGCAATACAATGATCAAAGGTAAAAGACATACAATACAATGGTCAAAAGTAAAGGACACACAATACAATGGTCAAAAGTAAAGGACACACAATGCAATGGCCAAAGTAAAGGACACGCAATACAATGATCAAAAGTAAAGGACACGCAATACAATGGCCAAAAGTAAAGGACACACAATACAATGATCAAAAGTAAAGGACACGCAATACAATGATCAAAAGTAAAGGACACGCAATACAATGACCAAAAGTAAAGGACACACAATACAATGATCAAAAGTAAAGGACACGTAATACAATGATCAAAAGTAAAGGACACGCAATACAATGACCAAAAGTAAAGGACACACAATACAATGATCAAAAGTAAAGGACACACAATACAATGATCAAAAGTAAAGGACACGCAATACAATGACCAAAAGTAAAGGACACACAATACAATGGCCAAAAGTAAAGGACACACAATACAATGATCAAAAGTAAAGGACACACAATACAATGATCAAAAGTAAAGGACACGCAATACAATGGCCAAAAATAAAGGACACAAAATACAATGGCCAAAAGTAAAGGACACACAATACAATGGCCAAAAGTAAAGGACACACAATACAATGGCCAAAAGTAAAGGACACACAATACAATGGCCAAAAGTAAAGGACACACATTACAATGGCTAAAAGTAAAGGACACACAATGCAATGGCCAAAAGAAAAGGACACACAATACAATGGCCAAAAGTAAAGGACACGCAATACAATGACCAAAAGTAAAGGACACACAATACAATGCCCAAAAATAAAGGACACAAAATACAATGGCCAAAAGAAAAGGACACACAATACAATGGCCAAAAGTAAAGGACACACAATACAATGGCCAAAAGTAAAGGACACGCAATACAATGATCAAAAGTAAAGGACACACAATACAATGGCCAAAAGTAAAGGACACACAATACAATGGCCAAAAGAAAAGGACACACAATACAATGGCCAAAAGTAAAGGACACACAATACAATGGCCAAAAGTAAAGGACACACAATACAATGGCCAAAAGTAAAGGACACACAATACAATGGCCAAAAGTAAAGGACACACAATACAATGGCCAAAAGTAAAGGACACGCAATACAATGATCAAAAGTAAAAGACATACAGTACAATGGTCAAAAGTAAAAGACATACAATACAATGGCCAAAGTAAAGGACACGCAATACAATGATCAAAAGTAAAGGACACGCAATACAATGGCCAAAAGTAAAGGACACACAATACAATGATCAAAAGTAAAGGACACGCAATACAATGATCAAAAGTAAAGGACACGCAATACAATGGCCAAAAATAAAGGACACAAAATACAATGGCCAAAAGTAAAGGACACACAATACAATGGCCAAAAGAAAAGGACACACAATACAATGGCCAAAAGTAAAGGACACACAATACAATGGCCAAAAGTAAAGGACACACAATACAATGGCTAAAAGTAAAGGACACACAATGCAATGGCCAAAAGTAAAGGACACACAATACAATGGCCAAAAGTAAAGGACACGCAATACAATGACCAAAAGTAAAGGACACACAATACAATGGCCAAAAATAAAGGACACAAAATACAATGGCCAAAAGTAAAGGACACACAATGCAATGGCCAAAAGTAAAGGACACACAATACAATGGCCAAAAGTAAAGGACACACAATACAATGGCCAAAAGAAAAGGACACACAATACAATGGCCAAAAATAAAGGACACACAATACAATGGCCAAAAGAAAAGGACACACAATACAATGGTCAAAAGTAAAGGACACACAATACAATGGCCAAAAGTAAAGGACACACAATACAATGGCTAAAAGTAAAGGACACACAATACAATGATCAAAAGTAAAGGACACACAATACAATGGCCAAAAGTAAAGGACACACAATACAATGGCCAAAAGTAAAGGACACACAATACAATGGCCAAAAGAAAAGGACACACAATACAATGGCCAAAAGTAAAGGACACGCAATACAATGATCAAAAGTAAAAGACATACAGTACAATGGTCAAAAGTAAAAGACATACAATACAATGGCCAAAGTAAAGGACACGCAATACAATGATCAAAAGTAAAGGACACACAATACAATGGCCAAAAGTAAAGGCCACACAATACAATGATCAAAAGTAAAGGACACGCAATACAATGATCAAAAGTAAAGGACACGCAATACAATGGCCAAAAATAAAGGACACAAAATACAATGGCCAAAAGTAAAGGACACGCAATACAATGACCAAAAGTAAAGGACA
This sequence comes from Bathymodiolus brooksi, assembly GCA_963680875.1. Classification (NCBI taxonomy): domain Eukaryota; kingdom Metazoa; phylum Mollusca; class Bivalvia; order Mytilida; family Modiolidae; genus Bathymodiolus; species Bathymodiolus brooksi. Next base: position 45,543,496 of record OY804580.1, on the reverse strand, counting down.
CACAATACAATGGCCAAAAGTAAAGGACACACAATACAATGGCCAAAAGTAAAGGACACGCAATACAATGATCAAAGGTAAAAGACATACAATACAATGGTCAAAAGTAAAGGACGCACAATACAATGGTCAAAAGTAAAGGACACACAATGCAATGGCCAAAAGTAAAGGACACACAATACAATGGCCAAAAGTAAAGGACACACAATACAATGGCCAAAAGAAAAGGACACACAATACAATGGCCAAAAGTAAAGGACACACAATACAATGGCCAAAAGAAAAGGACACACAATACAATGGCCAAAAGTAAAGGACACACAATACAATGGCCAAAAGTAAAGGACACACAATACAATGGCTAAAAGTAAAGGACACACAATACAATGATCTAAAGTAAAGGACACACAATACAATGAGCAAAAGTAAAGGACACACAATACAATGGCCAAAAGTAAAGGACACACAATACAATGGCCAAAAGAAAAGGACACACAATACAATGGCCAAAAGTAAAGGACACACAATACAATGGCCAAAAGTAAGGGACACACAATACAATGGCCAAAAGTAAAGGACACACAATACAATGGCCAAAAGTAAAGGACACACAATACAATGGCCAAAAGTAAAGGACACGCAATACAATGATCAAAAGTAAAAGACATACAGTACAATGGTCAAAAGTAAAAGACATACAATACAATGGCCAAAGTAAAGGACACGCAATACAATGATCAAAAGTAAAGGACACGAATACAATGGCCAAAAGTAAAGGACACACAATACAATGATCAAAAGTAAAGGACACGCAATACAATGATCAAAAGTAAAGGACACGCAATACAATGGCCAAAAATAAAGGACACAAAATACAATGGCCAAAAGTAAAGGACACACAATACAATGGCCAAAAGTAAAGGACACACAATACAATGGCCAAAAGTAAAGTACACACAATACAATGGCTAAAAGTAAAGGACACACAATGCAATGGCCAAAAGTAAAGGACACACAATACAATGGCCAAAAGTAAAGGACACGCAATACAATGACCAAAAGTAAAGGACACACAATACAATGGCCAAAAATAAAGGACACAAAATACAATGGCCAAAAGTAAAGGACACGCAATACAATGACCAAAAGTAAAGGACACACAATACAATGGCCAAAAGTAAAGGACACACAATACAATGGCCAAAAGTAAAGGACACGCAATACAATGATCAAAGGTAAAAGACATACAATACAATGGTCAAAAGTAAAGGACACACAATACAATGGTCAAAAGTAAAGGACACACAATGCAATGGCCAAAAGTAAAGGACACACAATACAATGGCCAAAAGTAAAGGACACACAATACAATGGCCAAAAGTAAAGGACACACAATACAATGGCCAAAAGTAAAGGACACACAATACAATGGCCAAAAGTAAAGGACACGCAATACAATGGCCAAAAGTAAAGGACACGCAATACAATGATCAAAAGTAAAAGACATACAGTACAATGGTCAAAAGTAAAAGACATACAATACAATGGCCAAAGTAAAGGACACGCAATACAATGATCAAAAGTAAAGGACACGCAATACAATGATCAAAAGTAAAGGACACGCAATACAATGGGCAAAAGTAAAGGACACACAATACAATGGCCAAAAGTAAAGGACACACAATACAATGGCCAAAAGTAAAGGACACACAATACAATGGCCAAAAGTAAAGGACACACAATACAATGGCCAAAAGTAAAGGACACACAATACAATGGCCAAAAGTAAAGGACACACAATACAATGGCCAAAAGAAAAGGACACACAATACAATGGCCAAAAGTAAAGGACACACAATACAATGGCCAAAAGTAAAGGACACACAATACAATGGCCAAAAGTAAAGGACACACAATACAATGGCCAAAAGTAAAGGACACGCAATACAATGGCCAAAAGTAAAGGACACGCAATACAATGATCAAAAGTAAAAGACATACAGTACAATGGTCAAAAGTAAAAGACATACAATACAATGGCCAAAGTAAAGGACACGTAATACAATGATCAAAAGTAAAGGACACGCAATACAATGGCCAAAAGTAAAGGACACACAATACAATGATCAAAAGTAAAGGACACGCAATACAATGATCAAAAGTAAAGGACACGCAATACAATGGCCAAAAATAAAGGACACAAAATACAATGGCCAAAAGTAAAGGACACACAATACAATGGCCAAAAGTAAAGGACACACAATACAATGGCCAAAAGTAAAGGACACACAATACAATGGCCAAAAGTAAAGGACACACATTACAATGGCTAAAAGTAAAGGACACACAATGCAATGGCCAAAAGTAAAGGACACACAATACAATGGCCAAAAGTAAAGGACACGCAATACAATGGCCAAAAGTAAAGGACACACAATACAATGGCTAAAAGTAAAGGACACACAATACAATGCCCAAAAATAAAGGACACAAAATACAATGGCCAAAAGTAAAGGACACACAATACAATGGCCAAAAGTAAAGGACACACAATACAATGGCCAAAAGAAAAGGACACACAATACAATGGCCAAAAGTAAAGGACACACAATACAATGGCCAAAAGTAAAGGACACACAATACAATGGCCAAAAGTAAAGGACACACAATACAATGGCCAAAAGTAAAGGACACACAATACAATGGCCAAAAGTAAAGGACACGCAATACAATGATCAAAAGTAAAAGACATACAGTACAATGGTCAAAAGTAAAAGACATACAATACAATGGCCAAAGTAAAGGACACGCAATACAATGATCAAAAGTAAAGGACACGCAATACAATGGCCAAAAGTAAAGGACACACAATACAATGATCAAAAGTAAAGGACACGCAATACAATGATCAAAAGTAAAGGACACGCAATACAATGGCAAAAAATAAAGGACACAAAATACAATGGCCAAAAGTAAAGGACACACAATACAATGGCCAAAAGAAAAGGACACACAATACAATGGCCAAAAGTAAAGGACACACAATACAATGGCCAAAAGTAAAGGACACACAATACAATGGCTAAAAGTAAAGGACACACAATGCAATGGCCAAAAGTAAAGGACACACAATACAATGGCCAAAAGTAAAGGACACGCAATACAATGACCAAAAGTAAAGGACACACAATACAATGGCCAAAAATAAAGGACACAAAATACAATGGCCAAAAGTAAAGGACACACAATGCAATGGCCAAAAGTAAAGGACACACAATACAATGGCCAAAAGTAAAGGACACACAATACAATGGCCAAAAGAAAAGGACACACAATACAATGGCCAAAAATAAAGGACACACAATACAATGGCCAAAAGAAAAGGACACACAATACAATGGTCAAAAGTAAAGGACACACAATACAATGGCCAAAAGTAAAGGACACACAATACAATGGCTAAAAGTAAAGGACACACAATACAATGATCAAAAGTAAAGGACACACAATACAATGGCCAAAAGTAAAGGACACACAATACAATGGCCAAAAGTAAAGGACACACAATACAATGGCCAAAAGAAAAGGACACACAATACAATGGCCAAAAGTAAAGGACACGCAACACAATGATCAAAAGTAAAAGACATACAGTACAATGGTCAAAAGTAAAAGACATACAATACAATGGCCAAAGTAAAGGACACGCAATACAATGATCAAAAGTAAAGGACACACAATACAATGGCCAAAAGTAAAGGCCACACAATACAATGATCAAAAGTAAAGGACACGCAATACAATGATCAAAAGTAAAGGACACGCAATACAATGGCCAAAAATAAAGGACACAAAATACAATGGCCAAAAGTAAAGGACACGCAATACAATGACCAAAAGTAAAGGACACACAATACAATGGCCAAAAGTAAAGGACACACAATACAATGGCCAAAAGTAAAGGACACGCAATACAATGATCAAAGGTAAAAGACATACAATACAATGGTCAAAAGTAAAGGACACACAATACAATGGTCAAAAGTAAAGGACACACAATGCAATGGCCAAAAGTAAAGGACACACAATACAATGGCCAAAAGTAAAGGACACACAATACAATGGCCAAAAGAAAAGGACACACAATACAATGGCCAAAAGTAAAGGACACACAATACAATGGCCAAAAGAAAAGGACACACAATACAATGGCCAAAAGTAAAGGACACACAATACAATGGCCAAAAGTAAAGGACACACAATACAATGGCTAAAAGTAAAGGACACACAATACAATGATCTAAAGTAAAGGACACACAATACAATGAGCAAAAGTAAAGGACACACAATACAATGGCCAAAAGTAAAGGACACACAATACAATGGCCAAAAGAAAAGGACACACAATACAATGGCCAAAAGTAAAGGACACACAATACAATGGCCAAAAGTAAGGGACACACAATACAATGGCCAAAAGTAAAGGACACACAATACAATGGCCAAAAGTAAAGGACACACAATACAATGGCCAAAAGTAAAGGACACGCAATACAATGATCAAAAGTAAAAGACATACAGTACAATGGTCAAAAGTAAAAGACATACAATACAATGGCCAAAGTAAAGGACACGCAATACAATGATCAAAAGTAAAGGACACGAATACAATGGCCAAAAGTAAAGGACACACAATACAATGATCAAAAGTAAAGGACACGCAATACAATGATCAAAAGTAAAGGACACGCAATACAATGGCCAAAAATAAAGGACACAAAATACAATGGCCAAAAGTAAAGGACACACAATACAATGGCCAAAAGTAAAGGACACACAATACAATGGCCAAAAGTAAAGTACACACAATACAATGGCTAAAAGTAAAGGACACACAATGCAATGGCCAAAAGTAAAGGACACACAATACAATGGCCAAAAGTAAAGGACACGCAATACAATGACCAAAAGTAAAGGACACACAATACAATGGCCAAAAATAAAGGACACAAAATACAATGGCCAAAAGTAAAGGACACGCAATACAATGACCAAAAGTAAAGGACACACAATACAATGGCCAAAAGTAAAGGACACACAATACAATGGCCAAAAGTAAAGGACACGCAATACAATGATCAAAGGTAAAAGACATACAATACAATGGTCAAAGGTAAAGGACACACAATACAATGGTCAAAAGTAAAGGACACACAATGCAATGGCCAAAAGTAAAGGACACACAATACAATGGCCAAAAGTAAAGGACACACAATACAATGGCCAAAAGAAAAGGACACACAATACAATGGCCAAAAGTAAAGGACACACAATACAATGGCCAAAAGAAAAGGACACACAATACAATGGCCAAAAATAAAGGACACACAATACAATGGCCAAAAGTAAAGGACACACAATACAATGGCCAAAAGAAAAGGACACACAATACAATGGCCAAAAGTAAAGGACACGCAATACAATGATCAAAAGTAAAAGACATACAGTACAATGGTCAAAAGTAAAAGACATACAATACAATGGCCAAAGTAAAGGACACGCAATACAATGATCAAAAGTAAAGGACACACAATACAATGGCCAAAGGTAAAGGCCACACAATACAATGATCAAAAGTAAAGGACACGCAATACAATGATCAAAAGTAAAGGACACGCAATACAATGGCCAAAAATAAAGGACACAAAATACAATGGCCAAAAGTAAAGGACACGCAATACAATGACCAAAAGTAAAGGACACACAATACAATGGCCAAAAGTAAAGGACACACAATACAATGGCCAAAAGTAAAGGACACGCAATACAATGATCAAAGGTAAAAGACATACAATACAATGGTCAAAAGTAAAGGACACACAATACAATGGTCAAAAGTAAAGGACACACAATGCAATGGCCAAAAGTAAAGGACACACAATACAATGGCCAAAAGAAAAAGACACACAATACAATGGCCAAAAGAAAAGGACACACAATACAATGGCCAAAAGAAAAGGACACACAATACAATGGCCAAAAGTAAAGGACACGCAATACAATGATCAAAGGTAAAAGACATACAATACAATGGTCAAAAGTAAAGGACACACAATACAATGGTCAAAAGTAAAGGACACACAATGCAATGGCCAAAAGTAAAGGACACACAATACAATGGCCAAAAGTAAAGGACACACAATACAATGGCCAAAAGAAAAGGACACACAATACAATGGCCAAAAGTAAAGGACACACAATACAATGGCCAAAAGAAAAGGACACACAATACAATGGCCAAAAGTAAAGGACACACAATACAATGGCCAAAAGTAAAGGACACACAATACAATGGCTAAAAGTAAAGGACACACAATACAATGATCAAAAGTAAAGGACACACAATACAATGGCCAAAAGTAAAGGACACACAATACAATGACCAAAAGAAAAGGACACACAATACAATGGCCAAAAGTAAAGGACACACAATACAATGGCTAAAAGTAAAGGACACACAATACAATGGCCAAAAGTAAAGGACACACAATACAATGGCCAAAAGTAAAGGACACACAATACAATGGCCAAAAGTAAAGGACACACAATACAATGGCCAAGAGTAAAGGACACACCATACAATGGCCAAAGGTAAAGAACACACAATACAATGGCCAAAAGTAAAGGACACACAATACAATGGCCAAAAGTAAAGGACACACAATACAATGGCCAAAAGAAAAGGACACACAATACAATGGCCAAAAGTAAAGGACACACAATACAATGGCCAAAAGTAAAGGACACACAATACAATGGCCAAAAGTAAAGGACACACAATACAATGGCCAAAAGTAAAGGACACACAATACAATGGCCAAAAGTAAAGGACACGCAATACAATGATCAAAAGTAAAAGACATACAGTACAATGGTCAAAAGTAAAAGACATACAATACAATGGCCAAAGTAAAGGACACGCAATACAATGATCAAAAGTAAAGGACACGCAATACAATAGCCAAAAGTAAAGGACACACAATACAATGATCAAAAGTAAAGGACACGCAATACAATGATCAAAAGTAAAGGACACGCAATACAATGGCCAAAAATAAAGGACACAAAATACAATGGCCAAAAGTAAAGGACACACAATACAATGGCCAAAAGTAAAGGACACACAATACAATGGCCAAAAGTAAAGGACACACAATACAATGGCCAAAAGTAAAGAACACACAATACAATGGCTAAAAGTAAAGGACACACAATGCAATGGCCAAAAGTAAAGGACACACAATACAATGGCCAAAAGTAAAGGACACGCAATACAATGACCAAAAGTAAAGGACACGCAATACAATGGCCAAAAATAAAGGACACAAAATACAATGGCCAAAAGTAAAGGACACGCAATACAATGACCAAAAGTAAAGGACACACAATACAATGGCCAAAAGTAAAGGACACACAATACAATGGCCAAAAGTAAAGGACACGCAATACAATGATCAAAGGTAAAAGACATACAATACAATGGTCAAAAGTAAAGGACACACAATACAATGGTCAAAAGTAAAGGACACACAATGCAATGGCCAAAAGTAAAGGACACACAATACAATGGCCAAAAGTAAAGGACACACAATACAATGGCCAAAAGAAAAGGACACACAATACAATGGCCAAAAGTAAAGGACACGCAATACAATGATCAAAAGTAAAAGACATACAGTACAATGGTCAAAAGTAAAAGACATACAATACAATGGCCAAAGTAAAGGACACGCAATACAATGATCAAAAGTAAAGGACACGCAATACAATGGCCAAAAGTAAAGGACACACAATACAATGGCTAAAAGTAAAGGACACACAATACAATGATCAAAAGTAAAGGACACACAATACAATGGGCAAAAGTAAAGGACACACAATACAATGGCCAAAAGTAAAGGACACACAATACAATGGCCAAAAGAAAAGGACACACAATACAATGGCCAAAATTAAAGGACACACAATACAATGGCCAAAAGTAAAGGACACACAATACAATGGCCAAAAGTAAAGGACACACAATACAATGGCCAAAAGTAAAGGACACGCAATACAATGATCAAAAGTAAAAGACATACAGTACAATGGTCAAAAGTAAAAGACATACAATACAATGGCCAAAGTAAAGGACACGCAATACAATGATCAAAAGTAAAGGACACGCAATATAATGGCCAAAAGTAAAGGACACACAATACAATGATCAAAAGTAAAGGACACGCAATACAATGATCAAAAGTAAAGGACACGCAATACAATGGCCAAAAATAAAGGACACAAAATACAATGGCCAAAAGTAAAGGACACACAATACAATGGCCAAAAGTAAAGGACACACAATACAATGGCCAAAAGTAAAGGACACACAATACAATGGCTAAAAGTAAAGGACACACAATGCAATGGCCAAAAGAAAAGGACACACAATACAATGGCCAAAAGTAAAGGACACGCAATACAATGGCCAAAAGTAAAGGACACACAATACAATGGCCAAAAGTAAAGGACACACAATACAATGCCCAAAAATAAAGGACACAAAATACAATGGCCAAAAGTAAAGGACACGCAATACAATGACCAAAAGTAAAGGACACACAATACAATGGCCAAAAGTAAAGGACACACAATACAATGGCCAAAAGTAAAGGACACGCAATACAATGATCAAAGGTAAAAGACATACAATACAATGGTCAAAAGTAAAGGACACACAATACAATGGTCAAAAGTAAAGGACACACAATGCAATGGCCAAAAGTAAAGGACACACAATACAATGGCCAAAAGAAAAGGACACACAATACAATGGTCAAAAGAAAAGGACACACAATACAATGGCCAAAAGAAAAGGACACACAATACAATGGCCAAAAGAAAAGGACACACAATACAATGGCCAAAAGGAAAGGACACACAATACAATGGCCAAAAGTAAAGGACACACAATACAATGGCTAAAAGTAAAGGACACACAATACAATGATCAAAAGTAAAGGACACACAATACAATGGCCAAAAGTAAAGGACACACAATACAATGGCCAAAAGAAAAGGACACACAATACAATGGCCAAAAGTAAAGGACACACAATACAATGGCTAAAAGAAAAGGACACACAATACAATGGCCAAAAGTAAAGGACACACAATACAATGGCCAAAAGTAAAGGACACACAATACAATGGCCAAAAGTAAAGGACACACAATACAATGGCCAAGAGTAAAGGACACACCATACAATGGCCAAAGGTAAAGAACACACAATACAATGGCCAAAAGTAAAGGACACACAATACAATGACCAAAAGTAAAGGACACACAATACAATGGCCAAAAGAAAAGGACACACAATACAATGGCCAAAAGTAAAGGACACACAATACAATGGCCAAAAGTAAAGGACACACAATACAATGGCCAAAAGTAAAGGACACACAATACAATGGCCAAAAGTAAAGGACACACAATACAATGGCCAAAAGTAAAGGACACGCAATACAATGATCAAAAGTAAAAGACATACAATACAATGGCCAAAGTAAAGGACACGCAATACAATGATCAAAAGTAAAGGACACGCAATACAATGGCCAAAAGTAAAGGACACACAATACAATGATCAAAAGTAAAGGACACGCAATACAATGATCAAAAGTAAAGGACACGCAATACAATGGCCAAAAATAAAGGACACAAAATACAATGGCCAAAAGTAAAGGACACACAATACAATGGCCAAAAGTAAAGGACACACAATACAATGGCCAAAAGTAAAGAACACACAATACAATGGCTAAAAGTAAAGGACACACAATGCAATGGCCAAAAGTAAAGGACACACAATACAATGGCCAAAAGTAAAGGACACGCAATACAATGACCAAAAGTAAAGGACACACAATACAATGGCCAAAAATAAAGGACACAAAATACAATGGCCAAAAGTAAAGGACACGCAATACAATGACCAAAAGTAAAGGACACACAATACAATGGCCAAAAGTAAAGGACACACAATACAATGGCCAAAAGTAAAGGACACGCAATACAATGATCAAAGGTAAAAGACATACAATACAATGGTCAAAAGTAAAGGACACACAATACAATGGTCAAAAGTAAAGGACACACAATGCAATGGCCAAAAGTAAAGGACACACAATACAATGGCCAAAAGTAAAGGACACACAATACAATGGCCAAAAGAAAAGGACACACAATACAATGGCCAAAAGTAAAGGACACACAATACAATGGCCAAAAGAAAAGGACACACAATACAATGGCCAAAAGTAAAGGACACACAATACAATGGCCAAAAGTAAAGGACACACAATACAATGGCTAAAAGTAAAGGACACACAATACAATGATCAAAAGTAAAGGACACACAATACAATGGCCAAAAGTAAAGGACACACAATACAATGGCCAAAAGAAAAGGACACACAATACAATGGCCAAAAGTAAAGGACACACAATACAATGGCTAAAAGTAAAGGACACACAATACAATGGCCAAAAGTAAAGGACACACAATACAATGGCCAAAAGTAAAGGACACACAATACAATGGCCAAAAGAAAAGGACACACAATACAATGGCCAAGAGTAAAGGACACACCATACAATGGCCAAAGGTAAAGAACACACAATACAATGACCAAAAGTAAAGGACACACAATACAATGGCCAAAAGTAAAGGACAAACAATACAATTGCCAAAAGTAAAGGACACACAAATCAATGGCCAAAAGTAAAGGACACACAATACAATGGCCAAAAGGAAAGGACACACAATACAATGGCCAAAAGTAAAGGACACACAATACAATGGCCAAAGGTAAAGGACACACAATACAATGACCAAAAGTAAAGGACACACAATGCAATGGCCAAAAGTAAAGGACACACAATACAATGGCCAAAAGTAAAGGACACACAATACAATGCCCAAAAGTAAAGGACACACAATGCAATGGCCAAAAGTAAAGGACACACAATACAATGGCCAAAAATAAAGGACACACAATACAATGGCCAAAAGTAAAGGACACACAATACACACTGTACAATGGCCAAAGGGAAAGGACACGCAATACAATGGCCAAAAGTAAAGGACATACAATAAAATGGCCAAACGTAAAGGACACACAATACAATGGCCAAAAGTAAAGGACACACAATACAATGGCCAAAAGTAAAGGACACGCAATATAATGGCCAAAAGTAAAGGACACACAATACAATGGCCAAAAGTAAAGGACACACAATACAATGGCCAGATTAAAGGACACACAATACAATGGCCAAAAGTAAAGGACAAACAATACAATGGCCAAAAGTAAAGGACACACAATATAATGGCCAAAATTAAAGGACACACAATACAATGGCCAAAGGGAAAGGACACACAATGCAATGGCCAAAAGTAAAGGACACACAATACCATGGCCAAAAGTAAAGGACACGCAATACAATGATCAAAAGTAAAGGACATGCAATACAATGGCCAAAAGTAAAGGACACACAATACAATGGCCAAAAGAAAAGGACACACAATACAATGGCCAAAAGTAAAGGACACACAATACAATGGCCAAAAGTAAAGGACACACAATACAATGGCCAAAAGTAAAGGACACACAATACAATGGCCAAAAGTAAAGGACACACAATACAATGGCCAAAAGTAAAGGACACGCAATACAATGATCAAAAGTAAAAGACATACAGTACAATGGTCAAAAGTAAAAGACATACAATACAATGGCCAAAGTAAAGGACACACAATACAATGATCAAAAGTAAAGGACAAGCAATACAATGGCCAAAAGTAAAGGACACACAATACAATGATCAAAAGTAAAGACACGCAATACAATGATCAAAAGTAAAGGACACGCAATACAATGGCCAAAAATAAAGGACACAAAATACAATGGCCAAAAGTAAAGGACACACAATACAATGGCCAAAAGTAAAGGACACACAATACAATGGCCAAAAGTAAAGGACACACAATACAATGGCCAAAAGTAAAGAACACACAATACAATGGCTAAAAGTAAAGGACACACAATGCAATGGCCAAAAGTAAAGGACACACAATACAATGGCCAAAAGTAAAGGACACGCAATACAATGACCAAAAGTAAAGGACACACAATACAATGGCCAAAAATAAAGGACACAAAATACAATGGCCAAAGGTAAAGGACACGCAATACAATGACCAAAAGTAAAGGACACACAATACAATGGCCAAAAGTAAAGGACACACAATACAATGGCCAAAAGTAAAGGACACGCAATACAATGATCAAAGGTAAAAGACATACAATACAATGGTCAAAAGTAAAGGACACACAATACAATGGTCAAAAGTAAAGGACACACAATGCAATGGCCAAAAGTAAAGGACACACAATACAATGGCCAAAAGTAAAGGACACACAATACAATGGCCAAAAGAAAAGGACACACAATACAATGGCCAAAAGTAAAGGACACACAATACAATGGCCAAAAGAAAAGGACACACAATACAATGGCCAAAAGTAAAGGACACACAATACAATGGCCAAAAGTAAAGGACACACAATACAATGGCTAAAAGTAAAGGACACACAATACAATGATCAAAAGTAAAGGACACACAATACAATGGCCAAAAGTAAAGGACACACAATACAATGGCCAAAAGAAAAGGACACACAATACAATGGCCAAAAGTAAAGGACACACAATACAATGGCTAAAAGTAAAGGACACACAATACAATGGCCAAAAGTAAAGGACACACAATACAATGGCCAAAAGTAAAGGACACACAATACAATGGCCAAAGGAAAAGGACACACAATACAATGGCCAAGAGTAAAGGACACACCATACAATGGGCAAAGGTAAAGAACACACAATACAATGACCAAAAGTAAAGGACACACAATACAATGGCCAAAAGTAAAGGACAAACAATACAATTGCCAAAAGTAAAGGACACACAAAACAATGGCCAAAAGTAAAGGACACACAATACAATGGCTAAAAGTAAAGGACACACAATACAATGGCCAAAAGGAAAGGACACACAATACAATGGCCAAAAGAAAAGGACACACAATACAATGGCCAAAAGTAAAGGACACACAATACAATGGCCAAAAGAAAAGGACACACAATACAATGGCCAAAAGTAAAGGACACACAATACAATGGCCAAAAGTAAAGGACACACAATACAATGGCTAAAAGTAAAGGACACACAATACAATGATCAAAAGTAAAGGACACACAATACAATGGCCAAAAGTAAAGGACACACAATACAATGGCCAAAATAAAAGGACACACAATACAATGGCCAAAAGTAAAGGACACACAATACAATGGCTAAAAGTAAAGGACACACAATACAATGGCCAAAAGTAAAGGACACACAATACAATGGCCAAAAGTAAAGGACACACAATACAATGGCCAAAAGAAAAGGACACACAATACAATGGCCAAGAGTAAAGGACACACCATACAATGGCCAAAGGTAAAGAACACACAATACAATGACCAAAAGTAAAGGACACACAATACAATGGCCAAAAGTAAAGGACAAACAATACAATTGCCAAAAGTAAAGGACACACAAAACAATGGCCAAAAGTAAAGGACACACAATACAATGGCCAAAAGGAAAGGACACACAATACAATGGCCAAAAGTAAAGGACACACAATACAATGGCCAAAGGTAAAGGACACACAATACAATGACCAAAAGTAAAGGACACGCAATACAATGACCAAAAGTAAAGGACACACAATGCAATGGCCAAAAGTAAAGGACACACAATACAATGGCCAAAAGTAAAGGACACACAATACAATGCCCAAAAGTAAAGGACACACAATGCAATGGCCAAAAGTAAAGGACACACAATACAATGGCCAAAAATAAAGGACACACAATACAATGGCCAAAAGTAAAGGACAAACAATACAATTGCCAAATGTAAAGGACACACAAAACAATGGCCAAAAGTAAAGGACACACAATACAATGGCTAAAAGTAAAGGACACACAATACAATGGCCAAAAGGAAAGGACACACAATACAATGGCCAAAAGAAAAGGACACACAATACAATGGCCAAAAGTAAAGGACACACAATACAATGGCCAAAAGAAAAGGACACACAATACAATGGCCAAAAGTAAAGGACACACAATACAATGGCCAAAAGTAAAGGACACACAATACAATGGCTAAAAGTAAAGGACACACAATACAATGATCAAAAGTAAAGGACACACAATACAATGGCCAAAAGTAAAGGACACACAATACAATGGCCAAAAGAAAAGGACACACAATACAATGGCCAAAAGTAAAGGACACACAATACAATGGCTAAAAGTAAAGGACACACAATACAATGGCCAAAAGTAAAGGACACACAATACAATGGCCAAAAGTAAAGGACACACAATACAATGGCCAAAAGAAAAGGACACACAATACAATGGCCAAGAGTAAAGGACACACCATACAATGGCCAAAGGTAAAGAACACACAATACAATGACCAAAAGTAAAGGACACACAATACAATGGCCAAAAGTAAAGGACAAACAATACAATTGCCAAAAGTAAAGGACACACAAAACAATGGCCAAAAGTAAAGGACACACAATACAATGGCCAAAAGGAAAGGACACACAATACAATGGCCAAAAGTAAAGGACACACAATACAATGGCCAAAGGTAAAGGACACACAATACAATGACCAAAAGTAAAGGACACGCAATACAATGACCAAAAGTAAAGGACACACAATGCAATGGCCAAAAGTAAAGGACACACAATACAATGGCCAAATGTAAAGGACACACAATACAATGCCCAAAAGTAAAGGACACACAATGCAATGGCCAAAAGTAAAGGACACACAATACAATGGCCAAAAATAAAGGACACACAATACAATGGCCAAAAGTAAAGGACACACAATACACACTGTACAATGGCCAAAGGGAAAGGACACGCAATACAATGGCCAAAAGTAAAGGACATACAATAAAATGGCCAAACGTAAAGGACACACAATACAATGGCCAAAAGTAAAGGACACACAATACAATGGCCAAAAGTAAAGGACACGCAATATAATGGCCAAAAGTAAAGGACACACAATACAATGGCCAAAAGTAAAGGACACACAATACAATGGCCAGATTAAAGGACACACAATACAATGGCCAAAAGTAAAGGACAAACAATACAATGGCCAAAAGTAAAGGACACACAATATAATGGCCAAAATTAAAGGACACACAATACAATGGCCAAAGGGAAAGGACACACAATGCAATGGCCAAAAGTAAAGGACACACAATACCATGGCCAAAAGTAAAGGACACGCAATACAATGATCAAAAGTAAAGGACATGCAATACAATGGCCAAAAGTAAAGGACACACAATACAATGGCCAAAAGAAAAGGACACACAATACAATGGCCAAAAGTAAAGGACACACAATACAATGGCCAAAAGTAAAGGACACACAATACAATGGCCAAAAGTAAAGGACACACAATACAATGGCCAAAAGTAAAGGACACACAATACAATGGCCAAAAGTAAAGGACACGCAATACAATGATCAAAAGTAAAAGACATACAGTACAATGGTCAAAAGTAAAAGACATACAATACAATGGCCAAAGTAAAGGACACACAATACAATGATCAACAGTAAAGGACAAGCAATACAATGGCCAAAAGTAAAGGACACACAATACAATGATCAAAAGTAAAGGACACGCAATACAATGATCAAAAGTAAAGGACACGCAATACAATGGCCAAAAATAAAGGACACAAAATACAATGGCCAAAAGTAAAGGACACACAATACAATGGCCAAAAGTAAAGGACACACAATACAATGGCCAAAAGTAAAGGACACACAATACAATGGCCAAAAGTAAAGAACACACAATACAATGGCTAAAAGTAAAGGACACACAATGCAATGGCCAAAAGTAAAGGACACACAATACAATGGCCAAAAGTAAAGGACACGCAATACAATGACCAAAAGTAAAGGACATACAATACAATGGCCAAAAATAAAGGACACAAAATACAATGGCCAAAGGTAAAGGACACGCAATACAATGACCAAAAGTAAAGGACACACAATACAATGGCCAAAAGTAAAGGACACACAATACAATGGCCAAAAGTAAAGGACACGCAATACAATGATCAAAGGTAAAAGACATACAATACAATGGTCAAAAGTAAAGGACACACAATACAATGGTCAAAAGTAAAGGACACACAATGCAATGGCCAAAAGTAAAGGACACACAATACAATGGCCAAAAGTAAAGGACACACAATACAATGGCCAAAAGAAAAGGACACACAATACAATGGCCAAAAGTAAAGGACACACAATACAATGGCCAAAAGAAAAGGACACACAATACAATGGCCAAAAGTAAAGGACACACAATACAATGGCCAAAAGTAAAGGACACACAATACAATGGCTAAAAGTAAAGGACACACAATACAATGATCAAAAGTAAAGGACACACAATACAATGGCCAAAAGTAAAGGACACACAATACAATGGCCAAAAGAAAAGGACACACAATACAATGGCCAAAAGTAAAGGACACACAATACAATGGCTAAAAGTAAAGGACACACAATACAATGGCCAAAAGTAAAGAACACACAATACAATGGCCAAAAGTAAAGGACACACAATACAATGGCCAAAGGAAAAGGACACACAATACAATGGCCAAGAGTAAAGGACACACCATACAATGGGCAAAGGTAAAGAACACACAATACAATGACCAAAAGTAAAGGACACACAATACAATGGCCAAAAGTAAAGGACAAACAATACAATTGCCAAAAGTAAAGGACACACAAAACAATGGCCAAAAGTAAAGGACACACAATACAATGGCTAAAAGTAAAGGACACACAATACAATGGCCAAAAGGAAAGGACACACAATACAATGGCCAAAAGTAAAGGACACACAATACAATGGCCAAAGGTAAAGGACACACAATACAATGACCAAAAGTAAAGGACACGCAATACAATGACCAAAAGTAAAGGACACACAATGCAATGGCCAAAAGTAAAGGACACACAATACAATGGCCAAAAGTAAAGGACACACAATACAATGCCCAAAAGTAAAGGACACACAATGCAATGGCCAAAAGTAAAGGACACACAATACAATGGCCAAAAATAAAGGACACACAATACAATGGCCAAAAGTAAAGGACACACAATACACACTGTACAATGGCCAAAGGTAAAGGACACGCAATACAATGGCCAAAAGTAAAGGACATACAATAAAATGGCCAAACGTAAAGGACACACAATACAATGGCCAAAAGTAAAGGACACACAATACAATGGCCAAAAGTAAAGGACACGCAATATAATGGCCAAAAGTAAAGGACACACAATACAATGGCCAAAAGTAAAGGACACACAATACAATGGCCAGATTAAAGGACACACAATACAATGGCCAAAAGTAAAGGACAAACAATACAATGGCCAAAAGTAAAGGACACACAATATAATGGCCAAAAATAAAGGACACAAAATACAATGGCCAAAAGTAAAGGACACACAATACAATGGCCAAAAGTAAAGGACACACAATACAATGGCCAAAAGTAAAGGACACACAATACAATGGCCAAAAGTAAAGAACACACAATACAATGGCTAAAAGTAAAGGACACACAATGCAATGGCCAAAAGTAAAGGACACACAATACAATGGCCAAAAGTAAAGGACACGCAATACAATGACCAAAAGTAAAGGACACACAATACAATGGCCAAAAATAAAGGACACAAAATACAATGGCCAAAGGTAAAGGACACGCAATACAATGACCAAAAGTAAAGGACACACAATACAATGGCCAAAAGTAAAGGACACACAATACAATGGCCAAAAGTAAAGGACACGCAATACAATGATCAAAGGTAAAAGACATACAATACAATGGTCAAAAGTAAAGGACACACAATACAATGGTCAAAAGTAAAGGACACACAATGCAATGGCCAAAAGTAAAGGACACACAATACAATGGCCAAAAGTAAAGGACACACAATACAATGGCCAAAAGAAAAGGACACACAATACAATGGCCAAAAGTAAAGGACACACAATACAATGGCCAAAAGAAAAGGACACACAATACAATGGCCAAAAGTAAAGGACACACAATACAATGGCCAAAAGTAAAGGACACACAATACAATGGCCAAAAGTAAAGGACACACAATACAATGATCAAAAGTAAAGGACACACAATACAATGGCCAAAAGTAAAGGACACACAATACAATGGCCAAAAGAAAAGGACACACAATACAATGGCCAAAAGTAAAGGACACACAATACAATGGCTAAAAGTAAAGGACACACAATACAATGGCCAAAAGTAAAGGACACACAATACAATGGCCAAAAGTAAAGGACACACAATACAATGGCCAAGAGTAAAGGACACACCATACAATGGGCAAAGGTAAAGAACACACAATACAATGACCAAAAGTAAAGGACACACAATACAATGGCCAAAAGTAAAGGACAAAAAATACAATTGCCAAAAGTAAAGGACACACAAAACAATGGCCAAAAGTAAAGGACACACAATACAATGGCTAAAAGTAAAGGACACACAATACAATGGCCAAAAGGAAAGGACACACAATACAATGGCCAAAAGTAAAGGACACACAATACAATGGCCAAAGGTAAAGGACACACAATACAATGACCAAAAGTAAAGGACACGCAATACAATGACCAAAAGTAAAGGACACACAATGCAATGGCCAAAAGTAAAGGACACACAATACAATGGCCAAAAGTAAAGGACACACAATACAATGCCCAAAAGTAAAGGACACACAATACACACTGTACAATGGCCAAAGGTAAAGGACACGCAATACAATGGCCAAAAGTAAAGGACATACAATAAAATGGCCAAACGTAAAGGACACACAATACAATGGTCAAAAGTAAAGGACACACAATACAATGGCCAAAAGTAAAGGACACGCAATATAATGGCCAAAAGTAAAGGACACACAATACAATGGCCAAAAGTAAAGGACACACAATACAATGGCCAGATTAAAGGACACACAATACAATGGCCAAAAGTAAAGGACAAACAATACAATGGCCAAAAGTAAAGGACACACAATATAATGGCCAAAAGTAAAGGACACACAATACAATGGCCAAAGGGAAAGGACACACAATGCAATGGCCAAAAGTAAAGGACACACAATACCATGGCCAAAAGTAAAGGACACGCAATACAATGATCAAAAGTAAAGGACATGCAATACAATGGCCAAAAGTAAAGGACACGCAATACAATGATCAAAAGTAAAGGACACACAATACAATGGCCAAAAGTAAAGGACACACAATACCATGACCAAAAGGAAAGGACACACAATGCAATGGCCAAAAGTAAAGGACACACAATACAATGGCCAAAAGTAAAGGACACACAATACAATGGCCAAAAGTAAATGACACACAATACAATGGCCAAAAGTAAAGGACACACAATACAATGGCCAAAAGTAAAGGACACACAATACAATGGCCAAAAGTAAAGGACACACAATACAATGGCTAAAAGTAAAGGACACACAATGCAATGGCCAAAAGTAAAGGACACACAATACAATGGCCAAAAGTAAAGGACACACAATACAATGATCAAAAGTAAAGGACACACAATACAATGGCCAAAAATAAAGGACACACAATACAATGGCCAAAAGTAAAGGACACACAATACACACTGTACAATGGCCAAAGGTAAAGGACACGCAATACAATGGCCAAAAGTAAAGGATACACAATACAATGGCCAAAAATAAAGGACACACAATTCAATGGCCAAAAGTAAAGGACACACAATACACACTGTACAATGGCCAAAAGTAAAGGACACACAATACAATGGCCAAAAGTAAAGGACACGCAATACAATGCCCAAAAGTAAAGGACACACAATACAATGGCCAAAAGTAAAGGACATGCAATACAATGGCCATAAGTAAAGGTCATACAATACAATGGCCAAAAGTAAAGGACACACAATACAATGGCCAAAAGTAAAGGACACACAATACAATGGCTAAAGGTAAAGGACATGCAATACAATGGCCAAAAGTAAAGGACATACAAAACAATGGCCAAAAGTAAAGGACACACAATACAATGGCCAAAAGTAAAGGACACACAATACAATGGCCAAAAGTAAAGGACACACAATACAATGGCCAAAAGAAAACAAACAATGATATATCGAAACTAAAGATTGATCAACACGAACCTCACTAGTGGTGAACTCCGGAAGGGAAAGCAGTTCCTGCTCCACAAGTGGCTTGCGCCGTATTACTTTTTAGCTCACCTGGTGTACGTCGTCCGTGAACTTTTCACATTTTAATCTTCTCCGAAATCGATCAGCGAAATGAACCGAAACTTGGTAGGATGCATATTTATGGAAGGTCTTCTATAAATATCGCTCATTTCGTCCCTATAGGTTATGAAATGTGGTCGACATAGACAATTCTTGTTTCTGGTTGGTCGATTTCTAAAAAAATCTTTTTCTCTGAACCCACTTGGCCAAATGAACCGAAACTTCATAGAAAGCATCTGTAAACAGTCCTCAATAATGTTTACAAACATGGCCGCCACAGGCAATTCTTGTTTCTGGTTTGTCGATTTCTAAAAAGAAAGACTTAGCAGGTCATGGTCAATTAGTAATGCTAAAAGGAACCTGCGATTAGGAGAGCCAAAGCTACATGTATGTATATGGTCCTAAAAAGGGCAGACTTCATAATTTTTTATTCATAAAACGTCAAATAGAACTATTTGACAGTATGGTACATCTGTAGATAATTCACCCAAGGCTTTGAATTGTAGATGATACAAAAGAGGTCTCTTTTGAAAATTACTTTGAAATTTTGAAGGATAAGGATTTATTCTTATTTTGTCGTTTTCGCACCTCTAATCACAGACTACGCATTGAAATAGGTCGGCGGTAAAATATATAAATCGATAGAATAGAGTATGTAATTTGTGTCAGGGTATACGAGCCTTGGGAGACGAGTATCATTATTTATTCGAATGCACTGAATTTAAAAATGACAGGGCCAGGTTGATTTTCCAAAAATAGAGATATAGACCAATGACTGTAAAATATTGTGCCTTAATGTGTTCAAATTCTGTTGTTGAATTAAGTAAATTATGTAAATTCAATAGAATAGTTAACAGTACAGTATGTCCTTAGGTAGATATTGATTTGATATTGATTTGTTTACTTCCGTTCGGAAACTGATATAAATATGTTTGTAATGATTGATATGTATCTCTTTACTGTGTAATTTGTTAGGAGAATAAATAGAGGAAGAAGGAAATTTTAATCCAAATTAATAATTATATTACTTTACGAAAAATTTAACTCAATTCTTCCGAAACATTAATTTAAATAAACGCCCAAATGTAAATACAACTTAAAACAATGACTAACAAACGAAACCCAATCTACAACAAAAGCTATGTACATTTATTATCTATATTAATGAGGTAGTCTTAATCTGTCCCCGGATAATTTCGTCAGTCTATCTTCCGTATCTGTACATAGGTCTTTATTTATACAAGTATGTCAAAATTATGTAGGAATTATTTTCATTTATCAATTTCAATTTTCCAAATAATACATGTCCTTGTGTATACTTCTGAGAATATTTTTTTCTTTATTAATTGTTCTGTAATGTACGACAAGAGAAAGAAAAATATTAATGAAGTACAAAAAAAAATGTAATTACAAGTGGAAATGTGTCGTTTATAGTCATTTCTACATTTTTTTAGCAACATTTAAGCAGATTTCAGCTCTTTTTTTTTCCAATTTACAATTTTAATTCAATTATCACTTGTTTAATTTCAACTTTTAAATCGAACATCAATAAAATAAAAAAAAGCAAACAAGCAAAAAACAAAATTGTTTTATTGTAACTAAATATCTTTTAACGACATTTCCGGTAATCACCTTATCATATCATTAATTAATTGGAGATTATCTATTTCCGCAATTTCCTTTCAAAAATTAAATTTCTACCTTAAGGCGTGTGAAAGGTGATCATGCGAATTAATTCAATTATTAATTACAAATAATTAAATAGATACAATCTATTGCTGGTAAAGAAAAAAAGTATAAAACGATTGTCAACCATCACTGTCTATCAGTTGTAAAATAGTTGAATATAATTCATTTACAGTTGCAGGATTCACGGCAATTTAACATGGCCTCCCTCGGTAGAGATTTAATGCGTTCAGTTGATTTAAACGAAAGGACAAAACAGTTTGAGATTGTGACAAAAAATGACACTGAAAAGGAAAATGCTTGTCCTTATGAAAGTAGACAAAAGAAATCGGAGAAAGTTCCAGAAGCAGTTCGCCTACGCACAAACGACAAAGAACGACAACGCATGCACCAGTTGAACACAGCCATGGACAATCTTAGACGTGTTGTTCCATATTCTAGATCTGTAAATAAAGTGTCTAAGCTGTCAACTCTTCTGTTGGCGAGAAAACACATTGTGTCACTACAAAAAACCAAATGTGAGCTTCACCAACTAAAGGAAAATATAATGGAACAAGAGAGAAAACAAGACGTTTCTCAGATGTCAATGATACAGATACCACAAGGTAGTATCTACCAACCTTGGAACAAGAGAGAAAACAAGACGTTTCTCAGATGTCAATGATACAGATACCACAAGGCAATATCTACCAACCTTGGAACAAGAGAGAAAACAAGACGTTTCTCAGATGTCAACGATACAGATACCACAAGGCAATATCTATCAACCTTGGAACAAGAGAGAAGACAAGACGTTTCTCAGATATCAACGATACAGATACCACAAGGCAATATCTACCAACCTTGGAACAAGAGAGAGGACAAGACGTTTCTCAGATGTCAATGATACAGATACCACAAGGCAATATCTATCAACCCTTGAACAAGAGAGAAGACAAGACGTTTCTCAGATGTCAATGATGCCAATACCACAAGGCAATATCTACCAACCTTGGAACAAGAGAGAAAACAAGACGTTTCTCAGATGTCAATGATACAGATACCACAAGGCAATATCTATCAACCTTGGAACAAGAGAGCAGACAAGACGTTTCTCAGATGTCAACGATACAGATACCACAAGGCAATATCTACCAACCTTGGAACAAGAGAGAGGACAAGACGTTTCTCAGATGTCAATGATACAGATACCACAAGGCAATATCTATCAACCTTGGAACAAGAGAGAAGACAAGACGTTTCTCAGATGTCAATGATGCCAATACCACAAGGCAATATCTACCAACCTTGGAACAAGAGAGAAGACAAGACGTTTCTCAGATGTCAACGATACAGATACCACAAGGCAATATCTACCAACCTTGGAACAAGAGAGAGGACAAGACGTTTCTCAGATGTCAATGATACAGATACCACAAGGCAATATCTATCAACCTTGGAACAAGAGAGAAGACAAGACGTTTCGCAGATGTCAATGATGCCAATACCACAAGGCAATATCTACCAACCTTGGAACAAGAGAGAAAACAAGACGTTTCTCAGATGTCAATGATACAGATACCACAAGGCAATATCTATCAACCTTGGAACAAGAGAGAAGACAAGACGTTTCTCAGATGTCAATGATGCCAATACCACAAGGTAATATATACCAACCTTGGAACAAGAGAGAAGACAAGACGTTTCTCATATGTCAATGATACAGATACCACAAGGCAATATCGACCAACCTTGGAACAAGAGAGAGGACAAGACGTTTCTCAGATGTCAATGGTACAGATACCACAAGGCAATATCTACCAACCTTAGAACAAGAGCTTCCCAGTATATGTAGACCGACTAGATACAAGTGTTGTGAACCATGTGAAAACTCAACACCGTGTAAACAGGAAATTACCCCTCCAAAACATTTCAAATACCAAACCAAGTGGACAAAACTGCACCGGAAGACTTCCGCTTAAGTTTTCTATTGAATCTTTGTTGTCCTGAACTTGGTTTTGTTTATTTCACGACATTTGATACCTGAATTCGTATTCAGTCTATAGACATTTTAGTTATTATAATACACTGGGTACCTAGTGCTTATTGACTCTTACTGATACAAAGTGCTTATTAATTTCATTTATTTTGTTTGTATATATATAATACATATATTACTTGTTATATACAATTTATTTACATGTGAATATTCTTATTTTATGTATTGCCATTTTCAATCAATTAGATCGACTCAGTGGTACGTTAAATTGTTAGTGTGACCTGCCACAAGTGCGAAAGATCGTAGTTCATGGGTTAGATCCACAGTGGGGTCAGGCCAGAATATAGAATTGGTTCTTCACTTGTAAGAACACAGTGCCAGTATATATAATATACAGTAAATAAACAAACAAAAGCTCGCAATGAGTCTAGTTTTCTGAACCGAGAAAACCAATAAAAATATTTGAAGGATTAGGATTATGGTGTTTAACGCCACTTTCAATAATATTTAAGTTATATCGTGGCGGTCAGTTTTTTTCGGTGGAAGAAACGGGCTCATTGCCGCAAGTCACTGACAAACTTTAGCACATAATATTGTATCGAATACACACCACCATGAGCGAGATTCGAACTCATAACTTTAGTGGTGATAGGCACTGATGGTAGAGGTACAAATTCTACAACCATGCACGATGGTCCCAAAATAAATATATGAATCATGCAGTTACAATGAAAATTATATCATGGTTTCATATTTACGATGCAGGTGTAGGAAGAAGAAATATGGGTTGCCCCGGGTGAATGATGATAGCATGTCCAAGTGGAGCGAAACATTGATCTATTATTGTAAGCTAAAACTACAAAATAATACACCAGTTCAGAGTGTTGGTCTAGAGTACTAACCATGCATCATCAACGTCCACTTATTGATAAAAAAATACCGGTGTTTGACATTATAGCCCAGACTGACTGAAAACTTGAGTGACGGTGAACAATTGTTGCTTAACGCCAAGTGAGGTTTTAAGCCATATAATGACGAGAACAAGTTATATGTACATTTAATGAAATTATATCCGCTGTGTACTAGACCAACACGTGATCTACCACGACTCGAGGCGAGCATTATAACCCACTCGTCGCTACTTCGGCTGATTCCGTACCTTCATCATACCTCGTCCGTATTACGATAGCTCCCATTGGAACTACTTTCGGAAATCTTCAATGAAGGAGGTATTAAAATAATTTCACTTTAGAATATTCGTCCAATAATAATATATTTTCATTCGTCGCAATGTCGGCTGATTCCGTACCTTCATCAAAGACCAATATTTTTCAAAGCAAACTCATCTATTGTCGCCATTTTAGAACTTATTCGCGGTGCGCAATGTTTGATTGAAGTGATACGGTCTTCCGGCGAAGAAATGTGACGCGTAGACGCATATCAAATACCGTATTACAGCCGAGGTATTGAGGGAGAGAAGCGGACTCACACGAGGTTTGCCGATTGCATTATAACCATTACACCACCGGTACTGTTACGTCTGAAAACTTGAACTTCAGGGCATTTTACACAGCAATGACTCACTAAATCTGAGTTGGCGTTAAACAACAATCACTCACTCAATTAAACACTCTTGACACTTGTAAATTAAAAAAGGTATTTAAAACAAATACTTACCGAACCTGATCAAATATATGACATACAGCTATATAAGAGTCTTTGCACCTAAGGGCCGTCATGGTCATGATCGTATGGTAGTTGGATTTACAACTACCTGTGCAATCAGTTCCTATCACCACTACAGTAAAGTTGTGAGTTCGAATTCCGCTCATGAGGAGGTGTACTAACTTGATGCAATAGTTTGTCAGTGACTTGTAACAAGTCAGTGGTTTTCTCCGAGTACGCCTGTTTCCTCACAGGCATTTGTTTCTGGTAAAACAAAATACCTAGATACTAATTGGGTATCTAGGTATATTGTTTTTACCAGAAACAAGTGCCTGAGTGTCTCCTCCACCAATAAAACTGACCACCACAACATTACTGAAATATTGTTGAAAGTTGCGTTTAGCACCCCTAACCCTTTGCATCTATTCCCACCTCACTGCAAAACTCACTCCCCGAATTTCTTCTTCTTTATATTTCTGGCCGTCCTTCACTACTGAAGATTATTGGTCGAGCGCCGTATTAAATTTAGTTAATACATAAGTTAACATATATACAATAAACAATGAAACAAAGGTTAAAACTATATACATTTGATAACTACTATGAGTATGAGTGATTATGGTGTGAAAATTGGAATCAATGCAGATACTGGGATCATGCTCTTGAAACCGTCAACTGTGTCTGCAGTGGTAAATGTTGTAGGCAGTTGATTCCAAAGTGTGATAGACCTGGGGAAGCATGAGTATTTGTAGCAGTCTTTTGATGTCTGTATGTGCCGGAATGAATTTGGATTTGTGTGTCTGGTTCTGGTGTCAACTGGAATTAATAGGTTTGAATATGGTATGGCAACTAAGTGGTGTATGACTTTGTAAAAGAATATGAGTCTGTACCTTATGCGGCGCACCTCAAGTGGGCCGTCCTTCACTACTGAAGATTTTGTACATGAGATGTGTATGTGACACTTTGTCGAAAGCCTTAGCGAAGTCCATTATTATTTCTGTTAGTGTTAATTATTTCTATCAGTACCCATTTGTTTATTCATCTTACATTTTCCGTCAGTCTGATCCTACAAAATATTTGAATACTACCAACATCTGCCGACAATGGTTTAGAATAAGACACAATGAATTTTATTTATTTAACTATTAATTATGCCGTTCATACTATATGTATATCTGTTATTATTTATTAAACTCAGTCTTTCTAAAAATAAATGCTATAAAATTATTAACCAGCTTGTTGTTGAAACTTTAAAAGGTAATAACATTACACAAGAAGGAATATATGTCTGTATAATCTTGTTACAGATAATTTTAAAGAGTATGATTTCGATACTGAATATTGCCTTAATATATATATCACGCCTCTATTGTGCTTTTTCCAATAAAAAAAATATTGAATATTGATAAATATTTTCTATGAAAGCAGAGACATGTCTGATGAAAGCGGTACCTATATAATTCTTTTAAAATTAAAAACAATTTTGTTCACTTGGAGATAGCATAATATTGGCCCAAATACACATACTTTAAAATGTCGAAATGAAGATTATCGGTATTAAAGTAACCGTACGCAGTGCGGTCTTATGTATGGGCACAATGGACAATTGCCCGGTGGTCACACAAGCAAATGAACCCCATGCTAATCTATGTATGTTGTATACGGCATAATTTTTAATTCTTAAACACTGATTTTGTTGGAAGTATCAATACAATATGTTTAATTTTATCGACCATTTATAATTTTATTTCTGTGAGTGTTTGTATAGATATGGGCCTCAGTGCACTGCTTTGACCGGGACCTATATTGCTGACAAGACGGCCCTGACCGTACGTCATTCATCATTTACACTTAATGAATATATATCGGCTGTACATAGCATGGTACATGTATGTTGGTTGCATTAATTGATATTTTCGTAATAAAACTCTTTTCTTATGACTTAAAAGACCATACTTTCATTTTACAGACACCGGCGTCTACTACCCCCTTTAGGCTTTATAATGGTTGATACCACCCGCGTACTAGTACTAGTTAGTCTTCAATGTTTACACTGTCCCTAGTCCAACAATAAAAGATTCCATACTTTTTTCTCATACTTTTCTATTCTACTTCATTTAACTTTCCAATGGATGTCATAGGGGATATCATTTAATTTCAAATACTAATGTCCTCTCTATAGGCCATGCCTACTCATATTATTTTGTGATATTCAACTTTCACTCAAATATATACACACTGGCCAGACAGAAATGCTGTGCTCGCATCTAGGCAATGCCTACTCCATATTATAACGACTGGATTATTCGGGTTATAGTGAAGGACGGCCAGAAATATGAGGGGAGATAACTCTTCTTTCAATGTTATATAATCTGAAATTTGATAACGACAAATACTGGGCCTACAACGTATCATCTAAATCATGTCATCACAAGCAGTTCCTGTACAAAAGGCAGAAATGCATGTGCCGTCAATGAAAGATGTTGCAAGTGGCAAGTAGTCAATGAAATATTAAGTGAAATGGTACCTAGTAAACACGTGAATTCTCTCGTGTCTTGCACTCTCAGAGCTCATGTCATATTGATCAAAATTATATATGTCACTATAAATAATAGTAACGATAAACAGAGAAAAAAGTTTTTGAATTGAAATTCTTTTTCATCAATAGGAAATGTTCATATATATAGTAAAGCACACTTCTTAAATTTTGATCAGACACCCTCCCCCTTTTCTATATATCATACATGTATAAAGTGCTCATTTATGAATAGTAAAGGTAACATTTTAAGTTTTACTTTGTATTAGTAGACGAAAAGCATGTTTCTATTTATATTGTTTTTATTTTTACTAAAATATAGTGTTGACAATTGTCCATACATATTTCATCAAGAAAACTGCACCTTGAAAACAACATGTATTTTGAAGCTTTTAGAAGAACAAGTTGTTAGTATTCAGTTTTAAGATTGCTATTCTGAACAATCAAGACCATTTCCATTTATTTTTTTCACTCATGTACAATTTTATCAAACCAAATATGTAGCGTTGTTAATATTTAAATAACTGACATTTCTATATTTAAAGAATGAATCTAATTTCTTAGGTAAAACCACAGATTTCTGAAATAGAAAGAGCAAATTCAAATTGATTCTTAAATCATTTTGTAAACAGATAAAACATTACCGGATTTTGTAGGATTTGAGTGTTTGAATGCAGTTTGGAGACATAACCAGCTTCCATTGTATGCAGTTGTAGACAAGTTTAATAATACCAGACAAAATGTGGTTCGTTTGATTGTATACAAACATCCATTACATTATAAACATGATTAAAGGATATTAAAAGTAGTTTTAAATAGATTTTCCCGCTATTTACATATCCACACATATAAAACATGGTTTTCATGTTTGTGATGAGTGGTAATTTCTTTTTCAGTTTTATCAGAAGGCCTTGGGAAGAACTTTGTAACTGTAAGTGTTAATGTAGTGGACTGTCCTGATCTTACGCAGAAACCATTCAATCTGTCTGCACCAGGTATGCATAGTAACAAATATAATAACATTGTAATGCTATCTGAATGATGGTGTTATAACATTTTCGCAAACTTTTAAAAGCTACTTACTGTTTAACAAAGGGAGAATTTGAAAGTCTTAGATTATAATCAAATTATTGTTTAAATGAGTCATCAAGATAAGTTAGGAAGTAATGGGATGATGCCTTTGAATAAGTGAGCTTTTCCCATCGCTTGGCGTCTGTTGTCTAGTATTAGCATTTTACATTTTGATCTTCTTCTCAAGAACCAGCCATCCCAAACTGGTTCGAACCTGGATGTGATATATTCCTTGGATGGTCCTTTTCCAAAATTGTGTTCAGTATTAAATGTTACCAGACATTCAAGATGGTCATCATTGCTTCTGATTGATTTAAACATTATGAATCTTTGAAAATCGTCTTCAGAACTTGTTCCTGTTATGACATAGCTGAACAATTGCTCATTTGTAAGTAAACAACAATCACTCACTCGTAATTTGCAGAGAGAGATAAAAATTAAAGATAAACAACAACACTTCATGAGTTTGCTGGGTGTTTATACCTTAGATCTACTTGTTTATGTGTTTAGGACAGTGTCATCAGGATGACTAGATGAATTGATTTGTAAAAAATACATACATTCTTACTATTAAAAAAATAACAAGGGAAAACAGTGAAAATAGATAAATGGATACCTATGTATACGGTGTCGGCCCGATAGTCTGAAGGCCTGATAGTCTGAAGGCCCAATAGTCCGAAGGTCCAACAGTCCGAATGCACAATAGTCCGATAACCCAATAGTCCGAAGGCGTGATAGTCCGAAAGCCCAATAGTCCGAAGGTCCAATAGTCCGAATAACCTTCGGAAAAATCGTCCAAAGCAATGCGCTGTTGAAGTAAAAATGATACGCCTGTCGATCCATTATAATGAAAACATAGAAGTTATATGCTATGATAATCTAAAACAGCATAATTTAATGGTAAAATATATATACAACCGTTTCATGACTTTCGAGAATAAATCCATGACTCGGTTTGGATTAGTTTGGTTTATAGTGTTTAACGCCATTTTCAACAATATTTCAGTTATATCGTGATGGTCAGTTTTATTGGTGGAGCACCCGGAGAAAACCACCAACCTGCCACAAGTCACTGACACACTTCATCACATAATGTTGTATCGAGTACACCTCGCCTGATCGGGATTCGAACTCACGACATTAGTTATGATAGGCATTGATTGCATAGGTAGTTATATATCTAACTACATATACCATACGATCACGACCACGATGGCCCCAATAAAAGCTTTGGTGTAGATCAGAAGTTCAAAATGGTCACCAGCCACGGGCTAAGTTTACATTGTAGCTTTATGGGATTTCATTATCATCTCGGAGAGTCACTAAAGACAATTAAATAAATTAAATTTGGCAGAGATGTTGATCATTTCTCATGAACTAAATCCAGGTGAACAATTCCGGATCACGTTAATCTCTCAGTGACTTTCTCAATCTAAGTTATAATTATTAATGTATGTCTTTCAACTTATATATAGTGGCGTAGCCATGGCAAAAATGGATGTATGGGTGTATTGTTTGTTTAGAAAGCAACGAACCACAGTATATTTGTCAGTATGCATACACGTAGTAGCAACACTTAGATATTAAATGATTCCGAATTTAAATCACTTTAAAAATAAATAAAAGAATACATAAAATTAACAGAAGAAACATATGTATTTATGTTTAAATGAAATTGTAGTTAAGAGCTGATATACATTTGTAACTGTCACCACCATCGTCCATAAATTCGCTATTATAGATAAACTGTGTTATTTTAATCTACTGTACTACCGTGATATTAGATGTACAATTTCTAACAAAGGGAATCCATCTTTTATCAACCTTGATATATAAAGACGATTCACTGAAAATGCTTAAAAACGGGATGTAAACCGTTTATCGAGCTCCTGTCGGAATAATAATAAAAAAAAATATATTTGGGTTTTAGACTATCAAACCTTTGGACTATCGGGCCTTCAGACTATCGGACCTTCGGACTAATTTAATTTGTGGTATTACAGGTTTGAATGGCAATCCACGATTGGCAGATATTGGTGGACCTCCATACCTGACACCTTTACCTCAGCTTAATAAGGTATCAAGCTAGTAATGAGACACATTTATAAGTTGTCTCTCTTGACCATATTTGGTAAGGGAGATAATAAGGTATCAAGCTAGTAATGAGAAACATTTATAAGTTGTCTCCCTTCAATTATTTGATAAGAGAAAAGATAAATTGTTCTTCAAGAAATTAGGTATTGGAGAGAGTGTTCTCCCTTTGGTTCTTACATAGCTAATGTTGTTGATTTTTTTGTCGAGATATTTTTTATTAGGAGTACATTAAAAGCATAAATTAAGACTAATACTATCTTGCACCTCATTGTTGATATCACTTTTAAAATTAGATGTAGATTTATGAAAATATTTGTGAAATAAACCCCAAAAAAATGGAAAAAACCAAGGCAGAAAAAAATGTCTTCATTATCAATTTATATGCTGTAATTTTTGTAATTGTGAAAGAAATTGAAAACAAGTTGTGAAATATTAACATCAAAATAAACAAGCCAGGACCTGGATTTCTAACATCGACATATGTCGTGGTACTTTTTACAATCAAACCTGCCCATGCCGTCACCTGTATTAAAAGGCCTATTTCATGTTGTGTCATAGAACATTTCATATGAATAGAACCTCTTTTAAGAGGTCACCTGTCTTATAAGGCAACTTTTTCTTTGTACCAAAGGTCATGACCTCTTAATACAGGTTTGACTGTATGTTGAATGATTTGAGATGAGAGTTGATTGTTTGTTTTGTTTTTGTTTGTTGTTTTTTTTGGAGGGGGGGCGGGGGGGTTGATATTGGTGAAATTGTTGATTATCACTGTTAAAACTTTCTTTTATTAAAATATCCTAATGTTATTATCACTTTCAGGTGTATTCTTTTAGTGAGATAGCTGAGCTAGTTGAGTTACCAGGAGCCTTTATGATAGGAGCAGGAGCAGGACCACATAGACGCGTTGGATGTTGTTGTGAGGTAATCATAAATATGTTCAAACCATCCATGCCATTATGGTGTATTACCTGTAGATCTAAAATAGTTTGTCAGATATATTTTGTAAAGTTTGTTCAAGTGTAGTTATTTAAAATGTTATACTTCAAAATGTGGAAAATAGCATGTTTTTTTTATTTCCAGTGTATATATATATACTTTGAATCAAAAGTAGTCATTTTTTGGAATTTTATAGCCCAAAATACAGAATATACACAAAAAAAAAATAGTTTTGATTCAAGGCTTGGAAAGCAAAATATCATTATCCATCAAATATATTTTTCTTTTTAAATAATTGATCAGAGTAAAACTATTCAAAATAAAACAATGAAAAATATTACTATACAATCTATGCCTATCACCACTATTCTTAAGTTATGAGTTCAATTACTGCCTGTTAAGTGGTGTACTCTATATATCATTTTATATCGAAAAATTTGTCTGTGACTTGCGTCTAAGGTCAGCGGTTTTCTCTGGCACATCCAGTTACCTCCACCAATAAAACTAACTGGAACGATATTATTGAAATATTGTTGAAAGTGGTGTTAAAACCATTAAGACGGCCATATTCCTCTAAAGGGAGATACTTAGATCAAACCTGGTGTAGTGTAAAAATATTATTCATGTTTATAAAATTATGAAGAACAATTTTTTCAATATTATTTTATCTAATTTTTTAGAATCTTCAAATGGTATGTACATTGTACTTATATCAATTTAGAATTAATATGCGAGCTTCAGCGAGCTCTTTATGGTATAAAATGTGTACTTAGGATTTTTTAACAAACATGGTTGAACATATTGTCGAAGAAAAAAAAATTCTACGTTTTGTAAACACCGGTTTCCGGGTAACACACTAACACACTCAACTAATGAAGATCTTCTTAACATAAAGCGCAAATGTGATCCTGAAGTCTTGTGCCCTCTCTCGTACGTCCGATACCACTGAAACCCGGAACCCGTGTGTAATAAAAGTCAGTTTGCTAGCTTGTTTTACTTATATTGATATTTTTTAATTTATTAAATCTCTTCTGACATACTGACAAGAATTTTTGTTTCTACGCGGAAGTTAACTTTTGAGATTTTGTAAGGAACGATAACTCGAATAAAGGAACGACAGCTCGATTGAATGAGACTAGATTCGGCCCTAAAAAAAGTCGTCCCTAATATATCTCGGCCCAAAAAATCTTGACACTTTTTGATGAAATATTTGAAGTTTATGTGTTTAGTTTACATAAAATTATACAATGTCTTAAGGTTAAATTTATGTGTCAAATCTGGAGTTATTCCCCTTGATTATGCAAAAAGTGCATTTCTTTGATTGTTTCACATTTGCACTGAAATATACATGTCTTTTTTTCTAAGTGAAATTAAACAATTTTAAAGCATTTTATAAACAACAGAATTATTCTTTTTTCAATATTTTGTTAACTCATACACTTGACATGTTGTGAAAGGATTTAACACTACAGCTGGTACAATGTAATAGAAAAAAACAAACTTTTATAACATTTAATTATAAATTACTTACATGTAGGTTTCAATAGCTTGTGTAACTGCATCAGTAGTGCAATGCTAATCGTGCTCATCTCGAGTGCGGTAGACCGTTGGTTCGTGCACCGATCGGGTCAAACCAAAGACTATGAAATTGGTATTTGTTTCTTCTCTGCTAAACATGCAGCATAAAGGAGAAAGAGGAAAGACTGGTTGGCTCGGAAGCAGGATAACATGTCTGAGTGGGGCGACATGTCTATCCGTGCACTGTTATTTCTGTGAGCTAGCACTAAGCGTGTTGGTCTAGTACAAATCAAACCTCATCAACATCTCATTCAAAATGAACTTTTTCTGGCCATGATAGAGCTGAAAAATTGCTGAGTTGGCATTAAAAAAACAATAATCACTCACTGACTCACTCAAATGCTTGTGAAATTAAACATAGAAGAGTTATTGGCCCTTATTATGAAGGAAATAAATTGACCTTCTTTTTGAGAGTAAAAAAATTGTTATATTGCACATTGCAGTAAATTTTCTTTTGTGAGTAAAAGTTGTATTTATTTTACATTGCAGTACATTTTCTTTTGGGAGTAAAACATATGTATTGCACATTGCAGTACATTTTCTTTTGGGAGTAAAACATATGTATTGCACATTGCAGTACATTTTCTTTTGGGAGTAAAACATATGTATTGCACATTGCAGTAAATTTTCTTTTGGGAGTAAAACATGTATTTATTGCACATTGCAGTAAATTTTCTTTTGGGAGTAAAACATATGTATTTATTGCACATTGCAGTAAATTTTCTTTTGTGGGTAAAACATTTATATTTATTGCACATTGCAGTAAATTTTCTTTTGGGAGTAAAACAGTTATATTTATTGCACATTGCAGTAAATTTTCTTTTGGGAGTAAAACATATGTATTTATTGCACATTGCAGTAAATTTTCTTTTGTGGGTAAAACATTTATATTTATTGCACATTGCAGTAAATTTTCTTTTGGGAGTAAAACAGTTATATTTATTGCACATTGCAGTAAATTTTCTTTTGGGAGTAAAACATTTGTATTTATTGCACATTGCAGTAAATTTTCTTTTGGGAGTAAAACAGTTGTATTTATTTCACATTACAGTAAATTTTCTTTTGTGAGTAAAACATTTGTATTTATTGCACATTGCAGTAAATATTCTTTGGTTAGTAAAAGATATGTATTTATTGCACATTGCAGTAAATTTTATTTTGGGAGTAAAGCATTTGTATTTATTGTACATTGCAGTAAATTTTCCTAACTATATAAATAAAATATACTGGTTTTTCATTTATGACTCATCAATTAAGGATAAATAAAAAAAAAGTGGATTATGGAAATGTTAGATCAAAAGTCTGTTTTACCTCACGAGTATTTTGTTCTTCTTTTACAGCTAATAAATGATGTGAAGTTGGACAAGGCAGGGAATATATCTAAACTAAACAGCCATATAGCTAAAGTCAATACAGAGGTATTTGAATATTACTATATAAATGTAAGAGAATATTGAAGGCGAAGGGGCAATTAAAAAAAGATAATCCAGAGAAACTGGCAACATAGGGTACACAGGACACAAGATGAAGACAAACAAAACACAACACAATATGTGTTGGACACCACTCAGCATGCCCATTCACGTACTGTAGTACGTGTTTCACGTAGAATAAAAATCATGCACATATAATTGAAAGAACCCTACGTGCGTGCACTGTATAAAAATTACCTTTTGTTTACAATTCACTTCAAAGTACGTATAATAGAGTTGTTCTGATCAGTTAATTTCGGCAATATTATCCAATCAGAGCGTTCCTTGCATATTTTAAGTGAGATGATATGATTCATAGATCGCCCAATTCTATTGGCTCCTTATTTTTTAATTGTCCGATTCATAAGAACTGTTACTGTTAAAACCCGTAATCAGAGTTGACGAAAATCGTCGGTCCGATTAATTAATGAACCGTGTCTGTCCTAATGTCTGTCACGAAAATATTACTTTGTGGTTGTCCAGTTGACGATTGAAATTTATTCACTCCCAGTTTCCACTGCCAATGGCATTAAATTCCGTTTTCAGTTTGATTAAAATGTCAGACAGAGACTTGAAATTTGTTTATTTATTCTGTCAGACCGACACGTTCCTATTTGTAATCGAAACCCTTATACGTAAATGTAAACATACTTTTAGTAGGAACGAGCACCTGCAAAACGTGGAACATTAAAACTGAAATATATTACTGAGCACAGAAATAAGTTGACTTCCACACTCCCCAAGTATCAAAGATTGTTTGTGTTTAATTAAATATGTTTTGAGATGCTTATATATTGAAGATGACAACAGATTCATATTCTTAACTGAAATTAAAAATGTAGGTAAACTGGAAACTGACATTGATGTATAATATTCGGAACGTGATCGGACCATTATATACGGATTGTTGGCCATATCTGCCTTATCTTTTTAGATAAAAATATGTATACAGAAAAACATTTAATTGAGTTGTTTAATGATCATGACTATATATAGGTAATCTTGCATTCCGTTCTGTATAAAAAGCAAAATTTGACAGGTTATATACAATATTACAAAAAAATGGTGGGACAGACACAAAGGCCATGGGTCAGACAGAACCCCACTTCCTGTCTGACCCAATGTATATAGTAGTAACTTGTAAAAATGTACAATTCATCAGCAATTTAAAACTGAGCAGTAAACGTAAATTCATTCCGGGTGAAAGTTTACCATTTATTTCACAAACAGATATAAACACTGTGATAATCCATTGTTGTACTTTGTTCCTTTAAATCTCTGGTGTGTATTGATTAAAGAAGATATCCTAAGGCACATTTTAATTTGTACATTGTGTGTATAGGACTGAAAGTAAACATGATACGTCGATGTGTACATTGCAAATGTTAACTTTGGAATTTTCCATAAAAATTGAAAAGTAAATTCTGGTGTGGGTATCAGGTTAGAAAATAATGTACTGTCTGTAATCCATTAGGGGACAACCATTTGATTTTGTGGAGAGAGTTATATAAAAATAAATATTTTGAATATCCTAATTTTCTGAATATTAATTTGATACAAAGGCCTTTGAGGGTTGAAAAAATAGGGCAAAAAACACTGCTCTGCTCAGTAGAGTACATCTTTTGCACTCTAATTTCAGGCATAGGCCAGTGAATGTTCATTATGTAATTAATATTCACAACATTTTCTCTTTATTTTCAGCCATAGGCCAGTGGATGTTCACAATGTATTTAATGCAGTACAAGTCAGACTGTTGATGAAAGAAGATGAGTTTGATGACTTACCTGATTATGATTCCCTGTTTAGAGATGATGATGTAAGCTCTATTACATGATACTACATCTCTGGTGTAATGATTAGTATGCTCACCTCGAGTGCAGTAGATTGTAAGGTCAAGCCCCGGGTCATTTGAAACCGAAGACTATAAAATTAGCATTTGTTGCTTCTCTGCTAAGCATGCAGCATTAAGGAGTAAGAGCAAAAACTGGATGGTTTGGAATCTTGATAATGTGTCAGAGTGGAGCGACATGTCTACCAGCAAACTGTAATTTCAGTGAGCTAGCACTATAAAGATCCAACTAATCACATTGGTCTGGTACAAAGCTGACATGATCATTATTTCATGGAATATTATGTGTTCTCACCATGATATAGCTGAACATTGCTCATTTGGCATTAACAATCTCTCACTCACAGTATTACATGTACAAATAAATTGATAAACACTCAATATATAAAAATTATATCCCATAGTATTTATAACTTTATTCTGCACCAATTTATTTTATTTTGCCTATTATTTTTTATGTCTGTTATATTATGGGGGCAATTAGGGAATGTCCCCTTTAAAGCCATTTTGGAAAAGAAATTTGTTATATTTTGTGAGATTTTGCAAGATTCTGAAATAATTTCCATTGGGAATTGACCTTTGTAACAGAAAGTCAGAGAAAATATAAAAATGTCTGCATGTATAATTATGTCTCTCCTTCGAACGAAGGGAGACATTGTTTTAGTCTGAATTTTTCTTCCGCTTCTTCTCAGCGAAGCTTTTACGGACGATAACTTTTTTGTCTTTCGAGAAAGGTCAATGACATTTGGTATGTGGGTGCAAGACCATAAGGCGGTGTGTCATGTACCATAATGACCTTTGTGGGACCTTGACCTTTGACCTCGAGATCAAATAATTGTTTTTTAAATAGTATTTTCTTGTCCGGGCCATAATATTTTTGTCTTTTGAGATAGGTCAATGATATTTGGTATGTGGGTGCATGACCATAAGGTGGTGTGTCGCGTACCATAATGACCTTTGACCTCAAGGTCAAATAATTGTTTTTTAAATAGTATTTTATTTCCTGTGCCATAACATTTTTGTCTTTCGAGATAGGTCAATGATATTTGGTATGTGGGTGCATGACCATAAGGCGGTGTGTCGCGTACCATAATGACCGTTGACCTCAAGGTCAAATAATTGTTTTTTAAATAGTATTTTCTTGTCCGGGCCATAGCATTTTTGTCTTTTGAGATAGGTTAATGATATTTGGTATGTGGGTGCATGACCATAAGGCGGTGTGTCGCGTACCGTAATGACCTTTGACCTCAAGGTCAAATAATTGTTTTTTAAATAGTATTTTCTTGTCCGGGCCATAACATTTTTGTCTTTCGAGATAGGTCAATGATATTTGGTAGGTGGGTGCATGACCATAAGGCGGTGTGTCGCGTACCATAATGACCTTCGTGGTACCTTGACCTTTGACCTCAAGGTCAAATAATTGTTTTTTAAATAGTATTTACTTGTCCGGGCCATAACATTTTTGTCTTTCGAGATAGGTTGTTGTACAGATGGCCGCATTAAGGGGAGACATAAGTTTTAGGTATATCTAAAACAGTTCTTCCTAGATTTAATATGAAATGCATTTTCCCTGCAAAACAAATGTTAGAGTCTGAAACTAGAAACAGCCATCAACTTCCACCTTTCTGACACTGTTTATCCCTGATAATCCTGTAAAATGACAATCTCCTATGAATCTTGGGTGGTTAAGGTTGGTTTATGGTGTTTAATGCCACTTTCAACAATATTTCAGTTATATCATGGCGGAAACCGGAGAAAACTACCGACCTGTCGCAAGTCACTGACAAACTTTATCTCATAATGTTGCATTGAGTACACCTCCCCATGAATGGGGTTCGAACACATAACTTTATTGGTAATAGGCACTGATTGCATAGGTAGTTGTAACTCCAACTACCATAGATCACGGCCACAACGGTCCCTCCCTTGAATCTTGAACAGTAGACAGATTTTTATAAAGTTATAAAAATTTAAGTTAAGAGGTTTGAGGTAATGGGTATTTAATTCCTCTTTCTACAATCCATATTTCAGTTATAGCTTGAAAATCAATTTTATTGGTGGAGGAAACAGGATTAGCCAGAGAAAACCATGGACCTGTTCAGTGTTGTAAGACAACTCACTGACAAACTTCATAATATAACAGACTTGGGGTCAATTACTTTCAAATGTTATTGATTATATTACAATTACTTTTTTACTTTCAAGATTAAATTACATTACAATTACATCAATTTTACATCAAAATAGCTGATTACAGATTATATTTGATTAGGGCTGTTCCAGAATTAAATGTGTGGGAAGGTCGGGCAGCTGCTTCATTTTTTTTACATGGGTGGTTGGTTTTTTGATAAATGAAATTTTTTGGGTGGTAAATTAAAACCTACACAATTAATTTGTGTGGTTCTTCCTCAGTTTTAAGACAATTACTACTGCCGAGAATGCTGACAACCGTCAAGAAATCTGAAATGTGTCACTTTTTTTTTTCTCTCTCGTTTTTTTGTAATTGCATTATCTCCCCTGTTACTGGAAACGGAAATCGATTTACCTCCCCTTCATCGTGGAGTCTGTTTATACAATAAAAATACACGATAAAAGCCTTCACAGATGTAATTGACAACAAGGGGACATATACTATAAACCAAAAACGTGATTCAAAAATCGTGATTTTTGAAATTGAAATTTATGGGTGGTGGTATTTAGGTTACAATTTTTTTTATTGGTGATGGGGGTCTTTCACAATTTTTTTTGGTGGGTGGTGCACAGGCGCTTGTGTAGAGTCAAAAATATCTCGCTATGTACCTAAAATACCACAAGGCCGGACTCACTCCTACTACCCCTGTCACTTCAATCGCTATTTCCTCTGTCAAAATGTCGATAGGACGCAAATCGCTTACAAATTTGCGTAGTGAAATGATTTTTCTTCAAGGAAAACCCGTTTTTTATATCTTCCTACCATCTACACCCCCATACTGACAGATAATCCTCAGATTTTGTTGACAATGGACACCTAAGTGGCAGCAAAGCGAAAGTAGGTCACGTGCGACATATTTCCGCCTTTCGGTCGTTCTCGGGTTTTATCATATATAATTACTAAACACTAGAAACATTACAAGGCGCCAAAATGAATGAAAACTTCAGTGCTTCTTGGTATGCAAATAATACTAAAAATAAGGCATAGGAAATAATTGTATTTGAAAAACATTATAATTATACAGTAACAATACTGATATATAATTACGTTTCCCGAACTTTTCTTTCTGAACTTCTCAGGTATGTTTCGTAAGGCAATGATAAAACCCGAGAACGATCGAAAGGCGGAAATATGTCGCACGTGACCTACTTTCGCTTTGCTGCCACTTAGGTGTCCATTGTCAACAAAATCTGAGGATTATCTGTCAGTATGGGGGTGTAGATGGTAGGAAGATATTAAAAACGGGTTTTCCTTGAAGAAAAATCATTTCACTACGCAAATTAGAAAGCGATTTGCGTCCTATCGACATTTTGACAGGGGAAATAGCGATTGAAGTGACAGGGGTAGTAGGAGTGAGTCCGGCCTTGTGGTATTTTAGGTACATAGCGAGCATATTTTTGACTCTACACAAGCGCCTGTGGGTGGTGGGGGTGAAAAATATGTGCCTCCCGACCCCCCAGCATATTTAATTCTGGAACAGCCCTTACAATTACTTGTTAATTTTCATGATTAAATCACATTACAATTACATCAATTTTACATAAAAATGGCTGATTACAGATAATATTTGATTTCATGGAAAAAAGTGATTGATTACAGCAGATTGTGATTACCACGTCTGTCATATAATGTTGTATTAAGTACACGTCACCATTGTCAGGATAAAAACTTAAGTGATGATATAGGTAGACAGTGATTGCCTAAGTATAAGTCCAATCTCCATAGCAACCTCATAATATGGTGTATCTTTTTGATAAATTAATGAAAGGGAGTCTTTTTTTTATTGCAGTCTGAAGATGATTCAGGAAATGACAGTGATAGTTCAGAAAGGTCGGGAAAACGCAAGAGATTTGATGATGAGGCAATTGAAAAACGACGAGAGAAAAGACTGTGGGATGAAAATCGGTTTGTCCTTTATATATATACTCATATGGTTGTTTTAGTAAAAAGTAAAATACATCAAGCTACATTGTATCAAAGCAAAATTAGAGATAAAGTAGACCAATTATGTACTCTTTTTTTTCCAGCGGAGAATATTAGAATATTTGTGAAAGTTTGTATGTCATTCTCAGAATAAACTGACTCACCAGTAGTACAGTTAAAACTGTGTATAAACAGAAAGGGAAGCTTGAAGCACTATTCATTAATGTGCCCTTTGTATACAAGGGTATTCGTGGTCGTGACCGTATAGTAGTTGTGGGATTCACAACTACCTGTGCAATCAGTGCTTATCACCACTAAAGGTGTGAATTCGAACCCCGCTCAGGCGATGTGTACTCGATACAGCATTATTTGATCAAGTTTCTCAATGACTTGCGGCAGGCCTGTGGTTTTTCTTGGGGGGGGGGGGGGGGGGGGGGTACTCCGGTTTCCTCCACCAATAAAACTGACCGCCACAATATAACTGAAATATTGTTGAAAGTGGCATCAAACACCATAAACCAACCATCACAATAAACATCAGCCGATTCTGTGGTATAATGTTAAGCATGCGTGCCTTTGGCGTTAAGCCAAATATTAAAAAAAAAATTATCCTGCTCAATCACCAAGAATGCTGCTTTAAAGAGTAAAAGCAATGGCTGTCATGATAATGTGTCCCAAATGGAGAGACATGTCTGTTGTTGATGTGAGCTAACATGCTATGAAGCCAACAAACATTGGTCTAGTACAAAACACACGTCATCATACAGGGAGCTAACACTATAAAAATCCAACTTACTGCATTGGTCTAGTACAAAGCAGGCACCATGATATAACTAAACTTTGTTCACCTGGCCTTAAATAATGATCACTCACTCGCAAGGGGCCATCGTGGCCATGATCATATGGTAGTTGGATTTACAACTGCCTATGCAATCAGTACCTATCACCACTGATGTTATGAATTCAGGGCGAGGTGTACAACATTATGTGATATAGTTTGTCAGTGACTTGTGACAGGTCGGTGGTTATCTCCGGATCCTCAGGTTTCATCCGCCAATAAAACACTTACTCACAATAAGAAACATTAATTCTACAGAATTGTTTGACAAATTTTCAGTATATTAAAAAACCTTCTTAATCAATTGTTTTTTGTATGTTTTTCAGACAAAAAATTTTGTTTGAATATAACCAGTTTTCTACATACGGAACAGCAGTAAGTACATATACAGGAAAACCTGTCTAAACCAAATTTCCATTGGACTAGCTGTTGTGTTCAGAATTGACAAGTGTGCGATTTATCAGGCCTTTCAATAAGGGGTGGTACCAGGTACTTTTACCCACTTAAAATGGTAATTGGTACCTCCTAATTTCAAAGAGTGTTGCATAAGATATTCATGCAAAATGTTCAAGTTTTGAGAAAAAGTACCATCTGTAAATAGTGAAGTACTGGTACACTTGAAAAATATTGAAAGCCCTGGGTTTATACAGGTTAAATTAACAAAACATAAATTAGACTTTATTTCTAATGTTCGGTTTACGCATGATTCTGTTTTATTTAGGGGCAGGTTTAGACAGGTTTCATATTTAATTATATATAAAGGATTGTTGTATATACATATATATATATATATATATGTTACAGTACGAATTGGAATCCAGTGGGATCCGGAATCCTAATAGTACAAATTGGAATTCCAATTTCTACTAGTAGAAATTGGAATTCTGATTTGTACTGAATTTAAACCAGTAGAAATCAGAATTCCAATATCTACTAGGACAAATCAGGATATCCATATTTGTACTAGGAGGATCCTGGATCCTACTAAGCTTTCAGTAGGATTCAGAATATTACTGAATTTAAAGCTTAGTACGATTCTGGATATTACTGAATTGAAAAACATAAAAATATGTAAAATTTGTGAAATATAAAATAAGTCTTGTGCGATAATTTAATTACAAATAGTGAGAAAAATACATTTTAATACAATTTTGGATTAAGTTTCCTATTTATTACAACATTTGGTCAAAGTTTGTTTGTGGCATTTGCTTGAGCAAGGTATATTAGATTTGCGGTATGAACATCGCATTGTATTACATTTTCCAGCACACTTACATGTGGATACCAGATTAGCAGTTTCATTTACTGTACGGTTTTTCTGGCAAGCTTGAATGTGAGAAATTTCCAATAGTAAATTAGGGTCAATAGAATTTAATCCTGGGAAGCAAACTGTTCTTAAGTCAACTAGGTCTTCATCTGAATAATAGGTTTTCAGTATTCCATCTTTTAAAAATATTTTGTAAACGGATTTGGAATCGGTTACTTTTTTTACTTCAAGAACTTTGCATGGAAATATGTTTAAAAAGTGTATCCAGTATTTCAATGGGTAAATCTTCTTCATTGACTATCCCTTCAGTTGCAAGTTGTTCAAACATGGCGATTGATGATCTGGGGTGTTGCCCAAAGACTATCTCGTAGGGCGTTGTCTTGGTAGTAGATGAGACTGAGGTATTCATGCCATACACAACTAAGGGGAGACCAGAACTCCATCTTTTCTGGTTATCCTGAATCCATTTACTAAGCTTAATTTCAAGGTCACCATTTGCCCTCTCAATACAACCTTGAGACTGAGGATGTCTGATAAAGCTTGTCGGTCAAGCGAAATATCCGTCGATTTAATTATGATTATAGTCTTTTTGTAGACTTATAGTTATTTTTGTTACATTTTAACATCTTTTTTTGATATCGTTGTGCTAACATTTTAGACATTTATTTATCATTTTTGTTTGTTTGCACAGTATCGTTAACACTTGTTTCCGATCCGACATCTTGTAGGTTCATACGTTGGCTACTTTTTCAGACGTTTATATATATATGCATATCTTGTAATATTCTGATAATTGACCCCTTTTCATGGGACTAGTCAGAACATTACAAGATATGATGAAATTTATTAATGAAGCAAAAAGCCTTTATCTTTCTTAAAGAGTAATCAAAATGTCTGTAACACAGTCCTCGAAATCAAAAGTTAAATTTAAATCCGAATCAAATCCTTCAATTTATTTTTATATAGATCTTTAAAAATAAACAAAAAAATTTACTGGTCCAAATAAAATTTAATTGGTCTTGGGTCGGAGGACTGGTGCTCATCGTGATGACTGTACTAAGGACAGGGCATTTACCAATCCAATGTCAGAACTCTTAGTCTTTGTTATTTTAATATTATATCTTTTTTATGTATTTCAGGCATCCCTGATCATGTTTGAACTAGCCTGGAAAATGTCTAAAGATACAAATGATCTCGTATGGTAAGTCCAATCCTTTTTAGTCAAAAT
Organism: Bathymodiolus brooksi; assembly: GCA_963680875.1. NCBI lineage: Eukaryota > Metazoa > Mollusca > Bivalvia > Mytilida > Modiolidae > Bathymodiolus > Bathymodiolus brooksi. The sequence continues at coordinate 45,498,581 of OY804580.1, read as the reverse complement.
TAAAACTAGATTTTTGTTGGATTTTTTAAATTATTTCGGAGGAGCATATAGACTGCTTTGTTTATCTGTCTAAACCGAATGATTTCTGTTCATAATTCTACTTTGCCCCAACATACATCTTTCTTACTTTTGCATAAATATTATTTACCATAAAATATTGGTCAAGTTCAATTTTCAGTATGATATCACTCAGGAGTTCTGCTCCTTGGAAATAGGAAATTCATAAAAATGATTGTTTTCATGTTATAATTATGTTTTGCTTAAACATAGCTTGGCATAAGGGGGCTGTTGTGATTGTGATCTTAAGGTAGTTTGATTTACAACTACCTACATGCAATCAATGCCTATAACCACTAAAGTTGTGAGTTTGAACCCCGTTTATGGCGGGTTGTTGTCTATGCAACATTATGTGATAAATTTTGTCAATGACTTGAGACATGTTGTGGTTTTCTTCGGTTTCATCCACCAATAGAACTTGCCGCCAAGATATAACTGAAATATTGTTGAAAGTGGCATTAAACACCATAAACCAACCAACCTTTGACAGATATTACTGACCATAAAATACAGGACATTTGTATCCTTTAAGTATTACTGGCCATAAAATACAGGACATTTGTATCCTTTAAGTATTACTGACCATGAAATACAGGACATTTGTATCCTTTTAAGTATTACTGACCATAAAATACAGGACATTTGTATCCTTTAAGTATTACTGACCATAAAATACAGGACATTTGTATCCTTTAAGTATTACTGACCATAAAATACAGGGCATTTGTATCCTTTAAGTATTACTGACCATAAAATACAGGACATTTGTATCCTTTTAAATATTACTAACCATAAAATACAGGGCATTTGTATCCTTTAAGTATTACTGACCATAAAATACAGGACATTTGTATCCTTTAAGTATTACTGACCATAAAATACAGGACATTTGTATCCTTTAAGTATTACTGACCATAAAATACAGGACATTTGTATCCTTTAAGTATTACTGACCATAAAATACAGGACATTTGTATCCTTTAAGTATTACTGACCATAAAATACAGGACATTTGTATCCTTTTAAGTATTACTGACCATAAAATACAGGACATTTGTATCCTTTAAGTATTACTGACCATAAAATACAGGACATTTGTATCCTTTAAGTATTACTGACCATAAAATACAGGGCATTTGTATCCTTTAAGTATTACTGACCATAAAATACAGGACATTTGTATCCTTTTAAATATTACTAACCATAAAATACAGGGCATTTGTATCCTTTAAGTATTACTGACCATAAAATACAGGACATTTGTATCCTTTAAGTATTACTGACCATAAAATACAGGACATTTGTATCCTTTAAGTATTACTGACCATAAAATACAGGACATTTGTATCCTTTAAGTATTACTGACCATAAAATACAGGACATTTGTATCCTTTAAGTATTACTGACCATAAAATACAGGACATTTGTATCCTTTTAAGTATTACTGACCATAAAATACAGGACATTTGTATCCTTTAAGTATTACTGACCATAAAATACAGGACATTTGTATCCTTTAAGTATTACTGACCATAAAATACAGGGCATTTGTATCCTTTAAGTATTACTGACCATAAAATACAGGACATTTGTATCCTTTTAAATATTACTAACCATAAAATACAGGGCATTTGTATCCTTTAAGTATTACTGACCATAAAATACAGGACATTTGTATCCTTTAAGTATTACTGACCATAAAATACAGGACATTTGTATCCTTTAAGTATTACTGACCATAAAATACAGGACATTTGTATCCTTTAAGTATTACTGACCATAAAATACAGGACATTTGTATCCTTTAAGTATTACTGACCATAAAATACAGGACATTTGTATCCTTTTAAGTATTACTGACCATAAAATACAGGACATTTGTATCCTTTAAGTATTACTGACCATAAAATACAGGACATTTGTATCCTTTAAGTATTACTGACCATAAAATACAGGGCATTTGTATCCTTTAAGTATTACTGACCATAAAATACAGGACATTTGTATCCTTTTAAATATTACTAACCATAAAATACAGGGCATTTGTATCCTTTAAGTATTACTGACCATAAAATACAGGACATTTGTATCCTTTAAGTATTACTGACCATAAAATACAGGACATTTGTATCCTTTAAGTATTACTGACCATAAAATACAGGACATTTGTATCCTTTAAGTATTACTGACCATAAAATACAGGACATTTGTATCCTTTAAGTATTACTGACCATAAAATACAGGACATTTGTATCCTTTTAAGTATTACTGACCATAAAATACAGGACATTTGTATCCTTTAAGTATTACTGACCATAAAATACAGGACATTTGTATCCTTTAAGTATTACTGACCATAAAATACAGGGCATTTGTATCCTTTAAGTATTACTGACCATAAAATACAGGACATTTGTATCCTTTTAAATATTACTAACCATAAAATACAGGGCATTTGTATCCTTTAAGTATTACTGACCATAAAATACAGGACATTTGTATCCTTTAAGTATTACTGACCATAAAATACAGGACATTTGTATCCTTTAAGTATTACTGACCATAAAATACAGGACATTTGTATCCTTTAAGTATTACTGACCATAAAATACAGGACATTTGTATCCTTTAAGTATTACTGACCATAAAATACAGGACATTTGTATCCTTTTAAGTATTACTGACCATAAAATACAGGACATTTGTATCCTTTAAGTATTACTGACCATAAAATACAGGACATTTGTATCCTTTAAGTATTACTGACCATAAAATACAGGGCATTTGTATCCTTTAAGTATTACTGACCATAAAATACAGGACATTTGTATCCTTTTAAATATTACTAACCATAAAATACAGGGCATTTGTATCCTTTAAGTATTACTGACCATAAAATACAGGACATTTGTATCCTTTAAGTATTACTGACCATAAAATACAGGACATTTGTATCCTTTAAGTATTACTGACCATAAAATACAGGACATTTGTATCCTTTAAGTATTACTGACCATAAAATACAGGACATTTGTATCCTTTAAGTATTACTGACCATAAAATACAGGACATTTGTATCCTTTAAGTATTACTGACCATAAAATACAGGACATTTGTATCCTTTAAGTATTACTGACCATAAAATACAGGGCATTTGTATCCTTTAAGTATTACTGACCATAAAATACAGGACATTTGTATCCTTTTAAATATTACTAACCATAAAATACAGGGCATTTGTATCCTTTAAGTATTACTGACCATAAAATACAGGACATTTGTATCCTTTAAGTATTACTGACCATAAAATACAGGACATTTGTATCCTTTAAGTATTACTGACCATAAAATACAGGACATTTGTATCCTTTAAGTATTACTGACCATAAAATACAGGACATTTGTATCCTTTAAGTATTACTGACCATAAAATACAGGACATTTGTATCCTTTTAAGTATTACTGACCATAAAATACAGGACATTTGTATCCTTTAAGTATTACTGACCATAAAATACAGGACATTTGTATCCTTTAAGTATTACTGACCATAAAATACAGGGCATTTGTATCCTTTAAGTATTACTGACCATAAAATACAGGACATTTGTATCCTTTTAAATATTACTAACCATAAAATACAGGGCATTTGTATCCTTTAAGTATTACTGACCATAAAATACAGGACATTTGTATCCTTTAAGTATTACTGACCATAAAATACAGGACATTTGTATCCTTTAAGTATTACTGACCATAAAATACAGGACATTTGTATCCTTTAAGTATTACTGACCATAAAATACAGGACATGTGTATCCTTTTAAATATTACTAACCATAAAATACAGAGCATTTGTATCCTTTAAGTATTACTGACCATAAAATACAGGACATTTGTATCCTTTAAGTATTACTGACCATAAAATACAGGACATTTGTATCCTTTAAGTATTACTGACCATAAAATACAGGACATTTGTATCCTTTAAGTATTACTGACCATAAAATACAGGGCATTTGTATCCTTTAAGTATTACTGACCATAAAATACAGAACATTTGTATCCTTTAAGTATTACTGACCATAAAATACAGAACATTTGTATCCTTTAAGTATTACTGACCATAAAATACAGGACATTTGTATCCTTTAAATATTACTAACCATAAAATACAGGGCATTTGTATCCTTTAAGTATTACTGACCATAAAATACAGAACATTTGTATCCTTTAAGTATTACTGACCATAAAATACAGGGCATTTGTATCCTTTAAGTATTACTGACCATAAAATACAGAACATTTGTATCCTTTAAGTATTACTGACCATAAAATACAGGGCATTTGTATCCTTTAAGTATTACTGACCATAAAATACAGGACATTTTTATCCTTTAAGTATTACTGACCATAAAATACAGGACATTTGTATCCTTTAAGTATTACTGACCATAAAATACAGGACATTTGTATCCTTTAAATATTACGGACCATAAAATACAGGACACGGATATGTTCCACTTGTCGTAAACACTTCCCGGTCCTTTCCTCATTCACAACTTATTACCGGGTTTGTAACTAGATTAACATGACAGTTGCCACTAGTGGAGCAGGAACTACTTACCCTTCCGGACCACCTGAGTTCACCCCCAGTTTTTAGTGGGGTTCGTGTTACTCGATCTTTAGTTTTATATGTATGTTTTGTAGATCGTTGTTTGTCCTTTTGTACTTTTTCTTTCGGTCATTGTGTTGTCTGTTCTCCTTCGATATACGGTTTCTGATTGCCCCTTTGGTATCTTCAAACTCTTCTTGTATCCTTTAAATATTACTGACCATAAAATACAGGACATTTGTATCCTTTAATTATTTCTGTTTCTTTGTTGTAGGTTAGCTGTTTTAGGAGTAACAGATCAATATATACATTTTAAAACTCCCAGAGATAAATATATAGATGATACAATGGCATTACAGTCACATGTAGCAAGACATAATCACAGGTAGAATGAACAGTCATCATTTTCAGGCCTTTCAATAAGGGGCGGCACCAGGTACTTTTACCTGCCTAAAATGGTCTTTGGTGCCTCCTGATTTTAAATAGTGTTGTACAGCGAGACCTGTCTAAACCGAACCCTGAGTAAACCGAAAACCTGCCTAATCCAAACAGACTACAGTCTCATCTATTAAATGTCTATGTAATTTGAACCTGTATAAACCTAACACTTGTCTAAACTAAAGTTGAACAAATTATTCAGTCCCAAAGGTGTTTGGTTTAGACAGATTTTACTGTATAAGATATTAATGAAAATGTTCAAATTTTAATGAAAAGGACTGCCTGTTAATAGTAAAGTACTGGTGAACCTGAAAAATATGGAATTCCCTGGATTTTATATTAAATCTGAGGCATTGGTGACCTTAGCTGATATTTCCGATCCTGTTTAGGCCTCTTGATTTTCTTGCCCTACAAGACTTTTTATTTGTTTTGCTTTGTAATCTTTTTACTTTGAGCAAATTGCTGATGAAGTAACCTTCATAAGCTACGTTTACAAATAAATGTCAGAGGGAGATTAACCTTAGCTTTAATTAAGAAATAACTTGTGGAAACCAGAATGTGTTGAGAGTTTTAACATGGATTGGCATATATTAGTATTTTATAAAATTTACTAATATCCGCCAACCCATGTTAAAACTCAAAACACATTCTGGCTTCCAGGATTTTTTTCTATTCTGATATGTTCTAAGAGTACAAATACGGTAGTATACTTTGATTGGAAGACGGTAATTTATATTTACGTTTGCGGAAAATGTTGCACACAGTTTATACTGCCAATGGAAAAGTCAGTCACATTCACCGGCGCATGTGCGAATGAGATTATACCATCGATAAATTGCTCGTTTGTCTACAAAGCGAAAGAAGGACATCATGTTAGAATAATAATTATATTATTTTGTAAGTGTAAATTTAAATAATGCATAAATCATGTTAGTGCTTATATATCTGATCTCCAACCACGTCGGTGGTGTAATAGTTAGCGTGCTCGCATCGAGTGCGGTAGATTGTGGGTTTGGGCTCTGATCGGATCAAACCAAAGACTTTAAAATTGGTATTTGTGGCTTCTCCGCTAAGCATACAGAATTAAGGAGAATGAGCAAAGACTGGTTGGCTCTGAATCAGGATAATTGAGTGGAGCAACATGTCTATCCACAGACTGTTGTTTCAGTGAGTGAGCACCAGAAAAAATCAAGTATGTAGGTCTAGCACAAAGCTGACCTCATCATCAAATCATTGAAAATTAACTTGTTCTCGCTATGATATAGCTGAAAAATTGCTGAGATGGCATTAAACAACAATCACACACTTACTATAGCTGATCTATTATTTATTATTGTTATTTTATCTTTCAAAACTAGAAGTTTATTCTGGACGAGAAATAAATTGTCAAGTACATGTACAAATCTTTTTGTAATATTATTTTTATAAATCATTATTGGAAAGTTAAATGTAATTTTGGAACTCATTTGTTACCCAAAAACATTATTGTTTTTTTGGCTTTCAGAAACATGTCCTATTATTATACCTTACATAATATTTTTCTCTTTTAAAATATTCAGACAATTTCGATGTTTTACCGGAAATTTGCTGACAAGGGAGACAACCAGGCAAACAACCCAAACATATATAATGTAGAGGGAGACAATAGGTTGTCGCCCGGTCTACAACCTTGACCCCCGGAAGTGTGTTGAAAATCCTGTTTTTCAGTCTGCTTCCGTCATTGTTTTTTTTGTACCAGAAATTATTTTGTTGTCAAAACAAAACATGAAAACATTTAAGTTTTAAACATCTTAAAAAAACCAGTAGTTTCAGTATAATAAAACAGTTACTGCCTCCATATGTTGTCAACCCCTAGAGTTTGTTTTCCCTAAGGTTGACACTTTCAGTGTTCACCTCACCTCATATGAAGGCAATAATTGTATATCGTAAAAGAAAATATGACTTCCCATCTATTCATGTAACCGCATCGGTGGCGTAATGGTTCGTGTGCTGTAGATCGTGGGTTCAAGCCCCGGTCGGGTCAAACCCAAGACTATAAAATTGGTATTTGTTGCTTCTCTGCTAAGCATGCAGCATTAAGGAGAAAGAGGAGAGACTGGTTGGCTCGGAATCAGAATAATGTGTCTGAGTGGAGCGACATGTCTACCCACAGACTGTTGTTTCAGTGAGCTAGCGCTATAAAATCCAACTCAGTGTGTTGGTCTAGTGCAAAGCGACCTCATCATCATCTCATTGAAAATTAACTTGTTCTCGCCATGATATATCTGAAAAATTGCTGAATTGGTGTTAAACAACAATCACTCACTCACTCACTCTATCCATGTTTTTTTTCTCTTACAGGGGTGATGATGAAGACAATATAATATCTATAAACTGTTTAAAAATCGTGTTTGATGAAGAATTACAACTAACATTATATAGACATTGGTCGTTGTTTGACAGTATACGTCACTCTGTTAACATGGCTTGCAAGTTTAAAGTTTGGACATTGAAGGGACAGAAGAGGTTACATGAATTTTTAGCAGAAATGGGGTAAGGTGAATTTATTTAAAACCCAAAGCTTTTTTGTACATAAAACCCATCCTGACCAGATTTATATGTTATTTAAGCTCACCTAACTAACACTCACTCGCCAAAAAAACTGCAAAAGATTGCATTTAATTCTGATCGTATGGTAGTTGAATTTCCAATTAACTGCAATCAGTGCCTATCACTACTAAAGTCATGAGTTCTAACCCTGTTCATAGCAAGGTGTACTCAACACAACATTATGTGATAAAGTCTATCAGTGACTTGCGACTGATCTGTGGTTTCCTCCACCAATAAAACTGACCACCATGATATATCTGAAATGTTGTTGAAACCAACCAAACCTTAATGTAGTTTCAGATGGATTCATTTTTACTAACATGAAAAAAATCCTTTCTTGTCAGGGCTCTACAATGCAACTAAAACACTGGCATTTGCAAGTTACTTTTGTAAAATGCGAATAAAAATTCTGTATTGATGGCCTAATGGCGAGTTGATATTTTCGGAACGTTTTCATTCCATCACCGATCGTATTTTTCATTTCAAAATCCGCACAATTGACTCAGACATAAAAGTTTTAAATGACGTACTTTCAACGCTTGCAAGTGACCATGATAAGCAAAAATCAAAAACCTGCATACAAAATTTTTCGCTAAAAATAAACCAGTTGAATTAACTTATCGTAAAGCTGACCTGTTAATGCAATATCCACGGAAGTATCAAGCCAAAAAAGTAATGAAGTTTCGGGTTCTAAAGGTGGAAAGCGCAAATTCCACGATGTCTGGAAGTCAAAGTTTTCGTGGCTCATTTATGATTCCAGTAACAATGTTAATTATGTAGTGTGATGTTTGCAGAAAGGCAGGCCCAGATATTGTTGGCAAAACCGAGTTTGTTACTGTAAAAATAAGTTCAAATGTGAAAGTCTTGTTTTTCTTAATAAAAGTCTGAAACATGTTTCAATATGGTTTCAGCAAAAGCCCATTCCTCAACTAAGCACATTTTGTCTCATTCAGGGGATTATTAATTATGTACAAATAAATAGATATTGAAGTTATATAGTTCAAATTTGTATCTTTATTAATCTGGCAAGTAGCATACTTTTGTTGGCGAGTAAAAAATGTTTCCTTACTTGCAGGGATGAAAATTAGCATTCGCCCATGGCGAGTAAAAAATCACATCGGCGACCAAAAATTGAATTGTGTTAGCCTAGGTGGCAAATGGTTTTAATCCCGAGTGTTAGCCAGGGTGCCCACTGAGTTTTGAAACTGGGGGTACAATTGCTGTTTTTTCCTTAACTTGTACCCCTGCATATAGAAAGTCCCTACAATTTTGGGGGTAAAAAACCCTCTTCAGAGGGTAAATGGGCATGCTGTTAGCCTAATTTAAGTCATTAAACTGCTACTACGCCAAATGTTTTATTTTACATGCTTCCATCTGAAAATTTTCGGTCAATAAACAGGTTATTGGCATTTATGAAAATGTCGATATCGTGCACGTGTTTATTGAAATCTATCGTATCCGTTAAGTATTTTGAAAGTGATTTTCTTGGAAAACAATCCATTACGGTTCATAGAAACTTTAATTTCGTTCATTAGAGCTTATGTTTATATATGCCCACCTTAAAATAAAACTATTTGTATTTGTTTTTCGTAAGCAAACAACATTTTGGAAAGGGGACGCATTGCGGTATTGTGCTACGGGAAATGTTGACCGAACTTTTTGTCCGAAGCTACTTTCAACAAAACGAACTTTTAATTTATTTTTTCTCATTTCTGTGACATAAAATCATAGTTCTCATATCAAATATGTTCATATATGCGAAGATTGGCAATTCAAAATTCGTTGAAATGCACAGGACACTTCCGGATATTTATCCATCCGCATTGGTATTTTAGACTCGACACCGGTTTAATATTACGATCTATTGAACTATTTATTTACATCCAGACATGTGTAAATGTTAATGCATATCCAATTAAAAAATAGACTGAACTACAGTAACTTTACTCCATTGTTGCAATCTGAATTGAGGTCTGGCAAATGATAATTACAGCCTCTACTTCAGTTTTTGACTGACAGTGGCAATTTACGTTTGCTATATTTTCATTCCGAAGCTATTTATAGTTGGACCATTGAGCAAATTGATAGAGACATCGTTCTTCTGCTAAAGATTACACAAATATGAGTTATTACGATTTGTGTGGTATTTGATCACAACACAGTAATATTTATTTCAATAGGAAAGGGGGGAGGGGCATATAAAAAATCACTGTTATGCAAATGCAAGACTCAAATAGTCAAGGTAGACAGAAATAAAAATGTGACATTGAATAGATGTCCTCAAGGTAGTTATGAATAAAAAGAACCCCAGAAGAAATCAGTTAAGACAGCTTTTTAACTATTTACTAAATTTGGGCATGGTAACTTTCTATTATTTTTTATATATATGCCTGGGCCCCTGGATTTTAAAGGTTACTAGGTTCATAATTTTAGTTTTCATCCCTGTTACTATCCAGGGGATAGTGGGCGCTGGTATGAATTGTAGAGTCCTGCTTGTTAAATTGTATATTTATCCACAATTGATGATAAATATCTACTTACAGTGACATTTACTTCAAAGAAATATAAATCAAAAAGACACATAGAGTTAGGGTTATGGTGTTTAACTCCATATATCAGTTATATCGTGACGGTCAGTTTTATTGATGGAGTAAACCAGATTACCCAGAGAAAACCACCTACCTGCCGCAAGTCACTGACAAACTTTATCACATGTTGAATCGAGTACACCTCGCCATGAACAAATAAAAAACATAGAGAATAATGGCAGTTTCTAAGGTCGAGACAGACTGACCACATGTTGAATTGAGTACACCTCGCCATGAACGAATAAAAAACCTATAGAATAATGGCAGTTTCAAAGGTCGAGACAGGTCACTTTATCACTAGTGTCACAGTGAGTCCAATAGTATGAGATGTGATTCTACTGATAATGCATGTTTGTGATCTAGAGAACTGACGTCATTGTTCATAGGCCAAAAAAAAAATATGTGTGTTTACGGTCACATGTCAAAAAAAATTTACTATCGGCAAAACCGGAAATAGTCGTTACGGAATCCGATTCCGGTATTTCATTTTCGAAATTTCTGGTAAGCCGTCATTTGTTGAAGCTGTTTTATGACGAGTTACTCAGTTTTTCTACCTTCTTTGCTCTCAATTTCGACAAAAAGCTAGCGGTTGAATAAATAAAACATTGCTGCTGAATAAACAACAAAAATGGTTATCCGAATTCTGTGTAGAAATTGATAGGGTCGCTAGCAAAAATTAGGGTGGGTTGTTGAAAAATAGGGTCGGTCAGGTGACCGTAAACACACATATTTGTTTTTGGCTTTATCAGTAACATCATAATGTGTTTGATTTCACTATCAGAGTCAGTTTGTTTATACTGACAATATCACTTGATGAGATCAAAGACAAAAATGTCCAAATTATCTTAGTGAAATCTACATGAATCTAAGAAAAGTTTGAAGTTACTAAAGGAGTAATCAGAATCCATAAATCAAAGGACAGACAACACAATGGCCAAAAGAAAAAAGACAAAGGGACAAACAATGATCTTCAAAACATAACTAAAGATGGAATAGCAGGAACCCCCTAAAAACTTGGGATGAACTCAGGTGCTCCAGAAAGGAGACAAGTTCCTGCTCCACTAGTGACACCTGTCATGTAAACGGATGGTTAGGTAAGATACAAACAACTAGTACAATACCATGGGAAGCAACCTTTAGAGAAATTACTTATTTCAAAATTCTAGAAAAATCTTGTACATGGAGCTTACATATTAATTGAAATAGCTAATTAGCTGGTTGATTACCATCGGTAACATACAGTGTTATTGTTAATTACTGACAAATTATATCATAAATTATATTTCTGAAAACATTTGTTTTTTTCAGAATGCCTTTAAGTCAATGCAAACAGAGGTTTTCTTCCATGGAATCAAGTTTACGTCATAATATTAAACAAATGATACAGGATCATATGACAAAATATGGGCAAGTATATTTATTTTAATCTTGTGTAAAATATTTTTTTTATAGAAAGAGTGAGTTATTGAGTTAGGGTTATGGTGTTGAACCACTTTCAACAATATATCAGTTAGATCGTGGAGGTCAGTTTTATTGATGAAGGAAAGCGGCATACCTGGATAAAATCACCGACCTGTCACAAGCCACTGACAAACTTAATCACATCATGAGTTACTAATATTGTTTTATACCAGAACAAAGGATTGTTGGATTACCTAACAACTCATACAAGCCTATCACCAATACGCCGTGGGTTTGTTCCCGGCTTTGTAAATTACAAAAGGGTGCACTCGATTCGCAGCCGCAAGTGATAAAGTTTACCAGTTGCTTACCCATGGTCGGTGGTTCTCTCCGGGTACTCCGGTTTCTTCCACCGCTAAAACTGATCGCCATGATATAGCTGAAATATTGTTGAAAGTGACATTAAGCATAAAAAATCAATGCTTTCGGAACACATTGTCACACACAAGTCAGTAACTATTAACTGCTTTCGGAACACATTGCCACACATGTTTAACCTAGTCAGTAACTATAACTGCTTGTGGAACACATTGTCACACATGTTTAACCAAGTCAGTAACTATAACTGCTTTCAGAACACATTGTCACACACATGTTTACACAAGTTAGTAACTAATAACTGCTTTCAGAACACATTGTCACACATGTTTACACAAGTCAGTAACTATAACTGCTTTCAGAACACATTATCACACACATGTTTACACAAGTCAGTAACTATAATTGCTTTCAGAACACATTATCACACACATGTTTAACAAAGTCAGTAGCTATAACTGCTTTCAGAACACATTGTCACACACATGTTTAACAAAGTCAGTAACTATAACTGCTTTTGGAACACATTGTCACACACATGTTTAACCAAGTCAGTAACTATAACTGCTTTTGGAACACATTGTCACACACATGTTTAACCAAGTCAGTAACTATAACTGCTTTTGGAACACATTGTCACACACATGTTTAACCTAGTCAGTAACTATAACTGCTTTTGGAACACATTGTCACACACATGTTTAACAAAGTCAGTAACTATAACTGCTTTTGGAACACATTGTCACACACATGTTTAACCAAGTCAGTAACTATAACTGCTTTTGGAACACATTGTCACACACATGTTCAACCAAGTTAGTAACTATAACTGCTTTTGGAACACATTGTCACACACATGTTTAACCTAGTCAGTAACTATAACTGCTTTTGGAACACATTGTCACACACATGTTTAACAAAGTCAGTAACTATAACTGCTTTTGGAACACATTGTCACACACATGTTTAACCAAGTCAGTAACTATAACTGCTTTCAGAACACATTGTCACACACATGTTTACACAAGTCAGTAACTATAATGCTTTCAGAACATATTATCACACGCATGTTTAACAAAGTCAGTAACTATAACTGCTTTCAGAACACATTGTCACACACATGTTTACACAAGTCAGTAACTATTAACTGCTTTCAGAACACATTGTCACACACGTGTTTACACAAGTCAGTAACTATAACTGCTTTCAGAACACATTGTCACACATGTTTAACCAAGTCAGTAACTATTAACTGCTTTCAGAACACATTGTCACACACATGTTTACACAAGTCAGTAACTATAACTGCTTTCAGAACACATTGACACACACATGTTTAACCTAGTCAGTAACTATTAACTGCTTTCAGAACACATTGTCACACACATGTTTACACAAGTCAGTAACTATTAACTGCTTTCAGAACACATTGTCACACACATGTTTAGCAAAGTCAGTAACTATAACTGCTTTCAGAACACATTGTCACACACATCTTTACACAAGTCAGTAACTATAACTGTTTTCAGAACACATTGTCACACATGTTTACACAAGTCAGTAACTATAACTACTTTCAGAACACATTGTCACACACATGTTTAACCAAGTCAGTAACTATAACTGCTTTCAGAACACATTGTCACACATGTTTACACAAGTCAGTAACTATAACTGTTTTCAGAACACATTGTCACACACATGTTTACACAAGTCAGTAACTATAACTGCTTTCAGAACACATTGTCATACACATGTTTACACAAGTCAGTAACTATAACTGCTTTCAGAACACATTGTCACACACATGTTTAACCAAGTCAGTAACTATTAACTGCTTTCAGAATACATTGTCACACACATGTTTACACAAGTCAGTAACTATTAACTGCTTTCAGAACACATTGTCACACACATGTTTACACAAGTCAGTAACTATAACTGCTTTCAGAACACATTGTCACACATACATAATTGTATTCCTAGTAAACATAATATAAATAGCTGTTTTTATTTCTTTAAAAAAAACATTGATTTTGTTTAGATCCTTGATGTATTAAACATCATTTTATTCATTTGTAGACAGTATTTAAACATACTTTTAATGTATTTTGAAAAGAAACTGATTTTGATAGACCCTATCCCAGCAAAATTCATGTTCGTATGGTAGTAGGATTTACAACTACTTATGCAATCAGTGCCTATCACCACTAATGTTGTGAGTTTGAATCTCGATTAGGACGAGGTGTACAACATTATATGATCAAGTTTGTTGGTGACTTGCGACATGTCAGTGGTTTTCTCCTGGTCCTCGGGTTTCCTCCGCCAATAAAACTGACCGCCACGATATAATTGAAATATTGTTGAAAGTGGCGTTAAACACAAACAAACATATAATGTTAAATAATACTATATACATAAAAATATTATTCATCAAACTAGGAGAATATGTAAACACCATCAAACAAACAAACAAACATATATTTTGGGAAGTTTGATATTGTAGTTGTAATTTTAATCATTTATATGACTACATATATTTTCATTTACAGTAAGGGGCTGTCATGGTCATGATGGTATGGTAGTTAGATCTACAACTACGTATGCATTGAGTGCCTATCACCATTAATGTTGTGAGTTCGAACCCCACTCAGTCGAGGTATACTTGATACAACATTATGTGATTAAGTTTGTCAGTGACTTGCGACAGGTCGGTGGTTTTCTCAGGGTCCTCCGGTTTCCTCAACCAATAAATCTGACTGCCTCGATATAACTGAAATATAGTTGAAAGTGGCGTTATACACCATCAAACAAACAAACATATATTTTGGAATGTAATTTTAGTCCTTTATTTGACTATATATTTTCTATTTCAGTTTGACAAATCAAGATGTAGTAATCCCATCATTTTCAGCCCAGTATGGATACAAGAACAAACTGTGTGCAGCTGATTATGTGTTGGCCTGCGTTGCTACGTTAGAAAATATTGTACGTACATTTTAATTTGTATTTGTGTGTATGGTCTATGTTATATTAGAAATAGTGATAGAACATTAGTAATTTTGTGTTAAGCAAGTGTAAAGAAGGCATTTCAAAAACAATTTTTTTTTCTTAGAAAATTGATAATTAACGTTTTTCGATGACAGTAAAAATCTCATACATGTATCACTGCATGAACATTCTCATTTCCTGTTTCCTGGGGAAAGTAAAAGAAAAACACTGGAAAGTGACATGCTGATCAGTACTTCCCACTGTTAAAGACTTATGTCAGTTGCTGATCGTTGTTGTACTTTGTGGTTATCAGATATATCAGTTTCCAATTGGTTTGCAATTTAGTTTAAGTTTTAATTCTGCATGTAAAATTGTCATATATAATATAAAAATATAAAATATAAGATTGAAATATAAAATTGCATTTACATGAGGTAATGTCAAACATACACAGATATTTTGAAATCAAAGCTAAGCGTAAATTAAATATAAATGGAAATGAGACGATAACATAAATTTTTTATTTCACTTTCCCTTGGGTAAGTGACTTAAATACTTCTTCGTGCCCTGTGTGTAAATTTCTGTCCCTGATTTTGAACTTAATGAAATTTACGTTTACATGACAAGCATTTCAATACTCATTTGTACTAAACTGGAAGAAACATGAGTTAAGGACCAAATTTTTTCGGATTTTTTTCTTACATTAATTCAATGAAAATATTTAATTTATTTAACAAAACCTATATATATTCAAAAATATGAGAATAACCTTTTATCAAGAAGTTTACAGTCAATGACTTTGGGATTTGGAACTTACAAGCCATTAGGGCCAGTACATATGAGAACTTTACTGGCCCAAAAGTTGGGATTTGGAACTTACAAGCCATTAGGGCCAGTACATATGAGAACTTTACTGGCCCAAAAGTTGGGATTTGGAACTTACAAGCCATTAGGGCCAGTACATATGAGAACTTTACTGGCCCAAAAGTTGGGATTTGGAACTTACAAGCCATTAGGGCCAGTACATATGAGAACTTTACTGGCCCAAAAGTTGGGATTTGGAACTTACAAGCCATTAGGGCCAGTACATATGAGAACTTTACTGGCCCAAAAGTTGGGATTTGGAACTTACAAGCCATTAGGGCCAGTACATATGAGAACTTTACTGGCCCAAAAGTTGGGATTTGGAACTTACAAGCCATTAGGGTCAGTACATATGAGAACTTTACTGGCCCGAAAGTTGGGATTTGGAACTTACAAGCCATTAGGGCCAATACATATGAGAACTTTACTGGCCCGAAAGTTGGGATTTGGAACTTACAAGCCATTAGGGCCAGTACATATGAGAACTTTACTGGCCCGAAAGTTGGGATTTGGAACTTACAAGCCATTAGGGCCAGTACATATGAGAACTTTATTGGCCCGAAAGTAAATTGACCAAATCTGACATAAATTGAAAGAAAGTAATGAAAAGCATCATGATATCACATGTTTAATCTCTTGAATACAAAAAAATACTAGTCTCTCTGTTTGAAGCTCCTCCAGTTCGTTCTCCTCATCCTCACCACTCCACTCCCCTTCATCTTCACTCAGCCTCTTGTCATATACTGGTACATGTAAAATCTGCCAGGCTCAACACACCACTCTTGTGTTATTACGTTCAAGCCCTGGTTGTACTTGAGGGAAACAGGTCAAAATGCCCCCACTATTTCTCAGAATAAAAATTATTTTACCAAAACACCTCCAATTTTGTTTGTCAAAACGGCACGTTTAATAATTTTTCTAATCAGATGATGATATCATGTGATGTCTTGTAATTCAAGATTTGTCTAGTAAATTTATATACTGTCTTGTTCTAACCATGCAACTGATACAACATTCACTTTCCATGATAAATGGATAATGTTATCATGCCAGAATCCTGTCGTATATATACTTTCCAGTAAGGCTTGACCAAGCCATTGTTATCAAGGCTTAAACTTGTACTTTTCTTTTTCACAATACCTTGGCCTGTGTGTGTTTTTTTTTTTTTTTTTTTTTTTTTTTACTTTATTATTGGAAATTAAGCTCATCAAAGACCATCAGCACGGATAAAAGTCATAGAATTGTAATAATTAATGAAACATATAAATTTAATTAAATGCAATCATCATTAATTAAATTTATAATTTTAATAAGATTAATAATAAAACAAAAACAAAATATATTGTTACTTTCATGATTTAAGTGCAAAAAAATAGTCAAACAAAAACGAATCGTGGGAAGACATTTGAATCACAAAAAATTAAATAATATATATATATATATATATATGGGGGTGTTTTGATAATGATTTTTTTTTGTGGAAAAAGTGGGGGCATTTAGACATGTATTCGTACTTGTCTTGAGCCATATGTCCGGTCCCTTTTCCAGATTTCTAGTAAATAAGTAATTTTCTATCCCTTATCTCCTCGTACCCCCTTTTTAAAATGTTTTTCCGCTCACTTTCATTTCTGTGACCTATCGGCTAGGGCACCGTCAAAATATTAAAATAAATTAGCCATAGGTTTTTATTTTTTTTTTACACCAGAAGTTAAACAATATGGACAGAGTTAAGCAACAAGACAGTATGCCCCAAAATGACTCGACCCTGGGTTTTAAATGTGTAGTCTAATATTCATGATGATCATACTTATATTACTGAAGATTACACTGAATAAAAATGAATAGTCTGTGTTTGAACATAATTTGTAATCCGTATTTTTTTTTTAAATGAGGTCAGCTTTGTTCCGGTCCGAGTTTTACACAAGGATGAACAGATTTTGGGACGAAAACATATCTATTTACCGCATGCGCAAACTCCTATTTACGATTCTGAGGTAAAGTTATTTTTAAAACAGGGAATATCCAGTCAACAACTTGGTCATGGGTGAACGCATTTGTTTGATTTTGCGTGATAATTCAGCAACTGACGTGATCATTAAATTTTTTATGAAAAATATTCCACAAGCCAATCAGACTTGTGGTTTAGAAACTTCCACTGGCCGCGGGCCATCGGACCACCGCTAATTTCGAACACTGAGTTTACTTAAGTGTATTTGTCTGTTTACAGGATAAACACAAGAGTGCTACAGATAATTTTTTAAGTGCTTTAGACATTTTACAAAGGTAAATATTAGAATACAGTCAAACCTGTCTTATGTGACCTTCCAAAGGAACATTGATATAGGGTCACATAAGACAGGTGGTCACTAAATACAGGTTTAATTAATATGAAATGCATTGTGAAGGGAAATTAACATTAAAGTCACATAATACAGTTATTGCTTAATAGAGGTGGTCACTAAAGCAGGTTTGACTGTAACTTAATAGAGGTGGTCACTAAAGCAGGTTTGACTGTAACTTAATAGAGGTGGTCACTAAAGCAGGTTTGACTGTAACTTAATAGAGGTGGTCACTAAAGCAGGTGTGACTGTATCTGATTGATGTGACAGTTATACAAATGTATTATAATTAGATTATATTTGTTTGATGGTGTTTAATGCCACTTCCAACAATATTTCAGTTATATCGTGGCGGTTAGTTTTATTGGTGGAGGAAACCGGAGGACATGGAGAAAACCACCAACCTGACGAACTTTATCACATAATGTTGTACACCTCGCCCTGATAGAGATTCAATCTCTCAACATCAGTGATGATAGGCACTGATTGCATAGGTAGTTGTAAATCCAACTACCATATAATAACGGCCACGACGGCCCCTCTATAATTAGATGAAAACAGCTGTAAGAATGAAATAGTATGACAGACAAGTACATGAAGTAAAGTGAAAAAGAGTTATTGTTGTTTAACATCCAATGAGCATTTTTTCAACTATATATGGCGATAACAATGATGAGATGATGATGATGAGGCCAACAAAAAAATATGTGTGTTTACGGTCACCCGACCGACCCTAATTTCTGCTAGCGACCCTATCAATTTTTACACAGAATTCGGATAACCATTTTTGTTGTTTAATCAGCAGCAATGTTTTATTTATTCAACCGCTAGCTTTTTGTCGAAATTTAGAGCAAAGAAGGTAGAAAAACTGAGTAACTCGTCATAAAAACAAATGACGGCTTACCAGAAACTTCGAAAATGAAATACCGGAATCAGATTCCGTAACCGGGAACGACTATTTCCGGTTTTGCTGATAGTTAAAAAAAAATAATAATAATAATGCCGACCGACCGACCCTAGATTTTTTTGACATGTGACAGTAAACACACATATATTATTATTTTTTTGGCCTGATGTCTGCTTGCACAAGACCAACACAGCTAGTCAAATTTGTATAGTGCTAGCTCACTGAAGAAACAGTCCGCAGTCAGTAGACATGTCTCTCCACTAGGGGCATATTATCCTGATTCCAAACCACCAAGTCTTTGTTCTTTCTCTTCAAAGCTGTGTACTTAGCGGAGAAGCAACAAATGCCAAGTTTATAGTCTTTGGTTTGACCTGACTGGGACTGGAACCCATGATCTACCAAACACAAGATGAGCACGCTAACCTCTCTGTCCAAAAAATGCAGTGTCCATCTAGTCCGTCCATCTGTCTGAAAAACACAGAGTTCATCTTTTAGTCTGTCCATCTGTCTGAAAAACAGTGTCCATCTTCTAGTCTGTCCATCTGTCCGAAAAACGCAGTGTCCATCTATCTGTCCAAAAAATGCAGTGTCCATCTCCTAGTCTGTCCATCTGTCCAAAAAACGCAGTGTCCATCTGTCTGAAAAATGCAGAGTTCATCTTTTAGTCCGTCCATCTGTCTGAAAAATCCAGTGTCCATCTTCTAGTCCATCCATCTGTCTGTAAAACAGTGCCCATCTTCTAGTCCGTCCATCTGTCTGAAAAATGCAGTGTCCATCTTCTAGTCTGTTGAAGATGTGCCCCTCCCAATTCAAACAGATTTAGAAAAAAATCCATGTTTGTAACTTATTTAAATTGTCATTACATGTATGCCATATAGGGCGCCAAGTGACTTTAGCCGACTTTGACTATCCTGTTTAGACTCTTTGGTTTTCTTGCTCCCAAAGACTTCTAAATTATTTGGCATTAAGCGTACATGATTATTCCAGAAGTCATGCACACTAACTTTGATATCTGTGTTTTTATTTGTGTAATCTAGGTGTTCTTTATCAATGACTGATAGTATATTAGTCCTCGAAATGAACATTTTAATTTACTGGACTGAATCAAATTCTTGAATTTATTAGAAAATATATATCTAAATAATGTTATACTGGTCTTGTGCCAGAGGATCGGTGCTCAGTGTGAGGACTGGTATATCTATGTTATTTATTTCAGAGTAAATGTGGCTTCATTAGAGAAGGCTTTAGAATTGGCCAAGAAACAAGTACAGGCTATAGTGACACAAGTACAGACATTTCTAGACATGCACCAAGTTATATCAGCTGGACCTTTCCTATATGCTTTTATTCAAGAGGTGATTAATTATACAGTGAAACCTGTCTTAAACCAAACCTCCTTTGGGCCATGTTTTGTGTTCAGAATAGACAGGTGTTTTATTTATACAGGGTAAATTAACAAACATTTCCTACATTGGAACTTTATTGAAAGTTCAGCTTATACAGCATTCTGGTTTATCCATGGTTCGGTTTACGGCTATTCCAGAGAAAAATGTATGGGAGGGTTGGACGGCACTTGATCTTTTTTTGGATGGGTGGTAGGGGTAAGAGCAAATGTAATTGTGTGGGTGGTTGTCTCCTCCAGAAATATAATTTGATAGGTGGTTGTACATTAAGTGAAAAATTTATAGCTATGCTTTCTTGTTTTCAGTTGATTAAAACTCTTCAGATGCCGAAGGAAAATCACGTTTTTTCAACCGGTGATTTTGTTTACTTAGCGCGTAAATCCTATGTAAACGTCTGAAATTCCGAACGGAACTAACACAGCAAGTGTAAAGTCCCTAGTTTTCCAAACGGTAACTGGTTCCCAATATTTGCGGTTACCAGATTGTTTACCGCCTGTTGCCAGCATGACAGACCAGGGGTCGAAATAAGCGGTGGCCCGAGGCTCCTAATTTTTCAGAAGGACTCCTTGGGATCAAATGTAGATATCCCGCCGGGCTTCTTATTTTTTAGTATCTGTGCAAACCATAGACTAAAGGAAACATTTTATTGCCTATGAATGATCCTTTTAATTTATTACATGATACCAACACTCTTACATTATAGGGGATATCAAAAGAAATCGGGATGTAAACATTTTATTACAAGGCTTCACATAAAAAAAACCGAACCGGAAATGTTTACCGCTAACAAAATATACGGAAAATACCGGACCGGAAATGATTTTTTTCCAGATTAAAAAAAAAAAAAATGAAATCAGCAAAAATCAGAGTTGAGCGACGATTCCGTCGAACAAGACATCAATTTGGTGTGGCCTAATATACAAATTATGTTAAAAAAGGTTTCATTCAGTGTGGTAACAAGTACAAACTGTAACGGCCAATAATTTCAACATAAAATAAAACGATGCAACAAATTAAGCTAAGGAGTATCGATCAGGAAACTGGATTGTAGTGTATATTATAACAACAGAACAGAAAAACTACTTAAATTAGAACCTAAAAAAATACAAAAATCTGATGAAAATTTAAGAGCTGAATTGACACATATTTTGTTAACCAGACAACACAATGCTTAAGATTAAACAAAATATACAAACCAGTAATCCAACTGTGACAGTTTAAGGTAATGACAAGTATCACAACTAGCGGTTGGTTGTCTTTATCGGACAACACAGGTCTGTCTGCATTTATAATGTCAAGAATTATTTTTTTATAAAATTTTGAAAATGTACCTTATAAAATAGTGTTTTCAAGATGTCAAATTAGAGTTCAGGAGCGTGCCAGAATGCAGGATTTTGCACCGTACAGCAAAAAGTGCCACTTCATGTTGTGGAGGGCTACTAGGTTAAGAAAGTTAGGGGCCCTGCTAGCTACTTACTGACTTTTTCTTATTTCTACCCTTGCAGACAAGTGGAATATTAATTCTGTTTGCCATTGGCTGCAATCCAATGGCTTAGACAAATTTGCAGCTACTTTTAGAGGTAACATTTGTTAATCAATGAAGACAAGGTGTTGTAAACTTTACCCTCAACTGAAATCACCGGCGATTTGCTCTAGAAATAGTGTTTATTCCACGAACTTCGTGGCAGTTTTTCAAATTCTGAAATGTATGACTTCCAGGGTGAAATAAAAAATACAAATCAGTGCATTAAGACAGCAAATTATTGAATGAACAATTTAGATTGGAAATAATTCAACTGAAGCTGCAATTATGTGTGATTTACTTGGAATAAACATTCACATTGTAATTACACATAAAACAGAACAAAAAATAACCCAACACGTATACAGTTTGACAAGTTGTGAGGAATGATACATGCAAATGAATTTCTGATAAATGTTGGTTAAATTAAATGCATTATTGATTATACTTAAAAGTCAGTTTTTACCCCCAAAAAACAACACAATTTAACAAATAATATGCTTAAAAATAACAAATTCTGGACAGGGTATCATACTGTTCTTTATTTTATGAAAAATGAAAGAGGAGTTTAGGTCACAAACATAAATTGGCAATTTTCGGTCTGAAATTTGATCCCTGTGGGTCCCCTAGTTTTCAAAATCATAATTTTAAAACCTTATTGCACATCTACATATAGTGTATGGCAATACTGTATCGAAATAAATGCATAAAATAAAAAATGAAAGACGAGTTTAGGTCACAAACATAAATTGACAATTTTCGATCCAAAATTTGACCCCTGTGGACCCCTATTTTTGAAAATCAAAAATTCTAAAGCTTAATTGCACATCTACATACATTGTTTGACAATACTGTATAGAAATAAAGTACATTAAATGAAAAAGGAGTTTAGATCACAAGCATAAGTTGTCAATTTTCAGTCCAAAATTTGACCCCTGTGGGCCCCTATTTTTGAAAATAAAATTTCTAAAGCTTTATTGCACATCTACATACAGTGTTTAACAAAACTGTATATAAATAAAGTTTAGGTCACAATAAAAGTGTGACAGACAGACGGAGGGACAGGGGTGAAAACAATATCCTGTCTTTCTTTGAAAGTGTGGGGATAGATATGAAGACTGTCTTTTAATACTGTTAAAACAATAACAAAACATTGATCAGAAATCGTTTTATTGATAAACAAGATTTTACAAACATGCAGCTTATTCTTACAAATAACACATGAACGTATGATAATTATTCAAACTTTTTTGTAAAAAAGGTAGTTTATACTTTAAATTAGATGGGTAGTGGGGTCAAGCTAAAAATCAATTATATAGGTAATTGTCCCATAATGAAATGTAATTAAGTGGATGATGGGTTTTAAAAAAAAGTGCCTTCCAACACCCCATGCATTTTTTTCTGGAATATCCCTTAGACAAGTTTCACTAATTTTATATCAAGACTACTTATGAATATTCATTAGTATATTGGGTTAAAGTGCTGAGAGATCAAAGTTTAGCATTATACTGCCTTAGGTCATGTATTTGATGTTTTCCCCAGGGCAATTTTACCATGGCACAGCACCTTTTCCAGGACCATGCATCTCTCACTCTAGAAGTATATATGCCCCTGTCCTATTTGTGTAATTATGAATTATAGTAGTATAGGATTCAATATAATGTGAACTGAATAAATTAATGCATAAGGTTATTAGATATATTTATTATTGAAATTTATAGTTCCTTATTTATGTAATTATTATCAAAACTAAGGTTCTCCTCCCTCAGACATAGATCTCCCTCAGTCATAGGTCTCCCTCAGACATAGATCTCCCTCAGTCATAGGTCTCCCTCAGTCATAGGTCTCCCTCAGTCATAGATCTCCCTCAGACATAGATCTCCCTCAGACATAGGTCTCCCTCAG
Source organism: Bathymodiolus brooksi (assembly GCA_963680875.1). Classification (NCBI taxonomy): domain Eukaryota; kingdom Metazoa; phylum Mollusca; class Bivalvia; order Mytilida; family Modiolidae; genus Bathymodiolus; species Bathymodiolus brooksi. Next base: position 45,474,584 of record OY804580.1, on the reverse strand, counting down.
ACATAGATCTCCCTCAGTCATAGGTCTCCCTCAGACATAGGTCTCCCTCAGTCATAGGTCTCCCTCAGTCATAGGTCTCCCTCAGACATAGATCTCCCTCAGTCAGGTCTCCCTCAGACATAGATCTCCCTCAGTCATAGATCTCCCTCAGTCATAGGTCTCCCTCAGACATAGATCTCCCTCAGTCATAGGTCTTCCTCAGTCATAGGTCTCCCTCAGACATAGATCTCCCTCAGTCATAGGTCTCCCTCAGACATAGGTCTCCCTCAGACATAGATCTCCCTCAGTCATAGGTCTCCCTCAGACATAGATCTCCCTCAGTCATAGGTCTCCCTCAAACATAGATCGCCCTCAGTCATAGATCGCCCTCAGTCATAGGTCTCCCTCAGACATAGGTCTCCCTCAGTCATAGGTCTCCCTCAGACATCGATCTCCCTCAGTCATAGGTCTCCCTCAGTCATAGGTCTCCCTCAGACATAGGTCTCCCTCAGACATAGATCTCCCTCAGTCATAGGTCTCCCTCAGACATAGATAACCTAAGCCAATATTAACTATCCTTTTTAGGCCCTTTGGTTTTATTGCTTCCAAACATATTTTAATTATTTGGCTCACCAATCTTTTGATTTTGATGAAAATTATTTTTTCAGAAAAGTGTTGTGGACACTAAATATAATATTTAGGTTCTTATTTCTACTGATTGCACAACTAGCATATGCCCTACTGAATTTCTTGTGAAAACACTAATAATAAAACTTCTTTATCAGGAAAGTGATACAGGCTCATGTTAGTCTCTAGTTTAATTTCATATCTTTGGTAGATTATGTTTATAATTATGGCTTGGATATGGATGTGGAATAAAATTTTAAGAAAACAAATATCTGAGTGAGAACCATGTCTTAATCATTCTGGTTAAGTTTAATGCAAATTTTAGTTCGGGCTATCGACCATGGTATTTCGTCAAAATATTTCTAAGGTAATGAGACAGCTACATTGATGGAATGGTTTAAGTACCTGCTTTGAATGTGGTAGATCATGGGTTCAATTCTTGGTGAGGTCAAATTAAAGACTTTAAAACTGATATTTACTGCTTCTCTAAGTCTAACAGCATTATGAAGTAAGAACAAAGACAGGTTGACTCTCAAGGGGGATAATGTGTCTGAATTAAGTGACATGTTCTACCTGTGATTTGTTGTTTCACTGAGGTAGCACTGTAAACATCTTATTAAGGCATTGGTCTAGTACAAAGCTGACATCATCATCATCTCATTGAAATTTAACTTGTTTTCATCATGAAATAGCTGAAAATTGCTGACTTGGCATTAAAACATAAATCGCTAAGGACGATAGAATGAAAGGATGAGGGAAAATAGACTAAAGCTCTTCTATCAATATCTCATTATTAATTATAGTAAGTTTAAATCATTTTTAAACTTTATATCAATTCGGTCAGTCATTACTCTCAAATTATAACTCAATCTGTCAAAATGTGTCTGATATCTTGTAATGTTCATGTTATGATAAGAATTTTTTGATAATTTGAATTAAAATAAAAAAAGGTTTTTTTGAAGACATTGATATTTTTACAGGGTACAACAGATGTTAAGTTTTTCTCCAAGCCACAGTGTTTAATGAGATTAGCCAGATTTACTTTAGAAGCTCACTGTTCTGTGGTAAGTTGTGTGATTTCTGGTACCTCATTCATGTAGAGCAATGGTAAGAAACGGTAACAGTATAAGTGTGGATGTGATGGAGGACACCATTGAATACAAAGCTTTTTTTCTGTTATTTTCAGTTGTTTTGGACATTTTTACCTTGCAGGATAAACACAATATACATACATTGTCTATAAATATCAAATTAATTTGCATTCTCTGTAAAACAGGTAAGAAAATCTCGCCAAAGGCTATCTTTTCTACTTGTTTATAAAGCTCATCAAATTTATTGTTATATAAACTTAGATATTGCATTAGTTTCATCCGGTTCACAAGTTCAATCTTTGAAAATTGACAGGAATAATGCATATATTTGCAGCTTCAAACAGAAAAAAACACTACTGAGAACGACACTAAATCTTCACCTTATCAAACTAAAACAAATAAAACTCTGCTGAAAATAACACTAAATCTTGATCTTATCGACAAAAAAAACCAAAGAAATAATTCATGGAAGCCAGAGTTTCTATACAGTTTTAGCATGGGTAACATTATTTTCGTAAATTTTTTATCCCAAGCGATAGCAAGGGATAAAATGCAACGAAAATAATGTTACCCATGTTAAAACGTGATACAAACTCTGGCTTCCATGAATTATTTCAATTCTAGTAGGAAAAATCAATTTATTTTTTGAAGTGGAAGTCAGTAATGGAAATGTATTTCATAACAAAATTCACTAACCTTCATGTTTACAGTTGTTTTTTTCTTTTATGTATAACTAGACTGTGATGCTATGAAGCTACTGATATTTTCCAATTTAATGGCATTTTGAATTTAGCAACTTAAACAAGTAAAATGCTCACAAAATCGTAAAATAAATCAGTAACCATGTGTTTTAATGTCATCAGCGTTCCTTGTAAATGACTTCACCGGAAGATGTTAAATTTCAAAAGTCAAAGTCCATTGATGATTTATTCCGGAAAAATATAGGTAAAAACAATACGGGCATTTTTAAGTTTGTTATGCACCACAGTGCTGTATGAATACATAAATTCACTAGGGAATGATGTTTGTAATTTGGTCGTCAATGTGCATGAGCGAATTAAAATATATCGTGAGTTTTATCATTGTATTATTTATATAGCCAATGAAGGACGTCATGTTAGAATTAAAGATAATTTTCTGTTAATATCACTGTGGTACATGATGTTTCTATATTTCAGAGTCGTAATAAGAGAGCTAAGAGTTTACCTTTAGTTCTGGGTGCTCCTTTAGATGGAGAACAAGGTACAACACTTCTGTTAATATCACTGTGGTACATGATGTTTCTATATTTCAGAGTCGTAATAAGAGAGCTAAGAGTTTACCTTTAGTTCTGGGTGCTCCTTTAGATGGAGAACAAGGTACAACACTTCTGTTAATATCACTGTGGTACATGATGTTTCTATATTTCAGAGTCGTAATAAGAGAGCTAAGAGTTTACCTTTAGTTCTGGGTGCTCCTTTAGATGGAGAACAAGGTACAACACTTCTGTTAATATCACTGTGGTACATGATGTTTCTATATTTCAGAGTCGTAATAAGAGAGCTAAGAGTTTACCTTTAGTTCTGGGTGCTCCTTTAGATGGAGAACAAGGTACAACACTTCTGTTAATATCACTGTGGTACATGATGTTTCTATATTTCAGAGTCGTAATAAGAGAGCTAAGAGTTTACCTTTAGTTCTGGGTGCTCCTTTAGATGGAGAACAAGGTACAACACTTCTGTTAATATCACTGTGGTACATGATGTTTCTATATTTCAGAGTCGTAATAAGAGAGCTAAGAGTTTACCTTTAGTTCTGGGTGCTCCTTTAGATGGAGAACAAGGTACAACACTTCTGTTAATATCACTGTGGTACATGATGTTTCTATATTTCAGAGTCGTAATAAGAGAGCTAAGAGTTTACCTTTAGTTCTGGGTGCTCCTTTAGATGGAGAACAAGGTACAACACTTCTGTTAATATCACTGGTACATGATGTTTCTATATTTCAGAGTCGTAATAAGAGAGCTAAGAGTTTACCTTTAGTTCTGGGTGCTCCTTTAGATGGAGAACAAGGTACAACACTTCTGTTAATATCACTGGTACATGATGTTTCTATATTTCAGAGTCGTAATAAGAGAGCTAAGAGTTTACCTTTAGTTCTGGGTGCTCCTTTAGATGGAGAACAAGGTACAACACTTCTGTTAATATCACTGTGGTACATGATGTTTCTATATTTCAGAGTCGTAATAAGAGAGCTAAGAGTTTACCTTTAGTTCTGGGTGCTCCTTTAGATGGAGAACAAGGTACAACACTTCTGTTAATATCACTGTGGTACATGATGTTTCTATATTTCAGAGTCGTAATAAGAGAGCTAAGAGTTTACCTTTAGTTCTGGGTGCTCCTTTAGATGGAGAACAAGGTACAACACTTCTGTTAATATCACTTTTACATGATGTTTCTATATTTCAGAGTCGTAATAAGAGAGCTAAGAGTTTACCTTTAGTTCTGGGTGCTCCTTTAGATGGAGAACAAGGTACAACACTTCTGTTAATATCACTGGTACATGATGTTTCTATATTTCAGAGTCGTAATAAGAGAGCTAAGAGTTTACCTTTAGTTCTGGGTGCTATTTTAGATGGAGAACAAGGTACAACACTTCTGTTTATATCACTGTGGTACATGATGTTTCTATATTTCAGAGTCGTAATAAGAGAGCTAAGAGTTTACCTTTAGTTCTGGGTGCTCCTTTAGATGGAGAACAAGGTACAACACTAGTTATTGGTATTCCTCCATTACAGTTGGACGATGAGAGGAAGAAGTAAGTTGTAGGTTTTTTTGCTTACCCTTCCAGAGCACCTGAGTTCACCCATGGTTTTTAGTGGGGGTCGTGTAACTCTACCTTTAGTTTTATGTGTATGTTTTGTAGATCGTTGTTTGTCCTTTTGTCTGTTCTTCTTCGATATACGGATTCTGATTAACCCTTTGGTATCTTCAAACTCTTCTTGTAAAAATCAATGGTTAAAGACAAAACTTGTCGAGAAATATTTTTCAGCTATCTGCATTTTGTCAGATTAACATTCTAAGGGTAAAGCGAGCTTTTGTTGTCATCTTTTTACGTACATAATTAGTTTTTATTTTTGTTATGCTGTTTTTCAGTTTTGATTTTTAAAATGCAACCCCTAAATAATTTGAACTTGAGGTTCACTAGTACACATTTTGACACATATATGTCCGTTATTGATTGCAGTAGTTTTCAGCTATCTGCATTTTGTCAGATTTAACATTCTAAGGGTAAAGCGAGCTTTTCTTGTCATCTTTTTACATTCATTATTAGTTTTTAGCTCGTCGTCCGTTAACTTTTCACATTTTAATCTTCTCCTCTGAAACCACTGGGCCAAATGAACTGAAACTTGGTAGGAAGCATCTATGGAAGATCTTCTATAAAGACTCTTCATTTCGTCCCGATCCATTAACAAACATGTCCGCCATAGGCAATTCATGTTTATGATTGTATGCTTACTACAAAAAAAAAACGTTTTTCTGTGGAAAGGGAGATAACTCTAATTTAAATATAGATATTGGTAAAATACAGTTGACTATGAATTGAATTACAGATAAATATGCCTCTAAAACCCCTCAGCCAAATGAACTGAAACTTGGTAGGAAGCATCTATGGAAGGCCCTCATTGCTCAATTCGTCCCGATCCGTTAACAAACATGGCCGCCATAGGCGACTCTTGTTTCTGATTGGCTGATTTTAAAAATTCTTCTCTTCTGTAACCGTTTGGCCAAATGAACCGAAACTTGGTAGGAAGCATCTATGGAAAGTCCTCTGTTGCGATTACTCATTTCGTCCCAATCTTATGTCGTTCTGATCCGTTAACAAACATGGCCGCCACAGGAAATTGTTGTTTCTGATTGGCCTATTTTTAAAAATCTTCTCTGAAACTGCTTGGCCAAATGTACCGAAACTTTGTAGGATGCATCTATGGAGGGTCCTCTATAGCGATTACTCATTTCGTCCCAATCCATTAACAAACATGGCCACCACAGGCAATTCTTGTTTCTGATAGGTCGATTTCTAAAAATCTTCTCTGAAATCGCTTGGCCAAATGAACCGAAACTTGGTAGGATGCTTCTATGGAGGTCCTCTATAAATATTATTTATTTCGACCCTATCAATTAACAAATATGGCTGCCACAGGCAAGTCTTGTTTCTTATTGGTCAATTTCTAAAACAGCTTTTCCTCTGAAGCCGCTTGGCCAAATGATGTTAAACTTGGTAAGAAGCATCTATGGAAGATCCTCTATAGAGATTACTCATTTCGTTTTGATCCATTTACAAGCATGGCTGCCACAGGCAATTCCTGTTTTAGATTGGTCAATTTCTAAAAAATCTTCTTATCTGAAACTGCATTGCCAAAATGAACCGATATTTGGTGGGAAGCACCTATGGAAGGTTCTGTATTAAATTTCCTCAAAGCAGAATGAAAGGTGAGCGACACAAGCTCAGCCCACTGAACCTCTAGTTATTTTTGCTTTGTTGTTTTCAGTTTTAATTTTTAACATGTTTATTATGAAACCCCAATAACCATTTAAATTTGAGGCTTACAAGTACAAATTTTTACTCAAATGGGGGTTAGGGTCATGGCGTTTAATGCCTTTTTCAACAATATTTAAGTTATATTGCGGCGGTAAATTTTATTGGTGGAGGAAACCAGAGTACCCGGAGAAAACCGACCTGTCACTGACAAACTTTATCACATAATGTTGTACAGTGAAACCTGATGAAACCGGACCCTGAGTAAACCGGAATACTGTCCATTCCGATCTAAATTTCAAGTCCCCAGTTTTTTCCTTAATAATCTTTGTTAAAAAATCATTGAATAAACCGGACACTGCACATTCCGAATTCCGGCCTTGACTTGCGGTCCCAATACACTAATTACTGTTATAATTTATCTACGTAAACCGGTCATGATCAGATCAATCAAGCGTGTGTTTACATATATGTGAATATCGATCGGTAGTAAGGGGAAACGCATTGAAAGTGTTTATCGAAGTGTGTATATTCGCCGGGACGCTTTTAAAATATCCAACATGGCCATGGGGGAATCCTTCCCGAAATCAATGCATATGTTGACAATGATCATAAACGAACAACAAACAATGCCTTATTATTTAAGTGATGAACTAGCATCCAAGCCATACAATCATAACTTGAGATAATTTATTGTTAATCGTATTATACTTTATAGTCTTCACAGCTTGGAGTAATCAAACTTCCAGTCTTGACATAAAAAATGACAAATACATTTGATTCCTATTTTCTTTTTATTTCAATCATTAAAAGCTTGAGTAAACACAGTCTGGGAGTCTAATTATACACTAAGTAATTATGACACCTTTCATACATACACACATTCAATCTTATCGACAGCATTATTGATTATTTTACGCACGGTTAGATAGTCACACCTTTTTCTTTTAGTTTATTTTCGTATCAACGTTTACTGGTTCAAAACACAACTCCACTAGAGAGTATTACAATAAATGTAATTCTCTGAATAATTAAAAAGTATTATACGCATTTAATGATTTTGTGGAATAGTGTCCAAACAAGTAAAGAAATACGAAAATATTAGACAGTAGTAAATGTGCACCCTCCTGCAAAATAAAGAATCTGGACAAAAACCTGTGCATTATGCATAAGAAATTACGATACTCAATTATTTCAAAACAATTCCTATTTTGAATTGTTAGTTAAGCAATTCAGACAATCTGAATGTAATTCTAATATAATGGTCTATCCACTAAAATTTGATTTTGGTTAAAACTCAGGATCGCAAAAATTAAGTACCGCTAAAAAAAATCCACCAATTTGGAAGAAAATCGTGAAATTTGGCTCCCGTGAAAAAACCACTTATACGGTAGTCAGAGAGTAGACACTGAATAAACCGGCCCACTATCAATACCGGCCGTGAAACGTGGTCCCAATGGTGGCCGGTTTACACAGGTTTTACTGTATAAAGTACACCTTGCCATGAGCAAGATTCGAACTCACAACATTAGTGGGAATATGTATTGATTGCAAAGGTAGTTGTAAATCCAACTACCATACAATCATGACCACGACAACCCCGTTGTTATTTGATTGGGCTATTGGTATGTGTAAGATTTGAGTAAATAAATCTGGTTTACAAAAGTAGGTAGGTTGGGGTTTTTTTTTTCAATCATGCTGCAATAATTAGATATGTTGGATTTCAAGAATTCAATATGGCGGCTAATTCAAAGTAGAACTGGCCTTAGTTACTTCATGCCAATAGTGAGTTTGACAATAAACAATAGTAACCAATGACAACAGGTATTATAATTGTCTATATAGTAATGAAATTACAATATTATCATTGTACTGTGGAACATGTCTAATCCGACACACCAAGGGACCAGGGAAATGTGTCGAGTGTAACAGGATGTAGGAAAATTCATGTGTCAGATTGTACAAGTTCCACTGTATATTACATCAGATTCAGTGGAATTTAATGACTTTTCCTCTCTCTTTTTTTTTTACAGTTTCTTTGGTAAAGCCTTTGAACAGGCAGCAGTTAGTACTAATTCTAGAACCCTACACGACAGTTTTGATACTTATTGTAAGTCTTTTGATTCCAAATGATAACTTAACTATTGAGAAGGCATTTCAACTTTCAAATCATGAAAACATAATTTATTATACTCTATGAGTGGGGGCTATATTGCAATCACCTTGTCCATTCGTCCGTCCGTTCACACTTTCGTAACAGATATTTCAGCTTCTACTGGAAGAAATGACTTTATATTTGATATATGGCTTTGGCATGGTGACTTGTACCGTGTCTCCCCTTTCCAGGTTTACCGCACATCTACTTCCTGTTTACAGTGCGAATTTTTCATGTTTGCCGTAATGAAAACTTTCGTAACAGTTATCTCAGCTTCTACTGGAAGAAATGATTTTATATTTGATATATGACTTTGGCATGGTGACTTTCCAGGTTTACCACACATCTACTTCCTGTTTACCATACGACTTACAAATGAATGAGTGGGGTATTCTTAGCACGACGTAGCGTGCAACATCTTGTTTTTAATTGGTACGTGTAACCACTGTATAAATGTCCCTGAATGATAATATGACAAGATATTCATCTGTCATAGAAAGATGGATCAGTTGGATTTTTGATGTGTATCTTCATCTTCAAGTTCATAGGGGAGAGGGGTTTCTGGGACAGTTATAAAGAACTGACTGATGAACCCTCAGCAGTCTCGATCATGGCTATTAACAACTTTTGACAACAAGGCCCCTTGTGTCCTTACAGTCATGGATCATGGCCATTAATGACTTTCAACAAGGCCCCTTGTGCCCTTAGCAGTCATAGATCATGGCCATTAATGACTTTCAACAAGGCCCCTTGTGCCCTTAGCAGTCATAGATCATGAACACAAGTACTAAATATATTACTGTAAATGAGAAACACTTTTATTTATGGTATTTATTTTGTGTTCAGCACAAAGTCTTTTATTATACCCCCGCTCCCCGGAAGGGGAGGGGGGTATACTGTTTTACCTCTGTCCATCCAAGATATTTTTCGTCACATTTTTCTCAACAACTATTGATGGCAGAAATCTGATATTTGGTCACAAGCTTCATATAGGTATGCCATATCATGGGAAGCGTTTTTGGACCCATCAGATTTCTACTTCCTGTTTGCCGACTTTGTTGATTTTTATACACATTGAATATATATGCTCATTTTTGTTGCATTTTTCTCAGCAAATATTGAGGGCAGAAATCTGATATTTCGTCACAAGCTTCATATAGGTACCCCATTTTGTGGGAAGCGTTTTTTGACCCGTCAGATTCTTACTTCCAGTTTGCCGACTTCGTTGGCTTTTATACACAATTAACATATATGCACATTTTTCTCAGCAACTATTGATGACAGGAATCTGATATTTGGTCTCAAGCTTCATATAGGTACCCCATATCGTGGTAAGCGTTTTTGGACCCATCAGATTCCTACTTCCTGTTTGCCGACTTGGTTGGTTTTTATACACATTGAACATATATACGGGGGTATCTTAAGTGAGCATTAGCTCACAGTTCATCTTGTTTGTATTGTTTTGTAACTGCATCGGTGTTGTAATGGTTAGCATACCCACCTCACATGCTGTAGATCATGGATTCAAGCCTAGGTCGAGTCAAACCAAAGACTATGAAATTGTTGTGGGATGCTCCTCCACTAAGTACACACTATTAAGGAGTTAGAGCAAAGACTGGTTGGCTAAGAACCATGATTATGTGTCATAGTAGGGTGAACTGTCTCCCACAAACTCTCGTTTCACTATAAAAATCCAACTAAGCATGTTGGTCTATTACAAACTGGACATCATCATTATTTTATCAAAATGAATCTTGTTCTCGACATTATCATAGCTGAAAATTGCTTAACAATCCTTCATTCTGTATTATAGTTAATGTCGAATATGGAAATTTCCTTGTACAGGAAAACCTGTCTAAACCGAACATATTTGAGACCAACTTTTGTGTTCGGAATAGACAGGTGTTCGGTTTATAGAGGTTAAATTAACAAAGATACCCTACATTTGGACTTTATTTAAAGTTCAGTTTATACAGGATTCCAGATTATTCAGGATTCGGTGTAGACAGGTTTATACAGGATTTCAGATTTTTCAGGGTTTGGTGTAGACAGGTTTATACAGGATTTCAGATTATTCAGGGTTTGGTGTAGACAGGTTTATACAGGATTTCAGATTATTCAGGGTTCGGTGTAGACAGGTTTATACAGGATTTCAGATTATTCAGGGTTTGGTGTAGACAGGTTTATACAGGATTTCAGATTATTCAGGGTTTGGTGTAGACAGGTTTATACAGGATTTCAGATTATTCAGGCTTTGGTGTAGACAGGTTTATACAGGATTTCAGATTATTCAGGGTTCGGTGTAGACAGGTTTATACAGGATTTCAGATTATTCAGGATTCGGTGTAGACAGGTTTATACAGGATTTCAGATTATTCAGGGTTTGGTGTAGACAGGATTTCAGATTATTCAGGGTTCGGTGTAGACAGGTTTATACAGGATTTCAGATTATTCAGGGTTTGGTGTAGACAGGTTTATACAGGATTTCAGATTATTCAGGATTTGGTGTAGACAGGTTTATACAGGATTTAAGATTATTCAGGGTTCGGTGTAGACAGGTTTATACAGGATTTCAGATTATTCAGGGTTTGGTGTAGACAGGTTTATACAGGATTTCAGATTATTCAGGGTTCGGTGTAGACAGGTTTATACAGGATTTCAGATTATTCAGGGTTCGGTGTAGACAGGTTTATACAGGATTTCAGATTATTCAGGGTTCGGTGTAGACAGGTTTATACAGGATTTCAGATTATGCAGGGTTCGGTGTAGACAGGTTTATACAGGATTTCAGATTATGCAGGATTCGGTGTAGACAGGTTTATACAGGATTTCAGATTATTCAGGGTTTGGTGTAGACAGGTTTATACAGGATTTCAGATTATTCAGGGTTCGGTGTAGACAGGTTTATACAGGATTTCAGATTATTCAGGGTTTGGTGTAGACAGGTTTATACAGGATTCCAGATTATTCAGGGTTTGGTGTAGACAGGTTTATACAGGATTTCAGATTATTCAGGGTTCGGTGTAGACAGGTTTATACAGGATTTCAGATTATTCAGGGTTCGGTGTAGACAGGTTTATACAGGATTTCAGATTATTCAGGGTTCGGTGTAGACAGGTTTATACAGGATTTCAGATTATTCAGGGTTCGGTGTAGACAGGTTTATACAGGATTTCAGATTATTCAGGGTTCGGTGTAGACAGGTTTATACAGGATTTCAGATTATTCAGGGTTCGGTGTAGACAGGTTTATACAGGATTTCAGATTATTCAGGGTTCGGTGTAGACAGGTTTATACAGGATTTCAGATTATTCAGGGTTCGGTGTAGACAGGTTTATACAGGATTTCAGATTATTCAGGGTTCGGTGTAGACATGTATATATAGGATTTCAGATTATTCAGGGTTCGGTGTAGACAGGATTTCAGATTATTCAGGGTTCGGTGTAGACAGGTTTATACAGGATTTCAGATTATTCAGGGTTCGGTGTAGACAGGTTTATACAGGATTTCAGATTATTCAGGGTTCGGTGTAGACAGGTTTATACAGGATTTCAGATTATTCAGGGTTTGGTGTAGACAGGTTTATACAGGATTTCAGATTATTCAGGGTTTGGTGTAGACAGGTTTATACAGGATTTCAGATTATTCAGGGTTCGGTGTAGACAGGTTTATACAGGATTTCAGATTATTCAGGGTTCGGTGTAGACAGGTTTATACAGGATTTCAGATTATTCAGGGTTCGGTGTAGACAGGTTTATACAGGATTTCAGATTATTCAGGGTTCGGTGTAGACAGGTTTATACAGGATTTCAGATTATTCAGGGTTCGGTGTAGACAGGTTTATACAGGATTTCAGATTATTCAGGGTTCGGTGTAGACAGGTTTATACAGGATTTCAGATTATTCAGGGTTCGGTGTAGACAGGTTTATACAGGATTTCAGATTATTCAGGGTTCGGTGTAGACAGGTTTATACAGGATTTCAGATTATTCAGGGTTCGGTGTAGACATGTATATATAGGATTTCAGATTATTCAGGGTTCGGTTTAGACAGGATTTCAGATTATTCAGGGTTCGGTGTAGACAGGTTTATACAGGATTTCAGATTATTCAGGGTTCGGTGTAGACAGGTTTATACAGGATTTCAGATTATTCAGGGTTCGGTGTAGACAGGTTTATACAGGATTTCAGATTATTCAGGGTTCGGTGTAGACAGGTTTATACAGGATTTCAGATTATTCAGGGTTCGGTGTAGACATGTATATATAGGATTTCAGATTATTCAGGGTTCGGTGTAGACAGGATTTCAGATTATTCAGGGTTCGGTGTAGACAGGTTTATACAGGATTTCAGATTATTCAGGGTTCGGTGTAGACAGGTTTATACAGGATTTCAGATTATTCAGGGTTCGGTGTAGACAGGTTTATACAGGATTTCAGATTATTCAGGGTTTGGTGTAGACAGGTTTATACAGGATTTCAGATTATTCAGGGTTCGGTGTAGACAGGTTTATACAGGATTTCAGATTATTCAGGGTTCGGTGTAGACAGGTTTATACAGGATTTCAGATTATTCAGGGTTCGGTGTAGACAGGTTTATACAGGATTTCAGATTATTCAGGGTTCGGTGTAGACAGGTTTATACAGGATTTCAGATTATTCAGGGTTCGGTGTAGACAGGTTTATACAGGATTTCAGATTATTCAGGGTTCGGTGTAGACAGGTTTATACAGGATTTCAGATTATTCAGGGTTCGGTGTAGACAGGTTTATACAGGATTTCAGATTATTCAGGGTTCGGTGTAGACAGGTTTATACAGGATTTCAGATTATTCAGGGTTCGGTGTAGACAGGTTTATACAGGATTTCAGATTATTCAGGGTTCGGTGTAGACAGGTTTATACAGGATTTCAGATTATTCAGGGTTCGGTGTAGACAGGTTTATACAGGATTTCAGATTATTCAGGGTTCGGTGTAGACAGGTTTATACAGGATTTCAGATTATTCAGGGTTCGGTGTAGACAGGTTTATACAGGATTTCAGATTATTCAGGGTTCGGTGTAGACAGGTTTATACAGGATTTCAGATTATTCAGGGTTCGGTGTAGACATGTATATATAGGATTTCAGATTATTCAGGGTTCGGTGTAGACAGGATTTCAGATTATTCAGGGTTTGGTGTAGACAGGTTTATACAGGATTTCAGATTATTCAGGGTTCGGTGTAGACAGGTTTATACAGGATTTCAGATTATTCAGGGTTTGGTGTAGACAGGTTTATACAGGATTTCAGATTATTCAGGGTTTGGTGTAGACAGGTTTATACAGGATTTCAGATTATTCAGGGTTCGGTGTAGACAGGTTTATACAGGATTTCAGATTATTCAGGGTTCGGTGTAGACAGGTTTATACAGGATTTCAGATTATTCAGGGTTCGGTGTAGACAGGTTTATACAGGATTTCAGATTATTCAGGGTTCGGTGTAGACAGGTTTATACAGGATTTCAGATTATTCAGGGTTCGGTGTAGACAGGTTTATACAGGATTTCAGATTATTCAGGGTTCGGTGTAGACAGGTTTATACAGGATTTCAGATTATTCAGGGTTCGGTGTAGACAGGTTTATACAGGATTTCAGATTATTCAGGGTTCGGTGTAGACAGGTTTATACAGGATTTCAGATTATTCAGGGTTCGGTGTAGACATGTATATATAGGATTTCAGATTATTCAGGGTTCGGTTTAGACAGGATTTCAGATTATTCAGGGTTCGGTGTAGACAGGTTTATACAGGATTTCAGATTATTCAGGGTTCGGTGTAGACAGGTTTATACAGGATTTCAGATTATTCAGGGTTCGGTGTAGACAGGTTTATACAGGATTTCAGATTATTCAGGGTTCGGTGTAGACAGGTTTATACAGGATTTCAGATTATTCAGGGTTCGGTGTAGACATGTATATATAGGATTTCAGATTATTCAGGGTTCGGTGTAGACAGGATTTCAGATTATTCAGGGTTCGGTGTAGACAGGTTTATACAGGATTTCAGATTATTCAGGGTTCGGTGTAGACAGGTTTATACAGGATTTCAGATTATTCAGGGTTTGGTGTAGACAGGTTTATACAGGATTTCAGATTATTCAGGGTTTGGTGTAGACAGGTTTATACAGGATTTCAGATTATTCAGGGTTCGGTGTAGACAGGTTTATACAGGATTTCAGATTATTCAGGGTTCGGTGTAGACAGGTTTATACAGGATTTCAGATTATTCAGGGTTCGGTGTAGACAGGTTTATACAGGATTTCAGATTATTCAGGGTTCGGTGTAGACAGGTTTATACAGGATTTCAGATTATTCAGGGTTCGGTGTAGACAGGTTTATACAGGATTTCAGATTATTCAGGGTTCGGTGTAGACAGGTTTATACAGGATTTCAGATTATTCAGGGTTCGGTGTAGACAGGTTTATACAGGATTTCAGATTATTCAGGGTTCGGTGTAGACATGTATATATAGGATTTCAGATTATTCAGGGTTCGGTTTAGACAGGATTTCAGATTATTCAGGGTTCGGTGTAGACAGGTTTATACAGGATTTCAGATTATTCAGGGTTCGGTGTAGACAGGTTTATACAGGATTTCAGATTATTCAGGGTTCGGTGTTGACAGGTTTATACAGGATTTCAGATTATTCAGGGTTCGGTGTAGACAGGTTTATACAGGATTTCAGATTATTCAGGGTTCGGTGTAGACATGTATATATAGGATTTCAGATTATTCAGGGTTCGGTGTAGACAGGATTTCAGATTATTCAGGGTTCGGTGTAGACAGGTTTATACAGGATTTCAGATTATTCAGGGTTCGGTGTAGACAGGTTTATACAGGATTTCAGATTATTCAGGGTTCGGTGTAGACAGGTTTATACAGGATTTCAGATTATTCAGGGTTCGGTGTAGACCGGTTTATACAGGATTTCAGATTATTAAGGGTTCGGTGTAGACAGGTTTATACAGGATTTCAGATTATTCAGGGTTCGGTGTAGACAGGTTTATACAGGATTTCAGATTATTCAGGGTTCGGTGTAGACAGGTTTATACAGGATTTCAGATTATTCAGGGTTCGGTGTAGACAGGTTTATACAGGATTTCAGATTATTCAGGGTTCGGTGTAGACAGGTTTATACAGGATTTCAGATTATTCAGGGTTCGGTGTAGACATGTATATATAGGATTTCAGATTATTCAGGGTTCGGTGTAGACAGGATTTCAGATTATTCAGGGTTCGGTGTAGACAGGTTTATACAGGATTTCAGATTATTCAGGGTTCGGTGTAGACAGGTTTATACAGGATTTCAGATTATTCAGGGTTCGGTGTAGACAGGTTTATACAGGATTTCAGATTATTCAGGGTTTGGTGTAGACAGGTTTATACAGGATTTCAGATTATTCAGGGTTTGGTGTAGACAGGTTTATACAGGATTTCAGATTATTCAGGGTTCGGTGTAGACAGGTTTATACAGGATTTCAGATTATTCAGGGTTCGGTGTAGACAGGTTTATACAGGATTTCAGATTATTCAGGGTTCGGTGTAGACAGGTTTATACAGGATTTCAGATTATTCAGGGTTCGGTGTAGACAGGTTTATACAGGATTTCAGATTATTCAGGGTTCGGTGTAGACAGGTTTATACAGGATTTCAGATTATTCAGGGTTCGGTGTAGACATGTATATATAGAATTTCAGATTATTCAGGGTTCGGTGTAGACAGGATTTCAGATTATTCAGGGTTCGGTGTAGACAGGTTTATACAGGATTTCAGATTATTCAGGGTTCGGTGTAGACAGGTTTATACAGGATTTCAGATTATTCAGGGTTCGGTGTAGACAGGTTTATACAGGATTTCAGATTATTCAGGGTTCGGTGTAGACAGGTTTATACAGGATTTCAGATTATTCAGGGTTCGGTGTAGACATGTATATATAGGATTTCAGATTATTCAGGGTTCGGTGTAGACAGGATTTCAGATTATTCAGGGTTCGGTGTAGACAGGTTTATACAGGATTTCAGATTATTCAGGGTTCGGTGTAGACAGGTTTATACAGGATTTCAGATTATTCAGGGTTCGGTGTAGACAGGTTTATACAGGATTTCAGATTATTCAGGGTTCGGTGTAGACCGGTTTATACAGGATTTCAGATTATTAAGGGTTCGGTGTAGACAGGTTTATACAGGATTTCAGATTATTCAGGGTTCGATGTAGACAGGTTTCACTGTATAATGAAAGCTCCATTTTTGGATTTCACATATTGATAGTATAGCAATATGGGAAATATCACTAGCAATATATGAATTAGACAGGAAAATCTACATTTAAGAAGAATTTGAAGATACCTAAAGGGTAATCAGAATCTGTATATCGAAGAAAAACAGACAACACAATGGCCAAAAGAAAAAGGACAAATAACGATCAACAAAACATACATATAAAACTAAAGATCGAGTAACACAAACCCCACTAAAAACCGAGGGTGAACTCATGTGCTCCGGAAGGGTTAGCAGTTCCTGCTCCACTAGTGGCATCCGTCGTTTTTAACAAAGGAGCTAACATTTATATAGAATATTGTTCAATGACACAAACAATTTATTTATGTGGTAATCTTATTTTATTAACAATTGTGTTTTTCTTCTTTGTCTTTTATAGTAATGGAAATGAAAACAGAAGACAGAAGCAAGTTCTTTGATGCATTGATCAGCTTGTTAAATTAAATAAAGACAATTGTTAAATTAAATAAAGACAGTTGTTAAATTAAATAAAGACAGTTGTTAAATTAAATAAGACAATTGTTTGAATTAAAAAAAGATAGTTGTTGAATTAAAAAAAGACATTTGTTAAATTAAATAAAGACAGTTGTTAAATTAAATAAAGACAGTTGTTAAATTAAAAAAAGACAGTTGTTAAATTAAATAAAGACAGTGGTTAAATTAAATTAAAGGACTGGAATGTTAATGTTTTATACATGTATATATTTTCAATGGAGACAAGACATTATCTTATGCAATATATACCAGTATTCACAACATCATGATTTTTTCCGTAGTATTGTTTCCAGCCTGAAATTTATACAGAGTTGAATGCCACTATGTAAGCTAATTTTTTATATGAAATGTTTCTAGACCTAGTTGCCATGATGTAGCTGAAAAAATTATACGAAGCGACAATTCAATGAATTATTTCTATAAATTTCAACATTTTACTTGAATTATTAATTTAATGATAAACCATCATTGATAACAATGAAAAAGTTTGTAACAATGACAACATATTGTCTACATGTAAATTATTATAATTTTTCTCACAGTGACAATCCAATCTAATTAAAATTAGATGTTTGTTGTATCTGTTCAACATCTGTCACATCAGGTAATCTTTCATTTGCATTTGGAAGCTCTCTATCCTCATCATTATACCACATATATGCTGTTTAATACCTTAAAACTCGATGGGATCATCGCTGATTTCTAGTTTTTAAATATGACTCTTGTTCTCCTTGATGAAATTGCTATGACTGCCACGATATAACTGAAATATTGTTGAAAGTTGCATTAAACACCATTACCCTTAAACTGCTATGCTATTCGATATTTTAGGATTGAATAGACTTATTGCCAATTGTTATTTTTAAATGTAACTTCTTATCGAAGATTTGTACATTTTCCCTTTGATCTTTACACACGATAATATCTACCAATATTATCACACGATAATATCTACCAATATTATCACACGATAATATCTACCAATATTATCACACGATAATATCTACCAGTATTATCCAGCAATACGGTTGTTTCGAATCATTTCCCTTCCGTCAAAACTTTGTTACTTTCGTCCGCCAGATCACGTGATTTCAATGGAACTCCTGGCACTGAACTTCCTGTGTCAATGTACACAACAAAAACTCCAATCGATATGTGCCGTTTTAACGTTCGATCCTCAACTTTAAAAAATCTTAACATTTTCTGTAAAAGACAGATATCAATTAAATTATTTTATTTGTATCAAAGACTTCAATGCAGAGACAAATATTTCTTTAAAATTAATTTTGTTTTCTTTCTTTATTTGTGGCTGTCAGCATCATCAAAGGAAAACGATCTGCCTTTATGTATATATTTCTGATATCAGACAGATAGTGGGGTACCGAACACCAGTATTTATTCAGTGGTTTCCTTGGCGTCTCCATATTACAATTACTTATAATCTACCGCATCTGCGACTATGATATGCTGACGTTCACTAATAGCGTAAACACTGGAAGTCGCCTGCCGATTTGTTCAAACGTCAAGACAAGAAAAAGACGGAACGTGGTCGGAATTGACACGATTCGAAACAATCGTATTGGCACGATATTAACATAATATTGCTGTTTTCAAATGTGACGTTATATTGACAACACCTTATCCCTTCGGTGTGATATTGCTCTGAGAAATCCATTCTCTCAAAGCAAATCAACGATAGTATATATTTACATGACCTCGTATATGATGTGTGATGACTTTAGGTCACCGGATAAATAAAATGTAAAAGATCCAACTGACATCTATTTTTTTTTAGAAATAGGTTGTAGGTCAACATATTGACAAAATTATCATCTTTTTCATTACAGAAGGTATAGAATATATTCATGGAAAATCATGTATTTAACAAAGTTCTTGAATAAAATATACTGAACAGTGTTCTTGAATAAAATATATTATATTAAACAGAGTTCTTGATTAAATAAAAATAAACAAATGTTTGAATAGAATATATTCTACAATGTTCTTGAATAAGATATATGCAACTAAGTTCTTGAATACAATATATTTAGCAATATTCTTGAATAAAATAAATTGACCAATGTTCTTGAATAAAATATATTGTTGTTTTTGTAAATATTATCAACATGTACATATCTGAAATAATTGTAATTTTTAAATTGTGTATCATGTACATGTAGTAATTTATAATAAATATTGTGTACTAATTATCTTGTTGTTTGAAGATTATACATAAATTTGTATTAAACAAGAGGCTCCATGGAACTTATAAATGCTCATATTGCTAATGGTTATTATTCATAAAGGTATGGCATATATTAGCCAATCAAAATCAAATATCCTAATGATGGCTATATTCGATCTTGGTTCAGAATGAAATTATGAATCGTTTTTCTTAGGATCATCTACAAATCATTTCTGCAAAATTGTTATTCAGATATTTCCATATTTTAGTCAATTTATGTTCTGAATTCACATTGTTCAAACGAACAGAACATAAAGCAGAACATAAATCACTTGTCGTACACTCTATTTGATAACTACATTTTTATTTCATGCATGTGCTAAGCTGTTTTGTTCTTTGTATGGTACACAAACTGAGCACCCACACAATTATGTATGCTTTTCTTTTGCTTATGGCTTA
This sequence comes from Bathymodiolus brooksi, assembly GCA_963680875.1. Taxonomy (NCBI): domain Eukaryota; kingdom Metazoa; phylum Mollusca; class Bivalvia; order Mytilida; family Modiolidae; genus Bathymodiolus; species Bathymodiolus brooksi. The sequence goes on along the minus strand of OY804580.1, from coordinate 45,454,763 downwards.
TTCTAATATAAATAAATAAAGTTTATTAGGTAGGGAAAGGTGCAGTGACCATCTGGAATTAGAAACTAGTACATGTATGTACTGTAAATAAATGTTTGAAAAAACTGAATGGGCAATTAAGAATGAACAATCCAGAGAGACAGGCAGCTTTTTGCACAAGACACAGAACGAAGACAAACAAACGAAAAAACAACACAGAAAACTAAAAAGATGAGCAAGATTTTTAACTAATATTTATGTTATAAATTCACATTGTTCAAACGAACATAATAAAGATTGGAGCATACACCATACATGTTTTATGCAACAGCAAAAATGTTGTGGTTGGATTATGTTATGGCATCTTCAACTGTAGTCTGAAAGGTTTCCATGCAATAACCTTTAAGGGAAGGAAATCCAATCATTATGTGTTATAAAAAACTAATAAACTACATTTTCTGGTTAGAAGAATCACAGAAAGCTATTAATTGGGTATGTTAAAATCAAATATAAATTTCCAACAAGCAAGCTTAAGGCAGCGCAGCTGTCCCATTGACAAAGATACTGATATCACTCCTACTTAAGTTAATTCACCCATCAAAACACAATACACATTATCAACCAATCAAGAAATTATACATTTACCAAGTTTGAATGGAAAATATGGGCTTAGTTCCTTATAATTTCGTTCCATAATATTCGGTGAAATAAACAGTCCTGGACAGTGCAACCATCACTCTAATCATTTTTCAGAACTTAACAACCAACTAATTGTTTTGGTTTTTCGACGAAGTCGTATGCGATCGCTTTTGACCTACTTTCTAGCTATGGACCCTTTTGGAGAATAATACAAATATGGTAAGAGTTCGGAGAACGGATTTGAAGCACTTGTAAGCAAGCCGGATTTAAAGCACTTGTAATAAGCAAGTCATTTAGTAGTTTGCTGATTGGTTGCGTCCGTCGTCCTACGCCCCGCACAGACAAAGGGGGTTCGAGTATAAACTGATAATATGATTACTTTTAATGGTATATCTGTATTAAACTTTAAATTTAAGCGATATTCTCTTTAACCAAAGTATTATATGTCGTAAAGTTTTATTTTCAATGTACATTGTATTTAATTTGTAATCTTCAGCTGAGCGGCTGGAGGTATTAAATTCTTAGCAAAGTGCCATTCAATCTATTACATATTAAGAAGTTATTGTTGAGGCCATGAATTTTTTTGAGATTTTGCCATGGATAGGAAATAATATGCCCCTCCCCCTTTTAGCTCACCTGAACCAAAGGGTCATGTGGACTTTTGTCTGTCCGTCCACAATTACTAAAAAATCTCCTCTGAAACTACTTGGCCAATTAAGACCAAACTTTGGTGGAATGGTCCTTGGGTGATCTCCTTCCAAAAGTGTGTCCGGCAGTCCCGACCTCCAACCAACATGGCCGCTGTTACTAAAAATAAAAAGGGAGATGAAATTTAAAAAATCTTCATCTCTGGAACTAACTTGACTTTACTTAATAAGTAGTCCTTGGATGATCCCCTTTCAAAATTGTGTCCGGCAATTCAGACCTCCAACCAACATGGTCACCATTGCTAAAAATAGAAAAAGGGGGAAGAAATTAAAAAAAAAATTACTCTGAAACTACTGGGCCAATTGGGATCCAAGCTTTGCCAAGATAATCCTTTGGTGATCCCCTTTCAAAATTTTGTCTGGCAGTTCCGTCCTCGGACCAAGATGGACGCTGTTACTAAAAATTAACGATTCCTTGCACATTAAGTAGGATGCAAGGTTTTACATGTCTTATCAAATCCTATAAAACCAATATGTTTAGGTTATTTCTCCGTCGTACATCTTTTTTAAATAGTTCTTGTTTAATCAGTTCCTTGGGAAATCCCTGCAGAAAAGTGTGTATGTTATGTAACTATAACCGTTTTTTAAATAAAAGGGGGAATTTCAAATTTTCAACTTATTTTTTTTTTTTTTTTTTTTTTTTTTTTTTTTTTTTTTTTTTTTTTTTTTTTGTGCAAATGATAGTCTTAATGGATTATTAATTCCGGTTTTTCGAAATGTTGTTCTATACGAGTTATCCTTCATGCGGGCAGGTATTTTCGACTTCCTGTATTATTAGTCTAATATACCCTAGATTTATGAACATAATAAAAATGTCTTTACATTATCAATACTACCGAAACTCATGGTGATTTAAATATATAAATCATGTTTTGTATATATAGGGTATAATGAAATCACCCTTGAATAATATGCATGTAATTCCTATTGCAGAAAAAGGGGGAGGGGTATTGCGGTCGGTAAGGCATTTACAAACAATTTCATGAAATCAAATGTAAATTAAAAATATTTCAAATTCAACCATCGTCAGAAGATGTAATTGCAAATAATAATTTTTAACGGTATAATATGCATGGACAAACAACAATGCATTTGGGTGAACAGATATTCCTTATTATTTGTACATGTATCATTGAAATGAAAGTAAACCACTTAACCTATTTTTACTAGAGTTTCTGACAAAGTAACTTGGAATGTACTTTAATCTAAGATGGACAATTTCTACTTTTTGGCAAATACAAATATAATGGAGTTCATTTCCTATCTCTCTCACGTTACATAAATTGCAAAAACGCTCATGTTTTGGAATGTTATTCCATCGACCAGTTTCGATTGGAAATTGTTAATTTGAACAGCGTATTTTGCAAATATGTACACTTTTATCAGTTCTTAATCTGAGTAAATAGTTTTCTAACCAAAATTCTGTCTTAAACATAGAATACAATCCACCCCTGGACGCGTGTTCTATATGACTGTGCCATTTAGCATGTACCCCGCCTGTATGTGCCCTCGATGTAAAGGGGTAGTTATTATAAATAAACACATATATATATATTCAAGTTTCATTAGTTATGTACAATAGCCCACTTGGCGTTAAACGGGTGATGTAATTTTAATCCACTTATTTTTGGAGTGGTACCTTACATATGCATTTTTCAAGAGTTCACAAACAATCGTCTTAAGTGATATACAACCATAATTTACTGCTATTCATATTAGCGATCAAAATTATATTGAACAATTTAAACATTTATTATGGAAAGAAGATTAAAACAAGGATAATCAACAATTCCACCATTCGCATGCTTCTAGGAAGTCTTCCTGATTGTTTCGGTATTTAAACTAAAAGTCGTTAAAAACCATCAAACATTTCAAAAGTTCTGCGACAAAGCATGGCTTCCATAAGAGTATTTCTTCTTGCATGCTTTGCAGGAATAATAACAATTGAAAGGTACGTTTTTTCTATGTTATATGTCACTAAATTGTTATAGACCTGAAGCATATAATTTTACAGTGAACTGCAATTATCCGGTTTTCCCCCCCGGCCCCAAGATAGCCGTTTAAACACGGCCAATTCTGACAATCGGAATACATCTTTTTTTAAATTTGATAAAGGCGGCCATGTTGAGAAGACGTACCTGATACAGCTCCAGATAGTTTTAAAGTTTTATAACACTCCAATTAGTTTTATGCACATACTCGTATTATTTTTTTTGCTGGGCACAGTCCGATTACTCGTTATTTATAGTAATTACATGAAAACTTCATAGGCTATCGAATATTTCTTGATTGACAATAATTAGCTTCAGTCGTCCGCGCTGATATTCGCGCCAAAATGTTGTCATTGTAAAAATACCTCAGCAAACATTGATTAACTCTTATATTATGGAGTAATTTGTGGTAAATTTATTTATATTAGTGGCGTTTTATTACCGATTGACTGATATTAACAATCGGCTGTTACTAGTTTTGCATAAAATTTGTCCGGCTAACCCAGTGTACCACCCTCCCCCCAAAACCACGTGGCCACTCTAAGTCTATGTCTGAATCAAAATTAAGTAAACATCTTCAGAAGTCAGTAGTAAATGTGCCTGCTGGACCAAGATTGCGGACTCCGGTCATTTTATCTGACAGTAAAGGCTTCAGCCTTAGAAACCAATTTACACACCCTTTTGACAACAATATAGTCTGGTGGTGCAAAAAAGGTGCCAAAATCGAAGGGAGTCTAGCCTGGCTAAAGCGTAATATTGACAGAAACCTACAAAACCTTGGAGATATAGCCCTCTATGTCTGGTTGGGCACCTGCAACTTGACATCAAAAGACAAAAGCAGATTTATTTCACTAAGTTCACAAAACAACGAAACACTAGACCATATTATTAGGACATTATTAGAATTCAAGAGTTTTTTGGCTGATTATACACAGGTGAAACTTACTTTCTTAGAAGTACCTATCTACTCAATAAAAAATTGGAACGAACATTGTAAACATAAAGATCCATCTACATTTAAAGACCAAGATAAACAACTGCAAGCCCAAATTATTACCTTAAATAAAGAAATCCGTAAATTAAATGTAGATTTAAACACAAACTCGCCAGATTTCAGCGTCTTCCTGAAAGCAAGCTGTAGACATAGAACTAGATCTAGGCACGATACTTGGCATTATTACAATTTTAATTTATACATAGATGGTATACACCCTGGAAGAAATTTAGCAAGAGTTTGGCTAAGAGAAATCAGTGACAGAATAAGGGCAGACTGTTGGAATTGAAATCGAACTTTACGCTTTACTAGTACTGGTTAGGGCAGTGTGCATGGGATTCCAAGCTAACTATACTGCCAGTGCTCGTATCTGAACCAACCCTAGATTATCATACAGACTCTACAACTGAGGGACTGAACATATCTATATATATATCTGCTCTTCTTGGACAACAATGAGGGCATCACTCGTCAGAGCTAGAAGTACCAGGGTACGTAACCCACCACAAATTTATACGCCAAGTAGGCAAAATCCATAAGATGAGTTACAAAATTAATACCAAAAAGACTTTGGAAAAGAAAATCGAGGCCACTGAAAGAAGCCCATGCAATATAGAACTGAAATCTGGAACTTTAATAGTAATAACATGTTCTGCAGCATCATATGAAATATTGAAAAAATCAATATATGAATACTATGAGCATTCTAGTACAAAAACATTTCGTCTACATACAAAGTCAAGCAAACGGACAATGAGAGTATGGCTGGAAAAATGCTTATTATAGAAGAATCATTATCCATTAAACACAACAATGGTGGAACAAATCGCCAACTTTATAGGATAAACATGTTTAACACTAAAAGTAGAATCGATGTCAATGGTTACTTGCTACAATAATTCATACAAGAGGACTTGCGTATATAATATGCCAATGCCTGGAACAGTATACTAACTATAAAGGGTTGAATAATAAAATTAGGGAAATTTGCCAGCTTTCTCTACCAAATGCCCAAAGAACAACCAAAGATTATACTAAAACTCATAATCGTAACGACACAGCGCATATGATATCGCCAAATTTACAATGCTGTAGTCCACCAACTTATACCAACGATACTATAAATTCAACAACTGATGCGCAACCATTATCCTTGCATGAATCTTCAACACCAGTACAAAGGATTAATGAAATATCACCACCTCCAGATAGGAAGGCCATAGACTATCAAGCTTTACCAACTAGAAATACAAGCTCTGAGATAGAAACTTTACTTGCACACTGTCTGAGCACTGAACTAGAATTAGATGACAGAGAAGGGACGGTGGCTGAATATATATTAAACTGTCAGTACTGTGAAACTACAATAGACACTAAGTCTGCCATAGAATGCAAAAATAGTACTAACTGGCATCATGTTGAATGCGTGAATATAGGCTCCATGCCAGACGACCAATATATATGCTCCTCATGTACTGCATTGAACATAACTATACCCTATGAAGAAATAGAACCTAAACAGTTAATGGTAGAAAACAACTGTAACAACAATACAGCAGTATCTGAAGTGCCAAACATTGTCAACACAAATAATGATAAAGATGAACAAAATATTACTAAGGCTACAGAATCTGTAGAGGTACCACCACATAACCATACTACACTGGCAACTAATGCAACTATAGCAAACGCTAATAAACAGGAAGCCAAGACGAAGCAGAAACGAACCAAGAAAAGAGATCAATTAGACTATGAATCGTTAGAAATGCAACTTGCTGACTGCAAAGCCAAAATAGCCATGCTTGAGATATCTAACAACGACTACAAAACACCATAGATCTGCTCACAGCTAAATTAGGTATTAAGGATCCAATGATAAATAGAGCTGAAATGTACGGAAACGACCATCCTCAACAATCTCTATTTTACAAAATGGGACAGATTGAATCACAGCTTACTGACCGTATAGACAACTTGCAAAAAGAAATGAATTACAAACTAGAAATAAAAGATCTTCAAATTAAGCACTTCATGGAAATGAATGAACTAAAATGCAAATTTAATATACTAAAAGCTAAAGAGAAACTCGCCCCATGCAACAATTTGTGTACCAGGAGGGAAAATAGTGAGCAAGATCATCCACAACCTAACCAACACTGTGTTGCACCTCCACAGGCACACATACCATCATATGTCGCCTTCACGAACCCAGTTGTACCACCACCTGTGCATGTCCAACGTGCTAATCAATACCAGCAAGTCGTCAATACAAACAAGGGACAAACACAAGTACAGCCTGAATACTACACGCCTTATAACTACATCCAACACCCAGCTAATCCTAATCGCACAACAATCGTGCCAACAGATGGGAAGTATAGGCATCGTCAAACTCAAAATAACAGAACTTGCCACCGCTCGGAACAAATTATCAGCGCCAAAGAACAGGCAATCAGAACTGCAAATACCGAAATGGTGAATATCGAACATTAAACCTACAATGGAGAAATAGTCAACTTGCTGGAAATGTAAACCAAATTCTGAACAACACAAATAGTACAGCTAGTAACAACAAAACCAGTGTAGAAGAGGTAGCTCAGCTGGATGGAAAAAATATACATACTCTCTCCCAGCAGACCTACAACTACCAAATACCACTCAAGATTATCAGCAAAATACACAACCTATGATTGAAACCCCAACTGGAACTAACACAACAAAGGAGCCTTTTTTAGGAGCCAGCCGTGCAACAACAGCTACATGGCAAAGCGAAAAATACAGACAACAATCATAGGGTCAATAAATATACAGAGTGCAAAAGGGAATTCAGAATATCTAAAAAAAAGTACTGAACACTTGTGGCGTACTGTGCATACAAGAACATTGGTTTTTATCATTAGAAAAGAAAATGCTGGAAAATATGCACAAAGATTTCAACGTTTCGGCTAAAGCAGTGGATGATGATGATATAAAACTTAACTACAAGTCCCTTCGTGGCAATGGTGGTACAGTCGTATTCTGGAAGAAAACCATAGACAATCCAGTTAAAATAAAATCTGATGGAGGCAGTCGTATACAAGTTATTACAATCAATAATGTACCAACAATGTTATGCATAGTAAATGTTTACATGCCATCCGATATCAAGGAGGGAGATTATGAATACAGAGACATGGTGGATCAATTGAACGAGGTCATACAAAAATATGAAGAAACATACGACATTCTACTCTGTGGAGATATGAATGCTTCATTACACAGAGACGACAGACGAAGGGATCGCATCTTTAAGAACTTTACTATAGAAAGCAACCTGATATTGCCTACAAACTATCCAATTGATTTTACATTCCACCATCATAACGGAAAAGACAAATCTCAGATAGATTATATTCTGTTTAAAGGAAAAACTTTGAACCTGCAACCTAGGGTTTCAATCATACCGTTCGATGCTATAAACACCTCAGACCATACTCTCATTAAAGTAGAAATTACCACCCAAATAAGTAAATTGGCACCAAAATCAGCTAAAATCTATACCAAGCCAGCATGGGACAAATGCAATTCTGACGAATATAAGACAATCAGACAAACAGAAATAGGAAAGCATAAAAACACTATAAAACTAAGTGTTGCAGACAGAATAGCCAAACTAGAGAATACATTACACAAGGCAGGAAGGAAGTCCATACCAAAATACAGACGCCTAAAGACACTAAAATCTGTAGATACAGGAATATGGAATCGCAACATCGACCAAGCATCTAAAGAGGCTAAAAAAGCACACTGGATTTGGAAAAATAAGGGAAAATCGAACAGTAGCACTGAACGCGAAAGAAAGGATATGATAAAGAAAAAACTAACATTGCGTCAAGTACAGCGACAAGCATATGCCTCAAAGAAGGACAAACTGATCTCAGAAATTATGGAAGCATCTCGAGACGATAGTAAAACATTCCACAAATTGCTAAGAATGCAAAGAAGTACAGCATTTATAGCATCAGAAACTATATTAATAAACAAAAAATTGAATCAGGATTTTTTGAAAAAAATATTTTAATGCCCTAGCTGACCGAAAACAAATTTAGATTTGCAATGTAGCTGGGAAAAAAATTTATGCTGTCACCGGCTAGAACATTTTTTTTATGGAAAAATATATTTCTGTTCCACATGATAGGAAAACTATATTTTGCTTTCCTTCTCAATTTTTTACGAGCACAATGAAACAGCAGTGGAGAAATGAAATGGAAAAGGCCATTAACAACTTTTGGTACGATAAATGGACAAACGAAATGCAAACAAAATCTACATTGGAATATCTAGAAATTCAGCAAAATCTAATAGGAACTCCACATAACATATTACGAAGTGTGAAAAATCAAAAGTACGACATACAAAGAGCAGAAATCAAATTACGTTTAATTACTGATACTTACTGATCATCATGTTAAGTTCAGCCGTAATAAAATATCTCCGATCTGTAAACTACGTGGGGAAGAAGAAGAAGATAGAGAGCATTTTTTACTGGAATGCAAAACTCCAGTAAAACAGAAAAATACAAATGGTGAAACTATATGAAGCTCTGGAAGAGGGAAAAAAAGGGGGGGGGGGTACGCGGACTCAAGAACAAAATGGGCTGCTTATGCAAATCATCTTGGACTGCACCTCATGTAAAATAAACCAACTGATTTCATATACGAACCAGGATTTAAGGCAAATTGAAAGAGCCACGCAACACTACTTCTTTGTGTTACATCGAAAGAGAACTGAAATATTAAAGACCAGTAGATGGGCAGATAGTCAATAGCTAATAGTTTATTTCTAAAACTGTTGTTTCGGAATTTATCAAACTTATACAAGTCAGCTAATAGTATATTTTTCTTACTGTGTCCAGCATCCGATCTGTTCATTAAAGAGATCGTTTTACATTTTAAACTGTTTATACGCCTACTTAAATGATGATTTTACCTTTTATGGGTCAATTTGTTTTAACAACGGAAGAATTGCTGTATTCGAAGAGTGCGTGAAGGAAAGAACATTTGTATAAATTACGACTGCGCTTTTATCTTTTAGTGCTGTGTGTATATACGTTTTTACTAATATGAATAACTAAACAGCGGAATGAACTTTTAACAACGCTATTAATTGTAATACTTCTGTGAAACGACTTTTTTACAATACACGTTTTATACTTTTTAGTAATGGATGTAAATACGTTTTTATGCCACTAACCAAACTTATACAACATGGAAATGATGAACTTTTAACTACTATGTATATTTTATCGTAACTGTAAATACTTGTGCCGTTAAGTTAGGTTTTATAATTTTATCCATAATTGGAGTGCTCCGAATTCCGGAGGAATTTTACCTGTACAAAGACAAAGACAATCGTACTGGTCAAGGATTTTTGCACAAACAAGAACATTGTCGTCAATATTATGCATGTACCGAATCGTTACTGACAGTCAATCAACTTTAATCTAATTTTCGAGCAACAATCCTACCGCTAATTTTGAGGTAGATTTTGATATGTCTTTGTGAAGTACTTGTCAATGAAGATCAGGAGAATCCAAAACAATTTTTCCAGTTGTGACAGATTATTGAATACTTGTTCTTGCTAACAAATGTGAATAAAACACATTATACGAAAAATGTAAAATAATTCGGGAATAACATTTACCAGTTTTTTTTCCATATTGTCCTTGTACGATTATCTTGTTAATTTTTTTACTTTTATTAATATTACGAATCAAATTATACATAAATCGTTAACCATAGTGATCTGTAATCGATTCAATTGCAGCTAAGCGCTATAAATTTACTATCCACGTATCGCTACTATAAATACAGACGGGTCCTTTTATAAGCATAAATACATGTTTTATTTAAGGATGCGTGGATAATAAATTTAAATGGTGAATAAATTACAGCGAATTTGGCGCTTCATTAATTAGACCATTCCTGTGCAAACTGTTTGTTCTTTGTGGCTTGTTGTTTTGCTTTTTGCGCATTTAATACAGTTATTCCCATGAAAAATATATATATTTTTGTATTGAAAATGCAGACATGTCTATTTGTAATATAGATACATATATTTCTTAAATGAATAGAGATAGCTATATTATAAATGAAGACATCTTTCTTAAAACAAAGATGTCTCTATTTTAAATACTGATATATTTGTATTTCAGATACAGATATCTAAATTAATGCAGAATACAGATATTCGTTTTTAAAATACAGATATCCGGTTTTTAAAATACAGATATCCGTTTTTTTTAACCTTTAATAGAGATATATGTATTGACAAAAGATAGATGTATGTGTTTAAAATAGAAATATCCGTATTAATATGCAATGGAGATATTTTTATTTGATGGATAAAAACGGAAAGGCTTGCAATAAATTCCCCGTTTTAGGTTTTCCCAATTTAGCAAAGCCATCTCTTTTATCTTTATAATTTAGCGGATGTGGCCGAGTGGACTAGTGCGCTGGAATTAAGACTAAGCGGTTGGTGCTGCAGAGTATCAATAGCGTGAATTCATATTCCGTCGAGGGAGAACACAATATATGTCAGCTCAAAAATCTAATTCTAACACTGTTGAGCTAAATGTTCAGACGTATATATAGATCAGATCTAGAACTATAGGTCTCCAACAAGTCTTTTCAGTTTTTTATATCCAGATTTGAGAGCGCGAATATAGATATGCAGAGGTGAATAACCATGGAAGACTGTGGAAAAAAATAGTTTGTGAACCGAACATTTACAGTCAACCCAGTCGCCAAACTAGACAACCGAGCTTATATTTCCAGAGTGGACCGACCTCAGTTAGAGTCAGGAATTCCACAAGTTTACAAAAGGGTGAAATCTGCAGGTCTATTGTAGAAAATAAAAGACGACTAAGAACTAATTTCGCTTCTACCCTGGGTAAAATATTTGCTATATTATCTACAAGTACAATGTATATGATAATTACATTTATTATACTTCATGTATGTAAGCTGTAATTTTATTGGATAAGACAAGGGTAACATTCTGCTCTGACACATGGCTCAGCGGGTAACATTTTTTTTACTGTCACCCTCTCATTTAAAGCCTCAATTTGATGATTATGAATCAATTGAAACATTATAATGAGAAAAAAACCCATTAAAATGAAAAAATAAATATCATTGCAAACGAGAAAGTGAAATCATTCAGTATGAGCAGTTGACAATGTTTTTCTCAGGGTAACAATCTGATCTATCACCCTCTCAACTAAAATTTTACCCTGTAATAAAACTTTGAGTTTTGATTAGAATAATAAGAGGAGTCATGTTTATTTCACCCAGTTTCACAAGAATGGTCCAAGCGGGCTGATAAAGCAAGTGTATTAACTGCTTCCAGAATGTTATTACATGCCTTTCCGTCAATGTCCGTAAGTTCACTTCGTGAATTTCCGGAAAACTGTGTTTACAGACACGGCGGATTCAATTGTTTTATAAATTATTTGCACAGAAAATTATTAACTACCAATTTCTCTCTTATGATATTGAAAGTGCTTAAAAAATGTGCATTTATTGGATTTGTATATTAAAACTATAATTTTCTTGTTCTATAACTATGTGTACATGTATTTATTACATACTTAGTTCAAATAAAGGCATTTTTGTATGACCAATATGACCGGAAGTAAACTGTCTATATTTTCACACCCCGGGAAAATAACCGGTTATTGGATTACTAAAAGATCATTTCCATATCGAGCCAATATGGGCCTCGACTTCCTCTCAGGCCAATATGGGTGTCTCTTTTCTAGATGTCGGAAGTATGTAATAAATAGTTTAATACATGGGCATTTCCATATTGACCTGGTTACCATCCCTCGACCCATATTGGCCCTCGACTGCGTCTCGGGCCAATATAAGGGTCTCTGGATGATAACCAGGCCAATATGGAAATGCCCATGTATTAATCTGTAATTAATTCTAGCCAAAATGACTAAACATTTTGATACAAATCAGTTATTTCCTGTTTAAGTATATGATAAACATATCATAACATGTCATTTTTCATATCAAACCCTTATCAGCTCTCGTCCATATATTATCCCTTGAGCCTATCGGCTCTCGGGCTGATAAAGGGTATGATATGAAAAATGCCATGTAATAATCTATATGTATGATATATTGTAATACAGTAGTCCACCTCTTATAATGCCACACATCAACAGCCTCTTACTACTTAAGGAATTCAGTAAAAATATATTCTACATCAAAACAAATGAAAAACGATAAGTTATTCATATCCATATATGGACACACATTTTAGACATCTTTTTTTCTATTTTAGATTTCCGATAAAAAAAAATGAATTATGTACATGCATTGATAGTCAAATGATTAAACTACACAATTAAGTTCAATTTTACATCAGGGTAAGATATGTGCAACCAAGGTATTGTCCCTGAAAGAACGAAAAATGGAACTTTTGGAGGGTGCTAGCCAAAAACTGATTCGAGGGTGCTCAGAGAATAGGAGAAAATTAGTATTTTTTTTATTTCCAGATAAAGATAAACATGTATGCTGTTATATCACATTTGATTCCATTCATCATCTAACAATTATAAAAAAATTTTTTAGAGGCAATCCGTACCTTGGTGTAGTTCGGCCATCCTCGTAAGCATACAATTTGGATTGTATCATACAGCTTTTGACTAAAATGATACAAGGAGGTTGCACGGTGTGTATATGCTTATCAGAAAGTATTTTACTCCACATTGATAACGTAGTCACGGCCTTGTGTTACATAACGGTATTGGAATTTGCCCATGCTGTGAAGAAAAAAAGAAAGCAAAGTGGTCCTACATCTTTCAAATATATGTCTATATGACACACGATCTTGTTTTGTGAATAAACAGCTTCAATCTAATCTATGATCTGTAATATTTGTGCATTTGCAAAGCAAAGGTATAATGTAAATATTTTTTTGTTTTCTGTATCTTTTAAAGAACAATAGAAGCAGGGTATTGTTCAAGGTCACATACATGTTCAGCTCAAGGTTATAGGTCTACACGTTACACCACAAGGTGTGGAGCGTGGATTAGTTGGAAGAGATGTGAAAGATACAGGTAATTTACTACTCTATTAATGACGGCATATTTTAGCGAGATATAGTGCTTACAATTTACACTATTCCAGTATACAAATCTTCCAACATTTAATCGAAACATTTGTTCCATAATCATAAAATTTCCCGCAAGATTATAAAATATCTCGCGTCTAATTTATTGATGACCTTGATATCGACCCATGTGCACCACAATAATCCGGTTGATTTAGGGTTATGGGGTTATGGTTATAGTGTTTAGCGCCACTTTCAACAATATATTTTAGCTATATCGTGGCGGTCAGTTTTATTAGTGGAGGAAACCGGAGAAAACCACCGACTTGTCGCAAGTCACTGACAAACTTTATCACATGGTGTTGTATCGAGTACATCTCGCCATGATCGGGTTTCGAACTCACAACGTTAGTGGTGATAGGCACTGATTGCACAGGTAGTTGTAAATCCAACAACCATACGATCACGACCAAGATGGCCCCCGGTTAAATTAGGGGTTCGTAGATCAAGGATAAAGGTTAATCGGGTCCATGGGTGCACAATTTGTTTCTGGACACAAAATGTAGATTGAAGTCTTTTATCATGAAACCAAGTTATTATTTGGTTGAGACGGCTTGGATGATGGGTGTTAACGCCACTTCCAACACTATTTCAATTATATGGTAGCAACGTTTTATTGAGAGAAGTAACCGAGTACCAGGAGAAAGCGCGCAGACAAACTTTATCACAATCTGTGATTTTCGCGAGAATTTTGAATTTGTTTGAAACGTTTGAAGATGCCGAAAGGGATAACTAAACACTGTAAATTGTAGGACATATAACAAATTCTAACATGGCGTGCTACTTTCGCTTTGAAAACAATAGAGGGCTCTAAATAGCACAGAACACCCTAAGCACATGCGCAGAAGGCATATCTAATCGACAGCGTATTTTGCATATTTGTACTTTATGTATGTTAAATTAAAAGAATAAAAATAATAAATATACAAAATGAGGATAAAACATAACATGGGAGAATTATTTCGATTCTAATAAGGCATTTACAGTAATTTTGTAAATCAATGCGGCCTTATGCACAGGGTCTTGTCACTATCCACGTAAATATAAATCAATGCATAAACTTGTACAAGGGCAGACACCTTTTTTACCCCCGCTCGCTTCAAGTCGTGTTTGTTTTTTAAATTCCTTCTAATATACTCAAAACCCTGTTTGGTTCAACTCCCAAGACCTTATTCTTTTAAAAAAATATCATCCCCTCCCCTCGACTACCTCTTGTGAAGGTGCAGTGGTCGTTTTTATCAGGAATTCGTCTGAGTAGAGAACTCCACAGATTCAAAGTGAAAGTAACAGCGCCACCTATGAAAAAACGGAAGTTCAGAACTCTCGGGGTTTTAGCTTTGAGGTAAGGAAAATACCGTTATGATTCAAACAACATTAAACGAGCGGGACAATTTGAAGTTTGAATCTTAAGGGTATTTTCCTTTACTACCTCAAAGCTAAAAACCCGAGAGTTCCGAACTTCCGTTTTTCATAGGTGGCGCTGTTGCTTTCACTTTGAGTCTATGGAGTTCTCTACTCAGGCGAATTCCTGATAGTCGTTATCAAAGTTATCGGTTTTTAAATTGTAAGTGTGTTTTTTTTTAATCACTACCAAATTTTACTCATAAATAAGTAATGATTTAATTCTTCAGCAATCGTGGTTTATAAAAGATTTGTAACGTGATTGAATGATTTGTTTTCAAACTATAACATTTTTTTTTTTATCTATTTCAGGGCAGTTGGTTACACTTATTACAAAACCTGCTACACTTACTACTGCTGCCCTGGCTACACAGGGACGACATGTTCACAGCGTAAATATTTCATACATATGTATCAGTTAATTGACCATACGTATTGCAATAGGTAGCAATATCTAATGTGTTAAAAAAAAAATATCTAATGTGTTACTGTACATTGTTTCAGTTTGTCACTGAACAAATCTCGATTCGATGATTATATTCATCACATTTATACAAATGGGCTTAAGGTTGAGGATGTTACTGACACTCAAAAGCCTGTTTCCTTCCTTGACCTTCACCTTGAAATCTACAATGGAGGAAGATTAAAAGCAAAGCTGTACGACAAATGTGATTTCACTCTCCAATAGTAAACTTCCCATTCATCAGTAGCAGTATTCCAGCAGCACCGGAGTATGGGGTGATTTTCTGGACAGAGCTCAGCTACTGACGCAAAATATGCGCATACTGGTGCCCTACTCGATGATGTTCTTGTCGTTGAACAGTAACACGACGGGTGGAGCATCAACTGCTAACCCTTCCGCAGGACCTGAGTTCAACCCTGGTTTTCGATCTTGATTTTGCTTTTTTTTGTGTGTTTTAGCGCTACTTTCAGCAATATTTCAGTTATATCATGGCGACCAGTTTTAGTGGTGGAAGAAGCCGGAGTACCTGGAGAGACCCACCGACCATGGGCAAGCAACTAGTAAACTTTATCACTTGCGGCTGCGAGTCGAGTTCACCTTTTTTGTAATTTACAAAGCCGAGCGCGAACCCACGCCGTATACTCAGGTTTTCAGTGGGGTTCTAATTGCTCAATATTTAGTTTTCTGCGTAGTGTTTTGTAGATATTTATTTTCCTTTTTTCCTTTTTTCTACATTCTTTGGTATCTTCAAACTTTTCTTTTCTAATCAAGCAAAGTTACGTTGCTTATAGGTAGAAGTCATCGCATCACAAATACTATGATGGTCAACACGAACTGGTTGACCGTTACGAAATCCATTTTCTCCACTTGCAATGTATCTTTTGATTCTTTTCCCTTTTACGTCGATTTTCTCCATCACTAATAAGACTTTTACGGGACTTGGCTATGAGGTACATGGCAGTGTCTTAAAAGCACCAGGATGTTCTTCGTCATCGCGAGCAGCACTTGGTTTCAGTTCCGGTTGGTTTTTTTGGGGATCTGTGTTGTTGATCTTTCTAGTTTGCTATTTTGTGTTGGTTTGTTTTTTATTATCTTTGTCTTGTGCCCAATGTTGCCTGTGTTTCTGAATTGTCCATACTTGTTTTCACATTCGCTGTTCTCTAACGTTTATTAAATACCTGGCGATGGGACCGAACACGCATAACCGGAAATGGTTGACTTGCATCGGCACACAAACGACCACTCGTAACAAATTGATGGAAGTACTGACCTTTATTGTGTTTATCAAACACCACAAAAACATAGAACACACCATACGTAAATGATATAAACATTGCTAGAATGAATTTTAAGGTAGGTCTCATGTATGCACATATATCGAAGACAACGGAAACGATGTTGTTTGTGCCAGCAACAAAACGGAAATTTTCCGAACACTCGTCAGTATGTCTTTTTAAGCGTAACTAACAGTGAAGTGGAAATTTCGATCAATCGATCGATCGAGAGAGGGAGGCTGTATTCTTCTTTTATTCGTACATATATCCCTAAAGTGTAAACACATTGAGGAACTTCTACTGTGTATAATTATTTTACAGCAATTTGTTCCGGCTCAACGTCATGTCCTAATGGTGGTACATGTATAAGACCTAATCAATGTTCCTGTAGACCTGGCTTCTCAGGATCTCACTGCACAGGTAAAGCACGTGTTGTTTAATATATATATATGTCCGCGCAATCTATGGCGCCGAGACCGCATCGGTGACGTAATGGTTAGCGTGCTCGCCTCGAGTGCGGTAGATCGTGGGTTCGAGCCCCGGTCGGGTCAAACCAAAGACTATAAAATGGTATTTGTTGCTTCTCCGCTAGGCACACAGCATTAAGGAGAAAGAACAAAGCCTGGTTGGATCGGAATCGGGATAATGTGTCCGAGTGTGGCGACATATTGTCTCAGTGAGCTAGCACTATAAAAATCCAACTCAGCGTGTTGGTCTAACACAAAGCGGACCTCATCATCATCTTATTGAAACTTGTTCTCGCCATGATATATTATTCAATTGTCGTTAAACAACAATCACTCACTCACTCTATGGCGCTGTAGGGATATATGCTGTATGGTGGTCACTTGCTTAGACGTTTGTATATTATTATAATATGTTTTATTTCTTTTGACTGTATTGTGTATTCTTCGTCATCCTATGCAATATATTAAAATTGATGAAATGATACAACAAAACAAACTGTCAG
Source organism: Bathymodiolus brooksi (assembly GCA_963680875.1). Lineage (NCBI taxonomy): Eukaryota > Metazoa > Mollusca > Bivalvia > Mytilida > Modiolidae > Bathymodiolus > Bathymodiolus brooksi. The sequence goes on along the minus strand of OY804580.1, from coordinate 45,437,180 downwards.
CTCAAAAATCAAATTCTAACACTGTTGGGTTTTATATATATATACAAAAAAAAATGTATATATTAAGAATAGTGTGAAGATACCAAAGCGGTAATCAGAATCAGCAAATCGAAGAAGGAAGTTAGAGTTATATTCTTTAGCTGACTTATTTTGGTGCAATTGTGTTCTTCTCTCAGTGGGATTCGAACTCGCACGAATTAAACGCTTTTTTCAGGAGTTCATGCATATGTAAACGGTCCCGATTTTATGGTGATTTTTGCGAACAAATGGAAGTTTTCTTTTTAAATAACATTTATTTTACAGACAACAACGAGTGTCAGTTAGGAACACACAATTGCGACCAGTTGTGTGCAAATACCATTGGAACATTTAGGTGTTCTTGTAATCCAGGTTACACTCTACAGAGTAACAGAAAAACATGTACAGGTATTTTTCATTGTATTACTTTGGTGAGTTAGTTACAGAGGGTAACCTCTTTTGTCCATGAAATAGTTTATAGTTCCAGGGATTGCTGCAGGTGATCTTGTTAGAGCGACGACTTTATCTAATGGATACCAACTCATATCTTTTCCTTTTGGCCACACATGTAAATTCTGTTTCTTGTTGGATTTTTTCCCATACAGTTAGCATAAACTTCATTAAAGTAAAAGATTCTTTTCTAAACATTCTCCAGATAAGTATCATTGTCATAAAACATTTACAAGCGTTCCTATGCTAAGCATATCCATGTTTTTGACTTGGCTGATAACCGATTTTTAATCTAGATAGTTATGTGCAGATAAGTTTTCCATCATTTATTCCTTGACTTACATTATCATTAATATTGCCAGTGATGTTCTCTTTGTCCCTGTTGTTCATGTATTGTTCTTTGATGTTCTCAGTACCACTGTTAATGGCCTCTGTGATCTGTTCTAAGCTTTCTATTCCATCATCAATGTGTTTTTGTACTACCACACTCTACATTGTACCAATGTCAACTTCGTCTTGTTCTCTGATATTCCTTATTCCAGTCAGGTCAATCAACATATATATTAAGTTCATTTCATCTTTGTATTTGATATTTCCCATCCTACTGCCTCCACTGTGACACCAAGTAATGGTCTTCATATAAGAAGAGTTTGAAGATACCAAAGAGGTAATCAGAATCCGTAAATTGGAGGACAGACAATACAATGTCTAATGAAAAAAGGACAAAAGGACAAACAACAATCTAAAAAGCAATTCATAGAAAACTAAAGATAAGATAGAGTAACAAGAACCCCACTAAAAACAGGGGTGAACTCAGTTGCTCCGGAAGGGTAGGCATTTCCGTCTCCACTAGTGGCAACCGTCGTGCTACTATAGTACAAACCTGGAAATGAATGAGGAAAGAACTGGGGAGTGATTGCGACATGTGAAACTTATCTATGGTCATTTGTAACACAGATACGGTATTCCGTAACGGTTAATCAAGTCATGGTCATTGTTGTTGACCGTAAATCCTTCGAAGTAATGACTGCAACTTGACCGATAGGAACCCTTGGTTCGGTAGTTTCCCTGTTAGCAGCTACCCTCTTTCATGAAATCCTGATAGAAACCACAAGTTCTGGAATGTCGGACTAACTGAGAGATATATACTCCTTATGTAGGTACTGCTGCAATGTTGTTACATATAAATGGAAGGTTCACAATGGGGAAATTGTGATAATAATCTCATTTGTCGTAAGGTTTCGTTCTTAACCGGACATCACTGTCAATTTTGAGGTTTATGTCAAGGTATGAAGCAGACCTAGCTGTATCTGTGGTATCCTTTATCTAAAGCTCAATGGGATAGGTGTAATCAACGAAATCACCAAATTCTTCATCTATATAGCAGAACGTGATTGGAATAGCTTCTTTTCGTTTTACTTAAGAAGCCCCTGTATGAAGTCTGCCTCGTACGAATAAAGGAACAAGTCGTCGAGACGAGGAGCACAGTTTGTACCTATAGGTATGCCGATTGTCTATTGAAAAACATGTTCACCAATAAGTTCCTAGATTATTCCAAGTCTCATTTCAGCGACATGACTATTATTCCCATAGGCAAAAATATTCCCACAGTCTAGACGCCATTCACCATCTGTCCTAAAAACAACAGGAAACACGGCTTTGTCGCTTGGTATATCATCTGGGCATTAGAATAAGGCAATCTGATCTACAGTGGATCTTTATATATAACATGTTTCTCTGCTGTTACATATATAAATTATGTGCTGTTGTATTACTTTGACATTGGAATTTTGCTCCAAATTATCAACATTATGATTTGTTTGGGCTTTTCCTTTTGAAATGTTTCTTATAGCAAATATACATAATCGCAAATTCATGAATAAATCTCCTCTATAATGTATTTAATCTTTGTTGCAGTCTTTCCTGTTACGCAAACTTTCTCTCCTGTTACTACCGGTATTTGTGAATGAAATTAATATTTTGAACAGAATTCTGAATTCTAAAGTTCCATTAGAAAAGCAGTACCAGTATTTAAAAAGACCCGTTCTTTGATCGTTAAGTTACAAAAATATTCACATTACTACAGCATTGTAGAATAATTGAATGGTTGATAAACATCGTAAAAAGTTTAATATAACGAGTTTATTTTGCATTATACTATAACTTACAAATCGTTCATAAATAAGTGAACAGGAAAACGGTATGGTAGGTGAAACGAACACAGAGGAGCCAAGTCTGAAAAGAAAGTAGAGTAAAGGGGATATTCCGTCTGAAAAAAAAACAAAGAAGCAAGAGCACGTGCACACATACATACATTCACGTAAAATAGATTATTACAGAAACCAAAAGTGAGATATTGCCTTCCATAAATAACATTTTCGAGTATTAGTGTCGTACACATAATCCAAAATCGACCAATCAGAGCTATGTATTTATTAGATTTGAGCGACAGATGTTTTTTGAGTATGCAGTTGATTTTAGGGTGATTTTTGCGCACAGAAGGAAGTTTTCTTTTTAAATAACATCTATATTACAGACAACAACGAGTGCCAGTTAGGAACACACAATTGCGACCAGTTGTGTACAAATACCATTGGAACATTTAGGTGTTCTTGTAATCCAGGTTACACTCTACAGAGTAACAAAAGAACATGTACAGGTATTTTTCTTCGTATTACTTTGGTGAGTTAGTTACAGAGGGTAGTAAGAAGACAATACACTATTGTTTTACTGTTTTAGAGAGTTTGTGGGCTAGGGTTATCAATATATCAACAATATTTCAGTTATATCGTGGCGGTCAGTTTTATTGGTGGAGGAAACCGGAGTACCAGGAGAAAACAACCAACCTGCCGTAAGTCACTATCACATAATGTTGTATCGAGAGACAGTTTGTGTAAAGCATGGTAACTTGAAAACAATGCAAACTGCATATTTAAGTTTTATATTTACAGATAACAACGAGTGTCTAAACAATAATGGTGGTTGTAGTCAGTATTGTAGAAACTTGGATGGATCTTATGAATGTTATTGTAAGGATGGATTGCACCTTGACATTGACGGAAAGTCTTGCATTGGTAAGCGACATTTTTATGTACTTATGTTTGGTGTGTCGGCCTGACAATACATTTCTGCGTGTAAATAGTACTGATTCTTATTGGGGGGTGGACGAATACAAAGAATATACTTTGTTTATTTCTCTTTTGAAATCAAAGTTATATATCCATTTGAAACATAATCATAATAAAAATCATATGACCTGGGAAATAAAGTCCTGACAATTTAGACATCGTGGTATAGCCTAACCACAAGAGTATTCGCTACTAGGTGGTGTTAAGGTCGCCTCTAGTGTATTATATCGTTGATTCGATCCTCGGTCAGGTAAAAACAGAGACTATTAAATTATATAATTACTAATATGCTGAAAAACTTATCAGTTATATTGTTATTCATAATTATAAATTGTAAGTTCTTATAGCTATGTAAAACATGTTTTCTTGTATTTTTTCTCCTCACTTTGTACCCACACATAAACAGTCAGCCATTTCTAATTACGGTACACTTTTTGTTTACATATTTAGACACTGACGAATGTTCATCCAATAACAGCGACTGTGAACATCTTTGTATGAATGAACACGCTGCCTATAGGTGCGAATGTTACCAAGGACATCAGCTTGAACCCGATGGAAAATCATGTATCGGTAAGAACATTATCGTTATATTGTTATAAATTGCATAGCTAGGGACTTTTGCGCCTTTTTGAATGAATGCACTTAGCGCTAAACATTAATTGTAGGAAGGTGTTTTACAGGTACAAAAATGGGGCGGGTATAAACCGGTTAATGGGATCCCAACCCTCCACTCTTGACAATGGATCTCCAACGGCCATGCGTATTATTAGTTCGGAAGGCGCACTGTCGATCTATTCCTGTGCTCCAATGAGGCAGAGTTCATACAAAAGCTATCAAAAATAAAATAATTACATAAGCTAAAGCCTTTAATCCTACTTTCAGGTATTCTGATGATGCTAATAATTTATATTTTACTATCTGGAATCAAATAATATACCATAATTAATTTGACTAACATATAAGGGGGTTAATAACCTTGTTGTACATGTAAAGAGTCCTAATCTTGAATGTTTTTCATAATAATGTATTCTTAGTGACACATAAGTTGTCATATACATATTTATATAATAGTTACTGATATGGAGGGCAAAATCAGTAACTATTGTGTTTATTGCATTGAAAACCAGAATCTGACACATACAATATAGATGCATAGAAATTTTTAATTAGGGTCATTGAAGGTTTCCATAGGCTTTATCACCTTCGTTATTACCTAATTTGAATTGACTACGGCAATTGTTTGAATGGTGTTCAACTTATACTGAGAAATAAAATGATATTATAAGTAACATTGTAATACATTAAAACATAAACAAACAAATATCCGTGTATAGACCAGTAGTACCAGTCTATACACGCTTTTTGGACCGGTCTATATCAGCATTCCAGTCGATATCGCGGAATAGTGAATGACACGTGGAGAGTGTTCAGCCAATTAAATGTATGATTTTTATTCTGATATGCAATAAATCATAATAGTTGTATTCAATATAATATACAAGGCCGTCGGAAGATATCACAGGGACGCAGAACTTCATCATTTGGCATAGCAAATCAGATTCCATGTAGAACTTTTTTTTCTGATTCATAACCCTACAACATTTTATGCACAGGTATATTTTCCGTCTTACTAATTCAATTTCGAGAGCTTGAAAAGCACTGACATCCGACAAAATATATTCGTTCTTCGTTCTGGTTTCTTAATAATTGGAGATAATATTTGTGGCTGTAATAATCAATATATCTTTAAAACAAATATTAATTCAGATTTGACTTGAAAGTACTCATAGGAAACGGATTAATATAAGCGTTACGCTTGTTTCTGAATCCTATGTTATATTGTATTGTGAAAAAAATATACAATACTGGAGCACTGTCCAAGCATATAGGTAATATGCTTGTGAATTATGGGATGGGTGTACTCAGCAAGAATATAATAAAATTGAACAAATTCAGCATGAAGCTGCCAGAATTATAACTGGATTACCCAAATTTTCGAGTTTGGAATCGCTTTATTTCGAAACTGGATGGGAACCACTTCACTCTCGTCGAAGAAGAAGAAAATTAAATATGTTTTACAAAATTCGAAATAACAATGCACCTTCGTATTTATGCGACTGTCTATTACCCTTTGAGCGAAACGAAAATGCTTACAATTTGCGTAATCAAACAGATTATAGTAACCCATTTACTAGGTTACAATTGTATCGCAACTCATTTTTTCCTTCTTCGATCAAACTTTGGAACAATTTGACACCAGAGATAAGAAGTGCCCCGACAGTTAGTAGTTTTAAAAAGTCACTAATAAATGATGTTAATTTATTGAAACCATCTAGATACTATTCATATGGTTGTAGAGTGTTAAATGTCCTACACACTAGACTAAGACATAGATCTAGTAACTCGAATGCCGACCTTTTTAGAGTAAATTTAATTAATGACCCATGTTGTGTCTGTGGATGGGTAATAGAGGATGCGATTCACTTTTTTCTAGAGTGTTGCTTATATGTTGAAGCTCGTGAACAGTTGACAAATAATCTGCAATTTCTTGACAGTTTACTTATTGAAACTTTACTATTTGGCGATGATAGCTTATCTTAGGAACAAAATGCACAAATATTCAAATCAGTGCAGTTGTATATCAAACAAACGAAACGTTTTACCCCACAGTGATCACACTTCATATATTGAATTTAACTATTTTCTTTTGTGAACATTTTCTCCATTGTTGAATTACCCCCACGAATATGACAATTCTGTACTGTTATAACTCAATATATTATATAATTTCAAAAAAAAAAATCTTTTTTTTCTCAATGTTGTTATAAAATGTAATTGTTATTTATACATTATTACTTGCTGGTGCATGGAATATAAAATTGTATGTAAATATGTGGAGAGGACCTTTGTAAATTGGAATAACTTGTGTCCGATCCAAATGTTATATAGTTAACAATAAAATACGTTTAATCTAAATGTGTATGAGGCTTAGAAACGGGGAAAAAGGCGAGGTTTCGCCGAGTCTTTTCCCGCGTTTCGGGCCGAATACACATATTTACCTAGTATATGCTTCGACAGTACACATATATTGTATTTATCCTGCAATTTTAAATCGTAAACGTTTACTGGACGATGATAAAAGTGTTTGAAATAATTTTTTGTATGTATTTGAAAACAATATCCCCCGATGTGCCCCGATGTGGGCGAAGCTTACTTTTGTATGTTCTATTTATAACTGACCAATATCAAAAAAATATTGGGCAGGCTATATTGGTCGGTAAATGCTGTCATTGCAGGATAAAATGTAATATGTAATTCATCAATACAAATATGTTTAAATCAAAGTACTCATTGCTAGTGTAATCAAACAATACTTGATGATTATATGTTTGTTTTAGACTAAAATAATTTCTGTGATTCTGAATGAAAATTTAAAATTTTAAGATTTGGACGAATGCCAAGGCAGGTTAAAATAGATTCAAACCATGAATAGATATTTATGTTGTACAGACATTTACTTTCATTGTTGTCTGGAGCAATATATAGTATTAAATATGTCTGTCTTTCCATTCATCCGTTCGTTCATCCACACCAACAAATATGTATACTTATCACCAATAGCTCAATCGTTTTGCATAAATTAAGTTTTTGCTAATTGATGATTTTATCAAATAACTTAGTGGCCATATATCGCTATATAGTTTGTGAAGATGTTTAAGTCCTTGTTTATATCATTTTATTTCTAAAGAAGTTGCACGACGGGGTATACATTATTTGAACTAAGACAGTCTAATAAATAGTCAAGTAAGTTGTATTTTTAACTTTACAGAATAAATAAAATTGAGATGTATATTTCGATCGCTTAATGTTTCCCAACTAGCTTAAAAATAAAGTTAAATTACCTGTAGATTTGGATGACTTGTATTGTAGCGGATGTAAGGAAGTAGTACAGGAAAAGACATTACAGAGTCACTTTCGCTATGGTTAATACCATCATCCTTGTTACAGAAGGTAAAGTGACACACGGGAAACCTTTGGTCATTGTCACCTTTTAATTAACTATACAATGTACACCTATTATTGAAACGTCAAACATGTTCTGTGATCAATTCTTTTTAATATTTTTTTCAGATATAAATGACTGTATCGGAATACAATGTTCAAATGGAGGCAGCTGCATTGACTTGACCGAATCTTATTCTTGTAAATTCACAAAGTTTACTTCAGAAGTTTTTTTTTAATTAACGTGTTCAATAACGAATTTGAGCCATTTGCAATAGCAATATACATTTGAATTTTGATCCACAAAACAAGACAAAACTATAGAGATAATGTATTAAAAGCCACATTTTCTATTAAAAGAAAATAATGTATTCACCAATTCAGCCTTTAGCATTCAAAATTGCTCACCATATATTGTTACACAAACACTTTGTCTGAACATTATTGAGGCCCTTTGGTTTACTTCCTCGCAAAACCTTTTAAATTATTTGGCTTTCCAACCTTTCGATTTTGAGCGTACCTGATGAAGATTATTCCAGTAACGTGTTGTGCACACTACATTTGATATCTACGTTTTATTTATATTGAGCATGGTTTTCAGAGCCGCAATGCACTTGATCGTATCGTAGTTGGATTTAACTGTGAGCGTATTGCATATCACTACTTGAGCTTGCCGTCCGTGCCGAGGCGTACTCGATTCAAAATCATGGAACGAAATTTGTTGCTGTAAAAAGTCACGTTTGTGGCTTTATGTGGCACTCCGGTTTTCTAAACTAATAAAACTGACCTCCTTGATTTTATTGATTATGAGTATATAGTTTTGTTCATAAAAGTGTAAGATATCTGGAATGATCTTTATCGTGTACGTTTATCGTCAAGAGATTGGAAAACCACATTATGCAAAAGTCGTATGGGGCAAGTAGACTAAGGATACAAGTGCCTAAATAATTTGACCTTAGTCTTATTGATAAAAACATAGATATACATTTTAATTCGCACAACATGTTTCTGGAATAATCTTCATCAGGTACACTCAAGGTCAAATTATTGGAATAACCTTCATCAGGTACACTCAAGGTCAAATGATTGGAATAATCTTCATCAGGTACACTCAAGGTCAAATGATTGGAAAACAATAAAAAAAAGAGTATTTGGGAAACATTTACACCAATAAATAGGACAGACAAAAATGTGAGTGTTCTATTTCGGAGGAAGGTTAACATTGGTTTTAACAAATAAGCTAATTTAAGAACTATAAATTTCAAGTTATATCTAATATCCCATATCAGTACCGGGGTACTGACTACGGACCATCATTATCTTCTAATTGTCAATTCACAGTAAGTAGTAAATGAATTATACAAACGATTAACTTGTGGCACTTGTATTTTTTGTTATAGATCTATGATCTGTCTTACATTTATCATGCACAGATATAGATGAATGCCTTTATATGAATGGTGATTGTGAAGACCAGTGCTTTAATACCAATGGATCTTATTACTGCCAGTGTAGAGACAATGGTTTCCTGGAGAGCAATGGAAGTTCATGCAAGGGTACTACCACATTATTGTAATAGACAAGCTTCATTACATCATTAGTACATTACCGTAACGGGACTTTTATATAGGAAGCATGAGAATGAAGTTCACACCAGCGAAAGCCGTATTAGAAATTCATGTCATTGCTACAACCCCGTATCCGTCGATCCCTGTTGATTATCAGTCGTCCTGAAGTGTTCATCAGCCCAGTAGTTAGTCGTTACTTCTGTGTCTATATGAAACTACTTAAATGCATGTCTTGACTCCGTCACATTTTCAGTATATTCATAAGTGATTAATATGTAATCAAAAGTAACCTGTAGGTTTACCTTGTGTATTTTGGTTCCTAGTTTGAAGCAATTTGATTGTAGGCCTAAGTGTGACCTTTTCTATATTATGTTAGATAAGAGTTACATTCGTAATACTCCTATTGTCAACATGAGATCTACTGTGTTCATATTATTCCGATTGACATTCCATTTTTCAATCTCTTTAAACTTATAAGTCAAATAGGCTACGGTTCATAACAGGGAACATACCTCGATTTTACATCAAGTTGAGTATGCTAGCAATGTATCGCTTGCTTTGACCTTTTCTTGATTTGAAACATTGACATAAAAGTGAAATGATATGGCGAAAATATCCCTGATCTTCTTCTAAGTCGAATTTGTGTCAGTAATGAATTAAAACATTGCATGCCACCATAGGAAGTGAATTGATGTTAATCTTCAATTATTACGACAACGTAGCTTGGACATGTTGAAGTAGGTGGATTGTACATGTATATTTATGATTTGCTATGGATAAACCAACTCCAAATTAAAGTTAGATGTTATTGTATAGGAATATAATCAAAGATTTTGATAGGAATCCAATAGAACGGATAATCAGAATGGTCACGTGTTACTTTAATAAATGTGCCATAACAACCACACATTTACTATGAATGCAAATACCATAGCACAATATAGGACAATGACACACTCCTGGCTTTAGTGGATGTTCTGGAGAGCGATGAAAGTTCATGCAAGGTTACTACCACATTATTGTAATAGACAAGCTTCAATACATCATTAGTACATTACTGTAACGCGACTTTTATGGTTTATATAATGCAATATATTTTAGGTATTTAGGAAACATGGGAATGAAGTTCACACCAGCGAAAGCCGTATTAAAAAAATCATGTCATTGCTACCAACCCGTATCCGTCGATCCCTGTTGATTATCAGTCGTCCTGAAGTGTTCTTCAACCCAGAAGCTAGTCGTTACTTCTGTGTCTATATATGTGAAACTACTTAATTACATGTCCTGACCCCATCATATTTTCAGTATATAATGAAAATTAAACCAAACAGTGCTACAAATAGATTTTTGAGCTGTCAAATTTCTGTTCTTCCCTCGACGGAGCGGATGTGGTCGAGTGGTATAGGGCGCTGGACATAAGGCTAATCGATTGGTGCTGCAGTGTATCAATGGTGTGAGTTCAAATCCCGTCGAGGGAAGAACAACAATTTGACAGCTCAAGGATCTAATTCTCCTTACGAGACAAAGTAACACTTCGACTATTGAAGCTATTTTTTTATATAGCGGATGTGGTCGAGTGGTCTAGGGCGCTGGACATAAGGCTAAGCGATTGGTGCTGCAGTGTATCAATGGTGTGAGTTCAAATCCAGTCGAGGGAAGAACAAAAATTTGACAGCTCAAGGATTTAATTCTAACACTGTTTGGTTTAATTTTCAGACGTATATATATATCTTCTAGACTTCTAAATATATGATACCGATAAAGATGTTACAATTTTTTTTGTTATCAATATATGTTTTGTAACATCTTTATCGGTATCGTTGCACAATCTTATATATATATAAACGCTTAAAATGGTTTGTAAAACAACACCAAATACACAAAAAAAAGGGGTAAAGAATTAAACACTTTGTTGAATGACACAATTTTCGTCCCACCGAGGAACTTTATCAATGTCTAATTAAATAAAATGTCGAACCAATACAATTTTCGTACCACTGAGGGACTTTATCAATGTTTAATTAAATAAAATGTTGAATCAATATGGCGCTTTACAAATTCAAAAAAAGTTTTTGACGGTCAATGTGCGGGACAAAGGAACCAGATGTTACTCATATGAAAATACATACATAAAAGAATTGAAATCCCACATATAAATTAATAAAAGTACAATAATTATAACAATAATATAAATACACAATAGGGCTACACATTTAGATAAATGTTTCATTAGAAATAAAAATAAAAATGAGACATTATTGGTTAATGTATCAAATAACACTGTCAAAAATATAAATATTAAATGTATAAAAAATTCTTCTTTTTCAATTAGAAAATACAGCTTCAGATTACTATATGTCATGGCACAGAGATATAACATGCTAAGTGTTCTAACAGAATACATTTATAATATAATGTACTATAGATTATACCTCTTACACTGTTGTAAGATCAAATGTTAAGAAATAACACGGTTACTCACACGAGTTGTAAGTTTTATATATTGTGATGTAGTAATATTGGGGTAAGTAGAATTGAAGAACAAAGAAGAATAATGAAGAAAAGAACCCAAAACTACTATTTTTGTTGTTTTATGTGTTATTTATAGCAATACTATGCATTTAATAATCATTTTGAATACAAAAATAAAAAAGAAATTAAGAAAAACGATATAGTCTAGCAAATATTATCACTGTTCTTCTTTTCCCAATCGCGGCGATTTGCAGGTCCACATGACACCGTCATGAGGAAAAGAAGCCATAACATACGATTTACATAGTTTTAATTGTTATTTATATGAAAATCTAGATTTAATAATCATTTTCTGTACTCTGTTACAAAAAAAATTGTCTAAAACGATATTTTAACAAATATTATCATTGTTCTTCTTTTCCCAATCGCGGCGATTTGCAGATCGACATGAAGAAAAGAAGCCATAATCTACGTTTTACATAGTTTTAAGTGTTATTTACATGAAAATCTGGATTTAATAATCATTTTCTTTACTTTACTACACATTTTTTTTAATTTAAAACGATATATTTTAGCAAATATTATCATTGTTCTTCTTTTCGACTTTTCTGATATTTTGTTTTTCTGGTACTGTAAAACTATAAGTAACGAAGTGAAATCGGAAAACGTATGAATGTTATCCGGGGTTAACTATTGTGGCCAGATACCAAGGCGATAACGTAGTTCTGCTATTTATGTCGCTTTAAATGCTACCTATAGCAGAATTATGTATTTAATCATCATTTTGACCATAGAAATAAAAAATAATAATAAAAACGATAAAGTTTAGCTAATATTATCATTGTTCTTCTTTTCCCAATCGCGGCGATGTGCAGGTTGACATGAAGAAAAGAAGCCATAATCTACGTTTTACATAGTTTTAAGTGTTATTTATATGAAAATCTGGATTTAATAATCATTTTCTTTACTTTATTACAAAACAATTATTTGAAACAATATATTTTAGCAAATATTATCATTGTTCTTCTTTTCCCAATCGCGGCGATTTGTAGATCGACACGAAGAAAAGAAGCCATAATCTACGATTTACTTAGTTTTAAGTGTAACCTATATGAAAATCTGGAATTAATCATAATTTCCTGTACTTTATTACAAAAAAAAATAAAAAATAAAAATTCAAACGATATATTTTAGCAAATATTATTATTGTTCTTCTTTTCCCAATCGCGGCGATTTGCACATCGACATGAAGAAAAGAAGCCATAATCTACGTTTTACATAGTTTTAAGTGTTATTTAACATTTAAAGTTAATTACTGTATAATTTTTGTGTGATTGTGCCTATTTGTCTGTAAATTCAATGATTATAAAGACACCCCAAGCCAATCTAACGGTTTGTGGAATGTTCCAAGAAATTGATTACTATTATGCTTGTGTTCATAATTTTATGTATTCGGCACTATCAGAAATTTCTGTATAGAGCGAAGATAAAACTTTTTTAAATAATTGGCACTATTAAGAAATGTGAATATTTATTTATAGAAAGACGATAAAAAAGATTTTATATATTCGTCACTATCAGAAAATTCTGTATAGAGTGAAGATAAAACTTTTTTAAATAATCAACACTATTAAGAAATAAAAATATTTCTAAATAGAACGACGATAAAAACGATTTTTAATATCATCACTTAACTAAGGGATTCCTTAGGGGAATCTTAGTTTAAGGGATACTTAAGTTAAGATGTTTTATGCATACGGACCCAGAAGATATATCGTGCGCTGTTAAAGTTATAATAGAAAATCATTGTAAATTAACTTATTTAGATTTGAAAACAGTATAAAGGTGTATATCAATCAAGTTCGCTTTTGGTACAAAATATATCGTTTTAAATAAAAAAAAAATTGTAATAAAGTACAGAAAATGATGCTTAATTCCAGATTTTCATATATGCAACACTTAAAACTATGTAAAAACGTAGATTATGGCTTCTTTTCTTCATGTCAATCTGCAAATCGCCGCGATTGGGAAAAGAAGAACAATGATAATATTGGCTAAAATATATCGTTTTAGACAATTGTTTTTGTCATAAAGTACAGAAAATTATTATTAAATCTAGATTTTCATATAAATAACAATTAAAACTATGTAAATCGTATGTTATGGCTTCTTTTCCAAATGACGGTGATAATATTTGCTAGACTATATCGTTTTACTTAATTTTTTTAAATCTTTGTATTCAAAATGATTATTAAATGCATAGTATTGTTATCAATAACACATAAAACAACACAAATAGTTGTTTTGGGTTCTTTTCTTCATTATTCTTCTTTGTTCTTAAATTCGACTCACCGGTAATATTGTGTTATTGGCATTTAATGTGATTTGTATCAAAATGATACATCAATATATGTGTCTATTTATAGGACAATACCTGACATCACCTACAACAAGTGATCAAAGTGGACTGCTTACTTCTGGAATTGCAGGGTTGATCATTGGTTTACTTTCTATTATAGTTGCCGTGTCTTTTGTTGTCTACCGGCGTAAGTTTTATCTCGGGTTGTTTAACGATAAATACTGGGATGTCTATAGTAACTATGATATACATCACTACAATCAATCCAGATGACGTTATCTCAACTTGGACAAAAAACACACATTGCAAATGTATTGGTTCGATCACGATCCTTACACTGAGTTAACTACATTTTAAACCAGCCTTAGCAAATCAGAACAATTATGGAAAGCCTTTCTCCTTGGACATGATATCATTGATTTCTCACATTCGATAGCTCTCCAAAAAGCAAGAAAAAAAACCACCTTTTCATTTTAATACAATTCACTTACACTAAGTTAGCTACAGTTTGAGGCGTTAACAAAGCTGGACAATTATTGAAAGCCTTTCTCCTAGGTCATTAAATCTTGGATTTCTCACATTCGGTAGCTCTCTAGATAACTAAAAAAATTGTAATTTATTTAAAATTATGCTATCACGAATTCAGTGTAGATATATTTTGACAATTTCGTTTTTATCGTTTGCAGGTTTCCGACTTCAGAAAAGAAAACCAGTGAGGTATGTGTGCAGATGACGAAGATTATATTTGGAGACTGGCAATTTAACTCGCAATTGACAAATACTTACATGACCGAATCATTTCACTAAGGTTAGATGTTTCGGCCCAACACACTAGTTTAATCTCGCCACTATTTATTGAAGTGCCTATGCCAAGCCAGGAGAGTGAGCGGCCATATACATGTTTGTTAGTGGTATCGATTATATCTCAGTTTCTACGAATTTTTTCATAGATTTTGTAACTGTTCTTTCAGTTTAGTACTCTTTGTTTCTCCCTTCATTAATACTGTGCATGATTACGATATAATGTATGTTGTGTTAATCCATACTGCTATGAATTTAAATACAGGTAGGCTGAATCAACATAAATATGTACAACACATTGCGAAAATACTCTATCAAACCCCAAACTACGACACACACACACACAAACAACAAATGGCAACAATAGAATGAATAAGGGTAATAGCAAAATTACCGAACTCCGAACAATCTTACAAAGGGAAAGTAAAAACTCATAATTATATAAACAGACAAAATCAGTCAACAACCGGAAAAGTGTGAAAACCGTAATGACCCTGACTTGGTACAGGCATCATGTGAATGTTAAAACGAGACAAACAATTACTGAATACAACACCATCGTTAATCAATCTACAACACCAGATATATAATACTGATTATATATAATACACGAGGATATTTGTGCCACGCACATTTAGTGAAAGTCGACGGCACAGTGTACATATAGTGTTATATCGTCGTGGTCATTCTTACGCTAAGCTCTGGCTTTTATGTCAGAAAAGTTTGAAGATACAGAAGTTCTGTCTGTCTGTTGCTGTAGACTATGTTCTACATCATGATTCATTGTCGACAAGTTTGACTAAAGCAGTGTACCCATCATCGACGATATCTAATTTGTTGTGTACTTATATCAATAACCTTTTAATTCCATCATGTTCCGATAGTAATTCAATGCATTTAATGAAGAAGATTTATTTCTTTGTATGTTTATTTTGTTGTGCATAGTCATGCATTAAAACATATCGTTACGACATTTACATTGTAGGAATAATGACTATACTGAATTCAACACATGTAATCCGAGTCCAGTAGTGACAGATCAGTATGATATTTTAAACACAACAAACATGGGTAAGTATTTATGTATAGTCATACAAGTATGAACACTCATTTGAAGAAAATATCATGTTATCGATACTTTTATATTTTTTAACTGGATTGTTTCCCATATTCAATAAATTCACGTTATTCCAAAAGTATCATATTATGAAAATTAAGTTTGAACAGAGATGGTCAACAAATAATATCAATATCAGTCCTCACGATGAGCACCGGTCTTGTGGACAAAGACCAGTTAAACTTAGACCAGTATATTTTTCAGTTTTTATTTAGAACTATGTGAAAATAAATTCAACAATTTGATTCGGACAGGTAAATTTTGATTTTCATTTCGAGGAGTACTAAATAATGACCTCCCACATTTGACATAAAATCATGGAACACAACAAGACATGCCGCTGAAAATCCAGGTCCTGGCTAAGAAGAGTTTGAAGATACCAACAGGATCATCAGAATCCGTATATTGAAGAAGAACAGACAACAAAATGGTCAAACGATAAAGTATAACAGGACAAACAACGATCTACAAAGCATAAATATAAAACTAAAGATCGAGTAACATGAACCCCACTAAAAACCAGGGGTGAATTCATGTGCTCCAGAAGGGAAAGCAGTTCCCGTCGTGTTAGTCTAGTTACAACCCCGGTTATAAGACATGATTGAGGAACGGACCGGGAAGTGTTTGTGACACGGATATTTAATAAGGGTCAACCTAGTCATGGTTGCGACCGTAGCATTTTCGAAGTAATGACTTCAACTTAAGCAAGTGGAACCCTTGGTACAGCAGCTTCCTTGCTGGCAGCAACCATCTTTCACGGAAATTTGTATAGGAACCACAAGCTCTGGAATATCGTATCAACTGAGAGATATATACTCCATATGCAGGTGCTGCTGGAATGTTGCTACATATAAATGGAAAGTTCACAATAGGAAAATTTAAGTTTCGTTCTTAACCGCCCGTCACAGTCACTTTCGATGTGTGGGTCAAGGTATGAAGCAGACCTATCTGTATATGTGGTATCCTTTATTTCAAACTCAATGGGATAGAAGCGATCAATGAATTCACAAAAACTAGAATTACTTAAAGAAAGAACATCATCTGTATAGCGGAACGTGACATTAAAGGATCTGGCTAGCTTCTTTTCGTTTATCTTTAGAAGCCCCTGTTTGAAGTCTGCCTCATACTAATAAAGAAATTAATAGACAAGAAGAGTAGCACAGTGTGTACCCATATTTCTGCCGACTGTGTTGAAAAACACGTCCATAAAATATAGCAAATTTATTGTCAATCAAAAACTCGAAAAATTTAATGATATCAATTTCAGAGAACAGTTTGGTTGAATCAGGGTGGTATTCTTTTTTTAACAAAATAAGATCTGTCCCTTCCTAGCACAAGGTATTTGGATATACTTTGGCCATTCATTTAATGAAACAACCAACTCCCTTAATCTGTCCTTCAGCTTAGAGTGAGGAATAGTTGTGTAGAGGTTAGAGAAGTCAAACGTTTTAATGTTATTGCATAAAATATGGCGAGTTTATACAATTGGGAAACTTTGTTTGCTGTTCAATATTTAGCTTGTGCGATATTTTAATGCAGGAACCAATGACGACAACGAGAACCAAACAGACAGGAAGTAAGTTATTTATCCATACTATTTAAGTATAATGTATCAGACAATAGTTATTTCGGTGTTTTTTAAAACTCTTTATAAAACATTAATTGATTGAGTGAGCATATGTGGTTTTACGCAAATTAAGCTAATTGTCAGCAGCAGGTATATAATAACGAGAACAAGTTACGTTTTGTACTACGCCAACACGTCAGTTCAACAACATGTTGTTCCACTCAAAGCAATTGTCCTCGCTCTGTGTCAACTAGACTTTGAGATTCCACTACTTAATACTGGGTGTTTAGAAGAGAAGCAGCAAATAACAATCGTTTTTTATCCGACCGCGGATTATACCTACATTTTTATGCTTTTTATATGATTGTTATTATAATAGGTGCTCTCTCCACGCCTAATTGTAATTTATAAACATACTCTTTATCGTGAAGCCACACCAAATCGTGATTTATACATACTCTTTATCGTGAAGCCACGCCTAATTGTGATTGATACACATACTCTTTATTGTGAAGCCACCCCAAATCGTGATTTATACGCATACTCTTTATCGTGAAGCCAAGCATATTCGTGATTTATACGGTTACTCTTTATCGTGAAGCCACGCCTAATTGTGATTGATACACATACTCTTTATCGTGAAGCCACGTCTAATCGTGATTTATACCCTTACTCTTTATCGTGAAGCCACGCCTAATCGTGATTTATACCCTTACTCTTTATCGTGAAGCCACGTCTAATCGTGATTTATGCACATACTCTTTATCGTGAAGCCACGCCTAATCGTGATTTATACCCTTACTCTTTATCGTGAAGCCACGCCTAATCGTGATTTATACACATACTCTTTATCATGAGGCCACGCCTAATCGTGATGTATACGCTTACTCTTTATCGTGAAGCCACGCCTAATCGTGATTGATACACAAACTCTTTATCGTGAAGCCACCCCTAATCGTGATTTATACACATACTCTTTATCGTGAAGCCACCCCTAATCGTGATTTATACACATACTCTTTATCGTGAAGCCACGCCTAATCGTGAAGCCACGCCTAATCGTGATTTATACACATACTCTTTATCGTGAAGCCACGCATAATTGTGATTTATACCCTTAATCTTTATCGTGAAGCCACGCCTAACCGTGACTTATACCTTTACTCTTTATCGTGAAGCCACGCCTAATCTGATTTATACACATACTCTTTATCGTGAAGCCACGCCTAATCGTGATTTATACACATACTCTTTATTGTGAAGCAACCCCTAATCGTAATTTATACACATACTCTTTATCGTGAAGCCACGCCTAATCGTGATTTATACCCTTACTCTTTATCGTGAAGCCACGCCTAATCGTGATTTATACACATACTCTTTATCGTGAATCCACGCGTAATCGTGATTTATACCCTTATTCTTTATCGTGAAGCCACTACTAATCGTGATTTATGCACATATTCTTTATCATGAAGCCACGCCTAATCGTGATTTATGCATATGCTCTTTATCGTGAAGCCACGCCTAATCGTGATTTATACCCTTACTCTTTATCGTGAAGCCACGCCTAATCGTGATTTATATACATACTGTATGTTGGCATATTTTGAGCTGATCAATGACTATGCAAAAATATTGATGCGTGGCGTAATGAATAAACAATTATTATATTAATTGCATTACGGACATAATCTATGTTTTCTTATTCCAATGTAGTATTCACACCTACGAGGAATGTCAACCAAGCAACAATACAGATCGTACTTGCCAAAATCAGAATATACAATCAAAAGGTACTGTAATTGTACTAGTCCTATTTTAATACTCGTTGTGATGTTGTTAAATTTATGTTATGACTTAGAAACATGTGGTATTATTATTGTTCGCCAAGCTTGGTACATCAGAATATTTATAACACGTGTTTCTTCCTTTTCTATTAGTGTGTTTCTATCACATTACTACTCATCAATGTCATCTCAGTGTTTTTGGTCTTTAGTTGAAACATATTGGTCTTCGGAAAATATAATGGAGCTGGACTGTCATCGCTATAACGTAACGGATGTCGATATTTCCACGGTATCTTACAACAAAAAAAGGACGTACGATTGGAAAATGGAATACAAATCAAGACATTACAAATGTTAATTTACATAATTGTCTCAACAAGTGTTAATTTAGCATGAATTTAATTTGTCCATGACCCTCTTCAATTAAATACGATCTAACAAAATATTTTTTCTAAAATATACTGATGCGGACATTTATTGGCATTTCATTATTTTGGTGTGATACATGTAACAGGCATGCGTATAACATTTATGTCTGTGACGTTATGTAAAATGTTCAAGATCATTGTGGTTTTTTATTATATATACAGTCCGACAAAAGTTAAGCACCACCTGATTTGTTTCAATAATATCTTTTCTAATAATGAACTTATTTCAAATCGGTTTGCTGTTTTCGTTACCTGTACACACATACTTACTTACCTGTGAAACAGGTTATTGGTCGATTTTTAACTATGTGTATATGACAGGGTGTGTAAAGTGCCACGTGTACTTTTCAACATTTGTGTTTGCGAACGAAAGCTGATTTTTTTGTGTAGAGTTTTAAGTTTCATTTTCTATTGGTTTAGTATGGTGCGGCGAAAATTAACCATACCAGAAAGGTGGCAAGCTGTTGGCATGCATAACGGTGGTTTTAGCCATAGAAGGGTGGCAGACCACTTCAGGGTTAACCATTCCATCATTGTACGACTGATGCAGCGTTTTCGTCAAACGGGGAATGTTACTGACCGTCCACGTGCAGGTAGACCTCGCAAAACGACGCCGAGAAAGGACCCGCTTATAACCAGACGGGCGCGGCAACGGCCGTTCAGTACAGCTGGTGCACTTCGTGGTAATGGAGGCCACATTAGCACACGCACTGTAATCAGATGCCTCCACCATAAGGGATTGCGAGCGCGACGACCCTTAAAACGTCCACAGTTGACATTACGTCGTCGCCATGCTCGATTTGACTGGTCACATGATCATTTGGGGTGGACTATTCGCACATGGAGACGGGTCCACTGGTCTGATGAAAGTCGTTTTTTGTTACGCCCTACCGACGGTCGTGCAAGGGTTTGGCGCCAACGAAACACTTCATTTCAGGACAACCACATTTTGGGCACAACTGCTTTTGGGGGTGGGGGTGTAACTGTCTTGGGTTGTTTTTCCTTTGACTGTAATTTGGACTTGTACGTTCTTGATGGTAATCTGACAGGCCAAAAATACCGTCACAATGTGCTCGCTCCACGCGTAGGCCCCCATTTCGACAATCATGCGTTGGCTTGACAGGCCAATTTTCATGGACGACAACGCTAGGCCACATAGAGCCCGAATTGTACAACATTTTTTACAGCAAGAGGCTGTTCAGACAATTCCATGGCCTGCGATGTCACCAGACATGAACCTTATAGAGCATGTATGGGACTTTACTGGCCGAAAAATTAACCAACGCAATCCAAAATGTCAAAATATTGACGAATTAAGAACTGCTATCTTACAGGAGTGGCAACAGTTCCCCCAAGAACGGCTTAGGCGTCTTGTGCGAAGCATGACGAGGCGTGTTACAGAACTTCACAAGAAACGCGGTGGATATACTCGTTATTGATTTTTATGCCTTACACATACGCACAATAGATCCATTTAAAAGTTCTTAAAATCTGAAGACTGCATTTTAATGCAATGTTAAAAACTTCCATCAAAGACAAACTGGTTTTACGTTTTTCTAGCGCCTGTTTTGAACCCCATTTTTGCCACGTCATAGTCACGTCTTTCAGGATGATAAATACTTCGTAGATTGGTAATTTTAGAGCCCGTGGTGTAGTCTTTTAAGAAGTGTAAGGGAAATGGTAATATCTATTTTATTGTATTAACAGTATTGATGTAAAAAAATATATCGATGTAAATATAGGGTGGTGCTTAACTTTTGTTCGATGGTTGGAATTTAACGCACATGTGGGCAGCACAGGCATCACCCGGTCGTGTCCCTGAGTGGGCGGTTTGGGCCCTTAAGACTAGTTTAACACCGCCGCTTTTTATTGAAGTGCCTATATTAATCAAGAAAAGTGAGCGGTCATGTATTTGGGTGTTAAGAGTATTGACTCTTTCTACGATTTTACTATTGGATTTTGAAGCTGTTTGTGGTATTTTTTGTTTTTTGTTTTTCATATTATGTTAATATATTTAATGATTGTTCTGACAGTTTTACATCCTTGCCAGAAAACACAAACAACATAAAATTTCTGGTTTCACTTGCAGTTTTGGTGTTATCTAACACATACATTTGCGAATAGAGCAATATTAAAGCACTGTGTACCTTAATTGTTTTGTAATAACCAGATAGAATTAATCATAATGTGCTATTAAATGATGGATACATTGTACATTTGTAGTTAGGGTTATGGCGTTAAGCGACACTTTCAACAATATTTCATTTTTTTATCGTGGCAGTCAGTTTTATAGGTGGAAGAAACCGGAGAAAACCACAGACCTGTCGCAAGTCACTGACAAACTTTATCACATAATGATGGATACAAGAAGAGGAAACATGATAGTAAATGTACACTAAATGTATACAGTAAATGAAAGGACGGAGAGTTTGAGAGACTGACATGACAAATCCACACCTAGATGATTATGTCAAATCTATAGTAAAATATACACATGAAAAGTTTAATATATATGATGGCAAATGATTATCTAACAAACTGTATTTGGACACTATTCCCCCTTCATGTGGTTTTCTTTTGTTATCTTCGAAAATCTTCCCACGTATATAAATGGCTGTCGCCTAACTATAATTGATTCACAAGACAATAAAAACATTAATGTGTGAAACTCGTCACTTAAAATTAGAACAATTACGTTACTTCTTTTTTTTTATTTTGAAGGTGTTTTTTCTATTGCAGATGCTACAAAGAAAAATGAAATAATTTATGAAAATATGAAAATTTAGATATATATATATCAATTATTTCAGTAGTGGATCAATGTCAATTGTTCTATTAGTTCAGCTGTAGTTAGATTTATTTGTATACACGTTTTGGTAAATTACATTGAAGCAAATTAGTTATTTTGACCACTTTTACGGGCTAATCAGTGATATGTATATTCCACTATATTATCTCCCTTGATACCACAATCATTTGATTATTGCCTCCTAATATCGAAATTGCATGAAATTGGAATTTGTTTTTCTTTTGTCACTTGTTTGCAATTATTTGATTTTCCAGTCTTTTGGTTATGAGTGTACATGATGATGTTTATTCCAGAAACGTGCCATGCGCACTAATTTTGATATTTACGTTTTTTATTGCAATGAATCATTGCTATATATATGGAATAGTTAATACGTAAAAGTTTTACTACGTGCACTAGTTGTGAATTGTCCTGTTATACTGTTAACCCGCCTAATGTTTTGTGTCTGTTCCCAGCCATGATGCTGGTCAAATGTTGCTTGTTTGTTAATTTTCACGTGCACAGTATCAGTTTTTTGTATCTGTCTCCATTTTCCCCTTTCATCTAACGATTAACAACTTTGCTTATATGCAGTTCAAAATCACGTGACTTGATCGTTATGACATATTGTAGTGATGACAGGAACGATTTCAGGTGATAAATGTATAACTGTTTTGCTTAATAGTTTCAGAACTGTCCCTTTATTGTCTATTCATGTCTTTATATATTCACCGTTCAGGTAAGAAAAACCCAAGCCATACACACTACAAAGTGTTTTTATAATATGTAATACACACCCACCTACATGTATTCTGTTTTACTTTTTTATTAACGTATTTTTTTACCATACACATGTTCACTCTATGACCAAGTGGGGTGATAATGAGGTCCTCAATAAAATGAACGTGGTACGTTTTCATATACTTTATTACTAACATCAAAATAAAGGCAATGACAGATCTGAAATACACAAATTATTAAATATTAAGCACAATAATACAAATATAAATTTGTAGTTGTTCCATTTTACCATAATACCATCTAAAATTTAATGGCAAAATTGCATTAATAATGCAATAAATCAGTTATTAATTTATATATCAAAAAGACAACTATATTAAATGTAAACTACTCTTTATAACAAGTATCAATACACTTAATTTACTTGTAAACTTTATAATGAAATTGTTTAAAATATATATTCAAACCAATTAGAAAACGTATATATAAATAAGAATCAAACAAATTATTCTTATTGCAAATATTAACAGAAAAAATACTACAAAGATAATTTAACTTTAAAGAATGAAATACATAAATGTACAACATACCTTATGATTTCTGGCGACGGCCTATATATTTCTTTTGGTTCAACTTGTTCCGCATTGACATTATAATAGAGTTACAGAGATTATATAACCAAATATCAAGATTAAACTGGTCAGAATTAGAGAAAAATACTATTCATAAAGAATTATCACCAATGAACAAAAGTGAGTAGAAATCAGAGTACTCATATTAGAAAGTCAATCAAGCATATCAAAATTATAGCTGGACATGTAAACATCAAGTTAATTACTAACTTTAATACATATATAACAAAATGTGAATTATTATTATCATTATTAATTTTCTACAAATATTAATAACGAAGTTGTCAACAACTGGTTACAGACTGAAAATTAACTTAATTTTCTATTAAAACAATGAATAACTATTAATATGCGGTAAATATCAAGTATCCATGAATTAATTAATCGTACGACTTTCAATCGGTATATTGTTTGTTTGTTGACATCTATAGAATGGCAAGTGTAATACAACACCAAACGTGATCATCTTTTCTTATTTCTATCTAATTAAAAGTAGATCTTTGCTGTATTTTTTATATATTTCTTTTGGTGATAAACGAACATCGAACTAGATGTCGACCTATCAGAGATGAGCATACTTTTAAAAATTGAGCATCCGATTGGTCGATATATTAAACTATATATAGCTACCTTACATATGATTGGGCTGTAAATAAATGAATGAAAATCTACCTGACATGAACTCAATCGACATGTTGTTAAATGTTGGTGTTTATGTTAGAATTATGATGTTTAACGCCACTCTCAACAATTTTAAAGTTATATGGTGATTATTACGCGATAGTGTTTTATGGTTATCAATAATGGATCGCATTGTAGTTTATACCGTACTATAAAGATATGTATAAGGATGTTACCTTTTATAGCACTTTATGAATAGGAAAATACATGTTACTAATATTGCTATAAGATATTATAGTAATTAGCACTACTTACTATTTGCTACTGACAATGCTTCAGTACTTCAATGCTTCAATATGGTAATTCTTCTGGTTATCTATTTTGCTTGTGGTTAGTTCAATGGTGTATTGTGGCCAAGCGTGGGTATTTTCTGGTGCATCATGGGTGATATTCGGAACTCCTCGGCCCCCATCCCCCACTATTCACTACACTCTTCCCCGTTTTATCTTAAAGAACCCCGGACTGCAGCCACTGGCAAACCCCTAGAAACAAGGGGCCATCCGGGATGTAATGACAAATCCAAAGATCACCCTAGGGCTCACAAGAGGCGAATAAAGCCTCCACAAGACCTAAGCTTCCGATATCCATGGGACAGCGTTTCTAGGAGGCACAAGACTAGAAATTTCTGTATGCTACACACCAGACCCTGTGATACCCACAACGCACCAACTATCTATTTTGATATCCCCTAAAAAAAACCTTCTCGTCATTATCTATAAAATCCCTCCCCCAAGTATTATTAAATAATAAACATATTGTTGTGATGGGTGGATCAATTCAGAGATCCATTTATCAAGATTTGATTCAACCTCTTCAAGGAAATACTTTCCCCAATTATACTATGTTGAGGATGAAGAGTGAAGATGCCAAAACATTTGATTCAACCTCTTCAAGGAAATACTCCTACCTTCTTCTATATCCGCTAGGGGTTTCGGTTTCTCTTCTGGGGGTGTAGCTAGGCCTGTTCCCACTACCCTGTAATCTGGGAGTATATGGGTTTCTTCCTCCTGGACCTTCAGGGTCCTCCCCACTTGGGTGGGATTGTCCCCTTTCCCTCTCCCCCTCATATTCCTCTCTCCTTTGGATGTTTCTAGGGGTTTCATGTTCCCTTCCTAGGGTATGCCTCGTTCTACCTCTACTCTCCCTCAACAAGGGGTTAAGATGTTCCCTACTCCACCCCACTCCGGTGTTCCTCGGAGGGGAATAACGACCAGTGGCGGATTTAGAGGGGGGCGTGCGGGGCATGCGCCCCCCCTAAAATTCGCAAAGCATATGTTATACAACGTTAATTAAGCAGTTCAATAAATAACTTTTTCATGAATGGTTAACTCGTGACCTGTAGTAAAATATTCTTACACATTGTAAATACACGTTGGATGTGTTCGCCGTCAGTAGTTCAACGATTATTCCATTCTGATTGGTTCCGAGGTACCAGACATCAACTATTTTCTCACGCTAATTAAACATTATTTCTGCAGTCAATTTTACAACTACATGTACACGTGCTATTTAGAAATTATAAAATGGACGAAAATTCTAGGCCAAGAAAACAAGCAAGATTGGATACATTTCTGATTCCTAGACGAGACGAGAAAAGTCAAAGGTAAACTAAAAAATAAATTCAATCAATACTTCGAATAATTAATTTAACAATTTATCTCATTTATAAAACATACAACGAAAACCTATAACGAGAGAATCAGATGATGAAACTGAGACAGTGTGGAGAAACTTGAGTGTCCCATGAAAATGATCACTTCTCTTTAAATAATGGTTCAAATAGTTCTTGAATTCGAAATTCTGCAATTTCATATGAAAAAAAAAAAAATATAAGTTTGATTTGTATACAAATACCCGAAAATGTTGCCTTTTACTTTTCAAGTAAAGATCAGTAAAAATACGCGTTGGTATATTGTACATTAAAATACAAAAGTAGCATATTAATAAAAATAAAAAATTAGCGGCAATTTATTTGTAACAATCTCTGCACCTGCCCGAGGTATCTGCACAAGAAAGTGTGAACAAATCCTTTGTCCGGGTACGTTTATATTATTTATATCTACCAATGGATGCCTGTACAATTTTTTTACACATTTTTAACAAAAAATTCTGACTACAATTTATTTGTAATAAATTAATATCTACAACTGCACATGAAAGTGTGAAAATAATCTCGACAAAATGGTTTATGCATATCTCACACCTGATTTCCGTAAACTTATTTCTCGAGAACTTTGATACATTTTTTTTGTTTGATCTTTTAATGGAATGAGGTTTTTACGCCCGTTGCTCAAACACTTGATGTCCGTCCGTCCGTCTGTGAGATTTCTGCAATCCGAAACTCCCCTGACTGTAACCACGCAATTGATTGACGTTAAACTATATAATGTACTTGAAATACATTGTAGTTGTCCACAATGGTTTTTAGATTTTTCATTGAAGGCCGGGTGGAGGGGGTAGGAGGATGATTCTGCAACCCGCAACTCCTAAATCAGGGGAGGATCCAGGGGGGGCGCACCCGGCGCGCTCCCCCCTAAAATTGGAAAAGATATGGTTTTTTTTGCGTAAAATGGTGATTTTTCACACGGAATACCCCAACAAATTTCGCGCCTCCCTCCGCTCGGCGCAATTTCTTATAGTGCGCCCCCCTAACTTGAAATCCTGGATCCGCCCCTGACGACCCCCCCTTTCCTGCCAAACATTTTCTCTATGGGTCGGGGCTACAGCTCGTATGCTCGGCACATTCATTTCACCCCTATAATCCTGTGTCCCTTTACCCCTCTTAACGCATAACCAGCACGTATGTCCGAGTCTCTAATATGCAAGTCGTGCATATATGCCCGATTCCTCTCATCGCTGCTCGATTCTCGCTCAAAATCGTCACGACGCGTTCTTCGAACTGATGGCGACTTCGATTGTCCCGGAGCTGATTTACTTTTATATCCCCCTGGGGTTGGTCTCTCTATGAAAGTTGCATCCAGCTCGCTATGTTCATCTTCAAATCTCTCGGGTGACTGTGACTGTTGCCATCAGTCCCTTTCCTGCTTACTATGATAGGATTTCCCCCCTGTTGATGGGACTTTGTCGAATTGGCCCCAATCATTCCCCCTTCCTTCTGCGTGGCCCGGTCTTGTCCCTTCCCACTTCTCTACTAACTGGTCAACACTCCTAACCCTTTCCCTGTGTCGTTCATATAGGGATCCTAATCCCTCATTATTTTCAAAAGAGGTAAAATCCAAGCAATTAATCAGCTGTGGGATTAGTCCGAGGTATGGCACCTGATTTAGGTTTTCAAGTTCTAAATCCCCTTTGGCTTCTCTCAATTCTAAAATCTTATCTGCCCCCTTCGCCCCTATCCCAGGTAATGACATCAGGTCTTCGAAGGAACAAACGTTTATCAAAACACGCGTCATTATTAACGAAAATAAAATACAATAACACGTGGCTTTTTATTTTGTTGTGTATGTGTGTTTGCAACAATATTTTTACAACGTACCAGATTTTTACACTGGGCCGCTTTTGTATATTTAATTAAACCAATTAATAAAAAAAATAAAAAAATCGATAATGTTCACTAAATGTCAATGAACAAAAAAAATAAAAAAATAATTTCTTAGGGTAATGGACGCACAGCTTCTCTTAAACCAGCTTCTCTTAAGATGGCTTCTAGGAATAGGCTGCTTCCGGTTTGGGGTTTACACTTGGGGAATACACGTGGTGGGATATGCACGTGGTGGGGTGTACACGTGGGTGGGAATGGGGTACTTTCTTTACCACGGGCAAAAAAAAATAAAAAATTAAAGATTTCCAATCTTGTCTGCTAACCCTACCTGCTTATTTTCCCTTGAAACTTCCTTACGGACAATTTCCCCCGAAAATACCAGGACCTGTTAGCCAGACAAAATTAAAAAAAAAAAAAAAAAAAATTGATGGCGGAGATGCGATTTTAATAAAAAAACCGATTTTGATCAATTAAACAAACTGACCCGCGAATTTGATTCTTTGCGAAGTCGCAGCGCCAATATAGCAAATTATCACTACTTACTATTTGCTACTGACAATGCTTCAGTACTTCAATGCTTCAATATGGTAATTCTTCTGGTTATCTATTTTGCTTGTGGTTATTTCAATGGTGTATCTCGTTGTGGCCAAGCGTGGGTATTTTCTGGTGCATCATGGGTGCTCTTCGGAACTCCGCGGCCCCCGTCCCCCACGATTCACTAGAATATTAATTGAAATTTAATATTTGTATTATTTGTATAATTCATGCTAAATAAAAAAAATCATAATATATATATAACAGATAATTGATTTAGAGTGCACTTAGCCCCTTTGACGATTTGTTCTTAATTCTGGATTCGAGTAAATATGTTTCAAGCAGTATTTGTTCACCAGTTTATTAGTAGCCGAGGTAGGTCAGCCGTTTGCATCTGATACTGAATACTCCCCCCGTATATCATAAACATATTACTGCCTGACCAAAACCATGACAGTATCTTCTAATTTGTGCATAAATATTATGCACAAATTAGAAGATACACTTATGTAGTCTTCATAACAATATGAAACAAAAATATAAACAAAGCAAAAAACATTACAACACGATCCCCCATAAAACCCGGGATTGTGTAGAGGGCAATGTTTGACCTGATATTTGGTGAGATTATTCCAAATCAAATTGCGGACACACAATTTACTAAAAACCGAGAAAATAATCACAGTTTAAATTGATTTAAATACACTTTAGTTATATCAGTGTACAATGTTGACATTTTGTGAAAACTACTCACTACAACATTAACTTTTTTCACAGTGGAAGAAGTTTAAAATATTATTAGTGTGTTTCCATATGCTTGTCCAAAATGGAAAAAAAGTTTACAACATTAAAACCAGTGCCTTTTGAAAGTTTAGACAATACAACAACAAATTCTGATCAAATACAAGAACTGATCCATTATTTTCTGGGCACACCGGATACACATTCGACTCCCCCAATCATGTCACTAGTACAAATGCCATTCCGTCCATTTTGTGTCATCTAAATACGTTTGTGTCTCAGCCAAAAGACGTATTTATATCAAAATTGCTAGAGTTAAGACATGCAAATACAGATGATTTAGATTTAATTAGGATGGAACTTCTAAAATTAGCAAAACAGCTTTGTGATTTTCCTTATCCAAAGGGCATACTTAAGCGCAGATTAGAAAGGAGATCTAAAGATGGTGACTGTTTATCAGTTAAGCTCGCACGGGATTGCTACTGTCTCAAGTTAGCATCCAACGGAGTATGCAGTAGCAACTTGGGCGATGTGGTATTAGGTAAAAATACAAAGTCCACAGCAAATGATACTGTATCCGAAGGCGTGTCTCTTCCCAACATTGCACTTTGTGAAACTATAACCCGAGTAGAAAGAGATGTCATAACCCTGCGTGGAGAGTACATTCATGACAGCGAGTACTTGAATAGACACGTGACGACACTTACTGACAATAATTCGAAATTAAATGTTCAACTTTCAAAACAATCGGATAGAATTCTGAATATGCAAAATCAGATCAATCTAATAAGAGACGGAAAATTTCAAAAACAATTAGAATCTCTTGAAAGTCGTTTTAGTAATCTTGAAGCCAAACTGTGTGAATATTATATGTTATTCAGCTATCAGACAGGGTATATAATGTGACATTCCCGGCTTAGGATCTATATTCCCTTCGGCTGCGCCTCAGGGAATATACATCGTAAGCCGGGAATGTCACATTATATACCCTGTCTGATAGCTGAATAACAGATATATTACGGATTTAACCTTTTTTTTTAAATACATCCAACTGTATTAAATAAATTTGCCTCTTTATTTTCATTTTTCGTATCTCTAGGTGTCCATTTCCGTACCTTTGACGTCATTCTTCAATGACGTAAAAATATGTGTCACGTCATATTTCATGTATAGGGTGTCTCGTGAAGGAATATACTGTACTAAATTTCTAAATCAATACAGTTTCATATGTAGTAAATTTTATAAACTTTATAAATATAACATTAATATATCACATAACAAAACAACGGGTTTGCGAAACAGTTTCGATAATTCAAATGTTAACAACGTGTAAAAAAAACCTTGGTGTGGCCCCATGACGTCGAAAGTTTTTAAGGTTCAACGTTTTGTTTATTTGTTATGGTACAGCCGTGGAACATAGGAGTTTGCTGAATCGATCAGGTATTTGTGACGGAATTAACCGTTGTAATATTGTTTTGTTCATGCAGCCGTTTTGAGTATAAAAACATCATTTAATTTGGTAAAAATACATTTATTATTCCGTATTATACCATTGATTCAGTGAAGCGTATTGCTTTGTCGTCCATGTTTTAATCGTTTTTGGGGACTGAAATATATACCCCGTCTGTTTTCCGAATATATGCTGACATTCAGGGCTGAAGAACCAATGAAAATATGTGTAACAAACTATTACAAAATTAGAAAAAAGTATGGGTGAAATATCTGCAATAGACCTTTTCGCGATAATTTCCGCACCTGCGCAGAAACGCTTCCGGACGGCAAACCTACCCGATTCCATTGCAAACTATTGTTTACATTGGCTACGTTGATTACGTTATGGCTAAGCGAGAGAATTTAAACAAGTTAAACTTGAGTTTACTGAAAACCCTGACGTTGAAAGAAGAACTAGTGAGGGAAATTTAACTTGTCAGACCGAAGTTTCACCAGTGTCAGTGATCCATCAATGATCAAGCTTATGAAGTTGAAGCGATATAGCACCATCTTTCATAGAAAACCCCACTCTTCAACAAAGTTAGCTCGGTTACCAAAGCTAACTTTTGCCAGAATATATGACTTTATGATTAGACTTTAGTCGTGAGAGAGTGTCAGCACCACTTCAAAGGTCTGGACAGGGCAGTGAAGCACTACAGTACAGTGCAGGAGATGTGGAAATACATGGATTTGTCCAGGTATTTAACCAAATTATTACCATTTTAAGCACTCCTACATGTTTAAACTAGGAGTAAGATATCTGACCAACCATTTAATTTAATGACAGTTGCATTACATGTTTTTTTTAAACTTTCTGAGAAAAATATTAGTATGAAAGAATTTTATTAAATACTAAATAGTGAAAAGAATCCAATATGCTTCATTGTCAGCAAAAAATTTATTGACCTCAGGGTTACAGACTTAGTCCCCTCTTCAATTAAAATGGTTGGTGCATTTATAATATTTATGTTCATTAAGATAATGGTTGAAAATTCATCCTTTCTCAAACATTACAAAAACAGGACATAAATTCAATACAAAAGATTTTTAAAGTTTTGTCATAAATGGCTAATTTTAAATTTTTACTGTTACCCTTTTATGATTTTTTTTCCAGATTGAAGAATCCATTACTTATGTAAAAGCAAGCTACCATGCTTCCACGAAGAAGCGCACTTATAATGTATATGTGTGCAATTCATAGTCAGATGACAGGGACTCACAAGTAGTATATGGATACTGGCAGTGTCCTATAGGGTAAATATACGATGTACTTCCTTTGTGTAAAGCTTAAGCAAAATCCATTAAGCAGTTAATTAGGAGTTGCATGACATGGTCTTTTGCATCTTTGCATCTAATAAGAATAAAAAAATTAAGCTCCAATTTCCCTGGAATTTCTCAGAACTGATTGATATGACATTATGCACATGAACATATTATGTACTTTCTTTGTGTAACGTTTCATCAAGATCCATAAAGCGGTTTAGGAGGAGTTTTTTTTTGTAGGTGTGGGGTTATTAAAATGCTGAGATGTCACATATCAATGACCTTCTATTTCAATATTGTAATAATTAGTAATTCTTTGATAATCCAATAACCGTAAACTTTAAATTAATCATATGAATTTATAATCAAATTGTTTGCCTCAAATTTGATCGGAATGCCCTGGTAATAATTTAATGGAAAAAAAACCCTTACAGAGTCTAAATGATACTGATAAACAGTTTATGAATATTGGTCCAAATTATTTAAGTTGCATATCTAGCCAACAGCAAACTTCTTAGTCCTAACATACATTAATCATTTTTTCCCTGAAACATCTGAAATGAATTTGAATTTCCCTGACTGCTGATCAGTATTCATAAAATATGTACATGCACATATACTTTGTAAATGATTCAACTCTGTAACTTTTGTAAATTATTATAGGGCAACAAAAATTAAACAAATATTCATTAACAAGAAATATTTATTGCAAAAACAAAACATTTAATGTGGAACAGTGAGTTTTCTCCCAATAAGTGGGTTTTTGAAAAGTCGCCCAATATACATTTATTACCATCATTGATACAAATACATCTTCATTTTTGGTGTAAATATTATTACACAAAGATGCTATTTATTTGTCTTTTTTTGTATGTGGAAATTTTGCTTTATCTAGTGGGCAAAGTTTTGGATAATGGGTAAATACTCATTAAAGGCAGTTTCAAACCCAATTGAACAAAACTGTCATAATATATCGAAACTGAAGTCGTTGAAAAGTCCAACTTTTCTAACATGAAATCAGCAAAGACAAATCATTGTTTAAAGACAGTATTTTACTTGGTATTAGTAGTCAATATTTGATGATTTATAAAGATTTGATCACACAAAATACCAAACATTTAATTTTTACTGTTTTCATGTGCTAAAATGATTTTGGTTTTTATTTTTTAGGAATTAGAAGTACCACAATGTGCAAAAATATTAGGCAATGAATTAGTGATCAAATATGTCAGCCAAAGAACAATATATGTGCTTTTCAAAATAAGGCAGCAGACTTTCAAAAAGAAAACCAAGTTCTAGTATTAAAAGAACTTATTGGAAGTTTGGGTTCTAATAAAACAGAACATG
This sequence comes from Bathymodiolus brooksi, assembly GCA_963680875.1. Lineage (NCBI taxonomy): Eukaryota > Metazoa > Mollusca > Bivalvia > Mytilida > Modiolidae > Bathymodiolus > Bathymodiolus brooksi. Next base: position 45,403,757 of record OY804580.1, on the reverse strand, counting down.
CAATTATTACAGTATCAAAAGCAGCCCCTATCATTCAGGATATAGTTAACAATGTTGACCAAATGGTCAATGTAGAGAGCAAGCAGTCAAGCCATAAGAAACATTTTTTAAAGAAGATGTCATGATTATTTTAAGAGAAGTCATCAAATTAAACCCTTGGACTAAAAATGATGGCAATGCATTTTCAAACTGTGAAGGAATCAGTAAAACCCCTTTAACTTTTGACAAGAATAAATTTGAATGTGTTGTTCTACTAAATGTGTAGCGAAGTAAACGACACCAATTCTAATGAGGAAAACAGATAGAAATCAGTTGCACCCTTCTTTGTAAAGAAATACCCTGTTATAGGCTTCATTAGACAGTGAACTGAAAACTGATTGTATGATAAAATGTAACATATGTAATTGTTAATGCTACTTTATTACACAATGAAGTAACTGAACAACAAAATTAAGAAGATACCAAATTAATTACACGTACTTTTACAAATAAGGGTAATAACAAAATTACCGAACTCCGAACAATCTTACAAAGGGAAAGTCAAAACTCATAATTATATAAACAGACAAAATCAGTCAACAACCGGAAAACTGTGAAAACCGTAATGACCCTGACTTGGTACAGGCATTTCTAAAGAAATGGTGGGTTGAATCAGATTTTAAGGCGCCAAACCTCCCGCTCTCATTACGGTTCAAAGGTTCCGGCTGTCACTGTACAAAACGAGCCACATCTTCTCTTATTTCTATTGTACAACATATCACTGAATCCAAAATAGTTTAATAATTTCTTACAGAAACATGTCATCATCATATTTTTGAGTATTTGAGTTTTTTTTTAATAAACTTTTATATAAATATTTTGATTGTCTGAGTTGGACCATACAATGTCTGGGTTGTTATAGTTTAATACATTTTCCAGATTTACTGTAGCTGTGGCTGTCAATACCAAATAAACAGAGATCTCAAAAATACATGTTAATTAACCAACTTTCCTGAAATCAGGTCTAAGCTCATCATCTCCCCTAAGGTGTGAAATTATCAACCCCTGATTGATTATCCCTCCAACTAATTACTATTACAGGTTAATATATTGATTGATTGATTGATTTTTGGTGCTTAACAGCACTTTCAACAATATTTCAGCTATATCATGGTGACCAGTTTTAGTGGTGGAAGAAGCCGGAGTATCCAGAGAGAACCACCGACCATGGGTAAACTTTATCACTTGCGGCTGTGAGTGCACCCTTTTTTGTAATTTACAAAGCCGGGCACGAACCCACGCTGTATTGGTCTTATGCTTGTACATTTTTTTGTATGAGTTGTTAGGTAATCCAACTACCTACCTCATTGAGCCACCCAGGCCCTTTAACATATAGAGGCATTACAACTATTAAACATGAACATATACACATTAATTTTGGTTGTGTGTCATATTCCCACAAAATAGTACTACATATACCAACAAATTATTTTCAACGTTTCCTTAAACATCTGATATCCACAGCGAGGAATCGAACCTCGGTCTTCTGTCATGTAGACAGACGTAATAGCCTCTATGCTACTGAGGATGGTTTCAGATGTATGTCAGGTACAACATTTAAAATTAGAACTTACAGACGGATATAGGTCCTTATATTACAATAATACATACCATTTTGACACCATATGCACCTCATCTATCAAGTCTTGACATAACTTCTTTTTTACCAACCTGAAATACCAGTTAATAAAAATGTTGTCTTAGCACTTCTAACATCATCCTTAGGTGGCACCAACCGCAAGTTTAACTTACATGCCGAAAAACATAGGTAGCTCCTCCTTCTTTCCTGTTTTCGCCAGATCTCTCATCGTCAAGTACTGTCTCAGATTCTCAACTTTCCAACATCTAAACTCTTCAGGAGTCGGTGTAGATTTGCTCACAAGGATCCATGTATAAATAGTTGAATAAAACTTCGAAAAGGTTAAAAATGAAGTGGTAATCGAAATTCAGCGTATCGCCATGAAATAATCCAAACAGTAAGGCCGCTTACCACCTGGATTTAACTCCGATTGGACTTTGGACTAAGACCGCTTACAACAAAGAATAGGTTAATGTGAATTTGGTCTATTAATTGTATCTTTATATTAAAAGAAATTAAACTAAAAACCTTTAGTGTAGCAGTCATGGATACATAGGGTTGGTTTTATGGTGTTTAACACCACTTTCAACAATATTTCAGTTATATCGTGGCGGTCTGTTTTATTGGTGGAGTACCTGTCGCAAGTCAGACTTTATCACATAATGTACACCTCGCCTTGATCGGGATTCGAACTCACGTCAGTGGTAATAAGCACTGATTGCACAGTTAGTTGTAAATCCAACTACCGTGCAATCACGGCCACCTGGATACAAAGGGATACGAGGTTAAAAATCTTTAAAATTTATAAGAAATTCTTGCATGGCTCCCTCTATGAAGAAAATCTGGATCAGCCACTGGGTAGGGCCCTTCATGTATATGGAATTTCAGAAATCTGATAGTTTTGTGCTGAACTTCTGCAATCTAATCTATAATTGCTGTACTTAGCTTAGGAAATGTTGTATGTCCACCACAGGGGCTTGTTAAGATTTTTTTTATCCCTCGACTGACAACTATAAAAACCACAAGGGAGGAATGTCAAATTTTCGTGTTGTCAGTCGAGGGATAAAAAAAAATCGTAACAAACCACTATCATGATTCATGGCCAATGCCTATGGCGCTATGTGTCCACGGCAAATTTATTCTGCAAGATCTTTGTCACGAATATTTCAGGAAGACTTGGAAGTTTTTCTAGATTAATGGCGCGTTGGCAAAGGAGGGGGCAAATCAATCACCTGCAAATCCAATCAGTTATGTATTTTTCGTTGTGTGAAAAGACTTGGTCATCACTGACACTGTGCCATCCATCAACAAATGCGCCGAACATAATTATTATGTTCGGCGCATTTGTTGATGATAATAAAATTACTGAATATTTCATGTGGTGACCAGTCTGTCCTGTTGACAGCATTTACCCAAGACTTTCTCTTCTTCACATCCTTGGGGAAGATAAAAAAAATGATACCGTCCTCTTTAGCAGCACTGTTTTGCCGATTTGAGCACTTGTAAACAACGCAATGCATATTACCATTTAGTGTAAAAAAAATGTTGCCGTCCGGAAGCGTTTGTGCGCATGCACCGATAACAGCTCCGCAGTTACCGTGAAAAGGTCTATTGTGAAACAGACAAAAGAAAGAAATGTAAAAAACTCAAACGATTTAATAAATCTGAATGTTAACCTGAACGGTGTACAAAGCAAACTACAATCTGAGTCCGCTCGAATTAATTGCATTCAAGACCAACGTTATGCCACTGTATCGTCACTAAAAGCTAGGGTGGACTTAATAAATGACAAGGTAAAAGATAATGAACCATTTTACGAGCGCTTTAAGACGATGACGTCATCTTGTACAAAATCTGTAACAGACATTCGCAAAAAACTCAACAATTTAGAAAAGAAAGTATAATCACACGACATGACAAAGGACAAATTGTTTTCGGACGTTACGGGAGAAATTCAAGCGTTGACCCCAGTCCTGTCGCAACATTCGTCACAACCGAAATACAATTATGACCCGCAAAGCCGTAAATGTTTGCCGTCTGTTGATTTCACTCTGACTAGATCTGAAAGTGCCGGGTCTCCGATAGAGTCTAGTACTACAATTACATATTCGTCGGATCTTCACCTTGATGAGAACAATAAGGGATTGAAAACTCGATTACCCTTACAAAATGACTATGAATCGGCCGTATCCGAAAATGTCAAAGTGCGTACGATACCGATTATCTTCAATCAAGATGCTAATATGGTCTCAAATAGTGTAAATGGTTTCCATGGATATAAAAAGAACCGAGTTGAGCGCTTTTTTGTTAGTGGCATACGCAAATCGTTAACCGAAGCGGGTATGCGTGAATACTTGCAAGTGCGTAATGTGCACCCAACGTTTATTAAATTCTTCTCGAATCCGAATTTTTCTACGATGTCAGCGCAAATGAACGTTCCGTCTAACGAGTGCAAGCATCTCATAAACCGATCGTTTTGTCCTTGGGGTATTAGGATACGGAAGTGGATATCTCGAAACAGTTTTTATCCCCGTAAAGATAACGGTTTCAAAGAATAGACAACAACCAAAATGGAAGACATTCTAAATCTTATGACTTGGAACTGTAGGGGTGTGATGTCTGCTCTGCCTTATTTAAGTAGTTGTATCAAGAAGTTCTCCACACATATCTGTGCTTTATCTGAACACTGGCTTAGAACGTGTAATATCCATTTTCTAGAGCATACTAATCCAAATTATATTACATATTCAAAGAGTGTTGACGAATCTCTTCCTAGTACTTACAAATGGACTAATTACAGGAAAGGCGTCGCCCTGCTGATGCACCGATCATTTGATCAGTTTATTGTAAATGAAATAAGCATTGATTCCGATCGCATTATAGGTGTTGAAGCATACTTACCGAGCAGTGAGCGCATCTTTATATTTTCTATATATATGCCTGCTGCATCATTACCAATTCAGAAATTTAAGGAACATGTTGATTCTTTGCATGAACCTTATTCAGTATACTCTGAAGTTGGAAAAGTGGTATTGATGGGGGATTTCAATGCAAAAATTGAAGGATCACGCTATCAATTCAAACCCGATGACCGGAGTATTTATCTACAAACAATGCTCAATGAACTGAATGTATTTTCAGTAAACTCTGATAAAATGTGTGTCGGACTTTTATATACTTTCCAAGGGTATGAAAATGGTCCCGTATCAATGATTGATCATATTGTTATCTCCAAAGAATTAACATTAAATGTGCGTAACGCGTTGGTTCTCACAGAAGGCAGCATGAACGTCTCAGATCACTATCCAGTGCTGTGTAAACTATCACTGAATACAGTTATGTCCAGGACAGTTATTTATTCTTGACTTAACAAAACGAATTGCTTGGGATAAAGCCCGTCAAAATGGCTGCTTAGATGACTACACATTTGCCGTCTCTCAAAGTCTATGGACTTGGAAAATGGATTACGACGATGTGGAACAATACTACAATGATATAATTAGTGCATTGAAGAAAGCCGCAACTGAAACATTGCCGACAGTTTCATTTAAAAAACATTTAAAGCCATATTGGAATTCTAGATTGACAGAGCTTCACGATGCGATGCTAGAATACCGACAAAAGTAGATTCTAGATGGACGACCTAGAGCCGGCGAACATCAGTCTTTTGCTAATTACAAATCTGCTAAATATCTGTTTCGCGACGAACTAAGAAAAGAGAACGAAAACTATGAAATAAATGCATCAACTCTAATAAAAGATTTGCTCGAGTTCGATCAAAAAACTGCTTGGTCTTTGATAAATCGTAGACGATCTCGCAAAAGTAATGCAGTCATATTGAAAACGAATGGTAATCTATTAACAGATCCAAATGATGTGTGTAATGAATTTGCAAAACATTTCGAACAAATTGCAAAAATACCGAACGATGCTCCGGATGACCCGGACATTGTCAAACGAGTATCTGATTTCAGAACCCAATGTTGTGATGGTGAGATACGCCACATAGAAACTGATGAATTATCTAAACTTTTGAAAGGGCTGTCAAATAATAAAGCGTGTGGAATTGATGGCATTACATATGAACATTTAAAACACGATAAGCTGTTGGAAAAACACTTATGTAACTTATTCAATATGATTTTTGACAAATGTGTAGCACCTAATGGATGGAAGACAAGTATGATAATTCCTTTGCACAAAGGAGGCAGTAAACCTAAAACGGATTGCGATGCATACAGAGGGATTTCATTAATATCGTGTGGATGTAAAGTTTTTGAAAAACTGTTAGACTGTAGAATCGATGAACGTTTAAATAACTTTCCGAATACCCAACAAATGGCATATCAAAAGTGTCTGAACAGTATGTTTGCTTCCTTTGATTTACAAGAGGTAATTCATTATTATATAGAAAAACACTCAGCTGTTATTGTAACATTTCTCGATAGTATGAAAGCTTTTGATACTGTGAGTCACAACGGCCTTAAAGTTAAACTCTATGATCTTGGTATTACCGGTAAAATGTGGAACTTACTGGATAAAATGTATTCCAATTTAAAAAGTTGTGTTCGTTGTAACAATCAAACTTCGAGATATTTCGATTTAAGCAGAGGTATACGACAAGTAGTGCCCTGTCGGCCAAGTTGTATCTAATCTAAGTTGATGAACTTATAAACATTCTTTCGAAATCAGGAAAAGGTGCTATCATGGTAGATCTCAATGTTGGTTGTCCAGTACAGGCTGATGACATTGCCCTTATTTCGTCCAACGTTCCGTTTATGCAATCGTTGATTGATATATGTGTTCAATACAGCAAAAGATGGAAATTCAAGTTTTCTCCAGTAAAAAGTCAAGTAATGAAATTCACGAAACATGCAATGCATATTAACTTACGTCTGGATAATAATATTATTCCCGAGTGTAAAACTTTAAAGCATGTAGGAATTATCCTTGAAAATGGATTTAACTCGACGGAAAGAACTATTGCTGCGTGCAGATTGATTCGTTCATTAAGCATGTCCATCATTAAACAGGGAATTCACCCGTCGGTTATGAGCCCAATAGTTTGTAGCAAGATTATTCTACAGCTGTGTTACACTAAAGCATTGTATGGTTGCGAGCTGTGGAAGAACAATCTAACTAACAATGAAATTTTGTTACTGGAGCGAGCTCATAGATACGTGTGTACAAGGTTTACCAAAATTCACAAGAACTGATAAGTGTACTACACTACTGGGATGGACCTCTATTGAGTGTTATATCGACTCCAAAAAACTATTATTTCTTGGTAGACTATGTAATATGCCTTCCAGGTTTCTACCGAAACAAATATTCATTACACGTCAATTATTATACTTGAACAACTGTACAACGATTAGTGGTGGTTTTATATCGGACATCATAAAAATAGTAAGGAAATATGATCTGTTCTCGTATGTTGACAATTTTGTAAAGACCAGTTCATTCCCGTCATCCAAAAAGTGGAAATATCTAATCAAAAGTAGTGTAATTGCTTACGAAGAACATTACTTACATGTACGGTTCAATATTGACGCTGACTTTGCATATTTTAGACTGATTCAAGAAAGAATACTGCCACATCGTGCTTGGACTGTCTTGAAAAGTCATAAGCAACTGAGAACACAGTGTCAATATGTTGTGCCGCTTTGTGTGCTCGTAAAGGAAAACGAACATGAACTACTATGTCACAAATGTGGCCTGTTGTACTGGGACCCCATTTTTCATATAATTGCTAACTGCCCAAGTGTTATCACTATAAGAGATGAAATGTGGTGTGAAATTATTAATATTGGACCGATTGAGTTTAGTGCTGCGTTACATCAGATGGACGATTTTAATCTTGTGGTGACTTTGTTAGCATGTGACAGTGAACGTTTCTTCGATCTGTCGAAATCTGATTCTGACCTTTACAGTGCTCTATGTGTTTCATTCATTTACAAAATGTGCAAACATTTTTAATATATATCCTAATTATTCTAAATTAACAGTTTTGAATTTATGATATTTTATTTCATCTGACGTTAACATGAAAGATATATATTTTTTTTTCTGTAATATAATCTTGTAAATGTGTTATACAAATGCTCTCCTAAAGGAGGATAATAAAGAATATATATAATAACAATAATAAATGTAATTTGAAATATATGTCCAATCGGTTCAGAAATGGAATTTCCATGACGATTAATTTATACTTTATGCATCTCGCAACTATGAATTTGGTTTTAGTAACTGTTGAACATATACGGCCCACTTTTCATACATTTATTAAGATGAAGCTCCAATCGTCAAAATCATAATAAACCTTCAATTAAATGGGCGATCATAATACTAAAAGAGAACAGTACAACTACAGAGTAAAACAAAGAGAACTCTCAGACTCACAAACTCCAATATGACTGAATTAAAGACCAGGTCCTCCGATTTAATCATGACAACAGCTGTGAATTATATGAACGTGCAATTGTTTATATGACGGAGAGGAAGAATCATGAAAGCTTGTGAGAATTTAAGAGAATAAAGCAGTCTCTTTTATACTATTGTTTATATTCTTATCAATCAATCTAAATTATTATATGGTGGATAGAAAGTAAAGTTAATTGTATTTTATGTAGTAGACCTTGCACCACATTGAAAAGTTTGAAGATACAAAAGGCATGAAAAGACCGTAAATCGACAGATAATACTACGGTCAAATGAAAAAGACAAAAAAAAGACAAACAATTATTGATAAAATACAACGCAGAGAACCAACGGACGTGCCACACGAACACACTAAAACGGGTTAGGGTCAGATGCCCCGGAAGTGTAGGTAGTTACTGTTCAATCGAATATTTCACAAACACATTACAAGTTCTTTCCCTTGTAATGTTGCACCCATCATCAAGTCAACTGTCAATGTTTAGTTCCTATAATGATTCAAATACTTACACTAGTCAAAATGTTTATTGTAACGATGTATTCACGTGAGTACGTATTTAAATCAGTTTTTAAATCAACCTCAGCAGGTTTAATAAAATGAGAAGCAGAAAAATACCACATAGATGTAACAGTTCCATGTGTGATATAGGACTGAGCACAAAATTGTATTTAAATTTTTTAAAAGATATGCGGTTTCACATTTCAATACACAAATTTAAAAAACAGAATTCAACAACAATCGCTGCAATGTGTCTCCACTGAATCCTATCCCGATTAGCACAAGATACAATGAAATGAGTCAATGGCTACATTGCACGCTGGCACATGTATTAAAAATATTATATAATACTTGTACCTAGCAGAATAAATATTACATAATACTTGTACCTAGCAGAATACATATTATATAATACTTGTACATAGCAGAATAAATAGTATATAATACGTGTACATAGCAAAATAAAATTATACAATACATAATTGTAACTACAAGAAATAAAACTCCATACAAAATAATTAGTTACAATGGTCTCTGGAATGCCAAGTTTATGAATGTTAACATTGACAATATGCTTTGTGACACTGCTCAGCTAAGGGAAGAAATGTAAAATGTTCAAATCATCGAGGAATTTGTACTGCAAACTTAGACCGTACAGATGTAATTGGAAATGAAAGTCGTTCAGCTGAAAGATGTGAACGTAAAATTTCCCAGGATGAAACACCTTTTGTTGTTGGACAATTTACTTCCGATGGTGACTCCGCTGCAAGCATTGGATTTGAAAGAGGTCAACAAACACACAGTACAGTATGCGTTGAAAACTTAAGGGATACCTGACATCAGTCAGAATCGCATCGCAAACTTGTAAAAAAATGTTGACTTTAGCAAGCAAATGTTTCTCGGAATCAACAAGAAAGAACAGGATGTTACGAAGCGGTTCAGTGCTGAGATAAAACAAGCACATAAACAATTTGCAGGACATAATTATGACGAAAATTATAAGAAAATTCAGCTATACATCTGACAGCATAGTAGCTAGCTTGACCGGACAATGTGGACAGTTATGCAAAACACATTCATTTGTGTGCTCAGGAGGAAGGAAAGCTGTATGGAAGGCTAAGTTCCTTTCTCCAGGAGCTAAGCTTCATCCAAATAATGAGGATTTGCACAAATTAAGGGAGAGTGTATCCATCTACATTTGTGTCCCAAGGCACTGATGAAGACACGCTTGAACACAAACACACAGAAAAATGAAAATAAGTGTGAATCGAACATTAACTAAGAAAAACCCAAAGTTTGGAACTTGGCGGAGAACACTTCCAGGCCGGATTCACGGTGGTGTGCACATGCGAAACTGTGGTGTTTCATCCTTGATACAATCCAGATGTAAAGCCGTTGTTGCTGAAATCCACAGCAGTCTTGTGAAGCGACAACTGAAAAATATACAAGACAGATATGATTATCATATGACAAGAAAAAATTCGATCAAATACAAGGAAAGACAAGCAATTATGCGACGTGCACGATTCAGCGATCAAGAAATTATTATGGAAAAGGATAAAACGTACGTAAAAAACATTCTGGATCCGGAATTTTCTGAGGATGATCACTCCAGTTTATATTCGAAAAAACCAAAATCCTTCCGAATGACAATGAGAAAAACATAATTTAAATAATACAATCTGGGAAAGACATATGATTTTTCAAATATCTTTGCTGAGATAAACAATTTTGCCTGGAATTATTTTTATGTGGCGGTTCTATACTTAGATGTGAAATATTAACAGAAGTTTTTGTGTGACATAAATGAGACACATGATAATTGTCTGGATTCAGTTGAATACAACGTGTGTGAATCATGTATTTTAGTCTATGTACATGCATTGGTACAAAACGTGAGTGTCCTGGCAATCGAACACCAATAACAGTGACTAAAAAAAAGAACAAAAAGGTTGTACTTGTAAAATTACTTCAACATGTTCGATCTTTCATTACCCTTGTCTCGGATTGAAACCACTCGTAATTGTGTCACAAAATTAATCCTGGCCCGGGGCAAATGTGCAGTTAACTTGTACTTAATCGTTTAAAAAGAAAGATGATCAAATATGCTAATCGAAGGGTGTTATAATTTAAAAGAGAAATGTTTATACAGCACTAATTACATGTAAAAGTGTGTCACCGTTAGTGTATAGTTTGGAAGTATTTTTTTTACCGAAAGTTGTTAAAATCTTTCACAGATAAATATTTCTGTCGTTTTACAAAGTCAAATAATTCAAAAACATTTGCATGTGGATTATAACCCATTAAAAGGTATGCTCGTACTTATTTCGTCATTAAAATTGTCAACTGTCCCCTGATTCAATATACGTTTTCTAATGACATTCTGACGATTGTAGCATAAGAGCCACATGAAATGCAACACAGGATTTTAATTGGGATTAATACGCAAGCTGGGAAAACAATGTTAATTTTCCGACCAGCTTTGAAAAATGAATGCCGGTCGGAAGAGAATTATAGCGGGTCGGCGAAGCCGGCTATAACCAGCAATGGAGGAGAACACTGAGTCTCAGTGTAACCAGATTTTGTTTTTCTTCCCGTATATAAAATACATGTATTATTTAAACTGTTTTCTTAATGATTCTTTCTAAATAATCTTTAGCAAAAGCATCAGGCATACTGAAATCAGCTGCTTCGGACATATTTTAACTATATTCAAGACAAATTTTCAAATATTTTGAAAAAAATCCCTTAAATGTGATCATCAATATTCTAAAACAATGGCTGACAAAGATGAATCCACATCGGATGCAGTAACCATAGATACAAACCCGGAAAATTTGCTTGCACACCCCCCTTTAAGAGAGCACACCAGTATATATTCCACCATTGACTTACATTGTAAATAAAAGAGTCATAAAAAATCCAAATTAATTTTCTGGATAACCAGACAACTATTTCCTATTATTTTGGTCCAAGGTCCACATTCTGATCCACTTTGAAAGAAACATTGTATGTCAAATAAGAAAATAATCAGCTGTTTTCAATATCCGGTCAAAACAACAGTATTTACAGTATCCAGGAAATCCTTCCACACAGGGTGTAGTAATTTGACATCCATGTAATTATATTTGGTTATATTTCAACAAATGATATGTGTTTTTTTGCAGTTAAAACCTCACCAAATAGATTAACTGTAAAAAAATATCATAATCAAGAAACAAATGAAAAAAAAATTCAAAGTTCCTGGTGTTCAATTTTGTACTATTTGTCTCAATGCGGATTAGCTGGTTTACTGATGTGCCCCTTTATATGGAAAAGCACTCAAATCAACGATCAATCTTACGGGGTGTTGGATCGTTACGGTATAACGATACTATACAAGTGAAATAAATTTTTAACGTCTAAAATGGTTTGTAAAACAACACCAAATACACACAACAAAGTGATAAAGAATTAAACACTTTGTTGAATGACAACATTTTCGTCCCACCGAGGGACTTTATCAATATATAATTAAATAAAATGTCGAACCAATATGTCGATTTTACAATTTCAAAAAAAGTTTTTGACGGTCAATGTGCAAGAAAAAAGAACAAAATGTTACTCATATGAAAATACATACATAAAACAATTGAAATCCCACATATAAATTAATAAAAGTACAATTCCTCGATCTGCCTACAATGGTCAGTGTCAAAAATGTGATTTGAGACGATGTATGACGTGCAAAAACATCCAATGCACACAAAAATTCAGCAGCACACATACAGGAGAAGAATTCATCATATACTGCAATGCCAACTGCAGGACAGAAAATAGTATCTACCTCCTGGAATGTGCAATTTGTGGCCTTCAATACATCGGAGAAACTGAACAACAACTTAGCAAAACGCGTAAATGGCCACAGAAGCGATGCAAATTGCAAACCTGACCTTCCACTCAGCAGACATCTCAGATCGACGAGCCACCGTGATTCTTTTGGCAAACTGATAGTCACCATAATTGACCATAACACCAAGTGGGACGATAAAAGCAAACAGGAAAGGAAAAGCTTCTGGATTAGAAAACTTAAGACCTTATCACCGAATGGAATCAATGAGAAAAATTAATATCCTCTCTTGACTCCTATTTTTGTTGGTCTCCACCAGTAGTATTAGGACATACAGTTTGCTCAATTGGCCCAAAGTACCGTATAACCGGTAATTTCTGCGGCAATCTAATTTCTGCGATATTCTGCGGTCAACTCCGGACCGCAGAAATTAAAATCGCATAATATTATGTAAAATAAATGTTTAATGTCCCGTACAAAATACGTTTTCAAACTCTTAACTCCGATTCCGGCGTAAGTGTCAAATATTTAATTAGTCGTAATTACTATATCCAGATAAACAAAACCTGGTACTATATAAATGTTTACACAACAATTAAAGGTCATTTAGCTGTGGCATGATGATTTTTACCTGTTAATTACAATTACTCCAGATCAAGAAATATGATCGTACCAAGCTGACACCGACAATAATTGAAACAATCACCTGATTAAATGTTTACAATCACAATAAAGTTTATTAAAGCAATATTTAAAATTGTTATTTCATAAATTAACATTAGTATTTTTTTTTTTTTTGTAGCTTCGATTGAATAATATCAAACTGCGTGATCTCAGGATTCATCTAAAAACCAAACAAATAGAAATGTACTGGTAGTAGAATTCCGGTTAACCCGAGTTTTTATGTCTACATTTTACTTTTATTCTTTATTCTCATACAGCCAAATACAATGGTACAGAGAAAAATAACAACATAATAACATAACAAGACTTTTTACAAAATATACATAGGTTAAGGAACAACAGTGGGTAAGCCAGGAGTACAAAAGACCTTATTGATATGCTTGATAAATATACATAATTTTCGTAACAGCGATTGTTTTTTGGTAGATAGAAGTTCAAAGAATTTGACAACATTATGTCTTTTCATGAAATATTTTGGAAGAAGCTGCTTGCGTTTATCGTTTAAAGAGGAACACTCTAAAACATAGTGGTATTCATCGCCTAATTTCTGACAATTACATAAATTACAGTACCTGTTTTCTCTATCAAAATTTCTCCATCTACCGGTTTCAATCGGTAGATAGTGATTTGTTGTCCTAAATCTACACAGTCTGATTGCATCACCTATATTTAAAATATTGAAATATTCCTCGAATTCGAATTTGGTTTTAAAAATCCTATAATTTAATGCTTTTGAAGAATCTGACAGAGATGTTTGCCAATTCTGTACAAACTGATCTATCAATCGCTGTTTCACAACACATTTTAACCATTCTTTATTATTAACATTTTCTGTTTCCCATATATATGTAAATCCACACTAAATTAGTATCACCATTTTCATTCAAATTTCTGGAAAGCCTATAAAATACATTTGAAAATTTAGCCTGCTTACCACTTAAAAGTTTTGCCCAGTATGAAATTGTCCTTACTTTTATATCAATATCAATTGGATACCTGCCTAGCTCACTATAAACCATATAGTTTGGAGTAGAGGACTTTAAATTTAAAAGTATTTTGCAGAATTTCAAGTAAACTCGTTCTAGTACTTCATTTTTTGCCAAATCCCCAGACCTCGCAACCATATAAGAGAATAGGTTTTATCATTTTATCAAAGAGATCTAGCTGGATTTTCACTGATAATTTATATAACCTTCCCATTTTAAGAACTTCGTACATTGCCTTAAGCGCTTTGTCAGAACGATGCTTTTTAGTAACATTAAAATTACATGTTTTTGTAAAAATTACCCCTAAATAATTAAATTGTTTGATTATTTCGATATCAACGTTTTTATAGGTGAATTTGAGATTTTGTCGTAGTTTTCCAAATACAAATACCATTATTTTTGTTTTGTTCACATTCACCTTCATTTTCCAATTGTCACAATATTCACCAAAAGCATTTAATTGTACTTGAAGATCTTCAGCTGATTCAGCTAATAAAATTGTGTCATCGGCATATAACATTACAAATATTTTTAGATAAATTTCAAGTTCAGTTTCTAACTCGTCGGTGATACTTTTTAAACCAACTATATCTTTTGTCAGCAAAAATTCTTCTAGATCATTAAGAAACAATGAAAAAAGAAAAGGTACAGGTTTTCCCCTTGTCTAACTCCAATTTCACAGTTAAAATATCCTGTAGTGTGATGGTTATATGAGATACATGATTTAACACTGGTATACATATTGAATATAATATTATACATTTTACCATTTATGTTGTTAAGTAATAATTTGTGAAAAAGGCCATCTCTCCATACTCTGTCAAAGGCTTTTTCAAAATCAATAAATGCACAATATAATTTCCTCTTTTTTGACTTTAAGATTTGAAATAGTGTAAATATAGAGAAAATATTATCTAGTGTTGAATAACTTTGCCTGAAACCACTTTGATTTTCTTTAAGTATCATGAATTCTTCAGTATAATCATTTAATCTTGCATTCAGTATTGCAGTAAACAGTTTCCCCAAACAACTAACTATTGTGATTGGTCTATAATTCATTGGGTCTTTAACATCGCCTTTGTTTTTATAAATTGGCTTAATAATCCCATTTAACCAACTTTGAGGTAATACACCTGTGTCAAAAATTATATTAAAAAGTTTTTCATAAATATGAATGAAACGATTTGATGTGGATTTAATGTACTCATTTATAATTTCATCTTCCCCACAAGCTTTATTATTCTTTAAATTTTTTATACATTTGAAAATTTCATTCTGAGAAATATACCCATTAATATGTACATTAGAGTCATTTGGAAGTTCATTTTGTAGTGTCGTTGACTGTTGTTCATCGGGTCCTTTCGTATTTAAATCTTTAAAAAATTCATATAAGGTATTGATTTCAATATTTGGTTGTTGTTTTCTCTTATGTCCACCTAATATTTTCCAGAAATGTTTGGGATTATCTCTTGAGGCATTTTTTAAATCATCTGAAATTTTTTTACAGTAAATTTTATACTTTTCATCCATAACTTTCTTATAACCCTTTTCATCATCGATCATAATTGAACGATTTCTTATAGTGTTATTCAACTTATAACGTCTCTTAGATTTTCGATATTTTTGTCTGGCAAATTTACAGTCTTGGTCAAACCAAGGTTTTTGATTTTGACCATTTTTATTCTTGTTAATTTTACTATCAATGTTTTTACAATTAAATGTTCCAAACGTTTTCTTGGCAGAACCTGTGAAGATATTACCAAGGTCCTCTAACAATGAGTCTATTATCGCTTGATCTGTGACACCAATTTCATTTTGCCAACGTGAAAGTTTCTGTTCGAAAGTATGTAATTTTTCTTCGTCTATGTTTTCTTGAAAATCTGTTACCTTCTCATTTTCCCATGATTTTATTTTAGCTTTCGAGGGATTAGTTTTCCTAACAGCATTACTATTGCTATCATTATTGTTTAAGTTAACAGATAATAAAATGTGTAATGGTGCGTGAACATCTGAAAACAATTTACTACTTTCTAGAATATCAAAGTCAAAAAATAATTTTAGAAGTTCAGGACTAGTTATACAATAATCAACAACGCTAGCATTTCTACATGTAAATCTACCAATATTTTTATCATTACCCACTCTTCCATTAACTATAAACATACTATTTCCTTTACAAAAATTTAACAATAGATTACCAAACTTATTTTTAGATTTATCCATACTAATTCTGTTGAGTGGCATTTTCAAATCATTCAGTACGCTTGTAAAATTGTCAACAAAGTCAGTAATATAATCATCAACATGTCGGTTTTTGATCAAATCAACAAAATCAGTGTCAGTTGCCGTCCTCGCGTTAAAGTCCCCCAAAAGACATATATATTTAGATTTATTTGAAAAAGACAAGTATTCCTGTTGCAATTCACTAAAAGCATCTTCGGATGAGTATTTGGTATACTCTGGTGGTATATATACAACACCAAAAAATACGGGCTGATCTGTTTTAAAGAGTTGCTCACTACATTTGAACCACATAACATATTTACTGTCAGTATTAACAATGTCTATATGTTTTGCTAAATTATCTTTAAAACCTACCATGATACCACCCGAACGGTTTTTTGTAATTTTTTTCCTATTTTTCATGACAAACTTGTAACCTGGTAAAGTTAT
Source organism: Bathymodiolus brooksi (assembly GCA_963680875.1). Classification (NCBI taxonomy): domain Eukaryota; kingdom Metazoa; phylum Mollusca; class Bivalvia; order Mytilida; family Modiolidae; genus Bathymodiolus; species Bathymodiolus brooksi. The sequence continues at coordinate 45,387,027 of OY804580.1, read as the reverse complement.
TATATCTATATCGTCAGTTTTTGTCTCCACAAAACAGACTATATCATAACTCTGTATTAAGGTTCTAAATTCGGGATACTGTAGCCTCGTTTTGATTCCACAGCAATTCAAACATACGATTCGCAATAAATTATCGTTACTATTTACATTATTATATACAGAACTATTTGAAAGGAACGCAACACCTTCATAATCTGAATCTATTGATATACAATCATTTATGTCAGAAGTGTTATTCATACTACCATTGTCACCTAGGGGTATGTCAGGGTTATCGCTCGCTTTTTCATCAAAATTACTAACTGATTGATTATGCCTCTCAACTTCGTTATCCTTTGTACTACATGTACCTGTAATTGAGTGTAAATGCATATCAGAGCCTTTAATAAAATTTAAAGGTTTGTTTTCACTACTGATAATTACTCGGTTATTATAATATTGAAATAAATGTTCGAAATACAGTGTCTCATTTTCAAGCGCAGAATAATAATCGCATATACTTAGATAACATACACATGGATCACATTTACACTCAATACAAGGGGTTGAAGGTATACAATGGATATTCTTATTGGTATTTAACATATGACATGCATCAATAGATATAACAGTTTTATTTTTATTAGAGTCATGAATATACTGTTTTTGCGCTATTCTAGTAGGCGTTTCCGGTGACTAGCGGAGATGAATCGGAACGACGTTGTCGCTTGTACGGTCTATCGGTCTCCTTTGGGGTTGTTAGGAGAGAGTCACGGTAACTAATTCGGTTTACGTGTGTTGCCTCATCAGTGTCATCAACAAAGTATTGCGAGCCGTTAATGAATAACTTGTCCCGAACAAGCACTGCATGTTTGCCCTGTCTCTTAGCGTCTTTCAGCACAGGATAAAGCTTTCTACGTTTATCCTCAATAGGTTTAGGGAACTGCTGATGTATTCCAAAAGGTGTGTTTTTGAGCCATGTCGCCTGATCAAGAACCATACGCAAGTCTTTATGGTACAAAAATCTTGCGACTATCGGTCTCGGTCTATCGTTGTATCTCTTCTCGAAACGATGAACATTTCCAATCTCAATTTTGTGTTCGATTCCTAGTTTCTCAAATATAAATGTGCGTAGCTTTATCTCCACATCTTCTGTTGGTTGTTCTGCTAAATTTGTAAAAATGAGATTGTTTTTCATGGAGCGGCATTGTAAATCTATAACGGATTCCTGAAGCTCTCGGATCTCGTTGTTGGTAGGAATTTGTGATATACTGGTATTTCCCGACTTTATCTTGGATTCTAAGACACGAATGCGCTGGTGTAAACATTCCATTTTTTCACTCTGGCTTCGATCTGCATTTGATTCATTGGGATTTTCTTCTAGTTTCTTAAGTCTTTGATCCTGATGAATGATGTTTCTAGTATTCGTCTTGATCTGTTTGTAGGCATTGTCAAAAAGATTGCTTACTCCTTGGCAGCTAGATTCACATTCCGTTACTTTAACGGTAAGATCAGTTGATAGATTCTCTAACTTTCTTACTCTCCCTGATACCGAGAGTATTTCCTTCTTTAGGTCGTCGACGCTTTTTATCATCGTTGTTTCCATTATTTCTATTCTTTTGTCAATGTTTGTCACTATTTGCAGTATCATATTCAGCAGGACATTGGGTTCTAATGTGTCACTATGCGCCGCTTCCACTATTTTCCTGCTTTCCGCAATGAGAGTAGATGTTTCATTCAATGACATTCTGTGGTTATGATTGGCTAATGGTAAGGTCAGAAGGTTATTTTTACTACGAAACAGTTATATATTTACTATGAGTCCAAAGTCCAATTCGATCTAACCATTTGTGAACTGTTTTCGAAAATGTTGTTTCAATTAGCCCCTGGGTATATCAAGGTATGGTCGCAATGAAATTTCAAAATACACAAAGAAAAAATGGATTCTGGAACCACCAAAAACAGAAATTTAAAGCATAATATATCGTAAAGTAAATAATATTCACATATGCCGAATATAGGTCCAAAATTCCAAGCAGAACTATCCAAAATCCTTAAACTTTAGCGAACGAGAAATGCACGTCATCTTGATCTAGTCAAGGTAGCAAGATCTAGATCTACTAAAAGAATTGAATGCAATTGCTTCTAATTATAATTCTTTTAAAAAAATTGTTATATGATAAAGTGTGAAAATTGGACATTAAAAAAATCTATCCGAAATATATCAAAGTTTATACCGATATCGATACAACTGTTGACTTCGTATTTCCTGTCAACAAAATAGATCGCGAAAACTAATTTTTTTTATAACTTAAAAAATAGTTTCTTAAGACAAATTTGAAGTTAACCAAATGCGTATTCAGAAGTTGTAACGTTTGAAAACTTTCTAAAGAACTAAATATGTTTTTACTTCTAAGGATCACTGTGATGTGCACCAGTTGTTTATAAAGATAAAGAAGTCAAGAAAAATGTCAATTTTTTTTTATCAATGTGTGACGTAAAAATATTTTTGACATTTGCGTCACCGAATATGGTACTGCTTTGACAACTATTTTACTTATTTTGTTCCTGTATTTAAATACTGTTATAGTGACAGCCGGAACCTTTGAACCGTAATGAGAGCGGGAGGTTTGGCGCTTTAAAATCTGATTCAACCCACCATTTCTTTAGAAATGCCTGTACTAAGTCAGGGTCATTACGGTTTTCACAGTTTTCCGGTTGTTGACTGATTTTGTCTGTTTATATTATTATGAGTTTTGACTTTCCCTTTGTAAGATTGTTCGGAGTTCGGTAATTTTGTTATTACCCTTATTTATTATCGCAACACCGCTTCAGTTGTTGCTTCCTGTAATACAAACAATTTTTTTTCGGTGCCGAGATTTTCAATCCGCAGAAAAAAAAAATCCGCAAAAATTAGATGTCTTCTTTTTAGACCAAAACCGCAAAAATTACCGGTTATACGGTATATATTCCACACTGTGGTGGACCGTTTTTTTTATTGAGCTTGGGTATCATACCGTTTCCAAAAATATTTTTGACAGTGCTATTTGATACATTAAAGGACAAATGACACGATTTTTTTATTTTTCACAAAACTTCCAAAATGCTGTAAAAATAATTATTTTTTCACTTTCATGTGATTAACGATACGTACAAAGGGATAAGCACCCCTTTTATCGCCCTTTTTGCTGACCTAGAAATCATGCATATTTTGAGTGCGATAACGAGGCTGAACCACTCGTGACGTCACATGCGCCAGTCATCTATTTCTAAATCAGCCGATTGATATCGATACGAAATTTGCATTACAAAGCCGTGAATAGCAAACCAAAACAAACATCCACGTGGGTGAAATAGCTAGAGGTTCCAAATGGTGTCATGTGCAGCGTTTGGGTGCAACAACAGAGGAACCAAAGGCAATGGACTGAGTTTTTTTCTCGTTCCCGAAGGACGGCCAACTGAGAAAAGCCTGGATCCATTAGTGGGATTACTGTGGACGATGGAATTTCGATCCAACATCAGGTCCCAGATTGTGCTCCACCCACTTCACCCGTGACTGCTTTTAAATGGATCCTTTGAGAATGATGGAACTTGGTGTTGATGGAACCTTCAAGCGACGACTGAAGCCAGATGCAGCCCCAAATGTGCCCCTAGGATCCCCTGACCCGGAGAAAAAAAAAGGCGAAACTCCAGTTGTTCAACACCTACACATTCGCAGGGGAGCACTACAGAAGCGTCAAAAGGCCGAGGTATGTGATTTTTAACATTACAACATTACACATGTGCAAAGGCTAGTCGAGAATATCGATAATAATTAATGATATTAGAGTGCAAGTCGTGGTTTAGAAGTACATGACACATGTAGGTCATCATGCTCCCCCCTTTTTCCCAGTTTACCACGAACAGACGATCACGGGGCGTATACATCAAGTTTTGCATGTTGTAATCTCGTTTAAATTTCATGCATAGTATACAAGTGTTATAATTTCTTTCCAGTTTCATAAATTACTAGTATATACGTTCTCCACACACGTACAAATGTACGTACGGTCCAGATTCTGACCTTTACCAAATGTAAGCAAATAACAATACTATTTTTAACTCGGATTTGACAACTGAAAATACACCACTGTATGTTACAGTGCAAATATAAAAAAAAAACATTCATATAAACATGATGAAGAGGAAAAATGAACAAGCAAACTCGAAGATAAAAATAAAAGTGTGAAATTGTTTACCAAACAGAAAAGTGCAATGTATACTGATGTAACCTTTTGAACATGTAGCTTATAATATTGTTTATTCATAAGAAAAAGTGTTTGCATCCAAAAAGTAAAATGTGGTGGTTTTATTTTGTAACAAATCAAATGTAAATATTTGTATATTTTTTTTCAAACTGATTTGATTTTTGCAGGTTAGGAATAGCTGCACTTCATTACAACGAGAACTGCAACAGAGACCAAGCAACAACTAAAGATGGACAGCAATGCTTCAACACTTGCTACCCAAAGAAGGGAACACACGCTATTGCAAAACCTAGGACACCACCACCATCATTTGGTTAGTATTGTCAAACATCAGTAGCTTGAGAACCACTCATTTCTCAATCCACTTTTTCAATCCTGCATATTCTTTTATTAGTAACTAAACAATATGCATTTCTTGAAAAAAATTGTGCAGTCTCTGTGATGTTTTACTGTACATGTATACTTCACACTGTAATGTAAAAGTCATACCTTTTGACAAGTTTAATTTTGTCAAACTTCCAGTTTCACCAAGATGAAGAACAGCAATAAATATAAAAACCTTGTTCTTTTGCACTGATTTTCTTTTTTTCTCGCATGCATTATGCCCTATCCATCCTGTTTTCAGTTAAAATTTGCTAAAGCAGCTTAACGGTTTATTTAATGTGTTGCGTCAATGAGCTATACATTTATACTGATAATTTTTCATGCTTTTAACTAAAGATTAATACCGGTAATTCAAGGAAATATAGTCATATAGGTACACAGTGTTGAGAAACAAATTAAAAATATCAACTCTACTAATATAAAGTTGCAATTGTGATACATGTATATGTCATTTACCAGATTTTATAACTTTCTTTTTTATTGTAGAGTATGTGGCCCTGATCAAGCAGGCAGTAGTGGAAAGAAGACGATAATGTAAAAGTGCTCAACACTACCAATCCACCGTCTCTGACATCATTCACTATATTGAGAAAGCAGACCTCATTCAGAGACATCGATCAAGATTTAGCAGACAATGAAAAGACTGTGTGAACATTAAAATTTAATTCTTTATGTAAATTGTATATAATAATCTGCAGTGTATATAATTCACAGTTCATAGAAATAGTACATATTTCAAACAAATGTTACTCAAACAGTAGCGTATTTAAACCCACAATATTCTTCTGATGGAAAAGTCTCTCTTATTTTCTGAACAGCACAAGTTGGTAAAAATTTTCCTGTTATGACGTCCAAGTCTGTGCCAAATCCACTGTACGAAGCGTCTCTAAGCCATAAATCTGTATTGTCTGAAATAAAAATACCAACTTTTAGATTCAGTTTCACTTATTATAAGAGTTTATAAAATGATTAATTAGAAGATTTTACAGAGTATGATTCTAAGCATTTTATATCTTCCTATATTCACAATTATTTGTATATTAAAAATATAATTGTTAATTTGTCCTGTAAATAATTCTTCTGTATATCCAATAATAATTTATATAAAAACAAATTTATGAGTTTACATGACAAAGTCTTGTGTTGTAAGTTCTGTATGTTAATAAATATAATTTGTATAAAGATACAAATTATTCATTGTAAATATACCTGTTTATAGTTATGCACATTTTACTGAAAAATGCACATACTGAATAAAATGTTGAAATATGATTACATACTCATTTATTGGCTCGCTGTCGTCAAAGGGACCAACATTTTCTAAGAACTCGTACATGCTGACGTGAAGAACATGTCGGTTAAGGCAGTTGGAAATAAAAATGTCACTGTCTGTAATACACTGCATGTCCTCCGATAGCATCTGGGAGTGAACTGCGGGCACTTCAACACAACAAATACATTCTTCTGGTGTTGTCATTGAGGAGCAATTGCCACATTCACACCTAAAAAATAAGATAAATTACTTACATATAAAGCAAGCATAACATGAAAAAATATACACATGGGGTGCATCTATAAAGTAAATACATATGGATATAAAGTAGACTGATAGGACTGACAGAGTGGTTCCAGAAACAGATGGTGTAAAGCTTATGAAGGGTTTTACTATACAGTTGGGAAGAAAAGGAACAGATATGGAGCAAATGTCAATGAGAGAACATCCCATCTCCGAATTGACTGGCTGATCAAAAATAGACATATAGATGGCCACACCATCTTCAACAAGCCCTAAATGACCCCCAACAAAAAACAAAGTGGATCAGTGGCCAAAATACTAGAACAATTTTTCAAATATGATTGAAAACTGCCTCTAATCTAGAATGGAATTGAGAAGTAATTGATTCTTGTTGTCTCGAATACATTTAAGTCAACATTTCAGGTAACTCGAAAAAGTTTTCTGGATCTTCAACAGTAATTACTATGCAAATTTACCCTTGATGAATACAATTACTGGCTGTGTACCCTATCCCGCCAGGTACCCATGCAAGATGTTTCTGTCAACTTGAAAGTGCCAGTTAAAACATTTCATTGTTTGAAATCAACTTTACCAGATCTTTCTTTAAAATTTCTGAAAACGTTTTGTAGAAATGTACGTAACATGCATAAATACAATGGTTAGTGTTGAGATTGGGTACTCGGCCAGTAGACATGACAACTCGAAAGAAATGTACCAACTTGCAGACTTGTTCAAGATATGCATAATATCAGTAATTGTATAAGCAAATATATAAAGTTGTGGGTTTTCTGGAAAAGAGGTCAATGCTTGAGCTGTTGTGGATTGTAGATTATTTGTTTGCTGCTTCATTTGAGTGTAAATAATGTTAAAATTACTCAATTTTCTCTTTACCTGGGGGTACTCTTTACATGGCAAGACTCACACTATCAGTATCAATATGGCTGTAGCACTAACAAAAGTCAGATGGGCTTAAAAGTCTTTCGTTTTTAATCTCTCCTATTCGAAATGTGTCAGGGTTCATTTTATACATGTGCGAAGTAGAATCCTAAAAAAGGGGGACATATGAGGCACTACGACAGTCGTCTTTATTCGTTAAAACTTTCGTAAATTGGGGGGGGGGGGGGGGGGTTTAGATACCATCGTCAGTACAACCTGTTGACTTATGTTATTTCAGTTTTTCGTTCAATCGTGTTTTTTTTTAATATTGTTAACAAATAAACAAAACCTCACCAGTCGGTGTTGACTAGTCTGTCCTGAGCTTGGGAACTTTCGTCAATATCGGAGTCTTCTGATGTTGAATGTTCTCTTTCCTGTTGACTTTCATCATTACATAATGGCTCGAACTGATACGACTGGATGTCTAAATCACCAACATGATCGGAAATATTGCTGTCATCACTGTCCATGATATTTATCGGCTGTTTACTGTCTCACTTCGATCGCTCAACTGATCATTTATCATGGAAGCCATCCTTTGGCGCATGTGACGTCACGTAATCACGTGACCACTTAGCTCATTAAAATGTATAGGTCAGAGATCGATCGATTTCAAAAGGTAATAATCAATAAAATGGGCATCCTAGGGGGTTATTTTCAATTAAGACAATGTTTATAGTTTATTTAATGACCAAATCAAACAAAATTGAGAAATTTATTTTTTGTGTCATTTGTCCTTTAACCAATAATGTCTCATTTTTATTTTTATTTATTTAAATGTGTAGCCCTGTAGGCTTTCCTGTGTATTTTGGTTCCTTGTTTGAGGCAATTTGATAATAGGCCTATAACATAGCTTTTGTGGCCCATTCCACATTATGTTGGATAAGATTTGCATTCGTAATAGTCCTTTCTTTTTGCCTACAGTATGTATTGTTGTTTCGGTTTGTATTTTGATCGTTCATGTCCTGAAAAATATATTAAGATCATACGTTTCATGAGGTTTTGTATATGAGTTATTTCCCTTATGGGGAGCAACATAGTACCCGTGTCATGCAAGAGCAACAGAAAGGACAACAAAAATAGTACCCGTGCCATGCAAGAGCAACAGAAAGGACAACACAAATAGTACCCGTGTCATGCAAAAGCAACAGAAAGGACAACAAAAATAGTACCCGTGTCATGCAAGAGCAACGGAAAGGACAACAAAAATAGTATCCGTGTCACACAAGAGCAACGGACAGGACAACAAAAATAGTACCCGTGTCATGAAAGAGCAACAGAAAGGACAACAAAAATAGTACTTGTGTCATGCAAGAGCAACAGAAAGGACAACAAAAATAGTACCCATGGCATGCAAGAGCAACGGAAAGGACAACAAAAATAGTACCCGTGTAACGCAAGAGCAACGGACAGGACAACAAAAATATCACAATTGTCAAAAAGTTAATGGATATTTGAACACTGTAAAATAGCAGAGGATGATTTTATATCAAATAGAAAAAGTTGTTGCCACATTTATATTTTGTACAGAGTATGGGAAAATATGTGTTATATTAATTGGCCTTTGTATGAGAGGGGACACGTTTGTGCGTATTCAAGGGAAGTAACTCCTGTGAAAAGGTGAAAAAGAAGTATCATATAATCAAGTCGGAAATTGTGTAAATGGTCCATTGGGGAAAAAATGGTTGAAAAACCAATGTTTAGTAATAGCATAAAGTATCAATATATTTTTACAGGAGAAAATACAGAACAGAGTGTTTTTGAAGCTCATTATATTAACAGGAAACTTCTTCCTCGAGGATGTGCATTCATAACGTTGACATCGTGTGGCGTGGTTGGTAGTGTAACCAATATTCTGCTGACTTCTACTAGTTTATGGTACCAGTTGAAAACTAATCGAACTGTGTTCTATACCTACGGAATCATATTTGCTGAAATAAACGATCTATCAATCCCAATTTCCATAACGGGTGTGAAAGTTATATCAACAGGATCAAACTTTGAGCTTATTACTGGTTCCTCCTTGTACAAAGAAAGTGATGGTGTGCAGTTAAGTAACATATACAAAAACGATTGTTTACTTTTTGATATTACACCTAAAGATATACATGATTTCATTTCCTCTGGGTCATTTCTCTCGGTACGGTATTTGATAGATTTAATGTTGTCCTGCCATCTTGGCTGCGATTCAGTAAATCTGGTGTTGGAATGATATCAGTTACCGATCTTAAAACTGACTTGCTTTATGGCAGATATGTTGACAACCAGGAAGATTGTAGAGGTGCACCAGTGTTGGACGATCATTTATACAATGTATTTCGGTTTGGAACAGACATGTCCTTTAGTGTATATGGGAAAATGCTTAGCCTTCCACCACCCCTTGACGGGAACAAATTTTGCTTTATTGTTGACATATGTCAAAGCAACGGAGCAACAGTTATTCTTATGCTTTCACCAGAATCTCGCACTTTGCTTGACGATATTGATATCTTTTCTACAATGGAGGGTTCACGATTTAGACCAAGAGGGATATGATTCTCTTTGTCAAGAGATATAAATGTACACTATCGTACGACAGAACTGGAATTATGGAATGAAGATGAATTGTTTCGTTATTCGTATGCATGAATAATAAATAGACTATTTGCATCGTTATCCGTATGTATGAATAATAAATAGACTATTTGCACATTTCCGACTTTGGTTATAATATTATACGTTTTACATTAATTATTTCTCCTTAAGGATTAATTATTCTAACATGACCTTCTTCTTTCGCGTCGTTAACAAACGAGCGAGTTATCCATTCGGTATAATCTGATTAGCACATGCGCCGGTGAATGTAACCCGAATAATCCAGTCGTTATATTACGCTCCCGCTGGTCACTACATTAACTCATCTACCGATAGTGCCGATAGAGGGCGCAGTATTATTCGAGTTACATAAATTGTGTGCGACATTTTCCGCAAGGGTAAATATAAATTACCGTCTTCCAATCAAAGTATACTACCGTATTTGTACTATTAGACATATCAGAATCGAAATAAATCATGGAAGCCAGAATGTATTTTGAGTTTCAATATGGATTGGCGGATATTAGTAAAATACTAATATCCGCCAATCCATGTTAAAACTCCCAACACATTCTGGCTTCATTGATTTATTTCTTAAATAGACCATTTTGCACATTTCCGACTTTGGTAATAACATTATACGTTTTACATGAATTATTTCCCCTTAAGGTGGGCAAAAGGGTCTCTTGCACGCAAAGTTCAATGAAAATAAAACATGTTTCCCTATAATCTGGTCAAATGTTTAATACTGTAGTATCTTGTGAATTTCCTATTTGCTGTTAAATTTTCAAGGTTCAAATATCTGCAAATAATGAGAAAATTATACTCAATTCGTTGTTATTTCTATTGCCTTTGCTAGACTCGTATCATTTTCTCCGTAGTAAGGGAAATCACTCGTATAAAACGATACAAAACACATAATTGTTATATAGTGTCAAACCTGTGTATAAAGGGCACTCCGGAGAACCTGAAAAGGTGCTGCGCCTTTTATATACAAGCTAAAATTATATGAAATATTCAATAATGGGGAAAATGAGACTGCTCTTAATAGACAGTGATTTGATATATAGAGGTGCCCTTAAAGGCAGATTTTACTATTAATATTACTGATATAATGTTGACTAAATTTTATGTATATAATAAAGATATAAAACCTAAAGCAGGAAATCGATTTCTTCTGTCATATTTAAGATTTTTCAGGTGACTACCACTGTCAAAACTGAATTTATTGTAGGAAAGACGAAAAACAGTGGATTGATCGATGTTTGTTTTTGTTTTTTTTTTTTTAAATATATATATATACGTCTGAAAATTAAACCAAACAGTGTTAGAATTAGATTTTAGAGCTGTCAAATATTTGTTCTTCCCTCGACGGGATTTGAACTCACACAATTGATTCACTGCAGCACCATTCGCTTAGCCTTACGTCCAGCGCCCTAGACCACTCGACCACATCCACTCCCTATATATATATATATATATAAATAAATATATATACAAAGAAAAAAGATAAGCTCCCCCATGTTTTTTTGAAATGACAAATGATACGACAAGTATCACGAGATTACTGACCAGATAATCAAGAAATATGTTAATTTAATGAATATTTAATCACAATATCACAATATCACAAGGCCAGTTTTTACAGTAAAACATGTCCATTTTAAGATCAGTACCGGGTGTAACCCCTACGACCTCAACCCTGCATCTCATCCCTCCAGTTAGATGTCGGATGTCCTTTGGGATAGCTGCTGCCATTCCCGATGCAATGCTGCTTCCAACTAACGAATGGTTTGCACAGGAGGTTCCCGGAGGGTTTCTAACTGTTCTTGTTGACAGATGTCTATTGGGCATCCAGTGTTGTTTGAGTACGGGACTGGTTGCGAATGACATCCATCTAACCAAACGCTGCAATGCCCTGTTGTCACGATCAGATGTTACCCGTGGTCTGCCGGATCTTGGCAACTCTTTCACATTGTTGGTTTGTGTGTGTTTTCTCACCAGTCGGCTGACTACAGAATGGTGGTAGCCCATCTGACGTCCAATAGCTTTGAAGGACACCCCTGTTGTATGCATGCCGATTATTTGCCATCTTTGTGCTTTGATATTCTCCTTTGTACCATGCTTACTGAGAATGAATATTTGGTTTTTAAAACACTGGACTTAAATACCCAAATTCGAAGCGTGAACATACTGAATAAGGGTAATAACAAAATTACCGAACTCCGAACAATCTTACAAAGGGAATTTTGAGTAATGCGTGAGAGGCATGGTTCACGTGCATGACTAGTCGATATTAGACATAATGGTCACACCTGTGTGAGCACGTCTTTTTAATGGAACATTGTTCTTGCTATTATCAATATTAATATTAGAATCTAAACTTAGTGTAACTTATTATGTTTTAATATATCAAGGGGTGCTTAACATTTTTCTTTGTGTATATGTGCAAGAAGGCAGAACAACACATATCAACAATGTAATGTAAGATGAACATTCAAATTATCTACCTATCTACATGTAATTAGGGATGAACTACCAGATTGGTGACCTCACAATATATGATTAAGTCGCTTATTTCAGACGAGCTATGTACAATTTCTAATAAGAATATTTACAGAACTTTAATAGGAAAGGGCCAAGTATTTCACTTTCATTGGCAGGTCATGTTTGTTAAAAGGCTTGTCTATCCAACTAAATCGTTTTGAATGTTTACAGAACATATAGAAATAGGTCTGTTTTTCTAGGCACACGTCTACCAATTATATATGAAGGCTACCCACACCCCTACCCCCTAGATAAAGACGTGCATAATCTATATATCAAACGCAACGACAAGAAGCTGTTTTAGAACATAACTTCCAAAAACTATCAAAATATCTAAAACAAATTCATTTGAATATTTAAAGAGATGATAAGATCACAATACAAGTGGTTTGTGTCAATATGTCGTCTGCTATCCAATAAATCATTGAGAGGAGAAAGCATTAAGTGTGTTTATATGCCTATAGTGGTGTCCAACACATAATGGTTTTGCTTTGTTTGTCTTCGACTTGTGTCTTGTGTTCCCTATGTTGCCAGTTTCTCTAGATTGTCCATCCTTGATTGCACTTTCGGTTTTCTCTAACGTTTATTTAAGGCGATTGTCACTCATAATTGCACGAGGCTACATTAATTTCCCACTGACCTCATTGGATTGAATGTAACTTGTTCTCGCCATGATATAACAACTAAAGAATAGCTCATTTGGCGCTAAACAACAATCACTTACTCAACATAAAACTACACATATATTATTTTATGGCGTGCTTAGTAATAACATTATAATCAATGTGCCTTTCGTGTACAGTTCATAATCACAGTCGAAGGGTATATATTAATTTTTTTCACCATTGTGAATACATTTTTGATTCGAGAAATCAACAATGAAACACGGATAGATGTGGCTGACAATAAATATCACACCATCACATCAGAAAATCGTAGAAACTGATGAAAAATTAACCTGCTGTATATAGCTAACATACATATGTGACCACTCACTTTTCTGGCTTGGTACAGGCACGTACAATACGTTGCGGAGTTAAATTAGTTTATGTGCCTAAATCTCCTCTCTTTGTGGAATTATTGGTAAGTTAAAAACGTCCCACTTTAAATGTCTTCCAGATGTGTGTCAAATCTAAAAAATAACAGTTATAAAGAGATGAAAAATAATATGTTGCGTTCTGAATGACGATTTATGTTTAGGGTATTCCCTTCGTGTAATATGTGGTTAGGTACTGATATAGAATATACATCAGGCAGCGGCGTGTTTGAATTACAAGTTAATGGCGAAGCAGATCTTTTCATCGGAGTGCCAAGCATCGAAAGTGTAAGTTTGAAATGTTGTTACGTTTAATATTGACACGTGATCATATTGATATAGGATTTCTTATGTCGAATATCTTACAGATAAATATCAACAAAATGAGTTCTGTGAAGTCTTAATTATTTATTTTTCTAAGTATTATCCGAAGACTGCATGCATCAGACATATACAGTGTTTATATTAACGTATGGACTGGTGTGTCTTTGTTGCTAACTGATTAATGCCATTGACATCAGACCACAACTATAAGACTACTGACATGAACTCGCGCCCAGTTTTCATCTCAGGTATTATGGGTTCCAGTCATCTACCAATATCAGTTCTATATGAACTATCAAGGCTTCCACCCCACATTTTATCTAGCATTCAAGATAAGGCTAAGCAAAATTGCTGAAAACAATACTTGAGGGTAAATACTTTTAGCCCAACACAATCAAACCCTATTGATTGATTTTGTAGAAGGTATATTTCAAACAGGTCGCATTTGATACCGGTATATTGAAAACGGATAGACTTACATTGATGTAATAATATGAAAATAAAATACGAATTGTAGTACTGCTGGTTCATACATCAAGCTTGATCTTATACAGAACCTTGTACCAATACATGTATGTAATGACTATCTATAGGTCAGTATGTAAACACCAAAATACTATGATAAAAACAATAACGTCAGTTTCACTGTGATACTAGCGATAATTAATATCTCGACCTTCATAACTGCGGTTATCCTATATGTATAAAACTAGTGAATGTATATATGATATTGTGACATCACCCTTGTTTAAAATATTTGGTATATTCATTTTTGCTAAGCAGTGTATTATGATACCTTTTGTTATTTTGACAGTTACTCTTAGATATATTCGCAGAGGAGTGGAATGTTATTGCACAGTTCAATAAGTTTACAGGAACTGTCCATATACGGTTTAAACTGCAAGGCGTAGTTGTGGTACTGAACTTCAAAGATTTGGTGATGGCTAGTTTAGAAATGTACATGTCGATAGGTGGTGAGTTTTAGCTGAACAATAAGTGAAACGATTATTTCTTGACAATAATAATAACATGATAAAAATATCAGCATTATAAATAGTTAAGGCAAATTATGTATTTTACACCACTTTCAACAATATTTCAACAATATCCTACAAATCAGTACATGCATTCCTTCTAATACAGCAATGCTTCCTGAAACACTAACTATGAAATAAGACAGTACTATTTTGAAGCATACATGCAAAACAGACACTAAGTATCGCCAAATGTCTTTAATTACTTTCGTGTCACATACATATACATGTACATACATGAAGCACACAATTATCAGCGGAGTTTTGACACTAGTAACACGACAGGTTCCACCAGTGGAGAACCCTACCCTTCCGGAGCACTTGAATTGGTGGGGGTCGTTTTACTTAGTTTGTCTAATTATATATTGTCATGGCTTTAGTTCCATGTTGTGATATCCGATTCCGCATAAAGGCGATGTTTATTTGTCTTAACTCCCATTCTTTTTTGTTCAGTGTTCATTGTTGGTTTATATTATTTGTATTTATTTAGGTGTAACGATGTCCAACACGATTTCCATATTAGATAACGGCCCTGTAGTTTAACAGTAACACGATGGGTGCCACTAGTGGGACAGGAACTGCTAATCCTTCCGGAGCACCCGAGTTGTCGCCCCTGTGTTTTGTGAGATTCGTCTTGCTCAATCTTTAGTTTTCTGTGTAGTGTTGTCTTGGTGGATACCATTTATAGAGTAAAGTCAATTCATTACTATAATTTCTCTACATAATCACAAAAAAATATTTTCAATACGTATTATGTTTTTCCTTAAAATCTTGTATCCTTTAGAGCACGTACTGAAACGTGCGAATATTATTATTATTTTACTTCCATAATTTGTTCATGTTCATATCTCGATATTTGCTATTCAAATTTGGAAGGTCATACTTTGTGCTGTTCATTCTCCCATGGATGGCATAAATTGGTATTTTAAAGTGTGCCATAATTGAATATTTGTGATCTTGTAGTAATTGTCAGTTGTGAAATCTAGGACCCATTTTAACAGTGTCGATACTGTTTCAAAATATGTTGTGTATTTCTACTGTATGCAAGGTGAGGTCTATTCATTTGTTATCTCTAGTCTGTAGTAATATATGTTTGGTAACGCTACAATACATGTAAGACAGTGATGCTATTTTTACACTGTAAAATTTACTTTGGGGCTAAAAGACCACGTATATACGCTAAGCAAAGTAGTGAAAACTATTATTTCCTATTTATTTAATCAGCATACATGCAAATCTTCATGCATAGTTTACGTTTACAAAAAGTATAATTACGCATTGCTTACCTTAAGCTATTGCTCATTAAGAGCTGAAACGAGTTGTCGTTGTTGTTTTTTTTTAGCTTCAATCAATCTAACATTCATAATTCATGACCATGCATCATTTTCGGGGAAACAAACTCGAAACTCGATTCTTTCAACTCGAATCATGAATTTTGCAGGCCGAAACTCGATTTTTTAACTCGAAACTTGACTTTTGCAACTCGAAACTCTATTTTGTTTAACTCAAAAGACTACACTTGATAAAAAGTATGCATACTTCTTACATCAATGGGCATTATTAAGCTAAGCTAGTCAGGGGTAGTCCTAGGTTAGGATAGACTTTATTTCATAATGGTCTCCTACATATCAGCAAAATTAATGTCGTTACCTCAAATGTATTTTTTTTCAAATAATGAACCTATTTCGAATGGCGGAAATTGATAACATAAAATAGCTGCCTTAGGAAATTGTGGATTTTTGCGTTACATTTTGTGTATTGCTATATATAAAACTTGTACTCTAAAAGACTGGCACAAAGCAGACGATTTTTTTCAGTGATGTTTCTTTCCGCCCAACAACTCCAGCATTCATCCAAGGTGATTCACTAAGTTTGAATTATTTTACAGAATTATTGCGGAAAAATTGTGTTTTATTACATGTTAGATTGAGATTGCCCACTTAAAAATCTGACAGTAAATTCAAATAGGCTTTAATTTTCATTACCTTGAATAACTATAATTCTGTCAGCATATTCGAATTGATGAAAAAACTGTCATGCAAAATATAAACATTGTGTACATTATCCACATATCTAAACTTTGATTTCGCTGTTTGTACAATGCCTAAAAATGAAACTCGAATAAGGGTAATAACAAAATTACCGAACTCCGAACAATCTTACAAAGGGAAAGTCAAAATTCATAAGTATATAAACAGGCAAAATCAGTCAGCAACCGGAATGATATATTGAAATTTGCTGAATTATTTGGCTTTTCAATCCTCCGACTTTGAGCGTACCCGGTGAAGGTTATTCGTGAGACGCGTCGTGTACACTATAGTTGATATCTATGGTTGTTGTTTTTTGTTTTTGTTTTTGTTTTTTTTTCATTATTAGAGTTTATTTCCATTGTATTGAACATTTTTAAAAATAAATGCTTATTTTAGCAGTTTCATCTGTAATTCTTTTTATGATATATTATTTATTTACGCTATGCATTATTACACAGGCGTAGAAGACAGAATCTGGTGTGGAGATGGAGCTAATCCGCCTGGCATATTTGCATCGTTTTTAATAGACATCAACCCATTCAGGAATGTTCCTATCCTCAGAGATTGGGGTATTTCCGCAAATAGTCAAATGTACGTCTTCATTACCACAGAAGAACAATTGTCAGTGAAAACACAGATAAATATAATTGATGATCTTACAGACATGAGAAATAAGGTGCAACGATTCTTTAACTTGCTAACAAACTTTTTATCTCAGTTTGGCAACCAATTGTCAACCGCTATTCAAAATGCTCTTTTAGATTTCCAAAGCACAACTACGTCATTCATAGCTCAACTACATAACGCAATATACGGGGAATTTAAATTGAAAAATGTTATAAGTGTTGTAAAAGACATATGGAAGATATATACTACTGATATTAAACATGCAACAAGACACATTATCGATGACTTAGAATTTGATACCTCTGTTATTGCGAACAATCTCACTGAGCTTATAGAATCTGAAATAGCCAGAATTGGTCGCAATATTGATTCCACAGTTTCAAAGATAAGAAACAGCGTCATGTCATTGGCTGACAGATTTACAGGCTTTGGATTTCGTTTTGTTGCCTTTGTCAGAATATTTTCCCTCGAGTTTTCTGTAATGGATATTGAATTTGTATATTCCATTGATAGTCTTGGTAGATGTAGTCAGTTTCAGAAGGTTTATGAGATTATGAAAGGAGAAAATGCTATCAGGATACTTGCCAGAGGTACAGTACGAACAAAATTGGGACACTTTTTATTGTGTGAAAGGGGTGAATATTTAAGTATTGCAATCAGTTCTGATAGAGATCAATTCATCGTGCATATTCATACTGAAGTTGGCATTCTTGGAATGACAGTTTCTGGTGATCTTCTCATGCATAACAATGGTATGGTAATTAGGGTTGAAGGTAATATATGGGACGTCTTTTTTGCTAGAATTGAGTTGTCGACGGAAGTAGGCAAAAAATGGAACGATTTAACATTCAATGTGAAAGGAAGACTTGGTGTTGCTGTAGGAGATAACGCTGGTACTTATACCGCAAGTTCCAATTTCGGAGGTAGTTATTTAAATGGCATTCGAGGATTAGCACGTAATATAGCTGATAGTGCCATTAACAGACTTCAGGTGGCTCAAAACAGACTATCAACAGCACAAAAATCGTTGGGTAATGCACAGAAGAAACTTACTAGTGCACAAGGCTATCTACGAACTTGTAATTCCAAATTTGACAATGCGATCGGCCGTCTTGAAGATGCCAAGAAAAAAATAGAAAATGCTAAAGGTCCATTTGAAGAAGCTCTTAGAAAATTAAAGGCAGCTAAAAGAAATGTCGATAATTTATGCACAATAAGAACGTGTAGACCTGTATGTATACCAGGAATACGTTGGAAGCGTTGTGGTAGTTGGATTAAATATTCATGTCCACAGTGGACTAGTTGCATGATTAGAGTACCAGACCCATTCTGTGAATTGAAAAATGCTGGTTGTCGTGCTATCAGATTCTTGGCTTATGTTGCACTGGAAGCTGCCAAAATATTTGTTAGAGCTCCTATGTTGATATTTGATCTGGCAAAAGTGGCACTATCGGTTGCCCAAGTAGTAGTTGACAAATCCAGAGTTGTTCTAAGGGTAGCTGAGGGGTTGCTTGAAGTAGCTAAATTTGGTTTAGGCGTAGTCAAAGGAGGTCTGGAAATTGCTAAAGGGGTTATAGAAGCGGTCAAATTTACGGTAAGAGCGGCTTTATATGTTTTTAATTTTCTGGCATCTGGATTACAGAAACTTGTAGATGTAAGGAATTGCGGTTTTGAAATGGAAATGTCAACAACCGATAGAGATTTCTTTGACGTTTCATGCGACGTACAAGCGTTTGGTTTAGGTTGGACAACATTTCATTTTGGATTCGATTTCAGACATCCTACCACAAGTATTTTGAGAATAGCAAAAGCTACTATGGATAAATTATTGGATTCAATTACAGGTATGCTAGGCAAGCGTAGGAAGAGAGAAATATCTTTTTAGGCGATGTCAAAACTTCACCATATTCTGCAATTATACAAACGAGAAGCTGTAAATGAAACACACTTTGAAAGTGTACACCTGAATAATACATTATTTGGAAAAGAAGAGGAAGAAGATTTAGACGATTTTCACAGGAGTTATAAAGACAGGGTTCTTTTGTTTGAAAAGAATTGCGCTTTGTTTCGGAAAGTTCATTTCTTCTTGTTTGAATCCATTAACAATTTGTTTCTCATGTCTAACGAGACTGTTGCAGTATTTAAAGACTTCACAGAATATAGGGCTGTGAGGAACGATAGGACTAACGCTACTGTTAATAACATGACAATAGATTCCTTTGGAATCAGTAAAGAATATGCCTTAAAAGACTATAATATCACGTCAGAAGATTTAGAAGCAGCCATTGAGGACGTAAAATTGTCCTTATTAGACGACCCTTTGTTGACTGAACTTGAAAATACAACACAAGTGACAGATGAATTAATTGACATGGAAATGAATGAAGCAGATTCTGTTTCAATTATTGAATATTGGCTTCTTGGTATGGAAAACAATACCATCGATTACTTTACAGAAGCTGAATGTTCCGGTTTTGAAGATTGCGTTCTGTATGCATTTTCAGTTTTGTACGGTCTATATACTGACGCTTCGTTTGTTGATTCGGAATTAAACAGAAATCTTACATCTTCAATTGAGAATCAATTCCTTACACTTCTACAAAATACAACTACACCGGTGACATCCGTATGCAAACAAGCAATTAATATTATTGATGACCTTTCAGTTTTGAATTCCTCACATATGTTTTGCGCAGTTGCCCCAAACATTACCAACAGCATGAACAACGTAGCAGTTCTACTTGCTTCTGACGTAAAACTGGTTTGTGAAGCAATTGGAGAACCGACACCACAGTTGAAGTAGTATCATAATGATATGCTTTTGGAAGGGGAAAGCAAATCGATATTAGAGCTTATCAATATATCGACATTCAATCAGGGGATGTATAAATGTATAGCTGAAAATTTTGTCACACAGATATCCTCTGCTGAAGCATTTGTTAAAGTTCATGGTAAGTTTATTCAAGGGACGCATAATTATATGGCAATATGGTGCAAATAATTTTGTTGTAGAATTATTATTTTGATTTAACTTCTATATGAACAATTAGCATTTGAGCTAATGGATGTTTAAAGCGAAAAACAACGTTTTAGTTTTCTCATGACAGAGTATCGTCTTATTTGAACGGCATATATTGGTGTTTTCTCGTACTATGCAAGTACCGCTTTTTACAAAATATATTCCCTTTTCATAATTATTTACCACAGGAAGTAGTGTGTATAATTATTCCTATTTTTGTTTTACACCATTGTGAATATATGTCAAATCAACTTGTTTGATGCGAATCCAGGAGAGGTCAAAATGAAAATGTAAGATTCATTATATGCTGCTTTTAAAGCAATAAAAAAATATGGAATTGTAAATAAAAGTTAGAGAATGCAGAAGGAGCAATCAAAAATGGACAATCCAGAGAAATTGGCAACATACAGTACACAGGACCAAGAAAACCAAAACAAAACCACAACACAAAATGTGTTGGATACCACTATATGCAAACAATCACACATATCGTAAATAAGACATGAGTTCCCGTACTAACAACTGGAGGTAAACACGAATTGAATATCGTTTTGTGCGGAAATTGTAAAGAACATCCCAACACGGAAGACACATAATAGAACAGCACAAAAAACTGAAAGTATGAGCATCACGGAACCCATAAAATAAAATACGGGGACGAACTCTGCTGCTCGTGATGAGTGTTTTGAAACGCTAATATTGTATAATAATTTGATTTCAGAATGTACACCAGGAACGTTTTATAAAGTAAAGTCATGCAGAGAATGTGAGAAAGGAGAATTTCAAGAACACTGGAATAAAAGGACATGCACGCAGTGTCCACTTGGATATAGTACTATCAAACGAAAGTCTACAAAACTCACAGATTGTATCGGTAAAATACAGAACCGATTTATTTTAACAATGCTGATATCTACTTCACTTTACTAAAATTTACGAAATACTACCACATCAGTGGTGTAATGTTTAACGCCTCGAGATCGGCAGATCGTGTCATCGAGCCAGGGTGCAGCCACGTCAAAGACAATAACATTAGTATTTGCAGCTTCTTCGATAATCACGTTTTATTAAGGAGTAAGAGCAACGACCGCTCATAATCAGAATAAATATTTCGAATGGAGCGAAATGTCTTATCACTCTTTGCAGTTTGAATGAGATAACACTATACACATTCAACTAAGCGTTTGATATAATTTATTTTAATGACATGCAACTTGTCCCCCATAATAATGCTGAAAAATTGTGTTACTTTGCCTTAATCAACACTCGTTCATTCAAAAAGTACTAAAAAATTATATCGTTTTGATGAGAATTGATAGACACGCGAAGAGCAGATTAACCGCGGACGCAGTCCAAGGTCAATGTGTACTCGTCTCGGGTCGATACTATCGGATCTTCACATGGGATACGGGTTCATATTACCTGTCTGTTCTCTATATCCCTCGAGCCGTCGAAAGGGATATAGAAAACAGACAGAGAATGCGAACCCTTATCCCCTGTGAAGTCCGAATAATAATTATATTCTACTGGGGTGTTCCGATTAAACTAGCACTAGAAAAACAACTCACAAACTGTGACGCATATAAAAAATGGCCGTCCATGTCTGCAATGCTGCGTATCTCTTCAACGAAATGCGATGCAAACCGTTCTGCCATTTTTGCTTACTGGCAGACGACAACTTTCGATTATCTTCTTTTTTCAAATAGGAAACTTATGATGGGGAACAAATTGTTTTTAACATTTTCACTATTGTAGTTTATGTGCTAGAAACCAATGTACACAAGCAAACGCAAATAAGGGAAATAAGACATGAGACCCCTTATCTAATAATTGCAATTTATTATTATAGATATTAATGAATGCATAGAGGATATCTCTGGCTGCGGACAAATATGCAAAAATACAAATGGCTCCTTTATTTGTGATTGTTATGACAAATTTGATCTAGAAAGTGATGGTAAATCATGTACAGGTAAATATTGAATAAATTTAGAATGTGTTTTATGATTGGTTTAAAAGTTTTTTTTTTAAATTGCATTAGTAATAGAGGTATAACTCGACTCTAATTGATGAACAAGATGCAATTATATGCAAACATTACAATAGTCTCTAATATTTCGAGATATACAGAAACGCTTGTGTAGCGTTCTTAGTAATATCGAATAAGAATATGAAATTCTTAAAACAGTCGACCCAAGATATAATAATAAAATCAACATCTAGCAATTTGACCATGTATAAATGTGTATAGATATCGTTCGTCTGAAGAATTAATTTATAATGGACCATTTACCAGTTTCCGACTTGATTCTAAAATTATACCCTTTTCCGCATATTTTAGTAATTACTTTAAGCCGGACAAAAGTGTTCATTTCATGCAAGATTCCACAAAAATAACATATATTTTTCTCATACTCTATAAAAAATCTAAATTATGTAACGACGGGTGAATTTTTTATTTGCTATAAAATTAACCTCTGATATTTATGAAGATTCAAATATCTATAAATTTTAAGAGCATTATATGTAATTGTTTTGTCATTTCCGTTGCTCTTGCATGGAACGGGAAATATTCTGGCCGTCGTAAGAGAAATAACTAAAATAAAATAAAAAGTGAAGAGCGTATAATGTTAGAATCAAGTCAGAAACTGGTAAATGGTCTATTGTCTACTGTCATCGGTAGTCTCGCTTTTTATATATGTTTCTGTTACTTTGTAAAGCAAAACAATTCGTCGTACTATTTTTGTACTGCATGAAGCAAATTTTACAATGGAATTTGTTATTAATAATTTGTTGTTTTATGGATGTATATGTAATATGGATTCTAATTACCCAAGACTTCACCATCCTCAATATAATTGTCTCGTAATTATTAATCTGCTTGAATTTTTTTCCATTTGTTTGTATTTTCAAATCGATTACGTTTTATTCTGAAGAGAAATGGAAAGTCATTATTACATTATTTTGAAACAGTTGGTCGGAAACATTTGATTATTTTTCATGTTTTAGATGTTACTGTCTCGTTGGTAATTAAGTTGGTGTCGGGTACTGCATCCGGGTTACTGATTGTTATAGTCATCGTACTTGTCATCAAGGTGTTGAAAGAAAGAAAAATGAAAAAAATGGAAAAAAGGTATATGCATTACAATTTCTTGTTTTGAAATTAAATCAATCCTGATACCATAATATCGTTTCGATAATATTCTCTTCTTATTTATATTGAAATGATGTAGTACTACGTAGGACGTCAGAGTCCGCCCACTGGTGCCATTTTGTTCCTCCTCCTTTGAAATTTAATTATTGCTACCATGACGAGGCGTACTTGATACAACATTATGTGATAAAGTAAGTTGCAACAGATCGATGGTTTTCTCTGGGTACTCCACCAATAAAACTGACCGCCACGATATACTAGTAACTGAAATATTGTTGAAAGGGGCGTTTAACACCATAACCCTGACCCCAAAAACATTTTTTTTCATATTTTGCTTAAAATGAAGTTATATCAGAATTAAATTACCAGACATCACAACTGTCAGAAATGATACGCTAAGCCTCCTGATTGTTCTTGCACCAATTCTTCATTCAAATAAAGTTCCGCTGGTCACGTCATTGCGGGTGATTTGACAATGAGAATCTCCGTAAAATCCTTGCTAAAGTTACAAAATATCGTGAACCACGGTCCATTAATAGGAAATACAACTTCAAACTGTTGATGGACTCTGTGGAGGACTATGCCAGAAAATAGGCAAAACGAGAAAAAGAGGAGGTGGATACCCTTTCAGAATTGGTCAAAGCTGTTAGGTCGTTGATTCAATTTCGAATCGGAAAGCTCAGAAGGTCAATGAACACAAAAGCAACATCTGTATTCAAAGATCATGAAGTTGCAGAAACCCTGTCCATTATTCACGACACATATAGTATAGTTCCTGCAGAAAAGACCTTATCTGTAAAATGCATCACATTGCTTTCTTAAAGACAGAATTAGGTTTGGAAAGCTCACAAGGTACTCCAATATATACAGCTATCACATGTCAGTCTTGTCTTCTTTTGGTTTTTCCATGAAAGATGAATATTGTGATATCCCTTACTGTATTGGAAACCAAAATTACACAATTATTAATGCAAACAACGGTATATCACAGGAACTGATAAGTGTTGTACCAAGCCTCTTTTTAAAATATTAATGTCTATGTTTACAGCTGTCAAAACGGGTCTCCAGAAAAATCATGATATCTGCTTTTCTACAAATGGTATTAATCAAATGTGGATATTAAAAAACTTAAAAAGATTTTCTGCAGACTTTAAGGTCTAGATCTCAGTATGTTTGTAACAGCATCAAAACATTTAATTTCTCGACCTTATATACCACCATTCCACATACGATACTATTATATGAATTAAAAAATTGATTCAGCGTTGCTTCTCAAAGAAGAACTGAGAAAAAGCCATTCAAAGTCTAATAATATACATAAACAGGACGAGATCATTCAAATGTTAGATTCTTTAATCGACAACATATTTGTCCGGTTTGGTTGACGGGTGTTACAACAAACGATTGGTATTCCAATGTGTATGAATTGTGCTCCGCTACTCGCCGATGTATTTCTAGATGCATATGAGGCAGACTTCCTTTAAGGGCTCCTCAAGAATAAAGAGAGACAATTGGTACATACCTTTAATTCCAGCTTCCAGATGATGTTATGCCACTGTACAATTCTATATTCGGTGATTATCTACACCGCATCTATCATAATGATCTTAAGGTTATGATTACTCAATAGACTGTTTCCTACCTTGACCTTCGGGAACTGCTTACCCTTCAAGAGCACCTGCGTTCACCCCCGGTTTTTTGGCGGCGTCGTGTTGTTCATTTTTTAAGTTTGTTTTGTGTTGTCCTGTTATGTGTCTTTACGGTTTGAGTTCCGTGTTGTGATATTTACGATGTCTGCATAAAAGCGATGTTCGGTTCGTCTTTACCTCTAGTTGATTGTAGGAGGGTCTATGTTTTATTTACGTTATTTGTGTGTGCTTGCGTATAGCAGGGTCCAACACATATTGTGTTTTGTTTATCGTTGTCTTATGTACCTTTTGTTGCCAGGTTCTCTGGATTGTCCATTTTTGGTTGCACCTTCGGTGTTCTCTAACGTTTATTCAGAAATGATGCGTTTTGATATTAGATATTCTATTATGCCGTTATTGCGTGTAAAACACATACATATTTCGTTCCTTATTTTTGTGATGTTTAATTTTGTTAGCCTTGTTATCCTTGTTTGAGCACATTTTCATAAGAAAAAATACAGTTTGTTCAATTCCCGAATTGGAAACCGTTTGCTATATGACTACCCGGTCATCTTGATACCATATGCATTTTTTGTCAAGATGATTTCCTGAGACGAACATATCAAACTGACTAAATAGATTCATCACATATTTGCTCCTTTACTCCCTACCCAACATCTTGATGTGAAAATCCGTGAACCAATTAATATGTGATGGCCCTGAGGATACTTATGATTATTATTACTACCTATAGATTTAACAATGAGTTATATAGAACTACTAATTACATAATTATTGGATCGAATTGCTTTTAGTATATTGATATCTATTAAGCCATATATTATTCTCCACACATTTTGGCGTGATAAATGATTGCACATTTCATTTCAGATCATCGGCAGTTAATGGTGGTAATTGTGAACCTATAATTCACACTGTGCATGGTAGTACATCAACGCCTGCTGTGGACAACCCTACATACATTACAAAAGGTTAACAAATTCTACAACGAAATTTCTAGTATTGAAAAAGAAATACTAAACTGGTGTGATTTATTTGTATAATTATGATTAATGGTTTTAATTTATTGTGTCATGTAGTAAATGATTTAAGATACCAAAGGAGTGGCCGAAAGCCGTAAATCGAAGGACATATAATAATTTGGCTAAAAGAAAAGGACAAATGCAGTCAAACCTGTATTAAGAGGTCATCACTGGGGCAAAGAAAAACTGGCCTTATAAGACAGATGGCATCTTAAAAGAGGTTCAATTCATATAAAATGTTCTGTGACCTTTTAATACAACTACATAGAAAACTAAAGATTGAGCAATATGAATCCCACTGAAAACCGTGGGTGAACTCGGTTGCTCGGGGAGGGTAATCAGTTCCTGCTCCACACGTGGCACCCGTCGTGTTACTCTTGTCACAAACATGGTGATAAGTCATGAATGAGGAAACGATCAAATTGTGATTACGACAAATGGAACTTGTCCTGGTCATGTGTGATACAGATATTGCGTAATTGTTAAAAATGTCATAGTGACGATCGTAAATCTTTCGAAGTGATGACTTCAACTTAGCCAATAGGAACCCTTTTGATATATCGTCTTTATATTTTACTGACACTCACTGATTCAAAGTCCAGTATCGAGTGAAACCACCACGTACTTGGGTGACGGCCTTTATCGTCCGTCTCTTCTCTACAGTCAGTCGTCAGTTGTGCTGCTGTGGTAGCTGCCGCCATTCCCGATGCAATGTTGCTTCCAATTGACGTAAGTTTTGTACAAGAGGTTCAACTGCCTGTACATGACGGCCTAGTATGTCCTAAACATGCTCTATCTGATTTAAATCCGGGCTCATGGCTGGTCATGGAAGAGACGTCACGACTTCACTTTGAAGGTAGGAGGTTACTGCCTATGAACGATGCGACCTGGTGTTGTCATCTATGAACACAGGTCTTGCAGCTAGTGGGTGTTTGTCGAAATGAGGAACAACAACTGGTTGTAAGACATCTATGATGTACTGATCATCTGTTAGGTTTCCTCGTATGGGGTGACCAAGTCCAACTTGCAATCATGAGAGATACACCCCATATCATTACTGAGCCTCCACCGTACGGGACAGTTGGCTGGATGCACCTTGGGGTATACGCCGTATTTTACGGTCTCCAAACTTTCATTCGCCCATCGGTTACATGAATTAGAAACAGACTCTCGTCCGACCAATGGATCCTATGCCAGGTCCTTAAATTCAAACCACGTCGCGTTAAGCACCATGCCAAATGTAATCGCTGATGTCGATATGATAACTTTGGACGTTTAATTACTCTCCTTGACCTCAGTCTTGCTGATTTCAAACGGTTCCTCTCTGTTCTTACTGACAGACATATATTTGGTAACCATTATCTTTTCAGAACAAGGCTGGATGGTTGCGAATTACAACCGTCTGACCAAGCAATGCAGTGCCCTGTCTTCACACTGCTACGTTACATGTGGTCTTCATGTACTTGGCAAGTCTTTCACTGTGTTTTCTCACAAACCGACTGACTACTGTATAGTGATAGCCCATCTGATGTCCAATAGCTTTGCAGGAAATTCCTGTTGACCGCATGCCGATTATTTGCCATCTTTGCGCCTGCGATATTCGCCTTCGTAACATATTCACAGAGAATGAATAAATTGTTCAAAACACGAATTTGAAGCGTGGAAAACCTATCTTGTTAAAATCAATATTTGCATTTAAATTGAAACTCAATGTAACATGTTATAATTCAATATATCAAGGGGTGCTTAACTTTTTTCTTTGTGTATATTATATGTTTCACTGATGTTGTTTTGTCTATCTGTATAGTGATTTATTGTGCACACCGGGTGCCTCATAAAAAGAAGGGACTGGTTACAATTCGCGAGTACCTGGATTCACCCTGTTTTTTTTTCTTGTTCATTTTTTTTAGTTTTCTGTGCTGTGCATTGTCTTTTGTTTGTCTTCGTTCCGTGTCTTGTGCCCAATGTTGCCTGTGTCTCTGGATTGTCCTTTCTTGATGCCCCCTTTGGTGGTTTTTGTTAACATTTATTACACTGTTCCATCGAATTAATATTTTATGTTTAACTGATTTTGTTTTTTCTATTGATTGTGCTTTATTGTAGGTAATGTAATTTTTCCACACATGTACAAAACTTAATATATTGTATATTACTATTTACTATTCTGTAACTATATGTATTTGGCCTATGAGAATAAAAAAAATCATTCAGTCATAGTGTTTCCTCTATTTTGTATTTTCGTTAATAAAAAAAAAGTAAACATCTAATTTAGTGCGTACTACGCGTTTCTGGAATAATTCTCATCAGTTACGCTCAAGATATCTGAAAACGCATTTGTGATTCTTTAGAGATTCTCTCAACAATATTTCAGTGCACCATACTGGAACCCTTGATCAAGTTTCAACGTTTGAACAATCAAGTTTCAATGCTTCTCCTTAAGATAAAAACTGGAAAGAGATGTGGGCGACTGGCTACCAAATACAAGTAAGATTCCCCGGGAACATTGCGACCTGTAATTTCTAATTGATTTGTTAGTATTTGATCATTGATTTCAAAGGAGGTGGTTAGAATCGGAGTTCAATAAAATACATATAACAATGTACAACTGTTGCATGTATAGTATGCAAAAACATACCATGATGCATGTTGAAATTGTATTTTATGCATAGTGTCATATCGCACAAAATATGCAATCTTTGTATAAAGATCATCCATGGTTCATTCCCCAAAATTTTGGTTCAAATTGTCCATTGGTATATTGGAATATTTTCAAATTTCAGCCAATCAGTATCAGTCATTCCTGGTTGTGACCATATTACAATGCACTATATCAGAGACAAAATAGGGTATTTCATCACATCGACTCATCACAAAATGGCGTGCGTCATTCTAAATTGAAACATTTCCCGGTCTTGTCCATTTATTGCTCTTCTTGGTGGCAATCATCATGGGTCCATGGCAGTGCACCTATTTGATATAGTGTCCATCAGTAAAATGTGAAAAGCTAACAGACAACAGACCATGGATGAGAAGTGATGGCAAAAACCTGTGGGCAGCAACATTAATATTGTGTGGTGGAAGTCGACTGAAGAAATAAACAAACCGATATATACCTTGCTGAAAATAATGACGACCAGATGTTTAATTTACTTTATTAGTATATATGATTCGGATGAACATCAACAAACAAAGTTGATATTACAAGTTTGTATGTACGAGTATTACTTTTCCGATTACTTATTTTCCTTTCCCAGCCATGAATGGTTGAAGGTCTGTATAAATTATTTGAATCCTGAAATAATAGAAAATATTTAATATCATTTCCTGATAACGTATATTTATGCAATAACTAATCTATCTTTTCTACCAGCTTTGAAAAATAAAGCTCCCCCTTTTTTATTGTGTTCTTAATATTGTTTTATAGCCACGTGTGTACGCAAATGTAAATGGCAGTGATGCAACTTAGACATCCGATTTACATGTTTTGCATATTATATCCTTCCATTGTTTTTTTTTACAACACGCGAGTTCATACCCGCTTTGAAGTGGGGTTCGCGTTGTTCAATCTTTAGTTTTAGGTAGTATTTTGTTGACCATTTTTTGTCTTTGTGTCATTTTTCTTTTCGCCATTGTATTGTATGTCCTTCGATTTACGGCTAGTGATGTTTTTCTATAGATAGTATTGTTATAACGAAACAATATATAATATGTATGTTAAAGGCCAACAAGTAACGTCACTCTAGTTCCAAAGACATGTCTTCCGAAAAGACCGCCCTATGCAAATCAATTAGTGTCGGACTAAGTACCATGCTAATAATTAACATGTCTAATTTGGTGGGAGCGACGCGTTTCTGGAACAACGACCGTCGTGTTCAGGCTCATACATGGAGAATGGTACTTTGGTTTACATCTACTTGTGCGATTATAAATTCTCGTTCAATCAGACCTCCGTTTATATAGTCTCGTTCAACCAGACTTCCGTTGACGTCGAGATTTTCTAAAGATGGCGTCGACTTTAAAATTACAGGTGTTTCTGTAGTTATTTGTCAATATTATAGATACAATATAGATAATTTATACTTCTTAATATTAGAAATTATACCAGAATTATACACAATTTGATGAATAATAATTATTTGAAAATCATGCACTGACCAAGAT
Organism: Bathymodiolus brooksi; assembly: GCA_963680875.1. NCBI lineage: Eukaryota > Metazoa > Mollusca > Bivalvia > Mytilida > Modiolidae > Bathymodiolus > Bathymodiolus brooksi. The sequence continues at coordinate 45,356,788 of OY804580.1, read as the reverse complement.
GGCGCGCAGCTTCCGGTGAATTGAAAAACGAAATATTTTCAATCAATACTTTGGGTTGTTGTAACTCGAACCTTCCCTCATCACTGCCACGATCTTTACTGGACTGTTTTGGTGGTGTTCGTGTTGCTTATCTTTTTAGTTTTCTGTGTTGTGTTATTTTTTGTCTTAATTCGTCCTGTGTCTTGTGTACCCAATGTTGCCAATGTCTCTGCATTGTCCATTCTTGGTTGGCTCTTCCGTTTTCTCTAACTTTTATTTCTTGGCAATAATCGTGATTTTTTTTTATGTGCTGGATTATTAATACATGCATGACTTGAGGATAGATGCTAATAATAAAAAAGCTACAGAACCATGCAAGGATTCCTTGCGAAAAAGTTGAAGTAATCACTTCAAAAGTTTTATAGTCGTCATCACAAATTCGATAACTGTTATGTCATGTATACGATCTACATCACAGATGACCACAGACATGTTCCGTTTGCCGTAATCAATTCATGACATCGCCGGAGGTTTAACATGGATTACACGATGGGTGTAACTAGTGAAGCAGGAACGGCTCATCGTTCTGGAGAATCTGTATTCATCCCCTTCTTGTGAGGTTTATGTTACTCAATCATTAGCTTCCTATGGAATGTATTGTTGCTTTGTCCTTTTTCTTTTGGTAATTGTGTTGTCTGTTCTTCGATGTACGAATGCTTATTACCCCTTTTGGTATCTTCAGACATATCATTTAGAAGATTGAAAATATAATTGATAATTCACTAATGATAAGCATTAGGTTGGTTGGTTTATGGCTCTTAAACAATATTTCAGCTTAATCGTGGCGGTCAGTTTTGTTGGAGGAGGAAACATAATATACATTGTATCTATAGTATGATTCATGAGTAGCTATGCGTATTCATTACATTGTATTTCAGACATTCGATACATATTAATATGATAAGAAAGTTTAAACAGTGATGGTCAATAATTCCACCAATATCAACAATTGCCCCCTCACACTCTCAGTGAAAAAAAACCACCATGGCGTTGAAAATCCCGCCATGGCTTGCGACAGGTAAATAAATATGGCGGCGTTAAACAGGTTAATAGGATACAAATCATCCACTATTGATAACCTGATCTGCAACGGCAACACATATATAGTGAGTGAATGATTGTTGCTTAACGCCAACGCAATTTTCAATGAGATGACGATGAGGTCCATTTTGTACTAGACCAACACGCTTGATTGGATTTTTATAGTGCTACCTCACTGAAACAACAGTAATCGGATGGACATATCGGACAAATTGTCCTGATTCCCAACCAAACAGTCTTTGCTCTTTCACCTTATTGCGGCGTGCTTAGCGGAGAAGCAACACATACCAATTTTATAGTCTTTGGTTTGACCCGTTCGGGGTTCCAACCCACGACCAACCACACTCGAGGCGAGCAGGCTAATCATTACACTATTGATGCAGTTTGCAATACATATATAAGCAAAACTTACTACAATACATACTTATTTCCAGGTATTTGTGTTTCTCCTTTTACAAATTCAACGATTTTGTCAGTATATCCTGGATTGCTGTCTTTATTAAATCTGTCGATAGCATGGATTGATATTAACATGAAAGGAGAAGTATTATCTCCACCGTTACAAATTATTGACCCACAGTTGATAGCTACAGTAATCCTCTGTAAACAAAAAAAAATGAAAAAATCAATAACGCACTGTCGGAACAGTTCTAAAATCTAACAGAAAAACAACCAGAGGCTCTCAAGAGCCTGTATCGTTCACCTGGTTATAAAAAAAACCAATTGGTCCTATGTAAAAACTATGTCCTGCAGTGGTAGTCATCTTGGAATTACGATCAACATAAAAAACACAAAGTTTGTAAAGGACCTTCCAATGATTGATGCATAGTTTAGGTTCAATCAGTGCAATAGCTTCAGAGAAGGAGATATTTCTGTATTTTCCCGATATGGTCCTGTGTTAATACTATGACCTGTGGTGGCAGCCATCTTGCATTTCCGATCGGCATAAAAAACAGAGGACCTTCCAATGATCATTCCTGGGCAGTTTGGTTTCAGAGAAGAAACGTTTTCAAACATTTTTCCCATAGGGTCCAATGTTAAACAAGTCCTGCCGTAGCCGCCATTTTGAATTTCATATCAGAACAAAAAACGTAAAGTTTGTAGAGGACCATCCAATAAACATTCATGTACAGTTTGGCTTTAATCTTATTTGTAGTTTCTGAGAAGAAGGCATTTGAATATTTTCCCATAGGGTCCTGCGATGGTGGCCATCTTGGATATCCGATCGGCGTAAAAAACACACACCTTGTAGAGGACCTTCCAATGATCATTCCTGGGCAGTTTGGTGTCAATTATCCAAGTGGTTTCAGAGAAGAAGCGTTTTGAAACATTTTTCACATAGGGTCCAATGTTAAACTAAGTCCTGCCGTAGCCGCCATTTTGAATTTCATATCGGAACAACGTAAAGTTTGTAGAGGACCATCCAATGAACATTCATGTACAGTTTGGCTTTAATCATATTTGTAGTTTCTGAGAAGAAGGCATTTGAACATTTTCCAATAGGGTCCAATGCTAATCTATGTCCTGCGGTGGTGGCCATCTTGGATATCCGATCGGCATAAAAAACAAACACCTTGTAGAGGACCTTCCAATGATCATTCCTGGGCAGTTTGGTTTCAATTATCCAAGTGGTTTCAGAGAAGAAGCGTTTTGAAACATTTTCCCCATAGGGTCCAATGTTAAAGTAAGTCCTGCCGTAGCCGCCATTTTGAATTTCATATCGGAACAACGTAAAGTTTGTAGAGAACCATCCAATGAACATTCATGTACAGTTTGGCTTTAATAATATTTGTAGTTTCTGAGAAGAAGGCATTTGAACATTTTCCAATAGGGTCCAATGTTAATCTATGTATTGCGGTGGCGGCCATCTTGGATTTCCGATCGACATAAAAAACAAAAACTTGTAGAGGACCTTCCAATGATCATTCCTGGGCAGTTTGGTTTCAACTGTCCTAGTGGTTTCAGAGAAGAAGCGTTTTGAAACATTTTCCCCATAGGGTCCAATGTTAAATTAAGTCCTGCCGTAGCCGCCATTTTGAATTTCATACCGAAACAAAAAACGTAAAGTTTGTAGAGGACCATCTAATGAACATTCATGTACAGTTTGGCTTTAATAATATTTGTAGTTTCTGAGAAGAAGGCATTTGAATATTTTCCAATAGGGTCCAATGTTAATCTATGTCCTGTAGTGGCGGCCATCTTGAATTTTCGATCGGCATAAAATAGACATAAACTTTGTAGAGGACCTTCCAATGACTATTCCTGGGCAGTTTGGTTTCAATTGTCCAAGTGGTTTCAGAGAAGAAGCATTTTGAAACATTTTCCCCATAGGGTCCAATGTTAAACTAAGTCCTGTCGTAGCCGCCATTTGAATTTCATATCGGAACAAAAAACGTAAAGTTTGTAGAGGACCATCTAATGAACATTCATGTACAGTTTGGCTTTAATCATATTTGTAGTTTCTGAGAAGAAGGCATTTGAATATTTTCCCATAAGGTCCAATGTTAATCTATGTCCTGCGGTGGCGGCCATCTTGAATTTTCGATCGGCATAAAAAAGACATAAACTTTGTAGAGGACCTTCCAATGACTATTCCTGGGCAGTTTGGTTTCAATTGTCCAAGTGGTTTCAGAGAAGAAGCGTTTTGAAACATTTTCCCCATAGGGTCCAATGTTAAACTAAGTCCTGCCGTAGCCGCCATTTTGAATTTCATATCGGAACAACGTAAAGTTTGTAGAGGACCATCCAATGAACATTCATGTACAGTTTGGCTTTAATCATATTTGTAGTTTCTGAGAAGAAGGCATTTGAACATTTTCCAATAGGGTCCAATGCTAATCTATGTATTGCGGTGGCGGCCATCTTGGATTTCCGTTCGACATAAAAAAATATATTTTGTAGAGGACCTTCCAATGATCATTCCTGGGCAGTTTGGTTTCAATTGTCCAAGTGGTTTCAGAGAAGAAGCGTTTTGAAACATTTTTCCCATAGGGTCCAATGTTAAACTAAGTCCTGCCGTAGCCGCCATTTTGAATTTCATATCGGAACAAAAAACGTAAAGTTTGTAGAGATCCATCCAATGAACATTCATGTACAGTTTGGCTTTAATAATATTTGTAGTTTCTGAGAAGAAGGCATTTGAACATTTTTCCATAGGGTCCAATGTTAATGTATGTCCTGCGGTGGCGGCCATCTTGGATTTCCGATCGGCATAAAAAACATAAAATTTGTAGAGGACCTTCCAATAATCATCCCTGGGCAGTTTGGTTTCAACTGTCCTAGTGGTTTCAGAGAAGAAGCGTTTTGAAACATTTTCCCCATAGGGTCCAATGTTAAACTAAGTCCTGTCGTAGCCGCCATTTTGAATTTCATATCGGAACAAAAAACCTAAAGTTTGTAGAGGACCATTCAATGAACATTCATGTACAGTTTGGCTTTAATAATATTTGTAGTTTCTGAGAAGAAGGCATTTGAACATTTTCCAATAGGGTCCAATGTTAAGCTATGTATTGCGGTGGCGGCCATCTTGGATTTCCGATCGACATCAAAAACATAAACTTTGTAGAGGACCTTCCAATGATCATTCCTGGGCAGTTTGGTTTCAATTGTCCAAGTGGTTTCAGAGAAGAAGCGTTTTGAAACATTTTCCCCATAGGGTCCAATGTTAAACTAAGTCCTGTCGTAGCCGCCATTTTGAATTTAATATCGGAACAAAAAACGTAAAGTTTGTAGAGGACCATCTAATGAACATTCATGTACAGTTTGGCTTTAATCATATTTGTAGTTTCTGAGAAGAAGGCATTTGAATATTTTCCCATAGAGTCCAATGTTAATCTATGTCCTGCGGTGGCGGCCATCTTGAATTTATCGATCGGCATAAAAAAGACATAAACTTTGTAGAGGACCTTCCAATGACTATTCCTGGGCAGTTTGGTTTCAATTGTCCAAGTGGTTTCAGAGAAGAAGCGTTTTGAAACATTTTCCCCATAGGGTCCAATGTTAAACTAAGTCCTGCCGTAGCCGCCATTTTGAATTTCATATCGGAACAAAAAACGTAAAGTTTGTAGAGGACCATCCAATGAACATTCATGTACAGTTTGGCTTTAATCATATTTGTAGTTTCTGAGAAGAAGGCATTTGAACATTTTCCAATAGCGTCCAATGTTAATCTATGTATTGCGGTGGCGGCCATCTTGGATTTCCGTTCGACTTAAATAAATATATTTTGTAGAGGACCTTCCAATGATCATTCCTGGGCAGTTTGGTTTCAATTGTCCAAGTGGTTTCAGAGAAGAAGCGTTTTGAAACATTTTCCCCATAGGGTCCAATGTTAAACTAAGTCCTGCCGTAGCCGCCATTTTGAATTTCATATCGGAACAAAAAATGTAAAGTTTGTAGAGGACCATCTAATGAACATTCATGTACAGTTTGGCTTTAATAATATTTGTAGTTTCTGAGAAGAAGGCATTTGAACATTTTCCAATAGGGTCCAATGTTAATCTATGTATTACGGTGGCGGCCATCTTGGATTTCCGTTCGGCATAAAAAACATAAAATTTGTAGAGAACCTTCCAATGATCATTCCTGGGCAGTTTGGTTTCAACTGTCCAAGTGGTTTCAGAGAAGAAGCGTTTTGAAACATTTTCCCCATAGGGTCCAATGTTAAACTAAGTCCTGCCGTAGCCGCCATTTTGAATTTCATATCGGAACATAAACGTAAAGTTTGTAGAGGACCATCTAATGAACATTCATGTACAGTTTGGCTTTAATCATATTTGTAGTTTCTGAGAAGAAGGCATTTGAATATTTTCCCATAGGGTCCAATGTTAATCTATGTCCTGCGGTGGCGGCCATCTTGAATTTTCGATCGGCATAAAAAAGACATAAACTTTGTAGAGGACCTTCCAATGACTATTCCTGGGCAGTTTGGTTTCAATTGTCCAAGTGGTTTCAGAGAAGAAGCGTTTTGAAACATTTTCCCCATAGGGTCCAATGTTAAACTAAGTCCTGCCGTAGCCGCCGTTTTGAATTTCATATCGGAACAAAAAACGTAAAGTTTGTAGAGGACCATCCAATGAACATTCATGTATAGTTTGGCTTTAATCATATTTGTAGTTTCTGAGAAGAAGGCATTTGAACATTTTCCAATAGGGTCCAATGTTAATCTATGTATTGCGGTGGCGGCCATCTTGGATTTCCGTTCGACATAAAAAAATATATTTTGTAGAGGACCTTCCAATGATCATTCCTGGGCAGTTTGGTTTCAATTGTCCAAGTGGTTTCAGAGAAGAAGCGTTTTGAAACATTTTTCCCATAGGGTCCAATGTTAAACTAAGTCCTGCCGTAGCCGCCATTTTGAATTTCATATCGGAACAAAAAACGTAAAGTTTGTAGAGGACCATCTAATGAACATTCATGTACAGTTTGGCTTTAATCATATTTGTAGTTTCTGAGAAGAAGGCATTTGAATATTTTCCCATAGAGTCCAATGTTAATCTATGTCCTGCGGTGGCGGCCATCTTGAATTTATCGATCGGCATAAAAAAGACATAAACTTTGTAGAGGACCTTCCAATGACTATTCCTGGGCAGTTTGGTTTCAATTGTCCAAGTGGTTTCAGAGAAGAAGCGTTTTGAAACATTTTCCCCATAGGGTCCAATGTTAAACTAAGTCCTGCCGTAGCCGCCATTTTGAATTTCATATCGGAACAAAAAACGTAAAGTTTGTAGAGGACCATCCAATGAACATTCATGTACAGTTTGGCTTTAATCATATTTGTAGTTTCTGAGAAGAAGGCATTTGAACATTTTCCAATAGCGTCCAATGTTAATCTATGTATTGCGGTGGCGGCCATCTTGGATTTCCGTTCGACTTAAATAAATATATTTTGTAGAGGACCTTCCAATGATCATTCCTGGGCAGTTTGGTTTCAATTGTCCAAGTGGTTTCAGAGAAGAAGCGTTTTGAAACATTTTCCCCATAGGGTCCAATGTTAAACTAAGTCCTGCCGTAGCCGCCATTTTGAATTTCATATCGGAACAAAAAACGTAAAGTTTGTAGAGGACCATCTAATGAACATTCATGTACAGTTTGGCTTTAATCATATTTGTAGTTTCTGAGAAGAAGGCATTTGAATATTTTCCCATAGAGTCCAATGTTAATCTATGTCCTGCGGTGGCGGCCATCTTGAATTTATCGATCGGCATAAAAAAGACATAAACTTTGTAGAGGACCTTCCAATGACTATTCCTGGGCAGTTTGGTTTCAATTGTCCAAGTGGTTTCAGAGAAGAAGCGTTTTGAAACATTTTCCCCATAGGGTCCAATGTTAAACTAAGTCCTGCCGTAGCCGCCATTTTGAATTTCATATCGGAACAAAAAACGTAAAGTTTGTAGAGGACCATCCAATGAACATTCATGTACAGTTTGGCTTTAATCATATTTGTAGTTTCTGAGAAGAAGGCATTTGAACATTTTCCAATAGCGTCCAATGTTAATCTATGTATTGCGGTGGCGGCCATCTTGGATTTCCGTTCGACTTAAATAAATATATTTTGTAGAGGACCTTCCAATGATCATTCCTGGGCAGTTTGGTTTCAATTGTCCAAGTGGTTTCAGAGAAGAAGCGTTTTGAAACATTTTCCCCATAGGGTCCAATGTTAAACTAAGTCCTGCCGTAGCCGCCATTTTGAATTTCATATCGGAACAAAAAATGTAAAGTTTGTAGAGGACCATCTAATGAACATTCATGTACAGTTTGGCTTTAATAATATTTGTAGTTTCTGAGAAGAAGGCATTTGAACATTTTTCCATAGGGTCCAATGTTAATCTATGTATTACGGTGGCGGCCATCTTGGATTTCCGTTCGGCATAAAAAACATAAAATTTGTAGAGAACCTTCCAATGATCATTCCTGGGCAGTTTGGTTTCAACTGTCCAAGTGGTTTCAGAGAAGAAGCGTTTTGAAACATTTTCCCCATAGGGTCCAATGTTAAACTAAGTCCTGCCGTAGCCGCCATTTTGAATTTCATATCGGAACATAAACGTAAAGTTTGTAGAGGACCATCTAATGAACATTCATGTACAGTTTGGCTTTAATCATATTTGTAGTTTCTGAGAAGAAGGCATTTGAATATTTTCCCATAGGGTCCAATGTTAATCTATGTCCTGCGGTGGCGGCCATCTTGAATTTTCGATCGGCATAAAAAAGACATAAACTTTGTAGAGGACCTTCCAATGACTATTCCTGGGCAGTTTGGTTTCAATTGTCCAAGTGGTTTCAGAGAAGAAGCGTTTTGAAACATTTTCCCCATAGGGTCCAATGTTAAACTAAGTCCTGCCGTAGCCGCCATTTTGAATTTCATATCGGAACAAAAAACGTAAAGTTTGTAGAGGACCATCCAATGAACATTCATGTACAGTTTGGCTTTAATCATATTTGTAGTTTCTGAGAAGAAGGCATTTGAACATTTTCCAATAGGGTCCAATGTTAATCTATGTATTGCGGTGGCGGCCATCTTGGATTTCCGTTCGACATAAAAAAATATATTTTGTAGAGGACCTTCCAATGATCATTCCTGGGCAGTTTGGTTTCAATTGTCCAAGTGGTTTCAGAGAAGAAGCGTTTTGAAACATTTTTCCCATAGGGTCCAATGTTAAACTAAGTCCTGCCGTAGCCGCCATTTTGAATTTCATATCGGAACAAAAAACGTAAAGTTTGTAGAGAACCATCCAATGAACATTCATGTACAGTTTGGCTTTAATAATATTTGTAGTTTCTGAGAAGAAGGCATTTGAACATTTTCCCATAGGGTCCAATGTTAATGTATGTCCTGCGGTGGCGGCCATCTTAGATTTCCGATCGGCATAAAAAACATAAAATTTGTAGAGGACCTTCCAATGATCATCCCTGGGCAGTTTGGTTTCAATTGTCAAAGTGGTGTCAGAGAAGAAGCGTTTTGAAACATTTTTCCCATAGGGTCCAATGTTAAACTAAGTCCTGCCGTAGCCGCCATTTTGAATTTCATACCGGAACAAAAACGTAAAGTTCGTAGAGGACCATCTAATGAACATTCATGTACAGTTTGGCTTTAATCATATTTGTAGTTTCTGAGAAGAAGGCATTTGAACATTTTCCCATAGGGTCCAATGTTAATCTATGTTCTGCGATGGCGGCCATCTTGGATTTCCGATCGGCATAAAAAACAGAAACTTGGTAAAGGACATTTCAATGATCATTCATTTACAGTTTGGGTTCAGTCAGTTCATTAATTTCTGAGAAGAAGATCTTTGAAATTTCAGCCAATCAGAGCATATTATTGGCCCTGGCAGCCATATTGAATATCCAACTTTGTAGAGGACCATCCAAGGAACATTCCTGCTAAGTTTGGTTCCAATCGGCCCAGTGGTTTCGGAGAAGAAGCTTGAAATGTGAAAAGTTTACAGACGATGAGACAACAGACGACAGACAACAGACGAAAGACGAGGGACGACGGACGCCAAGTGATGGCAATAGTTCACCTGGACCTTTGGTCCAGGTGAACTAATAAATACCACTCTGTCTGAACTGTTCCAAAATCTAACAGAAAAACAAAAAAATGCCACTCGGTCTGAACAGTTCTAAAATCTAATAGTAAAACAAAAAATACCACTCTGTCGAAACAGTTCTAAAATCTAACATAAAAACAATAAATACCACTCTGTCTGAACAGTTCCAAAATCTAACAGAAAAACAAAAAATACTACACTGTCTGAACAGTTCCAAAATCTAACAGAAAAACAAAAAATACCACTCTGTCTGAACAGTTCTAAAATCTAACAGAAAAACAAAAAATACCACTCTGTCTGAACAGTTCTAAAATCTAACAGAAAAACAAAAAATACCACTCTGTCTGAACAGTTCTAAAATCTAATAGTAAAACAAAAAATACCACTCTGTTTGAACAGTTCTAAAATCTAACAGAAAAACAAAAAATACCACTCTGTCTGAACAGTTCTAAAACCTAACAGAAAAACAAAAAATACCACACTGTCTGAACAGTTCTAAAATCTAACAGAAAAACAAAAAATACCACTCTGTCTGAACAGTTCTAAAATCTAATAGTAAAGCAAAAAATACCACACTGTCTGAACAGTTCTAAAATCTAATAGTAAAACAAAAAATACCACTCTGTCTGAACAGTTCTAAAATCTAACAGAAAAACAAAAAATACCACTCTGTCTGAACAGTTCTAAAATCTAACAGAAAAACAAAAAATACCACACTGTCTGAACAGTTCTAAAATCTAACAGAAAAACAAAAAATACCACACTGTCGGAAGAGTTCTAAAAACAAAAAATACCACTCTGTCTGAACAGTTCTAAAATCTAACAGAAAAACAAAAAATACCACTCTATCTGAACAGTTCTAAAAGCTAACAGAAAAACAAAAAATACCACTCTGTCTGAACAGTTCTAAAATCTAACAGAAAAACAAAAAATACCACTCTGTATGAACAGTTCTAAAATCTAACAGAAAAACAAAAAATACCACTCTGTCTGAACAGTTCTAAAATCTAACAGAAAAACAAAAAATACCACACTGTCGGAACAGTTCTAAAATCTAACAGAAAAACAAAAAATACCACTCTGTCGGAACAGTTCTAAAATCTAACAGAAAAACATAAAATACCACTCTGTCTGAAGAGTTCTAAAATCTAACAGAAAAACAAAAAATACCACTCTGTCTGAACAGTTCTAAAAGCTAACAGAAAAACAAAAAATACCACCTTGTCTGAACAGTTCTAAAATCTAACAGAAAAAAAAAAATACTACACTGTCTGAACAGTTCCAATATCTAACAGAAAAACAAAAAATACCACTCTGTCTGAACAGTTCTAAAATCTAATAGTAAAACAAAAAATACCACTCTGTTTGAACAGTTCTAAAATCTAACAGAAAAACAAAAAATACCACACTGTCTGAAGAGTTCTAAAATCTAACAGAAAAACAAAAAAATACCACTCTGTCTGAACAGTTCTAAAATCTAACAGAAAAACAAAAAATACCACTCTGTCTGAACAGTTCTAAAATCTAATAGTAAAACAAAAAATACCACTCTGTTTGAACAGTTCTAAAATCTAACAGAAAAACAAAAAATACCACTCTGTCTGAACAGTTCTAAAATCTAACAGAAAAACAAAAAATACCACACTGTCTGAACAGTTCTAAAATCTAACAGAAAAACAAAAAATACCACTCTGTCTGAACAGTTCTAAAATCTAATAGTAAAGCAAAAAATACCACACTGTCTGAACAGTTCTAAAATCTAATAGTAAAACAAAAAATACCACTCTGTTTGAACAGTTCTAAAATCTAACAGAAAAACAAAAATTACCACTCTGTCTGAACAGTTCCAATATCTAACAGAAAAACAAAAAATACCACTCTGTCTGAACAGTTCTAAAATCTAATAGTAAAACAAAAAATACCACTCTGTTTGAACAGTTCTAAAATCTAACAGAAAAACAAAAAATACCACACTGTCGGAACAGATCTAAAATCTAACAGAAAAACAAAAAATACCACTCTGTCTGAACAGTTCTAAAATCTAACAGAAAAACAAAAAATACCACTCTGTCTGAACAGTTCTAAAATCTAATAGTAAAACAAAAAATACCACTCTGTTTGAACAGTTCTAAAATCTAACAGAAAAACAAAAAATACCACTCTGTCTGAACAGTTCTAAAATCTAACAGAAAAACAAAAAATACCACACTGTCTGAACAGTTCCAAAATCTAACAGAAAAACAAAAAATACCACTCTGTCTGAACAGTTCTAAAATCTAACAGAAAAACAAAAAATACCACCCTGTCGGAACAGTTCTAAAATCTAATAGTAAAACAAAAAATACCACTCTGTCTGAACAGTTCTAAAATCTAATAGTAAAACAAAAAATACCACTCTGTTTGAACAGTTCTAAAATCTAATAGTAAAACAAAAAATACCACTCTGTTTGAACAGTTCTAAAATCTAACAGAAAAACAAAAAATACCACTCTGTCTGAACAGTTCTAAAATCTAACAGAAAAACAAAAAATACCACTCTGTCTGAACAGTTCTAAAATCTAACAGAAAAACAAAAAATACCACTCTGTCTGAACAGTTCTAAAATCTAACAGAAAAACAAAAAATACCACTCTGTCTGAACAGTTCTAAAATCTAATAGTAAAGCAAAAAATACAACACTGTCTGAACAGTTCTAAAATCTAATAGTAAAACAAAAAATACCACTCTGTCTGAACAGTTCTAAAATCTAACAGAAAAACAAAAAATACCACTCTGTTTGAACAGTTCTAAAATCTAACAGAAAAACAAAAAATACCAATCTGTCTGAACAGTTCTAAAATCTAATAGTAAAACAAAAAATACCACACTGTCTGAAGAGTTCTAAAATCTAATAGTAAAACAAAAAATACCACACTGTCGGAACAGTTCTAAAATCTAATAGTAAAACAAAAAATACCACACTGTCGGAACAGTTCTAAAATCTAACAGAAAAACAAAAAATACCAATCTGTCTGAACAGTTCTAAAATCTAACAGAAAAACAAAAAATACCACACTGTCGGAACAGTTCTAAAATCTAACAGAAAAACAAAAATACCACTTTGTTTGAACAGTTCTAAAATCTAACAGAAAAACAAAAAATACCACTCTGTCTGAACAGTTCTAAAATCTAACAGAAATACAAAAAATACCACTCTGTCTGAACAGTTCTAAAATCTAACAGAAAAACAAAAAATACCACTCTGTCTGAACAGTTCTAAAATATAACAGAAAAACAAAAAATACCACTCTGTCTGAACAGTTCTAAAATCTAATAGTAAAACAAAAAATACCACACTGTCGGAATAGTTCTAAAATCTAATAGTAAAACAAAAAATACCACTCTGTCTGAACAGTTCTAAAATCTAACAGAAAAACAAAAAATACCACTCTGTCTGAACAGTTCTAAAATCTAATAGTAAAACAAAAAATACCACTCTGTTTGAACAGTTCTAAAATCTAATAGTAAAACAAAAAATACTACACTGTCGGAACAGTTCTAAAATCTAACAGAAAAACAAAAAATACAACACTGTCTGAACAGTTCTAAAATCTAACAGAAAAACAAAAAATACCACTCTGTCTGAACAGTTCTAAAATCTAACAGAAAAACAAAAAATACCACTCTGTCTGAACAGTTCTAAAATCTAACGGAAAAACAATAAATACCACTCTGTCTGAACAGTTCTAAAAGCTAACAGAAAAACAAAAAATACCACCCTGTCTGAACAGTTCTAAAATCTAATAGTAAAGCAAAAAATACCACACTGTCTGAACAGTTCTAAAATCTAATAGTAAAACAAAAAATATCACACTGTCAGAACAGTTCTAAAATCTAACAGAAAAACATAAAATACCACACTGTCCGAACAGTTCTAAAATCTAATAGTAAAGCAATAAATACCACACTGTCCGAACAGTTCTAAAATCTAATAGTAAAACAATAAATACCACACTGTCCGAACAATTCTAAAATCTAACAGAAAAACAAAAAATACCACACTGTCGGAACAGTTCTAAAATCTAACAGAAAAACAAAATATACCAATCTGTCTGAACAGTTCTAAAATCTAATAGTAAAACAAAAAATACTACACTGTCGGAACAGTTCTAAAATCTAACAGAAAAACAAAAAATACAACACTGTCGGAACAGTTCTAAAATCTAACAGAAAAACAAAAAATACCACTCTGTCAGAACAGTTCTAAAATCTAATAGAAAAACAATAAATACCACACTGTCGGAACAATTCTAAAATCTAACAGAAAAACAATAAATACCACACTGTCTGAACAGTTCCAAAATCTAACAGAAAAACAAAAAATACCACTCTGTCTGAACAGTTCTAAAATCTAACAGAAAAACAAAAAATACCACTCTGTCTGAACAGTTCTAAAATCTAATAGTAAAGCAAAAAATACCACACTATCTGAACAGTTCTAAAATCTAATAGTAAAACAAAAAATACCACACTGTCGGAACAGTTCTAAAATCTAACAGAAAAACAAAAAATACCACTCTGTCAGAACAGTTCTAAAATCTAACAGAAAAACAATAAATACCACACTGTCAGAACAGTTCTAAAATCTAATAGTAAAACAAAAAATACCACACTGTCGGAACAGTTCTAAAATCTAACAGAAAAACAATAAATACCACTCTGTCTGAACAGTTCTAAAATCTAACAGAAAAACAAAAAATACCACTCTGTCTGAACAGTTCTAAAATCTAATAGTAAAACAAAAAATACCACACTGTCGGAACAGTTCTAAAATCTAACAGAAAAACTAAAAAATACCACACTGTCGGAACAGTTCTAAAATCTAACATAAAAACAAAAAATACCACTCTGTCTGAACAGTTCTAAAATCTAACAGAAAAACAATAAATACCACACTGTCAGAACAGTTCTAAAATCTAATAGTAAAACAAAAAATGCCACACTGTCGGAACAGTTCTAAAATCTAACAGAAAAACAAAAAATACCACTCTGTCTGAACAGTTCTAAAATCTAATAGTAAAACAAAAAATACCACACTGTCGGAACAGTTCTAAAATCTAACATAAAAACAAAAAATACCACTTTGTCTGAACAGTTCTAAAATCTAACAGAAAAACAAAAATACCACTCTGTCTGGACAGTTCTAAAATCTAACAGAAAAACAAAAAATACCACTCTGTTTGAACAGTTCTAAAATCTAACAGAAAAACAAAAAATACCACTCTGTCTGAACAGTTCTAAAATCTAATAGTAAAGCAAAAAATACCACACTATCTGAACAGTTCTAAAATCTAACATAAAACAAAAAATACTACACTGTCGGAACAGTTCTAAAATCTAACAGAAAAACAAAAAATACCACTCTGTCTGAACAGTTCTAAAATCTAACAGAAAAACAATAAATACCACACTGTCAGAACAGTTCTAAAATCTAATAGTAAAACAAAAAATACCACACTGTCGGAACAGTTCTAAAATCTAACAGAAAAACAAAAAAATACCACACTGTCGGAACCGTTCTAAAATCTAACATAAAAACAAAAAATACCACTCTGTCTGAAAAGTTCTAAAATCTAACAGAAAAACAAAAAATACCACTCTGTCTGAACAGTTCTAAATTCTAACAGAAAAACAAAAAATACCACGCTGTCTGAACAGTTCTAAAATCTAACAGAAAAACAAAAAATACCACTCTGTCGGAACAGTTCTAAAATCTAATAGTAAAGCAAAAAATACCACACTATCTGAACAGTTCTAAAATCTAATAGTAAAACAAAAAATACCACACTGTCGGAATAGTTCTAAAATCTAGCAGAAAAACAAAAAATACCACACTGTCGGAACAGTTCTAAAATCTAACAGAAAAACAAAAAATACCACACTGTCGGAACAGTTCTAAAATCTAATAGTAAAACAATAAATACCACACTGTCGGAACAGTTCTAAAATCTAATAGCAAAACAAAAAATATCACACTGTCGGAACAGTTCTAAAATCTAACAGAAAAACAATAAATACCACACTGTCAGAACAGTTCTAAAATCTAGCAGAAAAACAAAAAATACCACTCTGTCGGAACAGTTCTAAAATCTAACAGAAAAACAATAAATACCACACTGTCGGAACAGTTCTAAAATCTAGCAGAAAAACAAAAAATACCACTCTGTCGGAACAGTTCTAAAATCTAATAGTAAAACAATAAATACCACACTGTCCGAACAGTTCTAAAATCTAGCAGAAAAACAAAAAATACCACACTGTCAGAACAGTTCTAAAATCTAATAGTAAAACAATAAATACCACACTGTCCGAACAATTCTAAAATCTAATAGAAAAACAAAAAATATCACACTGTCGGAACAGTTCTAAAATCTAACAGAAAAACAAAATATACTACACTGTCTGAACAGTTTTAAAATCTAATAGTAAAACAATAAATACCACACTGTCCGAACAATTCTAAAATCTATTAGTAAAACAAAAAATACCACCCTGTCGGAACAGTTCTAAAATCTAACAGAAAAACAATAAATACCACTCTGTCTGAACAGTTCTAAAATCTAACAGAAAAACAAAAAATACCACACTGTCTGAACAGTTCTAAAATCTAATAGTAAAACAAAAAATACCACACTGTCGGAACAGTTCTAAAATCTAACAGAAAAACAAAAAATACCACACTGTCGGAACAGTTCTAAAATCTAACAGAAAAACAAAAATACCACTTTGTCTGAACAGTTCTAATATCTAATAGAAAACCAAAAAATACCACACTGTCAGAATAGTTCTAAAATCTAATAGCAAAACAAAAAATACCACACTGTCGGAACAGTTCTAAAATCTAATAGTAAAACAATAAATACCACACTGTCAGAACAGTTCTAAAATCTAACAGAAAAATAAAAAATACCACACTGTCGGAACAGTTCTAAAATCTAACAGAAAAACAATAAATACCACACTGTCAGAACAGTTCTAAAATCTAATAGTAAAACAAAAAATGCCACACTGTCGGAACAGTTCTAAAATCTAACAGAAAAACAAAAAATACCACTCTGTCTGAACAGTTCTAAAATCTAATAGTAAAACAAAAAATACCACACTGTCGGAACAGTTCTAAAATCTAACATAAAAACAAAAAATACCACTTTGTCTGAACAGTTCTAAAATCTAACAGAAAAACAAAAATACCACTCTGTCTGGACAGTTCTAAAATCTAACAGAAAAACAAAAAATACCACTCTGTTTGAACAGTTCTAAAATCTAACAGAAAAACAAAAAATACCACTCTGTCTGAACAGTTCTAAAATCTAATAGTAAAGCAAAAAATACCACACTATCTGAACAGTTCTAAAATCTAACATAAAACAAAAAATACTACACTGTCGGAACAGTTCTAAAATCTAACAGAAAAACAAAAAATACCACTCTGTCTGAACAGTTCTAAAATCTAACAGAAAAACAATAAATACCACACTGTCAGAACAGTTCTAAAATCTAATAGTAAAACAAAAAATACCACACTGTCGGAACAGTTCTAAAATCTAACAGAAAAACAAAAAAATACCACACTGTCGGAACAGTTCTAAAATCTAACATAAAAACAAAAAATACCACTCTGTCTGAAAAGTTCTAAAATCTAACAGAAAAACAAAAAATACCACTCTGTCTGAACAGTTCTAAATTCTAACAGAAAAACAAAAAATACCACGCTGTCTGAACAGTTCTAAAATCTAACAGAAAAACAAAAAATACCACTCTGTCGGAACAGTTCTAAAATCTAATAGTAAAGCAAAAAATACCACACTATCTGAACAGTTCTAAAATCTAATAGTAAAACAAAAAATACCACACTGTCGGAATAGTTCTAAAATCTAGCAGAAAAACAAAAAATACCACTCTGTCGGAACAGTTCTAAAATCTAATAGTAAAACAAAAAATACCACACTGTCAGAACAGTTCTAAAATCTAATAGTAAAACAAAAAATACCACACTGTCGGAATAGTTCTAAAATCTAGCAGAAAAACAAAAAATACCACACTGTCGGAACAGTTCTAAAATCTAACAGAAAAACAAAAAATATCACACTGTCCGAACAATTCTAAAATCTAATAGTAAAACAATAAATACCACACTGTCCGAACAGTTCTAAAATCTAATAGCAAAACAAAAAATACCACACTGTCGGAACAGTTCTAAAATCTAGCAGAAAAACAAAAAATACCACTCTGTCGGAACAGTTCTAAAATCTAATAGTAAAACAATAAATACCACACTGTCCGAACAATTCTAAAATCTAATAGAAAAACAAAAAATATCACACTGTCAGAACAGTTCTAAAATCTAATAGTAAAACAAAAAATACTACACTGTCTGAACAGTTTTAAAATCTAACAGAAAAACAAAAAATACCACACTGTCTGAACATTTCTAAAATCTAACAGAAAAACAAAAAATACCACTCTGTCTGAACAGTTCTAAAATCTATTAGTAAAACAAAAAATACCACCCTGTCGGAACAGTTCTAAAATCTAACAGAAAAACAATAAATACCACTCTGTCTGAACAGTTCTAAAATCTAACAGAAAAACAAAAAATACCACACTGTCTGAACAGTTCTAAAATCTAATAGTAAAACAAAAAATACCACACTGTCGGAACAGTTCTAAAATCTAACAGAAAAACAAAAAATATCACACTGTCCGAACAATTCTAAAATCTAATAGTAAAACAATAAATACCACACTGTCCGAACAGTTCTAAAATCTAATAGCAAAACAAAAAATACCACACTGTCGGAACAGTTCTAAAATCTAGCAGAAAAACAAAAAATACCACTCTGTCGGAACAGTTCTAAAATCTAATAGTAAAACAATAAATACCACACTGTCCGAACAATTCTAAAATCTAATAGAAAAACAAAAAATATCACACTGTCAGAACAGTTCTAAAATCTAATAGTAAAACAAAAAATACTACACTGTCTGAACAGTTTTAAAATCTAACAGAAAAACAAAAAATACCACACTGTCTGAACATTTCTAAAATCTAACAGAAAAACAAAAAATACCACTCTGTCTGAACAGTTCTAAAATCTATTAGTAAAACAAAAAATACCACCCTGTCGGAACAGTTCTAAAATCTAACAGAAAAACAATAAATACCACTCTGTCTGAACAGTTCTAAAATCTAACAGAAAAACAAAAAATACCACACTGTCTGAACAGTTCTAAAATCTAATAGTAAAACAAAAAATACCACACTGTCGGAACAGTTCTAAAATCTAACAGAAAAACAAAAAATACCACTTTGTCTGAACAGTTCTAATATCTAATAGAAAAACAAAAAATACCACACTGTCAGAATAGTTCTAAAATCTAATAGCAAAACAAAAAATACCACACTGTCGGAACAGTTCTAAAATCTAACAGAAAAACAAAAAATACCACACTGTCGGAACAGTTCTAAAATCTAACAGAAAAACAAAAAATACCACTTTGTCTGAACAGTTCTAATATCTAATAGAAAAACAAAAAATACCACACTGTCAGAATAGTTCTAAAATCTAATAGCAAAACAAAAAATACCACACTGTCGGAACAGTTCTAAAATCTAATAGTAAAACAATAAATACCACACTGTCAGAACAGTTCTAAAATCTAACAGAAAAACAAAAAATACCACACTGTCGGAACAGTTCTAAAATCTAACAGAAAAACAATAAATACCACTCTGTCGGAACAGTTCTAAAATCTAACAGAAAAAAAATAAATACCACACTGTCGGAACAGTTCCAAAATCTAACAGAAAAACAATAAATACCACACTGTCGGAACAGTTCCAAAATCTAACAGAAAAACAAAAAATACCACACTGTCGGAACAGTTCCAAAATCTAACAGAAAATTGGTAGAAACAGGCATAAAAATGTAAATGGTCGATAAAATTAAGCATTTATTATATTGGTACTTCCAACAAAATCAGTGTTTAAGCATAAAAAAAACATGCTATGCACATCATACTTAGATTAGCATGGGGTCCTTATGCTCATGGGTCTCCTGGGAAAGCACCCGCCAGTACATTTTGGACTAAATGTAGGGATGCTAAAGGAGGGTGCTTGTATAGGTACAGACTGTTGCTGAATCCAAATCATAATGATATGTTATGAATAAAATATGTTTAAACCCAAAACAGTGCCGTCTAAACTGCAAATAAAGCATACTTAGCATGTACTTTACTAAAGATAATAAACAATATCAATGCTAATTTCTATGATAACAAGTGGACATTGGCATTCACCTCTGTAGGTTGAGGCACCAGTACACTGCTTTGCCCGGGAACCTATAATGCTGTTAAGACGGCCCTGACCAAAACTGTGAATCAATCATACATTCTATCAGATATTGTCAGACCTATTTCTATTGTTTACAATAGCATGTATATTTTGTAAACACAAACAAATCTTCTTCTTAATAAAACTATTACAGTATTGATGCAAGTAGTAGCACTCAATTAGGCCCGGTTTCCTCTATCAATAAAACTGACCACCATGATATAACTGAAATATTGCTGAAAGTGGCGTTAAACATGATAATCCTAACCCTAATCATCAATCTGGCACGAGTTGGCACATTTTTTAATTAAAAATTTTGACCAGGTCAAATTTTCTATGAAGTAAATCTTTCGGGTTACATCGGTAATTTACCTTTAACAGAAATTAAACCTATCGGGAATAGAGAACCCACATATTATTATTACTATTATTAGAATGGGGAATTATAAGATTTAAATTTTACTTTACAGATACATGTAGACTAATCGATATTCTAAATTTCAATTTACAGTAAAAAAAATTACAATGATATTTGCGCCCCCCCCCCCCCCCCCCCTCCCCAAGCTGTTTAAACATACCTCTATAGGTTTGTCCATTGCCTCTGCTAAAAAGACAGAGAACCTCTTTTCGAAATCCTTCGGCACTGCCTCATTTGACAGATTCGTAGACACCTGTACAACTGGCATGTTTCAGTTTGTGTAGTATTTGTTTACAGTTTATACAAGTACACTAACTATTAGATAAACTGACTGTTTATCACATGTGTCACATACTGTTTATTATCATTCATCGTCATGCACATTTAATACCGAGATTTAATTTAAATGTAGAGTACAAACACACGTAAACATATATGTGTGTTACATACGGTGTACTGCTACAACATGTAAATCGATAATTGGACAAATATATTTATACATATAGTTTTCACTACTATAGTCCACACGTTATATTACATCCAGGGGCGGATCCAGGATTTCAAGTTAGGGAGGGACGCAGTTAAAAAAATTGCACCGAGCGGAGGGAGGCGCAAAAATGTTTGGGGTATTTCGTATGAAAAAATCACGATTTTACGTCAAAAAATCTTATTTTTTCCAATTTTAGGGGCCCCCCTCCCTGGATCCGCCCCTGACATCTATTTACCTTATTGGTCGCACGGGAATTCGAAGTAGTGTTGTTGTGTGATGGTTGTGGTTTAACTCCACCAGCTAATTGATATTTTTGATTGATTGGTTGATTGTTGTTAAGAGTACAGTGCAAGTGAGAAGTGTTTCAGCTATATCTAAAAATCATTATTTACACAAGACTCCCCTATTCTGTAGGTTTAGAAAATAAATACATACATACAAATGCAATGGATTGTAGACAATTTTACACATAATGTAAACATATTTGGTATCTTTTGACTGATATATGGATTTCATTTTCAAAGTACGTGATGATTTCCGTTTTTGCCTGCAAAAGGCGAAGCCGAAGGCCAATGCAGCTGGTCGAGGACCAATAATAAGGCCAATACAGAAACAATACGTAATTATATCTTTATTATCTTAAACAAAAATCCAGTTGGAAAGAAGAAATACAAATACAAATAAACAAGAAATATATTGTACAATATGATTATATGTCTCCTTTCCTCGGTTCTAATGACTGGTGAATAAAAGAAACCACTGCTTTAATATCTTCAATGTGTTAGTTTCCTAATAGCATTCTGTATGTTTTTGGCAAGTTCAGTCGTAGCATGTGAACTAAAATGTATGAACACACCTAGGACCCTACCGTGACTATGAAATGCGGAACAGAAATACAAGCGTTATTCCATTACTCAAGTGTAATGTTGGCTAGTTCCTCATGTAGATTTACATCCATATCCTTTCTTACTAACTGGTACATGTTTTGGCCGGAAAGGAACTCAGCCAATGCGAACAAAAATCAATAGTGGCCTAGTAATCTAGTATTGCATTTGTAAACGTATACACATTCTGCAGCGTAGGTATGGACCGAACACTTGGGGACATGTTTTCGGAATGGAGTGTGAGAGCATTTACAAGTCAGTGGGTGAAGTGGGAGTTTTCAAAAAATCTCTCAAGCGAAAACAAAAAACAATAAACAAAACCACTCACCACTCCAAGCAAACTGATGTTCGGAGCTGTTCTGTTTGTGTTTTTACGTGTAAGATGTGTAGCATTTTCTATATGCAAAAATATACGTATACGTGTATTTCTAGTCACATTCGCATTGGATGCAAATATCATAAATAAACTTTTGAGAAAACAGAAGGGGTAATCAAGTATGGACAATCCAGAGAGACAGGCAAAATAGGAAACAAGACACAGAAGAAAAAAAAAAAAAACCCAAACAAACAAACAAAAAACACAACATAGAAAACTAAAAAGATGAGAAACTCGTACCCAAACGAAAAACCGAGGGTGATACCAGGTGCTCGCGAAGGGTAAGCAGCTCCTGTTTACTCAAATCTAGTGTTGAACCTGATTGGTTAGTCTAAATAGTTAGTCTATATATTTGTTAATATTATGTACATGTATTACATGTATTTGGATTCTTCCTTATGATTTTTATAATGAACTGAAAATCCAAGTCAAAATTATTTATACTAGGTACCACCAAATACAATACATGTATTTGATGGTACCTAATATAGTTATGCACTTCAACATTTGATAGAAATCATGAAAATAACAACTTTTTCATGAATTGGCTACACTTAATATCACTGACAAAGATACAGTGTAAAAACACATCTTTATATCCATAATAAAGATACAGGATAGAGCTCAATTGAAAACAGGAAAATAACACTCTCAACATGTCTTATTTCTTTATGTCTTTCCGTTTCCAATCATTTGTACCTTGATGTCTGTCAGGTGAACTTTTATTCTGAAACAAAAAGGAAAAAAGTTATCATTTATTTGTTTCAAATTAGTTTTTAACGTCACTATCTATTATTAATCTGTGTATCTCACAGACGCTCTTTGACTAAAAGACAGCAGAACACTATATATTGAAAATCTCTGTCCTTCGATTTACGTGTTCTGATTACCTCTTAAGTATCTCCACACTATTGGCCATTCTAATGTAGTTGTTTAATATTCCAGGTTTGTGATTGGACAATGCTGTAATTTTCACGGTATCAATTCCACGGTTGAAATATCATGAGATATTTTTAGAATTTTAGCTGATTACCGCTTACGTCATCTTGTTAATAATGTGACTATACACATGATTATATGATAGTGGAGATACATCTATACACATGATTACATTAGAATGGAGATAATTGTATTTTATTTGAAAATTTCACGGTATCAATTGTCGATTTAATGGTCGTAAATATCCGTTTACTGGCTTCACTAACGCGTCGACAGTAAACTCAATTTGCGACCATCAAATCTCCAATTGATACCATGAAATTTTCAAATACAATACAGTCATCTCCTAATTGTATTGTCTCTTTAGAATTACGTCTTCTGATTAGCCCTTTGGTGTCTCCGAACGTTTTTTTTTCACTGTAATTACTAAATGTAGCAGTCATTGCGAATAATTAAAATAATAAACTTCACGATACACTAACGAATCTATTCTTTTTTTTTTCATTTCAAAGTATATAATATTATCATATTTTGGGTTTTAGAACATAAAATTCTTACTTAGTTCCAGAAACTTGTGTTTCTTCTTTTACCAATATAATAAGCTGTTCTATATAACCAGAATTTTCAGTCTGATTAAATCTGTCAACTGCATTTAGTTGTAACAGCATCATTGGGACATCCTGGCCACCTTCACATACACGTTTGTCGAAATTTACCAGGACTGTGATTGTCTAAAGCAAAAGATAGAACATTAAAGTATATTTTTTTCTTCCATTTGGAAATCGAAATTTTGAGATAGATAAATCAAAACTACATGTATATATCAATGCAAAAGTTCAACAAACAAAACACAAATCGAGTAATCAAAACTATTTTATTTTGCATTTGACCTCAGATACACTTTGTGTGCACTAAGTTAGATATATTCATTTTTGGAATAACGGATTTACATGTATAATGATTGATTGACGTTTAACGCCAAGTGGGAAGGTTGTGAGCTATAACATGACGAGAACATGTTACATTTCATTGAGATGACGATATCCTCTTTGTACTAGACCAACACGCTTAGTTGGATTTAGATGGGGCCAGCTCATTGAAACAACGGGCGGCAGGTAGACATATCGCTCCACATATTATTCTGATTCCGAGCCAACCCGTCTGCTCTTTCTTCTTAATGTTGCGTGCTTAGCGGAGAAGCAAAATAGTCTTTGTTTTGAGCCGACGGGGGCTCGAACCCACGACCTACAGCACTCGAGTCGAGCACGCTATCTTGAGGTGTGTAACTTTATACAAAATTATGTATATAAATGAAGTTCCAGTTGTGCGTTCTCTGAAATATGCAAACGTCATATTCATAATGTATGTTTCCCAGTTTTAAGAATTTTCTGTATACATCGTATTATTGAAGAGTACTCATAATATAATATAAGTGTGCCAGAAATATTTTATAGAAATTATGAGGTCTTTCTCCAAGATTTGATTTTGAATTTGATAATACTTGATAACTCTTCTCAACATATTTAACAATTAATGCGTATCTTTCGGAGACCGTGATCATGCAAGTCTGTAGACCCCAAGAATGATGTAATATATTATTAGTTAGTTCTATATGTTTCTTTCCTTAGAGATTTATATTTTATTATAAATGAACGTTATTTCTACGGGTAGGGAATAATATAAGTTCTTGTAATTTGTTTCCCAATCCTATTTTAATAGACGAGACACACTTTATGAAAACAGTAAATTTTAAGACCAGGTGTAATTCAAAGATTCATCAAATATTTCTAAATGAATGAATAAAATCCAAGTTTCCATGCTTATTGATATGATTAATGTGATTTATGTGGAACAGAAATGTCCCATTTATTTGGATTGCTCAATTAATAATGTGGTTCATTATCGAGTGTGCGCAATGGCTAATATCCTAAAAATCCTGCTTCAAAATCGTAACAATGTGACCTTTGTAACACTGCTTCTACATTCATGGTTGACAGTGACCTTTACCTTTCACCTATGGTCGTCAAATTCATAGATTATTCAAACCTTGGTATATTTAAGCTGAATTCAAAAATTGGTGAAGATTATTTATAAGGTAGTGTATTTGCACTGTTCGAAAAAAGGAAATGATCAAAGGATGACACTGGAATATTGGCCAAAGATATAATTACTTATATATTTTAACCTATCTGGAGGGGGAATGTATCCTTTGTGTGTAAGGGGACAAGTTTTAAAAGGCCTAATATCTTGAATATAAATATTTAATGATAACATTTGTTGATTCATGAGTAGATTTTTCCATTTGTTTGTGTGTATTTCACTGTTTGATACAAAAACTGAAAATATGCTGACTCAGCAGTTTTTTTTAGCATTTCTTAAACCTTTTTAAATCATCTTTTGCTACAAAATGACCATTAGATTTAAATTTTAATGTTTCAATTATTCTAAAATAAACCTAAAACACTGAAGAAGTTTATATTCTTTTATTACATTTTTCTACTTACAATTCTCTATCAGACAATAGCCACCTAAGTTTAACTTAGTTTTTTTTTCGAAGTAATCAAATTGCACACATCCAATGTTTTACTATTTCAAAGAACAATGTTGAAATAATAAGAAACCCAACGATTTTAAAATTGTATGTTTGAAAATAAAAATATATGCTTTTGAAAATTACCAAATATTGTGTTTTTGCATATTTTCCAAAATGGCTGAATCAAAGGTGGTTCTTTAACATTATGTTGGCATTTGAGCTGTGTTTAGTCTAGCTTTTCTAAAATACAAACATGAAAATGGTCAATTATGAGGATTTTGGGCTGGTATTTGGGCCACTAAATTGGGGTTGTCGGTTTCCATAGCAACAGAGTACAAAAATGTAAAAATTTTGTTATTCTCATAACCACCACTTAAAAAGAATGTCATAACACAAAAATCTTTGGAATCTATTACCTCACCCAGAACCATCCTTCAGAAATTTTAGATTTTTACAGAGAACAGCTCTTAATTACTTTCTATTAGGTAATATATATATATAGTTGAATATTGTAATGTTATGTTGAATTAATTAATAAAATATGTTTAAACCATGAAGGATGTCATAGATGAACTAAAATTAGAACTGTTCACAATCATTTTGAGGCATCGACGTTTTTTTTTATCTTTTGGTGTTAGTTTGTGCTTTTTAATACTACATATTTACATGTGGTGGTTTTATGGCATCGTGTCTATACGTAGCAAAGATGTCGGAAACATCGAGCATTGAATCTTTTCCAGAATGCATCGAAAATGAAGTAAGACGGAATGTATTCATAAACATGTACTGCATAGTCTGCATAAACTGAAAGATCAGGTTTATGTCATATCGTGAATAAATACCAACCAAACAGTCCCTATCTTACACGTGAACACTAACAAACAACACCTTACCTCTATTGGTTTGTCCAGAATTTTGCTAATTCCGGCAGACAGATTATTTTCAAACGTTTTTGTGACCTCGTCATTACTCAAGTTTGTATACACCTGTACTGTTATCATCTTGTTAAATGTTAACACACACAACTATACTCAGATATCTTTGTCAATTTCTTTTATCAACAACTATTTGATTAAATGGAATTGGAAATCTGCAAACTGGATGCCCTGCATTGAGCATGAGAAAGAAAATATTCTTTTTGGCATCGTCCCTTGATGCTCGCTGCTGGTTATCCAAAAGCTCTGATCCCTTTCCATGTTCCAAACAATATTCCTTCCACATCAACATGGCCGGTCTGCACTAGACACAAGTAGGACTTCATCGACTCAAGGTGTCTCTTGCAGATTGGTGATGAATAACCTGATATATATGTATAAGTTCTCTCTCACCCCCCCCCCCCCCCTCATATATATGTGAGTAAGTGTATGTACGTTTATGTGCATATATCTCCTTTCCTGCCCGAGTGTGCCTGCACCACAATTATTGATATTTCACCGCGAATATTTAGGTTGATATATTGTTGTTGTGTATCAATCATAATTGTTATTTGTATCGTTGTTGTGTATCAATCATAATTGTTATTTGTATATGCCCTCCTGGGGCCCTGATTTGGTTAATAAACTTATTTCTATTTCTATCTTATGTAAATACGAGATACAGTCAAACCTGCCCAAGCAATGATCTGTATGAAGCAGTCATATGTATAAAGAGGTCACATATTTTGTCCTGTTATATAAAATTTCATATGAATTAACCTCTTTTAAGAGGTCACCCGTCTTTAAAGACCGATTTTTCTTTCTCCAAAGGTGACCTCTTCTTAATACATTTGACTGTATTTTGAATGAGTTCAACCTCGGTGAGGGGCCCGGGTGGCTCAATGAGTTAGGTCGTTGGATCTGACAACTCATACAAGCCTATCACCAATATGGCGTGGGTTCGCGCCCAGCTTTGCAAATTACAAAAAAGGGTGCACTCGACTCACAGCGCAAGTAATAAAGTTTACCAGTTGCTTTCCCAATGGCCGGTGATTCTCTCCGGGTACTCCCGGGTACTTCCACCACTAAAACTGGTCGCCATGATATAGCTGAAATATTGTTGAAAGTGGCGTTAAAACACCAACAATCAATCAATTAATCAATCAACCCCGGTGTTTAGTAGGGATCATGTTGTTCAATCTTTAGTTTTCTGGTTAGTGGTTAGTCCCTATGTCCTTATTCTTTGGAGGGGCCCGGGTGGCTCAATGAGCTAGGTCGTTGGATCTAACAACTCACACAAGCCTATCACCCATACGGCGTGGGTTCGCGCCCAGCTTTGTAAATTACAAAAAGGGTGCACTCGACTCGCAACCGCAAGTGATAAAGTTTACCAGTTGTTTGCCCATGGTCGGTGGTTCTCTCCGGGTACTCCCGGGTACTTCCACCACTAAAACTGGTCGCCATGATATAGCTGAAATATTGCTGAAAGTGGGGTCAAAACACCAAAAATCAATTAAAATCAATCTTATTTTGGCCATTGTGTTGTCTGCCTTCTACGAGCTTTCTGATTACCTCTTTGATATCTTCAAAGTTTTCTTGTTAATTTCTCACACCTAAAACGATGTAAAAATGTCCTAAAACGATTCAAATGCATATACAGCCAAACATCCCTTAAAGGTATAACAAATCACTGTCTATAAAGGACAGTCACATTTTTCTCATTAATGAATAGTGCAAATATCTTTATCATGTATATAAAGGGCAACTGCTCATAAAGGCTACATTTTCATGTTCCATAGAGTGGCCTTTATATGTATAGGTTTGACTGTAGGTCCTCACAAACTAGAATTGGAGAATATTCACAAGGGGGTGTATCGTTAGTGTGACTAGGAATTATACCAGTGCAGCAGCACGACACTCAGTAATCTAACAAATACAACGAGTGAAATGGAGAGAAATATAATTTTTAACTCGAGACAGCAATATTGAACATGTTCAATTGGTCTTTCTGGCACCAATCCTCCCTGTCTCGATAATTAGACTTTCACCGTGCGACCTAAGAAACAAGATATGTCATATCGATTCATTTCTTATACTTTTCAAATTTGTGGCTGTACATTCCAATATCCCGTATTAAAATACCATGTATAAATGTTGCCACTTAGATATAGTGCTATCAAATGTTTTGAACCCTCAAGTATTCAGGCGATATAAGTTATCAAGGTTGTCATAAAATAACTAATAGGTTGAACAATCTGTCACTAATCGACTTCCGCAACCGCCATAAGATATCTTAGTGAGTTGGTGATTGTTGCTTAACGCCAGATGAGCAGTTTTTCATCCGTACCATGACGAGAACAAGTTAAATTCGATGGGATTATAATTATGTCCGTTTTGTACTAGACTACCACGCTTTGTTGGATCTCATGATTACTGAAACAATAGAGTGTGGGTAAACATATTGATCTATTCGGACACATTATCCTGATTCCGAGCCAACCAATCTTTGCTCTTTCTCTTTAATACTGCGTGGTTAGCGGAGAAGTAACAAATACCAATTGTATAGTCTTTAACTTGACTCGACCTGGGCTCGAACTCACGATCTACCACACTAGAGTTGACTACGCTAACCATTACACCACCAATACTGTTGAGATGTCTTAGTAGGAGAAAGAGAATTCAAAATCAACTGAGATTTCTATTTTGAGTTGCATGACGCAGCTTCTTGCTGACTTTGATTAAAACGTGTTTTTGAACAATCTAGGATGTTCGAATTTGGATATTATTCCATTTAATTATGTATTCTGAATAACTTGACGATGATGTCCAAGGGCGTAGCTAGCCTTTTTTGCAGTGCAAGCAACCAAACCCAGATTTTTTTTTTGACTAGATGCAAAATGGTGCGTTCTGAGGTGTTTTCATGGGTAAATTGAATACATAAGCAACACATTGATTTCATGATTTTGTTAGACAGAATTTACTTAGAATTGCCCAAAATCTGTTCTTCGTGTCTTAGCAGACACGAACTTCTCCATAACTTTATCTAAATCCACACTGAAATCGCGATGGATATGCATTAATGCTAGCGATGACAACCTATCGTTATTCATTGTTGATCGTACATATGTCTTCAACCGACGTAGTACACTGAACGATCGCTCTGCTGTAGCACTGCCGTAATTTTTATGACATTGAATTTTCACAAAAAGCCACAACGAGACTTTGTTTTCCACTTTTTTTTAATTTTTATTATTCCTTATTTATTTTTTATTTTTTGCTCTTTATTTTTGTTTTCAGCACGCCGATGTGCACGCAACTGCGTGTTGGCGTATAGGGAGCTACGCGCCTGATGTCCCTTAAGTAATTTAAGGGGGAAATGCATATTTGTGG
Source organism: Bathymodiolus brooksi (assembly GCA_963680875.1). Taxonomy (NCBI): domain Eukaryota; kingdom Metazoa; phylum Mollusca; class Bivalvia; order Mytilida; family Modiolidae; genus Bathymodiolus; species Bathymodiolus brooksi. The sequence goes on along the minus strand of OY804580.1, from coordinate 45,326,846 downwards.
TTTTCATGATATCACTTCAGCTTTCCTCGGTCAAATGCTGTAAGCGTTTTGCACGATGTTTTTCACTACAAAACATAGGTCCACTTAAATTTTTGTTACTATGCTATTTCGAGTTGCTAGCATAAAGTTCTCGGAAACCGAGATCATCAAAATGCTCCTTTTTTTTTATTGACAAAGCGGACCTCATCATCATCTCATTGAAACTTAACTTGTTCTTGCCATGACATATCTGAAACACTGCTGAGTCGGCGTGCAACAACAATCACTCATTCGCTATTTATATAATAATGTCCAGGTAATATGCCAAAATATTACCCAGGTCTGAGAGACATATTACCCGACCGAAGGGTAATATTTTGGCATATTACCTGGACAAGACCACATTAATACCATTATTATACTGAGTGTCTAATTGTCCAGGTAATATGCCAAAATATTACAGTACCAAATATCACGACAGAAACTTACACGAAGTATAATAATAGTATATATAACATTTGAACTAAGCTGAACAAATATTACACTCGGTTACTTATATTTTCTTATGATAACTTTTGTTTGATTTTGGGATTTTAATTCAATATTGATTATAGTAACAAAAACAAAGAGGAGTTTGTTGAAGATCATGTTGGTATTTTATAAAACCTGGACATACCCACAATAGCGTAAAAAATATTGATCAAATGAAAAAACATATATATGCTACTTTATTTGTTTAAAATCGATCTTTTTTAAAATTGTAAATAGTGGAAAGAGAATTAAAATAATAATATTGATATAGACAAACTTTTCGATTATTAACAAATAATTATTTATCCTGCAATCAGTACATTTGCTGTACGAATATGCTATACGAATAAATTTTGCTTTATTCGTACTAGACGAATAACCTTTCAGCCTACGAATAAACTTTTCAGCCTACGAATAAACTTTCCTGGTACCCTGTAGCTATGTACAGCGGAGGGCGAAGACAAGTAATAATAATAATAATAATAATAATATTATTGATTTAAAGTCCAAACATTGAACAATCATCAAAAGACAAAACAGAACTAAGCATGTACAATACATGTACAAAGAAGATGTTATCACAGCTGAGGAGTGTATGAATTATCTCCCATTGAAGATTACAATATTTATAAGGATTATCCCCCATTGTACACAACAGTGTTACCCAATGTATATAAAAATGTTTAAATAATTCTGTAATAATAATTTTGCATAATAATTAAGTTATAACTTATCAAGTATGAAACTGGTACTAATGTAACGCGGACCACGAAGAAGACACCCTTGACAACATTTATGAAAGGCGAGGAATGACGCTTGTTTCTGTCCTTTTTGTTTAAATCAGACAAATTTTCCGATTTTTTTTACATTGCAGGATAAACACAATATACGTACATTGTCGTTAAATATAAAATTCATTTGTACTCGCTGCGAAACAGGTCTGAAAAATTCGCCGAAGGCTCGCTATTCTGCCTGTTTCTAAAGCTCGTACAAATAAATTTTATATTTACCGACAATGTACGTATATTGTATATATATTCTGATTCAGAAGATAACGGCTATACAGTATGGAAGTAGGAATTTTTAGTGCAAATTAATAATTATATTGATTAACTAATAACAACAAACGAAATTTAAAAATGTGTACGAGAGCTTAAAACCGCTATTGCGAACTTTGTCAGAAGAGTCAATTTGGAGACGAATATCATTACATATTTGAATGTACATTTGTACTAATATAAGCGAAAAACGTAACACAATTCTTCCGAAACGCTTAAATAACATTCCAAATGAAAAATAATTTAAAAAAAATGCTTACAACCGAAAACCAATCTACAACAAAAGCAATGTAAATGTATTGCCTATATTAATGAGGTAGTCTGTCCCCCGGATAATTTCCTAAGTCCATCTTCCGTATCTGTACAAAGGTACCGGTCTTTATTTACGCATACATTATGTCAAAATTATGTAGGAATTATTTTCATTGATCAAATTCAATTTTCCAAATAATACATCAAAGGAAATTTAGGATTTGTCCTTGTGTATACTTCTGAGAATATCTTTCTTTATTAATTGTTCTGTAATGTAAAGACAGAAAAATATTAATGAAGTAATTAAAATTGGAAATGTGTCGTTTATAGTCATTTTTATATTTTTGTAGCAACATTTAAGCAGATTTCAGATTTTTTGTTGTTATTTACAATTTTAATTCAATTATCACTTGTTTAATTTGAACGTTTAAATTAAACATCAATAAAAAAAAAAATACAGAATTATTTTTATTGTAACTAAATATCTTTTAACGACAACATTTCCGACAATCACCTTATCAAATCATCAATTAATTGGAGATTATCTATTTTCGGAATTTCCTTTCAAAAATTAAATTTCTACCTTAAGGCGTGTGAAAGGTGAGAATTTTTACAATTATCTATGACCTATAATTGCATAGATACAATCTATCGCTGGTTAAAAAAAATGTATAAAATCATTGTCAACCATCACTGTCTATTATATGTCAGTTGTAAAATAGTTGTATATAATTCATTTACAGTTGCAGGATTCACGGCAATTTAACATGACACCCTTCCATAGAGATTTAGTACGTTCAGTCGATTTAAATGAAGGGACAAAACTGTTTGAGGGTTTGACAAAAAATGACACTGAAAAGGAAAATGCTCATCCTTATCAAAGTAATCAAAGGAAAACAATTAAAGGGAGAGTTCCAGAAGACGTCCGCCTACGCACTAACGACAAAGAACGACAACGCATGCACCAGTTGAACACAGCCATGGACAATCTTAGACGTGTTGTTCCATATTCTAGATCTGTAAATAAACTGTCTAAACTGTCAACTCTTCTGTTGGCGAGAAAACACATTGTGTCACTACAAAAAACCAAATGTGAGCTTCATCAACTTAAGGAATAAATAATGGAACAAGAGAAAAAACAAGACGTTTCTCAGATGTCCATGATGCCAATACCACAAGGCAATATCTACCAACCTTGGAACAAGCGCTTCCCACTATATGTAGACCGACTAGATACAGGTGTTGTGAACCATGTGAAAACTCAACACCGTGTAAACAGGAAATTACCCCTCCAAACCATTTCAAATACCAAACCAAGTGGACAAAACTGCACCGGAAGACTTCCACTTAAGTTTTCTATTGAATCTTTGTTGTCGTGAACTTGTTTCTGTTTATTTCACGACATTTGATACCTGAAGTGGTATGTGGTTTAGACATTTTCGTTATAATAATAGACTGGGTGCCTAGTGCTTAATGACTTACTGATCATGACAAAGTGCTTGTTATTTTCGCTTATTTTGTTTGTATAGTACATACTTGTATATTACTTGTTATATAAAATTTATTTACATGTGAATATTCTTATTATATGTATTGCCATTTCCAATCAATTAATTAACTCGGTATGGTGGTACGTTAAATTGTTAGTGTGACCTGCCACAAGTGTGAAAGATCGTAGGTCATGGGTTAGATCCACAGTGGGGTCAGGTCAGAATATAGAATTGGTTCACCGCTTGTAAGAACACAGTGCTAGTATATATAGATTATTATATGTCATTTTTCATAATACATATAATATCAAACAGAGACATCCATATTAGCGGCTAATATGGGTCGAGGGTTGATATGGCATGTAATATGAAAAATGTCATAAAACTGAGATAACCTGTTTATCATATACAGTATTTGTGTATTGTACGATTCCAATATTCCCTATATATTTTAACATTACGGAAGTCGAACCCACAAGTTTAGTGGCCATACAAATTAGGCACTCATAGCATATGTAGTTGCAAATCCAACTACCATACGACCACGACGACCCCAAAATAATATTTGAAGCATGCAGTTACAATGAAAGTTAAATCAAGGTTTCATATTTACGATGCAGGTGTAGGAAGAGCAAATACTGGTTGCCACGGGGCAGTCATGATAAAATGTCCAAGTGGAGCGACACATGTATTTGTTATTGTTTTAAGCTAAAACTACAAAATAATACCCAGTTCATGGTGTTGGTATATAGTACCAAGTTACTACCAGCCATGCATAATCAAGGTCCACTAATCATTGATATAAATACTGGTCTTTGACATTATATAAGCTGGACTGACAGAAAACTTGAGTGACTGTGATCGATTGTTGTTTAACGTCAAGTGAGCTATTTTTCATTTGATCTTGGCACGTAATTATAACCGGGTTAACGTCCGTTAACCAGGCGGTCCGGTCGGGTTAAGGATTCTTCGGGAATTATAAATACCGCGTCCTACCAGGAAGGGGGTTCCGAGTAATTTGAATAGTAGACGACACCAGTTATTCCTTTGGTTGGGTAATACACTTACCATTTTTAGGTAAACATTTTTTTCTTAACTAAGACCGTTGGCATCATACTTGTGATATTGTAACACATTGTAGACTTTGTTTGATTCGAGCCACAATAAACAATCTACAATGAAACATTTGATCTCTCTCAAATAATCTTTATCCGGAACCAGGGACTACAACTAAATAGAGCTGAATATATAGTCCATGAAGGATAAGTTATACGACTCATTGCCATTGGTCGACTTCTCATAATACAGATATATAAACAGCCACCTGGTTACATTGGGGCGCCTCAAACGGATACAAGACTGAAATTTTAGATAAATTTATTTCCCATTTTTGTAAAATTTACATTAGTGTAAACAATGGTCTCCTCTTGGAGGCTTTTCAACAATTTGCACCGTCTTATGAGCAAAGCAAACAGGAACAAACAGCTAAAAAGGAACAAAATGAAATATGCCAAGTAAACACAAACTTGCATGATTGCAAGGAAACCGTCAACTCCGAAACTATCGAAAGTAACATGCATTCCTTCCAAAGTGAATAATTTGTATACGCAACTATAGAGCTAATAAATCTACTCATTTTGTAGATATATATATATATATATACACTAAACCCTTTGGTTAGTTCGGAACCACAGAAACAAAGTGAATTCTCAGTACGTCGTCATATAAATTAAAACAATCATGAGTTTGACGAAACTGCCATACATTCTATTAACGAGTCTGTAAATGAATGTACATCGCCCATCAGTCCACTCGTAGAACAGTCCATTCACGATATTTCGTCAATGAGTGCAAGCACGTACAGTCATAGACGAACACACAATGTCTACAATAATCCAAATAGTCGAATACAATTGTTCGTAAATCAAAAGGAACCTGAAAATTTAATGAACCGTACTTTATAAATAACTCTACTAATCGAGGACCAATTATCGCCAACTTGCACGTTACTCGCGAACGCATGCCAATTTTCAGCCATTTTTTGCAGACGACAATAATAAATGGCTACAAAGCAGACAACAAAATCCTACATTTGTAGCTTTGCTAATTCAAAAGAAATCAGGTAAAACGCCATTAGAAACCATACCTCTTTATATAAACCTCGCGGGGGTCACGTAAATGGAACGGAAATGCCATTCGCAATTATTTTAACCCAAAAAAATATAGCAGATTGGTGTTCTAATGATACTGGAGACACCTTCATTTTTTTGTGGTAAGGCCATTTCGTTTAACTTCACTGCTGATTTATATATATTTTCCCACATATAAAAAGATGGCGATGATTGGTACTCTTCCCTCCCGATTCAGTGACAAAAATCAACGACTTTACAAAGGCTCCCTGATAAGGGAACGACCATTTAACTTGAAGGGGGGGGAGGGGGGGGGGTATGGTTTTTTTCTAAAAAAAATATTCTGATTCCCAATGTTGCTGAAAAAAATATTCTGATTTTGGTGGAGGAAAAAAAAATAATCTGATTCAGAGTTTTTGTCATATAACCTAATGTTAAATTTCGAAAAAAATAATATTCTAACTCTTGTGTTGTCCGAAAAAAAAATTCTAAATGAAACAAAAAACCATACCCCCCCCCCCCCCCCCTCCTTCAAGTTAAATGGTCGGTCCCTAAGAGCATGCACATAAACATTATCTATATGGTAAGTCGATTGGTAACATTCAAAATTATGAGGCGCTTGAAGGGGTGTATTGGACTACATAAAAATAATCTGACGAAAACAAGAACAAAATGGCGATACGGATACTGCTTAAAGCGACTTACGCTTTCCCTAACATACCAATGGTTATGCGTGAGAGCCTGGTCATTGAACAAAACGTATCCGGTTTGGGAAACCCAGACTGAAAGCTGAAACGACATGCGCAGTTTGCACATCCATCTACTTTGGACAGGGCTATCTCCATAGCAGTCGAATTTGAGTCTTTCGAGGAGTCACAAATATACAATACAGACGACATTTTAGAAATACCAGACGGGGTTATAGGACCAGCAAAGAATGCTACATATGCACCAAAATCGGACATTTCTGTCGGGATATTTCATTCGGAACTGCCCGGCTAATCAAGGACAAGAAAATGTACAACCAGAACATAATGGCGATAAAACTGACAGCCACGATATAACTGAAATATCGAAGTACATGTTGCCAAAATACCACAGAGCCAAGCTAACACAAGTTTGACTTTAAATTTGATAGGTGTTGTTATCTTTTGCAGTAATAATCACAGGCGCTCTTGGCCGTAATTACCTCCCCTTTTTTATTTTTTCTGTTTGATACCTTCATAACTCTAACTAGATAATTAGAGTAGGATCGACATATGTACATGTAAGTTGCTGTTAACATAAGATTGTATGAATATGGACACGAACAAGTTAAATTAAGGAAAAAGAGATGAAATAATAAAGAACATTTATCGAAAATAAATATGTAAACAGAAAGTTAAAAGAGGGGTGGGCAGGGGCGGATCCAGGATTTCAAGTTAGGGGGGGGGGGGCGCACTTAAAAAAATTGCGCCGAGCGGAGGGAAGCGCGAAAACTTTTCGGGTATTTCGTGTGAAAAATCACGATTTTACGCCAAAAAATCATATTTTTTCCAATGGATCCGCCCCTGGGTGGGGGTGGTAATTCCCACAGGCACTTGGCCGATGGACCTTAATTTCCCCGTGTTTACCACGGGGGTACGTATTTTCAGGGCTAGTAACGATGTAGGGCCTCTATTTCCGGGTCCTGGGTCCACACGAATACTAGAAATAAACACAAGGTAAGCAAAAAAATGGCGGGGTACTGCTAAATTTCTTATTATTGTCGATTTCCCTGATTTCTGAAAAATAAACGGATGGAATGCACTAACCTTGTGGACCCCCATCAGCTGTTGTGCCCCTGGTTTACTGTCGTATTCGTACTATTTTGCATATATACCCCCGACAACCTGTTCCCAAGACCGATTGTCAACTTAGTCGGAGGTCTATTTTGGATTCTCTCGGACTCCAACGTGTCTTTTGATGGCCAGTCCAGTTTTTTCCCCGGGTTTTTCAAATATAGTTCCATTGTGGCAAAGGATTGATATTTGTTCACGTTGGAACAATGCCGTAGATGCAGAAACATCCTCAAACTAAGACGTTGAATGAATAATTATAATCTATCTGTTTCAGAATGTTAATTATATCCTTTCAGAATTATCCTGCTTTTCATCTGTTTAAGATTTCTTTAAAGACTGCATATTCTGTTTCACAATTGTTTTATCTTTTCCGGAGAGAACCACACAAAAAAAACGGTGATGTAATATATAATGCTTAGTGTGTTCGTCAGTCGCCTCGAGTGGGTTTGAGTCCCGGTAGGGTCAAACCAAAGACTATAGAATTAGTATATGTTGTTTTTCTGCATCGGAATCAGGATAATGTGTCCGAGTGACGTGACATGTCTATCTGTGGACTTGTATTAGTGAGCTAGCGCTATAAAAATCAAATAGCTTTATTATCCCCTCGCCAAAGAAGCATCCTTCAATGGCCATCCCAGCTAGCACACTACGTATTCACAACGTTGCAGTTTGGTTGCTGTTTGGTCAGGTCCCTTTCTTACGTGAAAATTACGTTGCCACAACGTATTTTAGATACGTGATATGCAAGTCGTTGTGACAACGTATTTTCCAACGTTTTTGTTACGTACGGGTATGGTATTGATGCTAACGTAAAAGCTCAAACGTAATTTGTACGTCCTGGTAACGTATTAAGAATACGTTATATGCAAGTCGTTGTGACACTGTAGTGTGAACGTTTTTGTTACGTACGGATATGGTCTTGATGCTAACGTAAAAGCTCAAACGTATTTTTTACGTCCTGGTAACGTATTCAGAATACATTATATGCAAGACGTTGTGACAACGTACTTTCCAACGTTTTTGTTACGTACGGATATGGTTTTAATGTTAACGTAAAAACTCAAACGTAATTATTACGTCCTGGTAACGTATTCAGAATACGTTATATGCAAGTCGTTGTGACACTGTAGTTTGAACGTTTTTGTTACGTACGGATATGGTATTGATGTTAACGTAAAAGCTCAAACGTAATTTTTACGTCCTGGTAACGTATTTCAGGATATATTTTATATGCAAGTCGTTGTCAGACAACCGTATTTTAATATAAAGATAAATCATTAAGGTATTTCACTGGAAAAGGGAAAGGATCTTAATTAAAAAGTGAATTGTTCAAATTGGAAGGTATTCCCTAGATATGACTTTGAATTTGATAGTAGTTGATCTCCTGATTCCAAAAATGCATGGTTGATAGGGACTTTTTGCATTTCCAGGTTCATCAGTAAAAATGTGACTAAGTTGTGTTGTTATTTAGCTACATTCAAAGTTTGCGTTAAGATGATACAACTGGCTATAGTTATATATCAATAGCAATAAAAAAAAAACACAATAAAAACGCCATGTACGAGGATCGAATCGGTGGCAAAGACAAAGACAAAGGTGGCCTCTTGATCGTTAATCGTTCTTCTTTCCACTGAACTTAGTAGAACGTGATGTATAAGGCAATATATACAAATGTAGAGACAATGGACAAAAGTATTCGCATGCTTCCAATTTTCCCTATATATTTCATATAAAACTACAATTTTTCCGAAGCTTATCCTGAAGTCAATTCACACCCGATTTCGATAATTTTTATATCAATAAAAACAGAATTGTATGTAGTTTTACTGTATAATTTCAAAATAATTTTCTATGATTAACATTTTTAGAATATACAAGCTAAACACACAACTGAATTAATTTCTTTCGAAATACAATGCTTTAATAGATAGTACCTTTGTAGAAAAATTATTTACGTTTGTGTTTAAATCATGGCGATCTGAAAAACATGCTTCAAAAAGTTATTTCAAAATTACTACTATAAACTACATGTACATATCTTTCTGCTTTCCTTGATGAAATAATGATTAAAATCGGACGTGAATTGATTTCAAGATAATATTTTGAAAAACTGTAGTTTTATATGAAATATATAGGGTAAATTGGAAGCGTGTGCATACTTTTGTCCAATGTCTGTATCTCCAAGATTTAATTACTTGCAATAAAATTACCATATCCAAAAATTAGAAGTACTTTTCCTACAATGCGGAAATTCAGTGTGTCCGTCAATGATTCGATAATAGAAAGTTATTGCTATTTCCGGAGTTTGAATTTGCTACCAAAATTCAAATCATTTTGATGTTTTCAACAGACCATGTTGGTGGAATCCAGAAGTTGGAAAGAAAAAACATGACCTAAATAAATCTCAAAGAACTTTTAAACTCAAGAGTTCACCAACCAATCTATCATCTCTAATCAAAGCTGAAGAGGAATTTATAGAGGCAAAAGAAGCTGCACTAGAGAAATGGTCAGAAAATATTTGTGCAAATATCAACAATGCAAGAAATATAAAAGATAAATGGATGGAATTTAGAAAGTTCACTAACAAGAAAAGCAATAACACAATACTACCATTTATTCAACCAGATAATACAGTTATATTCGAAGAAAACAGCAAAGCAATTGAATTAGAAGAAACATTCTTTAAAGGAAAACACTTAAATATTAATCAATTTGATGAAAATTTTTATGATGAAGTGATGGGTGAATATATAACAATGACACTAAGTGATGATGAAGGAGAAGAAGATTATTACAACAAAGAAATTAGCATGGATGAATTAGAGGGAGCAGTATCCAGATTGAAAATTGACTCAGCACCAGGACCAGACAACATATTTTCTAAATTACTTATCAATGCAGATATAACAGTTTTGGATTTTCTACTACAAATTTTTATCAAAAGTTGGAATGATGGATACTTACCCAAACAATGGAAAAGGCAAATGTAAAATTTCTAAAAAAACCAGGAAAACCCAATTATAATAACCCATCATCATATCGACCTATAAGTTTAACCAGTATCATTGGCAAACTAATGGAACGAATAATTACAAGTCGTCTAGAAGGATTTGTAGAAACAAATGACATATTAGATGAGGAACAGGAAGGATTTCGACATTATAGATCAACAACAAATGCTCTTTTAAATTTAACACAATCTATAGTGGATGGTTTTAATGAAGAGAAATTTACACTAGCAGTATTAATTGATTTCGAAAAGGCTTATGACAGTGTCTGGAGAGAGGGGTTATTAGTAAAGTTGTTTAAATCAGGAATACAAGGGAAAATGTGGAAGTGGATACAAAACTTCTTAGATGAAAGACTAGCAAAATGCTTAGTCAACAATACAGAGGGAGAATGGTTTAAAACCAGCATTGGATTACCTCAAGGTGCAGTGATTTCTCCAATATTATTTAATATATATGTCAAAGATTTGTTTGAAAAAATTGTTTCACAAAGATGCAAGTTTGCAGATGACAGTACAATGTGGAAATCAGGGAATAATTTAGTAGAAGTTTCTGATTGTATACAAAAGGACATCAATGAAATTATGGAATGGAGTAGAAAATGGAGAATCAACATCAATGCAGATAAAACAGAATATAGCATATTCTCTAGATTAAAACAACATCCTGGACATACAATCTTAAAATTAAACAACAAAATTCTAAAATACAATAGAAATCCAAAATTATTGGGAGTAACACTAGATGAAAAGCTTAACTTTGGACAACACATTCTGAATATTGAGAAGAAAGCAGGAAATTCATTAGGAATGCTGAGAGAAATCAAAGGACTAGGCCAAATAAAGACAAAATTTGTATTGCAAATTTACAACAGTTTAATTGGTTCAGTTTTACAGTATGCTAGCTGTGTATGGCAAATCGGAAATAAAGACAATCTAGATAAGTTAAACACAGTACAGAGGAAAGGATTGTCAATAATCCTAGGCTTACCATCGACTGCCAGTCTAGAGGCAATGGAAGTAATGTCTGGGGTAATACCTTTAGACTTTAGGAGAGAGGAAATCGCCATCAGAGACATTGGAAAAATTTACTCATATTCTGCAAAAATTCCTATTAAGAACCAACTAGACAAATGGAGAAGAAAAGAAAATACTGATAGGCATATATCACCATTAGGATTGATGTGTTTACAAGGGGAAGAAATGAAAAAAGAAACGAAAATAGATGTTAAAAATATAGAAGAAGAATTTCAATTCCATGGCTTACAAGCAAGCAAATCACCACCAGAATATTGGAAAAATTTGGGATCATCAAAAACTAGAACAAAGGAACAGGAAATCAAAGGTAGAGATTTGATACTTCAAAAGATCACTGAAACAACCGATAATACAGCAATAGCATTCACCGATGGTTCATGCCTTAATAATCCTGGACCATGTGGAGCAGGGGCAATAGTATTTGTTGAGGAAGAAACAACAGAACTAAAACAACCGGTTTGTAAAAGAGGATCTATATTATTAGGAGAGTTAATAGCAATCAAAATAGTATTAGAATATATAGATCAACCAGAAATAAGAAGAAAAATAGAACAACTTACAATATTTTCGGACAGTCAAACAGCAATTGGAATACTTACCCTACATTGGAAAATTGAAAACCACAAAAGAATTACACTCGAAATTTTGGATAAAATGAAAAGAATACAAAAAAATGGAATCGAAATAAAAATTCATTGGACACCAGGACATGCGAATGTTAATGGAAATGAAATAGCTGACAGATTAGCTAAAGAAGCTGCAAAGGAAGCAGAACAAAATCAATTAGACTCTCACAATACTATAACTAAACAAGATGTGAAAAAAGCAGCAAGGGACCACATTACAGAAAAATGGCAAAACAGATGGAATTTCAGTAATAGAGGAAGATTCTACCACAATTTCCATCCTCAAGTAAAAACAAAAAACCTTCATGATTTTCCAAACAAAAAAATTTCAACAATAATTTACAACCTCAGATCAGGATATGCCAAACTTAATGATTACTGCCACAAATTAAACATCACAGAAAGTGCAAACTGTCAATGTGGTGAAAGGGAAACCGTAGAACATTATATTCTTCATTGTGACAAATATGAAGAAGCAAGAGAAAAACTGATTCATGACATGTTTTTATTGTCTGGCTCAATGCACCTCAGTCTGGAGGTGCTCCTTACAGTAGGAGCCGATGAAGAAATTTCACTAACGGAAACGGAACGGATTCGACTTCTTGCAGATTATATACAGGAAACCGAACGCTTCGATTTATAATTTATTTATTATTTCTACCGTAATTATTTTATTTATTTTATTTTATTTTATATGTCAGTGTCCGTCCACCTATCAAAAGTACAAGTGTGTTGAAGTTACCGAGTGTAAATTGTACATGCGCGTAGACGATACCAAAAATTACAAGAGAGACAATCCAGTGTCTATGACACGAAGAATACAGAATACAGAATGTTTTGTGACAATCTTAACAATTTATTTGATGTCCCGAACATACAACAGCCTCGAGTATAGAAGCTAGAAATATAAGGTTAGTCAATAGAATTACATCTATGAATGAGCAATCCAAATTGATTTAAGAAAATACTGTGTTGACGTCAAATGTCATTCAGAATTTCAATCATTGTTAAATTTTGTGTCGAGCCTCATTGCAGACATGGGGTAATCGTAATTTGTAATCGTAATCGGTTGTAATCGATTACATTTTTTATGTAATCGAATGTAATCTGTAATCGGACATTTTTTAGATATTCATTTTGACCCTGTATTGGCTGTAATGGTTACTTTCTGATTACATTTAGATTACTTTTCATCATTTTGACTTATTTTGTCTTAACTGAAACATATATGTCTTTAGATATTTAATGTATGATTTATGTAAATGAATTTTCTTCATGAAATTTATTAAACAAATAATGTAGATATTATTATATGCTTAATTGCAATCACAGCTACAAAAAATATTAAGTATAAATTATGACTTGATTAAAACTTGATATCCAAACAAATAATATCTCAATTTCAATTTCTTTAGGGTTTCAAAAATTCAGTGAAAACAGTTTGTCGGCTTGTGTAAAACACAACAAGCTCTAAAAATTTAAATTATCTGACTCAACTTTCAAGATTTCATATATCCTACCGTGACATCTGCTCGGTCATGCAATAGTGTCGGTCATTTGTTTTGATTTACAATTCTCGCGCAGCACGAGACCAATGACGTCATTCTGTATATTCATAGCGTACATAAACACAGAGGGAATACTTTTCAAAACAGAGAAGTTTGAATTGAATAAATTCCATGCAAGTACATTTTGTAAAAAAGATACTTTTTACTAATGTCTTTTTTTCCTGATCATTATGCTTGTTAAATATGTTTCCATCGATGGTATTCCCCAAACATTTGTATTTTTCCGGTTTGTTGACATAATCGACATCACAGTTCATGACCGTTTCTGGAATGTAGGCCAAGCAAATTGTATTTAAAGATACTTTGAAAATATGATGATTGATCATTCAGATTCCACCATTTTCTAGAAAATGGCTGATTTTACCGGGAAAATACATGCAAGTGCTCTCCATTAGTCACAAAATGACAGATTATTTTGCATTTCCACTGCTGCTTTAATAACAAATATACCCCTTACTTCTTGGGGTAATGAAATGAAATTCACAGAGAAGATAGAAAAAGAATTAATTTAACAGCAATAATCAAAATTTATAGCATAAATTGAACAGAGAATTAAAGTAAACCAGACAGAAAAATGAGATTGCCTGGATAAAAAAAACCTGTCATTATTACAAATAGCATCAACAAAACTGTATTGTTACCACTCTGTGATAATAAATGTGATTAAAATAAATTGAAATCAGTCATTAATTGTTTTACCAAAATATGTCGGTCTAATAGTAATAGATTGTATTGTCAAAAGCAAAAACACCAAATTCACTGGATTAAATACTTTTTATGTGGGTAAGCAAGTTTAATATTTGCATCAAATAATTAATTTTTAATACTTCAATTTCAAACTATTTAAAAAAAACATCTTTTGAAATTTTTCAGACAAATCAATTACACTGAAAAAGCTAAAATACTGTACTTTCTTAATCTGGTTTACTTTTTAAGTTTGGTTGGCCTATGACAAAATCATGTGCTTTATTGAACTTTGACCGACTTTATGTGACGTCATACGACGCCATTTGGAAAAGGGAGGGTAAACAAATATGGGTCAGTATGTAATTATTATCGATCTTTTTTCCATGGAACTTTACACATGTGAGCAAGAATAGATGAGGAACATAATTAAAAAGGAAAAATGTTTACTTTTCAAACATGAAAAAAATAATCAAACATTATCCAATGACTGACCGACTTATTGTCAGACGAGGATATGAAATTGCTTCTATGAAAGACTATCACCATGTCCTCATGATTCGCATAAGACAAAGACATGTTTTATATAAACCAAAACAGGTATCTCATGAAGATTTCTTAGTTTAAAAATGTACATAATTTCTCAGTCTAAATATGAAAACTAAATCCTTAATTTATGTAAATAGGTTTAATAAAATATCCATTACAAGTTATATAAATTAAGGATTTAGTTTTCATATTTCTTAGTTTAAAAAGAGATTTAAATTTCAATAAAGATATTATATAAAAATGTAAATTATAATTTTCAGAAACATTTATTTGTGATGCTCGTACATACATGTATATTACAAATTAACTGATAAATAACAAGTTGTAATATTTGTAAAATTTTGGATTTTTTTTTAAAGAATATTCTAATTGGGCTTGTATCTGATATTCAGATATATGTGATAATATATGTGATATTTCTGCATTTTATTTTGGTGCTGATTTTCCTTTTAATATTGGATTGTATGATAATTTGTTCATTACTTGTGGGTTACTATGCAACTTGTAATGGATATTTTATTAAATCTATTTACATAAATTAAGGATTTAGTTTTCATATTTAGACTGAGAAATTATGTACATTTTTAAGCAAGTTTTTAGAATCAGAATGATTTTTGTTTTATTATCTTCTGAATTATATATCAAGGACAAACATTCAAATGGTGTGAAATTTAGTAATGGTGATTGTTACATAATTTGGTGTCATAAATAATACCTTAATTACAAATGTTATCAGGTAATTAACTGCTAGTTTATTATCCCCAATAGACTTTCACAGGATGTTTGAAATTATTTGATATATATTATTAAGATGTGCAAATGTATGTTATAATATTTACTAATAGTATAAGATGGAATCAATATTGGTCATATATCGTAATAAGAGAAGACATATTTTACGAAAAATAGGAAAATGAGAATTGCTGTTATTAATTTACAATGTACTGTTTGTTATTGCATGTAATGATCACATTACAACTGAATTGTAATTCATAGTTCTGATTAAGAAATACCTTAAAAAAAGAAGAGATATTGGACAGATGCACACGAGACAAAATAACATAAAACACTAATATATTGGTTGTCATGACATTAAATGTAATCAGTAATGTAATCGATTACATTTACAAAGTGATTGTAATTTAATTGATTACATTTGAAAATTGATGTAATCGTAATGTAATGTAATTATGAAAATTGCAAAGTAAGTGTAATGTAATCGATTACTTTTGAAAGTAATTGACCCCAAGTCTGCCTCATTGGCTTCAATTGCATGTATTGTGACAAAATTAGTTAAAACGTATTTAAAATGCGTATGCAAATTCTAAAAATAAATTAAGGCTATAAATAGGTGATAATTTGCACACTTTACCGTATAATTTCCTTCCCCACTTCCACGAATTCCCCTTTGGTGTATGTTGTTTTAATTGTTTAATATCCAAAGTTGGCATGCAAATAATTAATTTACAACTTTCGAAACAGTAGACCATTTTTATTTATCAAGTGGTTGGTTAAATAAGACATTTTTTAAGCATACGAATAGTTTCTATTTTTAGTTTCCATAATGTTTATAATTAATACGATAAGTAACAGAGTCATAAACGGGTCGGGATATGAAATAATGCACGGAAATAGTCTGATCTTTTACACGCTTTATGATTATCATTGGGTTATATAAAATCGTTTTGATGATGCAGACTTTTGGAATCGTCTGTATAAAATGGTATAGTCCAAAACAGGGTATATAAACGCTTGTCACAGCGTGTCTTGGCACTTTGGGTTGCTCTGTCGAGCTACATGTTTGTTCAATAATCCTATGCAATACTGGTATTCGCTCTTGGTTACTTGATTAGCAGCTTTACGCACAGGTTAAAGTGACTATAGTTAAGTGCTGTAAAAACGCACAGGTTGAATTAGCTATAGTAGCGTGCGTAAAACGCACAGGACTGACGCACAAGTGCTGTAAAAAAACCGCACAGGTTGAATTAGCTATAGCGGCGTGTGTAAAACGCACAGGATTGACCCACAGGTTGATCTAGTGATAGGTGCGTGCGTCAAAAACGCACAGGCTGAACCAGTAATAGGTACGTGCGTAAAACGCACAGGTTAAACTGGCAATAGGTGCGAGGGTAAAACACAGGCTGAACCAGTAAAAGGTGCGTAAGGTTAAACTGGCAAAAGGTGCGAGGGTAAAACGCACAGGATAAGCTAATAATAGGTGCGTGCGTAAAACGCACAGGTCCGATGCACGGGTGATGAAAAAGCACAACATTGTCCATAGGTTTAATTGTATAAGCTAAAAACACGATATACAGAGCGTCACTTGAAACCAGAGGAGTAACTCTGGTACGAACCGGATTACGCCAGTGACGTGCAACCCCCTGCACGTTACATAATTTTTGGTGGCAGCGGTGGGATTCAATAGACGCAAATCACGATGGATGACATTGAAAATCTTGAAGCGCAGATCAGTTATTTGCAAGAAGATATTGGACAAAGACTTCAATTACTAAACGAAGACCAGAGTACAGTGCAGTTTAAACAGTCAACCCCAAGGCCTGTTGACAGCGAGACGGAACGCAGTGATTCTTGGATCGTAACTACAAGAAGCCAGAAGTCTCATCAAACAGCACAAGATAGAACTGAAGGGATAGTAGAAGACGAAACCAGGCAACAAACGACGCCGCAAGGCCAAAGACTACGAAAATGAACACGGCGTCGTTATTTGCCGAAATGAGAGATGATGATGATATCATGTCCCCAATTGTGCAACCCAGTGGTATGCCACAGACTACTAAAGTAACATTTTCGGAGGATGTCAAGAAGGACAACAAGAAAATAAAAAGTTACAACCGAAGTATAAAGCTGGCTAATTATGACGGCACAGGCGAATGGCGTGATTACAAGTCTCATTTTGATGCATGTGCTGCCATAAATGACTGGGATGATGAAGAGAAAGGATTATACTTGGCAGCTGCGTTGCAAGGCCAGACACAATGCGTACTTGGAGACTTGCCATCAGACCGCCAGGTACACTATACCAGCTTAGTAGAAGCATTAGAAGAACGTTTTGCACCGCCAAATCAAATGGATCTTTACCGAGTGCAACTAAAAGAAAGACGACAAAAGGCTAGCGAGACTTTACCGGAGCTGGGTCAAGGTATTCGGCGTTTGGTAAATAAAGCGTATCCTAAGGCCCCAGCTGAAGTCAAAGAAACGCTTTCTACCGAACATTTTCTTGACGCACTGGTAAATTCGGAAATGAGGATAAGAATTAAGCAGTCCCGTCCTGCTAATTTAAACCAAGCTATATGTCTATCGGTAGAACTTGACGCACTTTACAAGGCCGAAAAGAAGAATGAATTTGGACGTGCACATCTCAGGGGCGCAACTGGCACAGATGAAACGAAAGGTTATAAGGACAACAAGGAGGATAAACTTGTAGAGATGATGCAGGCGTTTAATAAGAAGCTTGACGATCTGCAGAAAGACTTAGAAAAAGTTAAAAGAAATCAAGCTGGTACCCAACGAAATACCAGAATTAGTGACATCAAAAAGGATACTGAGTGTTTCAAATGTGGGCAAAAAGGTCACTGGAAAAGAGAATGTAAAGAACAACAGAGAAGGCGACCACAGACAGAGGAAACTCCAATAAAATACGCAGCTAGACACCTGCGCACCAGAAGGAGGAAACATAGCCGTAACCAGAAACGTGCGTATTTGGGAGTTAATACTTCTAACAAGGAAGCAGGAATGTACATCGACTTGAAGATAAATGATGTTCCGGCTAAATTTCTGGTTGATACCGGAGCGACAATTAGCTTGGTATCCAATGAGATATTTTACGTACTGGATAAGTCAAAACGACCAGAAGTAAGACCATTAGGGCAAACTATCGTTACTGCTAACGGAACCAATCTCAGCAGTATAGGACAATCTTTGTTTAACCTCAAGATGGGAAATCAGCAGTGTGGGATTAAAGCCGTAATTGCCGACTTAGCCATAGATGGAATTCTGGGATTAGACTTCGTTCAAAGATATAATTGTTTGATTGATCTAAGAAGTAATGTGTTATGCTTCGTTAATGAAGAACTGCCCTTATATATTGAGGGTCAAATCGGATGTACAAAGCAAGGAACAGAGATGGGTGTGGACGGACATGTCCAGTGCGTTTCCAAACTACGCACATTCAGCAAATCTGCCTTTTCACAAGTATGTGATAAAGAACTGGTTACTCATCCAATGGACCCGTACGATGGTGAGGCATCAATGGAGATACGACAGTTGCAAGAGAGAGATCAAGATTTAGTGAAAGTCCGTAATTGGTTCAGCAAGAATAAACGACCACCTTTTCACAAAGTTAGGAACCACGGATATGTAATTAAGTCCTTATGGTCTCAATGGAATGATCTCAGATTATAAAATGGAATACTGTATAGGGTATCTAAAGAGGATGGTGCATTGTGCGTTGTTAGGATCTCCTGTACTTGGCGATCACAATACTGGTATACTAGTATTGTGCACAATACTGGTATAAACAAATATTCCAGTATTGTATTCTAGTATTGTTCCAGTATTGTTAAATTAGTTATTTTTTGGGAGTATTGTATATATTAACAATACTAGAACAATACTAGAATACGATATTGGAATAAATTGATAACAATGTGTCAAGTTGTCAATGTGTATTGTAGGACAGGAAATGGCAACATGAATTGACACTTTTTCAAAAGCCAAAAAAACACAAAAAAACATTATCTTATTTAAGCACTATTCACTATTTCATTACAGTGTTCCAGCTAGGATTTCAAAAGGGCAGGGTGCTGGTCCTGAAAAAGGGCTCTTTAGTGCGCTGTTGGATTTTCAAAAAAGGCATTTTTTAGGGACACTGTAAAATCAAATAAAGTATACAATGAAATATTGACTTTTATTATTTATGCATGAGCAAATAGGTCAGTTTATTCAACAAATCAACCTAGATATAATTCTATCTTTCTGTCATTAACTCTAAAAAACTTGGCAACTACTGTATCTGACACATGCTCATAACATTGTTTGTTGCAATTTAGTTTGACATGTAAAATATTGTTCATTGTGACCTGTTTCATGCGATTTATGTGATCACACTTTACCAATTTGACCTGTGAAAATACCCTTTCTACTTCTGCTGTACTCAGAGGTAACACAGCAGCTGTACTCATTAAGTGTATGCTATTATTGGGGTACAGTGCTGATAAACCAAGCTTTTCATTTAATAAAAGCTTAAGGCATGCCATGATGCTCCTTTCATGACATTGCTCTATTTTTATCACCTGTTTAAGTTTCAGATGAATTTGAAAGTTCAACATTTTAAAATTGGATTAAATAATTTTTTTTATCAAAATACAAGGATGTTACGGGAGGACAGACGGACGAACGGAAGGTAGCGTTACTACATGTATATCCCTTCGCAACTTCGTTGGCGATGGGATAAAAACTACCCCCCCCCCCCCACAAAATAAAAACCTCTACAAACTATCAGTTGTAAAAGGCAACCCCTTACAACAATTACAGCAGCATCAATTATGGCAATAGACGATGTAAGTGGTTTTTTTCCTTCTTCAAATTTACAATAAAAACAATGATGCCTGTGATATGGCAGTTAAAGGCACTCACTAAAAACTATAAATATCATACTTCTACACAACATTTATACTTATATAACAAGTGCCATTCTATAAATTAAAACTTTAAATCACGTCTATAAAACATTTCAGTTCTGTAAAAACTTAACTATCAATCAAGAATATAAAAAAACTATTTCTTCTACCTTAAATATTAAAAAGAAACCATCATAAAGAAAGATAATTAAAAAGTTGGCATGCGGTGAAATATTTCTCCAATTACGAATTATACCTCAAAAAACGGCATTGTCATAATTTGGTCTTAATTTATGGTACAAGGATGTGCTTTACAAAGTTTTGACCTTTTTATCTAAGACATCAGCATATCTGGCATGCATTCAGGATATATACAATGAAAGATGAACACAGGATTTACACAGACATCGTGTTCTTTGTATTTCATCTCGATCTACTTTATTAGGTTTAAATAAAATACCTTGTCTTTTGTATGAACAATTATTTATATACACGACTATATGGTTTAAAAGGAATATATTACTTGGCTCTATTTTAAGCTTGTCTTATTATTTGTTATGTTAATTTGTCAAGTACGCACATGTGTTTACCAAGAAGCTAATTGTATTGATTGATCAATTAAAAAGTAATATTTTTTTCTATTAGAATTACCATGCAGAGTCAGTGTGTTTTAAATCGGTCATCCAATCAGGATGCTCATTATTCTTGTCCAAGATAAAAATACATCGCTAAAGTAAATTTACCTGTGGTTTCAGAGTAGAAGATTTTTAGAAATCTAACATAAAATTTCCCCATTTCAACTCGTAAATTTACATAGAAATCGGAGATATTTCGTCATAAAACTTCACACATGGTTTTGTCTATCATATTTCTTGAAGACAAACATAAAATTGTATTGCATTTATTCATATTGTATGAGTATCAACAGTTTTTTCAACACCGTATCTGTTTCTCGATACAGCCACAACTTCAACTCGTAAATTTACATAGAAATCGGAGATATTTCGTCATAAAACTTCACACATGGTTTTGTCTATCATATTTTTTGAAGACAAACATAACATTTTATAGCATTTATCAATATTTTATGAATATCAACAGTTTTTTCAACACCATATCTGTTTCTCGATACAGCCGCCCGATTACAGTGACCCGTGACCCAGATTAGCAGATCTCAGCAGTATTTTCTGAATAAGGTTGTTTAATTAATTTGCTAATATATTGATTATATAAGTATTGGGATAACATATTTGCAAGTTTTCAATAATAATGTTAATTATTCAAATGTTCATACACAGCTGTTGTTATCAGGCAAATTCTCAAATCTTCAATGGTTTTGTTTTTAAAAAACGGTATGTTGGGGTAGGACATCCACAGTTTCTTGAGAATTGCTGATATTTTGCTGTAGTTGTTGTTTGGTCATTCTCATAATATTGTGTAAAGAATTTTTGATTGAGATAGCCGTCTCTATATTTGGATCATCAGCGATGTCATCCTCATTGTTGTCTTGTGTATTTGCAAGTAATCTCTTCCGATACTGGTACTCTGTTTCGTCATCTTGCCGTTTCGTTTTACAGCATGTCCAGTAGGTTGCTGTGATGGCACTTGGACGGCTTGAAAATGGTAACCAGACCGACACATCCGCTAAAGATGGTTTTGGATGGCGCTGTGCCAACCAAAGTTGTCCGAAACGCCGTACATACCATACCATTCGTGCTGGATCATTTTTCGAAAGGTCTCGCATCACCTTAGATAAATGGTTATACGTCACATACCTATGGAGTCAAGGAACAAAAGTTAATTCCGTAGAAAGACAAGTACAGATTGACGAGAAGACCGTAATACAGATGTTTCAATACTTGAGAGATGTCTGCTCCACTAAACTACTATCAACTCCAGTTGAATTAGGTGGACCAGGTGTGATTGCCCAAATTGATGAAAGTCTTTTTAATCACAAATCAAAATACAACAGAGGGCGACGGGCCAGCAAAGAGCAGTGGGTTTTCGGTTTAGCAGATACATCCAGCAAGCCTGCCATTACTACATGGAAACTGTTGACAAAAGAGATGCCGCAACTCTTTTACCTATTATACAACGTGTTGTAAAACCAGGGACAATCATCCATTCAGATCAGTGGAAAGCGTACCATAACATCAGCTCACGACTGCAGCTTAGCCATGGCACAGTTAATCATTCGCTCAACTTCGTGGACCCTGCAACTGGCATACATACTGAAGCAATCGAGTCGTACTGGGCTAAAGCCAAACAGAAGTTTAAAGAGATGAAAGATGTGTCATCACATCTACTACCCAGTTACCTAGATGAAAGAATGTGGAGAGACAGATGGGGTACCACAGGTGACAATGCATTTACAAACATTCTCATACATATTTCAGAACAATATCCTGTGTAAAAGTGATATTTATTATGGACATGATAGACTCTTTATAATTCTAGTGCTAGTACATTATATTGTGAATGTGATGTTATTATTTATAAATCATGTTGTTCATCAAAGATTATTAAAAATTTGATGCCATCTACAAAAATGTATGATCATCTATAAAATAAATAAAATGTAAATTATGACATGTTGTTTTATCAATTATTATATATCCTGGTATTGCATATTTTTATTTACGAACAGTATTGTTAACAATACTGGAATATGATTTTATACCAGTATTGTATTTTTTTTGTAAAAAAATTACAATACTGGAATAATTTTTTATACCAGTATTGTCAACAATACTGGTATACCAGTATTGTGATGGTATACCAGTATTGTGATCGCCAAGTACAGGAGATCCCGTTGTTATACCGTTTTGTGAAAAACGGAATATAATAGAACAGAGCCATGCTGATAAAACGTCGGCTTATTTGGGAGTCGGAGAAACGTTGGCTAGAATCAAGCAAAAGTATTATTGGCCAGGAATACGAAATGATGTTAGAAGTTACGTAGCCAGTTGTGAATCTTGCAGTAAACGCAAATGCTTATTGCAAAAGAATCGAGACCTGATGAAGAGACAGGCCCTGTGTTGTCCTGTGCGAAGAGGCAATTCGCAGAAAGTATTTGAGAAGCGAGAGCAGGGGAGACAGCCTCCTGAATATTCAAATACCCACAAAGTGATGAACGGAACGACCGAGGGTATGCCCGACTTGGAATCTGGGGTTACTAAGGTTGTAAACCAACAAGACGAAAAGTTGGTACATGATTCAGCCTGGCTGGAATCTGAAGTATCACGTAGACCAAAGAGGAAGAAAAAGTCGTTTGTCTGGTTGCGTGATTACGATCAGCATTGGTAAAGTAAACAGTTTCTGTAGATAAATATGTAAATAGATATTGAAGATAATGTATATCTCATGATTTTATTTGTGTACAGTTGTTTGTAAGTGACAAGTTATCTCTTGTGTTGGATGACAAGTACAGAGAGGCAGTCATCAACTTGTCATTATTATTTTATGTGTCCGTTGGATGGGGACGTTAAATCCGAGGTCCCGTGTTCAGTGAGCGCCACGCCTGTGCACGTTAAAGATCCCTTCAGTAGCAGCAGTCTCTTCGGAGCTGTGTTCGTTAAGAGTAGGCATCATTATGAAGCCGCTACTTAGGCAAAATTACTTCATACCGGTTTTTGACGTTTTATATTTCTTTTCCAGTGGCAGTTCAAATTATTTTCTATGATTATTAGGTGGTTAAATTTGTTAATTGTTGTAATAAATTTCTGCTACAGTTGCTCAGTTATAGGGTTTAAAGCATTAGGTTATGGGATGGGAAAGTAAGTTTTGTTTTAGGTAGAATGTCACATTACACGTAGTTACGAATTTATCTTCGTAGTAGAAACTGATGGAACTCTGGACAAGATTGTAGATTGAATATCTACGAGCTGAGGTTCTGACCAACCAGGGGTTGGAACGGATTTTGGACTAGTGACCGATGGCGTTCGGCACTTAGTAATGATAGGCATTGTGGCCTTTCTTTTTGTCCAGCTGATGACAAAACCGCTGCTTTACATGTTGATAGAATTTGGGTCTGAAAAATGGCCACAGGAATCGAAGTATTCAGTTGAAGCTTGAAGAGTAGGTAAATGCGAGGACGCATTTCTTGGAGGCGTGGGTAATGTGACAAAATTAGTTAACACGTATTTAAAATGCGTATGCAAATTCTAAAAATAAATTAAGGCTATAAATAGGTGATAATTTACGCACTTGACCGTATAATTTCCTTCCCCACTTCCACGAATTCCCCTTTGGTGTATGTTGTTTTAATTGTTTAATATCCAAAGTTGACATGCAAATAATTAATTTACAACTTTCGAAACAGTAGACCATTTTTATTTATCAAGTGGTTGGTTAAATAAGACATTTTTTAAGCATACGAATAGTTTCTATTTTTAGTTTCCATAATGTTTATAATTAATACGATAAGTAACAGAGTCATAAACGGGTCGGGATATGAAATAATGTGCAGAAATAGTCTGATCTTTTACACGCTTTATGATTATCATTGGGTTATATAAAATCGTTTTGATGATGCAGACTTTTGAAATCGTCTGTATAAAATGGTATAGTCCAAAACAGGGTATATAAACGCTTGTCACAGCGTGTCTTGGCACTTTGGGTTGCTCTGTCGAGCTACATGTTTGTTCAATAACCCTATGCAATACTGGTATTCGCTCTTGGTTACTTGATTAGCAGCTTTACGCACAGGTTAAAGTGACTATAGTTAAGTGCTGTAAAAACGCACAGGTTGAATTAGCTATAGTAGCGTGCGTAAAACGCACAGGACTGACGCACAAGTGCTGTAAAAAAACCGCACAGGTTGAATTAGCTATATCGGCGTGCGTAAAACTCACAGGATTGACGCACAGGTTGATCTAGTGATAGGTGCGTGCGTCAAAAACGCACAGGCTGATAGGTACGTGCGTAAAACGCACAGGTTAAACTGGCAATAGGTGCGAGGGGTAAAACGCACAGGCTGAACCAGTAAAAGGTGCGTAAGGTTAAACTGGCAAAAGGTGCGAGGGTAAAACGCACAGGATAAGCTCATAATAGGTGTGTGCGTAAAACGCACAGGTCCGACGCACGGGTGCCGAAAAAGCACAACATTGTCCATAGGTTTAACTGTATAAGCTAAAAACACGATATACAGAGCGTCACTTGAATCCAGAGGAGTAACTCTGGTACGAACCGGATTACGCCAGTGACGTGCAACCCCCTGCACGTTACAGTATTACAGACATTTTTACATAAAGTCTTAAGATCAGATGAAGGTTAGAGGCATCCGATTTTCATTTTGTCCAGGAACCTCAAACATTTAATTTGTATTTCATTTATTTTATTAATTCAGCTTGATTTTACTTAAATTTTTATTTTAAGCCAAAGGTATCATTTTCAAGTTCAGAAAATAACATGCATGCAATTAGAAATTATATCTTAAATGTAGATCATATAAAAATTGCAGACTTCCTTATGATGTCCCCATCTAAGATATATGCAAATTATCAAATGGCACCTCATTTCTGGCTATACTACATTTGTATTAGGAGGCAGGGGGCAGTAGCCTCTTTTTTTTTTTTTTTATTGTTAAGACAGTATGATGATATATATAAATGAGACTGAATAAAATAACTTAAATTTCTTCTTTATAATTTCAGAGCTGGTTCATTTCTGTAAAAGTGGTAAACAAGTACAATTGGATTTGAGGTTATAAGCTGTTATAGGCACATACATGTACAAATGTAACTGATCATGACCATGTGACCTTTCAACATAGCAAACCAGTCGAAATAATTCCTGCCCCCATGTAATATTGGAAACCACAGATGTCACCTGCTTCATGTCCTGTAATGTCAGACTGATCAACACATAGCTATAGCTAGACAACAGCAAATTTCACCATCATGTAATCAGAGGTAATCAATTTCATGTTCTTCTAGCCAGACATCAACATTATATGTTACTATCAAATAATCTAGTCCTGAGGCAATTTTATAGGGATTAAACTCTATCGATCACAAAAGCTACTATGATGAACCAGAAATTAGATTTCATGCACAAAGGACATATTGATATATATAAAACTAATGAAAGTAAGTTAATGATACATTATTTGTACATGCATACACTTATACCAATAGAGCTCCTCCCATATTTACAGTGTGTGGCTATTACAGAAACAAAGGGTTCTTTAGATGAACTTGTTACATTTAATTACATGTACACAATCTACTTCAAATACAGAACATTTCTTAAGAAGAGATTTACATGTATGTTAGATATCATGAGTTACAGTTGACTATAAAATCAAAATAAACAAATTTTAAAAAGGTCAACCTACAAAGAGATCCCACCTCAAAAACAAATTAACTACAGTACCTGTAATGAAATTTTGAGAAATCAATTAATAAGGAATATAGTTATGTAAAAAAAACTGCAGAAAAAATGCCTAACATTCCCAAGAGTAAATAATTATATTAAATATGATCCTTTGTCAGAGCTTTGTAACATGGACTTATTTTTTTGGTTCATTTCTTCTTTTCTTTTTAAAGTTTTCTATATTAAGTGTAGAAATAATAAAAGTATAATAAATGAAGATACATTTTTTTTGTAATATTGGTCAGTAGAGAAGTACTGGGCATGGTTGATTATGCAGCTTAATTGCTATTTAATTAGATCACACCACTGATTGATCCATATAAATTTCTTCCCCACTGATTGCTTACATGTGCTTTTGTAATTTTCGTAATTTCTCGTTAATGAAATGAGATCATGAAAAACATTTTACAATATATCAACAACAAATATCAAAAACTGCAAGATAAGTGCTGTCTTAAATCAATTTTTAATATAGAGATATTTAGTTTGTTGCATATTAAGTGTAAGTTCCTTTCCGAGTCTAATGTTTTACATACTGTAATGCTTCTTATAAAATTAGGTTTTAATTTTGATAATATTGTAGTCTTGCAATAGATCTAAATGTTTGAATTGCACTTTTTTTGTACTATTTCTCTACTAATTCTCCTCTGTTCCCATGGTGTTTTTTTTACATAAATGGAGATGTATCTTTTCTAGATTTGTCCTATCAATAAAATTTAACATAACTATATGTTTGGTCACTGTTTTTGGATTTCTTTCTTTAGCTCTGTAATATATATCCATGCAATATATTTCCGAGTTATAATCAATTAATTATAGGTTTTACAATGTGTCTTCACTTACAGTCGCAAATATCTGTTTACCTAACTACGCTATGCGTCGCTAGGTAAACACATTCTGCGACCGTAAAACCGACGATTTACATCCACAAAGCTTAAAATACAATACAGTTATGATCTCCTAAATATAATAATTTCAAGCTTCTGATCATGATCAAAATAGTTACTAAAAATAATTTCACCCCTAAAGTTGTTCGATTTACAATGTAGCTGAAAATATTAATATCATATTATTTTTTTCAGAACCAATCCACCAATGAGGGGAGCTTTCCAGATGCTTGATGGAGAAAAAAAACTTTATAGTTTAAGGAAACCTTTCATTTATCTTTATTGTTTTTTATATCTTACATTTTTTTGCTGACCAAATGTTAGAATATGTATGTGGTTTTTTTTTGTATGCAAGTTTTGGGATTTATATCAGTATCAGTATGGTTGAGATAATGTGGGTTAGAGTTAATTATAAGGTTATGTTTATAATGGTAGACAGGTAGAGGAAACCGGAGTACCCAGGATAGTATGATATAATATAATGTTGAATGAAAATTGATTGGTTGAATGAGAATCATGATTTGTATGCCAGTATATAAAATGAAATTTAACATTTAAAGTACAAATGTATTTGATTTGTTTTCAGATTTATATGATTGTGTGTATTTATACAAGTTTCATGTTTTTCTTATTGGATTTATCATGTTAAACGGATAATTAATAGATAGAGTTAGGGTTATGCCATATGGTGTTTAACACCACTTTCGACGATATTTAATTTATATCATGGCGGTCAGTTTTATTGGTTGAAAAACTGGAGTACCCAGAGAAAATCACTGACCTGCCGTAAGTCACTGACAAACTTTATCACATAATGTTGTATCAAGTACACCTCGTCTAAGCAGATTCGAACTCACAACATTAGTGGTGATGTGCACTGATTGCATAGGTAGTTATAAATCCCACAACCATACAATCACGACTGCCCCATATTTAATAATATATATTTTTATCTCCCCGCGATAGCGGTGGGGGATATAGAAATAGCCACTGTCCGCCATCACACTTTCTTGTTTATGCGATAACTTAGTAAACATAGATGGATTTGAATAATTTTTTGCATGTGGCTTGTAATTATCATTATCTTGGATGGGTTCTTACATGGTAATATTTGAAGCAAGGATTTTGGGGGGAAATCATAGTTTTTGGTTGAAAAATCACCAATTTTGAGAATTGTGTCTTGTTTATGCGATAACTTTAGTAAACATGGATAGATTTGAATAATTTTTTGCATGTGGCTTGTAATTATCATTATCTTGGATGGGTACTTACATGGAAATATTTGAAGCAAGGGTTTTGGGAGAAAATCTATATTTACATCAGAGGTTTACACAGTGTTCAAAGTGGAGTACTTCCTGTATATTATTCAGGTCATGCTGCAATTTACTCCATCCTTCAATAAAGTATGTTATACATTAAGACTGCAAGGCTGCTTTCTATAAATATATAAAACTAAATATTATGCAAGTGCGGGGGATACGTCGTGCATTTATGCGCTAGGCAGTTCTTTTATTTCTTTAAGAAAGAAAGAAAAATTAGGGTTATATTTTTTTCTCTGTACTGTGTAGGGGATGTGATATATTGGTTTTGATATTTTTATTTTGAATTGCTAAGCTTAAAAGATTATTGTTCTTTGTTATATTTTTATATACAATTAACAAGAATATTTTGGGATTACAGCTTTTTCAGGATTGGGATGTGTACACTGGTAGATCTTACTATGAAGCTTACACTTCAGGGCCCCTTATATCCTGGAAACAACTTTTTTAATGAACTAACTTTTCAACAAAATTAATGGAGTTTTTTTAAGTCTTTGTTATTAAAATAAGGCTATTTTAGTAATAGAATCATAAGTCAATGGGTTAAAGTACTTAATATTGACCTTAGAATATGCTCCAATTCCAATTTCATATGGCCTCAAAATGTCCCTGTAATTAGTAAAATTTCCAAACTTGTATGGGGGGTTTCAGCACTTGAATCCCAAGCTGTATGGGCTCCTTGACTTAGCCAGAATCTATTCATAGCCTATATTTTGGCAGTTGGATCCTCGAATCCTTCGTTGGTGCACAGCTTAATAGTTTGACAGCTCAGTCCTTATGTTAGAACCAATCAAAACCACAAACAGACATATGAATTCTTAATTCAGGCTGCACTCCTCTGGCTTGTGCCATCAAACACCAAAAATCAAGACTATCACCTCTTTATCCTAACGATCCCCCTCTAATGACCTTCATCTCTAGTAATTTAAAGAATGAACAAATTCTTTTTTCTGTGTATTGATGTTGGGTGGTGTGATCTTGGTTCCTACAAATTTTTCTTCGTTTTTGGTAATTTTCTATTATATCTTTTTAGTGTTTAATGTTAAACTAAAGAATAGATGTATAAGTCAAGTTGTTCTTATAAGTTTGGTCCATAGTTAGCAGGCCTAAGCAGGGTGATATTTTTATATGTATACATGTATTTCTGCTGTTTCCTTAGCCAGCAACTAGTGCTTCAGTTCCCATATTTATTGAGATATTTCTGCTTTCTAGCATAAAATGCTTATAACCCAATACAGCAATTTTAATAAAAATCTGAGATATAGTGATTAAATTTAAAAAAAAACAATTATCAGGATCTCCCATGGAACAACACCATTGAAGAAGATACCTTCCGTTACCCAGACCTCTTTGCTGGTGGGAAAGGGATCAATGTTTGGCCCATTATCAAGGACTCCACCCCAACACCCTGTTCATGGCCCTTTTGACCTTGTTGGTTATTCTTGCTGGCTGCAAAAGGTCCCACATAATAGTTCAGGGAGCTTAAAATGTATGTCCTCCACTGGATGTGTACCTATTCATTACTTCTAGAGATGTTATCTATATACATCTAAAATTTTGTCAAATGCAACATTCACAAGATAAAGATTTTTAGTACATTTATTATACATGTTTTTTAATCTGATATATTTATTATTACTGGACATATTTATATTTGTATAATAATTACATCTACACATTTTGGCATCTTTAAAATAGATTATGATGGGAGGAGTCTGAGAGTAGAAAGAGTGTTTCATCATCTGTAAAAGTTGCAATAATTTGGATTAATAAATGTTTAGAACTTTATATTTTATTAGTTAACTCAAAAAAATTAAGAACATGGGATGGAAATAAGAACATCACAAAAGGTCCTTAAATACACAAAAAATAATGTAGTTGGTAGTTGCATGGTGTAACGGTCTTAATGTGATTATAGTTACCCTACTATCCAAATTAGGTTGTCACAATGCTTTGACAACGTAATTTGGCTATAAAAGTCCTTTTAGGGTTGTATATTGTAGTTGTATAACTATAAAGAGATGGTTGCGTCGTCTAAAGGTCTTTAGGTCGTCGTAGTTACATTGTGTAAAGATCCCTAGGTGGTCGTAGTTACGTTGTGTAAAGATCCCTAGGTGGTCGTAGTTACGTTGTGTAAAGATCCCTAGGTGGTCGTAGTTGCGTTGTGTAAAGGTCCCTAGGTGGTTGTAGTTACGTTGTCGAAAGGTCCCTATGTGGTTGTAATTACGTCATGTAAAGGTCCTTTGGTGGTTGTAATTACCTCGTATAAAGGTCTTATGATGGTTGGTAGTTACGTTGTGTAAACGTCCTTAATTAGTTGTAATTACCTCGTATAAAGGTCTTGTGATGGTTGGTGGTTACGTTGTGTAAACGTCCTTACATGGTCATGGTTGTCGTTTGGTTGTAGAATGGTCTGTTACTACGTAGTACCACAACGTGGTATTTACATCTAGGGGAGTCTACAAATCGGCGTAGTTAAAACGTAAAATTATTACGTTGTAACAACGAAAAAGTTACATTGTCACAACGTTTTGACAACGTAATTTGGCTAGTAGGGGGATTTTGACCAAAGTTGGTACATACATAGTCCTTAGGAGAGTCTGGAACCCTATTGATTTTCAAGGTCAAAGGTCAAGGGGTCAAATTGTTACCGCATAACATCCTTGTGAACACTCTAGAATCAACATCCTTCAATGGATTTTGACCAAACTTGGTACATACTTAGTCCTTAGGAGAGTCTGGAACCCTATTGATTTTCAAGGTCAAAGGTCAAGGTCACCGGGTCAAATTTTTACCGCATAACATCCTTATGAACACTAGAATCAAGATCCTTCAATGGATTTTGACCAAACTTGGTAGATACTTAGTCCTTAGGAGAGTCTAGAACCCTATTGATTTTCAAGGTCAAGGGGTCAAATTTTTACCGCGTAACATCCTTGTGAATACTTTAGAATCAACATCCTTCAATGGATTTTGACCAAACTTGGTATATACTTAGACCTTAAGAGAATCTGGAACCGTATTGATTTTCAAGGTCAAAGGTCAAGGTCACAGGGTCTAATTTTTAGGCGAGGGGATACGCCACGCTTTGCGTTGCCCTTGTTTTACATATATTTTGCCCCTTTTAGAACATGCTTGCGAATTATGGGATGGGGGTACTGGAATAGGTGTACTCGACAGGAATATTATAATATTGAACAAATTCAGCATGAGGTTGCCATAATTACATCCGGATTGCCCAACTTTTCTAGTTTGGAATTGCTTTATTTTGAAACTGGATGGGAACCACTTCACTCTCGTCGAAGAAGAAGAAAATTAAATATGTTTTACAAAACCTTCTTATTCATTCGACTGTCGAAAAATACTTTGAGCGAAACGCTTACAGTTTACCTAACCAAACATAATTGAATATAGTAACCCATTGACAAGGTTACAACTCTATCGCAATTCATTTTTTCCTTCTTCGATCAAACTTCGGAACAATCTGACACCAGAAATGAGAAGTGGTCCGACAGTAAGTAGTTTTAAAAAAGTCACTAATAAATGATATTAATTCATTGAAGCCACCTAGTTGCTATTCGTATAGTTGTAGAATGTAAGAAGTCTTACACACCGTGGCTAGACTAAGACATAAATCTAGTAACCTGAACAGTGCCGGATTTAGGACAAATGAGGCCCTGTGCTAGTTAAGTTATGAGGTCCCTTACTTGGGCCCTGAAGGAGGTCGACCCGATAGGCCTACACAGACAGTCAGGCATACGTGTACATGCTCAGGAAATGTAGGAATAGTTAAAATATTACGCTATATTTGGTCAGACATGTAAAAAATAAAATTTTGGCAGGAAGATGGGTCCCCCTGGTCAACGGGGCACTGTGCTTAAGCACGATGGTAAATCCGGCACTGAACCTGAATGCTGTAACTTACGTATCTGAGGAACAACATTCACAAATGTTCAAATCAGTACAGTTGTACACCAAACAAACGAAATATGTTAACCCCCCCACAGTGATCACAAATCATGTATTTCCTTTTGTGTTAATTTTTTTCCTGTGTCTTGTGCACTCAACATTGCCAATTCATATGTCTCTGGATTGTCCTTTTCTTTATTGCACCTTCGGTGTTCTCTAACGTTTATTTAAAATGAAATAGCTAGAAAATTGCTAATTAGGCGTTAAACAACAATCGCTCACTCTTTGGAATATTCTTCACCACTGCTTTATTTTAATGAATCTTTTAATCACAAAAAATGAAAGAAAATTCGCTTTAAAAAATCTAACCAACAACCCGAGATCAAGTGTCAACGGATGGAAAAAAAAGGGGGGGTCAAAATAAACATTTAATCAACTTCTAAAGAGGAAAGGATTTTTTTTTAATCTAAAATGTTATATATATATATATGTGTGTGTGTGTGTTATTCAGCTATCAGACGGGGTATATAATGTGACATTCCCCTGTTCCCGGCTTATATGATATATAATCCTAAGCCGGAATGTCCACATTATATACCCTCTCTGATAGCTGAATAACAGATATATTACGGATTTAACCATTTTTTTAAATGCAGAACCCACCTGTCGTATATAACACAAAATCTAACCAACAACCATTCTTTTGCTATATATATGCAAATTTATACAATATAAATCATTTATATGCAATCAAGTGTCAACGGATGGAAAAGGGAGGGGGGGGGGGGGACAAAATAAACATTTAATCAACTTCTAAAGAGGAAAGGATTTTTTTAATTTAAAACGTTAAGTTAAATTAAGATGATAGTTATCTGTCAAGTACTTATATTAGCTACTCATGACTGTAATTTAAATGTATGATCCCCAGTCCACGGACACTAGACACTAGTGATCTGTCAAGTACTTATATTAGCTACTCATGACTTAATTTAAATGTATGATCCCAAGTCCACGGACACTAGACACTAGTGATCTGTCAAGTACTTATATTAGCTACTCATGACTTAATTTAAATGTATGATCCCCAGTCCACAGGCAGTAGACACTAGTG
This sequence comes from Bathymodiolus brooksi, assembly GCA_963680875.1. Lineage (NCBI taxonomy): Eukaryota > Metazoa > Mollusca > Bivalvia > Mytilida > Modiolidae > Bathymodiolus > Bathymodiolus brooksi. The sequence goes on along the minus strand of OY804580.1, from coordinate 45,292,875 downwards.
ATCTGTCAAGTACTTATATTAGCTACTCATGACTTAATTTAAATGTATGATCCCCAGTACACAGGCACTAGACACTAGTGATCTGTCAAGTACTTATATTAGCTACTCATGACTGTAATTTAAATGTATGATCCCCAGTCCACAGGCACTAGACACTAGTGATCTGTCAAGTACTTATATTAGCTACTCATGACTTAATTTAAATGTATGATCCCCAGTCCACAGGCACTAGACACTAGTGATCTGTCAAGTACTTATATTAGCTACTCATGACTTAATTTAAATGTATGATCCCCAGTCCACGGGCACTAGACACTAGTGATCTGTCAAGTACTTATATTAGCTACTCATGACTGTAATTTAAATGTATGATCCCCAGTCCACAGGCACTAGACACTAGTGATCTGTCAAGTATTTATATTAGCTACTCATGACTGTAATTTAAATGTATGATCCCCAGTCCACAGGCACTAGACACTAGTGATATGTCAAGTACTTATATTAGCTACTCATGACTGTAATTTAAATGTATGATCCCCAGTCCACGGGCACTAGACACTAGTGATCTGTCAAGTACTTATATTAGCTACTCATGACTGTAATTTAAATGTATGATCCCCAGTCCACAGGCACTAGACACTAGTGATCTGTCAAGTACTTATATTAGCTACTCATGACTTAATTTAAATGTATGATCCCCAGTCCACGGGCACTAGACACTAGTGATCTGTCAAGTACTTATATTAGCTACTCATGACTTAATTTAAATGTATGATCCCCAGTACACAGGCACTAGACACTAGTGATCTGTCAAGTACTTATATTAGCTACTCATGACTTAATTTAAATGTATGATCCCCAGTCCACGGGCACTAGACACTAGTGATCTGTCAAGTACTTATATTAGCTACTCATGACTTAATTTAAATGTATGATCCCTAGTCCACGGACACTAGACACTAGTGATCTGTCAAGTACTTATATTAGCTACTCATGACTGTAATTTAAATGTATGATCCCCAGTCCACGGGCACTAGACACTAGTGATCTTTCAAGTACTTATATTAGCTACTAATGACTGTAATTTAAATGTATGATCCCCAGTCCACGGGCACTAGACACTAGTGATCTGTCAAGTACTTATATTAGCTACTCATGTCTTAATTTAAATGTATGATCCCCAGTCCACAGGCAGTAGACACTAGTGATCTGTCAAGTACTTATATTAGCTACTCATGACTTAATTTAAATGTATGACCCCCAGTCCACGGGCACTAGACACTAGTGATCTGTCAAGTACTTATATTAGCTACTCATGACTGTAATTTAAATGTATGATCCCCAGTCCACAGGCACTAGACACTAATGATCTGTCAAGTACTTATATTAGCTACTCATGACTGTAATTTAAATGTATGATCCCCAGTCCACGGACACTAGACACTAGTGATCTGTCAAGTACTTATATCAGCTACTCATGACTTAATTTAAATGTATGATCCCCAGTCCACAGGCAGTAGCTATAGCTATACACTACATGTATCAATAACAAAAATCCATACAGTCAATAGTAAAAAAGGTAAATGTAACAATAGTGACAAGTGCCTGTGCTAGTCTTTCACTTTATGTTTGGGTGGCTGTCCTTATTAAAAAATCTTTATTAGTGTCAATCAACAACTCTTAACCTCTTAACTTATGTAGATCTACTGGTAAAATTTGTTCATTTTGCCCCTCGTGGGCCCTTGTTTGGAAATTGAAAGAATGTGTATTTGTAATCATTTTATTAATTAGTATATATATTATATATAATAATTATTTATAATAATTATATTCATATTTTTAGAAATATAAAAAAGCCAAACTATGTCCTTTTTCTTTTGTGTGTATATGTCTCATTTATCAATCATGAATGTTTGTATTGTTAATGATGCCTCATGTGGGCCCTATGATTAGGCAATAAAATGTATTCTATATTAATGGTATACATATATATATATATATACACCGATAAATTTTAATTGATTATAATGGGGGTGGTATCATACATGTGTGAATTATGTCGTTGTATGTTATGTAATTACTGTACCTTTGATTAGCCCCCATAAAAAAGGACTGGAAATAATCTGAGCATATAATAGGACAGATAATTCATTACGTCACAGATTTAAAGAATGTGACCCTACTTGACTATGGCGGTGCAGTAACATGGAGACACTTGGTACTAGATTCTGAAGGACAGCCTAGGATCAGACCTCCGACCAAGAGGTAAAAATGTTTTAAATGTTATTATCCGGATGGTGGGGAATGAGTAGCACCTATTTCCAGTGAACTGAGTTTAATCACTTTTACTTTCGTTTTAGCCTACTAATGCCATAGACTCGATTTTTGTAAACAAATTTCTCTAGTGTAGGCCACAGGCACAGGCACTTGTTTCTGGTAAAAAAAAATATACCTAGAATTATAGTATATAGGACTAGGTATATTTTTTTTACCAGAAACAAGTGCCTGTGGCCACAGGGGCTTGTTACGATTTTTTTGTTAAAGAGAACTAGGAGGAAAAATAAAATTTACAACGAAAAATTCAACTATATTAAATTTTGGTGTGATTTAAATATATTTATAAGAATTGAAGGCATACTTTTGAAGTTTCAGTTTACCTTTGATTGGCCCCAATAAAAAAGGACTGCATATAATAGGACAGATAATTTATTACATCACAGATTTAAAGAATGTGACCCTACTTGACTATGGCGGTGTTGTAGCATACACTTGGTACTAGATTCTGAAGAACAGTCAGGGATCAGGCCTCCGACCAAGAGGTAAGAATGTTTTAAATGTTATTATCCGGAATGTGGGGAATGATTAGTACCTATTTCCAGTTATCAACTGAGTTTTGAATTTAATAACTTTTTTAACTTTCGTTTTAGCCTACTCTGGACGCCCTGTGCTTTTTGTAATCAAATTTCTCTAGTGTAGGCTTTACATACGTATGTCTATGACAGGAGTTGGAAATTATGCTGAGTACATTCTCAGTGTACAGTACTTTCGTGAAACTTCATTGTTTTTTTAAACTGTATTCAACAAATATTGAAAAACTCCCGTGTCTCCTGATTGCTCCATATTAATTTAAACCCGTGAGTGGAAATATTTTTATCGGAATTGATGGGTACAGAACACTGCGGATGTGTTTGGGGATGAAGAGGGGGTTACTTCCTGTAGGTTGTATAAACTATTACAAATGTGCCACTGGACTGGGCCTACTGTTCGGCAGTGGCGTAGCCCTATAAACAACAAACAAACAAATGCTTTATTGTCAATCAAGACGCCCACAATGAGCAGTATGTAATATTTAGAGTACTTTTAATTTCGTGTATGTGTTGATAAACTGATCGAGGGCGTGCCCGAGATTAGTTTATCTGCGCATACAAGAAATTAAAAATATTCTAAATGTTTTGTATCATAACCAATCAAACGGAAGCAAATGTGTGATTGACGTCTGTCGCACTTGAAGAAGACTGATCTTGGTCACGTACGCCAGCAGTCAGTGACGTGGTAAAAAGTTCTTAATAGAACACGGAAATGGCAGCAAATAATCTAACACAAATAAAATTCACAACGAAAAATTCAACTATATTAAATTTTGGTGTGATTTAAATATATTTATAAGAATTGAAGGCATTCTTTTGAAGTTTTAGTTTATCTTTGATTGGCCCCAATAAAACAGGACTGCATATAATAGGACAGATAATTTATTACGTCACAGATTTAAAGAATGTGACCCTACTTGACAATGCCGTTGTTGTAACATACACTTGGTACTAGATTCTGAAGAACAGTCAGGGATCAGGCCTCCGACCAAGAGGTAAGAATGTTTTAAATGTTATTATCCGGAATGTGGGGAATGATTAGTACCTATTTCCAGTTATCAACTGAGTTTTGAATTCAATAACTTTTTTAACTTTCGTTTTAGCCTACTCTGGACGCCCTGTGCTTTTTGTAATCAAATTTCTCTAGTGTAGGCTTTACATACATATGTCTATGACAGGAGTTGGAAATTATGCTGAGTACATTCTCAGTGTACAGTACTTTCGTGAAACTTCATTGTTTTTTTAAACTGTATTCAACAAATATTGAAAAACTCCCGTGTCTCCTGATTGCTCCATATTAATTTAAACCCGTGAGTGGAAATATTTTTATCGGACTTGATGGGTACAGAACACTGCGGATTTGTGTGGGGATGAAGAGGGGGTTACTTCCTGTAGGTTGTATAAACTATTACAAATGTGCCACTGGACTGGGCCTACTGTTCAGCAGTGGCGTAGCCCTATAAACAACAAACAAACAAATGCTTTATTGTCAATCAAGACGCCCACAATGAGCAGTATGTAATATTTAGAGTACTTTTAATTTCGTTTATGTGTTGATAAACTGATCGAGGGCGTGCCCGAGATTAGTTTATCTGCGCATACAAGAAATTAAAAGTATTCTAAATGTTTTGTATCATAACCAATCAAACGGAAGCAAATGTGTGATTGACGTCTGTCGCACTTGAGAAGACTGATCTTGGTCACGTACGCCAGCAGTCAGTGACGTGGTAAACAGTTTTTAATAGAACACGGAAATGGCAGCAAATAATCTAACACAAATAAAATTCACAACGAAAAATTCAACTATATTAAATTTTGGTGTGATTTAAATATATTTATAAGAATTGAAGGCATTCTTTTGGAGTTTTAGTTTATCTTTGATTGGCCCCAATAAAACAGGACTGCATATAATAGGACAGATAATTTATTACGTCACAGATTTAAAGAATGTGACCCTACTTGACAATGGCGTTGTTGTAACATACACTTGGTACTAGATTCTGAAGAACAGTCAGGGATCAGGCCTCCGACCAAGAGGTAAGAATGTTTTAAATGTTATTATCCGGAATGTGGGGAATGATTAGTACCTATTTCCAGTTATCAACTGAGTTTTGAATTTAATAACTTTTTTAACTTTCGTTTTAGCCTACTCTGGACTCCCTGTGCTTTTTGTAATCAAATTTCTCTAGTATAGGCTTTACATACGTATGTCTATGACAGGAGTTGGAAATTATGCTGAGTACATTCTCAGTGTACAGTACTTTCGTGAAACTTCATTGTTTTTTTAAACTGTATTCAACACATATTGAAAAACTCCCGTGTCTCCTGATTGCTCCATATTAATTTAAACCCGTGAGTGGAAATATTTTTATCGGACTTGATGGGTACAGAACACTGCGGATTTGTGTGGGGATGAAGAGGGGGTTACTTCCTGTAGGTTGTATAAACTATTACAAATGTGCCACTGGACTGGGCCTACTGTTCAGCAGTGGCGTAGCCCTATAAACAACAAACAAACAAATGCTTTATTGTCAATCAAGACGCCCACAATGAGCAGTATGTAATATTTAGAGTACTTTTAATTTCGTTTATGTGTTGATAAACTGATCGAGGGCGTGCCCGAGATTAGTTTATCTGCGCATACAAGAAATTAAAAGTATTCTAAATGTTTTGTATCATAACCAATCAAACGGAAGCAAATGTGTGATTGACGTCTGTCGCACTTGAGAAGACTGATCTTGGTCACGTACGCCAGCAGTCAGTGACGTGGTAAACAGTTTTTAATAGAACACGGAAATGGCAGCAAATAATCTAACACAAATAAAATTCACAACGAAAAATTCAACTATATTAAATTTTGGTGTGATTTAAATATATTTATAAGAATTGAAGGCATTCTTTTGGAGTTTTAGTTTATCTTTGATTGGCCCCAATAAAACAGGACTGCATATAATAGGACAGATAATTTATTACGTCACAGATTTAAAGAATGTGACCCTACTTGACAATGGCGTTGTTGTAACATACACTTGGTACTAGATTCTGAAGAACAGTCAGGGATCAGGCCTCCGACCAAGAGGTAAGAATGTTTTAAATGTTATTATCCGGAATGTGGGGAATGATTAGTACCTATTTCCAGTTATCAACTGAGTTTTGAATTTAATAACTTTTTTAACTTTCGTTTTAGCCTACTCTGGACTCCCTGTGCTTTTTGTAATCAAATTTCTCTAGTATAGGCTTTACATACGTATGTCTATGACAGGAGTTGGAAATTATGCTGAGTACATTCTCAGTGTACAGTACTTTCGTGAAACTTCATTGTTTTTTTAAACTGTATTCAACACATATTGAAAAACTCCCGTGTCTCCTGATTGCTCCATATTAATTTAAACCCGTGAGTGGAAATATTTTTATCGGACTTGATGGGTACAGAACACTGCGGATTTGTGTGGGGATGAAGAGGGGGTTACTTCCTGTAGGTTGTATAAACTATTACAAATGTGCCACTGGACTGGGCCTACTGTTCAGCAGTGGCGTAGCCCTATAAACAACAAACAAACAAATGCTTTATTGTCAATCAAGACGCCCACAATGAGCAGTATGTAATATTTAGAGTACTTTTAATTTCGTTTATGTGTTGATAAACTGATCGAGGGCGTGCCCGAGATTAGTTTATCTGCGCATACAAGAAATTAAAAGTATTCTAAATGTTTTGTATCATAACCAATCAAACGGAAGCAAATGTGTGATTGACGTCTGTCGCACTTGAGAAGACTGATCTTGGTCACGTACGCCAGCAGTCAGTGACGTGGTAAACAGTTTTTAATAGAACACGGAAATGGCAGCAAATAATCTAACACAAATAAAATTCACAACGAAAAATTCAACTATATTAAATTTTGGTGTGATTTAAATATATTTATAAGAATTGAAGGCATTCTTTTGGAGTTTTAGTTTATCTTTGATTGGCCCCAATAAAACAGGACTGCATATAATAGGACAGATAATTTATTACGTCACAGATTTAAAGAATGTGACCCTACTTGACAATGGCGTTGTTGTAACATACACTTGGTACTAGATTCTGAAGAACAGTCAGGGATCAGGCCTCCGACCAAGAGGTAAGAATGTTTTAAATGTTATTATCCGGAATGTGGGGAATGATTAGTACCTATTTCCAGTTATCAACTGAGTTTTGAATTTAATAACTTTTTTAACTTTCGTTTTAGCCTACTCTGGACTCCCTGTGCTTTTTGTAATCAAATTTCTCTAGTATAGGCTTTACATACGTATGTCTATGACAGGAGTTGGAAATTATGCTGAGTACATTCTCAGTGTACAGTACTTTCGTGAAACTTCATTGTTTTTTTAAACTGTATTCAACACATATTGAAAAACTCCCGTGTCTCCTGATTGCTCCATATTAATTTATACCCGTGAGTGGAAATATTTTTATCGGACTTGATGGGTACAGAACACTGCGGATGTGTTTGGGGATGAAGAGGGGGTTACTACCTGTAGGTTGTATAAACTATTACAAATGTGCCACTGGACTGGGCCTACTGTTCAGCAGTGGCGTAGCCCTATAAACAACAAACAAACAAATGCTTTATTGTCAATCAAGACGCCCACAATGAGCAGTATGTAATATTTAGAGTACTTTTAATTTCGTGTATGTGTTGATAAACTGATCGAGGGCGTGCCCGAGATTAGTTTATCTGCGCATACAAGAAATTAAAAGTATTCTAAATGTTTTGTATCATAACCAATCAAACGGAAGCAAATGTGTGATTGACGTCTGTCGCACTTGAGAAGACTGATCTTGGTCACGTACGCCAGCAGTCAGTGACGTGGTAAAAAGTTTTTAATAGAACACGGAAATGGCAGCGAATATGACGGACGATCTTTTAAACGATGATATGGATTTTATGCTTTCACAGGTGGCCGAGAACATTTAATTTTTTTTTATTGAAATTGAAAATTTTAGAGGCGAAGGTAAAATTTTGATGCGGCACACACATGACACAACTTTTTCTGAAAAAATTCTTGATTTTTACAAAATTTTCGAAGAGAGCGAACAGTTTTTCATTTTATTTTTAACTAAAGAAAATGGAAAATCTGAGGCGGTTTTTCAGCATTTTTGAAGTGCGAGGCGGCAATTTTTTTTTGAACGTGGTGTGACTCAAATATGATCATTTATTTTTATTGCAAAACTGATAGTTTGTCTTGTTTGAATAAAAAAAAATTGCTTAGTTAATAGTAAAGTTAAAGGTTTTTCATGTGGTTTTATGTCATCTGCATGAACAAACACGTGGGGATCACTTTGTCAGTCTTTCTGCTTGTTTTATACACAGGCGCTCGTGGCACGGACCACCCCCACCCCTTTTTCTAACTTTCTGTTTACAAACTTATTTTCAATAGAATTTCTTTATTTCTTTATTATTTCATCTCTTTTTCCTTATTTTAACTTGTTCGTGTCAATATTCATACAATCTTATGCTAATATCAAATTGCATGTGTCGACCCTATAATAGATACTAATAGGGTCGACACATGCAATTTGATGTTAGCATAAGATTGCATGAATATTGACACGAACAAGTTTTAAAATAAGGAAAAAGAGATGAAATAATAAAGAAATTTTATTTAAAATAAATTTGTAAACAGAAAGCGCCTGTGGTTTTATTATTTTTTTCCAGTGTCAGATTTAAGAAAGCTTGCACTTAGTACCACTTTGCACCCAAAATGTCTATCACTTGGTCAAAAAATTACAGTGTGTACCAATTCAAGGCAAATGTCAAAAAAAAGTTACAATGTGTTTATTTCTGTGTTCTATCAAAATTAGGTCACAGTTAAAGCACACTAAATAGAACATGCTTTGCCCAAAAATAGTTATCTTGACTCCACCTCCAGTATGGTTGTCTCCATTTAGAAAATACTAAAGATCAAAGGAAAACACACTGGGTTGTGATACAAAATCAATAAAAATCACAGTATACAATTGATTCACATAATAATTTATTCATTGGATAGGACAATATAAAATTATAATGTGTGCTGACCGAGGCAGCCCTTGAGTTTGCCCCCCTTTTTTTCACCAAGCAAAATACAACATATTGCACAGCGAAACTATGTTAAAGTTTTATGTATATTAACTAGATCGATCTAGAGTAAGGGGGAAAATCATTCCTCATTGCCCAAAGTTCAAAAAACAAATAAACAAGCAAACAAACAAACAAACAAAACAAATAAAAAAGAAAGAAAAAAGAAAAGAACAGCAGACCCTTAATATGCCCTTTCTTAAACTGGACAATATTTTTTTCTCTCTAAATAAAGGTAATAACAAAATTACCGAACTCCGAACAATCTTACAAAGGGAAAGTCAAAACTCATAATTATATAAACAGACAAAATCAGTCAACAACCGGAAAACTGTGAAAACCGTAATGACCCTGACTTGGTACAGGCATTTCTAAAGAAATGGTGGGTTGAATCAGATTTTAAGGCGCCAAACCTCCCGCTCTCATTACGGTTCAAAGGTTCCGGCTGTCACTGTAACAGTATTTAAATACAGGAATAAAATAGGTAAAATAGTTGTCAAAGCAGTACCAAATTACAACTTTTTCTTAAGTTTTTGCCAAAAGAAGGGGGGGAGGGGGAAAACATATAGCAAGGTTCCATAATGTCAATGCTAGGAAAAAAATGTCAATGGGTAATATATATATCAAGGCCAGCTAGTTCATATCATAGGATATATTATTACATAAAAGTATCTATGTTCATTATTCATCATATTATTATACATTAATTACTCATGCATGTTCTATTATGTAAATTGTGTTGGTTTTGTGTTTGTGTGGTATTCTTTCTTTTTTGGATTTCTCTCTTTGAATGTTTTCTTTATATGCCCCGTGTGGGCACAACAATTGGTTTAATAAATTATCTTATCTATCTTATCTTATATTAATGTATTTTCCAGCAATATACCTACATAAATTCTCTTGACGGCCCTGCATGTATGTATTTATATACGTACAGTACACAAGCCTTTTAATAAGGGGTGGTACCACGTAAAATTGAACTTTGGTACTACCTTTGGTAAGAACACTACAGTTAATCAAATGAACACCGATGCATCACAATATTTTCTTTTGCGATCCACGAATAGCTACGTGTTCCCGGAAACTATTTCGATCCGATATCGATTTTTAATTAAAGCGCGCCAAAATATGAGCACTCCACATGTGAGAACGAGGCAGCAAAGAAGACGCAGCTCTTTTTGAGTCTCCACAGTTTTATGAATTTTGAGTTTAATTTGCACTACAACACTTACTGGTCCAAAGTTTAAATTATTTACACTTATCATTTTGTTTAAACTTTTATAATACTTGTACATATATAGGTGTCAAACCACTAATTCACCAATCAGAGCTTAGAACATATTACAAAAGTAGTCCCTTTTCAAGAAAAAAGTTCCTTTCACTTTGCAGTATTATGAAAACTACTGAATGGAATGGACTAATTAAAATTGATAATTGAAGTTAAATATATAGGGATTATTTTGAGCCCAAATTTGATGGACTTAGTTTTAATACCTCTATGGAGGATTTGATGCATGACCTATCAATACTGAATTTCTTGGGGATGACCGAGCTATTTTTAGAGTAAGTGTTTACTGTAGCATGACATTTCACTGCAAGATTTTAAACATGCCCTGATATTTTGACAACGTAGAGGAATCATGTACGTTTCAGAAAATATATGGTCTTGGAAAGGTTAAGCTTAAGATAAAATGGCCAGGTAGGCTCGAAAAAACACAAATTTAGTAGAAAACCTTAAAGAAATTAATTAGTGGTTTCACACCTTAAAGGGAAACTTCGTAAACAAATTATTTTTTGATATGTTTTTCCTGATGTATAAATATGAATGTTTATATGTATATTAGCGTTTTATTATGTTGGATAAGGGAATGAAATCGATTTTAAAATTCGGTCAACGATAGATGGATGTCGCCATTTTGATAGCATCTCGATACCAATTATCACGTGATGTCTAAATACCACCACGCCCCAAAACAAGCGTGACAAACCGGGATCCTCGTTCAGTGTCGATATGGCTTGTCGGGCGTAATTCTTTTAATTTTTCTTATTATTCTAAATATATGAATTTATTACACAATCACTTTTTGCAGATTTACGTTTTGTTTCTATATACTTATGGCAAAACAAACGAATCTGAGAAAACGGTCCGTCTTTAATGAGACACATTTAAAAAAGATTTTTTTCGAAAATTGAAGAACTATGAAATTATGTGAAAAAAAAGAACGGACATCGGAACAATGCCATGAATTCGTAAAAAAATAAAAATAGGCCTATGCTACGGGGCAAAATTGTTTTAATGATATTTGTAATCATTTTATTAATTAGTATATATATTATATATAATAATTATATTCATATTTTTAGAAATATAAAAAACCCACACTACAGCACGCACAGCGCGTTTTAGCAAGAAATCACCTTGGTCGGTGTTTTTTCGCGGTGATGTCATAAAATCACCGTGAAATCACGGTGAAACTTTCATCGCGAAAATTAACAAATTAGGACCTAAATGTCGGTGAAATATTTTAATTGCCGGTGACAACACAGCGGCGAAAATCATACGTGTATACACGTACATGTAACTGTACTTCATGTGTTCTTTTGTTTTTTGTTGCTTAGTTTTGTTTTTTTACTATTTCGTACTTTATATTTCAATTTGATATCGGTTTTTTTTCAGGGATGCCAGCATGGCATACATTTTATTTATAGGATTTATGAGGCTGCGTATATTATCTAATCCAGGGATATATATAGTAGTCCTACTATATAAATCCTTGTCTAATCCCAACATTTCGATTGGTTTATATCGGTGTTATTTTTTTTATCACCTGTGTTTTATCAATGTATGGATGTGTCTATTTTTATGTAGTGCACACATTGAACTCGGTCACTAAAAGGTCAAATACACAGTTACCTGAGGCTGCGGGATTGATTTAAAAACACACCGAGAATGATTGAAAAAAAAATCGATGTAATTTTTTATCTAAAGCAAACGTGCTTTTTCGTATTTGTATGTCGTTAATCCCCTTGCAAGCCACGTGTTATTTTACCTTTAATAAAAGTTCCATTTCTGATTTGTACACATATTTTTCACGTGAACGAGAATCTAGAAAGGTTTCCACATGCTATCGATCAAAGCGTGCTTTTGGGGATCTAGAAACTTTTGTAACAGGTGAACTTAAGTCACGTGCCAAGTCGACATTAATTGAACACCCGAAAGCAAATTAACTCGGGATACCAAGCTTGCATTCAAAAGATCAAGTTTATTTTAATTAACAAAATAATACAACACAAGCTTATAAATGGTAATGATCACATAATACTAAACGTTTGTACCGGCATTGTTTTCTAAACATAATCAGGGTTCGACATTAACTTTTTGACCAACTTGTCCATTCGGGCAAGTGCCAATTTATTTTACTTGCCCGAAATTGTAAACTACTAGCCCGAATTCTCAAGTGCCATATATGCATGTAGTGCAGAACTATGCAATCTACATTAACAATGACTGTTCATAGAGTAGAATAACAAGGTATAAGGTAGTTCCTCCTTCATTATGCAGTATGCAGTATTAAACATGTAAATCATAAGTGTCCTGTTTTTTTCACTGAGTTTTCTAATTACTACATCCATTATCCCTCCTTTGTGCAGCAAAATAGGCTTCAGAACATTGTAGATGTTTTGTTGAAGAAAAGTGTGAACGAATGCCATCTATTCTGTAGGACTTATTTCCAGATATAAAACTAGAAGGTCCAGCAATATTTGGAAACTTCTTGCAATAAGTGCATATCATTCCATCAGAAGAATCCTGTAATCCATCAACATTTTTTGACCATGAATCAATAAATCCTCTCTTCCTCTTATGTTCATATATTTTCTTAGAATCACCATCCGATTCCCTTATCTGAGGAACCCCACTGAAAAATTTCCCGAGGGTTACTTGTGCCATATTGGCACCAAATTCTGGGACTGAGTCTGAGATATTGAGTAGACATTTGCGGGAATATGACAAGTTTTATAAATACGGGGGATTGATGAGGATTTCTGAAATATTTTTGTTAGAAAATTTAAGTATAAATGTTTCTTATCATAGACTGACAATGACTATAGTTTGTTTGAATTTTTATTCCGGTAATCTATCACGCTTTCAATATTTTGATCGCAAAGGCAATACACATCAGGGATAATTTTCTAAAATTAGAACACCGCAAATAACTCTAGCTTTTCATTGGCCGGCAAAAATAAATAAGATGTTGATGCAGCGCCGCCGTCTAATTAGGCATTCGCGATTGGCTAAAATAAATAACACGATCTTTATTTGAGAAAGGGGAATTCCATAGTCAACAAAATAAAACAAAATGGCGTAAAATACACGATAGGATATACGACGCGTTGTTTAGGTGAAATTCGCCGCGACTTCCAACACTGAATTCAATATTAATCATTTTGCTCTTCAGGAATTGAACATATCACAGAATAATTTTCACTTGCCCATTCGGGCAAGTTGGGTGCCGTTTTCACTTGCCCGAAGACGCATTTCACTTGCCCCGGGCAATCGGGCAACCGTTAATGTCGAACCCTGATAATAGATTAAAACAAAAGCAAATACCAGAATTAAAGAACGAAAAATGATCACATAGCTTGCACACCTGAAAAAGAAAATAAGTATTTGCTATGAATCATTCATACTATCAAAAATGACAGTCTCAAGAACGTACAAATGTACAAATAAAGGTTAATATCCCATTTCTTTATTTCGCGGCGTTTAATCGTCAATGCCGGTGTTTTATAGTAAATCACTGTGTTCGATTTTTCTCGGACATTTCGCGATGTCAACACCGACTTTTTTTTTATTTTCTCCGACATTTTCTTGATTTCACCGACGTCGGACACGAGTGATTTCTTGCTAAATGTCTTTTTTTCTTTTGTGTGTATGTCTCATTTATCAATCATGAATGTTTGTATTGTTAATGATGCCTCATGTGGGCCCTATGATTAAGCAATACAATGTATTCTATATTAATGGTATACATATATACACCGATAAATTTTAATTGATTATAACGGGGGTGGTATCATACATGTGTGAATTATGTCGTTGTATGTTATGTAATTACTTTACCTTTGATTGGCCCCCATAAAAAAGAACTGCAAATAATCTGAGCATATAATAGGACAGATAATTTATTACGTCACAGATTTAAAGAATGTGACCCTACTTGACTATGGCGGTGCAGTAACATGAAGACACTTGGTACTAGATTCTGAAGGACAGCCTGGTATCAGGTCTCCGACCAAGAGGTAAAAATGTTTTAAATGTTATTATCCGGATGGTGGGGAATGATTAGCACCTATTTCCAGTATACTGAGTTTAATCACTTTTACTTTCGTTTTAGCCTACTAATGCCATAGACTCGATTTTTGAAAACAAATTTCTCTAGTGTAGGCCACAGGCACAGGCACTTGTTTCTGGTAAAAAAAATATACCTAGATTTATAGTATATAGGACTAGATATATTTTTTTTTACCAGAAACAAGTGCCTGTGGCCAGAGGGGCTTGTTACGATTTCTTTTTTAGAGTACTAGGGGGAAAAAATTGTAGCAAGCCTCAGTGGTGTAGGCCTATAATAGTATATATATATATACCGATGATTTCTAATTGATTGTAACAGGGTGGGGGGGGATCATACATGTGTGAATTATGTTGTTACAGTAATGTACATGTATTACTTTACCTTTGATTGGCCCCAATAAAAAGGGACTGCATATAAGTTAAGATAATATTTTATTGTTCAATCAAGGTCCCAGCAAGGGGTAGAGTCATTACAGTGATTTATATTAAAAAAAAAACATTCTAATACATAAATGTAATAAACAGTATACAAACAAGCAATTTGCAGATATTAGATTTTAAAGAGAACTAGGGGGAACAAAAATCGTAACAAGCCCCTGTGGTGTAGGCCTATATATTAATGGTATATTTATAGGGTACCTATAAAGTGCGAAACGAAATCTACGAAATGAAACAAAACCACCGAAAGCAAAACGAAATAGACTGATACAGTACAGAGAGGGACATACCGTGATAGTGGTCATGTCTAGGAGAGTGATGGGGATTAAAAATTTTAATTCATGTCGGTGATCAGGGGGCAATAAAACACCAGGTGTTAATTTTGTAATCAAGTGTGTCGTTTTACAGGTAAACTAGTCAGATAAGATGTACAGGTGAAATTGCGTTTTTATATTGCCTATTTTTTTTTCAGGTACTGTCTCAGATTCCCCTCAGAATTAAAAAAAACATTTTTATTTCTTTCCTCAAAACGTAAAACATCCTTGAACGTAATCCCGGGAATGAAATCCCGAGATCGAGAAAATAGCACGAGAACGGAGAGTTCATTTGAATTGATGAATAAAATGTAAATAATAAATGATTATTCAACTTCAATTCAGTGAAATCATGGGTTGTGCAAATTTGTTTCAAAGATTGTTAACCGTGGCTGTGTATTGTGTATCTACACGTAGTATTTTATTGACACGCGTACACGTGACCTGGCTTGTGCACAAATGAAGTTTTATTAACACATGCGCCATATGCGTGATTTGTTACGTTTTAAAGCGTATTTCCAGTTCAATATTACATTTTAGTTCACTAATAATTTTTATACGTTCAGTAATTTTTTTTATTTTAATCTTCGTAGAAAACCCAGTTAAAACCCTTTTGGTTGTAGAAATACGTACTAAATAATTTTTATACGGTCATTGAAGAATTTGATTAAAAATTAACGAAACAAATATTTATAAACAGATCGTTCAAAGAAGTACTACATGTCCAAAAGTCACTAAATTTATGGATATATTTTGGAAATTAGCGGCTAATCTGCAGAAAGTTTAGAAACGTGAAAGGAAATAAAGAATTAACCTTTATCATGATTTTACCCCTACAAATGTTTGACATTACACAGTATCTGACCAAAATCAAATGTCACCAGTTTATTTATTTATTCAAATTCAAATCTTAATTGGCTTTCAACCCAATAGATTTGTGACAAAATACAGCCAAAAAAAACCCAAAGTTATAGGTTTTTGTTTGCAATTTTAAAGAAAATTATTTTCATCTATAACGGAATTACGTAACAAGCCAAGTGTGTAAAACAGTTTACTTGAATTGTTAATTTTTTTCAATGCGAGAGGTTAAAGTCCAAAACACAAAATAAACCAATAATCAATTTGAAGTCTGCTCTTTACCAACTAAACACTACAAAACCCGCGCTTGCAAAGTCTGCGGTTTAACTTATAAACAAAAAATACATTTATGAAGTAGCCCGTATTTACGAATAATTCAATACATACTGAATTCGACCCAAGAGAAGAAGAAAAATGAGAAATTAAAATTAAACAAGATAAAGTTCAGTTGCGGTTTCAACAAAATTCTTAATATAGAACTCGAGGTCATAAAGTAGAACTTTCTAAAACAAACGAAAACGATAACTAGACAGACATTCTTTGGCAATGAAAAGCAACAAACAGTCAAATATTAACAGCAAGAGGATACAAAATTAATTGTCAAAAATACATCCTTCAGTAGCAATAATTACGGCTTGCGATATTAAAAGTCAACAGGTAGAACAGGTAACGCTAATCTCTTAATTGGCGGTAAAATATCAATCGGCGCACAAGTGACCTAGAGCCATAAAATTTAATCCCCACCAGCTTGTTTTATGGTCCTTTTTAGGTCTATCACAGTGGGTTTATGTCCGTGATGATATGTCTAAAGGATTAAAAATTATGTCTCTCGGAGTGATCAATCACGGTATGTCCCTTTCTGTACTGTATGAAGAAAATGGAAGGAAAAAAATAAAAGACAAAATGAAATAAAGAAATAAAAAGAAAAAGATAATTCGATATTTTAAATACAATAATTTTTGATTAATTATAACCCATCTTGCATGTCTGTCCGTTACAGTACTCCTCACGTACATTACCCGCAAATCAATCCAAGCCAGGTTTGCTTGCTGACAAATTTTCAGAAGTTCAAATGTCATATTTTTATTTGTGTTTGTGTGTGCGTCAGTATTTATGAATTATAAAGTTTCTGGAGTGGGCATATAGAAAAAAATGGGGGATATGAGGGGGTATTTTCATAGATTGGGATATTGAGGGTTCATTATTCGTCTGATTTTATTACGTTTTTCGTTTGTATTCTACATAAATTTGCCTATTCGCAAACCAAACAGGATGGTCTTGAGTTTCAGATTCTGGGCACTATTTGACTACTGGATTTCTCCATGCACCCCTCCCATTTGTCAATATGACGGAACCATTAACAACTGTCATACAAGTGGAAGGTTTGACCCACCATTTTCTTGGGAAATGCCTGTACCAAGTCGGGAATATGATAGTTGTTTTCTAGTTTCACATTTGGTCATGTCTTAGGATTAGAGAATTTACATGTACCGATTGTTTTTATACTTGGTAACGTCTTAGGGTTAGACGAGTGGCATCTGCCTATCTGCTATCAGAACCCACCATTTTCCTGGGAAAATGCCTATACCAAGTCAGGAATGTGTTGTTTTTCAGTTGTTCCGTTGATTGAAAACTCAGATGGTTGAGCTTCTTATCGGTTTTGTCTATTTTTGTGGACTTTCCCTTTTGAATGCACCTTGGAGTACGGTACCATTGTTATTACCTTTATTCGGTAGTGTGCCAACAGATCTGGCGTAATGTCTTACCGTTGTTCTTTCTGAGATATACAGGGGTCAAAAAGACCCAACACTATAAACTTTTTATTTCAAATCCTATTGTTCTATTTTGAAGAACTAAAAAAAAAAACAACAGCAACATAACAGGACGTACAGTGAGCACTCTGGAAGTTTTATTGAAATCCATTCTGTTTTTTAGTTCACCTGGACCTTTGGTCCAGGTGAACTAATGCCATCACTTGGCGTCCGTCGTCTGTCGTCTGTAAACTTTTCACATTTCAAGCTTCTTCTCCGAAACCACTTGGCCGATTGGAACCGAACTTAGCAGGAATGTTCCTTGGATGGTCCTCTACAAAGTTACTGTTTTTCGTTCCAGTCGGATATTCAATATGGCTGCCAGGGCCAATAATATGCTCTGATTGGCTGAAATTTCAAAGATCTTCTTCTCCGAAACTAATGAACTGACTGAACCCAAACTGTAAAGGAATGATCATTGGAATGTCCTTTACCAAGTTACTGTTTTTTATGCCGATCGGAAATCCAAGATGGCCGCCATCGCAGGACATAGATTAACATTGGACCCTATGGGAAAATGTTCAAATGCCTTCTTCTCAGAAACTACAAATATGATTAAAGCCAAACTGTACATGAATGTTCATTGGATGGTCCTCTACAATCTTAAGGTTTTTTGTTCCGATATGAAATTCAAAATGGCGGCTACGGCAGGACTTAGTTTAACATTGGACCCTATGGGAAAAATGTTTCAAAATGCTTCTTCTCTGAAACCACTTGGACAGTTGAAACCAAACTGCCCAGGAATGATCATTGGAAGGTCCTCTACAAATTTTCCGTTTTTTATGCCGGTCGGAAATCCAAGATGGCCACCACCGCAGGACATAGATTAACATTGGACCCTATGGGAAAATGTTCAAATGCCTTCTTCTCAGAAACTACAAATATTATTAAAGCCAAACTGTACATGAATGTTCATTGGATGGTCCTCTACAATCTTAAGGTTTTTTGTTCCGATATGAAATTCAAAATGGCGGCTACGGCAGGACTTAGTTTAACATTGGACCCTATGGGAAAAATGTTTCAAAATGCTTCTTCTCTGAAACCACTTGGACAGTTGAAACCAAACTGCCCAGGAATGATCATTGGAAGGTCCTCTACAAATTTTTTGTTTTTTATGCCGGTCGGAAATCCAAGATGGCCGCCACCGCAGGACATAGATTAACATTGGACCCTATGGGAAAATGTTCAAATGCCTTCTTCTCAGAAACTACAAATATTATTAAAGCCAAACTGTACATGAATGTTCATTGGATGGTCCTCTACAATCTTAAGGTTTTTTGTTCCGATATGAAATTCAAAATGGCGGCTACGGCAGGACTTAGTTTAACATTGGACCCTATGGGAAAAATGTTTCAAAATGCTTCTTCTCTGAAACCACTTGGACAGTTGAAACCAAACTGCCCAGGAATGATCATTGGAAGGTCCTCTACAAATTTTATGTTTTTTATGCCGGTCGGAAATCCAAGATGGCCGCCACCGCAGGACATAGATTAACATTGGACCCTATGGGAAAATATTCAAATGCCTTCTACTCAGAAACTACAAATATGATTAAAGCCAAACTGTACATGAATGTTCATTAGATGGTCCTCTACAAACTTTACGTTTTTTGTTCCGGTATGAAATTCAAAATGGCGGCTACGGCAGGACTTAGTTTAACATTGAACCCTATGGGAAAAATGTTTCAAAACGCTTCTTCTCTGAAACCACTTGGATAATTGAAACCAAACTGCCTAGGAATGATCATTGGAAGGTCCTCTAGAAATTTTATGTTTTTTATGCCGATCGGAAATCCAAGATGGCCGCCACCACAATACATAGATTAACATTGGACCCTATGGGAAAATGTTCAAATGCCTTCTTCTCAGAAACTACAAATATGATTAAAGCCAAACTGTACATGAATGTTCATTGGATGGTCCTCTACAATCTTAAGGTTTTTTGTTCCGATATGAAATTCAAAATGGCGGCTACGGCAGAACTTAGTTTAACATTGGACCCTATGGGAAAAATGTTTCAAAATGCTTCTTCTCTGAAACCACTTGGACAGTTGAAACCAAACTGCCCAGGAATGATCATTGGAAGGTCCTCTACAAATTTTTTGTTTTTTATGCCGGTCGGAAATCCAAGATGGCCGCCACCGCAGGACATAGATTAACATTGGACCCTATGGGAAAATGTTCAAATGCCTTCTTCTCAGAAACTACAAATATTATTAAAGCCAAACTGTATATGAATGTTCATTGGATGGTCCTCTACAATCTTAAGGTTTTTTGTTCCGATATGAAATTCAAAATGGCGGCTACGGCAGGACTTAGTTTAACATTGGACCCTATGGGAAAAATGTTTCAAAATGCTTCTTCTCTGAAACCACTTGGACAGTTGAAACCAAACTGCCCAGGAATGATCATTGGAAGGTCCTCTACAAATTTTATGTTTTTTATGCCGGTCGGAAATCCAAGATGGCCGCCACCGCAGGACATAGATTAACATTGGACCCTATGGGAAAATGTTCAAATGCCTTCTACTCAGAAACTACAAATATGATTAAAGCCAAACTGTACATGAATGTTCATTAGATGGTCCTCTACAAACTTTACGTTTTTTGTTCTGGTATGAAATTCAAAATGGCGGCTACGGCAGGACTTAATTTAACATTGAACCCTATGGGAAAAATGTTTCAAAACGCTTCTTCTCTGAAACCACTTGGATAATTGAAACCAAACTGCCTAGGAATGATCATTGGAAGGTCCTCTAGAAATTTTATGTTTTTTATGCCGATCGGAAATCCAAGATGGCCGCCACCACAATACATAGATTAACATTGGACCCTATGGGAAAATGTTCAAATGCCTTCTTCTCAGAAACTACAAATATGATTAAAGCCAAACTGTACATGAATGTTCATTGGATGGTCCTCTACAATCTTAAGGTTTTTTGTTCCGATATGAAATTCAAAATGGCGGCTACGGCAGAACTTAGTTTAACATTGGACCCTATGGGAAAAATGTTTCAAAATGCTTCTTCTCTGAAACCACTTGGACAGTTGAAACCAAACTGCCCAGGAATGATCATTGGAAGGTCCTCTACAAATTTTCCGTTTTTTATGCCGGTCGGAAATCCAAGATGGCCGCCACCGCAGGACATAGATTAACATTGGACCCTATGGGAAAATATTCAAATGCCTTCTACTCAGAAACTACAAATATGATTAAAGCCAAACTGTACATGAATGTTCATTGGATGATTCTCTACAAACAATACGTTTTTTGTTCCGATATGAAATTCAAAATGGCGGCTACGGCAGGACTTAGTTTAACATTGGACCCTATGGGAAAAATGTTTCAAAATGCTTCTTCTCTGAAACCACTTGGACAGTTGAAACCAAACTGCCCAGGAATGATCATTGGAAGGTCCTCTACAAATTTTCTGTTTTTTATGCCGGTCGGAGATCCAAGATGGCCACCACCGCAGGACATAGATTAACATTGGACCCTATGGGAAAATGTTCAAATGCCTTCTTCTCAGAAACTACAAATATGATTAAAGCCAAACTGTACATGAATGTTCATTGGATGATTCTCTACAAACAATACGTTTTTTGTTCCGATATAAAATTCAAAATGGCGGCTACGGCAGGACTTAGTTTAACATTGGACCCTATGGGAAAAATGTTTCAAAACGCTTCTTCTCTGAAACCACTTGGATAATTGAAACCAAACTGCCCAGGAATGATCATTGGAAGGTCCTCTACAAGGTGTGTGTTTTTTATGCCGATCGGAAATCCAAGATGGCCACCACCGCAGGACATAGATTAACATTGGACCCTATGGGAAAATGTTCAAATGCCTTCTTCTCAGAAACTACAAATATGATTAAAGCCAAACTGTACATGAATGTTCATTGAATGGTCCTCTACAAAATATACGTTTTTTATTCTGATATGAAATTCAAAATGGCGGCTACGGCAGGACTTAGTTTAACATTGGACCCTATGGGAAAAATGTTTCAAAATGCTTCTTCTCTGAAACCACTTGGACAGTTGAAACCAAACTGCCCAGGAATGATCATTGGAAGGTCCTGTTTTTTATGCCGATCGGAAATCCAAGATGGCTGCCACCGCAGGTCATAGTATTAACACAGAACCATATGGGGAAAATACAGAAATATATTCTTCTCTGAAGCTATTGCACTGATTGAACCTAAACTGTGCATCAATCATTGGAAGGTCCTTTACAAACTTTGTGTTTTTTATGTTGATCGTAATTCCAAGATGACGCAGGACATAGTTTTTACATAGGACCAATTGGTTTTTTTTATTACCAGGTGAACGATACAGGCTCTTGAGAGCCTCTGGTTATGAAGAGTTATGGATAACGCAACAGTATCCTCTCTCTACTGCATAGCCTTGTATGACAATTACATAGCCTTAAATGACAAAGTCCAAAAGTGAAGAAATTTTAGCAAGAACTGTTAAAAATAGAAGGTGCACAATGCCATTTGTTACTAAAGAATTCATGAAATTAATGAACCTTGCCATATGGTATTATAGATTTCCTGTAAGATTCTTTCAATTCCATCAAGTTGTTAAGGAGGAATTGCATAGGCAGTGAGGGAAGCACTCACGGACAAAAGAACATATACTATATACCCCCTCCCGCTGGATAGCGGGGGGTATAAATATATGTGCCATTTCAAATTTGATTAATACCGGAATTTTTTTTGGGGGGGGGGGGGGGGGGGGAGTATATGAAAAGGGATCAAAGGAGGAAAAAAGGTACTTTTACAAGATATGTAGATTTTTTTTTAATTTCTAAAGTTAATTTTTGATAGGATTTGTATACATCGCCAAAAAAAGATTGGGGTATAGAGGACTTCTGCTGTCCGTTCGTTCGTTTGTCCGTCCGGTCGTCACACTTTTTCGTCTCTCCGACACACTTTTAAATTTTGCTTGGACGGGGGTATTTGTTAGTGAACTTTAACTACTGCACTTCTGTTATTTTAATTCCTCTCCTTTTACAGAGTTCGCGAAATGTGTCAGTCCTGTCAGACATGACCAGCAAAATTTGGGCAGATTTTACTAAGGACTGACACAAGATTGGTATTTTGCAATAGAAAATTAATGAGGACTGACATTTTTTTCACTAGGACCACCAAACCCATATGCAATTTCGCGAACTCTGCTTTCAACAGACTTGACTTGCTAGTATGGTTCCCAAATTTAAAAGAAGCCACTAAGTGAAAAGGACAGACTCTCGCTGAATAAATGCATAGTATTCTTGTTCAATGGTGATCAAATCCTGTCCTCTCCTGATGAAAGACAGACATGTGTGGGAAGTAGTCTGGCATCGTAATTTTGAAAATAGGTTTGATTTCTTTTAGGGCCCTATTATTTTTTCTTCCATTTTCTATTTCGTTTGTTTTCTTTGATTTCGTTTTGCTTTCATTGGTTTCGTTTTCATTTCGTTGATTTCATTTCGTTTCGTTTCGTTTTTGTTGATTTCGTTTCGTTTTCGTTGATTTCGTTTCTATTTCGTTTCGCACTTTATAGGTGCCCATATTTATACCGATGATTTCTAATTGATTATTACGGGGGAGGGGGGGTATCATACATGTGTGAATTATGTCGTTGCAATAATTACATTACTTCCGGTTTTCATTGAAATGTTACAATATCATTGGTTATGAAGTGGTCACATGATTATAAAAGAAATGTTTCACATCCCAACGAATCTCAAATCCGAACTTGCACGACGTCAGATGTAAAACATCAATGGCGTAGTAATTTCCAACAGCAAATAATCTAACACAAATAAAATTCACAACGAAAAATTCAACTATATTAAATTTTGGTGTGATTTAAATATATTTATAAGAATTGAAGGCATTCTTTTGAAGGTTCAGTTTACCTTTGATTGGCCCCAATAAAACAGGACTGCATATAATAGGACAGATAATTGATTACGTCACAGATTTAAAGAATGTAACCCTACTTGACTATGGCAGTGTTGTAACATACACTTGGTACTAGATTCTGAAGAACAGTCAGGGATCAGGCCTCCGACCAAGAGGTAAGAATGTTTTAAATGTTATTATCCGGATGATGGGGAATGATTAGCACCTATTTCCAGTTATCAACTGAGTTTTGAATTTAATAACTTTTTTAACTTTCGTTTTAGCCTACTCTGGACTCCCTGTGCTTTTTGTAATCAAATTTCTCTAGTGTAGGCTTTACATACATATGTCTATGACAGGAGTTGGAAATTATGCTGAGTACATTCTCAGTGTACAGTACGTTCATGAAACTTCACAGTTTTTAGTTCACCTGGACCAAAGGTCCAGGTGAACTATTGCCATCACTTGGCGTCCGTCGTCTGTCGTCTGTAAACTTTTCACATTTCAAGCTTCTTCTCCGAAACCACTTGGCCGATTGGAACCGAACTTAGCAGGAATGTTCCTTGGATGGTCCTCTACAAAGTTACTGTTTTTCGTTCCAGTCGGATATTCAATATGGCTGCCAGGGCCAATAATATGCTCTGATTGGCTGAAATTTCAAAGATCTTCTTCTCCGAAACTAATGAACTGACTGAACCCAAACTGTAAAGGAATGATCATTGGAATGTCCTTTACCAAGTTACTGTTTTTTATGCCGATCGGAAATCCAAGATGGCCGCCATCGCAGGACATGAATGTTCATTGGATGATTCTCTACAAACAATACGTTTTTTGTTCCAATATGAAATTCAAAATGGCGGCTACGGCAGGACTTAGTTTAACATTGGACCCTATGGGAAAAATGTTTCAAAATGCTTCTTCTCTGAAACCACTTGGACAGTTGAAACCAAACTGCCCAGGAATGATCATTGGAAGGTCCTCTACAAACTTTCTGTTTTTTATGCCGGTCGGAAATCCAAGATGGCCACCACCGCAGGACATAGATTAACATTGGACCCTATGGGAAAATGTTCAAATGCCTTCTTCTCAGAAACTACAAATATGATTAAAGCCAAACTGTACATGAATGTTCATTGGATGGTCCTCTACAATCTTAAGGTTTTTTGTTCCGATATGAAATTCAAAACGGCGGCTACGGCAGAACTTAGTTTAACATTGGACCCTATGGGAAAAATGTTTCAAAATGCTTCTGCTCTGAAACCACTTGAACAGTTGAAACCAAACTGCCCAGGAATGATCATTGGAAGGTCCTCTACAAATTTTCCGTTTTTTATGCCGGTCAGAAATCCAAGATGGCCGCCACCGCAGGACATAGATTAACATTGGACCCTATGGGAAAATATTCAAATGCCTTCTACTCAGAAACTACAAATATGATTAAAGCCAAACTGTACATGAATGTTCATTAGATGGTCCTCTACAAACTTTACGTTTTTTGTTCTGGTATGAAATTCAAAATGGCGGCTACGGCAGGACTTAGTTTAACATTGGACCCTATGGGAAAAATGTTTCAAAATGCTTCTTCTCTGAAACCACTTGGACAGTTCAAACCAAACTGCCCAGGAATGATCATTGGAAGGTCCTCTACAAATTTTTTGTTTTTTATGCCGGTCGGAAATCCAAGATGGCCGCCACCGCAGGACATAGATTAACATTGGACCCTATGGGAAAATGTTCAAATGCCTTCTTCTCAGAAACTACAAATATTATTAAAGCCAAACTGTACATGAATGTTCATTGGATGGTCCTCTACAAACGTTAGGTTTTTTGTTCCGATATGAAATTCAAAATGGCGGCTACGGCAGGACTTAGTTTAACATTGGACCCTATGGGAAAAATGTTTCAAAATGCTTCTTCTCTGAAACCACTTGGACAGTTGAAACCAAACTGCCCAGGAATGATCATTGGAAGGTCCTCTACAAATTTAAGGTTTTTTATGCCGGTCGGAAATCCAAGATGGCCGCCACCGCAGGACATAGATTAACATTGGACCCTATGGGAAAATATTCAAATGCCTTCTACTCAGAAACTACAAATATGATTAAAGCCAAACTGTACATGAATGTTCATTAGATGGTCCTCTACAAACTTAACGTTTTTTGTTTCGGTATGAAATTCAAAATGGCGGCTACGGCAGGACTTAGTTTAACATTGAACCCTATGGGAAAAATGTTTCAAAACGCTTCTTCTCTGAAACCACTTGGACAGCTGAAACCAAACTGCCCAGGAATGATCATTGGAAGGTCCTCTACAAATTTAAGGTTTTTTTATGCCGGTCGGAAATCCAAGATGGCCACCACCGCAGGACATAGATTAACATTGGACCCTATGGGAAAATGTTCAAATGCCTTCTTCTCAGAAACTACAAATATGATTAAAGCCAAACTGTACATGAATGTTCATTAGATGGTCCTCTACAAACAATACGTTTTTTGTTCCGGTATGAAATTCAAAATGGCGGCTACGGCAGGACTTAGTTTAACATTGGACCCTATGGGAAAAATGTTTCAAAATGCTTCTTCTCTGAAACCACTTGGACAGTTGAAACCAAACTGCCCAGGAATGATCATTGGAAGGTCCTCTACAAACTTTCTGTTTTTTATGCCGGTCGGAAATCCAAGATGGCCACCACCGCAGGACATAGATTAACATTGGGCCCTATGGGAAAATGTTCAAATGCCTTCTTCTCAGAAACTACAAATATGATTAAAGCCAAACTGTACATGAATGTTCATTGGATGGTCCTCTACAATCTTAAGGTTTTTTGTTCCGATATGAAATTCAAAATGGCGGCTACGGCAGAACTTAGTTTAACATTGGACCCTATGGGAAAAATGTTTCAAAATGCTTCTTCTCTGAAACTACTTGGACAGTTGAAACCAAACTGCCCAGGAATGATCATTGGAAGGTCCTCTACAAATTTTCCGTTTTTTATGCCGGTCAGAAATCCAAGATGGCCGCCACCGCAGGACATAGATTAACATTGGACCCTATGGGAAAATATTCAAATGCCTTCTTCTCAGAAGCTACAAATATGATTAAAGCCAAACTGTACATGAATGTTCATTGGATGGTCCTCTACAAACTTTGCGTTTTTTGTTCCGATATAAAATTCAAAATGGCGGCTACGGCAGGACTTAGTTTAACATTAGACCCTATGGGAAAAATGTTTCAAAACGCTTCTTCTCTGAAACCACTTGGATAATTGAAACCAAACTGCCCAGGAATGATCATTGGAAGGTCCTCTACAAATTTTCCGTTTTTTTATTATGCCGATCGGAAATTCAAGATGGCCGCCACCGCAGGACATAGATTAACATTGGACCCTATGGGAAAATGTTCAAATGCCTTCTTCTCAGAAACTACAAATATGATTAAAGCCAAACTGTACATGAATGTTCATTGGATGATTCTCTACAAACAATACGTTTTTTGTTCCGATATGAAATTCAAAATGGCGGCTACGGCAGGACTTAGTTTAACATTGGACCCTATGGGAAAAATGTTTCAAAATGCTTCTTCTCTGAAACCACTTGGACAGTTGAAACCAAACTGCCCAGGAATGATCATTGGAAGGTCCTCTACAAAGTTTCTGTTTTTTATGCCGGTCGGAAATCCAAGATGGCCACCACCGCAGGACATAGATTAACATTGGACCCTATGGGAAAATGTTCAAATGCCTTCTTCTCAGAAACTACAAATATGATTAAAGCCAAACTGTACATGAATGTTCATTGGATGGTCCTCTACAAACTTTGCGTTTTTTGTTCCGATATGAAATTCAAAATGGCGGCTACGGCAGGACTTAGTTTAACATTGCACCCTATGGGAAAAATGTTTCAAAACGCTTCTTCTCTGAAACCACTTGGATAATTGAAACCAAACTGCCCAGGAATGATCATTGGAAGGTCCTCTACAAGGTGTGTGTTTTTTATGCCGATCGGAAATCCAAGATGGCCACCACCGCAGGACATAGATTAACATTGGACCCTATGGGAAAATGTTCAAATGCCTTCTTCTCAGAAACTACAAATATGATTAAAGCCAAACTGTACATGAATGTTCATTGGATGGTCCTCTACAAACTTTACGTTTTTTGTTCCGATATGAAATTCAAAATGGGGGGCTACGGCAGGACTTAGTTTAACATTGTACCCTATGGGGGAAATGTTTGAAAACACTTCTTCTCTGAAACCACTAGAACAGTTGAAACCAAACTGCCCAGGAATGATCATTGGAAGGTCCTCTACAAATTTTATGTTTTTTATGCCGATCGGAAATCCAAGATGGCCGCCACCACAATACATAGATTAACATTGGACCCTATGGGAAAATGTTCAAATGCCTTCTTCTCAGAAACTACAAATATTATTAAAGCCAAACTGTACATGAATGTTCATTGGATGGTCCTCTACAAACGTTAGGTTTTTTGTTCCGATATGAAATTCAAAATGGCGGCTACGGCAGGACTTAGTTTAACATTGGACCCTATGGGAAAAATGTTTCAAAACGCTTCTTCTCTGAAACCACTTGGACAATTGAATCCAAACTGCCCAGGAATGATCATTGGAAGGTCCTCTACAAAGTTTCTGTTTTATTATGCCGATCGGAAATTCAAGATGGCCACCACCGCAGGACATAGATTAACATTGGACCCTATGGGAAAATGTTCAAATGCCTTCTTCTCAGAAACTACAAATATGATTAAAGCCAAACTGTACATGAATGTTCATTTAATGGTCCTCTACAAAATATACGTTTTTTATTCTGATATGAAATTCAAAATGGCGGCTACGGCAGGACTTAGTTTAACATTGGACCCTATGGGAAAAATGTTTCAAAATGCTTCTTCTCTGAAACCACTTGGACAGTTGAAACCAAACTGCCCAGGAATGATCATTGGAAGGTCCTGTTTTTTATGCCGATCGGAAATCCAAGATGGCTGCCACCACAGGTCATAGTATTAACACAGAACCATATGGGGAAAATACAGAAATATATTCTTCTCTGAAGCTATTGCACTGATTGAACCTAAACTCTGCATCAATCATTGGAAGGTCCTTTACAAACTTTGTGTTTTTTATGTTGATCGTAATTCCAAGATGACGCAGGACATAGTTTTTACATAGGACCAATTGGTTTTTTTTTATTACCAGGTGAACGATACAGGCTCTTGAGAGCCTCTGGTTTTAAACTGTATTCAACAAATATTGAAAAATTTCCGTGTCTCGTGATTGCTCCAGATTAATTTAAATCTGTGAGTCGAAATATTTTTATCGGACTTGATGGGTATGCAGATGTGTGTGCGGATGAAGAGGGGGTTACTTCCTGTAGGTTTTATAAACTATTACAAATGTGCCACTGGACCAAAGGGGCTTGTTACGATTCCCCCCACCCCCTAGTACTCCTAAAGAGTACTAGCTTTAGGAGTACTAGGGAAAAAAATAATCGTAAAAAGCCCCTGTGACTGGACTGGGCCTACTATTCAGCAGTGGCGTAGCCCTATAAACAACACACAGTCACTCAAATTCTGGACCCCTCTTTTTCCTCATTTGGTCCCTCCCGCAATGATGGTATAGATCTTTGTCTGGAAGTATATCTTTGAACCATTTATCCATATTTTACAACATTTCGTGTTACAACTCTCTCGTTCTACTAACTTTTGTTTCTAGGTCCAGCTGCCGTATTACTTATATATACATAAAGGTATGAAACAATCGTCAAAATACAAAGAGGGAATCCTCGCTTCGACTCGATATTTTACAATAACGCACCAGTTTTAAAAAGGACCTTCGCTTGTCCTCGTCTCAAAAATGATTTTCCTTCATTCCTATCTAGTTTATACGTACGAACAACAAATATTTATTGACGAAATTCAAGTTTATTCTCGACGACACATCCAACTTTCCTCCACTTGTGCCATTCAGGAGGTCAGCCGAACATATTTTATTTCACGCTATTTCATTGGTCGAAAAGATTTTCGGAAATTTTTTAGCTTGTTCTTCGCTATGCATGGCCAATCCATTTCGTATCGAGAGGCCTATTAAGCGGGAGTTTTAAATAAGAATAAAAGTGGAAAGTAAACCTTTTCAGCCAATGTGTTATATAGGCACCAGAAAAAAAATGACGAACCTAGTGACATGGTAAGAATATTGTCTGAAATGGAAAAATGCACTTCAGACATAAATTTTGACGGATGACCATTTGATCACTGAAAAGATCAGAGAGAAAGGGACACTAGTTATCATAAAGCAAAAAAATCTTTTTAGGCTTGTCAAAAAATAAAAATGAGTTTACGCTCCTCAACCCCTACCCCAGCAACAACAAAAAGATAGTGTACATAAGTAAACCCCTTGTAAATTGTAGCTTTCATAATTCCCCTCTTCTGCCTTAGAAACAGGTATATGTAAATATGCCTCAAAAGAAATTTTTGCATTAAAGGGATTAGAACTACTCTTTGTATTTCTTTTCTGTTTAGGGAGATACGTGTAAAATTCCAACTGTAATGGCCTTTGCCAAAAACATAGGGAAGAACAAAATATTCTTTAATTTACACATGGGGGGGGGGGGGGGGGGGCATCAACATTATTGTACCTATGCTCATCACAAATAATTAATGACCCCCCCAAAATCAAATAATAAAAAAAAAATCAAGAAAAAAAAACCCTCTTAATGCAATTTCTGATGCCCAGTTTTGATTTAAACAGTTAAAATAAGTAAAACATGAAGGTGTGCATTTTTAGTACTTCATAGTTCAATAAACCAATAAAAAAATACAACACAAATTTTGTCCCCCCCCCCCCCCCCCCACAAAAAAAGAGTACATTAGACTCAAAAATAATACATGTCTAGGTACAAAAACATTTTTGTGAGTAATTACCCCCCCTTTTTTTTTTACATCCACAATTTTAGGTGTGTATTGTTGATAATATTTCTTTCAGCTACAGAAAGAATTAAAGATCAAACTTTGTTGTGATACTCATGAAAAGTTATAATTATGTTATTTACCTGAAAAAAAGAATGGATATGGGTAAATGTACATCATGTATATTGTACATAAAACAAAATCCAACAACATACAAGGAAACAACCAGCTTCGCTTTTCTGCTTGAATCTTCAACAACAAAGCAATCTATACCTAACAACATCATCTATTCTCCCCACCCCCCCCCCCTTTTCCAAAAAATAAAATAAAAAAAAAAATGGTCATCAACAGAGTCCTAGATTTGATCTGCCATGTACTTCTCTGCTTGTTCTTTGAAAGTTTTGCCAAAATAACAGTATTTTTGTTGAAACTTGTATTCTTTTATTCTTATTTAAAACTCCCGCTTAATAGGCCTCTCGATACGAAATGGATTTGCCGTGCATAGCGAAGAACAAGCTAAAAAAGTTCCGAAAATCTTTCCGACCAATGAAATAGCGCGAAACAAAATATGTTCGGCTGACCTCCTGAATGGGCACAAGTGGAGGAAAGTTGGATGTGTCGTCGAGAATAAACTTGAATTTCGTCAATAAATATTTGTTGTTCGTACGTATAAACTAGATAGGAAAGAAGGGAAATCATTTTTGAGACTAGGACAAGCTAAGGTCCTTTTTAAAACTGGCGCGTTATTGTAAAATATCGAGTCGAAGCGAGGATTCCCTCTTTGTATTTTGACGATTGTTTCATACCTTTATGTATATATAAGTAATACGTCAGCTGGACCTAGAAACAAAAGTTAGTAGAACGAGAGAGTTGCAACACGAAATGTTGTTAAATATGGATAAATGGTTCAAAGATATACTTCCAGACAAAGATCCATACCATAATCGTGGGAGGGACCAAATGAGGAAAAAAGGGAGTCCGGAATTCGAGTGCCTGTGAAACAACAAACAAACAAATGCTTTATTGTCAATCAAGATGCCCACAATGAGCAGTATAATCAATAAAAATCACAGTATACAATTGATTCACATAATAATTTATTCATTGGATAGGACAATACAAAATTATAATGTGTGCTGACCGAGGCAGCCCTTGAGTTGCACCCCCATTTTTTCACCAAGCAAAATACAACATATTGCACAGTGAAACTATGTTAAAGTTTTATGTATATTAACTAGATCGATCTAGAGTAAGGGGGAAAATAATTCCTCATTGCCCAAAGTTCAAAAACAAACAAACAAACAAAACAAATAAAAAAGAAAGAAAAAAGAAAAAAACAGCAGACCCTTATACCCTTTCATAAACTGGACAATATTTTTTTCTCTCTAAATTACAACTTTTTCTTCAGTTTTTGCCAACAGAAGTGGGGGAAGGGGGAAACATATAACAAGGTTCCATAATGTCAATGCTAGGAAAACATTGTCAATGGGTAATATATATATATCAAGGCCAGCTAGTTCATATCATAGGATATACTATTGCATAAAAGTATCTATGTTCATTATTCATCATGTTATTATACATTAATTACTCATGCATGTTCTATTATGTAAATTATATTGGTTTTGTGTTTGTGCATCTTCGCTAGCCAAGGGTTACGATTCGGGTCCGCCTTCTCTCCACCCTTGGCAGATCTAGAATACATTTTGAGGATTCACGCTTTAATATTTCATTGGTTACGGCTACCAGTACACGTATCCAATCAGAAGACGTTTTACACGGAGCACATGTTATCCGCGAAATGTAAACAAAAATGGCACCGGAATGCCAACGATTTACCGGAATACCAAAAATATGACAACGATTTGCCACTTCCCGTTTTGGTTCCAATGAAAACATCTTTCCCGTCTGCCAAAGCTTTGAAATTTTCACTTGGTTGACAGTAAGTGCTTCCAAATTAAATTTATCACAAATAAGTTTTTATTCACTGGGCGCTGCCATTTTCAACTCTCCAACATACGTATAACAAAACGATTCTGATTGGCTGGCGATGACGACTATCTAAGGGGCGCAACTTCGATAAACCACCAGGTGGCATTGCGCGCGAATTTCAAAATGTATTCTAGATCTGCCAAGGGAGGAGAGAAGGGGGACCCGAATCGTAACCCTTGGCTAGCGAAGATGGTGTTTGTGTGGTATTCTTTCTTTTTTGGATTTCTCTCTTTGAATGTTTTCTTTATATGCCCCGTGTGGGCACAAAAATTGGTTTAATAAATTATCTTATCTATCTTATCTTATATTGATGTATTTTCCAGCAATATACCTACATTTGTACATAAATTCTCATGGCGGCCCTGCATGTATGTATACTATTTATATACATACAGTACATAAGCCTTTTAATAAGGAGAGATAACCATGTAAAATTGACCTTTGGTACTACCTTTGGTAAGAACACTACAGTTAATCAAATTAACACCGATACATCACAATATTTTCTTTTGCCATCCACGAATAGATACGTGTTCCCGGAAACGATTTCGATCCGATACCGATTTTTAATTAAAGCGCACCAAAAAACGAGCTCTCTACACGTGAGAACGAGCAGCAAAGAAGACGCAGCTCTTTTTGAGTTTCCACAAAGTTTTATGAATTTTGAGTTTAATTTGCACTACAACACTTACTGGTCCAAAGTTTAAATTATTTACACTAATCACTTTGTTATAACTTTTATAATACTTGTATGTAATATACATACATTTGCACCCCTTCTGGTTGCAGAAATTAGTTGTGTTTTTTACACGAGGTCTCCACTCAGAAGGTGGCCATTTTGTTTTCGCCATTTATTTTCTCGTCAAGATATAAGACATATATTTTCTCTGCCCCATAAATATATATTTCATCTTAAATTTAATTCATCACACACACCCCAGTGATTTTGTTGGCTTTTTTTAAAGCTACCCCCACCCTTATTTTGGGGAAAAATATGCGTCATTTTTTGAAAATTGGGAAATTTCGAATAATGAATTAAATGTACTAAAGCTTGAATTTGAAGTTAATATAATGGATAACAAGACAAGTCATAACAGTTCATCAATTTAATTTTCATAATTTTTAAAGGTCCATTATCCTGTCCTTTAAGCCCTTGAACATATGTACAAGTCCATTCAAGTTGTCATCCGTTAGAACATGATTGAATGAGCAAATTCTCATTGTTGCAGTCTCAGAGTGAGTTATGAGGGTCTGGGGTGAAGAAACTTTCTTTGTTTTAGACGGATTGTCTGTTTCAACTTCATTACAAACTTCTGTAATTATATAATCTAAAACTTGTCAGATGACTGATCATTTCCATTGTTTATTTTTTTGAACACATCTCCTATTTTTTGCTGACCTTTGATGTCTTTTTTGCACAGTTTTTTAACATAGTATTTCAAATTGTGCGACATTTTCAATCGGAAGGGAAATTTTCGGGAAGGGGAAAGAAATGGAAAAAATGACGATATCTTACCATTGAAAACCATGTGCGTTACAAACACTGCGTTGATTCTGATATTAAAGTCCAGATCTCAAAAGCGCTTTCACGATATCAAAAAATAACATTTCGAATGGAAACACGATGTTCCCTGACTTTAGTTTTACTACCGAGACTATTTTGCGATCCCATTTGGAATTCCCGTGCTGATGAAAAACGCCGAGAAATACGAATGGTAAAGGTGTTTAAATGATATCCAGTTATTGATCTGTTTGACACCTTTACAGGTAAATTGGGTCATGGTGATTAATTAAGGTGTTGATGATTATACAACAATTATCCACTGATTGACAGTTAATTGGGGATAAGGAAGTGGGTTTGTGGCACACGCTTAGATGATTAGAAGTGTGATAGTGGCAATTAAAAATAGTTATAAACCGTTGTGCAAACAGGAGTCGGACAACCTTTGATGCTGAGGAAAACTTCTTATTTGGATCAAACGTGCAATGAATTCATCTCGGATTGAGTTGTTATGGCTTGTTTGGGACCAAAGCCGATCAAAGTATTATTTGAGGACTAAGTTCCAGGATGGAATTGATTAACCACAAAAATGCCGAAACGTATGCTATCACCCAACGCACCAGCAGCAAAGTGACTTTTTAATTTTAGTGCTCTACGACTTTATTGTTCAGAACATTCTGTCTTCATTGTTATTGCTTTGTTATAACCTTATGACTATGAATGATTATGAATAAATTATAAATACAGTTTTTATCCTTCATTCATCATATGAAAGACTACTAATAAGACAGAAATATGCCAACCCTAATATATAACCAAGCGAACATCGCTAATATAAAGAACTCTATTAAATCTTTAACATTATATTTAATCTTCGTGATATCAGTTCTAAAATGAGCCTCGACCATCATTTAAGTATTAGATATTACTCTTCATGTAAGAAACTTTCATTATAATTGACATGATATTATCGAAACATAATTTTACAAAGAATAAATAGCGTCGTTGTACTATGCACTCGCATAGTACTATTGTTGGAGTCATTACTATGCTGATGGGCGGAGCTTAGAACAATGTTACGTCATTTAAATAGGTGGGGTCTAAACGGGATCACCTGAGCGCTTTTAACAGTGTACAATTTACAATGTATTATACGTTTTTCTTTAACGTTGATGCTGTCGTCGGGCCAGTTCCAGGTTTGGGAATTAAATATTTGACAGTTCATTGTTATTGTTGAAATTAAATATTACTTGAATTTAAATGAATATTATTTGCCAATCTTTATACTATCAATACATTTTAGACAAATTTCATTTTTTAGCTCACCTGACCCAAAGGGTCAGGTGAGCTATTGCCATCACTTGGCGTCTGTCGTCCGTCGTACGTCGTAAACTTTTTCAAAAATCTTCTCCTCTGAAAGTACTAGACCAATGGAAACCAAACTTGGTCTGAATCATTACTAGGGTGTCTAGTTTCAAAATTGTGTCCGGTGATGCCGTGCACCAACCAACATGGCCGCTGTTACTAAAAATAGAACATATGGTAAAATTGCAGGTTTTTGGTAATAACTCAAAAACCGTTAATAATATCAAAAATCTGACACGGGGTAAAAATGATCAGCATATCAAGATCTACCTACCCTGCAATTTTGAAGTTAATCCCATTGCTCATTTTGGAGTTATTTCCCTTTTTTCATCAAATTTTCAAAATTTTAATACTTTTCGTCCTTTATTTCTAAAACTATAAGAGACAGATGGTAAGTTGAAACTGCAAACATGTTCAGCATGTCAAGATCTACCTACCCTGCAATTTTGAAGTAAATTTGATTACCCATCTTGGAGTTATTGCCCTTTTTTCATCATTTTTTTTTTTCATTTTAATACTTTTCGTCTTATATTTCAGAAACTATTTAGAGATAGATGTTAAGTTTATTGCAAAAATGTGCAGCATGTCAAGATCTACCTACCCTGCAATTTTGAAGTAAATCCCATTACCCATTTTGACCGATTATGCAAATTAGAAAAAAGGGGGGATGAAATTTAAAAAAAATCTTCTCTGAAACTACCGAGCCAATCTCAACCAAACTTTGCTGAAATGATCCTTAGGTGGTCCCCTTTCAAAATTGTGTCCGTCAGCACCGTCCTGTATCCAAGATGGCCGCCATTACTAAAAATAGAAATTTCTTCAAATGGCCAAATCTGCTCTATTTTAAGCCAGAAAGTGCCCAAATTTGAAGTGTATAAGCATAATGATGAGCTTTTTAGCATATATTACGGGATTTTTTATGAACTTTGAACTTTTACCGATTTTGACCGATTATGCAAATTAGAAAAAAGGGGGAATGAAATTTAAAAAAAATCTTCTCCTCTGAAACTATTAGGCCAATCTCAACCAAACTTTGCTGAAATGATCCTTGGGTGGTCCCCTTTAAAAATTGTGTCCGTCAGCGCCGTCCTGTATCCAAGATGGCCGCCATTACTAAAAATAGAAATTTCTTCAAATGGCCAAAACTGCTCTATTTTAAGCCAGAAAGTGCCCAAATTTGAAGTGTATAAGCATAATGATGAGCTTTTTAGCATATATTACGGGATTTTTTATGAACTTTGAACTTTTACCGATTTTGACCGATTATGCAAATTAGAAAAAAGGGGGGATGAAATTTAAAAAAAATCTTCTCCTCTGAAACTACTGAGCCAATCTCAACCAAACTTTGCTGAAATGATCCTTAGGTGGTCCCCTTTCAAAATTGTGTCCGTCAGCGCCACCCTGTATCCAAGATGGCTGCCATTACTAAAATTAGAAATTTCTTCAAATGGCCAAAACTGCTCTATTTTAAGCCAGAAAGTGCCCAAATTTGAACTGTATAAGCATAATGATGAGCTTTTTAACATATATTACGGGATTTTTTATGAACATTGAACTTTTACCGATTTTGACCGATTATGCAAATTAGAAAAAAGGGGGGATGAAATTAAAAAAAATCTTCTCTGAAACTACTGAGCCAATCTCAACCAAACTTTGCTGAAATGATTCTTGAGTGGTCCTCTTCCAAAATTGTGTCCGGCATTTCAGAACACTGACCAAGATGGCCGCCACAGCCGAACTTAATTTAACATAGGACCCTATGGGAAATTCCCATAAAAATATTTTTGTCTGAAACCATTTGCTCAATAAGAACAAAATTTTGATGAAATAGTCATTGGATGGTTCTCTTCCAAAAATGTGTCTGGCAGTTCGACCCTTCTATCCATTTTTTTTTTTACCTGCAATTTTGAAGTAAATCTGATTACCCATCTTGGAGTTCTCGACCTTTTTTCATCAAATTTATTAAAAAAAAATTAATACTTTTCGTCTTATATTTCAAAAACTATAAGAGATAAAGGTTAAGTTTAAATTTCAAAAATTTGCAGCATGTCAAGATCTTCCTACCCTGCAATTTTGAAGTAAATCCAATTACCCATTTTGGAGTTATTGCCCTTTTTTTCATCAAAATGTTCTCAATTTTAATACTATCATCTTATATCTCAAAAACTATTAGAGATAGAGGGAAAGTTTAAACTGCAAAAATGTTCAGCATGTCAAGATCTACAAAAAATTTCCCACAGTTAAAAATGTGCGACAGCTGTGAAGAGTTATTCCTCTTGAAATGCATATTTTTGTTGACTCGCTGCTTTTGGTTACTCAAATAATCAAAGGGAAGCAACTCTATTACAAAATGTGAAGTAGTAAAAGCTAAATTTTGAGAATCATTGACATGTATGTTTTTTTACAGCAATTTTGATAACTTACATTAAAGGGGGAACCCCTGCCCACATTTTTTTGTAGAAGGGGTCTGCAATGACGAAGGCTACATTTGTTAATTTTTTTTACCGAAGTTATCAAGTTTTATTGACTGATGTTGTTATTATACCCAGGTGAGCTATACAGGCTCCTGGGAGCCTCTAGTTTAAATCACCAAAGACATTCAGAGTAATACTAACAATAATATTGTGTTGTCCATGTTTTATGCCGAAATATGTCCCAAAGTTAGAAGGTATAATGCACGACCCAGAGTTTGACAAGGACTTGTCAGTTAGTATTCCACCATATTTATTATGGGATATGACTATATTTAGATTAAGACTTTACAACAATGCTCCTCACTCAGTTATACAGTATGTGAGGGGGCAGGGCAATTTACTCTCATTTGATTGATTGATTTAAGTTGATTAAGAAAAGTTTGAAGATACCAAAAGAGTAATCAGAATCTACAAATCGTAGAAGAACAGAGAACACAATTGACCAAAAGAAATACAAAACACTACACAGAAAACTAAATATTGAACACCACAAACCCCACTAAAAACAGGAGGATGAACGTAGGTGCTCTGGAAATTAAGTAGTTACTGCTCCACTAGTGCTACCTGTTCTGTTACAGGGGGATGAACGTAGATGCTCTGGAAATTAAGTAGTTACTGCTCCACTAGTGGTACCTGTTCTGTTACAGGGGGATGAACGTAGATGCTCTGTAAATTAAGTAGTTACTGCTCCACTAGTGGTACCTGTTCTGTTACAGGGGGATGAACGTAGATGCTCTGAAAATTAAGTAGTTACTGCTCCACTAGTGGTACCTGTTCTGTTACAGGGGGATGAACGTAGATGCTCTGGAAATTAAGTAGTTACTGCTCCACTAGTGGTACCTGTCCTGTTACAGGGGGATGAACGTAGGTGCTCTGGAAATTAAGAAGTTACTGCCCCACTAGTGGCACCTGTTCTGTTACAGGGGGATGAACGTAGATGCTCTGGAAATTAAGTAGTTACTGGTCCACTAGTGGTACCTGTTCTGTTACAGGGGGATGAACATAGATGCTCTGGAAATTAAGTAGTTACTGCTCCACTAGTGGTACCTGTTCTGTTACAGGGGGATGAACGTAGATGCTCTGGAAATTAAGTAGTTACTGCTCCACTAGTGGTACCTGTTCTGTTACAGGGGGATGAACATAGATGCTCTGGAAATTAAGTAGTTACTGCTCCACTAGTGGTACCTGTCCTGTTACAGGGGGATGAACGTAGGTGCTCTGGAAATTAAGTAGTTACTGCCCCACTAGTGGTACCTGTTCTGTTACAGGGGGATGAACGTAGTTGCTCTGGAAATTAAGAAGTTACTGCCCCACTAGTGGTACCTGTCCTGTTACAGGGGGATGAACGTAGGTGCTCTGGAAATTAAGAAGTTACTGCTCCACTAGTGGTACCTGTCCTGTTACAGGGGGATGAACGTAGGTGCTCTGGAAATTAAGAAGTTACTGCTCCACTAGTGGCACCTATTATATTACAGGGGGATGAATGTAGGTGCTCTGGAAATTAAGTAGTTACTGCTCCACTAGTGGTACCTGTTCTGTTACAGAGGGATGAACGTAGGTGCTCTGGAAATTAAGTAGTTACTGCTCCACTAGTGGTACCTGTTCTATTACAGGGGGATAAACGTAGGTGCTCTGGAAATTAAGTAGTTACTGCTCCACTAGTGGCACCTGTTCTATTACAGGGGGATGAACGTAGGTGCTCTGGAAATTAAGTAGTTACTGCTCCACTAGTTGCACCTGTTCTTCTACAGGGGGATGAACGTAGGTGCTCTGGAAATTAAGTAGTTACTGCTCCACTAGTGGCACCTGTCCTGTTACAGAGGGATGAACGTAGGTGCTCTGGAAATTAAGTAGTTACTGCTCCACTAGCGGTACCTGTTCTGTTACAGGGGGATGAACGTAGGTGCTCTGGAAATTAAGTAGTTACTGCTCCACTAGTTGCACCTGTTCTTCTACAGGGGGATGAACGTAGGTGCTCTGGAAATTAAGTAGTTACTGCTCCACTAGTGGCACCTGTCCTGTTACAGAGGGATGAACGTAGGTGCTCTGGAAATTAAGTAGTTACTGCTCCACTAGTGGTACCTGTTCTGTTACAGGGGGATGAACGTAGGTGCTCTGGAAATTAAGTAGTTACTGCTCCACTAGTGGCACCTGTTCTATTACACGGGGATGAACGTAGGTGCTCTGGAAATTAAGTAGTTACTGCTCCACTAGTGGTACCTGTTCTGTTACAGGGGAATGAACGTAGGTGCTCTGGAAATTAAGTAGTTACTGCTCCACTAGTGGTACCTGTTCTGTTATACAAGGGGATGAATGTAGGTGCTCAGGAAATTAAGTACATGTAGTTACTGCTCCACTAGTGGCACCTGATCTGTTATACAGGGGGATGAACGTAGGTGCTCTGGAAATTAAGTAGTTACTGCTCCACTAGTGGTACCTGTTCTGTTACAGGGGAATGAACGTAGGTGCTCTGGAAATTAAGTAGTTACTGCTCCACTAGTGATACCTGTTCTGTTATACAGGGGGATGAACGTAGGTGCTCTGGAAATTAAGACGTTACTGCTCCACTAGTGGCACCTGTTCTGTTACAGGGGGATGAACGTAGGTGCTCCGGAAATTAAGTAGTTACTGGTCCACTGGTGGCACCTGTCCTCTTACAGATGGATGAATGTAGGTGGTCTGGAAATTAAGTAGTTACTGCTCCACTAGTGGTACCCAACATGCCCATTTACCCTCTGCAGAGGTTTTTTTACCCCCAAAATAGTCCCTGTACCCCCAAAATTGTAGGGACTTTCTATATGCAGGTGTACAAAGTTAAGGAAAAAACAGCAATTGTACCCCCAGTTTCAAAAGTCAGTGGGCACCCTGGGTACCTGTTCTGTTATACAGGGGGATGAACATAGGTGCTCTGGAAATTAAGTAGCTACTGCTCCACTAGTGGCACCTTTTGTTACAGGGGGATGAACGTAGGTGCTCTGGAAATTAAGTAGTTACTGCTCCACTAGTGGCACCTGTTCTGTTACAGGGGGATGAATGTAGGAGCTCTGGAAATTAAGTAGTTACTGCTCCACTAGTGGTACCTGTTCTGTTACATGGGGATGAACGTAGATGCTCTGGAAATTAAGTAGTTACTGCTCCACTAGTGGTACCTGTTCTGTTACAAGGGGATGAACGTAGGTGCTTTGGAAATTAAGTAGTTACTGCTCCACTAGTGGCACCTGTTCTGCTATACAGGGGGATGAACGTAGGTGCTCTGGAAATTAAGTAGTTACTGCTCCACTAGTGGTACCTGTTCTGTTACAGGGGAATGAACGTAGGTGCTCTGGAAATTAAGTAGTTACTGCTCCACTAGTGGTACCTGTTCTGTTATACAGGGGGATGAATGAAGGTGCTCAGGAAATTAAGTACATGTAGTTACTGCTCCACTAGTGGGACCTGTTCTGTTATACAGGGGGATGAACGTAGGTGCTCTGGAAATTAAGTAGTTGTAGTTACTGCTCCACTAGTGGTACCTGTTCTGTTACAGGGGAATGAACGTAGGTGCTCTGGAAATTAAGTAGTTACTGCTCCACTAGTGATACCTGTTCTGTTATAAAGGGGGATAAACGTAGGTGCTCTGGAAATTAAGAAGTTACTGCTCCACTAGTGGCACCTGTTCTGTTACAGGGGGATGAACGTAGGTGCTCTGGAAATTAAGTAGTTACTGGTCCACTGGTGGCACCTGTCCTCTTACAGATGGATGAATGTAGGTGCTCTGGAAATTAAGTAGTTACTGCTCCACTAGTGGTACCCAACATGCCCATTTACCCTCTGCAGAGGTTTTTTTACCCCCAAAATAGTCCCTGTACCCCCAAAATTGTAGGGACTTTCTATATGCAGGTGTACAAAGTTAAGGAAAAAACAGCAATTGTACCCCCAGTTTCAAAAGTCAGTGGGCACCCTGGGTACCTGTTCTGTTATACAGGGGGATGAACATAGGTGCTCTGGAAATTAAGTAGTTGCTGCTCCACTAGTGGCACCTGTTCTGTTACAGGGGGATGAACGTAGGTGCTCTGGAAATTAAGTAGTTACTGCTCCACTAGTGGTACCTGTTCTGTTATACAAGGGGATGAATGTAGGTGCTCAGGAAATTAAGTACATGTAGTTACTGCTCCACTAGTGGCACCTGATCTGTTATACAGGGGGATGAACGTAGGTGCTCTGGAAATTAAGTAGTTACTGCTCCACTAGTGGTACCTGTTCTGTTACAGGGGAATGAACGTAGGTGCTCTGGAAATTAAGTAGTTACTGCTCCACTAGTGATACCTGTTCTGTTATACAGGGGGATGAACGTAGGTGCTCTGGAAATTAAGACGTTACTGCTCCACTAGTGGCACCTGTTCTGTTACAGGGGGATGAACGTAGGTGCTCCGGAAATTAAGTAGTTACTGGTCCACTGGTGGCACCTGTCCTCTTACAGATGGATGAATGTAGGTGGTCTGGAAATTAAGTAGTTACTGCTCCACTAGTGGCACCTGTTCTGTTATACAGGGGGATGAACATAGGTGCTCTGGAAATTAAGTAGCTACTGCTCCACTAGTGGCACCTTTTGTTACAGGGGGATGAACGTAGGTGCTCTGGAAATTAAGTAGTTACTGCTCCACTAGTGGTACCCAACATGCCCATTTACCCTCTGCAGAGGTTTTTTTACCCCCAAAATAGTCCCTGTACCCCCAAAATTGTAGGGACTTTCTATATGCAGGTGTACAAAGTTAAGGAAAAAACAGCAATTGTACCCCCAGTTTCAAAAGTCAGTGGGCACCCTGGGTACCTGTTCTGTTATACAGGGGGATGAACATAGGTGCTCTGGAAATTAAGTAGTTACTGCTCCACTAGTGGCACCTGTTCTGTTACAGGGGGATGAACGTAGGTGCTCTGGAAATTAAGTAGTTACTGCTCCACTAGTGGCACCTGTTCTGTTACAGGGGGATGAATATAGGTGCTCTGGAAATTAAGTAGTTACTGCTTCACTAGTGGTACCTGTTCTGTTACAGGGGGATGAACGTAGGTGCTCTGGAAATTAAGTAGTTACTGCTCCACTAGTGGTACCTGTTCTGTTACAGGGGGATGAACGTAGGTGCTTTGGAAATTAAGTAGTTACTGCTCCACTAGTGGCACCTGTTCTGTTATACAGGGGGATGAACGTAGGTGCTCTGGAAATTAAGTAGTTACTGCTCCACTAGTGGCACCTGTTCTGTTATACAGGGGGATGAACGTAGGTGCTCTGGAAATTAAGTAGTTACTGCTCCACTAGTGGTACCTGTTCTGTTATACAGGGGGATGAATGTAGGTGCTCAGGAAATTAAGTACATGTAGTTACTGCTCCACTAGTGGCACCTGTTCTGTTATACAGGGGGGTGAACGTAGGTGCTCTGGAAATTAAGTAGTTGTAGTTACTGCTCCACTAGTGGTACCTGTTCTGTTACAGGGGAATGAACGTAGGTGCTCTGGAAATTAAGTAGTTACTGCTCCACTAGTGGTACCCAACATGCCCATTTACCCTCTGCAGAGTTTTTTTACCCCCAAAATAGTCCCTGTACCCCCAAAATTGTAGGGACTTTCTATATGCAGGTGTACAAAGTTAAGGAAAAAACAGCAATTGTACCCCCAGTTTCAAAAGTCAGTGGGCACCCTGGGTACCTGTTCTGTTATACAGGGGGATGAACATAGGTGCTCTGGAAATTAAGTAGTTACTGCTCCACTAGTGGCACCTGTTCTGTTACAGGGGGATGAACGTAGGTGCTCTGGAAATTAAGTAGTTACTGCTCCACTAGTGGCACCTGTTCTGTTACAGAGGGATGAACGTAGATGCTCTGGAAATTAAGTAGTTACTGCTCCACTAGTGGTACCTGTTCTGTTACAGGGGGATGAACGTAGATGCTCTGGAAATTAAGTAGTTACTGCTCCACTAGTGGCACCTGTTCTGTTACAGGGGGATGAACGTAGATGCTCTGGAAATTAAGTAGTTACTGCTCCACTAGTGGCACCTGTTCTGTTACAGGGGGATGAACGTAGGTGCTCTGGAAATTAAGAAGTTACTGCTCCACTAGTGGTACCTGTCCTGTTACAGGGGGATGAACGTAGGTGCTTTGGAAATTAAGAAGTTACTGCTCCACTAGTGGTACCTGTCCTGTTACAGGGGGATGAACGTAGGTGCTCTGGAAATTAAGAAGTTACTGCTCCACTTGTGGCACCTGTTCTGTTACAGTGGGATGAACGTAGGTGCTCTGGAAATTAAGTAGTCACTGCTCCACTAGTGGCACCTCTTCTGTTACAAGGGTATGTACGTAGGTGCTCTGGAAATTAAGTAGTTATTGATCCACTAGTGGCACCTGTCCTGTTACAGAGGGATGAATATAGGTGCTCTGGAAATTAAGAAGTTACTGCTCCACTAGTGGCACCTGTTCTATTACAGGGGGATAAACATAGGTGCTCTGGAAATTAAGAAGTTACTGCTCCACTAGTGGCACCTGTTCTATTACAGGGGGATAAACGTAGGTGCTCTGGAAATTAAGTAGTTACTGCTCCACTAGTGGCACCTGTTCTATTACAAGGGGATAAACGTAGGTGCTCTGGAAATTAATAAGTTACTGCTCCACTTGTGGCACCTGTTCTATTACAGGGGGATAAATGTAGGTGCTCTGGAAATTAAGTAGTTACTGCTCCACTAGTGGCACCTGTTCTATTACAGGGGGATAAATGTAGGTGCTCTGGAAATTAAGAAGTTACTGCTCCACTAGTGGCATCTGTTCTATTACAGGGGGATAAATGTAGGTGC
Source organism: Bathymodiolus brooksi (assembly GCA_963680875.1). NCBI lineage: Eukaryota > Metazoa > Mollusca > Bivalvia > Mytilida > Modiolidae > Bathymodiolus > Bathymodiolus brooksi. Next base: position 45,248,164 of record OY804580.1, on the reverse strand, counting down.
TCTGGAAATTAAGTAGTTACTGCTCGACTAGTGGCACCTGTTCTGTTACAGAGGGATGAACGTAGGTGCTCTGGAAATTAAGTAGTTACTGCTCCACTAGTGGCACCTCTTCTGTTACAAGGGTATGCATGTAGGTGCTCTGGAAATTAAGTAGTTATTGCTCCACTAGTGGCACCTGTTCTGTTACAGAGGGATGAATGTAGGTTCTCTGGAAATTAAGTAGTTACTGCTCCACTAGTGGCATCTGTTCTATTACAGGGGGATAAACGTATGTGCTCTGGAAATTAAGTAGTTACTGCTCCACTAGTGACACCTGTTCTGTTACAGAGGTATGAACGTAGGTGCTCTGGAAATTAAGTAGTTACTGCTCCACTAGTGGCACCTGTTCTGTTACAGAGGGATGAACGTAGGTGCTCTGGAAATTAAGTAGTTACTGCTCCACTAGTGATACCTGTTCTGTTACAGGGGGATGAACATAGGTGCTCTGGAAATTAAGTAGTTACTGCTCCACTAGTTGCACCTGTTCTGTTACAGGGGGATAAACGTAGGTGCTCTGGAAATTAAGTAGGTTCTGCTCCACTAGTTGCACCTGTTCTTCTACAGGGGGATGAACGTAGGTGCTCTGGAAATTAAGTAGTTACTGCTCCACTAGTGGCACCTGTCCTGTTACAGAGGGATGAACGTAGGTGCTCTGGAAATTAAGTAGTTACTGCTCCACTAGTGGTACCTGTTTTGTTACAGGGAGATGAACATAGATGCTCTGGAAATTAATTAGTTACTGCTCCACTAGTGGCACCTGTTCTATTACAGGGGGATGAACGTAGGTGCTCTGGAAATTAAGTAGTTAATGCTCCACTAGTGGTACCTGTTCTGTTACAGGGGAATGAACGTAGGTGCTCTGGAAATTAAGTAGTTACTGCTCCACTAGTGGCACCTGTTCTGTTACAGAGGGATGAACGTAGATGCTCTGGAAATTAAGTAGTTACTGCTCCACTAGTGGTACCTGTTCTGTTACAGGGGGATGAACGTAGATGCTCTGGAAATTAAGTAGTTACTGCTCCACTAGTGGCACCTGTTCTGTTACAGGGGGATGAACGTAGATGCTCTGGAAATTAAGTAGTTACTGCTCCACTAGTGGCACCTGTTCTGTTACAGGGGAATGAACGTAGGTGCTCTGGAAATTAAGAAGTTACTGCTCCACTAGTGGTACCTGTCCTGTTACAGGGGGATGAACGTAGGTGCTTTGGAAATTAAGAAGTTACTGCTCCACTAGTGGTACCTGTCCTGTTACAGGGGGATGAACGTAGATGCTCTGGAAATTAAGTAGTTACTGCTCCACTAGTGGCACCTCTTCTGTTACAAGGGTATGTACGTAGGTGCTCTGGAAATTAAGTAGTTATTGATCCACTAGTGGCACCTGTCCTGTTACAGAGGGATGAATGTAGGTGCTCTGGAAATTAAGAAGTTACTGCTCCACTAGTGGCACCTGTTCTATTACAAGGGGATAAACATAGGTGGTCTGGAAATTAAGAAGTTACTGCTCCACTAGTGGCACCTGTTCTATTACAGGGGGATAAACGTAGGTGCTCTGGAAATTAAGTAGTTACTGCTCCACTAGTGGCACCTGTTCTATTACAAGGGGATAAACGTAGGTGCTCTGGAAATTAATAAGTTACTGCTCCACTTGTGGCACCTGTTCTATTACAGGGGGATAAATGTAGGTGCTCTGGAAATTAAGTAGTTACTGCTCCACTAGTGGCACCTGTTCTATTACAGGGGGATACATGTAGGTGCTCTGGAAATTAAGAAGTTACTGCTCCACTAGTGGCATCTGTTCTATTACAGGGGGATAAATGTAGGTGCTCTGGAAATTAAGTAGTTACTGCTCGACTAGTGGCACCTGTTCTGTTACAGAGGGATGAACGTAGGTGCTCTGGAAATTAAGTAGTTACTGCTCCACTAGTGGCACCTCTTCTGTTGCAAGGGTATGCATGTAGGTGCTCTGGAAATTAAGTAGTTATTGCTCCACTAGTGGCACCTGTTCTGTTACAGAGGGATGAATGTAGGTTCTCTGGAAATTAAGTAGTTACTGCTCCACTAGTGGCATCTGTTCTATTACAGGGGGATAAACGTATGTGCTCTGGAAATTAAGTAGTTACTGCTCCACTAGTGGCACCTGTTCTGTTACAGAGGTATGAACGTAGGTGCTCTGGAAATTAAGTAGTTACTGCTCCACTAGTGGCACCTGTTCTGTTACAGAGGGATGAACGTAGGTGCTCTGGAAATTAAGTAGTTACTGCTCCATTAGTGATACCTGTTCTGTTACAGGGGGATGAACGTAGGTGCTCTGGAAATTAAGTAGTTACTGCTCCACTAGTGGCACCTGTTCTGTTACAGAGGGATGAACGTAGATGCTCTGGAAATTAAGTAGTTACTGCTCCACTAGTGGCACCTGTTCTGTTACAGGGGGATGAACGTAGATGCTCTGGAAATTAAGTAGTTACTGCTCCACTAGTGGCACCTGTTCTGTTACAGGGGGATGAACGTAGGTGCTCTGGAAATTAAGAAGTTACTGCTCCACTAGTGGTACCTGTCCTGTTACAGGGGGATGAACGTAGATGCTCTGGAAATTAAGTAGTTACTGCTCCACTAGTGGCACCTGTTCTGTTACAGGGGGATGAACGTAGGTGCTCTGGAAATTAAGAAGTTACTGCTCCACTAGTGGTACCTGTCCTGTTACAGGGGGATGAACGTAGGTGCTTTGGAAATTAAGAAGTTACTGCTCCACTAGTGGTACGAAATTAAGAAGTTACTGCTCCACTTGTGGCACCTGTTCTGTTACAGAGGGATGAACGTAGGTGCTCTGGAAATTAAGTAGTTACTGCTCCACTAGTGGCACCTCTTCTGTTACAAGGGTATGTATGTAGGTGCTCTGGAAATTAAGTAGTTATTGATCCACTAGTGGCACCTGTCCTGTTACAGAGGGATGAATGTAGGTGCTCTGGAAATTAAGAAGTTACTGCTCCACTAGTGGCACCTGTTCTATTACAGGGGGATAAACATAGGTGCTCTGGAAATTAAGAAGTTACTGCTCCACTAGTGGCACCTGTTCTATTACAGGGGGATAAACGTAGGTGCTCTGGAAATTAAGTAGTTACTGCTCCACTAGTGGCACCTGTTCTATTACAAGGGGATAAACGTAGGTGCTCTGGAAATTAATAAGTTACTGCTCCACTTGTGGCACCTGTTCTATTACAGGGGGATAAATGTAGGTGCTCTGGAAATTAAGTAGTTACTACTCCACTAGTGGCACCTGTTCTATTACAGGGGGATACATGTAGGTGCTCTGGAAATTAAGAAGTTACTGCTCCACTAGTGGCATCTGTTCTATTACAGGGGGATAAATGTAGGTGCTCTGGAAATTAAGTAGTTACTGCTCGACTAGTGGCACCTGTTCTGTTACAGAGGGATGAACGTAGGTGCTCTGGAAATTAAGTAGTTACTGCTCCACTAGTGGCACCTCTTCTGTTACAAGGGTATGCATGTAGGTGCTCTGGAAATTAAGTAGTTATTGCTCCACTAGTGGCACCTGTTCTGTTACAGAGGTATGAACGTAGGTGCTCTGGAAATTAAGTAGTTACTGCTCCACTAGTGGCACCTGTTCTGTTACAGAGGGATGAACGTAGGTGCTCTGGAAATTAAGTAGTTACTGCTCCATTAGTGATACCTGTTCTGTTACAGGGGGATGAACGTAGGTGCTCTGGAAATTAAGTAGTTACTGCTCCACTAGTGGCACCTGTTCTGTTACAGAGGGATGAACGTAGATGCTCTGGAAATTAAGTAGTTACTGCTCCACTAGTGGCACCTGTTCTGTTACAGGGGGATGAACGTAGATGCTCTGGAAATTAAGTAGTTACTGCTCCACTAGTGGCACCTGTTCTGTTACAGGGGGATGAACGTAGGTGCTCTGGAAATTAAGAAGTTACTGCTCCACTAGTGGTACCTGTCCTGTTACAGGGGGATGAATGTAGATGCTCTGGAAATTAAGTAGTTACTGCTCCACTAGTGGCACCTGTTCTGTTACAGGGGGATGAACGTAGGTGCTCTGGAAATTAAGAAGTTACTGCTCCACTAGTGGTACCTGTCCTGTTACAGGGGGATGAACGTAGGTGCTTTGGAAATTAAGAAGTTACTGCTCCACTAGTGGTACGAAATTAAGAAGTTACTGCTCCACTTGTGGCACCTGTTCTGTTACAGAGGGATGAACGTAGGTGCTCTGGAAATTAAGTAGTTACTGCTCCACTAGTGGCACCTCTTCTGTTACAAGGGTATGTATGTAGGTGCTCTGGAAATTAAGTAGTTATTGATCCACTAGTGGCACCTGTCCTGTTACAGAGGGATGAATGTAGGTGCTCTGGAAATTAAGAAGTTACTGCTCCACTAGTGGCACCTGTTCTATTACAGGGGGATAAACATAGGTGCTCTGGAAATTAAGAAGTTACTGCTCCACTAGTGGCACCTGTTCTATTACAGGGGGATAAACGTAGGTGCTCTGGAAATTAAGTAGTTACTGCTCCACTAGTGGCACCTGTTCTATTACAAGGGGATAAACGTAGGTGCTCTGGAAATTAATAAGTTACTGCTCCACTTGTGGCACCTGTTCTATTACAGGGGGATAAATGTAGGTGCTCTGGAAATTAAGTAGTTACTACTCCACTAGTGGCACCTGTTCTATTACAGGGGGATACATGTAGGTGCTCTGGAAATTAAGAAGTTACTGCTCCACTAGTGGCATCTGTTCTATTACAGGGGGATAAATGTAGGTGCTCTGGAAATTAAGTAGTTACTGCTCGACTAGTGGCACCTGTTCTGTTACAGAGGGATGAACGTAGGTGCTCTGGAAATTAAGTAGTTACTGCTCCACTAGTGGCACCTCTTCTGTTACAAGGGTATGCATGTAGGTGCTCTGGAAATTAAGTAGTTATTGCTCCACTAGTGGCATCTGTTCTGTTACAGAGGGATGAATGTAGGTTCTCTGGAAATTAAGTAGTTACTGCTCCACTAGTGGCATCTGTTCTATTACAGGGGGATAAACGTATGTGCTCTGGAAATTAAGTAGTTACTGCTCCACTAGTGGCACCTGTTCTGTTACAGAGGTATGAATGTAGGTGCTCTGGAAATTAAGTAGTTACTGCTCCACTAGTGGCACCTGTTCTGTTACAGAGGGATGAACGTAGGTGCTCTGGAAATTAAGTAGTTACTGCTCCACTAGTGATACCTGTTCTGTTACAGGGGGATGAACGTAGGTGCTCTGGAAATTAAGTAGTTACTGCTCCACTAGTTGCACCTGTTCTGTTACAGGGGGATAAACGTAGGTGCTCTGGAAATTAAGTAGTTTCTGCTCCACTAGTTGCACCTGTTCTTCTACAGGGGGATGAACGTAGGTGCTCTGGAAATTAAGTAGTTACTGCTCCACTAGTGGCACCTGTCCTGTTACAGAGGGATGAACGTAGGTGCTCTGGAAATTAAGTAGTTACTGCTCCACTAGTGGTACCTGTTTTGTTACAGGGAGATGAACGTAGATGCTCTGGAAATTAATTAGTTACTGCTCCACTAGTGGCACCTGTTCTATTACAGGGGGATGAACGTAGGTGCTCTGGAAATTAAGTAGTTACTGCTCCACTAGTGGTACCTGTTCTGTTATACAGGGGTATGAATGTAGGTGCTCAGGAAATTAAGTACATGTAGTTACTGCTCCACTAGTGGCACCTGTCCTGTTACAGAGGGATGAATGTAGGTGCTCTGGAAATTAAGTAGTTACTGCTCCACTAGTGGTACCTGTTCTGTTATACAGGGGGATGAACGTAGGTGCTCTGGAAATTAAGTAATTACTGCTCCACTAGTGGTACCTGTTCTGTTACAGGGGAATGAACGTTCGTGCTCTGGAAATTAAGTAGTTACTGCTCCACTAGTGATACCTGTTCTGTTATATAGGGGGATGAACATAGGTGCTCTGGAAATTAAGAAGTTACTGCTCCACTAGTGGCACCTGTTCTGTTACAGGGGGATGAACGTAGGTGCTCTGGAAATTAAGTAGTTACTGGTCCACTGGTGGCACCTGTCCTCTTACAGATGGATGAATGTAGGTGCTCTGGAAATTAAATAGTTACTGCTCCACTAGTGGTACCCAACATGCCCATTTACCCTCTCCAGAGGGTTTTTTACCCCCAAAATAGTCCCTGTACCCCTAAAATTGTAGGGACTTTCTATATGCAGGTGTACAAAGTTAAGGAAAAAACAGCAATTGTACCCCCGGTTTCAAAAGTCAGTGGGCACCCTGGGTACCTGATGGCAACCATAAAACTGCCGAAATGATGACTCAGCTTAACAAATAGGATCCCTTGGTTCAGTAACTTCCTTGTTAGCAGCAACCATTAATCATTAAAATCATGATAGGAACCACAAGCATTGGAATGTTACATCATCTGAATGATACATTCTCTGTATTGCTTAACATCCAGTATTTCAGCTTTATTCAGGACAAGGTGGGCCAACCTTGATAACGACTATTGACTACCACTGGACAATTATGGAGAGATAGGGACGAACAATGTAGTCTTTTGTAGCGGCTACCATGGGCTTGATATTCTTTTCTGAAATCTACAAAAAGTATCTTCATAGTGCAGGGAGCAGGACACCCTCTAAACATGCAACCCACTATGGTCCACTGTATGGCTTTCGATATTATAAACTGACAATGCCCTCCCCCATCAAGAGGATACCCTCTATTGAACACATGGGATGTGATGATCAATTCTGTGGTTTTGAGCCCTGGGAATCTTCACCAGTACTCATGTGGAAAACATTTGTATGACTGCATCATATCACTAATGGTGGAAGGTTTGGGTCAATAAAACAAGTTTATTCCCTTCAAGTGCCTGTACCAAGCCAGGAGAGTGGGCGATCATATACAATGTATATGTGTGTAACGGGTAATCAATTTAACTCTCTACGATTTGTCCATTTTATTGGAATTTTTCTGAGGTGGTATTTATTTACTTTCATATTATTTCCTGAGAAAAAACTCCATAGTACAATCATGCTTGAACCCAAGCAGTTTATTAATCACCATATGTTTTGTTTTTTTCTTGCAGAATGGCTGAGGCAACAACATCCAGACATGAATCAAACTACATAAAGATAGCTATGGTAGTAATACGAGTTTCACCACATGCTGTACGAGTACAGTTTGACAACGAGTTTGATCCCAAATGTTTGCAGACAACATTGAATAATAGTAAATTGGGTTGTCTTACAGACCTTAAGAAGAAGAAACGTATAACACAACCTCAGTGGGATTTGTTGTTCCCTATAACAGGTAGGTTATTATATTTGTTTTGTTGTTCCCTACAACAGGTAGGTTATTATATTTGTTTTGCCTAAACTAGTTTTTATATGACAACAAATGTTTAGGGGTCATAATATGTTATGGGGCTGTCGACAGAATGGTTTCTAGTTGATGGATCCTTTTGAATTTTTAACACTATGATCCTTGCCACAGAATAAAAGTTGACATTGATTTGGCCTTATAAGGTTTTGCAATCACTTGGTGTCCGTCGTCTGTCGTCCGTTGTTTTTTCACTTTTAACATTTGAATCTTCTCCTCTGAAACCGCTTCGCCGTATGAACCAAAGCTTGTTAGGAAGCATCTATGGAAGGTTCTCTATAAAGATTGCTCATTTCAGCCTGATGTGGTAGTAATCGTGCCTGACATAAGATTGGATTGGTTTTTAGCTCACCTGGCCAAAGGCCATGTGAGCTTTTGCCATCAGGTTTCGTCCGTCGTCTGTCTTCTCCTCAGAAACCACGGAGCCAATTTAGACCACACTTTGCTGGAATGGTCCTTGGAAGACCCCCTTTCAAAATTGTGTCTGATGGCCATGCCCTCCATCCAAGATGGCCACCATTACTAAAAATAGAAATTTCTTCAAATGGCCAAAACTGCTCTATTTTAAGCCAGAATATGCCCAAATTTGAACTGTATAAGCATAATGATGAGCTTTTTAACATATATTACAGAATTTTTTATGAACTTTGAACTTTTCCGATGTCGACCGATTATGCAAATTAGGCATAAATAAGCAAAAAATCTTCTTGTCAGAAACCACTGGGCCAATTGCAACCAAACTTTGGTGGAATGGTCCTTGGGTGGCCCCCTTCCAAAATTGTGTCCGGTGATCCCGACTTCCAACCAAAATGGCCGCCAAGTTAAAAATAGAAAAAAGGGGGGATGAAATTTAAAAAAAATCTTCTCCTCTGAAACTACTAAGCCAATCTCAACCAAACTTTGCTCCTTGGGTGGTCCCCTTCCAAAATTGTGTCCGGCATTTCAGACCTCCGACCAAGATGGCCGCCACAGCTGAACTTAATTTAACATAGGACCCTATGGGAAATTCCCATAAAAATCTTCGCCTCTGAAACCATTTGCTCAATAAGAACTAATTAAATTTGATGAAATAGTCATTGGATGGTTCTCTTCCAAAATGTGTCCGGCGGTCCGGCCCTTCGACCAAGATGGCCCCCCACAGTTGAACTTAGCTTAACATAGGACCCTATGGGAAATTCACATAAAAATCTTCTTGTCTGGAACCAGTTGCTCAATTGGAACCAAACTTTGATAAAATAGTCATTGGATGGTCCTCTTCCAAATTGTGTCTGGTGGTCCCGCCCTCTGACCAAGATGGCTACACAGCTGAACTTAGTTTAACATAGGACCCTATGGGAAATTCACATAAAAACCATTTTGTCTGGAACCAGTAGCTCAATTAGAACCAAACTTTGATGGAATAGTCATTGGATGGTTCTCTTCCAAAATTGTGTTCGGCAGTCGTGCTCTCCCACCAAGATGGCCACCACAGTGCAGTTGCATTGTTATTGAAAGTAGCTTTGATCCAGGTGAACGATTACAGGCTCCTGGGAGCCTCTGGTTGGTACTTAATGCCAATTTCAACAGTATTTTAGTTATATCGTGGCGGTCAGCTTTATTGGTGGAGGAAACCGGAGTACCCGAAAAAAACCACTGTCCGACCTGTCGCAAGTCACTGACAAACTTTATCACATAATGTTGTAACGAGTACACCTCGCCATGAACTGGGTTCAAACTCACAACTTTAGTGGTGATAGGCACAGATTGCACAGGTAGTTGTAAATCCAACTACTATACGATCACAACCACAATGCCCCCCAGACATAAGCAATTCTTGTTTCTGGTTGGTCAATTTATAAAAAAATCTTCTCCTCTGAAACCGCTTGGCCAAATGAACTGAAACTTTGTATGCAAGCATTATTGAAAGGTCCTTTATAAAGATTGTTAATTGTGTCCCGATTCGTTAACAAAGATGATCGCCATACAGTCAATTCTTGTTCCTGGTTGGTCAATTTCTAAAAACCTTCTCCTCTGAAACCACCAGTTTGACCAAAAAAAGCTAAATTTTACAGAAAGTTAAGTATCTACAGTCGAACATGTTTGTGTCGAACACTCTTTATTCGAATACTACGGATGTCTCGAAGTTGCCGGTCCGTCCCGATCTATTTTCCTATTATTCTATATTATTTCAACACTGTTAATTCGAACATTCTTGAGTCGAATACATTGGTTGTGTCGAACACTTTTTATAGCCCCAAAATCGAAAAATTATGTTAATTTACCCTTTTTAGCTCACCTGACCCAAAGGGTCATGTGAGCTATTGCCATCACTTTCGTCCGTCGTACGTCATAAACTTTTTCAAAAATCTTCTCCTCTGAAAATACTAGACCAATGGAAACCAAACTTGGTCTGAATCATCACTAGTGTGTCTAGTTTTAAAATTGTGTCCGGTGATGCCGTGCACCAACCAACATGGCCGCTGTTACTAAAAATAGAACATATGGTAATATTGCAGGTTTTGGGTAATAACTCAAAAACCGTTAATAATATCAAAAATCTGATATAGGGTAAAAATGATCAGCACATCAAGATCTACCTACCCTGGTATTTTGAAGTAAATCTGATTACTCCTCTTGGAGTTATTGTCCTTTTTTCATCAAATTTGTAAAATTTTAATACTTTTCGTCTTATATTTCAAAAACTATAAGAGATAGATGTTAAGTTTAAATTGCAAAAATGTGCACCATGTTGAGATCTACCTACCCTGTAATTTTGAAGTAAATCTGATTACCCATCTTCGAGTTCTTGCCCTTTTTTTTTTTATAAAATTAATTTTGTTTTTAATACTTTTCGTCTTATATTTCAAAAACTATAAGAGATAAAGGTTAACTTAAAATTGCAAAAATGTGCGGCATATCAAGATCTACCCACCCTGCAATTTTGAAGTAAATCCCATTACCCATTTTGGAGTTATTTCCCTTTTTTAATCAAATTTTCAAAATTTTAATACTTTTCGTCCTTTATTTCAAAAACTATAAGAGACAGATGGTAAGTTGAAACTGCAAACATGTTCAGCATGTCAAGATCTACCTACCCTGCAATTTTGAAGTAAATTTGATCACCCATTTTGGAGTTATTGCCCTTTTTTCATCAATTTTGTTTTAAATTTTAATACTTTTCGTCTTATATTTCAAAAGCTATTTAGAGATAGATGTTAAGTTTAAATTGCAAAAATGTGCAGCATGTCAAGATCTACCTACCCTGCAATTTTGAAGTAAATCCCATTACCCATTTTGACCAATTATGAAAATTAGAAAAAAGGGGGGATGAAATTAAAAAAAAATCTTCTCCTCTGAAACTACTGAGCCAATCTCAACCAAACTTTGCTGAAATGATTCTTGGGTGGTCCTCTTCCAAAATTGTGTCTGGCATTTCAGAACACCAACCAAGATGGTCACCACAGCCAAACTTAATTTAACATAGAACTTCCCATAAAAACTTCTTGTCTGAAACCATTTGCTCAATAAGAACAACATTTTGATGAAATAGTCATTGGATGGTTCTCTTCCAAAAATGTGTCCGGCGGTTCGGCCCTTCGATCAATTTTTTTTTATAATTTTAATACATTTCGTGTTATATTTTAAAAACTATAAGAGATAGATGTTAAGTTTAAATTGCAAAAATGTGCACCATGTTGAGATCTACCTACCCTGTAATTTTGAAGTAAATCTGATTACCCATCTTTGAGTTCTTGCCCTTTTTTTTTATCAAATTAATTTTTTTTTTTAATACTTTTCGTCTTATATTTCAAAAACTATAAGAGATAAAGGTTAACTTTAAATTGCAAAAATGTGCGGCATATCAAGATCTACCCACCCTGCTATTTTGAAGTAAATCCCATTACCCATTTTGGAGTTATTGCCCTTTTTTCATCAAAATGTTCTGAATTTTAATACTATCATCTTATATCTCAAAAACTATTAGAGATAGAGGGAAAGTTTAAACTGCAAAAATGTTCAGCATGTCAAGATCTACAAAAAATTTAAAGGGGGAACCGCTGCCCAAATTTTTTTGTAGAAGGGGTCTGCAATGACGAAGGCTACATTTGGTAATTTTTTTTACCGAAGTTATCAAGTTTTATTGACTGATGTTGTTATTATACCCAGGTGAGCTATACAGGCTCATGGGAGCCTCTAGTATGATATTCTAATCTATTTTGAATAGACAACCAACCAAGTTTTTTAAATAATTGAAGAGATGGTATATCATATTTTGCATTAAGAATAATTCTTGCTGCACACTTATGTAATTTACATAGTTTTTCAAGATTCAAATTTGTGGTTTCTCCCCATACAGTAATGTTTTGGTTATGGAAATAGGTTGGACAGATGTGGGGAGCGGGGGTAGTTTTAAATTGGTCGATTTCTAAAAATCTTCTCTGAAACTGCTTTGCCAAAATGAACCAAAATTTGGTGGGAAGCACCTATGGAAGGTTCTGTATTAAGTTTCCTCAAAGCAGAATGAAAGGTGAGCGACACAGGCTCAGCTTCTAGTTTAATGCTTCATCAGTTGGTAAAGAATTTATCATTTGTACACTTCCGACTTCATTGTAAAATTATGTTTTTACAGGAGTTATTTCCCCTTTAATGTGGGTAAAATGGTCCCTTTCTATGCAAAGTTCAATGGAAATTACATATATTTTAATGTTGTAACAACAATTTGTGATTTTTCTATTTACTATAAAATTATCTTTTTGATTTTTTTCAAAAGGTTCAATTTTTTTTTTGGTCCTTTCAGTTACTTTAGCTAGAACGGGTAACATATAGCCTGTTGTAAGGGAAATAACTCCTATGAAAACGCATTATTTAGCATTTAATTTTAGAATCATATTGAATGTGCAAAAAGATCTATTGTCCTGCAATCTACATCTGAATTTTAGCTCACATTAATGACCAAAAAACTTGTTGGATTTAGCAGTGACTTCAATCAGACATTAATATGTACCATTTTAACTGTGATCACACAATGCTTTATCTTTTAGTCCTTTTAACATGTCTTTCTATTGTAAAGTAATCTTCTGTTTTAGCTATACCCACTGTTGAGATTCAGCAATCATTTTATAATGTAAACAGTGGTAGTTCAGTAACTCTTGTCTGTAGTGTATCCTCCAGTCCACCTTGAGTGTAACGAAATCTCCAAACAGCCTGTGTATAGCAGTAGTCCTTCATCTAAGATGGCTGCAATTATAGAAAAAGAGAATTTTACTAAAAACAACTATACAAACGAATATGTAATTGTAGTGTTCAACTCAAGTAGCTGCGATCCAGTGCACACCAATTCCCATTTGTATATGCAAACGGTGGACATTGATGAGAAATACAGTAATGTTTCAATGTAGCAAGATCTTTTTTGTTATATACTATACATGAGGGATTCCAAAAATGGTAGTCCTTATCTGTTTTTAATTTGCTGCTTTTTACTATTGTGTTGTGATAAAAACCAACTTCTTTATTATAAAAATATTTTTTTTATGTTCATTCAGTAGATGTGCCCACTGTACAAGTGCAACAACCATCATATTCTGTAACCACTGGCAACAGTGTGACCTTGATATGTACTGTGTCCTCCAGTCTACCTATAACTAGTGTACAATGGCAGAGAAATATTGGTGGTTCCATAACAACCATAAACTCCAATACCAACATCACCAAATACAGTGGTAGTACCACCACCACACCGTCTCTGACCATCTGCAATGCTGCATCCAGCGATGCAGGAACTTACACATGTTTTGCTAGTAACAGTGAAGGGAGAGGACAAAGTAAAACCACAACAAGTGTTATAGTTCAGAGTAAGCATTGAAATAATTATATTTTAATGAAACCAGAATGAGAGCAGCAAGGGTTTGAAACTAGGCTGTGACACTTGTAAATTAAATAAAATGGATGTTGTTCTTTTTTATCATGGGAGCAGCTAGTTATCACACTTGTAAAGCTAAACTGATCGCCTTTAGTTTGTCCTAATAATCACTTCACTTTTGTATATATCTCTTGGGTAAATCAGCAAGTAAACCTGACCCCTTTAAAAAAAATGTTTTTAGTGAGATATACGATATAACTGAAATATTGTTGAAAGTGGCATTAAACACCATAAACCAACCAAACCAAACTGGTACAATGTATCAATTGATTTGTGTGTGATTGACCAATTAAAACCAAATTTGGCAGAATACTTTCTTGAAAGGTCGTCTACATTACATTAAAGATTATATATCGCATCATAAATTTTAAAATTGAACCCTTACAGAAAATGTTTAGGTGATCTTCTGAAAAAAACTACAAAGCTGATTAAAGACTATAATATTGGTATTTGTTGCTTCTCTGCTAAGCACGCAGCATTATGGAGAAAGAGAGACTAGTTGGCTCGGAATAAGGATAATATGTCAGAGTGGAGTGCCATGTCTATCCGCAGATTGTTGTTTCAGTGAGCTAGCACTATAAAAATCCAACTAAGCGTGTTGTTCTCGCCATGATATAGTTGGGGAAAAAATGCTGAGTTGGCATTAAACAACAATCACTGACTCATTCACTGAAAGAATATTGTATTATCTTTTACATGATAATAATTAATATTCAGTTATTTAATGGTTGCAGGTGCAATAGACTGGAATATTTGCCCTGAGGTCCTGGGAATGGCCAAAGGGCAAATGTTCCAGTCTATTGCACCTGAAACCATTAAATAACAGATTTATTACCTAATACCTTACCAAGAAAGTGTTTTTAGTTCACCTGGACCTTTGGTGGTCCAGGTGAACTATTGCCATCACTTGGCGTCCATTGTCTGTCGTCTGTAGTCCGTCGTCTGTAAACTTTTCACATTTCAAGCTTCTTCTCCAAAACCACTGGGCCAATTGGAACCAAACTTAGCAGGAATGTTCCTTGGATGGTCCTCTACAAAGTTATGTTTTTTGTTCCAGTCGGATATTCAACATGGCTGCCAGGGCCAATAATATGCTCTGATTGGCTGAAATTTCAAAGATCTTCTTCTCTGAAACTAATGAACTGACTGAACCCAAACTGTAAGAGAATGATCATTGGAATGTCCTTTACAAAGATTTTGTTTTTTATGCCGATCGGAAATCCAAGATGGCCACCACCGCAGGACAAAGATTAACATTGGACCCTATGGGAAAATGTTCAAATGCCTTCTACTCAGAAACTACAAATATGATCAAAGCTAAACTGTACAGGAATGTTCATTGGATGGTCCTCTACAAACTTTAGGTTTTTTGTTCCGATATGAAATTCAAAATGGCGGCTACGGCAGGACTTAGTTTAACATTGGACCCTATGCATAGATGCCAACCATTACGATTTTTCCGTAATTGTTACGAATTTCGGGCCAAAATTACGGTGTTACGGTCAACAGTCTACTTGTTACGGATTTCCGATTATTGCTGTCCCGGAACCGTTCCCCATTTAAATATCATTGTGATCATTTAGACGCTTCATTGTATGTTAAAATCGCGTAATGATAAGCGCTTGAGGGATTTCGATTATTTAATCCTTTAGGGATTCTCGCGACTATCTATAGTAGAAAACGATCTATCCATTTCTTGTTCGATCCCGAGTAGTTAATGAACACAGCACGTTTTTGTCAATTTCGCGATGTCTGAGGGAACAAGTGAAGCTTCTGCAGCGAAGAAAAGAAAATTGGGACAACGATTTCGTCCCGAATATTCTTCTCTTGCCTTATGAAATCGACACAGGAACATTATGCCTATTGCAAATATTGCAAACAAGACTTGTCCATTCAGCACGGTGGTCGGGATGAACACACATATACAACAAAACAGTTCAAAAGTGCCAAGTCAACAACATATCAGGCACTCCAGAATTAGACATTAATTATTCCATGGGAGGGTGAGGGAGGGCCACTTCAGGAAATTTTCATTTCTATTGACAGTAAGTTGAAACATAGAATACATTTGTAAGTGAACATACATGTATTAAAACTTAACTTTTTATTTCTTTTTGTTGCTTATCAATTTTGCATCTAGTTGTCACAAATAAAGGAAATCATTTGCTCATCACTTTGCACCTAGTCTGTAGTACGATTATGGTAAAATTTTATGAAAAATTATGATTACTGAAAAAAATCACAAATTACTGACATCTCAACTTTTTGTTACTGATTGCACCAAAAAGGGGTTGGCATCTATGCCTATGGGAAAAATGTTTCAAAACGCTTCTTCTCTGAAACCATTTAGACCATTGGACCATTGAAACCAAACTGCCCAGGAATGATCATTGGAAGGTCCTTTACAAAGTTTCTGTTTTTTATGCCGATCGGAAATCCAAGATGGCCACCACCACAGGACATAGATTAACATTGGACCCTATGGGAAAATGTTCAAATGCCTTCTTCTCAGAAACTATAAATATGATCAAAGCTAAACTGTACATGAATGTTCATTGGATGGTCCTCTACAAACTTTAGGTTTTTTGTTCCGATATGAAATTCAAAATGGCGGCTACGGCAGGACTTAGACATTGGACCCTATGGGAAAAATGATTCAAAACGCTTCTTCTCTGAAACCACTTGGTCAATTGAAACCAAACTGCCCAGGAATGATCATTGGAAGGTCCTGTACACAGTTTCTGTTTTTTATGCCGATCGGAAATCCAAGATGGCCACCACCGCAGGACATAGATTAACATTGGACCCTATGAGAAAATGTTCAAATGCCTTTTTCTCAGAAACTACAAATATGATCAAAGCTAAACTGTACATGAATGTTCATTGGATGGTCCTCTACAAACTGTAGGTTTTTATACCCCACTGCCCGAAGGGGGAGGGGGTATACTGTTTTACCTCTGTCCGTCTGTCCTTCCGTCCGTCCAAGATATTTTTCGTCGCATTTTTCTCAGTAACTGTTGATTTCAGAAATCTGATATTTGGTCACAAGCGTCATATAGTTATACCATATTGTGGGTAGCGTTTTTGGACCCGTTAGATTCCTACTTCCTGTTTGCCAACTTAGTTGGTTTTTATACACATTGAACATATATGCACATTTTTCGTCACATTTTTCTCAGCAACTATTGATGGCAGAAATCTAATATTTGGTCACAAGCTTCATATAGGTACCCCATATCGTGGGAAGCGTTTTTGGACCCATCAGATTCCTACTTCCTGTTTGGCGACTTTGTTGATTTTTATACACATTGAACATATATGATCATTTTTCATCGCATTTTTCTCAGCAACTATTGATGGCAGAAATCTGATATTTGGTCACAAGCTTCATATAGGTACCCCATATCGTGGGAAGCGGTTTTTGACCCGTCAGATTCCTTCTTCCTGTTTGCCGTAGAGTGGGGTATCATAAGTGAGCATTAGCTCACAGTTCATCTTGTTTGTTCCAATATAAAATGGAAGATGGCGGCTACAGCAGGACTTAGTTTAACATTGGACCCTATGGGAAAAGTGTCTCAAAATGCTTCCTCTTTGAAACCACTTGGACAAATGAAACCAGACTGCCCAAGAATGATCATTGGAAGATCCTCTACAAAATTTAAGTTTTTTATGCCAATCGGAAATCCAAGATGGCTACCACCCCCACAGGTCATAGTATTAACACAGGACCATATGGGGAAAATAGAGAAATATGTTCTTCTCTGAAGCTATTGCACTGATTGAACCTAAGCTGTGCATCAATCATTGGAAGGTCCTTTGTGTTTTTTATGTTGATCGGAATTCCAAGATGACTACCACTGCAGGACATAGTTTTTACATAGTACCAATTGGTTCTTTTTATAACCAGGTGAACGATACAGGCTCTTGAGAGCCTCTGGTTCTTTATGTCAGCAAAACATTACAAATTCCTAATTATTTATATTTATACTACATACTTCATGTGCAGCCATTGTTGTTTATACTGCAGACGACTAATTCCGAGTCGATTAAACAACGAATTATTTGATTGGCCAATCGGCAAAACTGAAAGCCAATCAGAAATCGTGTTCAAAGGTCAACTCAGGTCGGTGCTATAGATGCCACGTGCAGAATATTGCACAGTGCAATAGATCGACGCCCATTTTAATAGCGAAAAATATATACTGTAATACTAAAATTTGACTCAATAAAACAGAAAAATACACTTTATAAGGTAATAATGGTAATGCACTTTATATTGATGGGAGGTTCAACAGTTTAATATTGTATGCTATGGTAGAAAATGTTTTTAAAAAATCTTCTCTTAAATTACTGAAATGATCGGACCAAGATTTTTGCATAGTGCTATATCCAGATTGTGTTCTAAGTATACTGACCAAACTTACAAAAATAGAGATGATAAACTCTGATTTGATAAGTAGATGGAAATTCATTTACCATGTTAGATTTTTTTTTCATACATCTAATGAAAAATGGCTTGCACTCTTTAAATGCAATAGCAAATTCATTATGGATGGGACCAGTCCACTTATGGAACATATTAGGACTGCAGAACATTAGGAATTCTAAAGATAGTGTCGTCCAAAAGAGCAGTTGTTATTGAGATCATATGGTAGTTTGATTTACACCTATCTATGCAATCGGAGGGACCACTGTGGTTGTGATTGATGGTGGATGGATTTACAACTACCTATGCAATCAGTGTCTATCACCACTAAAGTTGGTCAAATCAAATCCTGCCCATGGTGAAGTGTATTTGATATAAGAACATTTGATAAAGGTTGATAGTGACTTGTGGCAGGTCAGTGGCTTTCTCCGGGTACTCTGGTTTCTGCCGCTGAAATATTGTTGAAAGTGGCATTAAACACTGGAACCCTAATCCTATTCATTGAAAAGTTTTCAGTTATGTGATTCATATATACAGGTACAGTATTCAATAATTAGCTTTTGATCACACAAGAATGAAGTACATTGTATTCAAAAAGTTTTATTCCCGATTGACTTGTGACAAGTTTGTAGTTTTCTCCCAGTACATATGCTGTGCCGTGGCTTCCTACACCAATAAGCAGACCACCATGATAGAACTTAGATACTGTAAATTCAGAAATTTATGCGTGCATTTATTATTGCGAATCACTGACGAGCACCCAGAATGCGAGTTTTAATTAATGCGATTTCATTTTATGTTCTAATAGAACATTACTTCCAAAGATGAAAATGTGTGTTTTTATTAATGCGATGAATGACCTGTCGCAATATTCGCATTAATAAAAACATTGCAATAATTTCTGAATTTACAGTACATGTACTGTTGAAACACCAAATAACCAAGTTGATACATTTGTGACCTTTTTTAATTTAATAGGTGTGCCTACTGTACAAGTTCAACAGCCATCTTATTCTGTAACCACTGGTAACACCATGACCTTGGTATGTACTGTGACCTCCAATCTTACTATAACTAGTGTACAATGGCAGAGAAATGTTGGTGGTTCCATAACAACCATCAACTCCAATACCAACACCACCAAATACAGTGGTAGTACCACCACCACACCATCTCTGACCATCTTCAATGCTGCATCCAGTGATGTAGGAACTTACACATGTTTCGCCTCCAACAGCATTGGAACAGGACAAAGTACCACCACAACACTCAGTGATACAGGAAGTAAGTGTGTTTTGTATAATTTTGTGTTTTTAATTTGTTTTATATATTTAAAATCTGACAATTTGCAATTGTAGAAACTACAGTTGAATTTTGCTACAGTACACTCCAAGTGTATCAACGATCAAACTCTCAGGTCGGACATATTCCTCCCAAAATGCAAACGCACCCGATATCGTAAACCGGCAACTGTCTGCAGCAAGTGAAAGGGCCTTGGCATCGATTGTCGCGAGTACATAGGGACATATTAATATTCACTTCTAGTGCATTTAAAACATGGGTACTGCATGTTAATACATTTTATTCATGGATATTATTGTATATATCGCCCGTGACAGCCGTTAACATATCTATGCTTTCCGTACTGTATATCACTCATTTACTTCAGCTTTACTAAGATACGCATGTTTCTTTATGCACAAATTTATTGGTTAGCAGAATTTGGGGACGTTTCCTGTTTACGGTTTAACTAACTGAGGGTGGAGACTCTCACTCCGACCTGGGAGGATTTTGTAGGACAATTTTGTCGGATATTTGTCGGACAATTTTAAGAGTGAAGTCCGACAAAACTCTGTGTCCGACCTGAGAATATGATCGTTGATACACTTGGAGGGATCTGTATGTACAAATCGGTTTACCAGTACTCAAAATTTTGGCTTTAAACTTAGTGATTTTCAACTTACTTTACTCCTCTCTTCTCAAAATATGTTATGTCGACATTTCATGTTTCTCAAAGTAACTTTGTAGTCCCTAATATACAAATCCATTTAAATTGTGTTTGTTATATCCAAATTATAAATTACATCAATTAAAAACTTGCCAATGTGTCAACAACATGGCCTTTGGTGTTTACTGCATCATGTGAGATTATATTTTGATAACTGTTAATTATCATTTGTAAAGAAAACAATTGGATTTCTTAATTGAAGCATTGATGGGGTTATCATATTAAAGAAATATTATTTAATGATAAATTTCAAAGTGTTTGATGTCATGACACCTTGAGTGTAACGAAATCTCCAAACAGCCTATGTATAGCAGTAGTCCTTCATCTAAGATGGCTGCAATTATAGAAAAAGAGAATTTTACTAAAAACAACTATACAAACGAATATGTAATTGTAGTGTTCAACTCAAGTAGCTGCGATCCAGTGCACACCAATTCCCATTTGTATATGCAAACGGTGGACATTGATGAGAAATACAGTAATGTTTCAATGTAGCAAGATCTTTTTTGTTATATACTATACATGAGGGATTCCAAAAATGGTAGTCCTTATCTGTTTTTAATTTGCTGCTTTTTACTATTGTGTTGTGATAAAAACCAACTTCTTTATTATAAAAATATTTTGTTTATGTTCATTCAGTGCCCACTGTACAAGTGCAACAACCATCATATTCTGTAACCACTGGCAACAGTGTGACCTTGATATGTACTGTGTCCTCCAGTCTACCTATAACTAGTGTACAATGGCAGAGAAATATTGGTGGTTCCATAACAACCATCAACTCCAATACCAACACCCCCAAATACAGTGGTAGTACCACCACCACACCGTCTCTGACCATCTTCAATGCTGCATCCAGTGATGTAGGAACTTACACATGTTTCGCCTCCAACAGTGTTGGAACAGGACAAAGTACCACCACAACACTCGGTGTTACAGGAAGTAAGTACCGGTAATTGTAGTTGGTTGTAGAACTGTAATTTAAAGTTGTTGTGTAGCTGATAATAGTTTGACTTATTCTATGGTGGTTGTTATTGGAAAAGTAGAATTGACTATTGTAGTGAACTGTAGAATATCCTTGTTGAATGTAGATTGTCCTTTTTGAATGTAGATTGTCCTTGTTGAGTGTAGAATGTCCTTGTTGAATGTAGATTGCGTTGTTGAGTGTAGAATGTCCTTATTGAGTAGAATGTCCTTGTAGAATGTCCTAAGATGCTGTTATTTTTGCCTCATAATGCATGGTTTGACTGTAACTACAACAAAATTATGCAGTTGCAGTTAAATTATGTCTCACACTTTCTGGTAGCGACTTATTGTTTTCGTCCTGTGTCTGTCTCTCTGTCCATTTCTACGTGCAACTCCTATTTGTTAAATGCGGATTCCTAAACAATTTGCATGTTTGCTTATTACCATATGAAGATTGTTATTGTAGTTTGATCAGGCCATTTTTGAAGGAGTTATTGCCCTTTTTGACTAATTTATCAAAATCATATTGGGTGTCAGAGAGGGGAGGGGATAGACAATTATTTTTGTGTCAAAAGTAACCTTTAATGTATTCCATGGTTGTTTGTCATATTCAAAGCCTATGTTGTGATCTCTATTGTACCCAAAATATTTAGGTTTATAGTGAATTAGCTGACACAAGTTGTGAAGGAGATTACGTTGAAAATCTTATGCTATTTGTAAAAACTGCAAACTTTATTATTTTTAAGGCGCCTTTCAATTCGAATGGCATTCAAAATTTCCCGCATACTCTAAAAATCACTCGTCAATCTAAAGGTAACAAAACCAGCAGCCATTTTTAGTTCACCTGGACCAAAGGTCCATGTGAACTATTGCCATCACTTGGCGTCCGTCGTCTGTCGTCTGTCGTCTGTAAACTTTTCACATTTCAAGCTTCTTCTCCGAAACCACTTGGCCGATTGGAACCGAACTTAGCAGGAATGTTCCTTGGATGGTCCTCTACAAAGTTACTGTTTTTCGTTCCAGTCGGATATTCAATATGGCTGCCAGGGCCAATAATATGCTCTGATTGGCTGAAATTTCAAAGATCTTCTTCTCCGAAACTAATGAACTGACTGAACCCAAACTGTAAAGGAATGATCATTGGAATGTCCTTTACCAAGTTACTGTTTTTTATGCCGATCGGAAATCCAAGATGGCCGCCATCGCAGGACATAGATTAACATTGGACCCTATGGGAAAATGTTCAAATGCCTTCTTCTCAGAAACTACAAATATGATTAAAGCCAAACTGTACATGAATGTTCATTGGATGGTCCTCTACAATCTTAAGGTTTTTTGTTCCGATATGAAATTCAAAATGGCGGCTACGGCAGGACTTAGTTTAACATTGGACCCTATGGGAAAAATGTTTCAAAATGCTTCTTCTCTGAAACCACTTGGACAGTTGAAACCAAACTGCCCAGGAATGATCATTGGAAGGTCCTCTACAAATTTTCTGTTTTTTATGCCGGTCGGAAATCCAAGATGGCCGCCACCGCAGGACATAGATTAACATTGGACCCTATGGGAAAATGTTCAAATGCCTTCTTCTCAGAAACTACAAATATTATTAAGCCAAACTGTACATGAATGTTCATTGGATGGTCCTCTACAATCTTAAGGTTTTTTGTTCCGATATGAAATTCAAAATGGCGGCTACGGCAGGACTTAGTTTAACATTGGACCCTATGGGAAAAATGTTTCAAAATGCTTCTTCTCTGAAACCACTTGGACAGTTGAAACCAAACTGCCCAGGAATGATCATTGGAAGGTCCTCTACAAATTTTCTGTATTTTATGCCGGTCGGAAATCCAAGATGGCCGCCACCGCAGGACATAGATTAACATTGGACCCTATGGGAAAATATTCAAATGCCTTCTACTCAGAAACTACAAATATGATTAAAGCCAAACTGTACATGAATGTTCATTAGATGGTCCTCTACAAACTTTACGTTTTTTGTTCCGGTATGAAATTCAAAATGGCGGCTACGGCAGGACTTAGTTTAACATTGAACCCTATGGGAAAAATGTTTCAAAACGCTTCTTCTCTGAAACCACTTGGATAATTGAAACCAAACTGCCTAGGAATGATCATTGGAAGGTCCTCTAGAAATTTTATGTTTTTTATGCCGATCGGAAATCCAAGATGGCCGCCACCGCAATACATAGATTAACATTGGACCCTATGGGAAAATGTTCAAATGCCTTCTTCTCAGAAACTACAAATATGATTAAAGCCAAACTGTACATGAATGTTCATTGGATGGTCCTCTACAATCTTAAGGTTTTTTGTTCCGATATGAAATTCAAAATGGCGGCTACGGCAGGACTTAGTTTAACATTGGACCCTATGGGAAAAATGTTTCAAAATGCTTCTTCTCTGAAACCACTTGGACAGTTGAAACCAAACTGCCCAGGAATGATCATTGGAAGGTCCTCTACAAATTTTCCGTTTTTTATGCCGGTCAGAAATCCAAGATGGCCGCCACCGCAGGACATAGATTAACATTGGACCCTATGGGAAAATATTCAAATGCCTTCTACTCAGAAACTACAAATATGATTAAAGCCAAACTGTACATGAATGTTCATTAGATGGTCCTCTACAAACTTTACGTTTTTTGTTCTGGTATGAAATTCAAAATGGCGGCTACGGCAGGACTTAGTTTAACATTGGACCCTATGGGAAAAATGTTTCAAAACGCTTCTTCTCTGAAACCACTTGGATAATTGAAACCAAACTGCCTAGGAATGATCATTGGAAGGTCCTCTACAAATTTTATGTTTTTTATGCCAATCGGAAATCCAAGATGGCCACCACCGCAATACATAGATTAACATTGGACCCTATGGGAAAATGTTCAAATGCCTTCTTCTCAGAAACTACAAATATGATTAAAGCCAAACTGTACATGAATGTTCATTGGATGGTCCTCTACAATCTTAAGGTTTTTTGTTCCGATATGAAATTCAAAATGGCGGCTACGGCAGGACTTAGTTTAACATTGGACCCTATGGGAAAAATGTTTCAAAATGCTTCTTCTCTGAAACCACTTGGACAGTTGAAACCAAACTGCCCAGGAATGATCATTGGAAGGTCCTCTACAAATTTTCTGTTTTTTATGCCGGTCGGAAATCCAAGATGGCCGCCACCGCAGGACAGATTAACATTGGACCCTATGGGAAAATATTCAAATGCCTTCTACTCAGAAACTACAAATATGATTAAAGCCAAACTGTACATGAATGTTCATTAGATGGTCCTCTACAAACTTTACGTTTTTTGTTCTGGTATGAAATTCAAAATGGCGGCTACGGCAGGACTTAGTTTAACATTGGACCCTATGGGAAAAATGTTTCAAAACGCTTCTTCTCTGAAACCACTTGGATAATTGAAACCAAACTGCCTAGGAATGATCATTGGAAGGTCCTCTACAAATTTTATGTTTTTTATGCCGATCGGAAATCCAAGATGGCCACCACCGCAATACATAGATTAACATTGGACCCTATGGGAAAATGTTCAAATGCCTTCTACTCAGAAACTACAAATATGATTAAAGCCAAACTGTACATGAATGTTCATTAGATGGTCATCTACAAACTTTACGTTTTTTGTTCTGGTATGAAATTCAAAATGGCGGCTACGGCAGGACTTAGTTTAACATTGGACCCTATGGGAAAAATGTTTCAAAATGCTTCTTCTCTGAAACCACTTGGACAGTTGAAACTAAACTGCCCAGGAATGATCATTGGAAGGTCCTCTACAAATTTTCTGTTTTTTATGCCGGTCGGAAATCCAAGATGGCCGCCACCGCAGGACATAGATTAACATTGGACCCTATGGGAAAATATTCAAATGCCTTCTACTCAGAAACTACAAATATGATTAAAGCCAAACTGTACATGAATGTTCATTAGATGGTCCTCTACAAACTTTACGTTTTTTGTTCTGGTATGAAATTCAAAATGGCGGCTACGGCAGGACTTAGTTTAACATTGGACCCTATGGGAAAAATGTTTCAAAACGCTTCTTCTCTGAAACCACTTGGATAATTGAAACCAAACTGCCCAGGAATGATCATTGGAAAGTCTTATACAAATTTTATGTTTTTTATGCCGATCGGAAATCCAAGATGGCTGCCACAGCAATACATAGATTAACATTGGACCCTATGGGAAAATGTTCAAATGCCTTCTTCTCAGAAACTACAAATATGATTAAAGCCAAACTGTACATGAATGTTCATTAGATGATTCTCTACAAACAATACGTTTTTTGTTCCGATATGAAATTCAAAATGGCGGCTACGGCAGGACTTAGTTTAACATTGGACCCTATGGGAAAAATGTTTCAAAATGCTTCTTCTCTGAAACCACTTGGACAGTTGAAACCAAACTGCCCAGGAATGATCATTGGAAGGTCCTGTTTTTTATGCCGATCGGAAATCCAAGATGGCTGCCACCACAGGTCATAGTATTAACACAGAACCATATGGGGAAAATACAGAAATATATTCTTCTCTGAAGCTATTGCACTGATTGAACCTAAACTGTGCATCAATCATTGGAAGGTCCTTTACAAACTTTGTGTTTTATGTTGATCGTAATTCCAAGATGACGCAGGACATAGTTTTTACATAGGACCAATTGGTTTTTTTTATTACCAGGTGAACGATACAGGCTCTTGAGAGCCTCTGGTTAGTTCTGTAAGTACCACCCTTAGAGTCCTAATGCTTTATTCATAAAGATTCTGCAGCTGAAGTCTGAATATTATTTACAGATTTTGCATTCTGAATGTACCAAAGAAAGTATCCCTTCCTATACATTGAACTTCCATAGCCATATTTGGATCTTGGCTCTTTTGAATTTACATAGCCATATTTGGATCTTGGCTGTTAAATGTAGACTGATTTTTCAGTAAACCATTTGAAAGAATAAAATATTTGAATGAAGAGAACTTTAAATTTTAGATTCCCCTACTGTACAAGTGGAACAACCATCATATTCTGTAACCACTGACAACACAGTGACCTTGGTTTGTACTGTGAGCTCTAGTCTACCTATAAATAATGTACAATGGCAGAGAAATATTGGTGGTTCCATAACAACCATCACTTCCGATACCACCAAATACAGTGGTAGTACCACCACCACACCGTTTCTGACCATCTTTAGTGCTTCATCCAGTGATGCAGGAACTTACACATGTTTTGCTAGTAACAGTGTAGGAACAGGACAGAGTACCACCACAACACTCAGTGTTACAGAAAGTAGGTTGACATCTATATTTGCATTGCATAATGGACTTTCTTTCTTCTATTCTTCTGTTCCTAACATTCTGTATTTCATTTCTGCATGGATGCTTCCGCTAAAATTTTAACAAGTTATGCACAACACAAAAAAAATAACCAATTTCATTTCAGTTCATTTCATTAGTAACAAACATGTCTTTTTTTGAAGTTACAATATGACATGTTATGTTTCCTGTTTTTGATAGAGAGATAGGTAATTTGATTGTCCATTTCGAGATTTAGGAACTTCCCCTTTTAAATTAATTTTTAGCTAAAACTATTGGTGTCATATTGATAAATAAGATAATTAAAAAACTTGGGAAATCTCAAAAAATGAAAATAGTCAAAAAATTAAGCTGACGAAAAATTGGATTAATTGCGGTAACTGAACATTCCATTTTCCAAATTTTACACATTGTTGTAGTTAAAAGTTATTGTACAATGTAGAACAACAGAAAAACTTTCAAAAATTTTGGTAAAATGGAAACTTGGTTTAATCACAATATATAACAGAACAACAATTATTTGTAAAATTTGAAGTTGGTTTTAATTGCAAAATCTAGCATAAAAATAAAACTTCCAATGTTGTTGGATTTAAAGTGGAGACAATAATTTGCATTTTCTGACGTTGGTGGAATTAAGGTGTATTCAAAATGAAGTATAGCACTTAAGTCTGTCAAAAGCTCTCGTGTTTGGAGTTATAAAGTTGTTTATCGGTTAAAATAAAGTTTGAATATAAAGTGAAGGTCAACAATCATTAGATACTTCTAAAATTGATACATGTAGTTGTGAAATACAATCTTGGATGTTGAATGGGAACTGAAGAACATGAATCGAGTCTTCACTCCAAGGGTATTTGGAAATGAAGAACAAGAACATGTGTTATGGTTCTTTATTATATAGTGAAACTTTCAAATGTTGAAAGGGAAATTAAAAAACAAATTTAAAAGAAAACTTATTAATAAATAAGCAATTAAGAGATATTTTTAAACGTTGATTTACATGCAGCTTTATACATGTATTGCAAGTTGTTGCATGCCCTCAGTATTTACTTGTAAATAAGAAAGTAAAATTAAATGTAAAATGAGAACAAGGATTATAATTCCTCCCCCCAAAAAGAGTCCAAACTTAATTGGAAATATAGGCTGAATTCAGAATGAAAAACAGAAATTATAATTATTAAATTTCATACTTTAGGTAGCTTATTACCGTAATTGGCTGTGAATATGACACACTTTGGTGTACAAGATATACCACTTCTTTGATTTTTTTAATAACTGATCGTAGCAGAAGTATCATGTCAATTTTTAGCTCACCTTGCCAAAAGCTGCTTTTTCTTCGGACAAGTAAAATTTCCATTTTGACTTGCCTGGGGACAAGTGCTCAAATAAGATATTTCCACACCCCTGTTGATACCATTCAAGTTAAAAGTGAGATCTTATATTTCAAGTATGTACTTTTCATGGTATTATGGCTTACGTATGGGACAGCATGGGTTTCGGAAAATGTCTTTTCAAACTTTGAAGACTTGAATTAAAAAAATTATCAGAATTTTTTCCATTTTTTTCTTGTCACAGTTCTTCCTCACATTCAACAAAAGAATAGCTGTATATAATGTAGATAAATAAGAAGATGACCCCATATAATTCCTTGTTAATCTTGTGAATGATTATTTTGTTAAAAACAATTACATACCATCATATTTTGGTTTACATCGTCTCTGATAAGAATATTATATTGAAGTGCTACATGTTATATACCAACAGAAACTAGAGAAAATTCTCTATAACCTGAAGCTGACCGTAACTTTGTTATTCCTGAGAGAAAAATGTATTGCACTTTTAAAAAGGGGAAAATATGAAGTGGCCACTCTTTACAGGCATTTTCGGGCAATTTTTGGGTATGTATGAGCCTGTATTTCCATAACCGATTATAATAGACCACTGAAAGTTATCTATTGTTTAGACGACATAATGCACCAAGTTTAAACATATCATATATTATATTACAACATATTATTTGCTGATCAATTATGCAATATCCTTTAAAAAGTGCAACCTTAGCTTGCAGTAGTCCAATTACAAGGGACCAAATATGAAACGAGACCAATTCCTAAAATACAGTGGGTCAAGCAACTACTGTGTCATGCAATTTATTTTATAAAGTAAAATACTGTGTCCACACTAACTTGCTTTTAATAAACTGAGGTATTGTTCATTTGATTTCTATAAAACCTTGAAGAAAAATTAATCTAAAATCAGATTTCAGATTTACATTATTCATAGTTGGCACATTTATATTGTATATCATATACGAACTCTGACATCAATTTTCAAATTTTTGGTTCACAAATAAAAAAGTTGCTCATTAAGTCCAATACAATTTTTAATACATACAATGTCAAAACAGCAGTGGGAGTAAGTTGACATGCTATAGTTCACTTCCTTTGTAAACAGCAACAGGGAGACATGTGGTTGATGTACATTTCGGTGTACCATGTGACTATCTAATTTGAATATTAAATGCCAACTGACCATTCAAATGGATTATTGAAATTGACAATGACAAAATGAATATTTAGTACAAATGTACTTCATGCAGCAAATAAGTGTCTTAGTAAAATATTTGTGAAAAGTTAAATAATACATTGAGTTTCAATATCAAAAAGGAGATTTGACATTTTGGAGATAAAAAAAGAAAGATTTGAAAAAAAACTTACCAACCAAAATTAAAGCCACTCATATTCTTCTGTTTCATTCCCATCACTTTCACTCTCATCATTTCCACATCATTTTCACTGTCAGAGTTAATGTTTATAATTAATTTTGGAATTTCTTCCCTTATTCCGTCCTCCTTCCACAATTTTGGTTCAACTACATTTTTCACGTGATTACAAGCTTTCTGCCGTTTTAATTCATTTACTTGTGCAAAACC
Source organism: Bathymodiolus brooksi (assembly GCA_963680875.1). Taxonomy (NCBI): domain Eukaryota; kingdom Metazoa; phylum Mollusca; class Bivalvia; order Mytilida; family Modiolidae; genus Bathymodiolus; species Bathymodiolus brooksi. Next base: position 45,219,149 of record OY804580.1, on the reverse strand, counting down.
TTTATGTATTAACTCTTTTACATCATTTTGTTTAAACATAGAATTCTGCCTGGAAACAAAGCCTTTTATATCACCCTATATTAGTTCGATTGGGTTAAACTCACAGTGGTAAGGCGGTAACATAAGAACATCATGACCTTGTTTTTTTAAATATTCATCTATTATACCCCCACTCGTAGAGAGGGGGCTATATTGCAATCACCTTGTCCGTCCGTCCGTGCGTTTGTCCGTCCTGTCTCACTCACTTCGGTTCATACTTTCGTAACAGATATCTCAGCTTCTACTGGAAGAAATGATTGCACATCTACTTCCTGTTTACCGTGCGACTTACAAATGAACGAGTGGGGGTATTCTTAGCACAACGTAGTGTGCAACATCTTGTTTTATAAACTGGTGCTGGTTTTTTTTTACTTTACTACCGTATGACCGGTAATTTCTGCGGTTTTGGTCTAAAAAGAAGACATTTAATTTTTGCGGATTTTTTTTTCTGGGGATTATAAATCTCGACACCAAAAAAAAAATTGTTTGTATTACAGGAAGCAACAACTGAAGTGATGTTACGATAAACAACTGGTGCACATTTCAGTGATCCTTGGAAGTAAAAACATATTTAGTTCTTTAGAAAGTTTTCAAACGTTACAACTTCTGAATACGCATTTGGTTAACTTCAAATTTGTCTTAAGAAACTATTTTTTCACTATTTTGCGATCTATTTTGTTGACAGGAAATACGAAGTCAACAGTGGATCGATATCGGTATAAACTTTGATATATTTCGGATATATATTTTTAATGTCGAATTTTCATACTTGATCATATAACAATTTTTTTTTTAAAGAATTATGATTAGAAGCAATTGTATTCAATTCTTTTAGTATAATGTAGACATAAAACCTCGGGTTAACCGGAATTCTACTACCAGTACATTTATATTTGTTTGGTTTTTAGATGAATCCTGAGATCACGCAGTTTGATATTATTCAATCGAAGCTACTACAACAATTAAAAAAGAAAAAAGAAAAAAACTAATGTTAATTTATGAAATAACACAATTTTAAATATTGCTTCAATAAACTTTATTATGATTGTAAACATTTAATCAGTTTAATCAATTATTGTCGGTGTGAGCTTGGTACAATCATATTTTCTGGATCTGGAGTACTTGTAATTAACAGGTAAAAATCATCATGCCACAGCTAAATAACCTTTAATTGTTGTGTAAAGATTTATATAGTACCAGGTTTTGTTTATCTGGATATAGTAATTACGACTAATTAAATATTTGACACTTACGGCGGAATCAGAGTTTGAAAACGTATTTTGTACGGGACATTAAACATTTATTTTTACACAATATTCTGCGATTTTAATTTCTGCGGTCCGGACCGCAGAAATTACCGGTTATACGGTATTTCGTAAAGTTCAGGTTTCTTACTATTCTCATTAAATGGTATTTTATTTGCTTTAGACCAGGAAATCATTTCACCTTTCCTCGTATTAGAAGTTGGGGCTTTTGTTCCATCTTCCCGAACACTATGGTAAGAGGCATTGTCCATAATGATTAGACTTTTTTTTGGCAAGGCCGGCAATAACTGATATTTTATCAATTTTTCAAAACTTTTTGCATTCATTTCAGTGTGGTAGTCCCTCCCATCAGTGCTTATACTTTTGAAAACAAGATCACAACCTGGTAAAAATCCTTTTTCACATCCTGCATGTAACACAACAAATCTTTGTCCCTTTCCTAATGGTAATTTTCGGTTTTTAGATGGGTCAGATGATATCCACTGATGAGAGGCTGTATGATTTGTGTCAACCTAAGTTTCATCCAAATATACTGGGATAATCCTTGCTCTCTCTTTTTAGCTCACCTTGCCAAAGGCAAAGTGAGCTTTTGCCATCACTTGGCGTCCGTCATCCGTTAACTTTTCACATTTTAATCTTCTCCTCTGAAACCCCTCAGCCAAATGAACTGAAACTTGGTAGGAAGCATCTATGGAAGGTCCTCTATAAAGATTGCTCATTTTGTCCCGATCCATTAACAAACATGGCCACCACAGGCAATTCTTGTTTCTGATTGGCTTATTTTAAAATATCTTCTCCTCTGAAACCGCGTGGCCAAATGAACCAAACCTTGGTAGGAAGCATCTATGGAAGGTCCGCTATAAAGATTGCTAATTTCATCCTGATCTGTTAACAAACATGGCCACCACAGGCGATTCTCGTGTTTGATTGATAGATTTCTAAAAAAAAAATCATCTTTCTGATAAAAGGGAGACAACTGTAGTTTAAATATTGATATCTGTATTCAAAATGCAGTTATCTCTATGAATTGAATTACAGATAAATATGCCTCTTAAAACCCTCAGCCAAATGAACTGAAACTTGGTAGGAACCATCTATGGAAGGTCCTCTATAAAGATTGCTCATTTCGTCCCGATCCGTTAACAAACATGGCCACCACAGGCGACTCTTGTTTCTGATTGGCTGATTTTTTAAATTCTTTTGTTCTGAAACCGCTTGGCTAAATGAACCGGAATTTGGTAGGAAGCATCTATGGGCGGTCCTCTATAAAGAGTGCTCATTTTGCTCCGATCCATTTACAAACATGGCCACCACAGGCAATTGTTATTTCTGATTGGTAGATTTCTAAAAATCTTCTCCTCTGAAACCGCTTAGCCTAATGATCCGAAACTTAGTAGGAAGCATCTATGGAAGGTCCTCTATAAAAATTGCTTATTTCGTCTCGATCCATTAACAAATATGACCACCACAGGCGATTCTTGTTTCTGATTGGCCGATTTTTTTTAATTCTTCTCTGAAACCGCTTGGCCAAATGATCCGAAAATTGGTAGGAAGCATCTATGGGCTGTCCTCTTATCAAGAGTACTCATTTAGTTCCGATTCTATCAACAAACATGGCCGCCACAGGCGATTTTCGTTTCTGATTGGTCTATTTCTAAGAATCTTCTCCTCTGAAACCACATTGCCAAATGATCCGAAACTTGGTAGGAAGCATCTATGGAAGGTCCTCTATAAAGATTGCTCATTTCGTCCCGATCCATTAACAATCATGGCCACCACAGGCGATTTTCGTTTCTGATTGTTCTATTTCTAAAAATCTTCTCCTCTGAAACCACATTGTCAAATAATCCGAAACTTGGTAGGAAGCATCTATGGAAGGTCCTTTATAAAGATTGCTCATTCCGTCCCGATCCATTAACAAAGATGGCCACCACAGGAGATTCTTGTTTCTGATTGGTCTATTTCTAAAAATCTTCTCCTCTTAAACCGCTTTGCCAAATGAACTGTAGCTTAGTAGGAAGCATCTATGGAAGGTTCTCTATAAAGATTGCTCATTCCGTTTTGATCCGTTAACAAACATGGCAGTCATAGACAATTCTTGTTATACCCCTGCAACGAAGTTGTAGGGGGTATACTGGTTTCACCACGTCCGTCCGTAGACAAATCCTATGTCGTATGATAACTTGAGTTGTGTTTCTTAAAATCTTTTAAAATTTGATCAGCTGTTTACTTGTGAAGAGAGGAGGATCCCTTTCATTTTTGACGATTTTCACTTTTGCCGTTCTAGAGTTATTGGACTTGATATGACGGAAAATAGGATTTTTACCCTATGTCGTATGATAACTTGAGTAGTGTTTCTCAGAATGTTTTGAAATTTTATCACCAGCTTACCGGTGAAGAGAGGAGGATCCCTCTCATTTTTGACGATTTTCAATTTTGCCGTTTCAGAGTTATTGGACTTGATATGACGGAAAATAAGATTTTCACCCTATGTCGTATGATAACTTGAGTAGTATTTCTGAGAATGTTTTGTAATTTTATCAGCAGCTTACCGGTGAAGAGAGGAGGATCCCTTTCATTTTTGAAGATTTCAACTTTGCCATTCCAGAGTTATTACACTTGATATGACGGAAAGTAGGGTATTTTACCGTTTTGGTTATGGAAATAGGGTGGACAGATGTGGGGAGCAGGGGTATATCTTAGTGAGTTGTGCTCACAGTAATACTAGTTTCTTATTGTTTGATTTCTAAAACTGCTTTTTCTTTGAAAGTGCTTGGCCAAATGATATAAAACTTGGTAAGCAGCATCTATGGAAGGTCCTCTATAGAGATTGCTCATTTCGTTTTGATACATTAACAAACATGGCTGCCACAGGCAATTCTTGTTTTAGATTGGTCGCTTTCTAAAAATCTTCTTCTCTGAATCTGCTTTGCCAAAACGAACCGAAATTTGGTGAGAAGCACCTATAGGCTATGGAAGGTTCTGTATTAAGTTTCCTCAGAGCAGAATGAAAGGTGAGCGACACAGGCTCAGCTCAGTGCTGAGCCTCTAGTTTAGTCGAACCTTGAGAGTCGAGTCTTCATGTCTTTTCCCTTCACTTCCGTAAATCAAATTTCTTGCGTTATGCAAAGTTTTGACTTCCTTTTCTTTAAATCTGTGTCATTGATGTAAATGCAGTGTTTTTATTACAATTTTTGACAGTACACACAGACTTCCCAAAACTTGCTGAGAATTTGTCAGTCATTTGGACTGACAGACATGAAAATCTTGTCAAACCGAAAAATATTTTGCCGGTCCGAAAAAAAGTCCCAAAACATTCACTGTCACATGCATAATGTTTAGAGTGATTTACCCTAGTATTAGCAATTAACAACTGATTTCACCTCTGGTTTTTATAGAGGTTAAAGTAATTCAATTTTCAGTTTTCAGTGTTGTTCAAAATTGTATATGTTATGTCTTTTATAGTGTGTGTCTCCAGTTTTGTTGTTTTGATGACCTTGTACTATAGGTCAATGGTTGTATGAAAGATGTCATGTCATTGGCTAATATATATACAAATAACCAATCGTGTCGTGATCGTCTTCACAAATGTGTTTGGTTGAAACCGGAAATGTATAAAAGGGGTGAAAACAATGAAAATTATATAATTTAAAAATAAAATTAAACACTGATCAATCAATGCCTTTCGGACAAAATCTGAGTTGGCGAAAACTTTTTTTTTTTCTGTCTGACATTGGGTCAGACAGGAACTGGGGTTTTGTCTTACCCATGGGCTTTGTGTCTGCCCCACCATTTTTTTGTAATATTGAAAATTTGTATATAACCTGTCAAATTTTTTTTATACAGAACTGAATGCAAGATTACCTATAGTCATGATCATTAAACAACTCAATTAAATGTTTTTCTGTTTACATATTTTTATCTAAAAAGATAAGGCAGATATAGCCAACAATCCGTATCTAATGGTCCGATCACGTTCCGAATATTATACATCAATGTCAGTTTCCGGTTTACCTACATTTTTAATTTCAGTTAAGAATATGAATCTGCTGTCATCTTCAATATATAAGCATCTCAAAACATATTTGATTAAACACAAACAATCTTTGATACTTGGGGAGTGTGGAAGTCAACTTGTTTCTGTGCTCAGTAATATATTTCAGTTTTAATGTTCCACGTTTTGCAGGTGCTGGTTCCTACTAAAAGGATGTTTACATTTCCGTACATTTGTATAGGAGTATCGATTACAAAGAGGAACGTGTCGGTCTGACAGAATAAATAAACAAATTTCAAGTCTCTGTCTGACATTTTAATAAAACTGAAAATGGAATTTAATACCATTGGCAGTGGAAACTGGGAGGGAATAAATTTCTATCGCCGGTCCTTTCAAATATTTGTTTTACCGGACATTCGGTCCGATATATATTTTGAAATCGTCGGTCCTACTGCATTTCTGTCGGTCAGGACCGACGGTTTTCGGGAAGTCTGACACAGTGTAAACAATAAAAATAAACAAAGATTTGTGTGTGAATTAAACAGCATGTCAAAGGCTTAGTCAAGGTTCATTGAACCGCAAAAAGGTAAAAATAGCCATAATGAATGGGGTACGGCAAAGGGTGAAAATTAAAACGAAATAAAAATTGAAATGCACGTTTTCTTGGTCAGAATTTCATTTTACAGTTGAAAACAGATGCGGCTAAAATTTAGAAAAAATATTCTACTCAATTATTACACGACATGTACGATGTTCACTTAGAAATTCGAAAAATGCATGGTTTGTGTTTTACTCACACGAAACAATTTTTATACCCCCGCTCCCCTTCGGGGAGCGGGGGGTATACTGTTTTACCTCTGTCCGTCCTTCCGTCCGTCCAAGATATTTTTCGTCACATTTTTCTCAGTAACTGTTGATGGCAGAAATCTGATATTTGGTCACAAGCATCATATAGGTATACCATATTGTGGGTAGCGTTTTTGAACCTGTCAGATTCCTACTTCCTGTTTGCCGACTTAGTTGGTTTCTATACACATTGAACATACATGTATATGCACATTTTTCGTCACATTTTTCTCAGCAACTATTGATGGCAGAGATCTGATATTTGGTCACAAGCTTCATATAGGTACCCCATATCGTAGGAAGTGTTTTTTGACCCGTCAGATTCCTACTTTCTGTTTGCCAAAGAGCGGGGGTATCATAGGTGAGCTTTAGCTCACAGTTCATCTTGTTTAGAAAGAGTTTTAAAATGTATTCCTTTTAAATTGTTTAATTTTACCTGAAAATTAATTATCACGCTAATTAAATTCATAGCTTTAGCACATTAATCACTGGTGTTAAACTAATGTTCGTAACTGGAGTTACCTACATCCCAAAATGGCGGACACGGAAAATGGTAAATTAGAATATCCTTGTTTTCTTTTTATCAGTCTTTCTGTTGTACAGATGGCCGCATTAAGGGGAGTTTCGAAATAGGTTGTTGTACAGATGGCCGCATTAAGGGGAGACATAAGTTTTAGGTATCTAAAACAGTTCTTCCTAGTTCTTAATTAGAATTAATCACAGGAAAATGACATTGAGCACGACAGCTTGGGAAACTAAATTTTTGACACAATGCTAGAGTGGACTAATAAAAAAATCAAAAGGTCATTAATTAGCCTAATTAATGAGGTATGAGTGAACACTAATCACAAGAGCTATAAAATCGGGAGACCCGTTAATGTTGAAAATAATTTATTCCTTTTTAGCTCGACTTTTTGAAGAAAAAAAGTCGAGCTATTGTCGTCACTCCGGCGTCAGCATCTGGGTCAGTTAACTTTTCGGTTAAGTTTTTTGTCAGAGCCCATTTCTCAAAAACTATCAAAGGTATCCATTTGAAACTTGGAATACTTATTTACTATCAAAAGAGGAACAAATTACAACAATGCAGATGACCCTGTGATTTGTATATCCAGAGTTATCTGCCCTTGTTTTGACATAGTACATAGAAATTAGAGATATTTTTTTAGTATAATTAAAATTTCTCAATAACTATCAAAGCTATTAACTTGAAACTCAATACACTTGTAGAAAGTGTTGACCCCGTTCTGTTGACAAGAGAAGACAACTCTATCCAGCATTTTATTTGAGTTATTTCTCTTTTTTTACTTGCATTTGTTTCTAAAAATACAATTTTCTCAATATAAACTATGATAGGCATTAAAATGAAACCCAACATACCTGTTCACTATCAAAAGGGGGAACACATTACAGAAGGGTAACCCCCCTCTCCCAACATACAACCCCCTCCCGCTGCCCCCCATATGCACTAAAATAGTGTTACCAGAAAAGATTATACCCCTCTGATTATATTTACCAATCCTGCAAACCTATTTGTTTATACGACCATCATAGTTAGAAGTACAAATGTATGTATAACTTTTGCTTGCAGTTTAATATCAGATACGAGAAAGTCTAGCGTCCAGCACCCGTGGGCAGTGCTCTTGTTTATTTTTATCCATATTTAATCCGGAAATGATCCCTGGAGTACAAAATTAATTACATTAACATTTTTTACACCTGAAACAAGTCATACATACACAGACGTAAAGAATAAGTAGCACACGTTAAACTGGAGGTCAACTTCACAGGTAAACATCGAGTAAACCAGAAGTCAACTTCACAGGTAAACATCGAGTAAACCGGAAGTCAAAACTGCATACGGATGTGTCGATACACCGGATAAGTCGAAGTTTTCTTCGAGTCCCCTGAACTGACACAACTGAGTTTCACTGTATATGAAAGGTAATCTAAAAGATTTCCTCATTTCAGAATCATCCCGATTGGAGAAAAAACATGGTCACCATGGGAAATTTTCTTTGTGATTGACTGAAATTTTTTTAAATCTTCTCCTCTGAAACTAGGAGACACAACGAATTGTTACTTTGTAGGAATGATGTATGGAAGATCCTGTATAAAATTTCTATTTTTCGTGCTGATCATACAACTTATATGGCCGCCATAGGCAGTTCTTGTTTATAATCTGCCAATTAAAAAAAAATCTCTAAAACTATTTGGCCAAATTGATTGAAATTTGGTAGAAAGCACCTATGGAAACCGGAGGTTCTGTATAAAAATTTCCTCAAAGCAAAAGGGGATGTGAGCGGCACGGGCTCAGCCCACTAAGCCTCTAATTTAATTTTCACCCAATTTTAAAGAAGTTCTTTGCAAAATTATCATCTTAATTGGCTATTGATCCCCCCCCCTCCCCAATAAAATTGTTATTTTATTCCTGTAAGGGGACCTAATTCCAAAATTGATCATATTTTGAAGACATATGATTTGGATGGGGTTTTCTTTTTTCTTTCTTTTTAAATTTAATTATGGTTTCTGAGTTAAAGACGGTTCAACAAGTGTTAAATTTACAAAATTTTCACTTTTTAATATTTAATTAAATTGTAATACATTTTTTTTTACAAAATGATACATCTCAATGGGTAGTTGATCTTCTTATTTCATTTCTTAAAGGTCCCAAATTCTGAAATTTTGTATATTTGGAAAGCATATGGAATTTTTATTTTTCATCCAATTCTAGTTGGATTTTACAACTACCTATGCAATCAGTGCCTATCACCACTGATGTTGTGAGTTCAAATCTCGATCAGTGTGAGGTGTACAACATTATGTGATCAAGTTTGTCAGTGACCTGCGACAGGTCTGTGGTTTTCTCCAGGTCCTCCAGTTTTCTCAACCAATAAAACTGATCGCCACAATATAACTGAAATATTGTTGAAAGTGGCGTTTAAACACCATCAAACAAACAAACAAATTCTGATAACTTTTTTTTATCTTAGATTTATTGAGCTGAGAGCATTTGACGAATTTCCTCTTAATTAAAAGGAAAACTTTACCAGATAAAAATCAAGTGAAAAAACATAATATTTTGACTTTAATATTTTCCATCCAATCTTAATGTAGTTTTCTTCAAAATGATCATCTTTATTGGTCATAGATAAACTCAACCAAACAATCAGATTTAACTAGCTACTTCTTTATGGTTTCCAGGATTTAAGCAATTACAAGGGACCAAATAGAAAACGAGACCAATTCCTAAAATACAGTGGGTCAAGCAACTACTGTGTCATGCAATTTTCTTTATCAAGTAAAACACTGTGTCCACGTTAACTGGCTTTTAATTTAATATACTGGGATACACTTGTTCAGCTTTCTCTTATCAACATGCTGCGGTCGTATCATGCTTGTGTTTGTCTTGGTGCATCCCTTTGTTTTGGAATGTTTTCCCTTAAACTGGTTCTTCAGAATCTTTGTTGTTCCATATATAACAGATTTGTCAAAATTGTTTTCCAGAAAACAATTGTAAGATCAACATACACCTGTATTTTCTAAGTTGTTCTGTCCAAATTTTAGCTGCTTTATTCAAATTGAAATATGTAAACTCAGGCTTATTTTTATAAAAGAAAAAATCACAATAAATTCTTCCTCTCAGAAACTGCTAACCATTACCAATGGAGTTAAGATGATCTTTGGTTGTACACTTTTAAAATTGTGTGTGATATCTCCAATCTGATTAAAATCATTCTCTTACTTGCTCCCCTTGTCTGATATGTCAAGGCGTGTGAGAGCGTTGGTCCAAAGACATTTGAGAATTTCATCATTCATGTAACATTTTTATTGGGTTATTTTCATGAGACCACTGGTCAAAAGACATCATGTAATATTTTTACGGTATTATTTTCAGGAGAACAACCCTCGTCAAAAGACTTTGACATAACACTAATGATATGTCTTTTGAGAAATCTGACATCTATTGCCATAATGGATAGACTACCCTCAGCAACAGATACAAGTTTGAGAGCTGATTTGTCTAGGATCAAGTTTTACAGAAACAAGATTGTACATTGTAATAGTGCTTTGATTGATGATACAGACTTTGAATCATACTGGAACGATGTAACACCGGTAATGCACAATAATTTTACATCTGTTTAATATAGTAATCATTTTAACCAGGACGTTTAGAACATAGCTTCAAATTTATCTGGGGTATAAAAGTTAAAATTAATTGCTTGATGACAGAGACGGTCTTGATTTTCCCCCAACTCCTCTTGAAAGGGGAACTGTGGTAATGGTATCGTCTGTGCGTCCGTCCCAAATTGGTTTCCAAATGATAACTTGTGAAAGAAAAGTCGGATTGAAGCTAAGTATGGTATTTGTCCATATTAAAAACTCAAGATCAAATATTAAAATCTTGTAAACAACCTTTTAGCTCCTCTGACCCAAAGGGTCATGTGCGGTATTGACATCACTTGGTGTCCATCGTCATCCGTAAGCATTTACATTTTTAATCTTCTCTGAAACCACTGAGCCAATTATTACCAAACTTGGTAGGAATGTTCTTTGGCTGGTCCCCAAAAACGGTAATATATTTTTTGTTGATCAGAAGTACATAAAAGAAACCCAAAGGCCCAAAGGTGTCAAAAAGGGTGTGTCCACATTAATGGGTATAAATTATTTATTGTTCATTTGTTTTTGATGCATTCGGGGTCAGTCTTGGTCGTGATCTTATAGTAGTTATATTTACATCTACCTATGTTGTGAACTCCAATGCCACTCGGGCGATACAACATTATGTAATAAAGTTTGTCAGTGACTTGTGGCAGGTTGGTGGTTTTCTCCGGGTAACTGCAGTTTCCTCCACCAATAAAACTGACCGCCACGATATAACTGAAATGTTGTTGAAAGTAGATTTAAAAACTATAAAACCATAATGCATCAGAAGATCCCTTTCAGAAACACACATAATGTTATGTAACATTTACTGTTTTTGACATAAAGGGGGTCAAAAAGAGGGTGGGGGATTTAAGATATTTGAACTTTTAAAATTTTCATCCAATGCTAATGCAGTTTTTGCAAAGTATTCATCTTTATGAGTTATTGATGGGAAATAAACATTATTTGCCATTTTATTTCGAAAAGGGGTCTAAAAGGAGCCCAAATTCTGAAATTTCACATATTTGAGAGATATATTAGAATTTAATTTTTTCCTCCAATTTTGATGTGGTTTTTAGCTCACCCAACTTTGGGTCAGGTGAGCTATTGCTACAACTGAGCGTCCGTCGTCCATCTGTCGTTAGCTTTTCACATTTTAATCAACTCCTCTAAAACCACTAGGCCAATTTGAACCAAACTTTGGTGGAATGGTCCTTTGATGGCCCCCTTCCAAACTTGTGTCCGGTTATACCGACTTCCAATCAAGATTGCAGCCAAGCTAAACATAGAAAAAAGGGGGGATGAAATGTCCATTGCTGCTTTAGTATAAGTCAAAATGAGCTCAAATTTTAACTGCAGCTACATGGCAAGGAGTAGTTTAAGATACATTCTGGGTTTTTCTGTGAAATTTATCTGTCAGCCGATTATGCAAATTAGGCATATTTTGATAAAAGATCACATTTAAATCTTCTCCTCTGAAACCGTTGAACCAAATTAAACCAAACCTGGCAGGGATGGTCTCTGGGTGGGTCCCTTTCAAAATTGTGTCCGACAACCCCACCCTCCATTCAAGATGGCTGTTGTTACTGAAAATATAAATTTCTTCAATTGTCCATTGGTGCTTTAGTATAAGTCAAAATGAACTCAAATTTTAACTGCAGCTACATGGCAAGGAGTAGTTTAGCATATATTATTGGTTTTTCTGTGAAATTTTTCTGTCTGCCGATTTATACCGATTATGCAAATTAGGCATATTTTGATAAAAGATCACATTTAAATCTTGTCCTCTGAAACCGCTGAACCAAATTAAACCAAACCTGGCAGGGATGGTCCCTGGGTGGGTCCCTTTCAAAATTGTGTCCGACAGCCCCACCCTCCATTCAAGATGGCTGCTGTTACTAAAAATAGAAATTTCTTCAATTGTCCATTGGTGCTTTAGTATATAAGTCTAAATGAGCTCAAATTTCAACTGAAGCTACATGGCAAGGAGTAGTTTAACATACATTCTGGGTTTTTGTGTGAAATTTATCTGTCGGCCAATTTATACCGATTATGCAAATTAGGCATATTTTGATAAAAGATCACATTTAAATCTTCTCTGAAACCGCTGAACCAAATTAAACCAAACCAGGCAGGAATGGTCCCTGGGTTGGTCTCTTTCAAAATTGTGTCCGACAGCCCCACCTTCCATACAAAGATGGCTGCTGTTACTAAAAAGAGAAATTGTCCATTGCTGCTTTAGTATAAGTCAAAATGAGCTCAAATTTTAACTGCAGCTACATGGCAAGGAGTAGTTTAACAAACATTCTGGGTTTTTCTGTGAAATTTTTCTGTCGGCCGATTTATACCGATTATGCAAATTAGGCATATTTTGATAAAAGATCACATTTAAATCTTCTCCTCTGAAACCGCTGAACCAAGTTAAACCAAACCTGGCAGGGATGGTCCCTGGGTGGGTCCCTTTCAAAATTGTGTGCGATAGCCCCGCCCTCCATTCAAGATGGCTGATGTTACTAAAAATAGAAATTTCTTCAATTGTCCCAGTCTTCGAAATAAAGCGGTAGTCCGAAGCCCGTGGCGTGTAAAATTGTACACGGGCGTATAAAATGATTAATTCCGACGGGCCTGTGAAAAAAAAGTCATATAGTTTCAAAAGTTGATTTCATAAGATATTGTTTGTAGATATTTAGTTTTCAGTCGCTGCCGAGTCAATGCCAAAAATGGGTAGGCAAACAAGTCCTTTTAAGAATTTCCGATATTCGAAATAGATTTAGGTGTGTCTGTTTTTTGCAATTTGATTGGTTGATATTTTTAGGAAATTACTATCATGTAGGTTTTAAAAAAGGACGAGAAGCAGGGCTCACGTTAGAGGGCGAAGTAGTTGCGTTGGGAAGGTTGACTTCGATTTCTCGTTGGTCAAAAGCGAAGTTCAAGTAGCCTTGTAATTTTGAAGAGTCGCCCTATGTTGCCCGCGTATTTTTGCCACGGGCTATTTATGAAAATATCGACATCGTGTTTATTGAATTCTATGTTATTCATTAAGTATTTTGAAAGTGACTTTCTTGAAAAGTAATCCATTTCGGTTTAAAGAAACTTTAATTTCATTCAATATCAAATAAAAATGGCACCACGAGAAAGGGGGCGCAATCAGACACTGTGCTACGGGAAATGTTGATCGAAGCTACTTTTAACCAAGCAAACTTTTGATTAATTTTTTTCTCAATCCTGTGACATAAAGTCTGAGTTCTCATATATAATATGTTCATATTTGAGAAGGTTGGTCATTCAAAATTCGTTGAAATGCACGGAGACACTTCAGATTTTTTTTCGATCCGTTTCCAAATCCGATCGGTATTTTTTTTATTAATTGCGATCTATTTATAGAACTGTTGCTGACATACCTGTGTCTACGTTAAGGGTTAATACCCCTGCAGTTAGAAAATAGACTTTGAACTACAGTAGTTTTGTTCCATTGTTGCACTCTGATTTGAGGTCTGACAAATAATAATTACAATGTTTACTTTTAAGTTGCTTCAGTTGATGACTCAGTGTCAATATACGTTCGTGCTATATTTGCATTCCCTAGCTTTCTATATACACATTTTTGTAGTTGGACCGTTGAGCAAATTGGCATATACTGTACATATTTCTTCTGCTGAAGGCTACACAAATGCGACTTTTTGCATTTGTGTGGTATTAATTCAAAGCATAGTGATATTTAAAAAAAAAGGGGGTACATATTAAAAATTATCACCAAATTATATGTCTCGCGCAATGATGATACCACAAGTTTTTGTTATAAGAGTCTTATAGCAATATTGATTGTGATGATGATCAGGAGGAGGAGGTGGACAGTGATGATATGGAATATAGGTGTAAAACCACTAATTAATTTCTTTAAGGTTTTCTACTAAATTTGTGTTTTTTCAAGCCTACCTGGTCATTTTATCTTAAGTTTAACCTTTCCAAGACCATATATTTTCTGAAACGTACATGATTCCTCTACATTCTGTCAAAATATCAGGGCATGTTTAAAATCTTGCAGTGAAATGCCAGGCTACGGAAAACACCTACTCTAAAAATAGCTCAGTCATCCCCAAGAAATTCAGTATTTATAGGTCATGCATCAAATCCTCCATAGAGGTATTAAAATACAACTAAATCCATCAAATATGGGCTCAAAATAATCCCTATTTATTTAACTTCAATTATCAATTTTAATTAGTCCATTCCATTCAGTAGTTTTCACAATACTACAAAGTGAAAGGAACTTTTTTCTTGAAAAGGGACTACTTTCGTATATGTTCCAAGCTCTGATTGGTGAATTAGTGGTTTGACACCTATACTGAGGATGCTATTGACAATATGATTTTAGAATTTTCAGGAGATTAATATAAACATGAATCCAAAATAAAGTGTCTTTTTGTGTTTTTTACTTGCATTCTGGTCTTACCTAATGCATAATTGACATGTCCACATAATATTTGGTACATCATCATGTTTTGAGTTTTGATGGTTTGAATTAATGGTCATTAATGTAGTTTTCAAATTCGGGCCTGTAGAATTGATGGTGGGCCTGTAAATATTTGAACTTACAGGCCCGGTGGGTTTGTAAGGTAAAAAGTTAAGCGTGAAGACTGTTGTCCATTGCTGCTTTAGTATAAGTCATAATGAGCTCATATTTTAACTGCAGCTACATGGCAAGGGGTAGTTTAACATTTATTCCGTTTTTTTCAGTGAAATTTTTCTGTCGGCCGATTTATACCGATTATGCAAATTAGGCATATTTTCATAAAAGATCACATTTAAATCTTCTCTTCTGAAACCGTTGAACCAAATTAAACCAAACCTGGCAGGGATGATTCCTGGGTTGGTCCCTTTCAAAATTGTGTCCGACAACCCCACCCTCCATTCACGATGGCTGCTGTTACTAAAAATAGAAATTTCTTCAATTGTCCATTGCTGCTTTAGTATCAGTCAAAATGAGCTCAAATTTTAACTGCAGCTACATGGCAAGGAGTAGTTTAACTTTCATTCTGGGTTTTTCTGTGAAATTTTTCTTTCAACCGATTTATACCGATTATGCAAATTAGGCATATTTTGATAAAGGATCACATTTAAATCTTCTCCTCTGAAACCGCTGAACCAAATTAAACCAAACCTGGCAGGGATGGTCCCTAGGTTGGTCCCTTTCAAAATTGTGTCCGATAGCCCCGCCCTCCATTCAAGATGGCTGCTGTTGCTAAAAATAGACATTTCTTCAATTGTCCATTGCTGCTTTAGTATAAGTCAAAATGAGCTCAAATTTTAACTGCAGCTACATGGCAAGGAGTAGTTTAACATGTATTCCGTTTTTTTCTGTGAAATTTTTCTGTCAGCCGATTTATACCAATTATGCAAATTAGGAATATTTTGATAAAAGATCACATTTAAATCTTCTCCTTGGAAACCCGCTGAACCAAAATAAACCAAGCCTGGCAGGGATGGTCCTTGGGTGGGTCCCTTTCAAAATTGTGTTCGACAGCCCCACCCTCCATTCAAGATGGCTGCTGTTGCTAAAAATAGAAATTTCTTCAATTGTCCATTGCTGCTTTAGTATAAGTCAAAATGAGCTCAAATTTTAACTGCAGCTGCATGGCAAGGAGTAGTTTAACATATATTCCGTTTTTAGCACACCTGACCCAAAGGGTCATGTGAGCTATTGCTACCACTGGGCGTCCGCCATCCGTCTGTCGTTGGCTTTTTGCATTTTAATCCGCTCCTCTAAAACCACTGGGCCAATTTGAACCAAACTTTGGTAGATTGATCCTTGGGTGGTCCCCTTGCAGAATTGTGTCTGACAATCCCCCTGCCAACCAAGATGGCTGCCATTACTAAGAATAGAAAATTCGGCAAAAAATCACGTAAAAATTATCTACTCTGAAACTGCTGGGCCAATTGGGCCCAAACTATGGTAGAATGGTCTTCAGATGATCCTCTTTGAGAATTGTGTCCGACGACCCCGGCTGCCAACCAAGATAGCCGCCATTGCTAAAAATAGAAAATTTGTCAAAAAATCACTTAAAAACTATCTCCTCTGAAACTACTGGGCCAATTGGGCCCAAACTGTGGTGGAATGGTCTTTAGGTGGTCAACTTTCACAATTGTGTCCGACGATCCCGGCCGCCAACCAAGATGGCCATCGTTACTTAAAATAGAAAATTCAGCAAAAAACATCTCTTAAAAATTATCTCCTCTGAAACTGCTGGGCCAATTGGGCACAAACTATGGTGGAATGCTCTTTAGATGATCCCCTTTCAGAATTCTGTTCAACGACCCCAGTCGCCAGCCAAGATGTCCGCCATTACTAAAAATAGAAAATTTGGCAAACAATTACTTAAAAATGATCTCTGAAACTGCTGGGTCAAATGGGCCCAAACTATGGTGAAATGATCTTTAGATGGTCCCCTTTCAGAATTATATCCGACAATCCCGCCCGCCAAAGAAGATGGCGGCCATTGCTAAAAATAGAAGATTAACGTTTATTTTTTGTCTGATTTTGATGCAGTTTTTTCTTTAAATTCCTTATTAAATTATCTTTCAGTAGTATGTCAACGGATTTGACTACAGAATCTTCCATATACTTAGCAATAATTATGGCTTTTCTTTTTTGGGGCCAATTTTGAGCCAGGTGAGTGATTACAGGCTCCTAAGAGCCTCTAATTTGTTGTTGAATGGAATGTGCTGATAGCTTTTGGTAGTATGTCAACACATTTCCTCTGTTGTTTACATTTTCTGTTAAACTTGACCAAAAGAGACAGAGAAGTGCCAATTAAATTTTTTTTAAGCTTTTGATTTACACCTAGTTTAATGCAGTTTTTGCGAAGTGTTCATCTTAATGGGTTATTCTGTGTTAGCGGTAGACATTTTTTTTTATTAGCCACTGTGGCTAATGGGTACTAATTTCTTTTAGCCACACTCAATTTCAGTTAGCCACACTAAATATAAACAAAGAGCATCAAACAGTTGAAAGTTCAAAACTTTATTATTTAATTTAACTAACAATAATAATTCATATATTATCATGATAGACAACAAACTTTGAACATTAGGGACCGACCATTTAACTTGAAGGGGGGGTTATGGTTTTTTGTTTCATTCAGAATTTTTTTTTCGGACAACACAAGAGTTAGAATATTTTTTTTTGTCGCGCAAAGTGCAAATTTTTTTTTCCAGAATTTGACATTAGGTTATATGACAAAAACTCTGAATAAGATTTTTTTTTTTTTCCTCCACCAAAATCAGAATATTTTTTTCAGCAACATTGGGAATCAGAATATTTTTTTAGAAAAAAAACCATAACCCCCCCTTCAAGTTAAATGGTCGTTCCCTTAGATAAACAGAACATTCAATATTCATATGATTTTGTTGTTTTTTGCTGTGTGGGGCCGTTGGTGTTGCCAAAAAAGGATAAAATAGATCCTTGGTGCTTGGCGGTATCGGGTACATTCGCCCTGATTATTAAAAATGATATCGGGTCTTTATAAGCCAACAAACAAACCATCGTTACCTGCTTCATTCATTCCAAGGACTGAAATGTTTAACTTTGCCCATTATCGAAACATACAGTCCGTGGACATATACATGTATAAGTATTTGTCACTTTCGTTAAAATACAGTATATAGCAAATTTGACGACAAAAAAACAAAAATTGTCTTTAAATCATAAGAAAATAAAGGAAATCTAATGGAAAATCATGCTAAAATAAACAAAAATCTTTAATATTTCGGCTTATTCTGGTGCAAAAATTATCAAAACCCGCTAAGAAATGACTGCAAAATAAATTTTTTGAACAATGTGGTTATATGAAATATATAGCGTAAATTCGAGTGACGAATACCTAAAAAAATGCATGTTCATTGACTGTACACTTTAGCTAGCTGCAATAATGTAGCTCCTGTGACAAACTTGTGTCTCGGCAGAGCTACAACGCGGTCCCATTCGTCACAATGGAGCAAAAAAAAAAGTTGCAGTTGAAACATAAAAACTCACTATTTACGCTTCAAACATTTCATTATAACTATTACTGATGATCCCAGTCCTTGTTAAATCGGTTTGGCTGAGAAATATATGCTTTTCAAAGGTAGCAACAACCTTGTTCAAATTTATCGATCGTTTTCCATAACCGGAAACTAGGGAAGGCGGAGCTTTTCTAAATATGGTATTTCTTACTACATACATTCACGCCTAAATCGCCAAATATGGTATCGACATCCAAATAGTGAGGCCGGAAATGACGAAATTCAAAATGTTCAGAGATAAGATTTTTATTTTGTGGGAATTACATTCTAAAATACTGGTAGGTGATAAAAACTTGTTATAATAATGGACAAAAGGAAAGGTTATGTCTTATTATTGATAAATGCAGGCGTCAGAAGCTCTGTAAGCGAGCGCAAAAAATCTCGGCGGCTGCTCCATTACGTGTAATGGCATCCCGTTATAACCCTTGCGAGTAAGCGAGCATTTAGGGTTTTATTATTAGAACTAACTTTAGAATGCCGCATATTTAAAATTTCTCAATTTAATATTTATAAACAATCAAATATCACTTATTTTTCTATTATTTTTTAATACCTTACATAATTATAATTATCAGGGCGAACAGACCCAGGGCGAACGGACCCGGATTCGCACTTTGCCATGCTTGACTTTCTCGTTGTGAAATAATTTACTGGTTTTAGATTCAAGTGTAGACAGAAGGACAGACAGAATAAAGCGTAATTTAGGAAACCAGTCAGTCGGTGACTAAATTCGAAACTATTTCCGGAATGGGACCCGGATAATGTTATTTCAACTGAAAAAACTACCGGAAATAATCAATTTGACCCGCTTTTTAAAATCATTTTGGATATTATACATCGATCAAATCATTGTCTATAACACATTTTATTCGAAGTTGACTTTCTACATAATAAAAGATCGTTGTCAGATGCACGCTCTAAAAGTTTTTTGTTCGCCAGTGTGGCTACTGCTACACAAATTATCCTCGCCACACTACCGTTGTATTCGCAAAATGCGACGTGGCGATCGTCTACTGCTAACACAGTTATTGATGGGCCATAAAAGAGGTGTGATTTTGTATAATTGGTACATACTATAAAAACCAAGAAAATGTACTTAAAGCTTCTATTTACTGTAACAGTATGCTAAAACCACCAGCATAGATCAAATTAAACAAAGAAGCTTGAATGAGGAATCATTTTCAGCTTTTATTTTAGCTCACCTGGCCGAATGGTCACGTGACCTTTTGCCATCACTAGCCAATTGAACCGAAACCTGGTAGGAAGCATCTATGAAAGGTCCTCTATTAAGATTGCTCAATTAGTTCCGATCTGTTAACAAACATTTTTTTTTTTTTTTAACTTTTTTAGCTCACCTGACCCAAAGGGTCATGTGAGCTATTCTCATCACTTGGCGTCCGTCGTCGTCGTCCGTCGTACGTCGTAAACTTTTTCAAAAATCTTCTCCTCTGAAAGTACTAGACCAATGGAAACCAAACTTGGTCTGAATCATTACTAGGGTATCTAGTTTCAAAATTGTGTCCGGTGATGCCGTGCACCAACCAACATGGCCGCTGTTACTAAAAATAGAACATATGGTAAAATTGCAGGTTTTTGGTAATATCTCAAAAACCGTTAGTAATATCAAAAATCTGACATGGGGTAAAAATGATCAGCACATCAAGATCTACCTACCCTGCAATTTTGAAGTAAATCTGATTACCCATCTTGGAGTTATTGCCCTTTTTTCATCAAATTTGTAAAATTTTAATGCTTTTCGTCTTATATTTCAAAAACTATAAGAGATAAAGGTTAACTTTAAATTGCAAAAATGTGCGGCATATTAAGATCTACCTACCCTGCAATTTTGAAGTAAATCCCATTACTCATTTTGGAGTTATTTCCCTTTTTTCATCAAATTTTCAAAATTTTAATACTTTTCGTCCTTTATTTCAAAAACTATAACAGACAGATGGTAAGTTGAAACTGCAAACATGCTCAGCATGTCAAGATCTACCTACCCTGCAATTTTGAAGTAAATTTGATTACCCATCTTGGAGTTATTGCCCCTTTTTCATCAATTTTTTTTTTTCCTTTTAATACTTTTCGTCTTATATTTCAAAAACTATTTAGAGATAGATGTTAAGTTTATTGCAAAAATGTGCAGCATATCAAGATCTACCTACCCTGCAATTTTGAAGTAAATCCCATTACCCATTTTGACCGATTATGCAAATTAGAAAAAAGGGGGGATGAAATTAAAAAAAAATCTTCTCCTCTGAAACTACTGAACCAATCTCAACCAAACTTTGCTGAAATGATCCTTAGGTGGTCCCCTTTCAAAATTGTGTCCATTAGCCCCGTCCTGTATCCAAGATGGCCGCCATTACTAAAAATAGAAATTTCTTCAAATGGTCAAAACTGCTCTATTTTAAGCCAGAAAGTGCCCAAATTTGAACTGTATAAGCATAATGATGAACTTTTTAACATATATTACGGGATTTTTTTATGAACTTTGAACTTTTACCGATTTTGACCGATTATGAAATTTAAAAAAAGGGGGGATGAAATTAAAAAAAAAATCTTCTCCTCTGAAACTACTGAGCCAATCTCAACCAAACTTTGCTGAGATGATCCTTAGGTGGTCCCCTTTCAAAATTGTGTCCGTCAGCGCCGTCCTGTATCCAAGATGGCCACCATTACTAAAAATAGAAATTTCTTCAAATGGCCAAAACTGTTCTATTTTAAGCCAGAAAGTGCCCAAATTTGAACTGTATAAGCATAATGATGAGCTTTTTAACATATATTACGGATTTTTTATGAACTTTGAACTTTTACCGATTTTGACCGATTATGAAATTTAAAAAAAGGGGGGATGAAATTAAAAAAAAATCTTCTCCTCTGAAACTACTGAGCCAATTTCAACCAAACTTTGCTGAGATGATCCTTAGGTGGTCCCCTTTTAAAATTGTGTCCGTCAGCGCCGTCCTATATCCAAGATGGCCACCATTATTAAAAATAGAAATTTCTTCAAATGGCCAAAACTGCTCTATTTTAAGCCAGAAAGTGCTCAAATTTGAACTGTATAAGCATAATGATGATCTTTTTAACATATATTACGGATTTTTTATGAACTTTGAACTTTTACTGATTTTGACCGATTATGCAAATTAGAAAAAGGGGGGATGGAATTAAAAAAAAATCTTCTCCTCTGAAACTACTGAGTCAATCTCAACCAAACTTTGCTGAAATGATCCTTAGGTGGTCCCCTTTCAAAATTGTGTCCGTCAGCGCCGTCCTGTATCCAAGATGGCCACCATTACTAAAAATAGAAATTTCTTCAAATGGCCAAAACTGCTCTATTTTAAGCCAGAAAGTGCCCAAATTTGAACTGTATAAGCATAATGATGAGCTTTTTAACATATATTACGGGATTTTTTATGAACTTTGAACTTTTACCGAGTTTGACCGATTATGCAAATTAGAAAAAAGGGGGGATGAAATTAAAAAAATCTTCTTCTCTGAAACTACAGAGCCAATCTCAACCAAACTTTGCTGAAATGATTCTTGGGTGGTCCTCTTCCAAAATTGTGTCCAGCATTTCAGAACACCGACCAAGATGGCCGCCACAGCCGAACTTAATTTAACATAGGACCCTATGGGAAATTCCCATAAAAATCTTTTTGTCTGAAACCATTTGCTCAATAAGAACAAAATTTTGATGAAATAGTCATTGAATGGTTCTCTTCCAAAAATGTGTCTGGCGGTTCGACCCTTCGATCAATTTTTATTTACCTGCAATTTTGAAGTAAATCCGATTACCCATCTTGGAGTTCTTGCCCTTTTTTCATCAAATTTATAAAAATGACGAAGGCTACAATTGTTAATTTTTTTTACCGAAGTTATCAAGTTTTATTGACTGATGTTATTATTATACCCAGGTGAGCTATACAGGCTCCTGGGAGCCTCTAGTTTTTTTTTAGACATTTTCAAAATATATACATAGCATATATATAACAAACATGGCTTCCATAGGTAATTCTTGTTTCTGGTTGATATATTTCTAAAAATCTTCTCATCTGAAACCGCTTGGCCAAATGCACCGCTACATGGTAAGAAGCATCTATCATTGTATGAAAGGTCATCTATGAAATGTGTTGATTTTGTCACGATCCGTTAATAACCATGCATTGCCGCCATAGCCAATTTTTGTTTCTGGTTGATATATTTCTAAAAATCTTCTATTCTGAAACCACTTGGCTAAATAAAGCAAAATTATACAGAAAACATTTAATTTGGAAGGTCCTCTATAAGATTTCCTCATTTCATCCCGATTGGTCAAATAACATGGTCGCCATGGGGAATTCTTGTTTCCGATTGGCTGAAATTAAAATTTTTTCTCCTGGAGGCATAGCAAATTGTTACTTTGTAAGAATGATAGTATGAGAGATCTTGTACAAAATTTTCATATTTCATGCTGATCATATAATTAATATGACTGCCATAGGCAGTTCTTGTTTGTGATTGGCTAATATAAGAAAATCTTCTTGAAAACCATTTGGCCAAATTAATTGATTGGTTTGGTTTTATGGTACTTAAGGCCACTTTCAACAATATATCAGTTATATTGTGGCCGACAGTTTTATTGGTGAAGGAAACCGGAGTACCCGGAGAAAACCACCGACCTGTTGCAAGTCACTGACAAATTTTAGCACCCAAATTAATTGAAATGTGGTTGGAAAAAAGAGAAAAAAAAAGGATATTTGGTAGGTTCTGTATAAAGTTTACTCAAAACAAAATGACAGGTGAGCAGCACAGGCTGAACCCGCTGAGCCTCTAGTTACCTGTATCATGTCCCCACCCCCCTTTGAAGTGAATGTTTAAAGGACTTCAGGTGGTATTACAGATGTCTTCTATCAGTCATGGTTATTGAGTTAAACTTGATTGCATTAAAACTGGTGCTGAAAAAATCCCTTGTTGATTTGCTGCAGTCGTATCATACTGCTCCTAACATAGCCCTTATCCCAAAGCCCTTGTTGACTTGCTGTGGTCTTATCATACTGCTCCCAACATAGCCCTTATCCCAAAGCCCTTGTTGACTTGCTGTGGTCTTATCATACTGCTCCCAACATAGCCCTTATCCCAAAGCCCTTGTTGACTTGCTGTGGTCTTATCATACTGCTCCCAACATAGCCCTTATCCCAAATCCCTTGTTGACTTGCTGTGGTCTTATCATACTGCTCCCAACATAGCCCTTATCCCAAAGCCCTTGTTTACTTGCTGTGGTCGTATCATACTGCTCCCACCATAGCCCTTATCCCAAAGCCCTTCTTTACTTGCTGTGGTTGTATCATACTGCTCCCAACATAGCCCTTATCCCAAAGCCCTTGTTGACTTGCTGTGGTCTTATCATACTGCTCCCAACATAGCCCTTATCCCAAAGCCCTTGTTGACTTGCTGTGGTCTTATCATACTGCTCCCAACATAGCCCTTATCCCAAATCCCTTGTTGACTTGCTGTGGTCTTATCATACTGCTCCCAACATAGCCCTTATCCCAAAGCCCTTGTTTACTTGCTGTGGTCGTATCATACTGCTCCCAACATAGCCCTTATCCCAAAGCCCTTGTTGACTTGCTGCAGTCGTATCATACTGCTCCCAACATAGCCCTTATCCCAAAGCCCTTGTTGACTTGCTGCAGTCGTATCATACTGCTCCCAACATAGCCCTTATCAGATCAGATGAAAGTTATATTACATGAATGTCTTGTTATTCAATTCATCATTTTACAATAAATAAATTTTAAAAATATATATTTTAGGCTATTCTGCGTCTTGGTGGAAATTCCTTGAAAGTAGAATGTGATGATTGGTATGGAAGGAATTTGGATACAGAACAAAGAGACGATGGCCTTAAATGGATAAATGCTGAAAAATTTGCATTATTTGAAGAAGAGCTAGCAGAACAAAGTAAAAAGTTAGCAGAACAAAGTAAAGAGATAGCAGAGTTAAAACAAGAACAAAGTAATTCAGTTCCTAAGAACATCAGGGGTAAATATTATTAATAACGTGTTTTACATCAAGGGTAAATACTGATTAACATGTGTTTGATCAGGGGTAAATACTGATTAAAAATGTGTTTCATCAAGGGTAAATACTGTTTAACATGTGTTTCATCAGGAGTAAATGCTAATTAACATGTGTTTCATCAAGGGTAAATACTGATTAAAAGTGTATTTGGTCAGGGGTAAATACTGATTAAAAATGTTTTTCATCAGGGGTAAATACTGATTATAATGTGTTTCATCAGGGGTAAATACTGATTAAAATGTGTTTCACGTATGAGTCATGACATATGGGGCAATGAATGTCTACAGATTTTTTTTCTGCTCCGGTCAAAACGTAAATAGCCTAGTTAAAAGTACATCGTTTGATAAACTTTTAAGATTTATAGTTCTAGAAGTTATTCAAATGGATGAAATAGGTAATTCAGATTCAGCAGAAATTCCAGAATTAACTGAAACACTTGAAAACATAAACAATAACAAAATACCTGAAGAAAAGATGGCAGCCTTGTATGCAACGGTAATAAAGAAACACATTTATGAAGAATACGACGAGGAATATGGGGTGAAACCTATATTCATTCTTGAGTCAGACATCTTTGGTAGTCATAAACCAAATCCCCAAGAATTCATAACACACAATATGAAATCTACAAAGCCATTGATGAGCAGGTTTCTGCCAGTCACCTGAAAGGCATACAGAGAGTAAGGGGGCTCTGGAGAATTTACCCCGACAATGAAGATGATAAAAATGCACTGGAATATCACAAATGGTCGCAATATAAGAAATACGTTGATACAATTCTACACTAGAAACCCTAAAGTAGTAGAAAAACCAGATCATTACTGGATAAGGGTAAAAGATGTCCCCTGTTCTGCAGATGATGGACAAATATATAGATATCTAGAAAAACAGTTAATGTGCGTGATACATAGCCACTACAGAGAAAGACTTAGAGTAGATGGCTTTTTGACAAATTGTCACACAGGTGACAGAATATTCATCTGTGACAATCCAGGGAAATCCCTGCCAAGATCAGTGTGAATTGGCAAATACTTTGCCACAATTATACACAAAGGTCAAATTGATCCAAGGAAACAGACACTTAAATGCAATAAATGTCTGCAGCAAGGCCATAAGCAATATGAGTGCCCAAATCAGTGGACATGTAAACAGTGCAACAAGCCAGGTCATAGAGAAAGTGAATGCCATGAAGATCTGAATGAGAACAGCGAACAAGAAGAGAATCAGTCAGTCATTGATGATCAGAGTGATGATGTTGGTGGAGAAACCGAATATGAAACCGAGAGTGATACGGACTGCGATGAGAGAAACAAAGAACAATCACAGTAAACTGTTAAACCTCAGGAGAAAAATAAAAACTGAAAAAATTGAAACATTACGAAACAAAATAAAAGACATCACAGAAGGCAAAACAGACAGTCAAGATATGCCAAACTTGCCTAAAAGTCAAAACAAAACAAAAAGAGGAAAGAAAAAACAAAGTGAGTCAGCTAAAGGTCCATTGGATGTTTATCTAATAAATGAGTCTCAACAAATGCCTAACAAGTCCAACAAACTGCCAGCGACAACTCCAACTGATGAGCTTCATCTAAGGACCACCAAAACCAAAAAACACAGAACTGAAGTAATAAAATGAATTAACGTTATGTAAATACTATATTTTTATTTATATATTAGTTTTTTTCCATAATAATTTTATCATATGCAAAAAATGTACTATAAAAAATAATAGATGTGATATAATATTAGATTATATACATACAACAGGTAAAACGACCAGAAAAACAATAGGAAAAAAAATAAATCAGATGAAATATTTCACTATTAATCCATCAGACATACTACTAAATTCAAAGAGAAAAAGTGAAAATGAGTGTAGTTCAAGAAATATCAATGAAATATTGGAAGCCTTTAAAACAACTCCAAGATCAATAAAATGCAAATTTCATATTTCTACAACACTAGCAAAATGTCAACATAAATATTATAACAGAATGTTATTTAAAAATATCCACAAAAGACATATATATGAAAATACAATACACTCGATGCAACTGATATTATTCAAAGACAAAAAGCATGACTTCATGTACATCTTATTAAACAAAGAACACATGGACTTTTTACTTATAAACAATGAACACATGGGTGTCCTATTTATAGATACGAAGTCGACAGTGACACCATTAAATTTGTCATACAAACAATAAAAAAAGCAAACAACAGAATAAATAGCATGAAATTTAATAACGTCATAAATAAAATCAATACAATCATTACTACAACAACTATAATAATATTATCAAACAATAAAACAATGACATACCGTGATAACCAATTACGACGTAAACACAAATGTACTAGTACTATTACTGTTAACACGAGAAACTCTCCCAAACACGCTTGTAAATTGCCGGATTTCATTGACCATGAAAAGCTTATATCGTCTGTTAAACACAAAAAACACAATTATATTCAATACATAGTCCATCTTTATAAAATTATGTTGAAAAACTGTCCATCTAAAACACACGATAGTCCCTCAAATCAAAATATCGTCACAGTCCGCAAAATCCACATGGTCAATAAATTCACTGTTTCTAGGGTGAAGGCCGTACAGGTGAAGAAGGAGAATGACAAAATTCTATTAATAGCAATAGGGAATGTCCTGAAAAATAAATATATACATATTGTAAATAATATTGCTTGTGTATTTCATGTGAGCATTATTATGCAAATATTTTCATTGTATATTATAATTGACAAACAGAAAGATGTATCACATGATGTAATAATGGTAAAATGTTATAAGTTTTGTTATTATTTGTACATTCATGTTCATAGAGGCATATTTTTATTGACAATATTGCCAAACTTTCATAATTATGCATATTATTATAAGCTTCAAGCAAATATAAGGTAAAATGTTAGACACACTGCATTTATGTTCATTGAACTGTCAAGGGTTAGGTCAAAAAGAAAAAAGACAAAGATTATTTCAATGGGCTAAAAACCAGAAAACCCATATTCTCTTTGCACAAGAGACACATTTTACAGAAAATACAATATTGTCTCTAACACAAGAGTTTAGTGGTGATGTTTACAATAGTTATAGTAACTCTCAATCAAGAGGGGTTTCAATTTTTATATAAAAAAAAAGGAATTAAAATATACCATAATAGATGTACATAATGATAGTGATGGTAGAATATTGCTGATAAATTTAGAAATAGATGAAAATATATTTACTTTGGTGAACCTATATGCCAACAATGTAGAAAAAAATTTAAATGCTTTCTTTAAAAAAGTAAATAACTTTATAGAGAACTTACTATGCAATAGGTATTTTAATAGTGGGAGGGGATTTAAATGGTACTCTTACAGGTGCAGATAGAAAATATAGTATCTCAACCCAAAGCTGAGGTTAGAGATTTCACAGTCAAAATATGTAAACAAATATGACACGAAAAAAATTATGAACTGAATATATTAGAAAAAACTCTTCAATCTTTACAATTAGAACAAGATTATGGTAAAAATAAAGTTACAGAGGAAAATGCAAAGTCTCTTCAAGACAAAATTAATGTCATTGAAAATAAATTGTCAAAGTTATATTCAGATAAAGTTAAAGGGGCCCAAATCAGGTCAAGAATAAAATGGGTAGAAGAAGGTGAAAAAAAACCACAAAATTCTTTCTGGGACTTGAAAAGGCTAGACAGGCAAGAAAAAATATAACAGCTCTTAAAGATAATAAAGGTAAACTGATAAAAGAACAAAGTAAAATACTAGAATTAGAAAGAGAATATTATATAACACTCTATGAAACAAAAAATCTAGATCCAATTAAAATAGAAGAATATATTGAAGCTACAAATATTGAAAATAAACTATCTAGGGATGAAAGTAATGGGAGAATTAACCATAGAGGAATGTTCAAAATCTGTATTTCAAATGAAATTAAACAAAGCACCTGGAATTGATGGACTGAATAGAGTTTTATAGAACCTTTTGGCCTTTCTTAAAACAATTTGCGGTAAAAGTCATTAATAATTGTTATGTCAAAGAGGAATGATCAAATACGCAGAAAATTGGTCTCATTTCACTGATATATTAAAAAAAATTACCCACTTAGCCTTGATAATTGTCGCATAATTACTCTTTTGAATATCGACACCAAAATAATATCATACACCTTCGCTCAAAGAATTAAACCACTGTTGCATAAAATAATAAATAGCGACCAAAATGGCTATATAAAAAATAGGTATATAGGATTCAATATCAAACAAATACAGGATATTATAGACTATGCAGACAAATTTAATGTAGAGGGGGCAATTCTTTTTCTTGATTTTTGAAAAGCTTTCAACTACTTAGAATGGGAGTTTATGTATCTATCTCTGAAAAAATTTGGATTTCAAAATTCTATAATTAAAGGGAAACTTCGCAAAAAAAAATATTTTTTTTTTATTTTTTTCCTGATGCATAAATATGGATGTTTATATGTATATTAGCGTTTTATTATGTTGGATAAGAGAATGAAATCGATTTTAAAATTCGGTCAACGATAGATGGATGTCGCCATTTTGATCGCATCTCAATACCAATTATCATGTGATGTCTAAATACCAGCACGCCCCAAAACAAGTGTGACAAACCGGGGTCCTTATTCAGTGTCGATATGGCTTGTCGGGCATAATTCTTTTTATTAGCTCACCTGACCCAAATGGTCATGTGAGCTATTGCCATCACGTCGTCCGTCGTAAACTTTTTCAAAAATCTTCTCCTCTGAAAGTACGAGACCAATGGAAACCAAACTTGGTCTGAATCATCACTAGGTTGTCTAGTTTCAAAATTGTGTCTGGTGATGCCGTGCACCAACCAACATGGCCGCTGTTACTAAAAATAGAACATATGGTAAAATTGCAGGTTTTGGGTAATAACTCAAAAACCGTTAATAATATCAAAAATCTGACATGGGATAAAAATGATCAGCACAGCAAGATCTACCTACCCTATTTTGAAGTAAATCTGATTACCCATCTTGGAGTTGTTGCCCTTTTTTCATCAAATTTTAAAATTTTTAATACTTTTCATCTTATATTTCAAAAACTATAAGAGATAAAGGTTAAGTTTAAATTGCAAAAATGTGCAGCATGTCAAGATCTACCTACTCTGCAATTTTGAAGTAAATCCCATGACCCATTTTGGAGTTATTTCCCTTTTTTCATCAAATTTTCAAATTGTTTTTTTTTTATATAGTTAAAGCAAAGTATTTTATTTAAATTCACAGAGAAATAAAATTTTGTGTGGATCCTTTCAAACATTTGTCAGGAAAAAGCTTGTAATATTTGTCCATTTCAAAGGTTTCAATATTTCCCAAAAGCCTTAATCAAGTCCTCTCATATTTTGCACAAAAGACAAATTTAAATTTGGCGCCAAATTGATATGCGATAATTGTAATGTGTCCGTTCCGGAGTAATTCTTGTTCTTATATTTCAAATATTTATATTTTCGTTCATTAAAGCGTTTCTGAGATTGCGACTTTAGTTTTGTCAATGTCCTTGAACTTCATCATATCATGGAAGAACGATAAATGATACAATAAAAGAGTTTTGATCTGACGTTTCACTTTAGTTTTAATCAAAATAAATTATGGACAAATTGGAGATCAAAATGGTTCTTTTATACAACAAACCCAGATTATTATGGGATTATGCATTTTTTATCCTTCATACATAAAAAGTAGCCGGCGGCAGAGTAAAGAGTATACGTCGAATTTCGGCGGTAACCGGCTTCAAATGAAAGCCCTGGCTCAGTTGACCTCCTGAATTGTCACGAGTGGAGGAAAGTTGAATGTGTCGTCGAGAATAAACTTGAATTTCGTCAATAAATATTTGTTATTCGTACGTATAAACTAGATCAGAATGAAGGGAAATCATTTTTGAGACGAGGACAAGTGGAGGTCCTTTTGAAAACTGGCGCGATATTGTAAAATATTGAGTCGAAGCGAGGGTTCCCTCGTATTTTTCATGGTTGTTTCTTACCTTTAGGATTTTTAGCTCACCTTGACAAAGGCAATGTGAGCTTTTGCCATCACTTGGCGTCCGTTAACTTTTTACATTTTAATCTCCTCTGAAACCCCTCGGCCATATGAACTGAAACTTGGTAGGAAGCATCTATGGAAGGTCCTCTATAAAGATTGCTCATTTTGTCCCAATCCATTAACAAACATGGCCACCACAGGCAATTCTTGTTTCTGATTGGCCTATTTTTTTAAATCTTCTCCTCTGAAAACGCTTAGCCAAATGAATCGAAACTTGGTAGGAAGCATCTATGGAAGGTCCTCTATAAAGATTGCTAATTTCATCTTGATCTGTTAACAAACATGGCCGCCACAGGTGATTCTTGTTTCTGATTGATTGATATCTAGAAAATCATGTTTTCTGTTAAAAGGGAGATAACTAGTTTAAATATAGATACATTTTATATTTATTCAAAATGCAGTTATCTCTGAATTACAGATAAATATGCCTCTAAAACCCCTCAACCAAATGAACTGAAACATGGTAGGAAACATCTATGGAAGGTCCTCTATAAAGATTGCTCATTTCGTCCCGATCCGTTTACGAACATGGCCACCACAGGCGACGCTTGTTTCTGATTGGCTGATTTTAAAAATTCTTCTCTTCTGAAGCCGCTTGGCGAAATGAACCGAAACTTGGTAGGAAGCATCTATGGGCGGTCCTCTATAAAGAGTGCTCATTTCGTTCCGATCCATTAACAAACATGGCTGCCACAGGCAATTCTTATTTCTGATTGGTCGATTTCTAAAAATCTTCTACTCTGAAACCGCTTGGCCAAATGATCGGAAACTTAGTAGGAAGCATCTATGGAAGGTCCTCTATAAAGATGCTCATTCCGTCCCGATCCATTAACAAACATGGCCACCACAGGCGATTCTGGTGTCTGATTGGCTGATTTTTTAAATTCTTCTCCTCTGAAACCGCTTGGCCAAATGATCCGAAACTTGGTAGGAAGCATCTATGGGCGGTTCTCTATAAAGAGTGCTCATTTCATTCCGATCTATTAGCAAACATGGCTGCCACAGGCAATTCTCATTTCTGATTGGTCAATTTCTAAAAATCTTCTCCTCTGAAACCGATTGGGCAAATGAACGGAAACTTAGTTAGGAAGCATCTATGGAAGGTCCTCTATAAAGATTGCCCATTCCGTCCCGATCCATTAACAAACATGGCCACCACAGACAATTCTGGTTTCTGATTAGCTGATTTTTAAAATTCTTCTCTGAAACCGCTTGGCCAAGTGATCCAAAACTTGGTAGGAAGCATCTATGGGCGGTCCTCTATAAAGAGTGCTCATTTCATTCCAATTCCATTAACAAACATGGCTACCACAGGCGATTCTTGTTTCTGATTGGTCTATTTCTAAAAATCTTCTCCTCTGAAACAACATGGCCAAATGAACCGAAACTTGGTAGGAAGCATCGATGGAAGGTCCTCTATAAAGATTGGTCATTCTGTCCCAATCCATTAATAAACATGGCCACCACAGGCAATTCTTGTTTCTGATTGGTCTATTTCTAAAAATCTTCTCCTCTGAAACCGCATGGCCAAATGATCCGAAACTCGGTAGGAAGCATCTATGGAAAGACCTCTTATAAAGATTGCTCATTTTGTCCCAATTTGTTAACAAACATGGCTGCCACAGACAATTCTTTTTTCTGATTGGTCAATTTCTAAAAAATCTTCTACTCTGACACAGCTTGGCCAAATAGACTGAAACTTGGTAGGAAGCATCTATGGGCGGGCCTCTATGGGAATTGCTCATTCCATTTTGATCCGTTAACAAACATGGCCGTCATAGACAATTCTTGTTTCTTATTGTTCGATTTCTAAAACAGCTTTTCCTCTGAAACCGCTTGGCCAAATGATATGAAACTTGGTAAGAAGCATCTATGGAAGGTCCTCTATAGAAATTGCTCATTTCGTTTTGATCCATTAACAAACATGGCTGCCACAGGCAATTCTTGTATTAGATTGGTCGCTTTCTAAAAATCTTCTCTGAAACTGCTTTGCCAAGACGAACTGAAATTTTGTGGGAATCACCTATAGGCTATGGAAGGTTCTGTATCAAGTTTCCTCAGAGCAGAATGGAAGGTGAGCGGCACAGGCTCAGCTCAGTGCTGAGCCTCTAGTTCAGTGAAACGGCAGCTGAACCTAGAAACAAAAGTTAATAGAACGAGAGAGTTGTAACACGAAATGTTGTAAAATATGGATAAATGGCATAAAGATATACTTCCAGACTAAGATCAATGCCATAATCGTGGGAGGGACCAAATGAGGAAAAAGTGGGGTCCAGAATTCGAGTGCCTGTGCCAACACATGGGTCAAAAACGAAAGTATATCAGAAGTAAACATACAAACCAAAAATTAGAAACAATCATGAAATAGCTCTCAAAATCCGTTTTGAATTTATTGATCGATCTTAATTGTATTGTACTAAAACACCATTTCTATATATGCTACTAATGTTAACGAGGCCAGGATAAGGTATTTTATGTTTCTCTCACAAACAAATGTAAAGATTTCGAGTAAAGATTTTAATTGGAGAAAAAAAAAAATGTGTTTCATCAGGGGTAAGGGACCGACCATTTAACTTGAGGGGGGGGGGGGGGTTATGGTTTTTTGTTTCGTTCAGAATTTTTTTTTCGGACAAGAGAGTTAGAATATTTTTTTTTGGTCGCGCAAAGCGTGAATTTTTTTCCAGAAATCAACATTAGGTTATATGACAAAAACTCTGAATCAGATTATTTTTTTTTTTCCTCCACCAAAATCAGAATATTTTTTTCAGCAACATTGGGAATCAGAATATTTGTTTCATCAGGGGTAAATACTGATTAAAATGTGTTTCATCAAGGGTAAATACTCTTTAACCTGTGTTTCATCAGGGGTAAATACTGATTAACATGTGTTTCATCAAGGGTAAATACTTATTAACATGTCTTTCGTCAGATGTAAATACATGCGTTTCATCAAGGGTAATTAATGATTAAAAATGTGTTTCATCAGAGGTAAGTACTGATTAAAACGTTTCATCAGGGGTAAATACTGATTAAAATGTGTCATCAAGGGTAAAAACTTATAAATAGATGTTTCATCAGGGGTAAATATTGAATAAGATGCATTTCATCAGGGGTATTACCGTAAATACTGATTAACATGTGTTTCATCAGGGGTAAATACTAAATAACATGCATTTCATTGGGAATAAATACTGATTAA
Source organism: Bathymodiolus brooksi (assembly GCA_963680875.1). Lineage (NCBI taxonomy): Eukaryota > Metazoa > Mollusca > Bivalvia > Mytilida > Modiolidae > Bathymodiolus > Bathymodiolus brooksi. The sequence continues at coordinate 45,185,427 of OY804580.1, read as the reverse complement.
CATGTGTTTCATCAAGGGTAAATACAGATTAAAATGTGCTTCATCGGAAGTAAATACTGATTAACATGCATTTTGATAGGGGTTAATGTGCTTAAGTAACTTATCAGGAAGCAAATATTGGTCTTTTTCCATTAATAAACTCTTGTGGGTGTTGAGTGAAAAAACGTAAAACAAACATACCACACTGTCGGAACAGTTCCAAAATCTAACAGAAAAACAAATGTACCACACAGTCGGAACAGTTCCAAAATCTAACAGAAAAACAAATGTACCACACAGTCGGAACAGTTCCAAAATCTAACAGAAAAACAAATGTACCACACAGTCGGAACAGTTCCAAAATCTAACAGAAAAACAAATGTATCACACAGTCGGAACAGTTCCAAAATCTAACAGAAAAACAAATGTACCACACAGTCGGAACAGTTCCAAAATCCAATCGAAAATCATAGAAAGAGGCACAATCGGTATATCTTAATTTGAAAGATTTATTATACCCCCGCTAACAAAGTACATTGTAAGCACAACTTCTACTAAACTGCTTATTGAATTTTTATGAAACTTTACACAGTTGTAGTACACAACCTGCAGATGTGCATGAAGGAATAATGTTGCTGTCTAAAATTTAGAAGGGGAGATAATTCAACTTGTACTTTCATGAAAAGAAGGAGGGCATGTACCTTTAAGCGCAACTCCTCCTAAACAGCGTATTGGATTTTTATGAAACTTTACACAGTTGTAATACACTACCTGCAGATGTGCATGAAGGAATATGATTGCTGTCCAAAATTTGGAAGGGGAGATAATTTAACTTATATTCTGAAATACATTCTGTATGGAGAGATGGGCTTGTAAGCTTGTAAGCGCAGCTCCTCCTAAACGGCTCATTGGATTTGAATGAAACTTTACACAGTTCTAATACACTGCCTGTAGATGTGCATGAAGGAATATATGGTTCCTGTCAAAAATTTGGAAGGTGATGTAAGCGTAACTATTCCTGAATGAAATAAGATTTTAATTGACCTTTTCACATCTGGATATTTGCAATATAAAAACTACTCAAGAATAAATAATTAATTTTGAATCAATAACATTTGATGTGACCTATATCCTCTTGTAAAAAAGTTAGGAAAAGTTGTAATCCTCATGTATACTGATGAAACCGAATTGGTTTTACACAATCCCACTTTGTTGAAGACCTTGTGGCGACCCCTAGATGTATGTTCTTGGTTAGTTTATTTTGGAGATGGGATGTTGTCTCCTTGACATTACTCCATATCGTTCTTTTTTCATAGGTAACTTGCTAATATACCTGTGTTCTAAAGTTTGAACATCATAGTATTGCAAGTGGGGGGTATCACTCAGTGAGGTCACTCACAGTTCTAGTTGGTCATGATGTGTAGTTGATCGTATTATACCATCATTTTGGTAGGAAGCCCCTATGGAAGGTTCTGTATAAAGTTTCCTCAAAACAGAATGAAAGGTGAACAACACATGATCATCCCACTGAGCCTCTTGTTAAAATAGTTATGTATTGTGAATGCAACTTCTCTAAGTTAGTTAGTCTGGTAATTGGTCATGATGTTTGCTATATATCATATAATACCACCATTTTTGTAGGCACAGGCTACGAATACGACGGAAACGTATTCGTAGCCTGGGTTCTACAAGTACGACGGGCGGAAGTTGTGACTAAATGATCAACCTGTTTCTGGACATGGACACCTATTTTACGGAAATTAATCACGTATTGCTAGCATCTAGAGGGTACGAATACGACGGATTTCTCGATTTTCTTAATTCTATTGTTTTTATTTCATTAAATGACAATTTATGATTTTTTTTTATAATTTTCTGTTTGTAGTTTATTTTTATTCCAATAAAATCTGATGCATTGAAAAACTAGTCTTACAATACACGATTAAGCCCATAGATTTCACTGGTAATATACGAGTACTTCTCAGAGTACAACTCACACTTCCCAACACTAATTATTTTCAAAATGGACGACGATGGTAGTGCGTTCTGTGTTGGAGCAAAGTATAAATCTTTTACAGATTTAGAGTGTGCCCTAAAAAAATTCCAGCTTGATAACTACGTCCAACTTTATAAGCGTATCTCAAAGAAGCTTGGTACGGGGTCCAAATATAAAAACACGGAAGTTGTAGAAAGTGCAGCGGGTCTTTTAATTTATAAGGAGTTGAATTATTCCTGTATTCATGTAGGGAAAACTTGTAGTTCCATTTCCAGCGGTCAACGCCCAAACACAAGTGAAATCATCAAATCAAAAAGTTTTATTTAAAGTCGGTACATTTTATAACAATCAACATAAGCTCTCAAGAGCTTTTCAAACCGACATGCATAATAAATTACATAAATTAAATACAGCACAATAAAACATGTCATGCAATACAAAATTAAATACATATCCGAATAATATTTATGCATACATTTCTGTGTTTTGACCTCTGGACCTCCACAGCCAGTGCCTCTCTGTGTACTTATTATCATAGGACCAGAAGTCAAAACACAAAATAGATGCAGACATTTATAGGACCCATTACACATACAAGTACATTTATGCAAATTTTAAGCAGTCTATAATCAAGCAAATAAGCAAATTAACTCAAAACACATATAAAATATTCATGTACTTTTAAAACATATTCCAAAAATATTCTAAAAATGTTCATGCATAAATAGCCAAGCACTAAAATAAATAAAACACAAGTTAATTGAAAAGCATACAAAGTAAAATATTTATGTACTTCCTAAAACACACTCTAAAACATATCTTAAAAATATTTCAAGAATACTTTAAAAATATTTTAAAAATATTCATGCAGAATAGCCAAGCACTAAAATAAAAACTAAAATAAATTAAAGTTAAACTGAAAAAGCATACAAAAGCAAGAAGGCAGCAGTAAGGCAAATTTCATGCAATGTCTATTCTAAAAAAAATTATACTAGCAGCAAGCATTGCAGTGGCATGAGTTGCCATTCCATGAGTTTATTAAATTTTTGAATTGATTAAAAGATGTTTGTGTTCTAAAGTGGTTTGGCAACTCGTTCCACAGTTTAGCAGCAGCATATCGAAAGGATTTTAGACCATACCTTGTCGTTCGTACTGAAGGGATTTCTGTAATGTTGTCGTACCTAAAACAATATTTAGTATCTTTAATTTTGATTAAGTCATGTAAATATGAAGGACTTTCTTGATGTAGAATTTTATAAACCTCAATGGCCATAGTTCTCAGTCTTCTCACTTTTAATGTTGGAAGTTTAGAGACTATTAACAAGTTTTCATATGTACTATTATAATCATTATAAATAAATCTTAGTGCTCGCTCCTGAATTTTTTCTATTTTATTTGTATTGGCTTCACTACAAAAGTGCCATGAAAGTGGACAGAAGTTAAAGTTAGACAATATGAATGAATGATATATGGTTAATTTACCCAATTTATTTAAATATTTACCTAGCCTTTTTAACACATTTAACTGCCTAGATGCTTTTTTACAAATGTTTGAAATATGAGAATTAAATTTAAGTTCAATATCAATTGTAACCCCTAGTAATGTTATTTCTTTTTCACATTTAATTTTATTTCCTGCTAAATCAAGAACAATATTTTTATCCATTGATTTTTTGCCAATAGCTATGGCCTGAAATTTATCAGGATTTGCCTTCATCTGGTTACATGAAAACCATTCTATTAATGCCAAACTGTCTTTTTCTAAATGTTCAACTACTTTATCAATATTATCATCTGCATGTGCGAGAGTGTTGTCGTCTGCATAGTTATAAAGTGTGCTGCTTGTGGTAAAGTGAAAAATGTCATTTAAAAAGATGTTAAATAGTACAGGACCTAGAATTGACCCTTGTGGTACGCCTTTGTAGATGTCTTGCCAGTTACTTAGTGTGGTACCAACTTTGACGCATTGTTTCCTGTTAGTAAGGTAGTTTTCAATTAACTGTAATGCAGATTTTGACATGCCATATGCTTCAAGTTTGAGTAATAATAATGTGTGTGGTAGGCAATCAAAGGCCTTGGACAGGTCCATTAGTACTGCTGCAATGTATTTATTTTGGTCTAGTGCCTGTTTCCAATCTTCTATAATTTTTAGTAGTGTAGTATTGCATCCGTAGCCCGATCTGAAAGCTGACAGAAATGGATGGAAGTGATTGTTAAAATATTCTGTTAACTGTTCGTGAATGGCCCGTTCAAAGAATTTTGAAATAACAGGTAGTATGCTTACTGGTCTATAGTTACTTTTGTCTAGTGCATTGTTCTTCTTGTGTAGTGCAACAACTTGTGCTTGTTTTAGTTGGTCTGGAAACACAGAATTTGTTATTGTTTTATTTATCATTTTTGTTATTGGTTTTGCAATTACAGGTTTAGCTAGTTTTAATAATTTAGCTGATATACCATCTCTACCTGTTGCTATTTTAACATTGGTCTTATTTATTTGTTTATGTACAAATTCATCGGGTAAAATCACATATAATATACCTTGAATAAGCAAATGATCATCACTTTGATTGCTGTTCTTCATATTAAATTCGCAGTGATGTCTTCAATCATGTTCTGTATAGCAGCAAATACATGTTTCTAGAATTTTTAAGTCATTACAATACTATCATAAGTCATATGATAAAACACACAAGTTTGCGCTTTTTGTATGGTACCATCTAAGATATATTAGACTACGTTTTGCGCCGAAATAAACCTACTGGTGTTGCCGAAATTGCTTAAAATAACTATAAACATTATTAATTTAATACAATGTATTTACCTATTGTCTTACTTGAAATTTTAAATTGTATATGATAATTCTTAAATTAAATATATCTGATATATCTATGTTAATTTTTTTTTCTTTAAACTTTATAGTATCACAGTAATGATCAATGTCTAAAAACAATATATTTAAGAAAACAAAAATCCGTCATATTCTTGCCTCTAGATGCTAGCAATACGTGATTAATTTCCATTAAATAAGTGTCCATGTCCGGAAACTGGTTGATCATTTAGTCACAACTTCCGCTCATCGTACTTGTAGAATCCAGGCTACGAATACGTTTCCATCGTATTCGTAGCCTGTGCCATTTTTGTATGAGTTATGGGAGCTTAACGTTTTCATGCATTTTCAATATAGTTCTATGTGGTGTATTTGGACACAGTCGACTTTTGTTGAAAAATTGGGGTAATTATGGTATAGCTCTATTAGGGCTGGATAATCATTTCTTATAGTGTTAATAAACTGTAAAAGGCAGCTACACTACCAGGTTGAGAGCCCTGACACTTCATGTCACCTACACAAGTTTTTGTTATATCTGTCTGGGCTTTCTTTCCCCAATAGGTTGAGAGCCCTGACACTTTATGTCACCTACACAAGTATTTGTTATATCTGTCTGGGCTTTCCTTCCCCAATAGGTTGAGAGCCCTGACACTTTATGTCACCTACACAAGTTTTTGTTATATCTGTCTGGGCTTTCTTTCCCCAATAGGTTGAGAGCCCTGACACTTTATGTCACCTACACAAGTTTTTGTTATATCTGTCTGGGCTTTCCTTCCCCAATAGGTTTGGAAGTCACAATGTAGATGTAGAATTACTGACAGTTGACACCAGTATTATATATTAACCACTCGCATGCAGAATGCAAATTTCAAGCCCATTTAGGAAACTTCAAGAAAGATTTGAAGGCTACATGATCTAGTATTTTAATAGCTGAGCAATTGCTGAAAGTCAACATCAGTATATAACCCACTCCCCCATTGGCTTAAATTGACACCTCATAATATCCTATTTTAATTCTTAATAAACCTGTTATATTGTTAATATTTTTTTTCAGAGTTGTTTACAAAAAAAATAGAGAGTTGGAAAAACGACAAATTTTTCGAAACTTCTGCTGTAGCCACCATTTTAGATGAAGTTAGAAATAAGTCATTTGTTGTGATAACAGGACCATCTGGTATGGGAAAATCTACTATTGTCAAATTGGTTGCGCTCCAGCTTCAGAAGACAGATGATTATTATATTCTTCCAGACGTGTGTCCAACAGATATTGAAAAGTATTTAGATTCAAATGTAAAACAGATATACATTATTGATGATATTTGTGGAAAATTTTCTGTTGATCAATCTATGATTATTTTGTGGGAGAAAGTAAATAGTCAAATATTGGACAATAAAGAATTTAGAGTTTTGGGAACATGCAGATCGCAAATAAGCATTTCAAACCCATTTAAAAATCTAAAAGACAAATTCAAAATGACGGAGTGCAATTTGCTTCAGAAAAAGTTCCTTTATAGTAAGGAAGAGAAATTGAAGATTGCTGCCTGTCATATTGACGAGAAAACAATAAAAGAGTTAGATGATAAGATCCTTGGCGAATATGATATGTTCCCTCTTCTTTGTATGATGTATGCTGCTTCAGAAAGTAATCCAGGTGTGAGATTCTTTGAATATCCATTACAGGTAATTAAGGAGCAGTTGGATAGGATGAGCGAACAAAATGAATGTTGTTTTATAGGACTGGCTTTAATTGTCGTATACAACAACAAATTATACAAACACCTACTACAAAATAGAAATGATCAAAAATTTAAAGATGTTTTTGATGATGTGTTTGAAGATTTAGGACTCATAAACCGACCTTCAAAGAGTAGAGTTCTGGAAGGTCTCCAAGCACTGGAAAGGAATTACACAAAAGAGTCGGAATCAACGATTACCGCTATTCACGATAAAATATTTGATATTTTATCGTTGTACTTTGGGAAGAGGATTCCCAAAACTATTTTAACCCATGGCAGTGGAACTTTTATTGCAGAAAGGTTTCTATTTCAATCTGTAAAAGAAGATTGTGATGAACTTAAAATAGTAATACCTTCTGAATTAGAGCATTCATACTTTAATCGTATGGTGGAAGAAATTGAAAACAACAGATTTTATAATGTATTCAACAATGTACAGGTACGTAATGAATTATATCAAAGAAAATTCATCTCATTTTTGTCAAAGGATCAAACCATTATTCAAAAGTTACTTTACAATCGTTGGCCACTATATCTGTCTGCTGTCAAAGGATGTAAATTATTAGTAAAATTTATACTAGAAGAGAAAAGAAAACATCAAGATATGTTAATGGACAAACCAGAATCAGACATGTATGTTTGTAACTTTGACTCTGACTCGGAAAGTAAAAGCAGAAGCGAGTATAGTTTTTCTAAGGATGATAAGCGCACCATTGAAGGAGATGCATATCGAATAGAATTTAAAAATTCCCCAATGGTGGCAGCTTGTGAAGGAGGTTACATTGATATTGTTCAATGTCTGGTAGAAAATGGTTATAATATCGACCATTCTGATACTAATCTACCAACACCATTGTTTAGTGCTTGTAAATATGGTAAAAAAGATGTTGTAGATTTCCTTTTAAAAAAAAATTGTAAGGTGGACGCAGTTCATAATATTGGTGAGATCGCTTTGCATGCTGCATGTGAAAATGGCAATATAGATATAGTTAACATCTTACTGAAGTATAATAGTAGTGTGAATCTATGTGACACTGATGGATTGGCTCCTTTACATGTTGCTTGTAAACATGGCAATATAGATATAGTTAACATCTTACTGAAGTATAATAGTAGTGTGAATCTATGTAGCACTGGTGGATTGGCTCCTTTACATTTTGCTTGTATATATGGTAATACAGATGTTGTACAAATTTTGATTGACAATAATTGTGACATTAACAAAAGCATACTTGATCCTGCTATTGATATAGCCAGTCATGAAAAATTTACAGAGATTGTTGAAATATATATAAAACACAACATTGGCATGATTCTGTTTGACAGTTGTAGTAGTCTTTTTCCTTTTCAACCAATACAGTTAGCCTGTCTTAAAGGTCATACAGATATTGTTAAACTGCTACTTGATAATAACTGTCATGTCATTGATAATAATGGTTTCTCACCTGCACTTTATTGTGCCTGTAAAGGAGGTTCTGTAGATGTAGTAGATCTTTTACTTAGAAATAAATGTAACATTAAACAGTGTCAGACAAGGACAAACAAAAGTCTGTTAATTGTTGCTTGTGATAAAAATCAAGAAGCTGTTGCTAAAATGTTACTAAGTTATGAAGCCTGTGATGTTAATATTACTGATTGTGATAATCGTAATGCACTTCATTACGCCTGTGGAAAAGGTCAAGCAGATGTTGTTGAACTTTTATTAAGACGTCATTGTAATGTAAATCTTAATGACAGGTGGATGAAAACCCCGTTATTTTTTGCTTGTGAGTCTGGTCATGTAGATATTGTTAAAATGTTAATTAACCAGGATAACTGTATGATAGATGTTCTTGATGTTGATGGAAACGGCATACTGCATGCAACTTGTGGAATATCTTGTCAGGATGGCACTTTTATAATTAAATATGCAAGAAACACCAGGTTGAATGCAACCAAAAATGAATATTTTGAAATTATTAGGCTTTTATTGGGCAAAAGCTGTGACGTGAATGTTCTTAATAGTAAAGGACAGTCTGTATTACATGCTGCTTGTGCATTTGGAAACACTGAAATTGTTGATATTCTGTTGAGGAACAATAGTAATGTCAATCAATGTGATAAGGAAAAGCAGACACCTTTATTTATAGCATGTAAGGATGGATACATTGATATTGTCAAACTGTTGATTGAAAGTAAATGTGAAATATTTAATCACAGTCTTAATGGACAAACAGTACTTCATGCTGTTTGCAGTGTACGTGATAGAAGTAAGTGGAATGATCTGATTTATAGGAATTATAGGAAAGTTGAAACATTTACAGAAGACCACAAAGACATTTTAACTTTATTAATTGACAAAAAATGTGATATAAACATATCAGACAACAATTCTCAGACTCCATTACACATTGCCAGTTATAAAGGAAATGTAGCGCTGGTAGAAATATTACTCAGAAATAAGTGTGTCGTCGACCAATGTGATGTCTCCAATAAAACACCATTTTTTCTTGCTTGTGAAGAAGGTCATAAAGATGTTGTGAAATCTCTAATATATTATAACTGTAATATGGATATCAGAGATAAAATTGGGAGTAGTGCATTACATGCTGTTTGTACAGGAATTTCTGTGATACAGTTTCCTCGGTTTAACCTTGAAGTTGACAGGGTTGATATAGCAGAACTTTTGATCAAAAAAAGATGTGGTGTTTATGATCTTGATGATACTGGACATTCCGCACTGCATGCTGCGTGTGAAGGAGGTAATCCAAGGATTGTTAGACTTCTACTCGAAAATAAACTGGACATTGATCAGCGTAACAAAATGGGTGAAACTCCAATATTCAATGCTTGTAGAAAATTTCATAGTGATGCCCTTAATCTGCTTATCGAATGGAATTGTGATGTAAACGTATTGAATATAAATGGCTTAAATGCACTAAACATCGCTTTTAGCTCTGAATTTGTGGAGGAATGGCAATTTAGCAGGGAGTCTAAAAAAGTTGTTAAACTTTTGACTGACAATGACTGTAGTGTGAATATCTGTGATGCTGATGGACAAACTCCACTTCATCGGGTTTGTAAGGAGGGTTATGCTGATATAACTGAACTTTTTCTGAAAAGAAATATTAATATTAATCATTGCGACAAATTGATGAAAACTCCACTTATTCTAGCAGTCGAACGCAGGCACACAGGAGTCGTTAAATTGTTAGTAGAATATAAATGTGATATAAATATCTGTGATGCTAATGGACAAACTCCACTTCACAGGGCTTGTAGGAAGGGTTATGCTGATATAGCTGAAATTTTTCTGAAAAGTAATAGTAATATTAATCAGTACAACAAATGGATGAAAACTCCACTTATTCTAGCAGTCGAACGCAGGCACACAGGAGTCATTAAATTGTTAGTAGAATATAAATGTGATATAAATATCTGTGATGCTAATGGACAAACTCCACTTCACAAGGCTTGTAGGAAGGGTTATGCTGATATAGCTGAAATTTGTCTGAAAAGTAATAGTAATATTAATCAGTGCAACAAATGGATGAAAACTCCACTTATTCTAGCAGTCGAATGCAGGCACACAGGAGTCATTAAATTGTTAGTAGAATATAAATGTGATATAAATATCTGTGACAAAGATGGTCGTACTGCTCGTGATATTGCTGTAGAAAACCAGTTTGTAGATATTGAAAATATATTATTGAACGCGATGAAAAATACCAATGCGCATGATGCTTGCACTGAATAAGCAAAATATTTATCATTTCGAAGGAAATAAATAAGACGCTCATTAAGAAACAATTGTTAGGTCTAGTGTCCTGTAAGAAGAAGCTACCATATTACATTCTTTGTTTATTAGACAGATAACAGTGAAAGTTCATTGTTAACATTGTAATAGAAACTATTTTTTATGTATGTACAAATTATATTTGGATGACATATCATCAGATCATTGTCATGGTAACATAAATTAAGATCAATGAAGATCTAAAATTAGATATATTGTTTGTCAGTTTCATATGTTTGAGCTAAGCAAAGAAAATGTGATTAATATACAAAAATGTATATGTATATGATAAATATTAAATTTTGAGCATGTACAACATGATGTTTTATCGACAGATATTTTTAAACACTGTAAATATTCAGATCATGATATGTGTAGGTATATTATTTAGATATATCAGTAGATTTGTCCTAAATTCTGTATTGTCTAACGTTTATTCACGAAACACGTACAAAGTTACGTAACTCTTAGACTCATTTTTATTTAATTGAAATTTATACAGCACATCACTAACTTTAATATTGTTTCCGGTTTAATTTCTAGCTTTCAAAATTTACATGAATAAAGTATATATTTGATGCTTACGATGGTTAAGTTCTTTTCTCTTTACGTATTATCCATTATCAAAATATCCATTTGAAATATTTCAACACATAAAATTATATCACACAGAGTTGTCTAACTTGAATGTCTACTGATATACCTATATACAGATGTTATACACTATTTGCCTCTAGATTTTGTTCAGTCCAGAGAACATTATAATTGACAAGATGTATAGAATATTTAAGAAATAATTCATAGAAGCCAAAGTTTGCATCCAGTTTTAACATGGGTAACATTATTTTCTTAAAATTTTTATACCGAGCGATAGCAACGAAAATAATGTCACCCATGTTAAAACTGGATACAAACTATGGCTTCCAAGCATTATTTCAATTCTACTAGGTTATTTTTTGAAGTTGAAGTCGGGAAAGGAAATGTATTTCATAACAAAATCCACTAACCTTCATTATGTCTCCCCCCACTTTTGTGGGGAGACATATTGTTTTGTCCTGTCCGTCTGTCCGTCTGTCTGTCTGTCCGTCACACAGTTTGTCAGCGCAACTCCTCTGAAACTACAGAACAGAATTTCATGAAACTTGGTAGGTAGTAAGGACACCATATGTAGTTGTGCATATTACCAGGAAATGTTGATCTCCTGAATTTTGTGGGAGTTATGCCCCTTTGAACTTAATTTTTTCCAAAATATACTTCTGAAGCAGCTTATCAGCACAACTCCTCTGAAACTACTGAACAGAATTTCATGAAACTTGGTAGGTAGTAAGGACGCCATATGTAGTTGTGCATATTACCAGGAAATGTTGATCCCCTAAATTTTGTAGGAGTTATTTGCAAACACTTTAGTGTAATATCCCTTACTGAAACTTGTATATATATATATATATGTACAAGAGTCTATCATAATGTCACTATTTCCCTGAAAAAGTTTTCATCACCAATCCATTGATTTTAGTAGAAGAACAAAACTCCTTTAAAATCATTGGAACATAGGCTGAGCAATTTTCTGGAATGGGGAACTTTGCCATGACAATATGGAATAGTACCTGTAACCCTTGCTTTAGCACTTTTTATCAAATTTTTTTTGTGTTTCATGGATTAAAAACAGTTTTTTTTTGTTATTCATTGAAGCGTAATTTTATTTGTTACCCAAATAGATTTTTTACCTATGACTACAGTTTGTGGGACGGGGGAGACATACGTTTTTGCGGGCAAAACAAACTTTAATGTTTACAGTTGTTTTTCTTTTATGTATAACTAGACTGTGGTGCAATTAAGTTATTGATATTTTCCAATTTGATGGCATTTTGAATTTAGTAACTTTAAACAAGTAAAATGCTTACAAAATCTTAAAATAAATCAGTAACCAGCTTGTTTTATGTCATCAGCGTTCCTTGTAAAATACGTCACCATAAGACGTTAAATTTCAAAAGTCAAAGTCCATAGATGGTTGTCTTAAGTATTTATTCCGGATAACAATATAGGTAAAAACAATACAGGTATTTTTATGTTTGTATGCACCAAGGTCCTGTATGAATACATTGATTGATTCATTGATTTGTTTATGCTTAACGCCACATTCAGCAATTTTTCAGCTATATCATGGCGATCAGTTTTAGTGGTGCATGAAGCCGTGGTACACGGAGAGAACCATCGACCATGGGCAAACAACTGGTAAGCTTTATCACTTGCGGCTGTGTGTCGAGTGCACCCTTTTTTGTAATTTACAAAACCGTGCGCGAACCCACACCATATTGGTGACAGGCTTGTATAAGTTGTTAGGTTATCCAACTACCTAACCCATTGAGCCACCCGGGCCCTTGTATGAATATATGAATTCACTAAGGAATGCTGTTTGTAATTCGTTCCTCAATATGCATGTGCAAATTAAAATATATTGTGAGTTTTATCATTGTATTATTTATATAGCCAATGAAGGACGTCATGTTAGAATTTTTTTTTACCATAAGTTACATACAAATATATACTTTTAGAAGGTTTTATTGAATATTTCTTTTAATTTTTGTTTTAGCATAGATGTTGCAATAGTTTTTATTTATAATTTATAATAATTATGTTGGCTTTTGAAAATGATGTAGCTATGACAGCTAAAAAAATTGACAGATTTCTAGTACCAGACAGAACCAATCGATGACTGAATTTTGTAATATTAGGATCCATATTATATTTGTCTCTTACAATCCTTCCAGTTTTTATTTAAGTAATTGATGTGGACATATCAAGATTTAGGTGGAGATTGAATAAAACAAGGATCCATCCTTTTTCCCCAAATTACCTCCCTTTCCCATTCTTCTTTTTTTATTTTGCTTAATCCAAGTCTGTGTTGCCTTTTGTTATCTTTTCAAGTTTGAATCTTCTCTGAAACCCGGGGCTAATTGATGTCACAATTGACTGAGATGGTCTGTGGGTAATCCTATTTAAGAAATGTGTTCGTCACTCTGCGACAGCCACCATCTTCCATTCAAGATGGTCTTTGATACTCATATATAAACAACTAAAAAAATGTTTTTTTTTAATTCATAATATTTTTATTGAAATCTGTACATTTGTTAGTTAAAATAACATTGTATACAGGTACCCTATCCTGGTCTCATTGATATTAGTATTTAAAAATGATGTAATATATAGCTATTAGTATTTGTTAGTAAGTACATATAAGATAATAAATACCTATTTTAAAGCATGATGTATATATATGACATAGAAAGTACCCTTGAAACTATATTTACAAATGTAGTTTCTAACAAAAATACAGATTTTCAATTTTCAATTTTTTTTTGGAGTTAAATTTGATAACAATATTATGTTTTAAAGATGTGAAAAATATTTTAGGATGTGAGAAGAAAAAAGATACCTTTGATTAACTAGGAAAAAAATAAAAATAATAATAATTTAAAAAAAAATAGCAAACAACTAGAAATTGCTTTAAATATTTAAATCTACATTTCACACTCCAAATCTGTATGTCGGCAAAAAACTCAACAAAAATGTTTTTTAAAAGAGTATCTTTCAGTATGTCATATGTCTTATTTATATTTCTTTTACTAAATTATGACATGTTATTGTGATTAAATTGTATTTTGTAATGATTGTGTATGTAACAGAGAAAATCTCCTTAGTTTGTAACTTGTGCCTTATACATTGTCTGTACAAATTGTTCCACAATAAAAAAAACTTAGCTTAAAGTAAAAGTTAGATTTAATTTAATTTAAACTCTGCTGAAATTGTTCTCTGATGTCTCCTTTGAATTATACTTTGCAGACCCATGTTATATCTTAAATTGCCAAGATGTCTACATGTCATGCTTGGATGGTTAAGTGTACTTTGCAGACCCATGTTATATCTTAAATGGCCAAGATGTCTACATGTCATGCTTGGATGGTTAAGTGTACTTTGCAGACCCTTATTATATCTTAAATGGCCAAGATGTCTATATGTCATGCTTGGATGGTTAAGTGTACTTTGCAGACCCATGTTATATCTTAAATGGCCAAGATGTCTACATGTTATGCTTGGATGGCTTAGTGTAAAGCTGTTGTTTTATGACTTTGAGATGTACAAGGTATATAGGTTTGGGTTAATGGTGTTTAACACCTTTTTCAAAAATATTTCAGTTATATCACCATGACATGGTGTTCAGTTTTATTGGTGGAGGGAACTTGAGTACCTAGAGAAAACCACAGACCTGTTGCAAGTCACTGACAAACATAATGTTTTATTGAGTACATCTTGCCATGAACAGGGTTCAAACTCACAACTTGAGAGATGATAGACACTGATTACACAGGTGGTTGTTAATCCAACTACCATATGATCACAACCATGACGGCCCCAGTACGAGGACAGACAATGCAATGGCCAAAAGCAAAAGGGACAAAAAGAAAAACAATGATCCATGAAACACTACACAGGTAAAGGTAAACAGTTCCTGCTCCACTTGTGGCCCCATATATATTATGGTCTCATGTAATATCATTGCTTAATAACTGTTAGTTGTGCTATTCAAAGAAACTTTCTTGTGTGTAATCTATTGGTAATTAATGAAACCAATAGAACCCAACTTAACAGAAATAATAATCAACGTTTTTTTGTGATTTTCATACCCCCACTCGCAGAGTGGTGGGTATACTGGAATAGCCTTGTCTGTCCGTTCTCCATCTGTCCCTAAACCTTGTGTACGTAACTAGTCATTTGTCTTTTGATGGAATTTATTCATATTTGGTATCTTGGTTGGCTATGATCTGAGCATGCGCATATCATACCGATTTCACGGATGGTTGATTTTTGCGAGAGTTGTAGCCCTTTTCATGTTTCTTTGACCATACGTCCGTCCGCACATCTTGTGTACACAACTAGTCATTTGTCTTTTGTTGGATTTTATTCATATTTGGTATCTTGGTTGGCCATGATATGAGCATGCGCATATCATACCGATTTCATGGATGGTTGATTTTTGTGAGAGTTGTAGCCCTTTTCATATTTCTTTGACCATACGTCCGTCCGCACATCTTGTGTACGCAACTAGTCATTTGTCTTTTGTCGCATTTTATTCATATTTGGTATCTTGGTTGGCCATGATCTGAGCATGCGCATAGTATACTGATTTCACGGATGGTTGATTTTTGCGAGAGTTATAGCCCTTTTCATGTTTCTTTGACCATACGTTCGCCTGCACATCTTGTGTACACAACTAGTCATTTGTCTTTTGTTGCATTTTATTCATATTTGGTATCTTGGTTGGCCATGATCTTAGCATGCACATAGTATACCGATTTCAAGGATGGTTGATTTTTGCGAGAGTTGTAGCCCTTTTCATGTTTGTTTGACCATATGTCCGTTCGCACATCTTGTGTACGCAACTAGTCATTTGTCTTTTGTCGCATTTTATTCATATATGGTATCTTGGTTGGCCATGATCTGAGTATGCGCATATTATACCGATTTCACGGATGGTTGATTTTTGCGAGAGTTATAGCCCTTTTCATGTTCCCTTACGAGCTGCTGCTATAAATTATTTCCTTAATCTAATTTATATCTAATAATCTGTAATACATTATTTTTAGCTCACCTGGCCTTTAGGCCATGTGAGCTATTGTCATCACTTTTCGTCCGTCGTCTGTCAACATTTCACATTTTAATCTTCTCCTCAGAAACCACTGGGCCAATTGCAACCAAACTTTGGTGGAATGGTCCATGGATGGCCCCCTTCCAAAATTGTGTCCGGTGATCCCGACTCAACGATGATGGCCGCCAAGCTAAAAATAGAAAAAAGGGGGGATGAAATTTTAATTGTCCATTGCTGCTTTAGTGTAAGTCAAAATGAGCTCAAATTTTAACTGCAGCTACATGGCAAGGAGTAGTTTAACATGTATTCCGGGTTTTTCTGTGAAATTTTTCTTTCAGCCGATATATACCGATTATGCAAATTAGGCATATTTTGATAAAAGATCACATTTAAATCTTCTCCTCTGAAACCGCTGAACCAAATTAAACCAAACCTGGCAGGGTGGGTCCCTTTCAAAATTGTGTCCGTCAGCGCCGTCCTGTATCCAAGATAGCCGCCATTACTAAAAATAGAAATTTCTTCAAATGGCCAAAACTGCTCTATTTTAAGCCAAAATCTGCCCAAATTTGAACTGTATAAGCATAATGATGAGCTTTTTAACATATACTACATGATTTTTTTATGAACTTTTAACTTTTGCCAATTTAGACTGATTATGCAAATTAGAAAAAAGGGGGGATGAAATTTAAAAAAAGTCTTCTCCTCTGAAACTATTGAGCCAATCTCAACCAAACTTTGCTGAAATGATTCTTGGGTGGCCCTCTTCCAAAATTGTGTCCGGCATTTCAGAACTCCGACCAAGATGGCCACCACAGCCGAACTTAATTTAACATAGGACCCTATGGGAAATTTCCATAAAAATCTTCTTGTCTGAAACCATTTGCTCAATAAGAACAACATTTTGATGAAATAGTCATTGGATGGTTCTCTTCCAAAAATGTGTCCGGTGATCCCGACTTCCAACCAAGATGGCCACCAAGCTAAAAATAGAAAAAAAGGGGGGATGAAATTTTAAAACAATCTTCTCCTCTGAAACTACTGAGCCAATCTCAACCAAACTTTGCTGAAATGATCCTTTGGTGGTCCCCTTCCAAAATTGTGTCCGACATTTCATACCTCCAACCAAGATGGCTGCCACAGCTGAACTTAATTTAACATAGAACCCTATGGGAAATTCCCATAAAAATCTTCTTGTCTGAAACCATTTGCTCAATAAGAACTAAATGTTGATGAAATAGTCATTGGATGGTTCTCTTCCAAAAATATGTCGGGCGGTTTAGCCCAAGATGGCCCCCACAGCCGAACTTAGCTTAACATAGGACCCTATGGGAAATTCACATAAAAATCTTTTCCTCAGAAACCACTGGGCCAATTGCAACCAAACTTTGGTGGAATAGTCCTTGGATGTCCCCCTTCCAAAATTGTGTCCGGTGATCCCAACTTCCAACCAAGATGGCCGCCAAGCTGAAAAAAAGAAAAAAGGGGGGATGAAATTTAAAAAAAATCTTCTCTAACTACTGAGCCAATCTCAACCAAACTTTGCTGAAATGATCCTTGGGTGGTCCCCTTCCAAAATTATATCTGGCATTTCAGACCTCCGACCAAGATGGCCGCCACAGCCGAACTTAATTTAACATAGGACCCTATGGGAAATGCCCATAAAAATCTTGTTTGAAACCATTTGCTCAATAAGAACTAAATGTTGATGAAATAGTCATTGGATGGTTATCTTCCAAAAATATGTCAGGCGGTTTAGCCCTTCGACCAAGATGGCCCCCACAGCCGAACTTAGCTTAACATAGGACCCTATGGGAAATTCACATAAAAATCTTTTCCTCAGAAACCACTGGGCCAATTGCAACCAAACTTTGTTGGAATAGTCCTTGGATGGTCCCCTTTCAAAATTGTGTCCGGTGATCCCAACTTCCAACCAAGATGGCCGCCAAGCTAAAAATAGAAAAAAGGGGGGATGAAATTAAAAAAAAATCTTCTCCTCTGTAACTACTGAGCCAATTTCAACCAATCTTTGCTGAAATGATCCTTGGGTGGTCCCCTTCCAAAAGTATGTCTGGCATTTCAGACCTCCGACCAAGATGGCCGCCACATCCGAGTTTAATTTAACATAGGACCCTATGGGAAATTCCCATAAAAATGTTCTTGTTTGAAACCATTTGCTCAATAAGAACTAAATGTTGATGAAATAATCATTGGATGGTTCTCTTCCTAAAATATGTCAAGCGGTTCAGCCCTTCGACCAAGATGGCCCCCACAGCCGAACTTAGTTTAACATAGGAACCTATGGGAAATTCACATAAAAATCTTCTTGTCTGGAACCAGTTGCTCAATTGGAACCAAACTTTGATAAAATAGTCATTGAATGGTCCTTTTCCAAAATTGTGTCTGGTGGTCCCGCTCTCTGACCAAGATGGCTGCACAGCTGTACTTAGTTTAACATAGGACCCTATGGGAAATTCACATAAAAAACATCTTGTCTGGAACCAATAGCTCAATGAGAACCAAACTTTGATGGAATAGTCATTGGATGGTCCTCTTCCAAAATTGTGTCCGGCAGTCGCGCTCTCCCACCAAGATGGCCGCCACAGTGCAGTTGCGTTGTTATTGAATGCAGCTTTGATCCAGGTGAGCGATTACAGGCTCCTGGGAGCCTCTGGTTCATCATTCCAAACGTTTACTAGCCAACTGCCCTGGGAGAATACACATCTCTTGATTCCAGCACTCTTTACACTCCTTTATGCCTCTCCACCACGTTAATTCCCCCTATAATCTAATACTTTACTACACATCAACTTATGTAGAGCGAGTGGGGGTATCACAGCACGACAACACGTGCAGTTTCATTGAATCGATATTGAGGAAATTTATTTAGGAGTTCTGATTGGTTTATATTTCAAATATCTCCATACTGGTAATAGCATTTTCTAGATAAGGGATTACTGTAGCTCACCTGACCCGTCATTGAATATGTTGTCTGTCGTTGTTGTCGAAGTCGTCGCATATCACATTTTGATAATCTCTTGAAACTAATGGCTCGGATGGAACGACACCTTCCATGTTTGTGAGGTCCATCAAGCACATTCTCATTTCTTATTTACAAAATTTCGTATCAGTGCTCATGATTTAGAAATAGAAAAGGGGAGATATCTTGGATGAAAAGCACACGATCGTAAATGTAAATTATGTAAAATTGATATTGAAGATGAATGTCACTTTTTATTACAATGTCCAAAGTTAGAAATTGAAAGGAAAGAATTTTTAGAACTTATAAGCAAAGAGTACAAAAATTTCAATAGTCTTGACGTCAATAACAAATTGATATGGTTGATGTCTTCTGAAGATGATTTTGTGATAAATTATTATTATATAATTTAAATATTTAAAAAACAATCTATATTAGCTGATGGGGTGTGATACTTCCAGCACCCATATATATATATATACATATAGTCATAGCCATGGCTCTTCAACAGATAATTTGGGGTCACTGTGCTTAATATCCATATGTTTATTATTATTTATTTTATTTTGTTGATATTTCTAATCATTGAAATCATTGTATGAAATTTTGTGCTGCTTTATACTGCTCGTAAGGGCGATTTGATTATCAATAAAACTATTTGTTGTTGTCATTTCGTCAAGATCTTGATTCAGCAATCCATCGTTAACATTGGAAATTTATTGTTTCTGAAAAAGTGAAACTTTTAATATCATCAAAACTACAGGTTGACATGACTTGTTACATGGTACAACTAATGTGTGTGTAGTCCTCTACAAATGTCTCCCTTAATCTTGTTCCGGTGAAAAACATGACATAAATAGGCAATTTCTGTTGGAGACACCACAAGCTTGCTTGAAACCAAACAACGGATAATTCATTCCTATTTGAGCGATTCAGGCTCATGTGAAACTCTTTGGTGTTTTATAAGCATTTTTGGGAACACTGACAAAACCTTCAAAGGAAAATACCGTACATGCAATAATTCTTGTTAAGAAGAGTTTGAAGATATACCAAAGGGGTAATCAGAATCCGCATATCGAAGAAGACAACACAATGGCCAAAAGAAAAAGTACAAAAGGACAAACAATGATCTATAAATTAAACATACATATAAAACTAAAGATCGAGTAACACGAACCCTACTAAAAACTGGGGATGAACTCAGGTGCTCCGGAAGGGTAAAAAGTTTCTTCTACACTAGTGGCACCCGTCGTGTTAATCTAGTTACAAACCGGTGATAAGTCATGAATGGGGAAAGGACCGGGAAGTGTTTTTTGACAAGTGGAACATATCCGTGGTCATTTTGTGACACAGATATTCCATAACGGTTAACCAAGTCATGGTGACAACCGCATAACTTTTGAAGTGATGGATGTTTTCCCTTGCTGATTAACGATAGAAGGTTAACCAACAGAAACATTTGGTTCATTAGCTTCTTGTTGGAAGCAACCATCTATCAAGGAAATCCTGATAGGAACAACAAGCTATGGAATATCTTATCAACTGCGAAATATATACTCCATATGTAGGTGCTGCTGGAATGTTGCTACATATAAATGGAAAGTTCACAATGGAAAAATTGAAATAATCTCTTTTGTCGTGAAGTTCTTAACCGCCCCTCACTGTCGATTTCGAGGTGTATGTCAAGGTATGAAGCAGACATATCTGTATCTGTGGTATCCTTTATTACAAGCTCAAAAAAGAAAGACTTGGCAGGTCATGGTCAATTAGTAATGCTAAAAGGAACCTGTGAATAGGAGAGCCAAAACTATATGTATGTATATGGTCCTAAAAAGGGCAGACTTCATAATTGTTTTTAATAAAACGTCAAATAGAACTATTTGACAGTATGGTACATCTGTAGATAATTCACCCAAGGCTTTCAATTATAGATTATACAAAAGAGGTCTCTTTTGAAAATTACTTTGAAATTTTGAAGGATAAGGATTCATTCTTATTTTGTCGTTTTCGTACCTCTAATCACAGACTACGCATTGAAATCGGTCGGCGGTAAAATATATAAATCGATAGAATAGAGTATGTAATTTGTGTCAGGGTATACGAGCTTTGGGAGACGAGTATCATTATTTATTCGAATGCCCTGAATATAAACATAACAGGGCCAGGTTGATTTTCCAAAAATAGAGATGTAGACCAATGACTGTAAAATATTGTGCCTTAATGTGTTCAAATTCTGTTGTTGAATTAAGTAAATTATGTAGATTTATTAGAATAGTTAACAGTAAAGTATGTCCTTAGATAGATATTGATTTGTTTACTTCCTTTCGGAAACTGATGTAAATATGTTTGTAATGATTGATATGTATATCTTTACTGTGTAATTTGTTAGGAGAATAAATAGAGGAAGAAGGAACTTTTAATCCAAATTAATAATTATATTACTTTACGAAAAATTTAACTCAATTCTTCCGAAACATTAATTTAAATAAAATGTAAATACAATTTAAAACAATGACTAACAAACGAAACCCAATCTACAACAAAAGCTATGTACATTTATTGTCTATATTAATGAGGTAGTCTAGATCTGTCCCCGGATAATTTCGTCAGTCTATCTTCCGTATCTGTACATAGGTACCTGTCTTTATTTATACAAGTATGTCAAAATTATGTAGGAATTATTTTCATTTATCAATTTCAATTTTCCAAATAATACATGTCCTTGTGGATACTTCTGAGAATATTTTTTCTTTATTAATTGTTCTGTAATGTACGACGAGAGAAAGAAAAATATTAATGAAGTACAACAAAAAAATGTAATGACAAGTGGAAATGTGTCGTTTATAGTCATTTCTACATTTTTTTTAGCAACATTTAAGCAGATTACCTCTCTTCTTTTTTTTTTTTCCTATTTACAATTTTAATTCAATTATCAGTTGTTTAATTTCAACTTTTAAATCGAACATCAATCAATAAAAAAAAGCAAACAAACAAAAAACAGAATTGTTTTATTGTAACTAAATATCTTTTAACGACATTTCCGGTAATCACCTTATCATATCATTAATTAATTGGAGATTATCTATTTCCACAATTTCCTTTCAAAAATTAAATTTCTACCTTAAGGCGTGTGAAAGGTGATCATGAGAATTAATTCAATTATTAATTACCTATAATTAAATAGATACCATCTATCGCTGGTAAAGAAAAAAAGTATAAAACGATTGTCAACCATCACTGTCTATCAGTTGTAAAATAGTTGAATATAATTCATTTACAGTTGCAGGATTCACGGCAATTTAACATGGCCTCCCTCGGTAGAGATTTAATGCGTTCAGTTGATTTAAACGAAAGGACAAAACTGTTTGAGATTGTGACAAAAAATGACACTGAAAAGGAAAATGCTTGTCCTTATGAAAGTAGACAAAAGAAATCGGAAAAAGTTCCAGAAGCAGTTCGCCTACGCACAAACGACAAAGAACGACAACGCATGCACCAGTTGAACACAGCCATGGACAATCTTAGACGTGTTGTTCCATATTCTAGATCTGTAAATAAACTGTCTAAACTGTCAACTCTTCTGTTGGCGAGAAAACACATTGTGTCACTACAAAAAACCAAATGTGAGCTTCACCAACTTAAGGAAAATGTAATGGAGCAAGAGAGAAGACAAGACGTTTCTCAGATGTCCATGATACAGATACCACAAGGTAATATCTACCAATGCTTCCCAGTATATGTAGATCGACTAGATACAAGTGTTGTGAACCATGTGAAAACTCAACACCGTGTAAACAGGAAAATACCCCTCCAAAACATTTCAAATACCAAACCAAGTGGACAAAACTGCATCGGAAGACTTCCACTTAAGTTTTCTATTGAATCTTTGTTGTCCTGAACTTGTTTCTGTTTATTTCACGACACTTGATTCTTGGATTCGTATTCAGTTTATAGACATTTTAGTTATTATAATAGACTGGGTGCCTAGTGCTTATTGACTCTTACTGATACAAAGTGATTATTAATTTTATTAATTTTGTTTGTATAGTACATATATTACTTGTTATATACAATTTATCTACATGTGAATATTCTTATTTTATGTATTGCCATTTTCAATCAATTAGATCGACTCAGTGGTACGTTAAATTGTTAGTGTGACCTGCCACAAGTGCGAAAGATCGTAGTTCATGGGTTAGATCCACAGTGGGGTCAGGCCAGAATATAGAATTGGTTCTTCACTTGTAAGAACACAGTGCCAGTATATATAATATACAGTAAATAAACAAACAAAAGCTCGCAATGAGTCTAGTTTTCTGAACCGAGAAAACCAATAAAAATATTTGAAGGATTAGGATTATGGTGTTTAACGCCACTTTCAATAATATTTAAGTTATATCGTGGCGGTCAGTTTTTTTCGGTGGAAGAAACGAGCTCCTTGCCGCAAGTCACTGACAAACTTTAGCACATAATATTGTATCGAATACACACCACCATGAGCGAGATTCGAACTCATAACTTTAGTGGTGATAGACACTGATGGTAGAGGTACAAATTCTACAACCATGCGAGCACGACCATGCACGATGGTCCCAAAATAAATATATGAATCATGTAGTTACAATGAAAGTTATATCATGGTTTCATATTTACGATGCAGGTGTAGGAAGAAGAAATATGGGTTGCCCCGGGTGAATGATGATAACATGTCCAAGTGGAGCGAAACATTTATCTAGTATTGTAAGCTAAAACTACAAAATAATACACCAGTTCAGAGTGTTGGTCTATAGTACTAACCATGCATCATCAACGTCCACTTATTGATAAAAAAAATACCGGTGTTTGACATTATAGCCCAGACTGACTGAAAACTTGAGTGACGGTGAACAATTGTTGCTTAACGCCAAGTGAGGTTTTAAGCCATATAATGACGAGAACAAGTTATATGTACATTTAATGAAATTATATCCGCTGTGTACAAGACCAACACGTGATCTACCACGACTCGAGGCGAGCATTATATCCATTACACCACCGGTACGGTTACGTCTGAAAACTTGAACTTCAACTTCACGGCATTTTACACAGCAATGACTCACTAAATCTGAGTTGGCGTTAAACAACAATCACTCACTCAATTAAACACTCTTGACACTTGTAAATTAAAAAAAGGTATTTAAAACAAATGCTTACCGAACCTGATCAAATATATGACATATAGCTATATAAGAGTTTTTTCATCTAAGGGCCGTCATGGTCATGATCGTATGGTAGTTGGATTTACAACTACCTGTGCAATCAGTTCCTATCACCACTACAGTAAAGTTGTGGGTTCGAATTCCGCTCATGAGGAGGTGTACTAACTTAATGCAATAGTTTGTCAGTGACTTAATTTGCGACAGGTCAGTGGTTTTCTCCGGGTACGCCTGTTTCCTCACAGGCACTTGTTAGACAACATTATTAAAAAAAAAACTGCTGGAACGTGCTAATCTGGGTCACGGGTCACTGTAATCGGGCGGCTGTATCGAGAAACAGATACAGTGTTGAAAAAATTGTTGATACTCATAAAATATTGATAAATGCAATACAATTTTATATTTGTCTTCAAGAAATATGATAGACAAAACCATGTGTGAAGTTTTATGACGAAATATCTCCGATTTCTATGTAAATTTACGAGTTGAAGTTGCGGCTGTATCGAGAAACAGATACGGTGTTGAAAAAACTGTTGATACTCATAAAATATTGATAAATGCAATACAATTTTATATTTGTCTTCAAGAAATATGATAGACAAAACCATGTGTGAAGTTTTATGACGAAATATCTCCGATTTCTTGGTAAATTTACGCGTTGAAGTGAGGAAACACCCACAGGTAATTTTAGCGATGTATTTTTTTTTATCTTGGACAAGAATAATGAGCGTCCTGATTGGATGACCGATTTAAAACACACTGACTCCGCATGGTAAAAAGATGCATGTAAAAGAAATCTATGTTATATTTATTCATTTGTTTGATTCTGGAATATTGTTGATCATTGATTTAAACAAGAAAAAAAGGGGAAAAGGGGGGGGGGGGGTGAATTTTATTTGTGAATTTTACAGTTAAATAAATGTTATGTTTCGACAGTTTAAAGAGAAAAATAAAAAATTGTTGCGACTAAAACTTAAATCAGCGTTAAAAATTGAACAAATATCAGTGGTTTTGTAAATGAGATTTATTTTAAATAGAAAATCTGAATTTATTATTTATTAATTTATTATTAATGATACAATTGTATATCCCTTGGGAGGGGGAGGGGGGCTATGATGAAAATTTGAAATAAAAACACAGGACCGGACTTTAAGCAAAAATAATAATCCAGGATTAGTTTTTTTATTAAAAAAATCCAGGAGCTCTGTGTTCATGATTTTTTTTTAAAGTTAATAATATGAAATATTGACATCCACACTTGCCTTTTGGACAGCACATTTCTGTGTCCACACTCGTTTCTGGTAAAAAAAAATATACCTAGATCACAGGTACTTGTGGACAGGACCCTATGTTGCTCCCTTTTTTTTTAACATCGACTCTTTGTCATATAAACAACATTTTGCAACTTTCTATGTATCACTGTATGACATATATACAATAAATACAATCAAACAGTAGTTTCTATCCATGCCGGGTTTCTGACAAGATAACTTATATCATGTCAGAAACCCGCATGGATAGAAACTACTGTTTGATTGTATAGGAGTGTTCGCCGATCTCATTAGTGATCATATTCAATAATTTGCATGACAATAAACAAATACTTGGTTGACAATAAAACAATCTTAAAAAAAAAAAAGGGAGCAACATAGGGTCCTGTCCACAAGTACCTGTGACCTAGATACTATAATTGGGTATCTAGGTATATTTTTTACCAGAAACAAGTGCCTGTGTGTTCCTCCACCAATAAAACTGACCGCCACAACATTACTGAAATATTGTTGAAAGTTGTGTTTAACACCCCTAACCCTTTGCATCTATTCCCACCCCACTACAAAACTCACTCCCCGACTTTTCAGAATGCTCATTTCATTTGAGGGGAGATAACTCTTCTTTCAATGTTATATAATCTGATATTTGATAACGACAAATACCAGTCCTACAACGTATCTTCTAAATCATGTCATCACAAGCAGTTCCTGTACAAAAGGCAGAAATGCATGTGCCGTCAATGAAAGATGTTGCAAGTGGCAAGTAGTCAATGAAATATTAAGTGAAATGGTACCTAGTAAACACGTGAATTCTCTCGTGTCTTTCTCTCAGAGCTCATGTCGTATTGATCAAAATTATATATGTCACTATAAATAATAGTAACGATAAACAGAGAAAAAAGTTTTTGAATTAAAATTCTTTTTTCATCAATAGGAAATGTTCATATATATGGTAAAGCACGCTTCTTAAATTTTGATCAGACACCCTCCCCTTTTTAGTTCACCTGGACCAAAGGTCCATGTGAACTATTGCCATCACTTGGCGTCCGTCGTCTGTCGTCTGTAGTCTGTCGTCTGTAAACTTTTCACATTTCAAGCTTCTTCTCCGAAACCACTTGGCCGATTGGAACCGAACTTAGCAGGAATGTTCCTTGGATGGTCCTCTACAAAGTTACTGTTTTTCGTTCCAGTCGGATATTCAATATGGCTGCCAGGGCCAATAATATGCTCTGATT
This sequence comes from Bathymodiolus brooksi, assembly GCA_963680875.1. Classification (NCBI taxonomy): domain Eukaryota; kingdom Metazoa; phylum Mollusca; class Bivalvia; order Mytilida; family Modiolidae; genus Bathymodiolus; species Bathymodiolus brooksi. The sequence continues at coordinate 45,158,789 of OY804580.1, read as the reverse complement.
GGCTGAAATTTCAAAGATCTTCTTCTCCGAAACTAATGAACTGACTGAACCCAAACTGTAAAGGAATGATCATTGGAATGTCCTTTACCAAGTTACTGTTTTTTATGCTGATCGGAAATCCAAGATGGCCGCCATCGCAGGACATAGATTAACATTGGACCCTATGGGAAAATGTTCAAATGCCTTCTTCTCAGAAACTACAAATATGATTAAAGCCAAACTGTACATGAATGTTCATTGGATGGTCCTCTACAATCTTAAGGTTTTTTGTTCCGATATGAAATTCAAAATGGCGGCTACGGCAGGACTTAGTTTAACATTGGACCCTATGGGAAAAATGTTTCAAAATGCTTCTTCTCTGAAACCACTTGGACAGTTGAAACCAAACTGCCCAGGAATGATCATTGGAAGGTCCTCTACAAAGTATCTGTTTTTTATGCCGGTCGGAAATCCAAGATGGCCGCCACCGCAGGACATAGATTAACATTGGACCCTATGGGAAAATGTTCAAATGCCTTCTTCTCAGAAACTACAAATATGATTAAAGCCAAACTGTACAAGAATGTTCATTGGATGGTCCTCTACAAACTTTACGTTTTTTGTTCCGATATGAAATTCAAAATGGCGGCTACGGCAGGACTTAGTTTAACATTGGACCCTATGGGAAAAATGTTTCAAAATGCTTCTTCTCTGAAACCACTTGGACAGTTGAAACCAAACTGCCCAGGAATGATCATTGGAAGGTCCTCTACAAAGTTTCTGTTTTTTATGCCGGTCGGAAATCCAAGATGGCCACCACCGCAGGACATAGATTAACATTGGACCCTATGGGAAAATGTTCAAATGCCTTCTTCTCAGAAACTACAAATATGATTAAAGCCAAACTGTACATGAATGTTCATTGGATGGTCCTCTACAAACTTTGCGTTTTTTGTTCCGATATAAAATTCAAAATGGCGGCTACGACAGGACTTAGTTTAACATTGGACCCTATGGGGAAAATGTTTCAAAACGCTTCTTCTCTGAAACCACTTGGATAATTGAAACCAAACTGCCCAGGAATGATCATTGGAAGGTCCTCTACAAGGTGTGTGTTTTTTATGCCGATCGGAAATCCAAGATGGCCACCACCGCAGGACATAGATTAACATTGGACCCTATGGGAAAATGTTCAAATGCCTTCTTCTCAGAAACTACAAATATGATTAAAGCCAAACTGTACATGAATGTTCATTGGATGGTCCTCTACAAACTTTACGTTTTTTGTTCCGATATGAAATTCAAAATGGCGGCTACGGCAGGACTTAGTTTAACATTGGACCCTATGGGGGAAATGTTTGAAAACGCTTCTTCTCTGAAACCACTAGAACAGTTGAAACCAAACTGCCCAGGAATGATCATTGGAAGGTCCTCTACAAATTTTATGTTTTTTATGCCGATCGGAAATCCAAGATGGCCGCCACCACAATACATAGATTAACATTGGACCCTATGGGAAAATGTTCAAATGCCTTCTTCTCAGAAACTACAAATATTATTAAAGCCAAACTGTACATGAATGTTCATTGGATGGTCCTCTACAAACGTTAGGTTTTTTGTTCCGATATGAAATTCAAAATGGCGGCTACGGCAGGACTTAGTTTAACATTGGACCCTATGGGAAAAATGTTTCAAAACGCTTCTTCTCTGAAACCACTTGGACAATTGAATCCAAACTGCCCAGGAATGATCATTGGAAGGTCCTCTACAAATTTTATGTTTTTTATGCCGATCGGAAATCCAAGATGGCCGCCACCACAATACATAGATTAACATTGGACCCTATGGGAAAATGTTCAAATGCCTTCTTCTCAGAAACTACAAATATGATTAAAGCCAAACTGTACATGAATGTTCATTGAATGGTCCTCTACAAAATATACGTTTTTCATTCTGATATGAAATTCAAAATGGCGGCTACGGCAGGACTTAGTTTAACATTGGACCCTATGGGAAAAATGTTTCAAAATGCTTCTTCTCTGAAACCACTTGGACAGTTGAAACCAAACTGCCCAGGAATGATCATTGGAAGGTCCTGTTTTTTATGCCGATCGGAAATCCAAGATGGCTGCCACCACAGGTCATAGTATTAACACAGAACCATATGGGGAAAATACAGAAATATATTCTTCTCTGAAGCTATTGCACTGATTGAACCTAAACTGTGCATCAATCATTGGAAGGTCCTTTACAAACTTTGTGTTTTTTATGTTGATCGTAATTCCAAGATGACGCAGGACATAGTTTTTACATAGGACCAATTGGTTTTTTTTATTACCAGGTGAACGATACAGGCTCTTGAGAGCCTCTGGTTCTTTTTATCATACATGTATAAAGTGTTCATTTTTGAATAGTAAAGGTAACATTTTAAGTTTTACTTTGTATTAGCAGACGAAAAGCATGTTTCTATTTATATTGTTTGTATTTTTACTAAAATATAGTGTTGACAATTGTCCATACATATTTCATCAAGAAAACTGCACCTTGAAAACAACATGTATTTTGAAGCTTTTAGAACAAGTTGTTAGTATTCAGTTTTAAGATTGCTATTCTGAACAATCAAGACCATTTCCATTTTTTTTTTCACTCATGTACAATTTTATCAAACCAAATATGTAGCATTAATATTTAAATAACTGACATTTCTATATTTAAAGAATTAATCTGATTCTTAGGTAAAACCACAGATTTCTGAAATAGAAAGAGCAAATTCAAATTGATTCATAAATCATTTGTAAACAGATAAGACATTACAGGATTTCGTAGGATTTGAGTGTTTGAATGCAGTTTGGAGACATAACCAGCTTCCGTTGCATGCAGTTGTAGACAAGTTTAATAATACCAGACAAAATGTGGTTTGTTTGATTGTATGCAAAAATCCATTACATTATGCACATGATTAAAGGATATTAAAAGTAGTTTTAAATAGATTTTCCCGCTATTTACATATCCACACATATAACACATGATTTTCATGTTTGTGATGAGTGGTAATTTCTTTTTCAGTTTTATCAGAAGGCCTTGGGAAGAACTTTGTAACTGTAAGTGTTAATGTAGTGGACTGTCCTGATCTTACGCAGAAACCATTTAATCTGTCTGCACCAGGTATGCATAGTAACAAATATAATAACATTGTAATGCTATCTGAATGATGGTGTTATAACACTTTTGCAAACTTTTAAAAGCTACTTGCTGTTTAACAAAGGGAGAATTTGAAAGTCTTAAATTATAATCAAATTATTGTTTAAATGAGTCATCAAGATAAGTTAGGAAGTAATGGGATGATGCCTTTGAATAAGTGAGCTTTTCCCATCGCTTGGCGTCTGTTGTCTAGTATTAGCATTTTACATTTTGATCTTCTTCTCAAGAACCAGCCATCCCAAACTGGTTCGAACCTGGATGTGATATATTCCTTGGATGGTCCTTTTCCAAAATGTGTTCAGTATTAAATGTTACCAGACATCCAAGATGGTCACCATTGCTTCTGATTGGTTTAAACATTATGAATCTTTGAAAATCGTCTTCAGAACTTGTTCCTGTTATGACATAGCTGAACAATTGCTCATTTGTAAGTAAACAACAATCACTCACTCGTAATTTGCAGAGAGAGATAAAAATGAAAGTTTGCTGGGTGTTTATACCTTAGATCTACTTGTTTATGTGTTTAGGACAGTGTCATCAGGATGACTAGATGAATTGATTTGTTAAAAATACATACATTCTTACTATTAAAAAAATAACAAGGGAAAAACAGTGAAAATAGTTAAACGGATACCTATGTATACGGTGTCGGCCCGATAGTCCGAAGGCCTGATAGTCTGAAGGCCCAATAGTCCGATAACCCAATAGTCCGAAGTCCCGATAGTCCGAAAGCCCAATAGTCCGAAGGTCCAATAGTCCGAATGACCTTCAGAAAAATTGTCCAAAGTAATGCACTGTTGAAGTAAAAATGATACGCCTGTCGACCCATTATAATGAAAACATAGAAAGTTATATGTTATGATAATCTAAAACAGCATAATTTAATGGTAAAATATATATACAACCGTTTCATTACTTTCGAGAATAAATCCATGACTCGGTTTGGTTTAGTTTGGTTTATAGTGTTTAACGCCATTTTCAACAATATTTCAGTTATATCGTGACGGTCAGTTTTATTGGTGGAGCACCCGGAGAAAACCACCAACCTGCCGCAAGTCACTGACACACTTCATCACATAATGTTGTATCAAGTACACCTCACCTGATCGAGATTCGAACTCACGACATTAGTTATGATAGGCATTGATTGCATAGGTAGTTATATATCTAACTACCATACGATCACGACCACGACGGCCCCAATAATAGCTTTGGTGTAGATCAGAAGTTCAAAATGGTCACCAGCCACGGTCAAAGTTTACATTGTAGCTTTATGGGATTTCATTTTCATCTCTCAGAGAATCACTAAAGACAATTAAATAAATTAAATTTGGCAGAGATGTTACCTGTCAGATCATGTACAAATGATGCAACTTAGTTACAAATGTGTACATTGAAATGACAGGAAAGGCATCAATTGAAATTACTGATAATTTCTCATGAACTAAATCCAGGTGAACAATTCCGGATCATGTTAGTCTCTCAGTGACTTTTTTAATCTAAGTTATAATTATAAATGTATGTCTTTCAACTTATATATAGTGGCATAGCCATGGCAAAAATGGATGTATGGGTGTATTGTTTGTTTAGAAAGCAACGAACCACAGTATATTTGTCAGTATGCATACACGTAGTAGCAACACTTAGATATTAAATGATTCCGAATTTAAATCACTTTAAAAATAAATAAAAGAATACATAAAATTAACAGAAGAAACATATGTATTTATGTTTAAATGAAATTGTAGTTAAGAGCTGATATACATTTGTAACTGTCACCACCTTCGTCCAAAAATTCGCTATTATAGATAAACTGTGTTATTTTAATCTACTGTACTACCGTGATATTAGATGTCCAATTTCTAACGAAGGGAATCCATCTTTTATCAACATTGATATATAAAGACGATTCACTGGAAATGCTTAAAAACGGGATGTAAACCGTTTATCGAGCTCCTATCGGAATAAAAAAAAAAATTCTATTTGGGTTTTAGACTATCAAACCTTTGGACTATCGGGCCTTCGGACTATCGGACCTTTGGACTAATGGACCATCGGACCTTCAGACTAGCGGACTGTCACCATGTATAATACAAGTCACCAAATCAGTGCAGAGTGTCTTGATTGTTATTTTCTTTGCATTGTTATTTCTCATTTAATTTGTGGTATTACAGGTTTGAATGGCAATCCACGATTGGCAGATATTGGTGGACCTCCATACCTGACACCTTTACCTCAGCTTAATAAGGTATCAAGCTAGTAATGAGACACATTTATAAGTTGTCTCTCTTGACCATATTTGGTAAGGGAGATAATAAGGTATCAAGTTAGTAATGAGAAACATTTATAAGTTGTCTCCCTTCAATCATTTGATAAGAGAAAAGATAAATTGTTCTTCAAGAAATTAGGTATTGGAGAGAGTGTTCTCCCTTTGGTTCTTACACAGCTAATGTTGTTGATTTTTTTGTCGAGATATTTTTTATTAGGAGTACATTAAAAGCATAAATTAACACTTACTATCTTGCACCTCATTGTTGATATCACTTTTAAAATTAGATGTAGATTTATGAAAATATTTGTGAATTAAACAAAAAAAAATGGAAAAAACCAAGGCAGAAAAAAATGTCTTCATTATCAATTTATATGCTGTAATTTTTGTAATTGTGAAAGAAATTGAAAAAAAGTTGTGAAATATTAACATCAAAATAAACAAGCCAAGACCTGGATTTCTAACATCGGCATATGTCGTGGTACTTTTTACAATCGAACCTGCCCATGCAATCACCTGTATTAAAAGGCCTATTTCATGTTGTGTCATAGAACATTTCATATGAATAGAACCTCTTTTAAGAGATCACCTGTCTTATAAGGCAACTTTTTCTTTGTACCAATGGTGACCTCTTAGTACAGGTTTGAGGTGAGGAGTTGATTGTTTGTTTTTGTTTGTTTTTTATGTGTGTGTGTGTGGGGGGGGGGGGGGGGTTGATATTGGTGGAATTGTTGACTATCACTGTTAATACTTTCTTTTATTAAATTATCATAATGTTATTATCACTTTCAGGTGTATACTTTTAGTGAGATAGCTGAGCTAGTTGAGTTACCAGGAGCCTTTATGATAGGAGCAGGGGCAGGACCACATAGACACGTTGGATGTTGTGAGGTATACATAAACATGTTCAAACCATCCATGCCATTATGGTGTATTACCTGTAGATCTAAAATAGTTTGTCAGATATATTTTGTAAAGTTTGTTCAAGTGTAGTTATTTAAAATGTTATACTTCAAAATGTGGAAAATAGCATGTTTTTTATTTCTAGTGTATATATATATATACTTTGAATCAAAAGTAGCCTTTTTTGGAATTTTATAGCCCAAAATACAGAATATACACAAAAGAAAAATAGTTTTGATTCAAGGCTTGGAAAGCAAAATATCATTATCCATCAAATATATTTTTCTTTTTAAATAACTGATCAGAGTAAAACTATTCAAAATAAAACAATGAAAAATATTACTATACAATCTATGCCTATCACCACTAAAATTCTTAAGTTATGAGTTCAATTACTGCCTGTTAAGAGGTGTACTCTATATATCGTTTTATATCAAAAAATTTGTCTGTGACTTACGTCTAAGGTCAGCGGTTTTCTCTGGCGCATCCAGTTACCTCCACCAATAAAACTAACTGGAACGATATTATTGAAATATTGTTGAAAGTGGTGTTAAAACCATTAAGATAGCCATATTCCTCTAAAGGGAGATAATTAGATCAAAACTGGTATAGTGTAAAAATATTATTCATGTTTATAAAATTATGAAGAATAATTTTTTCAATATTATTTTATTTTAATTCAATTCAATTCAATTCAAAGCTTTATTTAGAGTCGATATAAATCATACATATAACACAAGCTCTAATGAGCTTTTAAAATTGACTATGATATATAACAACACATACAATCATGCATACAAACATATTAAATAAAAACATACATTTTATCTAGTTTTTTAAAATCTTCAAATGGTATGTACATTGTACTGTATATCAATTTAGAATCAATATACAGTCAAACTTGTCTATAACGACCATTGAAAGGAGTTCTGAAAATAGGTCGCATAAGACAGGGGGGTCGTTGAATAGAGGTTGTGATATTTGCTCCCAAAATCTCGAGAGGAAAAACCTAGTTCGGGTGTATAAATCCGCATCAACTTGTAACCTGTTCGTGTGGAGGACAAATGCATGAATAGAGCTTAAATTCTGGCAAGAAAAAGGTATAATGAAAAAAAAATATGTTCAATTATCGTTAAATATTTCCGTCCTTTGTGGATGAAATTAAAAAAAAAGAATATTAAATGATCGAGTTTTTTTACTTTCGTTCAACAGCTATTGTTATCTTAATTGTTATTGTAATTAGAATGAATCATTATGATTAGAAGAATGTAATTTCCTGACAAATCGTTTTCAAACTTCAATCACTTGCCGAAAGCTATAAATAGCCTCATCACACAATCAGCATGTGTTTACCTTGATCTGTTACCGCACGTTAAGCGAATGTTGACAGAAATATATGCTGGGAACCAGTACTTCATACAATAATTTTCAAAATCACATTATTTATTTATAAAACTGAAAGATTAAAATGATATTTTCTAAAATAAACAATTTTAAATATTTAATTACAAATAAGAAATAAACCCAAATAAACCAAAACAACAATAATAAATCATCACTTGAACATCTTACCTGTAAAAAAAATGACAGTCTTACACAATAACGCTAATTTAGTCGTTCAACACAGGACTTTCAGTCGACAACGACTCTGAAAACATGGTCGTTAGACAGGGGGTCGTTATATAGAGGTCAAATGAATGGGAAAATGCAGGGGAGGAATAAATTAGGTCGGATAACACAGGAAGTCGTTATATGGAGGGGGTCGCTAAGGCAAGTTTGACTGTACAGTCAAACTGAGTTAAGTCCCTTAATTACACAATCAATATTTGAAGTTTATGTGTTTAGTTTACATAAAATTATACAATGTCTTAAGGTTAAATTTATGTGTCAAATCTGGAGTTATTCCCCTTGATTATGCAAAAAGTGCATTTCTTTGATTGTTTCACATTTGCAGTGAAATATACATGTCTTTTTTTCTAAGTGAAATTAAACAATTTTAAAGCATTTTATAAACAACAGAATTGCTTTTTTCAGTATTTTGTTAATTCATACACTTGACATGTTGTGAAAGGATAACACTACAGCTGGTACAATGTAATAGAAAAAAAACACTTTTATAACATTTAATTATAAATTACTTACATGTAGGTTTCAATAGCTTGTGTAACTGCATCAGTAGTGCAATGCTAATCGTGCTCACCTCGAGTGTGGTAGACCGTTGGTTCGTGCACCGATCGGGACAAACCAAAGACTATGAAATTGGTATTTGTTTCTTCTCTGCTAAGCATGCAGCATAAAGGAGAAAGAGGAAAGACTGGTTGGCTCGGAAGCAGGATAACATGTCTGAGTGGGGCGACATGTCTATCCGTGCACTGTTATTTCTGTGAGCTAGCACTAAGCGTGTTGGTCTAGTACAAATCAGACCTCATCAACATCTCATTCAAGATGAACTTGTTCTGGCCATGATAGAGCTGAAAAATTGCTGAGTTGGCATTAAAAAAACAATAATCACTCACTGACTCACTCAAATGCTTGTGAACTTAAACATAGAAGAGTTATTGGCCCTTATTATGAAGGAAATAAATTGACCTTCTTTTTGAGAGTAAAACATTTGTTATATTGCACATTGCAGTAAATTTTCTTTTGTGAGTAAAACAGTTGTATTTATTTCACATTACAGTAAATTTTATTTTGTGAGTAAAACATTTGTATTTATTGCACATTGCAGTAAATATTCTTTGGTTAGTAAAAGATATGTATTTATTGCACATTGCAGTAAATTTTCTTTTGGGAGTAAAGCATTTGTATTTATTGTACATTGCAGTAAATTTTCCAAACTATATAAATAAAATATACTGGTTTTTCATTTATGACTCATCAATTAAGGATAAATAAAAAAAAAAAGTTGATTATGGAAATGTTAGATCAAAAGTCTGTTTTACCTCACAAGTATTTTTTTCTTCTTTTACAGCTAATAAATGATGTGAAGTTGGACAAGGCAGGGAATATATCTAAACTAAACAGCCATATAGCTAAAGTCAATACAGAGGTATTTGAATATTACTATATAAATGTAAAAGAATATTGAAGGCGAAGGGGCAATTAAAAAAAGACAATCCAGAGAAACTGGCAACATAGGGTACACAGGACACAAGATGAAGACAAACAAAACACAACACAATATGTGTTGGACACCACTCAGCATGCCCATTCATGTACTGTAGTATGTGTTTCACGTAGAATAAAAATCATGCACATATAATTGAAAGAACCCTACGTGCGTGCACGTAAAGAACCCGTTGCGTGCACTGTATAAAAATTACCTTTTGTTTACAATTCACTTCAAAGTACGTATAATAGAGTTGTTCTGATTATTTAATTTCGGCAATATTATCCAATCAGAGCGTTCCTTGCATATTTTAAGTGAGATGATATGATTTATAGATCGCCCAATTCTATTGGCTCCTTATTTTTTAATTGTCCGATTCATAGGAACTGTTACTGTTAAAACCCGTAATCAGAGTTGACGAAAATCGTCGGTCCGATTAATTAATGAACCGTGTCTGTCCCAATGTCTATCACGAAAATATTACTTTGCGGTCGTCCAGTTGACGATTGAAATTTATTCACTCCCAGTTTCCACTGCCAATGGCATTAAATTCCGTTTTCAGTTTTATTAAAATGTCAGACAGAGACTTGAAATTTGTTTATTTATTCTGTCAGACCGACACGTTCCTATTTGTAATCGAAACCCCTATACGTAAATGTAAACATACTTTTAGTAGGAACGAGCACCTGCAAAACGTGGAACATTAAAACTGAAATATATTACTGAGCACAGAAATAAGTTGACTTCCACACTCCCCAAGTATCAAAGATTGTTTGTGTTTAATTAAATATGTTTTGAGATGCTTATATATTGAAGATGACAACAGATTCATATTCTTAACTGAAATTAAAAATGTAGGTAAACTGGAAACTGACATTGATGTATAATATTCGGAACGTGATCGGACCATTATATACGGATTGTTGGCCATATCTGCCTTATCTTTTTAGATAAAAATATGTATACAGAAAAACATTTAATTGAGTTGTTTAATGATCATGACTATATATAGGTAATCTTGCATTCCGTTCTGTATAAAAAGCAAAATTTGACAGGTTATATACAATATTACAAAAAAATGGTGGGACAGACACAAAGGCCATGGGTCAGACAGAACCCCACTTCCTGTCTGACCCAATGTATATAGTAGTAACTTGTAAAAATGTACAATTCATCAGCAATTTAAAACTGAGCAGTAAACGTAAATTCATTCCGGGTGAAAGTTTACCATTTATTTCACAAACAGATATAAACACTGTGATAATCCATTGTTGTACTTTGTTCCTTTAAATCTCTGGTGTGTATTGATTAAAGAAGATATCCTAAGGCACATTTTAATTTGTACATTGTGTGTATAGGACTGAAAGTAAACATGATATGTCGATGTGTACATTGCAAATGTTAACTTTGGAATTTTCCATAAAAATTGAAAAGTAAATTCTGGTGTGGGTATCAGGTTAGAAAATAATGTACTGTCTGTAATCCATTAGGGGGCAACCATTTGATTTTGTGGAGAGAGTTATATAAAAATAAATATTTTGAATATCCTCATTTTCTGAATATTAATTTGATACAAAGGCCTTTGAGGGTTGAAAAAATAGGGCAAAAAACACTGCTCTGCTCAGTAGAGTACATCTTTTGCACTCTAATTTCAGGCATAGGCCAGTGAATGTTCATTATGTAATTAATGTTCACAACATTTTCTCTTTATTTTCAGCCATAGGCCAGTGGATGTTCACAATGTATTTAATGCAGTACAAGTCAGACTGTTGATGAAAGAAGATGAGTTTGATGACTTACCTGATTATGATTCCCTGTTTAGAGATGATGATGTAAGCTCTATTACATGAAACTACATCTCTGGTGTAATGATTAGCATGCTCACCTAGAGTGCATTAGATTGTGAGGTCAAGCCCCGGGTCAGTTGAAACCGAAGACTATAAAATTAGCATTTGTTGCTTCTCTGCTAAGCATGCAGCATTAAGGAGTAAGAGCAAAAACTGGATGTGGAGCGACACGTCTACCCGCAGACTGTAATTTCAGTGAGCTAGCACTATAAAGATCCAACTAATCACATTGGTCTGGTACAAAGCTGACATCATCATTATTTCATGGAATATTACGTGTTCTCACCATGATATAGCTGAACATTGCTCATTTGGCATTAACAATCTCACTCACAGTATTACATGTAAAAATAAATTGATAAACACTCAATATATAAAAATTATATCCCACAGTATTTATAACTTTATTCTGCACCAATTTATTTTATTTTGCCTATTATTTTTTATGTCTGTTATATTATGGGGGCAATTATGGAATGTCCCCTTTAAAGCCATTTTGGAAAAGAAATTTGTTATATTTTGTGAGATTTTGCAAGATTCTGAAATAATTTCCATTGGGAATTGACCTTTGTAACAGAAAGTCAGAGAAAATATAAAAATGTCTGCATGTATAATTATGTCTCTCCTTCGAACGAAGGGAGACATTGTTTTAGTCTGAATTTTTCTTCCGCTTCTTCTCAGCGAAGCTTGTCCGGACGATAACTTTTTTGTCTTTCGAGAAAGGTCAATGACATTTGGTATGTGGGTGCAAGACCATAAGGCGGTGTGTCATGTACCATAATGACCTTTGTGGGACCTTGACCTTTGACCTCGAGATCAAATAATTGTTTTTTAAATAGTATTTTCTTGTCCGGGCCATAACATTTTTGTCTTTTGAGATAGGTCAATGATATTTGGTATGTGGGTGCATGACCATAAGGTGGTGTGTCGCGTACCATAATGACCTTTGACCTCAAGGTCAAATAATTGTTTTTTAAATAGTATTTTATTTCCTGTGCCATAACATTTTTGTCTTTCGAGATAGGTCAATGATATTTGGTATGTGGGTGCATGACCATAAGGCGGTGTGTCGCGTACCATAATGACCTTTGACCTCAAGGTCAAATAATTATTTTTTAAATAGTATTTTCTTGTCCGGGCCATAGCATTTTTGTCTTTTGAGATAGGTTAATGATATTTGGTATGTGGGTGCATGACCATAAGGCGGTGTGTCGCGTACCGTAATGACCTTTGACCTCAAGGTCAAATAATTGTTTTTTAAATAGTATTTTCTTGTCCGGGCCATAACATTTTTGTCTTTCGAGATAGGTCAATGATATTTGGTATGTGGGTGCATGACCATAAGGCGGTGTGTCGCGTACCATAATGACCTTCGTGGTACCTTGACCTTTGACCTCAAGGTCAAATAATTGTTTTTTAAATATTATTTACTTGTCCGGGCCATAACATTTTTGTCTTTCGAGATAGGTTGTTGTACAGATGGCCGCATTAAGGGGAGACATAAGTTTTAGGTATATCTAAAACAGTTCTTCCTAGATTTAATATGAAATGCATTTTCCCTGCAAAACAAATGTTAGAGTCTGAAACTAGAAACAGCCATCAACTTCCACCTTTCTGACACTGTTTATCCCTGATAATCCTGTAAAATGACAATCCCCTATGAATCTTGGGTGGTTAAGGTTGGTTTATAGTGTTTAATGCCACTTTCAACAATATTTCAGTTATATCATGGCGGAAACCGGAGAAAACTACCGACCTGTCGCAAGTCACTGACAAACTTTATCTCATAATGTTGCATCGAGTACACCTCCCCATGAATGGGGTTCGAACACATAACTTTATTGGTAATAGGCACTGATTGCATAGGTAGTTGTAACTCCAACTACCATAGATCACGGCCACAACGGTCCCTCCCTTGAATCTTGAACAGTAGACAGATTTTTATAAAGTTATAAAAATTTAAGTTAAGAGGTTTAAGGTAATGGGTATTTAATTCCTCTTTCTACAATCCATATTTCAGTTATAGCTTGAAAATCAATTTTATTGGTGGAGAAAACCATGGACCTGTTCAGTGTTGTAAGACAACTCACTGACAAACTTCATAATATAACAGACTTGGGGTCAATTACTTTCAAATGTTATTGATTATATTACAATTACTTTTTTACTTTCAAGATTAAATTACATTACAATTACATCAATTTTACATCAAAATAGCTGATTACAGATTATATTTGATTAGGGCTGTTCCAGAATTAAATGTGTGGGAAGGTCGGGCAGCTGCTTCATTTTTTTTACATGGGTGGTTGGTTTTTTGATAAATGAAATTTTTTGGGTGGTAAATTAAAACCTACACAATTAATTTGTGTGGTTCTTCCTCAGATTTAAGACAATTACTACCGCCGAAAATGCTGACAACCGTCAAGAAATCTGAAATGTGTCACTTTTTTTTCTCTCTCGTTTTTTTGTAATTGCATTATCTCCCCTGTTACTGGAAACGGAAATCGATTTACCTCCCCTTCGTCGTGGAGTCTGTTTATACAATAAAAATACACGATAAAAGCCTTCACAGATGTAATTGACAACAAGGGGACATATACTATAAACCAAAAACGTGATTCAAAAATTGTGATTTTTGAAATTGAAATTTATGGGTGGTGGTTTTTAGGTTACAAATTTTTTTATTGGTGATGGGGGTCTTTCACAATTTTTTTTGGTGGGTGGTGGGGGTGAAAAATATGTGCCTCCCGACCCCCCAGCATATTTAATTCTGGAACAGCCCTTACAATTACTTGTTAATTTTCATGATTAAATCACATTACAATTACATCAATTTTACATCAAAATGGCTGATTACAGATAATATTTGATTTCATGGAAAAAAGTGATTGATTACAGCAGATTGTGATTACCACGTCTGTCATATAATGTTGTATTAAGTACACGTCACCATTGTCAGGATAAAAACTTAAGTGATGATATAGGTAGACAGTGATTGCCTAAGTATAAGTCCAATCTCCATAGCAACCTCATAATATGGTGTATCTTTTTGATAAATTAATGAAAGGGAGTCTTTTTTTTTATTGCAGTCTGAAGATGATTCAGGAAATGACAGTGATAGTTCAGAAAGGTCGGGAAAGCGCAAGAGATTTGATGATGAGGCAATTGAAAAACGACGAGAGAAAAGATTGTGGGATGAAAATCGGTTTGTCCTTTATATATATACTCATATGGTTGTTTTAGTAAAAAGTAAAATACATCAAGCTACATTGTTTCAAAGCAAAATTAGAGATAAAGTAGACCAATTATGTACTCTTTTTTTTTCCAGCGGAGAATATTAGAATATTTGTGAAAGTTTGTATGTCATTCTCAGAATAAACTGACTCACCAGTAGTACAGTTAAAACTGTGTATAAACAGAAAGGGAAGCTTGAAGCACTATTCATTAATGTGCCCTTTATATACAAGGGTATTCGTGGTCGTGACCGTATAGTAGTTGTGGGATTCACAACTACCTGTGCAATCAGTGCTTATCACCACTAAAGGTGTGAATTCGAACCCCGCTCAGGCGATGTGTACTCGATACAGCATTATTTGATCAAGTTTCTCAATGACTTGCGGCAGGCCTGTGGTTTTTCTTGGGGGGGGGGGGGTACTCCGGTTTCCTCCACCAATAAAACTGACCGCCACAATATAACTGAAATATTGTTGAAAGTGGCATCAAACACCATAAACCAACCATCACAATATATATCAGCCGACTCTGTGGTATAATGTTAAGCATGCGTGCCTTTGGGGTTAAGCAAATACTATAAAAAAAAAAATTATCCTGCTCAATCACCAAGAATGCTGCTTTAAAGAGTAAAAGCAATGGCTGTCATGATAATGTGTCCCAAATGGAGAGACATGTCTGTTGTTGATGTGAGCTAACATGCTAAGAAGCCAACAAACATTGGTCTAGTACAAAACACACGTCATCATACAGGGAGCTAACACTATAAAAATCCAACTTACTGCATTGGTCTAGTACAAAGCAGGCACCATGATATAACTAAACTTTGTTCACCTAGCCTTAAATAATGATCACTCACTCGCAAGGGGCCATCGTGGCCATGATCATATGGTAGTTGGATTTACAACTGCCTATGCAATCAGTACCTATCACCACTGATGTTATGAATTCAGGGCGAGGTGTACAACATTATGTGATATAGTTTGTCAGTGACTTGTGACAGGTCGGTGGTTATCTCCGGATCCTCAGGTTTCATCCGCCAATAAAACACTTACTCACAATAAGAAACATTAATTCTACAGAATTGTTTGACAAATTTTCAGTATATTAAAAAACCTTCTTAATCAATTGTTTTTTGTATGTTTTTCAGACAGAAAATTTTGTTTGAATATAACCAGTTTTCTACATACGGAACAGCAGTAAGTACATATACAGGAAAACCTGTCTAAACCAAATTTCCATTGGACTAGCTGTTGTGTTCAGAATTGACAAGTGTGCGATTTATCAGGCCTTTCAATAAGGGGTGGTACCAGGTACTTTTACCCACTTAAAATGGTAATTGGTACCTCCTAATTTCAAAGAGTGTTGCATAAGATATTCATGCAAAATGTTCAAGTTTTAAGAAAAAGTACCATCTGTAAATAGTGAAGTACTGGTACACTTGAAAAATATTGAAAGCCCTGGGTTTATACAGGTTAAATTAACAAAACATAAATTAGACTTTATTTCTAATGTTCGGTTTATGCATGATTCTGTTTTATTTAGGGGCAGGTTTAGACAGGTTTCATATTTAATTATATATAAAGGATTGTTGTATATACATATATATATATATGTTACAGTACAAATTGGAATCCAGTGGGATCCGGAAACCTACTAGTGCAAATTGGAATTCCAATTTCTACTAGTAGAAATTGGAATTCTGATTTGTACTGAATTTAAACCAGTAGAAATCAGAATTCCAATATCTACTAGGACAAATCAGGATATCCATATTTGTACTAGGAGGATCCTGGATCCTACTAAGCTTTCAGTAGGATTCAGAATATTACTGAATTTAAAGCTTAGTACGATTCTGGATATTACTGAATTGAAAAACATAAAAATATGTAAAATTTGTGAAATATAAAATAAGTCTTCTGCAATAATTTAATTACAAATAGTGAGAAAAATACATTTTAATACAATTTTGGATTAAGTTTCCTATTTATTACAACATTTGGTCAAAGTTTGTTTGTGGCATTTGCTTGAGCAAGATATCGTAGATTTGCGGCATGAACATCGCATTGTATTACATTTTCCAGCACACTTACATGTGGATACCAGATTAGCAGTTTCATTTACTGTACGGTTTTTCTGGCAAGCTTGAATGTGAGAAATTTCCAATAGTAAATTAGGGTCAATAGAATTTAATCCTGGGAAGCAAACTGTTCTTAAGTCAACTAGGTCTTCATCTGACTAATAGGTTTTCAGTATTCCATCTTTTGAAAATATTTTGGAAACGGTTACTTTTTTTACTTCAAGAACTTTGCATGGAAATATGTTTAAAAAGTGTATCCAGTATTTCAATGGGTAAATCTTCTTCGTTTACTATCCATTGAGTTGCAAGTTGTTCAAACATGGCGATTGATGATCTGGGGTGTTGCCCAAAGACTATCTCGTAGGGAGTTGTCTTGGTAGTAGATGAGACTGAGGTATTCATACCATACACAAATAAGGGGAGACCAGAACGCCATCTTTTCTGGTTATCCTGAATCCATTTACTAAGCTTAATTTCAAGGTCACCATTTGCCCTCTCAATACAACCTTGAGACTGAGGATGTCTAGGACATCCATGAATGATAAGAAGATCAGTCCAGATGTACTTCAATTCTGTTATCACTGTGGCGACAAATTCATGGCCGTTGTCAGATTGCAGTATCTTTGGTAGTCCAAACTGGGTAAAGATTGTCATCAGTCTCTCAACAACACCAGCTGCAGTTTTGTTAACCAAAGGATATGCCCAAGAAAACTTACTAAAATGATCTCTAGCATGCATTATATAATGAAAATCATTATCTGGTCTACTTGTCATGTCAATTAAATCAACTTGTACTCTTAGTCTAGTAAGAAATCCTAAGGAAATAATGGGCTTTCCAGCTATGGGCTTCTTCAGAGGTTTTCGTGTGAAACATGTCGTACATGCTTCTATGTATAAGCCTATAAGAGGAAAACGGATTCCAGCATAACTTTTTTTAACTTCCATTGTCAAGTTTTATCCCTACCAGAATGTTCAGTTCTCAAGTGACATTTGTGAATAACATTGAATACCTCATCTCTTGTAACAACAGGACAATCACTTTTCAAGCAAATTAGAATGTCCTTTTCCCCTATAGTAGTCTTCCTGAAGTTGTTTTTGACCCAGTGTTTAAATTTTGCCCCCTCTTCTGTTTTATGTCCCTTCTCTTTGTCAAGGCAGTTTAGAATAGCTTCATATCTATATCTAAGTCCAGAGAGAACAAACTTTTCTTTGTCATAATGCTTTGGAAGATTCTCTTCATATTCCAAAAGTTTCATATAAAATAATTCCTTGTGGTCTTCCATTTCATTTTCACTTACAAGAATCTAGAAATTATTACAATTCCATACCTGTTAACCTCTGGGAACTGCTAGGGGGGAGATCTCCCCCCTACCAACTCTTCTAAGGGGGAGATTTTGTGCGTCGCCTTTAAACGCCCAAAATTGTACCTTGTAGTTGCATACATGTGATAGAGTTGCTATGCTACAACTGGAGATTTGTAAATTTTTGGCTGGAGATTTGGTCTCATAACTGGAGATTTTTTATCGACATATTTCAGGTGCATGTTTTTATTGTTAATTGATGTTTTCTTTTTGTTTGTTTCAGTATTGAACCAACTGCATCCCATTTCAATATATATTGTTTACATTTCTGTCTTATTAGTAGTGTTTCATATGATGAATGAAGGATAAAAACTGTATTTATAATTTATTCATAATCATTCATAATCATAAGGTTATAACAAAGCAATAAAAATGAAGACAGAATGCTCTGAACAATAAAGTCATTGAGCACTAAAATTAAAAAGTCACTTTGCTGTTGGTGCGTTGGGTGATAGCATACGTTTTGGCATTTTTGTGGTTTATCAATTCCATCCTGGAACTTAGTCCTTAAATAATACTTTGATCGGCTTTGGTCCCAAACAAGCCATAAAAACTCAATCCGAGATGAATTCATTGCACGTTTGATCGAAATAAGAAGTTTTCCTCGGCATCAAAGGTTGTCCGACTCCTATTTGCACAACGGTTTATTACTATTTTTAATTGCCGCTATCACACTTCTAATCATCTAAGCGTGTTCCACGAACCCACTTCCTTATCCCCAATTAATTGTCAATCAGTGGATAATTGTTGTATAATCATCGACACCTTAATTAATCACCATGACCCAATTTACCTGTAACCAATAACCGGACACCTTTTAAACAAGCTCGATTTGATTTTTTTCTTTTTCCTGATAGTATGTTGACAAATTTAGTAAACTGTAAAATTGAAAGTTATCGTTCAGATCACTCCATGGTAATTTTAGAATTAGAGTTTATACCTTTTATGCGTGGTAAAGGACTATGGAAGTTCAACAATTCATTACTTTATGATTTGGAATATAGTAATATTGTAAAAAAAAAGATTTTAGAGGTTAAAAAACAGTATGCTGCCTTGGTTTATAACTTTGAGAATATACATGAAATTTCTAACGATGATCTTCATTTCACTATTAATAGTCAATTGTTTCTAGAAACACTGTTGATGGAAATTAGAGGCAAAACTATTTCTTATTCAAGCTACAAGAGAAAAGAAAGAGACAAAATAGAAAGAGATTTATTGAAAGATATTGACACTTTAGAATGTAATGTAAACCATGCCTCCATACAACTTTTAGAGAATAAGAAGCAAGATTTAGAAAATATAAGAAAAGAAAAAATAAAGGGTAAAATAATACGTTCTAGAGTGCAGTGGATTGAAGAGGGGGAAAAACCTACAAAATATTTTTGTGGGCTAGAATCAAAAAATTTTACTAGTAAAATAATTCCCAAAATAGAAAGGGATGATGGCAAAACTATAACTAAACAATTTGATATCTTGAAAGAAACAAAGGTATTTTATGAAGAACTATATAAATTTAGAGAAGGAAATGGGTGTAAAGTGAGTGATTTAGAAAGAGATTTAGAAGACTTAAACTTTAATAAATTGTCTTTAGATGAACAATTAAGTTTAGAAGGGGAAATAAATGTAAATGAAGCAAGTAAGGTTTTACAAAAAATGAATAATAATAAATCACCCGGGTCGGACGGTTTTTCAACAGAATTTTTCAAATTTTTCTGGATAGATTTGAAGTCATTTGTTGTAAATTCTATAAATTTTGGGTCACTTTTAGGTGAGCTATCAGTAACTCAAAAACAGGGAATCATTACATGTTTACCAAAAGATAAACCAAGACACTTTCTCAAAAATTGGAGACCAATATCACTACTGAATACTGTATACAAAATTGGTTCTGGTGTTATTGCTAGTAGATTGAAGAGAGTTCTGGAAAAGTTGATTGATTTAGATCAAACAGGTTTTATTAGTGGAAGATACATTGGAGATAACATTAGATTAATCTATGATATGCTACAATTTACAGAAGAAAACGACATACCTGGTTTGTTACTTTTGATAGACTTTGAAAAGGCATTTGATTCTATATCTTGGGACTTTCTTTTATCTGTATTAAAATTTTTCAACTTTGGGGAATCTATTATAAACTGGGTTAAAGTATTTTATAATAATTTATCATCAGCAGTCATTCAGGGTGGTAATCTTTCAGAATTTTTTCAAATAGGCTGTGGTTGTAGACAAGGTGATCCGTTATCGCCATATCTTTTTATTTTATGTGCAGAAATTTTAGCCATTAAGATACGGGGTAATACAAATATTGGTGGTATAAATGTGACAAGGATTGAACATAAGTTATCACAGTTTGCAGATGACACATCATTAATTTTAGATGGCAGTGAAAAGTCTCTAAATGAAGCTTTACTTGAATTAGATTGGTATGCAAAACTCTCTGGGCTAAACATTAATTTTACCAAGACACAAGTAGTATGGATTGGGAGTAAAAAATACAGTAATGACACTTTAGGTCAACACAGAAACTTATCCTGGGGTAAAACATCCTTCAAGCTATTGGGTATTAATTTTGATGTTGATTTGGATAAAATTGTAAATATTAATTATAATGAGAGAATTTTGCAAATAAAAAAACTAATTAAGATATGGTCAAAAAGGAATCTTACTGTCATTGGAAAGATTACTGTCTTAAATCACCTAATCATTACATTGCCTAATTCTACTCAAGACATCTTAAAGAAGGTGAACGAGCTTATTTTTACCTTTATATGGAGTTCACCTGTGCACAGAGTTAAAAAGGAATTGTTACAAAAAGACTTCTGTGAAGGAGGATTAAAAATGATTAATCTAAATTTATTTATTTTAGCCCTAAAAACAACCTGGGTAAGAAAGCTATTTCGAACTGAAGGTAAATGGGATAATATCTTATTTTCGACAATAAATCAGGAAAAATTATTCAATTTTGGTAATGGTTATATTTCTTACATAAAAGAAAATGTTGTAAAAAATAAATTTTGGAAAGATGTGTTCCATGCTTGGAACACCTTTATTGATAAAGAAGAAAACTTTACATGGGAATATTTTTTGTCTTCTCCACTGTGGATGAACAAAACTATAAAAATAGAAAACAAACCAGTATTCTATGAAGACTGGTTCAGAAAAGGTATTTGTTTTGTTAATGATATTATGTCAGAAGATGGAAAATTTCTCTCCATTGATCAATTAGAGGAAAAATTTAACATTTCAAAAAATATTATGAAATTTAATAGTATAATTTCAGCTGTAAAACATGCTGGAAAACAAAATGTGTATAATAGTTATAAGCTACTTACCCCATTTATTCCTTCGTTTGTTAAGACCATTTTGAAGAGTAAAAGGGGAACTAAAGATATGTATTTGTTACTAATAAGGAATAACATAGTGTCAAATGGTCAGAAAAAGTGGGAGGAAATTTTAGCCTTAGGTTTAGATGAAACGAAATGGAGAGAAATATTCAAACTACCTTTTATAGTCACACAAAATACCAAACTACAATGGTTACAGTACAGAATTAACCAACGTATCCTAGGAACAAATAAATTGCTGTATAAAATTAAAGTAAAAGACAATGCCTTTTGTACTTTTTGTCAGGAAGATGAGGAAACTATAGAACATTTATTTTGGAACTGTGAGATTGTACAAGCTTTTATTGATGAAATTGATTCTTGGTTATTGTCAAATGGTGTTAGTATTCCATTTACTATGCAATTTTTTCTTTTTGGTGATACTTCAAAATCGTCTCGAGGAGATGCTATCAACCTCATTTTATTACAAATAAAGCAGTATATTTTTAACTGTAAATATTTTCAGAAAAAATTATCATTGGTCACATTGCAGAGGAAAATACAGTCACTATATAACATTGAGAAATCTATTGCTATTAAAAATAAAAAAATAGATTTTTTCAACCAGATATGGAATGCTTTCACTTTACTGTTTAATTAGATATAAAGATTTATGCAAATATTCATTCTGTATATAACATGATAGAAAAGAAATAGCGTTTTGTTTTTATGAATGCTAAAATTACCTATTCATCAAAGCAAATTAAACAACTTTTTCTTTCTCTTTAAAAATAATTTTTATGCCTTAAAAAACTCAATAAATTAAACTTTTTCCATTTTTTCTCTTTTACTTCTATTACTACTTTTAAAAAACCCTATTTTTTGATTATCTGTATATTTGTTAATTTGGTTTATTATGATTGAAAAACTCATCTTTATGTGGAATCACATTATTTGGTATTTTCTGTCATGTTATTCTAATAGAAATAGTATGCCATTCTGTATGTAAATTACTAACAAATACTAACATCTTTATATGTTATGTGCTTTACTAATGTTAACGAGGCCGGGATAAGGTACCGGTACTTTATGTATTCAACTAACAAATGTACAGATTTCAATAAAAATATCACACTTTAAAAAAAAAAAAAAATAACCGGATATCATTTACATTCGTATCTCTCGGCATATTTCATCAGCGCGGGAGTTCCAAATGGGGAATTTCCAGAAATATTGATCGCAAAATGTAGGTCAAGATTTTATTGTACTTGATTTTTTTGTTGGGGGGATATCGTGCGGAAGGAAAAGGTGTGTGCGGGAGATTAATGTCTCCCGCGCATGAGACCCAGTCCATGTGGGAGATAAGGCTCTTACGCGGGAGACTCCCACGAAAAGGGGGAGGGTTAACAGGTATGCAATTCATGAGGCGAGTTAGAAAGTTATGTGACTGTCCTGTCAGGACAGCCTTTAGGGGGGATTAAGTATTAATTAAAGATCAGTGATCATTGATCATACAAGTATATTTATTTAGCTTTTACTGATTTTACCTAAGGGACATAAAACAAAAGATTTGTATTAAAAAAGTGTTCATATTTATTTTTTCATGTTTCTCCTTTTTTCAATTTTTTATTTCAGTAGGATCCTGGATCCTCCTAGTACAAATCTGGATATCCTGATTTGTCCTAGTAGATATTGGAATTCTGATTTATACTGGTTTAAATCCAGTACAAATCAGAATTCCAATTTCTACTAGTAGAAATTGGAATTCCAATTTGTACTAGTAGGATTCTGGATATTCCAATTTGTACTGTAACATATATATATATATATATATACACGTCTGAAAATTAAACTGTCAAATTTTTGTTCTTCCCTCTTCGGGATTTGAACCCACACCATTGATACACTGCAGCACCATTCGCTTAGCCTTACGTCCAGCGCCCTAGACCACTCGACCACATCCACTATATATATCTGAAAATTAAACCAAACAGTGTTAGAATTAAATTTTAGAGCTGTCAAATTTTTGTTCTTCCCTCAACAGGATTTGAACCCACACCATTGATACACTGCAGCACCATTCGCTTAGCCTTAACGTCCAGCGCCCTAGACCACTCAACCACATCCACTCCCTATATATATATATATATGCATATCTTGTAATGTTCTGATAATTGACCCCTTTTCATGGGACTAGTCAGAACATTACAAGATATGATGAAATTTATTAATGAAGCAAAAAGCCTTTATCTTTCTTAAAGAGTAATCAAAATGTCTGTAACACAGTTCTCGAAATCAAAAGTTAAATTTAAATCCGAATCAAATCCTTCAATTTATTTCTATATAGATATTTAAAAAAAAACTGAAAAATTTACTGGTCCGAACAAAATTTAATTGGTCTTGGGTCGGAGGACTGGTTCTCATCGTGATGACTGTACTAAGGACAGGGCATTTACCAATCCAATGTCAGAACTCTTTGTTATTTTAATATTATATCTTTTTTTATGTATTTCAGGCATCCCTGATCATGTTTGAACTAGCTTGGAAAATGTCTAAAGATACAAATGATCTCGTATGGTAAGTCCAATCCTTTTTAGTCAAAATTAAAACTAGATTTTTGTTGGATTTTTTAAATTATTTCGGAGGAGCATATAGACTATGCTTTGTTTATCTGTCTGAACCGAATGATTTCTGTTCATAATTCTACTTTGCCCCAACATACATCTTTCTTACTTTTGCATAAATATTATTTACCATAAAATATTGGTCTTCAAGTTCAATTTTCAGTATATCACTCAGGAGTTCTGCTCCTTGGAAATAGGAAATTCATAAAAATGATTGTTTTCATGTTATAATTATGTTTTGCTTAAACATAGCTTGGCATAAGGGGGGTGTTGTGATTGTGATCTTAAGGTTGTTTGATTTACAACTACATGCAATCAATGCCTACAACCACTAAAGTTGTGACTTTGAACCCCGTTTATAGCGGGTTGTTGTCTATGCAACATTATGTGATAAATTTTGTCAGTGACTTGAGACAGGTTGTGGTTTTCTTCGGTTTCATCCACCAATAGAACTTGCCGCCAAGATATAACTGAAATATTGTTGAAAGTGGCATTAAACACCATAAACCAACCAACCTTTGACAGATATTACTGACCATAAAATACAGGACATTTGTATCCTTTAAGTATTACTGACCATAAAATACAGGGCATTTGTATCCTTTAAGTATTACTGACCATAAAATACAGAGCATTTGTATCCTTTAAGTATTACTGACCATAAAATACAGAGCATTTGTATCCTTTAAATATTACTGACCATAAAATCCAGGATATTTGTATCCTTTAAATATTACTGACCATAAAATCCAGGATATTTGTATCCTTTAAATATTACTGACCATAAAATACAGGACATTTGTATCCTTTAAATATTACTGACCATAAATCCAGGATATTTTTATCCTTTAAATATTACTGACCATAAAATACAGGACGTTTGTATCCTTTAAATATTACGGACCATAAAATACAGGACACGGATATGTTCCACTTGTCGTAAACACTTCCCGGTCCTTTCCTCATTCACAACTTATTACCGGGTTTGTAACTAGATTAACATGACAGTTGCCACTAGTGGAGCAGGAACTACTTACCCTTCCGGACCACCTGAGTTCACCCCCGGTTTTTAGTGGGGTTCGTGTTACTCGATCTTTAGTTTTATATGTATGTTTTGTAGATTGTTGTTTGTCCTTTTGTATTTTTTCTTTTGGCCATTGTGTTGTCTGTTCTTCTTTGATATACGGTTTCTGATTACCTCCCTTTGGTATCTTCAAACTCTTCTTGTATCCTTTAAATATTACTGACCATAAAATACAGGACATTTGTATCCTTTAATTATTTCTGTTTCTTTGTTGTAGGTTAGCTGTTTTAGGAGTAACAGATCAATATATACATTTTAAAACTCCCAGAGATAAATATATAGATGATACAATGGCATTACAGTCACATGTAGCAAGACATAATCACAGGTAGAATGAACAGTCATCATTTTCAGGCCTTTCAATAAGAGGCGGCACCAGGTACTTTTACCTGCCTAAAATGGTCTTTGGTGCCTCCTGATTTTAAATAGTGTTGTACAGCGAGACCTGTCTAAACCGAATCCTGAGTAAACCGAAAACCTGCCTAATCCAAACAGACTACAGTCTCATCTATTAAATGTCTATGTAATTTGAACCTGTATAAACCTAACACCTGTCTAAACTAAAGTTGAACAAATTATTCAGTCCCAAAGGTGTTTGGTTTAGACAGATTTTACTGTATAAGATATTAATGAAAATGTTCAAATTTTAATGAAAAGGACTGCCTGTTAATAGTAAAGTACTGGTGAACCTGAAAAATATGGAATTCCCTGGATTTTATATTAAATCTGAGGCATTGGTGACCTTAGCTGATATTTCCGATCCTGTTTAGGCCTCTTGATTTTCTTGCCCTACAAGACTTTTTATTTGTTTTGCTTTGTAATCTTTTTACTTTGAGCAAATTGCTGATGAAGTAACCTTCATAAGCTACGTCTACAGATAAATGTCAGAGGGAGATTAACCTTAGCTTTAATTAAGAAATAACTTGTGGAAACCAGAATGTGTTGAGAGTTTTAACATGGATTGGCATATATTAGTATTTTATAAAATTTACTAATATCCACCAACCCATGTTAAAACTCAAAACACATTCTGGCTTCCAGGATTTTTTTCTATTCTGATATGTTCTAAGAGTACAAATACGGTAGTATACTTTGATTGGAAGACGGTAATTTATATTTACGTTTGCGGAAAATGTTGCACACAGTTTATACTGCCAATGGAAAAGTCAGTCACATTCACCGGCGCATGTGCGAATGAGATTATACCATCGATAAATTGCTCGTTTGTCTACAAAGCGAAAGAAGGACATCATGTTAGAATAATAATTATATTATTTTGTAAGTGTAAATTTAAATAATGCATAAATCATGTTAGTGCTTATATATCTGATCTCCAACCACGTCGGTGGTGTAATAGTTAGCGTGCTCGCATCGAGTGCGGTAGATTGTGGGTTTGGGCCCTGATCGGATCAAACCAAAGACTTTAAAATTGGTATTTGTGGCTTCTCCGCTAAGCATACAGAATTAAGGAGAATGAGCAAAGACTGGTTGGCTCTGAATCAGGATAATTGAGTGGAGCAACATGTCTATCCACAGACTGTTGTTTCAGTGAGTGAGCACCAGAAAAAATCAAGTATGTAGGTCTAGCACAAAGCTGACCTCATCATCAAATCATTGAAAATTAACTTGTTCTCGCTATGATATAGCTGAAAAATTGCTGAGATGGCATTAAACAACAATCACACACTTACTATAGCTGATCTATTATTTATTATTGTTATTTTATCTTTCAAAACTAGAGGTTTATTCTGGACGAGAAATAAATTGTCAAGTACATGTACAAATCTTTTTGTAATATTATTTTTATAAATCATTATTGGAAAGTTAAATGTAATTTTGGAACTCATTTGTTACCCAAAAACATTATTGTTTTTTTGGCTTTCAGAAACATGTCCTATTATTATACCTTACATAATATTTTTCTCTTTTAAAATATTCAGACAATTTCGATGTTTTACCGGAAATTTGCTGACAAGGGAGACAACCAGGCGA
The DNA here is from genome assembly GCA_963680875.1 of Bathymodiolus brooksi. NCBI lineage: Eukaryota > Metazoa > Mollusca > Bivalvia > Mytilida > Modiolidae > Bathymodiolus > Bathymodiolus brooksi. Next base: position 45,131,780 of record OY804580.1, on the reverse strand, counting down.
ACAACCCAAACATATATAATGTAGAGGGAGACAATAGGTTGTCGCCCGGTCTACAACCTTGACCCCTGGAAGTGTGTTGAAAATCCTGTTTTTCAGTCTGCTTCCGTCATTGTTTTTTTTGTACCAGAAATTATTTTGTTGTCAAAACAAAACATGAAAACATTTAAGTTTTAAACATCTTAAAAAAACCAGTAGTTTCAGTATAATAAAACAGTTACTGCCTCCATATGTTGTCAACCCCTAGAGTTTGTTTTCCCTAAGGTTGACACTTTCAGTGTTCACCTCACCTCATATGAAGGCAATAATTGTATATCGTAAAAGAAAATATGACTTCCCATCTATTCATGTAACCGCATCGGTGGCGTAATGGTTCGTGTGCTGTAGATCGTGGGTTCAAGCCCCGGTCGGGTCAAACCCAAGACTATAAAATTGGTATTTGTTGCTTCTCTGCTAAGCATGCAGCATTAAGGAGAAAGAGGAGAGACTGGTTGGCTCGGAATCAGAATAATGTGTCTGAGTGGAGCGACATGTCTACCCACAGACTGTTGTTTCAGTGAGCTAGCGCTATAAAATCCAACTCAGTGTGTTGGTCTAGTGCAAAGCGACCTCATCATCATCTCATTGAAAATTAACTTGTTCTCGCCATGATATATCTGAAAAATTGCTGAATTGGTGTTAAACAACAATCACTCACTCACTCACTCGATCCATGTTTTTTTTCTCTTACAGGGGTGATGATGAAGACAATATAATATCTATAAACTGTTTAAAAATCGTGTTTGATGAAGAATTACAACTAACATTATATAGACATTGGTCGTTGTTTGACAGTATACGTCACTCTGTTAACATGGCTTGCAAGTTTAAAGTTTGGACATTGAAGGGACAGAAGAGGTTACATGAATTTTTAGCAGAAATGGGGTAAGGTGAATTTATTTAAAACCCAAAGCTTTTTTGTACATAAAACCCATCCTGACCAGATTTATATGTTATTTAAGCTCACCTAACTAACACTCACTCGCCAAAAAAACTGCAAAAGATTGCATTTAATTCTGATCGTATGGTAGTTGAATTTCCAATTAACTGCAATCAGTGCCTATCACTACTAAAGTCATGAGTTCTAACCCTGTTCATAGCAAGGTGTACTCAACACAACATTATGTGATAAAGTCTATCAGTGACTTGCGACTGATCTGTGGTTTCCTCCACCAATAAAACTGACCACCATGATATATCTGAAATGTTGTTGAAACCAACCAAACCTTAATGTAGTTTCAGATGGATTCATTTTTACTAACATGAAAAAAATCCTTTCTTGTCAGGGCTCTACAATGCAACTAAAACACTGGCATTTGCAAGTTACTTTTGTAAAATGCGAATAAAAATTCTGTATTGATGGCCTAATGGCGAGTTGATACTTTCGGAACGTTTTCATTCCATCACCGATCGTATTTTTCATTTCAAAATCCGCACAATTGACTCAGACATAAAAGTTTTAAATGACGTACTTTCAACGCTTGCAAGTGACCATGATAAGCAAAAATCAAAAACCTGCATACAAAATTTTTCGCTAAAAATAAACCAGTTGAATTAACTTATCGTAAAGCTGACCTGTTAATGCAATATCCACGGAAGTATCAAGCCAAAAAAGTAATGAAGTTTCGGGTTCTAAAGGTGGAAAGCGCAAATTCCACGATGTCTGGAAGTCAAAGTTTTCGTGGCTCATTTATGATTCCAGTAACAACGTTAATTATGTAGTGTGATGTTTGCAGAAAGGCAGGCCCAGATATTGTTGGCAAAACCGAGTTTGTTACTGTAAAAAAAAGTTCAAATGTGAAAGTCTTGTTTTTCTTAATAAAAGTCTGAAACATGTTTCAATATGGTTTCAGCAAAAGCCCATTCCTCAACTAAGCACATTTTGTCTCATTCAGGGGATTATTAATTATGTACAAATAAATAGATATTGAAGTTATATAGTTCAAATTTGTATCTTTATTAATCTGGCAAGTAGCATACTTTTGTTGGCGAGTAAAAAATGTTTCCTTACTTGCAGGGATGAAAATTAGCATTCGCCCATGGAGAGTAAAAAATCACATCGGCGACCAAAAATTGAATTGTGTTAGCCTAGGTGGCAAATGGTTTTAATCCCGAGTGTTAGCCAGGGTGCCCACTGAGTTTTGAAACTGGGGGTACAATTGCTGTTTTTTCCTTAACTTGTACCCCTGCATATAGAAAGTCCCTACAATTTTGGGGGTAAAAAACCCTCTTCAGAGGGTAAATGGGCATGCTGTTAGCCTAATTTAAGTCATTAAACTGCTACTACGCCAAATGTTTTATTTTACATGCTTCCATCTGAAAATTTTCGGTCAATAAACAGGTTATTGGCATTTATGAAAATGTCGATATCGTTCATGTGTTTATTGAAATCTATCGTATCCGTTAAGTATTTTGAAAGTGATTTTCTTGGAAAACAATCCATTACGGTTCATAGAAACTTTAATTTCGTTCATTAGAGCTTATGTTTATATATGCCCACCTTAAAATAAAACTATTTGTATTTGTTTTTCGTAAGCAAACAACATTTTGGAAAGGGGACGCATTGCGGTATTGTGCTACGGGAAATGTTGACCGAACTTTTTGTCCGAAGCTACTTTCAACAAAACGAACTTTTAATTTATTTTTTCTCATTTCTGTGACATAAAATCATAGTTCTCATATCAAATATGTTCATATATGCGAAGATTGGCAATTCAAAATTCGTTGAAATGCAAGTGACGCTTCCTGATATTTATCCATCTGCATTGGTATTTTAGACTCGACACCGGGTTAATATTACGATCTATTGAACTATTTATTTACATCCAGACATGTGTAAGCATTAATGCATATCCAATTAAAAAATAGACTGAACTACAGTAACTTTACTCCATTGTTGCAATCTGAATTGAGGTCTGGCAAATGATAATTACAGCCTCTACTTCAGTTTTTGACTGACAGTGGCAATTTACGTTTGCTATATTTTCATTCCGAAGCTATTTATAGTTGGACCATTGAGCAAATTGATAGAGACATCGTTCTTCTGCTAAAGATTACACAAATATGAGTTATTACGATTTGTGTGGTATTTGATCACAGCACAGTAATATTTATTTCAATAGGAAAGGGGGGAGGGGCATATAAAAAATCACTGTTATGCAAATGCAAGACTCAAATAGTCAAGGTAGACAGAAATAAAAATGTGACATTGAATAGATGTCCTCAAGGTAGTTATGAATAAAAAGAACCCCAGAACAAATCAGTTAAGACAGCTTTTTAACTATTTACTAAATTTGGGCATGGTAACTTTCTATTATTTTTTATATATATGCCTGGGCCCCTGGATTTTAAAGGTTACTAGGTTCATAATTTTAGTTTTCATCCCTGTTACTATCCAGGGGATAGTGGGCGCTGGTATGAATTGTAGAGTCCTGCTTGTTAAATTGTATATTTATCCACAATTGATGATAAATATCTACTTACAGTGACATTTACTTCAAAGAAATATAAATCAAAAAGACACATAGAGTTAGGGTTATGGTGTTTAACTCCATATATCAGTTATATCGTGACGGTCAGTTTTATTGATGGAGTAAACCAGATTACCCAGAGAAAACCACCTACCTGCCGCAAGTCACTGACAAACTTTATCACATGTTGAATCGAGTACACCTCGCCATGAACAAATAAAAAACATAGAGAATAATGGCAGTTTCTAAGGTCGAGACAGACTGACCACATGTTGAATTGAGTACACCTCGCCATGAACGAATAAAAAACCTATAGAATAATGGCAGTTTCAAAGGTCGAGACAGGTCACTTTATCACTAGTGTCACAGTGAGTCCAATAGTATGAGATGTGATTCTACTGATAATGCATGTTTGTGATCTAGAGAACTGACGTCATTGTTCATAGGCCAAAAAAAAAATATGTGTGTTTACGGTCACATGTAAAAAAAAATTTACTATCGGCAAAACCGGAAATAGTCGTTCCCGGTTACGGAATCCGATTCCGGTATTTCATTTTCGAAATTTCTGGTAAGCCGTCATTTGTTGAAGCTGTTTTATGACGAGTTACTCAGTTTTTCTACCTTCTTTGCTCTCAATTTCGACCAAAAGCTAGCGGTTGAATAAATAAAACATTGCTGCTGAATAAACAACAAAAATGGTTATCCGAATTCTGTGTAGAAATTGATAGGGTCGCTAGCAAAAATTAGGGTGGGTTGTTGAAAAATAGGGTCGGTCAGGTGACCGTAAACACACATATTTGTTTTTGGCTTTATCAGTAACATCATAATGTGTTTGATTTCACTATCAGAGTCAGTTTGTTTATACTGACAATATCACTTGATGAGATCAAAGACAAAAATGTCAAAATTATCACCGATAAAGGTACTATCATAGATATTTAAAAAACATTTACTGGATCTTCCCTGTAGTATCTTAGTGAAATCTACATGAATCTAAGAAAAGTTTGAAGTTACTTAAGGAGTAATCAGAATCCATAAATCAAAGGACAGACAACACAATGGCAAAAAGACAAAGGGACAAACAATGATCTTCAAAACATAACTAAAGATGGAATAGCAGGAACCCCCTAAAAACTGGGGGTGAACTCAGGTGCTACAGAAAGGAGACAAGTTCCTGCTCCACTAGTGACACCTGTCATGTAAACGGATGGTTAGGTAAGATACAAACAACTAGTACAATACCATGGGAAGCAACCTTTAGAGAAATTACTTATTTCAAAATTCTAGAAAAATCTTGTACATGGAGCTTACATATTAATTGAAATAGCTAATTAGCTGGTTGATTACCATCGGTAACATACAGTGTTATTGTTAATTACTGACAAATTATATCATAAATTATATTTCTGAAAACATTTGTTTTTTTCAGAATGCCTTTAAGTCAATGCAAACAGAGGTTTTCTTCCATGGAATCAAGTTTACGTCATAATATTAAACAAATGATACAGGATCATATGACAAAATATGGGCAAGTATATTTATTTTAATCTTGTGTAAAATATTTTTTTTATAGAAAGAGTGAGTTATTGAGTTAGGGTTATGGTGTTGAACCACTTTCAACAATATATCAGTTAGATCGTGGAGGTCAGTTTTATTGGTGAAGGAAAGCGGCATACCTGGATAAAATCACCGACCTGTCACAAGCCACTGACAAACTTGATCACATCATGAGTTACTAATATTGTTTTATACCAGAACAAAGGATTGTTGGATTACCTAACAACTCATACAAGCCTATCACCAATACGCCGTGGGTTTGTTCCCGGCTTTGTAAATTACAAAAAAGGGTGCACTCGATTCGCAGCCGCAAGTGATAAAGTTTACCAGTTGCTTACCCATGGTCGGTGGTTCTCTCCGGGTACTCCGGTTTCTTCCACCACTAAAACTGATCGCCATGATATAGCTGAAATATTGTTGAAAGTGACATTAAGCATCAAAAATCAATGCTTTCGGAACACATTGTCACACACATGTTTACACAAGTTAGTAACTAATAACTGCTTTCAGAACACATTGTCACACATGTTTACACAAGTCAGTAACTATAACTGCTTTCAGAACACATTATCACACACATGTTTACACAAGTCAGTAACTATAACTGCTTTCAGAACACATTATCATACACATGTTTAACAAAGTCAGTAGCTATAACTGCTTTCAGAACACATTATCACACACATGTTTAACAAAGTCAGTAACTATAACTGATTTTGGAACACATTGTCACACACATGTTTAACCAAGTCAGTAACTATAACTGCTTTTGGAACACATTGTCACACACATGTTTAACCAAGTCAGTAACTATAACTGCTTTTGGAACACATTGTCACACACATGTTTAACCTAGTCAGTAACTATAACTGCTTTTGGAACACATTGTCACACACATGTTTAACAAAGTCAGTAACTATAACTGCTTTTGGAACACATTGTCACACACATGTTTACACAAGTCAGTAACTATAACTGCTTTCAGAACACATTGTCACACACATGTTTACACAGGTCAGTAACTATAACTGCTTTCAGAACACATTATCACACACATGTTTAACAAAGTCAGTAACTATAACTGCTTTCAGAACACATTGTCACACACATGTTTACACAGGTCAGTAACTATAACTGCTTTCAGAACACATTGTTATACACATGTTTAACCAAGTCAGTAACTATAACTGCTTTCAGAACACATTGTCACACACATGTTTACACAGGTCAGTAACTATAACTGCTTTCAGAACACATTATCACACGCATGTTTAACAAAGTCAGTAACTATAACTGCTTTCAGAACACATTGTCACACACATGTTTACACAAGTCAGTAACTATTAACTGCTTTCAGAACATATTGTCACACACATGTTTACACAAGTCAGTAACTATAGCTGCTTTCAGAACACATTGTCACACATGTTTAACCAAGTCAGTAACTATTAACTGCTTTCAGAACACATTGTCACACACATGTTTACACAAGTCAGTAACTATAACTGCTTTCAGAACACATTGACACACACATGTTTAACCTAGTTAGTAACTATTAACTGCTTTCAGAACACATTGTCACACACATGTTTACACAAGTCAGTAACTATTAACTGCTTTCAGAACACATTGTCACACACATGTTTACACAAGTCAGTAACTATTAACTGCTTTCAGAACACATTGTCACACACATGTTTAGCAAAGTCAGTAACTATAACTGCTTTCAGAACACATTGTCACACACATGTTTACACAAGTCAGTAACTATAACTGTTTTCAGAACACATTGTCACACATGTTTACACAGGTCAGTAACTATAACTGCTTTCAGAACACATTATCACACGCATGTTTAACAAAGTCAGTAACTATAACTGCTTTCAGAACACATTGTCACACACATGTTTACACAAGTCAGTAACTATTAACTGCTTTCAGAACATATTGTCACACACATGTTTACACAAGTCAGTAACTATAACTGCTTTCAGAACACATTGTCACACATGTTTAACCAAGTCAGTAACTATTAACTGCTTTCAGAACACATTGACACACACATGTTTAACCTAGTTAGTAACTATTAACTGCTTTCAGAACACATTGTCACACACATGTTTACACAAGTCAGTAACTATTAACTGCTTTCAGAACACATTGTCACACACATGTTTAGCAAAGTCAGTAACTATAACTGCTTTCAGAACACATTGTCACACACATGTTTACACAAGTCAGTAACTATAACTGTTTTCAGAACACATTGTCACACATGTTTACACAAGTCAGTAACTATAACTGCTTTCAGAACACATTGTCACACACATGTTTAACCAAGTCAGTAACTATAACTGCTTTCAGAACACATTGTCACACATGTTTACACAAGTCAGTAACTATAACTGTTTTCAGAACACATTGTCACACACATGTTTACACAAGTCAGTAACTATAACTGCTTTCAGAACACATTGTCATACACATGTTTACACAAGTCAGTAACTATAACTGCTTTCAGAACACATTGTCACACACATGTTTAACCAAGTCAGTAACTATTAACTGCTTTCAGAATACATTGTCACACACATGTTTACACAAGTCAGTAACTATTAACTGCTTTCAGAACACATTGTCACACACATGTTTACACAAGTCAGTAACTATAACTGCTTTCAGAACACATTGTCACACATACATAATTGTATTCCTAGTAAACATAATATAAATAGCTGTTTTTATTTCTTTAAAAAAAAACATTGATTTTGTTTAGATCCTTGATGTATTAAACGTCATTTTATTCATTTGTAGACAGTATTTAAGCATACTTTTAATGTATTTTGAAAAGAAACTGATTTTGATAGACCCTATCCCAGCAAAATTCATGTTCGTATGGTAGTAGGATTTACAACTACTTATGCAATCAGTGCCTATCACCACTAATGTTGTGAGTTTGAATCTCGATTAGGACGAGGTGTACAACATTATATGATCAAGTTTGTTGGTGACTTGCGACATGTCAGTGGTTTTCTCCTGGTCCTCGGGTTTCCTCCGCCAATAAAACTGACCGCCACGATATAATTGAAATATTGTTGAAAGTGGCGTTAAACACAAACAAACATATAATGTTAAATAATACTATATATATAACAATATTATTCATCAAACTAGGAGAATATGTAAACACCATCAAACAAACAAACAAACATATATTTTGGGAAGTTTAATATTGTAGTTGTAATTTTAATCATTTATATGACTACATATATTTTCATTTACAGTAAGGGGCTGTCATGGTCATGATGGTATGGTAGTTAGATCTACAACTACATATGTATTGAGTGCCTATCACCATTAACGTTGTGAGTTCGAACCCCACTCAGTCGAGGTATACTTGATACAACATTATGTGATTAAGTTTGTCAGTGACTTGCGACAGGTCGGTGGTTTTCTCAGGGTCCTCCGGTTTCCTCGACCAATAAATCTGACTGCCACGATATAACTGAAATATAGTTGAAAGTGGCGTTATACACCATCAAACAAACAAACATATATTTTGGAATGTAATTTTAGTCCTTTATTTGACTATATATTTTCTATTTCAGTTTGACAAATCAAGATGTAGTAATCCCATCATTTTCAGCCCAGTATGGATACAAGAACAAACTGTGTGCAGCTGATTATGTGTTGGCCTGCGTTGCTACGTTAGAAAATATTGTACGTACATTTTAATTTGTATTTGTGTGTATGGTCTATGTTATATTAGAAATAGTGATAGAACATTAGTAATTTTGTGTTAAGCAAGTGTAAAGAAAGCATTTCAAAAACAATTTTTTTTTCTTAGAAAATTGATAATTAACGTTTTTCGATGACAGTAAAAATCTCATACATGTATCACTGCATGAACATTCTCATTTCCTGTTTCCTGGGGAAAGTAAAAGAAAAACACTGGAAAGTGACATGCTGATCAGTACTTCCCACTGTTAAAGACTTATGTCAGTTGCTGATCGTTGTTGTACTTTGTGGTTATCAGATATATCAGTTTCCAATTGGTTTGCAATTTAGTTTAAGTTTTAATTCTGCATGTAAAATTGTCATATATAATATAAAAATATGAAATATAAAATTGCATTTACATGAGGTAATGTCAAACATACACAGATATTTTGAAATCAAAGCTAAGCGTAAATTAAATATAAATGGAAATGAGACGATAACATAAATTTTTTATTTCACTTTCCCTTGGGTAAGTGACTTAAATACTTCTTCGTGCCCTGTGTGTAAATTTCTGTCCCTGATTTTGAACTTAATGAAATTTACGTTTACATGACAAGCATTTCAATACTCATTTGTACTAAACTGGAAGAAACATGAGTTAAGGACCAAATTTTTTCGGATTTTTTTCTTACATTAATTCAATGAAAATATTTAATTTATTTAACAAAACCTATATATATTCAAAAATATGAGAATAACCTTTTATCAAGAAGTTTACAGTCAATGACTTTGGGATTTGGAACTTACAAGCCATTAGGGCCAGTACATATGAGAACTTTACTGGCCCAAAAGTTGGGATTTGGAACTTACAAGCCATTAGGGCCAGTACATATGAGAACTTTACTGGCCCAAAAGTTGGGATTTGGAACTTACAAGCCATTAGGGCCAGTACATATGAGAACTTTACTGGCCCAAAAGTTGGGATTTGGAACTTACAAGCCATTAGGGCCAGTACATATGAGAACTTTACTGGCCCGAAAGTTGGGATTTGGAACTTACAAGCCATTAGGGCCAATACATATGAGAACTTTACTGGCCCGAAAGTTGGGATTTGGAACTTACAAGCCATTAGGGCCAGTACATATGAGAACTTTACTGGCCCGAAAGTTGGGATTTGGAACTTACAAGCCATTAGGGCCAGTACATATGAGAACTTTATTGGCCCGAAAGTAAATTGACCAAATCTGACATAAATTGAAAGAAAGTAATGAAAAGCATTATGATATCACATGTTTAATCTCTTGAATACAAAAAAATACTAGTCTCTCTGTTTCCAGTTCGTTCTCCTCATCCTCACCACTCCACTCCCCTTCATCTTCACTCAGCCTCTTGTCATATACTGGTACATGTAAAATCTGCCAGGCTCAACACACCACTCTTGTGTTATTACGTTCAAGCCCTGGTTGTACTCGAGGGAAACAGGTCAAAATGCCCCCACTATTTCTCAGAATAAAAATTATTTTACCAAAACACCTCCAATTTTGTTTGTCAAAACGGCACGTTTAATAATTTTTCTAATCAGATGATGATATCATGTGTGATGTCTTGTAATTCAAGATTTGTCTAGTAAATTTATATACTGTCTTGTTCTAACCATGCAACTGATACAACATTCACTTTCCATGATAAATGGATAATGTTATCATGCCAGAATCCTGTCGTATATATACTTTCCAGTAAGGCTTGACCAAGCCATTGTTATCAAGGCTTAAACTTGTACTTTTCTTTTTCACAATACCTTGGCCTGTGTGTTTTTTTTTTTTTTTTTTTTTTTTTTTTTTTTTTACTTTATTATTGGAAATTAAGCTCATCAAAGACCATCAGCATGGATAAAAGTCATAGAATTGTAATAATTAATGAAACATATAAATTTAATTAAATGCAATCATCATTAATTAAATTTATAATTTTAATAAGATTAATAATAAAAAAAAACAAAATATATTGTTACTTTCATGATTTAAGTGCAAAAAAATAGTCAAACAAAAACGAATCGTGGGAAGACATTTGAATCACAAAAATTAAATAATAGATATATGGGGGTGTTTTGATAATGATTTTTTTTTTGGAAAAAAGTGGGGGCATTTTGACATGTATTCGTACTTGTCTTGAGCCATATGTCCGGTCCCTTTTTTCCAGATTTCTAGTAAATAAGTAATTTTCTATCCCTTATCTCCTCGTACCCCCTTGAGCAATGTCCGGTCCCTTTTCCAGATTTCTAGTAATTTTCTATCCCTTATCTCCTCGTACCCCCTTTTTAAAATGTTTTTCCGCTCGCTTTCATTTCTGTGACCTATCAGCTAGGGCATCGTCAAAATATTAAAATAAATTAACCATAGGTTTTTATTTTTTTACACCGGAAGTTAAACAATATGGACAGAGTTAAGCAACAAGACAGTATGCCCCAAAATGACTCGACCCTGGGTTTTAAATGGATAAAAAAAAATCACACAAAATGTTGTGTAGTCTAATATTCATGATGATCATACTTATATTACTGAAGATTACACTGAATAAAAATGAATAGTCTGTGTTTGAACATAATTTGTAATCAGTATTATTTTTTTTTAAATGAGGTCAGCTTTGTTCCGGTCCGAGTTTAACACAAGGATGAAACGATTTTGGAACGAAAACATATCTATTTACCGCATGCACAAACTGCTATATACGATTCTGAGGTAAAGTTATTTTTAAAACAGGGAATATCCAGTCAACAACTTGGTCGTGACTGAACGCATTTGTTCGATTTTACGCGATAATTCAGCAACTGACGTGATCATTAATTTTTTTATGAAAAATATTCCACAAGCCAATCGGACTTGTGGTTTAGAAACTTTCACTGGCCGCGGGCCATCGGACCACCGCTGATTTCGAACACTGAGTTTACTTAAGTGTATTTGTCTGTTTACAGGATAAACATAAGAGTGCTACAGATAATTTTTTAAGTGCTTTAGACATTTTACAAAGGTAAATATTAGAATACAGTCAAACCTGTCTTATGTGACCTTCCAAAGGAACATTGATATAGGGTCACATAAGACAGGTGGTCACTAAATACAGGTTTAATTAATATGAAATGCATTGTGAAGAGAAATTAACATTAAAGTCACATAATACAGTTATTGCTTAATAGAGGTGGTCACTAAAGTAGGTTTGACTGTAACTTAATAGAGGTGGTCACTAAAGCAGGTTTGACTGTAACTTAATAGAGGTGGTCACTAAAGCAGGTGTGACTGTATCTGATTGATGTGACAGTTATACAAATGTATTATAATTAGATTATGTTTGTTTGATGGTGTTTAACACCACTTTCAACAATATTTCAGTTATATCGTGGCGGTTAGTTTTATTGGTGGAGGAAACCGGAGGACACGGAGAAAACCACCGACCTGACGAACTTTATCACATAATGTTGTACACCTCGCCCTGATAGAGATTCAATCTCTCAACATCAGTGATGATAGGCACTGATTGCATAGGTAGTTGTAAATCCAACTACCATATGATAACGGCCACGACGGCCCCTCTATAATTAGATCAAAACAGCTGTAAGAATGAAATAGTATGACAGACAAGTACATGAAGTAAAGTGAAAAAGAGTTATTGTTGTTTAATACCCAATGAGCATTTTTTTCAACTATATATGAGTTGATGATGATGAGGCCAAAAAAAAAAAATGTGTGTTTACGGTCACCCGACCGACCCTAATTTTTGCTAGCGACCCTATCAATTTTTACACAGAATTCGGATAACCGTTTTTGATGTTTAATCAGCAGCAATGTTTTATTTATTCAACTGCTAGCTTTTTGTCGAAATTGAGAGCAAAGAAGGTAGAAAAACTGCGTAACTCTCATAAAACAGCTTCAAAACAAATGACGGCTTACCCGAAATTTCGAAAATGAAATATAGGATTCAGGAACCGGGAACGACTATTTCCAGTGTTGCCGATAGTAATAAAAATTTTAAAAAAATATGCCGACCGACCGACCCTAGATTTTTTTGACATGTGACAGTAAACACATATTATTTTTTTGGACCTGATGTCTGCTTGTACAAGACCAACACAGCTAGTTGAATTTTTATAGTGCTAGCTCACTGAAGAAACAGTCCGCAGTCAGTAGACATGTCTCTCCACTAGGGGCATATCATCCTGATTCCAAGCCACCAAGTCTTTGTTCTTTCTCTTCAAAGCTGTGTACTTAGCGGAGAAGCAGCAAATGCCAAGTTTATAGTCTTTGGTTTGACCTAACTGGGACTGGAACCCATGATCTACCAAACACAAGATGAGCACGCTAACCATTAGTCCATCTATCTGTCCAAAAAATGCAGTGTCCATCTTTTAGTCTGTCCATCTGTCCGAAAAACGCAGTGTCCATCTTCTAGTCCGTCCATCTGTCTGGAAAACGCAGAGTTCATCTTCTAGTCCGTCCATCTGTCTGAAAAATGCAGTGTCCATCTTCTAGTCCGTCCATCTGTCTGAAAAAGAGTGTCCATCTTCTAGTCCGTCCATCTGTCTGAAAAACAGTGTCCATCTTCTAGTCCGTCCATCTGTCCGAAAAATGCAGTGTCCATCCTTTAGTCCATCTATCTGTCCAAACAATGCAGTGTCCATCTTCTAGTCTGTCCATCTGTCAAAAAAACGCAGTGTCCATCTTCTAATCCGTCCATCTGTCTGAAAAACGCAGTGGCCATCTTCTAGTCTGTCCATCTGTCCGGAAAACGCAGTGTCCATCTTCTAGTCCGTCAATCTGTCTGAAAAACGCAGAGTTCATCTTTTAGTCCATCCATCTGTCTGAAAAACGCAGTGGCCATCTTCTAATCCGTCCATCTGTCTGAAAAACGCAGTGGCCATCTTCTAATCCGTCCATCTGTCCGAAAAACGCAGTGTCCATCTTCTAGTCCGTCCATCTGTCTGAAAAATGCAGTGGCCATCTTCTAGTCCGTCCATCTGTCTGAAAAACACAGATGGTACTTAGTTTGTGTAATCTGTAACTGCAACCGTTTTCCTTCAATAGTTTTAAAAATTTGCAGTGATTGCACACACATTGAAGATGTGCCCCTCCCAATTCAAACAGACTTAGAAAAAAAATCCATGTTTGTAACTTATTTAAATTGTCATTACATGTATGCCATATAGGGTGCCAAGTGACTTTAGCTGACTTTGACTACCCTGTTTAGACTCTTTGGTTTTCTTGCTCCCAAAGACTTCTAAATTATTTGGCATTAAGCGTACATGATTATTCCAGAAATGTGTCATGCACACTAAATTTGATATCTGTGTTTTTATTTGTGTTCTTTATCAATGGCTGATAGTATATTAGTCCTCAAAATGAACATTTTAATTTACTGGACTGAATCAAATTCTTGAATTTATTAGAAAATATATATCTAAATAATGTTATACTGGTCTTGTGTCAGAGGATCGGTGCTCAGTGTGAGGACTGATATATCTATGTTATTTATTTCAGAGTAAATGTGGCTTCATTAGAGAAGGCTTTAGAATTGGCCAAGAAACAAGTACAGGCTATAGTGACACAAGTACAGACATTTCTAGACATGCACCAAGTTATATCAGCTGGACCTTTCCTATATGCTTTTATTCAAGAGGTGATTAATTATACAGTGAAACCTGTCTTAAACCAAACCTCCTTGGGGCCATGTTTTGTGTTCAGAATAGACAGGTGTTTTATTTATACAGGGTAAATTAACAAACATTTCTTACATTGGAACTTTATTGAAAGTTCAGTTTATACAGCATTCTGGTTTATCCATGGTTCGGTTTACGGTTATTCCAGAGAAAAATGTATGGGAGGGTTGGACGGCACTTGATCTTTTTTTGGATGGGTGGTAGGGGTAAGAGCAAATGTAATTGTGTGGGTGGTTGTCTCCTCCAGAAATATAATTGGATAGGTGGTTGTACATTAAATGAAAAATGTATGGCTATGCTTTCTTGTTTTCAGTTGATTAAAACTCTTCAGATGCCAAAGGAAAATGACGTTTTTTTCAACGGTTATTTTGTTTACTTAGAGCGTAAATCCTATGTAAACGTCCGAAATTCTGAACGGAACTAGTTTTCCGAACGGTAACTGGTTCCCAATATTTGCGGTTACCAGATTGTTTACCGCCTGTTGCCAGCATGGCAGACCAGGGGTAGAAATAAGCGGTGGCCCGAGGCTCCTAAATTTTCAGAAGAACTCCTTGGGATCAAATGTAGATATCCCACCGTGTTTCTTATTTTTTAGTATCTGTGCAAACCATAGACTAGAGGAAACATTTTATTGCCTATGAATGATCCTTTTGATTTATTACATGATACCAACACTCTTACATTATAGAGGATATCAAAAGAAATTGGGATGTAAACATTTTATTACAAGGCTTCACATCGACAAAAACAACCGGAAATGTTTACCGCTAACAAAATATACGGAAAATACCGGACCGGAAATGATTTTTTTCCGGATTATAAAAAAAAAAAGTGAAATCAGCAAAAATCAGAGCTGAGCGGCAATTCCGTCGAACAAGACATCAATTTGGTGTGGCCTAATATACAAATTATGTTAAAAAAGGTTTCATTCAGTGTGGTAACAAGTACAAACTGTAACAGCCAATAATTTCAACATAAAATAAAACGATGCAACAAATTAAGCTAATGAGTATTGATCAGGAAACTGGATTGTAGTGTATATTATAACAACAGAACAGAGCAACTACTTAAATTAGAACCTAAAAAATACAAAAATCTGATGAAAATTTAAGAGCTGAATTGACACATATTTTGTTAACCAGACAACACAATGCTTAAGATTAAACAAAATATACAAACCAGTAATCCAACTGTGACAGTTTAAGGTAATGACAAGTATCACAATTAGCGGTTGGTTGTCTTTATCGGACAACACAGGTCTGCATTATAATGTCGAGAATTATTTTTTTATAAAATTTTGAAAATGTACCTTATAAAATAGTGTTTTCAAGATGTCAAATTAGAGTTCAGGGGAGTGCCAGAATGCAGGATTTTGCACCGTACAGCAACTGTGCTTTGCGCAGTTGGTCAACCCGCTTTGCGGGTTGAAGGGCCACTTCATGTTGTGGAGGGCTACTAGGTTAAGAAAGTTAGGGGCCCTGCTAGCTACTTACTGACTTTTTCTTATTTCTACCCCTGCAGACAAGTGGCATATTAATTCTGTTTGCCATTGGCTGCAATCCAATGACTTTGCAGCTACTTTTAGAGGTAACATTTGTTAATCAATGAAGACATGGTGTTGTAAACTTTACCCTCAACTGAAATCACTGGTGACTTGCTCTAGAAATAGTGTTTATTCCACGAACTTCGTGGCAGTTTTTCAAACTCTGAAATGTATGACTTCCAGGGTTAAATAAAACATACAAATCAGTGCATTTCGACAGTAAATTATTGAATGAACAATTTAGA
Organism: Bathymodiolus brooksi; assembly: GCA_963680875.1. NCBI lineage: Eukaryota > Metazoa > Mollusca > Bivalvia > Mytilida > Modiolidae > Bathymodiolus > Bathymodiolus brooksi. Next base: position 45,115,502 of record OY804580.1, on the reverse strand, counting down.
TTGGAAATAATTCAACTGAAGCTGCAATTATGTGTGATTTACTTGGAATAAACATTCACATTGTAATTACACATAAAACAAAACAAAAAATAACCCAACACGTATACAGTTTGACAAGTTGTGAGGAAGGATACATGCAAATGAATTTCTGATAAATGTTGGTTAAATTAAATGCATTATTGATTATACTTAAAAGTCAGTTTTTACCCACAAAAACAACACAATTTAACAAAGAATGTGCTTAAAAATAACAAATTCTGGACAGAGTATCCTACGGTTCTTTATTTTATGAAAAATGAAAGAGAAGTTTAGATCACAAACATAAATTGGCAATTTTCGGTCTGAAATTTGATCCCTGTGGGTCCCTAGTTTTCAAAATCATAATTTTAAAACCTTATTGCGCATCTACATATAGTGTATGACAATACTGTATCGAAATAAATGTATAAAATAAAAAATGAGACAAGTTTAGGTCACAAGCATAAATTGACAATTTTCGATCCAAAATTTGACCCCTGTGGACCCCTATTTTTGAAAATCAAAATTCTAAACCCTTACTGCACATCTACATACAGTGTTTGACAATACTGTATAGAAATAAGATGCATTAAATGAAAAAGGAGTTTAGATCACAAGCATAAGTTGTCAATTTTCAGTCCAAAATTCTAAAGCTTTATTGTGCATCTACATACAGTGTTTAACAATACTGTATAGAAATAAAAACAGAGTTTACGTCACAATAAAAGTGTGACAGACAGACGGAGGGACAGGGGTGAAAACAATATCCTGTCTTTCTTTGAAAGTGTGGGGATAGATATGAAGACTGTCTTTTAATACTGTTAAAACAATAACAAAACATTGATCAGAAATCATTTTATTGATAAACAAGATTTTAGAAACATGCAGCTTATTCTTACAAATAACACATGAACGTATGATAATTATTCAAACTTTTTTGTAAAAAAGGTAGTTTATACTTTGAATTAGATGGGTAGTGGGGTCAAGCTAAAAATCAATTATATGGGTAATTGTCCCATAATGAAATGTAATTAAGTGGGTGATGGGTTTTAAAAAAAGTGCCTTCCAACACCCCATACATTATTTTCTGGAATATCCCAGACAGGTTTCACTAATTTTATATCAAGATTGCTTATGAATATTCATTAGTATATTGGGTTAAAGTGCTGAGAGATCAAAGTTTAGCATTATACTGCCTTAGGTCATGTATTTGATGTTTTCCCTAAGGCAATTTTACCATGGCACAGCACCTTTTCCAGGACCATGCATCTCTCACTCTAGAAGTATATATGCCCCTGACCTATTTGTGTAATTATGAATTATAGTAGTATAGGATTCAATATAATGTGAACTGAATAAATTAATGCATAAGGTTATTAGATTATTTATTATTGAAATTTATAGTTCCTTATTTATGTAATTATTATCAAAACTAAGGTTCTCCTCCCTCAGGCATAGGTGACCTAAGCCGATATTAACTATCCTTTTTAGGCCCTTTGGTTTTATTGCTCCCAAACATATTTTAATTATTTGGCTCACCAATCTTTTGATTTTAATGAAAATTATTCCAGAAAAGTGTTGTGGACACTAAATATAATATTTCGGTTCTTATTTCTACTGATTGCACAACTAGCATATGCCCTGCTGAATTTCTTGTGAAAACACTAATAATAAAACTTCTTTATCAGGAAAGTGATACAGGCTCATGTTAGTCTCTAGTTTAATTTCATATCTTTGGTAGATTATGTTTATAATTATGGCTTGGATATGGATGTGGAATAAAAAAAATTAAGAAAACAAATATCTGAGTGAGAACCATGTCTTAATCATTCTGGTTAAAGGGAAACTTCGCAAAAAAAATATTTTTTTATATGTTTTTCCTGATGTATAAATATGGATGTTTATATGTATATTAGCGTTTTATTATGTTGGATAAGGGAATGAAATCGATTTTAAAATTCTGTCAACGATACATGGAAGTCGCCATTTTGATAGCAGCTCAATACCAAGTATCACGTGACGTCTAAATACCACCACGCCCCAAAAACAAGCGTGACAAACCAGGGTCCTCATTCAGTGTCGATATGGCTTGTCAGGCATACGGTTGTTTAACTTGATGGTAATTCTTTTTATTTTTCTTATCATTCTAAATTAATATGAATTTATTACACAATCACTTTTTGCAGATTTACGTTTTGCTTCTATAGATTATGGCAAAACAAATTAATCGGGGGGAAAGGTTCGTCTTTAATGAGACGCATTTACAAAAGATTTTTTTCCAAAATTGAAGAACTACGAAATTAAGTTAAAAAAAGAACGGACATCGGAACAATGCCCTGAATTCGTTAAAAAAAATCCAAAAAGGCCTATGCTACGGGGCAAAATTGTTTTAATGACATTATTCAGTAAGATCGCACTTTGTAATCGATCGTGCATGCACTACAATAAAGATACACATAAGCTAAAAGCACAGAAAGTTACAGGGTAGGAAGCCATACAATTGAGAGGATTATGTAAACATATACATTTTATAATTTGTAATAGATTTCATTTGACAATTACAGATGATGTGTATTATAAATAAGTTTATTATACAAAAACAAAGCGTAACATATAATATGTCTCTGCGTAACATATTTTGTTTATTTTATTCACGTCTTTCGAACTGGTGGACCCTTCTGATTAATCTTCACAATTATTGATATTTCACCGCGAATATTTAGTTTGATGTATTGTTGTTGTGTATCAATCATAATTGTTATTTGTATATGCCCTCCTGGGGCCCTGATTTGGTTAATAAACTTATTTTAATTTCTATTTCTATAAGGAAAAATTGCATACGAATGGTTTTTTGTCTATTTTGCAAGAAGAATTTCTACCTTGCCCTGTTCACCCTGCTTTATTTAATAATTTTGGTTGTTGCTACATCATTCTGATGGGGCACAAAAAAATCAAGATAAAAATGAACAATTCAATATAGCTTACGATCAATGGTAATCTTTTTGTGTGAAAATAGCCCATGAATCATTGCTGCATTAGGTGCGGATCCAGCAGTTTTGAAAACGGGGTGCCAGGCTCTTGTTTGCCAATTTTTACCCAATTTATACACGAATTTTACTAAATTGTCGAACACCTCCTTGATCCGGCAGTGTGCATTAATATGCACCCATTCCTAGTGTATACTTCAACGTGATGAGGGGCATGTATTTTGATCACCTATTAGAACCTTTAAAATGTGTATTGCATCTGCTATTCTAGTCACGGGTAGCGTAATTTGTTTTCATTTTATTTTCTGTTCTTATTATGTTTTTGTCTATTTGACTTGTGTACATTGTTTGTATATATTCCTTGTACATGCCTTCAACCCTTAGGGGTAAAATTTTAGTTAGTTAACGGGTCACAAAATGTGCATTGCGTTTCTGATTATTGCCAAATATTGTGACACATGTATTCAGGTATTCGGTCAGAGGCCCGTCGACCGGATGTAAAATGACACTTGTATATTCTGCCTGGCGATTTCCTGTGTGGACCTAAACTCATTACGCAATATTAGGTACCCTGCTGAGTGAACCGGTGTGAATGTACCTGTCGTTTTCAGAATGAAGATAAAAATAAGTAAATCCCGCATTTCACTTCTTACCTCAGGAATTATTTGCCTTAATTTATTGAAGAATAAAATATTTAAAATTAAAATATGGTCTCTTGCTTCTGAAAATACATGAAAAATATAAGAAATATATTTTTCGCATAATATTTTACGTTTCGCTCATCAAAAATGACAAGCAAAAAAAGGAAAAGAAATTAACATTTTTAAATCACTTGCTCGCTCTGGACAACGTTTTTAGCACAAAATCCGAAGAACAAGAAGTAAATCTGGTGTGACCTAATCTCTTTTTAATTTTTGACTGCCCTTCATCTGTTTATACCGCTCATGATCATGACATATTTAAGCTATAACTAAAACGTTAATTTTGGGGCTTTATATAGAAATGTTCCCAAACAAACAACACGCGTTGAACAAAAGAAAAGTAAAGAAATATTGATTGAGTAAAATCATAAACATTTGATTAAATTAAATTAATTAAAACATCTTTTATGAACACCGACTGTTAAAATAATGATTTAGTAAAATCATAATCCTTTGATTAAAATTAAATTAATTAAAACATCTTTTATGAACACCGACTATTAAAATAATGATTGAGTAATATCATAATCATTTTTTTTTAATTGTTAAAAAGAAAAATTAATTTCTAAACGTTTAGGCCTAAATCATTTTATTTAATATTAAAATTAAAACATCTTTTATGAACATCGATCGTTAAATTATTATGATGAGACAGCTATATATAGTTAGGCCAATTTGGCGCCTCTCATAGTGAAAACTTATAATTTCAAGGATGGTGTATACTTTTTTATCATCTAAAACATAAATTGTTCCTGTTATTTCAACATTATATTTATTCTGATGTTTTAAGAATATTTTATCTACAATAGATAATAAACGATCTACCAACTCGTCTTGGAAAGCAAATAGTGTGTATTCAAATTCCCATTTTATTAATCCGGTCACCTTGAATTTTACACCTGTATAATTTTACCCTCCGGCTAGAAAACACACAAGCGGACATCTACATGCGGAGATCAAAATAACAGTAAATATTTCTAAGGTAATGAGACAGCCACGTTGATGGAATGGTTTAAGTACCTGCTTTGAATGTGGTAGATCATGGGTTCAATTCTTGGTGAGGTCAAATTAAAGACTTTAAAACTGATATTTACTGCTTCCCTAAGTCTAACAGCATTATGAAGTAAGAACAAAGGGGGATAATGTGTCTGAATTAAGTGACATGTCTACCTGTGATTTGTTGTTTCACTGAGGTAGCACTGTAAACATCCAATTAAGGCATGTTGGTCTAGTACAAAGTTGACATCATCATCATCTCATTGAAATTTAACTGGTTTTCATCATGAAATAGCTGAAAATTGCTGACTTGGCATTAAAACATAAATCGCTAAGGATGATAGAATGAAAGGATGAGGGAAAATAGACTAAAGCTCTTCTATCAATATCTCATTATTAATTATAATAAGTTTAAATCATTTTTAAACTTTATATCAATTCGGACAGTCATTACTCTCAAATTATAACTCAACCTGTCAAAATGTGTCTAATATCTTGTAATGTTGATGTTATGATAAGAATTTTTTGATAATTTGAATTTTTTTTTTTTTTTTTTTTTTTTAAGACATATTGATATTTTTACAGGGTACAACGGATGTTAAATTTTTCTCCAAGCCACAGTGTTTAATGAGATTAGCCAGATTTACTTTAGAAGCTCACTGTTCTGTGGTAAGTTGTGTGATTTCTGGTACCTCATTCATGTAGAGCAATGGCAAGAAACGGTAACAGTGTTAATAGTGGACGTGATCGAGGGCACCATTGAAAACAATGCTTTTTTCTGTTCTTTTAAGACAATAAGGCAGTTGTTTTGGACATTTTTACCTTGCAGGATAAACACAATATACATACATTGTCTATAAATATCAAATTGATTTGCATTCTCTGTAAAACAGGTAAGAAAATCTTGCCAAAGGCTATCTTTTCTACTTGTTTCTAAAGCTCATCAAATTTATTGTTATATAAACTTAGATATTGCATTAGTTTCATCCGGTTCACAAGTTCAATCTTTGAAAATTGACAGCTTCAAACAGAAAAAAACACTACTGAAAACGACACTAAATCTTCACCTTATCAAACAAAAACAAATAAAACTCTGCTGAAAATGACACTAAATCTTGATCTTATCGACAAAAAAAACCCAAAGAAATAATTCATGGAAGCCATAGTTTATATACAGTTTTAACATGGGTAACATTATTTTCCAATTTAATAGCATTTTGAATTTAGCAACTTAAACAAGTAAAATGCTCACAAAATCGCAAAATAAATCAGTAACCATGTGTTTTAATGTCATCAGCGTTCCTTGTAAAAGACTTCACCGGAAGATGTTAAATTTCAAAAGTCAAAGTCCATTGGTGGTTGTCTTAAGTATTTATTCATGAAAAATATAGGTAAAAACAATACGGGCATTTTTATGTTTGTTATGCACCACAGTGCTGTATGAATACATAAATTCACTAGGGAATGATGTTTGTAATTTGTTCGTCAATATGCATGAGCGAATTAAAATATATCGTGAGTTTTATCATTGTATTATTTATATAGCCAATGAAGGACGTCATGTTAGAATTAAAGATAATTTTCTGTTAATGTCATTTTTACATGATGTTTCTATATTTCAGAGTCGTAATAAGAGAGCTAAGAGTTTACCTTTAGTTCTGGGTGCTCCTTTAGATGGAGAACAAGGTACAACACTTCTGTTAATATCACTTTTCATGATGTTTCTATATTTCAGAGTCGTAATAAGAGAGCTAAGAGTTTACCTTTAGTTCTGGGTGCTCCTTTAGATGGAGAACAAGGTACAACACTAGTTATTGGTATTCCTCCATTACAGTTGGACGATGAGAGGAAGAAGTAAGTTGTAGGTTTTTTGCTTACCCTTCCGGAGCACCTGAGTTCACCCACGGTTTTTAGTGAGGGTCGTGTAACTCTACCTTTAGTTTTATGTGTATGTTTTGTAGATTGTTGTTTGTCCTTTTGTTTATTTTCTTTTGGCCATTGTGTTGTCTGTTCTTCTTCGATATACGAATTCTGATTAATCCTTTGGTATCTTCAAATTCTTCTTGTAAAAATCAATGGTTAAAACTTAAAGACAAAACTTGTCGAGAAATATTTTTCAGCTATCTGCATTTTGTCAGATTAACATTCTAAGGGTAAAGCGAGCTTTTGTTTTCATCTTTTTATGTACATAATTAGTTTTTATTTTCGTTTTGTTGTTTTTCAATTTTAATTTTTGATATGAAACCCCTAAATAATTTGAACTTTAGGTTCACTAGTACACATTTTGACACATATATGTCCGTTATTGATTGCAGTAGTTTTCAGCTATCTGCATTTTGTCAGATTTAACATTCTAAAGGTAAAGCGAGCTTTTGTTGTCATCTTTTTACATTCATTATTAGTTTTTATTTTTAACATGTTTATTATGAAACCTCAATAACAATTTAAATTTGAGGCTTACAAGTACAAATTTTTACTCAAATGGGGGTTAGGGTCATTGTGTTTAATGCCACTTTCAACAATATTTAAGTTATATTGCGGCGGTCAATTTTATTGGTGGAGGAAACCAGTGTACCCGAAGAAAACCGACCTGTCACTGACAAACATTATCACATAATGTTGTATAGAGTACACCTCGCCATGAGCAAGATTTGAACTCACAACATTAGTGGTGATAGGTATTGATTGCAAAGGTAGTTGTTAATCCAACTACCATACGATCATGACTACGACAACCCTGTTGTTATTTGATTTGGCTATTGGTATGTGTAAGATTTGAGTAAATAAACCTGGTTTACAAAAGTAGGTAGGTTTTTGGTTTTTTTTTCAATCATGCTGCAATAATTAGACAGTGCCTGAAATGGACGGTCGCCAAATGCGACTAATATCTTATTCGGGCGACCAAAAGCTGCTCCAAATTAGGTATTCACTGGCCCAACAAAAAACGTCTGGGTGATTGCCTAAAAGACCGTTCAAAATTGTTGTTTTACCGAAACCGGACTTAAACTGTAACTTCAACGGTAGATAACTCTTCTGTTCTAGTCGAAAACAGTTTGTTACGAGCACAGCGATTGGTCCAAATACATTTTTGTAGCCAATGAATACACAGCTAATGTAATTTATTGTTCTCCCCAATTATTTATTTTTATCGAGCCAATCAATACACGTTTTCATGTAATGCACAAGTATTCACTAAATATTAGAAAAGAAACGTGTTTTTTTGTTTCTTTATGATTTAATTATTAAAATTGTTAACTTTCACGGACGAAGTGGAAAGTTGTGAACAATAAAGAGAATTCTGTCAACGTGTAATGTTTGCGATCTGGTATCTTCCACGGTTCGGAAATTTATTCATTCAATCTGCTGCAAAATGTACATGTACGAATTTCATTTTACAGAAATCGGAAACCTTTTTGTCGATCTTTAGGTAATCATTGAAAAACTTTTCCCCAACAATGGAGAGAAAATCGTTGACAGTAATGTCAAACTACAGAAACGATCTGGCCTGTCCCTTCATTTAAACTTTTCATAGTTCATCTCTATACGTACACGGCTACATTTTAATGACAATTGGGAGTGTTTTCTTTTTTGGAACCAGAACTTTTGTTTACAAATTAAACAATAACAGGAAAAGTTAACAGTTGTTTATATAACAGAAAATGACAGCAACGTTTGTTATTTCAACAAAGTGAGTTACTTGTTTGGAATGAATAACCAACTGACATTACCCCGAACTGAGAGGTTATTTTACTTTAAAATCACTTCTTCATAGTGGATTGAAACAAGTGATGTCACTCTTCACTTTGGGGAGTGCAAGAGCAGTCCTTGTAGTGGCATTGGTCTACTCTTTTCTGGATGTCTTTAATGTGATCATAGCATTTATCTCCCCTTACACAAACCAGCCTTTTACTGTCCCCATCCGACGGACTAGCATCGTTTCTTGAGACCACCCTAGCCAATGGCGTCAAGGTTGTCGAAAAGGTTATAGCAAGTAAATTCAGGTTTCATTTGATAGCAATATATGCATTGGGGTGTTTTCGTAATTTCAGCTGCACACCCGTTACTGTACCAAAATTACCTTGAATTTTAATGTTATTGATAAAAAAACCAATTAACCTGAAAACTGTATATATGTTGATATCTGATGTCTTTTTTTCATAAATAAATGTCACAAAATTTATGGGCCACCATTATGCCATTTGGGCCAGTGACTCTAATATTTTACTGGACCAAAAAAAATATTTCGGACCAGCCAAAAGGCTGGCCCTCATTTCAGGCACTGATTAGATATGTTGGATTTCAAGAATTCAATATGGCGGCTAATTCAAAGTAGAACTGGCCTTAGTTACTTCATGTCAATAGTGAGTTTGACAATAAACAATAGTAACCAATGACAACAGGTATTATAATTGTCTATATAGTAATGAAATTACAATATTATCATTGTACTGTGGAACATGTCTAATCCGACACACCAAAGTACCAGGGAAATGTTCCGTATTGTACAGGATGTCGGAAAACTCAGATTCTACTTTTAGTCAACAGAAATACTTTGGGACCATAAAGTTTTGTCAGATGTCACAGGATGTCTGAAAACTCACGTGTCGGATTGCACAAGTTCCACTGTATATTACATTAGATTTAGTGAAATTTAATTACTTTTCCTCTTTTTTTACAGTTTCTTTGGTAAAGCTTTTGAACAGGCAGCAGTTAGTACTAATTCTAGAACCCTACATGACAGTTTTGATACTTATTGTAAGTACTAATTCTAGAACCCTACATGACAGTTTTGATATTTATTGTAAGTACTAATTCTAGAACCCTACATGACAGTTTTGATATTTATTGTAAGTACTAATTCTAGAACCCTACATGACAGTTTTGATACTTATTGTAAGTATTTAGATTCTAGAACCCTACATGACAGTTTTGATATTTGTTGTAAGTACTAATTCTAGAACCCTACATGACAGTTTTGATATTTATTGTAAGTACTAATTCTAGAACCCTACATGACAGTTTTGATATTTATTGTAAGTGTGTTCAACACAAAGTCTTGTATTTGTTGTGTTGTTGTGGAGCCACATCGGTGTTGTAATGGTTAGCATACTCACATGCTGTAGATCATGGATTCAAGCCTAGGTCGAGTCAAACCAAAGACTATGAAATTGTTGTGGGATGCTCCTCCACTAAGTACACACTATTAAGGAGTTAGAGCAAAGACTGGTTGGCTAAGAATCGTGATTATGTGTCATAGTAGGGTGACCTGTCTCCCACAAACTCTCGTTTCACTATAAAAATCCAACTAAGCATGTTGGTCTAGTACAAACTGGACATCATCATTATTTTATCAAAATGAATCTTGTTCTCGACATTATCATAGCTGAAAAATTGCTTAACAATCCTTCACTCTGTATTATAGTTATTGTCGAATATGGAAATTTCCTTGTACAGGGAAACCTGTCTAAACCGAACATACTTGAGACCAACTTTTGTGTTCGGAATAGACAGGTGTTCGGTTTATAGAGGTTAAATTAACAAAGATGCCCTACATTTGGATTTTAAATTATTTAAAGTTCAGTTTATACAGGATTCCAGATTATTTAGGGTTGGGTGTAAACAGGTTTATACAGGATTCCAGATTATTTAGGGTTGGGTGTAGACAGGTTTATACAGGATTCCAGATTATTTAGGGTTGGGTGTAGACAGGTTTATACAGGATTCCAGATTATTTAGGGTTGGGTGTAGACAGGTTTGTACAGGATTCCAGATTATTTAGGGTTGGGTGTAGACAGGTTTGTACAGGATTCCAGATTATTTAGGGTTGGGTGTAGACAGGTTTATACAGGATTCCAGATTATTCAGGGTTGGGTGTAGACAGATTTATACAGGATTCCAGATTATTCAGGGTTGGGTGTAGACAGGTTTATACAGGATTCCAGATTATTCAGGGTTGGGTGTAGACAGGTTTATACAGGATTCCAGATTATTTAGGGTTGGGTGTAGACAGGTTTATACAGGATTCCAGATTATTTAGGGTTGGGTGTAGACAGGTTTATACAGGATTCCAGATTATTTAGGGTTGGGTGTAGACAGGTTTGTACAGGATTCCAGATTATTTAGGGTTGGGTGTAGACAGGTTTGTACAGGATTCCAGATTATTTAGGGTTGGGTGTAGACAGGTTTATTCAGGATTCCAGATTATTCAGGGTTGGGTGTAGACAGATTTATACAGGATTCCAGATTATTCAGGGTTGGGTGTAGACAGGTTTATACAGGATTCCAGATTATTCAGGGTTGGGTGTAGACAGGTTTATACAGGATTCCAGATTATTTAGGGTTGGGTGTAGAAAGGTTTATACAGGATTCCAGATTATTTAGGGTTGGGTGTAGACAGGTTTATACAGGATTCCAGATTATTTAGGGTTGGGTGTAGACAGGTTTATACAGGATTCCAGATTATTTAGGGTTGGGTGTAGACAGGTTTATACAGGATTCCAGATTATTTAGGGTTGGGTGTAGACAGGTTTATACAGGATTCCAGATTATTTAGGGTTGGGTGTAGACAGGTTTATACAGGATTCCAGATTATTTAGGGTTGGGTGTAGACAGGTTTATACAGGATTCCAGATTATTTAGGGTTGGGTGTAGACAGGTTTATACAGGATTCCAGATTATTTAGGGTTGGGTGTAGACAGGTTTATACAGGATTCCAGATTATTTAGGGTTGGGTGTAGACAGGTTTATACAGGATTCCAGATTATTTAGGGTTGGGTGTAGACAGGTTTGTACAGGATTCCAGATTATTTAGGGTTGGGTGTAGACAGGTTTGTACAGGATTCCAGATTATTTAGGGTTGGGTGTAGACAGGTTTATACAGGATTCCAGATTATTCAGGGTTGGGTGTAGACAGATTTATACAGGATTCCAGATTATTCAGGGTTGGGTGTAGACAGGTTTATACAGGATTCCAGATTATTCAGGGTTGGGTGTAGACAGGTTTATACAGGATTCCAGATTATTTAGGGTTGGGTGTAGACAGGTTTATACAGGATTCCAGATTATTTAGGGTTGGGTGTAGACAGGTTTATACAGGATTCCAGATTATTTAGGGTTGGGTGTAGACAGGTTTGTACAGGATTCCAGATTATTTAGGGTTGGGTGTAGACAGGTTTGTACAGGATTCCAGATTATTTAGGGTTGGGTGTAGACAGGTTTATACAGGATTCCAGATTATTCAGGGTTGGGTGTAGACAGATTTATACAGGATTCCAGATTATTCAGGGTTGGGTGTAGACAGATTTATACAGGATTCCAGATTATTCAGGGTTGGGTGTAGACAGGTTTATACAGGATTCCAGATTATTTAGGGTTGGGTGTAGACAGGTTTATACAGGATTCCAGATTATTTAGGGTTGGGTGTAGACAGGTTTATACAGGATTCCAGATTATTTAGGGTTGGGTGTAGACAGGTTTATACAGGATTCCAGATTATTTAGGGTTGGGTGTAGACAGGTTTATACAGGATTCCAGATTATTTAGGGTTGGGTGTAGACAGGTTTATACAGGATTCCAGATTATTTAGGGTTGGGTGTAGACAGGTTTATACAGGATTCCAGATTATTTAGGGTTGGGTGTAGACAGGTTTATACAGGATTCCAGATTATTTAGGGTTGGGTGTAGACAGGTTTATACAGGATTCCAGATTATTTAGGGTTGGGTGTAGACAGGTTTATACAGGATTCCAGATTATTTAGGGTTGGGTGTAGACAGGTTTATACAGGATTCCAGATTATTTAGGGTTGGGTGTAGACAGGTTTATACAGGATTCCAGATTATTTAGGGTTGGGTGTAGACAGGTTTATACAGGATTCCAGATTATTTAGGGTTGGGTGTAGACAGGTTTATACAGGATTCCAGATTATTTAGGGTTGGGTGTAGACAGGTTTATACAGGATTCCAGATTATTTAGGGTTGGGTGTAGACAGGTTTATACAGGATTCCAGATTATTTAGGGTTGGGTGTAGACAGGTTTATACAGGATTCCAGATTATTTAGGGTTGGGTGTAGACAGGTTTATACAGGATTCCAGATTATTTAGGGTTGGGTGTAGACAGGTTTATACAGGATTCCAGATTATTTAGGGTTGGGTGTAGACAGGTTTATACAGGATTCCAGATTATTTAGGGTTGGGTGTAGACAGGTTTATACAGGATTCCAGATTATTTAGGGTTGGGTGTAGACAGGTTTATACAGGATTCCAGATTATTTAGGGTTGGGTGTAGACAGGTTTATACAGGATTCCAGATTATTTAGGGTTGGGTGTAGACAGGTTTATACAGGATTCCAGATTATTTAGGGTTGGGTGTAGACAGGTTTATACAGGATTCCAGATTATTTAGGGTTGGGTGTAGACAGGTTTATACAGGATTCCAGATTATTTAGGGTTGGGTGTAGACAGGTTTATACAGGATTCCAGATTATTTAGGGTTGGGTGTAGACAGGTTTATACAGGATTCCAGATTATTTAGGGTTGGGTGTAGACAGGTTTATACAGGATTCCAGATTATTTAGGGTTGGGTGTAGACAGGTTTATACAGGATTCCAGATTATTTAGGGTTGGGTGTAGACAGGTTTATACAGGATTCCAGATTATTTAGGGTTGGGTGTAGACAGGTTTATACAGGATTCCAGATTATTTAGGGTTGGGTGTGTAGACAGGTTTATACAGGATTCCAGATTATTTAGGGTTGGGTGTAGACAGGTTTATACAGGATTCCAGATTATTTAGGGTTGGGTGTAGACAGGTTTATACAGGATTCCAGATTATTTAGGGTTGGGTGTAGACAGGTTTATACAGGATTCCAGATTATTTAGGGTTGGGTGTAGACAGGTTTATACAGGATTCCAGATTATTTAGGGTTGGGTGTAGACAGGTTTATACAGGATTCCAGATTATTTAGGGTTGGGTGTAGACAGGTTTCACTGTATAATAAAAGTTGTTTTGTTTGTTTGATGGTGTTTAATGCCACTTTCAACAATATTTCAGTTCTATCATGGCAGTCCGTTTTATTGATGGAGCAAAACGGAGAAAACCACTGACCTGTCGCAAGTGATCGACAAATTTTATCCCATAATGTTGTATCAAGTACACCTCACCATTAACTGGGTTCATATTCACAACATTAGTGGTAATAGGCACTGATTACAAAGGTAGTTGTAAATCCAACTACCATACGATCATGGCCACGGCGACCCCCATTTAACAAAGGAGCTAACATTTATATAAAATATTTTTTAACGACAAACAATTTATTTATGTGGTAATCTTATTAAGTCTCCCAAACAACGTTTGGAGACTTATTGTTTTTGCTCCGTTTCTTATTATTATTATTATTATCATTCTCCTCCTCCTTTCAAGGGGGTGTGGGTTACTATAGAATCCTGTGAGAAAGTTGAAATTTCGTACATTAATGTTGATAACTTCTAAATGGATAATGATATAGAGACATAAAATTTGACATAGTGATAGGTCACCATTAGAGGGGCAATTCTGCATTTTCAAAATTTACGAGATGTCTGCCATTTTCAAAATGGCTGCCAAAACACGGCATAAAAAATGGGCGGTAAAAATTCAACATTGTCCGATATCATCAAAATTTGATATGTGGGTAGATAATGATGTCCCGACATTGAAAAATTTCTACCGGTCGCCATTTTCAAAATGGCCACCACAATACCGCAAAAATTCAACAATGTCTGATTTCAATGACATTTCATATGTAGGTAGATTATGATGTCCCAAATTGATTCCTTAAATCGAAAAATTTCTACCGGTCGCCATTTTCAAAATGGCCAACACAATGCCGCACAAATTCAACATTGTTCGATTTCAACGAAATTTCATATGTAGGTAGATTATGATGACCTGAATTGATTCCTGACATTGGAAAATTTCTACCGGTCTCCATTTTCAAAATAGCCACCACAATACCGCAAAAATTCAACATTGTTCGATTTCAAAGGTAGCTTTTGATTTATTTTTATACGCCCGTCTTTTAAGACGGGACATATTATGGTATACCAATGTTCGTCCGTTTCACATGTCGCACTCTAACTTAAGAACCCCTTGGCCAATTCATTTCAAATTTCACAGAGTTATTGGAATTGATGGTCTTATGGTCTGTATGCTTTAATTTCGAATTTTCATTCCAGAGTTATGGGACTTTATTCATCAAATTGTAGGCAATTTTTCGTATGTCGCACTGTATATTGAGAACCCCTTGGCCAATTCACTTCAAACTTCACACAGTTATTGGAATTGATAGTCTTACGGTCTGTATACTTTTTGGTGAAATTTCGATTTTTCATTCCAGAGTTATGGGACTTTATTCATCAAATTGTAGGCGATTTTTCATATGTCGCACTGTAAATTGAGAACCCCTTGGGCAATTCACTTCAAACTTTGCATAATTATTGGAATTGATAATCTTATGGTCTGTATACTTTTTGGTGAAATTTCAATTTTTCATTCCAGAGTTATGGGACTTTATTCATCAAATTGTAGGCAATTTTTCGTATGTCGCGCTGTAAATTGAGAACCCCTTCGCCAATTCATTTCAAACTTCATACTGTTATTGGAATTTATAGTCTTTACTGATTTCTCAAAAATTGTGTCGTATGTATAAATGTTCCAATTCATGTTTATGGTGCAGCTGTTGGTGAAATTTAGATTTTTCATTGAAGAGTTATGGGAAAGAAAGTCTTTACACATATTGTATGAATGTTGACGACGGGCGTATCATGCGCTCTTGGCGCAGCTGTTTACTTAAACCTGTTGTCTGTGGCCGGTTTGGGAGACTTGAGACTTCATAATCGTTAGATTATAATCATATCTTGTTTTATTAACAATTGTGTTTTTCTTCTTTGTCTTTTATAGTAATGGAAATGAAAACAGAAGACAGAAGCAAGTTCTTTGATGCATTGATCAGCTTGTTAAATTAAATAAAGACAATTGTTAAATTAAATAAAGACAGTTGTTAAATTAAATAAAGACAGTTGTTAAATTAAATAAAGACAGTTGTTAAATTAAATAAGACAATTGTTTGAATTAAAAAAAGATAGTTGTTGAATTAAAAAAAGACATTTGTTAAGTTAAATAAAGACAGTTGGGCCACATTTAAAAATATGTATGTTTCCCCTTGGCCGACTCAAAAGTTTTTATTTGAATTTTCAATCGAAGTTCTGTTTTTTTTTTAATTTCCTGAATTTCGGGTCCGTTTCTGCATTTTACTATAACCGGAAGCTTCTGTTGATACGATTGCGGGAATGGAAATGAAAATGAAAAAACTTTTTACCTATTACCTACCTACCCTGTTTTTGAAGGGTGGGTCGGCCGAGGGGAAACATACATATTTTTTAAATGTGGCCTTGTTAAATTAAAAAAAGACAGTTGTTAAATTAAAAAAAAAGACAGTTGTTAAATTAATTAAAGACAGTTGTTTAATTAAATAAAGACAGTTGTTTGAATTAAAAAAAGATAGTTGTTAAATTAAAAAAAGACAGTTGTTAAATTAAATATAGACAGTTGTTAAATTAAATAAAGACAGTTGTTAAATTAAATAAAGACAGTTGTTAAATTAAGGGACCAGTATATTAGTCAGAGCTCACATTAGAGAGCGACTAGGGTGAAGAAGTCGCCTTGCGATTGTTGACTTCCCTTACTCGTTGGTCAAAAGCGAAGTTCAAATCGCCTTGTAATTTTGAAACGTCATCTGCGTCGTTTATGAAAATGTCGATATCATGTTTATTGAAATCTATCGTATCCGTTAAGTATTTTGAAAGTGATGTTCTTGAAAACATCTACATCTACATTATGCAATGCTCTATCAATTGTGACGACTATGCATTGCCGTGAACAGAACCTATATTAATGTAAAGAAATCCATAGCGAGTTAAATAAAAATTAAATTTCGTTCAATGGCAGACAGCAATGCCACCATTGGAAAGGGGACGCAACCCGGCACTGTACTATGGGAAATGTTGACCAAACTTTTTGTCCTAAGCTACTTTCAACAAAACAAAGTTTTGATTTTTCTTTCTCATTTCTGTGACATAATTCGTAGTTCTCGTGTTTAATTTGTTAATATTTGCGAAGGTTGGCTATTCAAAATTCGTTGAAATGCAGGGGGACGCTTCAGATTTATATCGATCCACAGTGTTATTTTATACTTGACACAGTGTTAATATTACGATCTATCGAACTGATTATTTATATACAGACATGTGTAAACGTTAATGCCTATGCAATTAAAAAATAGATTTTATAGCTTTATTCCATTGTTGCAATCTGATTTAAGGTCTGACAAATAATAACTACATTTTTGACTGCCAGTGCCAATATACGTTTGTGCTATATTTTCATTATATAGCAAATTGGCAGAGACATCTTTCTTCTGCTGATGATTACACAAATATGAGTTATTACAATTTGTGTGGTAATAGATTACATACAGCACAGTAATATTTAAGAAAAATAGATAAAGGGGGCGGTACTTATAAAAATCACAAGTATGCAAGACTCCAATAGTCAAGATAGACAGAAATAAATATTTGACATTGAACAGATGTCTTTTAGGTAATTATGGATAATAAGAACAGAATAAATCAGATCAGACAGCTTTATAACTATTTACTAAATTTGGACAGGGTAACTTTAATCGCAAATAACTTCTCCCAGAAGTCCCCCCACTTCTCCCTGTGAGCTCTCTGAAAGAGAAGTCACTTATCGCTCTAATTTGAAAGTAATGAGAGCCCTGATTAGTGCTTTATATATTTACAATGGAGACTTGTAGTTTATCGTACACAATATTAACCAACATCCACAACATCATGATTTTAAAATTTAATTTCCGTAGTAATTGTTTCCAATCTGAAACTTGTAAAGAGTTGCATGCCATTTTGCAAACTAATTGTTTTTATAAGAAATGTTGCTATACCTGGTCGAAATGATGAAACTGAAAAAATTACATAAAGCAACCTTTCAATGAATTATATCTGTAAATTTTATTATTTTACTTTAAGCGGGAACAGGACAAAAGCCCCCCAATAATGATGAAAAGTAAAAATGTTTTTTTTTTATACATTTTTTTTTATATTGATGATGATATTAGGTATATTAAAGTATAAAGGAAAATTAATTAAAAAATATTAATACTTACAGAAAAAAACTGTAAAATTTTCTTTGTGTTCATCAAGGTTTGTTGTACCTCTGTATTTTAATTCCTTGTGTCTGTATACAAAAAATCTTGAATCATGTTAGAAAACACAAAGAAAATTTTACAAATCCAAACAGTTGAACAATGACACAGAAAAAAATGAAATGTATTGACTTTAATTATGAATAATTCATAAAATAACTTTAATTTATAAGCAAATTATCAGTTTTTCTTTTGTAATTTACACTTTATAAATATAAATGTTAATTATAGTAAACAAAATGTGAAGAAAAATTTGTCTATAAGTATTACATTTTTTTTTTCATTTTTTTTTTTTTTTCATTTATATACTTTAATATATCTAATATCACTATCAATATAAAAAAATGTATAACAAAAAAACATTAACTTTTAACTTTTCATCATTATTGGGGGGCTTTTGTCCTAGACCCACTTTAAGCATTAATAAGACCTTTTGTTATCCCCTCGCCAACGAAATTGCGAAGGGATATAGTAACACTACTGTCCGTCCTTCCGTAACATCCTTGTGAACACTCTAGAATCAACATCCTTCAATGGATTTTGACCAAACTTGGTACATAATTAGTCCTTACGAGAATCTGGAACCCTATTGATTTTCAAGGTCAAAGGTCAAGGTCACCGGGTCAAATTTTTAGGCGAGGGGATACGCCACGCTTTGCATTTCCCTTGTTACTGTGGCAACATATTGGCTACATGTAAATTATTATCATTTTGGTCATTGAACGTATAGAACATATTCATGAAAAATCATGTATTGAACAATGGTCTTGAATAAAATATATTGTTTTTGTAATTAATATCAAATGTATATATATGAAATAATCGTAATTTTTAAATTGTGTATGATATAAATGTAGTAATTTATAATAAAATATTTTGTACTAATTATCTTGTTTGAAGATTATACGTAATTTTGTGTTAAACCAGATACCCTATGGAACCTATACTGACTCACTTTGTTAACTGTCATAATTCATACAGGTGTGCCATATACAGCCAATCAGAATCAATATCCTAATGATGGCCATACTGGATCTTGGATCAGAATGAAGTTACAAGTGCAAGTAGTGGAGCAGGAATTGCTTACTCTTCCCGAGCACCTGAGTTCATCCCCGGTTTTTAGTGGGGTTCGTGCTACTCGATCTTTAGTTTTATGTGTATGTTTTGTAGATTGTTTTTTGGCCTTTTTCTTTTGGCCTTTGTGTTGTCTGTTCTTTGATTTTTGGATTGTTATTACCCCTTTGGTATCTTCAAACTCTTCTTATGAATCATTTATCTTAGGATCTCACACTCATCATTCTGCAAAATGCAGTAGTTACCCTCTTCTAAGGCCACCTCTTATGCATTGAAAAAGTAAAGTGGTCTTATGAGGGGGTGGCCTCTTTTGAGGGAGACAATTTGTAGTATGTTACTATCTCAGTTCATCTGAAATTGGATCAGGGGTGTCATGGTAGTGAACTTATTGTAGTTGGATTTACAACTACCTGTGCCTATCACCACTAAAGCTGTGAGGTAGAAACCTGTTCATGACGAGGTGTACACGATACATTATGTGATAAAGTTTGTCAGTGATTTGCGACAATAAAACTGACCACCACGATATAACTGAAATGTTGTTGAAAGTAGCATTAAACACCATAAGCGAACCAAACCGACCTGAAATCTGATCTGATAAGAGTAGTCTTTGTGTGGGATAGGCCTTATAAAGGGGAGACTACTGTTGCATGTTTTCAGAGAAGATTTTCCCCCCATATTTCACTCCGTTAGAAACCAGTATTTACCATTTACCATGGTAACCATCTTTGCATTCAGGAAAGTACAAAATGAGGAAAATGTGTTGAAGCCCATCTACTAGCTGTGAGTCTGGTAGAATTGAACTCAGCCTCCTAACTTGTGAGACTATGTTCCTATGATAGTAAAGAGAGTATTGAATCAGTCCCAATAAGAATTTGCAGAGACTGGCTACAAAGGACAACAACAAAGAATCCCTGGCACCTAGTCAAGTGGTCTACAATTGTTAATTAATTGGTTTGTAGTTGATCACTGATTTCAAAGGAAGTGGTCGTGATCGTATGGTAGTTGG
Source organism: Bathymodiolus brooksi (assembly GCA_963680875.1). Taxonomy (NCBI): domain Eukaryota; kingdom Metazoa; phylum Mollusca; class Bivalvia; order Mytilida; family Modiolidae; genus Bathymodiolus; species Bathymodiolus brooksi. Next base: position 45,095,458 of record OY804580.1, on the reverse strand, counting down.
ATTTACAATTTTCAGTGCCTATCGCCTCGCTGAGTTCGAACCCCGTTCATGGGCAGGTGTACTCTATGCAACATTATATGATAAAGTTTGTCAGTGACTTGCAACAGTCCGGTGGTTTTGTCTGGTTCACCGGGTTTCCCCCACAAATAAAACTGACCACCACAATATAACTGAATATTGTTGAAAGTTGGGTTAAACACCATAAACCAAGCCAACCAAAACCAAAGGAAGTCATTCGGAACGGAGTTCAACAGATTGGATTTAGCAGATAACTGTATTGTATTTGAAAATTTCATGGCATCAATTGGAGATTTGATGGTCGCAAATTGTGTTTACTGGCGACGCGTTGGCGGAGCCAGTAAATGGATATTTGTGACCATTAAATCGACAATTGATGCCGTGAAATTTCAAATACAATACAGTTATCTCCATTCTAATGTAATCATGTGTAGGATAGACATACATACATCATATATGTATATTTCCGTATTATTGACAAGATGACGAGTGGTAATCGGCTAAAATTAAAAAAAAATATTTCATGCTATTTCAACCGTGGAATTGGTGAAAATTACACCATTAAATCGACAATTGATGCCGTGAAATATTCAAATACAATTCAGTTGTCTTCATTCAAATGTAATCATGTGTATTGCTACATTGTTGACAAGATGACGTAAGTGGCAATCGTCTAAAATGTCTCATGATTTTCAACCGTGGAATTGATACCATGAAATATTAAACAACTACATTAGAATTAGCAATATACATTAAATTTGGCATTTGCATAATATACCAACAACATACATTTGTGCCAACATTCAGATTGGAATTGGATTTCAGGAATATAAATGTCATACTGGAACAAAGTATAGAATATTTGTCTGAAGATCATGCATAGGTCATTCCCCCAAAGATTCAGTTCTAATGACACATTTATATATTAGAATACTTTAAAATGTCAGCCAGTCAGCATCTGTTAATCCTGGTTGTGACTATATTACAATGAAGATGTCATATCAGGGCAAACTAGGGAATGTCCCCCTCTTTGTTCACTTGACTATTGAAATAGGTGCACTGGTTTTTAGTGGGGGTTTGTGTTACTCCATCTATAGCTTTAATGTGTATGTTTTGTAGATCTTGTTTGTCCTTTTGTACTTTTTCTTTTGGCCATTGTGTTGTCTGTTCTTTGATATAGGATTCGGATTACCCCTTTGGTATCTTCAAACTCTTCTTATAGACAATAGTCAATTCACAGCACACAAAGAATAATTGTTTTGGCAACAACATCCATCAGTGAAGTGTAAAAAGTTAACTGACCAAAGACCATGCATGACAATTAATAATAAAACCCTTTGGCAACCAAGATTAATACTGTTTGACGGAGATTAATACTGTTTGGCAGAGACTAATACTGTTTGGCAGAGATTAATACTGTTTGGCCGCGATTAATACTGTTTGGCGGAGATTATTACTGTTTGGCGGAGATTAATACTGTCTGGCGGAGATTAATACTGTTTGGCAGAGATTAATACTGTTTGGCCGAGGTCGATTGATGAACAAACAGACATGCATATATACCATTACTGATGAAATGACATCCAGATGTATAATTACTAGTAACTTTATTGGAATATGTTTTGGATGAACAGAATTAGACATAGTCAATATTATAATTTTGTATGTAGGAGTATTACTTTTCCGATCTCTTATTTTCCTTTCCCAGCCATGAATGGTTGAAGGTCTTTATAAATTATTTGAATCCTGAAATAATAGAAAATATTTAAAATCATTTCCCGATAACGTAGTTTTATACAATAACTAATCTATCTTTTCTAACAGCTTTGGAAAATAAATCTCCTTTTTTATCGTATTCTTTTATATTGATTTATAGCCACATAATTAAGAGTGTAGGCAAATGCAAATGGCAGTGATGCAACTTTGACACCTGATTGACATGTTTTGCATTGTATGTCCTTCCAGTGTTTTGAGTTCACACTCGTTTTTTAAGTGGAGTTTGTGTTGCTCAATCTTTAGTTTTTTTGTGTAGTGTTTTGTTGACCATTGTTTGTCTTTTTGTTCTTTTCTTTCTCTCGCCAACGAAGTTGCGAAGGGATATAGTAACGCTACCGTCCGTCCTTCCGTAACATCCTTGTGAACACTCTAGAATAAACATCTTTCAATGGATTTTGACCAAACTTGTTAAAAACTTAAGTCCTTAAGAGAATCTGGAACCCTACTGATGTCCAACGTCAAAGGTCAAGGTCACCAGGTCAAATTTTTAGGCGAGGGGATACGCCACGATTTGCGTTGCCCTTGTTTCTTTTCGCCATTGTATTGTCTGTCGGCCTTCGATTTACGGCTAGTGATATTTTTCTATAGATAATATTGTTATAGCCAAAAAATATATAATATATATGTTAAAGGCCAACAAGTAACGTCACTCTAGTGCCAAAGACATATCCTCCGAATCAAGTGTCGGAACTACCATGCTAATAATTAACACGAAAGTCTAAGTTAGTGCGCGCGGACGACGCGTTTCTGGAAGAAAATCCGTCGTGTTTAGGCTCATACATGGAGAATGGTACTTTGGTTTACATCTACTTGTGCAATCATTTTAATAGTCTCGTTCAATCAGACTTCCGTTTACGTCGAGATTTTCTAACCGCCCCACACAGTCTGGTTCGTATAACAAAGTGGGGGAGAAAGATGGCGTTGACTTTAACATTACATGTGTGTCTGTAGTTATTTTGTCAATAGTATAGATATAATAGATCATTTATACTTCTTAATATTAGAAATTATACCAGAATTATACATAATTTGATGAATAATAATTATTTGAAAATTTCTCTAAACAAAACATGCACTGGCCAAGATGGCGCGCAGCTTCCGGTGAATTGAACAACAAAATATATCTAATCAATACTTTGAGTGAGTGAGTGAGTGAGTGAGTGAGTGAGTGAACGCCAACTCAACAATTTTTCAGCTATCTCATGGTGAACAAGTTAATTTTCAATGAAATGATGATGAGGTCCGCTTTGTACTTGACCAACAGGCTTAGTTGGATTTTTATAGTGCTAACTCACTGAAACAACAGGTCTACGGATAGACATGTCGCCCCACTCGGACACATTATCCTGATTCCGAGCCAACCTGTCTTCGTTCTTTCTCCTTAATGCTGCATGCTTAGCGGAGAAGCAACAAATACTAATTTTATAGTCTTTGGTTTGATCCGACCGGGGCTCGAACCCACGATCTACCGCACTCGAGGCGAGCACGCTAACCATTACACCACCGATGCAGTCTTCAATACTTTGGATTGTTGTAGCTCGAACCTTTCTTCATCACTTCAAAGACTTTTTCTGGACTGTATATATGAGTAACATGGCAAGTGTCTTATAAAAGGAACTGCTTACCCTTCGGGAGCACCTGGGTTCACCCACAGTTTGGGGGGGGGGGGTGTGATCTGTGTTGCTCATTTTTTTAGTTTTCTGTTATTTTTTGTTTGTTTGTCTTCGTCCTATGTCTTGTATACCCAATGTTGGGTCAGTAGATTGTTCATTCTTGATTGCCCCTTCGGTTTTCTGTAACGTTTATTTCTTGGTAATAATCGTGATTTCTTTGATGTACTGGATTACTAATACTTGCATCACTGTTACATACTCAACTGTAGAGGTGTGATGCTAATAATAAAACACACCACAACCAGGCTTTCCTAGCAGAAGTTTAGGTTTGGTTTATGGTGTTTAACGCCACTTTCAACAATATTTCAGTTATATCGTGGCGGTCAGTTTTATTGGTGGAGGAAAACGAAGTACCCGGAGAAAACTACCGACCTATCGCACGTCATTGACAAACTTTCTTTTGGCCATTGTATTGTCTGTTCTTCGATGTACGGCTACGGGTTACCCCCTTTTGGTACCTTCAGACATATCACTGAGAAGAGTGAAAATAAATTTGATAATTCACTGATGATATGCATACATTATCATTTTCATTAAACATAAAATATCTATAATTTATCAGTAGCCATGCATATTAATTACATTGTATTTAAGATATTCGGTATATTGTACTATAAAAAGAAAGTTTAAACATTGATGGTCAATAATTCCACCAATATCAACAATTGCCCCCTCACACTCTCAGTGAAAAAAACCCACCATGACGTTGAAAATCGCGCCATGGCTTGCGACAGGTAAATAAATATGGCGGCGTTAAATAGGTTAATAGGATACAAATCATCCACTATTGATAACCTGATCTCCAACGGCAACACATGTATAGTGAGTGAATGATTGTTGCTTAACACCAATGCAATTTTCAATGAGGTGACGATGAGGTCTGTTTTGTACTAGAACAACACGCTTGATTGGATTTTTATAGTGCTAACTCACTGAGACAACAGTCATCGGATTGACATATCGCCCCACTCGGACAAATTATCCTGATTTCGAACCAAACAGTCTTTGCTCTTTCTCCTTAATGCTGCGTGCTTAGTGGAGAAGTAACAAATACCAATTGCATAGTCTTTGGTTTGACCCGTTCGGGAGTCGAACCCACGACCTACCGTACTCGATGCGAGCATGCTAATCATTACACCACAGATGCGGTTTACAATACATATACATTTGTATAAACAAAATATACTACAATACATACTTATTTCCAGGTATTTTTGTCTCTCCGTGTACAAATTCAACGATTTTGTCTGTATATCCAGGATTGTTATCTTTATTAAATCTGTCGATAGCATGGATTGACATTAACATGAAAGGAGAAGTATTATCTCCACCGTTACAAATTCTTGCCCCACAGTTGATAGCTACAGTAATCCTCTGTAAATAAAAAAAAATGAAAAAAAAAAATAACGCACTGTCGGAACAGTTCTCAAATCTAACAGAAAAACAATAAATACCACCCTGTCTGAACAGTTCTAAAATCTAATAGAAAAACAAAAAATACCACACTGTCGGAACAGTTCTAAAATCTAACAGAAAAACAATAAATACCACACTGTCGGAACAGTTCTAAAATCTAATAGTAAAACAAAAAATACCACACTGTCGGAACAATTCTAAAATCTAACAGAAAAACAAAAAATACCACTCTGTCTGAACAGTTCTAAAATCTAATAGTAAAACAAAAAATACCACTCTGTCTGAACAGTTCTAAAATCTAACAGAAAAACAAAAAATACCAATCTGTCTGAACAGTTCTAAAATCTAACAGAAAAACAAAAAATACAACACTGTCTGAACAGTTCTAAAATCTAACAGAAAAACAAAAAATACCACTCTGTCTGAACAGTTCTAAAATCTAACAGAAAAACAAAAAATACAACACTGTCTGAACAGTTCTAAAATCTAACAGAAAAACAAAAAATACCAATCTGTCTGAACAGTTCTAAAATCTAATAGTAAAACAATAAATACTACACTGTCTGAACAGTTCTAAAATCTAACAGAAAAACAATAAATACCACACTGTCAGAACAGTTCTAAAATCTAATAGTAAAACAAAAAATACCACACTGTCTGAACAGTTCTAAAATCTAACATAAAACAAAAAATACCACTCTGTCTGAACAGTTCTAAAATCTAATAGTAAAACAATAAATACCACACTGTCAGAACAGTTCTAAAATCTAATAGTAAAACAAAAAATACTACACTGTCTGAACAGTTCTAAAATCTAACAGAAAAACAAAAAATACCACACTGTCGGAACAGTTCTAAAATCTAGCAGAAAAACAATAAATACCACACTGTCGGAACAGTTCTAAAATCTAATAGTAAAACAAAAAATACCACACTGTCGGAACAGTTCTAAAATCTAACAGAAAAACAAAAAATACCACTCTGTCTGAACAGTTCTAAAATCTAATAGTAAAGCAAAAAATACCACACTATCTGAACAGTTCTAAAATCTAATAGTAAAACAAAAAATACCACACTGTCGGAACAGTTCTAAAATCTAACAGTAAAACAAAAAATACCACTCTGTCTGAACAGTTCTAAAATCTAATAGTAAAACAAAAAATACCACTCTGTCTGAACAGTTCTAAAATCTAATAGTAAAACAAAAAATACCACCCTGTCTGAACAGTTCTAAAATCTAATAGAAAAACAAAAAATACCACTCTGTCTGAACAGTTCTAAAATCTAATAGTAAAACAAAAAATACCACTCTGTCTGAACAGTTCTAAAATCTAATAGTAAAACAAAAAATACCACTCTGTCTGAACAGTTCTAAAATCTAATAGTAAAACAAAAAATACCACACTGTCGGAACAGTTCTAAAATCTAACAGAAAAACAAAAAATACCACTCTGTCTGAACAGTTCTAAAATCTAATAGTAAAACAAAAAATACTACACTGTCGGAACAGTTCTAAAATCTAACAGTAAAACAAAAAATACCACTCTGTCTGAACAGTTCTAAAATCTAATAGTAAAACAATAAATACCACTCTGTCTGAACAGTTCTAAAATCTAACAGAAAAACAATAAATACCACCCTGTCTGAACAGTTCTAAAATCTAACAGAAAAACAATAAATACCACCCTGTCTGAACAGTTCTAAAATCTAACAGAAAAACAATAAATACCACCCTGTCTGAACAGTTCTAAAATCTAATAGAAAAAAAATAAATACCACACTGTCAGAACAGTTCCAAAATCTAGCAGAAAAACAAAAAATACCACACTGTCAGAACAGTTCCAAAATCTAACAGAAAAACAAAAAATACCACACTGTCAGAACAGTTCCAAAATCTAACAGAAAAACAAAAAATACCACACTGTCTGAACAGTTCTAAAATCTAACAGAAAAACAATAAATACCACCCTGTCTGAACAGTTCTAAAATCTAACAGAAAAACAATAAATACCACCCTGTCTGAACAGTTCTAAAATCTAACAGAAAAACAATAAATACCACACTGTCGGAACAGTTCTAAAATCTAATAGTAAAACAAAAAATACCACACTGTCGGAACAGTTCTAAAATCTAATAGTAAAGCAATAAATACCACACTGTCCGAACAGTTCCAAAATCTAGCAGAAAAACAAAAAATACCACACTGTCAGAACAGTTCCAAAATCTAACAGAAAAACAAAAAATACCACACTGTCAGAACAGTTCCAAAATCTAACAGAAAAACAAAAAATACCACACTGTCGGAACAGTTCCAAAATCTAACAGAAAAACAAAAAATACCACACTGTCGGAACAGTTCCAAAATCTAACAGAAAAACAATAAATACCACACTGTCGGAACAGTTCTAAAATCTAATAGTAAAACAAAAAATACCACACTGTCGGAACAGTTCTAAAATCTAATAGTAAAGCAATAAATACCACCCTGTCTGAACAGTTCTAAAATCTAACAGAAAAACAAAAAATACCACACTGTCGGAACAGTTCCAAAATCTAACAGAAAAACAATAAATACCACACTGTCGGAACAGTTCTAAAATCTAATAGTAAAACAAAAAATACTACACTGTCTGAACAGTTCTAAAATCTAACAGAAAAACAAAAAATACCACACTGTCAGAACAGTTCTAAAATCTAACAGAAAAACAAAAAATACCACACTGTCGGAACAGTTCTAAAATCTAACAGAAAAACAAAAAATACCACTCTGTCTGAACAGTTCTAAAATCTAACAGAAAAACAAAAAATACCACACTGTCGGAACAATTCTAAAATCTAATAGAAAAACAAAAAATATCACACTATCAGAACAGTTCCAAAATCTAACAGAAAAACAAAAAATACCACACTGTCAGAACAGTTCCAAAATCTAGCAGAAAAACAAAAAATACCACACTGTCGGAACAGTTCCAAAATCTAACAGAAAAACAATAAATACCACACTGTCGGAACAGTTCTAAAATCTATTAGTAAAACAAAAAATACCACACTGTCGGAACAGTTCTAAAATCTAATAGTAAAACAAAAAATACCACACTGTCGGAACAGTTCTAAAATCTAACAGAAAAACAAAAAATACCACTCTGTCTGGACAGTTCTAAAATCTAACAGAAAAACAAAAAATACCACACTGTCAGAACAGTTCTAAAATCTAATAGAAAAACAAAAAATACCACACTGTCAGAACAGTTCTAAAATCTAATAGAAAAACAAAAAATATCACACTATCAGAACAGTTCCAAAATCTATCAGAAAAACAAAAAATACCACACTGTCAGAACAGTTCCAAAATCTAGCAGAAAAACAAAAAATACCACACTGTCAGAACAGTTCCAAAATCTATCAGAACAACCTACACAACAACCAACAACTTACAGGAATAAAAATACCTGCATAATTTTATATATAAGCATAAAAAAAAACATGCTATACACAACATACTTAGATTAGCATGGGGTCCCTATGCTCATGGGTCCCTGGGAAACTACCCAGCGTGGCCATGCGTTAAGACGACACTGGGTACAGGAAGCACCCGCCAGTACATTTTGGACTAAATGTAGGGATGATAAAGGAGGGTGCTTGTATAGGTACAGACTGTTGCTGAATCCAAATCATAATGATATGTTGTGAATAAAATATGCTTAAACCCAAACCAGTGCCGTCTAAACTGTAAATAAAGCATACTTAGCATGTACTTTACTAAAGATAATGAACAATATTAATGCTAATTTCTATGATAACAAGTGGACATTGGCATTCACCTCTGTAGGTTGAGGCACCAGTACACTGCTTTGCCCGGGAACCTATAATGCTGTTAAGACGGCCCTGATCCAAACTGTGAATCAATCATACATTCTATCAGATATTGTCAGACCTACTTCTATTGTTTACAATAGCATGTATATTTTGTAAATACAAACAAATCTTCTTCTTAATAAAACTATTACAGTATTAAGGGATCGACCATTTAATTTGAAGGGAGGGGGGGTTATGGTTTTTTGTTTCGTTCAAAATTTTTTTTTCGAACAACACGAGTTAGAATATTTTTTTTTTTTTGTCGCGCCAAGCGCGAACTTTTTTTCCAGAATTTAACATTAGATTATATGACAAAAACTCTGAATCAGATTATTTTTTTTTCCTCCACCAAAATCAGAATATTTTTTTCAGCAACATTGGTAATCAGAATATTTTTTTAGAAAAAAAACCATAACCACCCATTCAAGTTAAATGGTCGTTCCCTAATGCGAGTAGTAGCACTCAATTAGGCCCGGTTTCCTCTATCAATAAAACTGACCACCATGATATAGCTGAAATATTGTTGAAAGTGACGTTAAGCATCATAATCCTAACCCTAATCTTCAATCAAGCACGAGTTAGTACATTTTTTAATTAAAAATTTTGACCAGGTCAAATTTTCTATGAAGTAAATCTTTCGGGTTACATCGGTAATTTACCTTTAACAGAAATTAAACCTATCGGGAATAGAGAACCTACATATTATTATTACTATTATTAGAATGGGGAATTATAAGATTTAAATTTTACTTTACAGATACATGTAGACTAATCGATATTCTAAATTTCAATTTACAGTAAAAAAAATTACAATGATACTTGCGCCTCCCCCTCCCCAAGCTGTTTAAACATACCTCTATAGGTTTGTCCATTGCCTCTGCTAAAAAGACAGAGAACCTCTTTTCGAAATCCTTCGGCACTGCCTCATTTGACAGATTCGTAGACACCTGTACAAATGGCATGTTTCAGTTTGTGTAATATTTGCTTACAGTTTATACAAGTACACTAACTATTAGATAAACTGACTGTTTATCACACGTGTCACACACCGTTTATTATCAGTCATCGTCATGCACATTTAATACCGAGATTGAATTTAAATGTAGAGTACAAACACACGTAAACATATATGTGTGCTACGTACTGTGTACTGCTACAACATGTAAATCGATAATTGCACAAATATATTTATACATATAGTTTTCACTACTATAGTCCACACGTTATATTACATCCAGGGGCGGATCCAGGATTTCAAGTTAGGGAGGGGCGCACTTAAAAAAATTGCGCCGAGCGGAGGGAGGCGCGAACATTTTTGGGGTATTTCGTGTGAAAAATCACGATTTCACGCCAACAAATCATATTTTTTTCCAATTTTAGGCCCCCCCTCCCACCTGACATCTATTTACCTTATTGGTCGCACGGGAATTCGAAGTAGTGTTGTTGTGTGATGGTTGTGGTTTAACTCCACCAGCTAATTGATATTTTTGATTGATTGGTTGATTGTTGTTAAGAGTACAGTGCAAGTGAGAAGTGTTTCAGCTATATCTAAAAATCATTATTTACACAAGACTCCCGTATTCTGTAGGTTTAGAAAATACATACATACATACAAATGCAATGGATTGTAGACAATTTTACACATAATGTAAACATATTTGGTATCTTTTGACTGATATATGGATTTCATTTTCAAAGTACGTGATGATTTCCGTTTTTACCTGCACGAGGCGAAGCCGAAGGCCAATGCAGCTGGCCGAGGACCAATAATAAGGCCAATACAGAAACAATACGTAATTATATCTTTATTATCTTAAGCAAAAATCCAGTTGGAAAGAAGAAATACAAATACAAATAAACAAGAAATATATTGTACAATATGATTATATGTCTCCTTTCCTCGGTTCTAATGACTGGTGAATAAAAGAAACCACTGCTTTAATATCTTCAATGTGTTAGTTTCCTAATAGAATTCTGTATGTTTTTGGCAAGTTCAGTCGTAGCATGTGAATTAAAATGTATGAACAAACCTAGGACCCTACCGTGACTGAAATGCGGAACAGAAATACAAGCGTTATTCCATTACTTAAGTGTAATGTTGGCTAGTTCCTCGTGTAGTTTTACATCCATATCCTTTCTTACTAACTGGTACATGATTTGGCCGGAAAGGAACTCAGCTAATGCGAACAAAATCAATAGTGGCCTAGTAATCTAGTATTGCATTTGTAAACGTATACACATTCTGCAGCGTAGGTATGGACCGAACACTTGGGGACATGTTTTCGGAATGGAGCGGACAGTAGTGTGAGAGCATTTACAAGTCAGTGGGTGAAGGGGGAGTTTTCAAAAAATCTCTCAAGCGAAAACAAAAAACAATAAACAAAACCACTCACCACTCCAAGCAAACTTATGTTCGGAGCTGTTCTGTTTGTGTTTTTACGTGTAAGGTGTGTAGTATTTTCTATATGCAAAAATATACGTATACGTGTATTTCTAATCACATTCGCATTGGATGCAAATATCATAAATAAACTTTAGAGAAAACCGAAGGGGTAATCAAGTATGGACAATCCAGAGAGACAGACAAAATAGGGAACAAGACACAGAAAAAAGATCCCAAAAAAACACAAACAAACAAACAAAAAACACAATATAGAAAACTAAAAAGATGAGCAACTCGTACCCAAACGAAAAACCGAGGGTGATACCAGGTGCTCGCGAAGGGTAAGCAGCTCCTGTTTACTCAAATCTAGTGTTGAACCTGATTGGTTAGTCTATATATTTGTTAATATTATGTACATGTATTACATGTATTTGGATTCTTCCTTATGATTTTTATAATGAACTGAAAATCCAAGTCAAAATTATTTATACTACGTACCACCAAATACACTACATGTATTTGGTGGTCAAATACACTACATGTATTTGGTGGTCAAATACACTACATGTATTTGGTGGTACCTAATATAGTTATGCACTTCAACATTCGATAGAAATCATGAAAATAACAACTTTTTCAGGAATTGGCTACACTTAACATCACTGACAAAGATACAGTGTAAAACACATCTTTATATCCATAATCGGGGGCGGATCCAGGGGGGGCGGGCGCACCCGGCGTGCGCCCCCCCCCCCCCTAAAATTGGAAAAAATATGATTTTTTGGCGTAAAATCGTGATTTTTCACACGAATTACCCCAAAAATTTTCGCGCCCCTCTCCGCAATTGGAAAAAATATGATTTTTTGGCGTAAAATCGTAATTTTTCACACGAAATACCCCAACAATTTTCGCGCCCCCCTCCGCTCGGCGCAATTTTTTTAAGTGCGCCCCCCCTAACTTGAAATCCTGGATCCGCCCCTGATAATAAAGATACAGGATAGAGCTCAATTGAAAACAGGAAAATAACACTCTCAAAATGTCTTATTTCTTTATGTCTTTCCGTTTCCAATCATTAGTACCTTGATGTCTGTCAGATGAACTTTTATTCTGAAACAAAAAGCAAAACAGTTATCATTTATTTGTTTCAAATTAGTTTTTAACGTCAATATATATTATTAATCTATTTATCTCACAGGCGCTCTTTGACTTGACAGTAAAGCACTATATATATTGAAAATCTCTATCCTTCGATTTACGTGTTCTGATTACCTCTTAAGTATCTCCATACTATTGGCCATTCTAATGTAGTTGTTTAATATTCCTGGTTTGTGATTGGACAATGCTGTAATATTCACGGTATCAATTCCACGGTTGAAATATCATGATAATTTTAGCCAATTACCGCTTACGTCATCTTGTCAATAATGTGGCAATACACATGATTACATTAGAATGGAGATAACTGTATTGTACTTGAAAATTTCATAGGCACCAATTGTCGATTTAATGGTGTAATTTTCACGGCATCATTTCCACGGTTGAAATATCATGAGATATTTTTAGAATTTTAGCTGATTACCGCTTACGTCATCTTGTTAATAATGTGGCTATACACATGATTATATGATAGTGTAGATACATCTATACACATGATTACATTAAAATGGAGATAATTGTGTTGTATTTGAAAATTTCACGGTATCAATTGTCGATTTAATGGTCGCAAATATCCGTTTACTGGCTTCACTAACGCGTCGACAGTAAACTCAATTTTCGACCATCAAATCTCCAATTGATACCGTGAAATTTTCAAATACAATAGTATACAGTCATCTCCTAATTGTATTGTCTCTTTAGAATTACGTCTTCTGATTAGCCCTTTAATTGCTAAATGTAGCAGCCATTGCGAATAATTAAAATAATAAACTTCACGATATACTAACGATTCTATTCTTTTTTTTTCATTTCAAATTATATAATATTATCATATTTTGGGTTTTAGAACATAAAATTCTTACTTAGTTCCAGGAACTTGTATTTCTTCTTTTACCAATATAATAAGCTGTTCTATATAACCAGAATTTTCAGTCTGATTAAATCTGTCAACTGCATTTAGTTGTAACAGCATCATTGGGACATCTTGGCCACTTTCACATATGTGACCATGACTAAGAAAAGGGGTCCAGATGAGGAAAAATCATATTTTGAGTTTTTGGCATTTTTAGTGTTGTACTATATCAATAAAGCTTGTGTGAAAATTTTATGGCAATATCTAAAATACTTTTTGAGATATGGTCATTTTATATATCAGCCTCATTATAGACCTTGCTTTTGTTTTCAGTTGATTTTTCATTCTTTTTCTTGGTCTTCAACAATGTAGCATACCACACTCTCAGATTTACAACTTTCTTATTGTTTGACTTAGGCTACTGATATTTGGCATGCCTATTCATCAAACTATTTGAAATCACTGTTCATGGTTATTTTTTTACCTGTGACCTTGACCTTTGACCCCAAGGTCAAATTACTGACTAATATGAAAATATTGTATCTTGCACATAACTTTTTTCTCTTTGGGTTTAGACTTTAAATTTTTGGCATGTTGTTAGATTAAACCAAGTTAATTTACATGGAAAATATCAGTACTTAAGATTTGTAGAGTTGATTTTGTCTCTCTAACTATAACATTCATCTTCTCTTGACTAGTGACAATGCTTTTAATGTAGGGATTTTCCCCTTTACCCAAATTAAATGAGCTACAGAATTTTACCTCTGTTATTTTTTCTACATTAGAATTTCAGCAATGCATGTTCCAGATATACATGCATTCTCTGTATATATTAAAAATAGTTACCCTCTGTTGCACATTTATATGTGTGTACAAGTTGTAATGAATTTTGTTGTTTTGTTCCATTACACACATATATTTAGAACACTCATTTGAATGCATGTGAATACATTTTAAATGCATTTTACAGTAAGAAAAATCATAAATAGCTGAGTTTCAAAGTGAAAATAGCTCTTATTAAAGTAACTCTTTATTACATCATGTACATAAATTTTAATGAAAACATTTCATAAGTAAAAGAAAAAATAACAAGATATGATTATAATCTAACGATTATGAAGTCTCCCAAACCGGCCACAGACCAGTTTAAAAAATAAATTAAAAACTACCTTTGAAATCGAACAATGTTGATTTTTTGCGGTATTGTGATGACCATTTTGAAAATGGCGACCGGTAGAAATTTTTCAATGTCGGGAATCAATTCGGGACATCATTATCTACCCACATATCAAATTTTGATGATATCGGACAATGTTGAATATTTGCGGTATTGAGGCGGCCATTTTGAAAATGGTGACCGGTAGAAATTTTTCAATGTCGGCAATTAATTCGGGACATCATTATCTACCCACATATCAAAATGTTGATAATATCGGGCAATGTTGAATTTTTACCGCCCATTTTTTTATACCGTGTTTTGGCAGCCATTTTGAAAATGGCAGCCATCTCGAAAATTTTGTAAACGCAGAATTGCTCCTCTAATGGTGACCTATCACTATGTCAAATTTTATGTCTCTATTATTATTCATTTAGAAGTTATCAACATTAATGTACGAAATTTCAACTTTCCCATAGGATTATATAGTAACCCCCACCCCCTTTGAGCCCCTCAAAATATGACTTTGACCCCCTTTACCACAAAGCTGAAAACTTTATGACCAACTAGAAACATATATCTATAACTCCACCAAGTTTCATGAAATTCTGTCCAGTAGTTCCTGAGATCTGCCGTGGACAAGTTCATGGTCCGAGGAAAGAAAGGAGAAAGAGAATAATATTTTTGGGAGACTTAATTACCAGATCCTTCAGAGCAGACTCCAAAAACATTACATTTCCTTGGTGAAGTAGATTGCTCATACTTGCTGTGCATGGTGTGGAAAATGAACCTGTGCATAATGCCAGGAATAATGGAGAGTTGTTTCTACTGACATGGGAATTTACCTGAAAACATTAAACATTATAAATACAATTACACATGATTATATTTAAAAACAGAAATTATAACTTTACAATTTAAAAAATATACAAAACCACATATAAATTGACAAACTTAAATTGATTAAATTTCATGTGAATAATATTTAGTCTTGATCAATACTCTTAAGAGCATGTCTATTATTTATGGTGGTTGTCCATACATATTAAAAAAAACATTTCCTCATAGTTTATGTCATGGAGATTTGAGCCACAAAATATATTACCTGAATTTTGTTTTAGATCATCTGTAAGTCCCATTGATTAAGTTCTGGTTACTAGTCTTCACATGGATGAGTTATGTAGTACTTAATATCTTTGTTCCTTGGCTAGTTGTACATTTTTTGGGGTAATCTGATAGTAAAAGTTCCTTGTCCTCTTTCTAAAGATTTCCAATCTTTGATATTTTGTCTGCAAAGTCTTGACAGTGTTGACATAAATCAGTACAAGGTTTAGTTATATTAACAATATTTGGACATGACTCTTGAAAGTTCTCAAACAAACACTTCTGTAATGCATTTCAGTAGCAAAAGATTTATATTCTTGATGTACAATGTATGTCAATAGAGCTTTTAGCAGAAGGCAATAATAATATTTGGTGGTTTTATAATTGGGGGGTCTTTCTGGGAGAGGCAAAGCATTGTCAGCACCATATTTCAAAAGGAAAGTGTTAATCCTTTTTGTATCTACATATTGAATTGCATACTTTGGAAGTTTTCCAGTAATGGCATGAACCCCGGGTGAAAGGCCATTCCTGTCTAGTTGTTCTGGCGATTGACACCACATTTTTTTTCTCTATGTTGTAAAGAAAACAAAATGCTTTCATACAACCCTGCTTTCCTTTAAAATATAATTCTTGATATGGTCTCTCTCGCTCTTTTATTTTATGCCTTTTAAGCTTCTGTGTGACTACCTGAAGGCATATGAGTAAATTAAATACAGGTAGTTCAGCTTTCCCAATCACACAGTGTCAGTTGTTCTCGGAACTCTACAGCTGAATCCATTTTAATTATTTTACTGCATGACTCCCCATAAATTTTTTACAACCACCCGTATCTAATTTAAATTGATGCTGCTTTACATATTACAGCGTGTCCTCTTCCGATGGCTCGATAAAATCGGATGCAACATCAGTCATCTTCGTCGTTGTCGCATTCGAAATTCTGAACATCAAATTCATGTTCAGACGGGTTGAATTCAAGCCGATCAGCGAAGTACAAGTCGTTAACTGCATTCAATTCATTTATAAAATCATTGTCATGACATTCTAATATTTCAGGCGGAATACTACAAACACTTTTTTGGCTTTCCTAGCTCATTTTCTTAGATTTGCCGCCATGTATCCAATATCAATAAAAGGGGAATAACTGTAAAATTACTTCTGTTGAATAATTTCTAAACCGGTCGCGATAGGAGGAAAAACTTCGGGAAATTAACAAATAAATTTATTAAATTGATTTAAAAATGCTAGTTTTTAATTTTTATACATTTGCATGTAATCAGTACTGTTTTATGCGACTTTATTGGTTCATTAATATGCATTTGTCCTGTCAGCAGGTGCTCGTTTTTATTATGTGACGTTGTAAACTTTACCGACGTCACAGTGAAAAATCGGAAGTACCGCATCTGGTCCCTTTTTCTCAGACGCGGTCACAATTATACGTTTGTCGAAATTTACCAGGACTGTGATTGTCTAAAGCAAAAGATAGAACATTAAAGTATATTTTTTTCTTTCATTTGGAAATCGAAATTTTGAGATAGATAAATCAAAACTACATGTATATATCAATGCAAAAGTTCAACAAACAAAACACAAATCGAGTAACCAAAACTATTTTATTTTGCATTTGACCTCAGATACACTTTGTGTGCACTAAGTTAGATATATTCATTTTTAGAATAACGGATTTACATGTATAATGATTGATTGATGTTTAACGCCAAGTGGGAAGGTTTTCAGCTATAACATGACGAGAACTAGATACGATTACGTAACCCTCATGTTGTGCTCCAGTTAGGGTTACGAATCGGTCCCATTCAACGTATGGGAGCAAATTAAAATTTTCGTTAAGTGAATATTTCAACTTTCTTTTTGCATATACATTTTATCTGGTCATAACTTATTATTCCCCACAATTTTTAAGTAATGGCGATACGAAATAAGTGTTACAATACCTGTTTCTACCTTCACGATCGATTTAGTATTCGAAAATTGGTTCTTGTCCGCCATGGCACCTTACGTATACTCTCGTGATGGGCGGAGCCTATCCATATATGGATCTGAATGCCAAATATGAAAAACGTTACTATGATAGTCTTACTACGATTGATCCAAATAAGGATATCTCCAAAACGAGGCAAGTGCACGTGAAATAGCAACTTGTAAACAAAATGTCGGACAGAAAGAAGATTTCATGCATTCAAATTTTCAGATGGATATAAGTCTACTATCGATTGATGCAGCGTTTACTTAACACCTCAAGGTTTACCTAAATATATTTATTTTTCACCCCCGTTAATTTTTCCAACCACTTACAACGGAATTAGGACAAAAAACCGCCCGGTGTGAATCACTCCGGGCGCTGCTCCCATACGTTGAATGGGACCGATTCGTAACCCTCGCTGGGAGCAAAAGCGGACTGAGGGTTACGTTATCGTATCTAGACGAGAACATGCTACATTTCATTGAGATGACGATATCCTCTTTGTACTAGACCAACACACTTAGTTGGATTTAGATGGGGCTAGCTCATTGATTCAACGGTCGGCAGGTAGACATATCGCTCCACATATTATTCTGATTCCGAGCCAACCCGTCTTTGCTCTTTCTTCTTAATGTTGCGTGCTTAGCGGAGAAACAAAATAGCCTTTGTTTTGAGCCGACGAGGGCTCGAACCCACGACCTACAGCACTCGAGTCGAGCACGCTATCTTGAGGTGTGTAACTTTATACAAAATTATGTATATAAATGAAGTTCCAGTTGTGCGTTCTCTGAAATATGCAAACATCATAATGTATGTTTCCCAGTTTTAAGAATTTTCTGTATACATCGTATTATTGAAGAGTACTCATAATATAATATAAGTGTGCCAGAAATATTTTATAGGAATTATGAGGTCTTTCTCCAAGATTTGATTTTGAATTTGATAATACTTGATAACTCTTCTCAACATATTTAACAATTAATGCGTATCTTTCGGAGACCGTGATCATGCAAGTCTGTAGACCCCAAGAATGATGTAATATATTATTAGTTAGTTCTATATGTTTCTTTCCTTAGAGATTTATATTATATTATAAATGAACGTTATTTCTACGGGTAGGGAATAATATAAGTTCTTGTAACTTGTTTCCCAATCCTATTTTAATAGACGAGACACACTTTATGAAAACAGTAAATTTTAAGACCAGGTGTATTTCAAAGATTCATCAAATATTTCTAAATGAATGAATAAAATCCAAGTTTCCATGCTTATTGATATGATTAATGTGATTTATGTGGAACAGAAATGTCCATTTATTTGGATTACTCAATTAATAATGTGGTTCATTATCGAGTGTGCGCAATGGCTAATATCCTAAAAATCCTGCTTCAAAATCGTAACAATGTGACCTTTGTAACACTGCTTCTACATTCATGGTTGACAGTGACCTTTACCTTTCACCTATGGTCGTCAAATTCATAGATTATTCAGACCTTGGTATATAATTGGTGAAGATTATTTATAAGGTAGTGTATTTGCACTGTTTTAAAAAAGGAAATGATCAAAGGATGACACTGGAATATTGGCCAAAGATATAATTACTTATATATTTTAACCTACCTGGAGGGGTGAATGTATCCTTTGTGTGTAAGGGAACAAGTTATAAAAGGCCTAATATCTTGAATATAAATATTTAATGATAACATTTGTTGATTCATGAGTAGATTTTTCCATTTGTTTGTGTGTATTTCACTGTTTGATACAAAAACTGAAAATATGCTGACTCAGCAGTTTTTTTTAGCATTTCTTAAACCTTTTTAAATCATTTTTGCTACAAAATGACCATTAGATTTAAATTTTAATGTTTTAATTATTCTAAAATAAATCTAAAACACTTTTTTACTGAAGAAGTTTATATTCTTTCATTACATTTTTCTACTTACAATTCTCTATCAGACAATAGCCACCTAACTTTAACTTAGTTTTTTTTTCGAAGTAATCAAATTACACACATCCAATGTTTTACTATTTCAAAGAACAATGTTGAAATAATAAGAAACCCACCGATTTTAAAATTGTATGTTTGAAAATAAAAATATATGCTTTTGAAAATTACCAAATATTGTGTTTTTGCATATTTTTCAAAATGGCTGAATCAAAGGTGGTTCTTTAACATTATGTTGGCATTTGAGCTGTGTTTAGTCTAGCTTTTCTAAAATACAAACATGAAAATGGTCAATTATGAGGATTTTGGGCTGGTATTTGGGCCACTAAATTGGGGTTCTCGGTTTCCATAGCAACAGAGTACAAAAATGTAAAAATGTTGTTATTCTCATAACCACCACTTAAAAAGAATGTCATAACACAAAAATCTTTGGAATCTTATTACCTCACCCAGAACCATCCTTCAGAAATTTTAGATTTCTACAGAGAACAGCTCTTAATTACTTTCTATTAGGTCATATATATATATATAGTTGAATATTGTAATGTTATGTTGAATTGATTAATAAAATATGTTTAAACCATGAAGGATGTCATAGATGAACTAAAATTAGAACTGTTCACAATCATTTTGAAGCATCGACGTTTTTTTATCTTTTGGTGTTAGTTTGTGCTTTTTAATACTACATATTTACATGTGGTGGTTTTAAGGCATCGTGTCTATACGTAGCAAAGATGTCGGAAACATCGAGCATTGCAACTTTTCCAGAATGCATCGAAAATTAAGTAAGACGGAATGTATTCATAAACATGTACTGCATAGTCTGCATAAACTGAAAGATCAGGCTTATGTCATTTTTCAAACGTTTTTGTGACCTCGTCATTACTCAAGTTTGTATACACCTGTACTGTTATCATCTTGTTAAATGTTAACACGCACAACTATACTCAGATATCTTTGTCAATTTCTTTTATCAACAACTATTTGATTAAATGGAATTGGAGATCTGCAAACTGGATGCCCTGCATTGAGCATGAGAAAGAAAATATTCTTTTTGGCATCGTCCCTTGATGCTCGCTGCTGGTTATCCAAAAGCTCTGATCCCTTTCCATGTTCCAAACAATATTCCTTCCACATCAACATGGCCGGTCTGCACTAGACACAAGTAGGACTTTATTTCTTTTAGCATCGACTCAAGGTGTCTCTTACAGATTGGTGATGAATAACCTGATATATATGTATATGTTCTCTCTCATCCCCCCCCTCATATTTATGTGAGTAAGTTTATGTACGTTTATGTGCATATATCTCTTTTCCTGCCCGAGTGTGCTTGCACCACAATTATTGATATTTCACCGCGAATATTTAGGTTGATATATTGTTGTTGTGTATCAATCATAATTGTTATTTGTATTGTTGTTGTGTATCAATCATAATTGTTATTTGTATATGCCCTCCTGGGGCCCTGATTTGGTTAATAAACTTATTTCTATTTCTATCTAATGTAAATACGAGATACAGTCAAACCTGCCCAAGCAATGATCTGAATGAAGCAGTCATCTGTATAAAGAGGTCACATATTTTGTCCTGTTATATAAAATTTCATATGAATTAACCTCTTTTATGAGGTCACCTGTCTTTAAAGACCGATTTTTCTTTCTCCAAAGGTGACCTCTTCTTAATACATTTGACTGTATTTTGAATGAGTTCAACCTCGGTGAGGGGCCCGGGTGGCTCAATGAGTTAGGTCGTTGGATCTGACAACTCATACAAGCCTATCACCAATACGGCGTGGGTTCGCGCCCAGCTTTGCAAATTACAAAAAGGGTGCACTCGACTCACAGCTGCAAGTAATAAAGTTTACCAGTTGCTTTCCCAATGGTCGGTGGTTCTCCCCGGGTACTCCCGAGTACTTCCACCACTAAAACTGGTCGCCATGATATAGCTGAAATATTGTTGAAAGTGGCGTTAAAACACCAACAATCAATCAATTTAATCAATCAACCCCGGTGTTTAATAGGGATCATGCTGTTCAATCTTTAGTTTTCTGGTTAGTGGTTAGTCCCTATGTCCTTATTCTTTGGAGGGGCCCGGGTGGCTCAATGAGCTAGGTCGTTGGATCTAACAACTCACACAAGCCTATCACCAATACGGCGTGGGTTCGCGCCCAGCTTTGTAAATTACAAAAAGGGTGCACTCGACTCGCAACCGCAAGTGATAAAGTTTACCAGTTGTTTGCCCATGGTCGGTGGTTCTCTCCGGGTACTTCCACCACTAAAACTGGTCGCCATGATATAGCTGAAATATTGCTGAAAGTGGGGTCAAAACACCAAAAATCAATTAAAATCAATCTTATTCTTTTGGCCATTGTGTTGTCTGTCCTTCTACGAGCTTTCTGATTACCTCTTTGATATCTTCAAAGTTTTCTTGTTAATTTCTCACACCTAAAACGATGTAAAAATGTCCTAAACGAATCAAATGCATATACAGCCAAACCTCCCTTAAAGGTATAACAAATCACTGTCTATAAAGGACAGTCATATTTTTCTCATTAATGAATAGTGCAAATATCTTTATCGTGTATATAAAGGGCAACTGCTCATAAAGGCTACATTTTCAGGTTCCATAGAGTGGCCTTTATATGTATTGGTTTGATTGTAGGTCCTCACAAACTAGAATTGGAGAATATTCACAGGGGGTGTATCGTTAGTGTGACTAGGAATTCTACCAGTGCAGCAGCACGACACTCAGTAATCTAACAAATACAACGAGTGAAATGGATAGAAATATAATTTTTAACTCGAGACAGCAATATTGAACATGTTCAATTGGTCTTTCTGGCACCAATCCTCCCTGTCTCGATAATTAGCACCAATCCCCCCTGTCTCGATAATTAGACTTTCACCGTCCGACCTAAGAAACAAGATATGTCATATCGATTCATTTCTTATACTTTTCAAATTTGTGGCTGTACATTCCAATATCCCGTATTAAAATATCATGTATAAATGTTGCCACTTAGATATAGTGCTATCAAATGTTTTGAACCCTCAAAGTATTCAGGCGATATAAGTTATCAAGGTTGTCATAAAATAACTAATAGGTTGAACAATCTGTCACTAATCGACTTCCGCAACCGCCATAAGATATCTTAGTGAGTGGGTGATTGTTGTTTAACGCCAGATGAGCAGTTTTTCATCCGTACCATGACGAGAACAAGTTAAATTCGATGGGATTATAATTATGTCCGTTTTGTACTAGACCACCACGCTTTGTTAGATCTCATGATTACTGAAACAATAGACTGTGGGTAAACATATTGATCTATTCGGACACATTATCCTGATTCCGAGCCAACCAATCTTTACTCTTTCTCTTTAATACTGCGTGCTTAGCGGAGAAGTAACACATACCAATTGTATAGTCTTTAACTCGACCTGGGCTCGAACCCACGATCTTCCACACTAGAGATGACTACGCTAACCATTACACCACCAATACTGTTGAGATGTCTTAGTAGGAGAAAGAGAATTCAAAATCAACTGAGATTTCTATTTTGAGTTGCATGACGCAGCTTCTTGCTGACTTTAATTAAAACGTGTTTTTGAACAATCTAGGATGTTCGAATTTGGATATTATTCCATTTAATTATGTATTCTGAATAACTTGACGATGATGTCCCTTAAGTAATTTAAGGGGGAAATGCATATGTGTAGTTTTCATGATATTACTTCAGCTTTCCTCGGTCAAATGCTGTAAGCGTTTTGCGCGATGTTTTTTTACTACAAAATATAGGTCCACTTAAATTTTTGTTATTATGCTATTTCGAGTTGCTAGCATAAAGTTCTCTGAAACCGAGATCATCAAAATGCTCCTTTTTTTTATTGACAAAGCGGACCTCATCATCATCTCATTGAAACTTAACTTGTTCTTGCCATGACATATCTGAAACATTGCTGAGTCGGCGTGCAACAACAATCACTCATTCGCTATTTATATAATAATGTCCAGGTAATATGCCAAAATATTACCTAGGTCTGAGAGACATATTACCCGACCGAAGGGTAACATTTTGGCATATTACCTGGACAAGACCACATTAATACCATTATTATACTGAGTGTCTAATTGTCCAGGTAATATGCCAAAATATTACAGTACCAAGTATCACGACAGAAACTTACACGAAGTATAATAATAGTATATATAACATTTTAACTAAGCTGAACAAATATTACACTCGGTTAGTTATATTTTCTTATGATAACTTTTGTTTGATTTTGGGATTTTAATTCAATATTGATTATAGTAACAAAAACAAAGAGGAGTTTGTTGAAGATCATGTTGGTATTTTATAAAACCTGGACATTCCCACAATAACGTAAAAAATATTGATCAAATGAAAAAATATATATATGCTACTTTATTTGTTTAAAATCGATCTTTTTTAAAATTGTAAATAGTGGAAAGAGAATTAAAATAATAATATTGATATAGACAAACTTTTCGATTATTAACAAATAATTATTTATCCTGCAATCAGTACATTTGCTGTACAATTATGCTATACGAATAAATTTTGCTTTATTCGTACTAGACGAATAACCTTTCAGCCTACGAATAAACTTTTCAGCCTACGAATAAACTTTCCTGGTACCCTGTAGCTATGTACAGCGGAGGGCGAAGACAAGTAATAATAATAATAATAATAATTTTATTGATTTAAAGTCCAAACATTGAGCAATCATCAAAAGACAAAACAGAACTAAGCATGTACAATACATGTACAAAGAAGATGTTATCACAGCTTAGGAGTGTATGAATTATCTCCCATTGAAGATTACAATATTTATAAGGATTATCTCCCATTGTACACAACAGTGTTACCCAATGTATATCAAAATGTTTAAATAATTCTGTAATAATAATTTTGCATAATAATTAAGTTATAACTTATCAAGTATGAAACTGGTAATAATGTAACGCGGACCACGAAGAAGACACCTTTGACAACATTTATGAAAGGCGAGGAATGACGCTTGTTTCTGTCCTTTTTGTTTAAATCTGACAAGTTTTCCGATTTTTTTGACATTGCAGGATAAACACAATATACGTACATTGTCGTTAAATATCAAATTTATTTGTACTCGCTGCGAAACAGGTCTGAAAAGCTCGCCGAAGGCTCGCTATTCTGCCTGTTTCTAAAGCTCGTACAAATAAATTTTATATTTACCGACAATGTACGTATATTGTATATATATTCTGATTCAGAAGATAACGGCTATGCAGTATGGAAGTAGGAATTTTTAGTGCAAATTAATAATTATATTGATTAACTAATAACAACAAACGAAATTTAAAAATGTGTACGAGAGCTTAAAACCGCTATTGCGAACTTTGTCAGAAGAGTCAATTTGGAGACGAATATCATTACATATTTGAATGTACATTTGTACTAATATAAGCGAAAAACGTAACACAATTCTTCCGAAACGCTTAAATAACATTCCAAATGAAAAATAATTTCAAAAAAATGCTTACAACCGAAAACCAATCTACAACAAAAGCAATGTAAATGTATTGCCTATATTAATGAGGTAGTCTGTCCCCTAACTCGAATAATGCTGCGCCCTCTATCGGCACTATCGCTGGATGAAGTTAATATAGCAAAGCGTAATATAACGACTGGATTATTCGGGTTATCTGTTCCCCGGATAATTTCCTAAGTCCATCTTTCGTATCTGTACATAGGTACCGGTCTTTATTTACGCATACATTATGTCAAAATTATGTAGGAATTATTTTCATTGATCAAATTCAATTTTCCAAATAATACATCAAAGGAAATTTAGGATTTGTCCTTGTGTATACTTCTGAAAATATCTTTCTTTATTAATTGTTCTGTACTGTAAAGACAGAAAAATATTAATGAAGTAATTAAAATTGGAAATGTGTCGTTTATAGTCATTTCTATATTTTTGTAGCAACATTTAAGCAGATTTCAGATTTTTTGTTGTTATTTACAATTTTAATTCAATTATCACTTGTTTAATTTGAACGTTTATATTAAACATCAATAAAAAAAAAATACAGAATTATTTTTATTGTAACTAAATATCTTTTAACGACAACATTTCCGGTAAACACCTTATCAAATCATCAATTAATTGGAGATTATCTATTTCCGGAATTTCCTTTCAAAAATTAAATTTATACCTTAAGGCGTGTGAAAGGTGAGAATTTTTACAATTATCAATGACCTATAATTGCATAGATACAATCTATCGCTGGTAAAAAAAAATGTATAAAATGATTGTCAACCATCATTGTCTATTATAAGTCAGTTGTAAAACATTTTGACCACTGGAATGAAATTGCGTATAATATTCTTACTACATAACACTTCGAGTTCCCGTTGTACAGGAAGGTAGAAGAAACACTATATTTTTCATGTATATGATAGAAACTTGTGCTTTCTTTTGAAATTTTAGAGAAAACGTTAATGTTCTGAAGAATTCTCTGTTGAAAATGTCAAATTCTATCTTCATTGATTGAAAACTTACTAAATATTAAAACCTATACTGTCATATTTGGTATGCACATTTCTCATTTGTAGTACAACAAATCATACATAAATTTAAAATCCAAAAAGTAGATAAAATGGAAGAAAAACGTCAAAGAAATTCCTACCTGTCATTCCGTGTGACGTAGTTATGATCTGAGTTCCGGATAGCATCTGCTGTCCAGATAGCCGGTTGTAGGGTGTGGTTACTCGCGAACGCATGCCAATTTTCTGGCCATTTTTCGCAGACGACAATAATAAATGGCTACAAAGCAGACAACAAAATTCTACATTTGTAGCTTTGCTAATTCAAAAGAAATCAGGTAAAACGCCATTAGAAACCATACCTCTTTATATAAACCTCGCGGGGGTCACGTAAATGGAACGGAAATGCCAGTCGCAATTATTTTAACTCAAAAAAATATAGCAGATTGGTGTTCTAATGATACTGGAGACACCTTCATTGTTTGTGGTAAGGCCATTTCGCTTAACTTCACTGCTGATTTATATATATTTTCCCACATATAAAAAGATGGCGATAATTGATACTCTTCCGTCCCGATTCAGTGACAAAAATCAACGACTTTACAAAGGCTCCCTGATAAGAGCATGCACATAAACATTATCTATATGGTAAGTCGATTGGTAACATTCAAAATTATGAGGCGCTTGAAGGGGTGTATTGGACTACATAAAAATAATCTGACGAAAACAAGAACAAAATGGCGATACGGATACTGCTTAAAGCGACTTACGCTTTCCCTAACATACCAATGGCTACCGGTATGCGTGAGAGCCTAGTCATTGAACAATACGTATCCGGTTTGGGAAACCCAGACTGAAAGCTGAAACGACATGCGCAGTTTGCACATCAATCTACTTTGGACAGGGCTATCTCCATAGCAGTCGAATTTGAGGCTTTCGAGGAGTCACAAAATGTACAATACAGACGACATTTTAGAAATAACAGACGGGGTTATAGGACCAGCAAAGAATGCTACACATGCAACAAAATCGAACATTTCTGTCGGGATATTTCATTCGGGACTGCCCGACTAATCAAGGAGAAGAAAATGTACAACCAGAACATAATGGCGATAAAACTGACAGCCACGATATAACTGAAATATCGAAGTACATGTTGCCAAAATACCACAGAGCCAAGCTAACAAATGTTTGACTTTAAATTTGATATGTGTTGTTATCTTTTGCAGTAATAATCACAGGCGCTCGTGGCCGTAATTACCTCCCCTTTTTTTATTTTTTCTGTTTGATACTTTCATAACTCTAACTAGATAATTAGAGTAGGATCGACACATGTACATGTAAGTTGCTGTTAACATAAGATTGTATGAATATAGACACGAACAAGTTAAATTAAGGAAAAAGAGATGAAATAATAAAGAACATTTATCGAAAATAAAAAAGTAAACAGAAAGTTAAAAGAGAGGTGGGGGTGGTAATTCCGTGTCACGAGCGCTTTTGGTAATAGTTATTGTCTATTTGTATTCGATGAAGATGAAAAAAGTTGAACCCTCTGGATGGTCCGAGAAACACGCAAATCTAAATCTACTACCCGGTATGTGTTGTGTATCAGAATTTGGTAACACGGGCAACGTTCTAGTCGGTATCGAGCCTTCTCCAGTGTCATGTTTAAAATCACCACTAGACTGGAGATTCCCGCGGGAACAATGCCGTCTGCAGAAACATCCTCAAATTAAGACGTTGAATGAATAATTATAATCTATCTGTTTCAGAATGTTGATTATATCCTTTCAGAATTATCCTGCTTTTCATCTGCTCAAGATTTCTTTAAAGACTACATATTCTGTTTCACAATTGTTTTATCTTTCCCGGAGAGAACCACACAAAAAAAACTGTGATGTAATAAATAATGCGTAGTGTGCTCGTCAGTCGCCTCGAGTGCGGTAGTTAGTGGGTTTGAATCCCGGTAGTGTCAAACCAAAGACTATAGAATTAGTATATGTTGCTTCTCTGCTAAGCATGCAGTATTAAGGAGAAATGGTACAGACTGGTTGGTTCGGAATCAGGATAATGTGTCCGAGTGGCGTGACATGTCTATCTGTGGACTTGTATTAGTGAGCTAGCACTATAGAAATCAAACTAAGTGTGTTGGTCTAGGACAAAGCAGACATCACTACATTCACATCGATTGTAACTTGTATTAGTGAGGTAGCACTATAGAAATCAAACTAAGTGTGTTGGTCTAGTACAAAGCAGACATCACTACATTCTCATCGATTGTAACTTGTAATCGCCATGAAATAGCTTTATTTTACATATATTTTGCCCCTTTTAGAACATGCTTGCGAATTATGGGATGGGGGTACTGGAATAGGTGTACTCGACATGAATATTATAATATTTAACAAATTCAGCATGAGGCTGCCATAATTATATCCGGATTGCCCAACTTTTCTAGTTTGGAATTGCTTTATTTTGAAACTGGATGGGAACCACTTCACTCTCGTCGAAGAATAAGAAAATTAAATATGTTTTACAAAACCTTCGTATTCATTCGACTGTCGAAAAATACTTTGAGCGAAACGCTTACAATTTACCTAACCAAACAGAATTGAATATAGTAACCCATTGACAAGGTTACAACTCTATCGCAATTCATTTTTTCTTTCTTCGATCAAACTTCGGAACAATCTGACACCAGAAATGAGAAGTGGCCCGACAGTAAGTAGTTTTAAAAAAGTCACTAATAAATGATATTAATTCATTGAAGCCACCTAGTTACTATTCGCATAGTTGTAGAATGTAAGAAGTCTTACACACCGTGGCTAGACTAAGACATAAATCTAGTAACCTGAACAGTGCCGGATTTAGGACAAATGAGGCCCTGTGCTAGTTAAGTTATGAGGTCCCTTACTTGGGCCTTGAAGGAGGTAGACCCGATAGGCCTACACAGGCGGTCAGGCATACATGTACATGCTCAGGAAATGTAGGAATAGTTAAAATATTACGCTATATTTAGTCAGACATGTAAACAAACAGCTTTGGCAGGAAGATGGGCCCCCTGGTCAAAGGGGCCCTGTGCTTAAGCACACCTAAGCACAATGGTAAATCCGGCACTGAACCTGAATGCTGTAACTTACGTATCTGAGGAACAACATTCACAAATGTTCAAATCAGTACAGTTGTACACCAAACAAACGACATATTTTACCCCCCACCACAGTGATCACGAACCATGTATTGAATTTAGCTATTTCCTTTTGTGTTAATTTTTTTCCATTGTCGTCCTGCGTCTTGTGCACTCAACATTGCCAATTCATATATCTCTGGATTGTCTTTTTCTTTATTAAACCTTCGGTGTTCTCTAACGTTTATTTAAAATGAAATGGCTAGAAAATTGCTAATTAGGCGTTAAACAAAAATCACTCACTCTTTGGAATATTCTTCACCACTGCTTTATTTTAATGAATCTTTTAATCACAAAAAATGAAAGAATATTCGCTTTAAAAAATCTAACCAACAACCCAAGAACCATTATTTTGTTATATATACAGTCCGACAAAAGTTAAGCACCATCTGACTTGTTTCAATAATATCTTTTCTAATAATGAACTTATTTCAAATCGGTTTGCTGTTTTCGTTACCTGTACACACATACTTACTTACCTATGAAACAGGTTATTGATCGATTTTTTATTTATGTGTATATGACAGGGTGTGTAAAATCCCACGTGTACTTTTCAACATTTGTGTTTGCGAACGAAAGCTGATTTTTTTTGTGTAGAGTTTTAAGTTTCATTTTTTTCTATTGGTTTGGTATGGTGCGGCGAAAATTAACCATACCAGAAAGG
Source organism: Bathymodiolus brooksi (assembly GCA_963680875.1). Taxonomy (NCBI): domain Eukaryota; kingdom Metazoa; phylum Mollusca; class Bivalvia; order Mytilida; family Modiolidae; genus Bathymodiolus; species Bathymodiolus brooksi. Next base: position 45,065,748 of record OY804580.1, on the reverse strand, counting down.
TGGCAAGCTGTTGACATGCATAACGGTGGTTTTAGCCATAGAAGGGTGGCAGACCACTTCAGGGTGGTAAACAATTCCATCATTGTACGACTGATGCAGCGTTATCGTCAAACGGGGAATGTTACTGACCGTCCACGTGCAGGTAGACCTCGCAAAACGACGCCGAGAGAGGACCGGCTCGTATCCAGATGGGCGCGGCAACGGCCGTTCAGTACAGCTGGTGCACCTCGTGGTAATTTAGCATTTGGAGGCCACATTAGCACACGCACTGTAATAAGACGCCTCCACCATCAGGGAATGCGAGCGCGACGACCCATAAAACGTCCACAGTTGACATTACGTCATCGCCATGCTCCATTTGACTGGTCACATGATCATTTGGGGTGGACTATTCGCACATGGAGACGGGTCCACTGGTGTGATGAAAGTCGTTTTTTGTTACGCCCTACCGACCATCGTGCAAGGGTTTGGCGTCAACGAAACACTTCATTTCAGGATAACCACATTTTGGGCACAACTGCTTTTGGGGGTGGGGGTGTAACTGTCTGGGGTTGTTTTTCCTTTGACTGTAATTTGAACTTGTACGTTCTTGATGGTAATCTGACAGGCCAAAAATATCATGACAATGTGCTCGCTCCACGCGTAGTCCCCCATTTCGACAATCATGCGTTGGCTGACAGGCCAATGTTCATGGACGAAAACGCTGGGCCACATAGAGCCCGAATTGTACAACATTTTTTACAGCAAGAGGCTGTTCAGACAATTCCATGGCTTGCGATGTCGCCAAACATGAACCCAAAAGAGCATGTATAGGACCATCTTCGCTAGCCAAGGGTTACGATTCGGGTCCCCCTTCTCTCCACCCTTGGCAGATCTAGAATACATTTTGAGGATTCGCACTTTAATATTTCATTGGTTACGGCTACCAGTACACGTATCCAATCAGAAGACGTTTTACACGGAACACATGTTATCCACGAAATGTAAACAAAAATGGCACCGGAATGCTCTCATATGACAACGATTTGCCACTTCCCGTTTTGGTTCCAATGAAAACATCTTTCCCGTCTGCCAAAGCTTTGAAACTTTCACTTGGTTGACAGTAAGTGCTTCCAAATTAAATTTATCACAAATAAGTTTTTATTCACTGGGCGCTGCCATTTTCAACTCTCCAACATACGTATAACAAAACGATTCTGATTGGCTGGCGATGACGACTATCTAAGGGGCGCAACTTCGATAAACCACCAGGTGGCATTGCGCGCGAATTTCAAAATGTATTCTAGATCCGCCAAGGGTGGAGAGAAGGGGGACCCGAATCGTAACCCTTGGCTAGCGAAGATGGTATAGGACTTTATTGGCAGAAAAATTAACCAACGCAATCCAAAATGTCAAAATATTGACGAATTAATAACTGCTATCTTGAACCCCATTTTTGCCACGTCATAGTCACGTCTTTCAGGATGATAAATACTTCGTAGATTGGTAATTTTAGAGCCCTTGGTGTAGTCTTTTAAGAAGTGTAAGAAAAATGGTGATATCTATTTTATTGTTTTAACAGTATTGATGTAAAAAAATATATCGATAAAAATATAGGGTGGTGCTTAACTTTGGTCGAAGTGTGTATATATATATATATATAAATACAATATAAATCATTTACATGCAATCAAGTGTCAACGGATGGAAAAAAAAGGGGGGGGGGCAAAATAAAAATTTAATCAACTTCTAAAGAGGAAAGGATTTTTTTTTTTAATTTAAAACGTTACATAGATATATATATATATATATATGTGTGTGTGTGTGTGTGTATTATTCAGCTATCAGACGGGGTATATAATGTGACATTCCCGGCTTATGATATATAATCCTAAACCGGAATGTCCACATTATATACCCTGTCTGATAGCTGAATAACAGATATATTACGGATTTAACCATTTTTTTAAATGCAGAACCCAACTGTCGTATATAACACAAAATCTAACCAACAACCATTCTTTTGCTATATATATATGCAAATTTATACAATATAAATCATTTATATGCAATCAAGTGTCAACAGATGGAAAAGGGATGGGGGGGGGGGGGGGGGGGGGGACAAAATAAACATTTAATCAACTTCTAAAGAGGAAAGGATTTTTTTAAATTAAAAACGTTAAGTTAAATTAAGATGATAGTGATCTGTCAAGTACTTATATTAGCTACTCATGACTGTAATTTAAATGTATGATCCCCAGTCCACAGGCACTAAACACTAGTGATCTGTCAAGTACTTATATTAGCTACTCATGACTGTAATTTAAATGTATGATCCCCAGTCCACAGGCACTAAACACTAGTGATCTGTCAAGTACTTATATTAGTTACTCATGACTTAATTTAAATGTATGATCCCCAGTCCACAGGCAGTAGACACTAGTGATCTGTCAAGTACTTATATTAGCTACTCATGACTTAATTTAAATGTATGATCCCCAGTACACAGGCAGTAGCTATAGCTATGCACTACAGGTATCAATAACAAAAACCGTACTGTCAATGGTAAAAAAGGTAAATGTAACAATAGTGACAAGTGTCTGTGCTAGTCTTTCACTTTATGTTTGGGTGGCTGTCCTTATTAAAAAATCTTTATTAGTGCCAATCAACAACTCTTAACCTCTTAACTTATGTAGATCTACTGGTAACATTTGTTCATTTTGCCCCTCGTGGGTCCTTGTTTGGAAATTGAAAGAATGTGTATTTGTAATCATTTTATTAATTAGTATCACAGGTACTTGTGGACAGGACCCTATGTTGCTCCCTTTTTTCTTCTTAAGATGTTGCCCCCCCCCTTTTTTTATTTTTTTATTTTTTTTTGAACATCGACTTTTTTTCATATAAACAACATTTTGCAACGTTCTATGTATCACTGTATGACATGTATACAATAAATACAATCAAACAGTAGTTTCTATCCATGCCGGGTTTCTGACATGATATAAGTTATATTTAAAAAAAAAAAAAAAGGGGGAGCAACATAGGGTCCTGTCCACAAGTACCTGTGATTAGTATATATATTATATATAATAATTATTTATAATAATTATATTCCTATTTTTAGAAATATAAAAAACCCAAACTATGTCCTTTTTCTTTTGTGTGTATGTCTCATTTATCAATCATGAATGTTTGTATTGTTAATGATGCCTCATGTGGGCCCTATGATTAGGCAATAAAATGTATTCTATATTAATGGTATACATATATACACCGATAAATTTTAATTGATTATAACGGGGGTGGTATCAGTGGCGGATTTAGAGGGGGGCGTGCGGGGCGTGCCCCCCCCCCCCCCTAAAATTCGCAAAGCATATGTTATACAACGTTAATTAAGCAGTTCAATAAATAACTTTTTCATGAATGGTTAACTCGTGACCTGTAGTAAAAATATTCGATCGCTGATTCATATATGTATTCGCCGTCGGTAGTTCAAAGATTATTCCATTCTGATTGGTTCCGAGGTATCAGACATCAACTATTTTCTCACGTTAATTAAACATTATTTCTGCAGTCAATTTTACAACTACATGTACACGTGCTATTTAGAAATTATAAAATGGACGAAAATTCTAGGCCAAGAAAATAAGCAAGATTGGATACATTTCTGATTCCTCGACGAGACGAAAAAAGTCAAAGGTAAACTAAAAAGTAAATTCAATCAATACTTCGAATAATTAATTTAACAATTGATCTCATTTATAAAACATACAACGAAAACCTACAACGAGAGAATTGGATGATGAAACTGAGACAGTGTGGAGAAACTTGAGTGATCCAAGAAAATGGTCACCTCTCTTTAAATAATGGTTCAAATAGTTCTTGAATTCGAAATTCTGCAATTTCATATGAAAAAAAAATATAAGTTTGATTTGTATACAAATACCCGAAAATGTTGCCTTTTACTTTTCAAGTAAAGATCAGTAAAAATACGCGTTGGTATATTGTACATTAAAATACAAAAGTAACATATTAATAAAAAAAAATAATTTAGCAGCAATTTATTTGTAACAATCTCTGCATTTTCCCGAGGTATCTGCACACAATAAAGTGTGAACAAATCCTTTGTCCGGGTACGTTTATATTATTTATATCTACCAATGGATGTCTGTACAATTATTTTTACACATTTTTAACAAAAAAAATCTGACTACAATTTATTTGTAATAAATTAATATCTACAACTGCACATGAAAGTGTGAAAATAATCTCGACAAAATGGTTTATGCATATCTCACACCTGATTTCCGTAAGCATATTTCTCGAGAACTTTGATACATTTTGTTTGTTTGATCTGTTAGTGTAATGAGGTTTTTACGCTCGTTGCTCAAACACTTGACGCAACTGATAAACTTTATCACTTGCGAGTCGAGTGCACCCTTTTTTGTAATTTACAAAGCTGGGCGCGAACCCACGCCGTATTGGTGATAGGCTTATATGAGCTGTTAGATCCAACGACCTAACTCATTGAGCCATCCGGACCCCCAGGAATGCGTTAAAACTAAACCAATAGTTATTTGAAGGGTTAAAATATCGTGATCGATCAGTCATGAGTTGAACAATTCGCATCACGGTTGTTAAAAAAAAAAGTTTTACTTCAGGTTCTTATAATCTGACAAAAACATACTGTTAACAATTATCCGACAAAATTAAGACTCAAAGTAAAGTTTTTTAGGTCTGATAAAAATGGTGTGGTTGGTTCAAAATTGTCGTTCAAAAAAATGTCTGTAATTCCTCAAACCCCCAGAGCTTAAGGGGGAGGGGTTTCGCCCACCTGGACCCCCTCCTAGGGCTCTGCCCTGGACCGCTGGGGACCTTAAGCGGTCCCTAGATCCCTCTCCTACTCACGCCCCCCCCCCCCCCCCCTAATCCCAAATCCTGGATCCGGCCCTGGGTATCATACATGTGTGAATTATGTCGCTGTATGTTATGTAATTACTTTACCTTTGATTGGCCCCATAAAAAAGGACTGCAAATAATCTGAGCATATAATAGGACAGATAATTCATTACGTCACAGATTTAAAGAATGTGACCCTACTTGACTATGGCGGTGCAGAAACATGGAGACACTTGGTACTAGATTCTGAAGGACAGCCTGGGATCAGGTCTCCGACCAAGAGGTAAAAATGTTTTAAATGTTATTATCCGGATGGTGGGGAATGAGTAGCACCTATTTCCAGTGAACTGAGTTTAATCACTTTTACTTTCGTTTTAGCCTACTAATGCCATAGACTCGATTTTTGTAAACAAATTTCTCTAGTGTAGGCCACAGGCACAGGCACTTGTTTCTGGTAAAAAAAATATACCTAGATTTATAGTATATAGGACTAGGTATATTTTTTTTTACCAGAAACAAGTGCCTGTTGCAACGGGGGCTTGTTTTTTTTTTTAAAGAGAACTGGGGGAGGGGTCGTAACAAGCCCCTGTGATGTAGGCCTATATATTAATGGTATATATATATACCGATGATTTCTAATTGATTATAACGGAGGGGGGGGGGGGGGGGGGTATCGTGTCTTGTGTGAATTGTGTCGTTACAATAATTACATTACTTCCGTTTTTCATTGACATGTTACAATCTGATTGGATATGAAGTGGTCACATGATTATAAAAGAGATGTTTCACATCCCAATGACTCTCAGATCCGAACTTGCACGACGTCAGATGTAAAAAATCAATGGCGTAGTAATTTCCAACAGCAAATAATCTAACACATATAAAATTCACAACGAAAAATTCAACTATATTAAATTTTGGTGTGATTTAAATATATTTATAAGAATTGAAGGCATTATTTTGAAGTTTCAGTTTACCTTTGATTGGCCCCAATAAAAAAGGACTGCATATAATAGGACAGATAATTGATTACGTCAGAGATTTAAAGAATGTGACCCTACTTGACTATGGCGGTGCAGTAACATGGAGACACTTGGTACTAGATTCTGAAGGACAACCAGGGATCAACCTCCGACCAAGAGGTAAACATGTTTTAAATGTTATTATCCGGATGGTGGGGAATGATTAGCACCTATTTCCAGTTATCAACTGAGTTTTTAATTTAATAACTTTTTTAACTTTCGTTTTAGCCTACTCTGGACTCCCTGTGCTTTTTGTAATCAAATTTCTCTAGTGTAGGCTTTACATACATATGTCGATGACAGGAGTTGGAAATTATGCTGAGTACATTCTCAGTGTACAGTACTTTCGTGAAACTTCACTGTTTTTTTAAACTGTATTCAACAAATATTGAAAAACTTCCGTGTCTCGTGATTGCTCCAGATTAATTTAAACCCGTGAGTCGAAATATATTTATCGGACTTGATGGGTACAGAACACTGCGGATGTGTGTGCGGATGAAGAGGGGGTTACTTCCTGTAGGTTGTATAAACTTACAAATGTGCCACTGGACTGGGCCTACTGTTCAGCAGTGGCGTAGCCCTAAACAACAAACAAACAAATGCTTTATTGTCAATCAAGACGCCCACAATGTGCAGTATAATCAATAAAAATCACAGTATGCAATTGATTCACATAATAATTTATTCATTGGATAGGACAATACAAAATTATAATGTGTGCTGACAGAGGCAGCCCTTGAGTTTGCCCCCTCCCCCAGAGGCATTCCTTGAGTTTGCCCCCCCCCGAGGCTTCCCTTGAGTTTGCCCCCCCCCCCGATGCAGCCCTTGAGTTTGCCCCGCCCCTTTTTTCACCAAGCAAAATACAACATATTGCACAGTGAAACTATGTTAAAGTTTTATGTACATTTTTTGTATATTAACTAGATCGATCTAGAGGAAGGGGGAAAATCATTCCTCATTGCCCAAAGTTCAAAAAACAAACAAACAAACCAACAAAACAAATAAAAAAGAAAGAAAAAAGAAAAAAACAGCAGACCCTTAATATACCCTTTCATAAACTGGACAAAATTTTTTTTCTCTTTATGCTAAATTACAACATTTTCTTTAGTTTTTGCCAAAAGAAGTGGGGGAGGGGGAAACATATAGCAAGGTTCCATAATGTCAATGCTAGGAAAAAATTGCAATGGGTAATAAGAAAAAAGAAAAAAACAGCAGACCCTTAATATACCCTTTCATAAACTGGACAAAATTTTTTTTCTCTTTATGCTAAATTACAACATTTTCTTTAGTTTTTGCCAAAAGAAGTGGGGGAGGGGGAAACATATAGCAAGGTTCCATAATGTCAATGCTAGGAAAAAATTGCAATGGGTAATATATATATCAAGGCCAGCTAGTTCATATCATAGGATATATTATTGCATAAAAGTATCTATGTTCATTATTCATCATGTTATTATACATTAATTACTCATGCATGTTCTATTATGTAAATTGTGTTGGTTTTGTGTTTGTGTGGTATTCTTTCTTTTTTGGATTTCTCTCTTTGAATGTTTTCTTTATATGTCCCTTCAGCCCCGTGTGGGCACAACAATTGGTTTAATAAATTATCTTATCTATCTTATCTTATATTATCCAGCAATATACCTACATAAATTCTCTTGACGGCCCTGCATGTATGTATTTATATACATACAGTACACAAGCCTTTTAATAAGGGGAGGTAACCACGTAAAATTGAACTTTGGTACTACCTTTGGTAAGAACACTACAGTTAATCAAATGAACACCGATGCATCACAATATTTTCTTTTGCGATCCACGAATAGCTACATGTTCCCGGAAACTATTTCGAACCGATATCGATTTTTAATTAAAGCGCGCCAAAATATGAGCTCTCCACATGTGAGAACGAGGCAGCAAAGAAGACGCAGCTCTTTTTGAGTCTCCACAGTTTTATGAATTTTGAGTTTAATTTGCACTACAACACTTACTGGTCCAAAGTTTAAATTATTTACACTTATCATTTTGTTTAAACTTTTATAATACTTGTACATATATAGGTGTCAAACCACTAATTCACCAATCAGAGCTTAGAACATATTACAAAAGTAGTCCCTTTTCAAGAAAAAAATTCCTTTCACTTTGCAGTATTATGAAAACTACTGAATGGAATGGACTAATTAAAATTGATAATTGAAGTTAAATATATAGGGATTATTTTGAGCCCAAATTTGATGGACTTAGTTTTAATACCTCTATGGAGGATTTGATGCATGACCTATCAATACTGAATTTCTTGGGGATGACCGAGCTATTTTTAGAGTAAGTGTTTACTGTAGCATGACATTTCACTGCAAGATTTTAAACATGCCCTGATATTTTGACAGAACGTAGAGGAATCATGTACGTTTCAGAAAATATATGGTCTTGGAAAGGTTAAGCTTAAGATAAAATGGCCAGGTAGGCTCGAAAAAACACAAATTTAGTAGAAAACCTTAAAGAAATTAATTAGTGGTTTCACACCTTAAAGGGAAACTTCGTAAACAAATTATTTTTTTATATGTTTTTCCTGATGTATAAATATGAATGTTTATATGTATATTAGCGTTTTATTATGTTGGATAAGGGAATGAAATCGATTTTAAAATTCGGTCAACGATAGATGGATGTCGCCATTTTGATAGCATCTCGATACCAATTATCACGTGATGTCTAAATACCACCACACCCCAAAACAAGCGTGACAAACCGGGATCCTCATTCAGTGTCGATATGGCTTGTCGGGCGTAATTCTTTTAATTTTTCTTATTATTCTAAATATATGAATTTATTACACAATCACATTTTGCAGATTTACGTTTTGTTTCTATATACTTATGGCAAAACAAACGAATCGGAGAAAACGGTCCGTCTTTAATGAGACACATTTAAAAAAGATTTTTTTCGAAAATTGAAGAACTACGAAATTATGTGAAAAAAAAGAACGGACATCGGAACAATGCCATGAATTCGTAAAAAAATAAAAATAGGCCTATACTACGGGGCAAAATTGTTTTAATGATATTTGTAATCATTTTATTAATTAGTATATATATTATATATAATAATTATTTATAATAATTATATTCATATTTTTAGAAATATAAAAAACCCACACTATGTCTTTTTTCTTTTGTGTGTATGTCTCATTTATCAATCATGAATGTTTGTATTGTTAATGATGCCTCATGTGGGCCCTATGATTAAGCAATACAATGTATTCTATATTAATGGTATACATATATACACCGATAAATTTTAATTTATTATAACGGGGGTGGTATCATACATGTGTGAATTATGTGTTGTATGTTATGTAATTACTTTACCTTTGATTGGCCCCCATAAAAAAGAACTGCAAATAATCTGAGCATATAATAGGACAGATAATTTATTACGTCACAGATTTAAAGAATGTGACCCTACTTGACTATGGCGGTGCAGTAACATGGAGACACTTGGTACTAGATTCTGAAGGACAGCCTGGGATCAGGTCTCCGACCAAGAGGTAAAAATGTTTTAAATGTTATTATCCGGATGGTGGGGAATGATTAGCACCTATTTCCAGTATACTGCGTTTAATCACTTTTACTTTCGTTTTAGCCTACTAATGCCATAGACTCGATTTTTGAAAACAAATTTCTCTAGTGTAGGCCACAGGCACAGGCACTTGTTTCTGGTAAAAAAAATATACCTAGATTTATTGTATATAGGACTAGATATATTTTTTTTTACCAGAAACAAGTGCCTGTGGCCAGAGGGGCTTGTTACGATTTCCTTTTTAGAGTACTAGGGGGAAAAAATTGTAGCAAGCCTCAGTGGTGTAGGCCTATAATAGTATATATATATATACCGATGATTTCTAATTGATTGTAACGGGGTGGGGGGGATCATACATGTGTGAATTATGTTGTTACAGTAATGTACATGTATTAATTTACCTTTGATTGGCCCCAATAAAAAGGGACTGCATATAAGTTAAGATAATATTTTATTGTTCAATCAAGATCCCAGCAAGGGGCAGAGTCATTACAGTGATTTATATTTAAAAAAACCCCATTCTAATACATAAATGTAATAAACAGTATACAAACAAGCAATTTGCAGATATTAGATTTTAAAGAGAACTAGGAGGAACAAAAATCGTAACAAGCCCCTGTGGTGTAGGCCTATATATTAATGGTATATTTATAGGGTACCTATAAAGTGCGAAACGAAATAGAAACGAAATCTACGAAATGAAACGAAACCACCGAAAGCAAAACGAAATAGACTGATACAGTACAGAAAGGGACATACCGTGATCAATCACCGTGATAGAGGTCATGTCTAGGAGAGTGATGGGGATTAAAAATTTTAATTCAGGTTTATACCATTCTTTATTTTCTCTTAAACCATAATACATACAGGTATAGAGATATGAAAATATGTACACTATTTACAATATATACAGACAGGTCATAACAAGAGGTTAACCGGGAGTCGACACACCTTTATTAATAATTCTGACAAAACGACATAATTTTTGGAGTTCTATTTTTGAAGTTGATGTCATTAATAGTTTGAACTTTATTATGTTTGGATTTATACGAATGTTTTTCTTTATATAATTTTTTCTTTGATTGCCGAAATACTGACATTTAAATAGATAATGAAATTCATCTCCAATTTCTCCATTATTACATAAGGGACATATTCTATTCTCTCTGGCTATGTTTTTCCATCTACCATTTTCGACTGGTAACTTATGGTTTGTTGTTCTAAATTTACTTAATGTCAAATTATCCTTATCATTTAAAATATTTAAGTAGTTTTCGAAAACCAAATTATCTTTATATATTCTGTAATTCAGTGCCTTCGGAGAATCGTTTACTGAAGAAAGCCACGTTTGGAGATATTGATCAGTGAGATTTTGTTTAATTGAGTGTTTCAACCACAATTCATTAATAAAAGTTTGTGACTCCCAAATATAATTAAAACCACAATTACACAATATATGTTTTACATATTTCAACCACATAAAGTTTCTATCTCTCACTTGCAACATATTATACATACATTTATAAATGATAGCAGATAGTTTTGTTTGCTTTCCACTGATTAGTTTAGCCCAAAAAGATATTGTTCTAACTTTTATATCAATGTCTAGGGGATATCTACCTAGTTCCCCATAAACCATGTAACTTGGTGTGGAAGTTTTAAAATTAAGTAATAGTTTACAAAATCGCAAGTGTACCCTTTCTATAATTTCGTTTTTTGAAAACCCCCAAACTTCACACCCATACAATAAAATAGGTTTTATTATTTTATCAAATAAGTCTAACTGGCACTGAATTGATAGGTTATGTATTTTTCCTCTTTTTAAAACTTCGAACATTGCTTTTGTGGCTTTCTCTACTTGAGCTTTTTTTGCCATTGAAAAGTTCCCAGATTTTGAAAGTAAAACACCCAGATAATTAAATTCAGACACTATTCCAATTTCCATTTCATTAAATGTGAATGTAAGATTATTTGGAAGCCTCCCTCTAGAAAAAACCAAAATTTTAGTTTTTTCGACATTAACTTTAAGTTGCCAAAACTTACAATATTCAGAAAAGACATCAAGTTGTTTTTGAAGATTCATGTCGGTGATCAGGGGCAATAAAACACCAGGTGTTAATTTTGTAATCAAGTGTGTCGTTTTACAGGTAAACTAGTCAGATAAGATGTACAGGTGAAATTACGTTTTTATATTGCCTATTTTTTTTTCAGGTACTGTCTCAGATTCCCCTCAGAATTAAAAAAAACATTTTTATTTCTTTCCTCAAAACGTAAAACATCCTTCAACGTAATCCCGGGAATGAAATCCCGAGATCGAGAAAATAGCACGAGAACGGAGAGTTCATTTGAATTGATGAATAAAATGTAAATAATAAATGATTATTCAACTTCAATTCAGTGAAATCATGGGTTGTGCAAATTTGTTTCAAAGATTGCTAACCGTGGCTGTGTATTGCATATCTACACCTAGTATTTTATTGACACGCGTACACGTGACCTGGCTTGTGCACAAATGAAGTTTCATAAACACCTGCGCGATATGTGTGATTTGTTACGTTTTAAAGCGTATTTCCAGTTCAATATTACAATTTAGTTCACTAATAATTTTTATACGTTCAGTAATTTTTTTTATTTTAATCTTCGTAGAAAACCTAGTTAAAACCCTTTTGGTTGTAGAAATACGTACTAAATAATTTTTATACGGTCATTGAAGAATTTGATTAAAAATTAACGAAACAAATATTTATAAACAGATCGTTCAAAGAAGTACTACATGTCCAAAAGTCACTAAATTTACGGATATATTTTGGAAATTAGCGGCTAATCTGCAGAAAGTTTAGAAACGTGAAAGGAAATAAAGAATTAACCTTTATCATGATTTTACCCCTACAAATGTTTGACATTACACAGTATCTGACCAAAATCAAATGTCACCAGCTTATTTATTTATTCAAATTCAAATCTTAATTGGCTTTCAACCCAATAGATTTGTGACAAAATACAGCCAAAAAAACCCAAAGTTATAGGTTTTTGTTTGCAATTTTAAAGAAAATTATTTTCATCTATAACGGAATTACGTAACAAGCCAAGTGTGTAAAACAGTTTACTTGAATTGTTAATTTTTTTCAATACGAGAGGTTAAAGTCCAAAACACAAAATAAACCAATAATCAATTTGAAATCTGCTCTTTACCAACTAAACACTACAAAACCCGCGCTTGCAAAGTCCGTGCTTCAAAACCCAGCGCCTGCGGTTTAACTTATAAACAAAAAATACATTGATGAAGTAGCCCTTATTTACGAATAATTCAATACATACTGAATTCGACCCAAGAGAAGAAGAAAAATGAGAAATTAAAATTAAACAAGATAAAGTTCAGTTGCGGTTTCAACAAAATTCTTAATATAGAACTCGGGGTCATAAAGTAGAACTTTCTAAAACAAACGAAAACGATAACTAGACAGACATTCTTTGGCAATGAAAAGCAACAAACAGTCAAATATTAACAGCAAGAGGATACAAAATTAATTGTCAAAAATACATCCTTCAGTAGCAATAATTACGGCTTACGATATTAAAAGTCAACAGGTAGAACAGTAGTCCGAGATTCCTCTGTCGTTTAACGGCATTGATAAAGTTGCTTGTAGCCGTTCAACGACAGAGCGTGCTATATACGGAAAACAGCGGATTTGCTTCTCCAACTCTGGGTCAGCACATTTCCACGTTTCGTGGCTATCGGATTTTATTTTCTATCATAAACCTTATATAAATCGCTTCACCAATCATTTTTCTATTCATTCATAAACATCTTACCCTCAGAAAGTGGTGTTACACTCCATTACAGCACGATTTTGCCTTAGAACCTATGATTTCGACATTTGTCTTCCATTTTTCAAACATTTGTCACGTGACTACGAGAAAACTACGATTACCGCAATGTATCATGGGAGATGATTTGCATATAAACAAACAAACAAATATTTTTATTGCCAATCATAGGCACCTGTTAAGGCAGAAAAATTAACATAAAATTTGATACAGTTGATTATATTGATTGGTAATGATTTTAACAGCAAATTTAGTGAATTACAGATAACCATAAGAAAAAAATAAATGTAGTACCTTGTCCAAAAACAAAAAGGGGGAACGTAACACATGCTCTTTCCGAAGCCCGTTGGTAACACTCTGCCTCTGCCATTGAATCTTTTCTTTCCAACACATTCTGTATTATTTCCTTCTGCTCTGCTTTGATCTGTAGATGGACTGTTTGTCCTGCAGAATACGCTTAAATGTATCGTCTTCCATGTGATTTGAATGTTGTTTACGTATGCAAATAATGCTCCAAATAATTTGGCACGCTGCATTAATTAGCTCCCATCATGCAATGCGTTGCTGTCATCATTCAGTTAGTATCGAGAGATCACGTGTGTAGATTCGAAAATGGAAGTCAAATGGCGGAATAATAGGATCTAAGGCAAAATCGTGCTGTAATGGAGTGTAACACCACTTTCTGAGGGTAAGATGGTTATGAATGAATAGAAAAATGATTGGTGAAGCGATTTATATAAGGTTTATGATAGAAAATAAAATCCGATAGCCACGAAACGTGGAAATGTGCCGATCCTATGGCCGTGAGGCAAATTCGATGGTTTCCGTATATAGCACCCTCCGTCGTTGAACGGCTACAAGCAACTTTATCAATGCCGTTAAACGACAGAGGAATCTCGGACTAGTAGAACAGGTAACGCTAATCTCTTAATTGGCGGTAAAATATCAATCGGTGCACAAGTGACCTAGAGTCATAAAATTTAATCCCCACCACCTTGTTTTATGGTCCTTTTTAGGTCTATCACAGTGGGTTTATGTCCGTGATGATATGTCTAAAGGATTAAAAATTATGTCTCTCGGAGAATCACGGTATGTCCCTTTCTGTACTGTATGAAGAAAATGGAAGGAAAAAAATAAAAGACAAAACGAAATAAAGAAATGAAAAGAAAAAGATAATTTGATATTTTAAATACAATAATTTTGATTAATTATAACCCATCTTGCATGTCTGTCCATTACAGTACTCCTCACGTACATTACCCGCAACTCAATCCAAGCCGGGTTTGCTTGCCGACAAATTTTCAGAAGTTCAAATGTCATATTTTTATTTGTGTTGGTGTGTGTGTCAGTATTTATGAATTATAAAGTTTCTGGAGTGGGCATATAGAAAAAAATGGGGGATATGAGGGGGTATTTTCATAGATTGGGATATTGAGGGTTCATTATTCGTCTGATTTTATTACGTTTTTCGTTTGTATTCTACATAAATTTGCCTATTCGCAAACCAAACAGGATGGTCTTGAGTTTCAGATTCTGGGCACTATTTGACTACTGGATTTCCCCATGCACCCCTCCCCCCTCCCATTTGTCAATATGACGGAACCATTAACAACTGTCGTACAAGTGGAAGGTTTGACCCACCATTTTCTTGGGAAATGCCTGTACCAAGTCGGGAATATGATAGTTGTTTTCTAGTTTCACATTTGGTCATGTCTTAGGATTAGAGAATTTACATGTACCGATTGTTTTTATACTTGGCAACGTCTTAGGGTTAGACGAGTGGCATCTGCCTATCTGCTATCAAAACCCACCATTTTCCTGGGAAAATGCCTATACCAAGTCAGGAATGTGTTGTTTTTCAGTTGTTCAGTTGATTGAAAACTCAGATGGTTGAGCTTCTTATCGGTTTTGTCTATTTTTGTGGACTATCCCTTTTGAATGCACCTTGGAGTACGGTACCATTGTTATTACCTTTATTTGGTAGTGTGCCAACAGATCTGGCGTAATGTCTTACCGTTGTTCTTTCCGAGATATACAGGGGTCAAAAAGACCCAACACTATAAACTTTTTATTTCAAATCCTATTGTTCTATTTTGAAGAACTAAAAAAAAAACCAACAGCAACATAACAGGACGTACAGTGAGCGCCCTCCTTACAGAAGAACTTCTGGAAAAAATAATGCTTGCAAAAACTAAACATAAGAAACTCTGGAAGTTTTATTGAAATCCATTCTGTTTTTTATGAAGAGTTATGGATAACGCAACAGTAACTTCTCTCTATTGCATAGCCTTGTATGACAATTACATAGCCTTAAATGACAAAGTCCAAAAGTGAAGAAATTTTAGCAAGAACTGTTAAAAATAGAAGGTGCACAATGCCATTTGTTACTAAAGAATCCATGAAATTAATGAACCTTGCCATATGGTATTATAGATTTCCTGTAAGATTCTTTCAATTCCATCAAGTTGTTAAGGAGGAATTGCATAGGCAGTGAGGGAAGCACTCACGGACAAAAGAACATATACTATATACCCCCTCCCGCTTGATAGCGGGGGATATAAATATATGTGCCATTTCAAATTTTATTAATACCGAAAAAAAATTTTGGGGGGGAGGGAGTATATGAAAAGGGATCAAAGGAGGAAAAAAGGTACTTTTACAAGATATGTAGATTTTTTTTTAATTTCTAAAGTTAATTTTTGATAGGATTTGTATACATCCGCCAAAAAAAGATTGGGGTATAGAGGACTTCTGCTGTCCGTTCGTTCGTTTGTCCGTCCGGTCGTCACACTTTTTCGTCTCTCCGACACACTTTTAAATTTTGCTTGGACGGGGGTATTTGTTAGTGAACCTTAACTACTGCACTTCTGTTATTTTAATTCCTCTCCTTTCACAGAGTTCGCGAAATGTGTCAGTCCTGTCAGACATGACCAGCAAAATGTGGGCAGATTTTACTAAGGCCTGACACAAGATTGGTATTTTGTAATAGAAAATTAATGAGGACTGACATTTTTTTCACTAGGACCACCAAACCCATATGCAATTTCGCGAACTCTGCTTTCAACAGACTTGACTTGCTAGTATGGTTCCCAAATTTAAAAGAAGCCACTAAGTGAAAAGGACAGACTCTCGCTGAATAAATGCATAGTATTCTTGTTCAATGGTGATCAAATCCTGTCCTCTCCTGATGAAAGACAGACATGTGTGGGAAGTAGTCTATCATCGTAATTTTGAAAATAGGTTTGATTTCTTTTAGGCCCCTATTATTTTTTCTTCCATTTTCTATTTCGTTTTGTTTTCGTTGATTTCGTTTTGCTTTCGTTGGTTTCGTTTTCATTTCGTTGATTTCATTTCGTTTCGTTTCGTTTTTGTTGATTTCGTTTCGTTTTCGTTGATTTCGTTTCGCACTTTATAGGTGCCCATATTTATACCGATGATTTCTAATTGATTATTACGGGGGAGGGGGGTATCATACATGTGTGAATTATGTCGTTGCAATAATTACATTACTTCCGGTTTTCATTGAAATGTTACAATATGATTGGTTATGAAGTGGTCACATGATTATAAAAGAGATGTTTCACATCCCAATGAATCTCAAATCCGAACTTGCATGACGTCAGATGCAAAAAATCAATGGCGTAGTAATTTCCAACAGCAAATAATCTAACACAAATAAAATTCACAACGAAAAATTCAACTATATTAAATTTTGGTGTGATTTAAATATATTTATAAGAATTGAAGACATTCTTTTGAAGGTTCAGTTTACCTTTGATTGGCCCCAATAAAAAAGGACTGCATATAATAGGACAGATACTTGATTACGTCACAGATTTAAAGAATGTAACCCTACTTGACTATGGCAGTGTTGTAACATACACTTGGTACTAGATTCTGAAGAACAGTCAGGGATCAGGCCTCCGACCAAGAGGTAAGAATGTTTTAAATGTTATTATCTGGATGATGGGGAATGATTAGCACCTATTTCCAGTTATCAACTGAGTTTTGAATTTAATAACTTTTTTAACTTTTGTTTTAGCCTACTCTGGACTCCCTGTGCTTTTTGTAATCAAATTTCTCTAGTGTAGGCTTTACATACATATGTCTATAACAGGAGTTGTAAATTATGCTGAGTACATTCTCAGTGTACAGTACTTTCATGAAACTTCACTGTTTTTTTAAACTGTATTCAACAAATATTGAAAAATTTCCGTGTCTCGTGATTGCTCCAGATTAATTTAAACCTGTGAGTCGAAATATTTTTATCGGACTTGATGGGTATGCGGATGTGTGTGGGGATGAAGAGGGGGTTACTTCCTGTAGGTTTTATAAACTATTACAAATGTGCCACTGGACCACAGGGGCTTGTTACGATTCCCCCCACCCCCTAGTACTCCTAAAAAGTACTAGCTTTAGGAGTACTAGGTAAAGAGTACTAGGGAAAAAAATAATCGTAAAAAGTCCCTGTGACTGGAGTGGGCCTACTATTCAGCAGTGGCGTAGCCCTATAAACAACACACAGGCACTCAAATTCCGGACCCCTCTTTTTCCTCATTTGGTCCCTCCCACAATTATGGTATGGATCTTTGTCTGGAAGTATATCTTTGAACCATTTATCCATATTTTACAACATTTCGTGTTACAACTCTCTCGTTCTACTAACTTTTGTTTCTAGGTCCAGCTGCCGTATTACTTATATATACATAAAGGTATGAAACAATCGTCAAAATACAAAGAGGGAATCCTCGCTTCGACTCGATATTTTACAATAACGCACCAGTTTTAAAAAGGACCTTAGCTTGTCCTTGTCTCAAAAATGATTTCCCTTCATTCCTATCTAGTTTATACGTACGAACAACAAATATTTATTGACGAAATTCAAGTTTATTCTCGACGACACATCCAACTTTCCTCCACTTGTGCCATTCAGGAGGTCAGCCAAACATATTTTATTTCATGCTATTTCATTGGTCGGAAAGATTTTCGGAAATTTTTTAGCTTGTTCTTCGCTATGCATGGCCAATCCATTTCGTATCGAGAGGCCTATTAAGCGGGAGTTTTAAATAAGAATAAAAGTGGAAAGTAAACCTTTTCAGCCAATGTTTTATATAGGCACCAGAAAAAAAATGACGAACCTAGTGACATGGTAAGAATATTGTCTGAAATGGAAAAATGCACTTCAGACATAAATTTTGACGGATGACCATTTGATCACTGAAAAGATCAGAGAGAAAGGGACACTAGTTATCATAAAGCAAAAAAATCTTTTTAGGCTTGTCAAAAAATAAAAATGAGTTAACGCTCCTCAACCCCTACCCCAGCAACAACAAAAAGATAGTGTACATAAGTAAACCCCTTGTAAATTGTAGCTTTCATAATTCCCCTCTTCTGCCTTAGAAACAGGTATATGTAAATATGCCTCAAAAGAAATTTTTGCATTAAAGGGATTAGATCTACTCTTTGTATTTCTTTTCTGTTTAGGGAGATACGTGTAAAATTCCAACTGTAATGGCATTTGCCAAAAACATAGGGAAGAACAAAATATTCTTTAATTTACACATGGGGGGGGGGGGGGGGGGCATCAACATTATTGTACCTATGCTCATCACAAATAATTAATGACCCCCCAAAAACAAATAATAAAAAAAAAATCAAGAAAAAAAAACCCTCTTAATGCAATTTCTGATGCCCAGTTTTGATTTAAACAGATAAAATAAGTAAATGATGAAGGTGTGCATTTTTAGTACTTCATAGTTCAATAAACCAATAAAAAAATACAACACAAATTTTGCTACAGAAAGAATTAAAGATCAAACTTTGTTGCGATACTCATGAAAAGTTATAATTATGTTATTTACCTGTTAAAAAGAATGGATATGGGTAAATGTACATAAAACAAAATCCAACAACATACAAGGAAACAACCAGCTTCGCTTTTCTGCTTGAATCTTCAACAACAAACCAATCTATACCAAACAACATCATCTATTCTCCCCACCCCCCCCCCCCCCTTTTCCAAAAAAAAAAGAAGAAAAAAAATGGTCATCAACAGAGTCCTAGATTTGATCTGCCATGTACTTCTCTGCTTGTTCTTTGAAAGTTTTGCCAAAATAACAGTATTTTTATTGAAACTTGTATTCTTTTATTCTTATTTAAAACTCCCGCTTAATAGGCCTCTCGATACGAAATGGATTTGCCGTGCATAGCGAAGAACAAGCTAAAAAAGTTCCGAAAATCTTTCCGACCAATGAAATAGCGCGAAACAAAATATGTTCGGCTGACCTCCTGAATGGGCACGAGTGGAGGAAAGTTGGATGTGTCGTCGAGAATAAACTTGAATTTCGTCAATAAATATTTGTTGTTCGTACGTATAAACTAGATAGGAAAGAAGGGAAATCATTTTTGAGACAAGGACAAGCTAAGGTCCTTTTTAAAACTGGCGCGTTATTGTAAAATATCGAGTCGAAGCGAGGATTCCCTCTTTGTATTTTGACGATTGTTTCATACCTTTATGTATATATAAGTAATACGTCAGCTGGACCTAGAAACAAAAGTTAGTAGAACGAGAGAGTTGTAACACGAAATGTTGTTAAATATGGATAAATGGTTCAAAGATATACTTCCAGACAAAGATCCATACCATAATTGTGGGAGGGACCAAATGAGGAAAAAAGGGAGTCCAGAATTCGAGTGCCTGTGAAACAACAAACAAACAAATGCATTATTGTCAATCAAGACGCCCACAATGAGCAGTATAATCAATAAAAATCACAGTATACAATTGATTCACATAATAATTTATTCATTGGATAGGACAATACAAAATTATAATGTGTGCTGACCAAGGCAGCCCTTGAGTTGCACCCCCATTTTTTCACCAAGCAAAATACAACATATTGCACAGTGAAACTATGTTAAAGTTTTATGTATATTAACTAGATCGATCTAGAGTAAGGGGGAAAATAATTCCTCATTGCCCAAAGTTCAAAAAACAAACAAACAAAATAAATAAAAAAGAAAGAAAAAAGAAAAAAACAGCAGACCTTTATACCCTTTCATAAACTGGACAATATTTTTTTCTCTCTAAATTACAACTTTTTCTTCAGTTTTTGCCAAAAGAAGTGAGGGGAGGGGGAAACATTTAACAAGGTTCCATAATGTCAATGCTAGGAAAAAATTGTCAATGGGTAATATATATATCAAGGCCAGCTAGTTCATATCATAGGATATACTATTGCATAAAAGTATCTATGTTCATTATTCATCATGTTATTATACATTAATTACTCATGCATGTTCTATTATGTAAATTGTGTTGGTTTTGTGTTTGTGTGGTATTCTTTCTTTTTTGGATTTCTCTCTTTGAATGTTTTCTTTATATGCTCCGTGTGGGCACAAAAATTGGTTTAATAAATTATCTTATCTATCTTATCTTATATTAATGTATTTTCCAGCAATATACCTACATAAATTCTCTTGACGGCCCTGCATGTATGTATTTATATACATACAGTACACAAGCCTTTTAATAAGGGGAGGTAACCACATAAAATTGAACTTTGGTACTACCTTTGGTAAGAACCCTACAGTTAATCAAATTAACACCGATGCATCACAATATTTTCTTTTGCCATCCATGAATAGATACGTGTTCCTGGAAACGATTTCGATCCGATACCGATTTTTAATTAAAGCGCGCCAAAAAACGAGCTCTCTACATGTGAGAACGAGCAGCAAAGAAGACGCAGCTCTTTTTGAGTTTCCACAAAGTTTTATGGATTTTGAGTTTAATTTGCACTACAACACTTACTGGTCCAAAGTTTAAATTATTTACACTAATCACTTTGTTATAACTTTTATAATACTTGTATGTAATATACATACATTTGCACCCCTTCTGGTTGCAGAAATTAGTTGTGTTTTTTACACGAGGTCTCCACTCAGAAGGTGGCCATTTTGTTTTCGCCATTTATTTTCTCGTCAAGATATAAGACATATATTTTCTCTGCCCCATAAATATATATTTCATCTTAAATTTAATTCATCACACACACCCCAGTGATTTTGTTGGCTTTTTTCAAAACTACCCCCACCCTTATTTTTGGGAAAAATATGCGTCATTTTTTGAAAATTGGGAAATTTCGAATAATGAATTAAATGTACTAAAGCTTGAATTTGAAGTTAATATAATGGATAACAAGACAAGTCATAACAGTTCATCAATTTAATTTTCATAATTTTTAAAGGTCCATTCTCCTGTCCTTTAAGCCCTTGAACATATGTACAAGTCCATTCAAGTTGTCATCCGTTAGAACATGATTGAATGAGCAAATTCTCATTGTTGCAGTCTCAGAGTGAGTTATGAGGGTCTGGGGTGAAGAAACTTTCTTTGTTTTAGACGGATTGTCTGTTTCAACTTCATTACAAACTTCTGTAATTATATAATCTAAAACTTGTCAGATGACTGATCATTTCCATTGTTTATTTTTTTGAACACATCTCCTATTTTTTGCTGACCTTTGATGTCTTTTTTGCACAGTTTTTTAACATAGTATTTCAAATTGTGCGACATTTTCAATCGGAAGGGAAATTTTCGGGAAGGGGAAAGAAATGGAAAAAATGACGATATCTTACCATTGAAAACCATGTGTGTTACAAACACTGCGTTGATTCTGATATTAAAGTCCAGATCTCAAAATCGCTTTCATGATATCAAAAAATAACATTTCGAATGGAAACACGATGTTCCCTGACTTTAGTTTTACTACCGAGACTATCACCGATTGGGAAAATTGTACATCTTATTGGGGATAATTTTAAGCCATTTTTTTTTGACAAATTGGGAAACTTTCTCTAGGGGAAACAGTCGAATTTCGGAGGTAATATTAAAGGGAAACAATATCACTGCACCCAACCATATTATTTTAAAATCTCCCTAAATTAAAACCTGATCTCTATGTCCGAAGCAAAATTGATAAAATTTGGAAATAGGGCTATTACCCCGCCGACTGGCAAAAGAAAATATTGACCAGTTCTGCTATCTGATAGCAAAGGGAACAGACTAACAGGGCTCTACAATTCATACCAACTCCCACTAGCCCCTGGCTAGTAAGGAAGCATCTTTTACTCGCCAATAAAAGTATGTTACTTGGCACATTGATAAAGATACCAATTCGTACTATACAACTCCAATATGTATTTATTTGTACATAATTAATAATGCCCTGAATGAGATCGAAGATGCTCAGTTGAGGAATGGGCTTTTAGTTTTACTGATACGATATTTAATAAACATTTTTTATATTTCATACTTTTATTAGCTCACCTGACCCAAAGTGTCATGTGAGCTATTGTCACCACTGAGCGTCCGTCGTCTGTCGTCCGTCCGTCCGTTAACTTTTCACATTTTAATCAACTATTCTGAAACCACTGGGCCAATTTGAACCAAACTTTGGTGGAATGGTCCTTGGATGGCCCCCTTCCAAAGTTGTGTCCGGTGATCCCGATTTCCAACCAAGATGGCCGCCAAGCTAAAAATAGAAAAAAGGGGGGATGAAATTTTAATTGTTCATTGCTGCTTTAGTATAAGTCAAAATGAGCTCAAATTTTAACTGCAGCTACATGGCAAGGAGTAGTTTAACATATATTCCGGGTTTTTCTGTGAAATTTATCTTTCAGCCGATATATACCGATTATGCAAATTAGGCATATTTTGATAACAGATCACATTTAAATCTTCTCCTCTGAAACCGCTGAACCAAATTAAACCAAACCTGGCAGGGATGGTCCCTAGGTGGGCCCCTTTCAAAATTGTGTCCGACAGCCCCGCCCTCCATTCAAGATGGCTGCTGTTACTAAAAATAGAAATTTCTTCAACTGTCCATTGCTGCTTTAGTATAAGTCAAAATTAGCTCAAATTTTAACTGCAGCTACATGGTAAGGAGTAGTTTAACATATATTCTGGGTTTTTCTGTGAAATTTTTCTTTCAGCCGATTTATACCGATTATGCAAATTAGGCATATTTTGATAAAGGATCACATTTAAATCTTCTCCTCTGAAACCGCTGAACCAAATTAAACTAAACCTGGCAGGGATGGTCCTTGGGTAGTCCCATTTCAAAATTGTGTCCGACAGCTCCACCCTCCATTCAAGATGGCTGCTGTTACTAAGAATATAAATTTCTTCAATTGTCCATTGCAGCTTTATTATCAATCAAAATGAGCTCAAATTTTAGCTGCAGCTACATGACAATGAGTAGATTAACATATATTCTGGATTTTTCTGTGAATTTTTTCCTTCAACCGATTTATACTGATTATACAAATTAGACATATTTTGATAAAAGATTACATTTAAATCTTTTCCTCTGAAACCGCTGAACCAAATTAAACCAAACCTGGCAGGGATAGTCCTTGGGTAGTCCCATTTCAAAATTGTGTCCGACAGCTCCACCCTCCATGCTGTTACTAAAAATAGAAATTTCTTTAGTTGTCAATTTCCGCTCTATTACAAATCAAAATGAACTCAAATTTTAATTGCAGCTATATGGCAATGAGTAGTTTAACATATATTCTGGGTTTTTCTGTGAGATTTTTTCAGCCAGTTTATTTCGTTTAGGAATATTATGTGATAAAAATCACATCAAAATCTTTTGCTCAGAAATTTGAGTTGAAATGATCTTTGGGTGGCCCACTTTCAAAATTATGTGTAACACCCCCATTTTCTATCAACATTAGATGTCAAATTGAAAACCAGGTGAGCGATTACAGGCTCCTGGGAGCCTCTAGTTTTGATAAACAAGACTTTCACGTTTAAACTTTTTCTTTCCGGTAGGAAATTTAGTTTTTCCAGCAATATTTGGGCCTGCTTTCTGCAAATATCACAATATATAACGTTGTTACTGGAATCATAAACTTCTACTAGACATCGTGGAATTTACGCTTTTCACTTCAGCTTTAGAACCCGAACCTGCATCACTATTTTGACATCGTGGAATTTACGCTTTTCACTTCAGACTCAGCTTTAGAACCCACACCTTCTTCACTCTTTTGGCTTATGCTTCCGTTGATGTTGCATCAGACAGGTCAGCTTCATTATCAGTTCCGACAGTTGATTTAACCGTTTTTTTTTTTTTTGCTCACCGTAGTCACTTGCAAGCGTTAAATTACGTGATTTAAAACTTTTATGTCTGATTCAATTATGTGGTTTAAAAGACCGGATAATAAAAGTCGGAATTTAAATTGAAAAATATTATCGGTGAGGGAAAGAAAATGATCCGGAAATTTCAACTCGCCGCCTGGCTATCAATATAGAATTTTTCCTCGCATTTTACAAAAGTAACTCGCAAATGCGAGTGTTTTGGTCGCATTGTAGAGCCCTGACTGAGAAACCAAACAAACCATCAGTACCATTCTGAGATAACATGGAATTGGTGGTGTGAGGGAGGTAGAAATATCAAACGTACAATAGATTGGCTGGAAGAAAATTTTGAAACAGAGTTTCAACTCCTCGGTGATATTTGGTTGTACATGTACGTCTGGATAGGAACTTGTGACCTTACATCAAGAGATAGTTCTACTGGATACATAACGCTCACATCAACAAGAGACAAAAGTATAATTGAGAAAATATCAGAAGGATACCAAGAAATTGCTAGAATTCTGCAAAAATATCGAACTTGCAAACTCACCTTCCTTGAAACAACCTTCTATTCCATTGTAGCAAATAACAGACACAGGAAGCATAACACACCTGAGAGCTTTACTGATCAAGATAAACAATTATAAAACACCTGAGAGCTTTACTGATCAAGATAAACAATTATAAAACACCTGAGAGTTTTATGATCAAGATAAACAATTATAAAACACCCGAGAGCTTTACTGATCAAGATAAACAATTAGAAAACACCCGAGAGCCTTACTGATCAAGATAAACAATTATAAAACACCTGAGAGCTTTACTGATCAAGATAAACAATTAGAAAACACCTGAGAGCTTTACTGATCAAGATAAACAATTATAAAACACCTGAGAGCTTTACTGATCAAGATAAACAATTAGAAAACACCTGAGAGTTTTACTGATCAAGATAAACAATTATAAAACACCTGAAAGCTTTACTGATCAAGATAAACAATTATAAAACACCTGAGAGTTTTACTGATCAAGATAAACAATTAGAAAACACCTGAGAGCTTTACTGATCAAGATAAACAATTAGAAAACACCTGAGAGCTTTACTGATCAAGATAAACAATTATAAAACACCTGAGAGCTTTACTGATCAAGATAAACAATTAGAAAACACTTGAGAGCTTTACTGATCAAGATAAACAATTATAAAACACCTGAAAGCTTTACTGATCAAGATAAACAATTATAAAACACCTGAGAGTTTTACTGATCAAGATAAACAATTAGAAAACACCTGAGAGTTTTACTGATCAAGATAAACAATTATAAAAAACCTGAGAGCTTTACTGATCAAGATAAACAATTAGAAAACATCTGAGAGCTTTACTGATCAAGATAAACAATTAGAAAACACCTGAGAGTTTTATGATCAAGATAAACAATTATAAAACACCTTAGAGTTTTACTGATCAAGATAAACAATTAGAAAACATATGAGAGCTTTACTGATCAAGATAAACAATTAGAAAACACCTGAGAGTTTTACTGATCAAGATAAACAATTAGAAAACACATGAGAGCTTTACTGATCAAGATAAACAATTATAAAACACCTGAGAGCTTTACTGATCAAGATAAACAATTATAAAACACCTGAGAGTTTTACTGATCAAGATAAACAATTAGAAAACACCTGAGAGCTTTACTGATCAAGATAAACAATTAGAAAACACCTGAGAGCTTTACTGATCAAGATAAACAATTAAAAAACACCTGAGAGCTTTACTGATCAAGATAAACAATTAGAAAACACCTGAGAGCTTTACTGATCAAGATAAACAATTAGAAAACACCTGAGAGCTTTACTGATCAAGATAAACAATTAGAAAACACCTGAGAGTTTTATGATCAAGATAAACAATTATAAAACACCTGAGAGTTTTACTGATCAAGATAAACAATTATAAAACACCTGAGAGTTTTACTGATCAAGATAAACAATTAGAAAACACCTGAGAACTTTACTGATCAAGATAAACAATTATAAAACACATGAGAGCTTTACTGATCAAGATAAACAATTAGAAAACATATGAGAGCTTTACTGATCAAGATAAACAATTAGAAAACACCTGAGAGTTTTACTGATCAAGATAAACAATTATAAAACACCTGAGAGTTTTACTGATCAAGATAAACAATTAGAAAACACCTGAGAGCTTTACTGATCAAGATAAACAATTATAAAACACCTGAGAGCTTTACTGATCAAGATAAACAATTAGAAAACACCTGAGAGCTTTACTAATCAAGATAAACAATTAGAAAACACCTGAGAGCTTTACTGATCAAGATAAACAATTAGAAAAGACCTGAGAGTTTTACTGATCAAGATAAACAATTATAAAACACCTGAGAGCTTTACTGATCAAGATAAATAATTAGAAAACACCCGAGAGCTTTACTGATTAAGATAAACAATTAGAAAACACCTGAGAGCTTTACTGATCAAGATAAACAATTAGAAAAGACCTGAGAGCTTTACTGATCAAGATAAACAATTAGAAAACACCTGAGAGCTTTACTGATCAAGATAAACAATTAGAAAAGACCTGAGAGCTTTACTGATCAAGATAAACAATTATAAAACACCTGAGAGCTTTACTGATCAAGATAAACAATTAGAAAAGACCTGAGAGCTTTACTGATCAAGATAAACAATTAGAAAACACCTGAGAGCTTTACTGATCAAGATAAACAATTATAAAACACCTGAGAGTTTTACTGATCAAGATAAACAATTATAAAACACCTGAGAGCTTTACTGATCAAGATAAACAATTATAAAACACCTGAGAGCTTTACTGATCAAGATAAACAATTATAAAACACCTGAGAGCTTTACTGATCAAGATAAACAATTAGAAAACACCTGAGAGTTTTACTGATCAAGATAAACAATTAGAAAATACCTGAGAGCCTTACTGATCAAGATAAACAACTATAAAACACCTGAGAGTTTTACTGATCAAGATAAACAATTATAAAACACCTGAGAGCTTTACTGATCAAGATAAACAATTATAAAACACCTGAGAGCTTTACTGATCAAGATAAACAATTATAAAACACCTGAAAGCTTTACTGATCAAGATAAACAATTATAAAACACCTGAGAGTTTTACTGATCAAGATAAACAATTAGAAAACACCTGAGAGTTTTACTGATCAAGATAAACAATTATAAAAAACCTGAGAGCTTTACTGATCAAGATAAACAATTAGAAAACATCTGAGAGCTTTACTGATCAAGATAAACAATTAGAAAACACCTGAGAGTTTTATGATCAAGATAAACAATTATAAAACACCTTAGAGTTTTACTGATCAAGATAAACAATTAGAAAACATATGAGAGCTTTACTGATCAAGATAAACAATTAGAAAACACCTGAGAGTTTTACTGATCAAGATAAACAATTAGAAAACACACGAGAGCTTTACTGATCAAGATAAACAATTATAAAACACCTGAGAGCTTTACTGATCAAGATAAACAATTATAAAACACCTGAGAGTTTTACTGATCAAGATAAACAATTAGAAAACACCTGAGAGCTTTACTGATCAAGATAAACAATTAGAAAACACATGAGAGCTTTACTGATCAAGATAAACAATTAAAAAACACCTGAGAGCTTTACTGATCAAGATAAACAATTATAAAACACCTGAGAGCTTTACTGATCAAGATAAACAATTATAAAACACCTGAGAGCTTTACTGATCAAGATAAACAATTAGAAAACACCTGAGAGTTTTACTGATCAAGATAAACAATTAGAAAATACCTGAGAGCCTTACTGATCAAGATAAACAACTATAACACACCTGAGAGTTTTACTGATCAAGATAAACAATTATAAAACACCTGAGAGCTTTACTGATCAAGATAAACAATTATAAAACACCTGAGAGCTTTACTGATCAAGATAAACAATTATAAAACACCTGAGAGCTTTACTGATCAAGATAAACAATTATAAAACACCTGAGAGCTTTACTGATCAAGATAAACAATTAGAAAACACCTGAGAGCTTTACTGATCAAGATAAACAACTATAAAACACCTGAGAGTTTTACTGATCAAGATAAACAATTAGAAAACACCTGAGAGTTTTACTGATCAAGATAAACAATTAGAAAACATCTGAGAGCTTTACTGATCAAGATAAACAATTAGAAAACACCTGAGAGTTTTACTGATCAAGATAAACAATTATAAAACACCTGAGAGTTTTACTGATCAAGATAAACAATTAGAAAACATCTGAGAGCTTTACTGATCAAGATAAACAATTAGAAAACACCTGAGAGCTTTACTGATCAAGATAAACAATTATAAAACACCTGAGAGCTTTACTGATCAAGATAAACAATTAGAAAACACCTGAGAGCTTTACTGATCAAGATAAACAATTAGAAAACATCTGAGAGCTTTACTGATCAAGATAAACAATTAGAAAACACCTGAGAGCTTTACTGATCAAGATAAACAATTAGAAAACACCTGAGAGCTTTACTGATCAAGATAAACAATTATAAAACACCTGAGAGCTTTACTGATCAAGATAAACAATTATAAAACACCTGAGAGCTTTACTGATCAAGATAAATAATTAGAAAACACCTGAGAGTTTTACTGATCAAGATAAACAATTAGAAAACACATGAGAGCTTTACTGATCAAGATAAACAATTATAAAACACCTGAGAGCTTTACTGATCAAGATAAACAATTATAAAACACCTGAGAGTTTTACTGATCAAGATAAACAATTATAAAACACCTGAGAGCTTTACTGATCAAGATAAATAATTAGAAAACACCCGAGAGCTTTACTGATTAAGATAAACAATTAGAAAACACCTGAGAGCTTTACTGATCAAGATAAACAATTAGAAAAGACCTGAGAGCTTTACTGATCAAGATAAACAATTAGAAAACACCTGAGAGCTTTACTGATCAAGATAAACAATTAGAAAAGACCTGAGAGCTTTACTGATCAAGATAAACAATTATAAAACACCTGAGAGCTTTACTGATCAAGATAAACAATTAGAAAAGACCTGAGAGCTTTACTGATCAAGATAAACAATTAGAAAACACCTGAGAGCTTTACTGATCAAGATAAACAATTATAAAACACCTGAGAGTTTTACTGATCAAGATAAACAATTATAAAACACCTGAGAGCTTTACTGATCAAGATAAACAATTATAAAACACCTGAGAGCTTTACTGATCAAGATAAACAATTATAAAACACCTGAGAGCTTTACTGATCAAGATAAACAATTAGAAAACACCTGAGAGTTTTACTGATCAAGATAAACAATTAGAAAATACCTGAGAGCCTTACTGATCAAGATAAACAACTATAAAACACCTGAGAGTTTTACTGATCAAGATAAACAATTATAAAACACCTGAGAGCTTTACTGATCAAGATAAACAATTATAAAACACCTGAGAGCTTTACTGATCAAGATAAACAATTATAAAACACCTGAAAGCTTTACTGATCAAGATAAACAATTATAAAACACCTGAGAGTTTTACTGATCAAGATAAACAATTAGAAAAGACCTGAGAGTTTTACTGATCAAGATAAACAATTATAAAAAACCTGAGAGCTTTACTGATCAAGATAAACAATTAGAAAACATCTGAGAGCTTTACTGATCAAGATAAACAATTAGAAAACACCTGAGAGTTTTATGATCAAGATAAACAATTATAAAACACCTTAGAGTTTTACTGATCAAGATAAACAATTAGAAAACATATGAGAGCTTTACTGATCAAGATAAACAATTAGAAAACACCTGAGAGTTTTACTGATCAAGATAAACAATTAGAAAACACACGAGAGCTTTACTGATCAAGATAAACAATTATAAAACACCTGAGAGCTTTACTGATCAAGATAAACAATTATAAAACACCTGAGAGTTTTACTGATCAAGATAAACAATTAGAAAACACCTGAGAGCTTTACTGATCAAGATAAACAATTAGAAAACACATGAGAGCTTTACTGATCAAGATAAACAATTAAAAAACACCTGAGAGCTTTACTGATCAAGATAAACAATTATAAAACACCTGAGAGCTTTACTGATCAAGATAAACAATTATAAAACACCTGAGAGCTTTACTGATCAAGATAAACAATTAGAAAACACCTGAGAGTTTTACTGATCAAGATAAACAATTAGAAAATACCTGAGAGCCTTACTGATCAAGATAAACAACTATAACACACCTGAGAGTTTTACTGATCAAGATAAACAATTATAAAACACCTGAGAGCTTTACTGATCAAGATAAACAATTATAAAACACCTGAGAGCTTTACTGATCAAGATAAACAATTATAAAACACCTGAGAGCTTTACTGATCAAGATAAACAATTATAAAACACCTGAGAGCTTTACTGATCAAGATAAACAATTAGAAAACACCTGAGAGCTTTACTGATCAAGATAAACAACTATAAAACACCTGAGAGTTTTACTGATCAAGATAAACAATTAGAAAACACCTGAGAGTTTTACTGATCAAGATAAACAATTAGAAAACATCTGAGAGCTTTACTGATCAAGATAAACAATTAGAAAACACCTGAGAGTTTTACTGATCAAGATAAACAATTATAAAACACCTGAGAGTTTTACTGATCAAGATAAACAATTAGAAAACATCTGAGAGCTTTACTGATCAAGATAAACAATTAGAAAACACCTGAGAGCTTTACTGATCAAGATAAACAATTAGAAAACACCTGAGAGCTTTACTGATCAAGATAAACAATTATAAAACACCTGAGAGCTTTACTGATCAAGATAAACAATTAGAAAACACCTGAGAGCTTTACTGATCAAGATAAACAATTATAAAACACCTGAGAGTTTTACTGATCAAGATAAACAATTATAAAACACCTGAGAGCTTTACTGATCAAGATAAACAATTATAAAACACCTGAGAGCTTTACTGATCAAGATAAACAATTAGAAAACACCTGAGAGCTTTACTGATCAAGATAAACAATTAGAAAACACCTGAGAGCTTTACTGATCAAGATAAACAATTATAAAACACTTGAGAGTTTTACTGATCAAGATAAACAATTATAAAACACCCGAGAGCTTTACTGATCAAGATAAACAATTAGAAAACACCTGAGAGCTTTACTGATCAAGATAAACAATTAGAAAACACCTGAGAGTTTTACTGATCAAGATAAACAATTATAAAACACCTGAGAGTTTTACTGATCAAGATAAACAATTAGAAAACACCCGAGAGCTTTACTGATCAAGATAAACAATTATAAAACACCTGAGAGTTTTACTGATCAAGATAAACAATTAGAAAAGACCTGAGAGTTTTACTGATCAAGATAAACAATTATAAAACACCTGAGAGCTTTACTGATCAAGATAAACAATTAGAAAAGACCTGAGAGCTTTACTGATCAAGATAAACAATTATAAAACACCTGAGAGCTTTACTGATCAAGATAAACAATTATAAAACACCTGAGAGCTTTACTGATCAAGATAAACAATTATAAAACACCTGAGAGCTTTACTGATCAAGATAAACAATTATAAAACACCTGAGAGTTTTACTGATCAAGATAAACAATTATAAAACACCTGAGAGCTTTACTGATCAAGATAAACAATTATAAAACACCTGAGAGCTTTACTGATCAAGATAAACAATTAGAAAACACCTGAGAGCTTTACTGATCAAGATAAACAATTAGAAAACACCTGAGAGCTTTACTGATCAAGATAAACAATTATAAAACACCTGAAAGTTTTACTGATCAAGATAAACAATTATAAAACACCCGAGAGCTTTACTGATCAAGATAAACAATTAGAAAACACCTGAGAGCTTTACTGATCAAGATAAACAATTATAAAACACCCGAGAGCTTTACTGATCAAGATAAACAATTATAAAACACCTGAGAGTTTTACTGATCAAGATAATCAATTAGAAAACACCCGAGAGCTTTACTGATCAAGATAAACAATTATAAAACACCTGAGAGCTTTACTGATCAAGATAAACAATTAGAAAAGACCTGAGAGCTTTACTGATCAAGATAAACAATTATAAAACACCTGAGAGCTTTACTGATCAAGATAAACAATTATAAAACACCTGAGAGCTTTACTGATCAAGATAAACAATTATAAAACACCTGAGAGCTTTACTGATCAAGATAAACAATTAGAAACACAAACCATTGAACTCAATAAAGTGGTAAAATATATGAACACCACCCTTGATTCATTCTCTACAGACTTCTCGATTGACCTATATAGGACATCAAATTATCGTACGGCATCCCATCTTGGACAACACAAAAGCAGGAGATATTTTTATATTGTTCTGTACATTGACGGAATTCATCCTACCCCAGCACTTGCAAAAGCATGGTTAATGAAATTGACGATCAGAATATTGAGAGATTGTTGGGCCTAAACCCCTGTTGTTTAAGAACTCGCAGACTAGAACAGGTTTAATGTGGGGATCCATGCCATACCAAAATTCTGCCTATTCTAATATATTGGGTCAGTGTGGGTGTTCCGCGCTATACCAATAGAATCCTGAGTATAGTGTAGAAGGAAAAGCTCTAGTATGTGAGGCTCTGAACATTGGATTTGTAATTCCAATAGTATTATAAATAAGATTTAAATTGATATATTGTATCCAACACATAGGAAATTATTATTAGTGTATTAAAGTAAATACATTGATAATTTATAAAATAAATAATATCTATAAAATATGGCTCTAGAAATCACCCTATCGTCAACAATATGTCCCATTATCCAGACCAACATGACATAGAAATCCAAGGATACTATTCACTCCATCAGGAAACAACAGTGAAATGCAAATGAAATATAAATTAAACCCTAAAAAGACAACAAATAAAAAGATTGAAGCCTGTAAAAGAGATTTAAATATTGAAATAGAATTAAAAAAAGGAACCTTGGTCATGACACTTGTATCAGGAGCATATGAGCTCTTTAAAGAAGCTATATTGCAATACTATGACAAGAGCACAACTAGAACTTGTTCCATCACAAATAAATCATCAAGGTTTAGTGGTCAAAACATAAATAAGCTTATTGTGGAAGAATCCTTATCTGTCAATTCCAACACTGGTGAAAATAGAAACAAACAGCTCTTTAGAATAAACATGTTTCACACAACTAGTAGAATAGATGTCAATGGGAAGGGTCATCAAGAATTCATTGAAACTGATCTGCCTAATATAATAAAACTCATGAACACGTACGGAATGAATGCTTTAAATGAAAAAATCGTGATGTTCTGCAACACATACATGTATAACCCTCCCCCTTTGCACGGGAGTCTCCCGCGTAAGAGCCTTATCTCCCGCATGGACTGGGTCTCCTGTGCGGGAGACATTAATCTCCCGCACACACCTTTTCCTCCAGCACGATCTCCCCCCACCCCCCCACCCCCAACAAAAAAATCAGTACAATAAAATCTTGACCTACATTTTGCGATCAATATTTCTGGAAATTCCCCATTTGGAACTCCCGCACTGATGAAAAACGCCGAGAGATACGAATGGTAAAGGTGTTTAAATGATATTCGGTTATTGATCTGTTTGACACCTTTACAGGTAAATTGGGTCATGGAGATTAATTAAGGTGTTGATGATTATACAACAATTATCCACTGATTGACAGTTAATTGGGGATAAGGAAGTGGGTTTGTGGCACACGCTTAGATGATTAGAAGTGTGATAGCGGCAATTAAAAATAGTTATAAACCGTTGTGCAAACAGGAGTCGGACAACCTTTGATGCAGAGGAAAACTTCTTATTTCGATCAAACGCGCAATGAATTCATCTCAGATTGAGTTGTTTTGGCTTGTTTGGGACCAAAGCTGATCAAAGTATTATTTAAGGACTAAGTTCCAGGATGGAATTGATAAACCACAAAAATGCCGAAACGTATGCTATCACCCAACGCACCAGCAGCAAAGTGACTTTTTAATTTTATTGCTCTATGACTTTATTGTTCAGAACATTCTGTCTTCATTGTTATTGCTTTGTTATAACCTTATGACTATGAATGATTATGAATAAATTATAAATACAGTTTTTATCCTTCATTCATCATATGAAACACTACTAATAAGACAGAAATATGCCAACCCTAATATATAACCAAGCGAACATCGCTATTATAAAGAACTCTATTAAATCTTTAACATTATATTTAATCTTGGTGATATCAGTTCTAAAATGAGCCTCAACCATCATTTAAGTATTAGATATTATTACTCTTCATGTAAGAAACTTTCAATATAATTGACATGATATCATCGAAACATAATTTTACAAAGAATAAATAGCGTTGTTGTACTATGCACTCGCATAGTACTATTGTTGGAGTCATTACTATGCTGATGGGCGGAGCTTAGAACAATGTTACGTCTTTTAAATAGGCAGGGTCTAAACGGGATCACCTGAGCGCTTTTAACAGTGTACAATTTACAATGTATTATACGTTTTTCTTTAACGTTGATGCTGTCATCTGTCAAAACAATGGCCAGTTCCAGGTTTGGGAATTAAATATTTGACAGTTCATTGTTATTGTTGAAATTAAATATTTCTTGAATTTAAATGAATATTATTTGCCAATCTTTATACTATCAATACATTTTAGACAAATTTAATTTTTTTAAATCACCAAAGACATTCAGAGTAATACTAACAATAATAATGTAAGTGCTAAGTCGATATTGACTACAAAAAGAAATTTAAAATCATACTTTTATTCAAAACTTAAACCTAAATATAATGCAGTTTGGAAAACTGAAATTTTTAATGACAGACCTGGAAAGCAATATGGAAATAAATTGCGCACATATAGACTTTTCAAAAATAACTTTGCATTTGAATCTTATCTAGATGTAGATAATTTTAACAGAAACATATTGATCAGATTTAGAATAAGTGCACATAACTTAGAAATTGAAAAGGGGAGACACCAGAATATACCATTGAATGAACGAATTTGTAAACTATGCAAATTAGAAAAAGAAGATGAAATACATTTTTTACTGCAGTGTCCCATTTTAAATTCATTTAGAACTGAAGCTATGCAGCAAATCTCAGATATTTGCAAAAATTTTGCAACATTGGATAACAAATCTAAATTTATTTGGTTACTTTCAAATAAAAATATAATTATTATTAATATAGTCATAAAACTGTTGATGTCATTAACAGAAACTAGAACTAAATTGTTATCTGGGAGTGAGGTTTGTCCTCCGGGCTCTCTTCCAAGTTCACATTGTATTATTACATCCAATTTAGTGGTATAATATATATTATGCATATACCTATAAGTATTTACCTATTAAATTATATGCATAACATACAAATCTAAGAAAATAATAATAATAATAATAATAAATTAATAAATAAATGATACAGGTGTATATATATATATATATATTTTATACAAAACCTCTCTGAAGTTCGACCATTATTATTTTATAACTGATGGGTCACTGTGCTTGTTATATTATAGCATACATTCGAATGCAACTATTACTATATCAATGGTATGATTAAATTTTGATTTGTTATTGTTTCATAAAAAAAAAAAAAATTGTCATCTTCTAATCAATGTAATCAATCCATAATCATTGTATTAAATTCTTTGTTAATTGTTCTGCCCGAAAGGGCTCCTTAATTGGAAATAAGAATATTTGTATTTGTCCATGTTAGCATCGTGTTATCGGTTTTCGTGCTATTATCGATTTTCTGATATAGCGATTAACAGTGTTAACCCTTCATTCATATGACGATTGGAATTTTCAAAGAATGGCTAGTTAAATATTTCTTTGTACATAAGATTGTTTTTAAAGCCATTCTTGTATTTTAATATACTCTCGATTATCTGGCAACTTTTGTTGTCAGTAAAATGGCATCATCTATTTTCGTGTGAAGTAAAAACAAGGCCGATATACAGGATGGAAACGAATATAAAATCTGGAAATCGCTGGTTTTAAAATTTCACGGTTCTGGCCATCTACCAAATCATACTACATCTAAATAAAATAATAGAATGTATGAAAATGACCACTTTCAAAATTGTGTTTACTTTTGATGTTTTTTTAAGTGCTGAAACCACAATGCACTGCAAAGTGACATGTATTTTATATAAGAAACAGGCACATTTCAGTCAGCTCTTTTGTTTACAAGTACGATAGTGACCCCATGACAGTTACATGACGGGAAGAGCCGGTGTCTGAGAGGCAGATGACATAGTTCAATTTTATATAGCCCTTCTGGATTTTTTTCCAGCTACTTTATAGATGAAGTAAATTTTTAGCATTACAAAATGTATGGTTCAGTAGGTAGGTTCACTGTTTTTGGTACTTACGTCTTTAAAAGCAAACTTTTACATCTTTTACAGATGTCACGCTGTAGTCTTGTTTATGTTCCATTAATAGAAACGGGGAGACATGTCAAAAATAATGCGTGCGCTGTGGAAATCCAAATAAAATGGATAAAACGAAAACAGATGACACACGAAAACACATACCGTGACGATATATGCCGAAATATGTCCCAAAGTTAGAAGGCATAATGCACGACCCAGAGTTTGACAAGGACTTGTCAGTTAGTATTCCACCATATTTATTATGGGATATGACTATATTTAGATTAAGACTTTACAACAGTGCTCCTCACTCAGTTATACAGTATGTGAGGGGGGAGGGGCATTTTACTCTCATTTGATTGATTGATTTAAGTTGATTAAGAAAAGTTTGAAGATACCAAAAGAGTAATCAGAAACCACAAATCAAAGAAGAACAGACAACACAATTGTCCAAAAGAAATACAAAACACTACACAGAAAACTAAATATTGAACACCACAAACCCCAGAGTTCGAAATTAACGATTGTCCGTTAGTCTGAGACTAGTAATTTTCCCCACGGACAAATTGACCAAAGGAAATACAAAACACTACACAGAACACTAAATAATGAACAACACAGAGCCCACTAAAAAGAGGGGGATGAATGTAGGGGCTCTGGAAATTAAGTAGTTACTGCTCCACTGGTGGTACCTGTTCTGTTACAGGGGGATGAACGTAGGTGTTCTGGAAATTAAGTAGTTACTGCTCCACTAGTGATACCTGTTCTGTTACAGGGGGATGAACGTAGGTGTTCTGAAAATTAAGTAGTTACTGCTCCACTAGTGATACCTGTTCTGTTACAGGGGGATGAACGGAAGTACTCTGGAAATTAAGTAGTTACTGCTCCACTAGTGATACCTGTTCTGTTACAGGGGGATGAATGTAGGGGCTCTGGAAAATAAGTAGTTACTGCTCCACTAGTGGTACCTGTTCTGTTACAGAGGGATGAATGTAGGTGTTCTGGAAATTAAGTAGTTACTGCTCCACTAGTGGTACCTGTTCTGTTACAGGGGGATGAACGTAGGTGTTCTGGAAATTAAGTAGTTACTGCTCCACTAGTGGTACCTGTTCTGTTACAGGGGGATGAACGTAGGTGTTCTGGAAATTAAGTAGTTACTGCTCCACTAGTGATACCTGTTCTGTTACAGGGGGATGAACGTAGGTGCTCTGGAAATTAAGTAGTTACTGCTCCACTAGTGGCACCTGTTCTGTTACAGGGTGATGAACGTAGTTACTCTGGAAATTAAGTAGTTACTGCTCCACTAGTGGCACCTGTTCTGTTACAGGGGGATGAACGTAGGGGCTCTGGAAATTAAGTAGTTACTGCTACAGTAGTGGTACCTGTTCTGTTACAGGGGGATGAATGTAGGTGCTCTGGAAATTAAGTAGTTACTGCTCCACTAGTGGCACCTGTTCTGTTACAGGAAGATGAATGTAGGTGCTCTGGAAATTAAGTAGTTACTGCTCCACTAGTGGCACCTGTTCTGTTATACAGGGGGATGAACGTAAGGGCTCTGGAAATTAAGTAGTTACTGCTCCACTAGTGGTACCTGTTCTGTTACAGGGGGATGAATGTAGGTGCTCTGGAAATTAAATAGTTACTTCTCCACTAGTGGCACCTGCTCTGTTACAGGGGGATGAATGTAGGGGCTCTGGAAATTAAGTAGTTACTGCTCCACTAGTGGCACCTATTCTGTTACAGGGGGATGAACGGAAGTACTCTGGAAATTAAGTAGTTGCTGCTCCACTAGTGGTACCTGTCCTGTGACAGGAGGATGAATGGAGGTACTCTGGAAATTAAGTAGTTACTGCTCCACTAGTGGTACCTGTTCTGTTACATGGGGATGAATGTAGGTGCTCTGGAAATTAAATAGTTACTGCTCCACTAGTGGTACCTGTTCTGTTACAGGGGGATGAACGTAGGTGCTCTGGAAATTAAGTAGTTACTGCTCCACTAGTGGCACCTGTTCTGTTATACAGAGGGATGAATGTAGGTACTCTGGAAATTAAGTAGTTACTGCTCCACTAGTGGCACCTGTTCTGTTACAGGGGGATGAACGGAAGTACTCTGGAAATTAAGTAGTTACTGCTCCACTAGTGGTACCTGTGCTGTGACAGGAGGATGAACGGATGTACTCTGGAAATTAAGTAGTTACTGCCCCACTAGTGATACCTGTTCTGTTACAGGGGGATGAACGGAGGTACTCTGGAAATTAAGTAGTTACTGCTCCACTAGTGATACCTGTTCTGTTACAGGGTGATGAACGTAGTTACTCTGGAAATTAAGTAGTTACTGCTCCACTAGTGGCACCTGTTCTGTTACAGGGGGATGAATGTAGGGGCTCTGGAAATTAAGTAGTTACTGCTCCACTAGTGGTACCTGTTCTGTTACAGGGGGATGAATGTAGGTGCTCTGGAAATTAAGTAGTTACTGCTCCACTAGTGGTACCTGTTCTGTTACAGGGGTATGAATGTAGGGGCTCTGGAAATTAAGTAGTTACTGCTCCACTAGTGGCACCTGTTCTGTTACAGGGGTATGAATGTAGGGGCTCTGGAAATTAAGTAGTTACTGCTCCACTAGTGGCACCTGTTCTGTTACAGGGGTATGAATGTAGAGGCTCTGGAAATTAAGTAGTTACTGCTCCACTAGTGGCACCTGTTCTGTTACAGGGGTATGAATGTAGGGGCTGCGGAAATTAAGTAGTTACTGCTCCACTAGTGGCACCTGTTCTGTTACAGGGGTATGAATGTAGGGGCTGCGGAAATTAAGTAGTTACTGCTCCACTAGTGGTACCTGTTCTGTTACAGGGGGATGAATGTAGGTGCTCTGGAAATTAAGTAGTTACTGCTCCACTAGTGGCACCTGTTCTGTTACAGGGGTATGAATGTAGGTGCTCTGGAAATTAAGTAGTTACTGCTCCACTAATGGCACCTGTTCTGTTACAGGGGTATGAATGTAGGGGCTCTGGAAATTAAGTAGTTACTGCTCCACTAGTTGCACCTGTTCTGTTACAGGGGTATGAATGTAGAGGCTCTGGAAATTAAGTAGTTACTGCTCTACTAGTGGCACCTGTTCTGTTACAGGGGTATGAATGTAGGGGCTGCGGAAATTAAGTAGTTACTGCTCCACTAGTGGCACCTGTTCTGTTACAGGAGTATGAATGTAGGGGCTCTGGAAATTAAGTAGTTACTGCTCCACTAGTGGCACCTGTTCTGTTACAGGGGTATGAATGTAGAGGTTCTGGAAATTAAGTAGTTACTGCTCCACTAGTGGCACCTGTTCTGTTACAGGGGTATGAATGTAGGGGCTGCAGAAATTAAGTAGTTACTGCTCCACTAGTGGCACCTGTTCTGTTACAGGGGTATGAATGTAGGGGCTGCGGAAATTAAGTAGTTACTGCTCCACTAGTGGTACCTGTTCTGTTACAGGGGTATTAATGTAGGGGCTGTGGAAATTAAGTAGTTACTGCTCCTCTGGTGGCACCTGTTCTGTTACAGGGGGATGAACGTAGGTGATCTGGAAATTAAGTAGTTACTGCTCCACTAGTGGTACCTGTTCTGTTACAGGTGGATGAACGTAGGTGCTCTGGAAATTAAGTGGTTACTGCTCCACTAGTGATACCTGTTCTATTACAAGGGGATGAACGTAGGTGCTCTGGAAATTAAGTAGTTACTGCTCCACTAGTGGCACCTGTTCTATTACAGGGGGATGAATGTAGGTACTCTGGAAATTAAGTAGTTACTGCTCCACTAATGATACCTGTTCTGTTACAGGGGGATGAACATAAGTGCTCTGGAAATTAAGTAGTTACTGCTCCACTAGTGATACCTGTTCTGTTACAGGGGAATGAACGTAGGTGCTCTGGAAATTAAGTAGTTACTGCTTCACTAGTGGTACCTGTTCTGTTACAGGGGGATGAACGTAGGTGTTCTGGAAATTAAGTAGTTACTGCTCCACTAGTGGCACCTGTTCTGTTACAGGGGTATGAGTGTAGAGGCTCTGGAAATTAAGTAGTTACTGCTCCACTAGTGGCACCTGTTCTGTTACAGGGGTATGAATGTAGGGGCTGCGGAAATTAAGTAGTTACTGCTCCACTAGTGGTACCTGTTCTGTTACAGGGGGATGAATGTAGGTGCTCTGGAAATTAAGTAGTTACTGCTCCACTAGTGGCACCTGTTCTGTTACAGGGGTATGAATGTAGGTGCTCTGGAAATTAAGTAGTTACTGCTCCACTAGTGGCACCTGTTCTGTTACAGGGGTATGAATGTAGGGGCTCTGGAAATTAAGTAGTTACTGCTCCACTAGTGGTACCTGTTCTGTTACAGGGGGATGAACGTAGGTGTTCTGGAAATTAAGTAGTTACTGCTCCACTAGTGGTACCTGTTCTGTTACAGGGGGATGAACGTAGGTGTTCTGGAAATTAAGTAGTTACTGCTCCACTAGTGATACCTGTTCTGTTACAGGGGGATGAACGTAGGTGCTCTGGAAATTAAGTAGTTACTGCTCCACTAGTGGCACCTGTTCTGTTACAGGGTGATGAACGTAGTTACTCTGGAAATTAAGTAGTTACTGCTCCACTAGTGGCACCTGTTCTGTTACAGGGGGATGAACGTAGGGGCTCTGGAAATTAAGTAGTTACTGCTACAGTAGTGGTACCTGTTCTGTTACAGGGGGATGAATGTAGGTGCTCTGGAAATTAAGTAGTTACTGCTCCACTAGTGGCACCTGTTCTGTTACAGGAAGATGAATGTAGGTGCTCTGGAAATTAAGTAGTTACTGCTCCACTAGTGGCACCTGTTCTGTTATACAGGGGGATGAACGTAAGGGCTCTGGAAATTAAGTAGTTACTGCTCCACTAGTGGTACCTGTTCTGTTACAGGGGGATGAATGTAGGTGCTCTGGAAATTAAATAGTTACTTCTCCACTAGTGGCACCTGCTCTGTTACAGGGGGATGAATGTAGGGGCTCTGGAAATTAAGTAGTTACTGCTCCACTAGTGGCACCTATTCTGTTACAGGGGGATGAACGGAAGTACTCTGGAAATTAAGTAGTTGCTGCTCCACTAGTGGTACCTGTCCTGTGACAGGAGGATGAATGGAGGTACTCTGGAAATTAAGTAGTTACTGCTCCACTAGTGGTACCTGTTCTGTTACATGGGGATGAATGTAGGTGCTCTGGAAATTAAATAGTTACTGCTCCACTAGTGGTACCTGTTCTGTTACAGGGGGATGAACGTAGGTGCTCTGGAAATTAAGTAGTTACTGC
This sequence comes from Bathymodiolus brooksi, assembly GCA_963680875.1. Lineage (NCBI taxonomy): Eukaryota > Metazoa > Mollusca > Bivalvia > Mytilida > Modiolidae > Bathymodiolus > Bathymodiolus brooksi. The sequence continues at coordinate 45,023,464 of OY804580.1, read as the reverse complement.
TCCACTAGTGGCACCTGTTCTGTTATACAGAGGGATGAATGTAGGTACTCTGGAAATTAAGTAGTTACTGCTCCACTAGTGGCACCTGTTCTGTTACAGGGGGATGAACGGAAGTACTCTGGAAATTAAGTAGTTACTGCTCCACTAGTGGTACCTGTGCTGTGACAGGAGGATGAACGGATGTACTCTGGAAATTAAGTAGTTACTGCCCCACTAGTGATACCTGTTCTGTTACAGGGGGATGAACGGAGGTACTCTGGAAATTAAGTAGTTACTGCTCCACTAGTGATACCTGTTCTGTTACAGGGTGATGAACGTAGTTACTCTGGAAATTAAGTAGTTACTGCTCCACTAGTGGCACCTGTTCTGTTACAGGGGGATGAATGTAGGGGCTCTGGAAATTAAGTAGTTACTGCTCCACTAGTGGTACCTGTTCTGTTACAGGGGGATGAATGTAGGTGCTCTGGAAATTAAGTAGTTACTGCTCCACTAGTGGTACCTGTTCTGTTACAGGGGTATGAATGTAGGGGCTCTGGAAATTAAGTAGTTACTGCTCCACTAGTGGCACCTGTTCTGTTACAGGGGTATGAATGTAGGGGCTCTGGAAATTAAGTAGTTACTGCTCCACTAGTGGCACCTGTTCTGTTACAGGGGTATGAATGTAGAGGCTCTGGAAATTAAGTAGTTACTGCTCCACTAGTGGCACCTGTTCTGTTACAGGGGTATGAATGTAGGGGCTGCGGAAATTAAGTAGTTACTGCTCCACTAGTGGCACCTGTTCTGTTACAGGGGTATGAATGTAGGGGCTGCGGAAATTAAGTAGTTACTGCTCCACTAGTGGTACCTGTTCTGTTACAGGGGGATGAATGTAGGTGCTCTGGAAATTAAGTAGTTACTGCTCCACTAGTGGCACCTGTTCTGTTACAGGGGTATGAATGTAGGTGCTCTGGAAATTAAGTAGTTACTGCTCCACTAATGGCACCTGTTCTGTTACAGGGGTATGAATGTAGGGGCTCTGGAAATTAAGTAGTTACTGCTCCACTAGTCGCACCTGTTCTGTTACAGGGGTATGAATGTAGAGGCTCTGGAAATTAAGTAGTTACTGCTCTACTAGTGGCACCTGTTCTGTTACAGGGGTATGAATGTAGGGGCTGCGGAAATTAAGTAGTTACTGCTCCACTAGTGGCACCTGTTCTGTTACAGGAGTATGAATGTAGGGGCTCTGGAAATTAAGTAGTTACTGCTCCACTAGTGGCACCTGTTCTGTTACAGGGGTATGAATGTAGAGGTTCTGGAAATTAAGTAGTTACTGCTCCACTAGTGGCACCTGTTCTGTTACAGGGGTATGAATGTAGGGGCTGCAGAAATTAAGTAGTTACTGCTCCACTAGTGGCACCTGTTCTGTTACAGGGGTATGAATGTAGGGGCTGCGGAAATTAAGTAGTTACTGCTCCACTAGTGGTACCTGTTCTGTTACAGGGGTATTAATGTAGGGGCTGTGGAAATTAAGTAGTTACTGCTCCTCTGGTGGCACCTGTTCTGTTACAGGGGGATGAACGTAGGTGATCTGGAAATTAAGTAGTTACTGCTCCACTAGTGGTACCTGTTCTGTTACAGGTGGATGAACGTAGGTGCTCTGGAAATTAAGTGGTTACTGCTCCACTAGTGATACCTGTTCTATTACAAGGGGATGAACGTAGGTGCTCTGGAAATTAAGTAGTTACTGCTCCACTAGTGGCACCTGTTCTATTACAGGGGGATGAATGTAGGTACTCTGGAAATTAAGTAGTTACTGCTCCACTAATGATACCTGTTCTGTTACAGGGGGATGAACATAAGTGCTCTGGAAATTAAGTAGTTACTGCTCCACTAGTGATACCTGTTCTGTTACAGGGGAATGAACGTAGGTGCTCTGGAAATTAAGTAGTTACTGCTTCACTAGTGGTACCTGTTCTGTTACAGGGGGATGAACGTAGGTGTTCTGGAAATTAAGTAGTTACTGCTCCACTAGTGGCACCTGTTCTGTTACAGGGGTATGAGTGTAGAGGCTCTGGAAATTAAGTAGTTACTGCTCCACTAGTGGCACCTGTTCTGTTACAGGGGTATGAATGTAGGGGCTGCGGAAATTAAGTAGTTACTGCTCCACTAGTGGTACCTGTTCTGTTACAGGGGGATGAATGTAGGTGCTCTGGAAATTAAGTAGTTACTGCTCCACTAGTGGCACCTGTTCTGTTACAGGGGTATGAATGTAGGTGCTCTGGAAATTAAGTAGTTACTGCTCCACTAGTGGCACCTGTTCTGTTACAGGGGTATGAATGTAGGGGCTCTGGAAATTAAGTAGTTACTGCTCCACTAGTGGCACCTGTTCTGTTACAGGGGTATGAATGTAGAGGCTCTGGAAATTAAGTAGTTACTGCTCCACTAGTGGCACCTGTTCTGTTACAGGGGTATGAATGTAGGGGCTCTGGAAATTAAGTAGTTACTGCTACAGTAGTGGTACCTGTTCTGTTACAGGGGGATGAATGTAGGTGCTCTGGAAATTAAGTAGTTACTGCTCCACTAGTGGCACCTGTTCTGTTACAGGAAGATGAATGTAGGTGCTCTGGAAATTAAGTAGTTACTGCTCCACTAGTGGCACCTGTTCTGTTATACAGGGGGATGAACGTAAGGGCTCTGGAAATTAAGTAGTTACTGCTCCACTAATGGTACCTGTTCTGTTACAGGGGGATGAATGCAGGTGCTCTGGAAATTAAATAGTTACTTCTCCACTAGTGGCACCTGCTCTGTTACAGGGGGATGAATGTAGGGGCTCTGGAAATTAAGTAGTTACTGCTCCACTAGTGGCACCTATTCTGTTACAGGGGGATGAACGGAAGTACTCTGGAAATTAAGTAGTTGCTGCTCCACTAGTGGTACCTGTCCTGTGACAGGAGGATGAATGGAGGTACTCTGGAAATTAAGTAGTTACTGCTCCACTAGTGGTACCTGTTCTGTTACATGGGGATGAATGTAGGTGCTCTGGAAATTAAATAGTTACTGCTCCACTAGTGGTACCTGTTCTGTTACAGGGGGATGAACGTAGGTGCTCTGGAAATTAAGTAGTTACTGCTCCACTAGTGGCACCTGTTCTGTTATACAGAGGGATGAATGTAGGTACTCTGGAAATTAAGTAGTTACTGCTCCACTAGTGGCACCTGTTCTGTTACAGGGGGATGAACGGAAGTACTCTGGAAATTAAGTAGTTACTGCTCCACTAGTGGTACCTGTGCTGTGACAGGAGGATGAACGGATGTACTCTGGAAATTAAGTAGTTACTGCCCCACTAGTGATACCTGTTCTGTTACAGGGGGATGAACGGAGGTACTCTGGAAATTAAGTAGTTACTGCTCCACTAGTGATACCTGTTCTGTTACAGGGTGATGAACGTAGTTACTCTGGAAATTAAGTAGTTACTGCTCCACTAGTGGCACCTGTTCTGTTACAGGGGGATGAATGTAGGGGCTCTGGAAATTAAGTAGTTACTGCTCCACTAGTGGTACCTGTTCTGTTACAGGGGGATGAATGTAGGTGCTCTGGAAATTAAGTAGTTACTGCTCCACTAGTGGTACCTGTTCTGTTACAGGGGTATGAATGTAGGGGCTCTGGAAATTAAGTAGTTACTGCTCCACTAGTGGCACCTGTTCTGTTACAGGGGTATGAATGTAGGGGCTCTGGAAATTAAGTAGTTACTGCTCCACTAGTGGCACCTGTTCTGTTACAGGGGTATGAATGTAGAGGCTCTGGAAATTAAGTAGTTACTGCTCCACTAGTGGCACCTGTTCTGTTACAGGGGTATGAATGTAGGGGCTGCGGAAATTAAGTAGTTACTGCTCCACTAGTGGCACCTGTTCTGTTACAGGGGTATGAATGTAGGGGCTGCGGAAATTAAGTAGTTACTGCTCCACTAGTGGTACCTGTTCTGTTACAGGGGGATGAATGTAGGTGCTCTGGAAATTAAGTAGTTACTGCTCCACTAGTGGCACCTGTTCTGTTACAGGGGTATGAATGTAGGTGCTCTGGAAATTAAGTAGTTACTGCTCCACTAATGGCACCTGTTCTGTTACAGGGGTATGAATGTAGGGGCTCTGGAAATTAAGTAGTTACTGCTCCACTAGTCGCACCTGTTCTGTTACAGGGGTATGAATGTAGAGGCTCTGGAAATTAAGTAGTTACTGCTCTACTAGTGGCACCTGTTCTGTTACAGGGGTATGAATGTAGGGGCTGCGGAAATTAAGTAGTTACTGCTCCACTAGTGGCACCTGTTCTGTTACAGGAGTATGAATGTAGGGGCTCTAGAAATTAAGTAGTTACTGCTCCACTAGTGGCACCTGTTCTGTTACAGGGGTATGAATGTAGAGGTTCTGGAAATTAAGTAGTTACTGCTCCACTAGTGGCACCTGTTCTGTTACAGGGGTATGAATGTAGAGGCTCTGGAAATTAAGTAGTTACTGCTCCACTAGTGGCACCTGTTCTGTTACAGGGGTATGAATGTAGGGGCTGCGGAAATTAAGTAGTTACTGCTCCACTAGTGGCACCTGTTCTGTTACAGGGGTATGAATGTAGCGGCTGCGGAAATTAAGTAGTTACTGCTCCACTAGTGGTACCTGTTCTGTTACAGGGGGATGAATGTAGGTGCTCTGGAAATTAAGTAGTTACTGCTCCACTAGTGGCACCTGTTCTGTTACAGGGGTATGAATGTAGGTGCTCTGGAAATTAAGTAGTTACTGCTCCACTAATGGCACCTGTTCTGTTACAGGGGTATGAATGTAGGGGCTCTGGAAATTAAGTAGTTACTGCTCCACTAGTCGCACCTGTTCTGTTACAGGGGTATGAATGTAGAGGCTCTGGAAATTAAGTAGTTACTGCTCTACTAGTGGCACCTGTTCTGTTACAGGGGTATGAATGTAGAGGCTCTGGAAATTAAGTAGTTACTGCTCTACTAGTGGCACCTGTTCTGTTACAGGGGTATGAATGTAGGGGCTGCGGAAATTAAGTAGTTACTGCTCCACTAGTGGCACCTGTTCTGTTACAGGAGTATGAATGTAGGGGCTCTAGAAATTAAGTAGTTACTGCTCCACTAGTGGCACCTGTTCTGTTACAGGGGTATGAATGTAGAGGTTCTGGAAATTAAGTAGTTACTGCTCCACTAGTGGCACCTGTTCTGTTACAGGGGTATGAATGTAGGGGCTGCAGAAATTAAGTAGTTACTGCTCCACTAGTGGCACCTGTTCTGTTACAGGGGTATGAATGTAGGGGCTGCGGAAATTAAGTAGTTACTGCTCCACTAGTGGTACCTGTTCTGTTACAGGGGTATTAATGTAGGGGCTGTGGAAATTAAGTAGTTACTGCTCCTCTGGTGGCACCTGTTCTGTTACAGGGGGATGAACGTAGGTGATCTGGAAATTAAGTAGTTACTGCTCCACTAGTGGTACCTGTTCTGTTACAGGTGGATGAACGTAGGTGCTCTGGAAATTAAGTGGTTACTGCTCCACTAGTGATACCTGTTCTATTACAAGGGGATGAACGTAGGTGCTCTGGAAATTAAGTAGTTACTGCTCCACTAGTGGCACCTGTTCTATTACAGGGGGATGAATGTAGGTACTCTGGAAATTAAGTAGTTACTGCTCCACTAGTGGTACCTGTTCTGTTACAGGAGGATGAACGTATGTGCTCTGGAAATTAATTAGTTGCTGCTCCACTAGTGGTACCTGTTCTGTTACAGGGACATAAACGTAGGTGCTCTGGAAATTAAGTAGTTACTGCTCCACTAATGATACCTGTTCTGTTACAGGGGGATGAACATAAGTGCTCTGGAAATTAAGTAGTTACTGCTCCACTAGTGATACCTGTTCTGTTACAGGGGAATGAACGTAGGTGCTCTGGAAATTAAGTAGTTACTGCTTCACTAGTGGTACCTGTTCTGTTACAGGGGGATGAACGTAGGTGTTCTGGAAATTAAGTAGTTACTGCTCCACTAGTGGCACCTGTTCTGTTACAGGGGTATGAGTGTAGAGGCTCTGGAAATTAAGTAGTTACTGCTCCACTAGTGGCACCTGTTCTGTTACAGGGGTATGAATGTAGGGGCTGCGGAAATTAAGTAGTTACTGCTCCACTAGTGGTACCTGTTCTGTTACAGGGGGATGAATGTAGGTGCTCTGGAAATTAAGTAGTTACTGCTCCACTAGTGGCACCTGTTCTGTTACAGGGGTATGAATGTAGGTGCTCTGGAAATTAAGTAGTTACTGCTCCACTAGTGGCACCTGTTCTGTTACAGGGGTATGAATGTAGGGGCTCTGGAAATTAAGTAGTTACTGCTCCACTAGTGGCACCTGTTCTGTTACAGGGGTATGAATGTAGAGGCTCTGGAAATTAAGTAGTTACTGCTCCACTAGTGGCACCTGTTCTGTTACAGGGGTATGAATGTAGGGGCTCTGGAAATTAAGTAGTTACTGCTCCACTAGTGGCACCTGTTCTGTTACAGGGGTATGAATGTAGGGGCTCTGGAAATTAAGTAGTTACTGCTCCACTAGTGGCACCTGTTCTGTTACAGGGGTATGAATGTAGAGGCTCTGGAAATTAAGTAGTTACTGCTCCACTAGTGGCACCTGTTCTGTTACAGGGGTATGAATGTAGGGGCTGCGGAAATTAAGTAGTTACTGCTCCACTAGTGGCACCTGTTCTGTTACAGGAGTATGAATGTAGGGGCTCTGGAAATTAAGTAGTTACTGCTCCACCAGTGGCACCTGTTCTGTTACAGGGGTATGAATGTAGAGGCTCTGGAAATTAAGTAGTTACTGCTCCACTAGTGGCACCTGTTCTGTTACAGGGGTATGAATGTAGGGGCTGCGGAAATTAAGTAGTTACTGCTCCACTGGTAGCACCTGTTCTGTTACAGGGGATGAACGTAGGTGCTCTGGAAATTAAGTAGTTACTGCTCCACTAGTGGTACCTGTTCTGTTACAGGTGGATGAACGTAGGTGCTCTGGAAATTAAGTAGTTACTGCTCCACTAGTGATACCTGTTCTGTTACAGGGGAATGAACGTAGGTGCTCTGGAAATTAAGTAGTTACTGCTTCACTAGTGGTACCTGTTCTGTTACAGGGGGATGAACGTAGGTGTTCTGGAAATTAAGTAGTTACTGCTCCACTAGTGGCACCTGTTCTGTTACAGGGGTATGAGTGTAGAGGCTCTGGAAATTAAGTAGTTACTGCTCCACTAGTGGCACCTGTTCTGTTACAGGGGTATGAATGTAGGGGCTGCGGAAATTAAGTAGTTACTGCTCCACTAGTGGTACCTGTTCTGTTACAGGGGGATGAATGTAGGTGCTCTGGAAATTAAGTAGTTACTGCTCCACTAGTGGCACCTGTTCTGTTACAGGGGTATGAATGTAGGTGCTCTGGAAATTAAGTAGTTACTGCTCCACTAGTGGCACCTGTTCTGTTACAGGGGTATGAATGTAGGGGCTCTGGAAATTAAGTAGTTACTGCTCCACTAGTGGCACCTGTTCTGTTACAGGGGTATGAATGTAGAGGCTCTGGAAATTAAGTAGTTACTGCTCCACTAGTGGCACCTGTTCTGTTACAGGGGTATGAATGTAGGGGCTCTGGAAATTAAGTAGTTACTGCTCCACTAGTGGCACCTGTTCTGTTACAGGGGTATGAATGTAGGGGCTCTGGAAATTAAGTAGTTACTGCTCCACTAGTGGCACCTGTTCTGTTACAGGGGTATGAATGTAGAGGCTCTGGAAATTAAGTAGTTACTGCTCCACTAGTGGCACCTGTTCTGTTACAGGGGTATGAATGTAGGGGCTGCGGAAATTAAGTAGTTACTGCTCCACTAGTGGCACCTGTTCTGTTACAGGAGTATGAATGTAGGGGCTCTGGAAATTAAGTAGTTACTGCTCCACCAGTGGCACCTGTTCTGTTACAGGGGTATGAATGTAGAGGCTCTGGAAATTAAGTAGTTACTGCTCCACTAGTGGCACCTGTTCTGTTACAGGGGTATGAATGTAGGGGCTGCGGAAATTAAGTAGTTACTGCTCCACTGGTAGCACCTGTTCTGTTACAGGGGATGAACGTAGGTGCTCTGGAAATTAAGTAGTTACTGCTCCACTAGTGGTACCTGTTCTGTTACAGGTGGATGAACGTAGGTGCTCTGGAAATTAAGTAGTTACTGCTCCACTAGTGATACCTGTTCTATTACAGGGGGATGAACGTAGGTGCTCTGGAAATTAAGTAGTTACTGCTCCACTAGTGGCACCTGTTCTATTACAGGGGGATGAAAGTAGGTACTCTGGAAATTAAGTAGTTACTGCTCCACTAGTGGTACCTGTTCTGTTACAGGAGGATGAACGTATGTGCTCTGGAAATTAATTAGTTGCTGCTCCACTAGTGGTACCTGTTCTGTTACAGGGACATAAACGTAGGTGCTCTGGAAATTAAGTAGTTACTGCTCCACTAATGATACCTGTTCTGTTACAGGGGGATGAACGTAAGTGCTCTGGAAATTAAGTAGTTACTGCTCCACTAGTGATACCTGTTCTGTTACAGGGGAATGAACGTAGGTGCTCTGGAAATTAAGTAGTTACTGCTCCACTAGTGGCACCTGTTCTATTACAGGGGGATGAATGTAGGTACTCTGGAAATTAAGTAGTTACTGCTCCACTAGTGGTACCTGTTCTGTTACAGGAGGATGAACGTATGTGCTCTGGAAATTAATTAGTTGCTGCTCCACTAGTGGTACCTGTTCTGTTACAGGGACATAAACGTAGGTGCTCTGGAAATTAAGTAGTTACTGCTCCACTAATGATACCTGTTCTGTTACAGGGGGATGAACGTAAGTGCTCTGGAAATTAAGTAGTTACTGCTCCACTAGTGATACCTGTTCTGTTACAGGGGAATGAACGTAGGTGCTCTGGAAATTAAGTAGTTACTGCTTCACTAGTGGTACCTGTTCTGTTACAGGGGGATGAACGTAGGTGTTCTGGAAATTAAGTAGTTACTGCTCCACTAGTGATACATGTTCTGTTACAGGGTATGAACGTGGGTGCTCTGGAAATTAAGTAGTTACTGCTCCACTAGTGGTACTTGTTCTATTACAGGGGGATGAACGTAGGTGCTCTGGAAATTAAGTAGTTACTGCTCCACTAGTGGCACCTGTTCTGTTACAGGGGTATGAATGTAGAGGCTCTGGAAATTAAGTAGTTACTGCTCCACTAGTGGCACCTGTTCGGTTACAGGGGTATGAATGTAGGGGCTGTGGAAATTAAGTAGTTACTGCTCCACTAGTGGCACCTGTTCTGTTACAGGGGGATGAACGTAGGTGCTCTGGAAATTAAGTAGTTACTGCTCCACTAGTGGTACCTGTTCTGTTACAGGTGGATGAACGTAGGTGCTCTGGAAATTAAGTAGTTAATGCTCCACTAGTTGATTTAAACTTATTTTATTTTTCATAATAACAACAAATGGATCAGACACAAGTTTTAGAACTTAGAAATGTCTTCTCCGCTAGTTACATCAATTTACATATAATCAGAACAGCATTAATTACATAATAATAACATATTTGTTCAGAATATGAAGACGAATAAAAAATAAATAAAAAATAGAATAGAACGAAAAATGCAAATTTCAAAGGTCGATGAAACATACTGTGTGCTAAGGTATAATATATGGCAAGTCGAGCACACCTCAAAGACCATTCTTAAACACGTGGTGTATGTGTGTTGCATACTTGGATCGTATTACGATTAGACATAGTTTATATGTTGGGATTTAATTAATTCATGGAGATCTTGCATAGGTAAGTACAATTTGAAATGAATAACACATGTATATTTCATCGACCTTTGACACGCCAATCAATCAATACCCCACAGCGCGACCAAGAAAAGAATATACATACATGTAGAAGTACATAATGTTGACAATTGTCAATAACGTTATACATGTTGACTTGTTAGTTCAAGCGAAACGCCGTGATCTTTTATGTATTTTTGTACACATGAAAATATAAACGTGTTTATTTCTACAGACAGGTCATCATTTCCAAATAACAAAATATCGATATTTACCGGTAGACCCCCATATCAAGCATATTTAATTCAATGATCATGTTATTTCTAAGTAAATTGAATTTATTACAATATAATAGAAAATGCTCGGAACACTCGTTTTTATATCCACATGAACAAGAAGCACTAGGCACCAACTTCGATTTAAATAAATCGCTGTTCAGAGAACTACATTTATTTCTAAGCCTAGCATGCAATACACTAAGATATCGGTCTCCAAAAGAAAAGTAAGAAGGTACAGTTTTCGGTTGAAAATATTTTTGTTGCAATTTGGATTTAAAAGACGGGAGTGTCGGCAGTTGACGAAGGTTCAGATCTAGAGTGTTCCATAATTTAATCGTAGTGGGAAAATAAGACTGTTGATATGTAGATAATCGGTATGATGGTTGTGAAATATTAAGTCTGTTCCTTAAATTATAATTATTAGTGTCAGCAACTGTAGGTGGTACTAATTCTGTTAAATAATCAGGTACTTGACCGTTGACGATTTTATAAAATAGCACCAATTTTCTTACCTCCCTTCTAGTTTTCAACTTTTCCCACCCCGTCTCGATATAAATAGAATGTATACTGGCAAACGATGGTAATCCCGTAACAATACGCGTAGCTTCAAGTTGTACTTTTTCTAATCTGTCCGAATTTGTTTGTCCACAATTATCCCACACTTCAGATGCATATTCCAATACAGGTCTAATAAATGTTAAATAAATTTTTTCTAAGTAATTTCTGTTAAGACGGTATTTTAATTTTCTGAGTACATTAAGTTGTTTCGAAGCTGATTCAATTAATTTGTCTATGTGCTTAGTCCACTTACAGTCGCTGCTGAATACAATCCCTAAATGTTTGTGTGTATGTACTGGATCAATAGTTGTTTGGTCAAAATTAAATGTTAAATTACATTCAATCCCATTGACATTAAAAATAATAATTTCAGTTTTGGTGGGATTAAACTTTAATAATCACCTGTTTGACCATTTTTTCAGGTGATTCAGATCTGTATTAATCATATTTCTTAGTGTGCTTTCATCTTGTGCTATATGTCCAATAGACGTGTCATCAGCAAAAAGACGACCTAGACCTACTATCTCATCAGTAATATCGTTTATGAAGATCAAGAACATTAAAGGACCCAATACTGACCCCTGAGGCACACCCGCATGCAAATGACCAATCCCGAATAAAGCATCTTTTATCATAACCCTTTGAGTACGGTTAGAAAAATAACTTTTTAACCAACAAAGCAGATCACCTTTAATACCATATTTGCCAAGTTTATATAAAAGTGCTTTTACCCAAACTGTATCAAATGCTTTGCTTATATCAGCAAATGTAACGCTGGTCACTTGTTTTGCCTCTAATGCAAGTAATATTGTATGATACAACTCTATTAGTTGATGACTTGTAGAGTGACCTGGTATAAATCCCGACTGGAACTTGTATAATAGTTTATTTTCAAGTAGGTGATTAAACACATGCTTGAAAATTATTTTTTCCAGCACCTTACTTACACAAGAAAGTAAAGAAATAGGTCTATAGTTAGACGGTAAAGATTTGTCCCCATTTTTAAACAAAGGGATTACATGGGCGATTTTCCAGTCCGATGGAAATACTTTTTCACGTAAGGATTTATTAAATAAACTACACAATGGTTTCGATATCTCCTCCTTTACAGACACCAACATCCTATTACTAATTATATCGGGACCAACAGCTTTATTAGCATTAAGAGTACATAACATATCGATTACTTCTTGTTCAGTAACGATAACTTGGGATATAATATTTTCACATCTGTCATGAAAATCTGGCAAGACAGCATCATCGTCGTTCAACTTGGTAATCGAGCAAAAATATTTGTTCAAAACATTGGATTTCTGAGTGGCATCATATGCCAAATTAAAATTATTGAATGGATCATGAAGTGGAGGTAACTCATTCGTAGAGCGGTCATTTTTAAGTAACATGTGAATTGTTTTCCAATACATTTTGCTATTTACTGTTTTGAGATCATCAAGATGTTCGTTAATATTATCGTAAAACCGTTGTTTCGCCTGTTTCTTTAAGTTATTAAATTTGTTTCTTTGTGTTTTAAATTTTTTTTCGGCTGTTTCCGTTTTCGTCCTAAAAAATATTTGCCGTAGTCTGTCGCGTTTACGCGATTCACGCCGTAAATCCGAATCGAACCAAACTTTATCATCACTACGAATAGTTACCTCCCTTGTAGGAATGCACGTTTTTGCTATATTAAGAAATGTTTTAGTAAAGTTTGAACATGTCGAGTTAATATCAATTTCTGCATCAATCACGTTTTCCCAGTCTGTTTCAATTATTTTGTTTTTCATAAGTAAATAGTCCCCCCTCTTATAATCCCAGATGGTACGCTGAAAGGTTTTCCTGTTACAATAGCCACAGTCTATACTGACATAAGTGCCGTCATGGTCAATTATTTCCCTGTCAATAGGTATTGTATCACAATCAATAACCGGTATTGAATCGGTAATTAAAATTGGGTCCAATAGAGACGTGTTGCCTGATCGTGCGTCGAAATGTGTAGGTTTATTTATTATATTAACTAATCCGTTGATGACAAGAATGTCATTAACGTTATGAGGAAGATTACCAAGAAAATTTTTGTTCATATCTCCCAAACAGATAATATTATTATTCTCATCATGAGCCTGCTTAAGCATATGCTCAAAATATTGCCAGTAATAAATATGAGATTGTCTTTCAGATCTGTAATTTATATTTATTAAAATATTATGTAATTTTGTCTTAAGCTCGTACCACATACTTTCAACATGTTCATGTTCTAAATCCAACCTCCTAGTCAAATTTACACAACTTTTATGATACGTAATAATTCCACCCCCTCTTGAATCCCTATTTTTCCTACTTGGTGTTTCAAAACCCTCGATAATAATATCGCTGTCTAATACTTGATTATCTAGATGGGTCTCAGTAAAAAATACAATATCGAACTCTTCGATAATATCAGCTATATAATTAAGTTTATTTCTGAGACTTCTAATGTTGCAATGGAAGATGGACAATATATTTTCATTCGCAATATTGGATGTGCCTCCTGGGCCAGGGTTTATTTCAACATCGCCAGATAATAACAATAAGCTGATGAGAAGCAAGTTAAATGAGATAACAGAGTATGTAGATCTGAACCTGGTCAACGCAGTCCTACATAAGGCATGTACATATAATATTAACCAATGTAAAATGTCATATAAATCGAAAGATACAATCAGTTTAACTTTTCTACAACAAGCCATACCTATTTTATGATAAAACAACCCAATTACAATTCTATGTGCTACAATATCATTACCCATTATCAAAAATAAACAACATTACATAAGAAAAATTGGGTTGCTTTATTAGTACATGTAGACAACAGTCATAATACAGGAAAAAGATGAAAATAAACTTCAAATGGTCGCACTGTAGGTATCGAGTGAAAAACATAAGGGAAAGAAAATACATGTATATACAAGATGCAAAGGAAACTTTTTCCATCGATCTTGTATGGATGGAATTTTAAGTAAGCAAAAATAGCGAAATTGCTAAGTAATTCAAATTATTAATATTGTTTGATCTAAATTCACTAGATCACCGTCATTTAAAAGAAGAGAATTACATATTATATATAAATATATATATATATATATATGCCAAAGAAAAAAAAAAAAAATATATATATATATATATATATATATATATATATGCAAAAATAATATCCATACATTATATATATGCGTATAGATTCATACAAATACACATACACACACAAACATATTGTATAATAGGACGATTTGTATATTCTTTTTGAAAACAATTCGGGTTTACTGTTAACCGTCCCGTTTGATTACATGATTACATTGTTACGGTCGGTCAACCATGAATTTCAATTTCAATGCCTTGAAGTGAATCAATCGAGTTCACCTTGAATGTAAATTGTACTTTTGATAACATTGCATTTAATGTTGGTTTTCTTTTGGGTTTTTTTTTCCAAAGAAAACAGCAACAAATAATACATGTAGGTTTAGCCATATACTGGTTCATTTATAATGTGTAATTGACATAGTATATTGGGATTTATCCGTTGTTTTTCATGCCTCTTTTTTAGAAGCGGGGGTATTATTATGTATGCGTATTTAAGTGTTCATATATTCAGAATAAAACAATACTCTTTTAAGTAGAAAAAATAGCTATGTGGTTAAGCGTGCTGGGTGAGGTGGATTTAAATGACCAATACGACATTGAATGTACAATTGCTCGATTGTTTATAAACATACGGTAAACGTGACTGTGCTTGTATACACATACACGTGGTTGCGTTATTTACTTGTAACCAAATGAATAGTATCTACTAAATAAATAAATCTATATACATGTAGCTATAGGACGGATAGCTGTAGCATCATTGACCTCGGGTATGTGCTAACAGCTATTCGACTTATATCACTAAAATAAAATATTCAGTAGATAAATGTCTTTGTTTTTTTTCTTTTTTTCTTTTTTTTAATAAATAGTAGGCAAGTCAGGGTTCATTTTATAATGTGTGGTCAACAGATCTAGAACATGTTGAAATTTACATTATTAATATTGCAATACGTGTAAAATCAGTTGATTTTCATGCCTCTTTTTTTTTTCTTTTCTTTTTTTTTTTTCCTTTGGCAAATCTATATGTAAACGCGTTCATATACACAAACAACTCTTAGGTTACTCAGTAGAGCATGACAGATGAGATGGAATTAAATGACCAATACAAACTATTATATATATAGTGTATTTAAATTGTTATATTTGGATAACAACACAATAATGAGTGTGTAATGTTTGTAAACCTGCGGTATATTTGTATACAAATGCACGTGGTCGAGTTATTTATGTTTCAGTTTTATTTCATGTCACTCTTGGTATGATATTTGTGGCAAATCTAAAGTATATATAAGCGAACTAATATATATTTTTATACAAAAACTTGTAGGTAGAGCAATTTATTTGCGCAGTGAAGCATGAAGGCCGAGATGAATTTAAATGACCAATACAAAATTTAATGTATTTAAATAACGATACACTATTGCCATGATTGCGTGAATACTGTTTGTAAACATGCGGTATATATTTATAAACAAATGCACGTGGTCGAGTAATGTATGTAAAGAAGGGACAAAATGGGTAACAAAGTAAATAAGCAAATTGCTACTTATGACAAATTACAAGTAAAGCATAGTGTTCACATTGTGAGTTCAAATATAAAACAGCAATCATCATTTCAATTTAATTTAGGGAACCAAGAGCAAGTCTGTCAACATCTTCTAGGTCCCTAACAACTTTAGTACCCGAATGTTCGCTCTTCTTCACAATGATGGAACCATCATGAGTCCAGTAGGAGTGAACTTTGTTGTTTATTCGATGGGTATTCAGACGTTTTAACATGTCATATCTGTGTTTGGTGAGGTTTTCACATATGAATATTTTGTCCTTGTTTCCTTTCAGTTTTTTAGTTCACCTGGACCCACCAAAGGTCCATGTGAACTATTGCCATCACTTGGCGTCCGTCGTCTGTCGTCTGTAAACTTTTCACATTTCAAGCTTCTTCTCCGAAACCACTTGGCCGATTGGAACCGAACTTAGCAGGAATGTTCCTTGGATGGTCCTCTACAAAGTTACTGTTTTTCGTTCCAGTCGGATATTCAATATGGCTGCCAGGGCCAATAATATGCTCTGATTGGCTGAAATTTCAAAGATCTTCTTCTCCGAAACTAATGAACTGACTGAACCCAAACTGTAAAGGAATGATCATTGGAATGTCCTTTACCAAGTTACTTTTTTTTATGCCGATCGGAAATCCAAGATGGCCGCCATCGCAGGACATAGATTAACATTGGACCCTATGGGAAAATGTTCAAATGCCTTCTTCTCAGAAACTACAAATATGATTAAAGCCAAACTGTACATGAATGTTCATTGGATGGTCCTCTACAATCTTAAGGTTTTTTGTTCCGATATGAAATTCAAAATGGCGGCTACGGCAGGACTTAGTTTAACATTGGACCCTACGGGAAAAATGTTTCAAAATGCTTCTTCTCTGAAACCACATGGACAGTTGAAACCAAACTGCCCAGGAATGATCATTGGAAGGTCCTCTACAAATTTTCTGTTTTTTATGCCGGTCGGAAATCCAAGATGGCCACCACCGTAGGACATAGATTAACATTGGACCCTATGGGAAAATGTTCAAATGCCTTCTTCTCAGAAACTACAAATATTATTAAAGCCAAACTGTACATGAATGTTCATTGGATGGTCCTCTACAATCTTAAGGTTTTTTGTTCCGATATGAAATTCAAAATGGCGGCTACGGCAGGACTTAGTTTAACATTGGACCCTATGGGAAAAATGTTTCAAAATGCTTCTTCTCTGAAACCACTTGGACAGTTGAAACCAAACTGCCCAGGAATGATCATTGGAAGGTCCTCTACAAATTTTCTGTTTTTTATGCCGGTCGGAAATCCAAGATGGCCGCCACCGCAGGACATAGATTAACATTGGACCCTATGGGAAAATGTTCAAATGCCTTCTTCTCAGAAACTACAAATATGATTAAAGCCAAACTGTACATGAATGTTCATTGGATGGTCCTCTACAATCTTAAGGTTTTTTGTTCCGATATGAAATTCAAAATGGCGGCTACGGCAGGACTTAGTTTAACATTGGACCCTATGGGAAAAATGTTTCAAAATACTTCTTCTCTGAAACCACTTGGACAGTTGAAACCAAACTGCCCAGGAATGATCATTGGAAGGTCCTCTACAAATTTTCTGTTTTTTATGCCGGTCGGAAATCCAAGATGGCCGCCACCGCAGGACATAGATTAACATTGGACCCTATGGGAAAATATTCAAATGCCTTCTACTCAGAAACTACAAATATGATTAAAGCCAAACTGTACATGAATGTTCATTAGATGGTCCTCTACAAACTTTACGTTTTTTGTTCCGGTATGAAATTCAAAATGGCGGCTACGGCAGGACTTAGTTTAACATTGAACCCTATGGGAAAAATGTTTCAAAACGCTTCTTCTCTGAAACCACTTGGATAATTGAAACCAAACTGCCTAGGAATGATCATTGGAAGGTCCTCTAGAAATTTTATGTTTTTTATGCCGATCGGAAATCCAAGATGGCCGCCACCGCAATACATAGATTAACATTGGACCCTATGGGAAAATGTTCAAATGCCTTCTTCTCAGAAACTACAAATATGATTAAAGCCAAACTGTACATGAATGTTCATTGGATGGTCCTCTACAATCTTAAGGTTTTTTATTCCGATATGAAATTCAAAATGGCGGCTACGGCAGAACTTAGTTTAACATTGGACCCTATGGGAAAAATGTTTCAAAATGCTTCTTCTCTGAAACCACTTGGACAGTTGAAACCAAACTGCCCAGGAATGATCATTGGAAGGTCCTCTACAAATTTTCCGTTTTTTATGCCGGTCAGAAATCCAAGATGGCCGCCACCGCAGGACATAGATTAACATTGGACCCTATGGGAAAATATTCAAATGCCTTCTACTCAGAAACTACAAATATGATTATTAAAGCCAAACTGTACATGAATGTTCATTAGATGGTCCTCTACAAACTTTACGTTTTTTGTTCTGGTATGAAATTCAAAATGGCGGCTACGGCAGGACTTAGTTTAACATTGGACCCTATGGCAAAAATGTTTCAAAATGCTTCTTCTCTGAAACCACTTGGACAGTTGAAACCAAACTGCCCAGGAATGATCATTGGAAGGTCCTCTACAAAGTTTCTGTTTTTTATGCCGGTCGGAAATCCAAGATGGCCGCCACCGCAGGACATAGATTAACATTGGACCCTATGGGAAAATATTCAAATGCCTTCTACTCAGAAACTGCAAATATGATTAAAGCCAAACTGTACATGAATGTTCATTAGATGGTCCTCTACAAACTTTACGTTTTTTGTTCTGGTATGAAATTCAAAATGGCGGCTACGGCAGGACTTAGTTTAACATTGGACCCTATGGGAAAAATGTTTCAAAACGCTTCTTCTCTGAAACCACTTGGATAATTGAAACCAAACTGCCTAGGAATGATCATTGGAAGGTCCTCTACAAATTTTATGTTTTTTATGCCAATCGGAAATCCAAGATGGCCACCACCGCAATACATAGATTAACATTGGACCCTATGGGAAAATGTTCAAATGCCTTCTTCTCAGAAACTACAAATATGATTAAAGCCAAACTGTACATGAATGTTCATTGGATGGTCCTCTACAAACTTTGCGTTTTTTGTTCCGATATAAAATTCAAAATGGCGGCTACGGCAGGACTTAGTTTAACATTGGACCCTATGGGGAAAATGTTTCAAAACGCTTCTTCTCTGAAACCACTTGGATAATTGAAACCAAACTGCCCAGGAATGATCATTGGAAGGTCCTCTACAAGGTGTGTATTTTTTATGCCGATCGGAAATCCAAGATGGCCACCACCGCAGGACATAGATTAACATTGGACCCTATGGGAAAATGTTCAAATGCCTTCTTCTCAGAAACTACAAATATGATTAAAGCCAAACTGTACAAGAATGTTCATTGGATGGTCCTCTACAAACTTTACGTTTTTTGTTCCGATATGAAATTCAAAATGGCGGCTACGGCAGGACTTAGTTTAACATTGGACCCTATGGGGGAAATGTTTGAAAACGCTTCTTCTCTGAAACCACTAGAACAGTTGAAACCAAACTGCCCAGGAATGATCATTGGAAGGTCCTCTACAAATTTTATGTTTTTTATGCCGATCGGAAATCCAAGATGGCCGCCACCACAATACATAGATTAACATTGGACCCTATGGGAAAATGTTCAAATGCCTTCTTCTCAGAAACTACAAATATTATTAAAGCCAAACTGTACATGAATGTTCATTGGATGGTCCTCTACAAACGTTAGGTTTTTTGTTCCGATATGAAATTCAAAATGGCGGCTACGGCAGGACTTAGTTTAACATTGGACCCTATGGGAAAAATGTTTCAAAACGCTTCTTCTCTGAAACCACTTGGACAGTTGAATCCAAACTGCCCAGGTATGATCATTGGAAGGTCCTCTACAAAGTTTCTGTTTTTTTATGCCGATCGAAAATTCAAGATGGCCACCACCGCAGGACATAGATTAACATTGGACCCTATGGGAAAATGTTCAAATGCCTTCTTCTCAGAAACTACAAATATGATTAAAGCCAAACTGTCCATATGTGTGTACATTGGATGGTCCTCTACAAACTTTACGTTTTTTGTTCCGATATGAAATTCAAAATGGCGGCTATGGCAGGACTTAGTTTAACATTGGACCCTATGGGAAAAATGTTTCAAAACGCTTCTTCTCTGAAACCACTTGGATAATTGAAACCAAACTGCCCAGGAATGATCATTGGAAGGTCCTCTACAAGGTGTGTGTTTTTTATGCCGATCGGAAATCCAAGATGGCCACCACCGCAGGACATAGATTAACATTGGACCCTATGGGAAAATGTTCAAATGCCTTCTTCTCAGAAACTACAAATATGATTAAAGCCAAACTGTGCATGAATGTTCATTGAATGGTCCTCTACAAAATGTACGTTTTTTATTCTGATATGAAATTCAAAATGGCGGCTACGGCAGGACTTAGTTTAACATTGGACCCTATGGGAAAAATGTTTCAAAATGCTTCTTCTCTGAAACCACTTGGACAGTTGAAACCAAACTGCCCAGGAATGATCATTGGAAGGTCCTGTTTTTTATGCCGATCGGAAATCCAAGATGGCTGCCACCACAGGTCATAGTATTAACACAGAACCATATGGGGAAAATACAGAAATATATTCTTCTCTGAAGCTATTGCACTGATTGAACCTAAACTGTGCATCAATCATTGGAAGGTCCTTTACAAACTTTGTGTTTTTTATGTTGATCGTAATTCCAAGATGACGCAGGACATAGTTTTTACATAGGACCAATTGGTTTTTTTTATTACCAGGTGAACGATACAGGCTCTTGAGAGCCTCTGGTTTTTATTACTGAAGACCATTGCTCGTTGTCTGTAGGTTAGGAACCTGACAATAATTGAGATTTTGCCATCTCTAGATTGACCTATTGGATGAGATCTGCCTATGTCATTAAGATTGAGCTAAACACCAAGCTGATTTTTACAGATTTGGAGGACAATAGAGTCAGTATCAATGGGTTGGATAATGTCACCATTACTGTTAGTTGGAACTCTGACATTGTTGAATCTCAGACTTGTTCGTCTACTGTATTGTTCCTGTTCTTCAACCCTTTCCTCGACTTTGTCCAACTTGTCTTGTAATGTCTGAATAATTGTGTTTTGTTTGTCAATTTCTTCTCTTTGTAAGTTAATTACATGGTGAGCACTTTGGATTTTTTCAATGTGTGGGAGAAGGCTATCATCTACCATTTTTCTCAGAATGGGTTTAATTGACTCAATGACTTTCTGACTTATCATAGGTATCAGTTGGTCCATAAATATTTGATTTTGTAGGGTGGCACAAACGACGTGCGACAACTGAACAACTGTATCATCTTGTACTTCTTGTACTTCTGAACAGGGTGGTGGATCAGAGTTAGATGCAAGTCTACTAGGGTGTTCAGGTGTGGTAGGACTAGAGTTTAATCTGGCTTGTTTCTGCACTTGGAGTAGGGATGGTGATATGTTATCTGGACTAAATGGATCTGATCTTTTATTGTTATTTTTAGGAGTTTGTGTCAGAAACCTATCTAATGATTCTTGTTTACCATCCTTCGCCATCTTGAATGTTGTTTACAATCCTTTGTCGTCCACAAAATCACAGAAAGTCACTATATATGCACAAAAAAATGTCAAAAGTACACTCAGACTTTGTTCCACAACATCAAATTACATAACTTAGTGGCTGGAAATAGTAATTTACGATCAATATTATAACATTTTCCCTATTTTGAAACTCGTAAATTTTCTTACGCCTTCATACTCAAGGGCAAGTAAGTAGTTACTGCTCCACTAGTGATACATGTTCTGTTACAGGGGGATGAACGAAGGTGCTCTGGAAATTAAGTAGTTACTGCTCCACTAGTGATACCTGTTCTGTTACAGGGGGATGAACGTAGGTGCTCTGGAAATTAAGTAGTTACTGCTTCACTAGTGATACATGTTCTGTTACAGGGGGATGAACGTAGGTGCTCTGGAAATTAAGTAGTTATTGCTCCACTAGTGATACCTGTTCTGTTATACAGGGGGATGAACGTAGGTGCTCTGGAAATTACGTAGTTACTGCTCCAGTAGTGGTACCTGTTCTGTTACAAGGGGATGAACGTAGGTGCTCTGGAAATTAAGTAGTTACTGCTCCACTAGTGGCACCTGTTCTGTTACAGGGGGATGAAAGTAGGTGCTCTGGAAATTAAGTAGTTACTGCTCCACTGGTGGCACATGTCCTGTTACTTTTGTTACACAGCTGGTGATAAGTCATGAATGAGGGTTGTGATTACGACAAACGGAACATATCCATGGTGATTTGTGACACAGATATTATGTAACGGTTAACGAAATGGTGGCAACCATAAAACTGCCGAAATGATGACTCAGCTTGACAAATAGGAACCCTTGGTTCAGTAACTTCCTTGTTAGCAGCAACCATTAATCAATGAAATCATGATATGAACCACAAGCATTGGAATGTTATATCATCTGAAAGATACATTCTCTGTATTGCTTAACATCCAGTGAGCAGTATTTCAGCTTTATTCAGGACAAGGTGGGCCAACCTTGATAACGACTATTGACTGCCACTGGACAATTATGGAGAGATAGGGACGAACAATGTAGTCTTTTGTAGCGGCTACAATGGGCATGATATTCTTTTCTGAAATCTACAAAAAATATCTTCATAGTGCAGGGAGCATGACACCCTCTAAACATGCAACCCACTATGGTCCACTGTATGGCTATCGATATTATAAACTGACAGTGCCCTCCCCCACCGAGAGGATACCCTCTATTGAACACATGGGATGTGATGATCAATTCTGTGGTTTTGTTGAGCCCTGGGAATCTTCACCAGTACTCATGTGGAAAACATTTGTATGACTGCATCATATCACTAATGGTGGAAGGTTTGGGTCGATAACACAAGTTTATTCCCTTCAAGTGCCTGTACCAAGCCAGGAGAGTGGGTGATCATATACAATGTATACAATGTATAATATGTGTGTAACAGGTAATAAATTTAACTCTCTATGATTTGTCCATTTTATTGAAATTTTTCTGAGGTGGTATTTATTTACATTCATATTATTTCTTGAGAAAAAAAACCATAGTACAATCATGCTTGAACCCAAGCAGTTTATTAATCACCATATGTTTTGTCTTTTCTTGCAGAATGGCTGAGGCAACAACATCCAGACATGAATCAAACTACATAAAGATAGCTATGGTAGTGTTACGAGTTTCACCACGTGCTGTACGAGTACATTTTGACAAAGAATTTCGTCCCGATCGTTTGCAGAGCATATTGAATAGAAACGTTCTTCATCTTACTAACCTTAAGACGAAGAAACGTATAACACAACCTCAGTGGGATTTGTTGTTCCCTACAACAGGTAGGTTATTATATTTGTTTTGTTGTTCCCTAAAACAGGTGGGTTATTATATTTGTTTTGCCTAAACTAGTTTTTATATGACAACAAATGTTTAGGGGTCATAATATGTTATGGGGCTGTCGACAGAATGGTTTCTAGTTGATGGATCCTTTTGAATTTTTAACACTATGATCCTTGGCACAGAATAAAGGTTGGCATTGATTTGGCCTTATAAGGTTTTGCCATCACTTGGTGTCCGTCGTCTGTCGTCCGTTGTTTGTTCACTTTTAACATTTGAATCTTCTCCTCTGAAACCGCTTCGCCGTATGAACCAAAGCTTGTTAGGAAGCATCTATGGAAGGTTCTCTATAAAGATTGCTCATTTCAGCCTGATGTGGTAGTAATCATGCCCGACATAGATTGGTTTGGGTTTTAGCTCTCCTGGTCAAAGGCCATGTGAGCTTTTGCCATCAGGTTTTGTCCGTCGTCGGTCTTCTCCTCAGAAACCACGGAGCCAATTTAGACCACACTTTGCTGGAATGGTCCTTGGAAGACCCCCTTTCAAAATTGTGTCTGATAGCCACGCCCTCCATCCAAGATGGCCGCCATTACTAAAAATAGAAATTTCTTCAAACGGCCAAAACTGCTCTATTTTAAGCCAGAATGTGCTCAAATTTGAAATGTATAAGTATAAGGATGAGCTTTTTAACATATATTACAGAATTTTTTATGAACTTTGAACTTTTCCGATGTCGACCGATTATGCAAATTAGGCATAAATAAGCAAAAAATCATATAAAAATCTTCTTGTCAGAAACCACTGGGCCAATTGCAACCAAACTTTGGTGGAATGGTCCTTGGGTGGCCCCCTTCTAAAATTGTGTCCGGTGATCCCGACTTCCAACCAAAATGGCCACCAAGTTAAAATTAGAAAAAGGGGGGATGAAATTTAAAAAAAATCTTCTCCTCTGAAACTACTAAGCCAATCTCAACCAAACTTTGCTCCTTGGGTGGTCCCCTTCCAAAATTGTGCCCGGCATTTCAGACCTCCGACCAAGATGGCCGCCACAGCCGAACTTAATTTAACATAGGACCCTATGGGAAATTCCCATAAAAATCTTCTTGTCTGAAACCATTTGCTCAATAAGAACTAAATTTTGATGAAATAGTCATTGGATGGTTCTCTTCCAAAACTGTGTCCGGTGGTTCGGCCCTTCAACCAAGATGGCCCCCACAGCCAAACTTAGCTTAATATAGGACCCTATGGGAAATTCCCATAAAAATCTTCTCCTCTGAAACCATTTGCTCAATAAGAACTAATTAAATTTGATGAAATAGTCATTGGATGGTTCTCTTCCAAAAATGTGTCAGGCGGTCTGGCCCTTCGACCAAGATGGCCCCCACAGTTGAACTTAGCTTAACATAGGACCCTATGGGAAATTCACATAAAAATCTTCTTGTCTGGAACCAGTTGCTCAATTGGAACCAAACTTTAATAAGATAGTCGTTGGATGGTCCTCTTCCAAAACTGTGTCTGGTGGTCCCGCCCTCTGACCAAGATGGCTGCACAGCTGAACTTAGTTTAACATAGGACCCTATGGGAAATTCACATAAAAACCATCATGTCTGGAACCAGTAGCTCAATTAGAACCAAACTTTGATGGAATAGTCATTGGATGGTTCTCTTCCAAAATTGTGTCCGGCAGTCGTGCTCTCCCACCAAGATGGCCACCACAGTGCAGTTGCGTTGTTATTGAAAGTAGCTTTGATCCAGGTGAGCGATTACAGGCTCCTGGGAGCCTCTGGTTGGTACTTAACGCCAATTTCAACAGTATTTTAGTTATATCGTGGCGGTCAGCTTTATTGGTGGAAGAAACCGGAGTACCCGGAAAAAAACACTGTCTGACCTGTCACAAGTCACTGACAAACTTTATCACATAATGTTGTAACGAGTACACCTCGCCATGAACTGGGTTCAAACTCACAACTTCAGTGGTGATAGGCACAGATTGCACAGGTAGTTGTAAATCCAACTACTATACGATCACAACCACAATGCCCCCCAGACATAGGCAATTCTTGTTTCTGGTTGGTCAATTTATAAAAAAATCTTCTCCTCTGAAACCGCTTGGCCAAATGAACCGAAACTGTGTATGCAAGCATTATTGAAAGGTCCTTTATAAAGATTGTTAATTTTGTCCCGATTCGTTAACAAAGATGATCGCCATACAGTCAATTCTTGTTCCTGGTTGGTCAATTTCTAAAAACCTTCTCCTCTGAAACCACCAGTTTGGACAAAAAAAGCAAAATTTTACAGAAAGTTAAGTATCTACAGTCGAACATGTTTGTGTCGAACACTCTTCATTCGAATACTACGGATGTCTCGAAGTTGCCGGTCGATCACGATCTATTTTCCTATTATTCTATATTATTTCAACACTGTTAATTCGAACATTCTTGAGTCGAATACATTGGTTGTGTTGAACACTTTTTATAGCCCCAAAATCGGAAAATTATGTTAATTTACCCTTTTTTAGTAGAACCTCGAGAGTCGAGTCTTCATGTCTTTTCCCTTCACTTCCGTAAATCAAATTTCTTGTGTTATGCAAAGTTATGACTTCCTTTTCTTTAAATCTGTGTCATTGATGTAAATGCAGTGTTTTTAATACAATTTTTGACAGTACACAGTGTAAACAATAAAAATACACAAAGATTTGTGTGTGAATTAAACAGCTGATCGATCGATAACAGCGTGTCAAAGGCTTAGTCAAGGTTCATTGAACCGCAAAAAGGTAAAAATAGCCATAATGGGTGAAAATTAAAACGAAATAAAAATTGAAATTTACATTTTCTTGGTCAGAATTTCATTTTACAGTTGAAAACAGATGCGGCTAAAATTTAGAAAAAATATTTGACTAAATTATTACACGACATGTACGATGTTCACTTAGAAATTCGAAAAATGCATGGTTTGTGTTTTACTCACACGAAGCGATTTTTTAGAAAGAGTTTTAAAATGTATTCCTTTTAAATTTTACCTGAAAATTAATTATCGCGCTAATTAAATTCATAGCTTTAACACATTAATCACTGGTGTTAAACTGATGTTCGTAACTGGAGCTACCTACATCTCAACATGACGGACACGGAAAATGGTAAATTAGAATATCCTTGTTTTCTTTTTATCAGTCTTTCGAGATGGCCGCATTAAGGAGAGACATAAGTTTTAGGTACAGTTCTTCCTAGTTCTTAATTAGAATTAATCACAGGAAAATGACATTGAGCACGACAGCTTGGGAAACTCAATTTTTGACACAATGCTAGGGTGGACTAATAAAAAAATCAAAAGGTTATTAATTAGCCTAATTAATGAGGTATGAGTGAACACTAATCACAAGAGCTATAAAATCGGGAGACCCGTTAATGTTGAAAATAATTTATTCCTTTTTAGCTCGACTTTTTTAAGAAAAAAAGTCGAGCTATTGTCGTCACTCCGGCGTCAGCATCTGGGTCGGTTAAGTTTTTTGTCAGAGTCCATTTCTCAAAAACTATCAAAGGTATCCATTTGAAACTTGGAATACTTATTCACTATCAAAAGAGGAACAAATTACAACAATACAACAATGCGGATGACCTTGTGATTTGTATATCCAGAGTTATCTGCCCTTGTTTCGACATAGTACATAGAAATTAGGGATATTTTTTTAGTGTAATTAAAATTTCTCAATAACTATCAAAGCTATTAACTTGAAACTTAATAAACTTGTAGAAAGTGTTAACCCCAATCTGTTGACAAGAGAAGACAACTCCATCCAGCATTTTATTTGAGTTATTCCCCATTTTTGACTTAGAATTTCTTCAAAAAATACAATTTCTCAATAATTATGATAGGCATTGAAATGAAACTCAACATACCTGTTCACTATCAAATGGGGAACCCATTACAACAAGGCAGGTGACCCTGTGATTTGTATATCCAGAGTTATCTGCCCTTGTTTTGGCATAGTACATAGAAATTTGGGATATTGTTTTTAGTCTAGTCAATCTAGCTTTAAAAATCACATAACCTCAAACTAATTGAAACAAAAGGTTTCTATACATATTTTGATCCATTGCCCTATCCTATTGAATATATCACAAATCAACAAAAATCTATCGGCTAGTTTTCGAGAAATTTTGGAGCAAAATGTTGGTTTTTGTACAAAAAACGTCGAAAATAGGAAAAAAATGATATTTTTTTATCATTTCAAAATAGAATTATGGATGCTTTAAATATCCGAACATAATGACAAAATTATCCTTTTGAATAGTAATATTCAATTTGTCCTTTAATATTTTTTAGTAATTTTGAGCAAAAACAACATTTTTTTATAGAAAAATCGATGAAATCTGAAATTTTACAATTTTTATTACAAAATCGACATGTTAATTTCATCGTAAAAGTAATAAAACAAATTAAACCAATATGCATAATTATATAAACAACTATCTGGTTTAATTTTAGAAATTGTAAAATTTTGTATAAAGTTAATGTTTTCGATGAAAAATCACTGAAAACAGAAATAGGAGTTTTCTTCAAATTATTTACTTCAAGCTAAGTCTTTGCTGATAAGTTTATTTACACGTAAAAATCTGGTTTCGGATTTAGTTTCAACCACAAGTTTTATGTATTAACATATATTTTTGATAAATATATAGTGAAGTACAAATTACCAACACACGCATTTGTGAGATGTATTGTAGTTTTTAAAAGAACCAACACTATTTTTCGAAGACTGTAATCTTTACTTAGTCTGATATGAGTTTCGCAGATTCAACACCCATTTCAACGCTTTTGGAATTTAAACAGTTTTGCCCACAACATTCGCCACACGAAATATTACACTCCAAACCGTGTTTTCTACAGGAACAACGTCGTGTTTCGCAATTCATTTTACAATTGCAACGTATAATGGAAAGAAGTTTTTCAGGAGCTGGACGATTTTTTGTCTTTATAGGCATCATCTTGTCATTATTGATAAACCAACCAAATTCACAGGCGTCCAGTTCTAGTCCACCGATCCATATTTGAACCTGATAGTATACCCTTAAGTCATGATATACAGCGGCCTCGCTTGTTGGTGGAAGTGTATGGATTTGAATTACCTCTTTGCTTGTAAAAACTTTGGTTGCAAATTTCTTGTACCTGAGAACATTGAGACTTTCGGAAGGAACACCTCCATACAAATGTGTGATAATTCTTTCACCAGATTTTATTATATCTTCCATCTGAGAAATTTTCAAAAATACATCTCCCAGTTCTTTCAGTGTCTGATCATGACTATCCATGAACTTCTTAATAGCAGCTCGCTTCCCCACACCATACAACTTTGAAGTAGTATCACACCCACTTATTACATGTATAACTGATATGACTTTGCATGTTTCTTGTCCAAGAATACAAGTAGTTTTGCCAATGTCCCAAATCTTTGACTTCACTGTCTTTTTGTCATGATTTGGTCTAAAGATTAACTGCATGGATCCACATTCGTAATAGTACAATAATAGAATCAACAAGTCAGTGTCTTCTCCCAGGATTATGGTAGGTCTTGTAATGGATGATTGCACAACTGTTGTAGCGATAAGTAAATCGGCATCTGATGGTGCCTGCTTTGTTTCAATGCTACAGACTTTTTGAAATTTGTTTTCATTTTGCTGGACATAGGTCCAGCACCCAGGAATTTTCTGCTGGACCCTCTGAATTTTTGCCGGAACTACATTTTTTATGTAAAATTGTTTTAAAGCCAAGCAATGTAATACCGTTATTATTATTTTAGTCTAGCAGAGCGCTTTCTGTATTTAACTTCATTAGTACTGGTAGAGGCCTAAAAATAGGAAGACCAATCACCATCCAGAATAAAGCACAAAGTTGAAACCATGCACCAAAAAAGAGTAGCCAAATCCAGCTAAGGATACCCTCAAACTTTGAAAAACTTACCAGATTTAAAACATAATTTTTAAAAATTTTATTGAGATTACAATAACAATATTCTAAAAGTCATTAGACTCTCTCAATCTCCAGTTGGGGTGGCACTGGCCATTTTATGTTTGCACGGCTGAGCTCCGTCGTAATGCTTCAGGAACGACCACATTTTTATGATCGACGCATAACTGTAAGCAAAATTCTAAATAGAAACGGATTCGGTGAAGGGAACGATACAAATCAGGGACGTTGTGCTTTTTTATTTTATTAATTTTTTGGGGGCTTTTCACTTGAAAAGATCATCTTGCGCATCACAATATATTCAAATATATTTATTTTCATGACAGTTGCCAATAATATTTACCAAAAACAGATAAAATATCACGTATTCAATGCGGTTATGAATTCCGAGTTGACCGAACTTGTTCCGGTATTTACAATACGACCTATGTTTCCGACTTCAGTTAAAAAAGTAAACACATCATTCAAATATGTTTGGCGGACATGGGGACCGGCATTACCGACGTTATTGGCGGACCTCATGATTTTCTGACCCCTAGATCCGATAGGTCCGACGAATTTCAAAAACTCTGATGCTATTTGAATCCATTATTCTCTTTGTGCATCTTAAATGGGTAGCATCCTTTGTATTCGGTCCTGAAACATATCCATCAAATACAACAATTACAGATTCTGAACCAAGAGTCCACATACTTTTGACATATCTCTCCAAATGTTGACCCATATTGCCAAGGAATCTTATGCATCAATGATCCACCATCAACTACATAATTGTAACTACAATGTACTTTCCTTGTACTCGGCACTACAATCTCCAACATTCCAGATAGCATCTGCTAAGGTTGATTTTTGAGCCAATCTCATAAACCCAGACGAATCAAACATTGAACTTGGTTGACTAGACAGTTCATATGCAAATATTTCTGCTTTGTCCTCGTAAATGCTGTCTGCCGCTACAATGAACCGCTGGAATAGAAGTTGTGGATCAATTGAAATTTGTCCCGTTTCAATGTCAACGATTGTCGGTTTGTCCTGTAAAGTGACTGCTTGGTATTTTCTTTTGAACGAATACTCGGATACACTTTTACTTTCCATTGAACTGAGTATACGGTCACCTACTTGTTTGGCATTGTCAACGTTCACGTCCACTGTTGCTGATACACCCGTTTCAATGTTTCTAAGAATATCTTCATTTATAAATGGATTTCTCTCCTCTAGAAAAGAAGCGAAAATCATCGTATCCTTTGTGTCACGTTTTTGGCGACTTTTGTCGTCTTCTTTGTGCTGATCTGATGAGTAATAGTTTGTTCCAGTAAATGTTTGCATAGCATCATTCATTTCAGCACAATCTGGTCTAGACAAGATCCACAATGCTCTCTGACTCTCACTCATTCCTCGTCCTCTAGTAAGTCCACCAGTAGTTTTAATGCTTCTCATTAAGGCTTGTTCAATAGCCAAGTCAGATGAAATTCCTGCCCAGAACGTGTCTGTTCTCCTGATCACATGGTATCCAGTTTCGAAAAAAGCTGCTACTTCAGTTTTTTGTTCTTTTAAATGTTCCATCTGATTTATATATATCTAAGCAGACTTAACATAGAGATTATGAGCGGATGCTGCGAAATACGGTAACATAGACTTCAAAGATTTCAAGATGCATATTCCAATTTCCAGTCCTTTCTGCCTTTATGAAATCTCTATGTCCATGTATTGAAACCAAAGTTTAGCTGTTCTACATTTGGAACGGGACTGTCGAAAGTGTTCAATGTTTGTTCTGATTGCGTTAAGGGCATTACTATTGTTGATATCACTTAATGACACTTCGCCTTTCAAAAACAAGTTTAAAACATCAGTTGCATCCTCCAGCTCCTTCGGATACCTTATTTCGGGAATGTCTATTTGACAAGTATGTAAATCATCTGTAGAATCGTTGTTGCAGATAGTTTTATCACCATTTTCATCCGGATTGCTTTCAAATTTTGGAACAGGAATACCATATACAAGGGATATAATTAATGCGGTAAGAGCAGTGTCTACTAAGAAATGACCTCTCACAGCTCTAGCAAGTGCTTTTCCACTCATCATATGCGATACTGCTGTGGATGCATATACTGTTTCAAGAAGATTCGCAAGTCCTGAGCCAGACATAAGGTATCTGATGCCTCCAATAAAACTCATCTGTGTGTGGAAGCCTCCAAGTTTGAGTACAAAAGATTTAAGTGGACTACCTATTGGTTCATTTGAAGGATCACCATGGCCTCCCAGTACAGAGGCTGATCAAAAGTTAGAATGGGAGTGCAGTTGTTCTAATCCGTAAAAAAAAATAAAAATATTTATCTAAAATTCGGCAAGCCCTCTTTATCAGAATAAACTGGTCGTCCCCTAAAATATAGAAATTCGGAGAAGAAAAATAGTCTTTATTGTTTATTCAGATAATGAAATAGTTATTTATCAAATGATTATCAATAATGTTAAGGCATCTTGTATAAAAGTTATTTATTTTGTCTTGTATTCGTTTAATCTTTCGATATTTCTAAATATATACGATCTTTTGGTTGACACGAATGGCGTTCCATACTTATTTTCACCCGAAAAGGGGGAAGTATGACATGTGTTTTTTTACTTCTTTTTATTCATTGTAGAGTGTTTATATTTGTTTTATATGTTAACCAAGGGAATTGTAATCTTTTTAAGTATACCTTTTGAATAAAATACACTTAGAAGCGAGGAATTCGCCAAGGTGTTATTTACTTCATAAAACATTGAATTCATAGGTATAAACACTTTTTGGTCATTTGCTACGAATTGTACACTATTACTGTTTTTATCTTATAAGTAAAACGTCTTTTATTTCATTAAAATACTC
This sequence comes from Bathymodiolus brooksi, assembly GCA_963680875.1. Classification (NCBI taxonomy): domain Eukaryota; kingdom Metazoa; phylum Mollusca; class Bivalvia; order Mytilida; family Modiolidae; genus Bathymodiolus; species Bathymodiolus brooksi. The sequence goes on along the minus strand of OY804580.1, from coordinate 44,991,847 downwards.
ACCAGTACCGGCAAAATCTTTAAAGACGCCGAGAAATTCCGTCTGCTGCATCATTATTATCTTCCTTTTATGCGCTCTTCTCTTCTGCTGTAGCCCAAACGTAATATAAATTACACGGAAACCAATGATAATTTTTAAACCAATTCTAAGAAAAATTCAGCCGATCGATTTTTGTTGATTTTTGATATGTTATTTAGATATACATATAGATAAGAATTCAGGAAAAGATGCTTTTGTTGCAATTAGTTTGACCTTAAAAGTTACTTTGACTAGACTATTTAGTATAATTAAAATTTCTCAATAACTATCAAAGCTATTAACTTGAAACTCAATACACTTGTAGAAAGTGTTGACCCCATTCTGTTGACAAGAGAAGACAACTCTATCCATCATTTTATTTGAGTTATTTCCCTTTTTTTACTTGCATTTGTTTCTAAAAATACAATTTTCTCAATATAAACTATGATAGGCATTAAAATGAAATCCAACATACCTGTTCACTATTAAAAGGGGGAACATTACAGAAGGGTAAACTCCCAACATACAACCCCCTCCCGCTGCCCCCCTCCCCCAAATTTGTATTTGTATTTTTTATTTTTATTTCATATGCACTAAAATAGTGTTACCAGAAAAGATTATACCCCTCTGATTATATTTACCAATCCTGCAAACCTATTTATTTATACGACCATCATAGTTAGAAGTACAAATGTATGTATAACTTTTGCTTGCAGTTTAAAGGGATATTGTCATAAAATGAAGATTAAACACCGAATTATTGATGAATACGCTCCGAAACGTTGTTTTTTCGACTAAAAAAGCTGACCATCGTTACCGGAAGCTAATTAATTATGCACTGACCTGGGCGAGGCCAACTCTATTTATTTATCTATGTTTATGTCAGTAGCCCGGATGCTGCAGCATGGATATTGAGGTAAGTTTCAATAAAAGTTGAGGAAAAAAGCTATTTGCCAACCGATTGTATCTAAAAGACGTAGAATAAATAATTTCTGTATCGGGAATAGATTTTCTTTGATGAAAACTACATGCCTTAACAGATTCAGCCGATATTTCCACGATAACCATTGAAAACATGCCAGGAGGCACCCCATGGGGACAAGCTCAACTACTTATTTTCGATCAGAAATTTTTGCCGGCGTTAAAAATAACTAAATTAGTTTTTTTTTTCTTATAAGTTATGAAGTCGTTCCCCGAGATTTTGATACACGTGTTAAATTAATTTATTTTAGCCAGTTTTACCGACAATATGAAAACAGAGACATACATGTAGAACACAGTGAAATACATGTCTGATGAAAACGAATGACGTAGCCAGTGTTGTTTTATTTGTTAATTGACTGGAATGTTTCAGAGAAATTTGGGCTGGAATAGAAACAAAAGAGACCTTACTTCTAGTTCCACAAGACAGTTGCTGCAAAATAATATGGGACTGACCATTTACCTTGAAGGGGGCTATGTCACGTTTTTTCGCCATAGAAATGTTTTTTTCAGACGCCACAGAAATCATATTTTCTTATTTTCCGGCGAGGTGCCAATCTAATTAAAACAAGGTGAACTGTGATCTAATGCTCACTTATGATACCCCTGCCACTTCCCATGATATGGGGTACCTATATGAAGCTTGTGACCAAATACCAGATTTCTGCCATCAATAGTTGTTGAGAAAAATGTGCATATACATGTATGTTCAATGTGGATAAAAACCAACTAAGTCGGCAAACAGAAAGTAGGAATCTGATGGTTCCAAAAATGCTTCCCACGATATGGCATACCTATGTGAAGCTTGTGACCAAATATCAGATTTCTGCCATCAATAGTTGCTGAGAAAAATGTGACGAAAAATATTTTGGAAGGACGGACGGACAGAGGTAAAACAGTATACCCCCTCCCCCTTCGGGGAGCGGGGTTATAATTAGATCTAAAATAGGGAGTAAGTGCGTAGATCTAATTTTAATTAGATTGGCGAAGTGCTGGAACAATTTTTTTTCTTCAAAATTTTGTATATGATTATACTGTGAAAATGGCAAGTCGGAATATATTTTTTTCTCCTGTCCAGCCAAACTTGTTTCTTCAAGATTCAGAATAAAAATATTTTTTTAGGAAAAAAAACATTTAAATTAAAATTGAATAGCTTGAGGGGTAAATTGATAAAAAAAAATTGCAAGACCAAAATGGTTCTCCCATATACCAACAAAAAAACCGAAATAAAACTGTGGTCATAAGAAAGTCCCACGAGAAAATCTTTCCTTCCAAAATAAGACTTTTTTTTTATTTCTCTAAACTGAATTTGTGCAAACTATTTCACTTAAAATGAATTATATTTCTTTTTTAAATAGAGCTCATTTTTCTAGATGAATGTATAACCATCTGTCTTTACTCTGTTTTTATTAAATCTTTTGTCTTTATTACAGGACTTTGATCGGATTGTCCTTGATGAGGCAGTGTTGGGGGTTGCTAGAATGTTTCGAGAGGAACTTGTAGTAAGGCCCCATGATGAGGATTACAACAGATCCAATAGGTATGCAGCCTACCACCAGTATACCATTTGGGCACATGGCCGACTTGGAGCTGGGGTCAGACGTGTGATCCCAAGCTGTTGTACTTGGAAAATTAGGGACAAGTATCCTGATCTATATGGACAATACAAGGGTTTCATTCCTAGACGATTTAATTAAAACTTGTTCATGAAATATTTTGTATTTTATCCCATATACCCTAATGATAAAGTTTACCACTTGCTTCCCTATGGTCGGTGGTTGTCCGGGTACACTGGCTTCCTCCACCACTAAAACTGGTCGCCATGATATAGCTGAAATATTGCTGAAAGTGACGTTAAAACACCAAAAATAAAAAATAAATCAACCCTAATGAGTTGTTAATTTCACAAGTTGGTCAGTTGGAATTGTAAATTTAATTTGAAAGTTTTGCCATCTTATTATTATTTTTTGTTCTATCAGCACTGACAACTTCTTCTAAAATGGACTGACAGTCTTTTATATAATTCAAAACCAAACTTGGAAGAGATGTTTTCTATGAGGTCCTACACAAGAGTTGTTACTTTTGTGCAGATTCGTCAAAAAACATGGCCACCATGTGACTTTGAAAATTCTGATTGGTCGATTCTGATTGGTCGATTTTCAAGAAACTTCTTCTCAAGAACCGCTGAAGGGATTGAATTGAAATCTGGTATATATGTTCCTATGAATGTCTTTAACATGTGTTGTTACTGTTTGCACCATTTGAAAATTCAAAATGGTCACCAGCAGAGGTCAAAGTTTGCATTGAAACCCTATGGGAAACAACATTTTCATCTTCTTCTTGAGAACAGCCAAACAGAATTTAACCAAACTTGGCAGAGATGTTTCTTGTGAGGTCCTAAAAAGTTTTCCTGGTTTGTACTAACTAGACCAACACACTGAGTGCTATCATTATTGTGCATTGGACAATTTGTAATGCCCATTATCCTGACTTGGTACTTTTCCGCTCTAAATGTGCAGAACTTCTGTTAGACCAGGAAAAACAAAGAGTGACAATCTAAATTTATTTTATGCAACAATATAGTCAATTGTTTTGTCTTGGTCTTCAAATCTGGATTTCTGAGATGCTACAATATTATCCCGAGTTGGAGGTTGTGGAATTGGTGCAAGATGGACCGAGATTCTTCTGGGAACATCTACTTCCAACTGCACACGTTAATTCATTCCTTCATTATCTTGCAGTCTCATACAAATGATGACCCTTAATAGTCTTGGAACATAGGAATATGACTTGTCAGCTTTAACAGGCTGCACAGACCATCTAGCTGTCTTTTTGTTGTATCTTCTCTGCCACCTGAAGTAGAAAAATACATACACATGTACAATGTAATTCACAAGAATAAAACAATAGAATTGAGATTATGATCTATGGAGCCCTAACTTTCAATTCAAGATGAATATCTCGAATGTATAGTGAATAAGCAACTAAACATATCATTACAAGTCCACTTTATGAAGGATTTGAGTGATTTGTGGACAGATTTTAGGTTGTGGTCATCCCTCAAGAAGTTCTATGGCAGGCATCACGAGCTGGTCAATGGTTACAGGGTGTCTGTTACCCAAATCAGAACTGATCTTCATTTGTTGTTGATGTTTTTCCCTTCATCGGATGGGACTTCTACCGGACTTGACCATGGACAATGCAGCGGGTTTGCGACTTTCGATTGACCCTTCTGAAGCCTATGATCAAATATCAGATTGCTGCCATAAATAATTACTAAGAAAAATGTTATGAACATCTTGGGACGAACGGACGGACAGAGGTAAAACAGTATACCCCCCCCCCTTCCAGTGGTGCGGGGTTATAATAAAGCTCCTATGACATATGATCATGCATGGTTCTGTTATTAGGACAAAATTTCAAGTATGTAAGTTACAACTGAAACATATGAAATTAACATGACAAACCTTAGAGTGAAGTTGAGGCTAGGCTCAAAATCTTCATCGTCAGAATCATCACCAACATCACTGCCCTCTTCAGTAATATCTATTGAGCGACTGTAAGAATAAAAAATGATTGTTTATTACAATGTATGTGCATAATATCGAAACAAATTTTGTTATATGGTTCTGATGTGCAGCTGTATAACGAAAAAGCTTTTCAAAATAATATTAAATCTATATACATGTATCCAGCACACATCTACACAACCCAATATAAAGAGACAAAATTACATCAAAGTTCCAGGAAAAAATTTGGTGCACCAGACGTGCGTCAATTCTGTCTCAGTTTGGTTTCATTCCCGTAAGTAGCTAAGGAGGACTGGCCATTTCAGCTTGTGGATTGATGAAAATGTAACGATGATGCAGAAGCCAACATGATCCCTATATAATATAGCTACTAGTAGTATCACTATGCAAGCCACAATAATTAATAGGAAACTGTTATACAAGTGACTGTGTTGAACAATATTGACAATGATACCTATAAACATAATGTAGAATATGTCTAATCTTTAACAAAATGAACATACTCAAATGGGTTCACAAATGAACTCGATTTCTCCAGTTTCATCCGTTTCGTTGAAATGTGATGGCTGCTCATTTCTTCTACTCTAGAAATACCTTGGTCAGAATATCTAAATCAAAAGTACAAATATCAATCACTACAAAATCACATTTGTCTGAAATTACCAGTTTTTGTAGTAATTTTCCTAAAAAATTAAGATAATTTTATAAAAAGCTGCATGATTTTAACACAGACATAGGCCATTGGTCTACTGTTAAATTCACACACTGTGAAACATGTAAATTGCTATGGATCTTCATATTATTTCTTAAAAATCTTGTTTATAAATCATACTTACAAGATCCAAACTAAACAAGGGCAAAGTGTGGCATATCCCCTCGCCTAAAAATTTGACCCAGTGACCTTGACCTTTGACTTTGAAAATCAATAGGGTTCCAGATTCTCTTAAGGACTAAGTATGTACCAAGTTTGGTCAAAATCCATTGAAGGATGTTGATTCTAGAGTGTTCACAAGGATGTTATGCGGTAAATTTTGACCCGGTTATCTTGACCTTTGACCTACGAGGCTATGACCTTGAAAATCAATAGGGTTTCGGTTATCTTAAGGACTAAGTATGTACCAAGTTTTGTCAAAAATCCATTGAAGGATGTTGATTCTAGTGTTCACAAGGATGTTATGCGGTAACAATTTGAGCCTGTGACCTTGATCTTTGACATGACCTTGAAAATCAATAGGGTTCCAGATTCTCTTAAGGACTAAGTATGTACCAAGTTTGGTCAAAATCCATTGGAGGATGTTGATTCTAGAGTGTTCACAAGGATGTTATGCAGTAAAAATTTGACCCTGTGACCTTGAAAATCAATAGGGTTTCAAATTCTCTTAAAGGACTAAGTATGTACCAAGTTTGAGTGTTCACAAGGATGTGACGGACGGACGGTAGCGTTACTATATCCCTTCGCAACTTCGTTGGCGAGGGGATAAAAAGCAGTTCAAATGACAATTCTTTAAATAGAAAGCCTTTATATGAAAAATACATATTGATTTCCCTCTATCATGTCTATGTTGATAATTCTAAGATAGTAAAGTATAATTTTGGCTCCCTGAACTAAAAATTATGTCCAAAATTGTTGAAATGTAGTAAAAAACTAGTTAATGTAATGTTTTTAGAATAGTCAAGAAATAAACTTGGTTTGCATAAGGAAATTGAAAACGATTTTCATTTAGTCATAGTCTAAAGTATGCAGTTGAGGACATTTCAGTAAAATTTTATAGTCACATATATAGAAAAGTTTCTGAAACTTGCAATCTATGGATCTTCATATTATTTTTTAAAAACCTTGTTTATGTATCATACTTACAGGATCCAAGCTAAAAATGCTACTGAAATGACACTTATTTAAATGGAAAGCTTTTTATATAAAAGATACATACTGATTTTCCACTATGGTGATAATTCACAGACAGGAAGATATAATTTTGGCTCCCATAACAAAGTTTTATGTTCAAACTTGTTGAAAAGTACTTTTAACCTTATTTATGTAATGTATTTCCAGTATCCAAGATATAAACTTGTTTGCATAAAGGAATTGAAAATGATTTTCATTTAGCCATGGTCCAATGTATGCATTTTAGGACATTTCTGAAATTTTCAGTAAAATTGTGTAGTCATACGTTTTTGTATATAAAAAAAGTTCTGAAACTTGAAAATTTCAATGAATATTCATATCATTTCTTCAAAACCTTGTTTATAATTATATATTATACTTACAGGATCCAAACTAAAAGTGCAATTGAAATGAAGCTTCTTTAAATAGAAAGCTTTTATTTGAAAAATACATACTGATTTTCCATTATAGTGATAATTCGCAGAAAGTAAGGTATATACTTTTGGTTCCCAAAACTAAGTTTCATGTCCAAGTTGTTGAAATTTGATAAAATTAAAAGCCTAATTATATGTTGTATATCAAAGAAATAAATTTGCTTGAATAAAAAGAACTTTATAGGGTTTTCATTAAGCCATGTACAGTTTTAATTCTTGCATTAAAAATGAATTGATTCGATATTTTTTTTTAAATTGATAATAATAAATTGCATTGCCATTGATATCATTTTTGCACTCCCATTTCCCCTTTGCTGGCCTCTTAAAATTTGTGTTTGTTTACCTCGCAAATACGGCCGCCGTTTTATGCTACTCATTGACAATAATTTGCTGTTGCCAGGTGCAAAATTACATATATTGATTAATATCTACCGAAAATGATCATAGGCATCATCATAAATTCATAAAATATGAAAAACGATTGAGAAAAGAAGGCAACATGCTCGGCTTACCTATCAACAATAATCAAGCAAAATCTTTGCCACTTCAGCGTGAGATTTGACGCGTAGCACTTCCTCGAGTTCGCTCCATCCAACGGCAACGGTCCAACTGATATCCTGCATTTGTTCCATTTGGAAGATACTTCACTTCTATTCTTCTTTAACTCTGAATCCGTCAAAGTCCGCTTTCTTCCACGCGTTGACAGTTTCTCTTTTGCCCAAGAACCACATGTTGTTTATTGTTTCTAAACAGTGCGCATGCTCAAGACGTGTTCACATAGAAGGCCATATGAATAGATTTGAATATTGTCATCCAGACAATAATTCTGATAACGATAGTTTTGGGTCTTTTTTGTCCAAAAATCGTATCTTTTGCAGCATAAGTCGGTGTTAATCTTCATTTTATGAAGGTCAGTACGGAAATCGACAATAATTTTGGGTATGAAAAAATTACGCAGCTGGTAGACAATATCCCTTTAATATCAGATACGAGAAAGTCTAGCGTCCAGCACCCGTGGGCGGTGCTCTTGTTTATTTTTATCCATATTTAATCCGGAAATGATCCCTGGAGTACACAATTAATTACATTAACATTTTTTACACCTGAAACAAGTCATACATACACAGACGTGAAGAATAAGTAGCACACGTTAAACCGGAGGTAAACATCGAGTAAACCGGAAGTCAAAACTGCATACGGATGTGTCGATACACCGGATAAGTCGAAGTTTTCTTCGAGTGCCCTGAACTGACACAACTGAGTTTCACTGTATATGAAAGGTAATCTAAAAGATTTGCTCATTTCAGAATCATCCCGATTGGAGCAAAAACATGGTCACCATGGGAAATTTTCTTTGTGATTGACTGAAATTTTTTAAAATCTTCTCCTCTGAAACTAGGAGGCACAACGAATTGTTACTTTGTAGGAATGATGTATGGGAGATCCTGTACAAAATTTCTATTTTTCGTGCTGATCATACAACTTATATGGCCGCCATAGGCAGTTCTTGTTTATAATCTGCCAATTAAAAAAAAATCTCTAAAACTATTTGGCCAAATTGATTGAAATTTGGTAGAAAGCACCTATGGAAACCGGAGGTTCTGTATAAAAATTTCCTCAAAGCATATTTTCCATCCAATCTTAATGCAGTTCTCTTCAAAATGATCATCTTTATTGGTCATAGACATAGCAATCTTTCCTCTATCTTTTATGGTTTCTGTGATAAACTCAACTAAACAGTCAGATTTAACTAGCTACTTCTTTATGGTTTCTGAGATAAACTCAACCAAACAATCATATTTAACTAGCTACTTCTTTATGGTTTCTGAGATAAACTCAACTGAACAATCAGATTTAACTAGCTACTTCTTTATGGTTTCTGAGATAAACTCAACTGAACAATCAGATTTAACTAGCTACTTCTTTATGGTTTCTGAGATAAACTCAACTGAACAATCAGATTTAACTAGTTACTTCTTTATGGTTTCTGAGATAAACTCAACTGAACAATCAGATTTAACTAGCTAATTCTTTATGGTTTCCGAGATAAACTCAAATGAACAGTCAGACTTAACTAGCTAATTCTTTATGATTTCTGAGATAAACTAAACCAGATAGTCAGATTTAACTAGCTACTTCTTTATGGTTTCTGAGATAAACTCAACCGAGCAATCAGATTTAACTAGCTACTTCTTTATGGTTTCTGAGATAAACTCAACCGAGCAATCAGATTAACTAGCTACTTCTTTATGATTTCTGAGATAAACTCAACCAGACAATCAGATTTAACTAGCTACTTCGTTATGGTTTCTGAGATAAACTCAAATGAACAGTCAGATTTAACTAGCTAATTCTTTATGGTTTCTGAGATAAACTCAACTGAACAATCAGATTTAACTAGCTAATTCTTTATGGTTTCTAAGATAAACTCAAATGAACAGTCAGATTTAACTAGCTAATTCTTTATGGTTTCTGAGATAAACTCAACTGAACAATCGGATTTAACTAGCTAATTCTTTATGGTTTCTAAGATAAACTCAAATGAACAGTCAGATTTAACTAGCTACTTCTTTATGGTTTCTGAGATAATCTCAACTGAACAATCAGATTTAACTAGCTAATTCTTTATGGTTTCTGAGATAAACTCAACTAAACAATCAGATTTAACTAGCTAATTCTTTATGGTTTCTAAGATAAACTCAAATGAACAGTCAGATTTAACTATCTAATTCTTTATGGTTTCTGAGATAAACTCAACTGAACAGTCAGATTTAACTAGCTAACTCTTTATGGTTTCTAAGATAAACTCAAATGAACAGTCAGATTTAACTATATAATTCTTTATGGTTTCTGAGATAAACTCAACTGAACAGTCAGATTTAACTAGCTAATTCTTTATGGTTTCTGAGATAAACTCAACTGAACAGTCAGATTTAACTAGCTAATTCTTTATGGTTTCTGAGATAAACTCAAATGAACAGTCAGATTTAACTAGCTAATTCTTTATGGTTTCTGAGATAAACTCAACTGAACAATCAGATTTAACTAGCTAATTCTTTATGGTTTCTAAGATAAACTCAAATGAACAGTCAGATTAAACTAGCTAATTCTTTATGGTTTCTGAGATAAACTCAACTGAACAGTCAGATTTAACTAGCTAATTCTTTATGGTTTCTGAGATAAACTCAACCAGACAGTCAGATTTAACTAGCTACTTCGCTATGGTTTCTGAGATAAACTCAAATGAACAGTCAGATTTAACTAGCTAATTCTTTATGGTTTCTGAGATAAACTCAACTGAACAATCAGATTTAACTAGCTAATTCTTTATGGTTTCTGAGATAAACTAAACCAGACAATCAGATTTAACTAGCTACTTCTTTATGGTTTCTGAGATAGACTCAACCAGACAGTCAGATTTAACTAGCTACTTCTTTATGGTTTCTGAGATAAACTCAAATGAACAATCAGATTTAACTAGCTAATTCTTTATGGTTTCTGAGATAAACTCAACTGAACAGTCAGATTTAACTAGCTAATTCTTTATGGTTTCTGAGATAAACTCAACTGAACAATCAGATTTAACTAGCTAATTCTTTATGGTTTCTAAGATAAACTCAAATGAACAGTCAGATTTAACTAGCTAATTCTTTATGGTTTCTGAGATAAACTCAACCAGACAGTCAGATTTAACTAGCTACTTCGTTATGGTTTCTGAGATAAACTCAACTGAACAATCAGATTTAACTAGCTAATTCTTTATGGTTTCTAAGATAAACTCAAATGAACAGTCAGATTTAACTAGCTAATTCTTTATGGTTTCTGAGATAAACTCAAACAGACAGTCAGATTTAACTAGCTACTTCGTTATGGTTTCTGAGATAAACTCAAATGAACAGTCAGATTTAACTAGCTAATTCTTTATGGTTTCTGAGATAAACTCAACTGAACAGTCAGATTTAACTAGCTAATTCTTTATGGTTTCTGAGATAAACTAAACCAGACAATCAGATTTAACTAGCTACTTCTTTATGGTTTCTGAGATAAACTCAACCAGACAGTCAGATTTAACTAGCTACTTCGTTATGGTTTCTGAGATAAACTCAAATGAACAATCAGATTTAACTAGCTAATTCTTTATGGTTTCTGAGATAAACTCAACTGAACAATCAGATTTAACTAGCTAATTCTTTATGGTTTCTGAGATAAACTAAACCAGACAATCAGATTTAACTAGCTACTTCTTTATGGTTTCTGAGATAAACTCAACCAGACAGTCAGATTTAACTAGCTACTTCTTTATGGTTTCTGAGATAAACTCAAATGAACAATCAGATTTAACTAGCTAATTCTTTATGGTTTCTGAGATAAACTCAACCGAGCAATCAGATTTAACTAGCTAATTCTTTAAGGTTACCAGGATTAAAGTAATGACAAGGGACCAAATAGAAAACGAGACCAATTCCTAATATACAGTGGGTCAAGCAACTACTGTGTCATGCAATTTTCTTTATCAAGTAAAACACTGTGTCCACGTTAACTGGCTTTTAATTTAATATACTGGGATACACTTGTTCAACTTTCTCTTATCAACATGCTGCGGTCGTATCATGTTTGTGTTTGTCTTGACGCATCCCTTTGTTTTGGAATGTTTTCCCTTAAACTGATTCTTCAGAATCTTTGTTGTTCCATATATAAAACAGATTTGTCAAAATTGTTTTCCATAAAACAATTGTAAGAACAACATACACCTGTATTTTCTAATTTGTTCTGTCCAAATTTTAGCTGCTTTATTCAAATTGAATTATGTAAACTCAGGCTTATTTTTATAAAAGAAAAAATCACAATAAATTCTTCCTCTCAAAAACTGCTAACCATTACCAATGGAGTTAAGATGATCTTTGGTTGTACACTTTTAAAATTGTGTGTGACATCTCCAATCTGATTAAAATCATTCTCTCACTTGCTCCCCTTGTCTGATATGTCACGGCGTGTGATAGCGTTGGTCCAAAGACATTGGAGAATTTCATCATTCATGTAACATTTTTATTGGGTTATTTTCATGAGACCACTGGTCAAAAGACATCATGTAATATTTTTACGGTATTATTTTCAGGAGATCAACCCTCGTCAAAAGACTTTGACATAACACTAATGATATGTCTTTTGAGAAATCTGATGCCTATTGACATAATGGATAATAGACTACCCTCAGCAACAGATACAAGTTTGAGAGCTGATTTGTCTAGGATCAAGTTTTACAGAAACATCATTGTACATTGTAATAGTGCTTTGGTTGATGATACAGACTTTGAATCATACTGGAATGATGTAACACCGGTAATGCACAATAATTTTACATCTGTTTAATATAGTAATCATTTTAACCAGAACGTTTAGAACATAGCTTCAAATTTATCTGGGGTATAAAAGTTAAAATTAATTGCTTGATGACAGAGACGGTCTTGATTTTCCCCCAACTCCTCTTGAAAGGGGAACTGTGGTAATGGTATCATCTGTGCGTCCATCCCAAATTGGTTTCCAAATGATAACTTGTGAAAGAAAAGTCGGATTGAAGCTAAGTGTGGTATTTGTCCATATTAAAAACTCAAGATCAAATATTAAAATCTTGTAAACAAGCTTTTAGCTCCTCTGACCCAAAGGGTCATGTGCGGTATTGACATCACTTGGTGTCCACCTTTTAGCTCCTCTGACCCAAAGGGTCATGTGCGGTATTGACATCACTTGGTGTCCATCGTCATCCGTAAGCATTTACATTTGTAATCTTCTTTTCTGAAACCACTGAGCCAATTATTACCAAACTTGGTAGGAATGTTCTTTGGCTGGTCCCCAAAAACGGTTATGTATTTTTTGTTGAACAGAAGTACATAAAAGAAACCCAAAGGCCCAAAGGTGTCAAAAAGGGTGTGTCCACATTAATGGATATATATTATTTATTGTTCATTTGTTTTTGATGCATTCGAGGTCAGTCTTGGTCGTGATCTTATAGTAGTTATATTTACATCTACCGATGTTGTGAACTCCAATACCACTCAGGCGATACATTATGTAATATAGTTTGTGCGACTTGTGGCAGGTTGGTGGTTTTCTTCGGGTAACTGCATTTTGCTCCACCAATAAAACTGACCGCCACGATATAACTGGAATGTTGTTGAAAGTGGAGTTAAAAACTATAAAACCATAATGCATCAGAAGATCCCTTTCAGAAACACACATAATGTTATGTAACATTTACTGTTTTTGACATAAAGGGGGTCAAAAAGAGGGTGGGGAATTTAAAATATTTGAACTTTTAACATTTTCATTCAATTCTAATGTAGATTTTGCAAAGTATTCATCTTTATGAGTTATTGATGGGTAATAAACAATGTTTTGCCATTTTATTTCATTAAGGGGTCTAAAAGGAGCCCAAATTCTGAAATTTCGCATATTTGAGAGATATATTAGAATTTTATTTTTTCATCCAATTTTGATGTGGTTTTTAGCTCACCTGACCCAAAGGTGAGCTATTGCTACCACTGAGCGTCCGTCGTCCATCTGTCGTTAGCTTTTCGCATTTTAATCAACTCCTCTAAAACCACTAGGCCAATTTGAACCAAACTTTGGTGGAATGGTCCTTTGATGGCCCCCTTCCAAACTTGTGTTCGGTTATACCGACTTCCAATCAAGATGGCAGCCAAGCTAAAAATAGAAAAAAGGGGGGATGAAATTTTAAATGTCCATTGCTGCTTTAGTATAAGTCAAAATCAGCTCAAATTTTAACAGCAGCTACATGGCAAGGAGTAGTTTAAGATACATTCTGGGTTTTTCTGTGAAATTTATCTGTCAGCCGATTTATACCGATTATGCAAATTAGGCATATTTTGATAAAAGATCACATTTAAATCTTCTTTTCTGAAACCACTGAACCAAATTAAACCAAACCTGGCAGGGATGGTCCCTGGGTGGGTCCCTTTCAAAAATTGTGTCTGACAGCCCCACCCTCCATTCAAGATGGCTGCTGTTACTAAAAATAGAAATTTCTTCAATTATCCATTGGTGCTTTAGTATAAGTCACAATGAGCTCAAATTTTAACTGCAGCTACATGGCAAGGAGTAGTTTAACATATATTCTGGTTTTTTCTGTGAAATTTTCTGTCCGCCGATTTATACCAATTATGCAAATTAGGCATATTTTGATAAAAGATCACATTTAAATTTTCTCCTCTGAAACCGCTGAACCAAATTAAACCAAACCTGGCAGGGATGGTCCTTGGGTGAGTCCCTTTCAAAATTGTGTTCGACAGCCCCACCCTCCATTCAAGACGGCTGCTGTTGCTAAAAATAGAAATTTCTTCAATTGTCCATTGCTGCTTTAGTATAAGTCAAAATGAGCTCAAATTTTAACTGCAGCTACATGGTAAGGAGTAGTTTAACATATATTCCGTTTTTAGCACACCTGACCCGAAGGGTCATGTGAGCTATTGCTACCACTGGTCGTCCGTCATCCGTCTGTCGTTGGCTTTTTGCATTTTAATCCGCTCCTCTAAAACCACTGGGCCAATTTGAACCAAACTTTGGTAAAACAATCCCCCTGCCAACCAAGATGGCTGCCGTTACTAAAAATAGAAAATTTGGCAAAAAATCACGTAAAATTTTCTACTCTGAAACTGTTAGGCCAATTGGGCACAAACTATGGTGGCATGGTCTTCAGATGGTCCTCTTTGAGAATTGTGTCCGACGACCCCGGCCGCCAACCAAGATAGCCGCCATTACTAAAAATAGAAAATTTGGCAAAAAATTACTTAAAAATGATCTCTGAAACTGCTGGGTCAAATGGGCCCAAACTATGTTGTAATGATCTTTAGATGGTCCCCTTTCAGAATTATATCTGACAATCCCACTTGCCAAAGAAGATGGTGGCCATTGCTAAAAATAGAAGATTAACGTTTATTTTTTGTCTGATTTTGATGCAGTTTTTTCTTTAAATTCCTTATTAAATTATCTTTCAGTAGTATGTCAACGGATTTGACTACAGAATCTTCCATCTACTTAGCAATAATTATGGCTTTTCTTTTTAGGGGCCAACTTTGAGCCAGGTGAGCGATTACAGGCTCCGAGGAGCCTCTGGTTTGTTGTTGACTGGAATGTGTTGATAGCTTTTGGTAGTATGTCAACACATTTCCTCTGTTGTTTACATTTTCTGTTAAACTTGACCAAAAGATACAGAGAAGTGTCAATTAATTTTTTTTTAAGCTTTTGATTTACACCTAGTTTAATGCAGGTTTTGCAAAGTGTTCATCTTAATGGGTTATTGATAGGCCATAAAAGAGGTGTGATTTTGTATTATTGGTACATACTATAAAAACCAAGAAAATGTACTTAAAGCTTCTATTTACTGTAACAGTATGCTAAAACCACCAGCATAGATCAAATTAAATAAAAAGCTTGAATAAGGAATCATTTTCAGCTTTTTTTTTAGCTCACCTGGCCGAACGGTAATGTGACCTTTTGCCATCACTTGGCGTCATTAGCCAATTGAACCGAAACCTGGTAGGAAGCATCTATGAAAGGTCCTCTATTAAGATTGCTCAATTAGTTCCGATATGTAAACAATCAAAAAAAAATTTTTTTTTTTTTTTTTACTTTTATTTTTTTTACACATTTTCAAAATATATACATAACATATATATAACAAACATGGCTTCCATAGGTAATTCTTGTTTCTGGTTGATCCATTTCTAAAAATCTTCTCATCTGAAACCGCTTGGCCAAATGCACCGCTACATGGTAAGAAGCATCTATCATTGTATGAAAGGTCATCTATGAAGTGTGTTTATTTTGTCATGATCCGTTAATAACCATGTATTGCTGCCATAGCCAATTTTTGTTTCTGGTTGATATATTTCTAAAAATCTTCTATTCTGAAACCACTTGGCCAAATAAAGCAAAATTATACAGAAAACATTTAATTTGGAAGGTCCTCTATAAGATTTCCTCATTTCATTCCGATTGGTCAAATAACATGGTCGCCATGGGAAATTCTTGTTTCCGATTGGCTGAAATTAAAAAATCTTCTCCTCTGAAACCAGGAGGCACAACAAATTGTTACTTTGTAAGAATGATAGTATGAGAGATCCTGTGCAAAATTTTCATATTTCATGCTGATCATATAATTAATATGACTGCCATAGACAGTTCTTGTTTGTGATTGGCTAATAGAAGAAAATCTTCTTGAAAACCATTTGGCCAAATTAATTGATTGGTTTGGTTTTATGGTACTTAAGGCCACTTTCAACAATATATCAGTTATATTGTGGCTGACAGTTTTATTGGTGGAGGAAACCGGAGTACCTGGAGAAAACCACTGACCTGTTGCAAGTCACTGACAAACTTTAGCACCCAAATTAATTGAAATGTGGTTGGAAAAAAGAGAAAAAAAAAGATATTTGGTAGGTTCTGTATAAAGTTTCCTCAAAACAAAATGACAGGTGAGCAGCACAGGCTTAACCCACTGAGCCTCTAGTTACCTGTATCATGTCCCCACCCCCCTTTGAAGTGAATGTTTAAAGGGCTTCAGGTGGTATTACAGATGTCTTCTATCAGTCATGGTTATTGAGTTAAACTTGATTGCATTAAAACTGGTGCTGGAAAAATCCTTTGTTGATTTGCTGCAGTCGTATCATACTGCTCCCAACATAGCCCTTATCCCAAAGCCCTTGTTGACTTGCTGCAGTCGTATCATACTGCTCCCAACATAGCCCTTATCCCAAAGCCCTTGTTGAATTGCTGTGGTCTTATCATACTGCTCCCAACATAGCCCTTATCCCAAAGCCCTTGTTGACTTGTTGTGGTCGTATCATACTGCTCCCAACATAGCCCTTATCCCAAAGCCCTTGTTGACTTGCTGTGGTCTTATCATACTGCTCCCAACATAGCCCTTATCCCAAAGCCCTTGTTGACTTGCTGTGGTCTTATCATACTGCTCCCAATATAGCCCTTATCCCAAAGCCCTTGTTGACTTGCTGTGGTCGTATCATACTGCTCCCAACATAGCCCTTATCCCAAAGCCCTTGTTGACTTGCTGTGGTCTTATCATACTGCTCCCAACATAGCCCTTATCCCAAAGCCCTTGTTGACTTGCTGTGGTCGTATCATACTGCTCCCAACATAGCCCTTATCCCAAAGCCCTTGTTGACTTGCTGTAGTCTTATCATACTGCTCCCAACATAGCCCTTATCAAATCAGATGAAAGTTATATTACATGAATGTCTTGTTATTCGATTCATCATTTTACAATAAATAAATTTTAAAAATATATATTTTAGGCTATTCTACGTCTTGGTGGAAATTCCTTGAAAGTAGAATGTGATGATTGGTATGGAAGGAATTTGGATACAGAACAAAGAGATGATGGCCTTAAATGGATAAATGCTGAAAAAAGATTAGCATTAGTTGAAGAAGAGTTACAAAAACAAAGTAAAGAGTTAGCAGAACAAAGTAAAGAGTTAGCAGAACAAAGTAAAAAGTCAGCAGAACAAAGTAAAGAGTTAGCAGAACAAAGTAAAAAGTCAGCAGAACAAAGTAAAGAGTTGATAGAGTTAAAACAAGAACAAAGTAATCCAGTTCCTAAGAACATCAGGGGTAAATATTATTAATAACATGTTTTACATCAAGGGTAAATACTGATTAACATGTGTTTGATCAGGGGTAAATACTGATTAAAATGTGTTTCATCAAGGGTAAATACTGTTTAACATGTGTTTCATCAGGGGTAAATACTGATTAAAAGTGTGTTTGATCAGGGTTAAATACTGATTAAAAATGTGTTTCATCAAGGGTAAATACTGTTTAACATGTGTTTCATCAGGAGTAAATACTAATTAACATGTGTTTCATCAAGGGTAAATACTGATTAAAAGTGTATTTGGTCAGGGGTAAATACTGATTAAAAATGTTTTTCATCAGGGGTAAATACTGATTATAATGTGTTTCATCAGGGGTAAATACTGATTAAAATGTGTTTCACGTATGAGTCATGACATATGGGGCAATGACTGTCTACCGATTTTTTTTCTGCTCCGGTCAAAACGTAAATAGCCTAGTTAAAAGTACATCGTTTGATAAACTTTTAAGATTTATAGTTCTAGAAGTTATTCAAATGGATGAAATAGGTAATTCAGATTCAGCAGAAATTCCAGAATTAACTGAAACACTTGAAAACATAAACAATAACAAAATACCTGAAGAAAAGATGGCCGCCTTGTATGCAACGGTAATAAAGAAAAACATTTATGAAGAATACGACGAGGAATATGGGGTGAAACCTATATTCATTCTTGAGTCAGACATCTTTGGTAGTCATAAACCAAAGCCCCAAGAATTCATAACACACAATATGAAATCTACAAAGCCATTGATGAGCAGGTGTCTGCCAGTCACCTGAAAGGCATACAGAGAGTAAGGGGGCTCTGGAGAATTTACCCCGACAATGAAGATGATAAAAATGCACTGGAATATCACAAATGGTCGCAATATAAGAAATACGTTGATACAATTCTACACTAGAAACCCTAAAGTAGTAGAAAAACCAGATCATAACTGGATAAGGGTAAAAGATGTCCCCTGTTCTGCAGATGATGGACAAATATATAGATATCTAGAAAAACAGTTAATGTGCGTGATACATAGCCACTACAGAGAAAGACTTAGAGTAGATGGCTTTTTGACAAATTGTCACACAGGTGACAGAATATTCATCTGTGACAATCCAGGGAAATCCCTGCCAAGATCAGTGTGAATTGGCAAATACTTTGCCACAATTATACACAAAGGTCAAATTGATCCAAGGAAACAGACACTTAAATGCATTAAATGTCTGCAGCAAGGCCATAAGCAATATGAGTGCCCAAATCAATGGACATGTAAACAGTGCAACAAGCCAGGTCATAAAGAAAGTGAATGCCATGAAGATCTGAATGAGAACAGCGAACAAGAAGAGAAAAGAGAGAATCAGTCAGTCATTGATGATCAGTGATGATGTTGGTGGAGAAACCGAATATGAAACTGAGAGTGATGCGGACTGAGATGAGAGAAACAAAGAACAATCACAGTCAACTGTTAAACCTCAGGAGAAAAATAAAAACTGAAAAAATTGAAACATTACAAAACAAAACAAAAGACATCACAGAAGAGGAGGCAAAAGGCAAAACAGACAGTCAAGATATGCCAAACTTGCCTAAATGTCAAAACAAAACAAAAAGAAGAAAGAAAAAACAAAGTGAGTCAGCTAAAGGTCCATTGGATGTTTATCTAATAAATGAGTCTCAACAAACGCCTAACATCAAATCCAACAAACAGTCAGCGACAACTCCAACTGATGAGCTTCATCAAAGGACCGCCAAAACCAAAAAACACAGAACTGAAGTAATAAAATGAATTAACGTTATGTAAATACTATATTTTTATTTATATATTAGTTTTTTTCCATAATAATTTTATCATATGCAAAAAATGTACTATAAAAAATAATAGATGTGATATAATATTAGATTATATACATACAACAGGTAAAACGACCAGAAAAACAATAGGAAAAAAAATAAATCAGATGAAATATTTCACTATTAATCCATCAGACATACTACTAAATTCAAAGAGAAAAAGTGAAAATGAGTGTAGTTCAAGAAATATCAATGAAATATTGGAAGCCTTTAAAACAACTCCAAGATCAATAAAATGCAAATTTCATATTTCTACAACACTAGCAAAATGTCAACATAAATATTATAACAGAATGTTATTTAAAAATATCCACAAAAGACATATATATGAAAATACAATACACTCGATGCAACTGATATTATTCAAAGACAAAAAGCATGACTTCATGTACATCTTATTAAACAAAGAACACATGGACTTTTTACTTATAAACAATGAACACATGGGTGTCCTATTTATAGATACGAAGTCGACAGTGACACCATTAAATTTGTCATACAAACAATAAAAAAAGCAAACAACAGAATAAATAGCATGAAATTTAATAACGTCATAAATAAAATCAATACAATCATTACTACAACAACTATAATAATATTATCAAACAATAAAACAATGACATACCGTGATAACCAATTACGACGTAAACACAAATGTACTAGTACTATTACTGTTAACACGAGAAACTCTCCCAAACACGCTTGTAAATTGCCGGATTTCATTGACCATGAAAAGCTTATATCGTCTGTTAAACACAAAAAACACAATTATATTCAATACATAGTCCATCTTTATAAAATTATGTTGAAAAACTGTCCATCTAAAACACACGATAGTCCCTCAAATCAAAATATCGTCACAGTCCGCAAAATCCACATGGTCAATAAATTCACTGTTTCTAGGGTGAAGGCCGTACAGGTGAAGAAGGAGAATGACAAAATTCTATTAATAGCAATAGGGAATGTCCTGAAAAATAAATATATACATATTGTAAATAATATTGCTTGTGTATTTCATGTGAGCATTATTATGCAAATATTTTCATTGTATATTATAATTGACAAACAGAAAGATGTATCACATGATGTAATAATGGTAAAATGTTATAAGTTTTGTTATTATTTGTACATTCATGTTCATAGAGGCATATTTTTATTGACAATATTGCCAAACTTTCATAATTATGCATATTATTATAAGCTTCAAGCAAATATAAGGTAAAATGTTAGACACACTGCATTTATGTTCATTGAACTGTCAAGGGTTAGGTCAAAAAGAAAAAAGACAAAGATTATTTCAATGGGCTAAAAACCAGAAAACCCATATTCTCTTTGCACAAGAGACACATTTTACAGAAAATACAATATTGTCTCTAACACAAGAGTTTAGTGGTGATGTTTACAATAGTTATAGTAACTCTCAATCAAGAGGGGTTTCAATTTTTATATAAAAAAAAAGGAATTAAAATATACCATAATAGATGTACATAATGATAGTGATGGTAGAATATTGCTGATAAATTTAGAAATAGATGAAAATATATTTACTTTGGTGAACCTATATGCCAACAATGTAGAAAAAAATTTAAATGCTTTCTTTAAAAAAGTAAATAACTTTATAGAGAACTTACTATGCAATAGGTATTTTAATAGTGGGAGGGGATTTAAATGGTACTCTTACAGGTGCAGATAGAAAATATAGTATCTCAACCCAAAGCTGAGGTTAGAGATTTCACAGTCAAAATATGTAAACAAATATGACACGAAAAAAATTATGAACTGAATATATTAGAAAAAACTCTTCAATCTTTACAATTAGAACAAGATTATGGTAAAAATAAAGTTACAGAGGAAAATGCAAAGTCTCTTCAAGACAAAATTAATGTCATTGAAAATAAATTGTCAAAGTTATATTCAGATAAAGTTAAAGGGGCCCAAATCAGGTCAAGAATAAAATGGGTAGAAGAAGGTGAAAAAAAAACCACAAAATTCTTTCTGGGACTTGAAAAGGCTAGACAGGCAAGAAAAAATATAACAGCTCTTAAAGATAATAAAGGTAAACTGATAAAAGAACAAAGTAAAATACTAGAATTAGAAAGAGAATATTATATAACACTCTATGAAACAAAAAATCTAGATCCAATTAAAATAGAAGAATATATTGAAGCTACAAATATTGAAAATAAACTATCTAGGGATGAAAGTAATGGGAGAATTAACCATAGAGGAATGTTCAAAATCTGTATTTCAAATGAAATTAAACAAAGCACCTGGAATTGATGGACTGAATAGAGTTTTATAGAACCTTTTGGCCTTTCTTAAAACAATTTGCGGTAAAAGTCATTAATAATTGTTATGTCAAAGAGGAATGATCAAATACGCAGAAAATTGGTCTCATTTCACTGATATATTAAAAAAAATTACCCACTTAGCCTTGATAATTGTCGCATAATTACTCTTTTGAATATCGACACCAAAATAATATCATACACCTTCGCTCAAAGAATTAAACCACTGTTGCATAAAATAATAAATAGCGACCAAAATGGCTATATAAAAAATAGGTATATAGGATTCAATATCAAACAAATACAGGATATTATAGACTATGCAGACAAATTTAATGTAGAGGGGGCAATTCTTTTTCTTGATTTTTGAAAAGCTTTCGACTACTTAGAATGGGAGTTTATGTATCTATCTCTGAAAAAATTTGGATTTCAAAATTCTATAATTAAAGGGAAACTTCGCAAAAAAAAATAATTTTTTTTTATTTTTTTCCTGATGCATAAATATGGATGTTTATATGTATATTAGCGTTTTATTATGTTGGATAAGAGAATGAAATCGATTTTAAAATTCGGTCAACGATAGATGGATGTCGCCATTTTGATCGCATCTCAATACCAATTATCATGTGATGTCTAAATACCAGCACGCCCCAAAACAAGTGTGACAAACCGGGGTCCTTATTCAGTGTCGATATGGCTTGTCGGGCATAATTCTTTTTATTAGCTCACCTGACCCAAATGGTCATGTGAGCTATTGCCATCACGTCGTCCGTCGTAAACTTTTTCAAAAATCTTCTCCTCTGAAAGTACGAGACCAATGGAAACCAAACTTGGTCTGAATCATCACTAGGTTGTCTAGTTTCAAAATTGTGTCTGGTGATGCCGTGCACCAACCAACATGGCCGCTGTTACTAAAAATAGAACATATGGTAAAATTGCAGGTTTTGGGTAATAACTCAAAAACCGTTAATAATATCAAAAATCTGACATGGGATAAAAATGATCAGCACAGCAAGATCTACCTACCCTATTTTGAAGTAAATCTGATTACCCATCTTGGAGTTGTTGCCCTTTTTTCATCAAATTTTAAAATTTTTAATACTTTTCGTCTTATATTTCAAAAACTATAAGAGATAAAGGTTAAGTTTAAATTGCAAAAATGTGCAGCATGTCAAGATCTACCTACTCTGCAATTTTGAAGTAAATCCCATGACCCATTTTGGAGTTATTTCCCTTTTTTCATCAAATTTTCAAATTGTTTTTTTTTTATATAGTTAAAGCAAAGTATTTTATTTAAATTCACAGAGAAATAAAATTTTGTGTGGATCCTTTCAAACATTTGTCAGGAAAAAGCTTGTAATATTTGTCCATTTCAAAGGTTTCAATATTTCCCAAAAGCCTTAATCAAGTCCTCTCATATTTTGCACAAAAGACAAATTTAAATTTGGCGCCAAATTGATATGCGATAATTGTAATGTGTCCGTTCCGGAGTAATTCTTGTTCTTATATTTCAAATATTGATATTTTCGTTCATTAAAGCGTTTCTGAGATTGCGACTTTAGTTTTGTCAATGTCCTTGAACTTCATCATATCATGGAAGAACGATAAATGATACAATAAAAGAGTTTTGATCTGACGTTTCACTTTAGTTTTAATCAAAATAAATTATGGACAAATTGGAGATCAAAATGGTTCTTTTATACAACAAACCCAGATTATTATGGGATTATGCATTTTTTATCCTTCATACATAAAAAGTAGCCGGCGGCAGAGTAAAGAGTATACGTCGAATTTCGGCGGTAACCGGCTTCAAATGAAAGCCCTGGCTCAGTTGACCTCCTGAATTGTCACGAGTGGAGGAAAGTTGAATGTGTCGTCGAGAATAAACTTGAATTTCGTCAATAAATATTTGTTATTCGTACGTATAAACTAGATCAGAATGAAGGGAAATCATTTTTGAGACGAGGACAAGTGGAGGTCCTTTTGAAAACTGGCGCGATATTGTAAAATATTGAGTCGAAGCGAGGGTTCCCTCGTATTTTTCATGGTTGTTTCTTACCTTTAGGATTTTTAGCTCACCTTGACAAAGGCAATGTGAGCTTTTGCCATCACTTGGCGTCCGTTAACTTTTTACATTTTAATCTCCTCTGAAACCCCTCGGCCATATGAACTGAAACTTGGTAGGAAGCATCTATGGAAGGTCCTCTATAAAGATTGCTCATTTTGTCCCAATCCATTAACAAACATGGCCACCACAGGCAATTCTTGTTTCTGATTGGCCTATTTTTTTAAATCTTCTCCTCTGAAAACGCTTAGCCAAATGAATCGAAACTTGGTAGGAAGCATCTATGGAAGGTCCTCTATAAAGATTGCTAATTTCATCTTGATCTGTTAACAAACATGGCCGCCACAGGTGATTCTTGTTTCTGATTGATTGATATCTAGAAAATCATGTTTTCTGTTAAAAGGGAGATAACCAGTTTAAATATAGATACATTTTATATTTATTCAAAATGCAGTTATCTCTGAATTACAGATAAATATGCCTCTAAAACCCCTCAACCAAATGAACTGAAACATGGTAGGAAACATCTATGGAAGGTCCTCTATAAAGATTGCTCATTTCGTCCCGATCCGTTTACGAACATGGCCACCACAGGCGACGCTTGTTTCTGATTGGCTGATTTTAAAAATTCTTCTCTTCTGAAGCCGCTTGGCGAAATGAACCGAAACTTGGTAGGAAGCATCTATGGGCGGTCCTCTATAAAGAGTGCTCATTTCGTTCCGATCCATTAACAAACATGGCTGCCACAGGCAATTCTTATTTCTGATTGGTCGATTTCTAAAAATCTTCTACTCTGAAACCGCTTGGCCAAATGATCGGAAACTTAGTAGGAAGCATCTATGGAAGGTCCTCTATAAAGATGCTCATTCCGTCCCGATCCATTAACAAACATGGCCACCACAGGCGATTCTGGTGTCTGATTGGCTGATTTTTTAAATTCTTCTCCTCTGAAACCGCTTGGCCAAATGATCCGAAACTTGGTAGGAAGCATCTATGGGCGGTTCTCTATAAAGAGTGCTCATTTCATTCCGATCTATTAGCAAACATGGCTGCCACAGGCAATTCTCATTTCTGATTGGTCAATTTCTAAAAATCTTCTCCTCTGAAACCGATTGGGCAAATGATCGGAAACTTAGTTAGGAAGCATCTATGGAAGGTCCTCTATAAAGATTGCCCATTCCGTCCCGATCCATTAACAAACATGGCCACCACAGACAATTCTGGTTTCTGATTAGCTGATTTTTAAAATTCTTCTCTGAAACCGCTTGGCCAAGTGATCCAAAACTTGGTAGGAAGCATCTATGGGCGGTCCTCTATAAAGAGTGCTCATTTCATTCCAATTCCATTAACAAACATGGCTACCACAGGCGATTCTTGTTTCTGATTGGTCTATTTCTAAAAATCTTCTCCTCTGAAACAACATGGCCAAATGAACCGAAACTTGGTAGGAAGCATCGATGGAAGGTCCTCTATAAAGATTGGTCATTCTGTCCCAATCCATTAATAAACATGGCCACCACAGGCAATTCTTGTTTCTGATTGGTCTATTTCTAAAAATCTTCTCCTCTGAAACCGCATGGCCAAATGATCCGAAACTCGGTAGGAAGCATCTATGGAAAGACCTCTTATAAAGATTGCTCATTTTGTCCCAATTTGTTAACAAACATGGCTGCCACAGACAATTTTTTTTTCTGATTGGTCAATTTCTAAAAAATCTTCTACTCTGACACAGCTTGGCCAAATAGACTGAAACTTGGTAGGAAGCATCTATGGGCGGGCCTCTATGGGAATTGCTCATTCCATTTTGATCCGTTAACAAACATGGCCGTCATAGACAATTCTTGTTTCTTATTGTTCGATTTCTAAAACAGCTTTTCCTCTGAAACCGCTTGGCCAAATGATATGAAACTTGGTAAGAAGCATCTATGGAAGGTCCTCTATAGAAATTGCTCATTTCGTTTTGATCCATTAACAAACATGGCTGCCACAGGCAATTCTTGTATTAGATTGGTCGCTTTCTAAAAATCTTCTCTGAAACTGCTTTGCCAAGACGAACTGAAATTTTGTGGGAATCACCTATAGGCTATGGAAGGTTCTGTATCAAGTTTCCTCAGAGCAGAATGGAAGGTGAGCGGCACAGGCTCAGCTCAGTGCTGAGCCTCTAGTTCAGTGAAATGGCAGCTGAACCTAGAAACAAAAGTTAATAGAACGAGAGAGTTGTAACACGAAATGTTGTAAAATATGGATAAATGGCATAAAGATATACTTCCAGACTAAGATCAATGCCATAATCGTGGGAGGGACCAAATGAGGAAAAAGTGGGGTCCAGAATTCGAGTGCCTGTGCCAACACATGGGTCAAAAACGAAAGTATATCGGAAGTAAACATACAAACCAAAAATTAGAAACAATCATGAAATAGCTCTCAAAATCCGTTTTGAATTTATTGATCGATCTTAATTGTATTGTACTAAAACACCATTTCTATATATGCTACTAATGTTAACGAGGCCAGGATAAGGTATTTTATGTTTCTCTCACAAACAAATGTAAAGATTTCGAGTAAAGATTTTAATTGGAGAAAAAAAAAAATGTGTTTCATCAGGGGTAAGGGACCGACCATTTAACTTGAGGGGGGGGGGGGGGTTATGGTTTTTTGTTTCGTTCAGAATTTTTTTTTCGGACAACAAGAGAGTTAGAATATTTTTTTTTGGTCGCGCAAAGCGTGAATTTTTTTCCAGAAATCAACATTAGGTTATATGACAAAAACTCTGAATCAGATTATTTTTTTTTTTCCTCCACCAAAATCAGAATATTTTTTTCAGCAACATTGGGAATCAGAATATTTGTTTCATCAGGGGTAAATACTGATTAAAATGTGTTTCATCAAGGGTAAATACTCTTTAACCTGTGTTTCATCAGGGGTAAATACTGATTAACATGTGTTTCATCAAGGGTAAATACTTATTAACATGTCTTTCGTCAGATGTAAATACATGCGTTTCATCAAGGGTAATTAATGATTAAAAATGTGTTTCATCAGAGGTAAGTACTGATTAAAACGTTTCATCAGGGGTAAATACTGATTAAAATGTGTCATCAAGGGTAAAAACTTATAAATAGATGTTTCATCAGGGGTAAATATTGAATAAGATGCATTTCATCAGGGGTATTACCGTAAATACTGATTAACATGTGTTTCATCAGGGGTAAATACTAAATAACATGCATTTCATTGGGAATAAATACTGATTAACATGTGTTTCATCAAGGGTAAATACAGATTAAAATGTGCTTCATCGGAAGTAAATACTGATTAACATGCATTTTGATAGGGGTTAATGTGCTTAAGTAACTTATCAGGAAGCAAATATTGGTCTTTTTCCATTAATAAACTCTTGTGGGTGTTGAGTGAAAAAACGTAAAACAAACATACCACACTGTCGGAACAGTTCCAAAATCTAACAGAAAAACAAATGTACCACACAGTCGGAACAGTTCCAAAATCTAACAGAAAAACAAATGTACCACACAGTCGGAACAGTTCCAAAATCTAACAGAAAAACAAATGTACCACACAGTCGGAACAGTTCCAAAATCTAACAGAAAAACAAATGTATCACACAGTCGGAACAGTTCCAAAATCTAACAGAAAAACAAATGTACCACACAGTCGGAACAGTTCCAAAATCCAATCGAAAATCATAGAAAGAGGCACAATCGGTATATCTTAATTTGAAAGATTTATTATACCCCCGCTAACAAAGTACATTGTAAGCACAACTTCTACTAAACTGCTTATTGAATTTTTATGAAACTTTACACAGTTGTAGTACACAACCTGCAGATGTGCATGAAGGAATAATGTTGCTGTCTAAAATTTAGAAGGGGAGATAATTCAACTTGTACTTTCATGAAAAGAAGGAGGGCATGTACCTTTAAGCGCAACTCCTCCTAAACAGCGTATTGGATTTTTATGAAACTTTACACAGTTGTAATACACTACCTGCAGATGTGCATGAAGGAATATGATTGCTGTCCAAAATTTGGAAGGGGAGATAATTTAACTTATATTCTGAAATACATTCTGTATGGAGAGATGGGCTTGTAAGCTTGTAAGCGCAGTTCCTCCTAAACGGCTCATTGGATTTGAATGAAGCTTTACACAGTTCTAATACACTGCCTGTAGATGTGCATGAAGGAATATATGGTTCCTGTCAAAAATTTGGAAGGTGATGTAAGCGTAACTATTCCTGAATGAAATAAGATTTTAATTGACCTTTTCACATCTGGATATTTGCAATATAAAAACTACTCAAGAATAAATAATTAATTTTGAATCAATAACATTTGATGTGACCTATATCCTCTTGTAAAAAAGTTAGGAAAAGTTGTAATCCTCATGTATACTGATGAAACCGAATTGGTTTTACACAATCCCACTTTGTTGAAGACCTTGTGGCGACCCCTAGATGTATGTTCTTGGTTAGTTTATTTTGGAGATGGGATGTTGTCTCCTTGACATTACTCCATATCGTTCTTTTTTCATAGGTAACTTGCTAATATACCTGTGTTCTAAAGTTTGAACATCATAGTATTGCAAGTGGGGGGTATCACTCAGTGAGGTCACTCACAGTTCTAGTTGGTCATGATGTGTAGTTGATCGTATTATACCATCATTTTGGTAGGAAGCCCCTATGGAAGGTTCTGTATAAAGTTTCCTCAAAACAGAATGAAAGGTGAACAACACATGATCATCCCACTGAGCCTCTTGTTAAAATAGTTATGTATTGTGAATGCAACTTCTCTAAGTTAGTTAGTCTGGTAATTGGTCATGATGTTTGCTATATATCATATAATACCACCATTTTTGTAGGCACAGGCTACGAATACGACGGAAACGTATTCGTAGCCTGGGTTCTACAAGTACGACGGGCGGAAGTTGTGACTAAATGATCAACCTGTTTCCGGACATGGACACCTATTTTACGGAAATTAATCACGTATTGCTAGCATCTAGAGGGTACGAATACGACGGATTTCTCGATTTTCTTAATTCTATTGTTTTTATTTCATTAAATGACAATTTATGATTTTTTTTTATAATTTTCTGTTTGTAGTTTATTTTTATTCCAATAAAATCTGATGCATTGAAAAACTAGTCTTACAATACACGATTAAGCCCATAGATTTCACTGGTAATATACGAGTACTTCTCAGAGTACAACTCACACTTCCCAACACTAATTATTTTCAAAATGGACGACGATGGTAGTGCGTTCTGTGTTGGAGCAAAGTATAAATCTTTTACAGATTTAGAGTGTGCCCTAAAAAAATTCCAGCTTGATAACTACGTCCAACTTTATAAGCGTATCTCAAAGAAGCTTGGTACGGGGTCCAAATATAAAAACACGGAAGTTGTAGAAAGTGCAGCGGGTCTTTTAATTTATAAGGAGTTGAATTATTCCTGTATTCATGTAGGGAAAACTTGTAGTTCCATTTCCAGCGGTCAACGCCCAAACACAAGTGAAATCATCAAATCAAAAAGTTTTATTTAAAGTCGGTACATTTTATAACAATCAACATAAGCTCTCAAGAGCTTTTCAAACCGACATGCATAATAAATTACATAAATTAAATACAGCACAATAAAACATGTCATGCAATACAAAATTAAATACATATCCGAATAATATTTATGCATACATTTCTGTGTTTTGACCTCTGGACCTCCACAGCCAGTGCCTCTCTGTGTACTTATTATCATAGGACCAGAAGTCAAAACACAAAATAGATGCAGACATTTATAGGACCCATTACACATACAAGTACATTTATGCAAATTTTAAGCAGTCTATAATCAAGCAAATAAGCAAATTAACTCAAAACACATATAAAATATTCATGTACTTTTAAAACATATTCCAAAAATATTCTAAAAATGTTCATGCATAAATAGCCAAGCACTAAAATAAATAAAACACAAGTTAATTGAAAAGCATACAAAGTAAAATATTTATGTACTTCCTAAAACACACTCTAAAACATATCTTAAAAATATTTCAAGAATACTTTAAAAATATTTTAAAAATATTCATGCAGAATAGCCAAGCACTAAAATAAAAACTAAAATAAATTAAAGTTAAACTGAAAAAGCATACAAAAGCAAGAAGGCAGCAGTAAGGCAAATTTCATGCAATGTCTATTCTAAAAAAAATTATACTAGCAGCAAGCATTGCAGTGGCATGAGTTGCCATTCCATGAGTTTATTAAATTTTTGAATTGATTAAAAGATGTTTGTGTTCTAAATTGGTTTGGCAACTCGTTCCACAGTTTAGCAGCAGCATATCGAAAGGATTTTAGACCATACCTTGTCGTTCGTACTGAAGGGATTTCTGTAATGTTGTCGTACCTAAAACAATATTTAGTATCTTTAATTTTGATTAAGTCATGTAAATATGAAGGACTTTCTTGATGTAGAATTTTATAAACCTCAATGGCCATAGTTCTCAGTCTTCTCACTTTTAATGTTGGAAGTTTAGAGACTATTAACAAGTTTTCATATGTACTATTATAATCATTATAAATAAATCTTAGTGCTCGCTCCTGAATTTTTTCTATTTTATTTGTATTGGCTTCACTACAAAAGTGCCATGAAAGTGGACAGAAGTTAAAGTTAGACAATATGAATGAATGATATATGGTTAATTTACCCAATTTATTTAAATATTTACCTAGCCTTTTTAACACATTTAACTGCCTAGATGCTTTTTTACAAATGTTTGAAATATGAGAATTAAATTTAAGTTCAATATCAATTGTAACCCCTAGTAATGTTATTTCTTTTTCACATTTAATTTTATTTCCTGCTAAATCAAGAACAATATTTTTATCCATTGATTTTTTGCCAATAGCTATGGCCTGAAATTTATCAGGATTTGCCTTCATCTGGTTACATGAAAACCATTCTATTAATGCCAAACTGTCTTTTTCTAAATGTTCAACTACTTTATCAATATTATCATCTGCATGTGCGAGAGTGTTGTCGTCTGCATAGTTATAAAGTGTGCTGCTTGTGGTAAAGTGAAAAATGTCATTTAAAAAGATGTTAAATAGTACAGGACCTAGAATTGACCCTTGTGGTACGCCTTTGTAGATGTCTTGCCAGTTACTTAGTGTGGTACCAACTTTGACGCATTGTTTCCTGTTAGTAAGGTAGTTTTCAATTAACTGTAATGCAGATTTTGACATGCCATATGCTTCAAGTTTGAGTAATAATAATGTGTGTGGTAGGCAATCAAAGGCCTTGGACAGGTCCATTAGTACTGCTGCAATGTATTTATTTTGGTCTAGTGCCTGTTTCCAATCTTCTATAATTTTTAGTAGTGTAGTATTGCATCCGTAGCCCGATCTGAAAGCTGACAGAAATGGATGGAAGTGATTGTTAAAATATTCTGTTAACTGTTCGTGAATGGCCCGTTCAAAGAATTTTGAAATAACAGGTAGTATGCTTACTGGTCTATAGTTACTTTTGTCTAGTGCATTGTTCTTCTTGTGTAGTGCAACAACTTGTGCTTGTTTTAGTTGGTCTGGAAACACAGAATTTGTTATTGTTTTATTTATCATTTTTGTTATTGGTTTTGCAATTACAGGTTTAGCTAGTTTTAATAATTTAGCTGATATACCATCTCTACCTGTTGCTATTTTAACATTGGTCTTATTTATTTGTTTATGTACAAATTCATCGGGTAAAATCACATATAATATACCTTGAATAAGCAAATGATCATCACTTTGATTGCTGTTCTTCATATTAAATTCGCAGTGATGTCTTCAATCATGTTCTGTATAGCAGCAAATACATGTTTCTAGAATTTTTAAGTCATTACAATACTATCATAAGTCATATGATAAAACACACAAGTTTGCGCTTTTTGTATGGTACCATCTAAGATATATTAGACTACGTTTTGCACCGAAATAAACCTACTGGTGTTGCCGAAATTGCTTAAAATAACTATAAACATTATTAATTTAATACAATGTATTTACCTATTGTCTTACTTGAAATTTTAAATTGTATATGATAATTCTTAAATTAAATATATCTGATATATCTATGTTAATTTTTTTTTCTTTAAACTTTATAGTATCACAGTAATGATCAATGTCTAAAAACAATATATTTAAGAAAACAAAAATCCGTCATATTCTTGCCTCTAGATGCTAGCAATACGTGATTAATTTCCATTAAATAAGTGTCCATGTCCGGAAACTGGTTGATCATTTAGTCACAACTTCCGCTCATCGTACTTGTAGAATCCAGGCTACGAATACGTTTCCATCGTATTCGTAGCCTGTGCCATTTTTGTATGAGTTATGGGAGCTTAACGTTTTCATGCATTTTCAATATAGTTCTATGTGGTGTATTTGGACACAGTCGACTTTTGTTGAAAAATTGGGGTAATTATGGTATAGCTCTATTAGGGCTGGATAATCATTTCTTATAGTGTTAATAAACTGTAAAAGGCAGCTACACTACCAGGTTGAGAGCCCTGACACTTCATGTCACCTACACAAGTTTTTGTTATATCTGTCTGGGCTTTCTTTCCCCAATAGGTTGAGAGCCCTGACACTTTATGTCACCTACACAAGTATTTGTTATATCTGTCTGGGCTTTCCTTCCCCAATAGGTTGAGAGCCCTGACACTTTATGTCACCTACACAAGTTTTTGTTATATCTGTCTGGGCTTTCTTTCCCCAATAGGTTGAGAGCCCTGACACTTTATGTCACCTACACAAGTTTTTGTTATATCTGTCTGGGCTTTCCTTCCCCAATAGGTTTGGAAGTCACAATGTAGATGTAGAATTACTGACAGTTGACACCAGTATTATATATTAACCACTCGCATGCAGAATGCAAATTTCAAGCCCATTTAGGAAACTTCAAGAAAGATTTGAAGGCTACATGATCTAGTATTTTAATAGCTGAGCAATTGCTGAAAGTCAACATCAGTATATAACCCACTCCCCCATTGGCTTAAATTGACACCTCATAATATCCTATTTTAATTCTTAATAAACCTGTTATATTGTTAATATTTTTTTTCAGAGTTGTTTACAAAAAAAATAGAGAGTTGGAAAAACGACAAATTTTTCGAAACTTCTGCTGTAGCCACCATTTTAGATGAAGTTAGAAATAAGTCATTTGTTGTGATAACAGGACCATCTGGTATGGGAAAATCTACTATTGTCAAATTGGTTGCGCTCCAGCTTCAGAAGACAGATGATTATTATATTCTTCCAGACGTGTGTCCAACAGATATTGAAAAGTATTTAGATTCAAATGTAAAACAGATATACATTATTGATGATATTTGTGGAAAATTTTCTGTTGATCAATCTATGATTATTTTGTGGGAGAAAGTAAATAGTCAAATATTGGACAATAAAGAATTTAGAGTTTTGGGAACATGCAGATCGCAAATAAGCATTTCAAACCCATTTAAAAATCTAAAAGACAAATTCAAAATGACGGAGTGCAATTTGCTTCAGAAAAAGTTCCTTTATAGTAAGGAAGAGAAATTGAAGATTGCTGCCTGTCATATTGACGAGAAAACAATAAAAGAGTTAGATGATAAGATCCTTGGCGAATATGATATGTTCCCTCTTCTTTGTATGATGTATGCTGCTTCAGAAAGTAATCCAGGTGTGAGATTCTTTGAATATCCATTACAGGTAATTAAGGAGCAGTTGGATAGGATGAGCGAACAAAATGAATGTTGTTTTATAGGACTGGCTTTAATTGTCGTATACAACAACAAATTATACAAACACCTACTACAAAATAGAAATGATCAAAAATTTAAAGATGTTTTTGATGATGTGTTTGAAGATTTAGGACTCATAAACCGACCTTCAAAGAGTAGAGTTCTGGAAGGTCTCCAAGCACTGGAAAGGAATTACACAAAAGAGTCGGAATCAACGATTACCGCTATTCACGATAAAATATTTGATATTTTATCGTTGTACTTTGGGAAGAGGATTCCCAAAACTATTTTAACTCATGGCAGTGGAACTTTTATTGCAGAAAGGTTTCTATTTGAATCTGTAAAAGAAGATTGTGATGAACTTAAAATAGTAATACCTTCTGAATTAGAGCATTCATACTTTAATCGTATGGTGGAAGAAATTGAAAACAACAGATTTTATAATGTATTCAACAATGTACAGGTACGTAATGAATTATATCAAAGAAAATTCATCTCATTTTTGTCAAAGGATCAAACCATTATTCAAAAGTTACTTTACAATCGTTGGCCACTATATCTGTCTGCTGTCAAAGGATGTAAATTATTAGTAAAATTTATACTAGAAGAGAAAAGAAAACATCAAGATATGTTAATGGACAAACCAGAATCAGACATGTATGTTTGTAACTTTGACTCTGACTCGGAAAGTAAAAGCAGAAGCGAGTATAGTTTTTCTAAGGATGATAAGCGCACCATTGAAGGAGATGCATATCGAATAGAATTTAAAAATTCCCCAATGGTGGCAGCTTGTGAAGGAGGTTACATTGATATTGTTCAATGTCTGGTAGAAAATGGTTATAATATCGACCATTCTGATACTAATCTACCAACACCATTGTTTAGTGCTTGTAAATATGGTAAAAAAGATGTTGTAGATTTCCTTTTAAAAAAAAATTGTAAGGTGGACGCAGTTCATAATATTGGTGAGATCGCTTTGCATGCTGCATGTGAAAATGGCAATATAGATATAGTTAACATCTTACTGAAGTATAATAGTAGTGTGAATCTATGTGACACTGGTGGATTGGCTCCTTTACATTTTGCTTGTATATATGGTAATACAGATGTTGTACAAATTTTGATTGACAATAATTGTGACATTAACAAAAGCATACTTGATCCTGCTATTGATATAGTCAGTTATGAAAAATTTACAGAGATTGTTGAAATATATATAAAACACAACATTGACATGATTCTGTATGACATGTATGATAGTTGTAGTAGTCTTTTTCCTTTTCAACCAATAGAGTATTCCTGTTTTAAAGGTCATACAGATATTGTTAAACTGCTACTTGATAATAACTGTCATGTCATTGATAATAATGGTTTCTCACCTGCACTTCATTGTGCCTGTAAAGGAGGTTCTGTAGATGTAGTAGATCTTTTACTTAGAAATAAATGTAACATTAATCAGTGTCAGACAAGGACAAACAAAAGTATGTTAATTGTTGCTTGTGATGAAAATCAAGAAGCTGTTGCTAAAATGTTACTAAGTTATGAAGCCTGTGATGTTAATATTACTGATTGTGATAATCGTAATGCACTTCATTACGCCTGTGGAAAAGGTCAAGCAGATGTTGTTGAACTTTTATTAAGACGTCATTGTAATGTAAATCTTAATGACAGGTGGATGAAAACCCCGTTATTTTTTGCTTGTGAGTCTGGTCATGTAGATATTGTTAAAATGTTAATTAACCAGGATAACTGTATGATAGATGTTCTTGATGTTGATGGAAACGGCATACTGCATGCAACTTGTGGAATATCTTGTCAGGATGGCACTTTTATAATTAGATATGCAAGAAACACCAGGTTGAATGCAACCAAAAATGAATATTTTGAAATTATTAGGCTTTTATTGGGCAAAAGCTGTGACGTGAATGTTCTTAATAGTAAAGGACAGTCTGTATTACATGCTGCTTGTGCATTTGGATACACTGAAATTGTTGATATTCTGTTGAGGAACAATAGTAATGTCAATCAATGTGATAAGGAAAAGCAGACACCTTTATTTATAGCATGTAAGGATGGATACATTGATATTGTCAAACTGTTGATTGAAAGTAAATGTGAAATATTTAATCACAGTCTTAATGGACAAACAGTACTTCATGCTGTTTGCAGTGTACGTGATAGAAGTAAGTGGAATGATCTGATTTATAGGAATTATAGGAAAGTTGAAACATTTACAGAAGACCACAAAGACATTTTAACTTTATTAATTGACAAAAAATGTGATATAAACATATCAGACAACAATTCTCAGACTCCATTACACATTGCCAGTTATAAAGGAAATGTAGCGCTGGTAGAAATATTACTCAGAAATAAGTGTGTCGTCGACCAATGTGATGTCTCCAATAAAACACCATTTTTTCTTGCTTGTGAAGAAGGTCATAAAGATGTTGTGAAATCTCTAATATATTATAACTGTAATATGGATATCAGAGATAAAATTGGGAGTAGTGCATTACATGCTGTTTGTACAGGAATTTCTGTGATACAGTTTCCTCGGTTTAACCTTGAAGTTGACAGGGTTGATATAGCAGAACTTTTGATCAAAAAAAGATGTGGTGTTTATGATCTTGATGATACTGGACATTCCGCACTGCATGCTGCGTGTGAAGGAGGTAATCCAAGGATTGTTAGACTTCTACTCGAAAATAAACTGGACATTGATCAGCGTAACAAAATGGGTGAAACTCCAATATTCAATGCTTGTAGAAAATTTCATAGTGATGCCCTTAATCTGCTTATCGAATGGAATTGTGATGTAAACGTATTGAATATAAATGGCTTAAATGCACTAAACATCGCTTTTAGCTCTGAATTTGTGGAGGAATGGCAATTTAGCAGGGAGTCTAAAAAAGTTGTTAAACTTTTGACTGACAATGACTGTAGTGTGAATATCTGTGATGCTGATGGACAAACTCCACTTCATCGGGTTTGTAAGGAGGGTTATGCTGATATAACTGAACTTTTTCTGAAAAGAAATATTAATATTAATCATTGCGACAAATTGATGAAAACTCCACTTATTCTAGCAGTCGAACGCAGGCACACAGGAGTCGTTAAATTGTTAGTAGAATATAAATGTGATATAAATATCTGTGATGCTAATGGACAAACTCCACTTCACAGGGCTTGTAGGAAGGGTTATGCTGATATAGCTGAAATTTTTCTGAAAAGTAATAGTAATATTAATCAGTACAACAAATGGATGAAAACTCCACTTATTCTAGCAGTCGAACGCAGGCACACAGGAGTCATTAAATTGTTAGTAGAATATAAATGTGATATAAATATCTGTGATGCTAATGGACAAACTCCACTTCACAAGGCTTGTAGGAAGGGTTATGCTGATATAGCTGAAATTTGTCTGAAAAGTAATAGTAATATTAATCAGTGCAACAAATGGATGAAAACTCCACTTATTCTAGCAGTCGAATGCAGGCACACAGGAGTCATTAAATTGTTAGTAGAATATAAATGTGATATAAATATCTGTGACAAAGATGGTCGTACTGCTCGTGATATTGCTGTAGAAAACCAGTTTGTAGATATTGAAAATATATTATTGAACGCGATGAAAAATACCAATGCGCATGATGCTTGCACTGAATAAGCAAAATATTTATCATTTCGAAGGAAATAAATAAGACGCTCATTAAGAAACAATTGTTAGGTCTAGTGTCCTGTAAGAAGAAGCTACCATATTACATTCTTTGTTTATTAGACAGATAACAGTGAAAGTTCATTGTTAACATTGTAATAGAAACTATTTTTTATGTATGTACAAATTATATTTGGATGACATATCATCAGATCATTGTCATGGTAACATAAATTAAGATCAATGAAGATCTAAAATTAGATATATTGTTTGTCAGTTTCATATGTTTGAGCTAAGCAAAGAAAATGTGATTAATATACAAAAATGTATATGTATATGATAAATATTAAATTTTGAGCATGTACAACATGATGTTTTATCGACAGATATTTTTAAACACTGTAAATATTCAGATCATGATATGTGTAGGTATATTATTTAGATATATCAGTAGATTTGTCCTAAATTCTGTATTGTCTAACGTTTATTCACGAAACACGTACAAAGTTACGTAACTCTTAGACTCATTTTTATTTAATTGAAATTTATACAGCACATCACTAACTTTAATATTGTTTCCGGTTTAATTTCTAGCTTTCAAAATTTACATGAATAAAGTATATATTTGATGCTTACGATGGTTAAGTTCTTTTCTCTTTACGTATTATCCATTATCAAAATATCCATTTGAAATATTTCAACACATAAAATTATATCACACAGAGTTGTCTAACTTGAATGTCTACTGATATACCTATATACAGATGTTATACACTATTTGCCTCTAGATTTTGTTCAGTCCAGAGAACATTATAATTGACAAGATGTATAGAATATTTAAGAAATAATTCATAGAAGCCAAAGTTTGCATCCAGTTTTAACATGGGTAACATTATTTTCTTAAAATTTTTATACCGAGCGATAGCAACGAAAATAATGTCACCCATGTTAAAACTGGATACAAACTATGGCTTCCAAGCATTATTTCAATTCTACTAGGTTATTTTTTGAAGTTGAAGTCGGGAAAGGAAATGTATTTCATAACAAAATCCACTAACCTTCATTATGTCTCCCCCCACTTTTGTGGGGAGACATATTGTTTTGTCCTGTCCGTCTGTCCGTCTGTCTGTCTGTCCGTCACACAGTTTGTCAGCGCAACTCCTCTGAAACTACAGAACAGAATTTCATGAAACTTGGTAGGTAGTAAGGACACCATATGTAGTTGTGCATATTACCAGGAAATGTTGATCTCCTGAATTTTGTGGGAGTTATGCCCCTTTGAACTTAATTTTTTCCAAAATATACTTCTGAAGCAGCTTATCAGCACAACTCCTCTGAAACTACTGAACAGAATTTCATGAAACTTGGTAGGTAGTAAGGACGCCATATGTAGTTGTGCATATTACCAGGAAATGTTGATCCCCTAAATTTTGTAGGAGTTATTTGCAAACACTTTAGTGTAATATCCCTTACTGAAACTTGTATATATATATATATATGTACAAGAGTCTATCATAATGTCACTATTTCCCTGAAAAAGTTTTCATCACCAATCCATTGATTTTAGTAGAAGAACAAAACTCCTTTAAAATCATTGGAACATAGGCTGAGCAATTTTCTGGAATGGGGAACTTTGCCATGACAATATGGAATAGTACCTGTAACCCTTGCTTTAGCACTTTTTATCAAATTTTTTTTGTGTTTCATGGATTAAAAACAGTTTTTTTTTGTTATTCATTGAAGCGTAATTTTATTTGTTACCCAAATAGATTTTTTACCTATGACTACAGTTTGTGGGACGGGGGAGACATACGTTTTTGCGGGCAAAACAAACTTTAATGTTTACAGTTGTTTTTCTTTTATGTATAACTAGACTGTGGTGCAATTAAGTTATTGATATTTTCCAATTTGATGGCATTTTGAATTTAGTAACTTTAAACAAGTAAAATGCTTACAAAATCTTAAAATAAATCAGTAACCAGCTTGTTTTATGTCATCAGCGTTCCTTGTAAAATACGTCACCATAAGACGTTAAATTTCAAAAGTCAAAGTCCATAGATGGTTGTCTTAAGTATTTATTCCGGATAACAATATAGGTAAAAACAATACAGGTATTTTTATGTTTGTATGCACCAAGGTCCTGTATGAATACATTGATTGATTCATTGATTTGTTTATGCTTAACGCCACATTCAGCAATTTTTCAGCTATATCATGGCGATCAGTTTTAGTGGTGCATGAAGCCGTGGTACACGGAGAGAACCATCGACCATGGGCAAACAACTGGTAAGCTTTATCACTTGCGGCTGTGTGTCGAGTGCACCCTTTTTTGTAATTTACAAAACCGTGCGCGAACCCACACCATATTGGTGACAGGCTTGTATAAGTTGTTAGGTTATCCAACTACCTAACCCATTGAGCCACCCGGGCCCTTGTATGAATATATGAATTCACTAAGGAATGCTGTTTGTAATTCGTTCCTCAATATGCATGTGCAAATTAAAATATATTGTGAGTTTTATCATTGTATTATTTATATAGCCAATGAAGGACGTCATGTTAGAATTTTTTTTTACCATAAGTTACATACAAATATATACTTTTAGAAGGTTTTATTGAATATTTCTTTTAATTTTTGTTTTAGCATAGATGTTGCAATAGTTTTTATTTATAATTTATAATAATTATGTTGGCTTTTGAAAATGATGTAGCTATGACAGCTAAAAAAATTGACAGATTTCTAGTACCAGACAGAACCAATCGATGACTGAATTTTGTAATATTAGGATCCATATTATATTTGTCTCTTACAATCCTTCCAGTTTTTATTTAAGTAATTGATGTGGACATATCAAGATTTAGGTGGAGATTGAATAAAACAAGGATCCATCCTTTTTCCCCAAATTACCTCCCTTTCCCATTCTTCTTTTTTTATTTTGCTTAATCCAAGTCTGTGTTGCCTTTTGTTATCTTTTCAAGTTTGAATCTTCTCTGAAACCCGGGGCTAATTGATGTCACAATTGACTGAGATGGTCTGTGGGTAATCCTATTTAAGAAATGTGTTCGTCACTCTGCGACAGCCACCATCTTCCATTCAAGATGGTCTTTGATACTCATATATAAACAACTAAAAAAATGTTTTTTTTTAATTCATAATATTTTTATTGAAATCTGTACATTTGTTAGTTAAAATAACATTGTATACAGGTACCCTATCCTGGTCTCATTGATATTAGTATTTAAAAATGATGTAATATATAGCTATTAGTATTTGTTAGTAAGTACATATAAGATAATAAATACCTATTTTAAAGCATGATGTATATATATGACATAGAAAGTACCCTTGAAACTATATTTACAAATGTAGTTTCTAACAAAAATACAGATTTTCAATTTTCAATTTTTTTTTGGAGTTAAATTTGATAACAATATTATGTTTTAAAGATGTGAAAAATATTTTAGGATGTGAGAAGAAAAAAGATACCTTTGATTAACTAGGAAAAAAATAAAAATAATAATAATTTAAAAAAAAATAGCAAACAACTAGAAATTGCTTTAAATATTTAAATCTACATTTCACACTCCAAATCTGTATGTCGGCAAAAAACTCAACAAAAATGTTTTTTAAAAGAGTATCTTTCAGTATGTCATATGTCTTATTTATATTTCTTTTACTAAATTATGACATGTTATTGTGATTAAATTGTATTTTGTAATGATTGTGTATGTAACAGAGAAAATCTCCTTAGTTTGTAACTTGTGCCTTATACATTGTCTGTACAAATTGTTCCACAATAAAAAAAACTTAGCTTAAAGTAAAAGTTAGATTTAATTTAATTTAAACTCTGCTGAAATTGTTCTCTGATGTCTCCTTTGAATTATACTTTGCAGACCCATGTTATATCTTAAATTGCCAAGATGTCTACATGTCATGCTTGGATGGTTAAGTGTACTTTGCAGACCCATGTTATATCTTAAATGGCCAAGATGTCTACATGTCATGCTTGGATGGTTAAGTGTACTTTGCAGACCCTTATTATATCTTAAATGGCCAAGATGTCTATATGTCATGCTTGGATGGTTAAGTGTACTTTGCAGACCCATGTTATATCTTAAATGGCCAAGATGTCTACATGTTATGCTTGGATGGCTTAGTGTAAAGCTGTTGTTTTATGACTTTGAGATGTACAAGGTATATAGGTTTGGGTTAATGGTGTTTAACACCTTTTTCAAAAATATTTCAGTTATATCACCATGACATGGTGTTCAGTTTTATTGGTGGAGGGAACTTGAGTACCTAGAGAAAACCACAGACCTGTTGCAAGTCACTGACAAACATAATGTTTTATTGAGTACATCTTGCCATGAACAGGGTTCAAACTCACAACTTGAGAGATGATAGACACTGATTACACAGGTGGTTGTTAATCCAACTACCATATGATCACAACCATGACGGCCCCAGTACGAGGACAGACAATGCAATGGCCAAAAGCAAAAGGGACAAAAAGAAAAACAATGATCCATGAAACACTACACAGGTAAAGGTAAACAGTTCCTGCTCCACTTGTGGCCCCATATATATTATGGTCTCATGTAATATCATTGCTTAATAACTGTTAGTTGTGCTATTCAAAGAAACTTTCTTGTGTGTAATCTATTGGTAATTAATGAAACCAATAGAACCCAACTTAACAGAAATAATAATCAACGTTTTTTTGTGATTTTCATACCCCCACTCGCAGAGTGGTGGGTATACTGGAATAGCCTTGTCTGTCCGTTCTCCATCTGTCCCTAAACCTTGTGTACGTAACTAGTCATTTGTCTTTTGATGGAATTTATTCATATTTGGTATCTTGGTTGGCTATGATCTGAGCATGCGCATATCATACCGATTTCACGGATGGTTGATTTTTGCGAGAGTTGTAGCCCTTTTCATGTTTCTTTGACCATACGTC
Organism: Bathymodiolus brooksi; assembly: GCA_963680875.1. NCBI lineage: Eukaryota > Metazoa > Mollusca > Bivalvia > Mytilida > Modiolidae > Bathymodiolus > Bathymodiolus brooksi. The sequence goes on along the minus strand of OY804580.1, from coordinate 44,949,755 downwards.
CGTCCGCACATCTTGTGTACACAACTAGTCATTTGTCTTTTGTTGGATTTTATTCATATTTGGTATCTTGGTTGGCCATGATATGAGCATGCGCATATCATACCGATTTCATGGATGGTTGATTTTTGTGAGAGTTGTAGCCCTTTTCATATTTCTTTGACCATACGTCCGTCCGCACATCTTGTGTACGCAACTAGTCATTTGTCTTTTGTCGCATTTTATTCATATTTGGTATCTTGGTTGGCCATGATCTGAGCATGCGCATAGTATACTGATTTCACGGATGGTTGATTTTTGCGAGAGTTATAGCCCTTTTCATGTTTCTTTGACCATACGTTCGCCTGCACATCTTGTGTACACAACTAGTCATTTGTCTTTTGTTGCATTTTATTCATATTTGGTATCTTGGTTGGCCATGATCTTAGCATGCACATAGTATACCGATTTCAAGGATGGTTGATTTTTGCGAGAGTTGTAGCCCTTTTCATGTTTGTTTGACCATATGTCCGTTCGCACATCTTGTGTACGCAACTAGTCATTTGTCTTTTGTCGCATTTTATTCATATATGGTATCTTGGTTGGCCATGATCTGAGTATGCGCATATTATACCGATTTCACGGATGGTTGATTTTTGCGAGAGTTATAGCCCTTTTCATGTTCCCTTACGAGCTGCTGCTATAAATTATTTCCTTAATCTAATTTATATCTAATAATCTGTAATACATTATTTTTAGCTCACCTGGCCTTTAGGCCATGTGAGCTATTGTCATCACTTTTCGTCCGTCGTCTGTCAACATTTCACATTTTAATCTTCTCCTCAGAAACCACTGGGCCAATTGCAACCAAACTTTGGTGGAATGGTCCATGGATGGCCCCCTTCCAAAATTGTGTCCGGTGATCCCGACTCAACGATGATGGCCGCCAAGCTAAAAATAGAAAAAAGGGGGGATGAAATTTTAATTGTCCATTGCTGCTTTAGTGTAAGTCAAAATGAGCTCAAATTTTAACTGCAGCTACATGGCAAGGAGTAGTTTAACATGTATTCCGGGTTTTTCTGTGAAATTTTTCTTTCAGCCGATATATACCGATTATGCAAATTAGGCATATTTTGATAAAAGATCACATTTAAATCTTCTCCTCTGAAACCGCTGAACCAAATTAAACCAAACCTGGCAGGGTGGGTCCCTTTCAAAATTGTGTCCGTCAGCGCCGTCCTGTATCCAAGATAGCCGCCATTACTAAAAATAGAAATTTCTTCAAATGGCCAAAACTGCTCTATTTTAAGCCAAAATCTGCCCAAATTTGAACTGTATAAGCATAATGATGAGCTTTTTAACATATACTACATGATTTTTTTATGAACTTTTAACTTTTGCCAATTTAGACTGATTATGCAAATTAGAAAAAAGGGGGGATGAAATTTAAAAAAAGTCTTCTCCTCTGAAACTATTGAGCCAATCTCAACCAAACTTTGCTGAAATGATTCTTGGGTGGCCCTCTTCCAAAATTGTGTCCGGCATTTCAGAACTCCGACCAAGATGGCCACCACAGCCGAACTTAATTTAACATAGGACCCTATGGGAAATTTCCATAAAAATCTTCTTGTCTGAAACCATTTGCTCAATAAGAACAACATTTTGATGAAATAGTCATTGGATGGTTCTCTTCCAAAAATGTGTCCGGTGATCCCGACTTCCAACCAAGATGGCCACCAAGCTAAAAATAGAAAAAAAGGGGGGATGAAATTTTAAAACAATCTTCTCCTCTGAAACTACTGAGCCAATCTCAACCAAACTTTGCTGAAATGATCCTTTGGTGGTCCCCTTCCAAAATTGTGTCCGACATTTCATACCTCCAACCAAGATGGCTGCCACAGCTGAACTTAATTTAACATAGAACCCTATGGGAAATTCACATAAAAATCTTTTCCTCAGAAACCACTGGGCCAATTGCAACCAAACTTTGGTGGAATAGTCCTTGGATGTCCCCCTTCCAAAATTGTGTCCGGTGATCCCAACTTCCAACCAAGATGGCCGCCAAGCTGAAAAAAAGAAAAAAGGGGGGATGAAATTTAAAAAAAATCTTCTCTAACTACTGAGCCAATCTCAACCAAACTTTGCTGAAATGATCCTTGGGTGGTCCCCTTCCAAAATTATATCTGGCATTTCAGACCTCCGACCAAGATGGCCGCCACAGCCGAACTTAATTTAACATAGGACCCTATGGGAAATGCCCATAAAAATCTTGTTTGAAACCATTTGCTCAATAAGAACTAAATGTTGATGAAATAGTCATTGGATGGTTATCTTCCAAAAATATGTCAGGCGGTTTAGCCCTTCGACCAAGATGGCCCCCACAGCCGAACTTAGCTTAACATAGGACCCTATGGGAAATTCACATAAAAATCTTTTCCTCAGAAACCACTGGGCCAATTGCAACCAAACTTTGTTGGAATAGTCCTTGGATGGTCCCCTTTCAAAATTGTGTCCGGTGATCCCAACTTCCAACCAAGATGGCCGCCAAGCTAAAAATAGAAAAAAGGGGGGATGAAATTAAAAAAAAATCTTCTCCTCTGTAACTACTGAGCCAATTTCAACCAATCTTTGCTGAAATGATCCTTGGGTGGTCCCCTTCCAAAAGTATGTCTGGCATTTCAGACCTCCGACCAAGATGGCCGCCACATCCGAGTTTAATTTAACATAGGACCCTATGGGAAATTCCCATAAAAATGTTCTTGTTTGAAACCATTTGCTCAATAAGAACTAAATGTTGATGAAATAATCATTGGATGGTTCTCTTCCTAAAATATGTCAAGCGGTTCAGCCCTTCGACCAAGATGGCCCCCACAGCCGAACTTAGTTTAACATAGGAACCTATGGGAAATTCACATAAAAATCTTCTTGTCTGGAACCAGTTGCTCAATTGGAACCAAACTTTGATAAAATAGTCATTGAATGGTCCTTTTCCAAAATTGTGTCTGGTGGTCCCGCTCTCTGACCAAGATGGCTGCACAGCTGTACTTAGTTTAACATAGGACCCTATGGGAAATTCACATAAAAAACATCTTGTCTGGAACCAATAGCTCAATGAGAACCAAACTTTGATGGAATAGTCATTGGATGGTCCTCTTCCAAAATTGTGTCCGGCAGTCGCGCTCTCCCACCAAGATGGCCGCCACAGTGCAGTTGCGTTGTTATTGAATGCAGCTTTGATCCAGGTGAGCGATTACAGGCTCCTGGGAGCCTCTGGTTCATCATTCCAAACGTTTACTAGCCAACTGCCCTGGGAGAATACACATCTCTTGATTCCAGCACTCTTTACACTCCTTTATGCCTCTCCACCACGTTAATTCCCCCTATAATCTAATACTTTACTACACATCAACTTATGTAGAGCGAGTGGGGGTATCACAGCACGACAACACGTGCAGTTTCATTGAATCGATATTGAGGAAATTTATTTAGGAGTTCTGATTGGTTTATATTTCAAATATCTCCATACTGGTAATAGCATTTTCTAGATAAGGGATTACTGTAGCTCACCTGACCCGTCATTGAATATGTTGTCTGTCGTTGTTGTCGAAGTCGTCGCATATCACATTTTGATAATCTCTTGAAACTAATGGCTCGGATGGAACGACACCTTCCATGTTTGTGAGGTCCATCAAGCACATTCTCATTTCTTATTTACAAAATTTCGTATCAGTGCTCATGATTTAGAAATAGAAAAGGGGAGATATCTTGGATGAAAAGCACACGATCGTAAATGTAAATTATGTAAAATTGATATTGAAGATGAATGTCACTTTTTATTACAATGTCCAAAGTTAGAAATTGAAAGGAAAGAATTTTTAGAACTTATAAGCAAAGAGTACAAAAATTTCAATAGTCTTGACGTCAATAACAAATTGATATGGTTGATGTCTTCTGAAGATGATTTTGTGATAAATTATTATTATATAATTTAAATATTTAAAAAACAATCTATATTAGCTGATGGGGTGTGATACTTCCAGCACCCATATATATATATATACATATAGTCATAGCCATGGCTCTTCAACAGATAATTTGGGGTCACTGTGCTTAATATCCATATGTTTATTATTATTTATTTTATTTTGTTGATATTTCTAATCATTGAAATCATTGTATGAAATTTTGTGCTGCTTTATACTGCTCGTAAGGGCGATTTGATTATCAATAAAACTATTTGTTGTTGTCATTTCGTCAAGATCTTGATTCAGCAATCCATCGTTAACATTGGAAATTTATTGTTTCTGAAAAAGTGAAACTTTTAATATCATCAAAACTACAGGTTGACATGACTTGTTACATGGTACAACTAATGTGTGTGTAGTCCTCTACAAATGTCTCCCTTAATCTTGTTCCGGTGAAAAACATGACATAAATAGGCAATTTCTGTTGGAGACACCACAAGCTTGCTTGAAACCAAACAACGGATAATTCATTCCTATTTGAGCGATTCAGGCTCATGTGAAACTCTTTGGTGTTTTATAAGCATTTTTGGGAACACTGACAAAACCTTCAAAGGAAAATACCGTACATGCAATAATTCTTGTTAAGAAGAGTTTGAAGATATACCAAAGGGGTAATCAGAATCCGCATATCGAAGAAGACAACACAATGGCCAAAAGAAAAAGTACAAAAGGACAAACAATGATCTATAAATTAAACATACATATAAAACTAAAGATCGAGTAACACGAACCCTACTAAAAACTGGGGATGAACTCAGGTGCTCCGGAAGGGTAAAAAGTTTCTTCTACACTAGTGGCACCCGTCGTGTTAATCTAGTTACAAACCGGTGATAAGTCATGAATGGGGAAAGGACCGGGAAGTGTTTTTTGACAAGTGGAACATATCCGTGGTCATTTTGTGACACAGATATTCCATAACGGTTAACCAAGTCATGGTGACAACCGCATAACTTTTGAAGTGATGGATGTTTTCCCTTGCTGATTAACGATAGAAGGTTAACCAACAGAAACATTTGGTTCATTAGCTTCTTGTTGGAAGCAACCATCTATCAAGGAAATCCTGATAGGAACAACAAGCTATGGAATATCTTATCAACTGCGAAATATATACTCCATATGTAGGTGCTGCTGGAATGTTGCTACATATAAATGGAAAGTTCACAATGGAAAAATTGAAATAATCTCTTTTGTCGTGAAGTTCTTAACCGCCCCTCACTGTCGATTTCGAGGTGTATGTCAAGGTATGAAGCAGACATATCTGTATCTGTGGTATCCTTTATTACAAGCTCAAAAAAGAAAGACTTGGCAGGTCATGGTCAATTAGTAATGCTAAAAGGAACCTGTGAATAGGAGAGCCAAAACTATATGTATGTATATGGTCCTAAAAAGGGCAGACTTCATAATTGTTTTTAATAAAACGTCAAATAGAACTATTTGACAGTATGGTACATCTGTAGATAATTCACCCAAGGCTTTCAATTATAGATTATACAAAAGAGGTCTCTTTTGAAAATTACTTTGAAATTTTGAAGGATAAGGATTCATTCTTATTTTGTCGTTTTCGTACCTCTAATCACAGACTACGCATTGAAATCGGTCGGCGGTAAAATATATAAATCGATAGAATAGAGTATGTAATTTGTGTCAGGGTATACGAGCTTTGGGAGACGAGTATCATTATTTATTCGAATGCCCTGAATATAAACATAACAGGGCCAGGTTGATTTTCCAAAAATAGAGATGTAGACCAATGACTGTAAAATATTGTGCCTTAATGTGTTCAAATTCTGTTGTTGAATTAAGTAAATTATGTAGATTTATTAGAATAGTTAACAGTAAAGTATGTCCTTAGATAGATATTGATTTGTTTACTTCCTTTCGGAAACTGATGTAAATATGTTTGTAATGATTGATATGTATATCTTTACTGTGTAATTTGTTAGGAGAATAAATAGAGGAAGAAGGAACTTTTAATCCAAATTAATAATTATATTACTTTACGAAAAATTTAACTCAATTCTTCCGAAACATTAATTTAAATAAAATGTAAATACAATTTAAAACAATGACTAACAAACGAAACCCAATCTACAACAAAAGCTATGTACATTTATTGTCTATATTAATGAGGTAGTCTAGATCTGTCCCCGGATAATTTCGTCAGTCTATCTTCCGTATCTGTACATAGGTACCTGTCTTTATTTATACAAGTATGTCAAAATTATGTAGGAATTATTTTCATTTATCAATTTCAATTTTCCAAATAATACATGTCCTTGTGGATACTTCTGAGAATATTTTTTCTTTATTAATTGTTCTGTAATGTACGACGAGAGAAAGAAAAATATTAATGAAGTACAACAAAAAAATGTAATGACAAGTGGAAATGTGTCGTTTATAGTCATTTCTACATTTTTTTTAGCAACATTTAAGCAGATTACCTCTCTTCTTTTTTTTTTTTCCTATTTACAATTTTAATTCAATTATCAGTTGTTTAATTTCAACTTTTAAATCGAACATCAATCAATAAAAAAAAGCAAACAAACAAAAAACAGAATTGTTTTATTGTAACTAAATATCTTTTAACGACATTTCCGGTAATCACCTTATCATATCATTAATTAATTGGAGATTATCTATTTCCACAATTTCCTTTCAAAAATTAAATTTCTACCTTAAGGCGTGTGAAAGGTGATCATGAGAATTAATTCAATTATTAATTACCTATAATTAAATAGATACCATCTATCGCTGGTAAAGAAAAAAAGTATAAAACGATTGTCAACCATCACTGTCTATCAGTTGTAAAATAGTTGAATATAATTCATTTACAGTTGCAGGATTCACGGCAATTTAACATGGCCTCCCTCGGTAGAGATTTAATGCGTTCAGTTGATTTAAACGAAAGGACAAAACTGTTTGAGATTGTGACAAAAAATGACACTGAAAAGGAAAATGCTTGTCCTTATGAAAGTAGACAAAAGAAATCGGAAAAAGTTCCAGAAGCAGTTCGCCTACGCACAAACGACAAAGAACGACAACGCATGCACCAGTTGAACACAGCCATGGACAATCTTAGACGTGTTGTTCCATATTCTAGATCTGTAAATAAACTGTCTAAACTGTCAACTCTTCTGTTGGCGAGAAAACACATTGTGTCACTACAAAAAACCAAATGTGAGCTTCACCAACTTAAGGAAAATGTAATGGAGCAAGAGAGAAGACAAGACGTTTCTCAGATGTCCATGATACAGATACCACAAGGTAATATCTACCAATGCTTCCCAGTATATGTAGATCGACTAGATACAAGTGTTGTGAACCATGTGAAAACTCAACACCGTGTAAACAGGAAAATACCCCTCCAAAACATTTCAAATACCAAACCAAGTGGACAAAACTGCATCGGAAGACTTCCACTTAAGTTTTCTATTGAATCTTTGTTGTCCTGAACTTGTTTCTGTTTATTTCACGACACTTGATTCTTGGATTCGTATTCAGTTTATAGACATTTTAGTTATTATAATAGACTGGGTGCCTAGTGCTTATTGACTCTTACTGATACAAAGTGATTATTAATTTTATTAATTTTGTTTGTATAGTACATATATTACTTGTTATATACAATTTATCTACATGTGAATATTCTTATTTTATGTATTGCCATTTTCAATCAATTAGATCGACTCAGTGGTACGTTAAATTGTTAGTGTGACCTGCCACAAGTGCGAAAGATCGTAGTTCATGGGTTAGATCCACAGTGGGGTCAGGCCAGAATATAGAATTGGTTCTTCACTTGTAAGAACACAGTGCCAGTATATATAATATACAGTAAATAAACAAACAAAAGCTCGCAATGAGTCTAGTTTTCTGAACCGAGAAAACCAATAAAAATATTTGAAGGATTAGGATTATGGTGTTTAACGCCACTTTCAATAATATTTAAGTTATATCGTGGCGGTCAGTTTTTTTCGGTGGAAGAAACGAGCTCCTTGCCGCAAGTCACTGACAAACTTTAGCACATAATATTGTATCGAATACACACCACCATGAGCGAGATTCGAACTCATAACTTTAGTGGTGATAGACACTGATGGTAGAGGTACAAATTCTACAACCATGCGAGCACGACCATGCACGATGGTCCCAAAATAAATATATGAATCATGTAGTTACAATGAAAGTTATATCATGGTTTCATATTTACGATGCAGGTGTAGGAAGAAGAAATATGGGTTGCCCCGGGTGAATGATGATAACATGTCCAAGTGGAGCGAAACATTTATCTAGTATTGTAAGCTAAAACTACAAAATAATACACCAGTTCAGAGTGTTGGTCTATAGTACTAACCATGCATCATCAACGTCCACTTATTGATAAAAAAAATACCGGTGTTTGACATTATAGCCCAGACTGACTGAAAACTTGAGTGACGGTGAACAATTGTTGCTTAACGCCAAGTGAGGTTTTAAGCCATATAATGACGAGAACAAGTTATATGTACATTTAATGAAATTATATCCGCTGTGTACAAGACCAACACGTGATCTACCACGACTCGAGGCGAGCATTATATCCATTACACCACCGGTACGGTTACGTCTGAAAACTTGAACTTCAACTTCACGGCATTTTACACAGCAATGACTCACTAAATCTGAGTTGGCGTTAAACAACAATCACTCACTCAATTAAACACTCTTGACACTTGTAAATTAAAAAAAGGTATTTAAAACAAATGCTTACCGAACCTGATCAAATATATGACATATAGCTATATAAGAGTTTTTTCATCTAAGGGCCGTCATGGTCATGATCGTATGGTAGTTGGATTTACAACTACCTGTGCAATCAGTTCCTATCACCACTACAGTAAAGTTGTGGGTTCGAATTCCGCTCATGAGGAGGTGTACTAACTTAATGCAATAGTTTGTCAGTGACTTAATTTGCGACAGGTCAGTGGTTTTCTCCGGGTACGCCTGTTTCCTCACAGGCACTTGTTAGACAACATTATTAAAAAAAAAACTGCTGGAACGTGCTAATCTGGGTCACGGGTCACTGTAATCGGGCGGCTGTATCGAGAAACAGATACAGTGTTGAAAAAATTGTTGATACTCATAAAATATTGATAAATGCAATACAATTTTATATTTGTCTTCAAGAAATATGATAGACAAAACCATGTGTGAAGTTTTATGACGAAATATCTCCGATTTCTATGTAAATTTACGAGTTGAAGTTGCGGCTGTATCGAGAAACAGATACGGTGTTGAAAAAACTGTTGATACTCATAAAATATTGATAAATGCAATACAATTTTATATTTGTCTTCAAGAAATATGATAGACAAAACCATGTGTGAAGTTTTATGACGAAATATCTCCGATTTCTTGGTAAATTTACGCGTTGAAGTGAGGAAACACCCACAGGTAATTTTAGCGATGTATTTTTTTTTATCTTGGACAAGAATAATGAGCGTCCTGATTGGATGACCGATTTAAAACACACTGACTCCGCATGGTAAAAAGATGCATGTAAAAGAAATCTATGTTATATTTATTCATTTGTTTGATTCTGGAATATTGTTGATCATTGATTTAAACAAGAAAAAAAGGGGAAAAGGGGGGGGGGGGGTGAATTTTATTTGTGAATTTTACAGTTAAATAAATGTTATGTTTCGACAGTTTAAAGAGAAAAATAAAAAATTGTTGCGACTAAAACTTAAATCAGCGTTAAAAATTGAACAAATATCAGTGGTTTTGTAAATGAGATTTATTTTAAATAGAAAATCTGAATTTATTATTTATTAATTTATTATTAATGATACAATTGTATATCCCTTGGGAGGGGGAGGGGGGCTATGATGAAAATTTGAAATAAAAACACAGGACCGGACTTTAAGCAAAAATAATAATCCAGGATTAGTTTTTTTATTAAAAAAATCCAGGAGCTCTGTGTTCATGATTTTTTTTTAAAGTTAATAATATGAAATATTGACATCCACACTTGCCTTTTGGACAGCACATTTCTGTGTCCACACTCGTTTCTGGTAAAAAAAAATATACCTAGATCACAGGTACTTGTGGACAGGACCCTATGTTGCTCCCTTTTTTTTTAACATCGACTCTTTGTCATATAAACAACATTTTGCAACTTTCTATGTATCACTGTATGACATATATACAATAAATACAATCAAACAGTAGTTTCTATCCATGCCGGGTTTCTGACAAGATAACTTATATCATGTCAGAAACCCGCATGGATAGAAACTACTGTTTGATTGTATAGGAGTGTTCGCCGATCTCATTAGTGATCATATTCAATAATTTGCATGACAATAAACAAATACTTGGTTGACAATAAAACAATCTTAAAAAAAAAAAGGGAGCAACATAGGGTCCTGTCCACAAGTACCTGTGACCTAGATACTATAATTGGGTATCTAGGTATATTTTTTTTACCAGAAACAAGTGCCTGTGTGTTCCTCCACCAATAAAACTGACCGCCACAACATTACTGAAATATTGTTGAAAGTTGTGTTTAACACCCCTAACCCTTTGCATCTATTCCCAGCCCACTGCAAAACTCACTCCCCGACTTTTCAGAATGCTCATTTCATTTGAGGGGAGATAACTCTTCTTTCAATGTTATATAATCTGATATTTGATAACGACAAATACCAGGCCTACAACGTATCTTCTAAATCATGTCATCACAAGCAGTTCCTGTACAAAAGGCAGAAATGCATGTGCCGTCAATGAAAGATGTTGCAAGTGGCAAGTAGTCAATGAAATATTAAGTGAAATGGTACCTAGTAAACACGTGAATTCTCTCGTGTCTTTCTCTCAGAGCTCATGTCGTATTGATCAAAATTATATATGTCACTATAAATAATAGTAACGATAAACAGAGAAAAAAGTTTTTGAATTAAAATTCTTTTTTCATCAATAGGAAATGTTCATATATATGGTAAAGCACGCTTCTTAAATTTTGATCAGACACCCTCCCCTTTTTCTTTTTATCATACATGTATAAAGTGTTCATTTTTGAATAGTAAAGGTAACATTTTAAGTTTTACTTTGTATTAGCAGACGAAAAGCATGTTTCTATTTATATTGTTTGTATTTTTACTAAAATATAGTGTTGACAATTGTCCATACATATTTCATCAAGAAAACTGCACCTTGAAAACAACATGTATTTTGAAGCTTTTAGAACAAGTTGTTAGTATTCAGTTTTAAGATTGCTATTCTGAACAATCAAGACCATTTCCATTTTTTTTTTCACTCATGTACAATTTTATCAAACCAAATATGTAGCATTAATATTTAAATAACTGACATTTCTATATTTAAAGAATTAATCTGATTCTTAGGTAAAACCACAGATTTCTGAAATAGAAAGAGCAAATTCAAATTGATTCATAAATCATTTGTAAACAGATAAGACATTACAGGATTTCGTAGGATTTGAGTGTTTGAATGCAGTTTGGAGACATAACCAGCTTCCGTTGCATGCAGTTGTAGACAAGTTTAATAATACCAGACAAAATGTGGTTTGTTTGATTGTATGCAAAAATCCATTACATTATGCACATGATTAAAGGATATTAAAAGTAGTTTTAAATAGATTTTCCCGCTATTTACATATCCACACATATAACACATGATTTTCATGTTTGTGATGAGTGGTAATTTCTTTTTCAGTTTTATCAGAAGGCCTTGGGAAGAACTTTGTAACTGTAAGTGTTAATGTAGTGGACTGTCCTGATCTTACGCAGAAACCATTCAATCTGTCTGCACCAGGTATGCATAGTAACAAATATAATAACATTGTAATGCTATCTGAATGATGGTGTTATAACACTTTTGCAAACTTTTAAAAGCTACTTGCTGTTTAACAAAGGGAGAATTTGAAAGTCTTAAATTATAATCAAATTATTGTTTAAATGAGTCATCAAGATAAGTTAGGAAGTAATGGGATGATGCCTTTGAATAAGTGAGCTTTTCCCATCGCTTGGCGTCTGTTGTCTAGTATTAGCATTTTACATTTTGATCTTCTTCTCAAGAACCAGCCATCCCAAACTGGTTCGAACCTGGATGTGATATATTCCTTGGATGGTCCTTTTCCAAAATGTGTTCAGTATTAATTGTTACCAGACATCCAAGATGGTCACCATTGCTTCTGATTGGTTTAAACATTATGAATCTTTGAAAATCGTCTTCAGAACTTGTTCCTGTTATGACATAGCTGAACAATTGCTCATTTGTAAGTAAACAACAATCACTCACTCGTAATTTGCAGAGAGAGATAAAAATGAAAGTTTGCTGGGTGTTTATACCTTAGATCTACTTGTTTATGTGTTTAGGACAGTGTCATCAGGATGACTAGATGAATTGATTTGTTAAAAATACATACATTCTTACTATTAAAAAAATAACAAGGGAAAAACAGTGAAAATAGTTAAACGGATACCTATGTATACGGTGTCGGCCCGATAGTCCGAAGGCCTGATAGTCTGAAGGCCCAATAGTCCGATAACCCAATAGTCCGAAGTCCCGATAGTCCGAAAGCCCAATAGTCCGAAGGTCCAATAGTCCGAATGACCTTCAGAAAAATTGTCCAAAGTAATGCACTGTTGAAGTAAAAATGATACGCCTGTCGACCCATTATAATGAAAACATAGAAAGTTATATGTTATGATAATCTAAAACAGCATAATTTAATGGTAAAATATATATACAACCGTTTCATTACTTTCGAGAATAAATCCATGACTCGGTTTGGTTTAGTTTGGTTTATAGTGTTTAACGCCATTTTCAACAATATTTCAGTTATATCGTGACGGTCAGTTTTATTGGTGGAGCACCCGGAGAAAACCACCAACCTGCCGCAAGTCACTGACACACTTCATCACATAATGTTGTATCAAGTACACCTCACCTGATCGAGATTCGAACTCACGACATTAGTTATGATAGGCATTGATTGCATAGGTAGTTATATATCTAACTACCATACGATCACGACCACGACGGCCCCAATAATAGCTTTGGTGTAGATCAGAAGTTCAAAATGGTCACCAGCCACGGTCAAAGTTTACATTGTAGCTTTATGGGATTTCATTTTCATCTCTCAGAGAATCACTAAAGACAATTAAATAAATTAAATTTGGCAGAGATGTTACCTGTCAGATCATGTACAAATGATGCAACTTAGTTACAAATGTGTACATTGAAATGACAGGAAAGGCATCAATTGAAATTACTGATAATTTCTCATGAACTAAATCCAGGTGAACAATTCCGGATCATGTTAGTCTCTCAGTGACTTTTTTAATCTAAGTTATAATTATAAATGTATGTCTTTCAACTTATATATAGTGGCATAGCCATGGCAAAAATGGATGTATGGGTGTATTGTTTGTTTAGAAAGCAACGAACCACAGTATATTTGTCAGTATGCATACACGTAGTAGCAACACTTAGATATTAAATGATTTCGAATTTAAATCACTTTAAAAATAAATAAAAGAATACATAAAATTAACGGAAGAAACATATGTATTAATGTTTAAATGAAATTGTAGTTAAGAGCTGATATACATTTGTAACTGTCACCACCTTCGTCCAAAAATTCGCTATTATAGATAAACTGTGTTATTTTAATCTACTGTACTACCGTGATATTAGATGTCCAATTTCTAACGAAGGGAATCCATCTTTTATCAACATTGATATATAAAGACGATTCACTGGAAATGCTTAAAAACGGGATGTAAACCGTTTATCGAGCTCCTATCGGAATAATAAAAAAAAAAATTCTATTTGGGTTTTAGACTATCAAACCTTTGGACTATCGGGCCTTCGGACTATCGGACCTTTGGACTAATGGACCATCGGACCTTCAGACTAGCGGACTGTCACCATGTATAATACAAGTCACCAAATCAGTGCAGAGTGTCTTGATTGTTATTTTCTTTGCATTGTTATTTCTCATTTAATTTGTGGTATTACAGGTTTGAATGGCAATCCACGATTGGCAGATATTGGTGGACCTCCATACCTGACACCTTTACCTCAGCTTAATAAGGTATCAAGCTAGTAATGAGACACATTTATAAGTTGTCTCTCTTGACCATATTTGGTAAGGGAGATAATAAGGTATCAAGTTAGTAATGAGAAACATTTATAAGTTGTCTCCCTTCAATCATTTGATAAGAGAAAAGATAAATTGTTCTTCAAGAAATTAGGTATTGGAGAGAGTGTTCTCCCTTTGGTTCTTACACAGCTAATGTTGTTGATTTTTTTGTCGAGATATTTTTTATTAGGAGTACATTAAAAGCATAAATTAACACTTACTATCTTGCACCTCATTGTTGATATCACTTTTAAAATTAGATGTAGATTTATGAAAATATTTGTGAATTAAACAAAAAAAAATGGAAAAAACCAAGGCAGAAAAAAATGTCTTCATTATCAATTTATATGCTGTAATTTTTGTAATTGTGAAAGAAATTGAAAAAAAGTTGTGAAATATTAACATCAAAATAAACAAGCCAGGACCTGGATTTCTAACATCGGCATATGTCGTGGTACTTTTTACAATCGAACCTGCCCATGCCGTCACCTGTATTAAAAGGCCTATTTCATGTTGTGTCATAGAACATTTCATATGAATAGAACCTCTTTTAAGAGATCACCTGTCTTATAAGGCAACTTTTTCTTTGTACCAAAGGTGACCTCTTAGTACAGGTTTGAGATGAGGAGTTGATTGTTTGTTTTTGTTTGTTTTTTATGTGTGTGTGTGGGGGGGGGGGTTGATATTGGTGGAATTGTTGACTATCACTGTTAAAGCTTTCTTTTATTAAAATATCATAATGTTATTATCACTTTCAGGTGTATACTTTTAGTGAGATAGCTGAGCTAGTTGAGTTACCAGGAGCCTTTATGATAGGAGCAGGGGCAGGACCACATAGACACGTTGGATGTTGTGAGGTATACATAAACATGTTCAAACCATCCATGCCATTATGGTGTATTACCTGTAGATCTAAAATAGTTTGTCAGATATATTTTGTAAAGTTTGTTCAAGTGTAGTTATTTAAAATGTTATACTTCAAAATGTGGAAAATAGCATGTTTTTTATTTCTAGTGTATATATATATATACTTTGAATCAAAAGTAGCCTTTTTTGGAATTTTATAGCCCAAAATACAGAATATACACAAAAGAAAAATAGTTTTGATTCAAGGCTTGGAAAGCAAAATATCATTATCCATCAAATATATTTTTCTTTTTAAATAATTGATCAGAGTAAAACTATTCAAAATAAAACAATGAAAAATATTACTATACAATCTATGCCTATCACCACTAAAATTCTTAAGTTATGAGTTCAATTACTGCCTGTTAAGAGGTGTACTCTATATATCATTTTATATCGAAAAATTTGTCTGTGACTTGCGTCTAAGGTCAGCGGTTTTCTCTGGCGCATCCAGTTACCTCCACCAATAAAACTAACTGGAACGATATTATTGAAATATTGTTGAAAGTGGTGTTAAAACCATTAAGATAGCCATATTCCTCTAAAGGGAGATAATTAGATCAAAACTGGTATAGTGTAAAAATATTATTCATGTTTATAAAATTATGAAGAACAATTTTTTCAATATTATTTTATTTTAATTCAATTCAATTCAAAGCTTTATTTAGAGTCGATATAAATCATACATATAACACAAGCTCTAATGAGCTTTTAAAATTGACTATGATATATAACAACACATACAATCATGCATACAAACATATTAAAGGGATATTGTCTACCAGCTGTGTAATTTTTTCATACCCAAAATTATTGTCGATTTCCGTACTGATCTTCATAAAATGATGATTCAACACCGAATTATTGACGAATACGCTCCGAAACGTTGTTTTTTTTCGACTAAAAAAGCTGACCATCGTTACCGGAAGCTAATTAATTATGCACTGACCTGGGCGAGGCCAACTCTATTTATTTATCTATTTTTATGTCAGTAGCCCGGATGCTGCAGCATGGATATTGAGGTAAGTTTCTATAAAAGTTGAGGAAAAAAGCTATTTGAGAACCGATTGTATCTAAAAGAAGTAGAATAAATAATTTCCGTATCAGGAATATATTTTCTTTAATGAAAACTACATGCCTTAACAGATTCAGCCGATATTTCCACGATAACCATTGAAAACATGTCAGGAGGCACCCCATGGGGACAAGCTCAACTACGTATTTTCGATCGGAAAATTTTCCCGGCGTTAAAAATAACTAGATTAGTTTTTTTCTTCTTACAAGTTATGAAGTTGTTCCCCGAGATTTTGATACGTGTTAAATTAATTTATTTTAGCCAGTTTTACCGACAATATGAAAACAGAGACATACATGTCACGTTTTTTCGCCGTAGAATTTTTTTTTTCAGACGCCACAGAAATCATATTTTCTTATTTTCCGGCGAAGTGCCAATCTAATTAAAACAAGGTGAACTGTGATCTAATGCTCACTTATGATACCCCTGCCACTTCCCATGATATGGGGTACCTATATGAAGCTTGTGACCAAATACCGGATTTCTGCCATCAATAGTTGTTGAGAAAAATGTGCATATATGTTCAATGTGTATAAAAACCAACTAAGTCGGCAAACAGGAAGTAGGAATCTGATGGTTCCAAAAACGCTTCCCACGATATGGCATACCTATGTGAAGCTTGTGGCCAAATATCAGATTTCTGCCACCAATAGTTGCTGAGAAAAATGTGACGAAAAATATTTTGGAAGGACGGACGGACAGAGGTTAAACAATATACCCCCCTCTCCCTTCGGGGAGCGGGGGTATAATTAGATCTAAAATAGGGAGCAAGTGCGTAGATCTAATTTTAATTAGATTGGCGAAGTGCTGGAATAATTTTTTTTCTTCAAAATTTTGTATACGATTATACTGTGAAAATGGCAAGTATATGATTATACTGTGAAAATGTCAAGTCGGAATATATTTTTTTCTCCTGTCCAGCCAAATTTTTTTCTTCCAAGATTCAGAATCAAAATATTTTTTTAGAAAAAAATAATATAAAATTAAAATTTAATAAGCTTGAGGGGTAAATTGATAAAAAATTTTGCAAGACCAAAATGGTTCTCCCATATACCAACAAAAAAAACGAAATAAAACTGTGGTCATAAGAAAGTCCCACGAGAAAATCTTTCCTTCCAAAATAAGACTTTTTTTTATTTCTCTAAACATACTTTGTGCAAACTATTTCACTTATAATGAATTATATTTCTTTTTTAAATAGAGCTCATTTTTATAGATGAATGTATAACCATCTGTCTTTACTCTGTTTTTATTAAATCTCTTGTCTTTATTACAGGACTTTGATCGGATTGTCCTTGATGAGGAAGTGTTGGGGGTTGCTAGAATGTTTCGAGAGGAACTTGTACTAATGCCCCCAATGACGAGGATTACAACAGATCCAATAGGTATGCAAGCCTACCGCCAGTATACCATTTGGGCACATGGCCGACTTGGAGCTGGGGTCAGATGTGTGATCCCAAGCTGTTGTACTTGGAAAATTAGGGACAAGTATCCTGATCTATATGGACAATACAAGGGTTTCATTCCTAGACGATTTAATTAAAACTTGTTCATGAAATATTTTGTATTTTATCCCATATACCCTAATGATAAAGTTTACCACTTGCTTCCCTATGGTCGGTGGTTGTCTGGGTACTCTGGCTTCCTCCACCACTAAAACTGGTCGCCATGATATAGCTGAAATATTGCTGAAAGTGGCATTAAAACACCAACAATTAAAAATAAATCAACCCTAATGAGTTGTTAATTTCACAAGTTGGTCAGTTGGAATTGTAAATTTAATTTGAAAGTTTTGCCATCTTATTATTATTTTTTGTTCTATCAGCACTGACAACTTCTTCTAAAATGGACTGACAGTCTTTTATATAATTCAAAACCAAACTTGGCAGAGATGTTTTCTATGAGGTCCTACACAAGAGTTGTTACTTTTGTGCAGATTCGTCAAAAAACATTGCCACCATGTGACTTTGAAAATTCTGATTGGTCGATTTTCAAGAAACTTCTTCTCAAGAACTGCTGAAGGGATTGAATTGAAATCTGGTATATATATGTTCCTATGAATGTCTTTAACATGTGTTGTTACTGTTTGCACCATTTGAAAATTCAAAATGGCCACCAGCGGAGGTCAAAGTTTGCATTGAAACCCTATGGGAAACAACATTTTCATCTTCTTCTTGAGAACAGCCGAACAGAATTTAACCAAATTTGGCAGAGATGTTTCTTGTGAGGTCCTAAAAAGTTGTCCTGGTTTGTACTAACTAGACCAACACATTGAGTGCTATCATTATTGTGCATTGGACAATTTGTAATGCCCATTATCCTGACTTGGGTACTTTTCTGCTCTAAATGTGCAGAACTTCTGCTAGACCAGTAAAAACAAAGAGTGACAATCTAAATTTATTTTATGCCACAGTATAGTAAATTGTTTTGTCTTGGTCTTCAAATATGGATTTCTGAGATGCTACAATATTATCCCGAGTTGGAGGTTGTGGAATTGGTGCAAGATGGACCTAGATTCTTCTGGGATCATTTACTTCCAACTGCACATGTTAATTCATTCTTTCATTATCTTGCAGTCTCATACAAATGATGACCCTTAATTGTCTTGGAACATAGGAATATGACTTGTCAACTTTAACAGGCTGCACAGACCATCTAGCTGTCTTTTTGTTGTAACTTCTCGGCCACCTGAAGTAGAAAAATACATACAATGTAATTCACAAGAATAAAACAATAGAATTGAGATTATGATCTATGGAGCCCTAACTTTCAATTCAAGATGAATATCTCGAATGTATAGTGAATGAGCAACTAAACATATCATTACAAGTCCACTTTATGAAGGATTTGAGTGATTTGTAGACAGATTTTAGGTTGTGGTCATCCCTCAAGAAGTTCTATGGCAGGCATCACGTGCTGGTCAATGGTTACAGGGTGTCTGTTACCCAAATCAGAACTGATCTTCATTTGTTGTTGATGTCTTTCCCTTCATTGGATGGGACTTCTACCAGACATGGGGTAATCGTAATTTGTAATTGTAATCAGTTGTAATCGATTACATTTTTTCATGTAATCGGATGTAATCTGTAATCGGCCATTTTTTAGATTACATGTAATCGTAATGTAATCGATTACATTCATTTTGACCCTGTAATCATGATTACTTTCTGATGACATTTAGATGACTTTTCATCATTTTGACTTAATTTTTCTTAACTGAAACATATATCTCCTTAGATATTTAATGTATGATTTATGTAAATGAATTTTCTTCATGGAATTTATTTAACAAATAATGTAGAATGGTTTACTAGAAAACATATAAAGTTTATTGACATCTAAATAAAAAAATATGTTATGAAATTTAAAAAAAAACTCTATTAAAATAAAGTGGCAATCACAACATGATCAAAAGATATTCTTCTATGTTTAATTGCAATCAAAACTATCACAAGTACAAAAAAAATATTAAGTATGGCTTCAAAGACTTGATATCCAAACAAATAATATCTCAATTTCAATGGGGTTTAAAAATTTCAGTGAAAACAGCTCTAAAATTTTAAATTATATTTCATTAAACCTATTTACATAAATTAAAGATTTAATTTTCATATTTAGACTGAGAAATTATGCATATTTTTAAGCAAATGTTTAGAATCAGAATGACTTGGTTTTTTTTATCTTCTGAATTATATATCAAGGACACCCATGTAAATGGTGTGAAATTTAGTAATGATGATTGTTACATAATTTGGTGTCATAAATAAGACCTTAATTACAAATTTTATCTGTGGCTCAGGTGGGGTGTTCCCGGAACGCCAACATTCTTCTTCTTTTTCTTCCGTGTACAGAGTGTACTCATCATTGAGCGTTATACTCCAGCATGACAGTCAAGATAAAAGCCCTGCAGGGCAATATTTACAGTTAAAAACAGGTGGGAATCTTATCTACACGGTCAGGAACTGGGCAGGTGGTAAGTTGCCCAGCGTTTCCCTGAACTCCTCCACGGAACTGGCTGTTGTTGCTGCCGATGGAAGGTTGTTCCAATCCCGGATGGATCTTGGGAAAAAGGAGTTTCGGTAGACATCCTTCCTGGTTGATGGAATCCGAAAGGTATTCTGACCTCTAGTCCTGGAGTCTGATGGAAGAAGATATGCTTCTGCCGGAATAGCCACTAGGTTATGCTGGGTCTTAAATAGCAAAAGGAGGCGGATCTTAACTCTCCTAACCTGGAGTGGTTCCCATCCAAGTTGGGTTACCATCTGAGTGACACTTCCTGGCTGTCTGTCTGTGTAGTTCTTGGTGGTAAATCATTAAAACAACATATAGTGTAGATTGTTGTTTTAGCAATTAAGTTGAGGCCACTTGAAGGTTTTTTTAAAGTATTTAATCAGTGAAATATTATATGCTAAATTTGATTAAAATATAATGAGAAATGAAATAAAATATTTTTTGTAATAAAAAAAAATATATAAATATATATGAAAAAAATTGAAATAAACAAAAGGACAAATTTAATAAGAAATTAAATAATATATTTTTTGTGATTCATTAAAAAAAATATATATATATATATATATATAAATTGAAATTGAAGTAAAGAAAATGACAAATTTAATGAGAAATAAAATAATTTATTTGCTGTAATTTAGTTTTAAAAAAGTAATTAATAAGTGAAATATGACATGCTATATTTAATTAAAATATAATGAAAATGAAGTAAAATATATTGATTTTAAAAAGAAAATTGAATTAAAGAAAATGACAAAGTAATGAGAAAATAAGCCATTAATTAAAACTTTAATATATGGAGAGCAGATGATCCAAGGGCTACCCATCCAAGCTAAATACCAACATCATTGACATTTATGTATTTCTAAATGTAGTGCTTATAATAGTTTTAAAGTTTATTATTACGTTTTCATATTTCATATATATAGTTTTAAAATTGAAAAATAAATATTCATTCTTCTTCTTCTTTATCTTTAACCCCCTCTGTAGGAGAACCATACGTCAGTATGTAGAGCAGGTGCTCCGTTTATGTACAGTGCTCGTATTCCCTCCACCATTAGATTTTGTGCACATATATACAGTGAAGTCCTACCCACACACACTTAGCATAAAAATCCTTCTATATACAGTTAAGATTTTACAATTTGTCAGATTGCTGCTAAAAGTTAATTACAGGAATAGGATAGTCTAAAATTTGTCATTGGCATACATGAATATTATATCACTTTGCTGTATTTCACATCTGTTTCCCCCAACCGTGTCGCCATTTAAAAAGTTCATTAAAATTATAGATTCGCATCTGATTGACTACTTTAGATATAAAAATATGCATTTCACCACTAATTCTAAAAAGTTATCATCTCATCAGCTAAAAGATAAGATCCATTTTATTACAGTTCACATAATACGTATAAAACCTTTTATTAACACAGTTAAAAAGTCGTCTAAAAAGAATATTCATAATGTTTCATATTTCATGTCTGCTTATATAGTTTGAAAATTTAATATAAATAGTAACTATAATGTTCTCATATTTTATGTGTGCTTATATAGTTTGAAAATTTAATAATAAATATTCCTTATTATTTTTTTCATATTTCATGTGAGCTTATATTATAGTTTTAAAATTTAATAATAAATATTCATTGATTATTATGTTTTCGTATTTTATTTTATTCCATTTATATAGAAAATACAAATAAGAGAATCAAATTTACCTTTATTTACCTGTGATTGCTCTGATCATCCACCCTTAATGGGACCCCTTAATCCCTCTTAATTAGGAAGGACAACTTTCTTTGATCTTTCAAAATGTTGGCTTCCAGGATACAGCTGCTCAGGTTAACTGCTAGTTTATTATCCACAATAAACTATTGACAGGATGTTTGAAATTATTTGATATATATTATTAAAATGTGCAAATGTATTATAATATTTACTAATACTAGTAGTATAAGATGGAATGAATATTGGTCATAGTAATAAGACACAACTTATTTTATGAAAAAAGGAAAATGAGAATTGCTATTTATAATTTACAACGTAAATGATATATTTAATAATTAACCATAAAATTTTATCTTATAATGGGTAATTATAAAATCATAAACTCGGCCAATATAAAAAAAACTAAGCGAATATCGATATTGGTTTAGTTTTTTTTATATTGGCCGAGTTTATGATTTTATATTGTAAAGACAGTTTAGGTTGTATTGACAACAATAATATAGAGTCAATTAATAATGTATCTTATTGCATGTAATGATCACATTAAAACTGAATTGTAATTCATTGTTCTGAGTAAGAAATACATTAAAAAAGGAGATATTGGATAGATGCATATGAGACAAAATTATAACATAAAACACTAATATTGGTTGTCATGACATTAAATGTAATCAGTAATGTAATCGATTACATTTACAAAGTAATTGTAATTCAATCGATTACATTTGAAAATTGATGTAATCGTAATGTAATGTAATCATGAAAATTGCAAAGTAATTGTAATGTAATCGATTACATTTGAAAGTAATTGACCCCAAGTCTGACTTCTACCGGACTTGACCATGGACAACACAGCAGGTTTGCGACTTTCGATTGACCCTTCTGAAGCCTATGACCAAATATCAGATTGCTGCCATAAATAATTACTGAGAAAAATGTTATGAACATCTTGGGACGAACGGACGGACAGAGGTAAAACAGTATATCCCCCCCTTCCGTTGGAGCGGGGGTATAATAAAGCTCCTATGACATATGATCATGCATGGTTCTGTTATTAGGACAAAATTTCAAGTATGTAAGCTACAACTGAAACATATGAAATTAACATGACAAACCTTAGAGTGAAGTTGAGGCTAGGTTCAAAATCTTCATTGTCAGAATCATCACCAACATCACTGCCCTCTTCAATAATATCTATTGAGAGACTAAGAATAAAAAATAATCGTTTATTACAGTGTATGTGTATAATATCGAAACAAATTTTGTTATATGGTTCTGATGTGCAGCTGTATAACGAAAAAGCTTTTCAAAATAATATTAAATCTATAATCTAAATACTTGTATCCTGCACACATCTACACAACCCAATATAAAGAGACAAAATTACATCAAAGTTCCAGGAAAAAATTTGGTGCGCCAGACGTGCGTCAATTCTGTCCCAGTTTGGTTTCATTCCGTTTCAGCTTGTGGATTGATGAAAATGTAACGATGACGCAGAAGCCAACATGATCCCTATATAATATAGTTCTAGTAGTATCACTATGCAAGCCACAATAATTAATAGGAAACTGTTATACAAATGACTGTGTTGAACAATATTGACAATGTTACCTATAAACATAATGTAGAATATGTCTAATCTTTAACAATATGAACATACTCAAATGGGTTCACAAATGAACTCGATTTCTCCAGTTTCATCCGTTTCGTTGAAATGTGATGGCTGCTCATTTCTTCTACTCTAGAAATACCTTGGTCAGAATATCTAAATCAAAAGTACAAATATCAATCGCTACAAAATCACATTTGTCTGAAATTACCAGTTTTTGTAGTAATTTGCCTAAAAAATTTAGATAATTTTACAAAAACCTGCATGATTTTAACACAAACATGGGCCATCGGTCTACTGTTAAATTCACACACTGTGAAACATGCAAATTGCTATGGATCTTCACATTATTTCTTAAAAATCTTGTTTATAAATCATACTTACAAGATCCAAACAAACAAGAGCAAAGCGTGGCGTATCCCCTCGCCTAAAAATTTGACCCAGTGACCTTGACCTTTGACTTTGAAAATCAATAGGGTTCCAGATTCTCTTAAGGACTAAGTATGTACCAAGTTTGGTCAAAATCCATTGAAGGATGTTGATTCTAGAGTGTTCACAAGGATGTTACGTGGTAAAATTTTGACCTAGTTATCTTGACCTTTGACCTATGACCTTGAAAATCAATAGCGACCATGATATTGCAGGACCGCACAGAATAATTAATAAAAGAAAACTAGATATACATTTTATTTAGTTGGTAAGCTTCTGACATTTTTTTGTGACCAGTAAGCGGTCGTAATTTTTTTTATATCTAGTTTTCTTTTATTAATTATTCTGTGCGGTCCTGCAATATCATGGTCGCTCCACAATGGAAGTCGAATATTTCTGGGGACGTCACAAAAGTATGGTTTAGTGAAGTATGATCGTCTGCTCTCTAATAAATGATGCGGCGGAGAAACTATTAGGTAGGTCTCCATCCATAAATACTGCAAAGGTCAAGCGAAAACCGTATACGAAAAAATAAACCGATTTGTTTACATGTGTGCCGAAAAATGCATTGGAAGCCTTCTCTTTATTATAACAGTGACACTATTTTTTTCCCACATTGACCCTACATTTTATTCATTGAACGTCGAGTGCCTGTGTACCAGTATTGCAGATACTGGAAGATTCTGGAAAATACTGGTTATACCAGTATTGCAGATATTGGAAGATTAGGTAGAATTCCGGTTAACCCGAGTTTTTATGTCTACATTATACTAAAAGAATTGAATATAATTCATACTCGTACGTCATTTCTGCTGTACATAACATAAGAGGCAAAAGCCCTGTAATGTCAAAATATTTTGTATGGTCCCTTAGAGTTTGATATATATTGGTAAGGTAATTTGATATGACTGGGCGGAGCCTAATACTAACGGTAAATACAATGAGCTGTGATTTACAGTTAGAATTAGGCTCTGCCCACTCTGTCAAATTACCAGATACTAGAGTTTCCAATATTGTGCGTTTTGCAATACTAGTATTACCAGTATTGCTGGATGAAGAATACTGGAGCTTCCAGTATTGTGTGTTTTACAATACTAGTATGACCAGTATTGTGTGCTTTACAATACTAGTATTACCAGTATTGTTGGATGAAGAATACTGGAGCTTCCAGTATCGTGTGTTTTACAATACTATTATTACCAGTATTGTTGGATGAAGAATACTGGAGCTTCCGGTATTGTGTATAGATCAACGATTCTGGTATTCCAGTATTGTAAATGCATGATACTGGTACATCCAGTATTGTAAATGCATGATACTGGTACATCCAGTATTGTATATGTACGATACTGGTATTACCAGTATTGTAACATTACAATACTGGTATTTCTAGTATTGTACAGTGTTACAATACTGGTATTACCAGTATTGTAATATTTACAATACTGGTATTTCCAGTATTGTGAATATTATAATACTGGTAATACCAGTATTGTAAATATTACAATACTGGTAATACCAGTATCGCGGCCGGCTGCTTCACATTATCCGATTTTTTTGTTGGGGGGAGATCGTGCGGGAGATTAATGTCTCCCGCGCAGGAGACTCACTTCATGCGGGAGATAAGGCTCTTACGCGGGAGACTCCCGTGAAAAGGGGGAGGGTTAACAGGTATGCATATATAGAAAAGTTTCTGAAACTTGCAAATTTCTATGGATCTTCATATTATTTTTTAAAAACCTTGTTTATGTATCATACTTACAGGATCCAAACTAAAAATGCTACTGAAATGACACTTATTTAAATGGAAAGCTTTTTATATGAAAGATACATACTGATTTTCCACTATGGAGATAATTCACAGAAAGGAAGATATAATTTTGGCTCCCATAACAAAGTTTTATGTTCAAACTTGTTGAAAAGTACTTAAAACCTTATATATGTAATGTATTTCCAGTACCCAAGATATAAACTTGCTTGCATAAAGGAATTGAAAATGATTTTCATTTAGCCATGGTCTAAAATATGCATTTAGGACATTTCTGAAATTTTCAGTAAAATTTTGTAGTCATATATAAAAAAAGTTCTGAAACTTTTCAATGGATATTATTCATATCATTTCTTCAAAACCTTGTTTATAATTATATATTATACTTACAGGATCCAAACTAAAAGTGCAATTGAAATGAAGCTTCTTTAAATAGAAAGCTTTTATTTGAAAAATACATACTGATTTTCCATTATAGTGATAATTCGCAGAAAGTAAGGTATATACTTTGGGTTCCCAAAACTAAGTTTCATGTCCAATTTGTTGAAATTTGATAAAATTAAAAGCCTAATTATATGTTGTACCGGTATATCAAAGAAATAAATTTGCTTGAATAAAAAGAACTTTATAGGGTTTTCATTAAGCCATGTAGAGTTTTAATTCTTGCATTAAAAATGAATTGATTCGATATTTTTTCCTAAATTGATAATAATAAACTGCATTGCCATTGATATCAATTTTGCACTCCCATTTCCCCTTTGCTGGCCTCTTAACATTTGTGTTTGTTTACTTCGCAAATACAGCCGTTTTATGCTACTCATTGACAATAATTTGCTGTTGCCAGGTGCAAAATTACATATATTGATTAATATCTACCGAAAATGATCATAGGCATCATCATAAATTCATAAAATATGAAAAACGATTGAGAAAAGAAGGCAACATGCTCGACTTACCTATCAACAATAATCAAGCAAAATCTTTGCCACTTCAGCGTGAGATTTGACGCGTAGCACTTCTTTGAGTTCGCTCCATCCAACGGCAACGGTCCAACTGATCCCCTACATTTGTTCCATTTGGAAGATACTTCACTTCTATTCATCTTTCTCTCTGAATCCGTCAAAGTCCGTTTTCTTCCACGCGTTGACAGTTTCTCTTTTGCCCAAGAACCACATGTTGTTTATTGTTTCTAAACAGTGCGCATGCTCAAGACGTGTTCACATAGAAGGCCATATGAATAGATTTGAATATTGTCATCCAGACAATAATTCTGATAACGATAGTTTTGGGTCTTTTTTGTCCAAAAAATCGTATCTTTTGCAGCATAACTAGGTGTTAATCTTCATTTTATGAAGGTCAGTACGGAAATCGACAATAATTTTGGGTATGAAAAAATTACGCAGCTGGTAGACAATATCCCTTTAAATAAAAACATACATTTTATCTAGTTTTTTAAAATCTTCAAATGGTATGTACATTGTACTGTATATCAATTTAGAATCAATATACAGTCAAACTTGTCTATAACGACCATTGAAAGGAGTTCTGAAAATAGGTCGCATAAGACAGGGGGGTCGTTGAATAGAGGTTGTGATATTTGCTCCCAAAATCTCGAGAGGAAAAACCTAGTTCGGGTGTATAAATCCGCATCAACTTGTAACCCGTTCGTGTGGAGGACAAATGCATGAATAGAGCTTAAATTCTGGCAAGAAAAAGGTATAATGAAAAAAAAATATGTTCAATTATCGTTAAATATTTCCGTCCTTTGTGGATGAAATTAAAAAAAAAGAATATTAAATGATCGAGTTTTTTTACTTTCGTTCAACAGCTATTGTTATCTTAATTGTTATTGTAATTAGAATGAATCATTATGATTAGAAGAATGTAATTTCCTGACAAATCGTTTTCAAACTTCAATCACTTGCCGAAAGCTATAAATAGCCTAATCACACAATCAGCATGTGTTTACCTTGATCTGTTACCGCACGTTAAGCGAATGTTGACAGAAATATATGCTGGGAACCAGTACTTCATACAATAATTTTCAAAATCACATTATTTATTTATAAAACTGAAAGATTAAAATGGTATTTTCTAAAATAAACAATTTTAAATATTTAATTATAAATAAGAAATAAACCCAAATAAACCAAAACAACAATAATAAATCATCACTTGAACATCTTACCTGTAAAAAAAATGGCAGTCTTACACAATAACGCTAATTTAGTCGTTCAACACAGGACTTTCAGTCGACAACGACTCTGAAAACATGGTCGTTAGACAGGGGGTCGTTATATAGAGGTCAAATGAATGGGAAAACGCAGGGGAGGAATAAATTAGGTCGGATAACACAGGAAGTCGTTATATGGAGGGGGTCGCTAAGGCAAGTTTGACTGTACAGTCAAACTGAGTTAAGTCCCTTAATTACGCAATCAATATTTGAAGTTTATGTGTTTAGTTTACATAAAATTATACAATGTCTTAAGGTTAAATTTATGTGTCAAATCTGGAGTTATTCCCCTTGATTATGCAAAAAGTGCATTTCTTTGATTGTTTCACATTTGCAGTGAAATATACATGTCTTTTTTTCTAAGTGAAATTAAACAATTTTAAAGCATTTTATAAACAACAGAATTGCTTTTTTCAGTATTTTGTTAATTCATACACTTGACATGTTGTGAAAGGATAACACTACAGCTGGTACAATGTAATAGAAAAAAAACACTTTTATAACATTTAATTTTAAATTACTTACATGTAGGTTTCAATAGCTTGTGTAACTGCATCAGTAGTGCAATGCTAATCGTGCTCACCTCGAGTGTGGTAGACCGTTGGTTCGTGCACCGATCGGGACAAACCAAAGACTATGAAATTGGTATTTGTTTCTTCTCTGCTAAGCATGCAGCATAAAGGAGAAAGAGGAAAGACTGGTTGGCTCGGAAGCAGGATAACATGTCTGAGTGGGGCGACATGTCTATCCGTGCACTGTTATTTCTGTGAGCTAGCACTAAGCGTGTTGGTCTAGTACAAATCGGACCTCATCAACATCTCATTCAAAATGAACTTGTTCTGGCCATGATAGAGCTGAAAAATTGCTGAGTTGGCATTAAAAAAACAATAATCACTCACTGACTCACTCAAATGCTTGTGAACTTAAACATAGAAGAGTTATTGGCCCTTATTATGAAGGAAATAAATTGACCTTCTTTTTGAGAGTAAAACATTTGTTATATTGCACATTGCAGTAAATTTTCTTTTGTGAGTAAAAGTTGTATTTATTTCACATTGCAATAAATTTTATTTTGTGAGTAAAACAGTTGTATTTATTTCACATTACAGTAAATTTTCTTTTGTGAGTAAAACATTTGTATTTATTGCACATTGCAGTAAATATTCTTTGGTTAGTAAAAGATATGTATTTATTGCACATTGCAGTAAATTTTCTTTTGGGAGTAAAGCATTTGTATTTATTGTACATTGCAGTAAATTTTCCAAACTATAAATAAAATATACTGGTTTTTCATTTATGACTCATCAATTAAGGATAAATAAAAAAAAAAAGTTGATTATGGAAATGTTAGATCAAAAGTCTGTTTTACCTCACAAGTATTTTTTTCTTCTTTTACAGCTAATAAATGATGTGAAGTTGGACAAGGCAGGGAATATATCTAAACTAAACAGCCATATAGCTAAAGTCAATACAGAGGTATTTGAATATTACTATATAAATGTAAGAGAATATTGAAGGCGAAGGGGCAATTAAAAAAAGACAATCCAGAGAAACTGGCAACATAGGGTACACAGGACACAAGATGAAGACAAACAAAACACAACACAATATGTGTTGGACACCACTCAGCATGCCCATTCATGTACTGTAGTATGTGTTTCACGTAGAATAAAAATCATGCACATATAATTGAAAGAACCCTACGTGCGTGCACGTAAAGAACCCGTTGCGTGCACTGTATAAAAATTACCTTTTGTTTACAATTCACTTCAAAGTACATATAATAGAGTTGTTCTGATTATTTAATTTCGGCAATATTATCCAATCAGAGCGTTCCTTGCATATTTTAAGTGAGATGATATGATTTATAGATCGCCCAATTCTATTGGCTCCTTATTTTTTAATTGTCCGATTCATAGGAACTGTTACTGTTAAAACCCGTAATCAGAGTTGACGAAAATCGTCGGTCCGATTAATTAATGAACCGTGTCTGTCCCAATGTCTGTCACGAAAATATTACTTTGCGGTCGTCCAGTTGACGATTGAAATTTATTCACTCCCAGTTTCCACTGCCAATGGCATTAAATTCCGTTTTCAGTTTTATTAAAATGTCAGACAGAGACTTGAAATTTGTTTATTTATTCTGTCAGACCGACACGTTCCTATTTGTAATCGAAACCCCTATACGTAAATGTAAACATACTTTTAGTAGGAACGAGCACCTGCAAAACGTGGAACATTAAAACTGAAATATATTACTGAGCACAGAAATAAGTTGACTTCCACACTCCCCAAGTATCAAAGATTGTTTGTGTTTAATTAAATATGTTTTGAGATGCTTATATATTGAAGATGACAACAGATTCATATTCTTAACTGAAATTAAAAATGTAGGTAAACTGGAAACTGACATTGATGTATAATATTCGGAACGTGATCGGACCATTATATACGGATTGTTGGCCATATCTGCCTTATCTTTTTAGATAAAAATATGTATACAGAAAAACATTTAATTGAGTTGTTTAATGATCATGACTATATATAGGTAATCTTGCATTCCGTTCTGTATAAAAAGCAAAATTTGACAGGTTATATACAATATTACAAAAAAATGGTGGGACAGACACAAAGGCCATGGGTCAGACAGAACCCCACTTCCTGTCTGACCCAATGTATATAGTAGTAACTTGTAAAAATGTACAATTCATCAGCAATTTAAAACTGAGCAGTAAACGTAAATTCATTCCGGGTGAAAGTTTACCATTTATTTCACAAACAGATATAAACACTGTGATAATCCATTGTTGTACTTTGTTCCTTTAAATCTCTGGTGTGTATTGATTAAAGAAGATATCCTAAGGCACATTTTAATTTGTACATTGTGTGTATAGGACTGAAAGTAAACATGATATGTCGATGTGTACATTGCAAATGTTAACTTTGGAATTTTCCATAAAAATTGAAAAGTAAATTCTGGTGTGGGTATCAGGTTAGAAAATAATGTACTGTCTGTAATCCATTAGGGGACAACCATTTGATTTTGTGGAGAGAGTTATATAGAAATAAATATTTTGAATATCCTCATTTTCTGAATATTAATTTGATACAAAGGCCTTTGAGGGTTGAAAAAATAGGGCAAAAAACACTGCTCTGCTCAGTAGAGTACATCTTTTGCACTCTAATTTCAGGCATAGGCCAGTGAATGTTCATTATGTAATTAATGTTCACAACATTTTCTCTTTATTTTCAGCCATAGGCCAGTGGATGTTCACAATGTATTTAATGCAGTACAAGTCAGACTGTTGATGAAAGAAGATGAGTTTGATGACTTACCTGATTATGATTCCCTGTTTAGAGATGATGATGTAAGCTCTATTACATGAAACTACATCTCTGGTGTAATGATTAGCATGCTCACCTAGAGTGCATTAGATTGTGAGGTCAAGCCCCGGGTCAGTTGAAACCGAAGACTATAAAATTAGCATTTGTTGCTTCTCTGCTAAGCATGCAGCATTAAGGAGTAAGAGCAAAAACTGGATGTGGAGCGACACGTCT
This sequence comes from Bathymodiolus brooksi, assembly GCA_963680875.1. NCBI lineage: Eukaryota > Metazoa > Mollusca > Bivalvia > Mytilida > Modiolidae > Bathymodiolus > Bathymodiolus brooksi. The sequence continues at coordinate 44,918,293 of OY804580.1, read as the reverse complement.
ACCCGCAGACTGTAATTTCAGTGAGCTAGCACTATAAAGATCCAACTAATCACATTGGTCTGGTACAAAGCTGACATCATCATTATTTCATGGAATATTACGTGTTCTCACCATGATATAGCTGAACATTGCTCATTTGGCATTAACAATCTCACTCACAGTATTACATGTAAAAATAAATTGATAAACACTCAATATATAAAAATTATATCCCACAGTATTTATAACTTTATTCTGCACCAATTTATTTTATTTTGCCTATTATTTTTTATGTCTGTTATATTATGGGGGCAATTATGGAATGTCCCCTTTAAAGCCATTTTGGAAAAGAAATTTGTTATATTTTGTGAGATTTTGCAAGATTCTGAAATAATTTCCATTGGGAATTGACCTTTGTAACAGAAAGTCAGAGAAAATATAAAAATGTCTGCATGTATAATTATGTCTCTCCTTCGAACGAAGGGAGACATTGTTTTAGTCTGAATTTTTCTTCCGCTTCTTCTCAGCGAAGCTTGTCCGGACGATAACTTTTTTGTCTTTCGAGAAAGGTCAATGACATTTGGTATGTGGGTGCAAGACCATAAGGCGGTGTGTCATGTACCATAATGACCTTTGTGGGACCTTGACCTTTGACCTCGAGATCAAATAATTGTTTTTTAAATAGTATTTTCTTGTCCGGGCCATAACATTTTTGTCTTTTGAGATAGGTCAATGATATTTGGTATGTGGGTGCATGACCATAAGGTGGTGTGTCGCGTACCATAATGACCTTTGACCTCAAGGTCAAATAATTGTTTTTTAAATAGTATTTTATTTCCTGTGCCATAACATTTTTGTCTTTCGAGATAGGTCAATGATATTTGGTATGTGGGTGCATGACCATAAGGCGGTGTGTCGCGTACCATAATGACCTTTGACCTCAAGGTCAAATAATTATTTTTTAAATAGTATTTTCTTGTCCGGGCCATAGCATTTTTGTCTTTTGAGATAGGTTAATGATATTTGGTATGTGGGTGCATGACCATAAGGCGGTGTGTCGCGTACCGTAATGACCTTTGACCTCAAGGTCAAATAATTGTTTTTTAAATAGTATTTTCTTGTCCGGGCCATAACATTTTTGTCTTTCGAGATAGGTCAATGATATTTGGTATGTGGGTGCATGACCATAAGGCGGTGTGTCGCGTACCATAATGACCTTCGTGGTACCTTGACCTTTGACCTCAAGGTCAAATAATTGTTTTTTAAATAGTATTTACTTGTCCGGGCCATAACATTTTTGTCTTTCGAGATAGGTTGTTGTACAGATGGCCGCATTAAGGGGAGACATAAGTTTTAGGTATATCTAAAACAGTTCTTCCTAGATTTAATATGAAATGCATTTTCCCTGCAAAACAAATGTTAGAGTCTGAAACTAGAAACAGCCATCAACTTCCACCTTTCTGACACTGTTTATCCCTGATAATCCTGTAAAATGACAATCCCCTATGAATCTTGGGTGGTTAAGGTTGGTTTATAGTGTTTAATGCCACTTTCAACAATATTTCAGTTATATCATGGCGGAAACCGGAGAAAACTACCGACCTGTCGCAAGTCACTGACAAACTTTATCTCATAATGTTGCATCGAGTACACCTCCCCATAAATGGGGTTCGAACACATAACTTTATTGGTAATAGGCACTGATTGCATAGGTAGTTGTAACTCCAACTACCATAGATCACGGCCACAACGGTCCCTCCCTTGAATCTTGAACAGTAGACAGATTTTTATAAAGTTATAAAAATTTAAGTTAAGAGGTTTAAGGTAATGGGTATTTAATTCCTCTTTCTACAATCCATATTTCAGTTATAGCTTGAAAATCAATTTTATTGGTGGAGGAAACAGGATTAGCCAGAGAAAACCATGGACCTGTTCAGTGTTGTAAGACAACTCACTGACAAACTTCATAATATAACAGACTTGGGGTCAATTACTTTCAAATGTTATTGATTATATTACAATTACTTTTTTACTTTCAAGATTAAATTACATTACAATTACATCAATTTTACATCAAAATAGCTGATTACAGATTATATTTGATTAGGGCTGTTCCAGAATTAAATGTGTGGGAAGGTCGGGCAGCTGCTTCATTTTTTTTACATGGGTGGTTGGTTTTTTGATAAATGAAATTTTTTGGGTGGTAAATTAAAACCTACACAATTAATTTGTGTGGTTCTTCCTCAGTTTTAAGACAATTACTACTGCCGAGAATGCTGACAACCGTCAAGAAATCTGAAATGTGTCACTTTTTTTTTTCTCTCTCGTTTTTTTGTAATTGCATTATCTCCCCTGTTACTGGAAACGGAAATCGATTTACCTCCCCTTCGTAGTGGAGTCTGTTTATACAATAAAAATACACGATAAAAGCCTTCACAGATGTAATTGACAACAAGGGGACATATACTATAAACCAAAAACGTGATTCAAAAATTGTGATTTTTGAAATTGAAATTTATGGGTGGTGGTTTTTAGGTTACAATTTTGTTTATTGGTGATGGGGGTCTTTCACAATTTTTTTTGGTGGGTGGTGGGGGTGAAAAATATGTGCCTCCCGATCCCCCAGCATATTTAATTCTGGAACAGCCCTTACAATTACTTGTTAATTTTCATGATTAAATCACATTACAATTACATCAATTTTACATCAAAATGGCTGATTACAGATAATATTTGATTTCATGGAAAAAAGTGATTGATTACAGCAGATTGTGATTACCACGTCTGTCATATAATGTTGTATTAAGTACACGTCACCATTGTCAGGATAAAAACTTAAGTGATGATATAGGTAGACAGTGATTGCCTAAGTATAAGTCCAATCTCCATAGCAACCTCATAATATGGTGTATCTTTTTGATAAATTAATGAAAGGGAGTCTTTTTTTTATTGCAGTCTGAAGATGATTCAGGAAATGACGGTGATAGTTCAGAAAGGTCGGGAAAACGCAAGAGATTTGATGATGAGGCAATTGAAAAACGACGAGAGAAAAGACTGTGGGATGAAAATCGGTTTGTCCTTTATATATATACTCATATGGTTGTTTTAGTAAAAAGTAAAATACATCAAGCTACATTGTATCAAAGCAAAATTAGAGATAAAGTAGACCAATTATGTACTCTTTTTTTTCCAGCGGAGAATATTAGAATATTTGTGAAAGTTTGTATGTCATTCTCAGAATAAACTGACTCACCAGTAGTACAGTTAAAACTGTGTATAAACAGAAAGGGAAGCTTGAAGCACTATTCATTAATGTGCCCTTTATATACAAGGGTATTCGTGGTCGTGACCGTATAGTAGTTGTGGGATTCACAACTACCTGTGCAATCAGTGCTTATCACCACTAAAGGTGTGAATTCGAACCCCGCTCAGGCGATGTGTACTCGATACAGCATTATTTGATCAAGTTTCTCAATGACTTGCGGCAGGCCTGTGGTTTTTCTTGGGGGGGGGGGGGGGGGGGGGGGGGTACTCCGGTTTCCACCACCAATAAAACTGACCGCCACAATATAACTGAAATATTGTTGAAAGTGGCGTCAAACACCATAAACCAACCATCACAATAAATATCAGCCGACTCTGTGGTATAATGTTAAGCATGCGTGCCTTTGGGGTTAAGCCAAATACTATAAAAAAAAATTATCCTGCTCAATCACCAAGAATGCTGCTTTAAAGAGTAAAAGCAATGGCTGTCATGATAATGTGTCCCAAATGGAGAGACATGTCTGTTGTTAATGTGAGCTAACATGCTAAGAAGCCAACAAACATTGGTCTAGTACAAAACACACGTCATCATACAAGGAACTAACACTATAAAAATCCAACTTACTTTATTGGTCTAGTACAAAACACACGTCATCATACAGGGAGCTAACACTATAAAAATCCAACTTACTACATTGGTCTAGTACAAAGCAGGCACCATGATATAACTAAACTTTGTTCACCTGGCCTTAAATAATGATCACTCACTCGCAAGGGGCCATCGTGGCCATGATCATATGGTAGTTGGATTTACAACTGCCTATGCAATCAGTACCTATCACCACTGATGTTATGAATTCAGGGTGAGGTGTACAACATTATGTGATATAGTTTGTCAGTGACTTGTGACAGGTCGGTGGTAATCTCCGGATCCTCAGGTTTCATCCGCCAATAAAACACTTACTCACAATAAGAAACATTAATTCTACAGAATTGTTTGACAAATTTTCACTATATTAAAAAACCTTCTTAATCAATTGTTTTTTGTATGTTTTTCAGACAGAAAATTTGTTTGAATATAACCAGTTTTCTACATACGGAGCAGCAGTAAGTACATATACAGGAAAACCTGTCTGAACCAAACTTCCATTGGGCCAGCTGTTGTGTTCAGAATTGACAAGTGTGCGATTTATCAGGCCTTTCAATAAGGGGTGGTACCAGGTACTTTTACCCACTTAAAATGGTAATTGGTACCTCCTAATTTCAAAGAGTGTTGCATAAGATATTCATGCAAAATGTTCAAGTTTTAAGAAAAAGTACCATCTGTAAATAGTGAAGTACTGGTACACTTGAAAAATATTGAAAGCCCTGGGTTTATACAGGTTAAATTAACAAAACATAAATTAGACTTTATTTCTAATGTTCGGTTTACGCATGATTCTGTTTTATTTAGGGGCAGGTTTAGACAGGTTTCATATTTAATTATATATAAAGGATTGTTGTATATACATATATATATATATATATATGTTACAGTACGAATTGGAATCCAGTGGGATCCGGAATCCTAATAGTACAAATTGGAATTCCAATTTCTACTAGTAGAAATTGGAATTCTGATTTGTACTGAATTTAAACCAGTAGAAATCAGAATTCCAATATCTACTAGGACAAATCAGGATATCCATATTTGTACTAGGAGGATCCTGGATACTACTAAGCTTTCAGTAGGATTCAGAATATTACTGAATTTAAAGCTTAGTACGATTCTGGATATTACTGAATTGAAAAACATAAAAATATGTAAAATTTGTGAAATATAAAATAAGTCTTGTGCGATAATTTAATTACAAATAGTGAGAAAAATACATTTTAATACAATTTTGGATTAAGTTTCCTATTTATTACAACATTTGGTCAAAGTTTGTTTTTGGCATTTGCTTGAGCAAGGTATATTAGATTTGCGGTATGAACATCGCATTGTATTACATTTTCCAGCACACTTACATGTGGATACCAGATTAGTAGTTTCATTTACTGTACGGTTTTTCTGGCAAGCTTGAATGTGAGAAATTTCCAATAGTAAATTAGGGTCAATAGAATTTAATCCTGGGAAGCAAACTGTTCTTAAGTCAACTAGGTCTTCATCTGAATAATAGGTTTTCAGTATTCCATCTTTTAAAAATATTTTGTAAACGGATTTGGAATCGGTTACTTTTTTTACTTCCAAGAACTTTGCATGGAAATATGTTTAAAAAGTGTATCCAGTATTTCAATGGGTAAATCTTCTTCATTGACTATCCCTTCAGTTGCAAGTTGTTCAAACATGGCGATTGATGATCTGGGGTGTTGCCCAAAGACTATCTCGTAGGGCGTTGTCTTGGTAGTAGATGAGACTGAGGTATTCATGCCATACACAACTAAGGGGAGACCAGAACTCCATCTTTTCTGGTTATCCTGAATCCATTTACTAAGCTTAATTTCAAGGTCACCATTTGCCCTCTCAATACAACCTTGAGACTGAGGATGTCTGATAAAGCTTGTCGGTCAAGCGAAATATCCGTCGATTTAATTATGATTATAGTCTTTTTGTAGACTTATAGTTATTTTTGTTACATTTTAACATCTTTTTTTGATATCGTTGTGCTAACATTTTAGACATTTATTTATCATTTTTGTTTGTTTGCACAGTATCGTTAACACTTGTTTCCGATCCGACATCTTGTAGGTTCATACGTTGGCTACTTTTTCAGACGTTTATATATATATATATATGCATATCTTGTAATATTCTGATAATTGACCCCTTTTCATGGGACTAGTCAGAACATTACAAGATATGATGAAATTTATTAATGAAGCAAAAAGCCTTTATCTTTCTTAAAGAGTAATCAAAATGTCTGTAACACAGTCCTCGAAATCAAAAGTTAAATTTAAATCCGAATCAAATCCTTCAATTTATTTTTATATAGATCTTTAAAAATAAACAAAAAAATTTACTGGTCCAAATAAAATTTAATTGGTCTTGGGTCGGAGGACTGGTGCTCATCGTGATGACTGTACTAAGGACAGGGCATTTACCAATCCAATGTCAGAACTCTTAGTCTTTGTTATTTTAATATTATATCTTTTTTATGTATTTCAGGCATCCCTGATCATGTTTGAACTAGCCTGGAAAATGTCTAAAGATACAAATGATCTCGTATGGTAAGTCCAATCCTTTTTAGTCAAAATTAAAACTAGATTTTTGTTGGATTTTTTAAATTATTTCGGAGGAGCATATAGACTGCTTTGTTTATCTGTCTAAACCGAATGATTTCTGTTCATAATTCTACTTTGCCCCAACATACATCTTTCTTACTTTTGCATAAATATTATTTACCATAAAATATTGGTCAAGTTCAATTTTCAGTATGATATCACTCAGGAGTTCTGCTCCTTGGAAATAGGAAATTCATAAAAATGATTGTTTTCATGTTATAATTATGTTTTGCTTAAACATAGCTTGGCATAAGGGGGCTGTTGTGATTGTGATCTTAAGGTAGTTTGATTTACAACTACCTACATGCAATCAATGCCTATAACCACTAAAGTTGTGAGATTGAACCCCGTTTATGGCGGGTTGTTGTCTATGCAACATTATGTGATAAATTTTGTCAATGACTTGAGACATGTTGTGGTTTTCTTCGGTTTCATCCACCAATAGAACTTGCCGCCAAGATATAACTGAAATATTGTTGAAAGTGGAGTTAAACACCATAAACCAACCAACCTTTGACAGATATTACTGGCCATAAAATACAGGACATTTGTATCCTTTAAGTATTACTGGCCATAAAATACAGGACATTTGTATCCTTTAAGTATTACTGACCATAAAATACAGGACATTTGTATCCTTTTAAGTATTACTGACCATAAAATACAGGACATTTGTATCCTTTAAGTATTACTGACCATAAAATACAGGACATTTGTATCCTTTAAGTATTACTGACCATAAAATACAGGACATTTGTATCCTTTAAGTATTACTGACCATAAAATACAGGACATTTGTATCCTTTTAAATATTACTAACCATAAAATACAGGGCATTTGTATCCTTTAAGTATTACTGACCATAAAATACAGGACATTTGTATCCTTTAAGTATTACTGACCATAAAATACAGGACATTTGTATCCTTTAAGTATTACTGACCATAAAATACAGGACATTTGTATCCTTTAAGTATTACTGACCATAAAATACAGGACATGTGTATCCTTTTAAATATTACTAACCATAAAATACAGGGCATTTGTATCCTTTAAGTATTACTGACCATAAAATACAGGACATTTGTATCCTTTAAGTATTACTGACCATAAAATACAGGACATTTGTATCCTTTAAGTATTACTGACCATAAAATACAGGACATTTGTATCCTTTAAGTATTACTGACCATAAAATACAGGGCATTTGTATCCTTTAAGTATTACTGACCATAAAATACAGAACATTTGTATCCTTTAAGTATTACTGACCATAAAATACAGAACATTTGTATCCTTTAAGTATTACTGACCATAAAATACAGGACATTTGTATCCTTTAAATATTACTAACCATAAAATACAGGGCATTTGTATCCTTTAGGTATTACTGACCATAAAATACAGAACATTTGTATCCTTTAAGTATTACTGACCATAAAATACAGGACATTTGTATCCTTTAAGTATTACTGACCATAAAATACAGAACATTTGTATCCTTTAGGTATTACTGACCATAAAATACAGGACATTTGTATCCTTTAATTATTTCTGTTTCTTTGTTGTAGGTTAGCTGTTTTAGGAGTAACAGATCAATATATACATTTTAAAACTCCCAGAGATAAATATATAGATGATACAATGGCATTACAGTCACATGTAGCAAGACATAATCACAGGTAGAATGAACAGTCATCATTTTCAGGCCTTTCTATAAGGGGCGGCACCAGGTACTTTTACCTGCCTAAAATGGTCTTTGGTGCCTCCTGATTTTAAATAGTGTTGTACAGCGAGACCTGTCTAAACCGAACCCTGAGTAAACCAAAAACCTGCCTAATCCAAACAGACTACAGTCTCATCTATTAAATGCCTATGTAATTTGAACCTGTGTAAACCTAACACCTGTCTAAACTAAAGTTGAACAAATTATTCAGTCCCAAAGGTGTTTGGTTTAGACAGATTTTACTGTATAAGATATTAATGAAAATGTTCAAATTTTAATGAAAAGGACTGCCTGTTAATAGTAAAGTACTGGTAAACCTGAAAAATATGGAATTCCCTGGATTTTATATTAAATCTGAGGCATTGGTGACCTTAGCTGATATTTCCGATCCTGTTTAGGCCTCTTGATTTTCTTGCCCTACAAGACTTTTTATTTGTTTTGCTTTGTAATCTTTTTACTTTGAGCAAATTGCTGATGAAGTAACCTTCATAAGCTACGTCTACAGATAAATGTCAGAGGGAGATTAACCTTAGCTTTAATTAAGAAATAACTTGTGGAAACCAGAATGTGTTGAGAGTTTTAACATGGATTGGCATATATTAGTATTTTATAAAATTTACTAATATCCACCAACCCATGTTAAAACTCAAAACACATTCTGGCTTCCAGGATTTTTTTCTATTCTGATATGTTCTAAGAGTACAAATACGGTAGTATACTTTGATTGGAAGACGGTAATTTATATTTACGTTTGCGGAAAATGTTGCACACAGTTTATACTGCCAATGGAAAAGTCAGTCACATTCACCGGCGCATGTGCGAATGAGATTATACCATCGATAAATTGCTCGTTTGTCTACAAAGCGAAAGAAGGACATCATGTTAGAATAATAATTATATTATTTTGTAAGTGTAAATTTAAATAATGCATAAATCATGTTAGTGCTTATATATCTGATCTCCAACCACGTCGGTGGTGTAATAGTTAGCGTGCTCGCATCGAGTGCGGTAGATTGTGGGTTTGGGCCCTGATCGGATCAAACCAAAGACTTTAAAATTGGTATTTGTGGCTTCTCCGCTAAGCATACAGAATTAAGGAGAATGAGCAAAGACTGGTTGGCTCTGAATCAGGATAATTGAGTGGAGCAACATGTCTATCCACAGACTGTTGTTTCAGTGAGTGAGCACCAGAAAAAATCAAGTATGTAGGTCTAGCACAAAGCTGACCTCATCATCAAATCATTGAAAATTAACTTGTTCTCGCTATGATATAGCTGAAAAATTGCTGAGATGGCATTAAACAACAATCACACACTTACTATAGCTGATCTATTATTTATTATTGTTATTTTATCTTTCAAAACTAGAGGTTTATTCTGGACGAGAAATAAATTGTCAAGTACATGTACAAATCTTTTTGTAATATTATTTTTATAAATCATTATTGGAAAGTTAAATGTAATTTTGGAACTCATTTGTTACCCAAAAACATTATTGTTTTTTTGGCTTTCAGAAACATGTCCTATTATTATACCTTACATAATATTTTTCTCTTTTAAAATATTCAGACAATTTCGATGTTTTACCGGAAATTTGCTGACAAGGGAGACAACCAGGCGAACAACCCAAACATATATAATGTAGAGGGAGACAATAGGTTGTCGCCCGGTCTACAACCTTGACCCCTGGAAGTGTGTTGAAAATCCTGTTTTTCAGTCTGCTTCCGTCATTGTTTTTTTTGTACCAGAAATTATTTTGTTGTCAAAACAAAACATGAAAACATTTAAGTTTTAAACATCTTAAAAAAACCAGTAGTTTCAGTATAATAAAACAGTTACTGCCTCCATATGTTGTCAACCCCTAGAGTTTGTTTTCCCTAAGGTTGACACTTTCAGTGTTCACCTCACCTCATATGAAGGCAATAATTGTATATCGTAAAAGAAAATATGACTTCCCATCTATTCATGTAACCGCATCGGTGGCGTAATGGTTCGTGTGCTGTAGATCGTGGGTTCAAGCCCCGGTCGGGTCAAACCCAAGACTATAAAATTGGTATTTGTTGCTTCTCTGCTAAGCATGCAGCATTAAGGAGAAAGAGGAGAGACTGGTTGGCTCGGAATCAGAATAATGTGTCTGAGTGGAGCGACATGTCTACCCACAGACTGTTGTTTCAGTGAGCTAGCACTATAAAATCCAACTCAGTGTGTTGGTCTAGTGCAAAGCGACCTCATCATCATCTCATTGAAAATTAACTTGTTCTCGCCATGATATATCTGAAAAATTGCTGAATTGGTGTTAAACAACAATCACTCACTCACTCACTCGATCCATGTTTTTTTTCTCTTACAGGGGTGATGATGAAGACAATATAATATCTATAAACTGTTTAAAAATCGTGTTTGATGAAGAATTACAACTAACATTATATAGACATTGGTCGTTGTTTGACAGTATACGTCACTCTGTTAACATGGCTTGCAAGTTTAAAGTTTGGACATTGAAGGGACAGAAGAGGTTACATGAATTTTTAGCAGAAATGGGGTAAGGTGAATTTATTTAAAACCCAAAGCTTTTTTGTACATAAAACCCATCCTGACCAGATTTATATGTTATTTAAGCTCGCCTAACTAACACTCACTCGCCAAAAAAACTGCAAAAGATTGCATTTAATTCTGATCGTATGGTAGTTGAATTTCCAATTAACTGCAATCAGTGCCTATCACTACTAAAGTCATGAGTTCTAACCCTGTTCATAGCAAGGTGTACTCAACACAACATTATGTGATAAAGTCTATCAGTGACTTGCGACTGATCTGTGGTTTCCTCCACCAATAAAACTGACCACCATGATATATCTGAAATGTTGTTGAAACCAACCAAACCTTAATGTAGTTTCAGATGGATTCATTTTTACTAACATGAAAAAAATCCTTTCTTGTCAGGGCTCTACAATGCAACTAAAACACTGGCATTTGCAAGTTACTTTTGTAAAATGCGAATAAAAATTCTGTATTGATGGCCTAATGGCGAGTTGATACTTTCGGAACGTTTTCATTCCATCACCGATCGTATTTTTCATTTCAAAATCCGCACAATTGACTCAGACATAAAAGTTTTAAATGACGTACTTTCAACGCTTGCAAGTGACCATGATAAGCAAAAATCAAAAACCTGCATACAAAATTTTTCGCTAAAAATAAACCAGTTGAATTAACTTATCGTAAAGCTGACCTGTTAATGCAATATCCACGGAAGTATCAAGCCAAAAAAGTAATGAAGTTTCGGGTTCTAAAGGTGGAAAGCGCAAATTCCACGATGTCTGGAAGTCAAAGTTTTCGTGGCTCATTTATGATTCCAGTAACAACGTTAATTATGTAGTGTGATGTTTGCAGAAAGGCAGGCCCAGATATTGTTGGCAAAACCGAGTTTGTTACTGTAAAAAAAAGTTCAAATGTGAAAGTCTTGTTTTTCTTAATAAAAGTCTGAAACATGTTTCAATATGGTTTCAGCAAAAGCCCATTCCTCAACTAAGCACATTTTGTCTCATTCAGGGGATTATTAATTATGTACAAATAAATAGATATTGAAGTTATATAGTTCAAATTTGTATCTTTATTAATCTGGCAAGTAGCATACTTTTGTTGGCGAGTAAAAAATGTTTCCTTACTTGCAGGGATGAAAATTAGCATTCGCCCATGGCGAGTAAAAAATCACATCGGCGACCAAAAATTGAATTGTGTTAGCCTAGGTGGCAAATGGTTTTAATCCCGAGTGTTAGCCAGGGTGCCCACTGAGTTTTGAAACTGGGGGTACAATTGCTGTTTTTTCCTTAACTTGTACCCCTGCATATAGAAAGTCCCTACAATTTTGGGGGTAAAAAACCCTCTTCAGAGGGTAAATGGGCATGCTGTTAGCCTAATTTAAGTCATTAAACTGCTACTACACCAAATGTTTTATTTTACATGCTTCCATCTGAAAATTTTCGGTCAATAAACAGGTTATTGGCATTTATGAAAATGTCGATATCGTTCATGTGTTTATTGAAATCTATCGTATCCGTTAAGTATTTTGAAAGTGATTTTCTTGGAAAACAATCCATTACGGTTCATAGAAACTTTAATTTCGTTCATTAGAGCTTATGTTTATATATGCCCACCTTAAAATAAAACTATTTGTATTTGTTTTTCGTAAGCAAACAACATTTTGGAAAGGGGACGCATTGCGGTATTGTGCTACGGGAAATGTTGACCGAACTTTTTGTCCGAAGCTACTTTCAACAAAACGAACTTTTAATTTATTTTTTCTCATTTCTGTGACATAAAATCATAGTTCTCATATCAAATATGTTCATATATGCGAAGATTGGCAATTCAAAATTCGTTGAAATGCACAGGACACTTCCGGATATTTATCCATCCGCATTGGTATTTTAGACTCGACACCGGTTTAATATTACGATCTATTGAACTATTTATTTACATCCAGACATGTGTAAATGTTAATGCATATCCAATTAAAAAATAGACTGAACTACAGTAACTTTACTCCATTGTTGCAATCTGAATTGAGGTCTGGCAAATGATAATTACAGCCTCTACTTCAGTTTTTGACTGACAGTGGCAATTTACGTTTGCTATATTTTCATTCCGAAGCTATTTATAGTTGGACCATTGAGCAAATTGATAGAGACATCGTTCTTCTGCTAAAGATTACACAAATATGAGTTATTACGATTTGTGTGGTATATGATCACAGCACAGTAATATTTATTTCAATAGGAAAGGGGGGAGGGGCATATAAAAAATCACTGTTATGCAAATGCAAGACTCAAATAGTCAAGGTAGACAGAAATAAAAATGTGACATTGAATAGATGTCCTCAAGGTAGTTATGAATAAAAAGAACCCCAGAACAAATCAGTTAAGACAGCTTTTTAACTATTTACTAAATTTGGGCATGGTAACTTTCTATTATTTTTTATATATATGCCTGGGCCCCTGGATTTTAAAGGTTACTAGGTTCATAATTTTAGTTTTCATCCCTGTTACTATCCAGGGGATAGTGGGCGCTGGTATGAATTGTAGAGTCCTGCTTGTTAAATTGTATATTTATCCACAATTGATGATAAATATCTACTTACAGTGACATTTACTTCAAAGAAATATAAATCAAAAAGACACATAGAGTTAGGGTTATGGTGTTTAACTCCATATATCAGTTATATCGTGACGGTCAGTTTTATTGATGGAGTAAACCAGATTACCCAGAGAAAACCACCTACCTGCCGCAAGTCACTGACAAACTTTATCACATGTTGAATCGAGTACACCTCGCCATGAACAAATAAAAAACAGAGAATAATGGCAGTTTCTAAGGTCGAGACAGACTGACCACATGTTGAATGGAGTACACCTCGCCATGAACGAATAAAAAACCTATAGAATAATGGCAGTTTCAAAGGTCGAGACAGGTCACTTTATCACTAGTGTCACAGTGAGTCCAATAGTATGAGATGTGATTCTACTGATAATGCATGTTTGTGATCTAGAGAACTGACGTCATTGTTCATAGGCCAAAAAAAAAATATGTGTGTTTACGGTCACATGTCAAAAAAAATTTACTATCGGCAAAACCGGAAATAGTCGTTACGGAATCCGATTCCGGTATTTCATTTTCGAAATTTCTGGTAAGCCGTCATTTGTTGAAGCTGTTTTATGATGAGTTACTCAGTTTTTCTACCTTCTTTGCTCTCAATTTCGACAAAAAGCTAGCGGTTGAATAAATAAAACATTGCTGCTGAATAAACAACAAAAATGGTTATCCGAATTCTGTGTAGAAATTGATAGGGTCGCTAGCAAAAATTAGGGTGGGTTGTTGAAAAATAGGGTCGGTCAGGTGACCGTAAACACACATATTTGTTTTTGGCTTTATCAGTAACATCATAATGTGTTTGATTTCACTATCAGAGTCAGTTTGTTTATACTGACAATATCACTTGATGAGATCAAAGACAAAAATGTCCAAATTATCTTAGTGAAATCTACATGAATCTAAGAAAAGTTTGAAGTTACTAAAGGAGTAATCAGAATCCATAAATCAAAGGACAGACAACACAATGGCCAAAAGAAAAAAGACAAAGGGACAAACAATGATCTTCAAAACATAACTAAAGATGGAATAGCAGGAACCCCCTAAAAACTGGGGGTGAACTCAGGTGCTCCAGAAAGGAGACAAGTTCCTGCTCCACTAGTGACACCTGTCATGTAAACGGATGGTTAGGTAAGATACAAACAACTAGTACAATACCATGGGAAGCAACCTTTAGAGAAATTACTTATTTCAAAATTCTAGAAAAATCTTGTACATGGAGCTTACATATTAATTGAAATAGCTAATTAGCTGGTTGATTACCATCGGTAACATACAGTGTTATTGTTAATTACTGACAAATTATATCATAAATTATATTTCTGAAAACATTTGTTTTTTCCAGAATGCCTTTAAGTCAATGCAAACAGAGGTTTTCTTCCATGGAATCAAGTTTACGTCATAATATTAAACAAATGATACAGGATCATATGACAAAATATGGGCAAGTATATTTATTTTAATCTTGTGTAAAATATTTTTTTTATAGAAAGAGTGAGTTATTGAGTTAGGGTTATGGTGTTGAACCACTTTCAACAATATATCAGTTAGATCGTGGAGGTCAGTTTTATTGATGAAGGAAAGCGGCATACCTGGATAAAATCACCGACCTGTCACAAGCCACTGACAAACTTAATCACATCATGAGTTACTAATATTGTTTTATACCAGAACAAAGGATTGTTGGATTACCTAACAACTCATACAAGCCTATCACCAATACGCCGTGGGTTTGTTCCCGGCTTTGTAAATTACAAAAAAAGGGTGCACTCGATTCGCAGCCGCAAGTGATAAAGTTTACCAGTTGCTTACCCATGGTCGGTGGTTCTCTCCGGGTACTCCGGTTTCTTCCACCGCTAAAACTGATCGCCATGATATAGCTGAAATATTGTTGAAAGTGACATTAAGCATCAAAAATCAATGCTTTCGGAACACATTGTCACACACAAGTCAGTAACTATTAACTGCTTTCGGAACACATTGCCACACATGTTTAACCTAGTCAGTAACTATAACTGCTTGTGGAACACATTGTCACACATGTTTAACCAAGTCAGTAACTATAACTGCTTTCAGAACACATTGTCACACACATGTTTACACAAGTTAGTAACTAATAACTGCTTTCAGAACACATTGTCACACATGTTTACACAAGTCAGTAACTATAACTGCTTTCAGAACACATTATCACACACATGTTTACACAAGTCAGTAACTATAATTGCTTTCAGAACACATTATCACACACATGTTTAACAAAGTCAGTAGCTATAACTGCTTTCAGAACACATTGTCACACACATGTTTAACAAAGTCAGTAACTATAACTGCTTTTGGAACACATTGTCACACACATGTTTAACCAAGTCAGTAACTATAACTGCTTTTGGAACACATTGTCACACACATGTTTAACCAAGTCAGTAACTATAACTGCTTTTGGAACACATTGTCACACACATGTATAACCTAGTCAGTAACTATAACTGCTTTTGGAACACATTGTCACACACATGTTTAACAAAGTCAGTAACTATAACTGCTTTTGGAACACATTGTCACACACATGTTTAACCAAGTCAGTAACTATAACTGCTTTTGGAACACATTGTCACACACATGTTCAACCAAGTTAGTAACTATAACTGCTTTTGGAACACATTGTCACACACATGTTTAACCTAGTCAGTAACTATAACTGCTTTTGGAACACATTGTCACACACATGTTTAACAAAGTCAGTAACTATAACTGCTTTTGGAACACATTGTCACACACATGTTTAACCAAGTCAGTAACTATAACTGCTTTCAGAACACATTGTCACACACATGTTTACACAAGTCAGTAACTATAATGCTTTCAGAACATATTATCACATGCATGTTTAACAAAGTCAGTAACTATAACTGCTTTCAGAACACATTGTCACACACATGTTTACACAAGTCAGTAACTATTAACTGCTTTCAGAACACATTGTCACACACGTGTTTACACAAGTCAGTAACTATAACTGCTTTCAGAACACATTGTCACACATGTTTAACCAAGTCAGTAACTATTAACTGCTTTCAGAACACATTGTCACACATGTTTAACCAAGTCAGTAACTATTAACTGCTTTCAGAACACATTGTCACACACATGTTTACACAAGTCAGTAACTATAACTGCTTTCAGAACACATTGACACACACATATTTAACCTAGTCAGTAACTATTAACTGCTTTCAGAACACATTGTCACACACATGTTTACACAAGTCAGTAACTATTAACTGCTTTCAGAACACATTGTCACACACATGTTTAGCAAAGTCAGTAACTATAACTGCTTTCAGAACACATTGTCACACACATCTTTACACAAGTCAGTAACTATAACTGTTTTCAGAACACATGTTTACACAAGTCAGTAACTATAACTGCTTTCAGAACACATTGTCACACACATGTTTAACCAAGTCAGTAACTATAACTGCTTTCAGAACACATTGTCACACATGTTTACACAAGTCAGTAACTATAACTGTTTTCAGAACACATTGTCACACACATGTTTACACAAGTCAGTAACTATAACTGCTTTCAGAACACATTGTCATACACATGTTTACACAAGTCAGTAACTATAACTGCTTTCAGAACACATTGTCACACACATGTTTAACCAAGTCAGTAACTATTAACTGCTTTCAGAATACATTGTCACACACATGTTTACACAAGTCAGTAACTATTAACTGCTTTCAGAACACATTGTCACACACATGTTTACACAAGTCAGTAACTATAACTGCTTTCAGAACACATTGTCACACATACATAATTGTATTCCTAGTAAACATAATATAAATAGCTGTTTTTATTTCTTTAAAAAAAACATTGATTTTGTTTAGATCCTTGATGTATTAAACATCATTTTATTCATTTGTAGACAGTATTTAAACATACTTTTAATGTATTTTGAAAAGAAACTGATTTTGATAGACCCTATCCCAGCAAAATTCATATTCGTATGGTAGTAGGATTTACAACTACTTATGCAATCAGTGCCTATCACCACTAATGTTGTGAGTTTGAATCTCGATTAGGACGAGGTGTACAACATTATATGATCAAGTTTGTTGGTGACTTGCGACATGTCAGTGGTTTTCTCCTGGTCCTCGGGTTTCCTCCGCCAATAAAACTGACCGCCACGATATAATTGAAATATTGTTGAAAGTGGCGTTAAACACAAACAAACATATAATGTTAAATAATACTATATACATAACAATATTATTCATCAAACTAGGAGAATATGTAAACACCATCAAACAAACAAACAAACATATATTTTGGGAAGTTTGATATTGTAGTTGTAATTTTAATCATTTATATGACTACATATATTTTCATTTACAGTAAGGGGCTGTCATGGTCATGATGGTATGGTAGTTAGATCTACAACTACGTATGCATTGAGTGCCTATCACCATTAATGTTGTGAGTTCGAACCCCACTCAGTCGAGGTATACTTGATACAACATTATGTGATTAAGTTTGTCAGTGACTTGCGACAGGTCGGTGGTTTTCTCAGGGTCCTCCGGTTTCCTCAACCAATAAATCTGACTGCCACGATATAACTGAAATATAGTTGAAAGTGGCATTATACACCATCAAACAAACAAACATATATTTTGGAATGTAATTTTAGTCCTTTATTTGACTATATATTTTCTATTTCAGTTTGACAAATCAAGATGTAGTAATCCCATCATTTTCAGCCCAGTATGGATACAAGAACAAACTGTGTGCAGCTGATTATGTGTTGGCCTGCGTTGCTACGTTAGAAAATATTGTACGTACATTTTAATTTGTATTTGTGTGTATGGTCTATGTTATATTAGAAATAGTGATAGAACATTAGTAATTTTGTGTTAAGCAAGTGTAAAGAAGGCATTTCAAAAACAATTTTTTTTTTCTTAGAAAATTGATAATTAACATTTTTCCATGACAGTAAAAATCTCATACATGTATCACTGCATGAACATTCTCATTTCCTGTTTCCTGGGGAAAGTAAAAGAAAAACACTGGAAAGTGACATGCTGATCAGTACTTCCCACTGTTAAAGACTTATGTCAGTTGCTGATCGTTGTTGTACTTTGTGGTTATCAGATATATCAGTTTCCAATTGGTTTGCAATTTAGTTTAAGTTTTAATTCTGCATGTAAAATTGTCATATATAATATAAAAATATAAAATATAAGATTGAAATATAAAATTGCATTTACATGAGGTAATGTCAAACATACACAGATATTTTGAAATCAAAGCTAAGCGTAAATTAAATATAAATGGAAATGAGACGATAACATAAATTTTTTATTTCACTTTCCCTTGGGTAAGTGACTTAAATACTTCTTCGTGCCCTGTGTGTAAATTTCTGTCCCTGATTTTGAACTTAATGAAATTTACGTTTACATGACAGGCATTTCAATACTCATTTGTACTAAACTGGAAGAAACATGAGTTAAGGACCAAATTTTTTCGGATTTTTTTCTTACATTAATTCAATGAAAATATTTAATTTATTTAACAAAACCTATATATATTCAAAAATATGAGAATAACCTTTTATCAAGAAGTTTACAGTCAATGACTTTGGGATTTGGAACTTACAAGCCATTAGGGCCAGTACATATGAGAACTTTACTGGCCCAAAAGTTGGGATTTGGAACTTACAAGCCATTAGGGCCAGTACATATGAGAACTTTACTGGCCCAAAAGTTGGGATTTGGAACTTACAAGCCGTTAGGGCCAGTACATATGAGAACTTTACTGGCCCGAAAGTTGGGATTTGGAACTTACAAGCCATTAGGGCCAATACATATGAGAACTTTACTGGCCCGAAAGTTGGGATTTGGAACTTAAAAGCCATTAGGGCCAGTACATATGAGAACTTTACTGGCCCGAAAGTTGGGATTTGGAACTTACAAGCCGTTAGGGCCAGTACATATGAGAACTTTATTGGCCCGAAAGTAAATTGACCAAATCTGACATAAATTGAAAGAAAGTAATGAAAAGCATCATGATATCACATGTTTAATCTCTTGAATACAAAAAAATACTAGTCTCTCTGTTTGAAGCTCCTCCAGTTCGTTCTCCTCATCCTCATCACTCCACTCCCCATCATCTTCACTCAGCCTCTTGTCATATACTGGTACATGTAAAATCTGCCAGGCTCAACACACCACTCTTGTGTTATTACGTTCAAGCCCTGGTTGTACTTGTGGGAAACAGGTCAAAATGCCCCCACTATTTCTCAGAATAGAAATTATTTTACCAAAACACCTCCAATTTTGTTTGTCAAAACGGCACGTTTAATAATTTTTCTAATCATGATATCATGTGTGATGTCTTGTAATTCAAGATTTGTCTAGTAAATTTATATACTGTCTTGTTCTAACCATGCAACTGATACAACATTCACTTTCCATGATAAATGGATAATGTTATCATGCCAGAATCCTGTCGTATATATACTTTCCAGTAAGGCTTGACCAAGCCATTGTTATCAAGGCTTAAACTTGTACTTTTCTTTTTCACAATACCTTGGCCTGTGTGTTTTTTGTTTTTTTTTTACTTTATTATTGGAAATTAAGCTCATCAAAGACCATCAGCACGGATAAAAGTCATAGAATTGTAATAATTAATGAAACATATAAATTTAATTAAATGCAATCATCATTAATTAAATTTATAATTTTAACAAGAATAATAAAACAAAAACAAAATATATTGTTACTTTCACGAATTAAGTGCAAAAAAATAGTCAAACAAAAACGAATCGTGGGAAGACATTTGAATCACAAAAAATTAAATAATATATATATATATATATATATGGGGGTGTTTTGATAATGATTTTTTTTTGTGGAAAAAGTGGGGGCATTTAGACATGTATTCGTACTTGTCTTGAGCCATATGTCCGGTCCCTTTTCCAGATTTCTAGTAAATAAGTAATTTTCTATCCCTTATCTCCTCGTACCCCCTTTTTAAAATGTTTTTCCGCTCACTTTCATTTCTGTGACCTATCGGCTAGGGCACCGTCAAAATATTAAAATAAATTAGCCATAGGTTTTTATTTTTTTTTTACACCAGAAGTTAAACAATATGGACAGAGTTAAGCAACAAGACAGTATGCCCCAAAATGACTCGACCCTGGGTTTTAAATGTGTAGTCTAATATTCATGATGATCATACTTATATTACTGAAGATTACACTGAATAAAAATGAATAGTCTGTGTTTGAACATAATTTGTAATCCGTATTTTTTTTTAAAATGAGGTCAGCTTTGTTCCGGTCCGAGTTTTACACAAGGATGAACAGATTTTGGGACGAAAACATATCTATTTACCGCATGCGCAAACTCCTATTTACGATTCTGAGGTAAAGTTATTTTTAAAACAGGGAATATCCAGTCAACAACTTGGTCATGGGTGAACGCATTTGTTTGATTTTGCGTGATAATTCAGCAACTGACGTGATCATTAAATTTTTTATGAAAAATATTCCACAAGCCAATCAGACTTGTGGTTTAGAAACTTCCACTGGCCGCGGGCCATCGGACCACCGCTAATTTCGAACACTGAGTTTACTTAAGTGTATTTGTCTGTTTACAGGATAAACACAAGAGTGCTACAGATAATTTTTTAAGTGCTTTAGACATTTTACAAAGGTAAATATTAGAATACAGTCAAACCTGTCTTATGTGACCTTCCAAAGGAACATTGATATAGGGTCACATAAGACAGGTGGTCACTAAATACAGGTTTAATTAATATGAAATGCATTGTGAAGGGAAATTAACATTAAAGTCACATAATACAGTTATTGCTTAATAGAGGTGGTCACTAAAGCAGGTTTGACTGTAACTTAATAGAGGTGGTCACTAAAGCAGGTTTGACTGTAACTTAATAGAGGTGGTCACTAAAGCAGGTTTGACTGTAACTTAATAGAGGTGGTCACTAAAGCAGGTGTGACTGTATCTGATTGATGTGACAGTTATACAAATGTATTATAATTAGATTATATTTGTTTGATGGTGTTTAATGCCACTTCCAACAATATTTCAGTTATATCGTGGCGGTTAGTTTTATTGGTGGAGGAAACCGGAGGACACGGAGAAAACCACCAACCTGACGAACTTTATCACATAATGTTGTACACCTCGCCCTGATAGAGATTCAATCTCTCAACATCAGTGATGATAGGCACTGATTGCATAGGTAGTTGTAAATCCAACTACCATATAATAACGGCCACGACGGCCCCTCTATAATTAGATGAAAACAGCTGTAAGAATGAAATAGTATGACAGACAAGTACATGAAGTAAAGTGAAAAAGAGTTATTGTTGTTTAACATCCAATGAGCATTTTTTCAACTATATATGGCGATAACAATGATGAGATGATGATGATGAGGCCAACAAAAAAATATGTGTGTTTACGGTCACCCGACCGACCCTAATTTCTGCTAGCGACCCTATCAATTTTTACACAGAATTCGGATAACCATTTTTGTTGTTTAATCAGCAGCAATGTTTTATTTATTCAACCGCTAGCTTTTTGTCGAAATTGAGAGCAAAGAAGGTAGAAAAACTGAGTAACTCGTCATAAAAACAAATGACGGCTTACCAGAAACTTCGAAAATGAAATACCGGAATCAGATTCCGTAACCGGGAACGACTATTTCCGGTTTTGCTGATAGTTAAAAAAAAAAAATAATAATAATGCCGACCGACCGACCCTAGATTTTTTTGACATGTGACAGTAAACACACATATATTATTATTTTTTTGGCCTGATGTCTGCTTGCACAAGACCAACACAGCTAGTCAAATTTGTATAGTGCTAGCTCACTGAAGAAACAGTCCGCAGTCAGTAGACATGTCTCTCCACTAGGGACATATTATCCTGATTCCAAACCACCAAGTCTTTGTTCTTTCTCTTCAAAGCTGTGTACTTAGCGGAGAAGCAACAAATGCCAAGTTTATAGTCTTTGGTTTGACCTGACTGGGACTGGAACCCATGATCTACCAAACACAAGATGAGCACGCTAACCTCTCTGTCCAAAAAATGCAGTGTCCATCTAGTCCGTCCATCTGTCTGAAAAACACAGAGTTCATCTTTTAGTCTGTCCATCTGTCTGAAAAACAGTGTCCATCTTCTAGTCTGTCCATCTGTCCGAAAAACGCAGTGTCCATCTATCTGTCCAAAAAATGCAGTGTCCATCTCCTAGTCTGTCCATCTGTCCAAAAAACGCAGTGTCCATCTGTCTGAAAAATGCAGAGTTCATCTTTTAGTCCGTCCATCTGTCTGAAAAATCCAGTGTCCATCTTCTAGTCCATCCATCTGTCTGAAAAACAGTGCCCATCTTCTAGTCCGTCCATCTGTCTGAAAAATGCAGTGTCCATCTTCTAGTCTGTTGAAGATGTGCCCCTCCCAATTCAAACAGATTTAGAAAAAAATCCATGTTTGTAACTTATTTAAATTGTCATTACATGTATGCCATATAGGGCGCCAAGTGACTTTAGCCGACTTTGACTATCCTGTTTAGACTCTTTGGTTTTCTTGCTCCCAAAGACTTCTAAATTATTTGGCATTAAGCGTACATGATTATTCCAGAAGTCATGCACACTAACTTTGATATCTGTGTTTTTATTTGTGTAATCTAGGTGTTCTTTATCAATGACTGATAGTATATTAGTCCTCGAAATGAACATTTTAATTTACTGGACTGAATCAAATTCTTAAATTTATTAGAAAATATATATCTAAATAATGTTATACTGGTCTTGTGCCAGAGGATCGGTGCTCAGTGTGAGGACTGGTATATCTATGTTATTTATTTCAGAGTAAATGTGGCTTCATTAGAGAAGGCTTTAGAATTGGCCAAGAAACAAGTACAGGCTATAGTGACACAAGTACAGACATTTCTAGACATGCACCAAGTTATATCAGCTGGACCTTTCCTATATGCTTTTATTCAAGAGGTGATTAATTATACAGTGAAACCTGTCTTAAACCAAACCTCCTTTGGGCCATGTTTTGTGTTCAGAATAGACAGGTGTTTTATTTATACAGGGTAAATTAACAAACATTTCCTACATTGGAACTTTATTGAAAGTTCAGCTTATACAGCATTCTGGTTTATCCATGGTTCGGTTTACGGCTATTCCAGAGAAAAATGTATGGGAGGGTTGGACGGCACTTGATCTTTTTTTGGATGGGTGGTAGGGGTAAGAGCAAATGTAATTGTGTGGGTGGTTGTCTCCTCCAGAAATATAATTTGATAGGTGGTTGTACATTAAGTGAAAAATTTATAGCTATGCTTTCTTGTTTTCAGTTGATTAAAACTCTTCAGATGCCGAAGGAAAATCACGTTTTTTCAACCGGTGATTTTGTTTACTTAGCGCGTAAATCCTATGTAAACGTCTGAAATTCCGAACGGAACTAACACAGCAAGTGTAAAGTCCCTAGTTTTCCAAACGGTAACTGGTTCCCAATATTTGCGGTTACCAGATTGTTTACCGCCTGTTGCCAGCATGACAGACCAGGGGTCGAAATAAGCGGTGGCCCGAGGCTCCTAATTTTTCAGAAGGACTCCTTGGGATCAAATGTAGATATCCCGCCGGGCTTCTTATTTTTTAGTATCTGTGCAAACCATAGACTAAAGGAAACATTTTATTGCCTATGAATGATCCTTTTAATTTATTACATGATACCAACACTCTTACATTATAGGGGATATCAAAAGAAATCGGGATGTAAACATTTTATTACAAGGCTTCACATAAAAAAAACCGAACCGGAAATGTTTACCGCTAACAAAATATACGGAAAATACCGGACCGGAAATGATTTTTTTCCAGATTAAAAAAAAAAAAAATGAAATCAGCAAAAATCAGAGTTGAGCGACGATTCCGTCGAACAAGACATCAATTTGGTGTGGCCTAATATACAAATTATGTTAAAAAAGGTTTCATTCAGTGTGGTAACAAGTACAAACTGTAACGGCCAATAATTTCAACATAAAATAAAACGATGCAACAAATTAAGCTAAGGAGTATCGATCAGGAAACTGGATTGTAGTGTATATTATAACAACAGAACAGAAAAACTACTTAAATTAGAACCTAAAAAAATACAAAAATCTGATGAAAATTTAAGAGCTGAATTGACACATATTTTGTTAACCAGACAACACAATGCTTAAGATTAAACAAAATATACAAACCAGTAATCCAACTGTGACAGTTTAAGATAATGACAAGTATCACAATTAGCGGTTGGTTGTCTTTATCGGATTATTTTTTTATAAAATTTTGAAAATGTACCTTATAAAATAGTGTTTTCAAGATGTCAAATTAGAGTTCAGGAGCGTGCCAGAATGCAGGATTTTGCACCGTACAGCAAAAAGTGCCACTTCATGTTGTGGAGGGCTACTAGGTTAAGAAAGTTAGGGGCCCTGCTAGCTACTTACTGACTTTTTCTTATTTCTACCCTTGCAGACAAGTGGAATATTAATTCTGTTTGCCATTGGCTGCAATCCAATGGCTTAGACAAATTTGCAGCTACTTTTAGAGGTAACATTTGTTAATCAATGAAGACAAGGTGTTGTAAACTTTACCCTCAACTGAAATCACCGGCGATTTGCTCTAGAAATAGTGTTTATTCCACGAACTTCGTGGCAGTTTTTCAAATTCTGAAATGTATGACTTCCAGGGTGAAATAAAAAATACAAATCAGTGCATTAAGACAGCAAATTATTGAATGAACAATTTAGATTGGAAATAATTCAACTGAAGCTGCAATTATGTGTGATTTACTTGGAATAAACATTCACATTGTAATTACACATAAAACAGAACAAAAAATAACCCAACACGTATACAGTTTGACAAGTTGTGAGGAATGATACATGCAAATGAATTTCTGATAAATGTTGGTTAAATTAAATGCATTATTGATTATACTTAAAAGTCAGTTTTTACCCCCAAAAAACAACACAATTTAACAAATAATATGCTTAAAAATAACAAATTCTGGACAGGGTATCATACTGTTCTTTATTTTATGAAAAATGAAAGAGGAGTTTAGGTCACAAACATAAATTGGCAATTTTCGGTCTGAAATTTGATCCCTGTGGGTCCCCTAGTTTTCAAAATCATAATTTTAAAACCTTATTGCACATCTACATATAGTGTATGGCAATACTGTATCGAAATAAATGCATAAAATAAAAAATGAAAGACGAGTTTAGGTCACAAACATAAATTGACAATTTTCGATCCAAAATTTGACCCCTGTGGACCCCTATTTTTGAAAATCAAAAATTCTAAAGCTTAATTGCACATCTACATGCATTGTTTGACAATACTGTATAGAAATAAAGTACATTAAATGAAAAAGGAGTTTAGATCACAAGCATAAGTTGTCAATTTTCAGTCCAAAATTTGACCCCTGTGGGCCCCTATTTTTGAAAATAAAATTTCTAAAGCTTTATTGCACATCTACATACAGTGTTTAACAAAACTGTATATAAATAAAGTTTAGGTCACAATAAAAGTGTGACAGACAGACGGAGGGACAGGGGTGAAAACAATATCCTGTCTTTCTTTGAAAGTGTGGGGATAGATATGAAGACTGTCTTTTAATACTGTTAAAACAATAACAAAACATTGATCAGAAATCGTTTTATTGATAAACAAGATTTTACAAACATGCAGCTTATTCTTACAAATAACACATGAACGTATGATAATTATTCAAACTTTTTTGTAAAAAAGGTAGTTTATACTTTAAATTAGATGGGTAGTGGGGTCAAGCTAAAAATCAATTATATAGGTAATTGTCCCATAATGAAATGTAATTAAGTGGATGATGGGTTTTAAAAAAAAGTGCCTTCCAACACCCCATGCATTTTTTTCTGGAATATCCCTTAGACAAGTTTCACTAATTTTATATCAAGACTACTTATGAATATTCATTAGTATATTGGGTTAAAGTGCTGAGAGATCAAAGTTTAGCATTATACTGCCTTAGGTCATGTATTTGATGTTTTCCCCAGGGCAATTTTACCATGGCACAGCACCTTTTCCAGGACCATGCATCTCTCACTCTAGAAGTATATATGCCCCTGTCCTATTTGTGTAATTATGAATTATAGTAGTATAGGATTCAATATAATGTGAACTGAATAAATTAATGCATAAGGTTATTAGATATATTTATTATTGAAATTTATAGTTCCTTATTTATGTAATTATTATCAAAACTAAGGTTCTCCTCCCTCAGACATAGATCTCCCTCAGTCATAGGTCTCCCTCAGACATAGATCTCCCTCAGTCATAGGTCTCCCTCAGTCATAGGTCTCCCTCAGTCATAGATCTCCCTCAGACATAGATCTCCCTCAGACATAGGTCTCCCTCAGACATAGATCTCCCTCAGTCATAGGTCTCCCTCAGACATAGGTCTCCCTCAGTCATAGGTCTCCCTCAGTCATAGGTCTCCCTCAGACATAGATCTCCCTCAGACATAGATCTCCCTCAGTCATAGATCTCCCTCAGTCATAGGTCTCCCTCAGACATAGATCTCCCTCAGTCATAGGTCTTCCTCAGTCATAGGTCTCCCTCAGACATAGATCTCCCTCAGTCATAGGTCTCCCTCAGACATAGGTCTCCCTCAGACATAGATCTCCCTCAGTCATAGGTCTCCCTCAGACATAGATCTCCCTCAGTCATAGGTCTCCCTCAAACATAGATCGCCCTCAGTCATAGATCGCCCTCAGTCATAGGTCTCCCTCAGACATAGGTCTCCCTCAGTCATAGGTCTCCCTCAGACATCGATCTCCCTCAGTCATAGGTCTCCCTCAGTCATAGGTCTCCCTCAGACATAGGTCTCCCTCAGACATAGATCTCCCTCAGTCATAGGTCTCCCTCAGACATAGATAACCTAAGCCAATATTAACTATCCTTTTTAGGCCCTTTGGTTTTATTGCTTCCAAACATATTTTAATTATTTGGCTCACCAATCTTTTGATTTTGATGAAAATTATTTTTTCAGAAAAGTGTTGTGGACACTAAATATAATATTTAGGTTCTTATTTCTACTGATTGCACAACTAGCATATGCCCTACTGAATTTCTTGTGAAAACACTAATAATAAAACTTCTTTATCAGGAAAGTGATACAGGCTCATGTTAGTCTCTAGTTTAATTTCATATCTTTGGTAGATTATGTTTATAATTATGGCTTGGATATGGATGTGGAATAAAATTTTAAGAAAACAAATATCTGAGTGAGAACCATGTCTTAATCATTCTGGTTAAGTTTAATGCAAATTTTAGTTCGGGCTATCGACCATGGTATTTCGTCAAAATATTTCTAAGGTAATGAGACAGCTACATTGATGGAATGGTTTAAGTACCTGCTTTGAATGTGGTAGATCATGGGTTCAATTCTTGGTGAGGTCAAATTAAAGACTTTAAAACTGATATTTACTGCTTCTCTAAGTCTAACAGCATTATGAAGTAAGAACAAAGACAGGTTGACTCTCAAGGGGGATAATGTGTCTGAATTAAGTGACATGTTCTACCTGTGATTTGTTGTTTCACTGAGGTAGCACTGTAAACATCTTATTAAGGCATTGGTCTAGTACAAAGCTGACATCATCATCATCTCATTGAAATTTAACTTGTTTTCATCATGAAATAGCTGAAAATTGCTGACTTGGCATTAAAACATAAATCGCTAAGGACGATAGAATGAAAGGATGAGGGAAAATAGACTAAAGCTCTTCTATCAATATCTCATTATTAATTATAGTAAGTTTAAATCATTTTTAAACTTTATATCAATTCGGTCAGTCATTACTCTCAAATTATAACTCAATCTGTCAAAATGTGTCTGATATCTTGTAATGTTCATGTTATGATAAGAATTTTTTGATAATTTGAATTAAAATAAAAAAAGGTTTTTTTGAAGACATTGATATTTTTACAGGGTACAACAGATGTTAAGTTTTTCTCCAAGCCACAGTGTTTAATGAGATTAGCCAGATTTACTTTAGAAGCTCACTGTTCTGTGGTAAGTTGTGTGATTTCTGGTACCTCATTCATGTAGAGCAATGGTAAGAAACGGTAACAGTATAAGTGTGGATGTGATGGAGGACACCATTGAATACAAAGCTTTTTTTCTGTTATTTTCAGTTGTTTTGGACATTTTTACCTTGCAGGATAAACACAATATACATACATTGTCTATAAATATCAAATTAATTTGCATTCTCTGTAAAACAGGTAAGAAAATCTCGCCAAAGGCTATCTTTTCTACTTGTTTATAAAGCTCATCAAATTTATTGTTATATAAACTTAGATATTGCATTAGTTTCATCCGGTTCACAAGTTCAATCTTTGAAAATTGACAGGAATAATGCATATATTTGCAGCTTCAAACAGAAAAAAACACTACTGAGAACGACACTAAATCTTCACCTTATCAAACTAAAACAAATAAAACTCTGCTGAAAATAACACTAAATCTTGATCTTATCGACAAAAAAAACCAAAGAAATAATTCATGGAAGCCAGAGTTTCTATACAGTTTTAGCATGGGTAACATTATTTTCGTAAATTTTTTATCCCAAGCGATAGCAAGGGATAAAATGCAACGAAAATAATGTTACCCATGTTAAAACGTGATACAAACTCTGGCTTCCATGAATTATTTCAATTCTAGTAGGAAAAATCAATTTATTTTTTGAAGTGGAAGTCAGTAATGGAAATGTATTTCATAACAAAATTCACTAACCTTCATGTTTACAGTTGTTTTTTCTTTTATGTATAACTAGACTGTGATGCTATGAAGCTACTGATATTTTCCAATTTAATGGCATTTTGAATTTAGCAACTTAAACAAGTAAAATGCTCACAAAATCGTAAAATAAATCAGTAACCATGTGTTTTAATGTCATCAGCGTTCCTTGTAAATGACTTCACCGGAAGATGTTAAATTTCAAAAGTCAAAGTCCATTGATGATTTATTCCGGAAAAATATAGGTAAAAACAATACGGGCATTTTTAAGTTTGTTATGCACCACAGTGCTGTATGAATACATAAATTCACTAGGGAATGATGTTTGTAATTTGGTCGTCAATGTGCATGAGCGAATTAAAATATATCGTGAGTTTTATCATTGTATTATTTATATAGCCAATGAAGGACGTCATGTTAGAATTAAAGATAATTTTCTGTTAATATCACTGTGGTACATGATGTTTCTATATTTCAGAGTCGTAATAAGAGAGCTAAGAGTTTACCTTTAGTTCTGGGTGCTCCTTTAGATGGAGAACAAGGTACAACACTTCTGTTAATATCACTGTGGTACATGATGTTTCTATATTTCAGAGTCGTAATAAGAGAGCTAAGAGTTTACCTTTAGTTCTGGGTGCTCCTTTAGATGGAGAACAAGGTACAACACTTCTGTTAATATCACTGTGGTACATGATGTTTCTATATTTCAGAGTCGTAATAAGAGAGCTAAGAGTTTACCTTTAGTTCTGGGTGCTCCTTTAGATGGAGAACAAGGTACAACACTTCTGTTAATATCACTGTGGTTCATGATGTTTCTATATTTCAGAGTCGTAATAAGAGAGCTAAGAGTTTACCTTTAGTTCTGGGTGCTCCTTTAGATGGAGAACAAGGTACAACACTTCTGTTAATATCACTGTGGTACATGATGTTTCTATATTTCAGAGTCGTAATAAGAGAGCTAAGAGTTTACCTTTAGTTCTGGGTGCTCCTTTAGATGGAGAACAAGGTACAACACTTCTGTTAATATCACTGTGGTACATGATGTTTCTATATTTCAGAGTCGTAATAAGAGAGCTAAGAGTTTACCTTTAGTTCTGGGTGCTCCTTTAGATGGAGAACAAGGTACAACACTTCTGTTAATATCACTGTGGTACATGATGTTTCTATATTTCAGAGTCGTAATAAGAGAGCTAAGAGTTTACCTTTAGTTCTGGGTGCTCCTTTAGATGGAGAACAAGGTACAACACTTCTGTTAATATCACTGTGGTACATGATGTTTCTATATTTCAGAGTCGTAATAAGAGAGCTAAGAGTTTACCTTTAGTTCTGGGTGCTCCTTTAGATGGAGAACAAGGTACAACACTTCTGTTAATATCACTGTGGTTCATGATGTTTCTATATTTCAGAGTCGTAATAAGAGAGCTAAGAGTTTACCTTTAGTTCTGGGTGCTCCTTTAGATGGAGAACAAGGTACAACACTTCTGTTAATATCACTGTGGTACATGATGTTTCTATATTTCAGAGTCGTAATAAGAGAGCTAAGAGTTTACCTTTAGTTCTGGGTGCTCCTTTAGATGGAGAACAAGGTACAACACTTCTGTTAATATCACTGTGGTACATGATGTTTCTATATTTCAGAGTCGTAATAAGAGAGCTAAGAGTTTACCTTTAGTTCTGGGTGCTCCTTTAGATGGAGAACAAGGTACAACACTTCTGTTAATATCACTGGTACATGATGTTTCTATATTTCAGAGTCGTAATAAGAGAGCTAAGAGTTTACCTTTAGTTCTGGGTGCTCCTTTAGATGGAGAACAAGGTACAACACTTCTGTTAATATCACTGGTACATGATGTTTCTATATTTCAGAGTCGTAATAAGAGAGCTAAGAGTTTACCTTTAGTTCTGGGTGCTCCTTTAGATGGAGAACAAGGTACAACACTTCTGTTAATATCACTGTGGTACATGATGTTTCTATATTTCAGAGTCGTAATAAGAGAGCTAAGAGTTTACCTTTAGTTCTGGGTGCTCCTTTAGATGGAGAACAAGGTACAACACTTCTGTTAATATCACTGTGGTACATGATGTTTCTATATTTCAGAGTCGTAATAAGAGAGCTAAGAGTTTACCTTTAGTTCTGGGTGCTCCTTTAGATGGAGAACAAGGTACAACACTTCTGTTAATATCACTGGTACATGATGTTTCTATATTTCAGAGTCGTAATAAGAGAGCTAAGAGTTTACCTTTAGTTCTGGGTGCTCCTTTAGATGGAGAACAAGGTACAACACTTCTGTTAATATCACTGGTACATGATGTTTCTATATTTCAGAGTCGTAATAAGAGAGCTAAGAGTTTACCTTTAGTTCTGGGTGCTCCTTTAGATGGAGAACAAGGTACAACACTTCTGTTAATATCACTGGTACATGATGTTTCTATATTTCAGAGTCGTAATAAGAGAGCTAAGAGTTTACCTTTAGTTCTGGGTGCTCCTTTAGATGGAGAACAAGGTACAACACTTCTGTTAATATCACTGTGGTACATGATGTTTCTATATTTCAGAGTCGTAATAAGAGAGCTAAGAGTTTACCTTTAGTTCTGGGTGCTCCTTTAGATGGAGAACAAGGTACAACACTTCTGTTAATATCACTGGTACATGATGTTTCTATATTTCAGAGTCGTAATAAGAGAGCTAAGAGTTTACCTTTAGTTCTGGGTGCTCCTTTAGATGGAGAACAAGGTACAACACTTCTGTTAATATCACTGGTACATGATGTTTCTATATTTCAGAGTCGTAATAAGAGAGCTAAGAGTTTACCTTTAGTTCTGGGTGCTCCTTTAGATGGAGAACAAGGTACAACACTTCTGTTAATATCACTGTGGTACATGATGTTTCTATATTTCAGAGTCGTAATAAGAGAGCTAAGAGTTTACCTTTAGTTCTGGGTGCTCCTTTAGATGGAGAACAAGGTACAACACTTCTGTTAATATCACTGTGGTACATGATGTTTCTATATTTCAGAGTCGTAATAAGAGAGCTAAGAGTTTACCTTTAGTTCTGGGTGCTCCTTTAGATGGAGAACAAGGTACAACACTTCTGTTAATATCACTGGTACATGATGTTTCTATATTTCAGAGTCGTAATAAGAGAGCTAAGAGTTTACCTTTAGTTCTGGGTGCTCCTTTAGATGGAGAACAAGGTACAACACTTCTGTTAATATCACTGGTACATGATGTTTCTATATTTCAGAGTCGTAATAAGAGAGCTAAGAGTTTACCTTTAGTTCTGGGTGCTCCTTTAGATGGAGAACAAGGTACAACACTTCTGTTAATATCACTGGTACATGATGTTTCTATATTTCAGAGTCGTAATAAGAGAGCTAAGAGTTTACCTTTAGTTCTGGGTGCTCCTTTAGATGGAGAACAAGGTACAACACTAGTTATTGGTATTCCTCCATTACAGTTGGACGATGAGAGGAAGAAGTAAGTTGTAGGTTTTTTTGCTTACCCTTCCAGAGCACCTGAGTTCACCCATGGTTTTTAGTGGGGGTCGTGTAACTCTACCTTTAGTTTTATGTGTATGTTTTGTAGATCGTTGTTTGTCCTTTTGTCTGTTCTTCTTCGATATACGGATTCTGATTAACCCTTTGGTATCTTCAAACTCTTCTTGTAAAAATCAATGGTTAAAGACAAAACTTGTCGAGAAATATTTTTCAGCTATCTGCATTTTGTCAGATTAACATTCTAAGGGTAAAGCGAGCTTTTGTTGTCATCTTTTTACGTACATAATTAGTTTTTATTTTTGTTATGCTGTTTTTCAGTTTTGATTTTTAAAATGCAACCCCTAAATAATTTGAACTTGAGGTTCACTAGTACACATTTTGACACATATATGTCCGTTATTGATTGCAGTAGTTTTCAGCTATCTGCATTTTGTCAGATTTAACATTCTAAGGGTAAAGCGAGCTTTTCTTGTCATCTTTTTACATTCATTATTAGTTTTTAGCTCGTCGTCCGTTAACTTTTCACATTTTAATCTTCTCCTCTGAAACCACTGGGCCAAATGAACTGAAACTTGGTAGGAAGCATCTATGGAAGATCTTCTATAAAGACTCTTCATTTCGTCCCGATCCATTAACAAACATGTCCGCCATAGGCAATTCATGTTTATGATTGTATGCTTACTACAAAAAAAAAAACGTTTTTCTGTGGAAAGGGAGATAACTCTAATTTAAATATAGATATTGGTCAAATACAGTTGACTATGAATTGAATTACAGATAAATATGCCTCTAAAACCCCTCAGCCAAATGAACTGAAACTTGGTAGGAAGCATCTATGGAAGGCCCTCATTGCTCGATTCGTCCCGATCCGTTAACAAACATGGCCGCCATAGGCGACTCTTGTTTCTGATTGGCTGATTTTAAAAATTCTTCTCTTCTGTAACCGTTTGGCCAAATGAACCGAAACTTGGTAGGAAGCATCTATGGAAAGTCCTCTGTTGCGATTACTCATTTCGTCCCAATCTTATGTCGTTCTGATCCGTTAACAAACATGGCCGCCACAGGAAATTGTTGTTTCTGATTGGCCTATTTTTAAAAATCTTCTCTGAAACTGCTTGGCCAAATGTACCGAAACTTTGTAGGATGCATCTATGGAGGGTCCTCTATAGCGATTACTCATTTCGTCCCAATCCATTAACAAACATGGCCACCACAGGCAATTCTTGTTTCTGATAGGTCGATTTCTAAAAATCTTCTCTGAAATCGCTTGGCCAAATGAACCGAAACTTGGTAGGATGCTTCTATGGAGGTCCTCTATAAATATTATTTATTTCGACCCTATCAATTAACAAATATGGCTGCCACAGGCAAGTCTTGTTTCTTATTGGTCAATTTCTAAAACAGCTTTTCCTCTGAAGCCGCTTGGCCAAATGATGTTAAACTTGGTAAGAAGCATCTATGGAAGATCCTCTATAGAGATTACTCATTTCGTTTTGATCCATTTACAAGCATGGCTGCCACAGACAATTCCTGTTTTAGATTGGTCAATTTCTAAAAAATCTTCTTATCTGAAACTGCATTGCCAAAATGAACCGATATTTGGTGGGAAGCACCTATGGAAGGTTCTGTATTAAATTTCCTCAAAGCAGAATGAAAGGTGAGCGACACAAGCTCAGCCCACTGAACCTCTAGTTATTTTTGCTTTGTTGTTTTCAGTTTTAATTTTTAACATGTTTATTATGAAACCCCAATAACCATTTAAATTTGAGGCTTACAAGTACAAATTTTTACTCAAATGGGGGTTAGGGTCATGGCGTTTAATGCCTTTTTCAACAATATTTAAGTTATATTGCGGCGGTAAATTTTATTGGTGGAGGAAACCAGAGTACCCGGAGAAAACCGACCTGTCACTGACAAACTTTATCACATAATGTTGTACAGTGAAACCTGATGAAACCGGACCCTGAGTAAACCGGAATACTGTCCATTCCGATCTAAATTTCAAGTCCCCAGTTTTTTCCTTAATAATCTTTGTTAAAAAATCATTGAATAAACCGGACACTGCACATTCCGAATTCCGGCCTTGACTTGCGGTCCCAATACACTAATTACTGTTATAATTTATCTACGTAAACCGGTCATGATCAGATCAATCAAGCGTGTGTTTACATATATGTGAATATCGATCGGTAGTAAGGGAAAACGCATTGAAAGTGTTTATCGAAGTGTGTATATTCGCCGGGACGCTTTTAAAATATCCAACATGGCCATGGGGGAATCCTTCCCGAAATCAATGCATATGTTGACAATGATCATAAATGAACAACAAACAATGCCTTATTATTTAAGTGATGAACTAGCATCCAAGCCATACAATCATAACTTGAGATAATTTATTGTTAATCGTATTATACTTTATAGTCTTCACAGCTGGGAGTAATCAAACTTCCAGACTTGACATAAAAAATGACAAATACATTTGATTCCTATTTTCTTTTTATTTCAATCATTAAAAGCTTGAGTAAACACAGTCTGGGAGTCTAATTATACACTAAGTAATTATGACACCTTTCATACATACACACATTCAATCTTATCGACAGCATTATTGATTATTTTACGCACGGTTAGATAGTCACACCTTTTTCTTTTAGTTTATTTTCGTATCAACGTTTACTGGTTCAAAACACAACTCCACTAGAGAGTATTACAATAAATGTAATTCTCTGAATAATTAAAAAGTATTATACGCATTTAATGATTTTGTGGAATAGTGTCCAAACAAGTAAAGAAATACGAAAATATTAGACAGTAGTAAATGTGCACCCTCCTGCAAAATAAAGAATCTGGACAAAAACCCGTGCATTATGCATAAGAAATTACGATACTCAATTATTTCAAAACAATTCCTATTTTGAATTGTTAGTTAAGCAATTCAGACAATCTGAATGTAATTCTAATATAATGGTCTATCCACTAAAATTTGATTTTGGTTAAAACTCAGGATCGCAAAAATTAAGTACCGCTAAAAAAAATCCACCAATTTGGAAGAAAATCGTGAAATTTGGCTCCCGTGAAAAAACCACTTATACGGTAGTCAGAGAGTAGACACTGAATAAACCGGCCCACTATCAATACCGGCCGTGAAACGTGGTCCCAATGGTGGCCGGTTTACACAGGTTTTACTGTATAAAGTACACCTTGCCATGAGCAAGATTCGAACTCACAACATTAGTGGGAATATGTATTGATTGCAAAGGTAGTTGTAAATCCAACTACCATACAATCATGACCACGACAACCCCGTTGTTATTTGATTGGGCTATTGGTATGTGTAAGATTTGAGTAAATAAATCTGGTTTACAAAAGTAGGTAGGTTGGGGTTTTTTTTTTCAATCATGCTGCAATAATTAGATATGTTGGATTTCAAGAATTCAATATGGCGGCTAATTCAAAGTAGAACTGGCCTTAGTTACTTCATGCCAATAGTGAGTTTGACAATAAACAATAGTAACCAATGACAACAGGTATTATAATTGTCTATATAGTAATGAAATTACAATATTATCATTGTACTGTGGAACATGTCTAATCCGACACACCAAGGGACCAGGGAAATGTGTCGAGTGTAACAGGATGTAGGAAAATTCATGTGTCAGATTGTACAAGTTCCACTGTATATTACATCAGATTCAGTGGAATTTAATGACTTTTCCTCTCTCTTTTTTTTTTACAGTTTCTTTGGTAAAGCCTTTGAACAGGCAGCAGTTAGTACTAATTCTAGAACCCTACACGACAGTTTTGATACTTATTGTAAGTCTTTTGATTCCAAATGATAACTTAACTATTGAGAAGGCATTTCAACTTTCAAATCATGAAAACATAGTTTATTATACTCTATGAGTGGGGGCTATATTGCAATCACCTTGTCCATTCGTCCGTCCGTTCACACTTTCGTAACAGATATTTCAGCTTCTACTGGAAGAAATGACTTTATATTTGATATATGGCTTTGGCATGGTGACTTGTACCGTGTCTCCCCTTTCCAGGTTTACCGCACATCTACTTCCTGTTTACAGTGCGACTTAGAATTTTTCATGTTTGCCGTAATGAAAACTTTCGTAACAGTTATCTCAGCTTCTACTGGAAGAAATGATTTTATATTTGATATATGACTTTGGCATGGTGACTTTCCAGGTTTACCACACATCTACTTCCTGTTTACCATACGACTTACAAATGAATGAGTGGGGTATTCTTAGCACGACGTAGCGTGCAACATCTTGTTTTTAATTGGTACGTGTAACCACTGTATAAATGTCCCTGAATGATAATATGACAAGATATTCATCTGTCATAGAAAGATGGATCAGTTGGATTTTTGATGTGTATCTTCATCTTCAAGTTCATAGGGGAGAGGGGTTTCTGGGACAGTTATAAAGAACTGACTGATGAACCCTCAGCAGTCTCGATCATGGCTATTAACAACTTTTGACAACAAGGCCCCTTGTGTCCTTACAGTCATGGATCATGGCCATTAATGACTTTCAACAAGGCCCCTTGTGCCCTTAGCAGTCATAGATCATGGCCATTAATGACTTTCAACAAGGCCCCTTGTGCCCTTAGCAGTCATAGATCATGGCCATTAATGACTTTCAACAAGGCCCCTTGTGCCCTTAGCAGTCATAGATCATGAACACAAGTACTAAATATATTACTGTAAATGAGAAACACTTTTATTTATGGTATTTATTTTGTGTTCAGCACAAAGTCTTTTATTATACCCCCGCTCCCCGGAAGGGGAGGGGGGTATACTGTTTTACCTCTGTCCATCCAAGATATTTTTCGTCACATTTTTCTCAACAACTATTGATGGCAGAAATCTGATATTTGGTCACAAGCTTCATATAGGTATGCCATATCATGGGAAGCGTTTTTGGACCCATCAGATTTCTACTTCCTGTTTGCCGACTTTGTTGATTTTTATACACATTGAATATATATGCTCATTTTTGTTGCATTTTTCTCAGCAAATATTGAGGGCAGAAATCTGATATTTCGTCACAAGCTTCATATAGCTACCCCATTTTGTGGGAAGCGTTTTTTGACCCGTCAGATTCCTACTTCCTGTTTGCCGACTTAGTTGGCTTTTATTCACATTTAACATACCTGTATATGCACATTTTTCGTCACATTTTTCTCAGCAAATATTGATGACAGGAATCTGATATTTGGTCACAAGCTTCATATAGGTATGCCATATTGTGGGAAGCGTTTTTGGGACCCATATATGCTCATTTTTCGTCGCATTTTTCTCAGCAAATATTGATGGCAGAAATCTGATATTTCGTCACAAGCTTCATATAGGTACCCCATTTTGTGGGAAGCGTTTTTTGACCCGTCAGATTCTTGCTTCCAGTTTGCCGACTTCGTTGGCTTTTATACACAATTAACATATATGCACATTTTTCTCAGCAACTATTGATGACAGGAATCTGATATTTGGTCTCAAGCTTCATATAGGTACCCCATATCGTGGTAAGCGTTTTTGGACCCATCAGATTCCTACTTCCTGTTTGCCGACTTGGTTGGTTTTTATACACATTGAACATATATACGGGGGTATCTTAAGTGAGCATTAGCTCACAGTTCATCTTGTTTGTATTGTTTTGTAACTGCATCGGTGTTGTAATGGTTAGCATACCCACCTCACATGCTGTAGATCATGGATTCAAGCCTAGGTCGAGTCAAACCAAAGACTATGAAATTGTTGTGGGATGCTCCTCCACTAAGTACACACTATTAAGGAGTTAGAGCAAAGACTGGTTGGCTAAGAACCATGATTATGTGTCATAGTAGGGTGAACTGTCTCCCACAAACTCTCGTTTCACTATAAAAATCCAACTAAGCATGTTGGTCTATTACAAACTGGACATCATCATTATTTTATCAAAATGAATCTTGTTCTCGACATTATCATAGCTGAAAAATTGCTTAACAATCCTTCATTCTGTATTATAGTTAATGTCGAATATGGAAATTTCCTTGTACAGGAAAACCTGTCTAAACCGAACATATTTGAGACCAACTTTTGTGTTCGGAATAGACAGGTGTTCGGTTTATAGAGGTTAAATTAACAAAGATACCCTACATTTGGACTTTATTTAAAGTTCAGTTTATACAGGATTCCAGATTATTCAGGATTCGGTGTAGACAGGTTTATACAGGATTTCAGATTTTTCAGGGTTTGGTGTAGACAGGTTTATACAGGATTTCAGATTATTCAGGGTTTGGTGTAGACAGGTTTATACAGGATTTCAGATTATTCAGGGTTCGGTGTAGACAGGTTTATACAGGATTTCAGATTATTCAGGGTTTGGTGTAGACAGGTTTATACAGGATTTCAGATTATTCAGGGTTTGGTGTAGACAGGTTTATACAGGATTTCAGATTATTCAGGCTTTGGTGTAGACAGGTTTATACAGGATTTCAGATTATTCAGGGTTCGGTGTAGACAGGTTTATACAGGATTTCAGATTATTCAGGATTCGGTGTAGACAGGTTTATACAGGATTTCAGATTATTCAGGGTTTGGTGTAGACAGGATTTCAGATTATTCAGGGTTCGGTGTAGACAGGTTTATACAGGATTTCAGATTATTCAGGGTTTGGTGTAGACAGGTTTATACAGGATTTCAGATTATTCAGGATTTGGTGTAGACAGGTTTATACAGGATTTAAGATTATTCAGGGTTCGGTGTAGACAGGTTTATACAGGATTTCAGATTATTCAGGGTTTGGTGTAGACAGGTTTATACAGGATTTCAGATTATTCAGGGTTCGGTGTAGACAGGTTTATACAGGATTTCAGATTATTCAGGGTTCGGTGTAGACAGGTTTATACAGGATTTCAGATTATTCAGGGTTCGGTGTAGACAGGTTTATACAGGATTTCAGATTATGCAGGGTTCGGTGTAGACAGGTTTATACAGGATTTCAGATTATGCAGGATTCGGTGTAGACAGGTTTATACAGGATTTCAGATTATTCAGGGTTTGGTGTAGACAGGTTTATACAGGATTTCAGATTATTCAGGGTTCGGTGTAGACAGGTTTATACAGGATTTCAGATTATTCAGGGTTCGGTGTAGACAGGTTTATACAGGATTTCAGATTATTCAGGGTTCGGTGTAGACAGGTTTATACAGGATTTCAGATTATTCAGGGTTTGGTGTAGACAGGTTTATACAGGATTTCAGATTATTCAGGGTTCGGTGTAGACAGGTTTATACAGGATTTCAGATTATTCAGGGTTCGGTGTAGACAGGTTTATACAGGATTTCAGATTATTCAGGGTTCGGTGTAGACAGGTTTATACAGGATTTCAGATTATTCAGGGTTCGGTGTAGACAGGTTTATACAGGATTTCAGATTATTCAGGGTTCGGTGTAGACAGGTTTATACAGGATTTCAGATTATTCAGGGTTCGGTGTAGACAGGTTTATACAGGATTTCAGATTATTCAGGGTTCGGTGTAGACAGGTTTATACAGGATTTCAGATTATTCAGGGTTCGGTGTAGACAGGTTTATACAGGATTTCAGATTATTCAGGGTTTGGTGTAGACAGGATTTCAGATTATTCAGGGTTCGGTGTAGACAGGTTTATACAGGATTTCAGATTATTCAGGGTTTGGTGTAGACAGGTTTATACAGGATTTC
Organism: Bathymodiolus brooksi; assembly: GCA_963680875.1. Lineage (NCBI taxonomy): Eukaryota > Metazoa > Mollusca > Bivalvia > Mytilida > Modiolidae > Bathymodiolus > Bathymodiolus brooksi. Next base: position 44,877,832 of record OY804580.1, on the reverse strand, counting down.
AGATTATTCAGGATTTGGTGTAGACAGGTTTATACAGGATTTAAGATTATTCAGGGTTCGGTGTAGACAGGTTTATACAGGATTTCAGATTATTCAGGGTTTGGTGTAGACAGGTTTATACAGGATTTCAGATTATTCAGGGTTCGGTGTAGACAGGTTTATACAGGATTTCAGATTATTCAGGGTTCGGTGTAGACAGGTTTATACAGGATTTCAGATTATTCAGGGTTCGGTGTAGACAGGTTTATACAGGATTTCAGATTATGCAGGGTTCGGTGTAGACAGGTTTATACAGGATTTCAGATTATGCAGGATTCGGTGTAGACAGGTTTATACAGGATTTCAGATTATTCAGGGTTTGGTGTAGACAGGTTTATACAGGATTTCAGATTATTCAGGGTTCGGTGTAGACAGGTTTATACAGGATTTCAGATTATTCAGGGTTCGGTGTAGACAGGTTTATACAGGATTTCAGATTATTCAGGGTTCGGTGTAGACAGGTTTATACAGGATTTCAGATTATTCAGGGTTTGGTGTAGACAGGTTTATACAGGATTTCAGATTATTCAGGGTTCGGTGTAGACAGGTTTATACAGGATTTCAGATTATTCAGGGTTCGGTGTAGACAGGTTTATACAGGATTTCAGATTATTCAGGGTTCGGTGTAGACAGGTTTATACAGGATTTCAGATTATTCAGGGTTCGGTGTAGACAGGTTTATACAGGATTTCAGATTATTCAGGGTTCGGTGTAGACAGGTTTATACAGGATTTCAGATTATTCAGGGTTCGGTGTAGACAGGTTTATACAGGATTTCAGATTATTCAGGGTTCGGTGTAGACAGGTTTATACAGGATTTCAGATTATTCAGGGTTCGGTGTAGACAGGTTTATACAGGATTTCAGATTATTCAGGGTTCGGTGTAGACATGTATATATAGGATTTCAGATTATTCAGGGTTCGGTGTAGACAGGATTTCAGATTATTCAGGGTTCGGTGTAGACAGGTTTATACAGGATTTCAGATTATTCAGGGTTCGGTGTAGACAGGTTTATACAGGATTTCAGATTATTCAGGGTTCGGTGTAGACAGGTTTATACAGGATTTCAGATTATTCAGGGTTTGGGGTAGACAGGTTTATACAGGATTTCAGATTATTCAGGGTTTGGTGTAGACAGGTTTATACAGGATTTCAGATTATTCAGGGTTCGGTGTAGACAGGTTATACAGGATTTCAGATTATTCAGGGTTCGGTGTAGACAGGTTTATACAGGATTTCAGATTATTCAGGGTTCGGTGTAGACAGGTTTATACAGGATTTCAGATTATTCAGGGTTCGGTGTAGACAGGTTTATACAGGATTTCAGATTATTCAGGGTTCGGTGTAGACAGGTTTATACAGGATTTCAGATTATTCAGGGTTCGGTGTAGACAGGTTTATACAGGATTTCAGATTATTCAGGGTTCGGTGTAGACAGGTTTATACAGGATTTCAGATTATTCAGGGTTCGGTGTAGACAGGTTTATACAGGATTTCAGATTATTCAGGGTTCGGTGTAGACATGTATATATAGGATTTCAGATTATTCAGGGTTCGGTGTAGACAGGATTTCAGATTATTCAGGGTTCGGTGTAGACAGGTTTATACAGGATTTCAGATTATTCAGGGTTCGGTGTAGACAGGTTTATACAGGATTTCAGATTATTCAGGGTTCGGTGTAGACAGGTTTATACAGGATTTCAGATTATTCAGGGTTCGGTGTAGACAGGTTTATACAGGATTTCAGATTATTCAGGGTTCGGTGTAGACATGTATATATAGGATTTCAGATTATTCAGGGTTCGGTGTAGACAGGATTTCAGATTATTCAGGGTTCGGTGTAGACAGGTTTATACAGGATTTCAGATTATTCAGGGTTCGGTGTAGACAGGTTTATACAGGATTTCAGATTATTCAGGGTTCGGTGTAGACAGGTTTATACAGGATTTCAGATTATTCAGGGTTCGGTGTAGACCGGTTTATACAGGATTTCAGATTATTAAGGGTTCGGTGTAGACAGGTTTATACAGGATTTCAGATTATTCAGGGTTCGATGTAGACAGGTTTCACTGTATAATGAAAGCTCCATTTTTGGATTTCACATATTGATAGTATAGCAATATGGGAAATATCACTAGCAATATATGAATTAGACAGGAAAATCTACATTTAAGAAGAATTTGAAGATACCTAAAGGGTAATCAGAATCTGTATATCGAAGAAAAACAGACAACACAATGGCCAAAAGAAAAAGGACAAATAACGATCAACAAAACATACATATAAAACTAAAGATCGAGTAACACAAACCCCACTAAAAACCGAGGGTGAACTCATGTGCTCCGGAAGGGTTAGCAGTTCCTGCTCCACTAGTGGCATCCGTCGTTTTTAACAAAGGAGCTAACATTTATATAGAATATTGTTCAATGACACAAACAATTTATTTATGTGGTAATCTTATTCTATTAACAATTGTGTTTTTCTTCTTTGTCTTTTATAGTAATGGAAATGAAAACAGAAGACAGAAGCAAGTTCTTTGATGCATTGATCAGCTTGTTAAATTAAATAAAGACAATTGTTAAATTAAATAAAGACTGTTGTTAAATTAAATAAAGACAGTTGTTAAATTAAAAAAAGACAATTGTTAGATTGAAAAAAGACAATTGTTAAATTAAAAAAAGACAGTTGTTAAATTAAATAAAGACAGTGGTTAAATTAAATTAAAGGACTGGAATGTTAATGTTTTATACATGTATATATTTTCAATGGAGACAAGACATTATCTTATGCAATATATACCAGTATTCACAACATCATGATTTTTTCCGTAGTATTGTTTCCAGCCTGAAATTTATACAGAGTTGAATGCCACTATGTAAGCTAATTTTTTATATGAAATGTTTCTAGACCTGGTTGCCATGATGTAGCTGAAAAGATTATACGAAGCGACAATTCAATGAATTATTTCTATAAATTTCAACATTTTACTTGAATTATTAATTTAATGATAAACCATCATTGATAACAATGAAAAAGTTTGTAACAATGGCAACATATTGTCTACATGTAAATTATTATAATTTTTCTCACAGTGACAATCCAATCTAATTAAAATTAGATGTTTGTTGTATCTGTTCAACATCTGTCACATCAGGTAATCTTTCATTTGCATTTGGAAGCTCTCTATCCTCATCATTATACCACATATATGCTGTTTAATACCTTAAAACTCGATGGGATCATCGCTGATTTCTAGTTTTTAAATATGACTCTTGTTCTCCTTAATGAAATTGCTATGACTGCCACGATATAACTGAAATATTGTTGAAAGTTGCATTAAACACCATTACCCTTAAACTGCTATGCTATTCGATATTTTAGGATTGAATAGACTTATTGCCAATTGTTATTTTTAAATGTAACTTCTTATCGAAGATTTGTACATTTTCCCTTTGATCTTTACACACGATAATATCTACCAGTATTATCCAGCAATACGGTTGTTTCGAATCATTTCCCTTCCGTCAAAACTTTGTTACTTTCGTCCGCCAGATCACGTGATTTCGATGGAACTCCTGGCACTGAACTTCCTGTGTCAATGTACACAACAAAAACTCCAATCGATATGTGCTGTTTTAACGTTTGATCCTCAACTTAAAAAAATCTTAACATTTTCTGTAAAAGACAGATATCAATTAAATTATTTTATTTGTATCAAAGACTTCAATGCAGAGACAAATATTTCTTTAAAATTAAATTTGTTTTCTTTCTTTATTTGCGGCTGTCAGCATCATCAAAGGAAAACGATCTGCCTTTATGTATATATTTCTGATATCAGACAGATAGTGGGGTACCGAACACCAGTATTTATTCAGTGGTTTCCTTGGCGTCTCCATATTACAATTACTTATAATCTACCGCATCTGCGACTATGATATGCTGACATTCACTGATAGCGTAAACACCGGAAGTCGCCTGCCGATTTGTTCAAATGTCAAGACAAGAAAAAGACGGAACGTGGTCGGAATTGACACGATTCGAAACAATCATATTGGCACGATATTAACATAATATCGCTGTTTTCAAATGTGACGTTATATTGACAACACCTTATCCCTTCGGTGTGATATTGCTCTGAGAAATCCATTCTCTCAAAGCAAATCAACGATAGTATATATTTACATGACCTCGTATATGATGTGTGATGACTTTAGGTCACCGGATAAATACCAAGGGCGTAGATAGCCTTTCTTGCAGTGCAAGCAACCAAACCCAGAAATTTTATTTTGACTAGATGCAAAATGGTGCGTTCTGAGGTGTTTTCATGGGTAAATTGAATACATAAGCAACCCATTGATTTCATGATTTTGTTAGAGAGAATTTATTTAGAATTGCCCAAAATCTGTTCTTCGTGTCTTAGCAGACACGAACTTCTCCATAACTTTATCTAAATCCACACTGAAATCGCGATGGATATGTATTAATGCTAGCGATGAAAACCTATCGTTATTCATTGTTGATCGTACATATGTCTTCAATCGACGTAGTACACTGAATGATCGCTCTGCGGTAGCACTGCCATAATTTTTAAGACATTGAATTTTCACAAAAAGCCACAACGAGACTTTGTTTTCCACTTTTATTTTAATTTTTATTATTCCTTAATTATTATTTTTTTTTGCTCTTTATTTTTGTTTTCAGCACGCCGATGTGCACGCAACTGCGTGTTGGCGTATAGGGAGCTACGCGCCTGAATACAATGTAAAAGATCCAACTGACATCTATTTTTTTTAGAAATAGGTTTTAGGTCAACATATTGACAAAATTATCATCTTTTTCATTACAGAAGGTATAGAATATATTCATGGAAAATCATGTATTGAACAAAGTTCTTGAATAAAATATACTGAACAGTGTTCTTGAATCAAATTGAATAAAATATATTAAACAGAGTTCTTGATTAAATAAAAATAAACAAATGTTTGAATAGAATATATTCTACAATGTTCTTGAATAAAATATATGCAACTAAGTTCTTGAATACAATATATTTAACAATATTCTTGAATAAAATAAATTGACCAATGTTCTTGAATAAAATATATTGTTGTTTTTGTAAATATTATCAACATGTACATATCTGAAATAATTGTAATTTTTAAATTGTGTATCATGTACATGTACAATGTAGTAATTTATAATAAATATTTTGTACTTATTATCTTGTTGTTTGAAGATTATACATAAATTTGTATTAAACAAGAGGCTCCATGGAACTTATAAACGCTCGTATTGCTAATGGTTATTATTCATAAAGGTATGACATATATTAGCCAATCAAAATCAAATATCCTAATGATGGCTATATTGGATCTTGGTTCAGAATGAAATTATGAATTGTTTTTCTTAGGATCATCTACAAATCATTTCTGCAAAATTGTTATTCAGATATTTCCATATTTTAGTCAATTTATGTTCTGAATTCACATTGTTCAAATGAACATAAATCACTTGTCGTACACTCTATTTGATAACTATATTTTTATTTCATGCATGTGCTAAGCTGTTTTGTTCTTTGTATTGTACACAAACTGAGCACACACACAATTATGTATGCTTTTCTTTTGCTTATGGTTTATTCTAATATAAATAAACAAGTTTATTAGGTAGGGAAAGGTGCAGTGACCATCTGGAATTAGAAACTAGTACATGTATGTACTGTAAATAAATGTTTGAAAAAACTGAATGGGCAATTAAGAATGAACAATCCAGAGAGACAGGCAGCTTTTTGCACAAGACACAGAACGAAGACAAACAAACGAAAAAACAACACAGAAAACTAAAAAGATGAGCAAGATTTTTAACTAATATTTATGTTATAAATTCACATTGTTCAAACGAACATAATAAAGATTGGAACAGCAAAAATGTTGTGGTTGGATTATGTTATGGCATCTTCAACTGTAGTCTGAAAGGTTTCCATGCAATAACCTTTAAGGGAAGGAAATCCAATCATTATGTGTTATAAAAAACTAATAAACTACATTTTCTGGTTAGAAGAATCACAGAAAGCTATTAATTGGGTATGTTAAAATCAAATATAAATTTCCAACAAGCAAGCTTAAGGCAGCGCAGCTGTCCCATTGACAAAGATACTGATATCACTCCTACTTAAGTTAATTCACCCATCAAAACACAATACACATTATCAACCAATCTAGAAATTATACATTTACCAAGTTTGAATGGAAAATATGGGCTTAGTTCCTTATAATTTCGTTCCATAATATTCGGTGAAATAAACAGTCCTGGACAGTGCAACCATCACTCTAATCATTTTTCAGAACTTAACAACCAACTAATTGTTTTGGTTTTTCGACGAAGTCGTATGCGATCGCTTTTGACCTACTTTCTAGCTATGGACCCTTTTGGAGAATAATACAAATATGGTTAGAGTTCGAAGAACGGATTTAAAGCACTTGTAAGCAAGTCGGATTTAAAGCACTTGTAATAAGCAAGTCATTTAGTAGTTTGCTGATTGGTTGCGTCCGTCGTCCTACGCCCCGTACAGACAAAGGGGGTTCGAGTATAAACTGATAATATGATTACTTTTAATGGTATATCTGTATTAAACTTTAAATTTAAGCGATATTCTCTTTAACCAAAGTATTATATGTCGTAAAGTTTTATTTTCAATGTACATTGTATTTAATATGTAATCTTCAGCTGAGCGGCTGGAGGTATTAAATTCTGAGCAAAGTGCCATTCAATCTATTACATATTAAGAAGTTATTGTTGAGGCCATGAATTGTTTTGAGATTTTGCCATGGATAGGAAATAATATGCCCCTCCCCCTTTTAGCTCACCTGAACCAAAGGGTCATGTGGACTTTTGTCTGTCCGTCCACAATTACTAAAAAATCTCCTCTGAAACTACTTGGCCAATTAAGACCAAACTTTGGTGGAATGGTCCTTGGGTGATCTCCTTCCAAAAGTGTGTCCGGCAGTCCCGACCTCCAACCAACATGGCCGCTGTTACTAAAAATAAAAAGGGAGATGAAATTTTAAAAATCTTCATCTCTGGAACTAACTTGACTTTACTTAATAAGTAGTCCTTGGATGATCCCCTTTCAAAATTGTGTCCGGCAATTCAGACCTCCAACCAACATGGTCACCGTTGCTAAAAATAGAAAAAGGGGGAAGAAATTAAAAAAAAATTTACTCTGAAACTACTGGGCCAATTGGGATCCAACCTTTGCCAAGATAATCCTTTGGTGATCCCCTTTCAAAATTTTGTCTGGCAGTTCCGTCCTCGGACCAAGATGGACGCTGTTACTAAAAATTAACGATTCCCAGTAGGATGCAAGGTTTTACATGTCTTATCAAATCCTATAAAACCAATATGTTTAGGTTATTTCTCCGTCGTACATCTTTTTTTTTTTAAAATAGTTCTTGTTTAATCAGTTCCTTAAGAAATCCCTGCAGAAAAATGTGTATGTTATGTAACTATAACCGTTTTTTAAATAAAAGGGGAAATTTCAAATTTTCAACTTTTTTTTTTTTTTTTTCTTTTTTTTTTTTTTTTTTTTGCAAATGATAGTCTTAATGGATTATTAATTCCGGTTTTTCGAAATGTTGTTCTATACGAGTTATCCTTCATGCGGGCAGGTATTTTCGACTTCCTGTATTATTAGTCTAATATACCCTAGATTTATGAACATAATAAAATTGTCTTTACATTAACAATACTACCGAAACTCATGGTGATTTAAATATATAAATCATGTTTTGTATATATAGGGTATAATGAAATCACCCTTGAATAATATGCATGTAATTCCTATTGCAGAAAAAGGGGGAGGGGTATTGCGGTCGGTAAGGCATTTACAAACAATTTCATGAAATCAAATGTAAATTAAAAATATTTCAAATTCAACCATCGTCAGAAGATGTAATTGCAAATAATAATTTTTAACGGTATAATATGCATGGACAAACAACAATGCATTTGGGTGAACAGATATTCCTTATTATTTGTACATGTATCATTGAAATGAAAGTAAACCACTTAACCTATTTTCACTAGAGTTTCTGACAAAGTAACTTGGAATGTACTTTAATCTAAGATGGACAATTTCTACTTTTTGGCAAATACAAATATAATGGAGTTCATTTCCTATCTCTCTCACGTTACATAAATTGCAAAAACGCTCATGTTTTGGAATGTTATTCCAACGACCAGTTTCGATTGGAAATTGTTAATTTGAACAGCGTATTTTGCAAATATGTACACTTTTATCAGTTCTTAATCTGAGTAAATAGTTTTCTAACCAAAATTCTGTCTTAAACATAGAATAAAATCCACCCCTGGACGCGTGTTCTATATGACTGTGCCATTTAGCATGTACCCCACACCGCCTGTATGTGCCCTCGATGTAAAGGGGTAGTTACTATAAATAAACACATATATATATATATTCAAGTTTCATTAGTTATGTACAATAGCCCACTTGGCGTTAAACGGGTGATGTAATTTTAATCCACTTATTTTTGGAGTGGTACCTTACATATGCATTTTTCAAGAGTTCACAAACAATCGTCTTAAGTGATATACAACCACAATTTACTGCTATTCATATTAGCGATCAAAATTATATTGAACAATTTAAACATTTATTATGGAAAGAAGATTTAAACAAGGATAATCAACAATTCCACCATTCGCATGCTTCTAGGAAGTCTTCCTGATTGTTTCGGTATTTAAACTAAAAGTCGTTAAAAACCATCAAACATTTCAAAAGTTCTGCGACAAAGCATGGCTTCCATAAGAGTATTTCTTCTTGCATGCTTTGCAGGAATAATAACAATTGAAAGGTACGTTTTTTCTATGTTATATGTCACTAAATTGTTATAGACCTGAAGCATATAATTTTACAGTGAACTGCAATTATCCGGTTTTCCCCCCCGGCCCCAAGATAGCCGTTTAAACACGGCCAATTCTGACAATCGGAATACATCTTTTTTTAAATTTGATAAAGGCGGCCATGTTGAGAAGACGTACCTGATACAGCTCCAGATAGTTTTAAAGTTTTATAACACTCCAATTAGTTTTATGCACATACTCGTATTAATTTTTTTGCTGGGCACAGTCCGATTACTCGTTATTTATAGTAATTTCATGAAAACTTCATAGGCTATCGAATATTTCTTGATTGACAATAATTAGCTTCAGTCGTCCGCGCTGATATTCGCGCCAAAATGTTGTCATTGTAAAAATACCTCAGCAAACATTGATTAACTCTTATATTATGGAGTAATTTGTCGTAAATTTATTTATATTAGTGGCGTTTTATTACCGATTGACTGATATTAACAATCGGCTGTTACTAGTTTTGCATAAAATTTGTCCGGCTAACCCAGTGTACCACCCTCCCCCCAAAACCACGTGACCACTCTAAGTCTATGTCTGAATCAAAATTAAGTAAACATCTTCAGAAGTCAGTAGTAAATGTGCCTGCTGGACCAAGATTGCGGACTCCGGTCATTTTATCTGACAGTAAAGGCTTCAGCCTTAGAAACCAATTTACACACCCTTTTGACAACAATATAGTCTGGTGGTGCAAAAAGGTGCCAAAATCGAAGGGAGTCTAGCCTGGCTAAAGCGTAATATTGACAGAAACCTACAAAACCTAGGAGATATAGCCCTCTATGTCTGGTTGGGCCCCTGCAACTTGACATCAAAAGACAAAAGCAGATTTATTTCACTAAGTTCACAAAACAACGAAACACTAGACCATATTATTAGGACATTATTAGAATTCAAGAGTTTTTTGGCTGATTATACACAGGTGAAACTTACTTTCTTAGAAGTACCTATTTACTCAATAAAAAATTGGAACGAACATTGTAAACATAAAGATCCATCTACATTTAAAGACCAAGATAAACAACTGCAAGCCCAAATTATTACCTTAAATAAAGAAATCCGTAAATTAAATGTAGATTTAAACACAAACTCGCCAGACTTCAGCGTCTTCCTGAAAGCAAGCTGTAGACATAGAACTAGATCTAGGCACGATACTTGGCATTATTACAATTTTAATTTATACATAGATGGTATACACCCTGGAAGAAGTTTAGCAAGAGTTTGGCTAAGAGAAATCAGTGACAGAATAAGGGCAGACTGTTGGAATTGAAATCGAACTTTACGCTTTACTAGTACTGGTTAGGGCAGTGTGCATGGGATTCCAAGCTAACTATACTGCCAGTGCTCGTATCTGAACCAACCCTAGATTATCATACAGACTCTACAACTGAGGGACTGAACATATCTATATATATATCTGCTCTTCTTGGACAACAATGAGGGCATCACTCGTCAGAGCTAGAAGTACCAGGGTACGTAACCCACCACAAATTTATACGCCAAGTAGGCAAAATCCATAAGATGAGTTACAAAATTAATACCAAAAAGACTTTGGAAAAGAAAATCGAGGCCACTGAAAGAAGCCCATGCAATATAGAACTGAAATCTGGAACTTTAATAGTAATAACATGTTCTGCAGCATCATATGAAATATTGAAAAAATCAATATATGAATACTATGAGCATTCTAGTACAAAAACATTTCGTCTACATACAAAGTCAAGCAAACCGGACAATGAGAGTATAGCTGGAAAAATGCTTATTATAGAAGAATCATTATCCATTAAACACAACAATGGTGGAACAAATCGCCAACTTTATAGGATAAACATGTTTAACACTAAAAGTAGAATCGATGTCAATGGTTACTTGCTACAATAATTCATACAAGAGGACTTGCGTATATAATATGCCAATGCCTGGAACAGTATACTAACTATAAAGGGTTGAATAATAAAATTAGGGAAATTTGCCAGCTTTCTCTACCAAATGCCCAAAGAACAACCAAAGATTATACTAAAACTCATAATCGTAACGACACAGCGCATATGATATCGCCAAATTTACAATGCTGTAGTCCACCAACTTATACCAACGATGCTATAAATTCAACAACTGATGCGCAACCATTATCCTTGCATGAATCTTCAACACCAGTACAAAGGATTAATGAAATATCACCACCTCCAGATAGGAAGGCCATAGATTATCAAGCTTTACCAACTAGAAATACAAGCTCTGAGATAGAAACTTTACATGCACACTGTCTGAGCACTGAACTAGAATTAGATGACAGAGAAGGGACGGTGGCTGAATATATATTAAACTGTCAGTACTGTGAAACTACAATAGACACTAAGTCTGCCATAGAATGCAAAAATTGTACTAACTGGCATCATGCTGAATGCGTGAATATAGGCTCCATACCAGACGACCAATACATATGCTCCTCATGTACTGCATTGAACATAACTATACCCTATGAAGAAACAGAACCTAAACAGTTAATGGTAGAAAACAACTGTAACAACAATACAGCAGTATCTGAAGTGCCAAACATTGTCAACACAAATAATGATAAAGATGAACAAAATATTACTAAAACTACAGAATCTGTAGAGGTACCACCACATAACCATACTACACTGGCAACTAATGCAACTATAGCAAATGCTAATAAACAGGAAGCCAAGACCAAGCAGAAACGAACCAAGAAAAGAGATCAATTAGACTATGAATCGTTAGAAATGCAACTTGCTGATTGCAAAGCCAAAATAGCCATGCTTGAGATATCTAACAACGACTACAAAACACCATAGATCTGCTCACAGCTAAATTAGGTATTAAGGATCCAATGATAAATAGAGCTGAAATGTACGGAAACGACCATCCTCAACAATCTCTATTTTACAAAATGGGACAGATTGAATCACAGCTTACTGACCGTATAGACAACTTGCAAAAAGAAATGAATTACAAACTAGAAATAAAAGATCTTCAAATTAAGCACTTCATGGAAATGAATGAACTAAAATGCAAATTTAATATACTAAAAGCTAAAGAGAAACTCGCCCCATGCAACAATTTGTGTACCAGGAGGGAAAATAGTGAGCAAGATCATCCACAACCTAACCAACACTGTGTTGCACCTCCACAGGCACACATACCATCATATGTCGCCTTCACGAACCCAGTTGTACCACCACCTGTGCATGTCCAACGTGCTAATCAATACCAGCAAGTCGTCAATACAAACAAGGGACAAACACAAGTACAGCCTGAATACTACACGCCTTATAACTACATCCGACACCCAGCTAATCCTAATCGCACAACAATCGTGCCAACAGATGGGGAGTATAGGCATACTCAAACTCAAAATAACAGAACTTGTCACCGCTCGGAACAAATTATCAGCGCCAAAGAACAGGCAATCAGAACTGCAAAAACCGAAATGGTGAATATCGAACATTAAACCTACAATGGAGAAATAGTCAACTTGCTGGAAATGTAAACCAAATTCTGAACAACACAAATAGTACAACTAGTAACAACAAAACCAGTGTAGAAGAGGTAGCTCAGCTGGATGGGAAAAATATACATACTCTCTCCCAGCAGACCTACAACTACCAAATACCACTCAAGATTATCAGCAAAATACACAACCTATGATTGAAACCCCAACTGGAACTAACACAACAAAGGAGCCTTTTTTAGGAGCCAGCCGTGCAACAACAGCTACATGGCAAAGCGAAAAATACAGACAACAATCATAGGGTCAATAAATATACAGAGTGCAAAAGGGAATTCAGAATATCTAAAAAAAAGTACTGAACACTTGTGGCGTACTGTGCATACAAGAACATTGGTTTTTATCATTAGAAAAGAAAATGCTGGAAAATATGCACAAAGATTTCAACGTTTCGGCTAAAGCAGTGGATGATGATGATATAAAACTTAACTACAAGTCCCTTCGTGGCAATGGTGGTACAGTCGTATTCTGGAAGAAAACCATAGACAATCCAGTTAAAATAAAATCTGATGGAGGCAGTCGTATACAAGTTATTACAATCAATAATGTACCAACAATGTTATGCATAGTAAATGTTTACATGCCATCCGATATCAAGGAGGGAGATTATGAATACAGAGACATGGTGGATCAATTGAACGAGGTCATACAAAAATATGAAGAAACATAAAAAACTTTGAACCTGCAACCTAGGGTTTCAATCATACCGTTCGATGCTATAAACACCTCAGACCATACTCTCATTAAAGTAGAAATTACCACCAAAATAGGTAAATTGGCACCAAAATCAGCTAAAATCTATACCAAGCCAGCATGGGACAAATGCAATTCTGACGAATATAAGAAAATCAGACAAACAGAAATAGGAAAGCATAAAAACACTATAAAACTAAGTGTTGCAGACAGAATAGCCAAACTAGAGAATACATTACACAAGGCAGGAAGGAAGTCCATACCAAAATACAGACGCCTAAAGACACTAAAATCTGTAGATACAGGAATATGGAATCGCAACATAGATCAAGCATCTAAAGAGGCTAAAAAAGCACACTGGATTTGGAAAAATAAGGGAAAATCGAACAGTAGCACTGAAAGCGAAAGAAAGGATATGATAAAGAAAAAACTAACATTGCGTCAAGTACAGCGACAAGCATATGCCTCAAAGAAGGACAAACTGATCTCAGAAATTATGGAAGCATCTCGAGACGATAGTAAAACATTCCACAAATTGCTAAGAATGCAAAGAAGTGACTCTGCAATAAATACTGACACACTTGTCATAGACAATGTTGAATACAACCAAAGTAATATTATGGAAGCCTCGAGAATACATTTCAAAAATCTAGCTACTCCTAGTCTGGACGAAAACAAATTTGACCTAGAACGAAACAGCCTCTGCACAATACAAAATGACATCATAGCAGAAGAAACAGCCAATAAGGTGAAAATCCCACCAGCAACAGAAGCAGAAGTAAAACAAGCTATCCGAAAACTGAATAATGGGAAAGCTGCTGATGAAAATGGAATACAAGCAGAACACTTTAAATTTGCAAATGCTGAATTGGCAACAGAAATTTGTAGTATCATCAACCAAATATTTGAAGAGCTTAATATTCCAGATAATTTGAAAAGTGGCATCTTAACACCAGTATTGAAAAAGAAAAAGGACAAAACTTTACCAGGAAATTATAGAGGCATAGTCGTTACAAACACGTTCTCAAAAATTATTGAGTCAGTGATCAAAGAACGATTAGAAAAACAACTATCTCCGACGCAAAATCTCTTACAGAGAGGTTTCACTGAACACGCATATAGTAAATTTACAGCATTTATAGCATCAGAAACTATATTAATAAACAAAAAATTGAATCAGGATTTAGAACTTCTGGCTGTAGACGCAGAAAACGCATTTGATACCGTCAACCATGACATAATGTTAAATAAGTTATACCACGATGGAATTACTGGTGATATGTGGCTATTACTAAGGAACATTTATGATGGGTTAATCCTGAAAGTTAAATGGGGAGACCAGACCACAGAAAGTATAGATAGTAAACAAGGGATACGGCAAGGTGCAAAACTGTCAACCTTAATCTACAAGAGGTATAACAACACAATTTTGGATAGTATTACAAAAAGCACGTTCGGAGCTACTATCGGAAATATTGCTGTGTCAACGCCTGCCTGTGCAGATGACATTGCTCTGCTGGGAGAGAGTAAAGACATCCAAGCCATGTTAAATCTCCTAGAATATAACACCAAAAGAGATGTAGGCAACAACCATTTTTTCTTATCTTAGCTGACCGAAAACAAATTTAGATTTTGCAATGTAGCTGGGAAAAAAATGTATGCTGTCACCGGCTAGAACATTTTTTTTATGGAAAAATATATTTCTGTTCCACATGATAGGAAAACTATTTTTGCTTTCCTTCTCAATTTTTTACGAGCACAATGAAACAGCAGTGGAGAAATGAAATGGAAAAGGCCATTAACAACTTTTGATACGATAAATGGACAAACGAAATGCAAACAAAATCTACATTGGAATATCTAGAAATTCAGCAAAATCTAATAGGAACTCCACATAACATATTACGAAGTGTGAAAAATCAAAAGTACGACATACAAAGAGCAGAAATCAAATTACGTTTAATTACTGATACTTACTGATCATCATGTTAAGTTCAGCCGTAATAAAATATCTCCGATCTGTAAACTACGTGAGGAAGAAGAAGAAGATAGAGAGCATTTTTTACTGGAATGCAAAACTCTAGAAGAAAACAGAAAAATACAAATGGTGAAACTATATGAAGCTCTGGAAGAGGGAAAAAAAGGGGGGGGGGGGGGTACACGGACTCAAGAACAAAATGGGCTGCTTATGCAAATCATCTTGGACTGCACCTCATGTAAAATAAACCAACTGATTTCATATACGAACCAGGATTTAGTGCAAATTGAAAGAGCCACGCAACACTACTTCTTTGTGTTACATCGAAAGAGAACTGAAATATTAAAGACCAGTAGAAGGGCAGATAGTCAATAGCTAATAGTATATTTCTAAAACTGTTTTTTCGGAATTTATCAAACTTATACAAGTCAGCTAATAGTATATTTTTCTTACTGTGTCCAGCATCCGATCTGTTCATTAAAGAGATCGTTTTACATTTTAAACTGTTTATACGCCTACTTAAATGATGATTTTACCTTTTATGAGTCAATTTGTTTTAACAACGGAAGAATTGCTGTATTCGAAGAGTGCGTAAAGGAAAGAACATTTGTATAAATTACGACTGCGCTTTTATCTTTTAGTGCTGTGTGTATATACGTTTTTACTAATATGAATAACTAAACAGCGGAATGAACTTTTAACAACGCTATTAATTGTAATACTTCTGTGAAACGACTATTTTACAATACACGTTTTATACTTTTTAGTAATGGATGTAAATACGTTTTTATGCCACTAACCAAACTTATACAACATGGAAATGATGAACTTTTAACTACTATGTATATTTTATCGTAACTGTAAATACTTGTGCCGTTAAGTTAGGTTTTATAATTTTATCCATAATTGGAGTGCTCCGAATTCCGGAGGAATTTTACCTGTACAAAGACAAAGACAATCGTACTGGTCAAGGATTTTTGCACAAACAAGAACATTGTCGTCAATATTATGCATGTACCGAATCGTTACTGACAGTCAATCAACTTTAATCTAATTTTCGAGCAACAATCCTACCGCTAATTTTGAGGTAGATTTTGATATGTCTTTGTGAAGTACTTGTCAATGAAGATCAGGAGAATCCAAAACAATTTTTCCAGTTGTGACAGATTATTGAATACTTGTTCTTGCTAACAAATGTGAATAAAACACATTATACGAAAAATGTAAAATAATTCGGGAATAACATTTACCAGTTTTTTTTCCATATTGTCCTTGTACGATTATCTTGTTAATTTTTTTACTTTTATTAATATTACGAATCAAATTATACATAAATCGTTAACCATAGTGATCTGTAATCGATTCAATTGCAGCTAAGCGCTATAAATTTACTATCCACGTATCGCTACTATAAATACAGACGGGTCCTTTTATAAGCATAAATACATGTTTTATTTAAAGATGCGTGGATAATAAATTTAAATGGTGAATAAATTACAGCGAATTTGGCGCTTCATTAATTAGACCATTCCTGTGCAAACTGTTTGTTCTTTGTGGCTTGTTGTTTTGCTTTTTGCGCATTTAATACAGTTATTCCCATGAAAAATATATATATTTTTGTATTGAAAATGCAGACATGTCTATTTGTAATATAGATACATATATTTCTTAAATGAATAGAGATAGCTATATTATAAATGAAGACATCTTTCTTAAAACAAAGATGTCTCTATTTTAAATACTGATATATTTGTATTTCAGATACAGATATCTAAATTAATGCAGAATACAGATATTCGTTTTTAAAATACAGATATCCGGTTTTTAAAATACAGATATCCGTTTTTTTTAACCTTTAATAGAGATATATGTATTGACAAAAGATAGATGTATGTGTTTAAAATAGAAATATCCGTATTAATATACAATGGAGATATTTTTATTTGATGGATAAAAACGGAAAGGCTTGCAATAAATTCCCCGTTTTAGGTTTTCCCAATTTAGCAAAGCCATCTCTTTTATCTTTATAATTTAGCGGATGTGGCCGAGTGGACTAGTGCGCTGGAATTAAGACTAAGCGGTTGGTGCTGCAGAGTATCAATAGCGTGAATTCATATTCCGTCGAGGGAGAACACAATATATGTCAGCTCAAAAATCTAATTCTAACACTGTTGAGCTAAATGTTCAGACGTATATATAGATCAGATCTAGAACTATAGGTCTCCAACAAGTCTTTTCAGTTTTTTATATCCAGATTTGAGAGCGCGAATATAGATATGCAGAGGTGAATAACCATGGAAGACTGTGGAAAAAAATAGTTTGTGAACCGAACATTTACAGTCAACCCAGTCGCCAAACTAGACAACCGAGCTTATATTTCCAGAGTGGACCGACCTCAGTTAGAGTCAGGAATTCCACAAGTTTACAAAAGGGTGAAATCTGCAGGTCTATTGTAGAAAATAAAAGACGACTAAGAACTAATTTCGCTTCTACCCTGGGTAAAATATTTGCTATATTATCTACAAGTACAATGTATATGATAATTACATTTATTATACTTCATGTATGTAAGCTGTAATTTTATTGGATAAGACAAGGGTAACATTCTGCTCTGACACATGGCTCAGCGGGTAACATTTTTTTTACTGTCACCCTCTCATTTAAAGCCTCAATTTGATGATTATGAATCAATTGAAACATTATAATGAGAAAAAACCCCATTAAAATGAAAAAATAAATATCATCGCAAACGAGAAAGTGAAATCATTCAGTATGAGCAGTTGACAATGTTTTTCTCAGGGTAACAATCTGATCTATCACCCTCTCAACTAAAATTTTACCCTGTAATAAAACTTTGAGTTTTGATTAGAATAATAAGAGGAGTCATGTTTATTTCACCCAGTTTCACAAGAATGGTCCAAGCGGGCTGATAAAGCAAGTGTATTAACTGCTTCCAGAATGTTATTACATGCCTTTCCGTCAATGTCCGTAAGTTCACTTCGTGAATTTCCGGAAAACTGTGTTTACAGACACGGCGGATTCAATTGTTTTATAAAATATTTGCACAGAAAATTATTAACTACCAATTTCTCTCTTATGATATTGAAAGTGCTTAAAAAATGTGCATTTATTGGATTTGTATATTAAAACTATAATTTTCTTGTTCTATAACTATGTGTACATGTATTTATTACATACTTAGTTCAAATAAAGGCATTTTTGTATGACCAATATGACCGGAAGTAAACTGTCTATATTTTCACACCCCGGGAAAATAACCGGTTATTGGATTACTAAAAGATCATTTCCATATCGAGCCAATATGGGCCTCGACTTCCTCTCAGGCCAATATGGGTGTCTCTTTTCTAGATGTCGGAAGTATGTAATAAATAGTTTAATACATGGGCATTTCCATATTGACCTGGTTACCATCCCTCGACCCATATTGGCCCTCGACTGCGTCTCGGGCCAATATAAGGGTCTCTGGATGATAACCAGGCCAATATGGAAATGCCCATGTATTAATCTGTAATTAATTCTAGCCAAAATGACTAAACATTTTGATACAAATCAGTTATTTCCTGTTTAAGTATATGATAAACATATCATAACATGTCATTTTTCATATCAAACCCTTATCAGCTCTCGTCCATATATTATCCCTTGAGCCTATCGGCTCTCGGGCTGATAAAGGGTATGATATGAAAAATGCCATGTAATAATCTATATGTATGATATATTGTAATACAGTAGTCCACCTCTTATAATGCCACACATCAACAGCCTCTTACTACTTAAGGAATTCAGTAAAAAAATATTCTACATCAAAACAAATGAAAAACGATAAGTTATTCATATCCATATATGGACACACATTTTAGACATCTTTTTTTCTATTTTAGATTTCCGATAAAAAAAAATGAATTATGTACATGCATTGATAGTCAAATGATTAAACTACACAATTAAGTTCAATTTTACATCAGGGTAAGATATGTGCAACCAAGGTATTGTCCCTGAAAGAACGAAAAATGGAACTTTTGGAGGGTGCTAGCCAAAAACTGATTCGAGGGTGCTCAGAGAATAGGAGAAAATTAGTATTTTTTTTATTTCCAGATAAAGATAAACATGTATGCTGTTATATCACATTTGATTCCATTCATCATCTAACAATTATAAAAAATTTTTTTAGAGGCAATCCGTACCTTGGTGTAGTTCGGCCATCCTCGTAAGCATACAATTTGGATTGTATCATACAGCTTTTGACTAAAATGATACAAGGAGGTTGCACGGTGTGTATATGCTTATCAGAAAGTATTTTACTCCACATTGATAACGTAGTCACGGCCTTGTGTTACATAACGGTATTGGAATTTGCCCATGCTGTGAAGAAAAAAAGAAAGCAAAGTGGTCCTACATCTTTCAAATATATGTCTATATGACACACGATCTTGTTTTGTGAATAAACAGCTTCAATCTAATCTATGATCTGTAATATTTGTGCATTTGCAAAGCAAAGGTATAATGTAAATATTTTTTTGTTTTCTGTATCTTTTAAAGAACAATAGAAGCAGGGTATTGTTCAAGGTCACATACATGTTCAGCTCAAGGTTATAGGTCTACACGTTACACCACAAGGTGTGGAGCGTGGATTAGTTGGAAGAGATGTGAAAGATACAGGTAATTTACTACTCTATTAATGACGGCATATTTTAGCGAGATATAGTGCTTACAATTTACACTATTCCAGTATACAAATCTTCCAACATTTAATCGAAACATTTGTTCCATAATCATAAAATTTCCCGCAAGATTATAAAATATCTCGCGTCTAATTTATTGATGACCTTGATATCGACCCATGTGCACCACAATAATCCGGTTGATTTAGGGTTATGGGGTTATGGTTATAGTGTTTAGCGCCACTTTCAACAATATATTTTAGCTATATCGTGGCGGTCAGTTTTATTAGTGGAGGAAACCGGAGAAAACCACCGACTTGTCGCAAGTCACTGACAAACTTTATCACATGGTGTTGTATCGAGTACATCTCGCCATGATCGGGTTTCGAACTCACAACGTTAGTGGTGATAGGCACTGATTGCACAGGTAGTTGTAAATCCAACAACCATACGATCACGACCAAGATGGCCCCCGGTTAAATTAGGGGTTCGTAGATCAAGGATAAAGGTTAATCGGGTCCATGGGTGCACAATTTGTTTCTGGACACAAAATGTAGATTGAAGTCTTTTATCATGAAACCAAGTTATTATTTGGTTGAGACGGCTTGGATGATGGGTGTTAACGCCACTTCCAACACTATTTCAATTATATGGTAGCAACGTTTTATTGAGAGAAGTAACCGAGTACCAGGAGAAAGCGCGCAGACAAACTTTATCACAATCTGTGATTTTCGCGAGAATTTTGAATTTGTTTGAAACGTTTGAAGATGCCGAAAGGGATAACTAAACACTGTAAATTGTAGGACATATAACAAATTCTAACATGGCGTGCTACTTTCGCTTTGAAAACAATAGAGGGCTCTAAATAGCACAGAACACCCTAAGCACATGCGCAGAAGGCATATCTAATCGACAGCGTATTTTGCATATTTGTACTTTATGTATGTTAAATTAAAAGAATAAAAATAATAAATATACAAAATGAGGATAAAACATAACATGGGAGAATTATTTCGATTCTAATAAGGCATTTACAGTAATTTTGTAAATCAATGCGGCCTTATGCACAGGGTCTTGTCACTATCCACGTAAATATAAACCAATGCATAAACTTGTACAAGGGCAGACACCTTTTTTACCCCCGCTCGCTTCAAGTCGTGTTTGTTTTTTAAATTCCTTCTAATATACTCAAAACCCTGTTTGGTTCAACTCCCAAGACCTTATTCTTTTAAAAAAATATCATCCCCTCCCCTCGACTACCTCTTGTGAAGGTGCAGTGGTCGTTTTTATCAGGAATTCGTCTGAGTAGAGAACTCCACAGATTCAAAGTGAAAGTAACAGCGCCACCTATGAAAAAACGGAAGTTCAGAACTCTCGGGGTTTTAGCTTTGAGGTAAGGAAAATACCGTTATGATTCAAACAACATTAAACGAGCGGGACAATTTTTTGAATCTTAAGGGTATTTTCCTTTACTACCTCAAAGCTAAAAACCCGAGAGTTCCGAACTTCCGTTTTTCATAGGTGGCGCTGTTGCTTTCACTTTGAGTCTATGGAGTTCTCTACTCAGGCGAATTCCTGATAGTCGTTATCAAAGTTATCGGTTTTTAAATTGTAAGTGTGTTTTTTTTTAATCACTACCAAATTTTACTCATAAATAAGTAATGATTTAATTCTTCAGCAATCGTCGTTTATAAAAGATTTGTAACGTGATTGAATGATTTGTTTTCAAACTATAACATTTTTTTTTTATCTATTTCAGGGCAGTTGGTTACACTTATTACAAAACCTGCTACACTTACTACTGCTGCCCTGGCTACACAGGGACGACATGTTCACAGCGTAAATATTTCATACATATGTATCAGTTAATTGACCATACGTATTGCAATAGGTAGCAATATCTAATGTGTTAAAAAAAAAATATCTAATGTGTTACTGTACATTGTTTCAGTTTGTCACTGAACAAATCTCGATTCGATGATTATATTCATCACATTTATACAAATGGGCTTAAGGTTGAGGATGTTACTGACACTCAAAAGCCTGTTTCCTTCCTTGACCTTCACCTTGAAATCTACAATGGAGGAAGATTAAAAGCAAAGCTGTACGACAAATGTGATTTCACTCTCCAATAGTAAACTTCCCATTCATCAGTAGCAGTATTCCAGCAGCACCGGAGTATGGGGTGATTTTCTGGACAGAGCTCAGCTACTAACGCAAAATATGCGCATACTGGTGCCCTACTCGATGATGTTCTTGTCGTTGAACAGTAACACGACGGGTGGAGCATCAACTGCTAACCCTTCCGCAGGACCTGAGTTCAACCCTGGTTTTCGATCTTGATTTTGCTTTTTTTTGTGTGTTTTAGCGCTACTTTCAGCAATATTTCAGTTATATCATGGCGACCAGTTTTAGTGGTGGAAGAAGCCGGAGTACCTGGAGAGACCCACCGACCATGGGCAAGCAACTAGTAAACTTTATCACTTGCGGCTGCGAGTCGAGTTCACCTTTTTTGTAATTTACAAAGCCGAGCGCGAACCCACGCCGTATACTCAGGTTTTCAGTGGGGTTCTAATTGCTCAATATTTAGTTTTCTGCGTAGTGTTTTGTAGATATTTATTTTCCTTTTTTCCTTTTTTCTACATTCTTTGGTATCTTCAAACTTTTCTTTTCTAATCAAGCAAAGTTACGTTGCTTATAGGTAGAAGTCATCGCATCACAAATACTATGATGGTCAACACGAACTGGTTGACCGTTACGAAATCCATTTTCTCCACTTGCAATGTATCTTTTGATTCTTTTCCCTTTTACGTCGATTTTCTCCATCACTAATAAGACTTTTACGGGACTTGGCTATGAGGTACATGGCAGTGTCTTAAAAGCACCAGGATGTTCTTCGTCATCGCGAGCAGCACTTGGTTTCAGTTCCGGTTGGTTTTTCTGGGGATCTGTGTTGTTGATCTTTCTAGTTTGCTATTTTGTGTTGGTTTGTTTTTTATTATCTTTGTCTTGTGCCCAATGTTGCCTGTGTTTCTGAATTGTCCATACTTGTTTTCACATTCGCTGTTCTCTAACGTTTATTAAATACCTGGCGATGGGACCGAACACGCATAACCGGAAGTGGTTGACTTGCATCGGCACACAAACGACCACTCGTAACAAATTGATGGAAGTACTGACCTTTATTGTGTTTATCAAACACCACAAAAACATAGAACACACCATACGTAAATGATATAAACATTGCTAGAATGAATTTTAAGGTAGGTCTCATGTATGCACATTTATCGAAGACAACGGAAACGATGTTGCTTGTGCAGGCAACAAAACGGAAATTTTCCGAACACTCGTCAGTATGTCTTTTTAAGCGTAACTAACAGTGAAGTGGAAATTTCGATCAATCGATCGATCGAGAGAGGGAGGCTGTATTCTTCTTTTATTCATACATATATCCCTAAAGTGTAAGCACATTGAGGAACTTCTACTGTGTATAATTATTTTACAGCAATTTGTTCCGGCTCAACGTCATGTCCTAATGGTGGTACATGTATAAGACCTAATCAATGTTCCTGTAGACCTGGCTTCTCAGGATCTCACTGCACAGGTAAAGCACGTGTTGTTTAATATATATATATGTCCGCGCAATCTATGGCGCCGAGACCGCATCGGTGACGTAATGGTTAGCGTGCTCGCCTCGAGTGCGGTAGATCGTGGGTTCGAGCCCCGGTCGGGTCAAACCAAAGACTATAAAATGGTATTTGTTGCTTCTCCGCTAGGCACACAGCATTAAGGAGAAAGAACAAAGCCTGGTTGGATCGGAATCGGGATAATGTGTCCGAGTGTGGCGACATATTGTCTCAGTGAGCTAGCACTATAAAAATCCAACTCAGCGTGTTGGTCTAACACAAAGCGGACCTCATCATCATCTTATTGAAACTTGTTCTCGCCATGATATATTATTCAATTGTCGTTAAACAACAATCACTCACTCACTCTATGGCGCTGTAGGGATATATGCTGTATGGTGGTCACTTGCTTAGACGTTTGTATATTATTATAATATGTTTTATTTCTTTTGACTGTATTGTGTATTCTTCGTCATGCTATGCAATATATTAAAATTGATGAAATGATACAACAAAACAAACTGTCAGCTCAAAAATCAAATTCTAACACTGTTGGGTTTTATATATATATACAAAAAAAAATGTATATATTAAGAATAGTGTGAAGATACCAAAGCGGTAATCAGAATCAGCAAATCGAAGAAGGAAGTTAGAGTTATATTCTTTAGCTGACTTATTTTGGTGCAATTGTGTTCTTCTCTCAGTGGGATTCGAACTCGCACGAATTAAACGCTTTTTTCAGGAGTTCATGCATATGTAAACGGTCCCGATTTTATGGTGATTTTTGCGAACAAATGGAAGTTTTCTTTTTAAATAACATTTATTTTACAGACAACAACGAGTGTCAGTTAGGAACACACAATTGCGACCAGTTGTGTGCAAATACCATTGGAACATTTAGGTGTTCTTGTAATCCAGGTTACACTCTACAGAGTAACAGAAAAACATGTACAGGTATTTTTCATTGTATTACTTTGGTGAGTTAGTTACAGAGGGTAACCTCTTTTGTCCATGAAATAGTTTATAGTTCCAGGGATTGCTGCAGGTGATCTTGTTAGAGCGACGACTTTATCTAATGGATACCAACTCATATCTTTTCCTTTTGGCCACACATGTAAATTCTGTTTCTTGTTGGATTTTTTCCCATACAGTTAGCATAAACTTCATTAAAGTAAAAGATTCTTTTCTAAACATTCTCCAGATAAGTATCATTGTCATAAAACATTTACAAGCGTTCCTATGCTAAGCATATCCATGTTTTTGACTTGGCTGATAACCGATTTTTAATCTAGATAGTTATGTGCAGATAAGTTTTCCATCATTTATTCCTTGACTTACATTATCATTAATATTGCCAGTGATGTTCTCTTTGTCCCTGTTGTTCATGTATTGTTCTTTGATGTTCTCAGTACCACTGTTAATGGCCTCTGTGATCTGTTCTAAGCTTTCTATTCCATCATCAATGTGTTTTTGTACTACCACACTCTACATTGTACCAATGTCAACTTCGTCTTGTTCTCTGATATTCCTTATTCCAGTCAGGTCAATCAACATATATATTAAGTCCATTTCATCTTTGTATTTGATATTTCCCATCCTACTGCCTCCACTGTGACACCAAGTAATGGTCTTCATATAAGAAGAGTTTGAAGATACCAAAGAGGTAATCAGAATCCGTAAATTGGAGGACAGACAATACAATGTCTAATGAAAAAAGGACAAAAGGACAAACAACAATCTAAAAAGCAATTCATAGAAAACTAAAGATAAGATAGAGTAACAAGAACCCCACTAAAAACAGGGGTGAACTCAGTTGCTCCGGAAGGGTAGGCATTTCCGTCTCCACTAGTGGCAACCGTCGTGCTACTATAGTACAAACCTGGAAATGAATGAGGAAAGAACTGGGGAGTGATTGCGACATGTGAAACTTATCTATGGTCATTTGTAACACAGATACGGTATTCCGTAACGGTTAATCAAGTCATGGTCATTGTTGTTGACCGTAAATCTTTCGAAGTAATGACTGCAACTTGACCGATAGGAACCCTTGGTTCGGTAGTTTCCCTGTTAGCAGCTACCCTCTTTCATGAAATCCTGATAGAAACCACAAGTTCTGGAATGTCGGACTAACTGAGAGATATATACTCCTTATGTAGGTACTGCTGCAATGTTGTTACATATAAATGGAAGGTTCACAATGGGGAAATTGTGATAATAATCTCATTTGTCGTAAGGTTTCGTTCTTAACCGGACATCACTGTCAATTTTGAGGTTTATGTCAAGGTATGAAGCAGACCTAGCTGTATCTGTGGTATCCTTTATCTAAAGCTCAATGGGATAGGTGTAATCAACGAAATCACCAAATTCTTCATCTATATAGCAGAACGTGATTGGAATAGCTTCTTTTCGTTTTACTTAAGAAGCCCCTGTATGAAGTCTGCCTCGTACGAATAAAGGAACAAGTCGTCGAGACGAGGAGCACAGTTTGTGCCTATAGGTATGCCGATTGTCTATTGAAAAACATGTTCACCAATAAGTTCCTAGATTATTCCAAGTCTCATTTCAGCGACATGACTATTATTCCCATAGGCAAAAATATTCCCACAGTCTAGACGCCATTCACCATCTGTCCTAAAAACAACAGGAAACACGGCTTTGTCGCTTGGTATATCATCTGGGCATTAGAATAAGGCAATCTGATCTACAGTGGATCTTTATATATAACATGTTTCTCTGCTGTTACATATATAAATTATGTGCTGTTGTATTACTTTGACATTGGAATTTTGCTCCAAATTATCAACATTATGATTTGTTTGGGCTTTTCCTTTTGAAATGTTTCTTATAGCAAATATACATAATCGCAAATTCATGAATAAATCTCCTCTATAATGTATTTAATCTTTGTTGCAGTCTTTCCTGTTACGCAAACTTTCTCTCCTGTTACTACCGGTATTTGTGAATGAAATTAATATTTTGAACAGAATTATGAATTCTAAAGTTCCATTAGAAAAGCAGTACCAGTATTTAAAAAGACCCGTTCTTTGATCGTTAAGTTACAAAAATATTCACATTACTACAGCATTGTAGAATAATTGAATGGTTGATAAACATCGTAAAAAGTTTAATATAACGAGTTTATTTTGCATTATACTATAACTTACAAATCGTTCATAAATAAGTGAACAGGAAAACGGTATGGTAGGTGAAACGAACACAGAGGAGCCAAGTCTGAAAAGAAAGTAGAGTAAAGGGGATATTCCGTCTGAAAAAAAAACAAAGAAGCAAGAGCACGTGCACACATACATACATTCACGTAAAATAGATTATTACAGAAACCAAAAGTGAGATATTGCCTTCCATAAATAACATTTTCGAGTATTAGTGTCGTACACATAATCCAAAATCGACCAATCAGAGCTATGTATTTATTAGATTTGAGCGACAGATGTTTTTTGAGTATGGAGTTGATTTTAGGGTGATTTTTGCGCACAGAAGGAAGTTTTCTTTTTAAATAACATCTATATTACAGACAACAACGAGTGCCAGTTAGGAACACACAATTGCGACCAGTTGTGTACAAATACCATTGGAACATTTAGGTGTTCTTGTAATCCAGGTTACACTCTACAGAGTAACAAAAGAACATGTACAGGTATTTTTCTTCGTATTACTTTGGTGAGTTAGTTACAGAGGGTAGTAAGAAGACAATACACTATTGTTTTACTGTTTTAGAGAGTTTGTGGGCTAGGGTTATCAATATATCAACAATATTTCAGTTATATCGTGGCGGTTAGTTTTATTGGTGGAGGAAACCGGAGTACCAGGAGAAAACAACCAACCTGCCGTAAGTCACTATCACATAATGTTGTATCGAGAGACAGTTTGTGTAAAGCATGGTAACTTGAAAACAATGCAAACTGCATATTTAAGTTTTATATTTACAGATAACAACGAGTGTCTAAACAATAATGGTGGTTGTAGTCAGTATTGTAGAAACTTGGATGGATCTTATGAATGTTATTGTAAGGATGGATTGCACCTTGACATTGACGGAAAGTCTTGCATTGGTAAGCGACATTTTTATGTACTTATGTTTGGTGTGTCGGCCTGACAATACATTTCTGCGTGTAAATAGTACTGATTCTTATTGGGGGGTGGACGAATACAAAGAATATACTTTGTTTATTTCTCTTTTGAAATCAAAGTTATATATCCATTTGAAACATAATCATAATAAAAATCATATGACCTGGGAAATAAAGTCCTGACAATTTAGACATCGTGGTATAGCCTAACCACAAGAGTATTCGCTACTAGGTGGTGTTAAGGTCGCCTCTAGTGTATTATATCGTTGATTCGATCCTCGGTCAGGTAAAAACAGAGACTATTAAATTATATAATTACTAATATGCTGAAAAACTTATCAGTTATATTGTTATTCATAATTATAAATTGTAAGTTCTTATAGCTATGTAAAACATGTTTTCTTGTATTTTTTCTCCTCACTTTGTACCCACACATAAACAGTCAGCCATTTCTAATTACGGTACACTTTTTGTTTACATATTTAGACACTGACGAATGTTCATCCAATAACAGCGACTGTGAACATCTTTGTATGAATGAACACGCTGCCTATAGGTGCGAATGTTACCAAGGACATCAGCTTGAACCCGATGGAAAATCATGTATCGGTAAGAACATTATCGTTATATTGTTATAAATTGCATAGCTAGGGACTTTTGCGCCTTTTTGAATGAATGCACTTAGCGCTAAACATTAATTGTAGGAAGGTGTTTTACAGGTACAAAAATGGGGCGGGTATAAACCGGTTAATGGGATCCCAACCCTCCACTCTTGACAATGGATCTCCAACGGCCATGCGTATTATTAGTTCGGAAGGCGCACTGTCGATCTATTCCTGTGCTCCAATGAGGCAGAGTTCATACAAAAGCTATCAAAAATAAAATAATTACATAAGCTAAAGCCTTTAATCCTACTTTCAGGTATTCTGATGATGCTAATAATTTATATTTTACTATCTGGAATCAAATAATATACCATAATTAATTTGACTAACATATAAGGGGGTTAATAACCTTGTTGTACATGTAAAGAGTCCTAATCTTGAATGTTTTTCATAATAATGTATTCTTAGTGACACATAAGTTGTCATATACATATTTATATAATAGTTACTGATATGGAGGGCAAAATCAGTAACTATTGTGTTTATTGCATTGAAAACCAGAATCTGACACATACAATATAGATGCATAGAAATTTTTAATTAGGGTCATTGAAGGTTTCCATAGGCGTTATCACCTTCGTTATTACCTAATTTGAATTGACTACGGCAATTGTTTGAATGGTGTTCAACTTATACTGAGAAATAAAATGATATTATAAGTAACATTGTAATACATTAAAACATAAACAAACAAATATCCGTGTATAGACCAGTAGTACCAGTCTATACACGCTTTTTGGACCGGTCTATATCAGCATTCCAGTCTATATCGCGGAATAGTGAATGACACGTGGAGAGTGTTCAGCCAATTAAATGTATGATTTTTATTCTGATATGCAATAAATCATAATAGTTGTATTCAATATAATATACAAGGCCGTCGGAAGATATCACAGGGACGCAGAACTTCATCATTTGGCATAGCAAATCAGATTCCATGTAGAACTTTTTTTTCTGATTCATAACCCTACAACATTTTATGCACAGGTATATTTTCCGTCTTACTAATTCAATTTCGAGAGCTTGAAAAGCACTGACATCCGACAAAATATATTCGTTCTTCGTTCTGGTTTCTTAATAATTGGAGATAATATTTGTGGCTGTAATAATCAATATATCTTTAAAACAAATATTAATTCAGATTTGACTTGAAAGTACTCATAGGAAACGGATTAATATAAGCGTTACGCTTGTTTCTGAATCCTATGTTATATTGTATTGTGAAAAAAATATACAATACTGGAGCACTGTCCAAGCATATAGGTAATATGCTTGTGAATTATGGGATGGTTGTACTCAGCAAGAATATAATAAAATTGAACAAATTCAGCATGAAGCTGCCAGAATTATAACTGGATTACCCAAATTTTCGAGTTTGGAATCGCTTTATTTCGAAACTGGATGGGAACCACTTCACTCTCGTCGAAGAAGAAGAAAATTAAATATGTTTTACAAAATTCGAAATAACAATGCACCTTCGTATTTATGCGACTGTCTATTACCCTTTGAGCGAAACGAAAATGCTTACAATTTGCGTAATCAAACAGATTATAGTAACCCATTTACTAGGTTACAATTGTATCGCAACTCATTTTTTCCTTCTTCGATCAAACTTTGGAACAATTTGACACCAGAGATAAGAAGTGCCCCGACAGTTAGTAGTTTTAAAAAGTCACTAATAAATGATGTTAATTTATTGAAACCATCTAGATACTATTCATATGGTTGTAGAGTGTTAAATGTCCTACACACTAGACTAAGACATAGATCTAGTAACTCGAATGCCGACCTTTTTAGAGTAAATTTAATTAATGACCCATGTTGTGTCTGTGGATGGGTAATAGAGGATGCGATTCACTTTTTTCTAGAGTGTTCCTTATATGTTGAAGCTCGTGAACAGTTGACAAATAATCTGCAATTTCTTGACAGTTTACTTATTGAAACTTTACTATTTGGCGATGATAGCTTATCTTAGGAACAAAATGCACAAATATTCAAATCAGTGCAGTTGTATATCAAACAAACGAAACGTTTTACCCCACAGTGATCACACTTCATATATTGAATTTAACTATTTTCTTTTGTGAACATTTTCTCCATTGTTGAATTACCCCCACGAATATGACAATTCTGTACTGTTATAACTCAATATATTATATAATTTCAAAAAAAAAAAACTTTTTTTTCTCAATGTTGTTATAAAATGTAATTGTTATTTATACATTATTACTTGCTGGTGCATGGAATATAAAATTGTATGTAAATATGTGGAGAGGACCTTTGTAAATTGGAATAACTTGTGTCCGATCCAAATGTTATATAGTTAACAATAAAATACGTTTAATCTAAATGTGTATGAGGCTTAGAAACGGGGAAAAAGGCGAGGTTTCGCCGAGTCTTTTCCCGCGTTTCGGGCCGAATACACATATTTACCTAGTATATGCTTCGACAGTACACATATATTGTATTTATCCTGCAATTTTAAATCGTAAACGTTTACTGGACGATGATAAAAGTGTTTGAAATAATTTTTTGTATGTATTTGAAAACAATATCCCCCGATGTGCCCCGATGTGGGCGAAGCTTACTTTTGTATGTTCTATTTATAACTGACCAATATCAAAAAAATATTGGGCAGGCTATATTGGTCGGTAAATGCTGTCATTGCAGGATAAAATGTAATATGTAATTCATCAATACAAATATGTTTAAATCAAAGTACTCATTGCTAGTGTAATCAAACAATACTTGATGATTATATGTTTGTTTTAGACTAAAATAATTTCTGTGATTCTGAATGAAAATTTAAAATTTTAAGATTTGGACGAATGCCAAGGCAGGTTAAAATAGATTCAAACCATGAATAGATATTTATGTTGTACAGACATTTACTTTCATTGTTGTCTGGAGCAATATATAGTATTAAATATGTCTGTCTTTCCATTCATCCGTTCGTTCATCCACACCAACAAATATGTATACTTATCACCAATAGCTCAATCGTTTTGCATAAATTAAGTTTTTGCTTATTGATGATTTTATCAAATAACTTAGTGGCCATATATCGCTATATAGTTTGTGAAGATGTTTAAGTCCTTGTTTATATCATTTTATTTCTAAAGAAGTTGCACGACGGGGTATACATTATTTGAACTAAGACAGTCTAATAAATAGTCAAGTAAGTTGTATTTTTAACTTTACAGAATAAATAAAATTGAGATGTATATTTCGATCGCTTAATGTTTCCCAACTAGCTTAAAAATAAAGTTAAATTACCTGTAGATTTGGATGACTTGTATTGTAGCGGATGTAAGGAAGTAGTACAGGAAAAGACATTACAGAGTCACTTTCGCTATGGTTAATACCATCATCCTTGTTACAGAAGGCAAAGTGACACACGGGAAACCTTTGGTCATTGTCACCTTTTAATTAACTATACAATGTACACCTATTATTGAAACGTCAAACATGTTCTGTGATCAATTCTTTTTAATATTTTTTTCAGATATAAATGACTGTATCGGAATACAATGTTCAAATGGAGGCAGCTGCATTGACTTGACCGAATCTTATTCTTGTAAATTCACAAAGTTTACTTCAGAAGTTTTTTTTTAATTAACGTGTTCAATAACGAATTTGAGCCATTTGCAATAGCAATATACATTTGAATTTTGATCCACAAAACAAGACAAAACTATAGAGATAATGTATTAAAAGCCACATTTTCTATTAAAAAAAAATAATGTATTCACCAATTCAGCCTTTAGCATTCAAAATTGCTCACCATATATTGTTACACAAACACTTTGTCTGAACATTATTGAGGCCCTTTGGTTTACTTCCTCGCAAAACCTTTTAAATTATTTGGCTTTCCAACCTTTCGATTTTGAGCGTACCTGATGAAGATTATTCCAGTAACGTGTTGTGCACACTACATTTGATATCTACGTTTTATTTATATTGAGCATGGTTTTCAGAGCCGCAATGCACTTGATCGTATCGTAGTTGGATTTAACTGTGAGCGTATTGCATATCACTACTTGAGCTTGCCGTCCGTGCCGAGGCGTACTCGATTCAAAATCATGGAACGAAATTTGTTGCTGTAAAAAGTCACGTTTGTGGCTTTATGTGGCACTCCGGTTTTCTAAACTAATAAAACTGACCTCCTTGATTTTATTGATTATGAGTATATAGTTTTGTTCATAAAAGTGTAAGATATCTGGAATGATCTTTATCGTGTACGTTTATCGTCAAGAGATTGGAAAACCACATTATGCAAAAGTCGTATGGGGCAAGTAGACTAAGGATACAAGTGCCTAAATAATTTGACCTTAGTCTTATTGATAAAAACATAGATATACATTTTAATTCGCACAACATGTTTCTGGAATAATCTTCATCAGGTACACTCAAGGTCAAATTATTGGAATAACCTTCATCAGGTACACTCAAGGTCAAATGATTGGAATAATCTTCATCAGGTACACTCAAGGTCAAATGATTGGAAAACAATAAAAAAAAGAGTATTTGGGAAACATTTACACCAATAAATAGGACAGACAAAAATGTGAGTGTTCTATTTCGGAGGAAGGTTAACATTGGTTTTAACAAATAAGCTAATTTAAGAACTATAAATTTCAAGTTATATCTAATATCCCATATCAGTGCCGGGGTACTGACTACGGACCATCATTATCTTCTAATTGTCAATTCACAGTAAGTAGTAAATGAATTATACAAACGATTAACTTGTGGCACTTGTATTTTTTGTTATAGATCTATGATCTGTCTTACATTTATCATGCACAGATATAGATGAATGCCTTTATATGAATGGTGATTGTGAAGACCAGTGCTTTAATACCAATGGATCTTATTACTGCCAGTGTAGAGACAATGGTTTCCTGGAGAGCAATGGAAGTTCATGCAAGGGTACTACCACATTATTGTAATAGACAAGCTTCATTACATCATTAGTACATTACCGTAACGGGACTTTTATATAGGAAGCATGAGAATGAAGTTCACACCAGCGAAAGCCGTATTAGAAATTCATGTCATTGCTACAACCCCGTATCCGTCGATCCCTGTTGATTATCAGTCGTCCTGAAGTGTTCATCAGCCCAGTAGCTAGTCGTTACTTCTGTGTCTATATGAAACTACTTAAATGCATGTCTTGACTCCGTCACATTTTCAGTATATTCATAAGGGATTAATATGTAATCAAAAGTAACCTGTAGGTTTACCTTGTGTATTTTGGTTCCTAGTTTGAAGCAATTTGATTGTAGGCCTAAGTGTGACCTTTTCTATATTATGTTAGATAAGAGTTACATTCGTAATACTCCTATTGTCAACATGAGATCTACTGTGTTCATATTATTCCGATTGACATTCCATTTTTCAATCTCTTTAAACTTATAAGTCAAATAGGCTACGGTTCATAACAGGGAACATACCTCGATTTTACATCAAGTTGAGTATGCTAGCAATGTATCGCTTGCTTTGACCTTTTCTTGATTTGAAACATTGACATAAAAGTGAAATGATATGGCGAAAATATCCCTGATCTTCTTCTTAGTCGAATTTGTGTCAGTAATGAATTAAAACATTGCATGCCACCATAGGAAGTGAATTGATGTTAATCTTCAATTATTACGACAACGTAGCTTGGACATGTTGAAGTAGGTGGATTGTACATGTATATTTATGATTTGCTATGGATAAACCAACTCCAAATTAAAGTTAGATGTTATTGTATAGGAATATAATCAAAGATTTTGATAGGAATCCAATAGAACGGATAATCAGAATGGTCACGTGTTACTTTAATAAATGTGCCATAACAACCACACATTTACTATGAATGCAAATACCATAGCACAATATAGGACAATGACACACTCCTGGCTTTAGTGGATGTTCTGGAGAGCGATGAAAGTTCATGCAAGGTTACTACCACATTATTGTAATAGACAAGCTTCAATACATCATTAGTACATTACTGTAACGCGACTTTTATGGTTTATATAATGCAATATATTTTAGGTATTTAGGAAACATGGGAATGAAGTTCACACCAGCGAAAGCCGTATTAAAAAAATCATGTCATTGCTACCAACCCGTATCCGTCGATCCCTGTTGATTATCAGTCGTCCTGAAGTGTTCTTCAACCCAGAAGCTAGTCGTTACTTCTGTGTCTATATATGTGAAACTACTTAATTACATGTCCTGACCCCATCACATTTTCAGTATATAATGAAAATTAAACCAAACAGTGCTACAAATAGATTTTTGAGCTGTCAAATTTTTGTTCTTCCCTCGACGGAGCGGATGTGGTCGAGTGGTATAGGGCGCTGGACATAAGGCTAATCGATTGGTGC
This sequence comes from Bathymodiolus brooksi, assembly GCA_963680875.1. Lineage (NCBI taxonomy): Eukaryota > Metazoa > Mollusca > Bivalvia > Mytilida > Modiolidae > Bathymodiolus > Bathymodiolus brooksi. The sequence continues at coordinate 44,843,223 of OY804580.1, read as the reverse complement.
TGCAGTGTATCAATGGTGTGAGTTCAAATCCCGTCGAGGGAAGAACAACAATTTGACAGCTCAAGGATCTAATTCTCCTTACGAGACAAAGTAACACTTCGACTATTGAAGCTATTTTTTATATAGCGGATGTGGTCGAGTGGTCTAGGGCGCTGGACATAAGGCTAAGCGATTGGTGCTGCAGTGTATCAATGGTGTGAGTTCAAATCCAGTCGAGGGAAGAACAAAAATTTGACAGCTCAAGGATTTAATTCTAACACTGTTTGGTTTAATTTTCAGACCTATATATATATCTTCTAGACTTCTAAATATATGATACCGATAAAGATGTTACAATTTTTTTTTTATCAATATATGTTTTGTAACATCTTTATCGGTATCGTTGCACAATCTTATATATATATAAACGCTTAAAATGGTTTGTAAAACAACACCAAATACACAAAAAAAAGGGGTAAAGAATTAAACACTTTGTTGAATGACACAATTTTCGTCCCACCGAGGAACTTTATCAATGTCTAATTAAATAAAATGTCGAACCAATACAATTTTCGTACCACTGAGGGACTTTATCAATGTTTAATTAAATAAAATGTTGAATCAATATGGCGCTTTACAAATTCAAAAAAAGTTTTTGACGGTCAATGTGCGGGACAAAGGAACCAGATGTTACTCATATGAAAATACATACATAAAAGAATTGAAATCCCACATATAAATTAATAAAAGTACAATAATTATAACAATAATATAAATACACAATAGGGCTACACATTTAGATAAATGTTTCATTAGAAATAAAAATAAAAATGAGACATTATTGGTTAATGTATCAAATAACACTGTCAAAAATATAAATATTAAATGTATAAAAAATTCTTCTTTTTCAATTAGAAAATACAGCTTCAGATTACTATATGTCATGGCACAGAGATATAACATGCTAAGTGTTCTAACAGAATACATTTATAATATAATGTACTATAGATTATACCTCTTACACTGTTGTAAGATCAAATGTTAAGAAATAACACGGTTACTCACACGAGTTGTAAGTTTTATATGTTGTGATGTAGTAATATTGGGGTAAGTAGAATTGAAGAACAAAGAAGAATAATGAAGAAAAGAACCCAAAACTACTATTTTTGTTGTTTTATGTGTTATTTATAGCAATACTATGCATTTAATAATCATTTTGAATACAAAAATAAAAAAGAAATTAAGAAAAACGATATAGTCTAGCAAATATTATCACTGTTCTTCTTTTCCCAATCGCGGCGATTTGCAGGTCCACATGACACCGTCATGAGGAAAAGAAGCCATAACATACGATTTACATAGTTTTAATTGTTATTTATATGAAAATCTAGATTTAATAATCATTTTCTGTACTCTGTTACAAAAAAAATTGTCTAAAACGATATTTTAGCAAATATTATCATTGTTCTTCTTTTCCCAATCGCGGCGATTTGCAGATCGACATGAAGAAAAGAAGCCATAATCTACGTTTTACATAGTTTTAAGTGTTATTTACATGAAAATCTGGATTTAATAATCATTTTCTTTACTTTACTACACATTTTTTTTAATTTAAAACGATATATTTTAGCAAATATTATCATTGTTCTTCTTTTCGACTTTTCTGATATTTTGTTTTTCTGGTACTGTAAAACTATAAGTAACGAAGTGAAATCGGAAAACGTATGAATGTTATCCGGGGTTAACTATTGTGGCCAGATACCAAGGCGATAACGTGGTTCTGCTATTTATGTCGTTTTAAATGCTACCTATAGCAGAATTATGTATTTAATCATCATTTTGACCATAGAAATAAAAAATAATAATAAAAACGATAAAGTTTAGCTAATATTATCATTGTTCTTCTTTTCCCAATCGCGGCGATGTGCAGGTTGACATGAAGAAAAGAAGCCATAATCTACGTTTTACATAGTTTTAAGTGTTATTTATATGAAAATCTGGATTTAATAATCATTTTCTTTACTTTATTACAAAACAATTATTTGAAGCAATATATTTTAGCAAATATTATCATTGTTCTTCTTTTCCCAATCGCGGCGATTTGTAGATCGACACGAAGAAAAGAAGCCATAATCTACGATTTACTTAGTTTTAAGTGTAATCTATATGAAAATCTGGAATTAATCATAATTTCCTGTACTTTATTACAAAAAAAAATAAAAAATAAAAATTCAAACGATATATTTTAGCAAATATTATTATTGTTCTTCTTTTCCCAATCGCGGCGATTTGCACATCGACATGAAGAAAAGAAGCCATAATCTACGTTTTACATAGTTTTAAGTGTTATTTAACATTTAAAGTTAATTACTGTATAATTTTTGTGTGATTGTGCCTATTTGTCTGTAAATTCAATGATTATAAAGACACCCCAAGCCAATCTAACGGTTTGTGGAATGTTCCAAGAAATTGATTACTATTATGCTTGTGTTCATAATTTTATGTATTCGGCACTATCAGAAATTTCTGTATAGAGCGAAGATAAAACTTTTTTAAATAATTGGCACTATTAAGAAATGTGAATATTTATTTATAGAAAGACGATAAAAAAGATTTTATATATTCGTCACTATCAGAAAATTCTGTATAGAGTGAAGATAAAACTTTTTTAAATAATCAACACTATTAAGAAATAAAAATATTTCTAAATAGAACGACGATAAAAACGATTTTTAATATCATCACTTAACTAAGGGATTCCTTAGGGGAATCTTAGTTTAAGGGATACTTAAGTTAAGATGTTTTATTCATACGGACCCAGAAGATATATCGTGCGCTGTTAAAGTTATAATAGAAAATCATTGTAAATTAACTTATTTAGATTTGAAAACAGTATAAAGGTGTATATCAATCAAGTTCGCTTTTGGTACAAAATATATCGTTTTAAATAAAAAAAAAATTGTAATAAAGTACAGAAAATGATGCTTAATTCCAGATTTTCATATATGCAACACTTAAAACTATGTAAAAACGTAGATTATGGCTTCTTTTCTTCATGTCAATCTGCAAATCGCCGCGATTGGGAAAAGAAGAACAATGATAATATTGGCTAAAATATATCGTTTTAGACAATTGTTTTTGTCATAAAGTACAGAAAATTATTATTAAATCTAGATTTTCATATAAATAACAATTAAAACTATGTAAATCGTATGTTATGGCTTCTTTTCCAAATGACGGTGATAATATTTGCTAGACTATATCGTTTTACTTAATTTTTTTAAATCTTTGTATTCAAAATGATTATTAAATGCATAGTATTGTTATCAATAACACATAAAACAACACAAATAGTTGTTTTGGGTTCTTTTCTTCATTATTCTTCTTTGTTCTTAAATTCGACTCACCGGTAATATTGTGTTATTGGCATTTAATGTGATTTGTATCAAAATGATACATCAATATATGTGTCTATTTATAGGACAATACCTGACATCACCTACAACAAGTGATCAAAGTGGACTGCTTACTTCTGGAATTGCAGGGTTGATCATTGGTTTACTTTCTATTATAGTTGCCGTGTCTTTTGTTGTCTACCGGCGTAAGTTTTATCTCGGGTTGTTTAACGATAAATACTGGGATGTCTATAGTAACTATGATATACATCACTACAATCAATCCAGATGACGTTATCTCAACTTGGACAAAAAACACACATTGCAAATGTATTGGTTCGATCACGATCCTTACACTGAGTTAACTACATTTTAAACCAGCCTTAGCAAATCAGAACAATTATGGAAAGCCTTTCTCCTTGGACATGATATCATTGATTTCTCACATTCGATAGCTCTCCAAAAAGCAAGAAAAAAAACCACCTTTTCATTTTAATACAATTCACTTACACTAAGTTAGCTACAGTTTGAGGCGTTAACAAAGCTGGACAATTATTGAAAGCCTTTCTCCTAGGTCATTAAATCTTGGATTTCTCACATTCGGTAGCTCTCTAGATAACTAAAAAAATTGTAATTTATTTAAAATTATGCTATCACGAATTCAGTGTAGATATATTTTGACAATTTCGTTTTTATCGTTTGCAGGTTTCCGACTTCAGAAAAGAAAACCAGTGAGGTATGTGTGCAGATGACGAAGATTATATTTGGAGACTGGCAATTTAACTCGCAATTGACAAATACTTACATGACCGAATCATTTCACTAAGGTTAGATGTTTCGGCCCAACACACTAGTTTAATCTCGCCACTATTTATTGAAGTGCCTATGCCAAGCCAGGAGAGTGAGCGGCCATATACATGTTTGTTAGTGGTATCGATTATATCTCAGTTTCTACGAATTTTTTCATAGATTTTGTAACTGTTCTTTCAGTTTAGTACTCTTTGTTTCTCCCTTCATTAATACTGTGCATGATTACGATATAATGTATGTTGTGTTAATCCATACTGCTATGAATTTAAATACAGGTAGGCTGAATCAACATAAATATGTACAACACATTGCGAAAATACTCTATCAAACCCCAAACTACGACACACACACACACAAACAACAAATGGCAACAATAGAATGAATAAGGGTAATAGCAAAATTACCGAACTCCGAACAATCTTACAAAGGGAAAGTAAAAACTCATAATTATATAAACAGACAAAATCAGTCAACAACCGGAAAAGTGTGAAAACCGTAATGACCCTGACTTGGTACAGGCATCATGTGAATGTTAAAACGAGACAAACAATTACTGAATACAACACCATCGTTAATCAATCTACAACACCAGATATATAATACTGATTATATATAATACACGAGGATATTTGTGCCACGCACATTTAGTGAAAGTCGACGGCACAGTGTACATATAGTGTTATATCGTCGTGGTCATTCTTACGCTAAGCTCTGGCTTTTATGTCAGAAAAGTTTGAAGATACAGAAGTTCTGTCTGTCTGTTGCTGTAGACTATGTTCTACATCATGATTCATTGTCGACAAGTTTGACTAAAGCAGTGTACCCATCATCGACGATATCTAATTTGTTGTGTACTTATATCAATAACCTTTTAATTCCATCATGTTCCGATAGTAATTCAATGCATTTAATGAAGAAGATTTATTTCTTTGTATGTTTATTTTGTTGTGCATAGTCATGCATTAAAACATATCGTTACGACATTTACATTGTAGGAATAATGACTATACTGAATTCAACACATGTAATCCGAGTCCAGTAGTGACAGATCAGTATGATATTTTAAACACAACAAACATGGGTAAGTATTTATGTATAGTCATACAAGTATGAACACTCATTTGAAGAAAATATCATGTTATCGATACTTTTATATTTTTTAACTGGATTGTTTCCCATATTCAATAAATTCACGTTATTCCAAAAGTATCATATTATGAAAATTAAGTTTGAACAGAGATGGTCAACAAATAATATCAATATCAGTCCTCACGATGAGCACCGGTCTTGTGGACAAAGACCAGTTAAACTTAGACCAGTATATTTTTCAGTTTTTATTTAGAACTATGTGAAAATAAATTCAACAATTTGATTCGGACAGGTAAATTTTGATTTTCATTTCGAGGAGTACTAAATAATGACCTCCCACATTTGACATAAAATCATGGAACGCAACAAGACATGCCGCTGAAAATCCAGGTCCTGGCTAAGAAGAGTTTGAAGATACCAACAGGATCATCAGAATCCGTATATTGAAGAAGAACAGACAACAAAATGGTCAAACGATAAAGTATAAAAGGACAAACAACGATCTACAAAGCATAAATATAAAACTAAAGATCGAGTAACATGAACCCCACTAAAAACCAGGGGTGAATTCATGTGCTCCAGAAGGGAAAGCAGTTCCCGTCGTGTTAGTCTAGTTACAACCCCGGTTATAAGACATGATTGAGGAACGGACCGGGAAGTGTTTGTGACACGGATATTTAATAAGGGTCAACCTAGTCATGGTTGCGACCGTAGCATTTTCGAAGTAATGGCTTCAACTTAAGCAAGTGGAACCCTTGGTACAGCAGCTTCCTTGCTGGCAGCAACCATCTTTCACGGAAATTTGTATAGGAACCACAAGCTCTGGAATATCGTATCAACTGAGAGATATATACTCCATATGCAGGTGCTGCTGGAATGTTGCTACATATAAATGGAAAGTTCACAATAGGAAAATTTAAGTTTCGTTCTTAACCGCCCGTCACAGTCACTTTCGATGTGTGGGTCAAGGTATGAAGCAGACCTATCTGTATATGTGGTATCCTTTATTTCAAACTCAATGGGATAGAAGCGATCAATGAATTCACAAAAACTAGAATTACTTAAAGAAAGAACATCATCTGTATAGCGGAACGTGACATTAAAGGATCTGGCTAGCTTCTTTTCGTTTATCTTTAGAAGCCCCTGTTTGAAGTCTGCCTCATACTAATAAAGAAATTAATAGACAAGAAGAGTAGCACAGTGTGTACCCATATTTCTGCCGACTGTGTTGAAAAACACGTCCATAAAATATAGCAAATTCATTGTCAATCAAAAACTCGAAAAATTTAATGATATCAATTTCAGAGAACAGTTTGGTTGAATCAGGGTGGTATTCTTTTTTTAACAAAATAAAATCTGTCCCTTCCTAGCACAAGGTATTTGGATATACTTTGGCCATTCATTTAATGAAACAACCAACTCCCTTAATCTGTCCTTCAGCTTAGAGTGAGGAATAGTTGTGTAGAGGTTAGAGAAGTCAAACGTTTTAATGTTATTGCATAAAATATGGCGAGTTTATACAATTGGGAAACTTTGTTTGCTGTTCAATATTTAGCTTGTGCGATATTTTAATGCAGGAACCAATGACGACAACGAGAACCAAACAGACAGGAAGTAAGTTATTTATCCATACTATTTAAGTATAATGTATCAGACAATAGTTATTTCGGTGTTTTTTAAAACTCTTTATAAAACATTAATTGATTGAGTGAGCATATGTTGTTTTACGCAAATTAAGCTAATTGTCAGCAGCAGGTATATAATAACGAGAACAAGTTACGTTTTGTACTACGCCAACACGTCAGTTCAACAACATGTTGTTCCACTCAAAGCAATTGTCCTCGCTCTGTGTCAACTAGACTTTGAGATTCCACTACTTAATACTGGGTGTTTAGAAGAGAAGCAGCAAATAACAATCGTTTTTTATCCGACCGCGGATTATACCTACATTTTTATGCTTTTTATATGATTGTTATTATAATAGGTGCTCTCTCCACGCCTAATTGTAATTTATAAACATACTCTTTATCGTGAAGCCACACCAAATCGTGATTTATACATACTCTTTATCGTGAAGCCACGCCTAATTGTGATTGATACACATACTCTTTATTGTGAAGCCACCCCAAATCGTGATTTATACGCATACTCTTTATCGTGAAGCCACGCATAATCGTGATTTATACGCTTACTCTTTATCGTGAAGCCACGCCTAATTGTGATTGATACACATACTCTTTATCGTGAAGCCACGTCTAATCGTGATTTATACCCTTACTCTTTATCGTGAAGCCACGCCTAATCGTGATTTATACCCTTACTCTTTATCGTGAAGCCACGTCTAATCGTGATTTATGCACATACTCTTTATCGTGAAGCCACGCCTAATCGTGATTTATACCCTTACTCTTTATCGTGAAGCCACGCCTAATCGTGATTTATACACATACTCTTTATCATGAGGCCACGCCTAATCGTGATGTATACGCTTACTCTTTATCGTGAAGCCACGCCTAATCGTGATTGATACACAAACTCTTTATCGTGAAGCCACCCCTAATCGTGATTTATACACATACTCTTTATCGTGAAGCCACCCCTAATCGTGATTTATACACATACTCTTTATCGTGAAGCCACGCCTAATCGTGAAGCCACGCCTAATCGTGATTTATACACATACTCTTTATCGTGAAGCCACGCATAATTGTGATTTATACCCTTAATCTTTATCGTGAAGCCACGCCTAACCGTGACTTATACCTTTACTCTTTATCGTGAAGCCACGCCTAATCTGATTTATACACATACTCTTTATCGTGAAGCCACGCCTAATCGTGATTTATACACATACTCTTTATTGTGAAGCAACCCCTAATCGTAATTTATACACATACTCTTTATCGTGAAGCCACGCCTAATCGTGATTTATACCCTTACTCTTTATCGTGAAGCCACGCCTAATCGTGATTTATACACATACTCTTTATCGTGAATCCACGCGTAATCGTGATTTATACCCTTATTCTTTATCGTGAAGCCACTACTAATCGTGATTTATGCACATATTCTTTATCATGAAGCCACGCCTAATCGTGATTTATGTATATGCTCTTTATCGTGAAGCCACGCCTAATCGTGATTTATACCCTTACTCTTTATCGTGAAGCCACGCCTAATCGTGATTTATATACATACTGTATGTTGGCATATTTTGAGCTGATCAATGACTATGCAAAAATATTGATGCGTGGCGTAATGAATAAACAATTATTATATTAATTGCATTACGGACATAATCTATGTTTTCTTATTCCAATGTAGTATTCACACCTACGAGGAATGTCAACCAAGCAACAATACAGATCGTACTTGCCAAAATCAGAATATACAATCAAAAGGTACTGTAATTGTACTAGTCATATTTTAATACTCGTTGTGATGTTGTTAAATTTATGTTATGACTTAGAAACATGTGGTATTATTATTGTTCGCCAAGCTTGGTACATCAGAATATTTATAACACGTGTTTCTTCCTTTTCTATTAGTGTGTTTCTATCACATTACTACTCATCAATGTCATCTCAGTGTTTTTGGTCTTTAGTTGAAACATATTGGTCTTCGGAAAATATAATGGAGCTGGACTGTCATCGCTATAACGTAACGGATGTCGATATTTCCACGGTATCTTACAACAAAAAAAGGACGTACGATTGGAAAATGGAATACAAATCAAGACATTACAAATGTTAATTTACATAATTGTCTCAACAAGTGTTAATTTAGCATGAATTTAATTTGTCCATGACCCTCTTCAATTAAATACGATCTAACAAAATATTTTTTCTAAAATATACTGATGCGGACATTTATTGGCATTTCATTATTTTGGTGTGATACATGTAACAGGCATGCGTATAACATTTATGTCTGTGACGTTATGTAAAATGTTCAAGATCATTGTGGTTTTTTATTATATATACAGTCCGACAAAAGTTAAGCACCACCTGATTTGTTTCAATAATATCTTTTCTAATAATGAACTTATTTCAAATCGGTTTGCTGTTTTCGTTACCTGTACACACATACTTACTTACCTGTGAAACAGGTTATTGGTCGATTTTTAACTATGTGTATATGACAGGGTGTGTAAAGTGCCACGTGTACTTTTCAACATTTGTGTTTGCGAACGAAAGCTGATTTTTGTGTGTAGAGTTTTAAGTTTCATTTTCTATTGGTTTAGTATGGTGCGGCGAAAATTAACCATACCAGAAAGGTGGCAAGCTGTTGGCATGCATAACGGTGGTTTTAGCCATAGAAGGGTGGCAGACCACTTCAGGGTTAACCATTCCATCATTGTACGACTGATGCAGCGTTTTCGTCAAACGGGGAATGTTACTGACCGTCCACGTGCAGGTAGACCTCGCAAAACGACGCCGAGAAAGGACCCGCTTATAACCAGACGGGCGCGGCAACGGCCGTTCAGTACAGCTGGTGCACTTCGTGGTAATGGAGGCCACATTAGCACACGCACTGTAATCAGATGCCTCCACCATAAGGGATTGCGAGCGCGACGACCCTTAAAACGTCCACAGTTGACATTACGTCGTCGCCATGCTCGATTTGACTGGTCACATGATCATTTGGGGTGGACTATTCGCACATGGAGACGGGTCCACTGGTCTGATGAAAGTCGTTTTTTGTTACGCCCTACCGACGGTCGTGCAAGGGTTTGGCGCCAACGAAACACTTCATTTCAGGACAACCACATTTTGGGCACAACTGCTTTTGTGGGTGGGGGTGTAACTGTCTTGGGTTGTTTTTCCTTTGACTGTAATTTGGACTTGTACGTTCTTGATGGTAATCTGACAGGCCAAAAATACCGTGACAATGTGCTCGCTCCACGCGTAGGCCCCCATTTCGACAATCATGCGTTGGCTTGACAGGCCAATTTTCATGGACGACAACGCTAGGCCACATAGAGCCCGAATTGTACAACATTTTTTACAGCAAGAGGCTGTTCAGACAATTCCATGGCTTGCGATGTCGCCAAATATGAACCTTATAGAGCATGTATGGGACTTTACTGGCCGAAAAATTAACCAACGCAATCCAAAATGTCAAAATATTGACGAATTAAGAACTGCTATCTTACAGGAGTGGCAACAGTTCCCCCAAGAACGGCTTAGGCGTCTTGTGCGAAGCATGACGAGGCGTGTTACAGAACTTCACAATAAACGCGGTGGATATACTCGTTATTGATTTTTATGCCTTACACATACGCACAATAGATCCATTTAAAAGTTCTTAAAATCTGAAGACTGCATTTTAATGCAATGTTAAAAACTTCCATCAAAGACAAACTGGTTTTACGTTTTTCTAGCGCCTGTTTTGAACCCCATTTTTGCCACGTCATAGTCACGTCTTTCAGGATGATAAATACTTCGTAGATTGGTAATTTTAGAGCCCGTGGTGTAGTCTTTTAAGAAGTGTAAGGGAAATGGTAATATCTATTTTATTGTATTAACAGTATTGATGTAAAAAAATATATCGATGTAAATATAGGGTGGTGCTTAACTTTTGTTCGATGGTTGGAATTTAACGCACATGTGGGCAGCACAGGCATCACCCGGTCGTGTCCCTGAGTGGGCGGTTTGGGCCCTTAAAACTAGTTTAACACCGCCGCTTTTTATTGAAGTGCCTATATTAATCAAGAAAAGTGAGCGGTCATGTATTTGGGTGTTAAGAGTATTGACTCTTTCTACGATTTTACTATTGGATTTTGAAGCTGTTTGTGGTATTTTTTGTTTTTTGTTTTTCATATTATGTTAATATATTTAATGATTGTTCTGACAGTTTTACATCCTTGCCAGAAAACACAAACAACATAAAATTTCTGGTTTCATTTGCAGTTTTGGTGTTATCTAACACATACATTTGCGAATAGAGCAATATTAAAGCACTGTGTACCTTAATTGTTTTGTAATAACCAGATAGAATTAATCATAATGTGCTATTAAATGATGGATACATTGTACATTTGTAGTTAGGGTTATGGTGTTAAGCGACACTTTCAACAATATTTCATTTTTTTATCGTGGCAGTCAGTTTTATAGGTGGAAGAAACCGAAGAAAACCACAGACCTGTCGCAAGTCATTGACAAACTTTATCACATAATGATGGATACAAGAAGAGGAAACGTGATAGTAAATGTACACTAAATGTATACAGCAAATGAAAGGACGGAGAGTTTGAGAGACTGACATGACAAATCCACACCTAGATGATTATGTCAAATCTATAGTAAAATATACACATGAAAAGTTTAATATATATGATGGCAAATGATTATCTAACAAACTGTATTTGGACACTATTCCCCTTCATGTGGTTTTCTTTTGTTATCTTCGAAAATCTTCCCACGTATATAAATGGCTGTCGCCTAACTATAATTGATTCACAAGACAATAAAAACATTAACGTGTGAAACTCGTCACTTAAAATTAGAACAATTACGTTATTTCTTTTTTTTTATTTTGAAGATGTTTTTTTCTATTGCAGATGCTACAAAGAAAAATGAAATAATTTATGACAATATGAAAATTTAGATATATATATATCAATTATTTCAGTAGTGGATCAATGTCAATTGTTCTATTAGTTCAGTTGTAGTTAGTTTTATTTGTATACACGTTTCGGTAAATTACATTGAAGCAAATTAGTTATTTTGACCACTTTTACGGACTAATCAGTGATATGTATATTCCACTATATTATCTCCCTTGATACCACAATCATTTGATTATTGCCTCCTAATATCGAAATTGCATGAAATTGGAATTTGTTTTTCTTTTGTCACTTGTTTGCAATTATTTGATTTTTCAGTCTTTTGGTTATGAGCGTACATGATGATGTTTATTCCAGAAACGTGCCATGCGCACTAATTTTGATATTTACGTTTTTTATTGCAATGAATCATTGCTATATATATGGAATAGATAATACGTAAAAGTTTTACTACGTGCACTAGTTGTGAATTGTGCTGTTATACTGTTAACCCGCCTAATGTTTTGTGTCTGTTCCCAGCCATGATGCTGGTCAAATGTTGATTCTTGTTTGGTTATATCTTGACAAAACTTGTTTGTTAATTTTCACGTGCACAGTATCAGTTTTTTGTATCTGTCTCCATTTTCCCCTTTCATCTAACGATTAACAACTTTGCTTATATGCAGTTCAAAATCACGTGACTTGATCGTTATGACATATTGTAGTGATGACAGGAACGATTTCAGGTGATAAATTTATAACTGTTTTGCTTAATAGTTTCAGAACTGTCCATTTATTGTCTATTCATGTCTTTATATATTCACCGTTCAGGTAAGAAAAACCCAAGCCATACACACTACAAAGTGTTTTTATAATATGTAATACACACCCACCTACATGTATTCTGTTTTACTTTTTTATTAACGTATTTTTTTACCATACACATGTTCACTCTATGACCAAGTGGGGTGATAATGAGGTCCTCAATAAAATGAACGTGGAACGTTTTCATATACTTTATTACTAACATCAAAATAAAGGCAATGACAGATCTGAAATACACAAATTATTAAATATTAAGCACAATAATACAAATATAAATTTGTAGTTGTTCCATTTTACCATAATACCATCTAAAATTTAATGGCAAAATTGCATTAATAATGCAATAAATCAGTTATTAATTTATATATCAAAAAGACAACTATATTAAATGTAAACTACTCTTTATAACAAGTATCAATACACTTAATTTACTTGTAAACTTTATAATGAAATTGTTTAAAATATATATTCAAACCAATTAGAAAACGTATATATAAATAAGAATCAAACAAATTATTCTTATTGCAAATATTAACAGAAAAAATACTACAAAGATAATTTAACTTTAAAGAATGAAATACATAAATGTACAACATACCTTATGATTTCTGGCGACGGCCTATATATTTCTTTTGGTTCAACTTGTTCCGCATTGACATTATAATAGAGTTACAGAGATTATATAACCAAATATCAAGATTACACTGGTCAGAATTAGAGAAAAATACTATTCATAAAGAATTATCACCAATGAACAAAAGTGAGTAGAAATCAGAGTACTCACATTAGAAAGTCAATCAAGCATATCAAAATTATAGCTGGACATGTAAACATCAAGTTAATTACTAACTTTAATACATATATAACAAAATGTGAATTATTATTATCATTATTAATTTTCTACAAATATTAATAACGAAGTTGTCAACAACTGGTTACAGACTGAAAATTAACTTAATTTTCTATTAAAACAATGAATAACTATTAATATGCGGTAAATATCAAGTATCCATGAATTAATTAATCGTACGACTTTCAATCGGTATATTGTTTGTTTGTTGACATCTATAGAATGGCAAGTGTAATACAACACCAAACGTGATCATCTTTTCTTATTTCTATCTAATTAAAAGTAGATCTTTGCTGTATTTTTTATATATTTCTTTTGGTGATAAACGAACATCGAACTAGATGTCGACCTATCAGAGATGAGCATACTTTTAAAAATTGAGCATCCGATTGGTCGATATATTAAACTATATATAGCTACCTTACATATGATTGGGCTGTAAATAAATGAATGAAAATCTACCTGACATGAACTCAATCGACATGTTGTTAAATGTTGGTGTTTATGTTAGAATTATGATGTTTAACGCCACTCTCAACAATTTTAAAGTTATATGGTGATTATTACGCGATAGTGTTTTATGGTTATCAATAATGGATCGCATTGTAGTTTATACCGTACTATAAAGATATGTATAAGGATGTTACCTTTTATAGCACTTTATGAATAGGAAAATACATGTTACTAATATTGCTATAAGATATTATAGTAATTAGCACTACTTACTATTTGCTACTGACAATGCTTCAGTACTTCAATGCTTCAATATGGTAATTCTTCTGGTTATCTATTTTGCTTGTGGTTAGTTCAATGGTGTATTGTGGCCAAGCGTGGGTATTTTCTGGTGCATCATGGGTGATATTCGGAACTCCTCGGCCCCCATCCCCCACTATTCACTACACTCTTCCCCGTTTTATCTTAAAGAACCCCGGACTGCAGCCACTGGCAAACCCCTAGAAACAAGGGGCCATCCGGGATGTAATGACAAATCCAAAGATCACCCTAGGGCTCACAAGAGGCGAATAAAGCCTCCACAAGACCTAAGCTTCCGATATCCATGGGACAGCGTTTCTATGAGGCACAAGACTAGAAATTTCTGTATGCTACACACCAGACCCTGTGATACCCACAACGCACCAACTATCTATTTTGATATCCCCTAAAAAAAACCTTCTCGTCATTATCTATAAAATCCCTCCCCCAAGTATTATTAAATAATAAACATATTGTTGTGATGGGTGGATCAATTCAGAGATCCATTTATCAAGATTTGATTCAACCTCTTCAAGGAAATACTTTCCCCAATTATACTATGTTGAGGATGAAGAGTGAAGATGCCAAAACATTTGATTCAACCTCTTCAAGGAAATACTCCTACCTTCTTCTATATCCGCTAGGGGTTTCGGTTTCTCTTCTGGGGGTGTAGCTAGGCCTGTTCCCACTACCCTGTAATCTGGGAGTATATGGGTTTCTTCCTCCTGGACCTTCAGGGTCCTCCCCACTTGGGTGGGATTGTCCCCTTTCCCTCTCCCCCTCATACTCCTCTCTCCTTTGGATGTTTCTAGGGGTTTCATGTTCCCTTCCTAGGGTATGCCTCGTTCTACCTCTACTCTCCCTCAACAAGGGGTTAAGATGTTCCCTACTCCACCCCACTCCGGTGTTCCTCGGAGGGGAATAACGACCAGTGGCGGATTTAGAGGGGGGCGTGCGGGGCATGCGCCCCCCCCCCCTAAAATTCGCAAAGCATATGTTATACAACGTTAATTAAGCAGTTCAATAAATAACTTTTTCTTGAATGGTTAACTCGTGACCTGTAGTAAAATATTCTTACACATTGTAAATACACGTTGGATGTGTTCGCCGTCAGTAGTTCAACGATTATTCCATTCTGATTGGTTCCGAGGTACCAGACATCAACTATTTTCTCACGCTAATTAAACATTATTTCTGCAGTCAATTTTACAACTACATGTACACGTGCTATTTAGAAATTATAAAATGGACGAAAATTCTAGGCCAAGAAAACAAGCAAGATTGGATACATTTCTGATTCCTAGACGAGACGAGAAAAGTCAAAGGTAAACTAAAAAATAAATTCAATCAATACTTCGAATAATTAATTTAACAATTTATCTCATTTATAAAACATACAACGAAAACCTATAACGAGAGAATCAGATGATGAAACTGAGACAGTGTGGAGAAACTTGAGTGTCCCATGAAAATGATCACTTCTCTTTAAATAATGGTTCAAATAGTTCTTGAATTCGAAATTCTGCAATTTCATATGAAAAAAAAAATATATAAGTTTGATTTGTATACAAATACCCGAAAATGTTGCCTTTTACTTTTCAAGTAAAGATCAGTAAAAATACGCGTTGGTATATTGTACATTAAAATACAAAAGTAGCATATTAATAAAAATAAAAAATTAGCGGCAATTTATTTGTAACAATCTCTGCACCTGCCCGAGGTATCTGCACAAGAAAGTGTGAACAAATCCTTTGTCCGGGTACGTTTATATTATTTATATCTACCAATGGATGCCTGTACAATTTTTTTACACATTTTTAACAAAAAATTCTGACTACAATTTATTTGTAATAAATTAATATCTACAACTGCACATGAAAGTGTGAAAATAATCTCGACAAAATGGTTTATGCATATCTCACACCTGATTTCCGTAAACATATTTCTCGAGAACTTTGATACATTTTTTTTGTTTGATCTTTTAATGGAATGAGGTTTTTACGCCCGTTGCTCAAACACTTGATGTCCGTCCGTCCGTCCGTCTGTGAGATTTCTGCAATCCGCAACTCCCCTGACTGTAACCACGCAATTGATTGACGTTAAACTATATAATGTACTTGAAATACATTGTAGTTGTCCACAATGGTTTTTAGATTTTTCATTGAAGGCCGGGTGGAGGGGGTAGGAGGATGATTCTGCAACCCGCAACTCCTAAATCAGGGGAGGATCCAGGGGGGCGCACCCGGCGCGCTCCCCCCTAAAATTGGAAAAGATATGGGTTTTTTTGCGTAAAATGGTGATTTTTCACACGGAATACCCCAACAAATTTCGCGCCTCCCTCCGCTCGGCGCAATTTCTTAAAGTGCGCCCCCCTAACTTGAAATCCTGGATCCGCCCCTGACGACCCCCCCTTTCCTGCCAAACATTTTCTCTATGGGTCGGGGCTACAGCTCGTATGCTCGGCACATTCATTTCACCCCTATAATCCTGTGTCTCTTTACCCCTCTTAACGCATAACCAGCACGTATGTCCGAGTCTCTAATATGCAAGTCGTGCATATATGCCCGATTCCTCTCATCGCTGCTCGATTCTCGCTCAAAATCGTCACGACGCGTTCTTCGAACTGATGGCGACTTCGATTGTCCCGGAGCTGATTTACTTTTATATCCCCCTGGGGTTGGTCTCTCTATGAAAGTTGCATCCAGCTCGCTATGTTCATCTTCAAATCTCTCGGGTGACTGTGACTGTTGCCATCAGTCCCTTTCCTGCTTACTATGATAGGATTTACCCCCTGTTGATGGGACTTTGTCGAATTGGCCCCAATCATTCCCCCTTCCTTCTGCGTGGCCCGGTCGTGTCCCTTCCCACTTCTCTACTAACTGGTCAACACTCCTAACCCTTTCCCTGTGTCGTTCATATAGGGATCCTAATCCCTCATTATTTTCAAAAGAGGTAAAATCCAAGCAATTAATCAGCTGTGGGATTAGTCCGAGGTATGGCACCTGATTTAGGTTTTCAAGTTCTAAATCCCCTTTGGCTTCTCTCAATTCTAAAATCTTATCTGCCCCCTTCGCCCCTATCCCAGGTAATGACATCAGGTCTTCGAAGGAACAAACGTTTATCAAAACACGCGTCATTATTAACAAAAATAAAAAACAATAACACGTGGCTTTTTATTTTGTTGTGTATGTGTGTTTGCAACAATATTTTTACAACGTACCAGATTTTTACACTGGGCCGCTTTTGTATATTTAATTAAACCAATTAATAAAAAAAATAAAAAAATCGATAATGTTCACTAAATGTCAATGAACAAAAAAAATTAAAAAATAATTTCTTAGGGTAATGGACGCACAGCTTCTCTTAAACCAGTTTCTCTTAAGATGGCTTCTAGGAATAGGCTGCTTCCGGTTTGGGGTTTACACTTGGGGAATACACGTGGTGGGATATGCACGTGGTGGGGTGTACACGTGGGTGGGAATGGGGTACTTTCTTTACCACGGGCAAAAAAAAAAAAAAAAATAAAGATTTCCAATCTTGTCTGCTAACCCTACCTGCTTATTTTCCCTTGAAACTTCCTTACGGACAATTTCCCCCGAAAATACCAGGACCTGTTAGCCAGACAAAATTAAAAAAAAAAAAAAAAAAATTGATGGCGGAGATGCGATTTTAATAAAAAACCGATTTTGATCAATTAAACAAACTGACCCGCGAATTTGATTCTTTGCGAAGTCGCAGCGCCAATATAGCAAATTATCACTACTTACTAATTGCTACTGACAATGCTTCAGTACTTCAATGCTTCAATATGGTAATTCTTCTGGTTATCTATTTTGCTTGTGGTTATTTCAATGGTGTATCTCGTTGTGGCCAAGCGTGGGTATTTTCTGGTGCATCATGGGTGCTCTTCGGAACTCCGCGGCCCCCGTCCCCCACGATTCACTACAATATTAATTGAAATTTATTATTTGTATTATTTGTATAATTCATGCTAAATAAAAAAAATCATAATATATATATAACAGATAATTGATTTAGAGTGCACTTAGCCCCTTTGACGATTTGTTCTTAATTCTGGATTCGAGTAAATATGTTTCAAGCAGTATTTGTTCACCAGTTTATTAGTAGCCGAGGTAGGTCAGCCGTTTACATCTGATACTGAATACTCCCCCCGTATATCATAAACATATTACTGCCTGACCAAAACCATGACAGTATCTTCTAATTTGTGCATAAATATTATGCACAAATTAGAAGATACACTTATGTAGTCTTCATAACAATATGAAACAAAAATATAAACAAAGCAAAAAACATTACAACACGATCCCCATAAAACCCGGGATTGTGTAGAGGGCAATGTTTGACCTGATATTTGGTGAGATTATTCCAAATCAAATTGCGGACACACAATTTACTAAAAACCGAGAAAATAATCACAGTTTAAATTGATTTAAATACACTTTAGTTATATCAGTGTACAATGTTGACATTTTGTGAAAACTACTCACTACAACATTAACTTTTTTCACAGTGGAAGAAGTTTAAAATATTATTAGTGTGTTTCCATACGCTTGTCCAAAATGGAAAAAAAGTTTACAACATTAAAACCAGTGCCTTTTGAAAGTTTAGACAATACAACAACAAATTCTGATCAAATACAAGAACTGATCCATTATTTTCTGGGCACACCGGATACATATTCGACTCCCCCAATCATGTCACTAGTACAAATGCCATTCCGTCCATTTTGTGTCATCTAAATACGTTTGTGTCTCAGCCAAAAGACGTATTTATATCAAAATTGCTAGAGTTAAGACATGCAAATACAGATGATTTAGATTTAATTAGGATGGAACTTCTAAAATTAGCAAAACAGCTTTGTGATTTTCCTTATCCAAAGGGCATACTTAAGCGCAGATTAGAAAGGAGATCTAAAGATGGTGACTGTTTATCAGTTAAGCTCGCACGGGATTGCTACTGTCTCAAGTTAGCATCCAACGGAGTATGCAGTAGCAACTTGGGCGATGTGGTATTAGGTAAAAATACAAAGTCCACAGCAAATGATACTGTATCCGAAGGCGTGTCTCTTCCCAACATTGCACTTTGTGAAACTATAACCCGAGTAGAAAGAGATGTCATAACCCTGCGTGGAGAGTACATTCATGACAGCGAGTACTTGAATAGACACGTGACGACACTCACTGACGATTCGAAATTAAATGTTCAACTTTCAAAACAATCGGATAGAATTCTGAATATGCAAAATCAGATCAATCTAATAAGAGACGGAAAATTTCAAAAACAATTAGAATCTCTTGAAAGTCGTTTTAGTAATCTTGAAGCCAAACTGTGTGAATATTATATGTTATTCAGCTATCAGACAGGGTATATAATGTGACATTCCCGGCTTAGGATCTATATACATCGTAAGCCGGGAATGTCACATTATATACCCTGTCTGATAGCTGAATAACAGATATATTACGGATTTAACCTTTTTTTTTTAAATACATCCAACTGTATTAAATAAATTTGCCTCTTTATTTTCATTTTTCGTATCTCTAGGTGTCCATTTCCGTACCTTTGACGTCATTCTTCAATGACGTAAAAATATGTGTCACGTCATATTTCATGTATAGGGTGTCTCGTGAAGGAATATACTGTACTAAATTTCTAAATCAATACAGTTTCATATGTAGTAAATTTTATAAACTTTATAAATATAACATTAATATATCACATAACAAAACAACGGGTTTGCGAAACAGTTTCGATAATTCAAATGTTAACAACGTGTAAAAAAAACCTTGGTGTGGCCCCATGACGTCGAAAGTTTTTAAGGTTCAACGTTTTGTTTATTTGTTATGGTACAGCCGTGGAACATAGGAGTTTGCTGAATCGATCAGGTATTTGTGACGGAATTAACCGTTGTAATATTGTTTTGTTCATGCAGCCGTTTTGAGTATAAAAACATCATTTAATTTGGTAAAAATACATTTATTATTCCGTATTATACCATTGATTCAGTGAAGCGTATTGCTTTATCGTCCATGTTTTAATCGTTTTTGGGGACTGAAATATATACCCCGTCTGTTTTCCGAATATATGCTGACATTCAGGGCTGAAGAACCAATGAAAATATGTGTAACAAACTATTACAAAATTAGAAAAAAGTATGGGTGAAATATCTGCAATAGACCTTTTCGCGATAATTTCCGCACCTGCGCAGAAACGCTTCCGGACGGCAAACCTACCCGATTCCATTGCAAACTATTGTTTACATTGGCTACGTTGATTACGTTATGGCTAAGCGAGAGAATTTAAACAAGTTAAACTTGAGTTTACTGAAAACCCTGACGTTGAAAGAAGAACTAGTGAGGGAAATTTAACTTGTCAGACCGAAGTTTCACCAGTGTCAGTGATCCATCAATGATCAAGCTTATGAAGTTGAAGCGATATAGCACCATCTTTCATAGAAAACCCCACTCTTCAACAAAGTTAGCTCGGTTACCAAAGCTAACTTTTGCCAGAATATATGACTTTATGATTAGACTTTAGTCGTGAGAGAGTGTCAGCACCACTTCAAAGGTCTGGACAGGGCAGTGAAGCACTACAGTACAGTGCAGGAGATGTGGAAATACATGGATTTGTCCAGGTATTTAACCAAATTATTACCATTTTAAGCACTCCTACATGTTTAAACTAGGAGTAAGATATCTGACCAACCATTTAATTTAATGACAGTTGCATTACATGTTTTTTTTAAACTTTCTGAGAAAAATATTAGTATGAAAGAATTTTATTAAATACTAAATAGTGAAAAGAATCCAATATGCTTCATCGTCAGCAAAAAAATTATTGACCTCAGGGTTACAGACTTAGTCCCCTCTTCAATTAAAATGGTTGGTGCATTTATAATATTTATGTTCATTAAGATAATGGTTGAAAATTCATCCTTTCTCAAACATTACAAAAACAGGACATAAATTCAATACAAAAGATTTTTAAAGTTTTGTCATAAATGGCTAATTTTATATTTTTACTGTTACCCTTTTATGATTTTTTTTCCAGATTGAAGAATCCATTACTTATGTAAAAGCAAGCTACCATGCTTCCACGAAGAAGCGCACTTATAATGTATATGTGTGCAATTCATAGTCAGATGACAGGGACTCACAAGTAGTATATGGATACTGGCAGTGTCCTATAGGGTAAATATACGATGTACTTCCTTTGTGTAAAGTTTAAGCAAAATCCATTAAGCAGTTAATTAGGAGTTGCATGACATGGTCTTTTGCATCTTTGCATCTAATAAGAATAAAAAAATTAAGCTCCAATTTCCCTGGAATTTCTCAGAACTGATTGATATGACATTATGCACATGAACATATTATGTACTTTCTTTGTGTAACGTTTCATCAAGATCCATAAAGCGGTTTAGGAGGAGTTTGTTTTTGTAGGTGTGGGGTTATTAAAATGCTGAGATGTCACATATCAATGACCTTCTATTTCAATATTGTAATAATTAGTAATTCTTTGATAATCCAATAACCGTAAACTTTAAATTAATCATATGAATTTATAATCAAATTGTTTGCCTCAAATTTGATCGGAATGCCCTGGTAATAATTTAATGGAAAAAAAACCCTTACAGAGTCTAAATGATACTGATAAACAGTTTATGAATATTGGTCCAAATTATTTAAGTTGCATATCTAGCCAACAGCAAACTTCTTAGTCCTAACATACATTAATCATTTTTTCCCTGAAACATCTGAAATGAATTTGAATTTCCCTGACTGCTGATCAGTATTCATAAAATATGTACATGCACATATACTTTGTAAATGATTCAACTCTGTAACTTTTGTAAATTATTATAGGGCAACAAAAATTAAACAAATATTCATTAACAAGAAATATTTATTGCAAAAACAAAACATTTAATGTGGAACAGTGAGTTTTCTCCCAATAAGTGGGTTTTTGAAAAGTCGCCCAATATACATTTATTACCATCATTGATACAAATACATCTTCATTTTTGGTGTAAATATTATTACACAAAGATACTATTTATTTGTCTTTTTTTGTATGTGGAAATTTTGCTTTATCTAGTGGGCAAAGTTTTGGATAATGGGTAAATACTCATTAAAGGCAGTTTCAAACCCAATTGAACAAAACTGTCATAATATATCGAAACTGAAGTCGTTGAAAAGTCCAACTTTTCTAACATGAAATCAGCAAAGACAAATCATTGTTTAAAGACAGTATTTTACTTGGTATTAGTAGTCAATATTTGATGATTTATAAAGATTTGATCACACAAAATACCAAACATTTAATTTTTACTGTTTTCATGTGCTAAAATGATTTTGGTTTTTATTTTTTAGGAATTAGAAGTACCACAATGTGCAAAAATATTAGGCAATGAATTAGTGATCAAATATGTCAGCCAAAGAACAATATATGTGCTTTTCAAAATAAGGCAGCAGACTTTCAAAAAGAAAACCAAGTTCTAGTATTAAAAGAACTTATTGGAAGTTTGGGTTCTAATAAAACAGAACATGCAATTATTACAGTATCAAAAGCAGCCCCTATCATTCAGGATATAGTTAACAATGTTGACCAAATGGTCAATGTAGAGAGCAAGCAGTCAAGCCATAAGAAACATTTTTTAAAGAAGATGTCATGATTATTTTAAGAGAAGTCATCAAATTAAACCCTTGGACTAAAAATGATGGCAATGCATTTTCAAACTGTGAAGGAATCAGTAAAACCCCTTTAACTTTTGACAAGAATAAATTTGAATGTGTTGTTCTACTAAATGTGTAGCGAAGTAAACGACACCAATTCTAATGAGGAAAACAGATAGAAATCAGTTGCACCCTTCTTTGTAAAGAAATACCCTGTTATAGGCTTCATTAGACAGTGAACTGAAAACTGATTGTATGATAAAATGTAACATATGTAATTGTTAATGCTACTTTATTACACAATGAAGTAACTGAACAACAAAATTAAGAAGATACCAAATTAATTACACGTACTTTTACAAATAAGGGTAATAACAAAATTACCGAACTCCGAACAATCTTACAAAGGGAAAGTCAAAACTCATAATTATATAAACAGACAAAATCAGTCAACAACCGGAAAACTGTGAAAACCGTAATGACCCTGACTTGGTACAGGCATTTCTAAAGAAATGGTGGGTTGAATCAGATTTTAAGGCGCCAAACCTCCCGCTCTCATTACGGTTCAAAGGTTCCGGCTGTCACTGTACAAAACGAGCCACATCTTCTCTTATTTCTATTGTACAACATATCACTGAATCCAAAATAGTTTAATAATTTCTTACAGAAACATGTCATCATCATATTTTTGAGTATTTGAGTTTTTTTTTAATAAACTTTTATATAAATATTTTGATTGTCTGAGTTGGACCATACAATGTCTGGGTTGTTATAGTTTAATACATTTTCCAGATTTACTGTAGCTGTGGCTGTCAATACCAAATAAACAGAGATCTCAAAAATACATGTTAATTAACCAACTTTCCTGAAATCAGGTCTAAGCTCATCATCTCCCCTAAGGTGTGAAATTATCAACCCCTGATTGATTATCCCTCCAACTAATTACTATTACAGGTTAACATATTGATTGATTGATTGATTTTTGGTGCTTAACAGCACTTTCAACAATATTTCAGCTATATCATGGTGACCAGTTTTAGTGGTGGAAGAAGCCGGAGTATCCAGAGAGAACCACCAACCATGGGCAAACAACTGGTAAACTTTATCACTTGCGGCTGTGAGTCGAATGCACCCTTTTTTGTAATTTACAAAGCCGGGCACGAACCCACGCTGTATTGGTCTTATGCTTGTACATTTTTTTGTATGAGTTGTTAGGTAATCCAACTACCTACCTCATTGAGCCACCCAGGCCCTTTAACATATAGAGGCATTACAACTATTAAACATGAACATATACACATTAATTTTGGTTGTGTGTCATATTCCCACAAAATAGTACTACATATACCAACAAATTATTTTCAACGTTTCCTTAAACATCTGATATCCACAGCGAGGAATCGAACCTCGGTCTTCTGTCATGTAGACAGACGTAATAGCCTCTATGCTACTGAGGATGGTTTCAGATGTATGTCAGGTACAACATTTAAAATTAGAACTTACAGACGGATATTGGTCCTTATATTACAATAATACATACCATTTTGACACCATATGCACCTCATCTATCAAGTCTTGACATAACTTCTTTTTTACCAACCTGAAATACCAGTTAATAAAAATGTTGTCTTAGCACTTCTAACATCATCCTTAGGTGGCACCAACCGCAAGTTTAACTTACATGCCGAAAAACATAGGTAGCTCCTCCTTCTTTCCTGTTTTCGCCAGATCTCTCATCGTCAAGTACTGTCTCAGATTCTCAACTTTCCAACATCTAAACTCTTCAGGAGTCGGTGTAGATTTGCTCACAAGGATCCATGTATAAATAGTTGAATAAAACTTCGAAAAGGTTAAAAATGAAGTGGTAATCGAAATTCAGCGTATCGCCATGAAATAATCCAAACAGTAAGGCCGCTTACCACCTGGATTTAACTCCGATTGGACTTTGGACTAAGACCGCTTACAACAAAGAATAGGTTAATGTGAATTTGGTCTATTAATTGTATCTTTATATTAAAAGAAATTAAACTAAAAACCTTTAGTGTAGCAGTCATGGATACATAGGGTTGGTTTTATGGTGCTTAACACCACTTTCAACAATATTTCAGTTATATCGTGGCGGTCTGTTTTATTGGTGGAGTACCTGTCGCAAGTCAGACTTTATCACATAATGTACACCTCGCCTTGATCGGGATTCGAACTCACGTCAGTGGTAATAAGCACTGATTGCACAGTTAGTTGTAAATCCAACTACCGTGCAATCACGGCCACCTGGATACAAAGGGATACGAGGTTAAAAATCTTTAAAATTTATAAGAAATTCTTGCATGGCTCCCTCTATGAAGAAAATCTGGATCAGCCACTGGGTAGGGCCCTTCATGTATATGGAATTTCAGAAATCTGATAGTTTTGTGCTGAACTTCTGCAATCTAATCTATAATTGCTGTACTTAGCTTAGGAAATGTTGTATGTCCACCACAGGGGCTTGTTAAGATTTTTTTTATCCCTCGACTGACAACTATAAAAACCACAAGGGAGGAATGTCAAATTTTCGTGTTGTCAGTCGAGGGATAAAAAAAAAATCGTAACAAACCATTATCATGATTCATGGCCAATGCCTATGGCGCTATGTGTCCACGGCAAATTTATTCTGCAAGATCTTTGTCACGAATATTTCAGGAAGACTTGGAAGTTTTTCTAGATTAATGGCGCGTTGGCAAAGGAGGGGGCAAATCAATCACCTGCAAATCCAATCAGTTATGTATTTTTCGTTGTGTGAAAAGACTTGGTCTTCACTGACACTGTGCCATCCATCAACAAATGCGCCGAACATAATTATTATGTTCGGCGCATTTGTTGATGATAATAAAATTACTGAATATTTCATGTGGTGACCAGTCAGTCCTGTTGACAGCATTTACCCAAGACTTTCTCTTCTTCACATCCTTGGGGAAGATAAAAAAAAATGATACCGTCCTCTTTAGCAGCACTGTTTTGCCGATTTGAGTACTTGTAAACAACGCAATGCATATTACCATTTAGTGTAAAAAAAATGTTGCCGTCCGGAAGCGTTTGTGCGCATGCACCGATAACAGCTCCGCAGTTACCGTGAAAAGGTCTATTGTGAAACAGACAAAAGAAAGAAATGTAAAAAACTCAAACGATTTAATAAATCTGAATGTTAACCTGAACGGTGTACAAAGCAAACTACAATCTGAGTCCGCTCGAATTAATTGCATTCAAGACCAACGTTATGCCACTGTATCGTCACTAAAAGCTAGGGTGGACTTAATAAATGACAAGGTAAAAGATAATGAACCATTTTACGAGCGCTTTAAGACGATGACGTCATCTTGTACAAAATCTGTAACAGACATTCGCAAAAAACTCAACAATTTAGAAAAGAAAGTATAATCACACGACATGACAAAGGACAAATTGTTTTCGGACGTTACGGGAGAAATTCAAGCGTTGACCCCAGTCCTGTCACAACATTCGTCACAACCGAAATACAATTATGACCCGCAAAACCGTAAATGTTTGCCGTCTGTTGATTTCACTCTGACTAGATCTGAAAGTGCCGGGTCTCCGATAGAGTCTAGTACTACAATTACATATTCGTCGGATCTTCACCTTGATGAGAACAATAAGGGATTGAAAACTCGATTACCCTTACAAAATGACTATGAATCGGCCGTATCCGAAAATGTCAAAGTGCGTACGATACCGATTATCTTCAATCAAGATGCTAATATGGTCTCAAATAGTGTAAATGGTTTCCATGGATATAAAAAGAACCGAGTTGAGCGCTTTTTTGTTAGTGGCATACGCAAATCGTTAACCGAAGCGGGTATGCATGAATACTTGCAAGTGCGTAATGTGCACCCAACGTTTATTAAATTCTTCTCGAATCCGAATTTTTCTACGATGTCAGCGCAAATGAACGTTCCGTCTAACGAGTGCAAGCATCTCATAAACCGATCGTTTTGGCCTTGGGGTATTAGGATACGGAAGTGGATATCTCGAAACAGTTTTTATCCCCGTAAAGATAACGGTTTCAAAGAATAGACAACAACCAAAATGGAAGACATTCTAAATCTTATGACTTGGAACTGTAAGGGTGTGATGTCTGCTCTGCCTTATTTAAGTAGTTGTATCAAGAAGTTCTCCACACATATCTGTGCTTTATCTGAACACTGGCTTAGAACGTGTAATATCCATTTTCTAGAGCATACTAATCCAAATTATATTACATATTCAAAGAGTGTTGACGAATCTCTTCCTAGTACTTACAAATGGACTAATTACAGGAAAGGCGTCGCCCTGCTGATGCACCGATCATTTGATCAGTTTATTGTAAATGAAATAAGCATTGATTCCGATCGCATTATAGGTGTTGAAGCATGCTTACCGAGCAGTGAGCGCATCTTTATATTTTCTATATATATGCCTGCTGCATCATTACCAATTCAGCAATTTAAGGAACATGTTGATTCTTTGCATGAACCTTATTCAGTATACTCTGAAGTTGGAAAAGTGGTATTGATGGGGGATTTCAATGCAAAAATTGAAGGATCACGCTATCAATTCAAACCCGATGACCGGAGTATTTATCTACAAACAATGCTCAATGAACTGAATGTATTTTCAGTAAACTCTGATAAAATGTGTGTCGGACTTTTATATACTTTCCAAGGGTATGAAAATGGTCCCGTATCAATGATTGATCATATTGTTATCTCCAAAGAATTAACATTAAATGTGCGTAACGCGTTGGTTCTCACAGAAGGCAGCATGAACGTCTCAGATCACTATCCAGTGCTGTGTAAACTATCACTGAATACAGTTATGTCCAGGACAGTTATTTATTCTTGACTTAACAAAACGAATTGCTTGGGATAAAGCCCGTCAAAATGGCTGCTTAGATGACTACACATTTGCCGTCTCTCAAAGTCTATGGACTTGGAAAATGGATTACGACGATGTGGAACAATACTACAATGATATAATTAGTGCATTGAAGAAAGCCGCAACTGAAACATTGCCGACAGTTTCATTTAAAAAACATTTAAAGCCATATTGGAATTCTAGATTGACAGAGCTTCACGATGCGATGCTAGAATACCGACAAAAGTAGATTCTAGATGGACGACCTAGAGCCGGCGAACATCAGTCTTTTGCTAATTACAAATCTGCTAAATATCTGTTTCGCGACGAACTAAGAAAAGAGAACGAAAACTATGAAATAAATGCATCAACTCTAATAAAAGATTTGCTCGAGTTCGATCAAAAAACTGCTTGGTCTTTGATAAATCGTAGACGATCTCGCAAAAGTAATGCAGTCATATTGAAAACGAATGGTAATCTATTAACAGATCCAAATGATGTGTGTAATGAATTTGCAAAACATTTCGAACAAATTGCAAAAATACCGAACGATGCTCCGGATGACCCGGACATTGTCAAACGAGTATCTGATTTCAGAACCCAATGTTGTGATGGTGAGATACGCCACATAGAAACTGATGAATTATCTAAACTTTTGAAAGGGCTGTCAAATAATAAAGCATTTGGAATTGATGGCATTACATATGAACATTTAAAACACGATAAGCTGTTGGAAAAACACTTATGTAACTTATTCAATATGATTTTTGACAAATGTGTAGCACCTAATGGATGGAAGACAAGTATGATAATTCCTTTGCACAAAGGAGGCAGTAAACCTAAAACGGATTGCGATGCATACAGAGGGATTTCATTAATATCGTGTGGATGTAAAGTTTTTGAAAAACTGTTAGACTGTAGAATCGATGAACGTTTAAATAACTTTCCGAATACCCAACAAATGGCATATCAAAAGTGTCTGAACAGTATGTTTGCTTCCTTTGATTTACAAGAGGTAATTCATTATTATATAGAAAAACACTCAGCTGTTATTGTAACATTTCTCGATAGTATGAAAGCTTTTGATACTGTGAGTCACAACGGCCTTAAAGTTAAACTCTATGATCTTGGTATTACCGGTAAAATGTGGAACTTACTGGATAAAATGTATTCCAATTTAAAAAGTTGTGTTCGTTGTAACAATCAAACTTCGAGATATTTCGATTTAAGCAGAGGTATACGACAAGTAGTGCCCTGTCGGCCAAGTTGTATCTAATCTAAGTTGATGAACTTATAAACATTCTTTCGAAATCAGGAAAAGGTGCTATCATGGTAGATCTCAATGTTGGTTGTCCAGTACAGGCTGATGACATTGCCCTTATTTCGTCCAACGTTCCGTTTATGCAATCGTTGATTGATATATGTGTTCAATACAGCAAAAGATGGAAATTCAAGTTTTCTCCAGTAAAAAGTCAAGTAATGAAATTCACGAAACATACAATGCATATTAACTTACGTCTGGATAATAATATTATTCCCGAGTGTAAAACTTTAAAGCATGTAGGAATTATCCTTGAAAATGGATTTAACTCGACGGAAAGAACTATAGCTGCGTGCAGATTGATTCGTTCATTAAGCATGTCCATCATTAAACAGGGAATTCACCCGTCGGTTATGAGCCCAATAGTTTGTAGCAAGATTATTCTACAGCTGTGTTACACTAAAGCATTGTATGGTTGCGAGCTGTGGAAGAACAATCTAACTAACAATGAAATTTTGTTACTGGAGCGAGCTCATAGATACGTGTGTAAATATGTACAAGGTTTACCAAAACTCACAAGAACTGATAAGTGTACTACACTACTGGGATGGACCTCTATTGAGTGTTATATCGACTCCAAAAAACTATTATTTCTTGGTAGACTATGTAATATGCCTTCCAGGTTTCTACCGAAACAAATATTCATTACACGTCAATTATTATACTTGAACAACTGTACAACGATTAGTGGTGGTTTTATATCGGACATCATAAAAATAGTAAGGAAATATGATCTGTTCTCGTATGTTGACAATTTTGTAAAGACCAGTTCATTCCCGTCATCCAAAAAGTGGAAATATCTAATCAAAAGTAGTGTAATTGCTTACGAAGAACATTACTTACATGTACGGTTCAATATTGACGCTGACTTTGCATATTTTAGACTGATTCAAGAAAGAATACTGCCACATCGTGCTTGGACTGTCTTGAAAAGTCATAAGCAACTGAGAACACAGTGTCAATATGTTGTGCCGCTTTGTGTGCTCGTAAAGGAAAACGAACATGAACTACTATGTCACAAATGTGGCCTGTTGTACTGGGACCCCATTTTTCATATAATTGCTAGCTGCCCAAGTGTTATCACTATAAGAGATGAAATGTGGTGTGAAATTATTAATATTGGACCGATTGAGTTTAGTGCTGCGTTACATCAGATGGACGATTTTAATCTTGTGGTGACTTTGTTAGCATGTGACAGTGAACGTTTCTTCGATCTGTCGAAATCTGATTCTGACCTTTACAGTGCTCTATGTGTTTCATTCATTTACAAAATGTGCAAACATTTTTAATATATATCCTAATTATTCTAAATTAACAGTTTTGAATTTATGATATTTTATTTCATCTGACGTTAACATGAAAGATATATATTTTTTTTCTGTAATATAATCTTGTAAATGTGTTATACAAATGCTCTCCTAAAGGAGGATAATAAAGAATATATATAATAACAATAATAAATGTAATTTGAAATATATGTCCAATCGGTTCAGAAATGGAATTTCCATGACGATTAATTTATACTTTATGCATCTCGCAACTATGAATTTGGTTTGAGTAACTGTTGAACATATACAGCCCACTTTTCATACATTTATTAAGATGAAGCTCCAATCGTCAAAATCATAATAAACCTTCAATTAAATGGGCGATCATAATACTAAAAGAGAACAGTACAACTACAGAGTAAAACAAAGAGAACTCTCAGACTCACAAACTCCAATATGACTGAATTAAAGACCAGGTCCTCCGATTTAATCATGACAACAGCTGTGAATTATATGAACGTGCAATTGTTTATATGACGGAGAGGAAGAATCATGAAAGCTTGTGAGAATTTAAGAGAATAAAGCAGTCTCTTTTATACCATTGTTTATATTCTTATCAATCAATCTAAATTATTATATGGTGGATAGAAAGTAAAGTTAATTGTATTTTATGTAGTAGACCTTGCACCACATTGAAAAGTTTGAAGATACAAAAGGCATGAAAAGACCGTAAATCGACAGATAATACTACGGTCAAATGAAAAAGACAAAAAAAAGACAAACAATTATTGATAAAATACAACGCAGAGAACCAACGGACGTGCCACACGAACACACTAAAACGGGTTAGGGTCAGATGCCCCGGAAGTGTAGGTAGTTACTGTTCAATCGAATATTTCACAAACACATTACAAGTTCTTTCCCTTGTAATGTTGCACCCATCATCAAGTCAACTGTCAATGTTTAGTTCCTATAATGATTCAAATACTTACACTAGTCAAAATGTTTATTGTAACGATGTATTCACGTGAGTACGTATTTAAATCAGTTTTTAAATCAACCTCAGCAGGTTTAATAAAATGAGAAGCAGAAAAATACCACATAGATGTAACAGTTCCATGTGTGATATAGGACTGAGCACAAAATTGTATTTAAATTTTTTAAAAGATATGCGGTTTCACATTTCAATCCACAAATTTAAAAAACAGAATTCAACAACAATCGCTGCAATGTGTCTCCACTGAATCCTATCTCGATTAGCACAAGATACAATGAAATGAGTCAATGGCTACATTGCACGCTGGCACATGTATTAAAAATATTATATAATACTTGTACCTAGCAGAATAAATATTACATAATACTTGTACCTAGCAGAATACATATTATATAATACTTGTACATAGCAGAATAAATAGTATATAATACGTGTACATAGCAAAATAAAATTATACAATACATAATTGTAACTACAAGAAATAAAACTCCATACAAAATAATTAGTTACAATGGTCTCTGGAATGCCAAGTTTATGAATGTTAACATTGACAATATGCTTTGTGACACTGCTCAGCTAAGGGAAGAAATGTAAAATGTTCAAATCATCGAGGAATTTGTACTGCAAACTTAGACCGTACAGATGTAATTGGAAATGAAAGTCGTTCAGCTGAAAGATGTGAACGTAAAATTTCCCAGGATGAAACACCTTTTGTTGTTGGACAATTTACTTCCGATGGTGACTCCGCTGCAAGCATTGGATTTGAAAGAGGTCAACAAACACACAGTACAGTATGCGTTGAAAACTTAAGGGATACCTGACATCAGTCAGAATCGCATCGCAAACTTGTAAAAAAATGTTGACTTTAGCAAGCAAATGTTTCTCGGAATCAACAAGAAAGAACAGGATGTTACGAAGCGGTTCAGTGCTGAGATAAAACAAGCACATAAACAATTTGCAGGACATAATTATGACGAAAATTATAAGAAAATTCAGCTATACATCTGACAGCATAGTAGCTAGCTTGACCGGACAATGTGGACAGTTATGCAAAACACATTCATTTGTGTGCTCAGGAGGAAGGAAAGCTGTATGGAAGGCTAAGTTCCTTTCTCCAGGAGCTAAGCTTCATCCAAATAATGAGGATTTGCACAAATTAAGGGAGAGTGTATCCATCTACATTTGTGTCCCAAGGCACTGATGAAGACACGCTTGAACACAAACACACAGAAAAATGAAAATAAGTGTGAATCGAACATTAACTAAGAAAAACCCAAAGTTTGGAACTTGGCGGAGAACACTTCCAGGCCGGATTCACGGTGGTGTGCACATGCGAAACTGTGGTGTTTCATCCTTGATACAATCCAGATGTAAAGCCGTTGTTGCTGAAATCCACAGCAGTCTTGTGAAGCGACAACTGAAAAATATACAAGACAGATATGATTATCATATGACAAGAAAAAATTCGATCAAATACAAGGAAAGACAAGCAATTATGCGACGTGCACGATTCAGCGATCAAGAAATTATTATGGAAAAGGATAAAACGTACGTAAAAAACATTCTGGATCCGGAATTTTCTGAGGATGATCACTCCAGTTTATATTCGAAAAAACCAAAATCCTTCCGAATGACAATGAGAAAAACATAATTTAAATAATACAATCTGGGAAAGACATATGATTTTTCAAATATCTTTGCTGAGATAAACAATTTTGCCTGGAATTATTTATATGTGGCGGTTCTATACTTAGATGTGAAATATTAACAGAAGTTTTTGTGTGACATAAATGAGACACATGATAATTGTCTGGATTCAGTTGAATACAACGTGTGTGAATCATGTATTTTAGTCTATGTACATGCATTGGTACAAAACGTGAGTGTCCTGGCAATCGAACACCAATAACAGTGACTAAAAAAAAGAACAAAAAGGTTGTACTTGTAAAATTACTTCAACATGTTCGATCTTTCATTACCCTTGTCTCGGATTGAAACCACTCGTAATTGTGTCACAAAATTAATCCTGGCCCGGGGCAAATGTGCAGTTAACTTGTACTTAATCGTTTAAAAAGAAAGATGATCAAATATGCTAATCGAAGGGTGTTATAATTTAAAAGAGAAATGTTTATACAGCACTAATTACATGTAAAAGTGTGTCACCGTTAGTGTATAGTTTGGAAGTATTTTTTTTACCGAAAGTTGTTAAAATCTTTCACAGATAAATATTTCTGTCGTTTTACAAAGTCAAATAATTCAAAAACATTTGCATGTGGATTATAACCCATTAAAAGGTATGCTCGTACTTATTTCGTCATTAAAATTGTCAACTGTCCCCTGATTCAATATACGTTTTCTAATGACATTCTGACGATTGTAGCATAAGAGCCACATGAAATGCAACACAGGATTTTAATTGGGATTAATACGCAAGCTGGGAAAACAATGTTAATTTTCCGACCAGCTTTGAAAAATGAATGCCGGTCGGAAGAGAATTATAGCGGGTCGGCGAAGCCGGCTATAACCAGCAATGGAGGAGAACACTGAGTCTCAGTGTAACCAGATTTTGTTTTTCTTCCCGTATATAAAATACATGTATTATTTAAACTGTTTTCTTAATGATTCTTTCTAAATAATCTTTAGCAAAAGCATCAGGCATACTGAAATCAGCTGCTTCGGACATATTTTAACTATATTCAAGACAAATTTTCAAATATTTTGAAAAAAATCCCTTAAATGTGATCATCAATATTCTAAAACAATGGCTGACAAAGATGAATCCACATCGGATGCAGTAACCATAGATACAAACCCGGAAAATTTGCTTGCACACCCCCCTTTAAGAGAGCACACCAGTATATATTCCACCATTGACTTACATTGTAAATAAAAGAGTCATAAAAAATCCAAATTAATTTTCTGGATAACCAGACAACTATTTCCTATTATTTTGGTCCAAGGTCCACATTCTGATCCACTTTGAAAGAAACATTGTATGTCAAATAAGAAAATAATCAGCTGTTTTCAATATCCGGTCAAAACAACAGTATTTACAGTATCCAGGAAATCCTTCCACACAGGGTGTAGTAATTTGACATCCATGTAATTATATTTGGTTATATTTCAACAAATGATATGTGTTTTTTTGCAGTTAAAACCTCACCAAATAGATTAACTGTAAAAAAATATCATAATCAAGAAACAAATGAAAAAAAAATTCAAAGTTCCTGGTGTTCAATTTTGTACTATTTGTCTCAATGCGGATTAGCTGGTTTACTGATGTGCCCCTTTATATGGAAAAGCACTCAAATCAACGATCAATCTTACGGGGTGTTGGATCGTTACGGTATAACGATACTATCCAAGTGAAATAAATTATAAACGTCTAAAATGGTTTGTAAAACAACACCAAATACACACAACAAAGTGATAAAGAATTAAACACTTTGTTGAATGACAACATTTTCGTCCCACCGAGGGACTTTATCAATATATAATTAAATAAAATGTCGAACCAATATGTCGATTTTACAATTTCAAAAAAAGTTTTTGACGGTCAATGTGCAAGAAAAAAGAACAAAATGTTACTCATATGAAAATACATACATAAAACAATTGAAATCCCACATATAAATTAATAAAAGTACAATTCCTCGATCTGCCTACAATGGTCAGTGTCAAAAATGTGATTTGAGACGATGTATGACGTGCAAAAACATCCAATGCACACAAAAATTCAGCAGCACACATACAGGAGAAGAATTCATCATATACTGCAATGCCAACTGCAGGACAGAAAATAGTATCTACCTCCTGGAATGTGCAATTTGTGGCCTTCAATACATCGGAGAAACTGAACAACAACTTAGCAAAACGCGTAAATGGCCACAGAAGCGATGCAAATTGCAAACCTGACCTTCCACTCAGCAGACATCTCAGATCGACGAGCCACCGTGATTCTTTTGGCAAACTGATAGTCACCATAATTGACCATAACACCAAGTGGGACGATAAAAGCAAACAGGAAAGGAAAAGCTTCTGGATTAGAAAACTTAAGACCTTATCACCGAATGGAATCAATGAGAAAAATTAATATCCTCTCTTGACTCCTATTTTTGTTGATCTCCACCAGTAGTATTAGGACATACAGTTTGCTCAATTGGCCCAAAGTACCGTATAACCGGTAATTTCTGCGGCAATCTAATTTCTGCGATATTCTGCGGTCAACTCCGGACCGCAGAAATTAAAATCGCATAATATTAAGTAAAATAAATGTTTAATGTCCCGTACAAAATACGTTTTCAAACTCTTAACTCCGATTCCGGCGTAAGTGTCAAATATTTAATTAGTCGTAATTACTATATCCAGATAAACAAAACCTGGTACTATATAAATGTTTACACAACAATTAAAGGTCATTTAGCTGTGGCATGATGATTTTTACCTGTTAATTACAATTACTCCAGATCAAGAAATATGATCGTACCAAGCTGACACCGACAATAATTGAAACAATCACCTGATTAAATGTTTACAATCACAATAAAGTTTATTAAAGCAATATTTAAAATTGTTATTTCATAAATTAACATTAGTATTTTTTTTTTTTTTGTAGCTTCGATTGAATAATATCAAACTGCGTGATCTCAGGATTCATCTAAAAACCAAACAAATAGAAATGTACTGGTAGTAGAATTCCGGTTAACCCGAGTTTTTATGTCTACATTTTACTTTTATTCTTTATTCTCATACAGCCAAATACAATGGTACAGAGAAAAATAACAACATAATAACATAACAAGACTTTTTACAAAATATACATAGGTTAAGGAACAACAGTGGGTAAGCCAGGAGTACAAAAGACCTTATTGATATGTTTGATAAATATACATAATTTTCGTAACAGCGATTGTTTTTTGGTAGATAGAAGTTCAAAGAATTTGACAACATTATGTCTTTTCATGAAATATTTTGGAAGAAGCTGCTTGCGTTTATCGTTTAAAGAGGAACACTCTAAAACATAGTGGTATTCATCGCCTAATTTCTGACAATTACATAAATTACAGTACCTGTTTTCTCTATCAAAATTTCTCCATCTACCGGTTTCAATCGGTAGATAGTGATTTGTTGTCCTAAATCTACACAGTCTGATTGCATCACCTATATTTAAAATATTGAAATATTCCTCGAATTCGAATTTGGTTTTAAAAATCCTATAATTTAATGCTTTTGAAGAATCTGACAGAGATGTTTGCCAATTCTGTACAAACTGATCTATCAATCGCTGTTTCACAACACATTTTAACCATTCTTTATTATTAACATTTTCTGTTTCCCATATATATGTAAATCCACACTCATTTAGAATTGTTCTGATAAAATAAACCCAATTTAAATTAGTATCACCATTTTCATTCAAATTTCTGGAAAGCCTATAAAATACATTTGAAAATTTAGCCTGCTTACCACTTAAAAGTTTTGCCCAGTATGAAATTGTCCTTACTTTTATATCAATATCAATTGGATACCTGCCTAGCTCACCATAAACCATATAGTTTGGAGTAGAGGACTTTAAATTTAAAAGTATTTTGCAGAATTTCAAGTAAACTCGTTCTAGTACTTCATTTTTTGCCAAATCCCCAGACCTCGCAACCATATAAGAGAATAGGTTTTATCATTTTATCAAAGAGATCTAGCTGGATTTTCACTGATAATTTATATAACCTTCCCATTTTAAGAACTTCGTACATTGCCTTAAGCGCTTTGTCAGAACGATGCTTTTTAGTAACATTAAAATTACATGTTTTTGTAAAAATTACCCCTAAATAATTAAATTGTTTGATTATTTCGATATCAACGTTTTTATAGGTGAATTTGAGATTTTGTCGTAGTTTTCCAAATACAAATACCATTATTTTTGTTTTGTTCACATTCACCTTCATTTTCCAATTGTCACAATATTCACCAAAAGCATTTAATTGTACTTGAAGATCTTCAGCTGATTCAGCTAATAAAATAGTGTCATCGGCATATAACATTACAAATATTTTTAGATAAATTTCAAGTTCAGTTTCTAACTCGTCGGTGATACTTTTTAAACCAACTATATCTTTTGTCAGCAAAAATTCTTCTAGATCATTAAGAAACAATGAAAAAAGAAAAGGGAACAGGTTTTCCCCTTGTCTAACTCCAATTTCACAGTTAAAATATCCTGTAGTGTGATGGTTATATGAGATACATGATTTAACACTGGTATACATATTGAATATAATATTATACATTTTACCATTTATGTTGTTAAGTAATAATTTGTGAAAAAGGCCATCTCTCCATACTCTGTCAAAGGCTTTTTCAAAATCAATAAATGCACAATATAATTTCTTCTTTTTTGACTTTAAGATTTGAAATAGTGTAAATATAGAGAAAATATTATCTAGTGTTGAATAACTTTGCCTGAAACCACTTTGATTTTCTTTAAGTATCATGAATTCTTCAGTATAATCATTTAATCTTGCATTCAGTATTGCAGTAAACAGTTTCCCCAAACAACTAACTATTGTGATTGGTCTATAATTCATTGGGTCTTTAACATCGCCTTTGTTTTTATAAATTGGCTTAATAATCCCATTTAACCAACTTTGAGGTAATACACCTGTGTCAAAAATTATATTAAAAAGTTTTTCATAAATATGAATGAAACGATTTGATGTGGATTTAATGTACTCATTTATAATTTCATCTTCCCCACAAGCTTTATTATTCTTTAAATTTTTTATACATTTGAAAATTTCATTCTGAGAAATATACCCATTAATATGTACATTAGAGTCATTTGGAAGTTCATTTTGTAGTGTCGTTGACTGTTGTTCATCGGGTCCTTTCGTATTTAAATCTTTAAAAAATTCATATAAGGTATTGATTTCAATATTTGGTTGTTGTTTTCTCTTATGTCCACCTAATATTTTCCAGAAATGTTTGGGATTATCTCTTGAGGCATTTTTTAAATCATCTGAAATTTTTTTACAGTAAATTTTATACTTTTCATCCATAACTTTCTTATAACCCTTTTCATCATCGATCATAATTGAACGATTTCTTATAGTGTTATTCAACTTATAACGTCTCTTAGATTTTCGATATTTTTGTCTGGCAAATTTACAGTCTTGGTCAAACCAAGGTTTTTGATTTTGACCATTTTTATTCTTGTTAATTTTACTATCAATGTTTTTACAATTAAATGTTCCAAACGTTTTCTTGGCAGAACCTGTGAAGATATTACCAAGGACCTCTAACAATGAGTCTATTATCGCTTGATCTGTGACACCAATTTCATTTTGCCAACGTGAAAGTTTCTGTTCGAAAGTATGTAATTTTTCTTCGTCTATGTTTTCTTGAAAATCTGTTACCTTCTCATTTTCCCATGATTTTATTTTAGCTTTCGAGGGATTAGTTTTCCTAACAGCATTACTATTGCTATCATTATTGTTTAAGTTAACAGATAATAAAATGTGTAATGGTGCGTGAACATCTGAAAACAATTTACTACTTTCTAGAATATCAAAGTCAAAAAATAATTTTAGAAGTTCAGGACTAGTTATACAATAATCAACAACGCTAGCATTTCTACATGTAAATCTACCAATATTTTTATCATTACCCACTCTTCCATTAACTATAAACATACTATTTCCTTTACAAAAATTTAACAATAGATTACCAAACTTATTTTTAGATTTATCCATACTAATTCTGTTGAGTGGCATTTTCAAATCATTCAGTACGCTTGTAAAATTGTCAACAAAGTCAGTAATATAATCATCAACATGTCGGTTTTTGATCAAATCAACAAAATCAGTGTCAGTTGCCGTCCTCGCGTTAAAGTCCCCCAAAAGACATATATATTTAGATTTATTTGAAAAAGACAAGTATTCCTGTTGCAATTCACTAAAAGCATCTTCGGATGAGTATTTGGTATACTCTGGTGGTATATATACAACACCAAAAAATACGGGCTGATCTGTTTTAAAGAGTTGCTCACTACATTTGAACCACATAACATATTTACTGTCAGTATTAACAATGTCTATATGTTTTGCTAAATTATCTTTAAAACCTACCATGATACCACCCGAACGGTTTTTTGTAATTTTTTTCCTATTTTTCATGACAAACTTGTAACCTGGTAAAGTTATTATATCTATATCGTCAGTTTTTGTCTCCACAAAACAGACTATATCATAACTCTGTATTAAGGTTCTAAATTCGGGATACTGTAGCCTCGTTTTGATTCCACAGCAATTCAAACATACGATTCGCAATAAATTATCGTTACTATTTACATTATTATATACAGAACTATTTGAAAGGAACGCAACACCTTCATAATCTGAATCTATTGATATACAATCATTTATGTCAGAAGTGTTATTCATACTACCATTGTCACCTAGGGGTATGTCAGGGTTATCGCTCGCTTTTTCATCAAAATTACTAACTGATTGATTATGCCTCTCAACTTCGTTATCCTTTGTACTACATGTACCTGTAATTGAGTGTAAATGCATATCAGAGCCTTTAATAAAATTTAAAGGTTTGTTTTCACTACTGATAATTACTCGGTTATTATAATATTGAAATAAATGTTCGAAATACAGTGTCTCATTTTCAAGCGCAGAATAATAATCGCATATACTTAGATAACATACACATGGAT
The DNA here is from genome assembly GCA_963680875.1 of Bathymodiolus brooksi. Taxonomy (NCBI): domain Eukaryota; kingdom Metazoa; phylum Mollusca; class Bivalvia; order Mytilida; family Modiolidae; genus Bathymodiolus; species Bathymodiolus brooksi. Next base: position 44,803,093 of record OY804580.1, on the reverse strand, counting down.
CACATTTACACTCAATACAAGGGGTTGAAGGTATACAATGGATATTCTTATTGGTATTTAACATATGACATGCATCAATAGATATAACAGTTTTATTTTTATTAGAGTCATGAATATACTGTTTTTGCGCCCCATGGCTATTCTAGTAGGCGTTTCCGGTGACTAGCGGAGATGAATCGGAACGACGTTGTCGCTTGTACGGTCTATCGGTCTCCTTTGGGGTTGTTAGGAGAGAGTCACGGTAACTAATTCGGTTTACGTGTGTTGCCTCATCAGTGTCATCAACAAAGTATTGCGAGCCGTTAATGAATAACTTGTCCCGAACAAGCACTGCATGTTTGCCCTGTCTCTTAGCGTCTTTCAGCACAGGATAAAGCTTTCTACGTTTATCCTCAATAGGTTTAGGGAACTGCTGATGTATTCCAAAAGGTGTGTTTTTGAGCCATGTCGCCTGATCAAGAACCATACGCAAGTCTTTATGGTACAAAAATCTTGCGACTATCGGTCTCGGTCTATCGTTGTATCTCTTCTCGAAACGATGAACATTTCCAATCTCAATTTTGTGTTCGATTCCTAGTTTCTCAAATATAAATGTGCGTAGCTTTATCTCCACATCTTCTGTTGGTTGTTCTGCTAAATTTGTAAAAATGAGATTGTTTTTCATGGAGCGGCATTGTAAATCTATAACGGATTCCTGAAGCTCTCGGATCTCGTTGTTGGTAGGAATTTGTGATATACTGGTATTTCCCGACTTTATCTTGGATTCTAAGACACGAATGCGCTGGTGTAAACATTCCATTTTTTCACTCTGGCTTCGATCTGCATTTGATTCATTGGGATTTTCTTCTAGTTTCTTAAGTCTTTGATCCTGATGAATGATGTTTCTAGTATTCGTCTTGATCTGTTTGTAGGCATTGTCAAAAAGATTGCTTACTCCTTGGCAGCTAGATTCACATTCCGTTACTTTAACGGTAAGATCAGTTGATAGATTCTCTAACTTTCTTACTCTCCCTGATACCGAGAGTATTTCCTTCTTTAGGTCGTCGACGCTTTTTATCATCGTTGTTTCCATTATTTCTATTCTTTTGTCAATGTTTGTCACTATTTGCAGTATCATATTCAGCAGGACATTGGGTTCTAATGTGTCACTATGCGCCGCTTCCACTATTTTCCTGCTTTCCGCAATGAGAGTAGATGTTTCATTCAATGACATTCTGTGGTTATGATTGGCTAATGGTAAGGTCAGAAGGTTATTTTTACTACGAAACAGTTATATATTTACTATGAGTCCAAAGTCCAATTCGATCTAACCATTTGTGAACTGTTTTCGAAAATGTTGTTTCAATTAGCCCCTGGGTATATCAAGGTATGGTCGCAATGAAATTTCAAAATACACAAAGAAAAAATGGATTCTGGAACCACCAAAAACAGAAATTTAAAGCATAATATATCGTAAAGTAAATAATATTCACATATGCCGAATATAGGTCCAAAATTCCAAGCAGAACTATCCAAAATCCTTAAACTTTAGCGAACGAGAAATGCACGTCATCTTGATCTAGTCAAGGTAGCAAGATCTAGATCTACTAAAAGAATTGAATGCAATTGCTTCTAATTATAATTCTTTTAAAAAAATTGTTATATGATAAAGTGTGAAAATTGGACATTAAAAAAATCTATCCGAAATATATCAAAGTTTATACCGATATCGATACAACTGTTGACTTCGTATTTCCTGTCAACAAAATAGATCGCGAAAACTAATTTTTTTTATAACTTAAAAAATAGTTTCTTAAGACAAATTTGAAGTTAACCAAATGCGTATTCAGAAGTTGTAACGTTTGAAAACTTTCTAAAGAACTAAATATGTTTTTACTTCTAAGGATCACTGTGATGTGCACCAGTTGTTTATAAAGATAAAGAAGTCAAGAAAAATGTCAATTTTTTTTTATCAATGTGTGACGTAAAAATATTTTTGACATTTGCGTCACCGAATATGGTACTGCTTTGACAACTATTTTACTTATTTTGTTCCTGTATTTAAATACTGTTATAGTGACAGCCGGAACCTTTGAACCGTAATGAGAGCGGGAGGTTTGGCGCTTTAAAATCTGATTCAACCCACCATTTCTTTAGAAATGCCTGTACTAAGTCAGGGTCATTACGGTTTTCACAGTTTTCCGGTTGTTGACTGATTTTGTCTGTTTATATTATTATGAGTTTTGACTTTCCCTTTGTAAGATTGTTCGGAGTTCGGTAATTTTGTTATTACCCTTATTTATTATCGCAACACCGCTTCAGTTGTTGCTTCCTGTAATACAAACAATTTTTTTTCGGTGCCGAGATTTTCAATCCGCAGAAAAAAAAATCCGCAAAAATTAGATGTCTTCTTTTTAGACCAAAACCGCAAAAATTACCGGTTATACGGTATATATTCCACACTGTGGTGGACCGTTTTTTTTATTGAGCTTGGGTATCATACCGTTTCCAAAAATATTTTTGACAGTGCTATTTGATACATTAAAGGACAAATGACACGATTTTTTTATTTTTCACAAAACTTCCAAAATGCTGTAAAAATAATTATTTTTTCACTTTCATGTGATTAACGATACGTACAAAGGGATAAGCACCCCTTTTATCGCCCTTTTTGCTGACCTAGAAATCATGCATATTTTGAGTGCGATAATGAGGCTGAACCACTCGTGACGTCACATGCGCCAGTCATCTATTTCTAAATCAGCCGATTGATATCGATACGAAATTTGCATTACAAAGCCGTGAATAGCAAACCAAAACAAACATCCACGTGGGTGAAATAGCTAGAGGTTCCAAATGGTGTCATGTGCAGCGTTTGGGTGCAACAACAGAGGAACCAAAGGCAATGGACTGAGTTTTTTTCTCGTTCCCGAAGGACGGCCAACTGAGAAAAGCCTGGATCCATTAGTGGGATTACTGTGGACGATGGAATTTCGATCCAACATCAGGTCCCAGATTGTGCTCCACCCACTTCACCCGTGACTGCTTTTAAATGGATCCTTTGAGAATGATGGAACTTGGTGTTGATGGAACCTTCAAGCGACGACTGAAGCCAGATGCGGCCCCAAATGTGCCCCTAGGATCCCCTGACCCGGAGAAAAAAAAAGGCGAAACTCCAGTTGTTCAACACCTACACATTCGCAGGGGAGCACTACAGAAGCGTCAAAAGGCCGAGGTATGTGATTTTTAACATTACAACATTACACATGTGCAAAGGCTAGTCGAGAATATCGATAATAATTAATGATATTAGAGTGCAAGTCGTGGTTTAGAAGTACATGACACATGTAGGTCATCATGCTCCCCCCTTTTTCCCAGTTTACCACGAACAGACGATCACGGGGCGTATACATCAAGTTTTGCATGTTGTAATCTCGTTTAAATTTCATGCATAGTATACAAGTGTTATAATTTCTTTCCAGTTTCATAAATTACTAGTATATACGTTCTCCACACACGTACAAATGTACGTACGGTCCAGATTCTGACCTTTACCAAATGTAAGCAAATAACAATACTATTTTTAACTCGGATTTGACAACTGAAAATACACCACTGTATGTTACAGTGCAAATATAAAAAAAAACCATTCATATAAACATGATGAAGAGGAAAAATGAACAAGTAAACTCGAAGATAAAAATAAAAGTGTGAAATTGTTTACCAAACAGAAAAGTGCAATGTATACTGATGTAACCTTTTGAACATGTAGCTTATAATATTGTTTATTCATAAGAAAAAGTGTTTGCATCCAAAAAGTAAAATGTGGTGGTTTTATTTTGTAACAAATCAAATGTAAATATTTGTATATTTTTTTTCAAACTGATTTGATTTTTGCAGGTTAGGAATAGCTGCACTTCATTACAACGAGAACTGCAACAGAGACCAAGCAACAACTAAAGATGGACAGCAATGCTTCAACACTTGCTACCCAAAGAAGGGAACACACGCTATTGCAAAACCTAGGACACCACCACCATCATTTGGTTAGTATTGTCAAACATCAGTAGCTTGAGAACCACTCATTTCTCAATCCACTTTTTCAATCCTGCATATTCTTTTATTAGTAACTAAACAATATGCATTTCTTGAAAAAAATTGTGCAGTCTCTGTGATGTTTTACTGTACATGTATACTTCACACTGTAATGTAAAAGTCATACCTTTTGACAAGTTTAATTTTGTCAAACTTCCAGTTTCACCAAGATGAAGAACAGCAATAAATATAAAAACCTTGTTCTTTTGCACTGATTTTCTTTTTTTCTCGCATGCATTATGCCATATCCATCCTGTTTTCAGTTAAAATTTGCTAAAGCAGCTTAACGGTTTATTTAATGTGTTGCGTCAATGAGCTATACATTTATACTGATAATTTTTCATGCTTTTAACTAAAGATTAATACCGGTAATTCAAGGAAATATAGTCATATAGGTACACAGTGTTGAGAAACAAATTAAAAATATCAACTCTACTAATATAAAGTTGCAATTGTGATACATGTATATGTCATTTACCAGATTTTATAACTTTCTTTTTTATTGTAGAGTATGTGGCCCTGATCAAGCAGGCAGTAGTGGAAAGAAGACGATAATGTAAAAGTGCTCAACACTACCAATCCACCGTCTCTGACATCATTCACTATATTGAGAAAGCAGACCTCATTCAGAGACATCGATCAAGATTTAGCAGACAATGAAAAGACTGTGTGAACATTAAAATTTAATTCTTTATGTAAATTGTATATAATAATCTGCAGTGTATATAATTCACAGTTCATAGAAATAGTACATATTTCAAACAAATGTTACTCAAACAGTAGCGTATTTAAACCCACAATATTCTTCTGATGGAAAAGTCTCTCTTATTTTCTGAACAGCACAAGTTGGTAAAAATTTTCCTGTTATGACGTCCAAGTCTGTGCCAAATCCACTGTACGAAGCGTCTGTAAGCCATAAATCTGTATTGTCTGAAATAAAAATACCAACTTTTAGATTCAGTTTCACTTATTATAAGAGTTTATAAAATGATTAATTAGAAGATTTTACAGAGTATGATTCTAAGCATTTTATATCTTCCTATATTCACAATTATTTGTATATTAAAAATATAATTGTTAATTTGTCCTGTAAATAATTCTTCTGTATATCCAATAATAATTTATATAAAAACAAATTTATGAGTTTACATGACAAAGTCTTGTGTTGTAAGTTCTGTATGTTAATAAATATAATTTGTATAAAGATACAAATTATTCATTGTAAATATACCTGTTTATAGTTATGCACATTTTACTGAAAAATGCACATACTGAATAAAATGTTGAAATATGATTACATACTCATTTATTGGCTCGCTGTCGTCAAAGGGACCAACATTTTCTAAGAACTCGTACATGCTGACGTGAAGAACATGTCGGTTAAGGCAGTTGGAAATAAAAATGTCACTGTCTGTAATACACTGCATGTCCTCCGATAGCATCTGGGAGTGAACTGCGGGCACTTCAACACAACAAATACATTCTTCTGGTGTTGTCATTGAGGAGCAATTGCCACATTCACACCTAAAAAATAAGATAAATTACTTACATATAAAGCAAGCATAACATGAAAAAATATACACATGGGGTGCATCTATAAAGTAAATACATATGGATATAAAGTAGACTGATGGGACTGACAGAGTGGTTCCAGAAACAGATGGTGTAAAGCTTATGAAGGGTTTTACTATACAGTTGGGAAGAAAAGGAACAGATATGGAGCAAATGTCAATGAGAGAACATCCCATCTCCGAATTGACTGGCTGATCAAAAATAGACATATAGATGGCCACACCATCTTCAACAAGCCCTAAATGACCCCCAACAAAAAACAAAGTGGATCAGTGGCCAAAATACTAGAACAATTTTTCAAATATGATTGAAAACTGCCTCTAATCTAGAATGGAATTGAGAAGTAATTGATTCTTGTTGTCTCGAATACATTTAAGTCAACATTTCAGGTAACTCGAAAAAGTTTTCTGGATCTTCAACAGTAATTACTATGCAAATTTACCCTTGATGAATACAATTACTGGCTGTGTACCCTATCCCGCCAGGTACCCATGCAAGATGTTTCTGTCAACTTGAAAGTGCCAGTTAAAACATTTCATTGTTTGAAATCAACTTTACCAGATCTTTCTTTAAAATTTCTGAAAACGTTTTGTAGAAATGTACGTAACATGCATAAATACAATGGTTAGTGTTGAGATTGGGTACTCGGCCAGTAGACATGACAACTCGAAAGAAATGTACCAACTTGCAGACTTGTTCAAGATATGCATAATATCAGTAATTGTATAAGCAAATATATAAAGTTGTGGGTTTTCTGGAAAAGAGGTCAATGCTTGAGCTGTTGTGGATTGTAGATTATTTGTTTGCTGCTTCATTTGAGTGTAAATAATGTTAAAATTACTCAATTTTCTCTTTACCTGGGGGTACTCTTTACATGGCAAGACTCACACTATCAGTATCAATATGGCTGTAGCACTAACAAAAGTCAGATGGGCTTAAAAGTCTTTCGTTTTTAATCTCTCCTATTCGAAATGTGTCAGGGTTCATTTTATACATGTGCGAAGTAGAATCCTAAAAAAGGGGGACATATGAGGCACTACGACAGTCGTCTTTATTCGTTAAAACTTTCGTAAATTGGGGGGGGGGGGGGGGGGGGGGGGGGGTTTAGATACCATCGTCAGTACAACCTGTTGACTTATGTTATTTCAGTTTTTCGTTCAATCGTGTTTTTTTTTAATATTGTTAACAAATAAACAAAACCTCACCAGTCGGTGTTGACTAGTCTGTCCTGAGCTTGGGAACTTTCGTCAATATCGGAGTCTTCTGATGTTGAATGTTCTCTTTCCTGTTGACTTTCATCATTACATAATGGCTCGAACTGATACGACTGGATGTCTAAATCACCAACATGATCGGAGATATTGCTGTCATCACTGTCCATGATATTTATCGGCTGTTTACTGTCTCACTTCGATCGCTCAACTGATCGTTTATCATGGAAGCCATCCTTTGGCGCATGTGACGTCACGTAATCACGTGACCACTTAGCTCATTAAAATGTATAGGTCAGAGATCGATCGATTTCAAAAGGTAATAATCAATAAAATGGGCATCCTAGGGGGTTATTTTCAATTAAGACAATGTTTATAGTTTATTTAATGACCAAATCAAACAAAATTGAGAAATTTATTTTTTGTGTCATTTGTCCTTTAACCAATAATGTCTCATTTTTATTATTATTTATTTAAATGTGTAGCCCTGTAGGCTTTCCTGTGTATTTTGGTTCCTTGTTTGAGGCAATTTGATAATAGGCCTATAACATAGCTTTTGTGGCCCATTCCACATTATGTTGGATAAGATTTGCATTCGTAATAGTCCTTTCTTTTTGCCTACAGTATGTATTGTTGTTTCGGTTTGTATTTTGATCGTTCATGTCCTGAAAAATATATTAAGGTCATACGTTTCATGAGGTTTTGTATATGAGTTATTTCCCTTATGGGGAGCAACATAGTACCCGTGTCATGCAAGAGCAACAGAAAGGACAACAAAAATAGTACCCGTGCCATGCAAGAGCAACAGAAAGGACAACACAAATAGTACCCGTGTCATGCAAAAGCAACAGAAAGGACAACAAAAATAGTACCCGTGTCATGCAAGAGCAACGGAAAGGACAACAAAAATAGTATCCGTGTCACACAAGAGCAACGGACAGGACAACAAAAATAGTACCCGTGTCATGAAAGAGCAACAGAAAGGACAACAAAATAGTACTTGTGTCATGCAAGAGCAACAGAAAGGACAACAAAAATAGTACCCATGGCATGCAAGAGCAACGGAAAGGACAATAAAAATAGTACCCGTGTAACGCAAGAGCAACGGACAGGACAACAAAAATATCACAATTGTCAAAAAGTTAATGGATATTTGAACACTGTAAAATAGCAGAGGATGATTTTATATCAAATAGAAAAAGTTGTTGCCACATTTATATTTTGTACAGAGTATGGGAAAATATGTGTTATATTAATTGGCCTTTGTATGAGAGGGGACACGTTTGTGCGTATTCAAGGGAAGTAACTCCTGTGAAAAGGTGAAAAAGAAGTATCATATAATCAAGTCGGAAATTGTGTAAATGGTCCATTGGGGAAAAAATGGTTGAAAAACCAATGTTTAGTAATAGCATAAAGTATCAATATATTTTTACAGGAGAAAATACAGAACAGAGTGTTTTTGAAGCTCATTATATTAACAGGAAACTTCTTCCTCGAGGATGTGCATTCATAACGTTGACATCGTGTGGCGTGGTTGGTAGTGTAACCAATATTCTGCTGACTTCTACTAGTTTATGGTACCAGTTGAAAACTAATCGAACTGTGTTCTATACCTACGGAATCATATTTGCTGAAATAAACGATCTATCAATCCCAATTTCCATAACGGGTGTGAAAGTTATATCAACAGGATCAAACTTTGAGCTTATTACTGGTTCCTCCTTGTACAAAGAAAGTGATGGTGTGCAGTTAAGTAACATATACAAAAACGATTGTTTACTTTTTGATATTACACCTAAAGATATACATGATTTCATTTCCTCTGGGTCATTTCTCGGTACGGTATTTGATAGATTTAATGTTGTCCTGCCATCTTGGCTGCGATTCAGTAAATCTGGTGTTGGAATGATATCAGTTACCGATCTTAAAACTGACTTGCTTTATGGCAGATATGTTGACAACCAGGAAGATAGTAGAGGTGCACCAGTGTTGGACGATCATTTATACAATGTATTTCGGTTTGGAACAGACATGTCCTTTAGTGTATATGGGAAAATGCTTAGCCTTCCACCACCCCTTGACGGGAACAAATTTTGCTTTATTGTTGACATATGTCAAAGCAACGGAGCAACAGTTATTCTTATGCTTTCACCAGAATCTCGCACTTTGCTTGACGATATTGATATCTTTTCTACAATTTAGACCAAGAGGGATATGATTCTCTTTGTCAAGAGATATAAATGTACACTATCGTACGACAGAACTGGAATTATGGAATGAAGATGAATTGTTTCGTTATTCGTATGCATGAATAATAAATAGACTATTTGCATCGTTATCCGTATGTATGAATAATAAATAGACTATTTGCACATTTCCGACTTTGGTTATAATATTATACGTTTTACATTAATTATTTCTCCTTAAGGATTAATTATTCTAACATGACCTTCTTCTTTCGCGTCGTTAACAAACGAGCGAGTTATCCATTCGGTATAATCTGATTAGCACATGCGCCGGTGAATGTAACCCGAATAATCCAGTCGTTATATTACGCTCCCGCTGGTCACTACATTAACTCATCTACCGATAGTGCCGATAGAGGGCGCAGTATTATTCGAGTTACATAAATTGTGTGCGACATTTTCCGCAAGGGTAAATATAAATTACCGTCTTCCAATCAAAGTATACTACCGTATTTGTACTATTAGACATATCAGAATCGAAATAAATCATGGAAGCCAGAATGTATTTTGAGTTTCAATATGGATTGGCGGATATTAGTAAAATACTAATATCCGCCAATCCATGTTAAAACTCCCAACACATTCTGGCTTCATTGATTTATTTCTTAAATAGACCATTTTGCACATTTCCGACTTTGGTAATAACATTATACGTTTTACATGAATTATTTCCCCTTAAGGTGGGCAAAAGGGTCTCTTGCACGCAAAGTTCAATGAAAATAACACATGTTTCCCTATTATCTGGTCAAATGTTTAATACTGTAGTATCTTGTGAATTTCCTATTTGCTGTTAAATTTTCAAGGTTCAAATATCTGCAAATAATGAGAAAATTATACTCAATTCGTTGTTATTTCTATTGCCTTTGCTAGACTCGTATCATTTTCTCCGTAGTAAGGGAAATCACTCGTATAAAACGATACAAAACACATAATTGTTATATAGTGTCAAACCTGTGTATAAAGGGCACTCCGGAGAACCTGAAAAGGTGCTGCGCCTTTTATATACAAGCTAAAATTATATGAAATATTCAATAATGGGGAAAATGAGACTGCTCTTAATAGACAGTGATTTGATATATAGAGGTGCCCTTAAAGGCAGATTTTACTATTAATATTACTGATATAATGTTGACTAAATTTTATGTATATAATAAAGATATAAAACCTAAAGCAGGAAATCGATTTCTTCTGTCATATTTAAGATTTTTCAGGTGACTACCACTGTCAAAACTGAATTTATTGTAGGAAAGACGAAAAACAGTGGATTGATCGATGTTTGTTTTTTTTTTTTTTTTTTTAAATATATATATATACGTCTGAAAATTAAACCAAACAGTGTTAGAATTAGATTTTAGAGCTGTCAAATATTTGTTCTTCCCTCGACGGGATTTGAACTCACACAATTGATTCACTGCAGCACCATTCGCTTAGCCTTACGTCCAGCGCCCTAGACCACTCGAATACATCCACTCCCTATATATATATATATATATATATATATATATATATATAAATAAATATATATACAAAGAAAAAAGATAAGCTCCCCTATGTTTTTTTGAAATGACAAATGATACGACAAGTATCACGAGATTACTGACCAGATAATCAAGAAATATGTTAATTTAATGAATATTTAATCACAATATCACAATATCACAAGGCCAGTTTTTACAGTAAAACATGTCCATTTTAAGATCAGTACCGGGTGTAACCCCTACGACCTCAACCCTGCATCTCATCCCTCCAGTTAGATGTCGGATGTCCGTTGGGATAGCTGCTGCCATTCCCGATGCAATGCTGCTTCCAATTAACGAATGGTTTGCACAGGAGGTTCCCGGAGGGTTTCTAACTGTTCTTGTTGACAGATGTCTATTGGGCATCCAGTGTTGTTTGAGTACGGGACTGGTTGCGAATGACATCCATCTAACCAAACGCTGCAATGCCCTGTTGTCACGATCAGATGTTACCCGTGGTCTGCCGGATCTTGGCAACTCTTTCACATTGTTGGTTTGTGTGTGTTTTCTCACCAGTCGGCTGACTACAGAATGGTGGTAGCCCATCTGACGTCCAATAGCTTTGAAGGACACCCCTGTTGTATGCATGCCGATTATTTGCCATCTTTGTGCTTTGATATTCTCCTTTGTACCATGCTTACTGAGAATGAATATTTGGTTTTTAAAACACTGGACTTAAATACCCAAATTCGAAGCGTGAACATACTGAATAAGGGTAATAACAAAATTACCGAACTCCGAACAATCTTACAAAGGGAATTTTGAGTAATGCGTGAGAGGCATGGTTCACGTGCATGACTAGTCGATATTAGACATAATGGTCACACCTGTGTGAGCACGTCTTTTTAATGGAACATTGTTCTTGCTATTATCAATATTAATATTAGAATCTAAACTTAGTGTAACTTATTATGTTTTAATATATCAAGGGGTGCTTAACATTTTTCTTTGTGTATATGTGCAAGAAGGCAGAACAACACATATCAACAATGTAATGTAAGATGAACATTCAAATTATCTACCTATCTACATGTAATTAGGGATGAACTACCAGATTGGTGACCTCACACTATATGATTAAGTCGCTTATTTCAGACGAGCTATGTACAATTTCTAATAAGAATATTTACAGAACTTTAATAGGAAAGGGCCAAGTATTTCACTTTCATTGGCAGGTCATGTTTGTTAAAAGGCTTGTCTATCCAACTAAATCGTTTTGAATGTTTACAGAACATATAGAAATAGGTCTGTTTTTCTAGGCACACGTCTACCAATTATATATGAAGGCTACCCACACCCCTACCCCCTAGATAAAGACGTGCATAATCTATATATCAAACGCAACGACAAGAAGCTGTTTTAGAACATAACTTCCAAAAACTATCAAAATATCTAAAACAAATTCATTTGAATATTTAAAGAGATGATAAGATCACAATACAAGTGGTTTGTGTCAATATGTCGTCTGCTATCCAATAAATCATTGAGAGGAGAAAGCATTAAGTGTGTTTATATGCCTATAGTGGTGTCCAACACATAATGGTTTTGCTTTGTTTGTCTTCGACTTGTGTCTTGTGTTCCCTATGTTGCCAGTTTCTCTAGATTGTCCATCCTTGATTGCACTTTCGGTTTTCTCTAACGTTTATTTAAGGCGATTGTCACTCATAATTGCACGAGGCTACATTAATTTCCCACTGACCTCATTGGATTGAAGGTAACTTGTTCTCGCCATGATATAACAACTAAAGAATAGCTCATTTGGCGCTAAACAACAATCACTTACTCAACATAAAACTACACATATATTATTTTATGGCGTGCTTAGTAATAACATTATAATCAATGTGCCTTTCGTGTACAGTTCATAATCACAGTCGAAGGGTATATATTAATTTTTTTCACCATTGTGAATACATTTTTGATTCGAGAAATCAACAATGAAACACGGATAGATGTGGCTGACAATAAATATCACACCATCACATCAGAAAATCGTAGAAACTGATGAAAAATTAACCTGCTGTATATAGCTAACATACATATGTGACCACTCACTTTTCTGGCTTGGTACAGGCACGTACAATATGTTGCGGAGTTAAATTAGTTTATGTGCCTAAATCTCCTCTCTTTGTGGAATTATTGGTAAGTTAAAAACGTCCCACTTTAAATGTCTTCCAGATGTGTGTCAAATCTAAAAAAATAACAGTTATAAAGAGATGAAAAATAATATGTTGCGTTCTGAATGACGATTTATGTTTAGGGTATTCCCTTCGTGTAATATGTGGTTAGGTACTGATATAGAATATACATCAGGCAGCGGCGTGTTTGAATTACAAGTTAATGGCGAAGCAGATCTTTTCATCGGAGTGCCAAGCATCGAAAGTGTAAGTTTGAAATGTTGTTACGTTTAATATTGACACGTGATCATATTGATATAGGATTTCTTATGTCGAATATCTTACAGATAAATATCAACAAAATGAGTTCTGTGAAGTCTTAATTATTTATTTTTCTAAGTATTATCCGAAGACTGCATGCATCAGACATATACAGTGTTTATATTAACGTATGGACTGGTGCGTCTTTGTTGCTAACTGATTAATGCCATTGACATCAGACCACAACTATAAGACTACTGACATGAACTCGCGCCCAGTTTTCATCTCAGGTATTATGGGTTCCAGTCATCTACCAATATCAGTTCTATATGAACTATCAAGGCTTCCACCCCACATTTTATCTAGCATTCAAGATAAGGCTAAGCAAAATTGCTGAAAACAATACTTGAGGGTAAATACTTTTAGCCCAACACAATCAAACCCTATTGATTGATTTTGTAGAAGGTATATTTCAAACAGGTCGCATTTGATACCGGTATATTGAAAACGGATAGACTTACATTGATGTAATAATATGAAAATAAAATACGAATTGTAGTACTGCTGGTTCATACAACAAGCTTGATCTTATACAGAACCTTGTACCAATACATGTATGTAATGACTATCTATAGGTCAGTATGTAAACACCAAAATACTATGATAAAAACAATAACGTCAGTTTCACTGTGATACTAGCGATAATTAATATCTCGACCTTCATAACTGCGGTTATCCTATATGTATAAAACTAGTGAATGTATATATGATATTGTGACATCACCCTTGTTTAAAATATTTGGTATATTCATTTTTGCTAAGCAGTGTATTATGATACCTTTTGTTATTTTGACAGTTACTCTTAGATATATTCGCAGAGGAGTGGAATGTTATTGCACAGTTCAATAAGTTTACAGGAACTGTCCATATACGGTTTAAACTGCAAGGCGTAGTTGTGGTACTGAACTTCAAAGATTTGGTGATGGCTAGTTTAGAAATGTACATGTCGATAGGTGGTGAGTTTTAGCTGAACAATAAGTGAAACGATTATTTCTTGACAATAATAATAACATGATAAAAATATCAGCATTATAAATAGTTAAGGCAAATTATGTATTTTACACCACTTTCAACAATATTTCAACAATATCCTACAAATCAGTACATGCATTCCTTCTAATACAGCAATGCTTCCTGAAACACTAACTATGAAATAAGACAGTACTATTTTGAAGCATACATGCAAAACAGACACTAAGTATCGCCAAATGTCTTTAATTACTTTCGTGTCACATACATATACATGTACATACATGAAGCACACAATTATCAGCGGAGTTTTGACACTAGTAACACGACAGGTTCCACCAGTGGAGAACCCTACCCTACCGGAGCACTTGAATTGGTGGGGGTCGTTTTACTTAGTTTGTCTAATTATATATTGTCATGGCTTTAGTTCCATGTTGTGATATCCGATTCCGCATAAAGGCGATGTTTATTTGTCTTAACTCCCATTCTTTTTTGTTCAGTGTTCATTGTTGGTTTATATTATTTGTATTTATTTAGGTGTAACGATGTCCAACACGATTTCCATATTAGATAACGGCCCTGTAGTTTAACAGTAACACGATGGGTGCCACTAGTGGGACAGGCTCTGCTAATCCTTCCGGAGCACCCGAGTTGTCGCCCCTGTGTTTTGTGAGATTCGTCTTGCTCAATCTTTAGTTTTCTGTGTAGTGTTGTCTTGTTGGATACCATTTATAGAGTAAAGTCAATTCATTACTATAATTTCTCTACATAATCACAAAAAAATATTTTCAATACGTATTATGTTTTTCCTTAAAATCTTGTATCCTTTAGAGCACGTACTGAAACGTGCGAATATTATTATTATTTTACTTCCATAATTTGTTCATGTTCATATCTCGATATTTGCTATTCAAATTTGGAAGGTCATACTTTGTGCTGTTCATTCTCCCATGGATGGCATAAATTGGTATTTTAAAGTGTGCCATAATTGAATATTTGTGATCTTGTAGTAATTGTCAGTTGTGAAATCTAGGACCCATTTTAACAGTGTCGATACTGTTTCAAAATATGTTGTGTATTTCTACTGTATGCAAGGTGAGGTCTATTCATTTGTTATCTCTAGTCTGTAGTAATATATGTTTGGTAACGCTACAATACATGTAAGACAGTGATGCTATTTTTACACTGTAAAATTTACTTTGGGGCTAAAAGACCACGTATATACGCTAAGCAAAGTAGCGAAAACTATTATTTCCTATTTATTTAATCAGCATACATGCAAATCTTCATGCATAGTTTACGTTTACAAAAAGTATAATTACGCATTGCTTACCTTAAGCTATTGCTCATTAAGAGCTGAAACGAGTTGTCGTTGTTGTTTATTTTTAGCTTCAATCAATCTAACATTCATAATTCATGACCATGCATCATTTTCGGGGAAACAAACTCGAAACTCGATTCTTTCAACTCGAATCATGAATTTTGCAGGCCGAAACTCGATTTTTTAACTCGAAACTTGACTTTTGCAACTCGAAACTCTATTTTGTTTAACTCAAAAGACTACACTTGATAAAAAGTATGCATACTTCTTACATCAATGGGCATTATTAAGCTAAGCTAGTCAGGGGTAGTCCTAGGTTAGGATAGACTTTATTTCATAATGGTCTCCTACATATCAGCAAAATTAATGTCGTTACCTCAAATGTATTTTTTTTCAAATAATGAACCTATTTCGAATGGCGGAAATTGATAACATAAAATAGCTGCCTTAGGAAATTGTGGATTTTTGCGTTACATTTTGTGTATTGCTATATATAAAACTTGTACTCTAAAAGACTGGCACAAAGCAGACGATTTTTTTCAGTGATGTTTCTTTCCGCCCAACAACTCCAGCATTCATCCAAGGTGATTCACTAAGTTTGAATTATTTTACAGAATTATTGCGGAAAAATTGTGTTTTATTACATGTTAGATTGAGATTGCCCACTTAAAAATCTGACAGTAAATTCAAATAGGCTTTAATTTTCATTACCTTGAATAACTATAATTCTGTCAGCATATTCGAATTGATGAAAAAACTGTCATGCAAAATATAAACATTGTGTACATTATCCACATATCTAAACTTTGATTTCGCTGTTTGTACAATGCCTAAAAATGAAACTCGAATAAGGGTAATAACAAAATTACCGAACTCCGAACAATCTTACAAAGGGAAAGTCAAAATTCATAAGTATATAAACAGGCAAAATCAGTCAGCAACCGGAATGATATATTGAAATTTGCTGAATTATTTGGCTTTTCAATCCTCCGACTTTGAGCGTACCCGGTGAAGGTTATTCGTGAGACGCGTCGTGTACACTATAGTTGATATCTATGGTTGTTGTTTTTTGTTTTTGTTTTTGTTTTTTTTTCATTATTAGAGTTTATTTCCATTGTATTGAACATTTTTAAAAATAAATGCTTATTTTAGCAGTTTCATCTGTAATTCTTTTTATGATATATTATTTATTTACGCTATGCATTATTACACAGGCGTAGAAGACAGAATCTGGTGTGGAGATGGAGCTAATCCGCCTGGCATATTTGCATCGTTTTTAATAGACATCAACCCATTCAGGAATGTTCCTATCCTCAGAGATTGGGGTATTTCCGCAAATAGTCAAATGTACGTCTTCATTACCACAGAAGAACAATTGTCAGTGAAAACACAGATAAATATAATTGATGATCTTGCAGACATGAGAAATAAGGTGCAACGATTCTTTAACTTGCTAACAAACTTTTTATCTCAGTTTGGCAACCAATTGTCAACCGCTATTCAAAATGCTCTTTTAGATTTCCAAAGCACAACTACGTCATTCATAGCTCAACTACATAACGCAATATACGGGGAATTTAAATTGAAAAATGTTATAAGTGTTGTAAAAGACATATGGAAGATATATACTACTGATATTAAACATGCAACAAGACACATTATCGATGACTTAGAATTTGATACCTCTGTTATTGCGAACAATCTCACTGAGCTTATAGAATCTGAAATAGCCAGAATTGGTCGCAATATTGATTCCACAGTTTCAAAGATAAGAAACAGCGTCATGTCATTGGCTGACAGATTTACAGGCTTTGGATTTCGTTTTGTTGCCTTTGTCAGAATATTTTCCCTCGAGTTTTCTGTAATGGATATTGAATTTGTATATTCCATTGATAGTCTTGGTAGATGTAGTCAGTTTCAGAAGGTTTATGAGATTATGAAAGGAGAAAATGCTATCAGGATGCTTGCCAGAGGTACAGTACGAACAAAATTGGGACACTTTTTATTGTGTGAAAGGGGTGAATATTTAAGTATTGCAATCAGTTCTGATAGAGATCAATTCATCGTGCATATTCATACTGAAGTTGGCATTCTTGGAATGACAGTTTCTGGTGATCTTCTCATGCATAACAATGGTATGGTAATTAGGGTTGAAGGTAATATATGGGACGTCTTTTTTGCTAGAATTGAGTTGTCAACGGAAGTAGGCAAAAAATGGAACGATTTAACATTCAATGTGAAAGGAAGACTTGGTGTTGCTGTAGGAGATAACGCTGGTACTTATACCGCAAGTTCCAATTTCGAAGGTAGTTATTTAAATGGCATTCGAGGATTAGCACGTAATATAGCTGATAGTGCCATTAACAGACTTCAGGTGGCTCAAAACAGACTATCAACAGCACAAAAATCGTTGGGTAATGCACAGAAGAAACTTACTAGTGCACAAGGCTATCTACGAACTTGTAATTCCAAATTTGACAATGCGATCGGCCGTCTTGAAGATGCCAAGAAAAAAATAGAAAATGCTAAAGGTCCATTTGAAGAAGCTCTTAGAAAATTAAAGGCAGCTAAAAGAAATGTCGATAATTTATGCACAATAAGAACGTGTAGACCTGTATGTATACCAGGAATACGTTGGAAGCGTTGTGGTAGTTGGATTAAATATTCATGTCCACAGTGGACTAGTTGCATGATTAGAGTACCAGACCCATTCTGTGAATTAAAAATGTTGGTTGTCGTGCTATCAGATTCTTGGCTTATGTTGCACTGGAAGCTGCCAAAATATTTGTTAGAGCTCCTATGTTGATATTTGATCTGGCAAAAGTGGCACTATCGGTTGCCCAAGTAGTAGTTGACAAATCCAGAGTTGTTCTAAGGGTAGCTGAGGGGTTGCTTGAAGTAGCTAAATTTGGTTTAGGCGTAGTCAAAGGAGGTCTGGAAATTGCTAAAGGGGTTATAGAAGCGGTCAAATTTACGGTAAGAGCGGCTTTATATGTTTTTAATTTTCTGGCATCTGGATTACAGAAACTTATAGATGTAAGGAATTGCGGTTTTGAAATGGAAATGTCAACAACCGATAGAGATTTCTTTGACGTTTCATGCGACGTACAAGCGTTTGGTTTAGGTTGGACAACATTTCATTTTGGATTCGATTTCAGACATCCTACCACAAGTATTTTGAGAATAGCAAAAGCTACTATGGATAAATTATTGGATTCAATTACAGGTATGCTAGGCAAGCGTAGGAAGAGAGAAATATCTTTTTAGGCGATGTCAAAACTTCACCATATTCTGCAATTATACAAACGAGAAGCTGTAAATGAAACACACTTTGAAAGTGTACACCTGAATAATACATTATTTGGAAAAGAAGAGGAAGAAGATTTAGACGATTTTCACAGGAGTTATAAAGACAGGGTTCTTTTGTTTGAAAAGAATTGCGCTTTGTTTCGGAAAGTTCATTTCTTCTTGTTTGAATCCATTAACAATTTGTTTCTCATGTCTAACGAGACTGTTGCAGTATTTAAAGACTTCACAGAATATAAGGCTGTGAGGAACGATAGGACTAACGCTACTGTTAATAACATGACAATAGATTCCTTTGGAATCAGTAAAGAATATGCCTTAAAAGACTATATTATCACGTCAGAAGATTTAGAAGCAGCCATTGAGGACGTAAAATTGTCCTTATTAGACGACCCTTTGTTGACTGAACTTGAAAATACAACACAAGTGACAGATGAATTAATTGACATGGAAATGAATGAAGCAGATTCTGTTTCAATTATTGAATATTGGCTTCTTGGTATGGAAAACAATACCATCGATTACTTTACAGAAGCTGAATGTTCCGGTTTTGAAGATTGTGTTCTGTATGCATTTTCAGTTTTGTACGGTCTATATACTGACGCTTCGTTTGTTGATTCGGAATTAAACAGAAATCTTACATCTTCAATTGAGAATCAATTCCTTACACTTCTACAAAATACAACTACACCGGTGACATCCGTATGCAAACAAGCAATTAATATTATTGATGACCTTTCAGTTTTGAATTCCTCACATATGTTTTGCGCAGTTGCCCCAAACATTACCAACAGCATGAACAACGTAGCAGTTCTACTTGCTTCTGACGTAAAACTGGTTTGTGAAGCAATTGGAGAACCGACACCACAGTTGAAGTGGTATCATAATGATATGCTTTTGGAAGGGGAAAGCAAATCGATATTAGAGCTTATCAATATATCGACATTCAATCAGGGGATGTAGAAATGTATAGCTGAAAATTTTGTCACACAGATATCCTCTGCTGAAGCATTTGTTAAAGTTCATGGTAAGTTTATTCAAGGGACGCATAATTATATGGCAATATGGTGCAAATAATTTTGTTGTAGAATTATTATTTTGATTTAACTTCTATATGAACAATTAGCATTTGAGCTAATGGATGTTTAAAGCGAAAAACAACGTTTTAGTTTTCTCATGACAGAGTATCGTCTTATTTGAACGGCATATATTGGTGTTTTCTCGTACTATGCAAGTACCGCTTTTTACAAAATATATTCCCTTTTCATAATTATTTACCACAGGAAGTAGTGTGTATAATTATTCCTATTTTTGTTTTACACCATTGTGAATATATGTCAAATCAACTTGTTTGATGCGAATCCAGGAGAGGTCAAAATGAAAATGTAAGATTCATTATATGCTGCTTTTAAAGCAATAAAAAAATATGGAATTGTAAATAAAAGTTAGAGAATGCAGAAGGAGCAATCAAAAATGGGCAATCCAGAGAAATTGGCAACATACAGTACACAGGACCAAGAAAACCAAAACAAAACCACAACACAAAATGTGTTGGATACCACTATATGCAAACAATCACACATATCGTAAATAAGACATGAGTTCCCGTACTAACAACTGGAGGTAAACACGAATTGAATATCGTTTTGTGCGGAAATTGTAAAGAACATCCCAACACGGAAGACACATAATAGAACAGCACAAAAAACTGAAAGTATGAGCATCACGGAACCCATAAAATAAAATACGGGGACGAACTCTGCTGCTCGTGATGAGTGTTTTGAAACGCTAATATTGTATAATAATTTGATTTCAGAATGTACACCAGGAACGTTTTATGAATTAAAGTCATGCAGAGAATGTGAGAAAGGAGAATTTCAAGAACACTAGAATAAAAGGACATGCACGCAGTGTCCACTTGGATATAGTACTATCAAACGAAAGTCTACAAAACTCACAGATTGTATCGGTAAAATACAGAACCGATTTATTTTAACAATGCTGATATCTACTTCACTTTACTAAAATTTACGAAATACTACCACATCAGTGGTGTTATGTTTAACGCCTCGAGATCGGCAGATCGTGTCATCGAGCCAGGGTGCAGCCACGTCAAAGACAATAACATTAGTATTTGCAGCTTCTTCGATAATCACGTTTTATTAAGGAGTAAGAGCAACGACCGCTCATAATCAGAATAAATATTTCGAATGGAGCGAAATGTCTTATCACTCTTTGCAGTTTGAATGAGATAACACTATACACATTCAACTAAGCGTTTGATATAATTTATTTTAATGACATGCAACTTGTCCCCCCATAATAATGCTGAAAAATTGTGTTACTTTGCCTTAATCAACACTCGTTCATTCAAAAAGTACTAAAAAATTATATCGTTTTGATGAGAATTGATAGACACGCGAAGAGCAGATTAACCGCGGACGCAGTCCAAGGTCAATGTGTACTCGTCTCGGGTCGATACTATCGGATCTTCACATGGGATACGGGTTCATATTACCTGTCTGTTCTCTATATCCCTCGAGCCGTCGAAAGGGATATAGAAAACAGACAGAGAATGCGAACCCTTATCCCCTGTGAAGTCCGAATAATAATTATATTCTACTGGGGTGTTCCGATTAAACTAGCACTAGAAAAACCACTCACAAACTGTGACGCATATAAAAAATGGCCGTCCATGTCTGCAATGTTGCGTATCTCTTCAACGAAATGCGATGCAAACCGTTCTGCCATTTTTGCTTACTGGCAGACGACAACTTTCGATTATCTTCTTTTTTCAAATAGGAAACTTATGATGGGGAACAAATTGTTTTTAACATTTTCACTATTGTAGTTTATGTGCTAGAAACCAATGTACACAAGCAAACGCAAATAAGGGAAATAAGACATGAGACCCCTTATCTAATAATTGCAATTTATTATTATAGATATTAATGAATGCATAGAGGATATCTCTGGCTGCGGACAAATATGCAAAAATACAAATGGCTCCTTTATTTGTGATTGTTATGACAAATTTGATCTAGAAAGTGATGGTAAATCATGTACAGGTAAATATTGAATAAATTTAGAATGTGTTTTATGATTGGTTTAAAAGTTGTTTTTTTAAATTGCATTAGTAATAGAGGTATAACTCGACTCTAATTGATGAACAAGATGCAATTATATGCAAACATTACAATAGTCTCTAATATTTCGAGATATACAGAAACGCTTGTGTAGCGTTCTTAGTAATATCGAATAAGAATATGAAATTCTTAAAACAGTCGACCCAAGATATAATAATAAAATCAACATCTAGCAATTTGACCATGTATAAATGTGTATAGATATCGTTCGTCTGAAGAATTAATTTATAATGGACCATTTACCAGTTTCCGACTTGATTCTAAAATTATACCCTTTTCCGCATATTTTAGTAATTACTTTAAGCCGGACAAAAGTGTTCATTTCATGCAAGATTCCACAAAAATAACATATATTTTTCTCATACTCTATAAAAAATCTAAATTATGTAACGACGGGTGAATTTTTTATTTGCTATAAAATTAACCTCTGATATTTATGAAGATTCAAATATCTATAAATTTTAAGAGCATTATATGTAATTGTTTTGTCATTTCCGTTGCTCTTGCATGGAACGGGAAATATTCTGGCCGTCGTAAGAGAAATAACTAAAATAAAATAAAAAGTGAAGAGCTATAAAGTTAGAATCAAGTCAGAAACTGGTAAATGGTCTATTGTCTACTGTCATCGGTAGTCTCGCTTTTTATATATGTTTCTGTTACTTTGTAAAGCAAAACAATTCGTCGTACTATTTTTGTACTGCATGAAGCAAATTTTACAATGGAATTTGTTATTAATAATTTGTTGTTTTATGGATGTATATGTAATATGGATTCTAATTACCCAAGACTTCACCATCCTCAATATAATTGTCTCGTAATTATTAATCTGCTTGAATTTTTTTCCATTTGTTTGTATTTTCAAATCGATTACGTTTTATTCTGAAGAGAAATGGAAAGTCATTATTACATTATTTTGAAACAGTTGGTCGGAAACATTTGATTATTTTTCATGTTTTAGATGTTACTGTCTCGTTGGTAATTAAGTTGGTGTCGGGTACTGCATCCGGGTTACTGATTGTTATAGTCATCGTACTTGTCATCAAGGTGTTGAAAGAAAGAAAAATGAAAAAAATGGAAAAAAGGTATATGCATTACAATTTCTTGTTTTGAAATTAAATCAATCCTGATACCATAATATCGTTTCGATAATATTCTCTTCTTATTTATATTGAAATGATGTAGTACTACGTAGGACGTCAGAGTCCGCCCACTGGTGCCATTTTGTTCCTCCTCCTTTGAAATTTAATTATTGCTACCATGACGAGGCGTACTTGATACAACATTATGTGATAAAGTAAGTTGCAACAGATCGATGGTTTTCTCTGGGTACTCCACCAATAAAACTGACCGCCACGATATACTAGTAACTGAAATATTGTTGAAAGGGGCGTTTAACACCATAACCCTGACCCCAAAAACATTTTTTTTCATATTTTGCTTAAAATGAAGTTATATCAGAATTAAATTACCAGACATCACAACTGTCAGAAATGATACGCTAAGCCTCCTGATTGTTCTTGCACCAATTCTTCATTCAAATAAAGTTCCGCTGGTCACGTCATTGCGGGTGATTTGACAATGAGAATCTCCGTAAAATCCTTGCTAAAGTTACAAAATATCGTGAACCACGGTCCATTAATAGGAAATACAACTTCAAACTGTTGATGGACTCTGTGGAGGACTATGCCAGAAAATAGGCAAAACGAGAAAAAGAGGAGGTGGATACCCTTTCAGAATTGGTCAAAGCTGTTAGGTCGTTGATTCAATTTCGAATCGGAAAGCTCAGAAGGTCAATGAACACAAAAGCAACATCTGTATTCAAAGATCATGAAGTTGCAGAAACCCTGTCCATTATTCACGACACATATAGTATAGTTCCTGCAGAAAAGACCTTATCTGTAAAATGCATCACATTGCTTTCTTAAAGACAGAATTAGGTTTGGAAAGCTCACAAGGTACTCCAATATATACAGCTATCACATGTCAGTCTTGTCTTCTTTTGGTTTTTCCATGAAAGATGAATATTGTGATATCCCTTACTGTATTGGAAACCAAAATTACACAATTATTAATGCAAACAACGGTATATCACAGGAACTGATAAGTGTTGTACCAAGCCTCTTTTTAAAATATTAATGTCTATGTTTACAGCTGTCAAAACGGGTCTCCAGAAAAATCATGATATCTGCTTTTCTACAAATGGTATTAATCAAATGTGGATATTAAAAAACTTAAAAAGATTTTCTGCAGACTTTAAGGTCTAGATCTCAGTATGTTTGTAACAGCATCAAAACATTTAATTTCTCGACCTTATATACCACCATTCCACATACGATACTATTATATGAATTAAAAAATTGATTCAGCGTTGCTTCTCAAAGAAGAACTGAGAAAAAGCCATTCAAAGTCTAATAATATACATAAACAGGACGAGATCATTCAAATGTTAGATTCTTTAATCGACAACATATTTGTCCGGTTTGGTTGACGGGTGTTACAACAAACGAT
Source organism: Bathymodiolus brooksi (assembly GCA_963680875.1). Taxonomy (NCBI): domain Eukaryota; kingdom Metazoa; phylum Mollusca; class Bivalvia; order Mytilida; family Modiolidae; genus Bathymodiolus; species Bathymodiolus brooksi. Next base: position 44,778,785 of record OY804580.1, on the reverse strand, counting down.
TGGTATTCCAATGTGTATGAATTGTGCTCCGCTACTCGCCGATGTATTTCTAGATGCATATGAGGCAGACTTCCTTTAAGGGCTCCTCAAGAATAAAGAGAGACAATTGGTACATACCTTTAATTCCAGCTTCCAGATGATGTTATGCCACTGTACAATTCTATATTCGGTGATTATCTACACCGCATCTATCATAATGATCTTAAGGTTATGATTACTCAATAGACTGTTTCCTACCTTGACCTTCGGGAACTGCTTACCCTTCAAGAGCACCTGCGTTCACCCCCGGTTTTTTGGCGGCGTCGTGTTGTTCATTTTTTAAGTTTGTTTTGTGTTGTCCTGTTATGTGTCTTTACGGTTTGAGTTCCGTGTTGTGATATTTACGATGTCTGCATAAAAGCGATGTTCGGTTCGTCTTTACCTCTAGTTGATTGTAGGAGGGTCTATGTTTTATTTACGTTATTTGTGTGTGCTTGCGTATAGCAGGGTCCAACACATATTGTGTTTTGTTTATCGTTGTCTTATGTACCTTTTGTTGCCAGGTTCTCTGGATTGTCCATTTTTGGTTGCACCTTCGGTGTTCTCTAACGTTTATTCAGAAATGATGCGTTTTGATATTAGATATTCTATTATGCCGTTATTGCGTGTAAAACACATACATATTTCGTTCCTTATTTTTGTGATGTTTAATTTTGTTAGCCTTGTTATCCTTGTTTGAGCACATTTTCATAAGAAAAAATACAGTTTGTTCAATTCCCGAATTGGAAACCGTTTGCTATATGACTACCCGGTCATCTTGATACCATATGCATTTTTTGTCAAGATGATTTCCTGAGACGAACATATCAAACTGACTAAATAGATTCATCACATATTTGCTCCTTTACTCCCTACCCAACATCTTGATGTGAAAATCCGTGAACCAATTAATATGTGATGGCCCTGAGGATACTTATGATTATTATTACTACCTATAGATTTAACAATGAGTTATATAGAACTACTAATTACATAATTATTGGATCGAATTGCTTTTAGTATATTGATATCTATTAAGCCATATATTATTCTCCACACATTTTGGCGTGATAAATGATTGCACATTTCATTTCAGATCATCGGCAGTTAATGGTGGTAATTGTGAACCTATAATTCACACTGTGCATGGTAGTACATCAACGCCTGCTGTGGACAACCCTACATACATTACAAAAGGTTAACAAATTCTACAACGAAATTTCTAGTATTGAAAAAGAAATACTAAACTGGTGTGATTTATTTGTATAATTATGATTAATGGTTTTAATTTATTGTGTCATGTAGTAAATGATTTAAGATACCAAAGGAGTGGCCGAAAGCCGTAAATCGAAGGACATATAATAATTTGGCTAAAAGAAAAGGACAAATGCAGTCAAACCTGTATTAAGAGGTCATCACTGGGGCAAAGAAAAACTGGCCTTATAAGACAGATGGCATCTTAAAAGAGGTTCAATTCATATAAAATGTTCTGTGACCTTTTAATACAACTACATAGAAAACTAAAGATTGAGCAATATGAATCCCACTGAAAACCGTGGGTGAACTCGGTTGCTCGGGGAGGGTAATCAGTTCCTGCTCCACACGTGGCACCCGTCGTGTTACTCTTGTCACAAACATGGTGATAAGTCATGAATGAGGAAACGATCAAATTGTGATTACGACAAATGGAACTTGTCCTGGTCATGTGTGATACAGATATTGCGTAATTGTTAAAAATGTCATAGTGACGATCGTAAATCTTTCGAAGTGATGACTTCAACTTAGCCAATAGGAACCCTTTTGATATATCGTCTTTATATTTTACTGACACTCACTGATTCAAAGTCCAGTATCGAGTGAAACCACCACGTACTTGGGTGACGGCCTTTATCGTCCGTCTCTTCCCTACAGTCAGTCGTCAGATGTGCTGCTGTGGTAGCTGCCGCCATTCCCGATGCAATGTTGCTTCCAATTGACGTAAGTTTTGTACAAGAGGTTCAACTGCCTGTACATGACGGCCTAGTATGTCCTAAACATGCTCTATCTGATTTAAATCCGGGCTCATGGCTGGTCATGGAAGAGACGTCACGACTTCACTTTGAAGGTAGGAGGTTACTGCCTATGAACGATGCGACCTGGTGTTGTCATCTATGAACACAGGTCTTGCAGCTAGTGGGTGTTTGTCGAAATGAGGAACAACAACTGGTTGTAAGACATCTATGATGTACTGATCATCTGTTAGGTTTCCTCGTATGGGGTGACCAAGTCCAACTTGCAATCATGAGAGATACACCCCATATCATTACTGAGCCTCCACCGTACGGGACAGTTGGCTGGATGCACCTTGGGGTATACGCCGTATTTTACGGTCTCCAAACTTTCATTCGCCCATCGGTTACATGAATTAGAAACAGACTCTCGTCCGACCAATGGATCCTATGCCAGGTCCTTAAATTCAAACCACGTCGCGTTAAGCACCATGCCAAATGTAATCGCTGATGTCGATATGATAACTTTGGACGTTTAATTACTCTCCTTGACCTCAGTCTTGCTGATTTCAAACGGTTCCTCTCTGTTCTTACTGACAGACATATATTTGGTAACCATTATCTTTTCAGAACAAGGCTGGATGGTTGCGAATTACAACCGTCTGACCAAGCAATGCAGTGCCCTGTCTTCACACTGCTACGTTACATGTGGTCTTCATGTACTTGGCAAGTCTTTCACTGTGTTCTCACAAACCGACTGACTACTGTATAGTGATAGCCCATCTGATGTCCAATAGCTTTGCAGGAAATTCCTGTTGACCGCATGCCGATTATTTGCCATCTTTGCGCCTCCGATATTCGCCTTCGTAACATATTCACAGAGAATGAATAAATTGTTCAAAACACGAATTTGAAGCGTGGAAAACCTATCTTGTTAAAATCAATATTTGCATTTAAATTGAAACTCAATGTAACATGTTATAATTCAATATATCAAGGGGTGCTTAACTTTTTTCTTTGTGTATATTATATGTTTCACTGATGTTGTTTTGTCTATCTGTATAGTGATTTATTGTGCACACCGGGTGCCTCATAAAAAGAAGGGACTGGTTACAATTCGCGAGTACCTGGATTCACCCTGTTTTTTTTTCTTGTTCATTTTTTTTAGTTTTCTGTGCTGTGCATTGTCTTTTGTTTGTCTTCGTTCCGTGTCTTGTGCCCAATGTTGCCTGTGTCTCTGGATTGTCCTTTCTTGATGCCCCCTTTGGTGGTTTTTGTTAACATTTATTACACTGTTCCATCGAATTAATATTTTATGTTTAACTGATTTTGTTTTTTCTATTGATTGTGCTTTATTGTAGGTAATGTAATTTTTCCACACATGTACAAAACTTAATATATTGTATATTACTATTTACTATTCTGTAACTATATGTATTTGGCCTATGAGAATAAAAAAAATCATTCAGTCATAGTGTTTCCTCTATTTTGTATTTTCGTTAATAAAAAAAAAGTAAACATCTAATTTAGTGCGTACTACGCGTTTCTGGAATAATTCTCATCAGTTACGCTCAAGATATCTGAAAACGCATTTGTGATTCTTTAGAGATTCTCTCAACAATATTTCAGTGCACCATACTGGAACCCTTGATCAAGTTTCAACGTTTGAACAATCAAGTTTCAATGCTTCTCCTTAAGATAAAAACTGGAAAGAGATGTGGGCGACTGGCTACCAAATACAAGTAAGATTCCCCGGGAACATTGCGACCTGTAATTTCTAATTGATTTGTTAGTATTTGATCATTGATTTCAAAGGAGGTGGTTAGAATCGGAGTTCAATAAAATACATATAACAATGTACAACTGTTGCATGTATAGTATGCAAAAACATACCATGATGCATGTTGAAATTGTATTTTATGCATAGTGTCATATCGCACAAAATATGCAATCTTTGTATAAAGATCATCCATGGTTCATTCCCCAAAATTTTGGTTCAAATTGTCCATTGGTATATTGGAATATTTTCAAATTTCAGCCAATCAGTATCAGTCATTCCTGGTTGTGACCATATTACAATGCACTATTTCAGAGACAAAATAGGGTATTTCATCACATCGACTCATCACAAAATGGCGTGCGTCATTCTAAATTGAAACATTTCCCGGTCTTGTCCATTTATTGCTCTTCTTGGTGGCAATCATCATGGGTCCATGGCAGTGCACCTATTTGATATAGTGTCCATCAGTAAAATGTGAAAAGCTAACAGACAACAGACCATGGATGAGAAGTGATGGCAAAAACCTGTGGGCAGCAACATTAATATTGTGTGGTGGAAGTCGACTGAAGAAATAAACAAACCGATATATACCTTGCTGAAAATAATGACGACCAGATGTTTAATTTACTTTATTAGTATATATGATTCGGATGAACATCAACAAACAAAGTTGATATTACAAGTTTGTATGTACGAGTATTACTTTTCCGATTACTTATTTTCCTTTCCCAGCCATGAATGGTTGAAGGTCTGTATAAATTATTTGAATCCTGAAATAATAGAAAATATTTAATATCATTTCCTGATAACGTATATTTATGCAATAACTAATCTATCTTTTCTACCAGCTTTGAAAAATAAAGCTCCCTCTTTTTTATTGTGTTCTTAATATTGTTTTATAGCCACGTGTGTACGCAAATGTAAATGGCAGTGATGCAACTTAGACATCCGATTTACATGTTTTGCATATTATATCCTTCCATTGTTTTTTTTTACAACACGCGAGTTCATACCCGCTTTGAAGTGGGGTTCGCGTTGTTCAATCTTTAGTTTTAGGTAGTATTTTGTTGACCATTTTTTGTCTTTGTGTCATTTTTCTTTTCGCCATTGTATTGTATGTCCTTCGATTTACGGCTAGTGATGTTTTTCTATAGATAGTATTGTTATAACGAAACAATATATAATATGTATGTTAAAGGCCAACAAGTAACGTCACTCTAGTTCCAAAGACATGTCTTCCGAAAAGACCGCCCTATGCAAATCAATTAGTGTCGGACTAAGTACCATGCTAATAATTAACATGTCTAATTTGGTGGGAGCGACGCGTTTCTGGAACAACGACCGTCGTGTTCAGGCTCATACATGGAGAATGGTACTTTGGTTTACATCTACTTGTGCGATTATAAATTCTCGTTCAATCAGACCTCCGTTTATATAGTCTCGTTCAACCAGACTTCCGTTGACGTCGAGATTTTCTAAAGATGGCGTCGACTTTAAAATTACAGGTGTTTCTGTAGTTATTTGTCAATATTATAGATACAATATAGATAATTTATACTTCTTAATATTAGAAATTATACCAGAATTATACACAATTTGATGAATAATAATTATTTGAAAATCATGCACTGACCAAGATGGCGCGCAGCTTCCGGTGAATTGAAAAACGAAATATTTTCAATCAATACTTTGGGTTGTTGTAACTCGAACCTTCCCTCATCACTGCCACGATCTTTACTGGACTGTTTTGGTGGTGTTCGTGTTGCTTATCTTTTTAGTTTTCTGTGTTGTGTTATTTTTTCTCTTAATTCGTCCTGTGTCTTGTGTACCCAATGTTGCCAATGTCTCTGCATTGTCCATTCTTGGTTGGCTCTTCCGTTTTCTCTAACTTTTATTTCTTGGCAATAATCGTGATTTTTTTTTTATGTGCTGGATTATTAATACATGCATGACTTGAGGATAGATGCTAATAATAAAAAAGCTACAGAACCATGCAAGGATTCCTTGCGAAAAAGTTGAAGTAATCACTTCAAAAGTTTTATAGTCGTCATCACAAATTCGATAACTGTTATGTCATGTATACGATCTACATCACAGATGACCACAGACATGTTCCGTTTGCCGTAATCAATTCATGACATCGCCGGAGGTTTAACATGGATTACACGATGGGTGTAACTAGTGAAGCAGGAACGGCTCATCGTTCTGGAGAATCTGTATTCATCCCCTTCTTGTGAGGTTTATGTTACTCAATCATTAGCTTCCTATGGAATGTATTGTTGCTTTGTCCTTTTTCTTTTGGTAATTGTGTTGTCTGTTCTTCGATGTACGAATGCTTATTACCCCTTTTGGTATCTTCAGACATATCATTTAGAAGATTGAAAATATAATTGATAATTCACTAATGATAAGCATTAGGTTGGTTGGTTTATGGCTCTTAAACAATATTTCAGCTTAATCGTGGCGGTCAGTTTTGTTGGAGGAGGAAACATAATATACATTGTATCTATAGTATGATTCATGAGTAGCTATGCGTATTCATTACATTGTATTTCAGACATTCGATACATATTAATATGATAAGAAAGTTTAAACAGTGATGGTCAATAATTCCACCAATATCAACAATTGCCCCCTCACACTCTCAGTGAAAAAAACCCACCATGGCGTTGAAAATCCCGCCATGGCTTGCGACAGGTAAATAAATATGGCGGCGTTAAACAGGTTAATAGGATACAAATCATCCACTATTGATAACCTGATCTGCAACGGCAACACATATATAGTGAGTGAATGATTGTTGCTTAACGCCAACGCAATTTTCAATGAGATGACGATGAGGTCCATTTTGTACTAGACCAACACGCTTGATTGGATTTTTATAGTGCTACCTCACTGAAACAACAGTAATCGGATGGACATATCGGACAAATTGTCCTGATTCCCAACCAAACAGTCTTTGCTCTTTCACCTTATTGCGGCGTGCTTAGCGGAGAAGCAACACATACCAATTTTATAGTCTTTGGTTTGACCCGTTCGGGGTTCCAACCCACGACCAACCACACTCGAGGCGAGCAGGCTAATCATTACACTATTGATGCAGTTTGCAATACATATATAAGCAAAACTTACTACAATACATACTTATTTCCAGGTATTTGTGTTTCTCCTTTTACAAATTCAACGATTTTGTCAGTATATCCTGGATTGCTGTCTTTATTAAATCTGTCGATAGCATGGATTGATATTAACATGAAAGGAGAAGTATTATCTCCACCGTTACAAATTATTGACCCACAGTTGATAGCTACAGTAATCCTCTGTAAACAAAAAAAAATGAAAAAATCAATAACGCACTGTCGGAACAGTTCTAAAATCTAACAGAAAAACAACCAGAGGCTCTCAAGAGCCTGTATCGTTCACCTGGTTATAAAAAAAACCAATTGGTCCTATGTAAAAACTATGTCCTGCAGTGGTAGTCATCTTGGAATTACGATCAACATAAAAAACACAAAGTTTGTAAAGGACCTTCCAATGATTGATGCATAGTTTAGGTTCAATCAGTGCAATAGCTTCAGAGAAGGAGATATTTCTGTATTTTCCCGATATGGTCCTGTGTTAATACTATGACCTGTGGTGGCAGCCATCTTGCATTTCCGATCGGCATAAAAAACAGAGGACCTTCCAATGATCATTCCTGGGCAGTTTGGTTTCAGAGAAGAAACGTTTTCAAACATTTTTCCCATAGGGTCCAATGTTAAACAAGTCCTGCCGTAGCCGCCATTTTGAATTTCATATCAGAACAAAAAACGTAAAGTTTGTAGAGGACCATCCAATAAACATTCATGTACAGTTTGGCTTTAATCTTATTTGTAGTTTCTGAGAAGAAGGCATTTGAATATTTTCCCATAGGGTCCTGCGATGGTGGCCATCTTGGATATCCGATCGGCGTAAAAAACACACACCTTGTAGAGGACCTTCCAATGATCATTCCTGGGCAGTTTGGTTTCAATTATCCAAGTGGTTTCAGAGAAGAAGCGTTTTGAAACATTTTTCACATAGGGTCCAATGTTAAACTAAGTCCTGCCGTAGCCGCCATTTTGAATTTCATATCGGAACAACGTAAAGTTTGTAGAGGACCATCCAATGAACATTCATGTACAGTTTGGCTTTAATCATATTTGTAGTTTCTGAGAAGAAGGCATTTGAACATTTTCCAATAGGGTCCAATGCTAATCTATGTCCTGCGGTGGTGGCCATCTTGGATATCCGATCGGCATAAAAAACAAACACCTTGTAGAGGACCTTCCAATGATCATTCCTGGGCAGTTTGGTTTCAATTATCCAAGTGGTTTCAGAGAAGAAGCGTTTTGAAACATTTTCCCCATAGGGTCCAATGTTAAAGTAAGTCCTGCCGTAGCCGCCATTTTGAATTTCATATCGGAACAACGTAAAGTTTGTAGAGAACCATCCAATGAACATTCATGTACAGTTTGGCTTTAATAATATTTGTAGTTTCTGAGAAGAAGGCATTTGAACATTTTCCAATAGGGTCCAATGTTAATCTATGTATTGCGGTGGCGGCCATCTTGGATTTCCGATCGACATAAAAAACAAAAACTTGTAGAGGACCTTCCAATGATCATTCCTGGGCAGTTTGGTTTCAACTGTCCTAGTGGTTTCAGAGAAGAAGCGTTTTGAAACATTTTCCCCATAGGGTCCAATGTTAAATTAAGTCCTGCCGTAGCCGCCATTTTGAATTTCATACCGAAACAAAAAACGTAAAGTTTGTAGAGGACCATCTAATGAACATTCATGTACAGTTTGGCTTTAATAATATTTGTAGTTTCTGAGAAGAAGGCATTTGAATATTTTCCCATAGGGTCCAATGTTAATCTATGTCCTGTAGTGGCGGCCATCTTGAATTTTCGATCGGCATAAAATAGACATAAACTTTGTAGAGGACCTTCCAATGACTATTCCTGGGCAGTTTGGTTTCAATTGTCCAAGTGGTTTCAGAGAAGAAGCATTTTGAAACATTTTCCCCATAGGGTCCAATGTTAAACTAAGTCCTGCCGTAGCCGCCATTTTGAATTTCATATCGGAACAACGTAAAGTTTGTAGAGGACCATCCAATGAACATTCATGTACAGTTTGGCTTTAATCATATTTGTAGTTTCTGAGAAGAAGGCATTTGAACATTTTCCAATAGGGTCCAATGCTAATCTATGTATTGCGGTGGCGGCCATCTTGGATTTCCGTTCGACATAAAAAAATATATTTTGTAGAGGACCTTCCAATGATCATTCCTGGGCAGTTTGGTTTCAATTGTCCAAGTGGTTTCAGAGAAGAAGCGTTTTGAAACATTTTTCCCATAGGGTCCAATGTTAAACTAAGTCCTGCCGTAGCCGCCATTTTGAATTTCATATCGGAACAAAAAACGTAAAGTTTGTAGAGATCCATCCAATGAACATTCATGTACAGTTTGGCTTTAATAATATTTGTAGTTTCTGAGAAGAAGGCATTTGAACATTTTTCCATAGGGTCCAATGTTAATGTATGTCCTGCGGTGGCGGCCATCTTGGATTTCCGATCGGCATAAAAAACATAAAATTTGTAGAGGACCTTCCAATAATCATCCCTGGGCAGTTTGGTTTCAACTGTCCTAGTGGTTTCAGAGAAGAAGCGTTTTGAAACATTTTTCCCATAGGGTCCAATGTTAAACTAAGTCCTGTCGTAGCCGCCATTTTGAATTTCATATCGGAACAAAAAACGTAAAGTTTGTAGAGGACCATTCAATGAACATTCATGTACAGTTTGGCTTTAATAATATTTGTAGTTTCTGAGAAGAAGGCATTTGAACATTTTCCAATAGCGTCCAATGTTAAGCTATGTATTGCGGTGGCGGCCATCTTGGATTTCCGATCGACATCAAAAACATAAACTTTGTAGAGGACCTTCCAATGATCATTCCTGGGCAGTTTGGTTTCAATTGTCCAAGTGGTTTCAGAGAAGAAGCGTTTTGAAACATTTTCCCCATAGGGTCCAATGTTAAACTAAGTCCTGTCGTAGCCGCCATTTTGAATTTAATATCGGAACAAAAAACGTAAAGTTTGTAGAGGACCATCTAATGAACATTCATGTACAGTTTGGCTTTAATCATATTTGTAGTTTCTGAGAAGAAGGCATTTGAATATTTTCCCATAGAGTCCAATGTTAATCTATGTCCTGCGGTGGCGGCCATCTTGAATTTATCGATCGGCATAAAAAAGACATAAACTTTGTAGAGGACCTTCCAATGACTATTCCTGGGCAGTTTGGTTTCAATTGTCCAAGTGGTTTCAGAGAAGAAGCGTTTTGAAACATTTTCCCCATAGGGTCCAATGTTAAACTAAGTCCTGCCGTAGCCGCCATTTTGAATTTCATATCGGAACAAAAAACGTAAAGTTTGTAGAGGACCATCCAATGAACATTCATGTACAGTTTGGCTTTAATCATATTTGTAGTTTCTGAGAAGAAGGCATTTGAACATTTTCCAATAGCGTCCAATGTTAATCTATGTATTGCGGTGGCGGCCATCTTGGATTTCCGTTCGACTTAAATAAATATATTTTGTAGAGGACCTTCCAATGATCATTCCTGGGCAGTTTGGTTTCAATTGTCCAAGTGGTTTCAGAGAAGAAGCGTTTTGAAACATTTTCCCCATAGGGTCCAATGTTAAACTAAGTCCTGCCGTAGCCGCCATTTTGAATTTCATATCGGAACAAAAAATGTAAAGTTTGTAGAGGACCATCTAATGAACATTCATGTACAGTTTGGCTTTAATAATATTTGTAGTTTCTGAGAAGAAGGCATTTGAACATTTTCCAATAGGGTCCAATGTTAATTTATGTATTACGGTGGCGGCCATCTTGGATTTCCGTTCGGCATAAAAAACATAAAATTTGTAGAGAACCTTCCAATGATCATTCCTGGGCAGTTTGGTTTCAACTGTTCAAGTGGTTTCAGAGAAGAAGCGTTTTGAAACATTTTCCCCATAGGGTCCAATGTTAAACTAAGTCCTGCCGTAGCCGCCATTTTGAATTTCATATCGGAACAAAAAACGTAAAGTTTGTAGAGGACCATCCAATGAACATTCATGTATAGTTTGGCTTTAATCATATTTGTAGTTTCTGAGAAGAAGGCATTTGAACATTTTCCAATAGCGTCCAATGTTAAGCTATGTATTGCGGTGGCGGCCATCTTGGATTTCCGATCGACATCAAAAACATAAACTTTGTAGAGGACCTTCCAATGATCATTCCTGGGCAGTTTGGTTTCAATTGTCCAAGTGGTTTCAGAGAAGAAGCGTTTTGAAACATTTTCCCCATAGGGTCCAATGTTAAACTAAGTCCTGTCGTAGCCGCCATTTTGAATTTAATATCGGAACAAAAAACGTAAAGTTTGTAGAGGACCATCTAATGAACATTCATGTACAGTTTGGCTTTAATCATATTTGTAGTTTCTGAGAAGAAGGCATTTGAATATTTTCCCATAGAGTCCAATGTTAATCTATGTCCTGCGGTGGCGGCCATCTTGAATTTATCGATCGGCATAAAAAAGACATAAACTTTGTAGAGGACCTTCCAATGACTATTCCTGGGCAGTTTGGTTTCAATTGTCCAAGTGGTTTCAGAGAAGAAGCGTTTTGAAACATTTTCCCCATAGGGTCCAATGTTAAACTAAGTCCTGCCGTAGCCGCCATTTTGAATTTCATATCGGAACAAAAAACGTAAAGTTTGTAGAGGACCATCCAATGAACATTCATGTACAGTTTGGCTTTAATCATATTTGTAGTTTCTGAGAAGAAGGCATTTGAACATTTTCCAATAGCGTCCAATGTTAATCTATGTATTGCGGTGGCGGCCATCTTGGATTTCCGTTCGACTTAAAAAATATATTTTGTAGAGGACCTTCCAATGATCATTCCTGGGCAGTTTGGTTTCAATTGTCCAAGTGGTTTCAGAGAAGAAGCGTTTTGAAACATTTTCCCCATAGGGTCCAATGTTAAACTAAGTCCTGCCGTAGCCGCCATTTTGAATTTCATATCGGAACAAAAAATGTAAAGTTTGTAGAGGACCATCTAATGAACATTCATGTACAGTTTGGCTTTAATAATATTTGTAGTTTCTGAGAAGAAGGCATTTGAACATTTTCCAATAGGGTCCAATGTTAATCTATGTATTACGGTGGCGGCCATCTTGGATTTCCGTTCGGCATAAAAAACATAAAATTTGTAGAGAACCTTCCAATGATCATTCCTGGGCAGTTTGGTTTCAACTGTTCAAGTGGTTTCAGAGAAGAAGCGTTTTGAAACATTTTCCCCATAGGGTCCAATGTTAAACTAAGTCCTGCCGTAGCCGCCATTTTGAATTTCATATCGGAACAAAAAACGTAAAGTTTGTAGAGGACCATCCAATGAACATTCATGTACAGTTTGGCTTTAATCATATTTGTAGTTTCTGAGAAGAAGGCATTTGAACATTTTCCAATAGCGTCCAATGTTAATCTATGTATTGCGGTGGCGGCCATCTTGGATTTCCGTTCGACTTAAATAAATATATTTTGTAGAGGACCTTCCAATGATCATTCCTGGGCAGTTTGGTTTCAATTGTCCAAGTGGTTTCAGAGAAGAAGCGTTTTGAAACATTTTTCCCATAGGGTCCAATGTTAAACTAAGTCCTGCCGTAGCCGCCATTTTGAATTTCATATCGGAACAAAAAACGTAAAGTTTGTAGAGAACCATCCAATGAACATTCATGTACAGTTTGGCTTTAATAATATTTGTAGTTTCTGAGAAGAAGGCATTTGAACATTTTCCCATAGGGTCCAATGTTAATGTATGTCCTGCGGTGGCGGCCATCTTAGATTTCCGATCGGCATAAAAAACATAAAATTTGTAGAGGACCTTCCAATGATCATCCCTGGGCAGTTTGGTTTCAATTGTCAAAGTGGTGTCAGAGAAGAAGCGTTTTGAAACATTTTTCCCATAGGGTCCAATGTTAAACTAAGTCCTGCCGTAGCCGCCATTTTGAATTTCATACCGGAACAAAAACGTAAAGTTCGTAGAGGACCATCTAATGAACATTCATGTACAGTTTGGCTTTAATCATATTTGTAGTTTCTGAGAAGAAGGCATTTGAACATTTTCCCATAGGGTTCAATGTTAATCTATGTCCTGCGATGGCGGCCATCTTGGATTTCCGATCGGCATAAAAAACAGAAACTTGGTAAAGGACATTTCAATGATCATTCATTTACAGTTTGGGTTCAGTCAATTCATTAATTTCTGAGAAGAAGATCTTTGAAATTTCAGCCAATCAGAGCATATTATTGGCCCTGGCAGCCATATTGAATATCCAACTTTGTAGAGGACCATCCAAGGAACATTCCTGCTAAGTTTGGTTCCAATCGGCCCAGTGGTTTCGGAGAAGAAGCTTGAAATGTGAAAAGTTTACAGACGATGAGACAACAGACGACAGACAACAGACGAAAGACGAGGGACGACGGACGCCAAGTGATGGCAATAGTTCACCTGGACCTTTGGTCCAGGTGAACTAATAAATACCACTCTGTCTGAACTGTTCCAAAATCTAACAGAAAAACAAAAAAATGCCACTCGGTCTGAACAGTTCTAAAATCTAATAGTAAAACAAAAAATACCACTCTGTCGAAACAGTTCTAAAATCTAACAGAAAAACAAAAAATACCACACTGTCGGAACAGTTCTAAAATCTAACATAAAAACAATAAATACCACTCTGTCTGAACAGTTCCAAAATCTAACAGAAAAACAAAAAATACTACACTGTCTGAACAGTTCCAAAATCTAACAGAAAAACAAAAAATACCACTCTGTCTGAACAGTTCTAAAATCTAACAGAAAAACAAAAAATACCACTCTGTCTGAACAGTTCTAAAATCTAACAGAAAAACAAAAAATACCACTCTGTCTGAACAGTTCTAAAATCTAATAGTAAAACAAAAAATACCACTCTGTTTGAACAGTTCTAAAATCTAACAGAAAAACAAAAAATACCACTCTGTCTGAACAGTTCTAAAACCTAACAGAAAAACAAAAAATACCACACTGTCTGAACAGTTCTAAAATCTAACAGAAAAACAAAAAATACCACTCTGTCTGAACAGTTCTAAAATCTAATAGTAAAGCAAAAAATACCACACTGTCTGAACAGTTCTAAAATCTAATAGTAAAACAAAAAATACCACTCTGTCTGAACAGTTCTAAAATCTAACAGAAAAACAAAAAATACCACTCTGTCTGAACAGTTCTAAAATCTAACAGAAAAACAAAAAATACCACACTGTCTGAAGAGTTCTAAAATCTAACAGAAAAACAAAAAATACCACACTGTCGGAACAGTTCTAAAAACAAAAAATACCACTCTGTCTGAACAGTTCTAAAATCTAACAGAAAAACAAAAAATACCACTCTGTCTGAACAGTTCTAAAAGCTAACAGAAAAACAAAAAATACCACTCTGTATGAACAGTTCTAAAATCTAACAGAAAAACAAAAAATACCACTCTGTCTGAACAGTTCTAAAATCTAACAGAAAAACAAAAAATACCACACTGTCGGAACAGTTCTAAAATCTAACAGAAAAACAAAAAATACCACTCTGTCGGAACAGTTCTAAAATCTAACAGAAAAACATAAAATACCACTCTGTCTGAAGAGTTCTAAAATCTAACAGAAAAACAAAAAATACCACTCTGTCTGAACAGTTCTAAAAGCTAACAGAAAAACAAAAAATACCACCTTGTCTGAACAGTTCTAAAATCTAACAGAAAAAAAAAAATACTACACTGTCTGAACAGTTCCAATATCTAACAGAAAAACAAAAAATACCACTCTGTCTGAACAGTTCTAAAATCTAATAGTAAAACAAAAAATACCACTCTGTTTGAACAGTTCTAAAATCTAACAGAAAAACAAAAAATACCACACTGTCTGAAGAGTTCTAAAATCTAACAGAAAAACAAAAAAATACCACTCTGTCTGAACAGTTCTAAAATCTAACAGAAAAACAAAAAATACCACACTGTCTGAAGAGTTCTAAAATCTAACAGAAAAACAAAAAAATACCACTCTGTCGAAACAGTTCTAAAATCTAACAGAAAAACAAAAAATACCACACTGTCTGAAGAGTTCTAAAATCTAACAGAAAAACAAAAAAATACCACTCTGTCTGAACAGTTCTAAAATCTAACAGAAAAACAAAAAATACCACTCTGTCTGAACAGTTCTAAAATCTAATAGTAAAACAAAAAATACCACTCTGTTTGAACAGTTCTAAAATCTAACAGAAAAACAAAAAATACCACTCTGTCTGAACAGTTCTAAAATCTAACAGAAAAACAAAAAATACCACACTGTCTGAACAGTTCTAAAATCTAACAGAAAAACAAAAAATACCACTCTGTCTGAACAGTTCTAAAATCTAATAGTAAAGCAAAAAATACCACACTGTCTGAACAGTTCTAAAATCTAATAGTAAAACAAAAAATACCACTCTGTTTGAACAGTTCTAAAATCTAACAGAAAAACAAAAAATACCACACTGTCTGAACAGTTCTAAAATCTAACAGAAAAACAAAAATTACCAATCTGTCTGAACAGTTCCAATATCTAACAGAAAAACAAAAAATAACACTCTGTCTGAACAGTTCTAAAATCTAATAGTAAAACAAAAAATACCACTCTGTTTGAACAGTTCTAAAATCTAACAGAAAAACAAAAAATACCACACTGTCGGAACAGATCTAAAATCTAACAGAAAAACAAAAAATACCACTCTGTCTGAACAGTTCTAAAATCTAACAGAAAAACAAAAAATACCACTCTGTCTGAACAGTTCTAAAATCTAATAGTAAAACAAAAAATACCACTCTGTTTGAACAGTTCTAAAATCTAACAGAAAAACAAAAAATACCACTCTGTCTGAACAGTTCTAAAATCTAACAGAAAAACAAAAAATACCACACTGTCTCAACAGTTCCAAAATCTAACAGAAAAACAAAAAATACCACTCTGTCTGAACAGTTCTAAAATCTAATAGTAAAGCAAAAAATACCACACTGTCTGAACAGTTCTAAAATCTAATAGTAAAACAAAAAATACCACTCTGTTTGAACAGTTCTAAAATCTAACAGAAAAACAAAAAATACCACTCTGTCTGAACAGTTCTAAAATCTAACAGAAAAACAAAAAATACCACACTGTCGGAACAGTTCTAAAATCTAACAGAAAAACAAAAAATACCACTCTGTCTGAACAGTTCTAAAATCTAACAGAAAAACAAAAAATACCACTCTGTCTGAACAGTTCCAAAATCTAACAGAAAAACAAAAAATACCACTCTGTCTGAACAGTTCTAAAAGCTAACAGAAAAACAAAAAATACTACACTGTCTGAACAGTTCTAAAATCTAACAGAAAAAAAAATACTACACTGTCTGAACAGTTCCAATATCTAACAGAAAAACAAAAAAATACTACTCTGTCTGAACAGTTCTAAAATCTAATAGTAAAACAAAAAATACCACTTTGTTTGAACAGTTCTAAAATCTAACAGAAAAACAAAAAATACCACTCTGTCTGAACAGTTCTAAAATCTAACAGAAAAACAAAAAATACCACTCTGTCTGAACAGTTCTAAAATCTAACAGAAAAACAAAAAATACCACTCTGTCTGAACAGTTCTAAAATATAACAGAAAAACAAAAAATACCACTCTGTCTGAACAGTTCTAAAATCTAATAGTAAAGCAAAAAATACCACACTATCTGAACAGTTCTAAAATCTAATAGTAAAACAAAAAATACCACACTGTCGGAACAGTTCTAAAATCTAACAGAAAAACAAAAAATACAACACTGTCTGAACAGTTCTAAAATCTAATAGTAAAACAAAAAATACCACACTGTTTGAACAGTTCTAAAATCTAATAGTAAAACAAAAAATACCACTCTGTTTGAACAGTTCTAAAATCTAACAGAAAAACAAAAAATACCACTCTGTCTGAACAGTTCTAAAATCTAACAGAAAAACAAAAAATACCACTCTGTCTGAACAGTTCTAAAATCTAACAGAAAAACAAAAAATACCACTCTGTCTGAACAGTTCTAAAATCTAACAGAAAAACAAAAAATACCACTCTGTCTGAACAGTTCTAAAATCTAATAGTAAAGCAAAAAATACAACACTGTCTGAACAGTTCTAAAATCTAATAGTAAAACAAAAAATACCATTCTGTCTGAACAGTTCTAAAATCTAACAGAAAAACAAAAAATACCACTCTGTCTGAACAGTTCTAAAATCTAATAGTAAAACAAAAAATACCACACTGTCGGAACAGTTCTAAAATCTAACAGAAAAACAAAAAATACCACACTGTCGGAACAGTTCTAAAATCTAACAGAAAAACAAAAAATACCAATCTGTCTGAACAGTTCTAAAATCTAATAGTAAAACAAAAAATACTACACTGTCGGAACAGTTCTAAAATCTAACAGAAAAACAAAAAATACAACACTGTCTGAACAGTTCTAAAATCTAACAGAAAAACAAAAAATACCACTCTGTCTGAACAGTTCTAAAATCTAACAGAAAAACAAAAAATACCACTCTGTCTGAACAGTTCTAAAATCTAACGGAAAAACAATAAATACCACTCTGTCTGAACAGTTCTAAAAGCTAACAGAAAAACAAAAAATACCACCCTGTCTGAACAGTTCTAAAATCTAATAGTAAAGCAAAAAATACCACACTGTCTGAACAGTTCTAAAATCTAATAGTAAAACAAAAAATATCACACTGTCAGAACAGTTCTAAAATCTAATAGTAAAGCAATAAATACCACACTGTCCGAACAGTTCTAAAATCTAATAGTAAAACAATAAATACCACACTGTCCGAACAATTCTAAAATCTAACAGAAAAACAAAAAATACCACACTGTCGGAACAGTTCTAAAATCTAACAGAAAAACAAAAAATACCAATCTGTCTGAACAGTTCTAAAATCTAATAGTAAAACAAAAAATACTACACTGTCGGAACAGTTCTAAAATCTAACAGAAAAACAAAAAATACAACACTGTCGGAACAGTTCTAAAATCTAACAGAAAAACAAAAAATACCACTCTGTCTGAACAGTTCTAAAATCTAACAGAAAAACAAAAAATACCACTCTGTCTGAACAGTTCTAAAATCTAACGGAAAAACAATAAATACCACTCTGTCTGAACAGTTCTAAAAGCTAACAGAAAAACAAAAAATACCACCCTGTCTGAACAGTTCTAAAATCTAATAGTAAAACAAAAAATACCACACTGTCTGAAGAGTTCTAAAATCTAATAGTAAAACAATAAATACCACTCTGTCTGAACAGTTCTAAAATCTAATAGTAAAACAAAAAATATCACACTGTCAGAACAGTTCTAAAATCTAACAGAAAAACAAAAAATACCACACTGTCCGAACAGTTCTAAAATCTAATAGTAAAGCAATAAATACCACACTGTCCGAACAGTTCTAAAATCTAACAGAAAAACAAAAAATACCACACTGTCCGAACAGTTCTAAAATCTAATAGAAAAACAAAAAATACCACACTGTCCGAACAATTCTAAAATCTAATAGAAAAACAATAAATACCACACTGTCAGAACAGTTCTAAAATCTAATAGAAAAACAAAAAATATCACACTGTCAGAACAGTTCTAAAATCTAATAGAAAAACAATAAATACCACACTGTCGGAACAATTCTAAAATCTAACAGAAAAACAATAAATACCACACTGTCTGAACAGTTCCAAAATCTAACAGAAAAACAAAAAATACCACTCTGTCTGAACAGTTCTAAGATCTAACAGAAAAACAATAAATACCACACTGTCAGAACAGTTCTAAAATCTAATAGTAAAACAAAAAATGCCACACTGTCTGAACAGTTCTAAAATCTAACAGAAAAACAAAAAATACCACTCTGTCTGAACAGTTCTAAAATCTAATAGTAAAGCAAAAAATACCACACTGTCTGAACAGTTCTAAAATCTAACAGAAAAACAAAAAAATACCACACTGTCAGAACAGTTCTAAAATCTAACAGAAAAACAATAAATACCACACTGTCAGAACAGTTCTAAAATCTAATAGTAAAACAAAAAATACCACACTGTCGGAACAGTTCTAAAATCTAACAGAAAAACAATAAATACCACTCTGTCTGAACAGTTCTAAAATCTAACAGAAAAACAAAAAATACCACTCTGTCTGAACAGTTCTAAAATCTAATAGTAAAACAAAAAATACCACACTGTCGGAACAGTTCTAAAATCTAACAGAAAAACTAAAAAATACCACACTGTCGGAACAGTTCTAAAATCTAACATAAAACCAAAAAATACCACTCTGTCTGAACAGTTCTAAAATCTAACAGAAAAACAATAAATACCACACTGTCGGAACAGTTCTAAAATCTAATAGTAAAACAAAAAATGCCACACTGTCGGAACAGTTCTAAAATCTAACAGAAAAACAAAAAATACCACTCTGTCTGAACAGTTCTAAAATCTAATAGTAAAACAAAAAATACCACACTGTCGGAACAGTTCTAAAATCTAACATAAAAACAAAAAATACCACTTTGTCTGAACAGTTCTAAAATCTAACAGAAAAACAAAAATACCACTCTGTCTGGACAGTTCTAAAATCTAACAGAAAAACAAAAAATACCACTCTGTTTGAACAGTTCTAAAATCTAACAGAAAAACAAAAAATACCACTCTGTCTGAACAGTTCTAAAATCTAATAGTAAAGCAAAAAATACCACACTATCTGAACAGTTCTAAAATCTAACATAAAACAAAAAATACTACACTGTCGGAACAGTTCTAAAATCTAACAGAAAAACAAAAAATACCACTCTGTCTGAACAGTTCTAAAATCTAACAGAAAAACAATAAATACCACACTGTCAGAACAGTTCTAAAATCTAATAGTAAAACAAAAAATACCACACTGTCGAAACAGTTCTAAAATCTAACAGAAAAACAAAAAATACCACTCTGTCTGAACAGTTCTAAAATCTAATAGTAAAGCAAAAAATACCACACTGTCTGAACAGTTCTAAAATCTAATAGTAAAACAAAAAATACCACTCTGTCTGAACAGTTCTAAAATCTAACAGAAAAACAAAAAATACCACTCTGTCTGAACAGTTCTAAAATCTAACAGAAAAACAAAAAATACCACACTGTCTGAAGAGTTCTAAAATCTAACAGAAAAACAAAAAATACCACACTGTCGGAACAGTTCTAAAAACAAAAAATACCACTCTGTCTGAACAGTTCTAAAATCTAACAGAAAAACAAAAAATACCACTCTGTCTGAACAGTTCTAAAAGCTAACAGAAAAACAAAAAATACCACTCTGTATGAACAGTTCTAAAATCTAACAGAAAAACAAAAAATACCACTCTGTCTGAACAGTTCTAAAATCTAACAGAAAAACAAAAAATACCACACTGTCGGAACAGTTCTAAAATCTAACAGAAAAACAAAAAATACCACTCTGTCGGAACAGTTCTAAAATCTAACAGAAAAACATAAAATACCACTCTGTCTGAAGAGTTCTAAAATCTAACAGAAAAACAAAAAATACCACTCTGTCTGAACAGTTCTAAAAGCTAACAGAAAAACAAAAAATACCACCTTGTCTGAACAGTTCTAAAATCTAACAGAAAAAAAAAAATACTACACTGTCTGAACAGTTCCAATATCTAACAGAAAAACAAAAAATACCACTCTGTCTGAACAGTTCTAAAATCTAATAGTAAAACAAAAAATACCACTCTGTTTGAACAGTTCTAAAATCTAACAGAAAAACAAAAAATACCACACTGTCTGAAGAGTTCTAAAATCTAACAGAAAAACAAAAAAATACCACTCTGTCTGAACAGTTCTAAAATCTAACAGAAAAACAAAAAATACCACTCTGTCTGAACAGTTCTAAAATCTAATAGTAAAACAAAAAATACCACTCTGTTTGAACAGTTCTAAAATCTAACAGAAAAACAAAAAATACCACTCTGTCTGAACAGTTCTAAAATCTAACAGAAAAACAAAAAATACCACACTGTCTGAACAGTTCTAAAATCTAACAGAAAAACAAAAAATACCACTCTGTCTGAACAGTTCTAAAATCTAATAGTAAAGCAAAAAATACCACACTGTCTGAACAGTTCTAAAATCTAATAGTAAAACAAAAAATACCACTCTGTTTGAACAGTTCTAAAATCTAACAGAAAAACAAAAATTACCACTCTGTCTGAACAGTTCCAATATCTAACAGAAAAACAAAAAATACCACTCTGTCTGAACAGTTCTAAAATCTAATAGTAAAACAAAAAATACCACTCTGTTTGAACAGTTCTAAAATCTAACAGAAAAACAAAAAATACCACACTGTCGGAACAGTTCTAAAATCTAACAGAAAAACAAAAAATACCACTCTGTCTGAACAGTTCTAAAATCTAATAGTAAAACAAAAAATACCACTCTGTTTGAACAGTTCTAAAATCTAACAGAAAAACAAAAAATACCACTCTGTCTGAACAGTTCTAAAATCTAACAGAAAAACAAAAAATACCACACTGTCTGAACAGTTCCAAAATCTAACAGAAAAACAAAAAATACCACTCTGTCTGAACAGTTCTAAAATCTAATAGTAAAGCAAAAAATACCACACTGTCTGAACAGTTCTAAAATCTAATAGTAAAACAAAAAATACCACTCTGTTTGAACAGTTCTAAAATCTAACAGAAAAACAAAAAATACCACTCTGTCTGAACAGTTCTAAAATCTAACAGAAAAACAAAAAATACCACACTGTCGGAACAGTTCTAAAATCTAACAGAAAAACAAAAAATACCACTCTGTCTGAACAGTTCTAAAATCTAACAGAAAAACAAAAAATACCACTCTGTCTGAACAGTTCCAAAATCTAACAGAAAAACAAAAAATACCACTCTGTCTGAACAGTTCTAAAAGCTAACAGAAAAACAAAAAATACTACACTGTCTGAACAGTTCTAAAATCTAACAGAAAAAAAAATACTACACTGTCTGAACAGTTCCAATATCTAACAGAAAAACAAAAAAATACCACTCTGTCTGAACAGTTCTAAAATCTAATAGTAAAACAAAAAATACCACTTTGTTTGAACAGTTCTAAAATCTAACAGAAAAACAAAAAATACCACTCTGTCTGAACAGTTCTAAAATCTAACAGAAAAACAAAAAATACCACTCTGTCTGAACAGTTCTAAAATCTAACAGAAAAACAAAAAATACCACTCTGTCTGAACAGTTCTAAAATATAACAGAAAAACAAAAAATACCACTCTGTCTGAACAGTTCTAAAATCTAATAGTAAAGCAAAAAATACCACACTATCTGAACAGTTCTAAAATCTAATAGTAAAACAAAAAATACCACTCTGTCTGAACAGTTCTAAAATCTAATAGTAAAACAAAAAATACCACTCTGTTTGAACAGTTCTAAAATCTAACAGAAAAACAAAAAATACCACTCTGTCTGAACAGTTCTAAAATCTAACAGAAAAACAAAAAATACCACTCTGTCTGAACAGTTCTAAAATCTAACAGAAAAACAAAAAATACCACTCTGTCTGAACAGTTCTAAAATCTAACAGAAAAACAAAAAATACCACTCTGTCTGAACAGTTCTAAAATCTAATAGTAAAGCAAAAAATACAACACTGTCTGAACAGTTCTAAAATCTAATAGTAAAACAAAAAATACCACTCTGTCTGAACAGTTCTAAAATCTAACAGAAAAACAAAAAATACCACTCTGTCTGAACAGTTCTAAAATCTAATAGTAAAACAAAAAATACCACACTGTCGGAACAGTTCTAAAATCTAACAGAAAAACAAATAATACCACACTGTCGGAACAGTTCTAAAATCTAACAGAAAAACAAAAAATACCAATCTGTCTGAACAGTTCTAAAATCTAATAGTAAAACAAAAAATACTACACTGTCGGAACAGTTCTAAAATCTAACAGAAAAACAAAAAATACAACACTGTCTGAACAGTTCTAAAATCTAACAGAAAAACAAAAAATACCACTCTGTCTGAACAGTTCTAAAATCTAACAGAAAAACAAAAAATACCACTCTGTCTGAACAGTTCTAAAATCTAACGGAAAAACAATAAATACCACTCTGTCTGAACAGTTCTAAAATCTAACAGAAAAACAAAAAATACCACTCTGTCTGAACAGTTCTAAAATCTAACAGAAAAACAAAAAATACCACTCTGTCTGAACAGTTCTAAAATCTAATAGTAAAGCAAAAAATACAACACTGTCTGTACAGTTCTAAAATCTAATAGTAAAACAAAAAATACCACTCTGTCTGAACAGTTCTAAAATCTAACAGAAAAACAAAAAATACCACTCTGTCTGAACAGTTCTAAAATCTAATAGTAAAACAAAAAATACCACACTGTCTGAAGAGTTCTAAAATCTAATAGTAAAACAAAAAATACCACTCTGTCTGAACAGTTCTAAAATCTAACATAAAAACAATAAATACCACTCTGTCTGAACAGTTCCAAAATCTAACAGAAAAACAAAAAATACTACACTGTCTGAACAGTTCCAAAATCTAACAGAAAAACAAAAAATACCACTCTGTCTGAACAGTTCTAAAATCTAACAGAAAAACAAAAAATACCACTCTGTCTGAACAGTTCTAAAATCTAACAGAAAAACAAAAAATACCACTCTGTCTGAACAGTTCTAAAATCTAATAGTAAAACAAAAAATACCACTCTGTTTGAACAGTTCTAAAATCTAACAGAAAAACAAAAAATACCACTCTGTCTGAACAGTTCTAAAACCTAACAGAAAAACAAAAAATACCACACTGTCTGAACAGTTCTAAAATCTAACAGAAAAACAAAAAATACCACTCTGTCTGAACAGTTCTAAAATTTAATAGTAAAGCAAAAAATACCACACTGTCTGAACAGTTCTAAAATCTAATAGTAAAACAAAAAATACCACTCTGTCTGAACAGTTCTAAAATCTAACAGAAAAACAAAAAATACCACTCTGTCTGAACAGTTCTAAAATCTAACAGAAAAACAAAAAATACCACACTGTCTGAAGAGTTCTAAAATCTAACAGAAAAACAAAAAATACCACACTGTCGGAACAGTTCTAAAAACAAAAAATACCACTCTGTCTGAACAGTTCTAAAATCTAACAGAAAAACAAAAAATACCACTCTGTCTGAACAGTTCTAAAAGCTAACAGAAAAACAAAAAATACCACTCTGTTTGAACAGTTCTAAAATCTAACAGAAAAACAAAAAATACCACTCTGTCTGAACAGTTCTAAAATCTAACAGAAAAACAAAAAATACCACACTGTCGGAACAGTTCTAAAATCTAACAGAAAAACAAAAAATACCACTCTGTCGGAACAGTTCTAAAATCTAACAGAAAAACATAAAATACCACTCTGTCTGAAGAGTTCTAAAATCTAACAGAAAAACAAAAAATACCACTCTGTCTGAACAGTTCTAAAAGCTAACAGAAAAACAAAAAATACCACCTTGTCTGAACAGTTCTAAAATCTAACAGAAAAAAAAAAATACTACACTGTCTGAACAGTTCCAATATCTAACAGAAAAACAAAAAATACCACTCTGTCTGAACAGTTCTAAAATCTAATAGTAAAACAAAAAATACCACTCTGTTTGAACAGTTCTAAAATCTAACAGAAAAACAAAAAATACCACACTGTCTGAAGAGTTCTAAAATCTAACAGAAAAACAAAAAATACCACTCTGTTTGAACAGTTCTAAAATCTAACAGAAAAACAAAAAATACCACTCTGTCTGAACAGTTCTAAAATCTAACAGAAAAACAAAAAATACCACACTGTCTGAACAGTTCTAAAATCTAACAGAAAAACAAAAAATACCACTCTGTCTGAACAGTTCTAAAATCTAATAGTAAAGCAAAAAATACCACACTGTCTGAACAGTTCTAAAATCTAATAGTAAAACAAAAAATACCACTCTGTTTGAACAGTTCTAAAATCTAACAGAAAAACAAAAATTACCACTCTGTCTGAACAGTTCCAATATCTAACAGAAAAACAAAAAATACCACTCTGTCTGAACAGTTCTAAAATCTAATAGTAAAACAAAAAATACCACTCTGTCTGAACAGTTCTAAAATCTAACAGAAAAACAAAAAATACCACACTGTCGGAACAGATCTAAAATCTAACAGAAAAACAAAAAATACCACTCTGTCTGAACAGTTCTAAAATCTAACAGAAAAACAAAAAATACCACTCTGTCTGAACAGTTCTAAAATCTAATAGTAAAACAAAAAATACCACTCTGTTTGAACAGTTCTAAAATCTAACAGAAAAACAAAAAATACCACTCTGTCTGAACAGTTCTAAAATCTAACAGAAAAACAAAAAATACCACACTGTCTGAACAGTTCCAAAATCTAACAGAAAAACAAAAAATACCACTCTGTCTGAACAGTTCTAAAATCTAATAGTAAAGCAAAAAATACCACACTGTCTGAACAGTTCTAAAATCTAATAGTAAAACAAAAAATACCACTCTGTTTGAACAGTTCTAAAATCTAACAGAAAAACAAAAAATACCACTCTGTCTGAACAGTTCTAAAATCTAACAGAAAAACAAAAAATACCACACTGTCGGAACAGTTCTAAAATCTAACAGAAAAACAAAAAATACCACTCTGTCTGAACAGTTCTAAAATCTAACAGAAAAACAAAAAATACCACTCTG
The DNA here is from genome assembly GCA_963680875.1 of Bathymodiolus brooksi. Taxonomy (NCBI): domain Eukaryota; kingdom Metazoa; phylum Mollusca; class Bivalvia; order Mytilida; family Modiolidae; genus Bathymodiolus; species Bathymodiolus brooksi. The sequence goes on along the minus strand of OY804580.1, from coordinate 44,753,062 downwards.
TCTGAACAGTTCCAAAATCTAACAGAAAAACAAAAAATACCACTCTGTCTGAACAGTTCTAAAAGCTAACAGAAAAACAAAAAATACTACACTGTCTGAACAGTTCTAAAATCTAACAGAAAAAAAAATACTACACTGTCTGAACAGTTCTAAAATATAACAGAAAAACAAAAAATACCACTCTGTCTGAACAGTTCTAAAATCTAATAGTAAAGCAAAAAATACCACACTATCTGAACAGTTCTAAAATCTAATAGTAAAACAATAAATACCACACTGTCGGAACAGTTCTAAAATCTAATAGTAAAACAAAAAATACCACTCTGTTTGAACAGTTCTAAAATCTAACAGAAAAACAAAAAATACCACTCTGTCTGAACAGTTCTAAAATCTAACAGAAAAACAAAAAATACCACTCTGTCTGAACAGTTCTAAAATCTAACAGAAAAACAAAAAATACCACTCTGTCTGAACAGTTCTAAAATCTAACAGAAAAACAAAAAATACCACTCTGTCTGAACAGTTCTAAAATCTAATAGTAAAGCAAAAAATACAACACTGTCTGTACAGTTCTAAAATCTAATAGTAAAACAAAAAATACCACTCTGTCTGAACAGTTCTAAAATCTAATAGTAAAACAAAAAATACCACACTGTCGGAACAGTTCTAAAATCTAACAGAAAAACAAAAAATACCACACTGTCGGAACAGTTCTAAAATCTAATAGAAAAACAAAAAATACCAATCTGTCTGAACAGTTCTAAAATCTAATAGTAAAACAAAAAATACTACACTGTCGGAACAGTTCTAAAATCTAACAGAAAAACAAAAAATACCACACTGTCCGAACAGTTCTAAAATCTAATAGTAAAGCAATAAATACCACACTGTCCGAACAGTTCTAAAATCTAATAGTAAAACAATAAATACCACACTGTCCGAACAATTCTAAAATCTAACAGAAAAACAAAAAATACCACACTGTCGGAACAGTTCTAAAATCTAACAGAAAAACAAAAAATACCAATCTGTCTGAACAGTTCTAAAATCTAATAGTAAAACAAAAAATACTACACTGTCGGAACAGTTCTAAAATCTAACAGAAAAACAAAAAATACAACACTGTCGGAACAGTTCTAAAATCTAACAGAAAAACAAAAAATACCACTCTGTCTGAACAGTTCTAAAATCTAACAGAAAAACAAAAAATACCACTCTGTTTGAACAGTTCTAAAATCTAACGGAAAAACAATAAATACCACTCTGTCTGAACAGTTCTAAAAGCTAACAGAAAAACAAAAAATACCACCCTGTCTGAACAGTTCTAAAATCTAATAGTAAAGCAAAAAATACCACACTGTCTGAACAGTTCTAAAATCTAATAGTAAAACAAAAAATATCACACTGTCAGAACAGTTCTAAAATCTAACAGAAAAACAAAAAATACCACACTGTCCGAACAGTTCTAAAATCTAATAGTAAAGCAATAAATACCACACTGTCCGAACAGTTCTAAAATCTAATAGTAAAACAATAAATACCACACTGTCCGAACAATTCTAAAATCTAATAGAAAAACAAAAAATACCACACTGTCAGAACAGTTCTAAAATCTAATAGAAAAACAAAAAATATCACACTGTCAGAACAGTTCTAAAATCTAATAGAAAAACAATAAATACCACACTGTCGGAACAATTCTAAAATCTAACAGAAAAACAATAAATACCACACTGTCTGAACAGTTCCAAAATCTAACAGAAAAACAAAAAATACCACTCTGTCTGAACAGTTCTAAAATCTAACAGAAAAACAAAAAATACCACACTGTCGGAACAGTTCTAAAATCTAACAGAAAAACAAAAAATACCACTCTGTCTGAACAGTTCTAAAATCTAATAGTAAAGCAAAAAATACCACACTGTCCGAACAGTTCTAAAATCTAATAGTAAAGCAATAAATACCACACTGTCCGAACAGTTCTAAAATCTAATAGTAAAACAATAAATACCACACTGTCCGAACAATTCTAAAATCTAATAGAAAAACAAAAAATACCACACTGTCAGAACAGTTCTAAAATCTAATAGAAAAACAAAAAATATCACACTGTCAGAACAGTTCTAAAATCTAATAGAAAAACAATAAATACCACACTGTCGGAACAATTCTAAAATCTAACAGAAAAACAATAAATACCACACTGTCTGAACAGTTCCAAAATCTAACAGAAAAACAAAAAATACCACTCTGTCTGAACAGTTCTAAAATCTAACATAAAAACAATAAATACCACTCTGTCTGAACAGTTCCAAAATCTAACAGAAAAACAAAAAATACTACACTGTCTGAACAGTTCCAAAATCTAACAGAAAAACAAAAAATACCACTCTGTCTGAACAGTTCTAAAATCTAACAGAAAAACAAAAAATACCACTCTGTCTGAACAGTTCTAAAATCTAACAGAAAAACAAAAAATACCACTCTGTCTGAACAGTTCTAAAATCTAATAGTAAAACAAAAAATACCACTCTGTTTGAACAGTTCTAAAATCTAACAGAAAAACAAAAAATACCACTCTGTCTGAACAGTTCTAAAACCTAACAGAAAAACAAAAAATACCACACTGTCTGAACAGTTCTAAAATCTAACAGAAAAACAAAAAATACCACTCTGTCTGAACAGTTCTAAAATCTAATAGTAAAGCAAAAAATACCACACTGTCTGAACAGTTCTAAAATCTAATAGTAAAACAAAAAATACCACTCTGTCTGAACAGTTCTAAAATCTAACAGAAAAACAAAAAATACCACTCTGTCTGAACAGTTCTAAAATCTAACAGAAAAACAAAAAATACCACACTGTCTGAAGAGTTCTAAAATCTAACAGAAAAACAAAAAATACCACACTGTCGGAACAGTTCTAAAAACAAAAAATACCACTCTGTCTGAACAGTTCTAAAATCTAACAGAAAAACAAAAAATACCACTCTGTCTGAACAGTTCTAAAAGCTAACAGAAAAACAAAAAATACCACTCTGTTTGAACAGTTCTAAAATCTAACAGAAAAACAAAAAATACCACTCTGTCTGAACAGTTCTAAAATCTAACAGAAAAACAAAAAATACCACACTGTCGGAACAGTTCTAAAATCTAACAGAAAAACAAAAAATACCACTCTGTCGGAACAGTTCTAAAATCTAACAGAAAAACATAAAATACCACTCTGTCTGAAGAGTTCTAAAATCTAACAGAAAAACAAAAAATACCACTCTGTCTGAACAGTTCTAAAAGCTAACAGAAAAACAAAAAATACCACCTTGTCTGAACAGTTCTAAAATCTAACAGAAAAAAAAAAATACTACACTGTCTGAACAGTTCCAATATCTAACAGAAAAACAAAAAATACCACTCTGTCTGAACAGTTCTAAAATCTAATAGTAAAACAAAAAATACCACTCTGTTTGAACAGTTCTAAAATCTAACAGAAAAACAAAAAATACCACACTGTCTGAAGAGTTCTAAAATCTAACAGAAAAACAAAAAATACCACTCTGTTTGAACAGTTCTAAAATCTAACAGAAAAACAAAAAATACCACTCTGTCTGAACAGTTCTAAAATCTAACAGAAAAACAAAAAATACCACACTGTCTGAACAGTTCTAAAATCTAACAGAAAAACAAAAAATACCACTCTGTCTGAACAGTTCTAAAATCTAATAGTAAAGCAAAAAATACCACACTGTCTGAACAGTTCTAAAATCTAATAGTAAAACAAAAAATACCACTCTGTTTGAACAGTTCTAAAATCTAACAGAAAAACAAAAATTACCACTCTGTCTGAACAGTTCCAATATCTAACAGAAAAACAAAAAATACCACTCTGTCTGAACAGTTCTAAAATCTAATAGTAAAACAAAAAATACCACTCTGTCTGAACAGTTCTAAAATCTAACAGAAAAACAAAAAATACCACACTGTCGGAACAGATCTAAAATCTAACAGAAAAACAAAAAATACCACTCTGTCTGAACAGTTCTAAAATCTAACAGAAAAACAAAAAATACCACTCTGTCTGAACAGTTCTAAAATCTAATAGTAAAACAAAAAATACCACTCTGTTTGAACAGTTCTAAAATCTAACAGAAAAACAAAAAATACCACTCTGTCTGAACAGTTCTAAAATCTAACAGAAAAACAAAAAATACCACACTGTCTGAACAGTTCCAAAATCTAACAGAAAAACAAAAAATACCACTCTGTCTGAACAGTTCTAAAATCTAATAGTAAAGCAAAAAATACCACACTGTCTGAACAGTTCTAAAATCTAATAGTAAAACAAAAAATACCACTCTGTTTGAACAGTTCTAAAATCTAACAGAAAAACAAAAAATACCACTCTGTCTGAACAGTTCTAAAATCTAACAGAAAAACAAAAAATACCACACTGTCGGAACAGTTCTAAAATCTAACAGAAAAACAAAAAATACCACTCTGTCTGAACAGTTCTAAAATCTAACAGAAAAACAAAAAATACCACTCTGTCTGAACAGTTCCAAAATCTAACAGAAAAACAAAAAATACCACTCTGTCTGAACAGTTCTAAAAGCTAACAGAAAAACAAAAAATACTACACTGTCTGAACAGTTCTAAAATCTAACAGAAAAAAAAATACTACACTGTCTGAACAGTTCCAATATCTAACAGAAAAACAAAAAAATACCACTCTGTCTGAACAGTTCTAAAATCTAATAGTAAAACAAAAAATACCACTTTGTTTGAACAGTTCTAAAATCTAACAGAAAAACAAAATATACCACTCTGTCTGAACAGTTCTAAAATCTAACAGAAAAACAAAAAATACCACTCTGTCTGAACAGTTCTAAAATCTAACAGAAAAACAAAAAATACCACTCTGTCTGAACAGTTCTAAAATATAACAGAAAAACAAAAAATACCACTCTGTCTGAACAGTTCTAAAATCTAATAGTAAAGCAAAAAATACCACACTATCTGAACAGTTCTAAAATCTAATAGTAAAACAATAAATACCACACTGTCGGAACAGTTCTAAAATCTAATAGTAAAACAAAAAATACCACTCTGTTTGAACAGTTCTAAAATCTAACAGAAAAACAAAAAATACCACTCTGTCTGAACAGTTCTAAAATCTAACAGAAAAACAAAAAATACCACTCTGTCTGAACAGTTCTAAAATCTAACAGAAAAACAAAAAATACCACTCTGTCTGAACAGTTCTAAAATCTAACAGAAAAACAAAAAATACCACTCTGTCTGAACAGTTCTAAAATCTAATAGTAAAGCAAAAAATACAACACTGTCTGTACAGTTCTAAAATCTAATAGTAAAACAAAAAATACCACTCTGTCTGAACAGTTCTAAAATCTAATAGTAAAACAAAAAATACCACACTGTCGGAACAGTTCTAAAATCTAACAGAAAAACAAAAAATACCACACTGTCGGAACAGTTCTAAAATCTAATAGAAAAACAAAAAATACCAATCTGTCTGAACAGTTCTAAAATCTAATAGTAAAACAAAAAATACTACACTGTCGGAACAGTTCTAAAATCTAACAGAAAAACAAAAAATACCACACTGTCCGAACAGTTCTAAAATCTAATAGTAAAGCAATAAATACCACACTGTCCGAACAGTTCTAAAATCTAATAGTAAAACAATAAATACCACACTGTCCGAACAATTCTAAAATCTAACAGAAAAACAAAAAATACCACACTGTCGGAACAGTTCTAAAATCTAACAGAAAAACAAAAAATACCAATCTGTCTGAACAGTTCTAAAATCTAATAGTAAAACAAAAAATACTACACTGTCGGAACAGTTCTAAAATCTAACAGAAAAACAAAAAATACAACACTGTCGGAACAGTTCTAAAATCTAACAGAAAAACAAAAAATACCACTCTGTCTGAACAGTTCTAAAATCTAACAGAAAAACAAAAAATACCACTCTGTTTGAACAGTTCTAAAATCTAACGGAAAAACAATAAATACCACTCTGTCTGAACAGTTCTAAAAGCTAACAGAAAAACAAAAAATACCACCCTGTCTGAACAGTTCTAAAATCTAATAGTAAAGCAAAAAATACCACACTGTCTGAACAGTTCTAAAATCTAATAGTAAAACAAAAAATATCACACTGTCAGAACAGTTCTAAAATCTAACAGAAAAACAAAAAATACCACACTGTCCGAACAGTTCTAAAATCTAATAGTAAAGCAATAAATACCACACTGTCCGAACAGTTCTAAAATCTAATAGTAAAACAATAAATACCACACTGTCCGAACAATTCTAAAATCTAATAGAAAAACAAAAAATACCACACTGTCAGAACAGTTCTAAAATCTAATAGAAAAACAAAAAATATCACACTGTCAGAACAGTTCTAAAATCTAATAGAAAAACAATAAATACCACACTGTCGGAACAATTCTAAAATCTAACAGAAAAACAATAAATACCACACTGTCTGAACAGTTCCAAAATCTAACAGAAAAACAAAAAATACCACTCTGTCTGAACAGTTCTAAAATCTAACAGAAAAACAAAAAATACCACACTGTCGGAACAGTTCTAAAATCTAACAGAAAAACAAAAAATACCACTCTGTCTGAACAGTTCTAAAATCTAATAGTAAAGCAAAAAATACCACACTGTCCGAACAGTTCTAAAATCTAATAGTAAAGCAATAAATACCACACTGTCCGAACAGTTCTAAAATCTAATAGTAAAACAATAAATACCACACTGTCCGAACAATTCTAAAATCTAATAGAAAAACAAAAAATACCACACTGTCAGAACAGTTCTAAAATCTAATAGAAAAACAAAAAATATCACACTGTCAGAACAGTTCTAAAATCTAATAGAAAAACAATAAATACCACACTGTCGGAACAATTCTAAAATCTAACAGAAAAACAATAAATACCACACTGTCTGAACAGTTCCAAAATCTAACAGAAAAACAAAAAATACCACTCTGTCTGAACAGTTCTAAAATCTAACAGAAAAACAATAAATACCACACTGTCAGAACAGTTCTAAAATCTAATAGTAAAACAAAAAATGCCACACTGTCTGAACAGTTCTAAAATCTAACAGAAAAACAAAAAATACCACTCTGTCTGAACAGTTCTAAAATCTAATAGTAAAACAAAAAATACCACTCTGTCGGAACAGTTCTAAAATCTAATAGTAAAACAAAAAATGCCACACTGTCTGAACAGTTCTAAAATCTAACAGAAAAACAAAAAATACCACTCTGTCTGAACAGTTCTAAAATCTAATAGTAAAACAAAAAATACCACTCTGTCGGAACAGTTCTAAAATCTAACAGAAAAACAAAAAATACCACTCTGTCTGAACAGTTCTAAAATCTAACAGAAAAACAAAAAATACCACTCTGTCTGAACAGTTCTAAAATCTAATAGTAAAACAAAAAATACCACACTGTCGGAACAGTTCTAAAATCTAACAGAAAAACAAAAAATACCACTCTGTCTGAACAGTTCTAAAATCTAATAGTAAAGCAAAAAATACCACACTATCTGAACAGTTCTAAAATCTAATAGTAAAACAAAAAATACCACTCTGTCTGAACAGTTCTAAAATCTAACGGAAAAACAATAAATACCACTCTGTCTGAACAGTTCTAAAAGCTAACAGAAAAACAAAAAATACCACCCTGTCTGAACAGTTCTAAAATCTAATAGTAAAGCAAAAAATACCACACTGTCTGAACAGTTCTAAAATCTAATAGTAAAACAAAAAATATCACACTGTCAGAACAGTTCTAAAATCTAACAGAAAAACAAAAAATACCACACTGTCCGAACAGTTCTAAAATCTAATAGTAAAGCAATAAATACCACACTGTCCGAACAGTTCTAAAATCTAATAGTAAAACAATAAATACCACACTGTCCGAACAATTCTAAAATCTAATAGAAAAACAATAAATACCACACTGTCAGAACAGTTCTAAAATCTAATAGAAAAACAAAAAATATCACACTGTCAGAACAGTTCTAAAATCTAATAGAAAAACAATAAATACCACACTGTCGGAACAATTCTAAAATCTAACAGAAAAACAATAAATACCACACTGTCTGAACAGTTCCAAAATCTAACAGAAAAACAAAAAATACCACTCTGTCTGAACAGTTCTAAAATCTAACAGAAAAACAATAAATACCACACTGTCAGAACAGTTCTAAAATCTAATAGTAAAACAAAAAATGCCACACTGTCTGAACAGTTCTAAAATCTAACAGAAAAACAAAAAATACCACTCTGTCTGAACAGTTCTAAAATCTAATAGTAAAACAAAAAATACTACACTGTCGGAACAGTTCTAAAATCTAACATAAAAACAAAAAATACCACTTTGTCTGAACAGTTCTAAAATCTAACAGAAAAACAAAAATACCACTCTGTCTGGACAGTTCTAAAATCTAACAGAAAAACAAAAAATACCACTCTGTTTGAACAGTTCTAAAATCTAACAGAAAAACAAAAAATACCACTCTGTCTGAACAGTTCTAAAATCTAATAGTAAAGCAAAAAATACCACACTATCTGAACAGTTCTAAAATCTAACATAAAACAAAAAATACTACACTGTCGGAACAGTTCTAAAATCTAACAGAAAAACAAAAAATACCACTCTGTCTGAACAGTTCTAAAATCTAACAGAAAAACAATAAATACCACACTGTCAGAACAGTTCTAAAATCTAATAGTAAAACAAAAAATACCACACTGTCGGAACAGTTCTAAAATCTAACAGAAAAACAAAAAAATACCACACTGTCGGAACAGTTCTAAAATCTAACATAAAAACAAAAAATACCACTCTGTCTGAAAAGTTCTAAAATCTAACAGAAAAACAAAAAATACCACTCTGTCTGAACAGTTCTAAATTCTAACAGAAAAACAAAAAATACCACGCTGTCTGAACAGTTCTAAAATCTAACAGAAAAACAAAAAATACCACTCTGTCTGAACAGTTCTAAAATCTAATAGTAAAGCAAAAAATACCACACTATCTGAACAGTTCTAAAATCTAATAGTAAAACAAAAAATACCACACGGTCGGAATAGTTCTAAAATCTAGCAGAAAAACAAAAAATACCACACTGTCGGAACAGTTCTAAAATCTAATAGTAAAACAATAAATACCACACTGTCCGAACAGTTCTAAAATCTAATAGCAAAACAAAAAATATCACACTGTCGGAACAGTTCTAAAATCTAACAGAAAAACAATAAATACCACACTGTCGGAACAGTTCTAAAATCTAGCAGAAAAACAAAAAATACCACTCTGTCGGAACAGTTCTAAAATCTAATAGTAAAACAATAAATACCACACTGTCCGAACAATTCTAAAATCTAATAGAAAAACAAAAAATATCACACTGTCAGAACAGTTCTAAAATCTAATAGTAAAACAAAAAATACCACACTGTCGGAACAGTTCTAAAATCTAATAGTAAAACAATAAATACCACACTGTCCGAACAATTCTAAAATCTAATAGAAAAACAAAAAATATCACACTGTCAGAACAGTTCTAAAATCTAATAGTAAAACAAAAAATACTACACTGTCTGAACAGTTCTAAAATCTAATAGTAAAACAAAAAATACTACACTGTCTGAACAGTTTTAAAATCTAATAGTAAAACAATAAATACCACACTGTCCGAACAATTCTAAAATCTAATAGAAAAACAAAAAATATCACACTGTCAGAACAGTTCTAAAATTCAATAGTAAAACAAAATATACCACGCTGTCGGAACAGTTCTAAAATCTAACAGAAAAACAAAAAATACCACACTGTCTGAACATTTCTAAAATCTAACAGAAAAACAAAAAATACCACTCTGTCTGAAAAGTTCTAAAATCTATTAGTAAAACAAAAAATACCACCCTGTCGGAACAGTTCTAAAATCTAACAGAAAAACAATAAATACCACTCTGTCTGAACAGTTCTAAAATCTAACAGAAAAACAAAAAATACCACACTGTCTGAACAGTTCTAAAATCTAATAGTAAAACAAAAAATACCACACTGTCGGAACAGTTCTAAAATCTAACAGAAAAACAAAAAATACCACACTGTCGGAACAGTTCTAAAATCTAACAGAAAAACAAAAAATACCACTTTGTCTGAACAGTTCTAATATCTAATAGAAAAACAAAAAATACCACACTGTCAGAATAGTTCTAAAATCTAATAGCAAAACAAAAAATACCACACTGTCGGAACAGTTCTAAAATCTAATAGTAAAACAATAAATACCACACTGTCAGAACAGTTCTAAAATCTAACAGAAAAACAAAAAATACCACACTGTCGGAACAGTTCTAAAATCTAACAGAAAAACAATAAATACCACACTGTCGGAACAGTTCTAAAATCTAACAGAAAAAAAATAAATACCACACTGTCGGAACAGTTCCAAAATCTAACAGAAAAACAATAAATACCACACTGTCGGAACAGTTCCAAAATCTAACAGAAAAACAAAAAATACCACACTGTCGGAACAGTTCCAAAATCTAACAGAAAATTGGTAGAAACAGGCATAAAAATGTAAATGGTCGATAAAATTAAGAATTTATTATATTGGTACTTCCAACAAAATCAGTGTTTAAGCATAAAAAAAACATGCTATGCACATCATACTTAGATTAGCATGGGGTCCTTATGCTCATGGGTCTCCTGGGAAAGCACCCGCCAGTACATTTTGGACTAAATGTAGGGATGCTAAAGGAGGGTGCTTGTATAGGTACAGACTGTTGCTGAATCCAAATCATAATGATATGTTATGAATAAAATATGTTTAAACCCAAAACAGTGCCGTCTAAACTGCAAATAAAGCATACTTAGCATGTACTTTACTAAAGATAATAAACAATATTAATGCTAATTTCTATGATAACAAGTGGACATTGGCATTCACCTCTGTAGGTTGAGGCACCAGTACACTGCTTTGCCCGGGAACCTATAATGCTGTTAAGACGGCCCTGACCAAAACTGTGAATCAATCATACATTCTATCAGATATTGTCAGACCTACTTCTATTGTTTACAATAGCATGTATATTTTGTAAACACAAACAAATCTTCTTCTTAATAAAACTATTACAGTATTGATGCAAGTAGTAGCACTCAATTAGGCCCGGTTTCCTCTATCAATAAAACTGACCACCATGATATAACTGAAATATTGCTGAAAGTGGCGTTAAACATGATAATCCTAACCCTAATCATCAATCTGGCACGAGTTGGCACATTTTTTAATTAAACATTTTGACCAGGTCAAATTTTCTATGAAGTAAATCTTTCGGGTTACATCGGTAATTTACCTTTAACAGAAATTAAACCTATCGGGAATAGAGAACCCACATATTATTATTACTATTATTAGAATGGGGAATTATAAGATTTAAATTTTACTTTACAGATACATGTAGACTAATCGATATTCTAAATTTCAATTTACAGTAAAAAAAATTACAATGATATTTGCGCCCCCCCCCCCCTCCCCAAGCTGTTTAAACATACCTCTATAGGTTTGTCCATTGCCTCTGCTAAAAAGACAGAGAACCTCTTTTCGAAATCCTTCGGCACTGCCTCATTTGACAGATTCGTAGACACCTGTACAACTGGCATGTTTCAGTTTGTGTAGTATTTGTTTACAGTTTATACAAGTACACTAACTATTAGATAAACTGACTGTTTATCACATGTGTCACATACTGTTTATTATCATTCATCGTCATGCACATTTAATACCGAGATTTAATTTAAATGTAGAGTACAAACACACGTAAACATATATGTTACATACGGTGTACTGCTACAACATGTAAATCGATAATTGGACAAATATATTTATACATATAGTTTTCACTACTATAGTCCACACGTTATATTACATCCAGGGGCGGATCCAGGATTTCAAGTTAGGGAGGGACGCAGTTAAAAAAATTGCACCGAGCGGAGGGAGGCGCAAAAATGTTTGGGGTATTTCGTATGAAAAAATCACGATTTTACGTCAAAAAATCTTATTTTTTCCAATTTTAGGGGCCCCCCTCCCTGGATCCGCCCCTGACATCTATTTACCTTATTGGTCGCACGGGAATTCGAAGTAGTGTTGTTGTGTGATGGTTGTGGTTTAACTCCACCAGCTAATTGATATTTTTGATTGATTGGTTGATTGTTGTTAAGAGTACAGTGCAAGTGAGAAGTGTTTCAGCTATATCTAAAAATCATTATTTACACAAGACTCCCCTATTCTGTAGGTTTAGAAAATACATACATACATACAAATGCAATGGATTGTAGACAATTTTACACATAATGTAAACATATTTGGTATCTTTTGACTGATATATGGATTTCATTTTCAAAGTACGTGATGATTTCCGTTTTTGCCTGCAAAAGGCGAAGCCGAAGGCCAATGCAGCTGGTCGAGGACCAATAATAAGGCCAATACAGAAACAATACGTAATTATATCTTTATTATCTTAAACAAAAATCCAGTTGGAAAGAAGAAAGACAAATACAAATAAACAAGAAATATATTGTACAATATGATTATATGTCTCCTTTCCTCGGTTCTAATGACTGGTGAATAAAAGAAACCACTGCTTTAATATCTTCAATGTGTTAGTTTCCTAATAGCATTCTGTATGTTTTTGGCAAGTTCAGTCGTAGCATGTGAACTAAAATGTATGAACACACCTAGGACCCTACCGTGACTATGAAATGCGGAACAGAAATACAAGCGTTATTCCATTACTTAAGTGTAATGTTGGCTAGTTCCTCATGTAGATTTACATCCATATCCTTTCTTACTAACTGGTACATGTTTTGGCCGGAAAGGAACTCAGCCAATGCGAACAAAAATCAATAGTGGCCTAGTAATCTAGTATTGCATTTGTAAACGTATACACATTCTGCAGCGTAGGTATGGACCGAACACTTGGGGACATGTTTTCGGAATGGAGTGTGAGAGCATTTACAAGTCAGTGGGTGAAGTGGGAGTTTTCAAAAAATCTCTCAAGCGAAAACAAAAAACAATAAACAAAACCACTCACCACTCCAAGCAAACTGATGTTCGGAGCTGTTCTGTTTGTGTTTTTACGTGTAAGATGTGTAGCATTTTCTATATGCAAAAATATACGTATACGTGTATTTCTAGTCACATTCGCATTGGATGCAAATATCATAAATAAACTTTTGAGAAAACAGAAGGGGTAATCAAGTATGGACAATCCAGAGAGACAGGCAAAATAGGAAACAAGACACAGAAAAAAAAAAACAAAAACCCAAACAAACAAACAAAAAACACAACATAGAAAACTAAAAAGATGAGAAACTCGTACCCAAACGAAAAACCGAGGGTGATACCAGGTGCTCGCGAAGGGTAAGCAGCTCCTGTTTACTCAAATCTAGTGTTGAACCTGATTGGTTAGTCTAAATAGTTAGTCTATATATTTGTTAATATTATGTACATGTATTACATGTATTTGGATTCTTCCTTATGATTTTTATAATGAACTGAAAATCCAAGTCAAAATTATTTATACTAGGTACCACCAAATACAATACATGTATTTGATGGTACCTAATATAGTTATGCACTTCAACATTTGATAGAAATCATGAAAATAACAACTTTTTCATGAATTGGCTACACTTAATATCACTGACAAAGATACAGTGTAAAAACACATCTTTATATCCATAATAAAGATACAGGATAGAGCTCAATTGAAAACAGGAAAATAACACTCTCAACATGTCTTATTTCTTTATGTCTTTCCGTTTCCAATCATTTGTACCTTGATGTCTGTCAGGTGAACTTTTATTCTGAAACAAAAAGGAAAAAAGTTATCATTTATTTGTTTCAAATTAGTTTTTAACGTCACTATCTATTATTAATCTGTGTATCTCACAGACGCTCTTTGACTAAAAGACAGCAGAACACTATATATTGAAAATCTCTGTCCTTCGATTTACGTGTTCTGATTACCTCTTAAGTATCTCCACACTATTGGCCATTCTAATGTAGTTGTTTAATATTCCAGGTTTGTGATTGGACAATGCTGTAATTTTCACGGTATCAATTCCACGGTTGAAATATCATGAGATATTTTTAGAATTTTAGCTGATTACCGCTTACGTCATCTTGTTAATAATGTGACTATACACATGATTATATGATAGTGGAGATACATCTATACACATGATTACATTAGAATGGAGATAATTGTATTTTATTTGAAAATTTCACGGTATCAATTGTCGATTTAATGGTCGTAAATATCCGTTTACTGGCTTCACTAACGCGTCGACAGTAAACTCAATTTGCGACCATCAAATCTCCAATTGATACCATGAAATTTTCAAATACAATACAGTCATCTCCTAATTGTATTGTCTCTTTAGAATTACGTCTTCTGATTAGCCCTTTGGTGTCTCCGAACGTTTTTTTTTCACTGTAATTACTAAATGTAGCAGTCATTGCGAATAATTAAAATAATAAACTTCACGATACACTAACGAATCTATTCTTTTTTTTTTTCATTTCAAAGTATATAATATTATCATATTTTGGGTTTTAGAACATAAAATTCTTACTTAGTTCCAGAAACTTGTGTTTCTTCTTTTACCAATATAATAAGCTGTTCTATATAACCAGAATTTTCAGTCTGATTAAATCTGTCAACTGCATTTAGTTGTAACAGCATCATTGGGACATCCTGGCCACCTTCACATACACGTTTGTCGAAATTTACCAGGACTGTGATTGTCTAAAGCAAAAGATAGAACATTAAAGTATATTTTTTTCTTCCATTTGGAAATCGAAATTTTGAGATAGATAAATCAAAACTACATGTATATATCAATGCAAAAGTTCAACAAACAAAACACAAATCGAGTAATCAAAACTATTTTATTTTGCATTTGACCTCAGATACACTTTGTGTGCACTAAGTTAGATATATTCATTTTTGGAATAACGGATTTACATGTATAATGATTGATTGACGTTTAACGCCAAGTGGGAAGGTTGTGAGCTATAACATGACGAGAACATGTTACATTTCATTGAGATGACGATATCCTCTTTGTACTAGACCAACACGCTTAGTTGGATTTAGATGGGGCCAGCTCATTGAAACAACGGGCGGCAGGTAGACATATCGCTCCACATATTATTCTGATTCCGAGCCAACCCGTCTGCTCTTTCTTCTTAATGTTGCGTGCTTAGCGGAGAAGCAAAATAGTCTTTGTTTTGAGCCGACGGGGGCTCGAACCCACGACCTACAGCACTCGAGTCGAGCACGCTATCTTGAGGTGTGTAACTTTATACAAAATTATGTATATAAATGAAGTTCCAGTTGTGCGTTCTCTGAAATATGCAAACGTCATATTCATAATGTATGTTTCCCAGTTTTAAGAATTTTCTGTATACATCGTATTATTGAAGAGTACTCATAATATAATATAAGTGTGCCAGAAATATTTTATAGAAATTATGAGGTCTTTCTCCAAGATTTGATTTTGAATTTGATAATACTTGATAACTCTTCTCAACATATTTAACAATTAATGCGTATCTTTCGGAGACCGTGATCATGCAAGTCTGTAGACCCCAAGAATGATGTAATATATTATTAGTTAGTTCTATGTGTTTCTTTCCTTAGAGATTTATATTTTATTATAAATGAACGTTATTTCTACGGGTAGGGAATAATATAAGTTCTTGTAATTTGTTTCCCAATCCTATTTTAATAGACGAGACACACTTTATGAAAACAGTAAATTTTAAGACCAGGTGTAATTCAAAGATTCATCAAATATTTCTAAATGAATGAATAAAATCCAAGTTTCCATGCTTATTGATATGATTAATGTGATTTATGTGGAACAGAAATGTCCCATTTATTTGGATTGCTCAGTTAATAATGTGGTTCATTATCGAGTGTGCGCAATGGCTAATATCCTAAAAATCCTGCTTCAAAATCGTAACAATGTGACCTTTGTAACACTGCTTCTACATTCATGGTTGACAGTGACCTTTACCTTTCACCTATGGTCGTCAAATTCATAGATTATTCAAACCTTGGTATATTTAAGCTGAATTCAAAAATTGGTGAAGATTATTTATAAGGTAGTGTATTTGCACTGTTCGAAAAAAGGAAATGATCAAAGGATGACACTGGAATATTGGCCAAAGATATAATTACTTATATATTTTAACCTATCTGGAGGGGGAATGTATCCTTTGTGTGTAAGGGGACAAGTTTTAAAAGGCCTAATATCTTGAATATAAATATTTAATGATAACATTTGTTGATTCATGAGTAGATTTTTCCATTTGTTTGTGTGTATTTCACTGTTTGATACAAAAACTGAAAATATGCTGACTCAGCAGTTTTTTTTAGCATTTCTTAAACCTTTTTAAATCATCTTTTGCTACAAAATGACCATTAGATTTAAATTTTAATGTTTCAATTATTCTAAAATAAACCTAAAACACTGAAGAAGTTTATATTCTTTTAATACATTTTTCTACTTACAATTCTCTATCAGACAATAGCCACCTAAGTTTAACTTAGTTTTTTTTTCGAAGTAATCAAATTACACACATCCAATGTTTTACTATTTCAAAGAACAATGTTGAAATAATAAGAAACCCAACGATTTTAAAATTGTATGTTTGAAAATAAAAATATATGCTTTTGAAAATTACCAAATATTGTGTTTTTGCATATTTTCCAAAATGGCTGAATCAAAGGTGGTTCTTTAACATTATGTTGGCATTTGAGCTGTGTTTAGTCTAGCTTTTCTAAAATACAAACATGAAAATGGTCAATTATGAGGATTTTGGGCTGGTATTTGGGCCACTAAATTGGGGTTGTCGGTTTCCATAGCAACAGAGTACAAAAATGTAAAAATTTTGTTATTCTCATAACCACCACTTAAAAAGAATGTCATAACACAAAAATCTTTGGAATCTATTACCTCACCCAGAACCATCCTTCAGAAATTTTAGATTTTTACAGAGAACAGCTCTTAATTACTTTCTATTAGGTAATATATATATATAGTTGAATATTGTAATGTTATGTTGAATTAATTAATAAAATATGTTTAAACCATGAAGGATGTCATAGATGAACTAAAATTAGAACTGTTCACAATCATTTTGAAGCATCGACGTTTTTTTTTATCTTTTGGTGTTAGTTTGTGCTTTTTAATACTACATATTTACATGTGGTGGTTTTATGGCATCGTGTCTATACGTAGCAAAGATGTCGGAAACATCGAGCATTGAATCTTTTCCAGAATGCATCGAAAATGAAGTAAGACGGAATGTATTCATAAACATGTACTGCATAGTCTGCATAAACTGAAAGATCAGGTTTATGTCATATCGTGAATAAATACCAACCAAACAGTCCCTATCTTACACGTGAACACTAACAAACAACACCTTACCTCTATTGGTTTGTCCAGAATTTTGCTAATTCCGGCAAACAGATTATTTTCAAACGTTTTTGTGACCTCGTCATTACTCAAGTTTGTATACACCTGTACTGTTATCATCTTGTTAAATGTTAACACACACAACTATACTCAGATATCTTTGTCAATTTCTTTTATCAACAACTATTTGATTAAATGGAATTGGAAATCTGCAAACTGGATGCCCTGCATTGAGCATGAGAAAGAAAATATTCTTTTTGGCATCGTCCCTTGATGCTCGCTGCTGGTTATCCAAAAGCTCTGATCCCTTTCCATGTTCCAAACAATATTCCTTCCACATCAACATGGCCGGTCTGCACTAGACACAAGTAGGACTTCATCGACTCAAGGTGTCTCTTGCAGATTGGTGATGAATAACCTGATATATATGTATAAGTTCTCTCTCACCCCCCCCCCCTCATATATATGTGAGTAAGTGTATGTACGTTTATGTGCATATATCTCCTTTCCTGCCCGAGTGTGCCTGCACCACAATTATTGATATTTCACCGCGAATATTTAGGTTGATATATTGTTGTTGTGTATCAATCATAATTGTTATTTGTATCGTTGTTGTGTATCAATCATAATTGTTATTTGTATATGCCCTCCTGGGGCCCTGATTTGGTTAATAAACTTATTTCTATTTCTATCTTATGTAAATACGAGATACAGTCAAACCTGCCCAAGCAATGATCTGTATGAAGCAGTCATATGTATAAAGAGGTCACATATTTTGTCCTGTTATATAAAATTTCATATGAATTAACCTCTTTTAAGAGGTCACCCGTCTTTAAAGACCGATTTTTCTTTCTCCAAAGGTGACCTCTTCTTAATACATTTGACTGTATTTTGAATGAGTTCAACCTCGGTGAGGGGCCCGGGTGGCTCAATGAGTTAGGTCGTTGGATCTGACAACTCATACAAGCCTATCACCAATATGGCGTGGGTTCGCGCCCAGCTTTGCAAATTACAAAAAAGGGTGCACTCGACTCACAGCGCAAGTAATAAAGTTTACCAGTTGCTTTCCCAATGGCCGGTGATTCTCTCCGGGTACTCCCGGGTACTTCCACCACTAAAACTGGTCGCCATGATATAGCTGAAATATTGTTGAAAGTGGCGTTAAAACACCAACAATCAATCAATTAATCAATCAACCCCGGTGTTTAGTAGGGATCATGTTGTTCAATCTTTAGTTTTCTGGTTAGTGGTTAGTCCCTATGTCCTTATTCTTTGGAGGGGCCCGGGTGGCTCAATGAGCTAGGTCGTTGGATCTAACAACTCACACAAGCCTATCACCAATACGGCGTGGGTTCGCGCCCAGCTTTGTAAATTACAAAAAGGGTGCACTCGACTCGCAACCGCAAGTGATAAAGTTTACCAGTTGTTTGCCCATGGTCGGTGGTTCTCTCCGGGTACTCCCGGGTACTTCCACCACTAAAACTGGTCGCCATGATATAGCTGAAATATTGCTGAAAGTGGGGTCAAAACACCAAAAATCAATTAAAATCAATCTTATTTTGGCCATTGTGTTGTCTGCCTTCTACGAGCTTTCTGATTACCTCTTTGATATCTTCAAAGTTTTCTTGTTAATTTCTCACACCTAAAACGATGTAAAAATGTCCTAAAACGATTCAAATGCATATACAGCCAAACATCCCTTAAAGGTATAACAAATCACTGTCTATAAAGGACAGTCACATTTTTCTCATTAATGAATAGTGCAAATATCTTTATCATGTATATAAAGGGCAACTGCTCATAAAGGCTACATTTTCATGTTCCATAGAGTGGCCTTTATATGTATAGGTTTGACTGTAGGTCCTCACAAACTAGAATTGGAGAATATTCACAAGGGGGTGTATCGTTAGTGTGACTAGGAATTATACCAGTGCAGCAGCACGACACTCAGTAATCTAACAAATACAACGAGTGAAATGGATAGAAATATAATTTTTAACTCGAGACAGCAATATTGAACATGTTCAATTGGTCTTTCTGGCACCAATCCTCCCTGTCTCGATAATTAGACTTTCACCGTGCGACCTAAGAAACAAGATATGTCATATCGATTCATTTCTTATACTTTTCAAATTTGTGGCTGTACATTCCAATATCCCGTATTAAAATACCATGTATAAATGTTGCCACTTAGATATAGTGCTATCAAATGTTTTGAACCCTCAAGTATTCAGGCGATATAAGTTATCAAGGTTGTCATAAAATAACTAATAGGTTGAACAATCTGTCACTAATCGACTTCCGCAACCGCCATAAGATATCTTAGTGAGTTGGTGATTGTTGCTTAACGCCAGATGAGCAGTTTTTCATCCGTACCATGACGAGAACAAGTTAAATTCGATGGGATTATAATTATGTCCGTTTTGTACTAGACTACCACGCTTTGTTGGATCTCATGATTACTGAAACAATAGAGTGTGGGTAAACATATTGATCTATTCGGACACATTATCCTGATTCCGAGCCAACCAATCTTTGCTCTTTCTCTTTAATACTGCGTGGTTAGCGGAGAAGTAACAAATACCAATTGTATAGTCTTTAACTTGACTCGACCTGGGCTCGAACTCACGATCTACCACACTAGAGTTGACTACGCTAACCATTACACCACCAATACTGTTGAGATGTCTTAGTAGGAGAAAGAGAATTCAAAATCAACTGAGATTTCTATTTTGAGTTGCATGACGCAGCTTCTTGCTGACTTTGATTAAAACGTGTTTTTGAACAATCTAGGATGTTCGAATTTGGATATTATTCCATTTAATTATGTATTCTGAATAACTTGACGATGATGTCCAAGGGCGTAGCTAGCCTTTTTTGCAGTGCAAGCAACCAAACCCAGAATTTTTTTTTGACTAGATGCAAAATGGTGCGTTCTGAGGTGTTTTCATGGGTAAATTGAATACATAAGCAACACATTGATTTCATGATTTTGTTAGACAGAATTTACTTAGAATTGCCCAAAATCTGTTCTTCGTGTCTTAGCAGACACGAACTTCTCCATAACTTTATCTAAATCCACACTGAAATCGCGATGGATATGCATTAATGCTAGCGATGACAACCTATCGTTATTCATTGTTGATCGTACATATGTCTTCAACCGACGTAGTACACTGAACGATCGCTCTGCTGTAGCACTGCCGTAATTTTTATGACATTGAATTTTCACAAAAAGCCACAACGAGACTGTTTTCCACTTTTTTTTAATTTTTATTATTCCTTATTTATTTTTTATTTTTTGCTCTTTATTTTTGTTTTCAGCACGCCGATGTGCACGCAACTGCGTGTTGGCGTATAGGGAGCTACGCGCCTGATGTCCCTTAAGTAATTTAAGGGGGAAATGCATATTTGTGGTTTTCATGATATCACTTCAGCTTTCCTCGGTCAAATGCTGTAAGCGTTTTGCACGATGTTTTTCACTACAAAACATAGGTCCACTTAAATTTTTGTTACTATGCTATTTCGAGTTGCTAGCATAAAGTTCTCGGAAACCGAGATCATCAAAATGCTCCTTTTTTTTTATTGACAAAGCGGACCTCATCATCATCTCATTGAAACTTAACTTGTTCTTGCCATGACATATCTGAAACACTGCTGAGTCGGCGTGCAACAACAATCACTCATTCGCTATTTATATAATAATGTCTAGGTAATATGCCAAAATATTACCCAGGTCTGAGAGACATATTACCCGACCGAAGGGTAATATTTTGGCATATTACCTGGACAAGACCACATTAATACCATTATTATACTGAGTGTCTAATTGTCCAGGTAATATGCCAAAATATTACAGTACCAAATATCACGACAGAAACTTACACGAAGTATAATAATAGTATATATAACATTTGAACTAAGCTGAACAAATATTACACTCGGTTACTTATATTTTCTTATGATAACTTTTGTTTGATTTTGGGATTTTAATTCAATATTGATTATAGTAACAAAAACAAAGAGGAGTTTGTTGAAGATCATGTTGGTATTTTATAAAACCTGGACATACCCACAATAGCGTAAAAAATATTGATCAAATGAAAAAACATATATATGCTACTTTATTTGTTTAAAATCGATCTTTTTTAAAATTGTAAATAGTGGAAAGAGAATTAAAATAATAATATTGATATAGACAAACTTTTCGATTATTAACAAATAATTATTTATCCTGCAATCAGTACATTTGCTGTACAAATATGCTATACGAATAAATTTTGCTTTATTCGTACTAGACGAATAACCTTTCAGCCTACGAATAAACTTTTCAGCCTACGAATAAACTTTCCTGGTACCCTGTAGCTGTGTACAGCGGAGGGCGAAGACAAGTAATAATAATAATAATAATAATATTATTGATTTAAAGTCCAAACATTGAACAATCATCAAAAGACAAAACAGAACTAAGCATGTACAATACATGTACAAAGAAGATGTTATCACAGCTGAGGAGTGTATGAATTATCTCCCATTGAAGATTACAATATTTATAAGGATTATCCCCCATTGTACACAACAGTGTTACCCAATGTATATAAAAATGTTTAAATAATTCTGTAATAATAATTTTGCATAATAATTAAGTTATAACTTATCAAGTATGAAACTGGTACTAATGTAACGCGGACCACGAAGAAGACACCCTTGACAACATTTATGAAAGGCGAGGAATGACGCTTGTTTCTGTCCTTTTTGTTTAAATCAGACAAATTTTCCGATTTTTTTTACATTGCAGGATAAACACAATATACGTACATTGTCGTTAAATATAAAATTCATTTGTACTCGCTGCGAAACAGGTCTGAAAAATTCGCCGAAGGCTCGCTATTCTGCCTGTTTCTAAAGCTCGTACAAATAAATTTTATATTTACCGACAATGTACGTATATTGTATATATATTCTGATTCAGAAGATAACGGCTATACAGTATGGAAGTAGGAATTTTTAGTGCAAATTAATAATTATATTGATTAACTAATAACAACAAACGAAATTTAAAAATGTGTACGAGAGCTTAAAACCGCTATTGCGAACTTTGTCAGAAGAGTCAATTTGGAGACGAATATCATTACATATTTGAATGTACATTTGTACTAATATAAGCGAAAAACGTAACACAATTCTTCCGAAACGCTTAAATAACATTCCAAATGAAAAATAATTTAAAAAAAATGCTTACAACCGAAAACCAATCTACAACAAAAGCAATGTAAATGTATTGCCTATATTAATGAGGTAGTCTGTCCCCCGGATAATTTCCTAAGTCCATCTTCCGTATCTGTACAAAGGTACCGGTCTTTATTTACGCATACATTATGTCAAAATTATGTAGGAATTATTTTCATTGATCAAATTCAATTTTCCAAATAATACATCAAAGGAAATTTAGGATTTGTCCTTGTGTATACTTCTGAGAATATCTTTCTTTATTAATTGTTCTGTAATGTAAAGACAGAAAAATATTAATGAAGTAATTAAAATTGGAAATGTGTCGTTTATAGTCATTTTTATATTTTTGTAGCAACATTTAAGCAGATTTCAGATTTTTTGTTGTTATTTACAATTTTAATTCAATTATCACTTGTTTAATTTGAACGTTTAAATTAAACATCAATAAAAAAAAAAATACAGAATTATTTTTATTGTAACTAAATATCTTTTAACGACAACATTTCCGGCAATCACCTTATCAAATCATCAATTAATTGGAGATTATCTATTTTCGGAATTTCCTTTCAAAAATTAAATTTCTACCTTAAGGCGTGTGAAAGGCGAGAATTTTTACAATTATCTATGACCTATAATTGCATAGATACAATCTATCGCTGGTTAAAAAAAATGTATAAAATCATTGTCAACCATCACTGTCTATTATATGTCAGTTGTAAAATAGTTGTATATAATTCATTTACAGTTGCAGGATTCACGGCAATTTAACATGACACCCTTCCATAGAGATTTAGTACGTTCAGTGGATTTAAATGAAGGGACAAAACTGTTTGAGGGTTTGACAAAAAATGACACTGAAAAGGAAAATGCTCATCCTTATCAAAGTATACAAAGGAAAACAATTAAAGGGAGAGTTCCAGAAGACGTCCGCCTACGCACTAACGACAAAGAACGACAACGCATGCACCAGTTGAACACAGCCATGGACAATCTTAGACGTGTTGTTCCATATTCTAGATCTGTAAATAAACTGTCTAAACTGTCAACTCTTCTGTTGGCGAGAAAACACATTGTGTCACTACAAAAAACCAAATGTGAGCTTCATCAACTTAAGGAATAAATAATGGAACAAGAGAAAAAACAAGACGTTTCTCAGATGTCCATGATGCCAATACCACAAGGCAATATCTACCAACCTTGGAACAAGCGCTTCCCACTATATGTAGACCGACTAGATACAGGTGTTGTAAACCATGTGAAAACTCAACACCGGGTAAACAGGAAATTACCCCTCCAAACCATTTCAAATACCAAACCAAGTGGACAAAACTGCACCGGAAGACTTCCACTTAAGTTTTCTATTGAATCTTTGTTGTCGTGAACTTGTTTCTGTTTATTTCACGACATTTGATACCTGAAGTGGTATGTGGTTTAGACATTTTCGTTATAATAATAGACTGGGTTCCTAGTGCTTAATGACTTACTAATCATGACAAAGTGCTTGTTATTTTCGTTTATTTTGTTTGTATAGTTCATATATTACTTGTTATATAAAATTTATTTACATGTGAATATTCTTATTTTATGTATTGCCATTTCTAATCAATTAGATGTATTCGGTATGGTGGTACGTTAAATTGTTAGTGTGACCTTCCACAAGTGTGAAAGATCGTAGGTCATGGGTTAGATCCACAGTGGGGTCAGGTCAGAATATAGAATTGGTTCACCGCTTGTAAGAACACAGTGCTAGTATATATAGATTATTATATGTCATTTTTCATAATACATATAATATCAACCAGAGACATCCATATTAGCGGCTAATATGGGTCGAGGGTTGGTATGGCATGTAATATGAAAAATGTCATAAAAGATTACCTATTTATCATATACAGTATTTGTGTATTGTACGATTCCAATATTCCCTATATATTTTAACATTACAACATTGCTCGCCACATGAATTCTATATTTACCGTCAATACACCAATATTGTATATATTATAGAGTAAATAAATTAACATAAGTTCGCAATGACCATTTGAACTGACAAAACAAATAATAAATATTTGAAGGATTATGATTAGGATTATGGAGTTTAACGCCACTTTCAACAATAATTCAGTTATATCGTGGGGGCAAGTTTTATTGGTGGAGAAAACCGAAATACAGGAGAAAACAACCGACCTGACAAACTTTATCATTTAATATTGTGTCGAGTAGACCCCTATGTGCGGAAGTCGAACCCACAAGTTTAGTGGCCATACAAATTAGGCACTCATAGCATATGTAGTTGCAAATCCAACTACCATACGACCACGACGACCCCAAAATAATATTTGAAGCATGCAGTTACAATGAAAGTTAAATCAAGGTTTCATATTTACGATGCAGGTGTAGGAAGAGCAAATACTGGTTGCCACGGGGCAGTCATGATAAAATGTCCAAGTGGAGCGACACATTTATTATACCCCCCACAACAAAGTTGTAGGAGGGTATACTGGTTTCACCATGTCCGTCCGTCCGTCCGTCCGTCTGTCGACAAATCCTATGTCGTACGATAACTTGAGTTGTGTTTCTTAGAATCTTTTAAAATTTTATCAGCTGTTTACTGGTGGAGAGAGGAGGATCCCTTTCTTTTTTGACGATTTTCACTTTTGCCGTTCCAGAGTTATTGGACTTGATATGACGGAAAATATGATGTTTACCCTATGTCGTATGATAACTTGAGTAGTGTGTCTCAGAATGTTTTGAAATTTTATCAGCAGCTTACCGGTGAAGAGAGGAGAGTTGCTTTCATTTTTGGTCGGAACAATCAGTAATGTTTTGGTTATGGAAATAGGTTGGACAGATGTGGGGAGTGGGGGGTATATCTTAGTGAGCAGTGCTCACAGTAATACTAGTTTGTTATTGTTTTAAGCTAAAACTACAAAATAATACCCAGTTCATGGTGTTGGTATATAGTACCAAGTTACTACCAGCCATGCATAATCAAGGTCCACTAATCATTGATACAAATACTTGTCTTTGACATTATATAAGCTGGACTGACAGAAAACTTGAGTGACGGTGATCGATTGTTGTTTAACGTCAAGTGAGCTATTTTTCATTTGATCTCGGCACGTAATTATAACCGGGTTAACGTCCGTTTACCAGGCGGCCCGGTCGGGTTAAGTATTCTTCGGGAACTATAAATACCGCGTCCTACCAGGAAGGGGGTCCCGAGTAATTTGAATAGCAGACGACACCAGTTATTCCTTTGGCTGGGTAATACACTTACCATTTTTAGGTAAACATTTTTTTCTTAGCTAAGACTGTTGGCATGATACTTGTGATATTGTAACACATTGTAGACTTTGTTTGATTCGAGCCACAATAAACAATCTACAATGAAACATTTGATCTCTCTCAAATAATCTTTATCCGGAACCAGGGACTACAACTAAATAGAGCTGAATATATAGTCCATGAAGGATAAGTTATACGACTCATTGTCATTGGTCGACTTCTCATAATACAGATATATAAACAGCCACCTGGTTACATTGGGGCGCCTCAAACGGATACAAGACTGAAATTTTATATAAATTTATTTCACATTTTTGTAAAATTTACATTAATGAAAACAATGGCCTCCTCTTGGGGGCTTTTCAACCATTTGCACCGTCTTATGAGCAAAGCAAACAAGAACAAACAGCTAAAAAGGAACAAAAAGAAATATGCCAAGTAAACACAAACTTGCATGATTGCAAGGAAACCGTCAACTCCGAAACTATCGAAAGTAACATGCATTCCTTCCAAAGTGAACAATTTGTTTACGCAACTATAAGCCTAATAAATCTACTTAGTTTGTAGATACACTAAACCCTTTGGTTAGTTCGGAACAACAGAAACAAAGTGAATTCTCAGTACGTCGTCATATAAATTAAAACAATCATGAGTTTGACGAAACTGCCATACATTCTATTAACGAGTCTGTAAATGAATGTGCATCGCCCATCATTCCACTCGTAGAACAGTCCATTCACGATATTTCGTCAATGAGTGCAAGCACGTACAGTCATAGACGAACACACAATGTCTACAATAATCCAAATAGTCGAATACAATTGTTCGTAAATCAAAAGGAACCAGAAAATTTAACGAACCGTACTTTATAAATAACTCTACTGGTCGAGGACCAATTATCGCCAACTTGCACGTTACTCGCGAACGCATGCCAATTTTCTAGCCGTTTTTTGCAGACAACAGTAATAAATGGTTACAAAGCAGACAACAAAATCCTACATTTGTAGCTTTGCTAATTCAAAAGAAATCAGGTAAAACGCCATTAGAAACCATACCTCTTTATATAAACCTCGAGGGGGGTCACGTAAATGGAACGGAAATGACATTCGCAATTATTTTAACCCAAAAAAATATAGCAGATTGGTGTTCTAATGATACTGGAGACACCTTCATTGTTTGTGGTAAGGCCATTTCGTTTAACTTCACTGCTGATTTATACATATTTTCCCACATATAAAAAGATGGCGATGATTGGTACTCTTCCCTCCCGATTCAGTGACAAAAATCAACGACTTTAGAAAGGCTCCCTGATAAGGGAACGTTCATTTAACTTGACGGGGGGGGGGGGGGGGGGAGGGGGGTTATGGTTTTTTTCTAAAAAAATATTCTGATTCCCAATGTTGCTGAAAAAAATATTCTGATTTTGGTGGAGGAAAAAAAAATAATTTGATTCAGAGTTTTTGTCATATAACCTAATGTTAAATTCCGGGAAAAAAATTCGCGCATAGCGCGACAAAAAAAATAAATATTCTCACTCTTGTGTTGTCCGAAAAAAAAATTCTGATTGAAACAAAAAACCATAACCCCCCCCCTCTTCAAGTTAAATGGTCGGTCCCTAAGAGCATGCACATAAATATTATCTATATGGTAAGTCGATTGGTAACATTCAAAATTATGAGGCGCTTGAAGGGGTGTATTGGACTACATAAAAATAATCTGACGAAAACAAGAACAAAATGGCGATACGGATACTGCTTAAAGCGACTTACGCTTTCCCTAACATACCAATGGTTATGCGTGAGAGCCTGGTCATTGAACAAAACGTATCCGGTTTGGGAAACCCAGACTGAATGCTGAAACGACATGCGCAGTTTGCACATCCATCTACTTTGGACAGGGCTATCTCCATAGCAGTCGAATTTGAGGCTTTCGAGGAGTCACAAAATATACAATACAGACGACATTTTAGAAATAACAGGCGGGGTTATAGGACCAGCAAAGAAAGCTACACATGCAACAAAATCGGACATTTCTGTCGGGATATTTCATTCGGGACGGCCCGGCTAATCAAGGACAAGAAAATGTACAACCAGAACATAATGGCGATAAAACTGACAGCCACGATATAACTGAAATATCGAAGTACATGATGCCAAAATACCACAGAGCCAAGCTAACACAAGTTTGACTTTAAATTTGATAGGTGTTGTTATCTTTTGCAGTAATAATCACAGGCGCTCGTGGCCGTAATTACCTCCCCTTTTTTATTTTTTCTGTTTGATACCTTCATAACTCTAACTAGATAATTAGAGTAGGATCGACACATGTACATGTAAGTTGCTGTTAACATAGGATTGTATGAATATGGACACGAACAAGTTAAATTAAGGAAAAGGAGATGAAATAATAAAGAACATTTATCATAGCCAGAAATGATAGGTGATTTGCTCATTTGCATATTCAAAATGGCGGCTCAAACAGAATTTAGATTTTAACATATAGTTGAACGGGAAACTTTCTGTTAGCTTGGGCCGGACAATTTTCCGGGATAAAAAATCAAACTATGCACCGGTTTGAACAATATCTCAAAATATTACAGCTGTACCATGAAAACTCAAGGTTCCCACCCAGTTTCAAATTTTGGAGCGTAAGCGCCATTCAAAAGCATTGAGAAGAAGTGAAAAAATGCATCCTGCACGGTTTTCAAGACCTAAAAGCACTTTTCTTACAATCCCCATTCTAGTTGCCGGGACAAATTCCGTCAGTTCCGGTAACATTGTTGATGAATCTTTCTTCGATAAATATTTTGCTGAAAAATTAAAGGTTCCCACGATAATTTAAAAGAGGGTTTCACAAGTTTTTTACCTTTCTAGTAGAGGTTCAAAAGGGGTTCACGCAAAAAATCTACTATTTCGTAAAACTGCTTCTGCTAGACATAGCATTATTTGAATAAGCACCGCATTCCATTGTAAATGTAAATAAACAATTAAAAAAAGGCTCCACAAGGGTATTTTTTTTTATTTCGAGAAAACAACAGAACAAGTAACTATAATACAATTGGTAACAATACTGCTGATATATAAAGTTCTTCGGCATCAAGATGAATATTTTTTATTGACGTGTATAGTTATTCATTTACAGTTTAATATAAATGATAAACACATCAGTTTAATATGGAAAGGGGGGGGGGGGCAAATTTGAAATCATGTACATTAAGCGAAAAAAACCACTACCATAAGGAAAAAAAACATTCTCTAGTAAATAAAAAAAAATAGTTTAGAAAACGTGGCATAAAGAAAGGACTGCCGCTTTTTCATGATCAAGACAGTAGCCAAAAGAGTTGAATACCAGTGTAAAAATAATGTGGCATATTATGTATCCCACATATATATAAATATATTTCATTGTATATTCAAATAGGAAAGACATGTATAAAAATATATATGTGCATATTGTTAAAATTACATAAATCCTCACTCGTTTAAAATTATACCTTTCTAATATGGTAACATTATTACAATACACACGATTTAACAATCTTGAGTGAAAATGTTAAACTTCATTCCATAACTGAACCTTCTCTTTTCTTATATGAATGCAATTTCGATCGGGCAACAATGACTTGCTTGCCGCCGCCCCTCCAAAAAGCATTGTTTATTTTCCCATACTTTCTTTTAACCCTTGCATGTTGCTTTAACATGTTCTTTCTTTGTCGAACTCGTAAAGCTTCGGCAGTAGCACAATGCTTATTTGTTTTTCTATGATAGATCATTTTAATGTCATCGTTAGATTTTTCGACACCTTGACCCGTAAATTGCTTAATACTTCCATATGTCTTAAGCATTTTCGGGACATGGTATACCATGACATGAATATAGGAGGTAATACTTTTGCTGTCATATCCTTCGAGGTGTTCACTTAAGCTTCGAAAATCTAAAACCCACTTACGAGCAAGTTCAAAAAAAGAATCAACCTCTAACTTAGATGGAGACCACGAGTTTAAAATACTGTAAATAGCTTCAAAGCTTTTCCAAACAGCAATAATCTTTTCTTTTGACACAGTCTTCATACAATTTGACATTTGCAAATGTGTTGGCAATGCATGCAACAGTTTTTTGAAATCTGACCCTGTAAGACTTGTCCATTCGAGGTTTTTCAAACAGTCTCCCCGCCCATCTTTAACCTTGTTTTCCCAAATGGAAAACGAAACTCCACAGTTTCTGATGCACGTTACTAATTCATTTACACAATTATTTGTTTGTCTTTTTTCCAATGCTGTTTTTATGATCAAGATTGACGGAGTCCTCGATCAAATTTCTGAGAAGAACGTCACATATTCTCATTAACAAATGCAGTTCATCTATAACAACATGGCTTAATTCTATGTTCAGTAAAGGTGGATGAATGCACCCAAAATTTGACTTTGATTTTGAACAGAACAGTTTCATTTCTTGATTGGTCCTTACAATTTCTTTAGACCAGTAAGAATTTTCAGGATTAGACATATCTGACCGGTTTTTCTTTTCAATTTTACAATACAAGCATGCAAAATTAGCATTTGCGGCATTCATACCAAGCACCGTAAGTAAAAATTTCATATCTCCGCCTAAGAATATTTCTAATCTAAACTTCTTTTTTGACTTAGTTTCATATACAATGTTGCCATTTGACTGGGAAAGAAGATTATTTATTTGATAAAATATTGTACAGAAACATTCTTTTATTGTATGATATTTTTCATCTGAACTAACAATTGCAAGTGTATGCTGACCAGTGCTTGACATGACTGCATCTCCATCGTTTAGGACGGCTAGTGAGAGAACCAGAAAATTGGATATTCTCGATACTTTTGCACCATCTGCCGCTAATTTCAGTTTTACACTAGGTGGTTCAAGAGTGTCGCTTTCGTTTGATATTTTGTCTAAAAGTCGGTCTATAGTTTCGTAAAAGTCAAGTTGTGCACCAGGGTGTGGACCTGGAGTTTGTAAAATTGAAAAAGTCTTGTTGACATCTTCCCTACATTGTTTAATAAGGTACGATTTAACCATGTTTTTGTATGCCTCATCTGAGATGCAAAATGAGTCTAATATAAAAAGAATGTTTTTCACTTTTTCTTTTTCCATGTCAACTAAACTTGTGTAATTAGTGCTTTGTTTTTCGTTTAGCAAGTCATATATTTTGCCGTTTTTGTCAGCACCTTTTATTTGTGTAAACTGTATACCAAACGATTTTGCAAACCATAGTGCCTTTTGCACACGTTCCCTTAAGATGGAAACTTTTTTGGGGGCCTCGTTACTTTTCATATCTGCAATTTGTTTTCCTGTATTTGGAAATTGTCCTCTTATAGATTCTATGTATTGATTAAGAATGTCATTTTTTTGTTCGAACTCAATAAGCAGACTTTCTTGTTCACACCTTTTCTTACTACTTAAAGAATTTACCTGTGTTTCAAGGCTTTGTATCTCTTTGTACAGATTCAGGATACGAAGCTCTGACTGTTTTTTATATTTTTCCCTCTCGCTTTCAATTATTTCTTTTAGTGTACAAACCTCATGTTTAAAAACTATAAAGTATACCTTTTCTGCAAGGTATTCATATTTTTTTCTACCTTTTAATCTTTTGAATGTACAGACAGTTTCTGACACAATCCTTCTAACTCTACCTTCTAACCTTTCATTATTTTCTTTCAATGACAAAATACCTTTGGACAAGTTAAGGTTAACTAACTGAACATTTGTCAAATTATTTTTGTAACATATATCTGACATATTTTTTAATGTATTTCTGAGAAAAATCAATTTAAAACATACTTTTGACTCAGATTTAGTGGTGTTTTCCATGCTAATGCCATGGATGCTTTCAATAGCAAAATTAATTTTAATCTTGTCTGTAGAAGACAGACAGTCACTCATCTTATTTAATATATGTTAAAACAGTTTTCTATAAAAAAAATAAATTTGAAAATAAATGACAATTATGAATATACTTTATTTCTCCAAGACAAAAACGTCAAAATCTGTTAGTAGTAAAATCAATTTTCAGAAGTTCAACTGGCATCCTTGGTGCATCTGTGAGTTTACCATCGGAACAAACATAGTGTCTCTTTGACCATCTTAAAACTGGTTTCAATGAAATGGGAAAATCTATTTGACGACCTTCACCCTTGTCGGTGTAAATGATTTTGTCCCAGTTCTCTGGTAAATTAAATAAGCTAAAATCTTCTTTTGAGAAGAGAGTTATGCCACTCTCATTAATTATACCCTTCCTGTTAAAGACATACCGAAATATTTCGTGATGCAAGTTTAAGTAAACGTGATTTGATGTTCTTTGGCACAATCGAGAGTTGCACGCTAATAAAAACTCATCCCTGGCGTCTGCTAATCCAGGTGGTGGAGAGGATGGACACTTGAACTCTTGAACTATATCAGATGACAAATTTCTTTCTGGTTCCCATGTACAAGTAAAGGCACTATAGTTAGTCCACTTCACTAGATATTCACATTCCTGAAATGAGATTTATCACAACATTTAACAATCTATTTTTATTATTAGATGAAAAAAATACAGCTGCAGAACAAGAATTTAACAAATAATGAGAAATCGATTTGGAACACATATGGGAGACTTTTTTTATCGTCCTGCTTGGAAAAGAAGCAAATGGGTCATTTTCGGATCAATTGTAGAACCTTATTTCATATTTTCACGTTATTTTTCTTTCGGTTTGTTTAACTCTATAGGTTTAGGATGGTGTTTTGCATGCAATAACGTAAGATGAAAAGTGTTTTTTTACTCAGTGCTTTACGTCGCACCCCCCCCCCCCCCCTTTATTTTTGGTTGTAATTATTTTAATTGATACATCGATTTCACTTGGTTTATTTTGCAAAATAGTAAACAAACTTCTACTGAATTCAATACGCACTGGACTATAAATGTTTTTGCACAAATATTTTTCTTGTGCTTCATTAGAGAACCCAATCGGGCCCCTATATTTTGTAGTAATGTAAAAGTCGATTAAACTAGTATCACTTTTTTCCCCCAGTGTTTTATTGTTCGATTATCGAATTATAACAGGTTAGTATTACTGTGCTTGTTGTTCTAACGTGCATTTGTGTTTTAATGATATTTTCTGTTAGTCCGGAACTTAATATAATAATAATGCCACATGGTGTTTCATATGTCAATTTTACTTACCCCATCTCTTTTTCTTGTTGTTAAAAGCCTTTGAACTTCAAACAATCCTTCTAAAAGAGGCCTCTGTTTTCTCACTTTTTTTTTTCATACGAAAAACTTGCGTTTAACTTGGTAAAATTAAGCTTGACCCCTCTGGTCTTCATCTATATAATGTAAATACGGAACTGGTTTGGAACTTAAAAATGCCGCTTCCGAAACTTTCAAAATATCACGTGACATGCTTATTCTCATGAATATTTATGAGCAAAACCAACGGGTATTTCTGGCTATGTCGAAAATAAATATGTAAACAGAAAGTTAAAAGAGGGGTGGGCAGGGGCGGATCCAGGATTTCAAGTTAGGGGGGTGGGGGCGCACTTAAACAAATTGCGCCGAGCGGAGGGAGGCGCGAAAATGTTTCGGGTATTTCGTGTGAAATATCACGATTTTACGCCAAAAAATCATATTTTTTCCAATTTTAGGGGGATCCCCTGGGTGGGGGTGGTAATTCCCATAGGCACTTGACCGATGGACCTTAATTTCTCCGTGTTTACCACGGGGGTACGTATTTTCAGGGCTAGTAACGATGTAGGGCCTCTATTTCTGGGTCCTGGGTCCACACCAATACTAGAAATAAACACAAGGTAAGCAAAAAAATGGCGGGGTACTGCTAAATTTCTTATTATTGTCGATTTCCTGATTTCTGAAAAATAAACGGATGGAATGCACTAACCTTGTGGACCCCCATCAGCTGTTGTGCCCCTGGTTTACTGTCGTATTCGTACTATTTTGCATATATACCCCCGACAACCTGTTCCCAAGACCGATTGCCAACTTAGTCGGAGGTCTATTTTGGATTCTCTCGGACTCCAACGTGTCTTTTGATGGCCAGTCCAGTTTTTTTCCCGGGTTTGTCAAATATGGTTCCATTGTGGCAAAGGATTGATATTTGTTCACGTTGGAACAATGGCGTCTGCAGAAACATCCTCAAACTAAGACGTTGAATGAATAATTATAATCTATCTGTTTCAGAATGTTAATTATATCCTTTCAGAATTATCCTGCTTTTCATCTGCTTAAGATTTCTTTAAAGACTACATATTCTGTTTCACAATTGTTTTATCTTTTCCGGAGAGAACCACACAAAAAAAACCCGGTGATGTAATATATAATGCTTAGTGTGTTCGTCAGTCGCCTCGAGTGTGGTAGTTAATGGGTTTGAGTCCCGGTAGAGTCAAACCAAAGACTATAGAATTAGTATATGTTGTTTTTCTGCATCGGAATCAGGATAATGTGTCCGAGTGACGTGACATGTCTATCTGTGGACTTGTATTAGTGAGCTAGCACTATAAAAATCAAACTAAGTGTGTTGGTCTAGTACAAAGCGGATATCACTACATTATCATTGATTGTAACTTGTATTCGCCATGAAATAGCTTTATTATCCCCTCGCCAACGAAGTTGCGAAGGGATATGGTAACGCTACCGTCCGTCCTTCCGTCCGTCCGCCGCGGTCCTTCCGTAACATCCTCGTGAACACTCTAGGATCAACATCCTTCTATGGATTTTGACCAAACTTGGTACATATTTAGTCCTTAAGAGAATCTGGAACCCTATTGATTTTCAAGGTCATAGGTCAAAGGTCAATGTCACTGGGTAAATGTTTTACCATGTAACATCCTTGTGAACACTCTAGAATCAGCATCCTTCAATGGATTTTGACCAAACTTGGTACATACATAGTCCTTAGGAGAGTCTGGAACCTTATTGATTTTCAAGGTCAAAGGTCACCGCGTCAAATTTTTACCGCATAACATCCTTGTGAACACTCTAGAATCAAGATCCTTCAATGGATTTTGACCAAATTGGTAGATACCTAGTCCTTAGGAGAGTCTAGAACCCTATTGATTTTCAAGGTCAAGGGGTCAATTTTTTACCGCGTAACATCCTTGTGAATACTCTAGAATCAACATCCTTCAATGGATTTTGACCAAACTTGGTATATACTTAGATCTTAAGAGAATCTGGAACCGTATTGATTTTCAAGGTCAAAGGTCAAGGTCAAGGTCAAAATTAAATATGTTTTACAAAACCTTCGTATTCATTCGACTGTCGAAAAAATACTTTGAGCGAAACGCTTACAATTTACCTAACCAAACAGAATTGCCCTCGGAATATAGTAACCCATTAACAAGGTTACAACTTTATCGCAATTCATTTTTTTCCTTCTTCGATCAAACTTTGGAACTATCTGACACCAGAAATGAGAAGTGGCCCAACAGTAAGTAGTTTTAAAAAAGTCACTAATAAATGGTATTAATTCATTGAAGCCACCTAGTTACTATTCGTATAGTTGTAGAATGTAAGAAGTCTTACAAACCGTGGCTAGACTAAGACATAAATCTAGTAACCTGAACAGTGCCGGATTTAGGACAAATGAGGCCCTGTGCTAGTTAAGTTATGAGGTCCCTTACTTGGGCCCTGAAGGAGGTAGACCCGATAGGACTACACAGGCAGTCAGGCATACGTGTACATGCTCAAGAAATGTAGGAATAGTTAAAATATTACGCTATATTTGGTCAGACATGTAAAAAAAAACAATTTTGGCAGGAAGATGGGCCCCCTGATCAACGGGGCACTGTGCTTAAGCACACCTAAGCACAATGGTAAAACCTGAATGCTGTAACTTACGTATCTGAGGAACAACATTCACAAATGTTCAAATCAATACAGTTGTACACCAAACAAACGAAATATGTTAACCCCCCCCCCCCCCTTCAACGGTGATCACAAATCATGTATTTCCTGTTGTGTTAATTTTTTTCCTGTGTCTTGTGCACTCAACATTGCCAATTCATATGTCTCTGGATTGTCCTTTTCTTTATTGCACCTTCGGTGTTCTCTAACGTTTATTTAAAATGAAATAGCTAGAAAATTGCTAATTAGGCGTTAAACAACAATCACTCACTTTTTGGAATATTCTTCACCACTGCTTTATTTTAATGAATCTTTTAATCACAAAAAATGAAAGAAAATTCGCTTTAAAAAATCTAACCAACAACCGAGAACCATTATTTTGCTATATATACAGTCCGACAAAAGTTAAGCACCACCTGACTTGTTTCAATAATATCTTTTCTAATAATGAACCATTATTTTGCTATATATATATATATAAATACAATATAAATCATTTACATGCAATCAAGTGTCAACGGATGGAAAAAAAAGGGGGGTCAAAATAAACATTTAATCAACTTCTAAAGAGGAAAGGATTTTTTTTTAATCTAAAACGTTATATATATATATGTGTGTGTGTGTGTTATTCAGCTATCAGACGGGGTATATAATGTGACATTCCCCTGTTCCCGGCTTATATGATATATAATCCTAAGCCGGAATGTCCACATTATATACCCTCTCTCATAGCTGAATAACATATATTACGGATTTAACCATTTTTTTAAATGCAGAATCCACCTGTCGTATATAACACAAAATCTAACGAACAACCATTCTTTTGCTATATATATATGCAAATTTATACAATATAAATCATTTATATGCAATCAAGTGTCAACGGATGGAAAAGGGGGGGGGGGGGTGGGGGGGGGGGGGGACAAAATAAACATTTAATCAACTTCTAAAGAGGAAAGGATTTTTTTAATTTAAAACGTTAAGTTAAATTAAGATGATAGTTATCTGTCAAGTACTTATATTAGCTACTCATGACTTAATTTAAATGTATGATCCCTAGTCCACGGACACTAGACACTAGTGAGCTGTCAAGTACTTATATTAGCTACTCATGACTGTAATTTAAATGTATGATCCCCAGTCCACGGGCACTAGACACTAGCGATCTGTCAAGTACTTATATTAGCTACTCATGACTTAATTTAAATGTATGATCCCCAGTCCACAGGCAGTAGATACTAGTGATCTGTCAAGTACTTATATTAGCTACTCATGACTGTAATTTAAATGTATGATCCCCAGTCCACAGGCACTAGACACTAGTGATCTGTCAAGTACTTATATTAGCTACTCATGACTGTAATTTAAATGTATGATCCCCAGTCCACGGGCACTAGACACTAGTGATCTGTCAAGTACTTATATTAGTTACTCATGACTTAATTTAAATGTATGATCCCCAGTACACGGGCAGTAGACACTAGTGATATGTCAAGTACTTATATTAGCTACTCATGACTTAATTTAAATGTATGATCCCTAGTCCACGGACACTAGACACTAGTGATCTGTCAAGTACTTATATTAGCTACTCATGACTGTAATTTAAATGTATGATTCCCAGTCCACGGGCACTAGACACTAGTGATCTGTCAAGTACTTATATTAGCTACTCATGACTGTAATTTAAATGTATGATCCCCAGTCCACGGGCACTAGACACTAGCGATCTGTCAAGTACTTATATTAGCTACTCATGACTGTAATTTAAATGTATGATCCCCATCCACGGGCACTAGACACTAGTGATTTGTCAAGTACTTATATTAGCTACTCATGACTTAATTTAAATGTATGATCCCCAGTACACAGGCACTAGACACTAATGATCTGTCAAGTACTTATATTAGCTACTCATGACTTAATTTAAATGTATGATCCCCAGTCCACAGGCACTAGACACTAGTGATCTGTCAAGTACTTATATTAGCTACTCATGACTGTAATTTAAATGTATGATCCCCAGTCCACGGGCACTAGACACTAGTGATATGTCAAGTACTTATATTAGTTACTCATGACTTAATTTAAATGTATGATCCCCAGTACACAGGCACTAGACACTAGTGATCTGTCAAGTACTTATATTAGCTACTCATGACTTAATTTAAATGTATGATCCCCAGTCCACATG
The DNA here is from genome assembly GCA_963680875.1 of Bathymodiolus brooksi. Lineage (NCBI taxonomy): Eukaryota > Metazoa > Mollusca > Bivalvia > Mytilida > Modiolidae > Bathymodiolus > Bathymodiolus brooksi. The sequence continues at coordinate 44,714,911 of OY804580.1, read as the reverse complement.
CAGTAGACACTAGTGATCTGTCAAGTACTTATATTAGCTACTCATGGCTGTAATTTAAATGTATGATCCCCAGTCCACAGGCACTAGACACTAGTGATCTGTCAAGTACTTATATTAGCTACTCATGACTGTAATTTAAATGTATGATCCCCAGTCCACGGGCACTAGACACTAGTGATCTGTCAAGTACTTATATTAGTTACTCATGACTTAATTTAAATGTATGATCCCCAGTACACAGGCACTAGACACTAGTGATCTGTCAAGTACTTATATTAGTTACTCGTGACTTAATTTAAATGTATGATCCCCAGTACACAGGCACTAGACACTAGTGATCTGTCAAGTACTTATATTAGCTACTCATGACTTAATTTAAATGTATGATCCCATCCACGGGCACTAGACACTAGTGATCTGTCAAGTACTTATATTAGCTACTCATGACTTAATTTAAATGTATGATCCCCAGTCCACGGGCACTAGACACTAGTGATCTGTCAAGTACTTATATTAGCTACTCATGACTTAATTTAAATGTATGATCCCATCCACGGGCACTAGACACTAGTGATCTGTCAAGTACTTATATTAGCTACTCATGACTTAATTTAAATGTATGATCCCATCCACGGGCACTAGACACTAGTGATCTGTCAAGTACTTATATTAGCTACTCATGACTTAATTTAAATGTATGATCCCCAGTACACAGGCACTAGATACTAGTGATCTGTCAAGTACTTATATTAGCTACTCATGACTTAATTTAAATGTATGATCCCCAGTCCACAGGCACTAGACACTAGTGATCTGTCAAGTACTTATATTAGCTACTCATGACTTAATTTAAATGTATGATCCCCAGTCCACAGGCACTAGACACTAGTGATCTGTCAAGTACTTATATTAGTTACTCATGACTTAATTTAAATGTATGATCCCCAGTACACAGGCACTAGACACTAGTGATCTGTCAAGTACTTATATTAGCTACTCATGACTTAATTTAAATGTATGATCCCATCCACGGGCACTAGACACTAGTGATCTGTCAAGTACTTATATTAGCTACTCATGACTTAATTTAAATGTATGATCCCCAGTCCACGGGCACTAGACACTAGTGATCTGTCAAGTACTTATATTAGCTACTCATGACTTAATTTAAATGTATGATCCCATCCACGGGCACTAGACACTAGTGATCTGTCAAGTACTTATATTAGCTACTCATGACTTAATTTAAATGTATGATCCCATCCACGGGCACTAGACACTAGTGATCTGTCAAGTACTTATATTAGCTACTCATGACTTAATTTAAATGTATGATCCCCAGTACACAGGCACTAGACACTAGTGATCTGTCAAGTACTTATATTAGCTACTCATGACTTAATTTAAATGTATGATCCCCAGTCCACAGGCACTAGACACTAGTGATCTGTCAAGTACTTATATTAGCTACTCATGACTTAATTTAAATGTATGATCCCCAGTCCACAGGCACTAGACACTAGTGATCTGTCAAGTACTTATATTAGCTACTCATGACTTAATTTAAATGTATGATCCCCAGTCCACAGGCACTAGACACTAGTGATCTGTCAAGTACTTATATTAGCTACTCATGACTTAATTTAAATGTATGATCCCCAGTCCACAGGCACTAGACACTAGTGATCTGTCAAGTACTTATATTAGCTACTCATGACTTAATTTAAATGTATGATCCCCAGTCCACAGGCACTAAACACTAGTGATCTGTCAAGTACTTATATTAGCTACTCATGACTTAATTTAAATGTATGATCCCCAGTCCACAGGCAGTAGACACTAGTGATCTGTCAAGTACTTATATTAGCTACTCATGACTTAATTTAAATGTATGATCCCCAGTCCACAGGCAGTAGCTATAGCTATACACTACATGTATCAATAACAAAAACCGTACTGTCAATGGTAAAAAAGGTAAATGTAACAATAGTGACAAGTGTCTGTGCTAGTCTTTCACTTTATGTTTGGGTGGCTGTCCTTATTAAAAAATCTTTATTAGTGCCAATCAACAACTCTTAACCTCTTAACTTATGTAGATCTACTGGTAACATTTGCTCATTTTGCCCCTCGTGGGTCCTTGTTTGGAAATTGAAAGAATGTGTATTTGTAATCATTTTATTAATTAGTATCACAGGTACTTGTGGACAGGACCCTATGTTGCTCCCTTTTTTCTTCTTAAGATGTTGCCCCCCCTTTTTTTATTTTTTTATTTTTTTTTGAACATCGACTTTTTTTCATATAAACAACATTTGCAACGTTCTATGTATCACTGTATGACATATATACAATAAATACAATCAAACAGTAGTTTCTATCCATGCCGGGTTTCTGACATGATATAAGTTATATTTAAAAAAAAAAAAAAGGGGGAGCAACATAGGGTCCTGTCCACAAGTACCTGTGATTAGTATATATATTATATATATTAATTATTTATAATAATTATATTCCTATTTTTAGAAATATAAAAAACCCAAACTATGTCCTTTTTCTTTTGTGTGTATGTCTCATTTATCAATCATGAATGTTTGTATTGTTAATGATGCCTCATGTGGGCCCTATGATTAGGCAATAAAATGTATTCTATATTAATGGTATACATATATACACCGATAAATTTTATTGATTATAACGGGGGTGGTATCAGTGGCGGATTTAGAGGGGGCGTGCGGGGCGTGCGCCCCCCCCCCCCCCCCCCCCTAAAATTCGCAAAGCATATGTTATACAACGTTAATTAAGCAGTTCAATAAATAACTTTTTCATGAATGGTTAACTCGTGACCTGTAGTAAAAATATTCGATCGCTGATTCATATATGTATTCGCCGTCGGTAGTTCAAAGATTATTCCATTCTGATTGGTTCCGAGGTATCAGACATCAACTATTTTCTCACGTTAATTAAACAATTATTTCTGCAGTCAATTTTTACAACTACATGTACACGTGCTATTTAGAAATTATAAAATGGGACGAAAATTCTAGGCCAAGAAAATAAGCAAGATTGGATACATTTCTGATTCCTCGACGAGACGAAAAAAGTCAAAGGTAAACTAAAAAGTAAATTCAATCAATACTTCGAATAATTAATTTAACAATTGATCTCATTTATAAAACATACAACGAAAACCTACAACGAGAGAATTGGATGATGAAACTGAGACAGTGTGGAGAAACTTGAGTGATCCAAGAAAATGGTCACCTCTCTTTAAATAATGGTTCAAATAGTTCTGAATTCGAAATTCTGCAATTTCATATGAAAAAAAATATAAGTTTGATTTGTATACAAATACCCGAAAATGTTGCCTTTTACTTTTCAAGTAAAGATCAGTAAAAATACGCGTTGGTATATTGTACATTAAAATACAAAAGTAACATATTAATAAAAAAAAAAAATTTAGCAGCAATTTATTTGTAACAATCTCTGCATTTTCCCGAGGTATCTGCACACAATAAAGTGTGAACAAATCCTTTGTCCGGGTACGTTTATATTATTTATATCTACCATGGATGTCTGTACAATTATTTTTTAAACATTTTAACAAAAAATTCTGACTACAATTTATTTGTAATAAATTAATATCTACAACTGCACATGAAAGTGTGAAAATAATCTCGACAAAAATGGTTTATGCATATCTCACACCTGAATTTCCGTAAGCATATTTCTCGAGAACTTTGTTACATTTTGTTTGTTTGATCTGTTAGTGTAATGAGGTTTTTACGCTCGTTGCTCAAACACTTGACGCAACTGATAAACTTTATCACTTGCGAGTCGAGTGCACCTTTTTTGTAATTTACAAAGCTGGGCGCGAACCCACGCCGTATTGGTGATAGGCTTGTATGAGCTGTTAGATCCAACGACCTAACTCATTGAGCCATCCGGACCCCAGGAATGCGTTAAAACTAAACCAATAGTTATTTGAAGGGTTAAAATATCGTGATCGATCAGTCATGAGTTGAACAATTCGCATCACGGTTGTTAAAAAAAAAGTTTTACTTCAGGTTCTTATAATCTGACAAAAACATACTGTTAACAATTATCCGACAAAATTAAGACTCAAAGTAAAGTTTTTTAGGTCTGAAAAAAATGGTGTGGTTGGTTCAAAATTGTCGTTCAAAAAAATGTCTGTAATTCCTCAAACCCCCAGAGCTTAAGGGGAGGGGTTTCGCCCACCTGGACCCCCTCCTAGGCTCTGCCCTGGACCGCTGGGGACCTTAAGCGGTCCCTAGATCCCTCTCCTACTCACGCCCCCCCCCCCCCTAATCCCAAATCCTGGATCCGGCCCTGGGTATCATACATGTGTGAATTATGTCGCTGTATGTTATGTAATTACTTTACCTTTGATTGGCCCCATAAAAAGGACTGTAAATAATCTGAGCATATAATAGGACAGATAATCATTACGTCACAGGATTTAAAGAATGTGACCCTACTTGACTATGGCTGTGCAGAAACATGATGGCGGTGCAGAAACATGGAGACACTTGGTACTAGATTCTGAAGGACAGCCTGGGATCAGGCCTCCGACCAAGAGGTAAAAATGTTTTAAATGTTATTATCCGGATGGTGGGGAATGAGTAGCACCTATTTCCAGTGAACTGAGTTTAATCACTTTTACTTTCGTTTTAGCCTACTAATGCCATAGACTCGATTTTTGTAAACAAATTTCTCTAGTGTAGGCCACAGGCACAGGCACTTGTTTCTGGTAAAAAAATATACCTAGATTTATAGTATATAGGACTAGGTATATTTTTTTTTACCAGAAACAAGTGCCTGTGGCTACAGGGGCTTGTTACGATTTTTTTTTAAAGAGAACTGGGGGAGGGGGGGTCGTAACAAGCCCCTGTGATGCAGGCCTATATATTAATGGTATATATATATACCGATGATTTCTAATTGATTATAACGGGGGGGGGGGGAGGGGGTGGTATCGTGTCTTGTGTGAATTGTGTCGTTACAATAATTGCATTACTTCCGTTTTTCATTGAAATGTTACAATCTGATTGGATATGAAGTGGTCACATGATTATAAAAGAGATGTTTCACATCCCAATGACTCTCAGTCTCAGATCCGAACTTGCACGACGTCAGATGTAAAAAATCAATGGCGTAGTAATTTCCAACAGCAAATAATCTAACACATATAAAATTCACAACGAAAAATTCAACTATATTAAATTTTGGTGTGATTTAAATATATTTATAAGAATTGAAGGCATTCTTTTGAAGTTTCAGTTTACCTTTGATTGGCCCCAATAAAAAAGGACTGCATATAATAGGACAGATAACTGATTACGTCAGAGATTTAAAGAATGCGACCCTACTTGACTATGGCGGTGCAGTAACATGGAGACACTTGGTACTAGATTCTGAAGGACAACCAGGGATCAACCTGTTACCAAGAGGTAAACATGTTTTAAATGTTATTATCCGGATGGTGGGGAATGATTAGCACCTATTTCCAGTTATCAACTGAGTTTTTAATTTAATAACTTTTTTAACTTTCGTTTTAGCCAACTCTGGACTCCCTGTGCTTTTTGTAATCAAATTTCTCTAGTGTAGGCTTTACAACATATTGCACAGTGAAACTATGTTAAAGTTTTATGTACATTTTTTGTATATTAACTAGATCGATCTATAGTAAGGGGGAAAATAATTCCTCATTGCCCAAAGTTCAAAAAACAAACAAACAAACAAACAAAACAAATAAAAAAGAAAGAAAAAAAACAAAACAGCAGACCCTTAATATACCCTTTCATAAACTGGACAATATTTTTTTTCTCTTTATGCTAAATTACAACATTTTCTTTAGTTTTTGCCAAAAGAAGTGGGGGAGGGGGAAACATATAGCAAGGTTCCATAATGTCAATGCTAGGAAAAAATTGCAATGGGTAATATATATATCAAGGCCAGCTAGTTCATATCATAGGATATATTATTGCATAAAAGTATCTATGTTCATTATTCATCATGTTATTATACATTAATTACTCATGCATGTTCTATTATGTAAATTGTGTTGGTTTTGTGTTTGTGTGGTATTCTTTCTTTTTTGGATTTCTCTCTTTGAATGTTTTCTTTATATGCCCCGTGGGGCACACAAATTGGTTTAATAAATTATCTTATCTATCTTATCTTATATTATCCAGCAATATACCTACATAAATTCTCTTGACGGCCCTGCATGTATGTATTTATATACATACAGTACACAAGCCTTTTAATAAGGGGGGGTAACCACGTAAAATTGAACTTTGGTACTACCTTTGGTAAGAACACTACAGTTAATCAAATGAACACCGATGCATCACAATATTTTCTTTTGCGATCCACGAATAGCTACATGTTCCCGGAAACTATTTCGATCCGATATCGATTTTTAATTAAAGCGCGCCAAAATATGAGCTCTCCACATGTGAGAACGAGGCAGCAAAGAAGACGCAGCTCTTTTTGAGTCTCCACAGTTTTATGAATTTTGAGTTTAATTTGCACTACAACACTTACTGGTCCAAAGTTTAAATTATTTACACTTATCATTTTGTTTAAACTTTTATAATACTTGTACATATATAGGTGTCAAACCACTAATTCACCAATCAGAGCTTAGAACATATTACAAAAGTAGTCCCTTTTCAAGAAAAAAGTTCCTTTCACTTTTTAGTATTATGAAAACTACTGAATGGAATGGACTAATTAAAATTGATAATTGAAGTTAAATATATAGGGATTATTTTGAGCCCAAATTTGATGGACTTAGTTTTAATACCTCTATGGAGGATTTGATGCATGACCTATCAATACTGAATTTCTTGGGGATGACAGAGCTATTTTTAGAGTAAGTGTTTACTGTAGCATGACATTTCACTGCAAGATTTTAAACATGCCCTGATATTTTGACAGAACGTAGAGGAATCATGTACGTTTCAGAAAATATATGGTCTTGGAAAGGTTAAGCTTAAGATAAAATGGCCAGGTAGGCTCGAAAAAACACAAATTTAGTAGAAAACCTTAAAGAAATTAATTAGTGGTTTCACACCTTAAAGGGAAACTTCGTAAACAAATTATTTTTTTATATGTTTTTCCTGATGTATAAATATGAATGTTTATATGTATATTAGCGTTTTATTATGTTGGATAAGGGAATGAAATCGATTTTAAAATTCGGTCAACGATAGATGGATGTCGCCATTTTGATAGCATCTCGATACCAATTATCACGTGATGTCTAAATACCACCACACCCCAAAACAAGCGTGACAAACCGGGATCCTCATTCAGTGTCGATATGGCTTGTCGGGCGTAATTCTTTTAATTTTTCTTATTATTCTAAATATATGAATTTATTACACAATCACATTTTGCAGATTTACGTTTTGTTTCTATATACTTATGGCAAAACAAACGAATCGGAGAAAACGGTCCGTCTTTAATGAGACACATTTAAAAAAGATTTTTTTCGAAAATTGAAGAACTACGAAATTATGTGAAAAAAAAGAACGGACATCGGAACAATGCCATGAATTCGTAAAAAAATAAAAATAGGCCTATACTACGGGGCAAAATTGTTTTAATGATATTTGTAATCATTTTATTAATTAGTATATATATTATATATAATAATTATTTATAATAATTATATTCATATTTTTAGAAATATAAAAAACCCACACTATGTCTTTTTTCTTTTGTGTGTATGTCTCATTTATCAATCATGAATGTTTGTATTGTTAATGATGCCTCATGTGGGCCCTATGATTAAGCAATACAATGTATTCTATATTAATGGTATACATATATACACCGATAAATTTTAATTGATTATAACGGGGGTGGTATCATACATGTGTGAATTATGTCGTTGTATGTTATGTAATTACTTTACATTTGATTGGCCCCCATAAAAAAGAACTGCAAATAATCTGAGCATATAATAGGACAGATAATTTATTACGTCACAGATTTAAAGAATGTGACCCTACTTGACTATGGCGGTGCAGTAACATGGAGACACTTGGTACTAGATTCTGAAGGACAGCCTGGGATCAGGTCTCCGACCAAGAGGTAAAAATGTTTTAAATGTTATTATCCGGATGGTGGGGAATGATTAGCACCTATTTCCAGTATACTGCGTTTAATCACTTTTACTCTCGTTTTAGCCTACTAATGCCATAGACTCGATTTTTGAAAAGCTTGTTACGATTTCTTTTTTAGAGTACTAGGGGAAAAAAATTGTAGCAAGCCTCAGTGGTGTAGGCCTATAATAGTATATATATATATACCGATGATTTCTAATTGATTGTAACGGGGTGGGGGGGATCATACATGTGTGAATTATGTTGTTACAGTAATGTACATGTATTAATTTACCTTTGATTGGCCCCAATAAAAAGGGACTGCATATAAGTTAAGATAATATTTTATTGTTCAATCAAGATCCCAGCAAGGGACAGAGTCATTACAGTGATTTATATTTAAAAAAAAACCATTCTAATACATAAATGTAATAAACAGTATACAAACAAGCAATTTGCAGATATTAGATTTTAAAGAGAACTAGGAGGAACAAAAATCGTAACAAGCCCCTGTGGTGTAGGCCTATATATTAATGGTATATTTATAGGGTACCTATAAAGTGCGAAACGAAATAGAAACGAAACGAAACGAAATCTACGAAATGAAACGAAACCACCGAAAGCAAAACGAAATAGACTGATACAGTACAGAAAGGGACATACCGTGATCAATCACCGTGATGGTGGTCATGTCTAGGAGAGTGATGGGGATTAAAAATTTTAATTCATGTCAGTGATCAGGGGCAATAAAACACCAGGTGTTAATTTTGTAATCAAGTGTGTCGTTTTACAGGTAAACTAGTCAGATAAGATGTACAGGTGAAATTACGTTTTTATATTGCCTATTTTTTTTTCAGGTACTGTCTCAGATTCCCCTCAGAATTAAAAAAAACATTTTTATTTCTTTCCTCAAAACGTAAAACATCCTTCAACGTAATCCCGAGATCGAGAAAATAGCACGAGAACGGAGAGTTCATTTGAATTGATGAATAAAATGTAAATAATAAATGATTATTCAACTTCAATTCAATGAAATCATGGGTTGTGCAAATTTGTTTCAAAGATTGCTAACCGTGGCTGTGTATTGCATATCTACACCTAGTATTTTATTGACACGCGTACACGTGACCTGGCTTGTGCACAAATGAAGTTTCATAAACACCTGCGCGATATGTGTGATTTGTTACGTTTTAAAGCGTATTTCCAGTTCAATAATACATTTTAGTTCACTAATAATTTTTATACGTTCAGTAATTTTTTTTATTTTAATCTTCGTAGAAAACCCAGTTAAAACCCTTTTGGTTGTAGAAATACGTACTAAATAATTTTTATACGGTCATTGAAGAATTTGATTAAAAATTAACGAAACAAATATTTATAAACAGATCGTTCAAAGAAGTACTACATGTCCAAAAGTCACTAAATTTACGGATATATTTTGGAAATTAGCGGCTAATCTGCAGAAAGTTTAGAAACGTGAAAGGAAATAAAGAATTAACCTTTATCATGATTTTACCCCTACAAATGTTTGACATTACACAGTATCTGACCAAAATCAAATGTCACCAGTTTATTTATTTATTCAAATTCAAATCTTAATTGGCTTTCAACCCAATAGATTTGTGACAAAATACAGCCAAAAAACCCCCAAAGTTATAGGTTTTTGTTTGCAATTTTAAAGAAAATTATTTTCATCTATAACGGAATTACGTAACAAGCCAAGTGTGTAAAACAGTTTACTTGAATTGTTAATTTTTTTCAATACGAGAGGTTAAAGTCCAAAACACAAAATAAACCAATAATCAATTTGAAATCTGCTCTTTACCAACTAAACACTACAAAACCCGCGCTTGCAAAGTCCGTGCTTCAAAACCCCTCGCCTGCGGTTTAACTTATAAACAAAAAATACATTTATGAAGTAGCCCTTATTTACGAATAATTCAATACATACTGAATTCGACCCAAGAGAAGAAGAAAAATGAGAAATTAAAATTAAACAAGATAAAGTTCAGTTGCGGTTTCAACAAAATTCTTAATATAGAACTCGAGGTCATAAAGTAGAACTTTCTAAAACAAACGAAAACAATAACTAGACAGACATTCTTTGGCAATGAAAAGCAACAAACAGTCAAATATTAACAGCAAGAGGATACAAAATTAATTGTCAAAAATACATCCTTCAGTAGCAATAATTACGGCTTACGATATTAAAAGTCAACAGGTAGAACAGTAGTCCAAGATTCCTCTGTCGTTTAACGGCATTGATAAAGTTGCTTGTAGCCGTTCAACGACAGAGCGTGCTATATACGGAAAACAGCAGATTTGCTTCTCCAACTCTGGGTCAGCACATTTCCACGTTTCGTGGCTATCGGATTTTATTTTCTATCATAAACCTTATATAAATCGCTTCACCAATCATTTTTCTATTCATTCATAAACATCTTACCCTCAGAAAGTGGTGTTACACTCCATTACAGCACGATTTTGCCTTAGAACCTATGATTTCGACATTTGTCTTCCATTTTTCAAACATTTGTCACGTGACTACGAGAAAACTACGATTACCGCAATGTATCATGGGAGATGATTTGCATATAAACAAACAAACAAATATTTTTATTGCCAATCATAGGCGCCTGTTAAGGCAGAACAATTAACATAAAATTTAATACAGTTGATTATATTGATTGGTAATGATTTTAACAGCAAATTTAGTGAATTACAGATAACCATAAGAAAAAAAAAATGTAGTACCTTGTCCAAAAACAAAAAGGGGGAACGTAACACATGCTCTTTCCGAAGCCCGTTGGTAACACTCTGCCATTGAATCTTTTCTTTCCAACACATTCTGTATTATTTCCTTCTGCTCTGCTTTGATCTGTAGATGGACTGTTTGTCCTGCAGAATACGCTTAAATGTATTGTCTTCCATGTGATTTGAATGTTGTTTACGTATGCAAATAATGCTCCAAATAATTTGGCACGCTGCATTAATTAGCTCCCATCATGCAATGCGTTGCTGTCATCATTCAGTTAGTATCGCGAGATCACGTTTGTAGATTCGAAAATGGAAGTCAAATGGCGGAATAATAGGATCTAAGGCAAAATCGTGCTGTAATGGAGTGTAACACCACTTTCTGAGGGTAAGATGGTTATGAATGAATAGAAAAATGATTGGTGAAGCGATTTATATAAGGTTTATGATAGAAAATAAAATCCGATAGCCACGAAACGTGGAAATGTGCCGATCCTATGGCCGTGAGGCAAATTCGATGGTTTCCGTATATAGCACCCTCTGTCGTTGAACGGCTACAAGCAACTTTATCAATGCCGTTAAACGACAGAGGAATCTCGGACTAGTAGAACAGGTAACGCTAATCTCTTAATTGGCGGTAAAATATCAATCGGCGCACAAGTGACCTAGAGCCATAAAATTTAATCCCCACCACCTTGTTTTATGGTCCTTTTTAGGTCTATAACAGTGGGTTTATGTCCGTGATGATATGTCTAAAGGATTAAAAATTATGTCTCTCGGAGAATCACGGTATGTCCCTTTCTGTACTGTATGAAGAAAATGGAAGGAAAAAAATAAAAGACAAAACGAAATAAAGAAATGAAAAGAAAAAGATAATTTGATATTTTAAATACAATAATTTTGATTAATTATAACCCATCTTGCATGTCTGTCCGTTACAGTACTCCTCACGTACATTACCCGCAACTCAATCCAAGCCGGGTTTGCTTGCCGACAAATTTTCAGAAGTTCAAATGTCATATTTTTATTTGTGTTGGTGTGTGTGTCAGTATTTATGAATTATAAAGTTTCTGGAGTGGGCATATAGAAAAAAATGGGGGATATGAGGGGGTATTTTCATAGATTGGGATATTGAGGGTTCATTATTCGTCTGATTTTATTACGTTTTTCGTTTGTATTCTACATAAATTTGCCTATTCGCAAACCAAACAGGATGGTCTTGAGTTTCAGATTCTGGGCACTATTTGACTACTGGATTTCCCCATGCACCCCTCCCCCCCTCCCATTTGTCAATATGACGGAACCATTAACAACTGTCATACAAGTGGAAGGTTTGACCCACCATTTTCTTGGGAAATGCCTGTACCAAGTCGGGAATATGATAGTTGTTTTCTAGTTTCACATTTGGTCATGTCTTAGGATTAGAGAATTTACATGTACCGATTGTTTTTATACTTGGTAATGTCTTAGGGTTAGACGAGTGGCATCTGCCTATCTGCTATCAAAACCCACCATTTTCCTGGGAAAATGCCTATACCAAGTCAGGAATGTGTTGTTTTTCAGTTGTTCAGTTGATTGAAAACTCAGATGGTTGAGCTTCTTATCGGTTTTGTCTATTTTTGTAGACTTTCCCTTTTGAATGCACCTTGGAGTACGGTACCATTGTTATTACCTTTATTTGGTAGTGTGCCAACAGATCTGGCGTAATGTCTTACCGTTGTTCTTTCCGAGATATACAGGGGTCAAAAAGACCCAACACTATAAACTTTTTATTTCAAATCCTATTGTTCTATTTTGAAGAACTAAAAAAAAAACCAACAGCAACATAACAGGACGTACAGTGAGCGCCCTCCTTACAGAAGAACTTCTGGAAAAAATAATGCTTGCAAAAACTAAACATAAGAAACTCTGGAAGTTTTATTGAAATCCATTCTGTTTTTTATGAAGAGTTATGGATAACGCAACAGTAACCTCTCTCTATTGCATAGCCTTGTATGACAATTACATAGCCTTAAATGACAAAGTCCAAAAGTGAAGAAATTTTAGCAAGAACTGTTAAAAATAGAAGGTGCACAATGCCATTTGTTACTAAAGAATTCATGAAATTAATGAACCTTGCCATATGGTATTATAGATTTCCTGTAAGATTCTTTCAATTCCATCAAGTTGTTAAGGAGGAATTGCATAGGCAGTGAGGGAAGCACTCACGGACAAAAGAACATATACTATATACCCCCTCCCGCTGGATAGCGGGGGATATAAATATATGTGCCATTTCAAATTTTATTAATACAGAAAAAAAATTTTGGGGGGGAGGGAGTATATGAAAAGGGATCAAAGGAGGAAAAAAGGTACTTTTACAAGATATGTAGATTTTTTTTTAATTTCTAAAGTTAATTTTTGATAGGATTTGTATACATCCGCCAAAAAAAGATTGGGGTATAGAGGACTTCTGCTGTCCGTTCGTTCGTTTGTCCGTCCGGTCGTCACACTTTTTCGTCTCTCCGACACACTTTTAAATTTTGCTTGGACGGGGGTATTTGTTAGTGAACCTTAACTACTGCACTTCTGTTATTTTAATTCCTCTCCTTTCACAGAGTTCGCGAAATGTGTCAGTCCTGTCAGACATGACCAGCAAAATTTGGGCAGATTTTACTAAGGCCTGACACAAGATTGGTATTTTGCAATAGAAAATTAATGAGGACTGACATTTTTTTCACTAGGACCACCAAACCCATATGCAATTTCGCAAACTCTGCTTTCAACAGACTTGACTTGCTAGTATGGTTCCCAAATTTAAAAGAAGCCACTAAGTGAAAAGGACAGACTCTCGCTGAATAAATGCATAGTATTCTTGTTCAATGGTGATCAAATCCTGTCCTCTCCTGATGAAAGACAGACATGTGTGGGAAGTAGTCTAGCATCGTAATTTTGAAAATAGGTTTGATTTCTTTTAGGCCCCTATTATTTTTTCTTCCATTTTCTATTTCGTTTTGTTTTCGTTGATTTCGTTTTGCTTTCGTTGGTTTCGTTTTCATTTCGTTGATTTCATTTCGTTTCGTTTCGTTTTTGTTGATTTCGTTTTAATTTCGTTTCGTTTTCGTTGATTTCGTTTCGTTTCTATTTTGTTTCGCACTTTATAGGTGGCCATATTTATACTGATGATTTCTAATTGATTATTACGGGGGAGGGGGGTATCATACATGTGTGAATTATGTCGTTGCAATAATTACATTACTTCCGGTTTTCATTGAAATGTTACAATATGATTGGTTATGAAGTGGTCACATGATTATAAAAGAGATGTTTCACATCCCAATGAATCTCAAATCCGAACTTGCATGACGTCAGATGTAAAAAATCAATGGCGTAGTAATTTCCAACAGCAAATAATCTAACACAAATAAAATTCACAACGAAAAATTCAACTATATTAAATTTTGGTGTGATTTAAATATATTTATAAGAATTGAAGACATTCTTTTGAAGGTTCAGTTTACCTTTGATTGGCCCCAATAAAAAAGGACTGCATATAATAGGACAGATAATTGATTACGTCACAGATTTAAAGAATGTAACCCTACTTGACTATGGCAGTGTTGTAGCATACACTTGGTACTAGATTCTGAAGAACAGTCAGGGATCAGGCCTCCGACCAAGAGGTAAGAATGTTTTAAATGTTATTATCTGGATGATGGGGAATGATTAGCACCTATTTCCAGTTATCAACTGAGTTTTGAATTTAATAACTTTTTTAACTTTTGTTTTAGCCTACTCTGGACTCCCTGTGCTTTTTGTAATCAAATTTCTCTAGTGTAGGCTTTACATACATATGTCTATAACAGGAGTTGGAAATTATGCTGAGTACATTCTCAGTGTACAGTACTTTCATGAAACTTCACTGTTTTTTTAAACTGTATTCAACAAAATTTCCGTGTCTCGTGATTGCTCCAGATTAATTTAAACCTGTGAGTCGAAATATTTTTATCGGACTTGATGGGTATGCGGATGTGTGTGGGGATGAAGAGGGGGTTACTTCCTGTAGGTTTTATAAACTATTACAAATGTGCCACTGGACCACAGGGGCTTGTTACGATTCCCCCCACCCCCTAGTACTCCTAAAAAGTACTAGCTTTAGGAGTACTAGGTAAAGAGTACTAGGGAAAAAAATAATCGTAAAAAGTCCCTGTGACTGGAGTGGGCCTACTATTCAGCAGTGGCGTAGCCCTATAAACAACACACAGGCACTCAAATTCCGGACCCCTCTTTTTCCTCATTTGGTCCCTCCCACAATTATGGTATGGATCTTTGTCTGGAAGTATATCTTTGAACCATTTATCCATATTTAACAACATTTCGTGTTACAACTCTCTCGTTCTACTAACTTTTGTTTCTAGGTCCAGCTGCCGTATTACTTATATATACATAAAGGTATGAAACAATCGTCAAAATACAAAGAGGGAATCCTCGCTTCGACTCGATATTTTACAATAACGCGCCAGTTTTAAAAAGGACCTTCGCTTGTCCTTGTCTCAAAAATGATTTCCCTTCATTCCTATCTAGTTTATACGTACGAACAACAAATATTTATTGACGAAATTCAAGTTTATTCTCGACGACACATCCAACTTTCCTCCACTTGTGCCATTCAGGAGGTCAGC
This sequence comes from Bathymodiolus brooksi, assembly GCA_963680875.1. Lineage (NCBI taxonomy): Eukaryota > Metazoa > Mollusca > Bivalvia > Mytilida > Modiolidae > Bathymodiolus > Bathymodiolus brooksi. The sequence continues at coordinate 44,699,364 of OY804580.1, read as the reverse complement.
CAAACATATTTTATTTCATGCTATTTCATTGGTCGGAAAGATTTTCGGAAATTTTTTAGCTTGTTCTTCGTTATGCATGGCCAATCCATTTCGTATCGAGAGGCCTATTAAGCGGGAGTTTTAAATAAGAATAAAAGTGGAAAGTAAACCTTTTCAGCCAATGTGTTATATAGGCACCAGAAAAAAAATGACGAACCTAGTGACATGGTAAGAATATTGTCTGAAATGGAAAAATGCACTTCAGACATAAATTTTGACGGATGACCATTTGATCACTGAAAAGATCAGAGAGAAAGGGACACTAGTTATCATAAAGCAAAAAAATCTTTTTAGGCTTGTCAAAAAATAAAAATGAGTTAACGCTCCTCAACCCCTACCCCAGCAACAACAAAAAGATAGTGTACATAAGTAAACCCCTTGTAAATTGTAGCTTTCATAATTCCCCTCTTCTGCCTTAGAAACAGGTATATGTAAATATGCCTCAAAAGAAATTTTTGCATTAAAGGGATTAGAACTACTCTTTGTATTTCTTTTCTGTTTAGGGAGATACGTGTAAAATTCCAACTGTAATGGCGTTTGCCAAAAACATAGGGAAGAACAAAATATTCTTTAATTTACACATGGGGGGGGGGGGGGGGGGACATCAACATTATTGTAGCTATGCTCATCACAAATAATTAATGACCCCCCCAAAAACATATAATAAAAAAAAAATCAAGAAAAAAAATCCCTCTTAATGCAATTTCTGATGCCCAGTTTTGATTTAAACAGTTAAAATAAGTAAATGATGAAGGTGTGCATTTTTAGTACTTCATAGTTCAATAAACCAATAAAAAAATACAACACAAATTTTGTCCCCCCCCCCCCCCCCCCAAAAAAAAAGAGTACATTAGACTTAAAAATATTACGTGTCTAGGTACAAAAACATTTTTGTGAGTAATTACCCCCCCTTTTTTTTTACATCCACAATTTTAGGTGTGTATTGTTTATAATATTTCTTTCAGCTACAGAAAGAATTAAAGATCAAACTTTGTTGCGATACTCATGAAAAGTTATAATTATGTTATTTACCTGAAAAAAAGAATGGATATGGGTAAGTGTACATCATGTATATTGTACATAAAACAAAATCCAACAACGTACAAGGAAACAACCAGCTTCGCTTTTCTGCTTGAATCTTCAACAACAAACCAATCTATACCTAACAACATCATCTATTCTCCCCACCCCCCCCCTTTTCCAAAAAAAAAAAGAAGAAAAAAAATGGTCATCAACAGAGTCCTAGATTTGATCTGCCATGTACTTCTCTGCTTGTTCTTTGAAAGTTTTGCCAAAATAACAGTATTTTTGTTGAAACTTGTATTCTTTTATTCTTATTTAAAACTCCCGCTTAATAGGCCTCTCGATACGAAATGGATTGGCCATGCATAGCGAAGAACAAGCTAAAAAAGTTCCGAAAATCTTTCCGACCAATGAAATAGCGCGAAACAAAATATGTTCGGCTGACCTCCTGAATGGGCACGAGTGGAGGAAAGTTGGATGTGTCGTCGAGAATAAACTTGAATTTCGTCAATAAATATTTGTTGTTCGTACGTATAAACTAGATAGGAAAGAAGGGAAATCATTTTTGAGACTAGGACAAGCTAAGGTCCTTTTTAAAACTGGCGCGTTATTGTAAAATATCGAGTCGCAGCGAGGATTCCCTCTTTGTATTTTGACGATTGTTTCATACCTTTATGTATATATAAGTAATACGTCAGCTGGACCTAGAAACAAAAGTTAGTAGAACGAGAGAGTTGTAACACGAAATGTTGTTAAATATGGATAAATGGTTCAAAGATATACTTCCAGACAAAGATCCATACCATAATCGTGGGAGGGACCAAATGAGGAAAAAAGGGAGTCCGGAATTCGAGTGCCTGTGAAACAACAAACAAACAAATGCATTATTGTCAATCAAGATGCCCACAATGAGCAGTATAATCAATAAAAATCACAGTATACAATTGATTCACATAATAATTTATTCATTGGATAGGACAATACAAAATTATAATGTGTGCTGACCGAGGCAGCCCTTGAGTTGCACCCCCATTTTTTCACCAAGCAAAATACAACATATTGCACAGTGAAACTATGTTAAAGTTTTATGTATATTAACTAGATCGATCTAGAGTAAGGGGGAAAATTATTCCTCATTGCCCAAAGTTCAAAAAACAAACAAACAAAACAAACAAACAAACAAAACAAATAAAAAAGAAAGAAAAAAGAAAAAAACAGCAGACCCTTATACCCTTTCATAAACTGGACAATATTTTTTTCTCTCTAAATTACAACTTTTTCTTCAGTTTTTGCCAAAAGAAGTGAGGGGAGGGGGAAACATTTAGCAAGGTTCCGTAATGTCAATGCTAGGAAAAAACTGTCAATGGGTAATATATATATATCAAGGCCAGCTAGTTCATATCATAGGATATACTATTGCATAAAAGTATCTATGTTCATTATTCATCATGTTATTATACATTAATTACTCATGCATGTTCTATTATGTAAATTGTGTTGGTTTTGTGTTTGTGTGGTATTCTTTCTTTTTTTGATTTCTCTCTTTGAATGTTTTCTTTATATGCTCCGTGTGGGCACAAAAATTGGTTTAATAAATTATCTTATCTATCTTATCTTATATTGATGTATTTTCCAGCAATATACCTACATTTGTACATAAATTCTCATGGCGGCCCTGCATGTATGTATACTATTTATATACATACAGTACATAAGCCTTTTAATAAGGGGAGATTCCACGTAAAATTGACCTTTGGTACTACCTTTGGTAAGAACCCTACAGTTAATCAAATTAACACCGATGCATCACAATATTTTCTTTTGCCATCCACGAATAGATACGTGTTCCCGGAAACGATTTCGATCCGATACCGATTTTTAATTAAAGCGCGCCAAAAAACGAGCTCTCTACATGTGAGAACGAGCAGCAAAGAAGACGCAGCTCTTTTTGAGTTTCCACAAAGTTTTATGAATTTTGAGTTTAATTTGCACTACAACACTTACTGGTCCAAAGTTTAAATTATTTACACTAATCACTTTGTTATAACTTTTATAATACTTGTATGTAATATACATACATTTGCACCCCTTCTGGTTGCAGAAATTAGTTGTGTTTTTTACACGAGGTCTCCACTCAGAAGGTGGCCATTTTGTTTTCGCCATTTATTTTCTCGTCAAGATATAAGACATATATTTTCTCTGCCCCATAAATATATATTTCATCTTAAATTTAATTCATCACACACACCTCAGTGATTTTGTTGGTTTTTTTCAAAACTACCCCCACTCTTATTTTTGGGAAAAATATGCGTCATTTTTTGAAAATTGGGAAATTTCGAATAATGAATTAAATGTACTAAAGCTTGAATTTGAAATTAATATAATGGATAACAAGACAAGTCATAACAGTTCATCAATTTAATTTTCATAATTTTTAAAGGTCCATTCTCCTGTCCTTTAAGCCCTTGAACATATGTACAAGTCCATTCAAGTTGTCATCCGTTAGAACATGATTGAATGAGCAAATTCTCATTGTTGCAGTCTCAGAGTGAGTTATGAGGGTCTGGGGTGAAGAAACTTCCTTTGTTTTAGACGGATTGTCTGTTTCAACTTCATTACAAACTTCTGTAATTATATAATCTAAAACTTGTCAGATGACTGAACATTTCCATTGTTTATTTTTTTGAACACATCTCCTATTTTTTGCTGACCTTTGATGTCTTTTTTGCACAGTTTTTTTAACATAGTATTTCGAATTGTGCGACATTTTCAATCGGAAGGGAAATTTTCAGGAAGGGGAAAGAAATGGAAAAAATGGTGATATCTTACCATCGAAAACCATGTGCGTTACAAACACTGCGTTGATTCTGATATTAAAGTCCAGATCTCAAAAGCGCTTTCACGATATCAAAAAATAACATTTCAAATGGAAACACGATGTTCCCTGACTTTAGTTTTACTACCGAGACTATCACCGATTGGGAAAATTGTACATCTTATTGGGGATAATTTTAAGCCATTTTTTTGACAAATTGGGAAACTTTCTCTAGGGGAAACAGTCGAATTTCGGAGGTAATATTAAAGGCAAACAATATCACTGCACCCAACCATATTATTTTAAAATCTCCCTAAATTAAAACCTGATCTCTATGTCCGAAGCAAAATTGATAAAATTGGGAAATAGGGCTATTACCCCGCCGACTGGCAAAAGAAAATATTGACCAGTTCTGCTATCTGATAGCAAAGGGAACAGACTAACAGGGCTCTACAATTCATACCAACTCCCACTAGCCCCTGGCTAGTAAGGAAGCATCTTTTACTCACCAATAAAAGTATGTTACTTGGCACATTGATAAAGATACCAATTCGTACTATACAACTCCAATATGTATTTATTTGTACATAATTAATAATGCCCTGAATGAGATCGAAGATGCTCAGTTGAGGAATGGGCTTTTAGTTTTACTGATACGATATTTAATAAACATTTTTTATATTTCATACTTTTATTAGCTCACCAGACACAAAGGGTCAGGTGAGCGATTGTCACCACTGAGCGTCTGTCGTCCGTCCGTCCGTCCGTTAACTTTTCACATTTTAATCAACTCCTCTGAAACCACTGGGCCAATTTGAACCAAACTTTGGTGGAATGGTCCTTGGATGGCCCCCTTCCAAAATTGTGTCCCGTGATCCCGACTTCCAACCAAGATGGCCGCCAAGCTAAAAATAGAAAAAAGGGGGGATGAAATTTTAATTGTTCATTGCTGCTTTAGTATAAGTCAAAATGAGCTCAAATTTTAACTGCAGCTACATGGCAAGGAGTAGTTTAACATATATTCCGGGTTTTTCTGTTAAATTTATCTTTCAGCCGATATATACCGATTATGCAAATTAGGCATATTTTGATAAAAGATCACATTTAAATCTTCTCCTCTGAAACCGCTGAACCAAATTAAACCAAACCTGGCAGGGATGGTCCCTAGGTGGGCCCCTTTCAAAATTGTGTCTGACAGCCCCGCCCTCCATTCAAGATGGCTGCTGTTACTAAAAATAGAAATTTCTTCAACTGTCCATTGCTGCTTTAGTATAAGTCAAAATGAGCTCAAATTTTAACTGCAGCTACATGGTAAGGAGTAGTTTAACATGTATTCTGCGTTTTTCTGTGAAATGTTTCTTTCAGCCGATTTATACCGATTATGCAAATTAGGCATATTTTGATAAAGGATCACATTTAAATCTTCTCCTCTGAAACCGCTGAACCAAGTTACACTAAACCTGGAAGGGATGGTCCTTGGGTGGGTCCCTTTCAAAATTGTATCTGACAGCCCCACCTTCCATTCAAGATGGCTACTGTTACTAAAAATATAAATTTCTTCTATTGTCCATTGCTGCTTTAGTATAAACCAAAATGAGCTCAAATTTTAACTGCAGCTACATGGCAACGAGTAGTTTAGCATATATATATTCTGGGGTTTTCTGTGAAATTTTTCTTTCAGCCGATTTATACCGATTATGCAAATTAGGCATATTTTGATAAAAGATCACATTTAAATCTTTTCCTCTGAAACCGCTGAACCAAATTAAACTAAACCTGGCAGGGATGGTCCTTGGGTAGTCCCATTTCAAAATTGTGTCCGACAGCTCCACCCTCCATTCAAGATGGCTGCTGTTACTAAGAATATAAATTTCTTCAATTGTCCATTGCAGCTTTATTATCAATCAAAATGAGCTCAAATTTTAGCTGCAGCTACATGACAATGAGTAGATTAACATATATTCTGGGTTTTTCCGTGAATATTTTCCTTCAACCGATTTATACTGATTATACAAATTAGACATATTTTGATAAAAGATTACATTTAAATCTTTTCCTCTGAAACCGCTGAACCAAATTAAACCAAACCTGGCAGGGATAGTCCTTGGGTAGTCCCATTTCAAAATTGTGTCCGACAGCTCCACCCTCCATGCTGTTACTAAAAATAGAAATTTCTTTAGTTGTCAATTTCCGCTCTTATTACAAATCAAAATGAACTCAAATTTTAATTGCAGCTATATGGCAAAGAGTAGTTTAACATATATTCTGGGTTTTTCTGTGAGATTTTTTCAGCCAGTTTATTTCATTTAGGAATATTATGTGATAAAAATCACATCAAAATCTTTTGCTCAGAAATTTGAGTTGAAATGATCTTTGGGTGGCCCACTTTCAAAATTATGTGTAACACCCCCATTTTCTATCAACATTAGATGTCAAATTGAAAACCAGGTGAGCGATTACAGGCTCCTGGGAGCCTCTAGTTTTGATAAACAAGACTTTCACGCTTAAACTTTTTCTTTCCGGTAGGAAATTTAGTTTTTCCAGCAATATTTGGGCCTGCTTTCTGCAAATATCACAATATATAACGTTGTTACTGGAATCATAAACTTCTACTAGACATCGTGGAATTTACGCTTTTCACTTCAGCTTTAGAACCCGAACCTGAATCACTATTTTGACATCGTGGAATTTACGCTTTTCACTTCAGACTCAGCTTTAGAACCCACACCTTCTTCACTCTTTTGGCTTGTACTTCCGTTGATGTTGCATCAGACAGGTCAGCTTCATTATCAGTTCCGACAGTTGATTTAACCGGTTTATTTTTAGCGAAAAATTTTATATGAAATTTTTTTTTTTTGCTCACCGTAGTCACTTGCAAGCGTTAAATTACGTGATTTAAAACTTTTATGTCTGATTCAATTATGTGGTTTAAAAGACCGGATAATAAAAGTCGGAATTTAAATTGAAAAATATTATCGGTGAGGGAAAGAAAATGATCCGGAAATTTCAACTCGCCGCCTGGCTATCAATATAGAATTTTTACTCGCATTTTACAAAAGTAACTCGCAAATGCGAGTGTTTTGGTCGCATTGTAGAGCCCTGACTGAGAAACCAAGCAAACCATCAGTACCATTCTGAGATAACATGGAATTGGTGGTGTGAAGGAGGTAGAAATATCAAACGTACAATAGATTGGCTGGAATAAAATTTTGAAACAGAGTTTCAACTCCTCGGTGATATTTGGTTGTACATGTACGTCTGGATAGGAACTTGTGACCTTACATCAAGAGATAGTTCTACTGGATACATAACGCTCACATCAACAAGAGACAAAAGTATAATTGAGAAAATATCAGAAGGATACCAAGAAATTGCTAGAATTCTGCAAAAATATCGAACTTGCAAACTCACCTTTCTTGAAACAACCTTCTATTCCATTGTAGTAAATAACAGACACAGGAAGCATAACACACCTGAGAGCTTTACTGATCAAGATAAACAATTAGAAAACACCCGAGAGCTTTACTGATCAAGAAAAACAATTAGAAAACACCTGAGAGCTTTACTGATCAAGATAAACAATTAGAAAACACCTGAGAGCTTTACTGATCAAGATAAACAATTATAAAACACCTGAGAGTTTTACTGATCAAGATAAACAATTAGAAAACATCTGAGAGCTTTACTGATCAAGATAAACAATTAGAAAACACCTGAGAGCTTTACTGATCAAGATAAACAATTATAAAACACCTGAGAGCCTTACTGATCAAGATAAACAATTAGAAAACACCTGAGAGCTTTACTGATCAAGATAAACAATTAGAAAACACCTGAGAGCTTTACTGATCAAGATAAACAATTATAAAACACCTGAGAGCTTTACTGATCAAGAAAAACAATTAGAAAACACCTGAGAGCTTTACTGATCAAGAAAAACAATTAGAAAACACCTGAGAGCTTTACTGATCAAGATAAACAATTAGAAAACACCTGAGAGCTTTACTGATCAAGATAAACAATTAGAAAACACCTGAGAGCTTTACTGATCAAGATAAACAATTATAAAACACCTGAGAGCTTTACTGATCAAGATAAACAATTAGAAAACACCTGAGAGCTTTACTGATCAAGATAAACAATTATAAAACACCTGAGAGCTTTACTGATCAAGATAAACAATTAGAAAACACCTGAGAGCTTTACTGATCAAGATAAACAATTAGAAAACACCTGAGAGATTTACTGATCAAGATAAACAATTAGAAACACAAACCATTGAACTCAATAAAGTGGTAAAATATATGAACACCACCCTTGATTCATTCTCTACAGACTTCTCGATTGACCTATATAGGACATCAAATTATCGTACGGCATCCCATCTTGGACAACACAAAAGCAGGAGATATTTTTATATTGTTCTGTACATTGACGGAATTCATCCTACCCCAGCACTTGCAAAAGCATGGTTAATGAAATTGACGATCAGAATATTGAGAGATTGTTGGGCCTAAACCCCTGTTGTTTAAGAACTCGTAGACTAGAACAGGTTTAATGTGGGGATCCATGCCATACCAAAATTCTGCCTATACTAATATACTGGGTCAGTGTGGGTGTTCTGCGCTATACCAATAGAATCCTGAGTATAGTGTAGAAGGAAAAGCTCTAGTATGTGAGGCTCTGAACATTGGATTTGTAATTCCAATAGTATTAAAAAAAAAATTATAAATAAGATTTAAATTGATATATGGTATCCAACACATAGGAAATTGTTATTAGTGTATTAAAGTAAATAAACTAATAATTTATAAAATAAATAATATCTATAAAATATGGCTCTAGAAATCACCCTATCATCAACAATATGTCCCATTATCCAGACCAACATGACATAGAAATCCAAGGATACTATTCACTCCATCAGGAAACAACAGTGAAATGCAAATGAAATATAAATTAAACCCTAAAAAGGAAATAAATAAAAAGATTGAAGCCTGTAAAAGAGATTTAAATATTGAAATAGAATTAAAAAAAGAAACCTTGGTCATGACACTTACATCAGGAGCATATGAGCTCTTTAAAGAAGCTATATTCCAATACTATGACAAGAGCACAACTAGAACTTATTTCATCACAAATAAATCATCAAGGTCTAGTGGTCAAAACATAAATAAGCTTATTGTGGAAGAATCCTTATCTATCAAGTCCAACACTGGTGAAAATAGAAACAAACAGCTCTTTAGAATAAACATGTTTCACACAACTAGTAGAATAGATGTCAATGGGAAGGATTATCAAGAATTCATTGAAACTGATCTGCCCAATATAATAAAACTCATGAACACGTACGGAATGAATGCTTTAAATGAAAAAATTGTGATGTTCTGCAACACATATACATCAACATGTCAAACGATCAATAACCACAACCAAACAAACCCTTGTCTCTAATCCCAGTAGAGGAAAACCAATGTATATCCATCAGCACAATACATGAATTACAGGAAATGAATAGTACATATGACAGAAATAGTGTGGAAGAGAAAGATAAAAACTTGACGGTTAAATATAGCAAAAATAAACAAGGAGAGAAAGAGATTGATGAAAAAGAAGATGAGGAACTAGTATGTGCAATATGTAATGCAAACATCAAGGGTCACGAGGACACTGTCGAATGCTCAGAATGCACCCTATGGATCCACTGTATATGCATAGACATCATCAACCCTGATTCTAGTACTAAGATAATTGGAGATAAGGAGAATGAATTTGTCCGTCCAGAATGTAAATCACTCCAACCTGAGAACAACCCAGAAATTGAAGATAATATATGGGAAACAGAGATCATCCTGAAACAAGTAATATCTGAGGAGACGTCTCCCAGACGGAACATCTCAATAGAAAATAAGCATAGTAGTATATCTGTAAATAATTAAATATATCAGGACTATCACCTGAATGCCCAGAAAGTATTACTCAAAACACTGTCACCATGAAACCAATGGAAAATGCTATCAGAGATAAACCTCAAAATAGTGAAGACATATGTACATGTACAAGAAATGATATGGCACCAGCAAGTTACCAACAGATCAATGTAACATCAATAGAGAAAGAAATATCTGGGAAAACAAAAAATAGGAAAGTAAAGAATAAAGAAGCTACCATCAACACAGACGAACAACTATCTGCATGTAAAGCACGTATAATAATGCTTGAGGAGAGAAATAGAGACTATAACACCACTATCCACCTCTTATAAGCTGGATGTACAAGATCAGTACAAATATACAAGTACTTCGGCCATAGAAAACCATCAAAAACCAGAGTACAGAAATACTATACATCATGATGTAGACACAAAATTTAAACAATTACAAGATCAAATGCTAACAAAAATCGAATGATAATAAACTCTGAATTCCAACATAGAATGTCCACAAATGAGCTTGTAATGAAACATTAATTGGAAATGAATGAGCTAAGATTTAAAATGCATTTAATGGAACAACAGTATAAGTTATAACCAGCGAAATATATCATGTCAACATGATCCATACCACCGAAACATATGTACACCAAATGTACACTTTCCAAGTCATCAGCAACCTCCACCTTATCTGCATATACAACAAACTATGCCTATACAATATCCAACATCAAGAATGGATAGTACACCTTTACCTCATACAGGAAATATCCAACAATACTCTCAGATACCTGGCAATGCGCCATTAATACGTAATGTAAGAACCCCATTCCATCCATGCATACCATCGATGACAGTACAACATCCAGGCATATATCAGGGACAGAATCATGTATCAGCCAATGGTAGCATAAGACCTCCTCAATTATACTCTCAGCAGGGTATGAGCCAAGGATACAGAATCTCCACCCCTTTATATGAAACAAATACACAATACAAACAACCACTACCTGCTAATGTAACATTTAAGTCAACTTAGAACAATCAAATGCAACCCTCATGGACACAGAAAAGCAGGATAATGAATTAAGGCCAAAATATATACACAACAATCAACAGGCATGGATCCAGACTCAACAAATAGAGACAAAGCATTCTGAACAAATACATCAGAAGAAGGACCAAACCCAAAGGAAAAAAAATGCCTCATACAATCTCCTCAGATACTGATCCATATCTCAGAAATGACAGATGCCGAAGATGGAAAGGCTATGAACCAAACCCCAAATCTAAAAGAATAACAACAAACAATCAACAGAAGTCACACAGAATTACTAAGTAGTGATGGATCTAGAGATACAGATATGAATCCTTCCATCAAGGATAAAATGGATCAAAAATGTAGCAATAAAAACACAGTTGAAAAGGAGGGACAGCAATCCATAAACCAACCGATTCTATTTATATCAGATAACACAGAATCCCGTCATACCAATATTTATACTGATGGAAATATAGGATTCTTACAAACAAACACAGAACAGTCTTTTTTAGACCAGGGCTGTCAAAAAAAACACAAGATGGAAAACCAGAAAATCACTATAGGTTCACTAAACATACATTTTTTGTACAGAATGTAATGGCAAACTGTGTATATTTACAGAAAGTTCTGAATACCTGCGACATCCTATGTCTGCAAGAACACTGGATGATGTCATTCGAAAAGCATGAATTAGGGACCAACCATTTAACTTGCATGGTTTTTTGTTTCGTTCAGAATTTTTTTTTCGGACAACACAAGAGTTAGAATATTTATTTTTTTTGGTCGCAAAGCGCGAAATATTTTTCCAGAATTTAACATTATGTTATATTACAAAAACTCTGAATCAGATTATTTTTTTTTCCTCCACCTAAATCAGAATATTTTTTTCAACAACATTGGGAATCAGAATATTTTTTTAGAAAAAAAACATACCCCCCCCCCTCCCCCCTCAAGTTAAATGGTCGGTCCCTTAACTTGCAGGGGGGGTTATGGTTTTTTGTTTCGTCCAGAATTTTTTTTTCGGACAACACAATAGTTAGAATTTTTATTTTTAATTTTTTTCCAGAATTCAACATTAGGTTAAATGACAAAAACTCTGAATCAGATTGTTATTTTTTTTCCTCCATCAAAATCAGAATATTTTTTTCAGCAACATTGGGAATCAGAATATTTTTTTAGAAAAAAACCATAACCCCCCCTTCAAATTAAATGGTCGTTCCCTTACTTCATGCATCATGAGCAAAATAATCTGCCATATTCTGTGAAAAGGGGCCCCCTGTGAAAATACATGACATGGACCCAATCAATGTCTCTGACCACACAATGATATCAGCTACTTTAGAAGTATCTTTAAAAAGAATTAAAAAATTTACTGAACTGATCATATCTAAACCAAAATGGAAAAAAATGTGACATTGAAGTGTATAGAAATAGTATAAAAGAAAATATCATGGAAATAGACAATCTAGAAGAGAACTGTTGAAATTATAGAAAAATTAGAAAATGTACTACACAATGCTGCCAAACAGCCCATACAGAAAAAAACAGTAGAATTAAAAGAAGTGGCATCAAAAATATCAAAATCAAAATTCTGCACATGGAAAATGAATAAAAACAATAACAACGCAAAAAAGATATGGTATTATCAAATAGAAAACTAAGAAGCTTTAAAAACAGCGACGAGCATATGCATCAAAAAATAGGAATTTTATGAATAAAATAATATCTGCATCAGAAAATGACACAGAGATGTTCCATAAGCTAATAAATAATCAAAGGCGAAATAAACACCAAAATACAGAAATCTTGGTCCTAAATGACAAGAACTTAACAAATGAAAATGATATTTTAAATGGTTGGTTTGAATACTTCAAAGGATTATCCACACCAGACTTCAACGTTGATGATTTTGACCTAGAGCGACTCACGCTCGCACAGGAACTAAATCAAATTATAGAAGATCTTGAAAATCGAAAGAGTGAACCGGTAACACCAGTGAGCATACCTGAAATTGAAAAGTCTATAAAGAAAATGAAAACAGGAAAAGTAATGGATTCCAATGGTATAGCTTCTGAACACTTCAAACTAGATACAGAAGAAATAATACCCACCATTGTAAAAATAGTCAATAAAATATTTATGGATAAGGATATTATGGAAAATATGAAAACTGGAATTCTAACACCTGTCCTGAAAAAAAATAAAGATGGCAGCCTACCCAGAAACTATAGAGGCATAACAGTGACAAATAAATTTTCAAGTATCGTATCTATTTTGAAAGATAGATTAGAAAAAAAAGTTAATTCCAACACAGAACAGATTACAAAAAGGTTTCACTGACAGAGTGTCCCATTTAAATATTGCATTTATGGTCACTGAATGTATAATGACATGCATTGAAGAAGATGATGATCTATTTTTAATCACATTAGATGCTCAAAAAGCCTTCGACAAGCTCAATCATGAAATCCTACATGTATTTAATAAACTCATGATGGTATCACTGGTGACTTGTGGACCTTACTCAGAAATATGTACAGAGACATGTCTGTACAGGTAAAATGGAATTATAACCTCAGACAAAATACCGTTAGAACAAACCTTGTAATTTAGAACTTTATTTCCAAAATCAGAATGAAAGAGTCATAACATTATCCTCTCAGCATGGCATATATACAAGACGGGCACTTATACACAGTTTGTGATGAACAATAAAGTCTGTACTCTCATCTGTTAAAATTGTGAGAACTGGAGATTCATAGAGTTTTTAAAAAAAATATATTCATCAATTACATCTGAAAGTCAATAAATCCACTGCAGTATTGTATGAGCTGTAGTCTGCTCCTTTGTTTACATTTAAAGAATCCAAATGTGGTGTTCCCACCTCCTTCAAAAATTTCATCATATTAGTGTATTTTGACAAAGCAATACCTTCTTGTGCAAGGAAGTATACAGATTTTAGTGCAACTGTTATAGCACTTTCTTCCAAAAATTGTTACAAACCCTATTGACAGAAGTTGAGAGATTGGATCTTTCTTTTGGTGCTATGATGGTTTTTTGGTGGTCAGCACTAGCTGCATGCCTAGTGAGTGTTGATGTTTTAAAATTATCACAACCAGCTGTCATAATATTGTTTGCTCCAGTCCAATGCTAATGCATTTACTGCAGTACATTTTGTTTTTATCTTTGTCTTATGTTAACCATGTGTATAAACTGGCCCAACAGGACTGAGACTTTCCTTGTTCCTTGTTTTAGCTGGCTTCGTGTGAAACGTCATCATCGACCTCAATAGGCTCATTCGCCTCTGTCGTTGTACCTGTATCCATTTCATCTTCTGACCAAGGATTTTCCTTCTCTGATGTCGTGAAAAATGAAAATTTCGGTTGATTTTTTTCAAATCTTGCCTTTTTGGGAGGCATTTTGTTGTCATTCGACAGCTTTCGTTATAATCGAGACCCGAGTATGAAAAACACAGAGAGTATCGGATGATTATTTTTCAAATTCAAATCATTTATGGGATAAAGCATAGTTAAGTACATGTACATCATAATCACAATGTTGCGTAATCCAATTCATTCACAAGCATATATAAACATAGAGATAATATCATCATATTAAGTTTTCAGATAAGACTATACTCTTTAGGAATGAGCACATCAGTTAGATAATAATATCATAATATTTATTATCATTTTGGGAGCATAATAATTAGATAAGATTAATATTATTATTATCATTTGGAAGTTTTTGCCAGTTACTTGAGGAAAGTTAAATATTTTTAAAAGTTGAATCTCTGAGTGAGTAATATTCTTTTAAATATAAGCAAATGTTATTTAAATCTTGAGATGAACTAGGATTGAGGAGACGGTTAATTGTCACTTCTGTAGCTTCATTAAGTTTCCTATTAAACAGTGTAAAGAATTTATCTCTCGCTGAATTATATATGGGACACTCTATTAAAAAATGATGTTCATCTTCAACCTTATCTTTACATGCTTTACAGAATCTCTCATTAGCTGGTATTTTGGGTTTGCAATACCTGCCAGTTTCAATAGCAAGGCTGTGTGTGCTTAATCTAAGTTTTGTTAAGAGAGAGTGCACATATTTATTAATATTAAATGTTAAATACTTTTGTAGTTCAAAAGTTGTGAGAATTTTACTGAAAAATCTCAGTTTTCCTGTTTCGCTATTTCTTATATGTATTAACTGTTTCATAAGTTTACCAGAATAATAGGTACTCATTTCCTTACTAAATTGCACATGAGAGAGATCCAAAATATCTAAATTAAATATAGTTTTTAGTTGTTTTACAGATTTCCCCCAAGAAGGACAATTTTGAGAGTGTAACTGTTTGTCTTCCTCAAAAGCTGATCTTAGTAAATCATATACATAATCCTTGGACTGTTCAATCTTTACCAGACGGTTATAATATTTAAACATAAGTTTAAAGGCCTTAAAACACGGGGCCATAGCTATAATCCGATAGTCCGACAGTCCGATAGTCCGACAAATGCTTCAAACTGATTAAAGTTTTGAAAAATAATTGGGCCAAAAATGATATATTCGTAATTTCAGGATATGGGCCATTCATTTTTATACGCCCGTCAAAATACGGGCTTATTATGGCATACCGCTATTCGTCCATCCATCCACGCCTCGTACGATAACATCTCTCTTTTACTGATAGGTCACGTCGTGACATACATTGTATTGATAAAAGGGGGAGCAAGTGAGAGGTGTGATTTTAGTCAGTTTGGAAAATGCCAGTTTTCTTATGGTATATACAATTAATTGGTTTAAAAAATGCAGCATATTAATTACTGTTCTCACGCTGAGCAACTGACTGTGTTAGCGGTAGACATTTTTTTTTATTAGCCACTGTGGCTAATGGGTACTAATTTCTTTTAGCCACACTCAATTTCAGTTAACCACACTAAATATAAACAAAGAGCATAAAACAGTTGAAAGTTCAAAACTTTATTATTTAATTAACTAACAATAATAATTCATATATTATCATGATAAACAACAAACTTTGAACATTAGATAAACAGAACATTCAATATTCGTATGGTTTTGTTGTTTTTTGCTGTGTGGGGCCGTTGGCGTTGCCAAAAAAGGATAAAATAGTTCTTTGGCGCTTGGCGGTATCAGGTCTGTTTGCCCTGGGTCTGTTCGCCCTACAAGTGGGTCCGTTCGCCCTGATTATTAAAAATGATATCAGGTCTTTATAAGCCAACAAACAACCCATTGGACCATGTTGCACAACAGAATTAAAATATTACAGCTTCTATACTATGCAACTTTATTTTGTAACTTGAACATTATGTTTAAACTATCTTTGTTATATTTATTACTTTTTTAGTTCACCTGGACCAAAAAGGTCTTTATAAGCCAACAAACAACCCATTGGACCATGTTGCACAACAGAATTAAAATATTACAGCTTCTATACTATGCAACTTTATTTTGTAACTTGAACATTATGTTTAAACTATCTTTGTTATATTTATTACTTTTTTAGTTCACCTGGACCAAAGGTCCAGGTGAACTATTGCCATCACTTGGCGTCCGTCGTCTGTAAGCTTTTCACATTTCAAGCTTCTTCTCCGAAACCACTGGGCCAATTGGAACCAAACTTTGCAGGATTGTTCCTTGGATGGTCCTCTACAAAGTTACTGTTTTTCGTTCCAGTCGGATATTCAACATGACTGCCAGGGCCAATAATATGCTCTGATTGGCTGAAATTTCAAAGATCTTCTTCTCTGAAACTAATGAACTGACTGAACCCAAACTGTAAATGAATGATCATTGGAATGTCCTTTACCAAGTTACTGTTTTTTATGCCGATCGGAAATCCAAGATGGCCGCCACCGCAGGACATAGATTAACATTGGACCCTATGGGAAAATGTTCAAATGCCTTCTTCTCAGAAAATACAAATATGATTAAAGTCAAACTGTACATGAATGTTCATTGGATGGTCCTCTACAATCTTATGGTTTTTTGTTCCGATATGAAATTCAAAATGGCGGCTACGGCATGACTTAGTTTAACATTGGATCCTATGGGAAAAATGTTTCAAAATGCTTCTTCTCTGAAACCACTTGGACAATTGAAACCAAACTGCCAATGAATGATCATTGGAAGGTCCTTTACCAAGTCTCTGTTTTTTATGCTGATCAGAAATCCAAGATGGCCGCCACCGCAGGACATAGATTAACATTGGACCCTATGGGAAAATGTTCAAATGCCTTCTTCTCAGAAAATACAAATATGATTAAAGTCAAACTGTACATGAATGTTCATTGGATGGTCCTCTACAATCTTATGGTTTTTTGTTCCGATATGAAATTCAAAATGGCGGCTACGGCATGACTTAGTTTAACATTGGATCCTATGGGAAAAATGTTTCAAAATGCTTCTTCTCTGAAACCACTTGGACAATTGAAACCAAACTGCCAATGAATGATCATTGGAAGGTCCTTTACCAAGTCTCTGTTTTTTATGCTGATCAGAAATCCAAGATGGCCGCCACCGCAGGACATAGATTAACATTGGACCCGATGGGAAAATGTTCAAATGCCTTCTTCTCAGAAACTACAAATATGATTAAAGCCAAACTGTACATGAATGTTCATTGGATGGTCCTCTACAATCTTAAGGTTTTTTGTTCCGATATGAAATTCAAAATAGTGGCTACGGCAGGACTTAGTTTAACATTGGATCCTATGGGAAAAATGTTTCAAAATGCTTCTTCTCTGAAACCACTTGGACAATTGAAACCAAACTGCCCATGAATGATCATTAGAAGGTCCTTTACCAAGTTACTGTTTTTTATGCCGATCGGAAATCCAAGATGGCCACCACCGCAGGACATAGATTAACATTGGACCCTTTGGGAAAATGTTCAAATGCCTTCTTCTCAGAAAATACAAATATGATTAAAGTCAAACTGTACATGAATGTTCATTGGATGGTCCTCTACAATCTTAAGGTTTTTTGTTCCGATATGAAATTCAAAATGGCGGCTACGGCATGACTTAGTTTAACATTGGACCCTATGGGAAAAATGTTTCAAAATGCTTCTTCTCTGAAACCACTTGGACAATTGAAACCAAACTGCCCATGAATGATCATTGGAAGGTCCTTTACCAACTTACTGTTTTTTATGCCGATCCGAAATCCAAGATGGCCACCACCCCAGGACATAGATTAACATTGGACCCTATGGGAAAATGTTCAAATGCCTTCTTCTCAGAAACTACAAATATGATTAAAGCCAAACTGTACATGAATGTTCATTGGATGGTCCTCTACAAACTGTACGTTTTTTGTTCCGATATGAAATTCAATATGGCGGCTACGGCAGGACATAGTTTAACATTGGACACTATGGGGAAAATGTTTCAAAACGCTTCTTCTCTGAAACCACTAGGACAGTTGAAACCAAACTGCCCAGGAATGATCATTGGAAGGTCCTCTACAAATTTTATGTCTTTTATGCCGATCAGAATTCCAAGATGGCCGCCACCGCAATACATAGATTAACATTGGACCCGATGGGAAAATGTTCAAATGCCTTCTTCTCAGAAACTACAAATATTATTAAAGCCAAACTGTACATGAAAGTTCATTGGATGGTCCTCTACAAACTTCACGTTTTTTGTTCCGATGTGAAATTCAAAATGGCGGCTACGGCAGGACTTAGTTTAACATTGGACCCTATGGGAAAAATGTTTCAAAATGCTTCTTCTTTGAAACCACTTGGACAATTGAAACCAAACTGCCCATGAATGATCATTGGAAGGTCCTTTACCAAGTTACTGTTTTTTATGCCGATGGAAAATCCAAGATGGCCACCACCGCAGGACATAGATTAACATTGGACCCTATGGGAAAATGTTCAAATGCCTTCTTCTCAAAAACTACAAATATGATTAAAGCCAAACTGTACATGAATGTTCATTGGATGGTCCTCTACATAATTTACGTATATGAAATTCAAAATGGCGGCTACGGCAGGACTTAGTTTAACATTGGACCCTATGGGGAAAATGTTTCAAAACGCTTCTTCTCTGAAACCACTAGGACAGTTGAAACCAAACTGCCCAGGAATGATCATTGGAAGGTCCTCTACAAATTTTATGTTTTTTATGCCGATCGGAAATCCAAGATGGCCGCCACCGCAGGACATAGATTAACATTGGACCCTATGGGAAAATGTTCAAATGCCTTCTTCTCAGAAAATACAAATATGATTAAAGTCAAACTGTACATGAATGTTCATTGGATGGTCCTCTACAATCTTAAGGTTTTTTGTTCCGATATGAAATTCAAAATGGCGGCTACGGCATGACTTAGTTTAACATTGGACCCTATGGGAAAAATGTTTCAAAATGCTTCTTCTCTGAAACCACTTGGACAATTGAAACCAAACTGCCCATGAATGATCATTGGAAGGTCCTGTACCAAGTTACTGTTTTTTATGCCGATCCGAAATCCAAGATGGCCGCCACCGCAGGACATAGATTAACATTGGACCCTTTGGGAAAATGTTCAAATGCCTTCTTCTCAGAAAATACAAATATGATTAAAGTCAAACTGTACATGAATGTTCATTGGATGGTCCTCTACAATCTTAAGGTTTTTTGTTCCGATATGAAATTCAAAATGGCGGCTACGGCATGACTTAGTTTAACATTGGACCCTATGGGAAAAATGTTTCAAAATGCTTCTTCTCTGAAACCACTTGGACAATTGAAACCAAACTGCCCATGAATGATCATTGGAAGGTCCTTTACCAACTTACTGTTTTTTATGCCGATCGGAAATCCAAGATGGCCGCCACCGCAGGACATAGATTAACATTGGACCCTATGGGAAAATGTTCAAATGCCTTCTTCTCAGAAACTACAAATATGATTAAAGCCAAACTGTACATGAATGTTCATTGGATGGTCCTCTACAAAATTTACGTTTTTTGTTCCGATATGAAATTCAAAATGGCGGCTACGGCAGGACTTAGTTTAACATTGGACCCTATGGGAAAAATGTTTCAAAACGCTTCTTCTCTGAAACCACTAAGACAGTTGAAACCAAACTGCCCAGAAATGATCATTGGAAGGTCCTCTACACATTTTATGTTTTTTATGCCGATCGGAAATCCAAGATGGCCGCCACTGCAATACATAGATTAACATTGGACCCGATGGGAAAATGTTCAAATGCATTCTTCTCAGAAACTACAAATATTATTAAAGCCAAACTGTACATGAATGTTCATTGGAAGGTCCTCTACAAACTTTATGTTTTTTGTTCCGATGTGAAATTCAAAATGGCGGCTACGGCAGGATTTAGTTTAACATTGGACCCTATGGGGAAAATGTTTCAAAACGCTTCTTCTCTGAAACCACTTGGATAATTGAAACCAAACTGCCCAGGAATGATCATTGGAAGGTCCTCTGTTTTTTTATGCCAATCGGAAATCCAAGATGGCTGCCACCACAGGTCATAGTATTAACACAGGACCATATGGGAAAATACAGAAATATATTCTTCTCTGAAGCTATTGCACTGATTGAACCTAAACTGTGCATCAATCATCGGAAGGTCCTTTACAAACTTTGTGTTTTTTATGTAGATCGTAATTCCAAGATGACTACCACTGCAGGACATAGTTTTTACATAGGACCAATTGGTTCTTTTTATAACCAGGTGAACGATACAGGCTCTTGAGAGCCTCTGGTTAAAACTTTAATAAAGTATAATGGACTATAGACTCTTGATTCACTCATCTTTACCTGATTTACTAATTCCAAGGACACATACATTTTCTACAGACTCTGGATTCACTCATCTTTACCTGCTTCATTCATTCCAAGGACTAAAACGTTCAACTTTGTTCATTATAGAAACATACACTTTAGCATACCAATTATTTTTAATATCCTACATTTTCTAGACTCTGTGGATTCACTACTGAATCGTTACCTGATTCACTTATTCCAAGGACTAAAATGTTTAACTTTGACCATTATCAAAACATACAGTCCGTGGACATATACATGTATAAGTATTTGTCACTTTCGTTAAAATACAGTATATAGCAAATTTGACGACAAAAAACAAAAATTGTCTTTAAATCATAAGAAAATAAAGGAAATCTAATGGAAAATCATGCTAAAATAAACAAAAATCTTTAATATTTCTGCTTATTCTGGTGCAAAAATTATCAAAACCCGTTTAGAAATGACTTCAAAATAATTTTTTTGAACAATGTGGTTATATGATATATATAGCGTAAATTAGAGTGACGAATACATATGTTTATTGACTGTACACTTTAGCATGCTGCATATTTAAAATTTCTCAATTTAATATTTTTAAGCAATCAAATATCACTTATTTTTCTATTATTTTTAATACCCCACATAATTATAATTATCAGGACGAACGGACCCAGGGCGAACAGGGAATTAGGGCGAACGGACCCGGATTCACGCTTTGCCATGCTTGACCTTCTCGTTGTGAAATAATTTACTGGTTTTAGATTCAAGCTTAGACAGAAGGACAGACAGAATAAAGCGTAATTTAGGAAACCAGTCAGTCGGTGACTAAATTCAAAACTATTTCCGGAATGGGACCCGGATAATGTTATTTCAATTTGACCCGCTTTTTAAAATCATTTTGGATATTATACATCGATCAAATCATTGTCTATAACGCGTTTTATTCGAAGTTGACTTTCTACATAATAAAAGATCGTTGTCAGATGCACGCTTTAAAAGTTTTTCGTTCGCCAGTGTGGCTACTGCTACACAAATGATCCTCACCACATTACCATTATATTCGCAAAATACGACGTGGCGATCGTCTACCGCTAACACAGACTGACCTTCAATTGTCACAAAGGGGGGGGGGGAGAGAGGGGGAGGGGCGTATCATGGCACAGTTGTTTATTTTGTCATATTCTGATGCTGTTTCTTTCCGTGATATAAGGGGTCAATTAGGGACAATTCCTTCAATCGTAACTTTTTATATATGCGCTTGTCGTAGAAGGCAACTATAGCAGAGTCACCCGTCGGAATCCTGGGGAATAAAAATAGGACCAACTTGTCGTCGGAAGAGACAGAAAAACATGTTCTCGTGTTAAGTCGTTGCCCATGTTGACCCATCCCAGAGTCCCCTCTTTCTTATTTTTTGTTTACAAACTTTTCTCATCCTGAATATGACTGAAATATTGCTTGCTGGACCTTAAGCAATCAATCAATCAATCAATCAATCAATTCACACACATTATTGTATCCAGCTCTATTGATGTGTCGACATTGCTTTTTAACATAAATATTCCATGATAAAGGGCGGGGGACACTGGTACGCTCTTCTTTTTGTCTTTTCCTTTTTTTTTGTATTCATTTATTTTATCATTCTTTTCAATAGTGACTTTTCTTGGCTGGACTCGGCTACACGCTACTTGAATAAAGCCTGAAGTAGTCGCTACTAAAAAATATACGGGATACTTACACTACCGGTTCATCGCGACTGGATCCAGGTTTTTATAAA
This sequence comes from Bathymodiolus brooksi, assembly GCA_963680875.1. Lineage (NCBI taxonomy): Eukaryota > Metazoa > Mollusca > Bivalvia > Mytilida > Modiolidae > Bathymodiolus > Bathymodiolus brooksi. The sequence goes on along the minus strand of OY804580.1, from coordinate 44,676,948 downwards.
GTTTGTGTTGTTCATATATGTGTTTTTTGAGTTCTTGTGTGTCCCTGCCAATTGTTTGTCCGTCTGATATCATGTTTCCGATGTTCTGGACCTTTCTTTGGTGAGTAAACGGTTCGGTTTCTGGCCCCATATTACACATGTTATAGTGTTAACTTTCAAAGAAATAAAGCATTTATCGGACTGTCGGATTATAGGTCGGACCCCTAAAACACAGTGGTTCAAGTCCCAATTCTGCATGAATAGCAATATTGGGGGTCTTACCATGTACACCAAGTACGACTGGTATACTTTTTCGCCTGATTACGTTCGCGGGATGAAGCAAAAATTAAGTACCAGTCAAAACAAAATAAGTATGCAGATCCCGGTTACAATGATGTATGGGCCATACGTGACGGTAATGCGCCCTACTGGCGCACACATAATTTTTTAATGGGCCATGTCAAATTTTAGCGCGACTATGGCGCAATGGCGCAGCCCAAAGTGATCCCTGATTGGTCATTTAATTAAACTGCCAAAGAAAGGTAACCTCAAAGAATGCAAAAACTACAGAGGAATCACACTATTGTCACTTAAGGTGCTGAACAGAATACTTCTAACAAGACTATTGAAGGCTGTAGACGAAAAGCTAAGAGAACAACAAGCAGGATTTAGAAAAGATTGATCATGCACAGACCAAATAGCTGCACTGCGAATAATAATATAGAACAATCATTAGAGTAGAACACCTCCTTATTTCTCAACTTTGTAGACTTCGAGAAAGCTTTTGACAGTTTAGATTGAGAAGTTTTATGGAAACTAATGGCACACTATGGAATACCTCAAAAGTTCATCATCATCATCAGGAACTCTTATTACAACATGCAATGCAGAGTCATACATGAAGGTTTTGATGTGAAGACAGGAGTAAAACAAGGATGCCTTATCTCTTCTTCCTGGCTATTGATTACATCATGAGAGAGTCAATTGAAGGAAAAAGAAACGGAATCCAATGGACAATGTGGCAACAACTGGACGACTTAGATTTCACAGACGATATAGCCCTCATCTCCAGTACACAACAACAAATGCAAGAAAAAACATCCATTCTAGCAGAAACATCAATTAAACTAGGACTAAGACCAAACGAAAGCAAAACCAAGGTTATGAAGATCAATGCCAAATGTAAACAACCTATCAATATAAAGGATACCAACTTGGAAGAAGTAGAAGAGTTCACCTACCTAGGAAGCATTGTGAATATTGAAGGAGGCACTGATGCTGATGTAAAGAACAGAATTAACAAAGCCAGAGTCATCTTCAACATTCTAGGGAAAGTATGGAGTGCCAAGAACATCTCAAGAGGCACAAAGATGAAAATCTTTAACTCAAATGTAAAATCTGTGCTCATATATGGGGCAGGAACATGGAGAACAACAAAGTCAGAAATGAGGATCTTTGGCAAAGAGCAAACCAGGACCCCATAAACACAAATTAAAAAGAGGAAATGGGCATGGATTGGCCACACACTGAGGAAACCACCAAACAGCATCACCAGACAGGCCCTCAAATGGAACCCACAAGACAAAAGAAGCAGAGGACGACCTAGAAACACCTGGCGTAGAGACACAGAGTCAGAATTGAAAGAGCAGGGACACAACTGGTACTCAGCAGAAAAACTAGCACCAAATTGAGTTAGATGGAGGGAGTTCGTCAATGGCCTATGCTCCCTAGCAGAGCAAAGAGCCTAAACAATAAACAACAACTGATATGGATCAGGAACGTCTTCGTTTATCACACATGCAAAAATGTACTTATTACGTACAAATATGTGATAAACACAAATACATGACTGCTCACTTTCCTGGTTTGGTACAGGCACTTCAAAGTGGCTGGGTTAAAGCTCCCTTCTTAATGAAATGATGTGGTCATGCAAGTGTATTCCGCATGTGAGGGAGTCATTTTACTCACATGTGATTGATTGATTTAAGTTGATTAAGAAAAGTTTGAAGATACCAAAAGGGTAATCAGAAACCACAAATCGTAGAACAGAGAACACAATTGTCCAAAAGAAATACAAAACACTACACAGAAAACTAAATATTGAACACCACAAACCCCAGAGTTCGAAATTAACGATTGTCCGTTAGTCTGAGACTAGTAATTTTCCCCACGGACAACACATATCTCCTAGGTACTTGTCCGCTTGGGCTAGTAAAAAAAGAAAGACCGGTATGTATCGCGACGAGTTGGAAAACCGTTATTGTCCCTGTTCGTTTCTTTCCTTTAGGTTGTACACCATTTACAACTGTGTCAAACATGCACTTGAAAATTACTTATAAAACTATGTTGTTTAAAGCGCTTGGAGGACGGATCACACAAATAGTTAAATTTGTTTTCCAAAATTCAAGCACAAATTTGACATTGACAAATACAATTTCATTTATAAAATATTTATGGCTTCTTCTCTTCATGTCGATCTGCAAATCGCCGCGATTAGGAAAAGAAGAACAATGTTAATATTTGCTAAAATATATTGTTTTAAACAAAAAAAAATTGTAATAATGATGATTAAATCCAGATTTTCATATAGGTAACAATTAAAAGTATCCTTGATGTATTGATAAATGTGTTTATTGATCCAATCTGTTTAAATAACAAATTTTTGACTTAAAATAAAAACTATAATTTAAGTGCTTTGGAAGGGTATGACATTTGCAGTATTTTGCTTCATGGTATTATGGGTTTTGCTAATCATTGAAGGGTTAAACTGTGAAATCATTGTCCTGTGTTCTTTGGTAGCTATCTCATTGGCAATCATATCAAATTTCATTATTTTCATATTTGAAGGGACAAAAAAACACCCTCAAAACTGTCTTTTTGGGAAAAACATTTTCATTCCAAAAAACCCTCAGATTGCAGGATGTTGCATCTAGATATTCAAAATTCTTATGGTGGAGGGGGGCTTGCCCCCAGACCCCCCTAGCCAACTCATACCTTTAAGGGTGCTCGTCGCATCTACAGGACTAGTTTGGATTTTAAGGACAAGTGATTGATATCTTCTACTAGCCCTTTGGGCTGGTAAATACAAAAGTTAATTTCTAACCCTGAACCCCACTAAAAACTGGGGGATGAATGTAGGTGCTCTGGAAATTTAGTAGTTACTGCTCCACTAGTGATACCTGTTCTGTTACAGGGGGATGAACGTAGGTGCTCTGTATATTAAGTAGTTAGTAAGTTATTGTTCCACTAGTGGCACCTGTTCTGTTACCATTGTTACAAACCTGGTGATAAGTCATGAATGAGGATTGTGATTACGACAAACTGAATATATCCATGGTTTTTTATGACAGAGATTATGTAACAGTTAACCAAGTCATGGTGGCAACCATAAAATTCCAAAATGATGACTCAGCTTAACAAATAGGAACCCTTGGTTCAGTAACTTCCTTGTTAGCAGCAACCATTAATCATTGAAATCATGATAGGAACCACAAGCATTGGAATTTTATATCATCTGAAAGATACATACTCTGTATTGCTTAATATCCAGCGAGCAGTTTTTCAGTTTTATTCAGGACAAGGTGGGCCAACCTTAATAACGACTATTGACTGCCACTGGACAATTATAGGGAGATAGGGATGAACAATGTAGTCTTTTGTAGCGGCTACAATGGGCTTGATATTCTTTTCTGAAATCTACAAAAAATATCTTCATAGTGCAGGGAGCATGACACCCTCTAAACATGGAACCCACTATGGTCCACTGTATGGCTATCGATATTATAAACTGACAATGCCCTCCCCCAACGAGAGGATACCCTCTATTGAACACATGGGATGTGATGATCAATTCTGTGGTTTTGAGCCCTGGGAATCTTCACCAGTACTCATGTGGAAAACATTTGTATGACTGCATCATATCACTAATGGTTGAAGGTTTGGGTCGATAACACAAGTTTATTCCCTTCAAGTGCCTGTACCAAGCCAGGAGAGTGGGTGATCATATACAATGTATACAATGTATAATATGTGTGTAACAGGTAATCAATTTAACTCTCTATGATTTGTCCATTTTATTGAAATTTTTCTGAGGTGGTATTTATTTACTTTCATATTATTTCTTGAGAAAAAAAAACATAGTACAATCATGCTTGAACCCAAGCAGTTTATTAATCACCATATGTTTTGTCTTTTCTTGCAGAATGGCTGAGGCAACAACATCCAGACATGAATCAAATTACATAAAGATAGCTATGGTAGTGTTACGAGTTTCACCACGTGCTGTACGAGTACATTTTGACAAAGAATTTCGTCCCGATCGTTTGCAGAGCATATTGAATAGAAACGTTCTTCATCTTACTAAACTTAAGAAGAAGAAGAAACGTATAACACAACCTCAGTGGGAATTGTTGTTCCCTAAAACAAGTAGGTTATTATATTTGTTTTGCCTAAACTAGTTTTTATATGACAACAAATGTTTAGGGGTCATAATATGTTATGGGGCTGTCGACAGAATGGTTTCTAGTTGATGGATCCTTTTGAATTTTTAACACTGTGATCCTTGGCACAGAATAAAGGTTGGCATTGATTTGGCCTTATAAGGTTTTGCCATCACCTGGTGTCCGTCGTCCGTTGTTTGTTCACTTTTAACATTTGAATCTTCTCCTCTGAAACCGCTTCGCCGTATGAACCAAAGCTTGTTAGGAAGCATCTATGGAAGGTTCTCTATAAAGATTGCTCATTTCAGCCTGATGTGGTAGTAATCATGCCCGACATAGATTGGTTTGGGTTTTAGCTCTCCTGGCCAAAGGCCATGTGAGCTTTTGCCATCAGGTTTCGTCCGTCGTCTGTCTTCTCCTCAGAAACCACAGAGCCAATTTAGACCACACTTTGCTGCAATGGTCCTTGGAACACCCCCTTTCAAAATTGTGTCCGATAGCCACGCCCTCCATCCAAGATGGCCACCATTACTAAAAATAGAAATTTCTTCAAATGGCCAAAACTGCTCTATTTTAAGCCAGAATGTGCTCAAATTTGAACTGTATAAGCATAAGGATGAGCTTTTTAACATATATTACAGAATTTTTTATGAACTTTGAACTTTTCCGATGTCGACCGATTATGCAAATTAGGCATAAATAAGCAAAAAATCATATAAAAATCTTCTTGTCAGAAACCACTGGGCCAATTGCAACCAAACTTTGGTGGAATGGTCCTTGGATGGCCCCCTTCTAAAATTGTGTCCGTTGATCCCGACTTCCAACCAAAATGGCCGCCAAGTTAAAAATAGAAAAAAGGGGGGATGAAATTTAAAAAAAATCTTCTCCTCTGAAACTACTAAGCCAATCTCAACCAAACTTTGCTCCTTGGGTGGTCCCCTTCCAAAATTGTGTACGGCATTTCAGACCTCTGACCAAGGTGGCCGCCACAGCCGAACTTAATTTAACATAGGACGCTATGGGAAATTCCCATAAAAATCTTCTTGTCTGAAACCATTTGCTCAATAAGAACTAAATTTTGATGAAATAGTCATTGGATGGTTCTCTTCCAAAAATGTGTCCGGTGGTTTGGCCCTTCAACCAAGATGGCCCCCACAACCAAACTTAGCTTAATATAGGACCCTATGGGAAATTCCCATAAAAATCTTCTCCTCTGAAACCATTTGCTCAATAAGAACTAATTAAATTTGATGAAATAGTCATTGGATGGTTCTCTTCCAAAAATGTGTCCGGCGGTCCGGCCCTTCGACCAAGATGGCCCCCACAGTTGAACTTAGCTTAACATAGGACCCTATGGGAAATTCACATAAAAATCTTCTTGTCGGGAACCAGTTGCTCAGTTGGAACCAAACTTTGATAAAATAGTCGTTGGATGGTCCTCTTCCAAAACTGTGTCTGGTGGTCCCGCCCTCTGACCAAGATGGCTGCACAGCTAAACTTAGTTTAACATAGGACCCTATGGGAAATTCACATAAAAACCATCTTGTCTGGAACCAGTAGCTCAATTAGAACCAAACTTTGATGGAATAGTCATTGGATGGTTCTCTTCCAAAATTGTGTCTGACAGTCGTGCTCTCCCACCAAGATGGCCACCACAGTGCAGTTGCGTTGTTATTGAAAGTAGCTTTAATCCAGGTGAGCGATTACAGACTCCTGGGAGCCTCTGGTTGGTACTTAACGCCAATTTCAACAGTATTTTAGTTATATCGTGGCGGTCAGCTTTATTGGTGGAGGAAACCGGAGTACCCGAAAAAAAACCACTGTCCGACCTGTCACAAGTCACTGACAAACTTTATCACATAATGTTTTAACGAGTACACCTCGCCATGAACTGGGTTCAAACTCACAACTTTAGTGGTGATAGGCACAGATTGCACAGGTAGTTGTAAATCCAACTACTATACGATCACAACCACAATGCCCCCCAGACATAGGCAATTCTTGTTTCTGGTTGGTCAATTTATAAAAAAATCTTCTCCTCTGAAACCGCTTGGCCAAATGAACCGAAACTTTGTATGCAAGCATTATTGAAAGGTCCTTTATAAAGATTGTTAATTTTGTCCCGATTCGTTAACAAAGATGATCGCCATACAGTCAATTCTTGTTCCTGGTTGGTCAATTTCTAAAAACCTTCTCCTCTGAAACCACCAGTTTCACCAAAAAAAACAGTCGAACATGTTTGTGTCGAACACTCTTTATTCGAATACTACGGATGTCTCGAAGTTGCCGGTCGATCCTGATCTATTTTCCTATTATAAATTCTATATTATTTCAACACTGTTAATTCGAACATTCTTGAGTCGAATACATTGGTTGTGTTGAACACTTTTTATAGCCCCAAAATCGGAAAATTATGTTAATTTACCCTTTTTTAGTAGAACCTCCAGAGTCGAGTCTTCATGTCTTTTCCCTTCACTTGCGTTATGCAAAGTTATGACTTCCTTTTCTTTAAATCTGTGTCATTGATGTAAATGCAGTGTTTTTATTACAATTTTTGTCAGTACACAGTGTAAACAATAAAAATACACAAAGATTTGTGTGTGAATTAAACAGCTGATCGATCGATAACAGTGTGTCAAAGGCTTAGTCAAGGTTCATTGAACTGCAAAAAGGTAGAAATAGCTATAATGGGTGAAAATTAAAACGAAATAAAAATTGAAATTCACGTTTTCTTGATCAGAATTTCATTTTACAGTTGAAAACAGATGCGGCTAAAATTTAGAAAAAATATTTGACTAAATTATTGCACGACATGTACGATGTTCACTTAGAAATTCGAAAAATGCATGGTTTGTATTTTACTCACACGAAGCGATTTTTTAGAAAGAGTTTTAAAATGTATTCCTTTTTAATTTTTTAATTTTACCTGAAAATTGATTATCGCGCTAATTAAATTCATAGCTTTAACACATTAATCACTGGTGTTAAACTGATGTTCGTAACTGGAGTTACCTACATCCCAACATGGCGGACACGGAAAATGGTAAATTAGAATATCCTTGTTTTCTTTTTATCAGTCTTTCGAGATAAGTTGTTGTACAGATGGCCGCATTAAGGGGAGACATAAGTTTTAGGTATCTAAAACAGTTCTTTCTAGTTCTTAATTAGAATTAATCACAGGAAAATGACATTGAGCACGACAGCTTGAGAAACTCAATTTTTGACACAATGGCCCAATGCTAGGGTGAACTAATAAAAAAATCAAAAGGTTATTAATTAGCCTAATTAATGAGGTATGAGTGAACACTAATCACAAGAGCTATAAAATCGGGAGACCCGTTAATGTTGAAAATAATTTATTCCTTTTTAGCTCGACTTTTTGAAGAAAAAAAGTCAAGCTATTGTCGTCACTCCGGCGTCAGCTTCTGGGTCGGTGAAGTTTTTTGTCAGAGTCTATTTCTCAAAAACTGTCAAAGGTATCCATTTGAAACTTGGAATACTTATTCACTATCAAAAGAGAAACAAATTACAACAATGCAGATGACCCTGTGATTTGTATATCCAGAGTTATCTGCCCTTGTTTCGACATAGTACATAGAAATTAGGGATATGTTGTTAGTGTAATTAAAATTTCTCAATAACTATCAAAGCTATTAACTTGAAACTCAATAAACTTGTAGAAAGTGTTAACCCCATTCTGTTGACAAGAGAAGACAACTCCATCCAGCATTTTATTTGAGTTATTCCCCCTTTTTGACTTAAAATTTCTTCAAAAAATACAATTTCTCAATAATTATGATAGGCATTGAAATGAAACTCAACATACCTGTTCACTATCAAATGGGGAACCCATTACAACAAGGCAGGTGACCCTGTGATTTGTATATTCAGAGTTATCTGCCCTTGTTTTGGCATAGTACATAGAAATTTGGGATATTGTTTTAGTATAATTAAAATTTCTCAATAACTATCCATGCTATTTAACTTGAAACTCAATACACTTGTAGAAAGTGTTGACCCCATTCTGTTGACAAGAGAAGACAACTCTATCCAGCATTTTATTTGAGTTATTTCCCTTTTTTTACTTGCATTTGTTTCTAAAAATACAATTTTCTCAATATAAACTATGATAGGCATTAAAATGAAACCCAACATACCTGTTCACTATCAAAAGGGGGAACACATTACAGAAGGGTAACCCCCCTCTCCCAACATACAACCCCCTCCCGCTGTCCCCCTCCCCCAATTTTGTATTTGTATTTTTTATTTTTATTTCATATGCACTAAAATAGTGTTAACAGGAAAGATTATACCCCTCTGATTATATTTACCAATTTTGCAAACCTATTTGCTTATATGACCATCATAGTTAGAAGTACAAATGTATGTATAACTTTTGCTTACAGTTTAATATCAGATACGAAAAAGTCTAGCGTCCAGCACCCGTGGGCGGTGCTTTTGTTTATTTTTATCCATATTTAATCCAGAAATGATCCCTGGAGTGCAAAATTAATTACATTAACATTTTTTACACCTGAAACAAGTCATACATACACAGACGTGAAGAATAAGTAGCACACGTTAAACTGGAGGTCAACTTCACAGGTAAACATCGAGTAAACCGGAAGTCAAAACTGCATACGGATGTGTCGAAGCACCGGATAAGTCGAAGTTTTCTTCGAGTCCCCTGAACTGACACAACCGAGTTTCACTGTATATGGAAGGTAATCTAAAAGACTTACTCATTTCAGAATCATCCCGATTGGAGAAAAAACATGGTCGCCATGGGAAATTTTCTTTCTGATTGACTGAAATGTTTTAAAATCTTCTCCTCTGAAACTAGGAGGCACAACGAATTGTTACTTTGTAGGAATGATGTATGGGAGATCCTGTACAAACTATCTATTTTTCGTGCTGATCATACAACTTATATGGCCGCCATAGGCAGTTCTTGTTTGTAATCTGCCAATTTAAAAAAATCTCAAACTATTTGACCAAATTGATTGAAATTTGGTAGAAAGCACCTATGGAAGTCGGAGGTTCTGTATAAAAATTTTCTCAAAGTAAAAGGGGATGTGAGCGGCACAGGCTTAGCCCACTAAGCCTCTAATTTAATTTTCACCCAATCTTAAAGAAGTTCTTTGCAAAATTTCATCTTAATTGGCTATTGATCCCTCCCCAATAAAATTGTTATTCTATTCCTGTAAGAGGACCTAATTCCAAAATTGATCATATTTTGAAGACATATAATTTGGATGAGGTTTTCTTTTTTCTTTCTTTTTAAATTTAATTATGGTTTCTGAGTTAAAGACGGTTCAACAAATGTTAAATTTACAAAATTTTCACTTTTTAATATTTAATTAAATTGTAATGCATTTTTTTTTTACAAAATGATACATCTCAATGAGTAGTTGATCTTCTTATTTCATTTCTTAAAGGTCCCAAATTCCGAAATTTCGTATATTTGGAAAGCATATGGAATTTTTATTTTTCATCCAACTACCTATGCAATCAGTGCCTATCACCACTGATGTTGTGAGTTCAAATCTCGATCAGTGTGAGGTGTACAACATTATGTGATCAAGTTTGTCAGTGACCTGCGACAGGTCTGTGGTTTTCTCCAGGTCCTCCAGTTTCCTCAACCAATAAAACTGATCGCCACAATATAACTGAAATATTGTTGAAAGTGGCGTTAAACACCATCAAACAAACAAACAAATTCTGATAGCTTTTTTTTTATCTTAGATTTATTGAGCTGAGAGCATTTGACGAATTTCCTCTAATTAAAAGGAAAATTTTACCAGATAAAAGTCAAGTGAAAAAACATAATATTTTGACTTTAATATTTTCCATCCAATCTTAATGTAGTTTTCTTCAAAATGATCATCTTTATTGGTCATAGATAATCTCAACCAAACAATCAGATTTAACTAGCTACTTCTTTATGGTTTCCAGGATTTAAGCAATTACAAGGGACCAAATAGAAAACGAGACCAATTCCTAAAATACAGTGGGTCAAGCAACTACTGTGTCATGCAATTTTCTTTATCAAGTAAAACACTGTGTCCACGTTAACTGGCTTTTAATTTAATATACTGGGATACACTTGTTCAGCTTTCTCTTATCAACATGCTGCGGTCGTATCATGCTTGTGTTTGTCTTGGTGCATCCCTTTGTTTTGGAATGTTTTCCCTTAAACTGGTTCTTCAGAATCTTTGTTGTTCCATATATAACAGATTTGTCAAAATTGTTTTCCAGAAAACAATTGTAAGATCAACATACACCTGTATTTTCTAAGTTGTTCTGTCCAAATTTTAGCTGCTTTATTCAAATTGAAATATGTAAACTCAGGCTTATTTTTATAAAAGAAAAAATCACAATAAATTCTTCCTCTCAGAAACTGCTAACCATTACCAATGGAGTTAAGATGATCTTTGGTTGTACACTTTTAAAATTGTGTGTGATATCTCCAATCTGATTAAAATCATTCTTTCACTTGCTCCCCTTGTCTGATATGTCAAGGCATGTGAGAGCGTTGGTCCAAAGACATTGGAGAATTTCATCATTCATGTAACATTTTTATTGGGTTATTTTCATGAGACCACTGGTCAAAAGACATCATGTAATATTTTTACGGTATTATTTTCAGGAGAACAACCCTCGTCAAAAGACTTTGACATAACACTAATGGTATGTCTTTTGAGAAATCTGACATCTATTGTCATAATGGATAGACTACCCCCAGCAACAGATACAAGTTTGAGAGCTGATTTGTCTAGGATCAAGTTTTACAGAAACATGATTGTACATTGTAATAGTGCTTTGGTGGATGATACAGACTTTGAATCATACTGGAACGATGTAACACCGGTAATACACAATAATTTTACATCTGTTTAATATAGTAATCATTTTAACCAGGACGTTTAGAACATAGCTTCAAATTTATCTGGGGTATAAAAGTTAAAATTAATTGTTTGATGACAGAGACGGTCTTGATTTTCCCCCAACTCCTCTTGAAAGGGGAACTGTGGTAATGGTATCGTCTGTGCGTCCGTCCCAAATTGGTTTCCAAATGATAACTTGTGAAAGAAAAGTCGGATTGAAGCAAAGTATGGTATTTGTCCATATTAAAAACTCAAGATCAAATATTAAAATCTTGTAAACAACCTTTTAGCTCCTCTGACCCAAAGGGTCATGTGAAGTATTGACATCACTTGGTGTCCATCGTCATCCGTAAGTATTTACATTTTTAATCTTCTTCTCTGAAACCACTGAGCCAATTATTACCAAACTTGGTAGGAATGTTCTTTGGCTGGTCCCCAAAAACGGTTACATATTTTTTGTTGATCAGAAGTACATAAAAGAAACCCAAAGGCCCAAAGGTGTCAAAAAGGGTGTGTCCACATTAATGGGTATAAATTATTTATTGTTCATTTGTTTTTGATGCATTCGGGGTCAGTCTTGGTCGTGATCTTATAGTAGTTATATTTACATCTACCTATGTTGTGAACTCCAATGCCACTCGGGCGATACAACATTATGTAATAAAGTTTGTCAGTGACTTGTGGCAGGTTGGTGGTTTTCTCCGGGTAACTGCAGTTTGCTCCACCAATAAAACTGACCGCCACGATATAACTGAAATGTTGTTGAAAGTAGAGTTAAAAACTATAAAACCATAATGCATCAGAAGATCCCTTTCAGAAACACACATAATGTAATGTAACATTTACTGTTTTTGACATAAAGGGGGTCAAAAAGAGGGTGGGGGATATAAGATATTTGAACTTTTAAAATTTTCATCCAATTCTAATGCAGTTTTTGCAAAGTATTCATCTTTATGAGTTATTGGTGGGAAATAAACATTATTTGCCATTTTATTTCAAAAAGGGGTCTAAAAGGAGCCCAAATTCTGAAATTTCACATATTTGAGAGATATATTAGAATTTTATTTTTTCATCCAATTTTGATGTGGTTTTTAGCTCACCCAACTTTGGGTCAGGTGAGCTATTGCTACCACTGAGCGTCCGTCGTCCATCTGTCGTTAGCTTTTCACATTTTAATCAACTCCTCTAAAACCACTAGGCCAATTTGAACCAAACTTTGGTGGAATGGTCCTTTGATGGCCCCCTTCCAAACTTGTGTCCGGTTATACCGACTTCCAATCAAGATAGCAGCCAAGCTAAACATAGAAAAAAGGGGGGATGAAATGTCCATTGCTGCTTTAGTATAAGTCAAAATGAGCTCAAATTTTAACTGCAGCTGCATGGCAAGGAGTAGTTTAAGATACATTCTGGGTTTTTCTGTGAAATTTATCTGTCAGCCGATTTATACCGATTATGCAAATTAGGCATATTTTGATAAAAGATCACATTTAAATCTTCTCCTCTGAAACCGTTGAACCAAATTAAACCAAACCTGGCAGGGATGGTCTCTCGGTGGGTCCCTTTCAAAATTGTGTCCAACAGCCCCACCCTCCATTCAAGATGGCTGTTGTTACTGAAAATAGAAATTTCTTCAATTGTCCATTGGTGCTTTAGTATAAGTCAAAATGAACTCAAATTTTAACTGCAGCTACATGGCAAGGAGTAGTTTAGCATATATTCTGGGTTTTTCTGTGAAATTTTTCTGTCAGCCGATTTATACCAATTATGCAAATTAGGAATATTTTGATAAAAGATCACATTTAAATCTTCTCCTTTGAAACCCGCTGAACCAAAATAAACCAAACCTGGCAGGGATGGTCCTTGGGTGGGTCCCTTTCAAAATTGTGTTCGACAGCCTCACCCTCCATTCAAGATGGCTGCTGTTGCTAAAAATAGAAATTTCTTCAATTGTCCATTGGTGCTTTAGTATAAATCAAAATGAGCTCAAATTTTAACTGCAGCTGCATGGCAAGGAGTAGTTTAACACATATTCCGTTTTTAGCACACCTGACCCAAAGGGTCATGTGAGCTATTGCTACCACTGGGCGTCCGTCATCCGTCTGTCGTTGGCTTTTTGCATTTTAATCCGCTCCTCTAAAACCACTGGGCCAATTTGAACCAAACTTTGGTAGAATGATCCTTGGGTGGTCCCCTTGCAGAATTGTGTCTGACAATCCCCCTGCCAACCAAGATGGCTGCCATTACTAAAAATAGAAAATTCGGCAAAAAATCACGTAACAATTATCTACTCTGAAACTGCTGGGCCAATTGGGCCCAAACTATGGTGGAATGGTCTTCAGATGATCCTCTTTGAGAAATGTGTCCGACGACCCCGGCTGCCAACCAAGATAGCCGCCATTGCTAAAAATAGAAAATTTGTCAAAAAATCACTTAAAAACTATCTCCTCTGAAACTACTGGGCCAATTGGGCCCAAACTGTGGTGGAATGGTCTTTAGGTGGTCAACTTTCACAATTGTGTCCAACGATCCCGGCCGCCAACCAAGATGGCCATCGTTACTTAAAATAGAAAATTCAGCAAAAAACATCTCTTAAAAATTATCTCCTCTGAAACTGCTGGGCCAATTGGGCACAAACTATGGTGGAATGCTCTTTAGATGATCCCCTTTCAGAATTCTGTTCGACGACCCCGGTCGCCAGCCAAGATGTCCGCCATTACTAAAAATAGAAAATTTGGCAAACAATTACTTAAAAATGATCTCTGAAACTGCTGGGTCAAATGGGCCCAAACTATGGTGAAATGATCTTTAGATGGTCTCCTTTCAGAATTATATCCGACAATCCCGCCCGCCAAAGAAGATGGCGGCCATTGCTAAAAATAGAAGATTAACGTTTATTTTTTGTCTGATTTTGATGCAGTTTTTTCTTTAAATTCCTTATTAAATTATCTTTCAGTAGTATGTCAACGGATTTGACTACAGAATCTTCCATATACTTAGCAATAATTATGGCTTTTCTTTTTTGGGGCCAATTTTGAGCCAGGTGAGCGATTACAGGCTCCTAAGAGCCTCTAATTTGTTGTTGAATGGAATGTGCTGATAGCTTTTGGTAGTATGTCAACACATTTCCTCTGTTGTTTACATTTTCTGTTAAACTTGACCAAAAGAGACAGAGAAGTAAGTGTCAATTAAATTTTTTTTAAGCTTTTGATTTACACCTAGTTTAATGCAGTTTTTGCGAAGTGTTCATCTTAATGGGTTATTCTGTGTTAGCGGTAGACATTTTTTTTTATTAGCCACTGTGGCTAATGGGTACTAATTTCTTTTAGCCACACTCAATTTCAGTTAGCCACACTAAATATAAACAAAGAGCATCAAACAGTTGAAAGTTCAAAAACTTTATTATTTAATTTAACTAACAATAATAATTCATATATTATCATGATAAACAACAAACTTTGAACATTAGGGACTGACCATTTAACTTGAAGGGGGGGTTATGGTTTTTTGTTTCATTCAGAATTTTTTTTTCGGACAACACAAGAGTTAGAATATTTTTTTTTTGTAGCGCAAAGTGCGAATTTTTTTTCCAGAATTTAACATTAGGTTATATGACAAAAACTCTGAATCAGATTATTTTTTTTTTTCTCCACCAAAATCGGAATATTTTTTTCAGCAACATTGGGAATCAGAATATTTTTTTAGAAAAAAACCATAACCCCCCCTTCAAGTTAAATGGTCGTTCCCTTAGATAAACAGAACATTCAATATTCGTATGATTTTGTTGTTTTTTGCTGTGTGGGGCCGTTGGTGTTGCCAAAAAAGGATAAAATAGATCCTTGGTGCTTGGCGGTATCGGGTACATTCGCCCTGATTATTAAAATTGATATCGGGTCTTTATAAGCCAACAAACAACCCATTGGACCGTGTTGCACAACAGAATTAAAACATTACAGCTTCTATACTATTCAACTTTGTTTTGTAACTTGAACATTATGTTAATAGTTTGTTTAAATTAATTACTATCTTTGTTATATTAATTACTTTTTTAATACTTTAATAAAGTATAATGGACTACAGATTCTGTATTCACTCATCGTTACCTGCTTCATTCATTCCAAGGACTGAAATGTTTAACTTTGCCCATTATCGAAACATACAGTCCGTGGACATATACATGTATAAGTATTTGTCACTTTCGTTAAAATACAGTATATAGCAAATTTGACGACAAAAAACAAAAATTGTCTTTAAATCATAAGAAAATAAAGGAAATCTAACGGAAAATCATGCTAAAATAAAAAAAATCTTTAATATTTCGGCTTATTCTGGTGCAAAAATGATCAAAACCCGCTAAGAAATGACTGCAAAATAAATTTTTTGAACAATGTGGTTATATGAAATATATAGCGTAAATTCGAGTGACGAATATCTAAAAAAATGCATGTTCATTGACTGTACACTTTAGCATGCCGCATATTTAAAATTTCTCAATTTAATATTTATAAGCAATCAAATATCACTTATTTTTCTATTATTTTTTAATACCTTACATAATTATAATTATCAGGGCGAACGGACCCGGATTCGCGCTTTGCCATGCTTGACTTTCTCGTTGTGAAATAATTTACTGGTTTTAGATTCAAGCGTAGACAGAAGGACAGACAGAATAAAGCATAATTTAGGAAACCAGTCAGTCGGTGACTAAATTCGAAACTATTTCCAGAATGGGACCCGGATAATGTTATTTCAACTGAAAAAACTACCGGAAATAATCAATTTGACCCGCTTTTTAAAATCATTTTGGATATTATACATCGATCAAATCATTGTCTACAACGCGTTTTATTCGAAGTTGACTTTCTACATAATAAAAGATCGTTGTCAGATGTACGCTCTAAAAGTTTTTTGTTCGCCAGTGTGGCTACTGCTACACAAATTATCCTCGCCACACTACCGTTGTATTCGCAAAATACGACGTGGCGATCGTCTACCGCTAACACAGTTATTGATGGGCCATAAAAGAGGTGTGATTTTGTATAATTGGTACATACTATAAAAACCAAGAAAATGTACTTAAAGCTTCTATTTACTGTAACAGTATGCTAAAACCACCAGCATAGATCAAATTAAACAAAGAAGCTTGAATGAGGAATCATTTTCAGCTTTTATTTTAGCTCACCTGGCCGAATGGTCATGTGACCTTTTGCCATCACTTGGCGTCATTAGCCAATTGAACCGAAACCTGGTAGGAAGCATCTATGAAAGGTCCTCTATTAAGATTGCTCAATTAGTTCCGATCTGTTAACAAACATTTCTTTTTTTTTTTTTTTAACTTTTTTTTTTTTAGACATTTTCAAAATATATACATAGCATATATATAACAAACATGGCTTCCATAGGTAATTCTTGTTTCTGGTTGATATATTTCTAAAAATCTTCTCATCTGAAACTGCTTGGCCAAATGCACCGCTACATGGTAAGAAGCATCTATCATTGTATGAAAGGTCATCTATGAAGTGTGTTGATTTTGTCACGATCCGTTAATAACCATGCATTGCCGCCATAGCCAATTTTTGTTTCTGGTTGATATATTTCTAAAAATCTTCTATTCTGAAACCACTTGGTTAAATAAAGCAAAATTATACAGAAAACATTTAATTTGGAAGGTCCTCTATAAGATTTCCTCATTTCATCCCGATTGGTCAAATAACATGGTCGCCATGGGAAATTCTTGTTTCCGATTGGCTGAAATTAAAAAAATTTCTCCTCTGAAACCAGGAGGCATAGCAAATTGTTACTTTGTAAGAATGATAGTATGAGAGATCCTGTACAAAATTTTCATATTTCATGCTGATCATATGATTAATATGACTGCCATAGGCAGTTCTTGTTTGTGATTGGCTAATATAAGAAAATCTTCTTGAAAACCATTTGGCCAAATTAATTGATTGGTTTGGTTTTATGGTACTTAAGGCCACTTTCAACAATATATCAGTTATATTGTGGCCGACAGTTTTATTGGTGAAGGAAACCGGAGTACCCGGAGAAAACCACCGACCTGTTGCAAGTCACTGACAAACGTTAGCACCCAAATTAATTGAAATGTGGTTGGAAAGAAGAGAGAAAAAAAGGATATTTGGTAGGTTCTGTATAAAGTTTCCTCAAAACAAAATGACAGGTGAGCAGCACAGGCTGAACCCACTGAGCCTCTAGTTACCTGTATCATGTCCCCACCCCCCTTTGAAGTGAATGTTTAAAGGGCTTCAGGTGGTATTACAGATGTCTTCTATCAGTCATGGTTATTGAGTTAAACTTGATTGCATTAAAACTGGTGCTGGAAAAATCCCTTGTTGACTTGCTGCAGTTGTATCATACTGCTCCCAACATAGCCCTTATCCCAAAGCCCTTGTTGACTTGCTGTGGTCTTATCATACTGCTCCCAATATAGCCCTTATCCCAAAGCCCTTGTTGACTTGCTGTGGTCGTATCATACTGCTCCTAACATAGCCCTTATCCCAAAGCCCTTGTTGACTTGCTGTGGTCATATCATACTGCTCCTAACATAGCCCTTATCCCAAAGCCCTTGTTGACTTGCTGTGGTCTTATCATACTGCTCCCAACATAGCCCTTATCCCAAAGCCCTTGTTGACTTGCTGTGGTCGTATCATACCGCTCCTAACATAGCCCTTATCCCAAAGCCTTTGTTGACTTGCTGTGGTGATATCATACTGCTCCTAACATAGCCCTTATCCCAAAGCCCTTGTTGACTTGCTGTGGTCTTATCATACTGCTCCCAACATAGCCCTTATCCCAAAGCCCTTGTTGATTTGCTGTGGTCGTATCATACTGCTCCCAACATAGCCCTTATCCGAAAGCCCTTGTTGACTTGCTGTGGTCGTATCATACTGCTCCCAACATAGCCCTTATCTCAAAGCCCTTGTTGACTTGCTGCAGTCGTATCATACTGCTCCCAACATAGCCCTTATCCCAAAGCCCTTGTTGATTTGCTGTGGTCGTATCATACTGCTCCCAACATAGCCCTTATCCCAAAGCCCTTGTTGACTTGCTGTGGTCGTATCATACTGCTCCCAACATAGCCCTTATCTCAAAGCCCTTGTTGACTTGCTGTGGTCGTATCATACTGCTCCCAACATAGCTCTTATCTCAAAGCCCTTGTTGACTTGCTGCAGTCGTATCATACTGCTCCCAACATAGCCCTTATCCCAAAGCCCTTGTTGATTTGCTGTGGTCGTATCATACTGCTCCCAACATAGCCCTTATCCCAAAGCCCTTGTTGACTTGCTGCAGTCGTATCATACTGCTCCCAACATAGCCCATATCTCAAAGCCCTTGTTGACTTGCTGCAGTCGTATCATACTGCTCCCAACATAGCCCTTATCCCAAAGCCCTTGTTGATTTGCTGTGGTCATATCATACTGCTCCCAACATAGCCCTTATCCCAAAGCCCTTGTTGACTTGCTGTGGTTGTATCATACTGCTCCCAACATAGCCCTTATCTCAAAGCCCTTGTTGACTTGCTGCAGTCGTATCATACTGCTCCCAACATAGCCCTTATCTCAAAGCCCTTGTTGACTTGCTGTGGTCTTATCATACTGCTCCCAACATAGCCCTTATTCCAAAGCCCTTGTTGACTTGCTGCAGTCGTACCACACTGCTCCCAACATAGCCCTTATCAGACCAGATGAAAGTTATATTACATGAATGTCTTGTTATTCAATTCATCATTTTACAATAAATAAATTTAAAAAATATATATTTTAGGCTATTCTACGTCTTGGTGGAAATTCCTTGAAAGTAGAATGTGATGATTGGTATGGAAGGAATTTGGATGCAAAGCAAAGAGACGATGGCCTTAAATGGATAAATGCTGAAAAAATAGCATTATTTGAAGAAGAGTTACAAAAACAAAGTAAAGAGTTGATAGAGTTAAAACAAGAACAAAGTAATCCAGTTCCTAAGAACATCAGGGGTAAATATTATTAATAACATACATCAAGGGTAAATACTGATTAACATGTGTTTGATCAGGGGTAAATACTGATTAAAATGTGTTTCATCAAGGGTAAATACTGTTTAACATGTGTTTCATCAGGGGTAAATACTGATTAAAAGTGTGTTTGATCAGGGGTAAATACTGATTAAAAATGTGTTTCATCAAGGGTAAATACTGTTTAACATGTGTTTCATCAGGAGTAAATACTAATTAACATGTGTTTCATCAAGGGTAAATACTGATGAAAAGTGTATTTGGTCAGGGGTAAATACTGATTAAAAGTGTTTTTCATCAGGGGTAAATACTGATTATAATGTGTTTCATCAGGGGTAAATACTGATTAAAATGTGTTTCACGTATGAGTCTTGACATATGGGGCAATGAATGTCTACAGATTTTCTTTCTGCTCCGGTCAAAACTTAAATAGCCTAGTTAAAAGTACATCGTTTGATAAACTTTTAAGATTTATAGTTCTAGAAGTTATTCAAATGGATGAAATAGGTAATTCAGATTCAGCAGAAATGCCAGAATTAACTGAAACACTTGAAAACATAAACAATAACAAAATACCTGAAGAAAAGATGGCCGCCTTGTATGCAACGGTAATAAAGAAAAACATTTATGAAGAATACGACGAGGAATATGGGGTGAAACCTATATTCATTCTTGAGTCAGACATCTTTGGTAGTCATAAACCAAAGCCCCAAGAATTCATAGCACACAATATGAAATCTACAAAGCCATTGATGAGCAGGTGTCTGCCAGTCACCTGAAAGGCATACAGAGAGTAAGGGGGCTCTGGAGAATTTACCCCGACAATGAAGATGATAAAAATGCACTGGAATATCACAAATGGTCGCAATATAAGAAATACGTTGATACAATTCTACACTAGAAACCCTAAAGTAGTAGAAAAACCAGATCATTACTGGACAAGGGTAAAAGATGTCCCCTGTTCTGCAGATGATGGACAAATATATAGATATCTAGAAAAACAGTTAATGTGCGTGATACATAGCCACTACAGAGAAAGACTTAGAGTAGATGGCTTTTTGACAAATTGTCACACAGGTGACAGAATATTCATCTGTGACAATCCAGGGAAATCCCTGCCAAGATCAGTGTGAATTGGCAAATACTTTGCCACAAGTATACACAAAGGTCAAATTGATCCAAGGAAACAGACACGTAAATGCAATAAATGTCTGCAGCAAGGCCATAAGCAATATGAGTGCCCAAATCTCAGGAGAAAAATAAAAACTGAAAAAATTGAAACATTACAAAACAAAACAAAAGACATCACAGAAGAAGAGGCAAAAGGCAAAACAGACAGTCAAGATATGCCAAACTTGTCTAAATGTCAAAACAAAACAAAAAGAAGAAAGAAAAAAACAAAGTGAGTCAGCTAAAGGTCCATTGGATGTTTATCTAATAAATGAGTCTCAACAAACGCCTAACAACAAATCCAACAAACAGTCAGCGACAACTCCAACTGATGAGCTTCATCAAAAGACCGCCAAAACCAAAAAAACACAGAACTGAAGTAATAAAATGAATTAACAATGGCGTTATGTAAATACTATATTTTTATTAGTTCACCTGGACCAAAGGTCCAGGTGAACTATTGCCATCACTTGGCGTCCGTCGTCTGTAAACTTTTCACATTTCAAGCTTCTTCTCCGAAACCACTGGGCAGATTGGAACCAAACTTAGCAGGAGTGTTCCTTGGATGGTCCTCTACAAAGTTACTGTTTTTCGTTCCAGTCGGATATTCAATATGGCTGCCAGCGCCAATAATATGCTCTGATTGGCTGAAATTTCAAAGATCTTCTTCTCTGAAACTAATGAACTGACAACCCAAACTGTAAATGAATGATCATTGGAATGTCCTTTACCAAGTTTCTGTTTTTTATGCCGATCGGAAATCCAAGATGGCCGCCAACTACAAATATGATTAAAGCCAAACTGTACATGAATGTACATTGAACGGTCCTCTACAATCTCAAGGTTTTTTGTTCCGATATAAAATTCAAAATGGCGGCTATGGCAGGACTTAGTTTAACATTGGACCCTATTGGAAAAATATTTCCAAATGCTTCTTCTCTGAAACCAAACTTCCCAGGAATGATCATTGGAAGGTCCTCTACAAAGTTTCTGTTTTTTATGCCGATCGGAAATCCAAGATGGCCGCCACCGCAGGACATAGATTAACATTGGACCCTATGGGAAAAAAATTCAAATGCCTTCTTCTCAGAAACTACAAATATTATTAAAGCCAAACTGTACATGAATGTTCATTAGATGGTCCTCTACAAACTTTACGTTTTTTGTTCCGGTATGAAATTCAAAATGGCGGCTACGGCAGGACATAGTTTAACATTGGACCCTATGGGAAAAATGTTTCAAAACGCTTCTTCTCTGAAACCACTAGGACAGTTGAAACCAAACTGCCCAGGAATGATCATTGGAAGGTCCTCTACAAATTTATGTTTTTTATGCCGATCGGAAATCCAAGATGGCCACCACCGCAATACATAGATTAACATTGGACCCTATGGGAAAATGTTCAAATGCCTTCTACTCCGAAACTACAAATATTATTAAAGCCAAACTGTACATGAATGTTCATTGGATGGTCCTCTACAAACTACGTTTTTTGTTCCGATATGAAATTCAAAATGGCGGCTACGGCAGGACTTAGTTTAACATTGGACCCTATGGGAAAAATGTTTCAAAACACTTCTTCTCTGAAACCACTAGGACAGTTGAAACCAAACTGCCCAGGAATAGTCATTGGAAGGTCCTCTACAAAGTTTATGTTTTTATGCCAATCAGAAATCCAAGATGGCCACCACTGCAATACATAGATTAACATTGGACCCTATGGGAAAATGTTCAAATGCCTTCTACTCCGAAACTACAAATATTATTAAAGCCAAACTGTACATGAATGTTCATTGGATGGTCCTCTACAAACTTTACGTTTTTTGTTCCGATATGAAATTCAAAATGGCGGCTATGGCAGGACTTAGTTTAACATTGGACCCTATGGGGAAAATGTTTCAAAACACTTCTTCTCTGAAACCACTAGGACAGTTGAAACCAAACTGCCCAGGAATAGTCATTGGAAGGTCCTCTACAAAGTTTATGTTTTTATGCCAATCGAAAATTCAAGATGGCCACCACCGCAGGACATAGATTAACATTGGACCCTATAGGAAAATATTCAAATGCCTTCTTCTCAGAAATGTTTCAAAACGCTTCTTCTCTGAAACCACTTGGACAATTGAAACCAAACTGCCCAGGAATAGTCATTGGAAGGTCCTCTACAAAGTTTATGTTTTTTTTATGCCAATCGTAAATTCAAGATGGCCACCACTGCAGGACATAGATTAACATTGGACCCTATGGGAAAATATTCAAATGCCTTCTTCTTCTTAAATGGATAAATGCTGAAAAAATAGCATTAGTTGAAGAAGAGTTAGCAGAACAACGTAAAAAGTCAACAGAACAAAGTATAGAGATAGCAGAGTTAAAACAAGAACAAAGTAATCCAGTTCCTAAGAACATCAACGGTAAATACTGATTAACATGTGTTTTATCAGGGGTAAATACTGATTAACATGTGTTTCATTAAGGGTAAATACTGATTAACATGTGTTTGATCAAGGGTAAATACTGTTTAAAAGTGTGTTTGATCAGGGGTAAATACTGATTAAAAATGTGTTTCATCAAGAGTAAATACTAATTAACATGTGTTTCATCAAGGGTAAATACCGATTAACATGTGTTTCATCAAGGGTAAATACTGATTAAAAGTGTATTTGGTCAGGGGTAAATACTGATTAAAAATGTTTAAGATTTATAGTTCTAGAAGTTATTCAAATGGATGAAATAGGTAATTCAGATTTAGAAGAAATGCCAGAATTAACTGAAACAATAACAAAATACCCGAAGAAAAGATGGCCGCCTTGTATGCAACGGTAATAAAGAAAAACATTTATGAAGAATACGACGAGGAATATGGGGTGAAACCTATATTCATTCTTGAGTCAGACATCTTTGGTAGTCATAAACCAAAGCCCCAAGAATTCATAACACACAATATGAAATCTACAAAGCCATTGATGAGCAGGTGTCTGCCAGTCACCTGAAAGGCATACAGAGAGTAAGGGGGCTCTGGAGAATTTACCCCGACAATGAAGATGATAAAAATGCACTGGAATATCACAAATGGTCGCTATATAAGAAATACGTTGATACAATTCTACACTAGAAACCCTAAAGTAGTAGAAAAACCAGATCATTACTGGATAAGGGTAAAAGATGTCCCCTGTTCTGCAGATGATGGACAAATATATAGATATCTAGAAAAACAGTTAATGTACGTGATACCTAGCCACTACAGAGAAAGACTTAGAGTAGATGGCTTTTTGACAAATTGTCACACAGGTGACAGAATATTCATCTGTGACAATCCAGGGAAATCCCTGCCAAGATCAGTGTGAATTGGCAAATATTTTGCCACAATTATACACAAAGGTCAAATTGATCCAAGGACACAGACACTTAAATGCAATAAATGTCTGCAGCAAGGCCATAGGCAATACGAGTGCCCAAATCAGTGGACATATAAACAGTGCAACAAGCCAGGTCATAGAGAAAATGAATGCCATGAAGATCTGAATGAGAACAGCGAACAAGAAGAGAAAAAAGAGAATCAGTCAGTCATTGATGATCAGAGTGATGATGTTAGTGGAGAAACCTAATATAAAACTGAGAGTGATGCGGACTGCGATGAGAGAAACAAAGAACAATCACAGTCAACTGTTAAACCTCAGGAGAAAAATAAAAACTGAAAAAATTGAAACATTACGAAACAAAATAAAAGACATCACAGAAGGCAAAACAGACAGTCAAGATATGCCAAACTTGCCTAAAAGTCAAAACAAAACAAAAAGAAGAAAGAAAAAACAAAGTGAGTCAGCTAAAGGTCCATTGGATGTTTATCTAATAAATGAGTCTCAACGAATGCCTAACAAGTCCAACAAACAGTCAGCGACAACTCCAACTGATGAGCTTCATCAAAGGACCGCCAAAACCAAAAAACACAGAACTGAAGTAAAAAAATGAATTAACAATGGCGTTATGTAAATACTATATTTTTATTTATATATTAGTTTTTTTCCATAATAATTTTATCATATGCAAAAAATGTACTATAAAAATAATAGATGTGATATAATATTAGATTATATACATACAACAGGTAAAACAACCAGAAAAACAATAGGAAAAATAATAAATCAGATGAAATATCTCACTATTAATCCATCAGTCATACTACTAAATTCAAAGAGAAAAAGTGAAAATGAGTGTAGTTCAAGAAATATCAATGAAATATTGGAAGCCTTTAAAACAACTCCAAGATCAATAAAATGCAAATTTCATATTTCTACAACACTAGCAAAATGTCAACATAAATATTATAACAGAATGTTATTTAAAAATATCCACAAAAGACATATATGGGCGATTCTACAAAAAGTGGCAATTTTTTGTCCCAGAAAGATTTTTCTGTAACCACAACTCCAAATTGTAATTTCCGTGTAGTATTTACTAATTTGTGATGGGTCCAAACTTGACAAAAAGTTTTACCAATATAGGTACATCAAATCATATGTTTTTTGGGCTTTAAAGGCCCCAAAACGGGCAAATTTGCTTGTCCCACTGATTTTGATCCTTACTTCAATCATAAATTTCTTCCACTTATCCCTTGAACTTTACGAAATGTTATGGCTTATTTAGTAGATTTCCACTCAAATTTAAAAAAAAAAGACATTTTTAATTAACGGAAACTCCCTGAATATTGATTTCCAAGGCACAGAAGGACTGTCCCGCAATTTGGTGTCAACCCTGTTACCAAATTTCAATTGATCCCTGAGTAAGAGTTACCTCCCCTAATACTGAATATAGGGTACTTGGTGGCAGATATGAACTTCCTGTATTTAAAAATGTAGAAGTCATCCATGGTAAGTAAACATGTGGAGATTTTGAAGAATAAATGAAGGTAAGAGTAGAGAATTAACTTTTTATCTGTCATATACTGTTCCACATTTTTAGTATTGATCCTATTTATATTCAGGAAACACAATATATGAAAAAAAAATAATAACAGTGGCCCCTTTTAAATTTGTTTTCATTTTATAGCCTTGATCAGTAAAGTGACCTTGAAAAGTTTTAAATTGATTAAGGTCTGTCATTCATGTTCCAGGGTAAAATTAACAGGAATGACTGTGCTTGGTAACAGGAATGATTTTTTTTAGATTTTAATCTGTATCAAAGGTATTTTGATACAAATGAATAAATTAAATTTATTGAAGCATTTATAAATTAGATACAGTATATTAATAAAACATTTCTCTGTCAAAGAAGTAACTTTTTGATTCAAAAGTGTTATATATTTTGTTTTGGTAACAGAATTGATATAGTTTTTAACAGGAATGATAGTTTTTCTTGTAAGACAGAACATTTTTATGAGTCAAATTCATAATGGTTACACAGGAAAACATTTAAAGGTTATTTCTCATTTTTTAATTATGTTTGAACAAAAATACAAATAATTTAATTTAGTAATCTAATTATTATGCCAATTTAATATCAATTTTGCAAAAGGGGACAGGAATGACCTATTTGATAACAGGAATGACAGAAAATAAAAATAAAAACAAGCTTTTTTTATATTAAGGTTTCTTTTTTTTAATACAAACCATTTCTTGATCATTTATACTAGTTATAATTCTTTAGAGGGATATTTTCATGTGATTTCAAGTAAAATAAACTGAAATATTCCATGATAAGCATGTTTACCTCAAAGGTAACAGGGCTGATGCAAATGGTAACAGGAATGACAATAATTTGATAAATGAATCAGATAAGCTTTTCATTACTGTCCTCTTATTACAAATAAAAAGAAATAAAGGTTGTGATGTTCATTTCTCCTTACATGACAAAATATCCTATGAAATTTTAAAAAGTTCAAATCACATTGTGCCCTTAATTGCAGTTGCGAGCAAATGCTATAGACAAGAAAATGAGATAGATGAAAGCAATGTTTCTAAAGAGGATATTGGAGGGACTAAGAAAGATGATCTAGTTGGTGGATCTGAGAGGCAGGTTGATAGAGACAGTGGGGTGTGATATTGGAGTGACTAATGAAGATGATCCAGTTGGTGGATATGAGAGACAGGTTGATAAAGAGACAGTGGGGTGTGATGTTGGAGTGACTAAGGAAGATGATCTGGTTGGTGGATCTGAGAGGCAGGTTGATAAGTAGACAGTGGGGTGTGATGTTGGAGTGACTAAGGAAGATGATCTAGTTGGTGAATCTGAGAGGCAGGTTGATAAAGAGATAGTGGGGTGTGATGTTGGAGTGACTAAGGAAGATGATCTAGTTGATAGGTCCGAGAGGCAGGTTGATAAAGAGATAGTGGGGTGTGATGTTGGAGTGACTAAGGAAGAGGGATTAATTAGTGGAAGTGAGAGGCAGGTGAACAAGGAGATGGAGAGATCTGATATTGGAGGGACTCAGGGAGAGGGATTAATCTGGAATTGAGAAGCAGGATGATCGAATGACAGAAAGATGTGGAGGTCTACAGTCTGAGATCAGAACTGAGAGAGGTATTTTTAATTAAACAAAATGATGAATTGACTGTTGGAATGTAGTTGTATATGACCATATCAAATATCCAGGACTTATCTTAAAAACAAAAAGAAGCGAAGTTCAAGTACAATGTATGGAACATACCCAACAATCTGCCAGCGAATACCAGTGGCCAAGACATAAAGATATTTGTTGGTATTTCAATGAGGACATTGTTAAAATCATTCCGAATTCCAACATAAAGAAATTAGGCAATAATAAATATAGCATAGAGTAAAGACATGAAATCTAAAAAACATTTTCAAAATGTCATTCCTGTTACTACTTTGTTATAAATTGTTTATTAAGAGCTTCATTTTGGCTTTTTTATTTGTTTTAAAATTTGTGAATTATTTTAGTATACCTTTACTTGCTAAATAAATGTCCAAAAATTAATAGATTAACATGGGTGAAAAGAAACAAATTCCTGTTACCAAATATGTCATTCCTGTTATCGAAGTGTCATTCCTGTTGTTCAATTTCAATCAATAGTTATTTATTTAAATTATATGATGCTCATCTATTATAAAAAAAATATTGAGTTTGATTGCGTTATCATAAAAAAAGAAATTGTTATTCAATAATGGAGTTAATTAATTTACAACAGCCAAAAAAAGTTTGATTTTCGGCAAAAATTAAGAAAAGGTAATACAATTTGCTATTTCTACCAAACAAATTGCAATGCAAATGTAAAAATTTCACTATAGTATGTATTTTTTGTGTTTGATCGTATGGAAACATTTTTTCTCAGTGTTGTCTTTTTGGATTTTTTTGTACAAAGAAAAATAATAAGGTAACAGGAATGACAAACAAGTCGACTAGGTCATATATTATGACATAGGTGAGCATGTATTTGGTTGAATTTTTTGAAGTACATGTTTTTTTATCCCCTCACCAACGAAGTTGCGAAGGGATATAGTAACACTACTTTCCGTCCTTCCGTCCGTCCGTCACATCCTTGTGAACACTCTAGGATCAACATCCTTCAATGGATTTTGACCAAGCTTGGTACATATTTAGTTCTTAAGAGAATCTGGAACCCTATTGATTGTCAAGGTCAAAGGTCAAGGTCACCAGGTTAAATTTTTAGCGCATAACATCCTTGTGAACACTCTAGAATCAACATTCTTCAATGGATTTTGACTAACCGTGGTACATACTTAGTCCTTAGGAGAGTCTGGAACCCATTGATTTTCAAGGTCAAAGGTCAAGGTCACTGGGTAAATTTTTTACCGTGTAACATCCTTGTGAACTCTCTAGAATCAGCATCCTTCAATGGATTTTGACCGAACTTGGTACATACTTAGTCCTTAGGAGAGTCTGGAACCCTATTGATTGTCAAAGGTCAAGGGGTCAAATTTTTACTGCGTAACATCCTTGTGAACACTAGAATCAACATCCTTCAATGGATTTTGACCAAACTTGGTACAGGCTTAGACCGTAAGAGAATCTGGAACCCTATTGATTTTCAAGGTCAAAGGTCAAGGTTACAGGGTCTAATTTTTAGGCGAGGGGATACACCACGCTTTGCGTTGCCCTTGTTTCTGATTCTTTAATGTTATTTGAGTGTTTTGAATTCAATAAAGATGTTCCAATAACTTTTATTTTTCTGAATCTGTAAAATGAAAATTGCCACTTTCTGTAGAATGACCCATATATGAAAATACAATACACTCAATGCAACTGTTATTATTCAAAGACAAAAAGCATGACTTCATGTACATCTTATTAAACAAAGAACATGTGGACTTTTTATTTATAAACAATGAACACGTGGGTGTCGTATTTATAGATTAGAAGTCGACAACGACACCATTAAATTTGTCCTACAAACAATAAAAATAACAAACAACAGAATAAATAGCACGAAATTTAATAACGTCATAAATGAAATCAATACAATCATTACTACAACAACTATAATAATATTATCAAACAATAAAACAATGACATACCATGATAACCAATTATGACGTAAACACAAATGTACTAGTACTATTACTGTTAACACGAGAAACTCTCCCATCAAACATGGTTGTAAATTGCCCGATTTCATTGACCATGAAAAGCTTATATCGTCTGTTAAACACAAAAAAACACAATTATATTCCATACATAGTCCATCTTTATAAAATTATGTTGAAAAACTGTCCATCTAAAACACACGAAAGTCCCTCAAAACAAAATATCGTCACAGTCCGCAAAATCCACATGGTCAATAAATTCACTGTTTCTAGGGTGAAGGCCCTACAGGTGAAGAAGGAGAATGACAAAATTCTATTAATAGCAATAGGGAATGTCCTGAAAAATAAATATATACATATTGTAAATAATATTGCTTGTGTATTTCATGTGAGCATTATTATGCAAATATTTTCATTGTATATTATAATTGACAAACAGAAAGATGTATCACATGATGTAATAATGGTAAAATGTTATAAGTTTTGTTATTATTTGTACATTCATGTTCATAGAGGCATATTTTTATTGACAATATTGCCAAACTTTCATTATTATGCATATTATTATAAGCTTCAAGCAAATATAAGGTAAAATGTTAGACACACTGCATTTATGTTCATTGAACTGTCAAGGGTTAAGTCAAAAAAAAAAAGACAAAGATTATTTCAATGGGCTAAAAACCAGAAAACCCATATTCTCTTTGCACAAGAGACACATTTTACAGAAAATACTATATTGTCTCTAACACAAGAGTTTAGTGGTGATGTTTACAATAGTTACAATAGCAATATTCTACCATCATTATCATTATGTACATCTATTATGGTATATTTTAATTCCTTTTTTTTTTTTTTTTTTTTTATAAAAATTGAAACCCCTCTTGACTGAGAGTTACTATAACTCTCAGTCAAGAGGGGTTTCAATTTTTATAAAAAAAAAAAAAAAAAAAAAGGGATTAAAATATACCATAATAGATGTACATAATGATAATGATGGTAGAATATTGCTGATAAATTTAGAAATAGATGAAAATATATTTACTTTGATGAACCTATATGCCAACAATGTAGAAAAAAATAGAAATGCTTTCTTCAAAAAAGTAAATAACTTTATAGAGAACTTACTATGCAATAGGTATTTTAATAGTGGGAGGGGATTTAAATGGTACTCTTACAGGTGCAGATAGAAAATATGGTATCTCTACCCAAAAGACTAAAAAACCTATAAATAGTTTGAAAACTCTAATAAAAAAAACATAAACTCATTGATATTTGGAGAGATATGAACACAAACTTGAGACAATACACATGGAGAAGAAAAAATAACATCAGCACTGCAAGTAGGATTGATCATTTTTTTATAAGTACAGATATAAGATCAAGAATTGTAAGTGCTGATATAAGGCCGGCTACTATTTCCTATACTGACCGCCAAGCAATTTCTGTAAAAATTAATCATAAGGCTGAAAGCAGAGGCAGGGGATATTTTAAGCTTAATAGTAAGATTCTCGAAAATGAGGAATATAAAGAAATAATAAAACAATTAATATCAAAATACCAGAAAAAACTTGTAATACAAAATACAGACCCAATAACACTTTGGGATGTTTTTAAAGCTGAGGTTAGAGATTTCACAGTCAAAATATGTAAACAAATATCACACGAAAAAAATTATGAACTGAATATATTAGAAAAAACTCTTCAATCTTTACAATTAGAACAAGATTATGGTAAAAATAAAGTTACAGAGGAAAATGCAAAGTCTCTTCAAGACAAAATTAATGTCATTGAAAATAAATTGTCAAAGTTATATTCAGATAAAGTTAAAGGGGCCCAAATCAGGTCAAGAATAAAATGGGTAGAAGAAGGTGAAAAAAACTTCTTTCTGGGACTTGAAAAAGCTAGACAGACAAGAAAAAATATAACAGCTTTTAAAGATAATAAAGGTAAACTGATAAAAGAACAAAGTAAAATACTAGAATTAGAAAGAGAATATTATATAACACTCTATGAAACAAAAAATCTAGATCCAATTAAAATAGAAGAATATAATGAAGCTACAAATATTGAAAATAAACTATCTAGGGATGAAAGTAATGGGAGAATTAACCATAGAGGAATGTTCAAAATCTGTATTTCAAATGAAATTAAACAAAGCACCTGGAATTGATGGACTGAATAGAGTTTTATAGAACCTTTTGGCCTTTCTTAAAACAATTTGCGGTAAAAGTCATTAATAATTGTTATGTCAAAGAGGAATGATCAAATACGCAGAAAATTGGTCTCATTTCACTGATATATTAAAAAAATGACCCACTTAGCCTTGATAATTGTCGCATAATTACTCTTTTGAATATCGACACCAAAATAATATCATACACCTTCGCTCAAAGAATTAAACC
This sequence comes from Bathymodiolus brooksi, assembly GCA_963680875.1. NCBI lineage: Eukaryota > Metazoa > Mollusca > Bivalvia > Mytilida > Modiolidae > Bathymodiolus > Bathymodiolus brooksi. Next base: position 44,645,561 of record OY804580.1, on the reverse strand, counting down.
ACTGTTGCATAAAATAATAAATAGCGACCAAAATGGCTATATAAAAAATAGGTATATAGGATTCAATATCAAACAAATACAGGATATTATAGACTATGCAGACAAATTTAATGTAGAGGGGGCAATTCTTTTTCTTGATTTTTGAAAAGCTTTCGACTCCTTAGAATGGGAGCTTATGTATCTATCCCTGAAAAAATTTGGATTTCAAAATTCTATAATTAAAGGGAAACTTCGCAAAAAAAAAATTTTTTTATATTTTTTTCCTGATGCATAAATATGGATGTTTATATGTATATTAGCATTTTATTATGTTGGATAAGAGAATGAAATCGATTTTAAAATTCGGTCAACGATAGATGGATGTCGCCATTTTGATAGCATCTCGATACAAATTATCATGTGATGTCTAAATACCAGCATGCCCCAAAACAAGCGTGACAAACCGGGGTCCTCATTCAGTGTCGATATGGCTTGTCAGCCGTAATCAGGGGTTTCGAAGTTTTTAATAATAGGAGGTACTTCTTAAATTTTAGGAGGTACCTAAAAATTAGGCTGAGGGCCGTAAGGGGTCCAGGGGGCGGAAGCTCCTGAAATCTAGCATTTTGTGGACCAAAAAATGTACTTCAGAGAATGCAAAACATTAGTGTTTTTGAAAGAAAAATCCCATTAACTTTAGAGTTCAGATTTCACCAAGAGTGAAGACCATGCATAATGCCTGGATTTTTCCCCCCAATTTCTTTATTGAATATTTCAGTTTACAGACTTCAGCCAAGATTATTCATAGATAGTTTGCCATATCTTAAAAAAAAAACAAAAGACCATAAAGAGCTACAGTTCCGCAGCTTGGCTTGACCAAGCCATTGTTATCAAAGCTTAAACTTCTCAAAATTCTTTTGTTGGCTTTGTCCTTTTCTTTTTCACAATACTTTGGCTTGTGTGTTTTTTTTACTTTATTACCAGTAATTAAACTCATTAAAGACCATAATGGCACGGATCAAGACATATAAGTGTCATAATTAATGAAACCAAGGACGTATATAGAATACGTCATTGATGAAACATATAAATTTAATTTGCGATCATCAATCTTTAATAAAATTTATAATTTTAATAGATTAATACAAATATAATTAAACAAAAACAATATATATTGTTACTTTCACGACTTATGTGCAAAAAAAATGTTCGAACAAAAACGAATCGCGGGAAGATATTTATTAACATTTGAATCAGAAAAGTTAAATTATTTTGGAAAAAAAGGGGGGCCGTCGTTTTGACATTACAATGTAATTCGTATTTGAGCCATGTCCGGTTCTTTTTCAAGATTTCTAGTAATTTTCTATCCCTTATCTCCTCGTACCCCCTTTTAAAAATGTTTTTCAGCACACTTTCATTTCTGTGAACAACTGCGTTAGGGCCCCGTCAAAATATGTAAATAAATTGGCCATAGGTTTTTATTTTTTTATACCGGAAGTTTAACAATATGGACGGAGTTAAGCAACAAGACAGTACGCCCCAGAATGATTCGACCCTGGGTTTTAAATGGATAATAAAAATCGCACAAAATATTGTGTAGTCATATATTCATAATACATAATGATCATACTTATATTACTGGAGATTACACTAAATTGTGTTTGAACATAATTTGTAATCGGTCATTTTTTTATTTTGAATAAGGGTAATAACAAAATTACCGAACTCCGAACAATCTTACAAAGGGAAAGTCAAAACTCATAATTATATAAACAGACAAAATCAGTCAACAACCGGAAAACTGTGAAAACCGTAATGACCCTGACTTGGTACAGGCATTTCTAAAGAAATGGTGGGTTGAATCAGATTTTAAGGCGCCAAACCTCCCGCTCTCATTACGGTTCAAAGGTTCTGGCTGTCACTGTAACAGTATTTAAATACAGGAACAAAATAGGTAAAATAGTTGTCAAAGCAGTACCATATTCGGTGACGTAAATGTCAAAAATATTTTTACGTCACACATTGACAAAAAATTTGTTGACTTCTTTATCTTTATACATTTTCACTATATTAAAATGCATCGCTTATAATTTTTTCTGCAGAAACGGAATATATTTCAACAAGATATTGGTATCGGAATATAAACTTTTTAAGAGATCGAATAAGGCGAATCTTTTTATAGCCCTGGTTCAGTAGCCTGTTTCTCAGATGAAGATGACGTTTCAGGAAATCAGAATAATTGCTATTGGCCCTTGCATAGCGAATCAATTGCGAGATGTAAACACCATATGCAGGAGAAGCTGGTATATTGCTGCACATGTTTGGAAAATTTATGATTTTAAAATTGAAGTCGTCCCGCTTATCATAAATTTTAGTACTGAGTTGACCACTGTCGTCAAATTCGAGGTATAAGTCCAAAAATGATGCGGACGAAGCTGTATCGGTGGTCTCTTTAACTTCCAGCTCTGGAGGATATATCAATGGAAGAAATTCTGCAAATCTAGAATTATTGATAGATAAAACGTCATCAATATACCTGTATGTGAAATTAAAGGCTCTAGCCTCATGAATCTTCTTATCTTTTACAAGCTTTTGAAGAAACTCAGACTCATGAGTATAAAAATAAATCGGCTAGAAGAGGGGCACAATTCGTACCCATTGGTATGCCGACGACCTGCTGAAACAGTGTCCCTCCAAAGGAGACAAATATGTTATCGATGAGGAACTCCAGCATACTGATCACTTGTTCCTCGGAGTAGCATGTTTTACCTTTATGAATTTTGTTTGAAAAATATGTGGAATTGTAGCCTAACACAACAAATTTTGAGCCATAGTTTCTATGACTTAAAGCTTTATGAATTGTTTCTTTTAAGCGGGTTTTTAATTTGTCATGCGGTAAGGTGGTATATAGAGTTGAAAAATCAAAAGTTTTGATGGAGGATACCTGAGAGAAAGATCTTGATTTCAGGTTATCCAAAAGATCTTTAGAGTTTTTCAAAATCCACATGTGATTTATGCCACTACGCGAGTAAACAGTTTCACAATATTTCTGTTGTCCCTCTTTTACTGCAGACAGAATCTTTGTCAGGTGAATAGACAATTCTTTCGTCGAACAAGTTGATGATCCTGCTATGTACCTTTCTTTGTATGGTGTCTTATGGAGTTTAGGTATCCAATATAAATAGGGTAAATCCTCAGACTCTTTACCAAGGGGAATGTTTAAAGAGGTCATGAATGATCTGTGGTTAGCTAGGATTTCATCTTTGTCGAACGAAGTTGGTTTGTATGTGGTATTACTAGAGGTGTTGCTATTTATGCCTAATTCCTTGATTAGGCATTCGAAGTAATATGATTTACATACAAACACGATATTGTTGGAAGCCTTGTCCGCAGGAACGATAACATATTTGTCATGAAGAGAGGAAAGACACTTAACAGCTTCTTGGTCTTTAAATACAGACTTAGATTGACTATTAACACAATTTTTGAGTTTGTGAATCCGACCTTGTACTAGAGACCTAATTGTTCTAACCCAGTCTTGGTCTACTTCTCTCTTTATCCACCTTCTGGCATAATCTTCAACAGCATCCATAATTATCTTGAAATTATGTTTCCAATTGATGTGTTGAGGTTCTCTGAATTTAGGACCATGAGAAATCACCTTTCGGAGACTCTCATGTTGAATGATATTCAGATCACCAGTGATTACATGTCCAGATGGGTTGTATTGAAAAGGAGAGTGGGAGCAGTCGCAAGTCAGAGGGTTCTTAAGGTACTCTTCTATGTTAATATCTTGCAATGCTTCTTTGTAGTTGAAAATTTTACGGCCAATGCTGTTAGTGTAGCTATAAGAAACAATGGGAACAGATTGATTTTTTAAATATGGTGGAATTTCTTTTACGACCTCTTTTCTATTAAGAATGTTGCTGATGTTAATAGCATCGATTCCTTTGTTAGCAAACGGAATATGGAGGAATTTTCTGTTGTTTTCATGAAGAGGTTCAGATCGAACTGGTTTAAAAAGACGAAAGGATGCCACGTCACATATAATACTAGACAATCTGTACTTAGGAGAAAAAGGATCTATGCCTCCTTTGTCAAAAACATATCTATTTACCGCATGCGCAAACTGCTATTTACGATTCTAAGGTAAAGTTATTTTTAAAACAGGGAATATCCCATCAACTTGGTCGTGATGCAGTTGTTCGATTTGAATGCGAGAATTCAGCAATTGACGTGATCATTAATTTTTAGCTCACCTGGCCATAGGCCATGTGAGCTTTTGTCATGGGTAAGCGTCCGTCGTCCGTCCGTCCGTTAGCTTTTCACATTTAAATCTTCTTCTCTGAAACCGCTGAACAGAAATCAGCCAAACTTGGCAGAAATGTTCACTGGATGGTCCTCTACCAGATTTGTGTTTTTGGTGCTGATTTGAAATCCAACATGGCTGCCAGGGTCCATAATGTGTTCTCATTGGCTGAAATTTTAAAAATCTTCTTGTCAGAAACCACTAAGTCAATTGAATTGTGACTTTGCAGGAATGATCATTGGGTGGTCCTGTACTAAAATTGTGAATCGTTTTCCGATCGGAAATTCAAGATGGCCACCATGACTCGACTTAGTTTAACATTGGACCCTATGGGAATTTCACATTTTCATCTTTTTTTCTGAAACCACAAAACAGATTTGAACCAAACTTGGCAGAAATGTTCATTGGATAGTCATATACAAGATTTTTGTTTTTGGCGCTGATCGGAAATCCAACATGGCTGCCAGGACCCATAATGTGTTCTGATTGGTCGAAATTTTAAAAATCTTCTTGTTAGAAACCACTAAGCCAATTGAATTGTGACTTTGCAGGAATGATCATTGGGTGGTCCTGTACTAAACTTCTGAATCGTTTGCCGATCGGAAATTCAAGATGGCCGCCATGACTCGACTTAGTTTAACATAGGACCCTATGGGAATTTCACATTTTCATCTTTTTTTCTGAAAACACAAAACAGATTTAAACCAAACTTGGCAGAAATGTTCATTGGATGGTCATATACAAGATGTTTGTTTTTGGTGCTGATCGGAAATCCAACATGGCTGCCAGGGCCCATAATGTGTTCTGATTGGTCGAAATTTTAAAAATCTTCTTGTTAGAAACCACTAAGCCAATTGAATTGTGACTTTGCAGGAATGATCATTGGGTGGTCCTGTACTAAACTTCTGAATCGTTTGCCGATCGGAAATTCAAGATGGCCGCCATGACTCGACTTAGTTTAACATAGGACCCTATGGGAATTTCACATTTTCATCTTTTTTTCTGAAACCACAAGACAGATTTGAATCAAACTTGGCAGAAATGTTCATTGGATGGTCATATACAAGATTTTTGTTTTTGGCGCTGATCGGAAATCCAACATGGCTGCCAGGGCCCATAATGTGTTCTGATTGGTCGAAATTTTAAAAATCTTCTTGTTAGAAACCACTAAGCCAATTGAATTGTGACTTTGCAGGAATGATCATTGGGTGGTCCTGTACTAAACTTGTGAATCGTTTGCCAATCGGAAATTCAAGATGGCCGCCATGACTCGACTTAGTTTAACATTGGACCCTATGGGAATTTCATATTTTCATCTTTTTTTCTGAAACCACAAAACAGATTTGAACCAAACTTGGCAGAAATGTTCATTGGATGGTCATATACAAGATTTGTGTTTTTGGTGGTGATCGGAAATCCAACATGGCTGCCAGGGCCTATAATGTGTTCTGATTGGTCGAAATTTTAAAAATCTTCTTGTTAGAAACCACTAAGCCAATTGAATTGTGGCTTTGCAGGAATGATCATTGGGTGGTCCTGTACTAAACTTGTGAATCGTTTGCTGATCGGAAATTCAAGATGGCCGCCATGACTCGACTTAATTTTAACATAGTACCCTATGGAAAAAATGTTTAAAAGTCTTCTCCTCTGAAACCAGTAAGTCAGTTTAAAGCAAACATGGAATGAATGGTCCTTAGGTGGTCAACTTTCAAAATTATGTCCTGTGACCCCGACCTCCATCCAAGATGGCAACCATCAGCGAACATAGTATTAACATAGGACCCTACGGGAAATATATTTAAAAATCTTCTTCTCTGAAACCAGTAAGCCAATTTAAAGCAAACATGGCATGGATGGTCTTTAAGTGGTCAATTTTCAAAATTGTGTCCAGTGACCCTGACCTCCATCCAAGATGGCCACCTTCAGCAGACATACTGTAGTTTTAACATAGGACGATATGGGAAAAAATGTTTTAAAATCTTCTCCTCTGAAACTAGTAAGCCAATATAGCAAACATGTCATCGATGGTCCTTAGGTGGTCAACTTCCAAAATTGTGTTCAGTGATCCCGATCTCGGTTCAAAATGGCCGCCGTCAGCAGACATAGTTTTAACATGGGACCCTATGGGAAAATTGTTTAAAAGTCTTCTCTTCTGAAACCAGTCAGCCAATTTAAAGCAAACATGGCATGGATGGTCCTTGGGTAGTATACTTTCAAAATTGTGTCCGGTGACCACGACCTCCATCCAAGATGGCTGCCATGAGCAGACATAGTTTTAACATAGAACCCTATGGCAGTATGGGATTTGAATAGTAACTTAGATGTATTCAGCATGCAGACATTCTTAAGAGGACTTATTTATGTCAGGTGAGCGATACAGGCTCACCTGAGCCTCTAGTTTATGAAAACTATTCCACAAGCCTATCGACCATCGTACTTGTGGTTTTGACCACCGCTAATTTTTGGGGGGGTTCAGTAATTTCTGCCGGTACTATACACGATCTCAAGCGGGTAAAAGTACCGGGTACAGGCCCACTTTGAAACCCCTGCGTAATTGTTTTTATTAGCTCACCTGACCGGGTCAGGTGAGCTATTGCCATCACTTGGCGTCCGTCGTACGTCGTAAACTTTTTCAAAAATCTTCTCCTCTGAAAGTACGAGACCAATGGAAACCAATCTTGGTCTGAATCATCACTAGGTTGTCTAGTTTCAAAATTGTGTCCGGTGATGCCGTGCACCATCCAACATGGCCACTTACTAAAAATAGAACATATGGTACCATTGCAGGTTTTGGGTAATAACTCAAAAACCGTTAATAATATCAAAAATCTGACAAGGGGGTTAAAATGATCAGCACAGCAAGATCTACCTACCCTGCAATTTTGAAGTAAATCTGATTACCCATCTTGGAGTTATTGCCCTTTTTTCATCAAATTTGTAAAATTGTAATACTTTTCGTCTTATATTTCAAAAACTATAAGAGATAAAGATTAAGTTTAAATTGGAAAAATGTGCAGCATGTCAGGATCTACCCACCCTGCAATTTTGAAGTAAATCCCATGACCCATTTTGGAGTTATTTCCCTTTTTTCATCAAATTTTCAAAATTTTAATACTTTTCGTCCTTTATTTCAAAAACTATAAGAGACAGATGGTAAGTTGAAACTGCAAACATATTCAGCATGTCAAGATCTACCTACCCTGCAATTTTTAAGTAAATCCCATTACCTATTTTGGAGTTATTGCCCTTTTTTCATCAAATTTTCTAAATTTTAATAGTTTTCATCCTTTATTTCAAAATCTATAAGAGATAGATGTTAAGTTTAAACATCAAACATGTTCAGTATGTCAAGATCTACCTACCCTGCAATTTTGAAATAAATCTGATTACTCATCTTGGAGTTATTGGCCTTTTTTCATCAAATTTGTAAAATTGTAATACTTTTCGTCTTATATTTCAAAAACTATAAGAGATAAAGGTTAAGTTTAAATTTTCAAAATTTTAATACTTTTCTTCCTTTATTTCAAAAACTATAAGAGACAGATGGTAAGTTGAAACTGCAAACATATTCAGCATGTCAAGATCTACCTACCCTGCAATGTTTAAGTAAATCCCATTACCTATTTTGGAGTTATTGCCCTTTTTTCATCAAATTTTCTAAATTTTAATAGTTTTCATCCTTTATTTCAAAATCTATAAGAGATAGATGTTAAGTTTAAACATCAAACATGTTCAGTATGTCAAGATCTACCTACCCTGCAATTTTGAAATAAATCTGATTACCCATCTTGGAGTTATTGGCCTTTTTTCATCAAATTTGTAAAATTGTAATACTTTTCGTCTTATATTTCAAAAACTATAAGAGATAAAGGTTAAGTTTAAATTTTCAAAATTTTAATACTTTTCTTCCTTTATTTCAAAAACTATAAGAGACAGATGGTAAGTTGAAACTGCAAACATATTCAGCATGTCAAGATCTACCTACCCTGCAATTTTTAAGTAAATCCCATTACCTATTTTGGAGTTATTGCCCTTTTTTCATCAAATTTTCTAAATTTTAATAGTTTTCGTCCTTTATTTCAAAATCTATAAGAGATAGATGTTAAGTTTAAGCATCAAACATGTTCAGTATGTCAAGATCTACCTACCCTGCAATTTTGAAATAAATCTGATTACCCATCTTGGAGTTATTGGCCTTTTTTCATCAAATTTGTAAAATTGTAATACTTTTCATCTTATATTTCAAAAACTATAAGAGATAAAGGTTAAGTTTAAATTTTCAAAATTTTAATACTTTTCTTCCTTTATTTCAAAAACTATAAGAGACAGATGGTAAGTTGAAACTGCAAACATATTCAGCATGTCAAGATCTACCTACCCTGCAATTTTTAAGTAAATCCCATTACCTATTTTGGAGTTATTGCCCTTTTTTCATCAAATTTTCTAAATTTTAATAGTTTTCATCCTTTATTTCAAAATCTATAAGAGATAGATGTTAAGTTTAAACATCAAACATGTTCAGTATGTCAAGATCTACCTACCCTGCAATTTTGAAATAAATCTGATTACCCATCTTGGAGTTATTGGCCTTTTTTCATCAAATTTGTAAAATTGTAATACTTTTCGTCTTATATTTCAAAAACTATAAGAGATAAAGGTTAAGTTTAAATTTTCAAAATTTTAATACTTTTCTTCCTTTATTTCAAAAACTATAAGAGACAGATGGTAAGTTGAAACTGCAAACATATTCAGCATGTCAAGATCTACCTACCCTGCAATTTTGAAATAAATCTGATTACCCATCTTGGAGTTATTGGCCTTTTTTCATCAAATTTGTAAAATTGTAATACTTTTCGTCTTATATTTCAAAAACTATAAGAGATAAAGGTTAAGTTTAAATTTTCAAAATTTTAATACTTTTCTTCCTTTATTTCAAAAACTATAAGAGACAGATGGTAAGTTGAAACTGCAAACATATTCAGCATGTCAAGATCTACCTACCATGCAATTTTTAAGTAAATCCCATTACCTATTTTGGAGTTATTGCCCTTTATTCATCAAATTTTCTAAATTTTAATAGTTTTCGTCCTTTATTTCAAAATCTATAAGAGATAGATGTTAAGTTTAAGCATCAAACATGTTCAGTATGTCAAGATCTACCTACCCTGCAATTTAGAAATAAATCTGATTACCCATCTTGGAGTTATTGGCCTTTTTTCATCAAATTTGTAAAATTGTAATACTTTTCGTCTTATATTTCAAAAACTATAAGAGATAAAGGTTAAGTTTAAATTTTCAAAATTTTAATACTTTTCTTCCTTTATTTCAAAAACTATAAGAGACAGATGGTAAGTTGAAACTGCAAACATATTCAGCATGTCAAGATCTACCTACCCTGCAATTTTTAAGTAAATCCCATTACCTATTTTGGAGTTATTGCCCTTTTTTCATCAAATTTTCTAAATTTTAATAGTTTTCATCCTTTATTTCAAAATCTATAAGAGATAGATGTTAAGTTTAAACATCAAACATGTTCAGTATGTCAAGATCTACCTACCCTGCAATTTTGAAATAAATCTGATTACCCATCTTGGAGTTATTGGCCTTTTTTCATCAAATTTGTAAAATTGTAATACTTTTCGTCTTATATTTCAAAAACTATAAGAGATAAAGGTTAAGTTTAAATTTTCAAAATTTTAATACTTTTCTTCCTTTATTTCAAAAACTATAAGAGACAGATGGTAAGTTGAAACTGCAAACATATTCAGCATGTCAAGATCTACCTACCCTGCAATTTTTAAGTAAATCCCATTACCTATTTTGGAGTTATTGCCCTTTTTTCATCAAATTTTCTAAATTTTAATAGTTTTCATCCTTTATTTCAAAATCTATAAGAGATAGATGTTAAGTTTAAACATCAAACATGTTCAGTATGTCAAGATCTACCTACCCTGCAATTTTGAAATAAATCTGATTACCCATCTTGGAGTTATTGGCCTTTTTTCATCAAATTTGTAAAATTGTAATACTTTTCGTCTTATATTTCAAAAACTATAAGAGATAAAGGTTAAGTTTAAATTTTCAAAATGTTAATACTTTTCTTCCTTTATTTCAAAAACTATAAGAGACAGATGGTAAGTTGAAACTGCAAACATATTCAGCATGTCAAGATCTACATACCCTGCAATTTTTAAGTAAATCCCGTTACCTATTTTGGAGTTATTGCCCTTTTTTCATCAAATTTTCTAAATTTTAATGGTTTTCATCCTTTATTTCAAAATCTATAAGAGATAGATGTTAAGTTTAAACATCAAACATGTTCAGTATGTCAAGATCTACCTACCCTGCAATTTTGAAATAAATCTGATTACCCATCTTGGAGTTATTGGCCTTTTTTCATCAAATTTGTAAAATTGTAATACTTTTCGTCTTATATTTCAAAAACTATAAGAGATAAAGGTTAAGTTTAAATTTTCAAAATTTTAATACTTTTCTTCCTTTATTTCAAAAACTATAAGAGACAGATGGTAAGTTGAAACTGCAAACATATTCAGCATGTCAAGATCTACCTACCATGCAATTTTTAAGTAAATCCCATTACCTATTTTGGAGTTATTGCCCTTTTTTCATCAAATTTTCTAAATTTTAATAGTTTTCGTCCTTTATTTCAAAATCTATAAGAGATAGATGTTAAGTTTAAGCATCAAACATGTTCAGTATGTCAAGATCTACCTACCCTGCAATTTAGAAATAAATCTGATTACCCATCTTGGAGTTATTGGCCTTTTTTCATCAAATTTGTAAAATTGTAATACTTTTCGTCTTATATTTCAAAAACTATAAGAGATAAAGGTTAAGTTTAAATTTTCAAAATTTTAATACTTTTCTTCCTTTATTTCAAAAACTATAAGAGACAGATGGTAAGTTGAAACTGCAAACATATTCAGCATGTCAAGATCTACCTACCCTGCAATTTTTAAGTATATCCCATTACCTATTTTGGAGTTATTGCCCTTTTTTCATCAAATTTTCTAAATTTTAATAGTTTTCATCCTTTATTTCAAAATCTATAAGAGATAGATGTTAAGTTTAAACATCAAACATGTTCAGTATGTCAAGATCTACCTACCCTGCAATTTTGAAATAAATCTGATTACCCATCTTGGAGTTATTGGCCTTTTTTCATCAAATTTGTAAAATTGTAATACTTTTCGTCTTATATTTCAAAAACTATAAGAGATAAAGGTTAAGTTTAAATTTTCAAAATTTTAATACTTTTCTTCCTTTATTTCAAAAACTATAAGAGACAGATGGTAAGTTGAAACTGCAAACATATTCAGCATGTCAAGATCTACCTACCCTGCAATTTTTAAGTAAATCCCATTACCTATTTTGGAGTTATTGCCCTTTTTTCATCAAATTTTCTAAATTTTAATAGTTTTCATCCTTTATTTCAAAATCTATAAGAGATAGATGTTAAGTTTAAACATCAAACATGTTCAGTATGTCAAGATCTACCTACCCTGCAATTTTGAAATAAATCTGATTACCCATCTTGGAGTTATTGGCCTTTTTTCATCAAATTTGTAAAATTGTAATACTTTTCGTCTTATATTTCAAAAACTATAAGAGATAAAGGTTAAGTTTAAATTTTCAAAATGTTAATACTTTTCTTCCTTTATTTCAAAAACTATAAGAGACAGATGGTAAGTTGAAACTGCAAACATATTCAGCATGTCAAGATCTACATACCCTGCAATTTTTAAGTAAATCCCGTTACCTATTTTGGAGTTATTGCCCTTTTTTCATCAAATTTTCTAAATTTTAATGGTTTTCATCCTTTATTTCAAAATCTATAAGAGATAGATGTTAAGTTTAAACATCAAACATGTTCAGTATGTCAAGATCTACCTACCCTGCAATTTTGAAATAAATCTGATTACCCATCTTGGAGTTATTGGCCTTTTTTCATCAAATTTGTAAAATTGTAATACTTTTCGTCTTATATTTCAAAAACTATAAGAGATAAAGGTTAAGTTTAAATTTTCAAAATTTTAATACTTTTCTTCCTTTATTTCAAAAACTATAAGAGACAGATGGTAAGTTGAAACTGCAAACATATTCAGCATGTCAAGATCTACCTACCCTGCAATTTTTAAGTAAATCCCATTACCTATTTTGGAGTTATTGCCCTTTTTTCATCAAATTTTCTAAATTTTAATAGTTTTCATCCTTTATTTCAAAATCTATAAGAGATAGATGTTAAGTTTAAACATCAAACATGTTCAGTATGTCAAGATCTACCTACCCTGCAATTTAGAAATAAATCTGATTACCCATCTTGGAGTTATTGGCATTTTTTCATCAAATTTGTAAAATTGTAATACTTTTCGTCTTATATTTCAAAAACTATAAGAGATAAAGGTTAAGTTTAAATTTTCAAAATTTTAATACTTTTCTTCCTTTATTTCAAAAACTATAAGAGACAGATGGTAAGTTGAAACTGCAAACATATTCAGCATGTCAAGATCTACCTACCATGCAATTTTTAAGTAAATCCCATTACCTATTTTGGAGTTATTGCCCTTTTTTCATCAAATTTTCTAAATTTTAATAGTTTTCGTCCTTTATTTCAAAATCTATAAGAGATAGATGTTAAGTTTAAGCATCAAACATGTTCAGTATGTCAAGATCTACCTACCCTGCAATTTAGAAATAAATCTGATTACCCATCTTGGAGTTATTGCCCTTTTTTCATCAAATTTGTAAAATTGTAATACTTTTCGTCTTATATTTCAAAAACTATAAGAGATAAAGGTTAAGTTTAAATTTTCAAAATTTTAATACTTTTCTTCCTTTATTTCAAAAACTATAAGAGACAGATGGTAAGTTGAAACTGCAAACATATTCAGCATGTCAAGATCTACCTACCCTGCAATTTTTAAGTAAATCCCATTACCTATTTTGGAGTTATTGCCCTTTTTTCATCAAATTTTCTAAATTTTAATAGTTTTCATCCTTTATTTCAAAATCTATAAGAGATAGATGTTAAGTTTAAACATCAAACATGTTCAGTATGTCAAGATCTACCTACCCTGCAATTTTGAAATAAATCTGATTACCCATCTTGGAGTTATTGGCCTTTTTTCATCAAATTTGTAAAATTGTAATACTTTTCGTCTTATATTTCAAAAACTATAAGAGATAAAGGTTAAGTTTAAATTTTCAAAATTTTAATACTTTTCTTCCTTTATTTCAAAAACTATAAGAGACAGATGGTAAGTTGAAACTGCAAACATATTCAGCATGTCAAGATCTACCTACCCTGCAATTTTTAAGTAAATCCCATTACCTATTTTGGAGTTATTGCCCTTTTTTCATCAAATTTTCTAAATTTTAATAGTTTTCATCCTTTATTTCAAAATCTATAAGAGATAGATGTTAAGTTTAAACATCAAACATGTTCAGTATGTCAAGATCTACCTACCCTGCAATTTTGAAATAAATCTGATTACCCATCTTGGAGTTATTGGCCTTTTTTCATCAAATTTGTAAAATTGTAATACTTTTCGTCTTGTATTTCAAAAACTATAAGAGATAAAGGTTAAGTTTAAATTTTCAAAATTTTAATACTTTTCTTCCTTTATTTCAAAAACTATAAGAGACAGATGGTAAGTTGAAACTGCAAACATATTCAGCATGTCAAGATCTACCTACCCTGCAATTTTTAAGTAAATCCCATTACCTATTTTGGAGTTATTGCCCTTTTTTCATCAAATTTTCTAAATTTTAATAGTTTTCATCCTTTATTTCAAAATCTATAAGAGATAGATGTTAAGTTTAAACATCAAACATGTTCAGTATGTCAAGATCTACCTACCCTGCAATTTTGAAATAAATCTGATTACCCATCTTGGAGTTATTGGCCTTTTTTCATCAAATTTGTAAAATTGTAATACTTTTCGTCTTATATTTCAAAAACTATAAGAGATAAAGGTTAAGTTTAAATTTTCAAAATTTTAATACTTTTCTTCCTTTATTTCAAAAACTATAAGAGACAGATGGTAAGTTGAAACTGCAAACATATTCAGCATGTCAAGATCTACCTACCCTGCAATTTTTAAGTAAATCCCATTACCTATTTTGGAGTTATTGCCCTTTTTTCATCAAATTTTCTAAATTTTAATAGTTTTCATCCTTTATTTCAAAATCTATAAGAGATAGATGTTAAGTTTAAACATCAAACATGTTCAGTATGTCAAGATCTACCTACCCTGCAATTTTGAAATAAATCTGATTACCCATCTTGGAGTTATTGGCCTTTTTTCATCAAATTTGTAAAATTGTAATACTTTTCGTCTTATATTTCAAAAACTATAAGAGATAAAGGTTAAGTTTAAATTTTCAAAATTTTAATACTTTTCTTCCTTTATTTCAAAAACTATAAGAGACAGATGGTAAGTTGAAACTGCAAACATATTCAGCATGTCAAGATCTACCTACCCTGCAATTTTTAAGTAAATCCCATTACCTATTTTGGAGTTATTGCCCTTTTTTCATCAAATTTTCTAAATTTTAATAGTTTTCATCCTTTATTTCAAAATCTATAAGAGATAGATGTTAAGTTTAAACATCAAACATGTTCAGTATGTCAAGATCTACCTACCCTGCAATTTTGAAATAAATCTGATTACCCATCTTGGAGTTATTGGCCTTTTTTCATCAAATTTGTAAAATTGTAATACTTTTCGTCTTGTATTTCAAAAACTATAAGAGATAAAGGTTAAGTTTAAATTTTCAAAATTTTAATACTTTTCTTCCTTTATTTCAAAAACTATAAGAGACAGATGGTAAGTTGAAACTGCAAACATATTCAGCATGTCAAGATCTACCTACCCTGCAATTTTTAAGTAAATCCCATTACCTATTTTGGAGTTATTGCCCTTTTTTCATCAAATTTTCTAAATTTTAATAGTTTTCATCCTTTATTTCAAAATCTATAAGAGATAGATGTTAAGTTTAAACATCAAACATGTTCAGTATGTCAAGATCTACCTACCCTGCAATTTTGAAATAAATCTGATTACCCATCTTGGAGTTATTGGCCTTTTTTCATCAAATTTGTAAAATTGTAATACTTTTCGTCTTATATTTCAAAAACTATAAGAGATAAAGGTTAAGTTTAAATTTTCAAAATTTTAATACTTTTCTTCCTTTATTTCAAAAACTATAAGAGACAGATGGTAAGTTGAAACTGCAAACATATTCAGCATGTCAAGATCTACCTACCATGCAATTTTTAAGTAAATCCCATTACCTATTTTGGAGTTATTGCCCTTTTTTCATCAAATTTTCTAAATTTTAATAGTTTTCGTCTTATATTTCAAAAACTATAAGAGATAAAGGTTAAGTTTAAATTTTCAAAATTTTAATACTTTTCTTCCTTTATTTCAAAAACTATAAGAGACAGATGGTAAGTTGAAACTGCAAACATATTCAGCATGTCAAGATCTACCTACCCTGCAATTTTGAAATAAATCTGATTACCCATCTTGGAGTTATTGGCCTTTTTTCATCAAATTTGTAAAATTGTAATACTTTTCGTCTTATATTTCAAAAACTATAAGAGATAAAGGTTAAGTTTAAATTTTCAAAATTTTAATACTTTTCTTCCTTTATTTCAAAAACTATAAGAGACAGATGGTAAGTTGAAACTGCAAACATATTCAGCATGTCAAGATCTACCTACCATGCAATTTTTAAGTAAATCCCATTACCTATTTTGGAGTTATTGCCCTTTTTTCATCAAATTTTCTAAATTTTAATAGTTTTCGTCCTTTATTTCAAAATCTATAAGAGATAGATGTTAAGTTTAAGCATCAAACATGTTCAGTATGTCAAGATCTACCTACCCTGCAATTTAGAAATAAATCTGATTACCCATCTTGGAGTTATTGGCCTTTTTTCATCAAATTTGTAAAATTGTAATACTTTTCGTCTTATATTTCAAAAACTATAAGAGATAAAGGTTAAGTTTAAATTTTCAAAATTTTAATACTTTTCTTCCTTTATTTCAAAAACTATAAGAGACAGATGGTAAGTTGAAACTGCAAACATATTCAGCATGTCAAGATCTACCTACCCTGCAATTTTTAAGTAAATCCCATTACCTATTTTGGAGTTATTGCCCTTTTTTCATCAAATTTTCTAAATTTTAATAGTTTTCATCCTTTATTTCAAAATCTATAAGAGATAGATGTTAAGTTTAAACATCAAACATGTTCAGTATGTCAAGATCTACCTACCCTGCAATTTTGAAATAAATCTGATTACCCATCTTGGAGTTATTGGCCTTTTTTCATCAAATTTGTAAAATTGTAATACTTTTCGTCTTATATTTCAAAAACTATAAGAGATAAAGGTTAAGTTTAAATTTTCAAAATTTTAATACTTTTCTTCCTTTATTTCAAAAACTATAAGAGACAGATGGTAAGTTGAAACTGCAAACATATTCAGCATGTCAAGATCTACCTACCCTGCAATTTTTAAGTAAATCCCATTACCTATTTTGGAGTTATTGCCCTTTTTTCATCAAATTTTCTAAATTTTAATAGTTTTCATCCTTTATTTCAAAATCTATAAGAGATAGATGTTAAGTTTAAACATCAAACATGTTCAGTATGTCAAGATCTACCTACCCTGCAATTTTGAAATAAATCTGATTACCCATCTTGGAGTTATTGGCCTTTTTTCATCAAATTTGTAAAATTGTAATACTTTTCGTCTTATATTTCAAAAACTATAAGAGATAAAGGTTAAGTTTAAATTTTCAAAATTTTAATACTTTTCTTCCTTTATTTCAAAAACTATAAGAGACAGATGGTAAGTTGAAACTGCAAACATATTCAGCATGTCAAGATCTACCTACCCTGCAATTTTTAAGTAAATCCCATTACCTATTTTGGAGTTATTGCCCTTTTTTCATCAAATTTTCTAAATTTTAATAGTTTTCATCCTTTATTTCAAAATCTAAAAGAGATAGATGTTAAGTTTAAACATCAAACATGTTCAGTATGTCAAGATCTACCTACCCTGCAATTTTGAAATAAATCTGATTACCCATCTTGGAGTTATTGGCCTTTTTTCATCAAATTTGTAAAATTGTAATACTTTTCGTCTTATATTTCAAAAACTATAAGAGATAAAGGTTAAGTTTAAATTTTCAAAATTTTAATGCTTTTCTTCCTTTATTTCAAAAACTATAAGAGACAGATGGTAAGTTGAAAATGCAAACATATTCAGCATGTCAAGATCTACCTACCCTGCAATTTTTAAGTAAATCCCATTACCTATTTTGGAGTTATTGCCCTTTTTTCATCAAATTTTCTAAATTTTAATAGTTTTCGTCCTTTATTTCAAAATCTATAAGAGATAGATGTTAAGTTTAAGCATCAAACATGTTCAGTATGTCAAGATCTACCTACCCTGCAATTTAGAAATAAATCTGATTACCCATCTTGGAGTTATTGGCCTTTTTTCATCAAATTTGTAAAATTGTAATACTTTTCGTCTTATATTTCAAAAACTATAAGAGATAAAGGTTAAGTTTAAATTTTCAAAATTTTAATACTTTTCTTCCTTTATTTCAAAAACTATAAGAGACAGATGGTAAGTTGAAACTGCAAACATATTCAGCATGTCAAGATCTACCTACCCTGCAATTTTTAAGTAAATCCCATTACCTATTTTGGAGTTATTGCCCTTTTTTCATCAAATTTTCTAAATTTTAATAGTTTTCATCCTTTATTTCAAAATCTATAAGAGATAGATGTTAAGTTTAAACATCAAACATGTTCAGTATGTCAAGATCTACCTACCCTGCAATTTTGAAATAAATCTGATTACCCATCTTGGAGTTATTGGCCTTTTTTCATCAAATTTGTAAAATTGTAATACTTTTCGTCTTATATTTCAAAAACTATAAGAGATAAAGGTTAAGTTTAAATTTTCAAAATTTTAATACTTTTCTTCCTTTATTTCAAAAACTATAAGAGACAGATGGTAAGTTGAAACTGCAAACATATTCAGCATGTCAAGATCTACCTACCCTGCAATTTTGAAGTAAATCCCATTACCCATTTGGGAGTTATTGCCCTTTTTTCATCAAAATGTTCTAAATTTTAAACTTTCATCTTATATCTCAAAAACTATTAGAGAGTTTATCCAACACATTTCTCAGCGACTACTGAACGGAAATCAATGAAACTTCACAGGAATGTTTAGCACTATGAGTAGATGTGCAGACTACTTTCAGAATTTTCAAAATGGCCACCATTGCTATGGAAACGACCAAAATGCTAAATAATTGAAAAACACAAAAATGATCATAGCAGGTTACTCGCCGAACAAAAATTGATGAAACTGGATAGGAACAACATACACATCTACTGGAACGAGATAAGCCCAATAAATCGGAATTGGTTGGACAAACTTTGCCGCAGTTGCCATGGAAACAAAAAAAGGAGGATTTAAACAATTTTTGGACTCCTTTCATCAAACTTCATGAAACTTTGTAGGAATATCCACCGTAGTTTGTGGCAGCTTTGGGGGGTGGGGGGTTGAAAAAATTCAAAATGGTGACCATTCCCATGGTAACCATTACAGTTGAAATTTTACAGGTATCTCCCTAAAGAGAAAAGAAATACAAAGAGTAGTTCTAATCCCTTTAATGCAAAAAATTCTTTTGAGGCATATTTATAAAATATATACCTGTTTCTAAGGCAGAAGAGGAGCATTATGAAAGTTACAATTTACAAGGGGTTTACTTATGTACACTGTCTTTTTGTTGTTGCTGGGATAGGGGTTGTGGAGCGTCAACTCATTTTTATTTTTTGACAAGCCTAAATAAAAATGAGATTTTTTTGCTTTATGGATAACTAGTGTCCCTTTCTCTATGATCATTTCAGTGATCAAATGGTCATCTGTCAAAATTTATGTTTGAAGTGCATTTTTCCATTTCAGACAATATTCTTACCATGTCGCTAGGTTCGTCATTTTATTTTTTCCTGATGCCTTTATAACAAACTGGCTGAAAAGGTTTACTTTCCACTTTTTTTCGCAGTTTAAAACTCCCGCTTAATAGCTCTCTCGATGCGAAATGGATTGGTCGTGCATAGAGAAGAACAAGCTAAAAAAGTTAAAAAAATCTTTCTGACCAATGAAATCGCGCGAAACAAAACATGCTCAGCAGGGCTTTCAACACTTTCCAAAGTAGGAGGCTATTTTGAAAAAGCAGGTGGAGAACGGCGAGCGAAGCGAGCCTGAAAAATTTAGGCTGGGGTCTGTGGGCCGCCTAGGCCCCCAGAAGCTGTAGGGTAAATGGTGCAAAATCCTGCATTCCTGACATATTTTAACTTCCTAAAATTCTTATTTTTCATATTTTTATTTTTTGTTTTACTTTAACCTCCTTCCTTTCAAAATGTAAAGTTGTTTGGAATTTTGCATCAATTTCAAATTGCTCTGAGCTTATTGTCAGATATTTAATTATAATTATATTAAATTTTATTGCTGTTTCATTTTACACAAACAAAAGCTTCATGCCAAATACCTAAAGATAAATCATAATCATTGCATCATTCCAAATGCCTGTTGATAATGTGAAATATTTCAAATTTTGAACTTTTCTGCTTTACAGATTAATAATATATGTATGTGACTTTAACTTTATATCATCCAATAATGGAACAGATAATGTTTCAAAAATATCTTTCTTTTCTTTTATTAACCATTTGGCGATGGAACTCTGAATGGGGAAAATCAATTTTCGTTTCGACATTTTGTGGTGCTTGGTTAAATAAAGTCAAGATCGACTGGTTTTTGGTCCGTTTATAAAATTTGTTCATGCCATACACGGGTACCAGACTTTCGCTGGCCAATGAAAAACGGTGACTCTTCTACTTCTTTGGCTTGCATTGTTTACAATTGAGAGGTCAATAGTCATGACGATAATAAGCGATTGGTAATGGGGAAAAACGTTTTGACCACAAGCCATTCAGACTTCTTGAGTTGCAGAATTCAGGAGTCCGAATGCAAATTTACTGGCCCAAATAAAAACAAAAATAATTTCACATGTTTGGAGACTTATGGTTTTTGCTCCATTTCTTCTTCTTATTATTATTATTCTCTTTCTTTCTTTCTTTTTCTTTCCGTGGACCATGAACTTGTCCATGGCAGATCTCAGGAACTACTAGACAGAATTTCATGAAACTTGGTGGAGTTATAGATATATGTTTCTAGTTGGTCCTAAAGTTTTCAGCTTTGTGGTAAAGGGGGTGGGGGTTACTATAGAATCATATGGGAACGTTGAAATTTCGTACATTAATGTTGGTAACTTCCAAATGGATAATGATAGAGACATAAAATTTGACATAGTGATAGGTCACCATTAGAGGAGCAATTCTGCGTTTTCCAAATTTTCGAGATGTCTGCCATTTTCAAAATGGCTGCCAAAACACGGCATAAAAAATGGGTGGTAAAAATTCTACATTGTCCGATATCATCAAAATTTTATATGTGGGTAGATAATGATGTCCCGACATTGAAAAATTTCTA
This sequence comes from Bathymodiolus brooksi, assembly GCA_963680875.1. Lineage (NCBI taxonomy): Eukaryota > Metazoa > Mollusca > Bivalvia > Mytilida > Modiolidae > Bathymodiolus > Bathymodiolus brooksi. Next base: position 44,624,665 of record OY804580.1, on the reverse strand, counting down.
CCGGTCCCCATTTTCAAAATGGCCACCACAATACCACAAAAATTCAACATTGACCAATATCATCAAAATTTGATATGTGGGGAGATAGTGATGTCCCGACATTGAACAATTTCTACCGGTCGCCATTTTCAAAATGGCCACCACAATACCACAAAAATTCAACATTGTCCGATATCATCAAAATTTGATATGTGGGTAGATAATGATGTCCCGAATTGATTCCAGACATTGAACAATTTCTACCGCTCGCCATTTTCAAAATGGCCACCACAATACCACACAAATTCAACATTGTCTGATTTCAACGCCATTTCATATGTGGGTAGATTATGATCTCCCAAATTGATTCCTGACATCGAAAAATTTCTACCGGTCGCCGTTTTCAAAATGACCACCACAATACCGCACAAATTCAACATTGACCGATTTCAACGACATTTCATATGTCGGTAGATTATGATGTCCCGAATTGATTCCTGACATCGAAAAATTTCTACCGGTCGCCATTTTCAAAATTGCCGCCACAATACCACAAAAATTCAACATTGTTCGATTTCAAAGGTAGCTTTTTGATTTATTTTTTATACCTGTTGTCAGTGGCCCGTTTGGGAGACTCTATAATCATTAGATTATAATCATATCTTGTTATTATATCAATTTGCAGCTATTCTCTTGCAAAAATATCAAGCTTTTTCTGCAGTGGTTGCTTTAAACGAAGGGCTACCAAATTTCCATTTCTTGTTTTAGTAATGCAAATTAACTGTATATATATTTTTCTGAACATTGTTTGTTAAAACAAGTCTGCCTTGAAGTAAACATTTTGTAGAATTTTTTTTTTTTATATAAATAAAGCAAAGTATTTTATTTAAATTCACAGAGAAATAAAAATTTCAGTGGTTCCTTTCAACCATTTGTCAGGAAAAAGCTTGTAATATTTGTCCATTTCAAAGGTTTCAATATTTCCCAAAAGCCTAAATCAAGTCCTCTATCGTATTTTGCATAAAAGACAAATTTAAATTTAGTACCAAATTGATATCCGATAATTGTAATGTGTCCGTTCGGAGTAATTCTTGTTCTTATATTTCAAATATTGATATTTTCGTTCATTAAAGCGTTTCTGAGATTGCGACTTTAGTTTTGTCAATGTCCTTGAACTTCATATCATGGAAGAACGATAAATGATACAATAAAAGAGTTTTGATCTGACGTTTCACTTTAGTTTTAATCAAAATAAATTATGGACAAATTGGAGATCAAAATGGTTCTTTTATACAACAAACCCAGATTATTATGGGATTACGCATTTTTTATCCTTCATACATAAAAAGTAGCCGGCGGCAGAGTAAAGAGTATACGTCAAATTTCGGCGGCAACCGGCTTCAAATGAAATCTCTGGCTCAGTTGACCTCCTGAATCGTCACAAGTGGAGGAAAGTTGGATGAGTCGTCGAGAATAAACTTGAATATCGTCAATAAATATTTGTTGTTCGTACGTATAAACTAGATCAGAATGAAGGGAAATCATTTTTGAGACGAGGACAAGCGGAGATCCTTTTGAAAACTGGCGCGATATTGTAAAATATCGAGTCGAAGCGAGGGTTCCCTCGTATTTTTCATGGTTGTTTCTTACCTTTAGGATTTTTAGCTCACCTTGACAAAGGCAATGTGAGCTTTTGCCATCACTTGGCGTCCGTTAACTTTTCACATTTTAATCTCCTCTGAAACCCCTCAGCCATATGAACTGAAGCTTGGTAGGAAGCATCTATGGAAGGTCCTCTATAAAGATTGCTCATTTTGTCCCGATCCATTAACAAACATGGCCACCACAGGCAATTCTTGTTTCTGATTGGCCTATTTTTAAAAATCTTCTCCTCTAAAACCGCTTAGCCAAATGAATCGAAACTTGGTAGGAAGCATCTATGGAAGGTCCTCTATACAGATTGCTAATTTCAACTTGATCTGTTAACAAACATTTTTTTTTTTTTTTTATTTATTTTTTCCTATAGTCAGGATTTTATAAATTCCCTTACATCACCACCTGACTAGGGTGTGACAGGAGTTTTCAAAAATAAGTTTTGTGACTACATTGGTTTTACATTTTGATAAACAAAATAAAGAAATAATAATATATAATAGTAATAAACACTTTCATTCATCTTTCACACACACTCTCTTACCATTTTGTTTTTCTAAAATATTTGATTGCTCCTGACATTTTGTACTTAATCAAAAAAGCTGAAAAAAGAATCTCATCACTATATGAATCAAACAAACAAAAAATATTATGATTAGTTGAAAATATGTTGTAAGGGGGTCCACATTTTTTCAAATGCTAAAATGGTATTGTTTTTCTTTGATATATATTGTTCAAGTGAACGGTACCACATAATTTTATGTTTAAATTCTACAATATTTAGCCTTTGTTCATTGAGTTTGCACTTGAAGATGTAATTTTTTGCAATAATTGAAATCAAATTAACAAGAAGATCCTATGACTCAAAACCAAAGAAATATTCTTTTTTGTCAAAAATCAAATTCTTGTAATATTGTTTTAATTGTTTTGACAAAGATTTGAGAAAAATTTGTGTCACAGGACAGTCAAAGAATAGATGTTCAATAGTTTCATCATGAATTTTGCAAAATGTACATAAATTAGTATTCTTGAGCTTTATTTTATGTAAAAAGGAATTGGTAGGAATGATCCTGTGTAACAATTTAAATTGAAAATTTTGAAGATATGAGTTTCTACAAGATTTTTTTAAAATAATAAAATATTTTGACCAATTTGTTATTTCACAATTAAGAAGTTTTTCCCATTTGGAAAATTTTTCTGTTGGTAAAGAAATGATTGCATTCACAAGACCTTTATAAACAAACCTAACATTTTTACTATGAACTATTCTCTCTAAATAGGCATCCTTTTTACTAAGTATGTCGAAATTTACATTTACACAGTTTTCCTTCAGATGATCTTTGATGTACTTGGGAACATTTGACACCAGACTATAGTACTTCAAAAAATTATTGGTATTCAGTTTATTTCTAGTCTGTTCAAAAGTATTAAAATTACCAGAATGTGGGTCAATAAGATCACATAAATACTGCACATTATGTTCTATCCATCTAATATAATAATTTAAATCAGTTACTGGTACAAAATTAAGGATATCAAGAGACAATAGTTCATTAGTATTCATCTTTGTATAAGGTTTTGCAAAATGATAGCTAGACAGAACATCTTTCCAAAAAGGATTTGTAAGCTTCATAGCAACTTCCTTTAGCTTTTCTTTCTGAAAAGTTAAAATTCTTTCACCACCATAGCTTTGAAGATTGAATAATAATACTTTTTGCCAATCGCCATCTAAATTGGAAAATAATCGTTTAATCCAACCTACTTTCAGATAAATATTAAATGATTGAAGATCTATCATTTTCAAACCCCCCTGATATATATCACCGATTAAAGTACTTCGCTTTATCTTATCTGACTTCCCGTTCCATATGAATTTATAAAAAAGTGAATTTAAATCATTTATTTTTGTCTGAGATAAATTTGGTAAAGATGTCAGTAAATGAATTAGCTTTGGTAGTGCAAGACTTTTTATAACTGTAATTTTACCAAGTAATGTCAGTTTTCTATGCTGCCAACTTTTTAGTATTGCCTTAACCTCCTTGATTTTTTTGGTAAAATTTATATCTGTAATACAGTTTAAATCAAGTGAAAAATCAATTCCCAAAACCTTAAAGTTTTCATGAGACCAATTTAGTTTCATATTTGGAAAAATAATTTGATCTGAATACTTCTTGTTTCCAACCCACACAGCTTTTGTTTTGGATGAATTCATTTTTAAACCAGACACCTTGTAAAAAGATTCAAAACATTCAAGAGCCTCCCTCAATGAATTTTCACTGCCATCTAGAATAAGAAAGGTATCATCAGCATACAAACTTATGAGAGATTCAACTTCATTGATAATAATACCATGAATGTCTTGGTTGGCCTTCAATTTTAATGAAAGCAGCTCCACACCGATTATAAACAAATAAGGTGAAAGCGGATCACCTTGTCGACAGCCTCTTTCTAGAGAAAAAAAATTTGACATGTGACCATGGCCGCCACAGGCGATTCTTGTTTCTGATTGATTGATATCTAAAAAATCATGTTTTCATTTAAAATGGAGATAACTCTAGTTTAGATATAGATACATTTTATATTTATTCAAAATGCAGTTATCTCTGAATTACAGATAAATATGCCTGTAAAACCCCTCAACCAAATGAACTGAAACGTGGTAGGAACCATCTATGGAAGGTTCTCTATAAAGGTTGCTCATTTCGTCCCGATCCGTTTACGAACATGGCCACCACAGGCGACGCTTGTTTCTGATTGGCTGATTTTAAAAATTCTTCTCTTCTGAAGCCGCTTGGCTAAATGAACCGAAACTTGGTAGGAAGCATCTATGGGCGGTCCTCTATAAAGAGTGCTCATTTCGTTCCGATCCATTAACAAACATGGCTGCCACAGGCAATTCTTATTTCTGATTGGTCGATTTCTAAAAATCTTCTCCTCTGAAACCGCTTGGCCAAATGATCGGAAACTTAGTAGGAAGCATCTATGGAAGGTCCTCTATAAAGATTGCTCATTCGTCCTGATCCATTAACAAACATGACCACCACAAGCGATTCTGGTGTCTGATTGGCTGATTTTTAAAATTCTTCTCCTCTGAAACCGCTTGGTCAAATGATTCGAAACTTGGTAAGAAGCATCTATGGGTGGTTCTCTATAAAGAGTGCTCATTTCATTCCGATCCATTAGCAAACATGGCTGCCACAGGCAATTCTCATTTCTGATTGGTCGATTTCTAAAAAATCTTCTCCTCTGAAACCGATTGGCCAAATGATCGGAAATTTAGTTAGGAAGCATCTATGGAAGGTCCTCTTATAAAGATTGCTCATTTTGTCCCAATCTGTTAACAAACATGGCTGCCACAGACAATTCTTTTTTCTGATTGGTCAATTTCTAAAAATCTTCTACTCTGACACAGCTTGGCCAAATAGACAAACTTGGTAGGAAGCATCTATGGGCTGTCCTCTATGGGAATTGCTCATTCCGTTTTGATCCGTTAACAAACATGGCCGTCATAGACAATTCTTGTTTCTTATTGTTCGATTTCTAAAACATCTTTTCCTCTGAAACCGCTTGGCCAAATGATATGAAACTTGGTAAGAAGCATCTATGGAAGGTCCTCTATAGAAATTGCTCATTTCGTTTTGATCCATTAACAAACATGGCTGCCACAGGCAATTCTTGTATTAGATTGGTCGCTTTCTAAAAATCTTCTTCTCTGAAACTGCTTTGCCAAGACGAACCAAAATTTTGTGGAAAGTACCTATAGGCTATGGAAGGTTCTGTATCAAGTTTCCTCAGAGCAGAATGGAAGGTGAGCGTCACAGGCTCAGCTCAGTGGTGAGCCTCTAGTTCAGTGAAACGGCAGCTGAACCTAGAAACAAAAGTTAGTAGAACGAGAGAGTTGTAACACGAAATGTTGTAAAATATGGATAAATGGCTCAAAGATATACTTCCAGACTAAGATCCATGCCATAATCGCGGGAGGGACCAAATGAGGAAAAAGTGGGGTCCAGAATTCGAGTGCCTGTGTCAACACATGAGTCAAAAACGAAAGTATATCAGAAGTAAATATACAAACCAAAAATTTGAAACAATCATGAAATAGCTCTCAAAATCCGTTTTGAATTTATTGATCGATCTTAATTGTATTGTACTAATTAAAACACCATTTCTTTACATGCTACTAATGTTAACGAGGCCAGGATAAGGTATTTTATGTTTCTCTCACTAACAAATGTAAAGATTTCGAAGAAAGATTTTAATTGGAGAGAAAAAAAATGTGTTTCATCAGGGGTAAATACTGATTAACATGTGTTTGATCAGGGGTAAATACTGATTATAATATGTTTCTTCAGGGGTAAATACTGATTATAATATGTTTCTTCAGGGGTAAATACTGATTATAATATGTTTCTTCAGGGATAAATACTGATTAACATTTGTTTCATCAGGGGTAAATACTGATTAAAATGTGTTTCATCAAGGGTAAATACTGTTTAACATGTGTTTCATCAGGGGTAAATACTGATTAACATGTGTTTCATCAGGGGTAAATACGTATTAACATGTCTTTCGTCAGAGGTAAATACATGCGTTTCATCAAGGATAATTAATGATTAAAAATGTGTTTCATCAGAGGTAAATACTGATTAAAACGTGTTTGATCAGGGGTAAATACTGATTAACATGTGTTTTATCAGGGGTAAATACTGATTAAAATGTGTTTCATCAAGGGTAAAAACTTATAAATAGATGTTTCATCAGGGGTAAATATTGAATAAGATGCATTTCATCAGGGGTATTACCGTAAATACTGATTAACATGTGTTTCATCAGGGGTAAATACTAAATAACATGCATTTCATTGGGAATAAATACTGATTAACATGTGTTTCATCAAGGGTAAATACAGATTAAAATGTGCTTCATCGGAAGTAAATACTGATTAACATGCATTTCGATAGGGGTTAATGTGCTTAAGTAACTTATCAGGAAGCAAATATTGGTCTTTTTCCATTAATAAACTCTTGTGGGTGTTGAGTGAAAAAACGTAAAACAAACATACCACACTGTCGGAACAGTTCCAAAATCTAACAGAAAATCATAGAAAGAGGCACAATCGGTATATCTTAATTTGAAAGATTTATTATACCCCCCGCAAACAAAGTTTGGAGGGGGGGGGGGGTATATAGGAATCACCCTGTCCGTCCGTCCATGTACCTTGTAAGCGCAACTCCTCCTAAACCGCTTATTGGATTTTTATGAAACTTTACACAGTTGTAATACTCTACCTGCAGATATGCATGAAGGAATATGGTTGCTATCCAAAATTTGGAAGGGGAGATAATTTAACTTATATTCTGAAATACATTCTGTATGGAGAAATGGGCTTGTAAGCGCAGCTCCTCCTAAACGGCTCATTGGATTTGAATGGAGCTTTACAGTTCTAATACACTGCCTGCAGATGTGCATGAAGGAATATGGTTCCTGTCAAAAATTTGGAAGGTGATGTAAGCGTAACTATTCCTGAATGAAATAAGATTTTAATTGACCTTTTCACATCTGGATATTTGCAATATAAAAACTACTCAAGAATAAATAATTAATTTTGAATCAATAACATTTGATGTGACCTATATCCTCTTGTAAAAAAGTTAGGAAAAGTTGTAATCCTCATGTATACTGATGAAACCGAATTGGTTTTAAACAATCCCACTTTGTTGAAGACCTTGTGGCGAACCCTAGATGTATGTTCTTGGTTAGTTTATTTTGGAGATGGGGTGTTGTCTCCTTGACATTACTCCATATCCGTTCTTTTTTCATAGGTAACTTGCTAATATACCTGTATTCTAAAGTTTGAACATCATAGTATTGCAAGTGGGGGTTATCACTCAGTGAGGTCACTCACAGTTCTAGTTGGTCATGATGTGTAGTTGATCGTATTATACCATCATTTTGGTAGGAAGCACCTATGGAAGGTTCTGTATAAAGTTTCCTCAAAACAGAATGAAAGGTGAGCAACACATGATCATCCCACTGAGCCTCTTGTTAAAATAGTTATGCATTGTGAATGCAACTTCTATGAGTTAGTCTGGTAATTGGTCATGATGTTTACTATATATCATATAATAACATCATTTGTGTAAGAGTTATGGGACCTTAACGTTTTCATGCATTTTCAATATAGTTATATGTGATGTATTTGGACAATCGACTTTTGTTGAAAAATTGGGGTAATTACGGTATAGCTCTATTGGGGCTGGATAATCATTTATTATAGTGTTAATAAACTGTAAAAGGCAGCTACACTATCAAAACTGATGTGAGTGCGGGGCATGTTGTCGTTCCAACATTGTCTTGTTTTAATTTGTAAGTGTTAAGGTTTCTAGACACTTTATGTCACCTACACAAGTTTTTGTTATATCTGTCTGGGCTTTCCTTCCCCAACAGGTTGAGAGCCCTGACACTTTATGTCACCTACACAAGTTTTTGTTATATCTGTCTGGGCTTTCCTTCTCCAATAGGTTGAGAGCCCTGAAACTTTATGTCACCTACACAAGTTTTTGTTATATCTGTCTGGGCTTCCCTTCCCCAATAGGTTGGGGAGTCACGATGTAGATGTAGAATTACTGACAGTTGACACCAGTAGTATATTTTAACCACTCGCATGCAGATTGCAAATTTCAATCCCATTTAGGAAACTTCAAGAAAGATTTGAAGGCTACATGATCTAGTATTTTAATAGCTGAACAATTGCTGAAAGTCAACATCAGTATATAACCCACTCCCCTATTGGCTTAAATTGACGCCTCACAATATCCTATTTTAATTCTTAATAAACCTGTTATATTGTTAATATTTTTTTTCAGAGTTGATTACAAAAAAAATAGAGAGTTGGAAAAAATACAATTTTTTCGAAACTTCTGCTGTAGCCACCATTTTAGATGAAGTTAGAAATAAGTCATTTGTTGTGATAACAGGACCATCTGGTATGGGAAAATCTACTATTGTAAAATTGGTTGCGCTCCAGCTTCAGAAGACAGATGATTATTATATTCTTCCAGACATGTGTCCAAAAGATATTGAAAAGTATTTAGATCCAAATATAAAACAGATATACATTATTGATGATATTTGTGGAAAATTTTCTGTTGATCAATCTATGATTATTTCGTGGGAGAAAGTAAATAGTCAAATATTGGACAATAAAAATTTTAGAGTTTTGGGAACATGCAGATCGCAAATAAGCTTTTCAAACCCATTTAAAAATCTAAAAGACAAATTTAAAATGACGGAGTGCAATTTGCTTCAGAAAAAGTTCCTTTATAGTAAGGAAGAGAAATTGAAGATTGCTGCCTGTCATATTGAGGAGGAAACAATAAAAGAATTAGATGATAAGATCCTTAGTGCATATGATATGTTCCCTCTTCTTTGTATGATGTATGCTGCTTCAAAAAGTAAACCAGGTGTGAGATTCTTTGAATGTCCATTACAGATAATTGAGGAACAGTTGGATGAGATGAGGGAACATAATGAATGTTGTTTTATAGGACTGGCTTTAATTGTCATATACAACAACAAATTATACAAACACCTACTACAAAGTAGAAATGATCAAACATTTGACAAAGTTTTCAATGATGTGTTTGAAGATTTAGAACTCAAATACAAACCTTCAAAGGGTAGTGTTCTGGCAGGTTTCCAAGCTCTAGAAGGGAATTACACAAAAGAGTTGGAATCAACGATTACCGTTATTCACGATAGAATATTTGATATGTTATCATTGTACTTTGGGAAGAAGATTCCCAAAACTATTTTAACTCATGGCAGTGGAACTTTTATTGCAGAAAGATTTCTATTTGAATCTGTAAAAGAAGATTGTGATGTTCTTAAAATAGTAATACCTTCTGAATTAGAGCATTCATACTTTAATCGTATGGTGGAAGAAATTGAAAACAACAGATTTTATAATGTTTTCAAAAATGTACAGGTACGTAATGAATTATATCAAAGAAAATTCATCTCATTTTTGTCAAAGGATCAAACCATTATTCAAAAGTTACTTTACAATCGTTGGCCACTATATCTGTCTGCTGTCAAAGGATGTAAATTATTAATAAAATTTATACTAGAAGAGAAAAGAAAACATCAAGATATGTTAATGGACAAACCAGAATCAGACATGTATGTTTGTAACTTTGACTCTGACTCGGAAAGTAAAAGCAGAAGCGAGTATAGTTTTTCTAAGGATGATAAGCGCACCATTGAAGGAGATGCATATCGAATACAATTTAAAAATTCCCCAATGGTGGCAGCTTGTGAAAGAGGTTACATTGATATTGTTCAATGTCTGGTAGAAAATGGTTATAATATCGACCATTCTGATACTAATCTACCAACACCATTGTTTAGTGCTTGTAAATATGGTAAAAAAGATGTTGTAGATTTCCTTTTAAAAAAAAATTGTAAGGTGGACGCAGTTCATAATATTGGTGAGATCGCTTTGCATGCTGCATGTATAAATGGCAATATAGATATAGTTAACATCTTACTGAAGTATAATAGTAGTGTGAATCTATGTAACACTGGTGGATTGGCTCCTTTACATTTTGCTTGTATATATGGTCATACAGGTGTTGTACAGATTTTGATTGACAATAATTGTGACATTAACAAAAGCATACTTGATCCTGCTAATGATATAGCCAGTCATGAAAATTTTTCAGAGATTAGTCACATGTGTATAAAGCACAACATTCACAAGATTATGTATGATATGTATAGTGGTTTTTCTCTTCAACCAATACAGTTTGCCTGTCTTAAAGGTCATACAGATATTGTTAAACTGCTACTTGATAATAACTGTGATGTCATTGATAATAATGGTTTCTCATCTACACTTTATTATGCCTGTTATGCAGGTTCTGTAGATGTAGTAGATCTTTTACTTAGAAATAAATGTAACATTAATCAGTGTCAGCCAAGGACAAACAAAAGTCTGTTAATTGTTGCTTGTGATAAAAATCAAGAAGCTGTTGCTAAAATGTTACTAAGTTATGAAGCCTGTGATGTTAATATTACTGATTGTGATAATCGTAATGCACTTCATTACGCCTGTGAAAATGGTCAAGCTGATGTTGTTAAACTATTACTAAGTTATGAAGCCTGTGATGTGAATAGTATTGATCATTATAATCGTAATGCACTTCATTACGCCTGTGGAAAAGGTCAAGCAGATGTTGTTGAACTTTTATTAAGACGTCATTGTGATGTAAGTCTTAATGACAGGTGGATGAAAACCCCGTTATTTATTGCTTGTGAGTCTGGTCATGTAGATATTGTTAAAATGTTAATTAACCAGGATAACTGTATGACAGATGTTCTTGATGGTGATGAAAATGGCTTACTGCATGCAACTTGTGGAATATCTTGTCAGGAAGGCAAAATTCTAATTAACTATGTAAGAAGCAGCAGGTTGAATGCAACCAAAAATGAATATGGTGAAATTATTAGGCTTTTATTGGGCAAAAGCTGTGACGTGAATGTTCTTAATAGTAAAGGACAGTCTGTATTACATGCTGCTTGTGCATTTGGAGACACTGAAATTGTTGATATTCTGTTGAACAATAGTAATGTCAATCAATGTGATAAGGAAAACCAGACACCTTTATTTATAGCATGTAAGGTTGGATACATTGATATTGTCAAACTGTTGATTGAAAGTAAATGTGAAATATTTAATCACAGTCTTAATGGACAAACAGTACTTCATGCTGTTTGCAGTGGAAGTGATAGAAGTAAGTGGAAATATAGGAATTATAGGAATTATATGAATGTTGAAACATTTACAGAAGACCACAAAGACATTTTAACTTTATTAATTGACAAAAAATGTGATGTAAACATATCAGACAACCATTCTCAGACTCCATTACACATTGCCTGTTATAATGGAGATGTAGCGCTGGTAGAAATATTACTCAGAAATAAGTGTGTCGTGGACCAATGTGATGACTTCAATAAAACACCATTTTTTCTTGCTTGTGAAGAAGGTCATAAAGATGTTGTGAAATCTCTAATAAATTATAACTGTAATATGGATATCAGAGATAAAATTAGTCGTAGTGCATTACATGCTGTTTGTACAACACATTATATGTATTCTATGCATGGCAATGAAGGTGACAGGGTTGATATAGCGGAACTTTTGATCAATAAAAAATGTGGTGTTTATGATCTTGATGATGCTGGACAGTCCACACTGCATGCTGTGTGTAATCTAAGTAATCCAGGGATTGTTAAACTTCTACTCGAAAATAAACTTGACGTTGATCAGCGTGACAAAATGGGTGAAACTCCGATATTCAATGCTTGTAGAAGATGTCATAGTGATGTCCTTAAGCTGCTTATCGAATGGAATTGTGATGTAAATGTATTGAATATAAATGGCTTAAATGCACTAAGCATCGTTTTTAACGCTGAATTTGCGCTATCGTTTAGAACAGAGCTTAAAAAAGTTGTTAAACTTTTGACTGACATTGACTGTAGTGTGAATATCTGTGATGCTGATGGACAAACTCCACTTCACAGGGCTTGTGAGGAGGGTTGTGCTGATATAGCTGAAATTTTTCTGAAAAGAAATAGTAATATTAATCAGTACAACAAATTGATGAAAACTCCACTTATTCTGGCAGTAGAAGGCAGACACACAAAAGTCGTTGAATTGTTAGTAGAATATAAATGTGATATAAATATCTGTGACAAAGATGGTCGTACTGCTTGTGATATTGCTGTAGAAAAGCAGTTTGTAGATATTGAAAATATATTATTGAACGCGATGAAAAATACCAATGCGCATGATGCTTGCACTGAATAAGCAAAATATCTATCATTTCGAAGAAAATAAATAAGACGCTCATTAAGAAACAACTGTTAGGTCTAGTGTCCTGTAAGAAGAAGCTACCATATTACATTCTTTGCACATTCTTATACAGGTAACAGTGAAAGTTCATTGTTAACATTGTAATAGAAACAATCGTTACAATGTATGTACAAATTATATTTGGATGACATTATCATCAGATCATTGTCATGGTAACATTAATTAAGATCAATAAAGATCTAAAATTAGATTTATTGTTTGTCAGTTTCATATGTTTGAGCTAAGCAAAGAAAATATGATTAATATACATGTATATGATAAATATTAAATTTTGAGCATGTACAACATGATGTTTTATCGACAGATATTTTTAAACACTAAATATTCAGATCATGATATGTGTAGGTATATTATTTAGATATATCAGTAGATTTCTCCTAAATTCTGTATTCTCTAACGTTTATTCACGAAACACGTACAAAGTTACATAACTCTTAGATTCATTTTTATTTAATTGAGATTTATACAGCACATCACTAACTTTAATATTGTTTCCGGTTTAATTTCTAGCTTTCAAAATTTACATGAATAAAGTATATATTTGATGCTTACGATGGTTAAGTTCTTTTCTCTTCACGTATTATCCATTATCAAAATATCCATCTGAAATATTTCAACACATAAAATTATATCACACAGAGTTGTCTAACTTGAATGTCTACTGATATACCTATATACAGATGTCATACACTATTTGCCTCTAGATTTTGTTCAGTCCAGAGAACATTATAATTGACAAGATGTATAGAATATGTAAGAAATAATTCATGGAAGCCATAGTTTGTATCCAGTTTTAACATGGGTAACATTATTTTCTTAAAATTTTTATCCCAAGCGATAGCAACCAAAATAATGTCGCCCATGTTAAAACTGGATACAAACTATGGCTTCCAAGCATTATTTCAATTCTAGTAGGAAATATCTAGCTTATTTCATTAAGTGGAAGTTAATAGTGGAAATGCATTTCATAACAAAATCCACTAACCTTCATGTTTACAGTTGTTTTTCTTTTATGTATAACTAGACTGTGATGCAATTAAGTTACTGATATTTTCCAATTTGATGGCATTTTGAATTTAGTAACTTTAAACAAGTAAAATGCTCTCAAAATCGTAAATAAATCAGTAACCAGCTTGTTTTATGTCATCAGCGTTCCTTGTAAACTACGTCACCGTAAGACGTTAAATTTCAAAAGTCAAAGTCCATAGATGGTTGTCTTAAGTATTTATTACGGAAAACAATATACATATGTAGGTAAAAACAATACGGGTATTTTTATGTTTGTATGCACCAAGGTCCTGTATGAATACATTGATTGATGCATTGATTTTTTTGTGCTTAGTGCCACTTTCAGCAAATTTTCAGCTATATCATGGTGACCAGTTTTAGTGGTGCATGAAGCCGTGGTACACGGAGAGAACCACCAACCATGGGCAAACAACTGGTAAGCTTTATCACTTGCGGCTGCGAGTCGAGTGCACCCTTTTTTGTAATTTACAAAGCCGTGCACGAACCCACACCATATTGGTGACAGGGTTGTTAGGTTATCTAACTACCTAACTCATTGAGCCACCCGGGCCCTTGTATGAATATATGAATTCACTAAGGAATGATGTTTGTAATTCGTTCTCAATATGCATGTGCAAATTAAAATATATTGTGAGTTTTATCATTGTATTATTTATATAGCCAATGAAGGACGTCATGTTAGAATTTTTTTTTACCATAAGTTACATACAAATATATACTTTTAGAAGGTTTTATTAAATATTTCTTTTAATTTTTGTTTTAACCTAGATGTTGCAATAGTTTTTATTTATAATTTATAATAATTATGTTGTTACTGACTCAACTAGACCCTCAATATTGGCTTTTGAAAATGATACAGCTATGACAGCTAAAAAGATTGACAGATTTCTAGTACCAGACAGAACCAATTGATGACTGAATTTTGTAATATTAGGATCCATATTATATTTTATTCTTACAATCCTTCCAGTTTTTATTTAAGTAATTGATGTGGACATATCAAGATTTGGGTGGAGATTAAATAAAACAAGGATCCATCCTCTTCCTCCTTTTTCCCCAATTTACCTCCCTTTCCAATTCTTTCTTCTTTTTTTATTTTGCTTAATCCAAGTCTGTGTTGCCCTTTGTTATCTTTTCAAATTTTAATCTTCTCTGAAACCCAGGGCTAATTGATGTCACAATTGACTGAGATGATCTGTGGGTAATCCTATTTAAGAAATGTGTTCATCACTCTAGGACAGCCACCGTCTTTCATTCAAGATGGTCTTTGGCACAGACTTGGGGTCAATTACTTTCAAATGTAATCGATTACATTACAATTACTTTCCAATTTTCATGATTACATTACATTACGATTACATCAATTTTCAAATGTAATCGATTAAATTACAATTACTTTGTAAATGTAATCAATTGCATTACTGATTACATTTAATGTCATGACAACCAATATATTAATGTTTTATGTTATTTTTTCTCATGTGCATCTGTCCAATATCTCTTTTTTTTTAATGTATTTCTTACTCAGAACTATGAATTACAATTCAGTTTTAATGTGATCATTACATGCAATAACATACAGTACATTGTAATTATAAACAGCAATTCTCATTTTCCTTTCTTTCATAAAATATGTTGTGTCTTATTACTATGAGTCTATGACCAATATTCATTCCATCTTATACTATTTGTAAATATTATAACATACATTTGCACATTTTAATACTGGATGCTTTTTATGAATATTGTAATTTGTGGAAATTAAATGTAAATGCAGATAAAACCAAAGTAATGGTGTTTGGAAATGGGAGATTACCACAAAATTTGAGCTTCAGCTATGATAATCTGAATCTTGAGATAGTTAAAAATTTCAACTATCTTGGGATTATTTTTACTAGAACAGGAAATTTTAGTTTGACAAAAAAACATCTAGCTGATAAAGCACTAAAAGCTATGTATGAAGTTTTGAAAATGGGAAGAATGTATAAACTATCAATAAAATGTCTACTTGATCTATTTGACAAAATGATTAAACCCATCCTGTTATATGGCTGTGAAGTGTGGGGCTTTAGTAACAATGATATTCTGGAACAAATACATCTAAAATTTTGTAAGATTCTTTTAAATTTAAAAACATCAACGCCTAGCTATATGGTGTATGGTGAACTAGGGCGATACCCTATATATATTAATTTTAAAATCAGAACCGTATGTTACTGGGCAAGACTTATAGTTGGTAAACAAACAAAGTATTCTAATATATTGTATAGACTATGTTGTCAATTGAATGAAAACCATAATATGCAGTTTAGTTGGATATTGTTTGTAAAACAAATATTTAATGAGTGTGGCTTCTCAAATATATGGGAAACAGAACTTTTTGACAATGTAGATTATTTGAAATGTGTAATTAAACAGCGATTAGAGGATCAGTTTCTTCAAAATTGGAATTCTTTAGTACACAATTCACCTAAAGCCATTAATTATAAAACATTTAAAACAGAGATTAAATATGAAGAATATTTAAATATTTTAGAAATAAAAAATGCAATTTTGCTTTGCAGATTTAGAACAACAAATAATAAACTCCCCATCGAAACAGGGCGATCGCAGAACATTCCAAGAGAAAATCGTAAATGTATATTATGTAATAGATCCCAAATTGGAGATGAATACCATTATATTTTTGAATGCATTTATTTTAACTAAAAACGTAAGCAGTCACTGTTAAATTATTTCATATATAGACATAATATTATCAAATTTTCTAAAACTTATGTCAAGTAAAAGAAAACCAATACTGAAGAAACTCTTGTCATTTTATAAGTGCTATTAATACCAATGTGTGTCCTCCAGGCTCTTAGTCCTTTGTAACCTCTCTCCTTAGCTTGTATATATGTTGTAAATAGTTGTTGTTATTTTGATTTTAATGTTATATCTCTGTACCATTGAAAGCTATATCTTTAATTTATGTAAATATGTTTAATAAAATATCCATTACAAGTTGCTTAGTAACCCATAAATAATGAAAATTATCATATATTCCAATATTAAAAGGAAAATCAGCACCAAAATAAAAAGCAGAAATATCACATATCTCTGAATATCAGATTCAAGTCCAATTGGAATATTCTTTAAAAAAAATCAAAAATTTTACAAATATAACATGCTATTTTATCATTTAATTTGTAATATGTATGATTGAAAATATTTTGTTATTCTACTACATACAGCATCATAAATAAATGTTTCTGAAAATTATAATTTACATTTTGCTCTTTATATAATATTGTTATTCAAATTTAGATCTCTTTTTAAACTTGTATAAGAAATCTTCATGAAATTGTTTTGGTCAAGGATTTATATAGTAGGAAATCCTTGTTTTGGTTTATATAAAATATTTCTTTAAGTTATGGGAATCATGATGACATGGTGATAGGTTTTCACAGAAACAATTTCATATATGAAATCTTGAAAGTTGTGTCAGATAATTTATAAATTTTACAGCTTGTTGTGTTTTACACAAGCCAACAAACTGTTTTTACTGAATTTTGAAACCCTAAAGAAATTGAAATTGAGACATTATTTGTTTGGAAGCCATAATTAATGCTTAATATTTTTTGTGTAGCTGTGATAGTTTTGATTGCAATTAAACAGAATAATATGTTTTGATCATGTTGTGGTTGCCACTTTATCTTAATAGATTTTTTTTGAGTTTTTAACAATTGAATTTCATAACATATTTTTTTCTAGTAAACCATGCTACATTATTTGTTTAATAAATTTCATGAAGAAACTTCATTTACATAAATCATACATTAAATATCTATTAAGGAGATATATGTTTCAGGTAAGATAAAAATCAGTCAAAATGATGATATGTAATCAGAAAGTAATCATGATTACATGGTCAAAATGAATGTAATCGATTACATTACGATTACATGTAATCTAAAAAAAAAAATGACAGATTACAGATTACATCCGATTACATGAAAAAATGTAATTGATTACAACTGATTACGATTACCCCATGTCTGGTCGTTGATACTCATATATAAACAACTAAAAAAAAATCATTTTTTTTTAATTCATAATATTTTTATTGAAATCTGTACATTTGTTAGTTAAAATAACATTGTATACAGGTACCCTATCCTGGTCTCATTGATATTAGTAAAAATGATGTAATATATAGCTATTAGTATTTGTTAGTAAGTACATATAAGATAATAAATACATATTTTAAAGCATGATGGATATATATGACATAGAAAGTACCCTCGAAACTATATTTACAAATGTAGATTCTAACAAAAATACAGATTTTCAATTTTCAATTTTTTTTTGGGGTTAAATTTTATAACAATATTATGTTTTGAAGATATGAAAAAATATTTTAGGATGTGAGAAGAAAAAAGATACCTTTGATTAACTAGGAAAAGAAGAAAAAAATTAATAATTTAAAAAAAAATTAGCAAACATCTAGAATTTGCTTTAAATATCTAAATCTACATTTCACACTCTAAATCTGTATGTCGGCAAAAAACTCAACAAAAATGTTTTTTAAAAGAGTATCTTTCAGTATGTCATATGTCTTATTTATATTTCTTTTACTAAAATATGACATGTTATTGTGATTAAATTGTATTTTATAATGATTTTGTATGTAACAGAGAAAATCTCCTTAGTTTGTAACTTGTGCCTTATACATTGTCTGTACAAATTGTTCCACAATAAAAAAAACTTAACTTAAAGTAAAAGTTAGATTTAATTTAATTTAAACTCTGCTGAAATTGTTCTCTGATGTCTCCTTTGAATTATACTTTGCAGACCCTTATTATATCTTAAATGGCCAAGTTGTCTACATGTCATGCTTGGATGGCTTAGTGTAAAGCTGTTGTTTTATGACTGTGTGAGATGTACAAGGTATATATGTTTGGATTAATGGTGTTTAACACCTTTTTCAAAAATATTTCAGTTATGTCACCATGACATGGTGTTCAGTTTTATTGGTGGAGGGAACTTGAGTACCTTGAGAAAACCACAGACCTGTTGAAAGTCACTGACAAACATAATGTTTTATTGAGTACATAATGCCATGAACAGGGTTCAAACTCACAACTTGAGAGTTGATAGACACTGATTACACAGGTGGTTGTTAATCCAACTATCATATGATCATGACCACGACGGCCCCTGTACGAGGTATAAGAAAAGTTTGTAGATACAAAACACATAAATAATCAGATGCCACATTCATCGAAAAGGACAGACAACACAATGGCCAAAAGCAAAAGGGACAAAAAGAAAAACAATGATCCACAAAATGCTACACAGGTGCTCTGGAAGGGTAAGCAGTTCCTGCTCCACTTGTGGACCCATATATATTATGGTTTCATGTAATATCATTGCTTAATAACTGTTAATTGTGTTATTCAAAGAACCTTTCTTGTGTGTAATCTATTGGTAATCAATGAAACCAATAGAACCCAACTTAACAGAAATAATAATCAATCTTTTTTGTGATTTTTATACCCCCACTTACAGAGTGGTGGGTATACTGGAATACCCTTGTCCGTCCGTTCGTCCATCTGTCCCTAAACCTTGTGTACGTAACTAGTCATTTGTCTTTTGTTGGATTTTATTCATATTTGGTATCTTGGTTGGCTATGATCTGAGTGTGCGCATATCATACCGATTTCACGGATGGTTGATTTTTGCGAGAGTTGTAGCCCTTTTCATGTTTCTTTGACCATACATTCGTCCGCACATCTTGTGTACGCAACTAGTCATTTGTCGTTTGTCGCATTTTATTCAGATTTGGTATCTTGGTTGGCCATGATCTGAGCATGCGCATATTATACCGATTTCACGGATGGTTGATTTTTGCGAGAGTTGTAGCCCTTTTCATGTTTGTTTGACCATACGTTCGTCTGCACATCTTGTGTACGCAACTAGTCATTTGTTTTTTGTTGGATTTTATTCATATTTGGTATCTTGGTGGGCCATGATCTGAGCATGCGCATAGTATACCGATTTCACGGATGGTTGATTTTTGCGAGAGTTATAGCCCTTTTCATGTTTCTTTGACCATACGTCCGTCCGCACATCTTGTGTACGCAATTAGTCATTTGCCTTTTGTCGCATTTTATTCATATTTGGTATCTTGGTTGACCATGATCTGAGCATGCACATATTATATCGATTTCGTGGATGGTTGATTTTTGCGAGAGTTATAGCCCTTTTCATGTTTCTTTGACCATACGTTCGTCCGCACATCTTGTGTACACAACTAGTCATTTGTCTTTTGTCGCATTTTATTCATATTTGGTATCTTGGTTGGCCATGATCTGAGCATGCGCATAGTATACCGATTTCACGGATGGTTGATTTTTGCGAGAGTTATAGTCCTTTTCATGTTTCTTTGACCATACGTCCGTCCGCACATCTTGTGTACGCAATTAGTCATTTGTCTATTGTCACATTTTATTCATATTTGGTATCTTGGTTGGCCATGATCTGAGCATGCGCATATTGTACCAATTTCACGGATGGTTGATTTTTGCGAGAGTTATAGCCCTTTTCATGTTTGTTTGACCATACGTCCGTCCGCACATTTTGTGTACGCAATTAGTCATTTGTCTTTTGTTGCATTTTATTCATATTTGGTATCTTGGTTGACCATGATCTGGGCATGCACATATTATACCGATTTCACGGATGGTTGATTGTTGCGAGAGTTGTAGCCCTTTTCATGTTTGTTTGACCATATGTCCGTCCGCACATCTTGTGTACGCAACTAGTCATTTGTCTTTTGTTGGATTTTATTCATATTTGGTATCTTGGTTGGCCATGATCTGAGCATGCGCATAGAATACCGATTTCACGGATGGTTGATTTTTGCGAGAGTTACAGCCCTTTTCATGTTTCTTTGACCATATGTCCGTCCGCACATCTTGTGTACACAACTAGTCTTTTGTCTTTTGTCGCATTTTATTCATATTTGGTATCTTGGTTGGCCATGATCTGAGCATGCGCATAGTATACTGATTTCACGGATGGTTGATTTTTGCGAGAGTTATAGCCCTTTTCATGTTTCTTTGACCATACGTCCGTCCGCACATCTTTTGTACGCAATTAGTCATTTGTCTATTGTCACATTTTATTCATATTTGGTATCTTGGTTGGCCATGATCTGAGCATGCGCATATTGTACCAATTTCACGGATGGTTGATTTTTGCGAGAGTTGTAGCCCTTTTCATGTTTGTTTGACCATACGTCCGTCCGCACATCTTGTGTATGCAACTAGTCATTTGTCTTTTGTTGGATTTTATTCATATTTGGTATCTTAGTTGGCCATGATCTGAGCATGCGCATATTATACCGATTTCACGGATGGTTGATTTTTGTGAGAGTTATAGCCCTTTTCATGTTTCTTTGACCATACGTCCGTCCGCACATCTTGTGTACACAACTAGTCATTTGTCTTTTGTCGCATTTTATTCATATTTGGTATCTTGGTTGGCCATGATCTGAGCATGCGCATAGTATACCGATTTCACGGATGGTTGATTTTTGCAAGAGTTATAGCCCTTTTCATGTTTCTTTGACCATACGTCCGTCCGCACATTTTGTGTACGCAATTAGTCATTTGTCTTTTGTTGCATTTTATTCATATTTGGTATCTTGGTTGACCATGATCTGGGCATGCACATATTATACCGATTTCACGGATGGTTGATTGTTGCGAGAGTTGTAGCCCTTTTCATGTTTGTTTGACCATATGTCCGTCCGCACATCTTGTGTACGCAACTAGTCATTTGTCTTTTGTTGGATTTTATTCATATTTGGTATCTTGGTTGGCCATGATCTGAGCATGCGCATAGAATACCGATTTCACGGATGGTTGATTTTTGCGAGAGTTACAGCCCTTTTCATGTTTCTTTGACCATATGTCCGTCCGCACATCTTGTGTACACAACTAGTCTTTTGTCTTTTGTCGCATTTTATTCATATTTGGTATCTTGGTTGGCCATGATCTGAGCATGCGCATAATATACTGATTTCACGGATGGTTGATTTTTGCGAGAGTTATAGCCCTTTTCATGTTTCTTTGACCATACGTCCGTCCGCACATCTTTTGTACGCAATTAGTCATTTGTCTATTGTCACATTTTATTCATATTTGGTATCTTGGTTGGCCATGATCTGAGCATGCGCATATTGTACCAATTTCACGGATGGTTGATTTTTGCGAGAGTTGTAGCCCTTTTCATGTTTGTTTGACCATACGTCCGTCCGCACATCTTGTGTATGCAACTAGTCATTTGTCTTTTGTTGGATTTTATTCATATTTGGTATCTTAGTTGGCCATGATCTGAGCATGCGCATATTATACCGATTTCACGGATGGTTGATTTTTGTGAGAGTTATAGCCCTTTTCATGTTTCTTTGACCATACGTCCGTCCGCACATCTTGTGTACACAACTAGTCATTTGTCTTTTGTCGCATTTTATTCATATTTGGTATCTTGGTTGGCCATGATCTGAGCATGCGCATAGTATACCGATTTCACGGATGGTTGATTTTTGCAAGAGTTATAGCCCTTTTCATGTTTCTTTGACCATACGTCCGTCCGCACATTTTGTGTACGCAATTAGTCATTTGTCTTTTGTTGCATTTTATTCATATTTGGTATCTTGGTTGACCATGATCTGGGCATGCACATATTATACCGATTTCACGGATGGTTGATTGTTGCGAGAGTTGTAGCCCTTTTCATGTTTGTTTGACCATATGTCCGTCCGCACATCTTGTGTACGCAACTAGTCATTTGTCTTTTGTTGGATTTTATTCATATTTGGTATCTTGGTTGGCCATGAACTGAGCATGCGCATAGTATACCGATTTCACGGATGGTTGATTTTTGCGAGAGTTATAGCCCTTTTCATGTTTCTTTGACCATATGTCCGTTCGCACATCTTGTGTACACAACTAGTCTTGTCTTTTGTCACATTTTATTCATATTTGGTATCTTGGTTGGCCATGATCTGAGCATGCGCATAGTATACTGATTTCACGGATGGTTGATTTTTGCGAGAGTTATAGCCCTTTTCATGTTTCTTTGACCATACGTTCGTCTGCACATCTTGTGTACACAACTAGTCATTTGTCTTTTGTCGCATTTTATTCATATATGGTATCTTGGTTGGCCATGATCTGAGCATGCGCATAGTATACCGATTTCACGGATGGTTGATTTTTGCGAGAGTTATAGCCCTTTTCATGTTTCTTTGACCATTTGTCCGTCCGCACATCTTGTGTACACAACTAGTCTTTTGTCTTTTGTCGCATTTTATTCATATTTGGTATCTTGGTTGTCCATGATCTGAGCATGCGCATAGTATACCGATTTCACAGATGGTTGATTTTTGCGAGAGTTGTAGCCCTTTTCGTGTTTGTTTGACCATATGTTCGTTCGCACATCTTGTGTACGCAACCAGTCAGTTGTCTTTTGTCGCATTTTATTCATATTTGGTATCTTGATTAGCCATGATCTTAGCATGCACATATTATACCGATTTCACAGATGGTTGATTTTAGCGAGAGTTATAGCCCTTTTCATGTTCCCTTACGAGCTGCTGCTATAAATTATTTCCTTAATCTAATTTATATCTAATAATCTGTAATACATCATTTTTCATCATTCCAAACGCTTACTAGCCAACTGCCCTGGGAGGATACACATCTCTTGATTCCAGCACTCTTTACACTCCTTTATGCCTCTCCACCATGTTAAGTCCCACTATAATCTAATACTTTACTACACATCAACTTATGTAGAGCGAGTGGGGGTATCACAGCACGACAACGCGTGCAGTTTCATTGAATCGATATTGAGGAAATTTATTTAGGATTTCTGATTGGTTTATATTTCAAATATCTCCATACTGGTAATAGCATTTTCTAGATGAGGGATTACTGTAGCTCACCTGACCCATCATTCTCTTTTCCGGGCATCCGGGTATTTCGGTCAACGAATTATCTCCCTTGTCATTGAGGCGGTGAAACATTCGCCATTTTAAATTTGATTTTCACCGCCTAAAGATGGCCCACTCGTTGTTGTTAGAGGAAGTGACGTCACCCTGGAAAAGAGAATTGAATATGTTGTCTGTCATCGTTGTCGAAGTCGTCGTCATATCACATTTTGATAATATCTTGAATTTAATGGCTCGGTTGGAACGACACCTTCCATGTTTGTGAGGTCCATCAAGCACATTCTCATTTCTTACTTACAAAATTTCGTATCAGTGCTCATGATTTAGAAATAGAAAAGGGGAGATATCTTGGGTGAAAAGCACACGATCGTAAATGTAAATTATGTAAAATTGATATTGAAGATGAATGTCACTTTTTATTACAATGTCCAAAGTTAGAAATTGAAAGGAAAGAATTTTTAGAACTTATAAGCAAAGAGTACAAAAATTTCAATAGTCTTGACGTCAATAACAAATTGATATGGTTGATGTTTTCTGAAGATGATTTTGTGATTCAACACTTATATAAATTATTATATAATTTAAATATTAAAAACAATCTATATTAGCTGATGGGGTGTGATACTTCCAGCACCCATATATATATATATATATATATATATATACATATAGTCATTGTTAGTCATGCCTCTTCAACAGATAATTTGGGGTCACTGTGATTAATATCCATATGTTTATTATTATTAATTTTATTTTGTTGATATTTTTAATCATTGAAATCATTGTATGAAATTTTGTGCTGCTTTATACCGCTCGTAAGGGCGATTTGATTATTAATAAAACTATTTGTTGTTGTCATTTCGTCTAGATCTTGATTCAACAATCCATCGTTAACATTGGAAATTTATTGTTTCTGAAAAAGTGAAACTTTTAATATCACCGAAACTACAGGTTGACATGACTTGGGATCTCCTGTACTTGGCGATCGCAATACTGGTATACTAGTATTGTGCACAATACTGGTATAAAATTTTTTTCCAGTATTGTATACCAGTATTGTACCAGTATTGTGATTTAAACAAATATATATTTTACTTGTGTATAGGAGTGTTCGTCGATCTCATTAGTGATGTCATATTCACTAATTTGCATGACAATAAACAAATACTTGGTTGGCAATAAAACAATAAAGTAATTGACATGAAAATAACAAATTTTCAAACTTTTATAACTTTTTTATTTCCAAACCAATTTTGGTTCTGTTAATTGTTCTAAGACTTAAGAAAATTCATATTTTTTCTGTCAGTTTACATTTTTTTAATTTTGATATGATAAATTCATAATTCTAATAAGAAATAATGCATTTTTACACTTCAAAACTAAATAAAACAACATTGAATTTCCAATCCTTTTATTCTGGATATTTTTATCAAACCTTCATTGTGAATTAGTTATTTCTATATAATTTTCACTTCTGAAAGAATTATTGAATTATCTTAAATAACAAAAAAATAATGACAATTTAAAGTCGAGTCTTCAATGAAAGATAATGGAAATTTTCCATTTCTTGCCAACCAGACAGGTAAATTCTCATGCCTATGACATCACGGCAAACAGTCCTATAGTATTGTAGTAAGTATTGTAATAGGTATTGTGGAAATGTTACTACTAGTATTGTCAATACCCGATTCTACAAGGATTTCTATGTGTGTAGGGTAGCTACATTGTATGCTGACTTTGACATGAAAGACTGCATAAAGTGTTGTATGATATATTTATTTTGTACAGTTATATAACATGTGAAAATCGAGCACTATTTCAATGAAAGCACACATTAAAGCACTAGGGAAATGGTTGTACAAATGTATATCATCTACTTATGGAGTCACTAAACCAATGTCAGTACAACTGTAAAGCAGGTAGAGATTGGAGAGAAGACGGTGATCCAGATGTACCAGTACCTCCGTGATGTCTGCACCACTAAGTTACTCAACACACCCATACAACTAGGCAGCCAAGATGTAGTAAAGGCAAAGTACCGATTTAAAGAAATGAAAAGTGTATCATCACACCTACTACCCAGCTACCTAGACGAAAGAATGTGGCGTGATCGTTGGGGCAACTGTGGTAAACAAGCTTTCGACAACATTCTGGAGCACATAGCACAACAAAACTTACATTTGTAGTTTAAGACATTTCATAATAGGACAATTAATGTTATCATCACTTTTTGTTATCTTGTTGAATTATCATGATGATTGTTGTGTATTGTGATGTATTACTGATACAATGTTATAAATGCCAATAAAATGATACACAATGAACTAGTACTTTTAGTATGTTTTTCAACAGTTGATGACATGAACCTCCTAATATGAAGCAATCCAATACACTACAAAAAATCCAATATCTTAATTACATTACTGGTATACCAGTATTGTAAAAAAAATTGAAAAAAAATCACAATACTGGAACAATTTTTTATACCAGTATTGTGCACAATACTAGTATACCAGTATTGCGATCGCCATGTACAGGAGATCCATGACTTGTTACATGATACAACTAATGTGTGTGTAGTCCTCTACAAATGTCTCCCTTAATCTTGTTCCGGTGAAAAACATGACATAAATAGGCAATTTCTGTAGGAGAAACCACAAGCTTGCCTGAAACCAAACAACGGATAATTCATTCCTATTTGAGCGATTCAGGCTCAGGTGAAACTCTATAGTGTTTTATAAGCATTTTTGGGAACACTGACAAAACCTTCAAAGGAAAATACCGTACATGCAATAATTCTTGTTAAGAAAAGTTTGAAGATATACCAAAAGGAGTAATCAGAATCCGCATATCGAAGAAGACAACACAATGGCCAAAAGAAAAAGTACAAAAGGACAAACAACGATCTATAAATTAAACATACATATAAAACTAAAGATTGAGTAACACGAACCCTATTAAAAACTGGGGATGAACTCAGGTGCTCCGGAAGGGTTAAAAGTTTCTGCTCCACTAGTGGCACCCGTCGTGTTAATCTAGTTACAAACCGGTGATAAGTCATGAATGAGGAAAGGACCGGGAAGTGTTTTATGACAAGTGGAACATATCCGTGGTCATTTGTGACACAGATATTCCATAACGGTTAACCAAGTCATGGTGACAACCGTACAACTTTTAAAAGGATGGATGTTTTCCCTTGCTGATTAACGATAGAAGGTTAACCAACAGGAACATTTGGTTCAGTAGCTTCCTTGTTGGAAGCAACCATCTATCAAGGAAATCCTGATAGGAACAACAAGCTATGGAATATCTTATCAACTGCGAAATATATACTCCATATGTAGGTGCTGCTGGAATGTTGCTACATATAAATGGAAAGTTCACAATGGGAAAATTGAAATCATCTCTTTTGTCGTGAAGTTCTTAACCGCCCCTCACTGTCAATTTCGAGGTGTATGTCAAGGTATGAAGCAGACATATCTCTATCTGTGGTATCCTTTATTTCAAGCTCAATGGGATAGATGCAATCAAGGAAATCACCAAACCTAGTATTATTTAGTGAAAGGACATCATCTATAAAGCGGAACGTGCAATTAAAGGAGCGGGCTAGCTTCATTTCTTTTTTTAGCTCACCTTGTCAGCAGAGACAATAACATATTTGTCATGGAGGTGTTTAGCAACATTTGGGTCTTTAAAGATTGATGTAGAGCGAGTGTTCATATAGACCCATGGAGTTTTTTTTAATTCTAATTTGTATAAGCGATGGTTAGCGACCTCACACTCTTCACCCATTCGGAAAGAGAATCAAAGTCCTTTTCACGTTTTGCCCATTGTCGGGCATAATCCTAGACGGAATCCATAAGTATTTTAAAGTTATGTTTGAAGTTTATGGAGGTAGGCTCACGATATTTAGGCTCTTTGGCGAACACATCTCGTAGAGAGGTGTTGTTGATAATTTTAAGGTCACCACGGCCTGTTATAACGTGGCCAGCCGGATTATATATGAATGAGGAACTTCCACAGGTGCTATCAGGAGGACAAAGGTAAAATATCATTGCAGGAAAGAGTCTAAAATCGTAATCTGTATAAACCAAACAAATTGGTGAAACATGAAATATTTTATAGATGGAAGAGTAGAAAAAATCTTAATCCTGGTAAATAAAACAAGGAAAATATTGAAGTTTCCAAAGTGTTAATCAGAAGCAGTAAATCAAAGGACACGCAATACAATGGCCAAAAGAAAACAAACAATGATATATCGAAACTAAAGATTGATCAACACGAACCTCACTAGTGGTGAACTCCGGAAGGGAAAGCAGTTCCTGCTCCACAAGTGGCTTCCGTTGTATTACTTTTTAGTTCACATTGCCAAAGGCAAAGTTAGCTTTTGCCATCACTTGGTGTCCGTCGTCCGTGAACGTTTCACATTTTAATCTTCTCCTCCGAAACTGCTCATCCAAATGAACCGAAACTTGGTAGGATGCATTTATGGAAGGCCTTCTATTAATATCGCTCATTTCGTCCCGATAGGTTAGGAAACGTGGTCGACATAGACAATTCTTTTTTTCTGATTGGTCGATTTCTAAAAAAAAACAAATCTCTGAACCCACTTGGCCAAATGAACCGAAATTTCATAGGAAGCATCTGTAGACAGTCCTCAAAAATGTTTGTTCATTTCGTCCCGATCGGTTAAGAAACTTGGTCGCCATAGGCTATTCTTGTTTCTGGATGGTCGATGTTAAAATGAACTTGTGAACAGGAGAGCCAAAGCTATGGTCCTAAAAAGGGCAGACTTTATAATATATTAATAGAAACGTCAATTAGAACTATTTGACAGTATGGTCAGGCCAATAATATTTTATTGGTGTGAAACTTGGGGATTTGGAAATTACGAAATTATTGAAAGGCTACATTTAAATTCTGTAAGCTACTTTTACATCTAAAAACTTCAACTCCCGATTATATGGACTATGGTGAACTAGGAAAATATATTAAAGTTAGAATGATAAAATTATTATGGGAAAACAAAGTAAAACTTTCTCACATATGTTATAAATTAATTTACAACAATAATTTAAAAAACGATGGTTTTTTATTATGGATAAAAAAAAGTTATCAAATATATTTTAAATAAGAGTGGTTTATCCTATATATACAGGCCCACTGAGTGGGAGGGGGGGGGGGGGGGTCAGCCGCGGCCCGTGAGTTTAGGGGGCCCACAAGCCAAACGAGGGTGTACCTTGAGCAAGGCAAACAAAATAAAATGTGTGCTTTCGTGAATATGTGAATGACAATTTCGTGCAGTGGATATAGCATTCTTCATACAGAAGTAGCCCCAGGTTTCAGGAAAGAGTCCTCTAATGATTTTCCTAGGGTTCTTGATGATGTAAAACAACTTTTCTGTTACGGTGTATGGGGCACTAGACCATGCACATATATTTAGTGATTTTCGACTTGTAAATGTACATTTGTGTATATTAAATTACTCAAATGAGGGTCAAGCCCGACTGCTTGGGCTCCCCTAAGAACAACCATTGACACTGGCAGATCGAGGGTTGCAGGTGGAGGGGCCCACTATTTTTTTTATATATAAGGGCTCGGAAATATGTAGGCCTAAGTGATTTGCTATAGACAAATACATAGGAAATGGGGACCCAAGCTAAGTCCCCAAAAATTACCTCTGAGAGTATCAGATCGAGGATTACAGGAGGAGGGGCTCATTAATGGTGAGTAGACAGGATCAGGCTTTTGTTAAGCTCAATTGATTCCGTTCAGGTGAGCCTTTATTTTTTATTTATTTATTAATTTCACTTCGTCAGTCACCACATTGTCATTGTCACACATTGCAACATGCAAGTTAAACAAATTATAATCAAGGTATGCTGAGCGGGTCGGCACAAAAGATGTCGAGAGAGAGATAAAAAAAAGAAAAAAAGATGACACGCACAAGTCAACTGACCAAAGTAGACCTACAATAGTTGTTGGTATCAAAAGTAGTTTCTACTAAATTTTGGCATACTGACTTCAGTTTAACTTTAAACTGATTAGTATTCTTATGAAGGTAAATGAGTAAAACGAGGCACGAGGGTTCCTCTTGGTATTTTTTTCCAAAGCCTCGGAATCCTATCTGAGTAAAACTTTCTGCTGAAATTGTTTTTACCCTAGGCTTTTTCAAATTAAAATGTTGTAGACTTAGACTAAAACGTGTTCTGAGAGTGAGAGTGTGGAATGAGACTATGTTACGAACTTAAGATTGCGAATATTGAAATATATGAGGTTATGAAGTGACTTGTAAAAAAACCCATTTTACTTATTCAGCTGTCTATAGGGCATTACATTATTGAAGATATGTTTTATATTTGGTTGTCGATAAAATAATTTGACTATTGTTTTTAGTTTATAAGAAAACATCTATTAATAAATGTACCAAATCATTATAATTAAGGGCCCAGACAAATAAACAAGTTGAAAGCTGTTTTCTAAATCACAATTCATCAATTCATTTTTGTTGTACTGATTTCCTTGCTTATGATACACCGTGGTGGACTTAGTTTGAGTATCATTATTTGGAGAATTGGATCAATTTAAACAGACTTGGGGTATCTCTGTAGATAATTCACCCAACGCTTTGAATTATAGATTATACAAAAGAGGTCTCTTTTGAAAATTACTTTGAAATTTTGAAGCATAAGGATTTATTCTTATTTTGTCGTTTTCGTACCTCTAATCACAGACTACGCATTGAAATCGGTCGGCGGTAAAATATATAAATCGATAGAATAGAGTATGTAATTAGTGTCAGGGTATACGAGTTGGGAGACGAGTATCATTATTTATTCGAATGCACTGAATTTAAGCATGACAGGGCCAGGTTGATTTTCCAAAAATAGAGATGTAGACCAATGACTGTAAAATATAGTGCCTTAATGTGTTCAAATTCTGTTGTTGAATTAAGTAAATTGTGTAAATTTATTAGAATAGTTAACAGTAAAGTATGTCCTTAGGTAGCTATTGATTTGATATTGATTTGTTTACTTCCTTTCGGAAACTGATGTAAATATGTTTGTATTTTTTATATGTATATCTTTACTGTGTAATTTGTAAGGAGAATAAATAGAGGAAGAAGGAACTTTTAATGCAAATTAATAATTAAATTACTTTACGAAAAATTTAACTCAATTCTTCCGAAACATTAATTTAAATAAACGCCCAAATGTAATACAATTTAAAACAATGTCTAACAAACGAAACCCAATCTACAACAAAAGCTATGTACATTTATTGTCTATATTAATGAGGTAGTCTAGATCTGTCCCCAGATAATTTCGTCAGTCTATCTTCCGTATCTGTACATAGGTACCTGTCTTTATTTGTACAAGTATGTCAAAATTATGTAGGAATTATTTTCATTTATCAATTTCAATTTTCCAAATAATACATGTCCTTGTGTATACTTCTGAGAATATTTTTTTTTATTAATTGTTCTGTAATGTACGACGAGAGAAAGAAAAATATTAATGAAGTACAAAAAAAAATGTAATTACAAGTAGAAATGTGTCGTTTATAGTCATTTCTACATTTTTTTTAGTAACATTTAAGCAGATTTCAGCTCTTTTTTTTTTTTTTTTTTTCCAATTTACAATTTTAATTCAATTATCACTTGTTTAATTTCAACTTTTAATTCGAACATCAATAAAATAAAAAAAAGCAAACAAACAAAAAACAAAATTGTTTTATTGTAACTAAATATCTTTTAACGACATTTCCGGTAATCACCTTATCATATCATTAATTAATTGGAGATTATCTATTTCCGCAATTTCCTTTCAATAATTAAATTTCTACCTTAAGGCGTGTGAAAGGTGATCATGAGAATTAATTCAATTATTAATTACCTATAATTAAATAGATACAATCTATCGCTGGTAATGAAAAAAAGTATAAAACGATTGTCAACCATCACTGTCTATGTCAGTTGTAAAATAGTTGAATATAATTCATCTACAGTTGCAGGATTCACGGCAATTTAACATGGCCTCACTCGGTAGAGATTTAATGCATTCAGTTGATTTAAACGAAAGGACAAAACTGTTTGAGATTGTGACAAAAAATGAAACTGAAAAGGAAAATGCTTGTCCTTATGAAAGTAGACAAAAGAAATCGGAGAAAGTTCCAGAAGCAGTTCGCCTACGCACCAACGACATAGAACGACAACGCATGCACCAGTTGAACACAGCCATGGACAATCTTAGACGTGTTGTTCCATATTCTAGATCTGTAAATAAACTGTCTAAACTGTCAACTCTTCTGTTGGCGAGAAAACACATTGTGTCACTACAAAAAACCAAATGTGAGCTTCATCAACTAAAGGAAAATTTAATGGAGCAAGAGAGCAGACAAGACGTTTCTCAGATGTCAATGATACAGATACCACAAGGCAATATCTACCAACCTTGGAACAAGAGCTTCCCAGTATATGTAGATCGACTAGATACAAGTGTTGTGAACCATATGAAAACTCAACACCGTGTAAACAGGAAATTACCCCTCCAAAACATTTCAAATACCAAACCAAGTGGACAAAACTGCACCGGAAGACTTCCACTTAAGTTTTCTATTGAATCTTTGTTGTCGTGAACTTGCTTCCGTTTATTTCACGACATTTGATACCTGGATTCGTATTCAGTTTATAGACATTTTAGTTATTATAATAGACTGGGTACCTAGTGCTTATTGACTCTTACTGATACAAAGTGCTTATTAATTTCATTTATTTTGTTTGTATATATAGTACATATATTACTTGTTATATAAAATTTATTTACATGTGAATATTCTTATTTTATGAATTGCCATTTTCAATCAATTAGATCGACTCAGTGGTACGTAAAGTTGTTAGTGTGACTTGCCACAAGTGCGAAAGCTCGTAGTTCATGGGTTAGATCCACAGTGGGGTCAGGCCAGAATATAGAATTGGTTCTTCACTTGTAAGAACACAGTGCCAGTATATATAATATACAGTAAAAAAACAAACAAAAGCTCGCAATGAGCCTAGTTTTCTGAACCGAGAAAACCAATACAAATATTTGAAGGATTAGGATTATGGTGTTTAACGCCACTTTCAATAATATTTAAGTTATATCGTGGCGGTCAGTATTTTTCGGTGGAAGAAACGGGCTCCTTGCCGCAAGTCACTGACAAACTTTAGCACATAATATTGTATCGAATACACACCACAATGAGGAGATTCCAACTCATAACTTTAGTGGTGATAGGCACTGATGGTAGAGGTACAAATTCTACAACCATGCGAGCACGACCATGCACGATGGTCCCAAAATAAATATATGAATCATGCAGTTACAATGAAAATTAAATCATGGTTTCATATTTACGATGTAGGTGTAGGAAGAAGAAATATGGGTTGCCCCGGGTGAATGATGATAAAATGTCCAAGTGGAGCGAAACATTTATCTATTATTGTAAGCTAAAACTACAAAATAATACACCAGTTCAGAGTGTTGGTCTATAGTACTAACCATGCATCATCAACGTCCACTTATTGATAAAAAAAAATACCGGTGTTTGACATTATAGCCAAGTGAGGTTTTAAGCCATATAATGACGAGAACAAGTTATATGTACATTTAATGACATTACATGTATATCCGCTGTGTACTAGACCAACACGTGATCTACCACGACTCGAGGCGAGCATTATAACCATTACACCACCGGTACGGTTACGTCTGAAAACTTGAACTTCAACTTCACGGCATTTTACACAGCAATGACTCACTAAATCTGAGTTGGCGTTAAACAACACTCTTGACACTTGTAGATTAAAAAAGGTATTTAAAACAAATGCTTACCGAACCTGATCAAATATATGACATACAGCTATATAAGAGTCTTTGCACCTAAGGGCCGTCATGGTCATAATCGTATGGTAGTTGGATTTACAACTACCTGTGCAATCAGTTCCTATCACCACTACAGTAAAGTTGTGGGTTCGAATTCCGCTCATGAGGAGGTGTACTAACTTAATGCAATAGTTTGTCAGTGACTTAATTTGCGACAGGTCAGTGGTTTTCTCCGGGTACGCCTGTTTCCTCACAGGCACTTGTTAAACAACATTATTAAAAAAAACTGCTGGAACGTGTTAATCTGGGTCACGGGTCACTGTAATCTGGCGGCTGTATCGAGAAACAGATACGGTGTTGAAAAAACTGTTGATACTCATAAAATATTGATAAATGCAATAAAATTTTATGTTTGTCTTCAAGAAATATGATAGACAAAACCATTTGTGAAGTTTTATGACGAAACATCTCCGATTTCTATGTAAATTTACGAGTTGAAGTTGCGGCTGTATCGAGAAACAGATACGGTGTTGAAAAAACTGTTGATACTCATAAAATATTGATAAATGCAATACAATTTTATGTTTGTCTTCAAGAAATATGATAGACAAAACCATGTGTGAAGTTTTATGACGAAATATCTCCGATTTCTTTGTAAATTTACGCGTTGAAGTGAGGAAACACCCACAGGTAATTTTAGCGATGTATTTTTTATCTTGGACAAGAATAATGAGCGTCCTGATTGGATGACCGATTTAAAACACACTGACTCCGCATGGTAAAAAGATGCATGTAAAAGAAATCTATGTTATATTTATTCATTTGTTTGATTCTGGAATATTGTTGATCATTGACTTAAACAAGAAAAAAAGGGAAAAAGGGGGGGGGGGGTGAATTTTATTTGTGAATTTTACAGTTAAATAAATGTTATGTTTCGACAGTTTAAAGAGAAAAATTAAAAATTGTTGCGACTAAAGCTTAAATCAGCGTTAAAAATAGAACAAATATCAGTGGTTTTGTAAATGAGGTTTATTTTAAATAGAAAATCTGAATTTATTATTTATTAATTTATTATTAATGATACAATTTATATCCGAGGGGGGGTGGTGGTGGCGGGGGTTTCTGACAAGATAACTTATATCATGTCAGAAACCCGGCATGGATAGAAACTACTGTTTGATTGTATTTATGGTATATATGTCATACAGTGATACATAGAAAGTTGGGGGGGGGGGGGGGGGGGGGGGGGGGGGGGGGGGGGGGGGGGGGGGGGGGCAACATCTAAAAAAAAAAGAAAAAAAAAAGGGAGCAACATAGGGTCCTGTCCACAAGTGCCTGTGACCTAGATACTATAATTGGGTATCTAGGTATATTTTTTTAACCAGGAACAAGTGCCTGTGTGTTTCCTCCACCAATAAAACTGACCGCCACAACATTACTGAAATATTGTTAAAAGTTGTGTTTAACACCCCTAACCTAGTTCTAATAATTAAACCCTAGTAAATGCTCGCTTACTCGCAAGGGTTATAACGGGATGCCATTACACGTAATGGAGCAGCCGCCGAGATTTTTTGCGCTCGCTTACAGAGCTTCTGACGCCTGCATTTATCAATAATAAGACATAACCTTTCCTTTTGTCCATTATTATAACAAGTTTTTATCACTTACCAGTATTTTAGAATGTAATTCCCACAAAATAAAAATCCATGTTTACATTTTGAATTTCGTCATTTCCGGCCTCACTATTTGGATGTCGATACCATATTTGGCGATTTAGGCGTGAATGTTTACCAATCGTAACTACTCGGCCATTCTCGCTACCCTGCAAATAACAGGGTAGCGAGAATGGCCGAGTAGTTACGATTGGAATGTTTACATCAGCTTGTAGTAAGAAAACCATATTTAGAAAAGCTCCGCCTTCCGTAGTTTCCGGTTATGGAAAACGATCGATAAATTTGAACAAGGTTGTTGCTAACTTTGAAAAGCATATATTTCTCAGCCAAACCGATATAACAAGGACTGGGATCATCAGTAATAGTTGTAATGAAATGTTTGAAGCGTAAATAGTGAGTTTTTATGTTTCAACTGCAACTTTTTTTTTGCTCCATTGTGACGAATGGGACCACGTTGTAGCTCTGCCGAGACACAAGTTTGTCACAGGAGCTACATTATTGCAGCTACCCCTAACCCTTTGCATCTATTCCCACCCCACTGCAAAACTCACTCCCCAACTTTTCAGAATGCTCATTTCATTTGAGGGGAGATAACTCTTCGTTCAATGTTATATAATCTGATATTTGATAACGACAAATACCAGGCCTACAACGTATCTTCTAAATCATGTCATCACAAGCAGTTCCTGTACAAAAGGCAGAAATGCATGTGCCGTCAATGAAAGATGTTGCAAGTGGCAAGTAGTCAATGAAATATTAAGTGAAATGGTACCTAGTAAACACGTGAATTCTCTCGTGTCTTTCACTCTCAGAGCTCATGTCATATTGATCAAAATTATATGTCACTACAAATAATAGTAACGATAAACAGAGAAAAAAAAATTTTGAATTGAAATTCTTTTTCATCAATAGGAAATGTTCATATATATAGTAAAGCAGGCTTCTTAAATTTTGATCAGACACCCTCCCCTTTTTCTATATATCATACATGTATAAAGTGTTCATTTTTGAATAGTAAAGGTAACATTTTAAGTTTTACTTTGTATTAGCAGACGAAAAGCATGTTTCTATTTATATTGTTTGCATTTTTACTAAAATATAGTGTTGACAATTGTCCATACATATTTCATCAAGAAAACTGCACCTTGAAAACAACATGTATTTTGAAGCTTTTAGAACAGGTTGTTAGTATTCAGTTTTAAGATTGCTATTCTGAACAATCAAGACCATTTCCATTTTTTTTTTCACTCATGTACAATTTTATCAAACCAAATATGTAGCTTTAATATTTAAATAACTGACATTTCTATATTTAAAGAATTAATCTGATTCTTAGGTAAAACCACAGATTTTTGAAATAGAAAGAGCAAATTCAAATTGATTCATAAATCATTTGTAAACAGATAAGACATTACAGGATTTTGTAGGATTTGAGTGTTTGAATGCAGTTTGGAGACATAACCAGCTTCCATTGCATGCAGTTGTAGACAAGTTTAATAATACCAGACAAAATGTGGTTCGTTTGATTGTATACAAACATCCATTACTTTACAAACATGATTAAAGGATATTAAAAGTAGTTTTAAATAGATTTTCCCACTTTTTACATATCCACACATATAACACATGATTTTCATGTTTGTGATGAGTGGTAATTTCTTTTTCAGTTTTATCAGAAGGCCTTGGGAAGAACTTTGTAACTGTAAGTGTTAATGTAGTGGACTGTCCTGATCTTACGCAGAAACCATTCAATCTGTCTGCACCAGGTATGCATAGTAACAAATATAATAACATTGTAATGCTATCTGAATGATGGTGTTATAACATTTTCGCAAACTTTTAAAAGCTACTTACTGTTTAACAAAGGGAGAATTTGAAAGTCTTAAATTATAATCAAATTATTGTTTAAATGAGTCATCAAGATAAGTTAGGAAGTAATGGGATGATGCCTTTGAATAAGTGAGTTTTTCCCATCGCTTGGCGTCTGTTGTCTAGTATTAGCATTTTACATTTTGATCTTCTTCTCAAGAACCAGCCATCCCAAACTGGTTCGAACCTGGATGTGATATATTCCTTGGATGGTCCTTTTCCAAAATTGTGTTCAGTATTAAATGTTACCAGACATCCAAGATGGTCACCATTGCTTCTGATTGGTTTAAACATTATGAATCTTTGAAAATCGTCTTCAGAACTTGTTCCTGTTATGACATAGCTGAACAATTGCTCATTTGTAAGTAAACAACAATCACTCACTCGTAATTTGCAGAGAAAGATAAAAATGAAAGTTTGCTGGGTGTTTATACCTTAGATCTACTTGTTTATGTGTTTAGGACAGTGTCATCAGGATGACTAGATGAATCGATTTGTAAAAAAATACATACATTCTTACTATTAAAAAAATAACAAGGGAAAAAAAGTGAAAATAGATAAACGGATACCTATGTATACGGTGTCGGCCCGATAGTCCGAAGGCCTGATAGTCTGAAGGCCCAATAGTCCGAAGGTCCAATAGTCCGAATGCACAATAGTCCGAAGGTCCAATAGTCGGAATGACCTTCGGAAAAATCATCCAAAGCAATGCACTGTTGAAGTAAAAATGATACGCCTGTCGATCCATTATAATGAAAACATAGAAGTTATATGCTATGATAATCTAAAACAGCATAATTTAATGGTAAAATATATATACAACCGTTTCATGACTTTCAAGAATAAATCCATGACTCGGTTTGGTTTAGTTTGGTTTATAGTGTTTAACGCCATTTTCAACAATATTTCAGTTATATCGTGACGGTCAGTTTTATTGGTGGAGCACCCGGAGAAAACCATCAACCTGCCGCAAGTCACTGACACACTTCATCACATAATGTTGTATCGAGTACACCTCGCCTACACTTCATCACATAATGTTGTATCGAGTACACCTCGCCTGATCGGGATTCGAACTCACGACATTAGTTATGATAGGCATTGATTGCATAGGTAGTTATATATCTAACTACATGTACCATACAATCACGACCACGACGGCCCCAATAATAGCTTTGGTGTAGATCAGAAGTTCAAAATGGTCACCAGCCACGGTCAAAGTTTACATTGTAGCTTTATGGGATTTCATTATCATCTCACATAGAGTCACTAAAGACAATTAAATAAATTAAATTTGGCAGAGATGTTGATAATTTCTCATGAACTAAATCCAGGTGAACAATTCCGAATCATGTTAATCTCTCAGTGACTTTTTCAATCTAAGTTATGATTATAAATGTATGTCTTTCAACTTATATATAGTGGCGTAGCCATGGCAAAAATGGATGTATGGGTGTATTGTTTGTTTAGAAAGCAACGAACCACAGTATATTTGTCAGTATGCATACACGTAGTAGCAACACTTAGATATTAAATGATTCCGAATTTAAATCACTTTAAAAATAAATAAAAGAATACATAAAATTAACGGAAGAAACATATGTATTTATGTTTAAATGAAATTGTAGTTAAGAGCTGATATACATGTACATTTGTAACTGTCACCACCTTCGTCCAAAAATTCGCTATTATAGATAAACTGTGTTTTTTTAATCTACTGTACTACCATGATATTAGATGTACAATTTCTAACAAAGGGAATCCATCTTTTATCAACATTGATATATAAAGACGATTCACTGAAAATGCTTAAAAACGGGACGTAAACCGTTATCGAGCTCCTGTCGGAATAATAATAAAAAAAATTATATTTGGGTTTTAGACTATCAAACCTTTGGACTATCGGGCCTTCGGACTATCGGACCTTCGGACTAATGGACCTTCGGACTATCGGACCTTCAGACTAGCGGACTGTCACCATGTATAATACAAGTCACCAAATCAGTGCAGAGTGTCTTGATTGTTATTTTCTTTGCATTGTTATTTCTCATTTAATTTGTGGTATTA
This sequence comes from Bathymodiolus brooksi, assembly GCA_963680875.1. NCBI lineage: Eukaryota > Metazoa > Mollusca > Bivalvia > Mytilida > Modiolidae > Bathymodiolus > Bathymodiolus brooksi. The sequence continues at coordinate 44,585,590 of OY804580.1, read as the reverse complement.
CAGGTTTGAATGGCAATCCACGATTGGCAGATATTGGTGGACCTCCATACCTGACACCTTTACCTCAGCTTAATAAGGTATCAAGCTAGTAATGAGACACATTTATAAGTTGTCTCTCTTGACCATATTTGGTAAGGGAGATAATAAGGTATCAAGCTAGTAATGAGAAACATTTATAAGTTGTCTCCCTTCAATCATTTGATAAGAGAAAAGATAAATTGTTCTTCAAGAAATTAGGTATTGGAGAGAGTGTTCTCCCTTTGGTTCTTACACAGCTAATGTTGTTGAATTTTTTGTCGAGATATTTTTTATTAGGAGTACATTAAAAGCATAAATTAACACTTACTATCTTGTACCTCATTGTTGATATCACTTTTAAAATTAGCTGTAGATTTATGAAAATATTTGTGAAATAAGCAAAAAAAAATGGAAAAAACCAAGGCAGAAAAAAATGTCTTCATTATCAATTTATATGGTGTAATTTTTGTAATTGTGAAAGAAATTGAAAAAAAGTTGTGAAATATTAACATCAAAATAAACAAGCCAGGACCTGGATTTCTAACATCGGCATATGTCGTGGTACTTTTTACAATCAAACCTGCCCATGCCATCACCTGTATTAAAAGGCCTATTTCATGTTGTGTCATAGAACATTTCACATGAATAGAACCTCTTTTAAGAGGTCACCTGTCTTATAAGGCAACGTTTTCTTTGTACCAAAGGTGACCTCTTAGTACAGGTTTGAGGTGAGAGTTGATTTTTTGTTTTTGTTTGTTTTTTATGTGTGTGTGTGTAGGGGGGGGGGGGGGGGGATTTTGGTGGAATTGTTGACTATCACTGTTAAAACTTTCTTTTATTAAAATATCATAATGTTATTATCACTTTCAGGTGTATACTTTTAGTGAAATAGCTGAGCTAGTTGAGTTACCAGGAACCTTTATGATAGGAGCAGGGGCAGGACCACATAGACACGTTGGATGTTGTGAGGTAAACATAAACATGTTCAAACCATCCATGCCATTATGGTGTATTACCTGTAGATCTAAAATAGTTTGTCAGATATATTTTGTAAAGTTTGTTCAAGTGTAGTTATTTAAAATGTTATACTTCAAAATGTGGAAAATAGCATGTTTTTTTTATTTCCAGTGTATATATATACTTTGAATCAAAAGTAGGCATTTTTGGAATTTTATAGCCCAAAATACAGAATATACACAAAAGAAAAATAGTTTTGATTCAAGGCTTGGAAAGCAAAATATCATTATCCATCAAATATATTTTTCTTTTTAAATAATTGATCAGAGTAAAGCTATTCAAAATAAAACAATGAAAAATATTACTATACAATCTATGCCTATCACCACTAAAATTCTTAAGTTATGAGTTCAATTACCGCATGTTAAACGAATGTTGACAGAAATATATGCTGGGAACCAGTACTTCATACAATAATTTTCAAAATCACATTATTTATTTATAAAACTGAAAGATTAAAACGGTATTTTCTATAATAAACAATTTTAAATATTTAATTATAAATAAGAAATAAACCCAAATAAACCAAAACAACAATAATAAATCATCACGTGAACATCTTACCTGTAAAAAAAATGGCGGTCTTACACAATAATGCTAATTTAGTCGTTCAATACAGGACTTTCAGTCGACAACGACTCTGAAAACATGGTCGTTAGTCGCGTTAGACAGGGGGTTGTTATATAGAGGTCAAATGAATGTGAAAACGCAGGGGAGGAATAAATTAGGTCGGATAACACAGGAAGTCGTTATATGGAGGGGGTCGCAAAGCCAAGTTTGACTGTACAGTCAAACTGAGTTAAGTCCCATAATTACACAATCAATATTTGAAGTTTATGTGTTTAGTTTACATAAAATTATACAATGTCTTAAGGTTAAATTTATGTGTCAAATCTGGAGTTATTCCCCTTGATTATGCAAAAAGTGCATTTCTTTGATTGTTTCACATTTGCAGTGAAATATACATGTCTTTTTTTCTAAGTGAAATATAAACAATTTTAAAGCATTTTATAAACAACAGAATTACTTTTTTCAATATTTTGTTAATTCATACACTTGACATGTTGTGAAAGGATAACACTACAGCTGGTACAATGTAATAGAAAAAAAAAACTTTTATAACATTTAATTTTAAATTACTTACATGTAGGTTTCAATAGCTTGTGTAACTGCATCAGTAGTGCAATGCTAATCATGCTCACCTCGAGTGCGGTAGACCGTTGGTTCATGCACCGATCGGGTCAAACCAAAGACTATGAAATTGGTATTTGTTTCTTCTCTGCTAAGCATGCAGCATAAAGGAGAAAGAGGAAAAACTGGTTGGCTCGGAAGCAGGATAACATGTCTGAGTGGGGCGACATGTCTATCCGTGCACTGTTATTTCAGTGAGCTAGCACTAAGCGTGTTGGTCTAGTACAAATCGAACCTCATCAACATCTCATTCGAAATGAACTTGTTCTGGCCATGATAGAGCTGAAAAATTGCTGAGTTGTCATTAAAAAAACAATAATCACTCACTGACTCACTCAAATGCTTGTGAACTTAAACATAGAAGAGTTATTGGCCCTTATTATGAAGGAAATAAATTGACCTTCTTTTTGAGAGTAAAAAAATTGTTATATTGCACATTGCAGTAAATTTTCTTTTGTGAGTAAAAGTTGTATTTATTTCACATTGCAGTAAATTTTCTTTAGGGGGTAAAACATTTGTGTTAATTGCACATTGCAGTAAATTTTCTTTTGGGAGTGAAACATGTATGTATTGCACATTGCAGTAAATTTTCTTTTGGGAGTAAAACATTTGTATTTATTGCACATTGCAGTAAATTTTCTTTTGTGAGTAAAACATTTGTATTTATTGCACATTGCAGTAAATTTTCTTTTGTGAGTAAAACATGTATTTATTTCACATTGCAGTAGATTTTCTTTTGGGAGTAAAACATGTATTTATTGCACATTGCAGTAAATTTTATTTTGGGAGTAAAACATTTGTATTTATTGCACATTGCAGTAAATATTCTTTGGTGAGTAAAAGATATGTATTTATTGTACATTGCAGTAAATTTTATTTTGGGAGTAAAACATTTGTATTTATTGCACATTGCAGTAAATATTCTTTGGTGAGTAAAAGATATGTGCATTGCAGTAAATTTTCTTTTGGGGGTAAAGCATTTGTATTTATTGCACATTGCAGTAAATTTTCTTTTGGGAGTGAAACATGTATGTATTGTACATTGCAGTAAATTTTCTTTTGGGAGTAAAACATTTGTATTTATTGCACATTGCAGTAAATTTTCTTTTGGGAGTAAACATTTGTATTTATTGCACATTGCGGTAAATTTTCTTTTGTGGGTAAAACATGTATTTATTGCACATTGCAGTAGATTTTCTTTTGGGAGTAAAACATGTATTTATTGCACATTGCAGTAAATTTTATTTTGGGAGTAAAACATTTGTATTTATTGCACATTGCAGTAAATATTCTTTGGTGAGTAAAAGATATGTATTTATTGTACATTGCAGTAAATTTTCTTGTGGGGGTAAAGCATTTGTATTTATTGTACATTGCAGTAAATTTTCCAAACTATATAAATAAAATATACTGGTTTTTCATTAATGACTCATCAATTAAGGATAAATAAAAAAAAAGTGGATTATTGAAATTTTGGATCAAAAGTCTGTTTTACCTCACAAGTATTGTTTTCTTCTTTTACAGCTAATAAATGATGTGAAGTTGGACAAGGCAGGGAATATATCTAAACTAAACAGCCATATAGTTAAAGTCAATACAGAGGTATTTGAATATTACTATATAAATGTAAGAGAATACCGAAGGCGAAGGGGCAATAAAAAAAAGACAATCCAGAGAAACTGGCAACATTGGGTACACAGGACACAAGACGAAGACAAACAAAACAAAAACACAACTCAACAATGTGTTGGACACCACTATGCACAAACAAATACAAATAACATAAATAAGACATGAGCTCTATTACAACTGGAGGTAAAGACAAACTGAACATGGTTTTTATGCGGAAATCGTAACGGACCTCACAACACAGAACTCAGAACATAGCAACACATAATAGGACAACAAAAAACTAGAAAGATGAGCACCTCTGACCCCACCATATTTTAGATAAAATTAAAGACAATTTTGCAATAATTAACTTGTTTACAAATCCTACAATATGTATTTATATATTTCATGTTATATTATAATCTTTATAGTTGGCTGGTTGCTTTATGGTGTTTAATGCCACTTTCAACAATATTTCAGTTATATCCTGGTGGTCAGTTTTATTGGTGGAGGTAACCGGAGTACACTGAGAAAACCACCGACCTGCCACAAGTCCCTGACAAACTAGTCTTTATAATAAATGAATAAATTTAGATATATTTAAACTTAGTCCTTCGTCTCTCAACTAATGTATCAAAAACCTTTTCACCACTTTGCCATTTCTAATTTATGTTTTACATATAAATTAAAAAGTAGATGTGCATAATTCCTTTATTGTTCACTCTCTTAATAAGTAACACCAAGCCTTGTGGTTATAAAATTTTGGATTATATTTTTTCCCTACTACTATTCCAAAAACACCAAATCAGAAACTGTATCTAATATATAACTTGTTCTGATTGGATGATTTTTGCAGTATGAGTAAAAACTCATAGTCAAAAGTTGTATCGCCATAACGCCTGAGCAATAACTTCCACCATCACCTGACTAAAAGCACTAATAAGAAAAGGTTGGTTTTGTTTGGTTTATGGTGTTTAACACCACTTTCAACAATATTTCAGTTATATCGTGGCGGTCAGTTTTATTGGTGAAGGAAACTAGAGTAACAGCAGAAAACCACCGAACTGCCGCAAGTCACTGACTTTATCACATAATGTGATAGTGGGTAAATCTCTCCTGAACAGGATTCTTACTCACAACGTCAGTGGTGATAGGCACTGATTGCATAGGTAATTGTAAATGCAACTACCATGCGATCATGACCACGACAGTCCCACCATGTTCTGTTAAAAATGTATTATGAAATGGTTTATGCTTAATTCACTGCTTATTAAATGAAGTTTTGAAATTCTTGTTTTCTTTACATAAATAAATCCTATGTACATCAGAACAAGTCCATTGAACTTTTGTGTGTGTTAACACACCAGAAAGCCCAGCTCATAATGTTTTCCCAAACTTTTGTGTGCGTTAAAACACCAGACAGCTAGCTCGTAATGTTTTCTCAAACTTTTGTGTGCATCAACATACCAGACAGCTAGCTCGTAATGTTTTCTCAAACTTTTGTGTGCGTCAACACACCAGACAGCTAGCTCGTAATGTTTTCTCAAACTTTTGTGTGCGTCAACACACCAAACAGCTAGCTCGTAATGTCTTCTCAAACTGTTGTGTGTTAGCACACCTGAGAGCCCAGCTTATAAAGTTTTCCTAATCTTTCGTGTGCATTAGCACACCAGACATTCCAGCTCGTAATTTTTTTCCAAACTTTTGTGCGTGTTAACACACCAGACAGCCCAGCTCGTAATGTTATCCAAACTTTTGTGCGTGTTAACACACCAGACAGCCCAGCTCGTAATGTTATCCAAACTTTTGTGCGTGTTAACACACCAGACAGCCCAGCTCGTAATGTTATCCAAACTTTTGTACATGTTAACACACCAGACAGCCCAGCTCGTAATGTTATCCAAACTTTTGTGCGTGTTAACACACCAGACAGCCCAGCTCGTAATGTTTTTCCAAACTTTTGTGTGCATTAACACACTGGGCAGCCCAGCTCGTAATGTTTTTCCAAACTTTTGTGTGCATTAACCCACTGGGCAGTCTAGCTCGTAATGTTTTCCTATATTTTAGTGTTATAGTACAAAGGTCTAGCTCAAGGTGAGACCTTCGTGGCTGTGATCATATGGTAGTTGGATTTACAACTAAATATGCAATCAGTGCTATCATCACTGATGTTGTGGGTTTGACTACCACTCAGGGCAAGATGTACAACATTATGTGATAAAGTTTGTCAGTGACTTGCGGTAGGTCTGTGGTTTTCTCTCGGTACTCCGGTTTCCTCCACCAATAAAACTGATCACCACGATATTACTGAAATATTGTTGAAAGTGGCGTTAAACACCATGAAACAAACAAACAAATCAAAGCATTTATTAAATTTCTTATGATTCTTTTTTTCAGGATGGAGGATGTATTCAAGAAAAACTTACCAAGAATGAATTTTCGTTAATGGGAAACTTTTTATGTTGTGATGGGAACCCTGGAAAGGTAATGGTTTGTTAATGAAATCACAAATATAACACATGTGATTGATGTTGCATTGAGCAGTAAAAAAAAAAAAAAAATCGTAGATATCAGGTACTCTCATAATCAAAAGATCTGAAAGCCAAATAAGTTAAAAGTCGTCAGAGAAGGTACTCTCATAATCAAAAGATCTGAAAGCCAAATAAGTTAAAAGTCGTCAGAGAAGGTACTCTCATAATCAAAAGATCTGAAAGCCAAATAAGTTAAAAGTCGTCAGAGAAGGTACTCTCATAATCAAAAGATCTGAAAGCCAAATAAGTTAAAAGTCGTCAGAGAAGGTACTCTCATAATCAAACGATTGAAAAGTCAAATAAGTTAAAAGTCGTCATCATAATCAAAAGATCGAAAAGCCAAATAAGTTAAAAGTCGTCGGAGAAGGTACTCTCATAATCAAATGATGGGAAAGCCAAATAAGTTAAACGTCGTTGGAGAAGGTACTCTCATAATCAAAAGATCGAAAAGTCAAATAAGTTAAAAGTTGTCAGAGAAGGTAATCTCATAATCAAAAGATCGAAAAGTCAAATAAGTTAAAAGGTGTCAGAGAAGGTACTCTCATAATCAAAAGATTGAAAAGTCAAATAAGTTAAAAGGTGTCAGAGAAGGTACTCTCATATCCAAAAGATCTGAAAGCCAAAGAAGTTAAAAGTCGTCAGAGAAGGTACTCTCATAAACAAAAGATTGAAAAGTCAAATAAGTTAAAAGTCGTCAGAGAAGGTACTCTCATAATCAAAATATCTGAAAGCCAAATAAGTTAAAAGTCGTCAGAGAAGGTACTCTCATAATCAAAAGTTCTGAAAGCCAAATAAGTTAAAAGTCGTCAGAGAAGGTACTCTCATAATCAAACGATTGAAAAGTCAAATAAGTTAAAAGTCGTCATCATAATCAAAAGATCGAAAAGCCAAATAAGTTAAAAGTCGTCGGAGAAGGTACTCTCATAATCAAATGATGGGAAAGCCAAATAAGTTAAACGTCGTTGGAGAAGGTACTCTCATAATCAAAAGATCTGAAAGTCAAATAAGTTAAAAGTTGTCAGAGAAGGTAATCTCATAATCAAAAGATCTGAAAGACAAATAAGTTAAAAGTTGTCAGAGAAGGTACTCTCATAATCAAAAGATTGAAAAGTCAAATAAGTTAAAAGTTGTCAGAGAAGGTACTCTCATAATCAAAAGATCGAAAAGTCAAATAAGTTAAAAGTCGTCAGAGAAGGTACTCTCATAATGAAAAGATCGAAAAGTCAAATAAGTTAAAAGTCGTCATCATAATCAAAAGATCGAAAAGCCAAATAAGTTAAAAGTTGTCAGAGAAGGTACTCTCATAATCAAAAGATTGAAAAGTCAAATAAGTTAAAAGGTGTCAGAGAAGGTACTCTCATATCCAAAAGATCTGAAAGCCAAAGAAGTTAAAAGTCGTCAGAGAAGGTACTCTCATAAACAAAAGATTGAAAAGTCAAATAAGTTAAAAGTCGTCAGAGAAGGTACTCTCATAATCAAAATATCTGAAAGACAAATAAGTTAAAAGTTGTCAGAGAAGGTACTCTCATAATCAAAAGATCTGAAAGACAAATAAGTTAAAAGTTGTCAGAGAAGGTACTCTCATAATCAAAAGATCGAAAAGTCAAATAAGTTAAAAGTTGTCAGAGAAGGTACTCTCATAATCAAAAGATCGAAAAGTCAAATAAGTTAAAAGTCGTCAGAGAAGGTACTCTCATAATCAAAAGATCGAAAAGCCAAATAAGTTAAAAGTCGTCGGAGAAGGTACTCTCCTAATCAAATGATGGGAAAGCCAAATAAGTTAAACGTCGTTGGAGAAGGTACTCTCATAATCAAAAGATCGAAAAGTCAAATAAGTTAAAAGTTGTCAGAGAAGGTAATCTCATAATCAAAAGATTGAAAAGTCAAATAAGTTAAAAGTCGTCGGAGAAGGTACTCTCATATCCAAAAGATCTGAAAGCCAAAGAAGTTAAAAGTTGTCATCAGAGAAGGTACTCTCATAATCAAAAGATCGAAAAGTCAAATAAGTTAAAAGTCATCAGAGAAGGTAATCTCATAATCAAAAGATTGAAAAGCCAAATAAGTTAAAAGTCGTCAAGAGAAGGTACTGTCATTATCAAAAGATCGAAAAGTCAAATAAGTTAAAAGTTGTCAGAGAAGGTACTCTCATAATCAAATGATTGAAAAGTCAAATAAGTTAAAAGGTGTCAGAGAAGGTACTCTCATATCCAAAAGATCTGAAAGCCAAAGAAGTTAAAAGTCGTCAGAGAAGGTACTCTCATAAACAAAAGATTGAAAAGTCAAATAAGTTAAAAGTCGTCAGAGAAGGTACTCTCATAATCAAAATATCTGAAAGACAAATAAGTTAAAAGTTGTCAGAGAAGGTACTCTCATAATCAAAAGATCTGAAAGACAAATAAGTTAAAAGTTGTCAGAGAAGGTACTCTCATAATCAAAAGATCGAAAAGTCAAATAAGTTAAAAGTTGTCAGAGAAGGTACTCTCATAATCAAAAGATCGAAAAGTCAAATAAGTTAAAAGTCGTCAGAGAAGGTACTCTCATAATCAAAAGATCGAAAAGCCAAATAAGTTAAAAGTCGTCGGAGAAGGTACTCTCCTAATCAAATGATGGGAAAGCCAAATAAGTTAAACGTCGTTGGAGAAGGTACTCTCATAATCAAAAGATCGAAAAGTCAAATAAGTTAAAAGTTGTCAGAGAAGGTAATCTCATAATCAAAAGATTGAAAAGTCAAATAAGTTAAAAGTCGTCGGAGAAGGTACTCTCATATCCAAAAGATCTGAAAGCCAAAGAAGTTAAAAGTTGTCATCAGAGAAGGTACTCTCATAATCAAAAGATCGAAAAGTCAAATAAGTTAAAAGTCATCAGAGAAGGTAATCTCATAATCAAAAGATTGAAAAGCCAAATAAGTTAAAAGTCGTCAAGAGAAGGTACTGTCATTATCAAAAGATCGAAAAGTCAAATAAGTTAAAAGTTGTCAGAGAAGGTACTCTCATAATCAAATGATTGAAAAGTCAAATAAGTTAAAAGGTGTCAGAGAAGGTACTCTCATATCCAAAAGATCTGAAAGCCAAAGAAGTTAAAAGTCGTCAGAGAAGGTACTCTCATAAACAAAAGATCTGAAAGACAAATAAGTTAAAAGTTGTCAGAGAAGGTACTCTCATAATCAAAAGATCGAAAAGTCAAATAAGTTAAAAGTTGTCAGAGAAGGTACTCTCATAATCAAAAGATCGAAAAGTCAAATAAGTTAAAAGTCGTCAGAGAAGGTACTCTCATAATGAAAAGATCGAAAAGCCAAATAAGTTAAAAGTCGTCGGAGAAGGTACTCTCATAATCAAATGATGGGAAAGCCAAATAAGTTAAACGTCGTTGGAGAAGGTACTCTCATAATCAAAAGATCGAAAAGTCAAATAAGTTAAAAGTTGTCAGAGAAGGTAATCTCATAATCAAAAGATCGAAAAGCCAAATAAGTTAAAAGTTGTCAGAGAAGGTACTCTCATAATCAAAAGATTGAAAAGTCAAATAAGTTAAAAGTCGTCGGAGAAGGTACTCTCATATCCAAAAGATCTGAAAGCCAAAGAAGTTAAAAGTTGTCATCAGAGAAGGTACTCTCATAATCAAAAGATCGAAAAGTCAAACAAGTTAAAAGTTGTCAGAGAAGGTAATCTCATAATCAAAAGATCGAAAAGCCAAATAAGTTAAAAGTTGTCAGAGAAGGTACTCTCATAATCAAAAGATTGAAAAGTCAAATAAGTTAAAAGTCGTCGGAGAAGGTACTCTCATATCCAAAAGATCTGAAAGCCAAAGAAGTTAAAAGTTGTCATCAGAGAAGGTAATCTCATAATCAAAAGATTGAAAAGCCAAATAAGTTAAAAGTCGTCAAGAGAAGGTACTGTCATTATCAAAAGATCGAAAAGTCAAATAGGTTAAAAGTTGTCAGAGAAGGTACTCTCATAATCAATAGATCGAAAAGTCAAATAAGTTAAAAGTCGTCGGAGAAGGTACTCTCATAATCAAACGATTGAAAAGTCAAATAAGTTAAAAGTCGTCGGAGAAGGTACTCTCATAATCAAACGATTGAAAAGTCAAATAAGTTAAAAGTCGTTGGAAAAGGTACTCTCATAATCAAAAAATCGAAAAGCCAAATAAGTTAAAAGTTGTCAGAGAAGGTACTCTCATAAACAAAAGATCTGAAAGTCAAATAAGTTAAAAGTCGTCAGAGAAGGTACTCTCATAATCAAAAAGTCTGAAAGTCAAATAAGTTAAAAGTCGTCAGAGAAGGTACTCTCATAATCAAAAGATCTGAAAGTCAAATAAGTTAAAAGTTGTCAAAGAAGGTACTCTCATAATCAAAAGATCAGAAAGCCAAAGAAGTTAAAAGTTGTCAGAGAGGGTACTCTCATAATCAAAAGATTGAAAAGTGAAATAAGTTAAAAGTCGTCGGAGAAGGTACTCTCATAATCAAAAGATCAGAAAGCCAAAGAAGTTAAAAGTTGTCGGAGAAGGAACTCTCATAAACAAAAGATTGAAAAGTCAAATATGTTAAAAGTCGTCAGAGAAGGTACTCTCATAATCAAAAGATCTGAAAGTCAAATAAGTTAAAAGTTGTCAAAGAAGGTACTCTCATAATCAAAAGATCAGAAAGCCAAAGAAGTTAAAAGTTGTCAGAGAAGGTACTCTCATAATCAAACGATTGAAAAGTGAAATATGTTAAAAGTCGTCAGAGAAGGTACTCTCATAATCAAAAGATCAGAAAGCCAAAGAAGTTAAAAGTTGTCAGAGAAGGAACTCTCATAAACAAAAGATTGAAAAGTCAAATATGTTAAAAGTCGTCGGAGAAGGTACTCTCATAATCAAAAGATCTGAAAGCCAAATATGTTAAAAGTCGTCGGAGAAGGTACTCTCATAATCAAAAGATCTGAAAGCCAAATAAGTTAAAAGTCGTCAGAGAAGGTACTCTCATAATCAAAAGATTGAAAAGTCAAATAAGTTAAAAGGTGTCAGAGAAGGTACTCTCATAATCAAAAGATTGAAAAGTCAAATAAGTTAAAAGTTGTCGGAGAAGGTACTCTCATAATCAAAAGATTGAAAAGTCAAATAAGTTAAAAGTCGTCAGAGAAGGTACTCTCATAATCAAAAGATCGAAAAGTCAAATAAGTTAAAAGTTGTCAGAGAAGGTACTCTCATAATCAAAAGATCGAAAAGTCAAATAAGTTAAAAGTTGTCAGAGAAGGTAATCTCATAATCAAAAGATTGAAAAGCCAAATAAGTTAAAAGTCGTCAGAGAAGGTACTCTCATAATCAAAAGATCGAAAAGTCAAATAAGTTAAAAGTTGTCAGAGAAGGTACTCTCATAATCAAAAGATCGAAAAGTCAAATAAGTTAAAAGTCATCAGAGAAGGTACTCTCATAAACAAAAGATTGAAAAGTCAAATAAGTTAAAAGTCGTCAGAGAAGGTACTCTCATAATCAAAAAATCGAAAAGCCAAATAAGTTAAAAGTTGTCAGAGAAGGTACTCTCATAAACAAAAGATCTGAAAGTCAAATAAGTTAAAAGTCATCAGAGAAGGTACTCTCATAAACAAAAGATCTGAAAGTCAAGTAAGTTAAAAGTCGTCAGAGAAGGTACTCTCATAATCAAAAGATCTGAAAGTCAAATAAGTTAAAAGTCGTCGGAGAAGGTACTCTCATAATCAAAAGATCGGAAAGCCAAAGAAGTTAAAAGTTGTCAGAGAAGGTACTCTCATAAACAAAAGATTGAAAAGTCAAATATGTTAATAGTCGTCGGAGAAGGTACTCTCATAATTAAAAGATTGAAAAGTCAAATAAGTTAAAAGTTGTCAGAGAAGGTACTCTCATAATCAAAAGATTGAAAAGTCAAATAAGTTAAAAGTTGTCAGAGAAGGTACTCTTATAATCAAAAGATCTGAAAGACAAATAAGATAAAAGTCGTCAGAGAAGGTACTCTCATAATCAAAAGATCTGAAAGCCAAATAAGTTAAGAGTCGTCAGAGAAGGTACTCTCATAATCAAAAGATTGAAAAGTCAAATAAGTTAAAAGTCGTCAGGAGCAAGTAAACTAAAGAGTCTAAACAGGATAGCTAAAATCTAGTAAGGTTATTACATATGCCTGAGGGGGACACATTTAACTTGTAAATAAAAAATATCATGATCGCTGCCAATGACGACCCAAAAAAATAAGCTGAAATACTGTATAGTCCCGATGTAGGAAATCTTTTCTTAATTTAGCCTGTTTTAACCAAAAATCTGTCTACACAAAAATCTATCAAATTGGAGTAGAAATTTGTTGGTTTACTTTGTAGGCCTATTCTATTTTGCTATTGTCAACTTCTGAGAGAACTCAACCTAATGCAAAATCAATAAATAAATAAATGAAAACTTGTCATGTGAACATTTTTGGTATGGAAGATATATACATTTATCAGTAAAAAATCCTTGTTAAATAAAAAAAATGTCATGCATGTGTGTTAAACTTGGAAGTTATGACATTTAAAATCTTTCATTCAATATTATGTTATAGCATGTAAGGTTTTGAAAGTATGATATAATAGTCCTGATCTTGATGCATTATTTTTTTTAAACTTAGAGAAATTTATATGTAAATGTATCAGGCCTTTCAATAAGGGGGCAGTACCAGGTATTTTTACCCTCTTAAAATGTTAATTGGTACCTCTTAATTTCAAAGAGTGTTGCATAGCATATATTCATGCAAAATGTTCATATTTTATGAAAAAGTACTGCCTGTAAATACTAAAATATTGGTACACTTGAAAAATATTGAAAGCCTTGATGTATGGAACAATTGAGATAATAAAGTACTTTTCTCGACCATTAGTGGGCGTTTCCTTTCTTGTATGGTAGTCTGTCTGTCACTATTAACATTTATTTAGAGTACCTGTTACCCAAATCCTAGAAATGAATAGTTTCTCCCATGTTGATCTTAAATGTTTAAATTGTATAGAATTATCAAGAAGCTTTTGTTACAGGTGATAGAAGTCAAGGCTAGTCAAAGAAGTGGAGAGGAAAATTTTATGTCATGTATCAGGAAAGTGCTTCAGAGTCATTATGGCACCAAACCTGTAGCTCTTGGAGGAGTATTTCTGGTAGAGAAAGGCAAAGCTAACCTTCATATCATGGTGAGTGTGTGTGTGTTGAATAGGGGGAGGTAAGCCACATGATTAGATTTTTCTATAATGTAGCTTAAGTGTTACTTTTTGTCATTTTGTTCTGAGGGGCCGTTGTGGTCGTGCTCGTATAGTAGTTGGATTTACAACTACCTCTGCAATCAGTACCTATCACCACTAAAGTTTTGAGTTCAAATCCTGTTCATGGCAAGGTATACTCGATACAAGATTGTGTGATAAAGTTTGTCAATGACTTGTGACAGGTCGGTGGTTTTCTTAGGTTTCCTCCACCAATAAAACTGAATGCAACGATATAACTGAAATATTGTTGAAAATGGCATTAAACACCATAAACCAAACTAAATCATTTTGTTCTGCATACTGATTACAAACTTAAGCAGAAGCTTCAAATTCTGCAGGAAAAAAAAATTGTTTTATAAAAATTATTAGAAATCCAAAGCCAATTGCTCCTGTCTTATACATTGATTTAGCCCTTTTCCCATTTTTACATATTTTCATATAAGATATGTTGAGGTTCAATGACATAAATATCTACCTCTTTGGAATCTCTGAAAAGTGCACTTTTTATTGATTCAAAAGTATTTCAAATTCCATTAGTTTCCATGAAAATGAATATATTAAGATAATGAAAGAAAGTAAAACTTTTCAAAAGTGTACATTATTTTAATGATAGTAAACACTTCATATGGAAGAAAAACAGTTTCCATGGAAAACTTTGAAACGTAATAAGACTTTCTACCAGCTATGGATATTATTATCAACCATTATTATCAACTTCATAATACAGACTACATTGTTTAATCAATAAAATTAGTATACATTTAAGGAATATGTTCAATTTTTGAACAGGTTATACAATATAACCTGGTTGGGGGCAGTTTGCACTTAATAAACTGCAAAGCATAAATTGTTCCAAACCAGGATATATAAGTATAATCAATGTTGCTCCAGGCAGATCAGCCAATCAGATTGCAGTATTCACATCAAATTAAATTATTATGGAATAATTATAAAAACACATGTCTGCCTTATGAAGATGAACAATTTTCTGCTGAATATTAGCAAATTTTAATCTGCAAATATTAAAATCTGATAAGCTTATGAACAGATATATTACGGTTGTGCAGGATATTTGCAAAAAATACCAGTCGAGAGACAATCAAATTTCCCCAGCCGGAACGGCGAGGGAAATTCTGTCTCAAGACTGGAATTTTTCGCAAATACCTCTTCGACAGTGATATATCTATTTAATTACACCAAATATACATTTGTACCTTGACATACATTTACATAAGAAAGGAGTTTCATGGACATGAAACACCATCTTTTTCATCTGGAAGCGTATATTTGTTGACTTATGACGTACATGTGACATCATGAGACTGACAGAAAAGACGTAATGGGACACGCCAGGGTAAAATAGGCAAATCCCAAAATGTAAAAACCCCGCTGCAGAGGGTAAAAAGGGCAAATTTTTTGGCAAATACCACAGAGGCACCACATTTTTTTGCAAATTCACTCTGGCTGCTGGATAATCATGAAATTTACTTGAAATACACCTGTAATGGATCAATCAAAACAAAGTATTTTTTATATAAGGTGTAATTATGTGACAAATTTGATAAACTTACCTGATAAATATTTTATCACATCAGCAAAATATTTTTTTTGTCATTGTTGGTCTGAAGATTGAAAGTTGATTGATTTGTGCCTATTTCGTCAGTTGTAAATATTCATAATCAATTAAGAGGAAAGATAAATTAGTTATTATTGTATTTTAGCTCACCTGACCAAAGTCCACGTAAGCTTTTCTCATCACTTGGCATCCGTCTTTCCTTTTTATGTCGTAAACTATTCCAGACACAGTTAAAAGAGAAGTACAATTTCTGTGTGTTTGTTTACATGATAATTATTTCTATTTGATAGCCTGATTTTTCTAAAACACCACTTACAACCCAGGGTGATGTACAGAACTGGTTAAAGTTTTATTACATGATCATTATTTCTATTTGATAGCCTAATTTTTCTAAAACACCACTTACAACCCAGGGTGATGTACAGAACTGGTTAAAGTTTTATGAAATGGATGCTCCCTTGGTGTGTTTGGGAGAACTTGTGTCACATGACCCAGTAAGTACATTTGTTATTATTGTTAAGATTATATACTGTCATGGCAGTGATCATATGATACTTGGATTTACAACTACCTATGCAACCAGTGTCTATCATCACTAACATTGTGAGTTTGAATCCCGTTCAGGCGTGATGTACTCGATACAACATTATGCGATAAAGTTTGTCAGCGACTTTGGGCAGATTGGTGGTTTTCTCTGAGCACTCCGGTTTCCTCCACCAATAAAACCAACTGCCACGATATAACTGAAATATTGTTGAAAGTGGCATTAAACACCATAATCCTAGCCCTATATTGTACAGCAGTGAATATAAGAGACTGTCTACACAAGCCTATCGCCATCATCTATATTCCGTCTATCAAACCTTATGACACCTGCCTGACCTCGGGCCCTAGGTATATATAGACAGTGTATGTTCATTACAGTTATTATCACAGTATGGGTACCTGTGGGCATGTTACCATTTCCGATCATCGACTGTCAAAACCGGAAGGGTTCAATAAGTTTTTATGTTTATATGTGGTAGTAAGCATTGCTAATGAAGACAAAAAATTACAGACACCAGCTGATATAATACCTTTATACGCCAGGAAAATTTAAAACATATCTGTTGAACGGAAATATCCTTTTTTTACACTTAAGCTTGATTTTGATGTTGCGTAAACATTGACATCATTGTTTTCTTGCTGAATTCAGCAAGGACGACCCTGATTTTTTCAAAGAAGCTTCTTCATACAACCAATTATCACCACACAAAGTCATGTCTCGTTCCAATTTACATTTTTTGTATAATTATAATCTTATCATTTACAATGACTGTGGGCATTTTAATATTACACTGTGGGCTAGGAATACGTAATACGAACACATTTTACACATTCAGATGCCCACAGTCATTGGAGATGATAAGATTATATTTATACAAAAAATGTAAATTGGAACGAGACATGACTTTGTGTGGTGACAATTGGTTGTATGAAGAAGCTTCTTTGAAAAAATCAGGGTCGTCCTTGTTGAATTCAGCAAGAAAACAATGATGTCAATGTTTACGCAACATCAAAATCAAGTTTAAGTGTAAAAAAAGGATATTTCCGTTCAACAGATGTTTTAAATTTTCCTGGCATATAAAGGTATTATATCAGCGGGTGTCTGTAATTTGTTGTCTTCATTAGCAATGTTTACTACCACATATAAACATAAAAACTTACATTGAACCCTTCCGGTTTTGACAGTCGATGATCGGAAACGGTAACGTGCCCACAAACTTTACGTAAACACGTCAGTTGCGCCGTGCAGGTACCCATACTGTGATTATGTGACTGTCATACAAGTATCATGAAGTAAAACATGACAATATTAGTGCAGTGTCTAAAATATAAAGTTTATGTGTATAGGGTTTAAAAGTGTGACATGGGAACGCTAGGTTCACCAACCTTTTCCAGTTTTGTGCCAAATACACTTAAACTTTATATTTTAAGACACTGCTTTAATATTGTGTTTATCGTGCAGAAAAAAATCACATTAATCGATGGGTGGTCATTTTTTAATTAAGTAATCAAATTATACAATTATCCTTTGATTGCCACTTTTATACTTCCTGTTCAAAAGGAAATATTTTATTATCACTGTTGAAATGTACACATTTCTAAGCTGTGGAGATTAAAATAATAAAGTACATTTGTAAGAGTGCTGTATGTTGCATAGAATGTTCCATTTTCACTTTATAATTATACAACAACATAACACTAACAGTACAATAAGAAAATAAGAAATTACATTAAAAATGTAAGATAGCATTTAGAGTGAAAAGTACCAAAAATCATTAAAATCTATAGAGACAAAACAACACCTGTCAAAAATAAAATCTATAGAGACAAAACAACACCTGTCAAAAATAAAATCTATAGAGACAAAACAGCACCTGTCAAAAATAAAATCTGTAGAGACAAAACAACACCTGTCAAAAATAAAATCTATAGAGACAAAACAACACCTGTCAAAAATAAAATCTATAGAGACAAAACAACACCTGTCAAAAATAAAATCTATAGAGACAAAACAACACCTGTCAAAAATAAAATCTAAAGAGACAAAACAACACCTGTCAAAAATAAAATCTATAGACAAAACAACACCTGTCAAAAATAAAATCAATAGAGAAAAAACAACACCTGTCAAAAATAAAATCTATAGAGACAAAACAACACCTGTCAAAAATAAAATCTATAGAGACAAAACAACACCTGTCAAAAATAAAATCTAGAGACAAAACAGCACCTGTCAAAAATAAAATCTATAGAGAAAAAACAGCACCTGTCAAAAATAAAATCTATAGAGACAAAACAACACCTGTCAAAAATAAAATCTATAGAGACAAAGCAACACCAGTCAAAAATAAAATCTATAGAGACAAAACAGCACCTGTCAAAAATAAAATCTATAGAGACAAAACAACACCTGTCAAAAATAAAATCTATAGAGACAAAGCAACACCTGTCAAAAATAAAATCTATAGAGACAAAACAGCACCTGTCAAAAATAAAATCTATAGAGACAAAACAACACCTGTCAAAAATAAAATCTATGGAGACAAAACAACACCTGTCAAAAATAAAATCTATAGAGACAAAACAACACCTGTCAAAAATAAAATCTATAGAGACAAAACAACACCTGTCAAAAATAAAATCTATAGAGACAAAACAACACCTGTCAAAAATAAAATCTATAGAGACAAAACAACACCTGTCAAAAATAAAATCTATAGAGACAAAACAACACCTGTCAAAAATAAAATCTATAGAGACAAAACAACACCTGTCAAAAATAAAATCTATAGAGACAAAACAACACATGTCAAAAATAAAATCTATAGAGACAAAACAGCACCTGTCAAAAATAAAATCTATAGAGACAAAACAACACCTGTCAAAAATAAAATCTATAGAGACAAAACAACACCTGTCAAAAATAAAATCTATAGAGACAAAACAACACCTGTCAAAAATAAAATCTATAGAGACAAAACAGCACCTGTCAAAAATAAAATCTATAGAGACAAAACAACACCTGTCAAAAATAAAATCTATAGAGACAAACAACACCTGTCAAAAATAAAATCTAAAGAGACAAAACAACACTTGTCAAAAATAAAATCTATAGAGACAAAACAGCACCTGTCAAAAATAAAATCTATGGAGACTAAACAACACCTGTCAAAAATAAAATCTATAGAGACAAAACAACACCTGTCAAAAATAAAATCTATAGAGACAAAGCAACACCAGTCAAAAATAAAATCTATAGAGACAAAACAGCACCTGTCAAAAATAAAATCTATAGAGACAAAACAACACCTGTCAAAAATAAAATCTATGGAGACAAAACAACACCTGTCAAAAATAAAATCTATAGAGACAAAACAACACCTGTCAAAAATAAAATCTATAGAGACAAAACAACACCTGTCAAAAATAAAATCTATAGAGACAAAACAACACCTGTCAAAAATAAAATCTATAGAGACAAAACAACACCTGTCAAAAATAAAATCTATAGAGACAAAACAACACCTGTCAAAAATAAAATCTATAGAGACAAAACAACACCTGTCAAAAATAAAATCTATAGAGACAAAACAACACATGTCAAAAATAAAATCTATAGAGACAAAACAGCACCTGTCAAAAATAAAATCTAGAGACAAAACAACACCTGTCAAAAATAAAATCTATAGAGACAAAACAACACCTGTCAAAAATAAAATCTATAGAGACAAAACAACACCTGTCAAAAATAAAATCTATAGAGACAAAACAGCACCTGTCAAAAATAAAATATATAGAGACAAAACAACACCTGTCAAAAATAAAATCTATAGAGACAAACAACACCTGTCAAAAATAAAATCTAAAGAGACAAAACAACACTTGTCAAAAATAAAATTAATAGAGACATAACAACACCTGTCAAAAATAAAATCTATAGAGACAAAACAACACCTGTCAAAAATAAAATCTATAGAGACAAAATAAACTCCCATCAAAAATACTAGGATGTATGTAGATCATGTGGTTCTAAATACCAGTATATAGATCATGTGATTCTAAATACCAGTATATAGATCATGTGATTCTAAATACCAGTATATAGATCATGTGATTCTAAATGTCAGGATGTAGGTCATGTGATTCTAAATGCCAGGATGTAGATCATGTGATTCTAAATACCAGTATATATAGGTCATGTGATTCTAAATACCAGTATATAGATCATGTGATTCCAATTGTCAGGATGTAGATCATGTGATTCTAAATACAAGTATATATAGGTCATGTGATTCTAAATACCAGTATATAGATCATGTGATTCTAAATGCCAGGATATAGATCATGCGATTCAAAATTCCAGGATTTAGACCATGTCATTCTAACAGTTGGCAGTTATTCAGAAGAATGAAATGGAAATTGTAGCATACATTGTAATAATGATCTCATATTCACAGGGTATGGATTTAAGGGTGGAACATTTTCATTGCTTCAGTGAACATGGTCAAGGTGGACATTACCATTTTGATACCACACCAAACGAAGTGGAATACAGAGGATATTTTATGTTGGCAGATTATGTGTACAGGGTAGACCAACCTCCTCAGACAACAGCTTTGGCACGATGGTGTGATGATTGTACAAGGTAGACCAACCTGCCGTGACAACAGCGTTAACACGATAGTAGGAATGTGATGATTGTTTGGATGCAATCAGATTTGATGCAATAATGTTTTAAAGAAAATAATTGAAAATTAGCATAAATTGATAATAATATAATAAATTAATGGGATTTTATTTTATTACAAGGTTGATAAAAATTGTGTGGTACCGAACTGTCTTGGTATAAAGTACTTGACACTCGCTTCTTATACTTTTCTTTTATTATTATTTTAGTTGATTTATGATTTTTTCATTAAAAACATGTTCTACCAGTAGAAATGGCAAGCCTAATTTTATTGGTCTAAAATATAATTTATATTAAACTGGATTCTGTGCTTTATCATAAATTTACTACATGTATCCTATCTTTGCCAAATTGATGAAATGTTATCATCAGTTTTTCAAAAGTGAAGGTTACTCTTACTTAGAATATAATTTTTATTTCCAGACATTATATCGTAAGCATATTACATTGAATATTTACCTAAATTGATCAGCTTGTACCTTTTGTGGAAATGAAGACTTGTTGATTTTGGGTTAGTAGGTTAAAGGTCACTAAATAGTTTATGATTCCTCATCATGTCTGAAGTATCTTTCATTGAATCGTTGTTATCTTTGAGTTAAAGATATTTGAATGGTAGAAGCCAATAGGTTTTGAGGTCAATATCCCAAATATCAAGGTCATTGTTTTTAAAGATGTGTTTTTGGGGTCAATCTACCAAAGATCAAGTTCATGGTTTTAAAAGATGTATCTTTGGGGTCAATCTACCAAAAATCAAGGTCATCGTTTTAAAAGATGTATTTTTGGGGTCAATATACCAAAGATCAAAGTCATCTTTTGTAAAAGATGTATTTTTGTATAAACCTTCACCCAACTTATATATTTATGCAGGTGGTGTCTCATGATGATGAAAAATCTCTAAAATTTATGTCTTCTTCCACTATTTAAATATGTTTTATTACACATAGCAAAACAAATATTTCTCTGTTTTCCCTCATTACAACCCCTGCAAGTAATTGATTTTTATTTCATGTGAACATGAATATAAAAGGACCACACAATTTTTTAAAGATTTTTATAGTATACATTTGTTGATTATATTTTGATGGTTTTTGATTTACAAAATAAAATTTTATTCTTTTGGGCCTGCTTTTGTTTCATACATGTATGTGTACATAGCTTGCCTTTCAAGGGCATCTGAGATCACCCCTGGTTTTATATGCTGTTTGTGTTGTCCAATCTAGTTTTTTGTGTAGTGTTTTGCCAGTCATTGTTTGTCTTTTGACATTTTTCCATTTGATTATTGTATTGTCTGTTCCTATATTAACAGTATCTGTTTATTGTATTGTCTGTTCCTATATTAACAGTATCTGATTATTGTATTGTCTGTTCCTATATTAACAGTATCTGATTATTGTATTGTCTGTTCCTATATTAACAGTATCTGATTATTGTATTGTCTGTTCCTATATTAACAGTATCTGATTATTGTATTGTCTTCCTATATTAACAGTATCTGATTATTGTATTGTCTGTTCCTATATTAACAGTATCTGATTATTGTATTGTCTGTTCCTATATTAACAGTATCTGATTATTGTATTGTCTGTTCCTATATTAACAGTATCTGATTATTGTATTGTCTGTTCCTATATTAACAGTATCTGATTATTGTATTGTCTGTTCCTATATTAACAGTATCTGATTATTGTATTGTCTGTTCCTATATTAACAGTATCTGATTATTGTATTGTCTGTTCCTATATTAACAGTATCTGATTTTTGTATTGTCTGTTCCTATATTAACAGTATCTGATTATTGTATTGTCTGTTCCTATATTAACAGTATCTAATTATTGTATTGTCTGTTCCTATATTAACTGTATCTGATTATTGTATTGTCTTCCTATGTTAACAGTATCTGATTATTGTATTGTCTGTTCCTATATTAACAGTATCTGATTATTGTATTGTCTTCCTATATTAACAGTATCTGATTATTGTATTGTCTGTTCCTATATTAACAGTATCTGATTATTGTATTGTCTGTTCCTATATTAACAGTATCTGATTATTGTATTGTCTGTTCCTATATTAACAGTATCTGATTATTGTATTGTCTGTTCCTATATTAACAGTATCTGATTATTGTATTGTCTGTTCCTATATTAACAGTATCTGATTATTGTATTGTCTGTTCCTATATTAACAGTATCTGATTATTGTATTGTCTGTTCCTATATTAACAGTATCTGATTATTGTATTGTCTGTTCCTATATTAACAGTATCTGATTATTGTATTGTCTTCCTATATTAACAGTATCTGATTATTGTATTGTCTGTTCCTATATTAACAGTATCTGATTATTGTATTGTCTGTTCCTATATTAACAGTATCTGATTATTGTATTGTCTGTTCCTATATTAAGCGTATCTGATTATTTTATTGTCTGTTCCTATATTAACAGTATCAGATTATTGTATTGTCTGTTCCTATATTAACAGTATCTGATTATTGTATTGTCTGTTCCTATATTAACAGTATCTGATTATTGTATTGTCTGTTCCTATATTAACAGTATCTGATTATTGTATTGTCTTCCTATATTAACAGTATCTGATTATTGTATTGTCTGTTCCTATATTAACAGTATCTGATTATTGTATTGTCTGTTCCTATATTAACAGTATCTGATTATTGTATTGTCTGTTCCTATATTAACAGTATCTGATTATTGTATTGTCTGTTCCTATATTAACAGTATCTGATTATTGTATTGTCTTCCTATATTAACAGTATCTGATTATTGTATTGTCTGTTCCTATATTAACAGTATCTGATTATTGTATTGTCTTCCTATATTAACAGTATCTGATTATTGTATTGTCTGTTCCTATATTAACAGTATCTGATTATTGTATTGTCTGTTCCTATATTAACAGTATCTGATTATTGTATTGTTTGTTCCTATATTAACAGTATCTGATTATTGTATTGTCTGTTCCTATATTAACAGTATCTGATTATTGTATTGTCTTCCTGTATTAACAGTATCTGATTATTGTATTGTCTGTTCCTATATTAACAGTATCTGATTATTGTATTGTCTGTTCCTATATTAACAGTATCTGATTATTGTATTGTCTGTTCCTATATTAAGCGTATCTGATTATTGTATTGTCTGTTCCTATATTAACAGTATCTGATTATTGTATTGTCTGTTCCTATATTAACAGTATCTGATTATTGTTTTGGTATCTTCACCCGTTTCTGTAAGGTATATATTGTCTCAAGGGTCTGTAATACATGAACAATAACCATTTACTTTGGTAAAGTTCTCGTCATCAGTAATTACAAATCCTAGATACTAAGCAAATAATTTTGTTATTCAGGAGCACCTGAATTCACCCAAGGTTTTTCTTAGCTCACCTTCGGTCCGTCGTACATCATAAACTTTCACATTTAAATCTTCTCCTCTGAAACTATAGCTACTGAACCAAATTAAACCGAATTTGTATGGGATGTTCCTCGAGTGGTCCACTTTCAAAATAGTTTTCGATAGTACACCCTCCGTTCATGATGGCTGCTATTACTAAAAATAGAAATATCTTCAATTGTCCATTGCTGCTTTATTATAAATCAAAATGAGCTCAAATTATAACTACATATACCTATACAAGGCAATGAGTAGTTTAACATATAATCAGAATAATCCAAATAGGCATATTTTGATAAAAGGTCACATTTAAATCTTCTCCTCTGAAACTGCTGAACCAAATAAAACCAAATTTGGCTGGACTAGTCCTTGGGTGGTCCCCTTTTACAAGTTTGTCCAACAAAAATTATCTTGATTTGCCAAGTTTCAAAATTATTTGTGACACTCCCACTTTCTAGAAACTTTAGAAATCCAATTGAAAACCAAGTGAGTGATTACAGGCTTCTGGGAGCCTCTAGGTTTTACTTGGTTTTGTTTTATTTGTCTTTTTCCTGTACCGTGTGCCCAGTGACTACACGGCGTATACAACCTGATTGAGGTTATTTCTTCATGAACCGAACAAAGATTGCCATCAATCCTTAAAAAGAAGTAAGTTACGTTTGGTAAAGTTGTTGCATTACAAAGATAAGATATAAAATGTACTTGACTCAACAACATATTTGTTGAGCATATCTAAATTGTTCGTAGTTAACAAACTTGCCTAAGTTCCGGATCACCGAGTTCTCCCTCATTATTTAGTGGGGTTAACGTCATGTTGCTCGATCTTTACTTTTCTGTGTAGTGTTTTGTATATTATTGGCTTTACTTTTCTTTTTTCTTTTGGCCATTGTAGTGTCTGTCATTCTTTGATTTACGGATTCTGATTACCCTTTGGTATCTATCTTCAAACATTTTCTTGGATTTCACTCCAATTTTTCAATGTCACTGCATTTGTTCTTCTGGTTCCAGAAATTTATGCTTGTTTGGTTAAAAAATGGCCTGAGAGTCTTCCAGGATATATTTTCCAAAGTTAGAATTCAAATATTTTGAAATCCCAAGTGTTCCATAAGCATGTCACAGCCTTTTGTTCCTCTTGGTCTAGAAATGTATGGTTAGAAGGTACTTCATAAACAATGATAAGTCTGAGGTCCTTCTATGATATTTAACAAAGTTGGAATTTCTGTTACATATGAAAAATCAGCTTTGTAACCGACGATGCAATGACCATTCACACCTAGTTTGGGTTGAATCATGGGTTGTCTCCGTTACTGTTCCAAAATAAGTCGTTAGTATTTATCTTAATGAGTGAATTATGACTGTATCCCAAGTTCGACGTTTACCACATGTGAAGCAGGATCTTCTTTCCCTTCAGGAGCATCCGAGTTCACCCCCGGTTTTCCTCAATTTAAAGTTTTTTTATGTAGTGTTTCGTAGATCATTGTCTGTCATTTTGAACTTTTTGTTTGGCCAGTACTAGTGCATTGTCTGTCCTTTATTTTGTTTTATTTCTTTGGCCAATGCATTGTCTTTCCTTTATTTTGTTTTATTTCTTTGGCCATTGGATTGCCTGTACTTTATTTTGTACTTTTTCTTTGGCCATTGCATTGTCTGTCCTTTATTTTGTTTTATTTCTTTGGCCATTGGATTGCCTGTACTTTATTTTGTACTTTTTCTTAGGCCATTGGATTGTCTTTCCTTTATTTTGTTTTATTTCTTTGGCCAATGCATTGTCTGTCCTTTATTTTGTACTTTTTCTTTGGCCATTGGATTGCCTGTACTTTATTTTGTACTTTTTCTTTGGTCATTGGATTGTCTGTCCTTTATTTTGTACTTTTTCTTTGGCCATTGGATTGTCTGTACTTTATTTTATACTTTTTCTTTGACCATTGGATTGTCTGTCCTTTATTTTGTACTTTTTCTTTGGCCATTGGATTGTCTGTCCTTTATTTTGTACTTTTTCTTTGGCCATTGGATTGTCTGTACTTTATTTTGTAGTTTTTCTTTAGTCATTGGATTGTCTGTACTTTATTTTGTACTTTTTCTTTAGTCATTGGATTGTCTTTCCTTTATTTTGTACCTTTTCTTTAGTCATTGGATTGTCTTTCCTTTATTTTGTAGTTTTTCTTTAGTCATTGGATTGTCTGTACTTTATTTTGTACTTTTTCTTTAGTCATTGGATTGTCTGTACTTTATTTTGTACTTTTTCTTTGGCCATTGCATTGTCTGTCCTTTATTTTGTTTTATTTCTTTGGCCATTGGATTGCCTGTACTTTATTTTGTACTTTTTCTTTGGCCATTGGATTGTCTTTCCTTTATTTTGTTTTATTTCTTTGGCCAATGCATTGTCTGTCCTTTATTTTGTACTTTTTCTTTGGCCATTGGATTGCCTGTACTTTATTTTGTACTTTTTCTTTGGTCATTGGATTGTCTTTCCTTTATTTTGTACTTTTTCTTTGGCCATTGCATTGTCTGTCCTTTATTTTGTACTTTTTCTTTGGCCATTGGATTGTCTGTACTTTATTTTATACTTTTTCTTTGGCCATTGGATTGTCTGTCCTTTATTTTGTACTTTTTCTTTGGCCATTGGATTGTCTGTCCTTTATTTTGTACTTTTTCTTTGGCCATTGGATTGTCTGTACTTTATTTTGTAGTTTTTCTTTAGTCATTGGATTGTCTGTACTTTATTTTGTACTTTTTCTTTAGTCATTGGATTGTCTTTCCTTTATTAGCTCACCTGGCCATAGGCCATGTGAGCTTTTGTCATGGGTAAGCGTCCGTCGTCCGTCCGTCCGTCCGTCCGTTAGCTTTTCACATTTAAATCTTCTTCTCTGAAACCACTGAACAGAAATCAGCCAAACTTGCCAGAAATGTTCACTGGATGGTCCTCTACCAGATTTGTGTTTTTGGTGCTGATTTGAAATCCAACATGGCTGCCAGGGTCCATAATGTGTTCTCATTGGCTGAAATTTTAAAAATCTTCTTGTCAGAAACCACTAAGTCAATTGAATTGTGACTTTGCAGGAATGATCATTGGGTGGTCCTGTACTAAAATTGTGAATCGTTTGCCGATCGGAAATTCAAGATGGCCGCCATGACTCGACTTAGTTTAACATTGGACCCTATGGGAATTTCACATTTTCATCTTTTTTTCTGAAACCACAAAACAGATTTGAACCAAACTTGACAGAAATGTTCATTGGATGGTCATATACAAGATTTTTGTTTTTGGCGCTGATCGGAAATCCAACATGGCTGCCAGGGCCCATAATGTGTTCTGATTGGTCGAAATTTTAAAAATCTTCTTGTTAGAAACCACTAAGCCAATTGAATTGTGACTTTGCAGGAATGATCATTGGGTGGTCCTGTACTAAAATTGTGAATCGTTTGCCGATCGGAAATTCAAGATGGCCGCCATGACTCGACTTAGTTTAACATTGAACCCTATGGGAATTTCACATTTTCATCTTTTTTTCTGAAACCACAAAACAGATTTGAACCAAACTTGGCAGAAATGTTCATTGGATGGTCATATACAAGATTTTTTGTTTTTGGCGCTGATCGGAAATCCAACATGGCTGCCAGGGCCCATAATGTGTTCTGATTGGTTGAAATTTTAAAAATCTTCTTGTTAGAAACCACTAAGCCAATTGAATTGTGACTTTGCAGGAATGATCATTGGGTGGTCCTGTACTAAAATTGTGAATCGTTTGCCGATCGGAAATTCAAGATGGCCGCCATGACTCGACTTAGTTTAACATTGGACCCTATGGGAATTTCACATTTTCATCTTTTTTTCTGAAACAACAAAACAGATTTGAATCAAACTTGGCAGAAATGTTCATTGGATGGTCATATACAAGATTTTTGTTTTTGGTGCTGATCGGAAATCCAACATGGCTGCCAGGGCCTATAATGTGTTCTGATTGGTCGAAATTTTAAAAATCTTCTTGTTAGAAACCACTAAGCCAAATGAATTGTGGCTTTGCAGGAATGATCATTGGGTGGTCCTGTACTAAACTTGTGAATCGTTTGCTGATCGGAAATTCAAGATGGCCACCATGACTCGAGTTAATTTTAACATAGGACCCTATGGAAAAAATGTTTAAAAGTCTTCTCCTCTGAAACCAGTAAGTCAGTTTAAAGCAAACATGGGATGAATGGTCCTTAGGAGGTCAACTTTCAAAATTATGTCCTGTGACCCCGACCTCCATCCAAGATGGCAACCATCAGCGAACATAGTTTTAACATAGGACCCTATGGGAAATATATTTAAAAATCTTCTTCTCTGAAACCAGTAAGCCAATTTAAAGCAAACATGGCATGGATGGTCCTTAAGTGGTCAATTTTCAAAATTGTGTCCAGTGACCCTGACCTCCATCCAAGATGGCCACCTTCAGCAGACATACTGTAGTTTTAACATAGGACCCTATGGGAAAAAATGTTTTAAAATCTTCTCCTCTGAAACTAGTAAGCCAATATAGCAAACATGTCATCGATGGTCCTTAGGTGGTCAACTTCCAAAATTGTGTTCAGTGATCCCGATCTCGGTTCAAAATGGCCACCGTCAGCAGACATAGTTTTAACATAGGACCCTATGGGGAAATTGTTTAAAAGTCTTCTCTTCTGAAACCAGTCAGCCAATTTAAAGCAAACATGGCATGGATGGTCCTTGGGTAGTATACTTTCAAAATTGTGTCCGGTGACCACGACCTCCATCCAAGATGGCTGCCATGAGCAGACATAGTTTTAACATAGAACCCTATGGCAGTATGGGATTTGAATAGTAACTTAGATGTATTCAGCATGCAGACATTCTTAAGAGGACTTATTTATGTCAGGTGAGCGATACAGGCTCATCTGAGCCTCTAGTTTTGTACCTTTTCTTTAGTCATTGGATTGTCTTTCCTTTATTTTGTAGTTTTTCGTTAGTCATTGGATTGTCTGTACTTTATTTTGTACTTTTTCTTTAGTCATTGGATTGCCTGTACTTCGATTTACTGCTTCTGATTGCAACATTGGTATCTTTAAACGATTCTTGGAGATAATACCACAATTGTTAACCCATGCAAGTAAAACGATTATTTTTGTCCTTTCAGTGCATAAACTATAACGATTCACTGCCAAGTAAAAATGGCAGAAGAAATAATTCAAATTGCAAACATGACCCCTTTAAAAGAAATAAGGATTTATGAAGCCAAATAATTTAAAAGTGTATGCGCATATATGTTAGCAATAAAACCAAAGGGTCTTAACAGGATAGTCAAAATCGGCTAAGGTCACCTATTTCTGAGGGAGGAGAACCGTATAAATAGTTATGATTATGTTACAGTTGAATTTGTTTCATTTGATTTTATGTATACATTATATATTGATTGACTACATTAAACTGTACTTATTTGTACTTAAATATCGCTAGAAAATGGAATAGTCATAATATTTCTTTTAAGACTTGAAACTCAAAATAATGTCATGTAGTTTAAGTCGTCATTCAACTTTGAATATATATAGACCTCGTTACAATTCAGAACATCTAATTGCGGTAATCTGATTGGTTAGTATTTATTACTGTATTTATTTCTACCTCCAAAATCATGACGTCGGGATGAAAAAAGATTATTTTCGGAGGAGAAATGCTAAATTTGTAGTCGAACAGACGTACTAATGATGGTTGTTAAAGCCAGTAATTAAAAGAACATGATTCAATGTGTAATGGCCAACATCATTGCAGAGGAAACATTGTGTTTTTATACAACGCAAATATTTTGCTGTCGTAATATGTTGTATGGTTGTCGTCCGTCTGTAGACAAAATGTTTTCCGTGCCATGGTTTAATAGATCCAACAGATATCGTGCCTTTCAGAGAAGTAATTATATAATTTGTCGAGTTCTTTGAACATTGATACCATTCGGTTCAATAAATATGTTTCTACAAGTTTCCATGGTTAATTATCTTTTGATATTAATATGGGCCTATACTAAATGTTTATTGTTTTATTATAGTTCCGCCATTTGTTTCACCATCTTGACTACGAGCATAACTTTGCACAATGTTATCCGGGAATTACGTATCAGATTTTGCAAAATTGTCTGAAATCGATTCTATACTCGATGCAACATTATGTAATAAAGTTTGTCAGCGACATGAGGCAGGTCGGTGGTTTTCTATGGGTACTCCTGTCTCCTCCACCAATAAAACTGACCGCCACGATATAACTGAAATATTTTTGAAAGTGGCGTTAAATACCATAACCCTTATATAAACTCTGGAAGCTTGTAAAAAAATATTTATTGAACCAAACGGTATCAATGTACTTATTTGACGAACTCCACAAATGAGATTATAGTACATGAAAGGTTCGACCTCAGATGGTGTCGGAATTCCGTAAGATTACAAGCGGGTGAAATCTGTATCTCTATGGTAACGAAAAAAAAAGACAATAAGAGCTACTGTTCCTTCCAGAAACTATATTGTTATTGCTATTTTTTTATGAATGGTGTATTTTACCCAAATGTAAAGCTTTGTATATATCGTGCATTTAAATAGTTATAGATCTAATCAAATCAAAGTTTAATTTTTCATTTATTTGGTTTCGGTTTCGGTCCCGAGTATTTATATATAAATTTTAGTCGTCATAACAAATGCATAGGTGTAGCTACTGCGCATATGTAGTTAAAATGACAAGCACATTTGAAAATGTCGGATGATCGATTATCGATAAGTAAGTTGACGTTTTTGTTCTTTTATATTTAATTTATTGTTTCTGATATCCTTCCAACCATATAATCCGAAATACTGGCATGTTATACATAATTATGATCAATTATGTTTAGATTGGAAATTTCTAGATTTGTCTGCCGCGGAAATATTTGAATATATTTCCGCATTATTTATGTATATAGGCCTCCTCAACGACATATCTTAAACAACGCGAATTCAATCGAAAGACTTATTGTTTTGAGTAAAGTAAGGAAACGATTGTCAAATGCTGCTAACAATTAACAGAGACTTAAATTATTTTTCAAGAAGGTATAATGGTAGCATTCACTAAATATGCTAAAAATTCCAGTTCAAAATATCATTTAGAAATACCAATGCTGCTCCACATATATAATCACGTAATCATGCATCAAGGAAGTCTAATATTTGTTCGAACTGAAAAGATAGTCTTATAATAATTAATTAACTGGACGAGTTAAATAGGAGCATAACTATTCTGTAATCACGTAATCTAAATCCAAAAATAAATAAATAAATAAATAAATAAATAAATAAATAAATAAATAAAATACAATGTAAAATAGAATAAAACAATAATAATAAATATTGTCGTTTGTTTACACTCAAACTATGAGAGCCAAAATCGATAATATGCGGAATAAAAAAACCTCTGCAATAGTGTGTGTTTAAATATGTATCGTTTTAATATCAATACTATTTCTTATCAAGATTTTAAATATAGATCGGGTATACAGGTAGACAGAAATACTGATTTTCAGAAAATCGTGACTTAAATTGAATAATTATTTTTTAAATCAGGTTATGTATATTTGTACACACAACCAGTGGTACATAAACTAATCACAACTATCATATTATTAAGAAGTGTTTGAAGATACCAAAGGATTAATGAGAATCCGTAAATCGAAGAACAGACAACACAATGGCCAAAAGAAAAAGGACAAAAGGACAAACAACGATCTAAAACTTAAGATCGAGTAACATCAACTAAAAACCCGAGGTGAAATCAGTTGCTCCGGAATTGTATGCAGTTCCTTCTCCACTAGTGGCACCCGTCATGTTAATCTAGTTACAAACCCAGTGATAAGTCATAAATGAGGGAAGGACCGGGAGTGCCTACGACAAGTGGAACATATCCGTGATCATTTGTGACACAGATACTCCATAACGATCAACCAAGTCATGGTGGCGACCGTACGTAAAAGTTTCGAAGTGATTTCAACTTAACCAAGAGGAACCTTTGGTACAGTAGCTTCATTGTTGGCAGCAACCCTTAATCAAGGAAATCCCTATAGGAACCACAAGCTCTGGAATATCGTATCAACTGAGAGATATATACTCCATATGCAGGTGCTGCTGGAATGTTGCTACATATAAATGTAAAGTTCACAATGGGAAAATTGAAATCATCTCTTTTGTCGTAAAGTTTCATTTCACTGTCAATTTCGGGGTGTCAAGGAGTGAAGCAGATCTATCTGCATCTGTGATATCCTTTATTTAAAGCTCAGTGGGATAGATGCGATCAACGAAATCACCAAACCTAGAATAATTTAGTGATAGGGCATTATCTATATAGTGGAACGTTTGATTAAAGAATCGGGCTAGCTTCTTTTCGTTTTTCTTGAGAAACTCCTGTGGAAAGTCTGCCTCATACGAATAAAGGAACAAGTCGGCGAGAAGAGGTGCACAGTTTGTACCAATATGCATGCCGACTGTCTGTTTAAAAACACGTCCACCAAACAACAAATATGTTGTCAATCAAAAACTCAAGCATTAGAGGAAACAATACTATATAGTCTGGGTCGCATGAATCTTTTTCGGTTATCAAGACGAGAGGTTTCGGATCCCACCAACCGGTTTAACCCCGCCACATTTTTGTACCTGTCCGCAGACAGGACATGCATTTCAAACGTCATATGTCGTGGTCATTTTTGTGTTCAGTAAGTTAACGTGAGTGGTGATTGTTTTGTTGATATCGGTGGAATTGGTGAACACCACTGTTTATTTTATGTTTCTTTTCACAATTATAGTTAAATATGCGTATTTCTTAACCTTTTGCATTGAAATCAAATACTATACTCCCGTCACAATTTTAATGAATGAATGAATGAATGCGTCTTTGTATACGGATATATAGCATTAAACGGTCGCCATCTTTGTTTCTCATGGGACACCGCCGAGTTGCTTACCATGTGCTTTGTTAACAATTTTCTGTTTAGCTGAGGAATTTTTACGAGTTGAATATGACGATGTTGTCTTATCACGTCTGTAAATCTGTTCCATTTCCTATCGGTTGACATTAAGAAGAATTCCGACGACATCTGACCAAATACACCCGAGTTACACTTCTGGTAGTTAAGCAATAGCAGAAAAGTCAATATTAAGTCATACATGTATATGATACTATAATAAAGCCCGCGCATTCAAACTATTCAAATGAGGGATATGTCACTGTGGAATATCAGTTTCAAAACATTAATTTTTTAGATGCACTTCAGTTTGACGCAACGTGGTAAGTAGTTGTCATTCCCAACCGTTACAAATATAACAAAAAATCCTCCAAGTCTATAAGGTGATCGTTTCAAAAGTTCTAAAAACTCCTCTGCAAATGGGAGCACAATTTAAACAAATTATTAGCTAGAGAGGTCATCGCTAACTCATATTAGTATTATTTTTATTTAATTTTTCAATTCACTGTATATCAAGAAGGAAACTTGTTCTTTTGTCATAAGGTTTAATATCATAATCGTCCGCCCAGAATAAAACCATCCATATTATTTATTATGAAGTAAACAGTGATGGGCAACAATACGGTTGTTTCGAATCATGTCAATTCCGACCACGTTCCGTCTTTTTCTTGACGTCTGAACAAATTGGCAGGCGACTTCCGGTGTTTACGCTATTACTGTGACAACGTCAGCACATCATAGTCGTAGATGGGGTAGATTATAAGTAATTGTAATATGGAGACGCCAAGGAAACCGCTGAATAAGTAATGGTGTTCGGTACCCACTATCTGTCTGATATCAGAAATATATACATAAAGGCAGATTGTTTTCCTTTGATGATGCTGACAGCCGCAAATAAAGAAAGAAAACAAATTTAATTTTAAAGAAGTATTTGTCTCTGCATTGAAATCTTTGATACAAATAAAATAATTTAATTGATATCTGTCTTTTACCGAAAATGTTAAGATTTTTTAAAGTTGAGGATCGAACGTTAACATATCGATTGGAGTTTTTGTTATGTACATTGAAACCGGAAGTTCAGTGTCAGGAGTTCCATCGAAATCACGTGATCTGGCGGACGAAAATAACAAAATTTTGACGGAATGGAAATGATTCGAAACAACCGTATTGCACCAATTCAACAAAACGAACAATCGCCTCTCTCCTTAACTCACCGAACACAATCATAGCGGGGCAACGACACATGACGTTGGAAATCCAGGTTCTGGTTTGGAACAGATACCAAAAGAGGTGAGGTTAAACCGAATGGGATCCAAACAATTCCCTTTTAATAACTGGGTCTCCATCAGCAATGCTGAAATAATCAAACGATAAATGCCTGCACATATTCGATTCTTCTCAAAAAGACCACATACCACACTAAAAAGAAAGACACCATAAACATGGACAGTACAATATCATTGTCAATGAATGCTCATAGTTAACTGACAGTGACTCTTAGCGATGATATTTTGTTTAGTCTTCCAAGAAAAGAATGATTGATTGATTGATTGATTGATTGGTGTTTAACACAAATTTTAGCAATATTTCAGTTATATCGTGACTAGAACACATTTCAAGGAATGAAACAATAATTAAAGTTTCATGTTTGTTCTGTCGTTTGATTTCTTTTGTTTATGATCTTCCTTGAAAAAAAAAGCCTATCTACCTACACACCCCTGGAAGGCATGGACAGGCAACATCAAACAAACATCTGTTTTAATAGTGGACTTGATAACATAGTCTGGAAAACATAAATAACATTTTTATTTTTATGTTTTCAATTGTTGTAATTGTTTACACATATTAAATTAGTTATATGACACAAATTTTTATTATCTCCCTTAATTACTTTTGTTGTTTTATTGTTCTGGTTTGGTTTAGGTTGGCTTATGGTGTTTATATAACGGCACTTTCAACAGTATTTCAGTTATATCGTGGCGTATTGGTGAAGGAAACCGGAGTACCCGGAGAAAACAACCGACCTGTCGTAAGTCACTGACAAACGTTATCACATAATGGTGTATCGCCTGAGTGAGATTCGAATTCACAACGTTATTGGTGATAGGTACTGATTGCATAGGTAGTTGTTGATCCAACTACCATACGATTACGACCACGAAGGCCCCTTGTTTTGTTGTTCTCTTAATTGTTATTTGACCTTTATTATACAAGTAGAAGCATGTTTTCGATTGTTAATGATAGGGCAGTTATGACATGAATACCACAGATTAGATTTTTTATTGTTTGGTAATTATATATATAAGTGTCTACCAAGTTGAATAATTGTTAGGAATTAAATATAATTAATTACATTCTTGTTTCTTTTAGTATGAATAAATTGAACCATACATATTGCCAGTTTTAGCGACAGCAATATTAAATAACGTATTTATATACATTTGTTTGTAGGTCGAGATTACAGGTGAATAGAAATGATGATTTTCTGAAAATCATAACTCGTTTGGAATTAGTTTCATAGACATATGTTTTTATTACCATTATTACATTTATCATCTATTTCTACCAAATTTGATTTGATTTTATTCTTTGTTATATGAGAAACTACTCGTGTAATAAAAACATAGATATCTAATTTAGCTCACACGACGCGTTTCTGGGTGGTTTACACAAGACAATTCTGAATTGATATGTATGAAGAGTTTGCAGATACCAAAGGGGCAACCATGAACCGTATATTATTGTATATTATTATTTATAAGAACAATCTGGAAATCACTAATGCAAGACTATTAGGTTCTTACACGAGACCCTATTGAAGATCTGGGATTTCTTCCACAAGTGTGAGAAATTCCGTCTTTTCACGAGTGGAGCGTAGCGGAACGAGTGGAAAGACGCTGAATTTCTCTCACGAGTGGAAGAAATCCCAGATCTTCAATAAGGACGAGTGCAAGTACCTGTTTCTTCCGTTTCAACTTAGAAACAAAGCATGTCGATTTCATTCATTCATTCGCATGTCAATGTCATGTTTACTACACAAAATATTACAACGCCACGTGCAATGCAGTAAATACACACTTATTTAAAACCGCATTAAATCTATTAGGGGAAATCAGTTAAAATTCAGGTAAAATTGATGTTTGAAGTTTTTCTTAGATCTACTAAGACGACAATTTATATTACTACAGCAGTCGTAGAAGCGGACTCCATTGATTATACTCGGCTGATTTGATTGGCTGACAATGCCATGTAAGATAAGGTCACGCGCAGCTGTCTTTATGGCTTGTCTTGCATTGAAAACGCATCAAAACGGAAGAATGATATTTTTCAGACAATGATTCATAGCACATTTTTTTAAGCAACTAATTGTTAATTTTCATTTACTGGGAAGCAACTCAAATAATTGTTTACTTCAATATTTTGTGTATTTTCTTTGTCAGCAACATATAAATCAGTTACCTCAAATCATGTATTTATTATTAACACGAAGGTTCTCCTCCCTCAGGTGTAAGTCACCATATCAGATTATTTCTATCCTGTTTAGGCCCTTTGGTTTTCTTGCTCCCAAAGACTTTTATATTATTTGGCTTTTAAATATTTTGGTTTTGAGTTTAGCTGATGAAGGTTATTTCATTAAATTTGATATACATACAATGATGGACCAATTCTCAATTTGAATTTGATATAATTGATGGGTTTTTTTTGTTGCATAATTATAAATTTATTTCTATTGATATATTGTTTGTATTTTAGTTTATAAACCATAGAATGAAACATTTGTACAGACTAGTACTTCAAAAGCTTAGAGGTTACCTGGTTGATAATCTGCATGTAAATGATGAGTTTATCGATCAGCTCCTTTCAACTTTAGCATTAGATACGACAGAAGCAGAGATACTTGAACATGAACTATGTAACAGAGACAAAATAAAACGTATTATAATATCACTGTCACCAAA
Source organism: Bathymodiolus brooksi (assembly GCA_963680875.1). Classification (NCBI taxonomy): domain Eukaryota; kingdom Metazoa; phylum Mollusca; class Bivalvia; order Mytilida; family Modiolidae; genus Bathymodiolus; species Bathymodiolus brooksi. Next base: position 44,548,851 of record OY804580.1, on the reverse strand, counting down.
GGATGACCAGATTTATCTATCTTTCAAAGAATGTTTGCTCAAATCTAAAAATGAACACGTACTTAAACAAATTGAAGAAACTGAAATTGTCTGTGCATCAGGTATGATATTTAAACATGTAAGATATACAACTGGTGTAGTTTGGTACAATAATGTTCTTTGTTCTACAGCAATAAAGACGAATGCTTTATATCATTTTATAATCAGGTCATTGGTTACTGTTATCATGGGGAACTTGTGGTCGTGGTCGTATGGTAATTGGGAGTTCGATTTCTGATCTATCTATCTATCTATGGTGTTGACTTGAAAAAGGTCGCTGACCCATCACTCAAGTATTTGTGACGTCCTCCAACATGACAAAATTATTAATATATACAATAAAGTCCCAATAGTGTGTGTATTTACAAGTGATTAAAAGCAGGATAAAATCATCATCTTTTGTTCATTGTTGTTCAGCCACCGTAGTAGAGCTTAGTGAGTCTGCTCTTAAATTCCCCACTTCTCTCTATGTCTAACAGTTCATCTGATTGTTGGTTCCAATCCCCGATGGTACGTGGGAAGAAACTGTATTTGTAAACATATTTTTTCGGTCTGATTTGTATGTATCTCTTCGGATGATGGAATCTCGAAGTTCTCGTTGATTTAATGATGTAGGATGGTATTGGTATCGCTACTTTTTCATGGATGGCTTTATGTAAAAGTGTGATACGAGATATTTTTCTTCTGGTTGAAAGTGGTGGTAATTCCAGTTGTTCGAGTAATGTTGTCACTGTACCAGGGTCTCTTGAGTAGTTGCTTTTGATGAAGCGTGCTGCTCGGCGTTGGACCATCTCAATCTGTTGAATATGTTTTTGGAGATGAAGGTCCCAAGCGCTGCTGGCATACTCATGGTGAGGTCGGACAAGCGCAAGGTATGCTTGTTTCTTTACATGCTCTGGACATGATCCTACATTTCTACGTATGAAGCCTAGTGTTTTATTTCCTTTCGCTACAACTGTCTGAACTTGTTTGTCCCAAGTTCGTGAGCTCAGCTCCTAGGTATGGATTTGATGCTACTGTTTCTAAGGTTTGTCCATTGATGTTATAGTCGAAGTCTACTGTTTTCTTCTTTTTTGTAATCTTTAGAACATAGCATTTCAGAGGGTTGAAAATCATCTGCCATGTTTTAGTCCAATTAACCATTCTGTCAAGATCTTGTTGTCATTATGATGCGTACCCGGTCCAATCGTATGTGATAACGTTCGTCATAGACATCGCGACAGGTAGATGGTTTTCGCAATGCACTCCAATTTCCTCTGCCAATTAATTAAAGCGCTACGATGTAACAGAAACAGTGTTGAAGGTTGAGTAAAACATCTATAAACCGAAAACATTGTGGTCTTTCTGAGTAACTGATATAAAACAATATAACGTCAAAATTGAAAATGCTTGCACATAGCTATATGGGAAAATTATTAACAAGAATTGACTTCCACTTTCATTAATCACATTAGGTATATTAGCAAATAAAAATTACTGTTAGCATATCATTCAAGCCCGTTTACGAATACGTTTTTTGTTTTCACAAATGTAATCAATCTCCGTTACACAGGGTTATCGATCTTTGCACTCATGAGGACCGATAATTCTGTGTAAGAGACTGGCATGTAACAAGTCTCGAAGTGTTAGGTACTTTTTAACAACAAAGACTTTATTGTTTCTATTTCAGAAGTATCAATACATGAGGAGGAGACAAAACGTTTGCTACTTAATTCCTTCCAGGCAGACCAACAAGAAACATTTACAACCCTTCAAGAATTTCAAGATGTCTTGTTGAATGACCCAAATCGCAGAATTGGAGATAATTTTGTCGAAGATATTCAAGATCCTGCATGGCTAAAGGCTTTTATAACATCTCTGTTTCCAGATTCAAAAGAAGGGAGTCGGCAAAGTGCAAATAGGTACATACATACATACATATATACACCTGGGAAAAAATATTGCAACGCTAAATTTGAAACTGAATATTTATCGTTAGATAGACAATTCCAATATATATTTTACAACTGAGTGGCCATTTAAACCTCAATTTAAACATACCTATGCTTAATCAATAATCGTCCTCTATAATAGCCATCATTTGCACGTGCAGTGTCTCTATACAAAGGCTATGAAATCACTACTTTTGCAACGTATCATTTTTGACACATTGCTTAGACTTGTAACTCTTGATTGTTTTGTTCTGGATGGAGAATGGGTTCTCCACAACATTCAAATGCAGTGCGATGGTAAATCATTGGCATGCGAGAAGCAGGTATGTCACTGATGCAAATTGCCCAGCGTGTTGATCATGGTAACAAGACAGTTCGGCACCAAAACATTACGGCACCCGTTGAAAAAGACAGTTCGGCACCAAGACAGTTCGGTATCAAGACAAATCGGTACCAGGACAAATCGGCACCGCATTTTCTTTCAAGCAAACGTGAAATGCAATCAAAACATAATTGATTTAAATATTCTTTAAAAGAAGCCATTATTAACTCTCTTTATTAAGATCAATTGCAGTGATCAAATGTTTACAGCTTGTGTATGCATTGGTGATTGTTTGATCTTTAAACATATAATGAAAAGAAAATTACTATGTATGGATTTTTATTGTTTTTAGAATCCATACCACTTCCTAAAGCGTGTGCAAGCCATATTGAGAAAATTTTGAGTAAAAGCCCAGAAACATGATAAAATGGATGGGGCAGAAAAACTTCTTTCAATTTCACAATGTCAAACGACAGTTATATATATACAGTGTAACAGTATTGTCCGCATGATCGGGATCTTTTCCGGAACAGACATGATTAAAAAAGTGCCGATTTGTTTTTTTGAGGTGCCGATTTGTCTAATTGAGGTGCCGAATTATCCGGATGCCGATTTGTCTTGTTATCGAAATGTCTCACACAGGTACCGAAGTGTCCTGGTGCCGATTGTCCCGGTGCCGAAGTGTCTAGAATTCGCTGGTCATCCCCACTCTACCGTCAGTCGTATTGCTAACAAACATCGATTAACTAATGAAGTTAAGGATCGTCCGCGATCAGGAAGGCCCGTATTACATCCCGAAGAACACAATGCCGTAGGACGGCTAGTTAGATGAAATCCGTTCGCCAATAGTTCTGTTTTAAAAAGACAGTGGATGCCCCATCGGTTGCTATCTACAAGAACAGTCCGAAATCGTCTGAAATCTGTTGACTATCGTTCAAGAAGACGTGTAAAGAGATATTAGCTAACACAAGCACACAAAGCTATCCATTTGCAATGGTGCCGAACACGTCGTCAATGGAATTTGGCCTCGTGGAGGAAAGTTCATTGGTCCGACAAAATTCGCTTCCTGTTGCACGTGGCAGATGGCAGAGTGTATGGCGACAACAAAACACTGCTTATGCTGAGCGTAACATTGTTGAAACTGTTCCGTTCGGAGGAGGCTGTCATGGTGTGGGGATGTGCATCGTATGACTAGGATTGACCTCATTACAGTAAGAGTTAACCTCAAAGGACAAATCTATCGGCAAAACATCCTTGAAGCAAGTGCTGTGCCTCACGTTGACAATCATCCTCTGAATACAAGGCCTGTCTTTATGGATGACAGCGCCAGACCTCATGTTATGACATTACTTGCGTGACGAGTCGATAACCACACTACCATTATCGGTCTTCGAGTGAAAGAAAGAACATCGCCGGTTCAAACTTTAAATAACTTGAAGCAAGCACTGCACCAGGAATGGAACCGTCTTATCCAAGTCCAAATTCGTCGATTAGTGGGCAGTATGAGAAGACGATTAGCGGCAGTCATCCGTGTGAATGGAAGTTACACTCATTACTAACTTTTTTCGCCTGATATGAAATTTCAAAGCTTAATGATTCTGTCCGAGTATAAATTATGTTTAAATGATGAAATTCTCGATGGCGGGATCAATAGTTTTCAACTGACTTTTTTTTCGAAAAAATAACACATTTTTAACTTATGAATTGTACAAAATTAAATTTCAATTTGTGAATTTAAAGTGTGTCTTTCTATGTGCCAATGATTCAATTTTAAGCATTCCGTTCGAATTTTGAGTCAATTTCTGCCATAATAGAACACTTGCGTCGCACAATTTTGTCAAGAGAAAAAAATTGGGTGTTGCACTACTTTTTCCCAGGTGTATATTCAATTCAATTCAATTCAAAGCTTTATTTAGAGTCGATTAAAATCATACATATAACACAAGCTCTAATGAGCTTTTAAAATCGATATATGGTCCGTTAATTCATTCATGACTTATCAACTGGCTTGTAACAAGAGTAACACGATGGGCGCCACTAGTAGAACAGGAACTGCTTAATCGTCCGCATCACCTGTATGCATCACTAGTTTTTAGTGGGTTCGTGTTGCTCGGTCGGTAGTTTTATATTTAGTGTTTTGTAGATCATTGTCTGTCCTTTTACTATTGGCCATGGTAAGTCTATCCTTCTGCGAATTACGTCTTCTGATTACCCCTTCAAACCTTTTTATATCGATCATTAGCTCATGTCGTATTGTATATATCGTTATTGTGTTAGTTCTTGCATTTCTGCTATTTAAGTCTTCATACACCAATTGTAATTGTAGCAGGTATGTCATCTCAAAGCATGTCGTTTCACAAAATAATCTTAAGCTTAGTAATTATATTGATTGTATCAATCCCACTGAGCTTGAAATAAAGGACACCACATATACAGCTATGTCTGCTTCATACCCTGACCTACACAAAGAAATTAACAGAGAGTGCCGGCCAAGAACTGTACAACAAAAGAGATGATTTCAATTTCCTCATTGTGAACTTTCCATTTATATGTAGAAACATTCCATCAGCACCTTCATATGGAGTATAAATTTCTGAGATGCTACGATTTTCTAGCCATTTATGTTCTGATAAGTATTTCCTTGACAATTAGTTGCTGCTAACAAGGAAGCTACTAAACCAAGGGTTCCTAGTGCTTAAATTGAAGTCGTCACTTCGAAAGTTGTCCGGTCCTCCCATTTTAAACCGTTACGGAATATCTGTCACCAATGACTACGGATATGTTTTGTTTTTCGTAAACAAAATCCTGTCCTTCCCTCATTCATGACTTATTACAGTGGTTTGTAGCAAGAGTAACATGACGTGTGTCACTAGTGGAGCAAGAATTACATACGCTTTCAAAATACCTGCATTCACACCCAGTATTAGGTGGGGTTTAACTTGCTCAATCTTTAGTTTGTTTGTTTTTGTCTTGTTTTTCTTTTGGCCATTGTATTGTCTGTTCTTCTTCGATTTACGGCTTCTGGTTACCTATTTGACATCTTCGATCTTTTCCTAAATGTCCCATGTAATAACTTCGTTTGCATTGATATGATGGTGGAAACTTTTAATGTTATTGAAATGTCATAAAATTTGCATCATCTTAATTAATTCTGTATCTGGCTTAGAGGTGGAATTTTAAGGTTATGATATATACTTTCACTAGCACTGAAATATTGTATACATATATATTAAATTTGTTAAAAAACTAGGAATAAAAAGAAAAAGAAGAAAGGAAAAAATGCTTTTCAACCAAAGCCAGGATTTTATGGTATTTCTTTAAAGTGCTTACCTGAACAAGAATGTGTGAGAGAAAGACAAGAGTCGGGGTCAAGTCAGTGTAGTGACATCGATTTTGATGGTATGTTTTTTTGACTTAACCATAAAACAACTTATGTGATCATATATATATAACCACTAAGCAATATATCTCCCCCACTGGATTTAAAAGTCACTTGAAATACTAGGTTAGTACTAAACATTTATATACATCTGAAGATTTAATCCAACAGTGTTAGAATTAGATTTTTGAACTGACATAAGGAAGTGGCGGAGTAGTGTAGGGCGCTGGACACAAGGCTAAGGGGTTGATGCTGCAATTTATCATCTATAAGGCAATGTTGAAGATACCAATGGGTTAATAAGATGCGGTAATTTCATATGTGTGTTATGGGTATCGATTTTGCCTCTTTCTACGAGGGGCCGTCGTGGTCATGATCGTATGGTAGTTATATTTACCATTACCTATGCAATCAGTGCCTATCACCGTTAACGTTGTGATTTCGTACACTACTCATGGCGAGGTGTACTGGAGGTGATCAAGTTTGCCAGTGACTTGCGACAGATCGGTGGTTTTCTCATGGCACTCCGGTTTCGTCCACCAATAAATCTTACCGCCACGATATAACTGACATATTGTTGAAAGTGGCACTAATCACCATAACCCTAGCCCCACTTTCTACTAGTTTTAGCTTGTATTTTGGACCTGTCTCGTCAAAGTGGTATGTTTTGTGTTCATTTTATTTCAGTAGACGACATTTTTGATGCCAAAAGAGAGCAAAGACATGATCAGAAAAATTCTATCACAGTCGAGGAATTTTACCTCTGGATTCAACAGGTGCTAGAAGAACATTGTGGTGACTCTACAGCAGCTGCAAAATTTAAAAATGATGATATAGATGGGTCTGTGTTTGCCGAGCTAACATCGGAAGAACTTCAGGCGTATCTTCCGAAACTTGGCCAGCGGAAAAAAGTTCAAATGATGTGGCAGCAATTAAAGAGTGGTTTGAATAGTGCAGTTAACCTAAAGGCTGACCAGGGGAGAAATGCAGAAATTGTTGGACGAAAAGACTATCAACCTCTTCGTCCTTTTGAATGCCAGGCAACATACAAGTTTAAGTATAGAAAAGGGGCATTTATAACTGATATTGAAGCAAGAACTGGGAATCCTCTTTTCCCAGTTCACAAATATATTGACGTTAAGACAGGAAAACTTACTACTGTAGCAGAAGCAACTGCTGTAGCTAGTGAAGTTGTCAGATTTGGATCTGCTTGTATGAATGATAGAACCAATGGAACTATACATTTTGGAATCAAGTCTACTGGGGAAATAACAGGATGTGTGGTGTCTGCCAAGATGGTCGAACGAACAATCACAAATTTTGTAAGAAAGTCTTTTTATGATGGACAAGTTAGTATTGCTTTAAACTGTATACGACCTGCACAATTCGTTGAAGTTATCGGAGACGATTGTGTGACCGACCCTATGTTCGTAATTGAAATTGACATTATTTCATCCTACAAATTTGTTGAAGACTTTGCATTCTTTCTAAAGCCAGTTGCTGAACATGAACACCATTGCCTTATGTACAGATTCGATGGCGATATAAAATTACTTAATGCAAGAGAAGTAGATAAATTTATGAAAGACGAAAAGAAAAACCTTTCCCTTTCAAGGAAAGAATTTGAAGATAAATTCAGGACGATAGATGAAAATCGGAATCAAGTACTGAAGAATTTTTTGTGCTGTGGAAATGAACATTTTGAACAATCTATTTTCCCATTACTCATTTTGAATGAAATGGAAGTTACTAGAAATGAAGACATAAACTTTTTGAAATATATAAAATGGCGTGCTATATTTGATTTTAATAAGAATGGGGGAAACGACTGTGCCCAGGCATATCTAGAAGAAAAACATGATTTGGTTTTCAATACTAATTTTATAGAGGATTTTGATCCTAGAAAAGTTGATGAAAGTAGAGTCCATCAAACTGTTGACAACCTAAAGTCATCGTCGTTACCTAATTGGATATATTGTAACGGATCGATAGATGATCATATTGCTGACCCTTGTCAGTGGAAAATGGATCGTAGTGGATCCTTTAGGAAAGCTATTGAATTTTATGTTGATAACATTCCTTCTGGTAGGGGTAGAGTGCTGATTCCTCTATTTGGAAAAGAAACTAAACTATTAGCAGAGGCGGCAGAAGAAGTTTTTGTTAAATTTCGAAACAAGTGCCTCGTTATCACTGAAAGCGAAACTGTTTCATGTAACCTGAGAGATGCACTGCATAGACGAAATGTATTCCCGGGTTATCATAACGTGGATGACTGTTTCCTGATTGGTCTTCCATGGCAACAGGTTTCTGAAGCTGTTAGTAGATTTGTTCCGAGATTAATAAGTGTTGAGGGATTAGAAATACCACGGTCAACGGGGGTTCCAGTTGTTATACCAGTAACGTTCAGGCGAGAACTTTGTGATCTTGAAATACTTGCTTCAAATGAATGTTGCGAGTTCAAGCAGATGAATGAAGAAGACAAAGAGGTACAACACAGGACAAATGGAGAAAATTTTTATAGAGGAGGGATAGTTACGTGGCAAAATCTGTATTTTTCTGATCAAGTCCTTTATAGGGATGTTCATAATAATTTGATGGAACGTGTGAATGACGTAATTAAATGTCATAGCAACTACAACCAGTCTGTGAGACACGTTATGGTATACCATCAGCCTGGTGCTGGTGGAAGCACTACAAGTCGACAACTATTATGGTCAATGCGAGAGAAGTACAAGTGTTGTGTCGTGAAGGTTGTAACCAAGCAAACTACTGAACAGATCAATAGACTTCGCCTACATGGTGAGGAAAATAACCATCAAACCAAGCCAGTTTTGGTATTGGTTGATTTGGATGAAGAGGATACTGTCGAGAGATTACGCGACGAATTAGCTTCCGATAGTCAGAAATACAGTTGCAACGTTTTCTGTGTAATGATCATATGTTCTCGTGTGTCAGAACTTCCGTTGCAAAGAGAAACAACATCGGTTCTTATTCAACAACACTTGACAGATCGTGAGCAGAACTGGTTCAAGGAAAAATATAAACATTTGGATGAAAAACACAAACACGATAAAGGATGCGACCCAAATACATTACTGTCTCTCAACATAATGAAAGAAAACTACGATATGGATACTATTGGCAAGTCTGTGGCAAAATTTGTAGGAGATCCACTTTTGAGAGAACTCAGAGATTTACTCAAATATCTAGCTTATCTCAATCATTATGATATCAACTTTCAGCCTGTGCCTGTGAATTCGTTTGATCCCATCATGGCTACACTCGATTGGATAAATCATATACCACAGTCATTTAATATATTAGTAAACAAAGTAAATAAACATGGAGTAAGTGGAAATATACCATGTATTCGGATAGCGAATTACTTACTCTCCAAGCCAGTGCTGCATGCAGTGTTAGAACTTACAAAAGAAGAAAGAGAATTTAATTGCACTGTTGGTGAAGTAGCAACGGAACTATTGAGTTCTAACATGATACAACCTCATGTTATTGCACAACACAACAAAATGTTTGAAAAAATTCTTGCCGATATAATTAAAAAACGAGGGTTCTTCCAGTCCAATGAGAAGCCCAAGCCCTTTTGCTTGCTGGTTATGGGATTATTAGATACTCAAGACTATGACACAGCGATTGATATTGTAGATAAAACATACACGATTACCGACGATCCAATGGTAGCTCAGCAATTAGCTCGACTTCATGCAGAAATTGGTAACTGGGAAGATGCTCATAGGTCGATCGGGCAAGCCATGAAACAAAAACATGGCCATTCATATTTAACTCATACATGTGGACAAGTATACAGAATGGAATTTGACAGTATTTGTAAGGAAAACAGGAATAATTTTGATGATGATACAACTGTACAAATAGTGAAAATTGCCCAAGATTGTCATTTTTATTTCAGAGAAGCTCAACGAATAAGTCGATATGAGAATATAACACCACAGAATCCAGCAGGTTTTGATGGGGAAATACGATTGGCTATTGAAATTCTGAAAGCACTTCATTTGCCCGATGTAATTGAACTTTGCAAGAAGAAGAAACATATTATGCCAGACACTAAGAATGGTATAAAAAAAGGATGCATATGTAGATTTATGGAAGGGTTACATGATAGCACAGTCAGTGCAATCCAAGTTTTAGAAACGGATATTTATACCATGAGGAAAAATAGTTTTCCATCGCAAAGCCATAACTTTCTCACTTTTCTCGAAAATCGAAAGTTACGATCATACAAAACAGATTTTAAAACGGCATTTTACCGAAGCACACAAATAACCCAAATCAAAACGCCATCAATTGACTCATTCGTTGACGCGACACGCGCTACAGATGACACATTGATGGGTATTGCTAAAACTATTGAAAGCTATTCAGACAAATTAACCAAACAACAAATTCGTATTTACCTTGCTTCATCGTTAGAACTCTTTCTGAGGAATTCAACATCATTCCCGGTGAAAACAGAAAAACTATTAAACTCTAGCAGAATGTTCTTTACTATGTTACAAGAGAACAACCCAACGTGTAGACTAGAAGCACACCTAATGATTGTATCACTGCACTGGCCTCTTGAGACAAAATCGTCGTTACGTGATAGGCTATGCCCACATTCGTCATTTATCAAGGCACTCAACTCGTGGCAGCACATAGTTGACGACAAACCGAACAAGCCGAAATGTGTTGATAAAATAATATTTTTTATTGCAAATGACAAGCAGTTTCCATGTCTTATAAAAACAGAAAACATCAACAAAAGCAACATCGCTATATTTCAAGGAAAGGTGTGCTCCAATGGTCATGAAATTGAAATCATACCATATGGATATCGAACAGGGAATATACCACCAATAAGGATGCCAGCATTACACCAGGTAAAGATGTCGTCTTTGTGGAATAAACAAACAGATGTAGTTATAGGATTCGGTCTTCATGGTCCGAAAGCGGATTTGCTACAGAATATACAATTGTCGTCCAATACAAATAATTCCCCGCGCAATCAGAATGCAACAACCGTGCAGGATAACATTCCATCATTGGCTACCGGTTCAGTATCTACGAAACCCAAGACTAAGCATAAAAAAGATACTGGTATCGCTCGTCACCCACGATTTCCTCAGAACACTGCACCAATACAAAGATTTCCACATTCATCAACTGGTATGGGGCAACCATACATACTTCCCCAGTGTCCTCCTTTCATGTGCGATGTGCGGACTGTGTATCCCCCACTGCCTTCGCCAAGAACAAGATCATCTCATGTCTTTCCATTTCAAAATTGTAAGTATGTTTCAAGCACATATCTTCCATTATATAATAAACTACATTTGTAGTAACATTTTGTTTTGTTTGAGGTAGTGTAAATCATTTTAGTAAAACAATCTGTTAAAGTAGTATTAACTTTTAATGGTATCATAATTACCGTTATAAATATCGTGTAGACAATTATATGCAAGTAAACTTTCCGTTTACCGAGATCTGATAATGAGTGAATTTCTCCTATTTTCCCCATTCAGATCTAGGTGTCGTCGTAATCGTGTACCATTTGGCTATTTTCTTTTCATATTTTCACGTTCAATAACATATATTTCACGTCGTAATGTCCTACGGGGGTAACATAAAAATATATAGTGGTTTACCTCATTTTAATCCTCGGAAAGTGCATTTTTTGTTGATTCAATAGTAAATTTGGTTACACACCATTATATCATATTAAAACATTTTGGGATGAAATAGGAAAAATAATGCGATAATTGATGTATGAAATTTTAAGTGAGTGAGTGATTGTTGTTTAACACTAAGTGAGCAAGTTTTCAGCCATATTGTGGCGAGAACAAGTTATATCTTCGAGATGATGATGTCTGTACTAGACCATCACGATTTGTAGGATTTGTTTTTATAGTACCAGCATGCTGAAACAACAGTCCGGGGGTAGACCATGATGTCACTCCACTCGGACAAATTATCCCGATTCCAACCAGTCTTTGACGTTAGTCCTTCATACTGCGTCTTTAGGGGAGAAACATCATGAATACAGATTTTATTGAAATTTTAACTAATTTCACAGACTTAGCACCAGCAAAAAAGGTTATGATCAATTATAATATGTAGTTCAACTTCTAAAAAATCACAAAATAGTTTAAATAAATCCATTAACTTAGTTAGTACATGTATATTTATTGTAATAGCTTTCCAATAAATTGGCTAGAGAATCAACATCCATATTTCAATCATGCGACATTTTACTGGAGTTTGAATAAAAAAAATATGGAAGAATGTGCCCAACTTTACCATTCATTATTAGGTCGGATAATTCTGTAATCAATTATGATATAGTTTACGATACTCTGACTAACTATACTCACAAATTATGGTAAACTATTCTGATTCTACCAAAATGTTCTCTGAAACAGATATCATCAAAATGCTCGACTTTTTGATTGCATTGACAATATTAAAATATTTGTTTTGTTTGATGGACGTGTTTTTCAACAGACAGTTGATATTCTTATATGGTTACCAATTGTACTACTCTTCTCGCCAACCCGTTCCTTTAATTCGCCTGAGGGCTTCCCCAGAAAAATGATAAGAAGCTAGGCTGATCCTTTCATTTGACGTTCCGCTATATAAATAATGTCTTTTCGCAAAATAATTCAAAATTTTGTGATTTTGTTGATGGCATCCAGCCCATTGAGTTTGAAATATAAGGATACGGTACCCCAGATATAGATATATATGTCTGCTTCATATCTTGACCTACATCTCGACATAGACAGTGAGGGGCGAATAAGAACGAAACATTGAGACAAAAGAGATGATCTAAATTTTCCCATTCTGAATTTACCATTTGTATGTAGCAACATCTGTATAAAGAGTATATATATAGCTGATGCGATTGCGATATTCCGTAGCTTGTGTTTCCCATCAAGATGTCCTTGATCGAGGGTTGCTGCTAACAAGGAAGCTACTAAGCCAAGGGTTTCTATTGGTTATGTTGTAGTCGTTACTTCGAAAGATTTAGTCGCCACATAACCTGGTCAACCGATAAGGAATATCTGTGTCACGTGTGTGTTCCGTTTGTCGTAATCACAATCCTATCCATGCAAATATATGTACCCACAGAGTGAACTCCCGCCTCCTCCCCCTTCCCCCATAACTACTCACTAATAATCCCTATTATACCATTTTATTTTCCAGTTCATAGACCACAATAAGATGTGCCACTGATTCTCATGACAACTGCAAAACGATTATGGAATGGAATCTACAGTAGTGATTAAGCTTTGGTTTCTATTTAATTTAGTAGAACTTTTGACACTTTGTTTTAAACATGTCAACATTTGATACTAGTTTGGTATGTGTCAACATTTGATACTAGTTTGGTACATGTCAACATTTGATACTAGTTTATTACATGTCAACATTTGATTCTAGCTTTGTACATGTCAACATTTGATACTAGATTTGTATGTGTCAACATTTGATTCTAGTTTGGTACATGTCAACATTTGATTCTAGTTTGGTACATGTCAACATTTGATACTAGTTTTGTATGTGTCAACATTTGATACTAGTTTTGTATGTGTCAACATTTGATATTAGTTTGGTACATGTCAACATTTGATTCTAGTTTGGTACATGTCAACATTTGATTCTAGTTTGGTACATGTCAACATTTGATACTAGTTTGGTATGTGTCAACATTTGATACTAGTTTGGTACATGTCAACATTTGATAGTAGTTTGGTACATGTCAACATTTGATACTAGTTTGGTATGTGTCAATATTTGATACTAGTTTGGTACATGTCAACATTTGATTCTAGTTTTGTACATGTCAACATTTGATACTACATTTGATTCTAGTTTGGTATATGTCAACATTTGATACTAGTTTGGTATGTGTCAACATTTGATACTAGTTTGGTACATGTCAACATTTGATAGTAGTTTGGTACATGTCAACATTTGATACTAGTTTGGTATGTGTCAATATTTGATACTAGTTTGGTACATGTCAACATTTGATTCTAGTTTTGTACATGTCAACATTTGATACTAGTTTGGCATGTGTCAATATTTGATACTAGTTTGGTATGTGTCAACATTTGATACTAGTTTGGTACATGTCAACATTTGATACTAGTTTGGTACATGTCAACATTTGATTCTAGTTTTGCACATGTCAACATTTGATACTAGTTTGGTACATGTCAACATTTGATAGTAGTTTGGTACATGTCAACATTTGATACTAGTTTGGTATGTGTCAATATTTGATACTAGTTTGGTACATGTCAACATTTGATTCTAGTTTTGTACATGTCAACATTTGATACTAGTTTGGCATGTGTCAATATTTGATACTAGTTTGGTATGTGTCAATATTTGATACTAGTTTGGTATGTGTCAACATTTGATACTAGTTTGGTACATGTCAACATTTGATACTAGTTTGGTACATGTCAACATTTGATTCTAGTTTTGCACATGTCAACATTTGATACTAGTTTTGTACATGTCAACATTTGATACTAGTTTGGTATGTGTCAATATTTGATACTAGTTTGGTATGTGTCAATATTTGATACTAGTTTGGTATGTGTCAACATTTGATACTAGTTTGGTACATGTCAACATTCGATATGTCAAAACATTTTATACATATGTACTAGATTATAGTTATATATGCATCAATATTCCATACTATTTTTTACATGTCAATTATTCATTTACGGCTAAAACACAATAAAGTAGGAATGTCAATAGCTAATAGTATTATGCAGCTTGTTCAAATTTGTTGGTGTAAATCAAGTGAAATTGTATATTTTTAACAGGTCTGGTCTTTCTCTTTATAATGGTATCTTAACACTTTGTGTTTATTAAAGAAAAAAGTTTCGTTATTAGTCTTGAACATGTCAACATTTGATACTAGTTTTGTGTATGATAATATTTCATACTCGTTTTGTGTCAACATTCATACTAGCTAAGACACAAATCAACATACTAGGTTTTTGTACACGTCAACAAAAATATGACCTCTTTGTCCTGGAATGAACTACCCATTTTCTGAAACCTTAGGACACATACATGAAGTTATCATAGTGTTTTGCATAAGACTAATAAATCAATCAATATACCATTTGCATATTTCTGACTTTATCCTAAAATTATGCATTTTTATAGGAGTGATTTTCCTTTAGAGTGGGAAAGAGTCCTTTTCATGCAAAGTTCAATGAATATAAGATATATTTACGAAATAAATCATGGAAGCCAGAATGTGTTGGGAGTTTTAACATGGATTGGTGGATATTAGTATTATATCCCGAGCCAGAGGCGAGGGATGAAATTTACTAATATCCGCCAATCCATGTTAAAACTCAAAACACATTCTGGTTTCCATGATTTATTTCGATTCTGATATGTCAAAGATTACAAATACGGTAGTATACTTTGATTTGGAAGATGGTAATTTATATTTATGTTTGCGGAAAATGTCGCACACAATTTCTGTTGCCAATGGAAAAGTCAGTCACATTCACCGGTGCATGTGCGAATGAGATTATACCATTGATATATCGCTGGTTTTGTTTTTTATATTAGACTTTCCCAGACACGTCTGCCGTACCTAAAGTGACATAACTTGTGACTGATTGTCATTTAAATGAGATTTATAAAGCAAAATCGTAAACTTAAATATTGCATCAGTTTCATTCGGTTCACAAGTTCTAGCTCTGAAAATCGACAGGAATAATACATACATTTGCAGCTTCTAATTATTTGGTTCTTTTCACTTATGTGTTAACTAACCATTATCAAAATATTTACAATCTAGTTAAAATAAGAAACAGTCATATAAACTTAACATAATAATAAATATTTATCGAGGGAAAAAAAAAGAAATAATTATATAATTTCATTAAGATGTTTTTTTCTCAATTTTATTCATTGATGACAATCTTGTAAGTATTTCATGCTCTATAACAACTACTTGATAAAGAATTGTCAAACCTGAATGTCCACTGATATACATGTACTTATTTTATATTATGACACGTATTTGTTATTATATTTTATTGTTTTTACGCCATGTTGTGTTATAATTTTCAACATATTGAAGCTTAGAAGTATTCTGTATATGAACAGTCAAACCTGTATTAAGAGGTCATGACCTTTTGGACAAAGAAAAATTGGTCTTTTAAGACAGGTGATCTCTTAAAAAGGTTCAATCCATATGAAATTTTCTATGACAGGACAAGAAAAAAACGACCTTTTAATACAAGTGACTGCTTAATAGAGGTGATCACATGGGCAGGTTTGACTGTAGATGTATTAATTAACTGGCTGGTTACTAGAAGTTAAAGCCAGGTCATGTGACTCATTGGCACGATATACTTCATGTATACTAAAGTAAAACACATGTGTTAATGTAAAGTTTAGGATAGAAATAAATTTTTAAAAAACTTAATTATTTTGATACTTGACAAATCATTTTGGAAGGGACCCACCTGTGGAATTCTTTGGACCAACTTTGTTTTCATTCCATCCAGTGGTTTTGAAGATTTTCAATTTCAAACCAATGATAAGCTTTGGTAGACATCTACAATGTCAGACAATTCAATACCAATCAACATACTTTAAAAGTGGACCATCCAAGGAGTATCATATCTTTGGTCCAGTTGGGCCTAGTAGTTCTTATAAAGAATTAATGGATGTCATCATGAGAAATTGAAAATCTCACTAAAACCATTGGATCTGGTAAGTTAATAAGGGTATTTCTCATCCATGATCCTTGTTTCTGTGGAATGATGTTGTCCAAAAATCTTTCATGTTGAGGTGGTTGGTTAGTTGGTGGTTTATGGTGTTTAATGCCACCTTCAACAATATTTCAGCTGTATCGTGGCGGTCAGTCTTAGTGGTGTAGAAAGATTAAACATATTTTATTGCTAAATATTATAACAATTGGAATGGACACTGTAGAAAACTGGAGTACCCGGAGAAAACCACTGACCTGTCACAAGTTACTGACAAGTTTAATCACATAATGTTGTATTGAGTGCACCTCATCATGAACTGGGTTCGAACTCACAACTTTAGTGGTGATAGGCACTGATTGCAAAAGTAGTTGTAAATCCAACTACCATACAATAACGACCACGACGGCCCCTTGTATGGTTTATGTAATTTATTAATACTAAGCTCCTCCTCCCATAGGTGCATTGGTTTTATTGCTCCCAAAGATTTAAGATTATTTTGGCTTTCCAATCTTTCAGCTTTGAGTGTACCTGATGAAGGTTATCCAGAAGCATGTCATGCCCACTAAATTTGATATCTACGTTTTTATCATATCTGTTTGGTTGCTGGATTTGTGAGATTTTCAAAAACACAATTTTTTACACCAATTTAGTAACTACTGTTTATTCAGAAATTACTGTACATTTGTCAGTATCAAAATTGCATTATTTAAACCTTGCATTTGTAAAATTGTACATAAAAAGGTAAAGAAAATGAAAGGGCAATAAAATTATCTTAATTTTTACCTGTAATCAGACAGTTCTTATTCATAAGTTTGATATATTAAAAGACCACAATCACATCAATATAACTGAGCTTTTTCTCAGGTCTTGGATTTGCAGTTATAAATCCAAGATTTAATTTGTGAATATATATATCAAATAAAACTTAAAACATTGGATTTATTCATCTTAATTATTTCAATATCTGAAGAAAAATGACATGCCAAGAGCATGTACTAGAATAATATAACAAGTCAAGTTCTGTTCTGTTTAAAGTTGTAGGGAAATTCCAGAAATAAATAGAGAGTTATCTCCCTTTACAAATATTTCCTTCATAAAAACTTCAGAACAAAAACATCAATCAAATTGTTATACTTCAGGAAAAATTGTCTTCTAAGTTGATTTACAAGTTCTTTTTGATTTCATCCATTATTAGAGCTGTTGTGTCTGGAAATTTCTGCTTCCTTGGTGGGCCTTTCTTGACTCCAGTCCAAACCAATGTTTCTGAAATATTCATATATACATATCATAATGCATAGCAGGCTATGGACTCTAAACCAAAAATGTATCAAACATGTCAAAAATGATATATATATATGCGAAATATCGGATTTTGGACTGATTTTTCCTCTTTTCTATACAAAAATAGCTCATTGTATGTTTTAAAGTTAACTCAAAAAGATGATAATTTAAAAAAAAAACAAAAAAACAACTGCATTAATATTGGATGAAAAATAAAAAGTTCAAATTTTGGCACTTGTATTTGTATGCAAACTGTATTGTATTTGAAGAGTTACTGTCATCCATTGGGGATTTGATGATCCCAAGTACAATTTTAAAGGTGCAACTCTCCAAATGAAATACAATATTGTTATTTCTATTCTAATGCAAAAATACTGGAGAAAGGGTATAAAAATTGCAAAAACTAAAATGCCATGGGGGCCGTTATCATCATATGGTAGTTGGATTTACAACTACCTGTGCAATCAATACCCATCACCACTAAAGTTTTGAGTTTGAATCCCGCTCATGGCAAGTTGTACTCGACACAATATTATGTGATAAAGTTTGTCAGTGACTTGCAACAGGTCGGTGGTTTTTTCCAGGCACTCTGGTTTCTTCCACCAATATAACTCACAGCCATGATATAACTGAAATATTGTTCAAAGTGGAGTTTAACACTATAACCCAAAGCCCCAAAATGCCATGAAATATTGTCCATGACTTTGTAACCTCATCGACAATTGTGACGTCATGAAAATTTTCAACACAGAAAGTCAACACTGAACGTTATTCCGCAAACATGCATGGTTCAATTTCAATCATATTGTATTAATTGACATCCTAATCAATATGAACAATGGAAAAAGATTAAAATAAAACACTAAAACTCTTGTTTGCTTGTTAGTGTTTAATGCCACTTTCAACACTATTTCAGTTATATTGTGGCAGCCAGTTTTATTGGTGGAGGAAACCGGAGGACACGGAGAAAACCACCAACCTGTGGCAAGTCACCATACGATCACGGCCATGAAGGCCCCTCCCTTAGCAACGACCTGTCAGTTGGCAAAAACTAGCCAATGGAAAACACATGTTAATTTTATTAGAATATATACCTTTTCCATCCTTCACCATTGTAAACTCAAAACTTCCACGGCGTGGCTTAGAAGGATTGTACTCTACTTCAATCTCACCAAAAACCTCAGACAAGTCTGCAGCTACTGCCTCAGCCTTGCGTTTAAATACCCGTCAAGATTTACTGGAAAAAAAAGAAGAAAATAATGAGGTGGTTATGGACCTTTACATGAATTGATTGGTTGATTTATGGTCTTTAATGCCACTTTTCAACAATATTTCAGTTATATTGTGGAGGTCAGTTTGATTGGTGGAGGGAATTTAATTTTTATCTCAATTCTTAACAAGAGATCATTTCGTTTTATTCTGAGAATTATCAAATGGAAGTTTTGCTTAACCAAATATAGACTGGAATATCCTTTAGAAATAATCTAGCATAATGGCAAACATCTTTATATCTAGCTGATATCTGAGCTTAAAAAGTTTATAATTTGTAAATAATTATAAAATTTACTCAGAAATTATTAAATAGAGTTATGGTGTTTAAAGCCACTTTCAACAATATTTCAGTTATATTGTGGCAGTCAGTTTTATTTGTGGAGGAAATCGGAGTACCCAGAGAAAACCACTGACATGTCTCAAGTCACTGACAACTTTTATCACATAATGTTGTATCAAGTGCACCTCGCCATGAACGGGATTCGAACTCACAACTTTAGTGGTGATAGGCACTGATTGCATAGGTAGTTGTAAATCGATTTGACCGGGGAAGATTGACCTGGGTAGCATCGTGTGATGGGTTTTCATACTATTATCGAATTTCCGATATAGTGATTAAGTGTTAACCCTTCATTCATATGACAATTGGAATTTTCAAAGAATAGCTAGTTAAATATTTCTTTGTACATAAGATTGTTTTAAAAGCCATTCTTGTATTTTAATATACTCTCGATTATCTGGCAACTTTTGCTGTCAGTAAAATGCCGTCATATGTTTTCGTATGAAGTAAAAACAGGGCCCATATACGGGATGGAAACGAATATAAAATTTGGAAATGGCTGGTTTTAAAATTTCATGGTTCTGGCCATCTACAAATCATACTACATCTAAATAAAATAACAGAATGTTTGAAAATGACCACTTTCAAAATTGTTTTCTGTTGATGTTTTTTTTAGCGCTGAAACCACATGCACTGCAAGGTGACATGTATTTTATATAAGAAACAGGCACATTTTAGTCAGCTCTTTTGTTTACAAGTACGATCAGTGACCCCATGACAGTCACATGACAGGAAGAGCCGATGTCTGAGAGGCAGACGACATAGTTCAATTTTATATAGCCCTTCTGGATTTTTTTCCAGCTACTTAGAATGAAGTAAATATTTAGCATTACAAACAGTATGGTTCAGTAGGTAGGTTCACTATTTTTGGTACTTACGTCTTAAAAAGCAACCTTGAACATTTTTGACAGATGTCACGTTGGAGTCCTGTTTACGTTCCAGAAATAGAAACCGGAAGACATGTCAAAAATAACGCGTGCACTGTGGAAATCAAAATAAAATCGATGATACGAAAACATATGACATACGAAAACACATACCGTGACGATATGATTTAACTTTGGGCCCGAGTTTGTTCGGTAGTGTTACCACGACACAATGCAGACATCGGATGCCAAATGAAAAGAAAAGCTCAGTTGAGATTTTGGCTCCTGTGAACTAAAAAATAATGGAAAATATAGCATTTTTTTAGTAGCCTCACTGAGGAAGTCCATGGTCTGCGGCCTGTCGACAAACATTGTCATTGTACGATTAATTTTTATCATACCAAAATTCCACTATAATCTTGAAATCTGTGTTGCTCTCATTCTTCTTTACTTTTTTCTTAGTTGTTTCTTTGATTTCTTTAGTACATGTAGACTCTTTGGTATCTGACTTTCTTTTCTTTGCTACTCCAGGCATGTTCTCTTGTTTACAAATTACCAACGTACATTGAAGTCAAAGGGTTAATAGAGAGTATTTCCGAATGGTCATCACCACGAGATTTTTGACAAAGCGCGGGGAAACGGACAGAAGAAAGTGTTCATTTGCGCACATACTGTAAGTAAGTAAGTAATTTTTATTGAAATAAAGACCAAACAGTGATCTATCATCAATCAATGAACAATTAAAACTATATATAAACAAATCAATAAACAGACATAACCAAACACAATGACATACAAGAGTATATTGACAAACAAACAATGATATCCCAGCTGAGGAGAACTGATAGAGTTATCTATCTTTGAATATAAATATTCTAATTATTATGTTAAATACAAATATAGTAAAATACATGTAGAAAAGAAAATTATCTAGTAATTTAAAAGTTTTGCTTCATTGACTGATTTACTAGATACATATTACTTACACCTAATATAACCACTTTACATATATCTAAATCATGACTAGTTAATAACATGCAATACGCGTTGTTTCTCCCCACAAATGGTTCCTTGTACGTTCCGAAATATTGACTCTGCTATTGTATTGTCCATGTTTATGTTGTAGTTCGTTTTGTCAAAATGTGTGTGTGTGTGGGGTGGGGGGGGGGGGGGGGGGGGGGGGGGGGGAAGGGGGGTATTAGAGTTGAGCCAGAAATCATGGGTGATTTTGCACAATGAATGTACATAAACCAAATCGCGTCATGTATGACGTCAGCAAATAAACGTTGAACCATATTTGTCACTCGTCGCAACTTCGGCTGATTCCGGACCTTCATCATACCTTGTCCGTATTACGATAGCTCCCATTGGGACTACTTTCGGAAATCTTCATTGAAGGAGGTATTAAAATAATTTCACTTTCGAATATTCGTCCAATAATAATATATTTTCATTCGTCGCAATGTCGGCTGATTCCGTACCTTCATCAAAGACCAATATTTTTCAAAACAAACTCATCTATTGTCGCCATTTTAGAACTTATTCGCGGTGCGCAATGTTTGATTGAAGTGATACGGTCTTCCGGCGAAGAAATGTGACGCGTAGACGCATATCAAATACCGTACTACAGCCGAGGTATTGAGGGAGAGAAGCGGACTCACCCGAGGTTTGCCGATTGCCATATTTGAAAGACGCTGATGAAAACTCGTATCTATTTTTTTTAAATAATATTTCATCACAGTTTTGATCACATAAATAACTTCATAATTATTTGTGATCGTATCAAAATTAATTGTCATCATACATGTATGTTCATTAGGAATCCGATGATGTGTGTAAAAGATCGAAAATATATTTAATGCACTGCCCCCCCCCCCTTTTTTTCCACGTAATAAAAATATATAAATAAAAAATATATCGTGCATTTTTTTCAATTTCTGCCCCACATTTATAAGTATTAGTATGTCATTGAAATCGTTTAGTATAGGATATATATTGTGTTTTTTTTTTTTTTAACTTTATGTATCAGTAGTATTGTTAATACCAATTGTATTATAGCTACTTGTTCTGTTGTTTTGTCGAAATAAATTTACAATGGAATGCGGTGCTTACTTAAATAATGCTATGTCTAGCAGAAGCAGTTTTACGAAATAGTAGATTTTTTTGCGTGAACCCCTAATGAATCTCTACTAGAAAGGTAAAAAAAACTTGTGAAGCCCTCTTTTAAATTATCGTGGGAACCTTTAATTTGTCAGCAAAGCATTCTTTCACTTCTTCTCAATGCTTTTGAATAGCGCTTACGCTTCAAAATTTGAAACTGGGTGGGAACCTTGAGTTTGCATAGTACAGCTGTAATATTTTGAGATATTGTTTAAACGGGTGCATAGTTTGATTTTTAATCCCGGCAAATTGTCCGGCCCAAGCTAACAGACAGTTTCCCGTTCAACTATATGTTAAAATCCAAATTCTCTTTGAGCCGCCATTTTGAATATGCAAATGAGCATATCACCTATCATTTCTGGCTATGGGAGAAGGGGGGGGGGGTGTGTGTATATTTTTTTTTAGGTATTTATTGTTTGTTTATATGTCTATTGTCGTTGTCAAAGATCTAATTATCAAGAAGGGATTGGTATCGCATTAACCGGTATAACTCGCACTTTTGGGTCAGTTCCAAGCCAGAACCTAATTTTCTAGCTGCAGATGTCGTGGTGGTTTTTGTGTTCAATGATTTGAGTTGAGTAGTATTGATCAGCTGTTCCTTTTGCTGATACCAGTGGATTTTTTACTATCACTTTTTAAATGGTAAAACCGTCAATTCAGAATGAA
Source organism: Bathymodiolus brooksi (assembly GCA_963680875.1). Lineage (NCBI taxonomy): Eukaryota > Metazoa > Mollusca > Bivalvia > Mytilida > Modiolidae > Bathymodiolus > Bathymodiolus brooksi. The sequence continues at coordinate 44,525,814 of OY804580.1, read as the reverse complement.
TGTAATTTGCTTTTTTTCTTATTTACTTACGTTTTACTGAATTTCTAATGATGATGTGATATGCAACTGAAAGTTGGGAAATCTTGACTTTTTTGAGAAGACATTTGATCATTTCTCCAATAATGTTTCAATTAAGCATTTCTAGCCGTGTTGGCTATTCTTAAATTTCTGAGCCAACACCAAACAAACCTTTTAGAGGGGTAATTTATGATTTGTGTGATATTTTCTACAGAAACATTCAACAAACATTCCAGCCTAGAATTACTGCCCTATAGGAATATGGTAGAAAGATTACCATTTGTGACAATTTGAGGTAAATGACAAGAAATGACGTATAGCTGTGTCTGTTGTTTCATCTCAAGTTCTTTACGGCGGTATATTATTGGAATCCAGCTAGATTATTAATTGAGTAAACTTTATCAATATACCTGAAAATGAGATTAAAAGCTTTAATTAGCTTATCTAATTCTTTGATAATTTTTTTAATATAAACTCTGCCTGATAGGAGTAAAGGAAAAAGTCGACAAGCAGAAGGTGACAGTTTGCTCCCACGGGGATGCCAACGATTTATTGAAACATTTTACCAAGCTCCGAACTCGACCAATATGTTATAGACAAGGAACTCCCAATATACTGATGACTTCATGTTCGGTGTATCACCTTTTGCCTCAATTTAGTGTCGCGCAAGACAAAATAAGTTAATTCGTGATACAGAACTATAAACTTGTAACGTTTAAAATGCGGTGTGAGTGATTTCTTTTATACGGGATTTTAAATTTTCTTTAAGTCATTTTTTCCCCCTCCAGGTCATGTAAGGTTTCATGATTTTAACCGATTAATCAGCAATAAGCATACTTTTTAAAAGAGTTGTTGCCCAATTGGTCAATATATTAAACTGTCGCTGTTTTGCAAGTGATTGGACGGTTGAATCTAAATGAAAGGTTAACTGACATGATCCCAAACAGAATGTTGTCAACTAAATGTTAGTGGAACGTCAAAACTATAGAATAACACATAAAAAAAGAAAAAAAAGATACAACGATTTTGATTGTATTTTCACATTTTCTGTAATCAAATCGTCTCAAATAAAATAAACGGAAAAAACCCAGTGAAGTTAAAGACGTGTTTATTTAACAATGACCATGCTTGACAACTCTCAAATGTCGGTGAGTACATCTAGCTTTGTCGAATTCACATCTACAAAAAATAAAATGCAATGTTTGATATGGGTTTACTATCAAATCTATGTAACATGTATGGGGTTGTGTTAATTGGGCCGTATGTGTGTTTCTACAGTCTTTCAGTTATATAGCAGTGATCAGTTATTGTGTAGGAAACAGGAATGCCAGGTGAAAATTACAGACCAGTCGCAAGCCACTGTTGGAAATTACTGACCAGTCGTGTCATTGATGAAAATTACCAACCAGTCGCAAATTAAAACTTTATCACACATATCGAATACATGTCACCTCAAAGATCGGGAATCGCATTGACAACTGTATAGCGACGATATACATTGACGTTATTGGTGTGTATTGGTTCTGGAGAGTAATATTACTCCTAGATGAGTTTTAAATTGCGGATAAATACGAAAGATGTGCGTTAAATTTATACTCGCACATGAACTTAATGAAGTAAAGGGAAAGTCTACAAAGATGGCGTAAGAAAATTCATGTTATTTATATTATTTTTTCTACTAGATTTTCATTTACAGTCATTCCAATAATAAAGGGAAAAAATATACAGGTAAATGACTACAAGCCTATAGAAAAAAAAATCATTACATGTAATACATGTAATAAATTAAACCCTGGAAGATTGTTTGTTACTAAAACAATATTGATATGGTTACAGCAAGCTAGCCCATCATTAACGTGTAATATAATCTTTTAAAAGTTCTTAATACGATTGACTTTTATTTTAAAATACTGTTGAATTTGTCGTATCAAATATCAATTATTTCTTAAAAAAAAAAAATAATAAATAAAATGTTGAATTTGTCGCATCAAATTTCATTATAATATCAGGTATTTCTACAAAAACTGTTGTATGTCTACATTTTACTTACAAATTTAAGTATGTCGAGTTGTTTGATGCACATAGTTCTTGAACTGCTTGATTGGGACATGCAAACCGGAAAAGATCAATACAAAATATATCATACGCCAGTTGTACACCATCTTGTGTAGAGAGAATGGTAGTTGGTTTTGGTGTCGTTGAAGGAACTGTCGTCTGTTGTGGTTTACAAAGACCAGAATACGAAAGATGCAAACTGTGATCCCTACATTTTGCAACCGATAGAGCACACCTGTAATATATACATTGTATATAAGAGTGGAAAGTGATCAGATGCACCTCATTTTTTTACCCTCGCCCTAAACAAAAGGATAAAAAAAAAAATATTGACCAGATATCATTCGGATACTTTTCCATGGATCAACCCAGTAAATGTGTATGTCTGAAAGAGCATATCAGACGGGATGATAGTGACTATGACGTTATCTTGATAATTTCCAATGCTTAAAATGGCTTCTTGAACAAAAAATACAAAATGTAAATCTGTGTATAAAACAAAGCAAAAATCAGCAACTTTTATTTTGCTTACATGGTACTGATGGATTTGTTTTATAAGGTATTTTATTTGTATCATTTGACTTTGCTGGAGAAGACAATATGTCATATTCGAATTCTATTACTTGCTGAAGTGAGTAGGAAAGAGATTGTACAGTCAACACGTCAATCATCAAGCTGTATAGCGAGGAGAACACATTACATTCTGATAAATAAGGGTAATAACCAGAATTACCGAACTCCGAACAATCTTACAAAGGGAAAGTCAAAACTCATAAGTGTATAAACAGACAAAATCAGTCAACAACCGGAAAACTGTGAAAACCGTAATGACCCTGACTTGGTACAGGCATTTCTAAAGAAATGGTGGGTTGAATCAGATTTTAAAGCGCCAAACCTCCCGCTTTCATTACGGCTCAAAGGTTCCGGCTGTTATCTTAAAATTCAATAGCTCTAGCTCATTAAAACAACAATCCGAAAGTAGAAATGCCAGTCTGCTCAGGTCCTCCAATCATTAGTCCTTTTTGTTGCTTGCTTAGCGGATATACAGAAGATTTAAAAGCCTTAGATATTTTACCGGAATCGAACCCACCCTTATCCAAACACAGGGCGAACACGCTAACCACTACATATTTTTCGAATACGGTTTATTTATCAGAGTAAAATGAAAAAAAACCCTATGAATTCGAAAGACACATATTTCATTTGTGTTTTTGTATTTTCCACAAAACAAGATATAGTACCTACATGTTGTAATACGTTTTCCCATCGGATCCACATTTCCAGTTTAGAGGACGTGCTAGGCAAAATATCCTTTCTGCATAATCACAATAGTTTCTCCCTCTACTTTGGGAATAGTTGATACCTGTATTTACAATGCTAAAAATCTAACTATGATATAAGTACAAATAGATCAAACGCTATAATTTATAAATCAAGCTTAAGTTGTCTTGAAAGTCTTATACATACTGATGCTAACATACAGTCCAAATAGATCTTTATTCGTTGGCAGAACTGTTTCTTCTATATCTTAGATCTAATTATTTTATCAAAAATACAGAATGTTTTTCTTCTTTTATCAAAAATACAGAATGTTTTTCTTCCTTTATCAAATATACAGAATGTTTTTCTACTTTTATCAAAATACAGAATGATTTTCTTCCTTTATCAAAAATACAGAATGTTTTTTCTACTTTTATCAAAATACAGAATGATTTTCTTCCTTTATCAAAAATACAGAATGTTTTTCTACTTTTATCAAAATACAGAATGATTTTCTTCTTTTATCAAAAATACAGCATGTTTTTCTACTTTTACCAAAGTACAGAATGTTTTTTCTTCCTTTATCAAAAATACTGAGTGTTTTTTTCTTCCTTTATCAAAAATACTGAGTGTTTTTTTCTATTTTTATAAAAAAATACTGAATGTTTTTTTTCTTTTTTCAATGTACAGAATGTTTTTCTTCCTTTATCAAAAATACAGAATATTTGTCTTCCTTTATTAAAAATATCGAATGTTTTTTTCTACTTTTATCAAAATATCGAATATTTTTCTTTTCTTGCAGGTATGTTTTTTTTTATGTCATGGTACAGAGGGACCAGTATGACATTTTTAAAAACATGTTAGCACCGCGAGAGTACAACACACAGTGTAGTATTGTATGCCTAAATGTTGAGAGTAACATGATTCTCAGAACTTCTAGTTAGAAGTATCATCAAACTCAATGTATGGTGTGAATTCGTACTTGAAAGGGGAATAAATGGAAAACAAAATTAAAAGCACTAATATCAATCTGAAGGTTGAGAAATTTGTGAACGAACATTGTACGTTCTCTTTAGAAAGTTTTGATATTGTACACAGTATGTGATTTCTAACAAAACTATCCAAAGCTATGAAAAAACCAAACTATTACTATTTAACAATATAGGCTATAGTGAAATATACAAAATTGTCGTACAAAATGCTGTTAGATCAACCCACAGGTCTAAAAACATGCTATTTCATTGGTAGGTGGATTATCGTGTTAATATCCATGACATCGCTCTAGCTAATCCATTTTGTAGTTTTATATGTTTACGGGCATGTTGACATCTAAAGCCGTAAAGGAAATAAAGATGAGAGCGATATAACGTGGGTCGAGCCTCGGTCGGGTCAAACCAAAGACTATAAAATTGGTATTTGTTGCCTCTCCGCTCAGCACACAGCGCTGATGAGAAAGAGCAATAACTGGTTTGTCCGAAATCGGGAGAATGTGTCCAAGTGAAGCGACATTTCTACTCGAGGACTGTTATTTCAGTTGATTCGCACTAAAAAAAAAAAAATACGCGTGTTGGTCTAAATACAAAGCGAATATCATCGATCATCGAATATAACTTGTTCTCGCCATGATATAGCTCATTTGGCGTTAAACAACAATCACTCGCTCACTTATTCACTTATTCACTCAATACCTATATCGTTCCCCAAACCGCCATAACACGTCTAAAGTCTTATTATCGTGTATCTTGATATATGTAAATTGACAACACCTTGCACCTTTCTGTTAACCTAGTTAATCAGCTATAGCTAGTAAAGGTCATTAACTACATATACATGTAATATAACTAAATATAAAAATAGACATACCAATTATAATCAAGAAAATGGCAATACACAATGAAGGCATGTCACAGAATGGTTTTCATCAAAGTAATTTTAGACAAGTGTGTCGTACTGATATGTTATCTTTTACTAAAAGGAATTTATAAGTTAAATGCCACCAACTGAATGGATGAATGATCCAGTTAAATTTAAAGACATACTGTCGGCTTTCACTGGTTATGTTTTATCCTCATATGTCGTACTGTATCATGAACACATAAACAAGATCTGTAATTAATGTATTTCTTCTCAAATGATAAACATTTTTGCTCACATGGTGAATGGCTATGTGAGCTTTTTATATCACTTTGCGTCCGTATTCCGTTGCTCGTCCGTCGACGTCATCGTTCATATTTCACATTATGACCATCCTTTCTGAAGCCAATTAATTCTATCTATATCTATCTATATTTAAAAAAAAAAAACTCAAAAATCAAAATGCCAAAGTTCCTACTTACTACTATATAGGCTCACGAATTGGACAAATATTACATGCGTGTCTTCGAATGTACAGCAGCTCCCTAAACGAACACCTTTTCTTACGAAATTTAGTTGACTCTCTTAATTGTCTATGTGGGGGAGGGGGGGGGGGGTAAATTAATTAATTCTAACCTTTGCCGGAATGATGATATTAACGTCCAGCATACAACATGGCCGTCATGTGAAATTCTTGATTCGCCCTTGTTTTGTTGATTGAAAACAAAAAAACTACGATTATATCGAGATTTTGGTTGAATTGTTACTCTTAAAATTGCACATGACGTGCTACCCCAACTGATTTTTTTTAAATTAGCACAAATGTTATTGATGAGGTCTTTTACAAAGATTCCTCATTTCGTTTTGATCTGACATAAATTTAACTGCCATGGGAAATTTTTGCTTCTGATTGGCTGAGACTTTTGAAATGTTCTCCGAAACTACGACCCTAAATTGTTTGTTTTTCATAGAACAAACATGTGAAATACTCCATAACAATTCTTCATTTAATCTTGTTCCTGTGAAAATTATGATGGCGATGGACAATTCTCGTCCCAAAATGAATCCAAACAGAGCTAATATGTGTTAACATGTGAGCGATTCAGGCTGAAGTCAGCTTCTAATTTAAATTTTCTACCCAAACTAAAGCATTACATTTGCACCCAATAAACAGAAAGAGTTTAAAATGAGAACTTTCATTAATGTTATTGTCCTTATAAATTTCAATTATATACAACACTCTCCAGTATAATCTTTTAAAAGCTATATTTTCTGAATTATTTTTAAAAAAAATTGTCTTTTAAACAAAGTTTTTCCCAAGTACGATTTTGAGATATTCGATTCTGTTTGGCATACGACAGCCCTTCCTTTAATTAAATTCTGTAACATACAACACCTTATACGGTTTACGTAAATATTTGCGTACATACAACAAGTACACAGATAAGGACTCGTGATAATATGTCACATTAATTCGACCTAATTAGTTCTAACTAGATAAGCAGAGACGAACAGTCCTAAGCAGCAAATTTACAAGAACAACAATGCTAAGATTACTAATTCTGGCTTTAACAGCAACTTGTAAGTAAAACTAACCCTTTTAAATTAAAAAAATGTTGAAACGTGGTACCAGATGAAGGCGTGGAATAATATAGTGAAACCTGTCTAGACCGAACCTTGAATAAACCAGAATCCTGTATAAATCGAACTTTAAGTAAAATTTTAATGTAGGATTTGTTTGGTTAATTTAATGTGTATAAACTGAACCCTAGACTATTCCGAACACAAAAATTAGCTTTAGACCTGTTCACTCTATATGGTTTAATATTATTGTAACTGATAAGAATACGACTAATTTATGACTTTCTCACGAAACAAACCTGCATAGACATCACGAACCTTTCATTTATTATCAATTTATTATTTTTATATTAAATTTTGTTTCACCAGAGGAATGATTTTGACTGTTAGAACAATAATAAGAGCTTGTTTATATTGTTCATCAGCATGAACGATGTACTGTGTGGACAATAGTAAAAAAAAATTGAAAACTGTCATTTAAGTACCAATTTAAATTGTACTTAAGTTGTACACAACAAAGTTCAATCCAGATATGTCTATTATACTAATAAATGTCCATTATACCTGTAATTAAAATGACCTTTTACTGTTGGCCATTGTATTGTCTGTCCTCCTTCAAGCAAGGCTTCTGATTACTGTTGGCCATTGTATTGTCTGTCCTCCTTCAAGCAAGGCTTCTGATTACTGTTGGCCATTGTATTGTCTGTCCTCCTTCAAGCAAGGCTTCTGATTACTGTTGGCCATTGTATTGTCTGTCCACCTTCAAGCAAGGCTTCTGATTACTGTTGGCCATTGTATTGTCTGTCCACCTTCAAGCAAGGCTTCTGATTACTGTTGGCCATTGTATTGTCTGTCCTCCTTCAAGCAAGGCTTCTGATTACTGTTGGCCATTGTATTGTCTGTCCTCCTTCAAGCAAAGCTTCTGATTACTGTTGGCCATTGTATTGTCTGTCCTCCTTCAAGCAAGACTTCTGATTACTGTTGGCCATTGTATTGTCTGTCCTCCTTCAAGCAAAGCTTCTGATTACTGTTGGCCATTGTATTGTCTGTCGTCCTTCAAGCAAGGCTTCTGATTACTGTTGGCCATTGTATTGTCTGTCCTCCTTCAAGCAAAGCTTCTGATTACTGTTGGCCATTGTATTGTCTGTCGTCCTTCAAGCAAGGCTTCTGATTACTGTTGGCCATTGTATTGTCTGTCCTCCTTCAAGCAAGATTTCTGATTACTGTTGGCCATTGTATTGTCTGTCCTCCTTCAAGCAAGGCTTCTGATTACTGTTGGCCATTGTATTGTCTGTCCTCCTTCCAGCAAGACTTCTTCTGATTACTGTTGGCCATTGTATTGTCTGTCCTCCTTTACTGTTGGCCATTGTATTGTCTGTCCTTCAATCAAGACTTCTGATTACTGTTGGCCATTGTATTGTCTGTCCTCCTTCAAGCAAGACTACTGATTACTGTTGGCCATTGTATTGTCTGTCCTCCTTCAAGCAAGACTTCTGATTACTGTTGGCCATTGTATTGTCTGTCCTCCTTCAAGCAAGACTACTGATTACTGTTGGCCATTGTATTGTCTGTCCTCCTTCAAGCAAGACTTCTGATTACTGTTGGCCATTGTATTGTCTGTCATCCTTCAAGCAAGACTTCTGATTACTGTTGGCCATTGTATTGTCTGTCCTCCTTCAAGCAAGGCTTCTGATTACTGTTGGCCATTGTATTGTCTGTCCTCCTTCAAGCAAGGCTTCTGATTACTGTTGGCCATTGTATTGTCTGTCCTCCTTCAAGCAAGGCTTCTGATTACTGTTGACCATTGTATTGTCTGTCCTCCTTCAAGCAAGACTTCTGATTACTGTTGGCCATTGTATTGTCTGTCCTCCTTCAAGCAAGATTTCTGATTACTGTTGGCCATTGTATTGTCTGTCCTCCTTCAATCAAGACTTTTGATTACTGTTGGCCATTGTATTGTCTGTCCTCCTTCAATCAAGACTTTTGATTACTGTTGGCCATTGTATTGTCTGTCCTCCTTCAAGCAAGGCTTCTGATTACTGTTGGCCATTGTATTGTCTGTCCTTCAATCAAGACTTCTGATTACTGTTGGCCATTGCATTGTCTGTCCTCCTTCAATCAAGACTTCTGATTACTGTTGGCCATTGTATTGTCTGTCCTCCTTTACTGTTGGCCATTGCATTGTCTGTCCTCCTTCAAGCAAGACTTCTGATTACTGTTGGCCATTGTATTGTCTGTCCTCCTTCAAGCAAGGCTTCCGATTACTGTTGGCCATTGTATTGTCTGTCCTTCAATCAAGACTTCTGATTACTGTTGGCCATTGCATTGTCTGTCCTCCTTCAAGCAAGACTTCTGATTACTGTTAGCCATTGTATTGTCTGTCCTCCTTCAAGCAAGACTTCTGATTAGTATTGGCCATTGTATTGTCTGTCCTCCTTCAAGCAAGGCTTCTGATTACTGTTGGCCATTGTATTGTCTGTCCTCCTTCAAGCAAGACTTCTGATTAGTATTGGCCATTGTATTGTCTGTCCTCCTTCAAGCAAGACTTCTGATTAGTATTGGCCATTGTATTGTCTGTCCTCCTTCAAGCAAGGCTTCTGATTACTGTTGGCCATTGCATTGTCTGTCCTCCTTCAATCAAGACTTTTGATTACTGTTGGCCATTGTATTGTCTGTCCTCCTTCAAGCAAGGCTTCTGATTACTGTTGGCCATTGTATTGTCTGTCCTTCAATCAAGACTTCTGATTACTGTTGGCCATTGCATTGTCTGTCCTCCTTCAATCAAGACTTCTGATTACTGTTGGCCATTGTATTGTCTGTCCTCCTTCAAGCAAGACTTCTGATTAGTATTGGCCATTGTATTGTCTGTCCTCCTTCAAGCAAGGCTTCTGATTACTGTTGGCCATTGTATTGTCTGTCCTCCTTCAAGCAAGGCTTCCGATTACTGTTGGCCATTGTATTGTCTGTCCTTCAATCAAGACTTCTGATTACTGTTGGCCATTGTATTGTCTGTCCTCCTTCAAGCAAGACTACTGATTACTGTTGGCCATTGTATTGTCTGTCCTCCTTCAAGCAAGACTTCTGATTACTGTTGGCCATTGCATTGTCTGTCCTCCTTCAAGCAAGACTTCTTCTGATTACTGTTGGCCATTGTATTGTCTGTCCTCCTTCAAGCAAGACTTCTGATTACTGTTGGCCATTGTATTGTCTGTCCTCCTTCAAGCAAGACTTCTGATTACTGTTGGCCATTGCATTGTCTGTCCTCCTTCAAGCAAGACTTCTGATTACTGTTGGCCATTGTATTGTCTGTCCACCTTCAAGCAAGGCTTCCGATTACTGTTGGCCATTGTATTGTCTGTCCTTCAATCAAGACTTCTGATTACTGTTGGCCATTGCATTGTCTGTCCTCCTTCAAGCAAGACTTCTGATTACTGTTGGCCATTGTATTGTCTGTCATCCTTCAAGCAAAACTTCTGATTAATATTGGCCATTGTATTGTCTGTCCTCCTTCAAGCAAGGCTTCTGATTACTGTTGGCCATTGTATTGTCTGTCCTCCTTCAAGCAAGACTTCTGATTACTGTTGGCCATTGTATTGTCTGTCCTCCTTCAAGCAAGACTTCTGATTACTGTTGGCCATTGTATTGTCTGTCCTCCTTCAAGCAAGACTTCTGATTACTGTTGGCCATTGTATTGTCTGTCCTCCTTCAAGCAAGACTTCTTCTGATTACTGTTGGCCATTGTATTGTCTGTCCTCCTTCAAGCAAGACTTCTGATTAATATTGGCCATTGTATTGTCTGTCCTCCTTCAAGCAAGACTTTTGATTACTGTTGGCCATTGTATTGTCTGTCCTCCTTCAAGCAAGACTTCTGATTACTGTTGGCCATTGTATTGTCTGTCCTCCTTCAAGCAAGACTACTGATTACTGTTGGCCATTGCATTGTCTGTCCTCCTTCAAGCAAGACTTCTGATTACTGTTGGCCATTGTATTGTCTGTCCTCCTTCAAGCAAGACTTCTGATTAATATTGGCCATTGTATTGTCTGTCCTCCTTCAAGCAAGACTTTTGATTACTGTTGGCCATTGTATTGTCTGTCCTCCTTCAAGCAAGACTTCTTCTGATTACTGTTGGCCATTGTATTGTCTGTCCTCCTTCAAGCAAGACTTCTGATTACTGTTGGCCATTGTATTGTCTGTCCTCCTTCAAGCAAGACTACTGATTACTGTTGGCCATTGTATTGTCTGTCCTCCTTCAAGCAAGACTACTGATTACTGTTGGCCATTGTATTGTCTGTCCTCCTTCAAGCAAGACTACTGATTACTGTTGGCCATTGCATTGTCTGTCCTCCTTCAAGCAAGACTTCTGATTACTGTTGGCCATTGCATTGTCTGTCCTCCTTCAAGCAAGACTTCTGATTACTGTTGGCCATTGTATTGTCTGTCCTCCTTCAAGCAAGACTTCTGATTACTGTTGGCCATTGTATTGTCTGTCCTCCTTCAAGCAAGACTTCTTCTGATTACTGTTGGCCATTGCATTGTCTGTCCTCCTTCAAGCAAGACTTCTGATTACTGTTGGCCATTGTATTGTCTGTCGTCCTTCAAGCAAGACTACTGATTACTGTTGGCCATTGTATTGTCTGTCCTCCTTCAAGCAAGACTTCTGATTACTGTTGGCCATTGTATTGTCTGTCCTCCTTCAAGCAAGACTACTGATTACTGTTGGCCATTGTATTGTCTGTCCTCCTTCAAGCAAGGCTTCTGATTACTGTTGGCCATTGTATTGTCTGTCCTCCTTCAAGCAAGACTACTGATTACTGTTGGCCATTGTATTGTCTGTCCTCCTTCAAGCAAGACTTCTTCTGATTACTGTTGGCCATTGTATTGTCTGTCCTCCTTCAAGCAAGACTTCTGATTACTGTTGGCCATTGTATTGTCTGTCCTCCTTCAAGCAAGACTTCTGATTACTGTTGGCCATTGCATTGTCTGTCCTCCTTCAATCAAGACTTCTGATTACTGTTGGCCATTGTATTGTCTGTCCTCCTTCAAGCAAGGCTTCTGATTACTGTTGGCCATTGTATTGTCTGTCCTCCTTCAAGCAAGGCTTCTGATTACTGTTGGCCATTGTATTGTCTGTCCTTCAAGCAAGATTTCTGATTACTGTTGGCCATTGTATTGTCTGTCCTCCTTCAAGCAAGACTTCTGATTACTGTTGGCCATTGTATTGTCTGTCCTCCTTCAAGCAAGGCTTCTGATTACTGTTGGCCATTGTATTGTCTGTCCTCCTTCAAGCAAGACTTCTGATTACTGTTGGCCATTGTATTGTCTGTCCTCCTTCAAGCAAGACTTCTTCTGATTACTGTTGGCCATTGTATTATCTGTCCTCCTTCAAGCAAGACTACTGATTACTGTTGGCCATTGTATTGTCTGTCCTCCTTCAAGCAAGACTTCTGATTACTGTTGGCCATTGTATTGTCTGTCCTCCTTCAAGCAAGACTTCTGATTACTGTTGGCCATTGTATTGTCTGTCCTCCTTCAAGCAAGACTACTGATTACTGTTGGCCATTGTATTGTCTGTCCTCCTTCAAGCAAGGCTTCTGATTACTGTTGGCCATTGTATTGTCTGTCCTCCTTCAAGCAAGACTTCTGATTACTGTTGGCCATTGTATTGTCTGTCCTCCTTCAAGCAAGACTTCTGATTACTGTTGGCCATTGTATTGTCTGTCCTCCTTCAAGCAAGACTACTGATTACTGTTGGCCATTGCATTGTCTGTCCTCCTTCAAGCAAGACTTCTGATTACTGTTGGCCATTGTATTGTCTGTCCTCCTTCAAGCAAGACTTCTGATTACTGTTGGCCATTGTATTGTCTGTCCTCCTTCAAGCAAGACTTCTTCTGATTACTGTTGGCCATTGTATTGTCTGTCCTCCTTCAAGCAAGACTTCTGATTACTGTTGGCCATTGTATTGTCTGTCCTCCTTCAAGCAAGGCTTCTGATTACTGTTGGCCATTGTATTGTCTGTCCTCCTTCAAGCAAGACTTCTTCTGATTACTGTTGGCCATTGTATTGTCTGTCCTCCTTCAAGCAAGACTACTGATTACTGTTGGCCATTGTATTGTCTGTCCTCCTTCAAGCAAGACTACTGATTACTGTTGGCCATTGTATTGTCTGTCCTCCTTCAAGCAAGGCTTCTGATTACTGTTGGCCATTGTATTGTCTGTCCTCCTTCAAGCAAGGCTTCTGATTACTGTTGGCCATTGTATTGTCTGTCCTCCTTCAAGCAAGACTTCTTCTGATTACTGTTGGCCATTGTATTGTCTGTCCTCCTTCAAGCAAGACTACTGATTACTGTTGGCCATTGTATTGTCTGTCCTCCTTCAAGCAAGACTACTGATTACTGTTGGCCATTGTATTGTCTGTCCTCCTTCAAGCAAGGCTTCTGATTACTGTTGGCCATTGTATTGTCTGTCCTCCTTCAAGCAAGACTTCTTCTGATTACTGTTGGCCATTGTATTGTCTGTCCTCCTTCAAGCAAGACTTCTGATTACTGTTGGCCATTGTATTGTCTGTCCTCCTTCAAGCAAGACTACTGATTACTGTTGGCCATTGTATTGTCTGTCCTCCTTCAAGCAAGACTACTGATTACTGTTGGCCATTGTATTGTCTGTCCTCCTTCAAGCAAGACTACTGATTACTGTTGGCCATTGTATTGTCTGTCCTCCTTCAAGCAAGACTACTGATTACTGTTGGCCATTGCATTGTCTGTCCTCCTTCAAGCAAGGGTTCTTATTACTCGTTTGGTATCTTTAAACTTTTCTTACATGAATTAGCTATTTTATATATTAATCCTCTATCTTAACAATTATGTTTTAACCTTAAGAAACAATTGTCATTATTTATTAATCTGGTAACTTTTGTATTTAGTTGCTGTCGTTTTTGCCTTAGAAGAGCTGAGAGAGAAAAGAGGTTACAGATGTGCCATGTTAATAGGACATCACTGTTTCAGTGAACCCTACGACCCATACTGTGGTACTAACAACATGACATACTTTAACAAGTAAGAATAACAATATACATGTCAGAATTAGAATATGGATTATATAACATGAAGGTTTGAGCCCACAAAGCTAATCTAACCCCGCCACTTTTTATTGAAGTGCATGTATCGTACGTTTGCAAGCAAGAATAACAATATAAACGTGAACATTGTTGCTCGATCTTTAGTTTTATGTGTATGTTTTGTAGATCGTTGTTTGTACTTTTTCTTTTGGCCATTGTGTTGTCTGTTCATCTTCGATTTACGGATTCTGATGACCCCTATGGTATCTTCAAACTCTTCTTATAATATGGATTTAATGATTGAGCCCATGAAGCTAGTTTAACCCCGTCACTGTTTATTGATATGGCTGTACCAAGCCAATGTTCCGACAGTGCGGTAGTTTTTGTTTTTCATTTTGGACAATATTTCAGTTATAGGATGTGTGGCTAAATATGCTTTTTAGTGGAGGTAACTGATTGAGTGGTTATATTTATTGCTTTCATATTTCAACTACAATATTATCACGGCCTCGGAGAAATCCGTGATAATTGTATCCTATAGCATGGTAAATGAATATTGCATAGCTAATGATAATACCAATACACCGGAAGTCGATTACAGCAACAAAACATATCAACAGCAAAAGTATATTTGCACAACAAACGTACACGTATACAAATATATCAAACAGAATTGTGTAAATAAGTATTAACAGGAACATCCACGTTTTCCTGTTATAATACATATAATAGACGAAACAATCGCGAAGAAAAAAAAATGCAAAATTTATGGCTTGGTTTGGTTTGGTTTTATTCTATTTAATGCCACTTTCAACAATATTTCAGCTATATCGTGGCAGTCAGTTTTATTGGTGGAGGACAACGGAGGACCCAGAGAAAATCACCGACCTATCGCAAGTCACTGACAAACTTTATTACATAATGTTGTACACCTCGCCCTGATCGAGATTCGAACTCACAACAACAGTGGTGATAGGCGCTGATTGCTTAGATAGTTGTAAATCCAACTACCATACGATCATGGCCACGACGGCCCCCAAAATGTATTCCATGATCACCTGTTTAAATGACGAAATACATATAGCATGTGTACAGTAATTGGCTGTATTGTCCTCTTCAAACTCATCTTGTCACATAACAAGAGGTTCATCTGGAGATATACATCATAACAATGGAAAAGGACATCAGCAATTATTTAATTTCATTTACGATACGATTAAATGAATGACAATGTGTCTCTTATCACGACGGTTGCACGACGGTTGCCACTAGTAGAGCAGGAACTGCCTTTCCGTTCATGCACCCGAGTTTACCTTCGTTTTTTTGTGGTTCGTGTTGTTCAATATTAAGTTTTCTGTGTAGTGTGCTATATATCATTGTTTTTCCTTTTGCCCTTTTTCTATTGGCCATTGTACATATGTATTGCCTGTCATTTTTCGATTTACGGCTTCTGATTACCCCTTTGGCGGATATGGTGTTTAACGCCACTTTCAACAATATTTCAAATATATCGTGGAAGTTAGCTTTATTGGTAGAGGAAACCGGAATACACGGGGAAAACCACCGACCTGTCACAAGTCACTGACAAACTTTATTAATGTTGTATTGAGTACACCTCGCCATGAGTGGGATTCGAATACATAACCTTAGTGGTGTTAATGGGCACTAATTACACAGATAATTGTAATAGTGGTGTTAATTGGCACTGATTACACAGGTAGTTGTAATAGTGGTGTTAATTGGCACTGATTACACATGTAGTTGTAATAGTGGTGTTAATGGGCACTGATTACACAGGTAGTTGTAATAGTGGTATTAATGGGCACTGATTACACAGGTAGTTGTAATAGTGGTGTTAATGGGCACTGATTACACAGGTAGTTGTAATAGTGGTATTAATGGGCACTGATTACACAGGTAGTTGTAATAGTGGTGTTAATGGGCACTGATTACACAGGTAGTTGTAATAGTGGTATTAATGGGCACTGATTACACAGGTAGTTGTATAGTGGTGTTAATGGACACTGATTACACATGTAGTTGTAATAGTGGTGTTAATGGGCACTGATTACACAGGTAGTTGTAATAGTGGTATTAATGGGCACTGATTACACAGGTAGTTGTAATAGTGGTGTTAATGGGCACTGATTACACAGGTAGTTGTAATAGTGGTATTAATGGGCACTGATTACACAGGTAGTTGTATAGTGGTGTTAATGGGCACTGATTACACAGGTAGTTGTAATAGTGGTGTTAATTGGCACTGATTACACATGTAGTTGTAATAGTGGTGTTAATGGGCACTGATTACACAGGTAGTTGTATAGTGGTGTTAATGGGCACTGATTACACAGGTAGTTGTAATAGTGGTGTTAATTGGCACTGATTACACATGTAGTTGTAATAGTGGTGTTAATGGGCACTGATTACACAGGTAGTTGTAATAGTGGTGTTAATGGGCACTGATTACACAGGTAGTTGTAATAGTGGTATTAATGGGCACTGATTACACATGTAGTTGTAATAGTGGTGTTAATGGGCACTGATTACACAGGTAGTTGTAATAGTGGTGTTAATTGGCACTGATTACACAGGTAGTTGTAATAGTGGTGTTAATGGGCACTGATTACACAGGTAGTTATAATAGTGGTGTTAATGGGCACTGATTACACAGGTAGTTGTAATAGTGGTGTTAATGGGCACTGATTACACAGGTAGTTGTAATAGTGGTGTTAATGGGTACTGATTACACAGGTAGTTGTAATAGTGGTGTTAATGGGCACTGATTACAAATGTAGTTGTAATAGCGGTGTTAATTGGCACTGATTACACATGTAGTTGTAATAGTGGTGTTAATGGGCACTGATTACACAGGTAGTTGTAATAGTGGTGTTAATTGGCACTGATTACACAGGTAGTTGTAATAGTGGTGTTAATGGGCACTGATTACACAGGTAGTTGTAATAGTGGTATTAATGGGCACTGATTACACATGTAGTTGTAATAATGGTGTTAATGGGTACTGATTACACAGGTAGTTGTAATAGTGGTGTTAATGGGCACTGATTACACAGGTAGTTTTAATAGTGGTGTTAATGGGCACTGATTACACAGGTAGTTGTAATAGTGGTGTTAATGGGCACTGATTACACAGGTAGTTGTAATAGTGGTGTTAATGGGCAGTGATTACACAGGTAGTTGTAAATCTATTGCCCCTTTGGTATCTTCAAACTTTTCTTAATGAATGTTTTTTTACGTTGTAAATGTGACTTTTCTTAATGAATGTTTTTTTTTACATTGTAGACGTGACTTTTCTTAATGAATGTTTGTTTACATTGTAGATGTGACTTTTCTTAATGAATGTTTTTTTACATTGTAGATGTGACTTTTCTTAATGAATGATTTTTTTACATTTTAGATGTGACTTTTCTTAATGAATGTTTTTTTACATTGTAGATGTGACTTTTCTTAATGAATGTTTTTTACATTGTAGATGTGACTTTTCTTAATGAATGTTTTTTAACATTGTAGATGTGACTTTTCTTAATGAATGGTTTTTTTTACATTGTAGATGTGACTTTTCTTAATGAATGTTTTTTAACATTGTAGATGTGACTTTTCTTAATGAATGGTTTTTTTTACATTGTAGATGTGACTTTTCTTAATGAATGTTTTTTTACATTGTAGATGTGACTTTTCTTAATGAATGTATTTTTACATTGTAGATGTGACTTTTCTTAATGAATGGTTTTTTTTACATTGTAGATGTGACTTTTCTTAATGAATGGTTTTTTTTACATTGTAGATGTGACTTTTCTTAATGAATGTTTTTTTTACATTGTAGATGTGACTTTTCTTAATGAATGTTTTTTTACATTGTAGATGTGACCTTTCTTAATGAATGTTGTTTTACATTGTAGATGTGACTTTTCGAAAAATCACTGTAGATCAAAGACGATTCACCTTGCACACAATGGTACCTGCCATGGAGAAAGTCAGGAAGGAAGTTTGACTCATGGTCAATATGTTGTCCTAGAGTACACATGCGAGAGACTCTTGCTTAAAGGTTGCCCTGATGAGTTTGCCGAAATATGTGCTTCTAACGGAATTACTTATCTTAACGAGTAAGTTTGTATTTGTCAGAGTCCGTCGTGGTCGTGATTGTATGGTAGTTGGATGTATAACTACCTATGCAATCAGTGCTTATCACTATTAAGGTTGTGAGTTCGAATCCCACTCAAGGCGAGGTGCACAACATTACGTGATAAAGTTTGTCAGTGACTTGCGGCAGGTTTTCTCTGGGTACTGACTGCCATGCTATAGCTGAGATATTGTTGAAAGTGGCGTTAGATACCATACTCTATCCCCCTCTCTCTCTGTATTTGTCAGCGCCCAGTGCAATGTGTGGTTGGGTCTGCACGCTGTCAATTTCCAAAAATAAATTTAAAAATACATAAAATATGACATGTCTAGAATATTCTGCACTGTATCTTTTCTATTGTCTATTTTAGGGATAATACCATATTTTTTGAACTCATCCAACTTAGCTCAGTATAAGTTAAGACTGTCGTCAGTGTATTCACTACAACAGCTTATCTAAACTTATCAATGTTTATTTTCAATCATTTAATGTTCTATTTTAATCAACTTTTTTATTGAATGTAACAAGGACACAGGAGAGTAAGTCCGACTTTTGACCACTACATTAATTAACTCGACACTTGCTTTTAATCGTGAATGTTTTGCTTCTACTGTTCCAAGGGCCCGGGTGGCTCAATGAGTTAGGTAGTTGGATTACCAAACAACTCATTCAAGCCTATCACCAATACGGCGTGGGTTCGCTTTGTAAATTACAAAAAGGGTGCACTCGACTCGCAACCGCAAGTGATAAAGTTTACCAGTTGCTTGCCCATGGTCGGTGGTTCTCTCTGGGTACTCCGGCTTCTTCCATCACTAAAGCTGGTCGCCATGATATAGCTGAAATATTGCTGAAAGTGGCGTTAAACACTATCAAACAAACAAGCAAACTGACAAACCAAATATATATATACACCAATAATCAATCAATAAATCAATCAATCTACTGTTCCACTAAATTGTCACCGACTAAGTTATTGATTCAAATATATTGCCAAACATGACAGCCAAAAATATGAAATAAAGACAATCACAAACCAGGACCTTGATTTTCAATGACACATTTCTTGGTCTTTTTTATGTTCAATGATTTGATATGTGCTTGTTCATGTTGTTGATATTGGTGGAATTGTTGACCATCATTGTTTAAACTTTCTTTTTATAAGTGTAGAAAGTTGTCAAGGTCTTGTCACCCAGTCTCTAATAGAACCATGCAAAAGCCATATAGTACATTCCACATGACATTACAATGGATTTTTATGAAATTTGGTATACATGCTAACATTGTCATCAAATAAAAGAAATATAGAGTATTTTTTTCCAGATGCTATTCATAGAGTTTAAAGTGCCATACATACATTCGCACACACAACCCCTCTGAGAAACAGTTCATTTGTGGTTAATGAGTATTACTAGTATATTTAAATGCATACCTACTTTCTGTTTTCCAGGTGTGAATACGAGTTAGCTAGATGTATGCACCCAGATATACACATCATCAAAAGAGAAGCATGCATATAACTTTAACATTGAAATAAAAACGGTTCAAACAGAAAGGTCATTATGTTACTAATAGTGATATGTAATAGGGTCAAGTTCAAATCAAGACGTTGCAAAAATGTCATTGTTTTACAAAAATGCTCAAATAGAACCATCATATTGATATAATATCTAATGAACTCAAAGAGAATATCTTCTTAAGAAACGTTTGATGATACAAATGGGCCAGTAAATCTAAGGACAGACAATATAATGACCTAAAAGTTAAAAATGACCAAAGAACAAGCAATTTGATTCACAAAATTTTGAGATAAAAACTAAAAAATGAGCCAACACAAACCTTACTAAAGGTGAACCCAATTTCTACCCTACACATCGAAACGGGGTAACTTCAATAGTTTGTTGGTATGAATATGCAGTTGATACTTCCTTTTATATATATTTATATCTAATCATATTATTTTTCTAAAAAAAAAACCCAGATCTTTTGGTAATTCTGTATAGAGCAATTCCCATATTTGAGAATAAACATAAAAAAGCTATTTAGTTTTCGGCAAGTCATCTACAGTCTTCTCTGATATTTTCATGTACCTAAGCAGGGTAGACAAATGTGTAATAAACAATGTCTGCAGATGAATAAACTGTAGCGAAAATCTACAGTGGAATCAGGAATGGACAATCCAGAGACACGGGCAGCACTAAGTATACGACACAGAACGAAGACAATCCAGAGACATGGGCAGCACTAAGCACACGACACAGAACGATGGCAATCCAGAGACACGGACAGCACTAAGTATACGACACAGAACGAAGACAATCCAGAGACATGGGCAGCACTAAGTATACGACACAGAACGAAGACAATCCAGAGACATGGGCAGCACTAAGCACACGACACAGAACGAAGGCAATCCAGAGACACGGGCAGCACTAAACACACGACACAGAACGAAGACAATCCAGAGACACGGGCAGCACTAAACACACGACACAGAACGAAGGCAATCCAGAGACATGGGCAGCACTAAGCACACGACACAGAACGAAGACAATCCAGAGACACAGACAGCACTAAGTACACGACACAGAACGAAGACAATCCAGAGACACGGACAGCACTAAGTACACGACACAGAACGAAGACAAACAAAACAAAAAGCACAACATAGAAAATTAAAAAGATAAGCTACAGGGACCCCCACCTAAAACAACACGGTGGTCAAAAGTTCCTTTTTTCATATAAAACACCCGCCGTGTTACTCATATTGTCATGTCCAGCAATGAATTCCTGTCTGTTGAATGGGGTTTGGGAGGAAGCTATATTCCATAGTATCTGTTGTAATATATATTATCCTATTTTGATGTTCGTTACGCATATTTGTGATACAACGTATTGGTTTGTCAAAAACTTCTTACAGCCTTTGAATAGCGAAATCAATTTTGTTTTTCTTTTGTCTGTCTGTTGGTGGGATAACAATTTCAGTTCATGGTATATTCGTGTCGTTGATCCTGGTTCGATCGTGAAATTTAATGTAATATTCTTGTACTTGTCTTAATAAGCATGTGTACGCTTGCTTTTTGTTTCTTCAGGTGAGCAAGATGTTAAATTTCTTCTTAATAAGCCTAGAATTTTATAAAAAGCTTTATTGTCAGTCTCAAAGATAAGTTCCACAATTATAGGTACACCATTGACAATATATTTTATATACGGTGCTAATTTCACTTGCCTGATTGTATGTTTAACTAGTTTATGAAACGAATTACTGCTTGTCGTCCGTGCATTATATTAACAGGGTTAGGGTTTGGGTCATGGTGCTTAACGCCACTTTCAACAATATTTCTGTTATATCGTGGCAGTCAGTTTTATTGGTGGAGGAAACTTTCTTTGTAGTAAAGTACTAATGGGATCTAGAAACCATCGGTACTATAACCCTATATTAACCCTACCTTACTCTCATTGTAGGATAAGTGTGTTCAGCATATACAACCGTTTCTATGGGTATTTCGTCATGTTTGTATGCAAAAGAGACAAATAACAACAGTATGGATGAAATTTGAGAATGACCCATATTATATGCACTCCTATTAATTTCATCAATATTAACAATTCTAAGCTTGTCCTGTCCTTTACGATTTCCACATTAAAACAATGTACGGTCTGTCATGACTCCCATTTGATTTGTATGGGATTCGTGATTTATATTTATGTTATGTGTATTTATATACGTTTACTGGTGTTCAACGCGATTTCCGTATCAGAAGATGTTTGTGTCGTTTAACAGTAACACAACGGGTGCCACTAGTGGAACAGGAACTGCCCACCCTTCCGGAGCACCTGAGTTGACCCCCGGTTTTATTGGGGTGTGTGTGTGGCTCAATCTGTAATTTTCTGTGTAGTGTTGTTTTTTAGATCATTGTTATCCTTTTGTTCTTTTTATTTTGGCCATTGTCTTGTCTGTTATTCTGTCTTTTTATTTTGACCATTGTGTTGTCTGTTATTCTGTCTTTTTATTTTGGTCATTGTCTTGTCTGTTATTCTGTCTTTTTATTTTGGTCATTGTCTTGTCTGTTATTCTGTCTTTTTATTTTGACCATTGTCTTGTCTGTTATTCTGTCTTTTTATTTTGACCATTGTGTTGTCTGTTATTCTGTCTTTTTATTTTGACCATTGTGTTGTCTGTTATTCTGTCTTTTTATTTTGGTCATTGTCTTGTCTGTTATTCTGTCTTTTTATTTTGGTCATTGTCTTGTCTGTTATTATGTCTTTTTATTTTGACCATTGTCTTGTCTGTTATTCTGTCTTTTTATTTTGTCCATTGTCTTGTCTGTTATTCTGTCTTTTTATTTTGACCATTGTCTTGTCTGTTATTCTGTCTTTTTATTTTGACCATTGTCTTGTCTGTTATTCTGTCTTTTTATTTTGGCCATTGTCTTGTCTGTTATTCTGTCTTTTTATTTTGGTCATTGTCTTGTCTGTTATTATGTCTTTTTATTTTGACCATTGTCTTGTCTGTTATTCTGTCTTTTTATTTTGTCCATTGTCTTGTCTGTTATTCTGTCTTTTTATTTTGACCATTGTCTTGTCTGTTATTCTGTCTTTTTATTTTGACCATTGTGTTGTCTGTTATTCTGTCTTTTTATTTTGGCCATTGTCTTGTCTGTTCTTCTGTCTTTTTATTTTGGTCATTGTCTTGTCTGTTATTCTGTCTTTTTATTTTGACCATTGTCTTGTCTGTTATTCTGTCTTTTTATTTTGTCCATTGTCTTGTCTGTTATTCTGTCTTTTTATTTTGACCATTGTCTTGTCTGTTATTCTGTCTTTTTATTTTGGCCATTGTCTTGTCTGTTATTCTGTCTTTTTATTTTGGTCATTGTCTTGTCTGTTATTATGTCTTTTTATTTTGACCATTGTCTTGTCTGTTATTCTGTCTTTTTATTTTGTCCATTGTCTTGTCTGTTATTCTGTCTTTTTATTTTGACCATTGTCTTGTCTGTTATTCTGTCTTTTTATTTTGACCATTGTGTTGTCTGTTATTCTGTCTTTTTATTTTGGCCATTGTCTTGTCTGTTCTTCTGTCTTTTTATTTTGGCCATTGTCTTGTCTGTTATTCTGTCTTTTTATTTTGGCCATTGTCTTGTCTGTTATTCTGTCTTTTTATTTTGTCCATTGTCTTGTCTGTTATTCTGTCTTTTTATTTTGGCCATTGTCTTGTCTGTTATTCTGTCTTTTTATTTTGACCATTGTCTTGTCTGTTATTCTGTCTTTTTATTTTGGCCATTGTCTTGTCTGTTATTCTGTCTTTTTATTTTGACCATTGTCTTGTCTGTTATTCTGTCTTTTTATTTTGGCCATTGTCTTGTCTGTTATTCTGTCTTTTTATTTTGGCCATTGTCTTGTCTGTTATTCTGTCTTTTTATTTTGGCCATTGTCTTGTCTGTTATTCTGTCTTTTTATTTTGGCCATTGTCTTGTCTGTTATTCTGTCTTTTTATTTTGGTCATTGTCTTGTCTGTTATTCTGTCTTTTTATTTTGGCCATTGTCTTGTCTGTTATTCTGTCTTTTTATTTTGACCATTGTCTTGTCTGTTATTCTGTCTTTTTATTTTGACCATTGTCTTGTCTGTTATTCTGTCTTTTTATTTTGGCCATTGTCTTGTCTGTTATTCTGTCTTTTTATTTTGGCCATTGTCTTGTCTGTTATTCTGTCTTTTTATTTTGGCCATTGTCTTGTCTGTTATTCTGTCTTTTTATTTTGACCATTGTCTTGTCTGTTATTCTGTCTTTTTATTTTGGCCATTGTCTTGTCTGTTATTCTGTCTTTTTATTTTGACCATTGTGTTGTCTGTTATTCTGTCTTTTTATTTTGACCATTGTGTTGTCTGTTATTCTGTCTTTTTATTTTGGCCATTGTCTTGTCTGTTATTCTGTCTTTTTATTTTGGCCATTGTCTTGTCTGTTATTCTGTCTTTTTATTTTGACCATTGTCTTGTCTGTTATTCTGTCTTTTTATTTTGGCCATTGTCTTGTCTGTTATTCTGTCTTTTTATTTTGGCCATTGTCTTGTCTGTTATTCTGTCTTTTTATTTTGGCCATTGTCTTGTCTGTTATTCTGTCTTTTTATTTTGGTCATTGTCTTGTCTGTTATTCTGTCTTTTTATTTTGGCCATTGTGTTGTCTGTTATTCTGTCTTTTTATTTTGGCCATTGTCTTGTCTGTTATTCTGTCTTTTTATTTTGGTCATTGTCTTGTCTGTTATTCTGTCTTTTTATTTTGGCCATTGTGTTGTCTGTTATTCTGTCTTTTTATTTTGGCCATTGTCTTGTCTGTTATTCTGTCTTTTTATTTTGACCATTGTCTTGTCTGTTATTCTGTCTTTTTATTTTGGCCATTGTCTTGACTGTTATTCTGTCTTTTTATTTTGGCCATTGTCTTGTCTGTTATTCTGTCTTTTTATTTTGGCCATTGTCTTGTCTGTTATTCTGTCTTTTTATTTTGACCATTGTCTTGTCTGTTATTCTGTCTTTTTATTTTGGCCATTGTCTTGTCTGTTATTCTGTCTTTTTATTTTGGCCATTGTCTTGTCTGTTATTCTGTCTTTTTATTTTGACCATTGTGTTGTCTGTTATTCTGTCTTTTTATTTTGGCCATTGTCTTGTCTCTTATTCTGTCTTTTTATTTTGGCCATTGTCTTGTCTGTTATTCTGTCTTTTTATTTTGGCCATTGTCTTGTCTGTTATTCTGTCTTTTTATTTTGGCCCTTGTCTTGTCTGTTATTCTGTCTTTTTATTTTGGTCATTGTCTTGTCTGTTATTCTGTCTTTTTATTTTGGCCATTGTGTTGTCTGTTATTCTGTCTTTTTATTTTGACCATTGTCTTGTCTGTTATTCTGTCTTTTTATTTTGACCATTGTCTTGTCTGTTATTCTGTCTTTTTATTTTGACCATTGTCTTGTCTGTTATTCTGTCTTTTTATTTTGACCATTGTCTTGTCTGTTATTCTGTCTTTTTATTTTGGCCATTGTCTTGTCTGTTATTCTGTCTTTTTATTTTGGCCATTGTCTTGTCTGTTATTCTGTCTTTTTATTTTGGCCATTGTCTTGTCTGTTATTCTGTCTTTTTATTTTGGCCATTGTCTTGTCTGTTATTCTGTCTTTTTAATTTGACCATTGTCTTGTCTGTTATTCTGTCTTTTTATTTTGGCCATTGTCTTGTCTGTTATTCTGTCTTTTTATTTTGGCCATTGTCTTGTCTGTTATTCTGTCTTTTTATTTTGGCCATTGTCTTGTCTGTTATTCTGTCTTTTTATTTTGGCCATTGTCTTGTCTGTTATTCTGTCTTTTTATTTTGACCATTGTCTTGTCTGTTATTCTGTCTTTTTATTTTGGCCATTGTCTTGTCTGTTATTCTGTCTATTTATTTTGGCCATTGTCTTGTCTGTTATTCTGTCTTTTTATTTTGGCCATTGTCTTGTCTGTTATTCTGTCTTTTTATTTTGGTCATTGTCTTGTCTGTTATTCTGTCTTTTTATTTTGGCCATTGTGTTGTCTGTTATTCTGTCTTTTTATTTTGGCCATTGTGTTGTCTGTTATTCTGTCTTTTTATTTTGACCATTGTCTTGTCTGTTATTCTGTCTTTTTAATTTGACCATTGTCTTGTCTGTTATTCTGTCTTTTTATTTTGGCCATTGTCTTGTCTGTTATTCTGTCTTTTTATTTTGGCCATTGTCTTGTCTGTTATTCTGTCTTTTTATTTTGGCCATTGTCTTGTCTGTTATTCTGTCTTTTTATTTTGGCCATTGTCTTGTCTGTTATTCTGTCTTTTTATTTTGACCATTGTCTTGTCTGTTATTCTGTCTTTTTATTTTGGCCATTGTCTTGTCTGTTATTCTGTCTATTTATTTTGGCCATTGTCTTGTCTGTTATTCTGTCTTTTTATTTTGGCCATTGTCTTGTCTGTTATTCTGTCTTTTTATTTTGGTCATTGTCTTGTCTGTTATTCTGTCTTTTTATTTTGGCCATTGTGTTGTCTGTTATTCTGTCTTTTTATTTTGGCCATTGTGTTGTCTGTTATTCTGTCTTTTTATTTTGACCATTGTCTTGTCTGTTATTCTGTCTTTTTATTTTGGCCATTGTCTTGTCTGTTATTCTGTCTTTTTATTTTGGCCATTGTCTTGTCTGTTATTCTGTCTTTTTATTTAGGCCATTGTCTTGTCTGTTATTCTGTCTTTTTATTTTGGCCATTGTCTTGTCTGTTATTCTGTCTTTTTATTTTGGCCATTGTCTTGTCTGTTATTCTGTCTTTTTATTTTGGTCATTGTCTTGTCTGTTATTCTGTCTTTTTATTTTGGCCATTGTGTTGTCTGTTATTCTGTCTTTTTATTTTGACCATTGTCTTGTCTGTTATTCTGTCTTTTTATTTTGACCATTGTCTTGTCTGTTATTCTGTCTTTTTATTTTGGCCATTGTCTTGACTGTTATTCTGTCTTTTTATTTTGGCCATTGTCTTGTCTGTTATTCTGTCTTTTTATTTTGGCCATTGTCTTGTCTGTTATTCTGTCTTTTTATTTTGACCATTGTCTTGTCTGTTATTCTGTCTTTTTATTTTGACCATTGTCTTGTCTGTTATTCTGTCTTTTTATTTTGGCCATTGTCTTGTCTGTTATTCTGTCGTTTTATTTTGACCATTGTCTTGTCTGTTATTCTGTCTTTTTATTTTGACCATTGTCTTGTCTGTTATTCTGTCTTTTTATTTTGGCCATTGTCTTGTCTGTTATTCTGTCTTTTTATTTTGGCCATTGTCTTGTCTGTTATTCTGTCTTTTTATTTTGGCCATTGTCTTGTCTGTTATTCTGTCTTTTTATTTTGGTCATTGTCTTGTTTGTTATTCTGTCTTTTTATTTTGGCCCTTGTCTTGTCTGTTCTTCTGTCTTTTTATTTTGGTCATTGTCTTGTCTGTTATTCTGTCTTTTTATTTTGGCCATTGTGTTGTCTGTTATTTTGTCTTTTTATTTTGACCATTGTCTTGTCTGTTATTCTGTCTTTTTATTTTGACCATTGTCTTGTCTGTTATTCTGTCTTTTTATTTTGACCATTGTCTTGTCTGTTATTCTGTCTTTTTATTTTGGCCATTGTCTTGTCTGTTATTCTGTCTTTTTATTTTGGCCATTGTCTTGTCTGTTATTCTGTCTTTTTATTTTGGCCATTGTCTTGTCTGTTATTCTGTCTTTTTATTTTGGCCATTGTCTTGTCTGTTATTCTGTCTTTTTATTTTGGTCATTGTCTTGTCTGTTATTCTGTCTTTTTATTTTGGCCCTTGTCTTGTCTGTTATTCTGTCTTTTTATTTTGGTCATTGTCTTGTCTGTTATTCTGTCTTTTTATTTTGGCCATTGTGTTGTCTGTTATTTTGTCTTTTTATTTTGACCATTGTCTTGTCTGTTATTCTGTCTTTTTATTTTGACCATTGTCTTGTCTGTTATTCTGTCTTTTTATTTTGGCCATTGTCTTGTCTGTTATTCTGTCTTTTTATTTTGGCCATTGTCTTGTCTGTTATTCTGTCTTTTTATTTTGGCCATTGTCTTGTCTGTTATTCTGTCTTTTTATTTTGGCCATTGTCTTGTCTGTTATTCTGTCTTTTTATTTTGACCATTGTCTTGTCTGTTATTCTGTCTTTTTATTTTGGCCATTGTCTTGTCTGTTATTCTGTCTATTTATTTTGGCCATTGTCTTGTCTGTTATTCTGTCTTTTTATTTTGGCCATTGTCTTGTCTGTTATTCTGTCTTTTTATTTTGGTCATTGTCTTGTCTGTTATTCTGTCTTTTTATTTTGGCCATTGTGTTGTCTGTTATTCTGTCTTTTTATTTTGGCCATTGTGTTGTCTGTTATTCTGTCTTTTTATTTTGACCATTGTCTTGTCTGTTATTCTGTCTTTTTATTTTGGCCATTGTCTTGTCTGTTATTCTGTCTTTTTATTTTGGCCATTGTCTTGTCTGTTATTCTGTCTTTTTATTTAGGCCATTGTCTTGTCTGTTATTCTGTCTTTTTATTTTGGCCATTGTCTTGTCTGTTATTCTGTCTTTTTATTTTGGCCATTGTCTTGTCTGTTATTCTGTCTTTTTATTTTGGTCATTGTCTTGTCTGTTATTCTGTCTTTTTATTTTGGCCATTGTGTTGTCTGTTATTCTGTCTTTTTATTTTGACCATTGTCTTGTCTGTTATTCTGTCTTTTTATTTTGACCATTGTCTTGTCTGTTATTCTGTGTTTTTATTTTGGCCATTGTCTTGACTGTTATTCTGTCTTTTTATTTTGGCCATTGTCTTGTCTGTTATTCTGTCTTTTTATTTTGGCCATTGTCTTGTCTGTTATTCTGTCTTTTTATTTTGACCATTGTCTTGTCTGTTATTCTGTCTTTTTATTTTGACCATTGTCTTGTCTGTTATTCTGTCTTTTTATTTTGGCCATTGTCTTGTCTGTTATTCTGTCGTTTTATTTTGACCATTGTCTTGTCTGTTATTCTGTCTTTTTATTTTGACCATTGTCTTGTCTGTTATTCTGTCTTTTTATTTTGGCCATTGTCTTGTCTGTTATTCTGTCTTTTTATTTTGGCCATTGTCTTGTCTGTTATTCTGTCTTTTTATTTTGGCCATTGTCTTGTCTGTTATTCTGTCTTTTTATTTTGGTCATTGTCTTGTCTGTTATTCTGTCTTTTTATTTTGGCCCTTGTCTTGTCTGTTCTTCTGTCTTTTTATTTTGGTCATTGTCTTGTCTGTTATTCTGTCTTTTTATTTTGGCCATTGTGTTGTCTGTTATTTTGTCTTTTTATTTTGACCATTGTCTTGTCTGTTATTCTGTCTTTTTATTTTGACCATTGTCTTGTCTGTTATTCTGTCTTTTTATTTTGACCATTGTCTTGTCTGTTATTCTGTCTTTTTATTTTGGCCATTGTCTTGTCTGTTATTCTGTCTTTTTATTTTGGCCATTGTCTTGTCTGTTATTCTGTCTTTTTATTTTGGCCATTGTCTTGTCTGTTATTCTGTCTTTTTATTTTGGCCATTGTCTTGTCTGTTATTCTGTCTTTTTATTTTGGTCATTGTCTTGTCTGTTATTCTGTCTTTTTATTTTGGCCCTTGTCTTGTCTGTTATTCTGTCTTTTTATTTTGGTCATTGTCTTGTCTGTTATTCTGTCTTTTTATTTTGGCCATTGTGTTGTCTGTTATTTTGTCTTTTTATTTTGACCATTGTCTTGTCTGTTATTCTGTCTTTTTATTTTGACCATTGTCTTGTCTGTTATTCTGTCTTTTTATTTTGACCATTGTCTTGTCTGTTATTCTGTCTTTTTATTTTGGCCATTGTCTTGTCTGTTATTCTGTCTTTTTATTTTGGCCATTGTCTTGTCTGTTATTCTGTCTTTTTATTTTGGCCATTGTCTTGTCTGTTATTCTGTCTTTTTATTTTGGCCATTGTCTTGTCTGTTATTCTGTCTTTTTATTTTGACCATTGTCTTGTCTGTTATTCTGTCTTTTTATTTTGGCCATTGTCTTGTCTGTTATTCTGTCTTTTTATTTTGGCCATTGTCTTGTCTGTTATTCTGTCTTTTTATTTTGGCCATTGTCTTGTCTGTTATTCTGTCTTTTTATTTTGACCATTGTCTTGTCTGTTATTCTGTCTTTTTATTTTGATCATTGTGTTGTCTGTTATTCTGTCTTTTTATTTTGACCATTGTCTTGTCTGTTATTCTGTCTTTTTATTTTGGCCATTGTCTTGTCTGTTATTCTGTCTTTTTATTTTGGCCATTGTCTTGACTGTTATTCTGTCTTTTTATTTTGGTCATTGTCTTGTCTGTTATTCTGTTTTTTTATTTTGGCCATTGTGTTGTCTGTTATTCTGTCTTTTTATTTTGGCCATTGTCTTGTCTGTTATTCTGTCTTTTTATTTTGACCATTGTCTTGTCTGTTATTCTGTCTTTTTATTTTGGCCATTGTCTTGTCTGTTATTCTGTCTTTTTATTTTGGCCATTGTCTTGTCTGTTATTCTGTCTTTTTATTTTGACCATTGTCTTGTCTGTTATTCTGTCTTTTTATTTTGACCATTGTCTTGTCTGTTATTCTGTCTTTTTATTTTGACCATTGTGTTGTCTGTTATTCTGTCTTTTTATTTTGACCATTGTGTTGTCTGTTATTCTGTCTTTTTATTTTGGCCATTGTCTTGTCTGTTATTCTGTCTTTTTATTTTGGTCATTGTCTTGTCTGTTATTCTGTCTTTTTATTTTGGCCATTGTGTTGTCTGTTATTCTGTCTTTTTATTTTGACCATTGTCTTGTCTGTTATTCTGTCTTTTTATTTTGACCATTGTCTTGTCTGTTATTCTGTCTTTTTATTTTGACCATTGTCTTGTCTGTTATTCTGTCTTTTTATTTTGGCCATTGTGTTGTCTGTTATTCTGTCTTTTTATTTTGGCCATTGTCTTGTCTGTTATTCTGTCTTTTTATTTTGGCCATTGTCTTGTCTGTTATTCTGTCTTTTTATTTTGGCCATTGTCTTGTCTGTTATTCTGTCTTTTTATTTTGACCATTGTCTTGTCTGTTATTCTGTCTTTTTATTTTGACCATTGTGTTGTCTGTTATTCTGTCTTTTTATTTTGACCATTGTGTTGTCTGTTATTCTGTCTTTTTATTTTGGCCATTGTCTTGTCTGTTATTCTGTCTTTTTATTTTGACCATTGTCTTGTCTGTTATTCTGTCTTTTTATTTTGGCCATTGTCTTGTCTGTTATTCTGTCTTTTTATTTTGGCCATTGTCTTGTCTGTTATTCTGTCTTTTTATTTTGGCCATTGTCTTGTCTGTTATTCTGTCTTTCTGTCTTTTTATTTTGGCCATTGTCTTGTCTGTTATTCTGTCTTTTTATTTTGGCCATTGTCTTGTCTGTTATTCTGTCTTTTTATTTTGGCCATTGTCTTGTCTGTTATTCTGTCTTTTTATTTTGGCCATTGTCTTGTCTGTTATTCTGTCTTTTTATTTTGACCATTGTCTTGTCTGTTATTCTGTCTTTTTATTTTGACCATTGTCTTGTCTGTTATTCTGTCTTTTTATTTTGGCCATTGTCTTGTCTGTTATTCTGTCTTTTTATTTTGACCATTGTGTTGTCTGTTATTCTGTCTTTTTATTTTGACCATTGTCTTGTCTGTTATTCTGTCTTTTTATTTTGGCCATTGTCTTGTCTGTTATTCTGTCTTTTTATTTTGGCCATTGTCTTGTCTGTTATTCTGTCTTTTTATTTTGACCATTGTCTTGTCTGTTATTCTGTCTTTTTATTTTGGCCATTGTCTTGTCTGTTATTCTGTATTTTTATTTTGGCCATTGTCTTGTCTGTTATTCTGTCTTTTTATTTTGGCCATTGTGTTGTCTGTTATTCTGTCTTTTTATTTTGGCCATTGTCTTGTCTGTTATTCTGTCTTTTTATTTTGGTCATTGTCTTGTCTGTTATTCTGTCTTTTTATTTTGGCCATTGTGTTGTCTGTTATTCTGTCTTTTTATTTTGGCCATTGTCTTGTCTGTTATTCTGTCTTTTTATTTTGGCCATTGTCTTGTCTGTTATTCTGTCTTTTTATTTTGACCATTGTCTTGTCTGTTATTCTGTCTTTTTATTTTGGCCATTGTCTTGTCTGTTATTCTGTCTTTTTATTTTGGCCATTGTCTTGTCTGTTATTCTGTCTTTTTATTTTGGCCATTGTCTTGTCTGTTATTCTGTCTTTTTATTTTGGCCATTGTCTTGTCTGTTATTCTGTCTTTTTATTTTGGCCATTGTCTTGTCTGTTATTCTGTCTTTTTATTTTGGCCATTGTCTTGTCTGTTATTCTGTCTTTTTATTTTGGCCATTGTCTTGTCTGTTATTCTGTCTTTTTATTTTGGTCATTGTCTTGTCTGTTATTCTGTCTTTTTATTTTGACCATTGTCTTGTCTGTTATTCTGTCTTTTTATTTTGGCCATTGTCTTGTCTGTTATTTTGTCTTTTTATTTTGGCCATTGTCTTGTCTGTTATTCTGTCTATTTATTTTGGCCATTGTCTTGTCTGTTATTCTGTCTTTTTATTTTGGCCATTGTGTTGTCTGTTATTCTGTCTTTTTATTTTGGCCATTGTCTTGTCTGTTATTCTGTCTTTTTATTTTGACCATTGTCTTGTCTGTTATTCTGTCTTTTTATTTTGGCCATTGTCTTGACTGTTATTCTGTCTTTTTATTTTGGCCATTGTCTTGTCTGTTATTCTGTCTTTTTATTTTGGCCATTGTCTTGTCTGTTATTCTGTCTTTTTATTTTGACCATTGTCTTGTCTGTTATTCTGTCTTTTTATTTTGACCATTGTCTTGTCTGTTATTCTGTCTTTTTATTTTGGCCATTGTCTTGTCTGTTATTCTGTCGTTTTATTTTGACCATTGTCTTGTCTGTTATTCTGTCTTTTTATTTTGACCATTGTCCTGTCTGTTATTCTGTCTTTTTATTTTGGCCATTGTCTTGTCTGTTATTCTGTCTTTTTATTTTGGCCATTGTCTTGTCTGTTATTCTGTCTTTTTATTTTGGCCATTGTCTTGTCTGTTATTCTGTCTTTTTATTTTGGCCATTGTCTTGTCTGTTATTCTGTCTTTTTATTTTGGCCCTTGTCTTGTCTGTTATTCTGTCTTTTTATTTTGGTCATTGTCTTGTCTGTTATTCTGTCTTTTTATTTTGGCCATTGTGTTGTCTGTTATTTTGTCTTTTTATTTTGACCATTGTCTTGTCTGTTATTCTGTCTTTTTATTTTGACCATTGTCTTGTCTGTTATTCTGTCTTTTTATTTTGACCATTGTCTTGTCTGTTATTCTGTCTTTTTATTTTGGCCATTGTCTTGTCTGTTATTCTGTCTTTTTATTTTGGCCATTGTCTTGTCTGTTATTCTGTCTTTTTATTTTGGCCATTGTCTTGTCTGTTATTCTGTCTTTTTATTTTGGCCATTGTCTTGTCTGTTATTCTGTCTTTTTATTTTGACCATTGTCTTGTCTGTTATTCTGTCTTTTTATTTTGGCCATTGTCTTGTCTGTTATTCTGTCTTTTTATTTTGGCCATTGTCTTGTCTGTTATTCTGTCTTTTTATTTTGGCCATTGTCTTGTCTGTTATTCTGTCTTTTTATTTTGACCATTGTCTTGTCTGTTATTCTGTCTTTTTATTTTGATCATTGTGTTGTCTGTTATTCTGTCTTTTTATTTTGACCATTGTCTTGTCTGTTATTCTGTCTTTTTATTTTGGCCATTGTCTTGTCTGTTATTCTGTCTTTTTATTTTGGCCATTGTCTTGACTGTTATTCTGTCTTTTTATTTTGGTCATTTTCTTGTCTGTTATTCTGTCTTTTTATTTTGGCCATTGTCTTGTCTGTTATTCTGTCTTTTTATTTTGGCCATTGTCTTGTCTGTTATTCTGTCTTTTTATTTTGACCATTGTCTTGTCTGTTATTCTGTCTTTTTATTTTGGCCATTGTCTTGTCTGTTATTCTGTCTTTTTATTTTGGCCATTGTCTTGTCTGTTATTCTGTCTTTTTATTTTGACCATTGTCTTGTCTGTTATTCTGTCTTTTTATTTTGACCATTGTCTTGTCTGTTATTCTGTCTTTTTATTTTGACCATTGTGTTGTCTGTTATTCTGTCTTTTTATTTTGACCATTGTGTTGTCTGTTATTCTGTCTTTTTATTTTGGCCATTGTCTTGTCTGTTATTCTGTCTTTTTATTTTGGTCATTGTCTTGTCTGTTATTCTGTCTTTTTATTTTGACCATTGTCTTGTCTGTTATTCTGTCTTTTTATTTTGACCATTGTCTTGTCTGTTATTCTGTCTTTTTATTTTGACCATTGTCTTGTCTGTTATTCTGTCTTTTTATTTTGACCATTGTCTTGTCTGTTATTCTGTCTTTTTATTTTGGCCATTGTCTTGTCTGTTATTCTGTCTTTTTATTTTGGCCATTGTCTTGTCTGTTATTCTGTCTTTTTATTTTGGCCATTGTCTTGTCTGTTATTCTGTCTTTTTATTTTGGCCATTGTCTTGTCTGTTATTCTGTCTTTTTATTTTGACCATTGTCTTGTCTGTTATTCTGTCTTTTTATTTTGACCATTGTGTTGTCTGTTATTCTGTCTTTTTATTTTGACCATTGTGTTGTCTGTTATTCTGTCTTTTTATTTTGGCCATTGTCTTGTCTGTTATTCTGTCTTTTTATTTTGACCATTGTCTTGTCTGTTATTCTGTCTTTTTATTTTGGCCATTGTCTTGTCTGTTATTCTGTCTTTTTATTTTGGCCATTGTCTTGTCTGTTATTCTGTCTTTTTATTTTGGCCATTGTCTTGTCTGTTATTCTGTCTTTCTGTCTTTTTATTTTGGCCATTGTCTTGTCTGTTATTCTGTCTTTTTATTTTGGCCATTGTCTTGTCTGTTATTCTGTCTTTTTATTTTGGCCATTGTCTTGTCTGTTATTCTGTCTTTTTATTTTGGCCATTGTCTTGTCTGTTATTCTGTCTTTTTATTTTGACCATTGTCTTGTCTGTTATTCTGTCTTTTTATTTTGACCATTGTCTTGTCTGTTATTCTGTCTTTTTATTTTGGCCATTGTCTTGTCTGTTATTCTGTCTTTTTATTTTGACCATTGTGTTGTCTGTTATTCTGTCTTTTTATTTTGACCATTGTCTTGTCTGTTATTCTGTCTTTTTATTTTGGCCATTGTCTTGTCTGTTATTCTGTCTTTTTATTTTGGCCATTGTCTTGTCTGTTATTCTGTCTTTTTATTTTGACCATTGTCTTGTCTGTTATTCTGTCTTTTTATTTTGGCCATTGTCTTGTCTGTTATTCTGTATTTTTATTTTGGCCATTGTCTTGTCTGTTATTCTGTCTTTTTATTTTGGCCATTGTGTTGTCTGTTATTCTGTCTTTTTATTTTGGCCATTGTCTTGTCTGTTATTCTGTCTTTTTATTTTGGTCATTGTCTTGTCTGTTATTCTGTCTTTTTATTTTGGCCATTGTGTTGTCTGTTATTCTGTCTTTTTATTTTGGCCATTGTCTTGTCTGTTATTCTGTCTTTTTATTTTGACCATTGTCTTGTCTGTTATTCTGTCTTTTTATTTTGGCCATTGTCTTGTCTGTTATTCTGTCTTTTTATTTTGGCCATTGTCTTGTCTGTTATTCTGTCTTTTTATTTTGGCCATTGACTTGTCTGTTATTCTGTCTTTTTATTTTGGCCATTGTCTTGTCTGTTATTCTGTCTTTTTATTTTGACCATTGTCTTGTCTGTTATTCTGTCTTTTTATTTTGACCATTGTCTTGTCTGTTATTCTGTCTTTTTATTTTGACCATTGTCTTGTCTGTTATTCTGTCTTTTTATTTTGACCATTTTCTTGTCTGTTATTCTGTC
Source organism: Bathymodiolus brooksi (assembly GCA_963680875.1). Taxonomy (NCBI): domain Eukaryota; kingdom Metazoa; phylum Mollusca; class Bivalvia; order Mytilida; family Modiolidae; genus Bathymodiolus; species Bathymodiolus brooksi. Next base: position 44,490,437 of record OY804580.1, on the reverse strand, counting down.
TTTTTATTTTGGCCATTGTCTTGTCTGTTATTCTGTCTTTTTATTTTGGCCATTGTGTTGTCTGTTATTCTGTCTTTTTATTTTGGCCATTGTCTTGTCTGTTATTCTGTCTTTTTATTTTGGCCATTGTCTTGTCTGTTATTCTGTCTTTTTATTTTGGCCATTGTCTTGTCTGTTATTCTGTCTTTTTATTTTGGCCATTGTCTTGTCTGTAATTCTGTCTTTTTATTTTGGCCATTGTCTTGTCTGTTATTGTCTTTTTATTTTGGCCCTTGTCTTGTCTGTTATTCTGTCTTTTTATTTTGGCCATTGTCTTGTCTGTTATTCTGTCTTTTTATTTTGGCCATTGTCTTGTCTGTTATTCTGTCTTTTTATTTATTTTGGCCATTGTCTTGTCTGTTATTCTGTCTTTTTATTTTGGCCATTGTCTTGTCTGTTATTCTGTCTTTTTATTTTGGCCATTGTCTTGTCTGTTATTCTGTCTTTTTATTTTGGCCATTGTCTTGTCTGTTATTCTGTCTTTTTATTTTGGCCATTGTCTTGTCTGTTATTCTGTCTTTTTATTTTGGCCATTGTCTTGTCTGTTATTCTGTCTTTTTATTTTGGCCATTGTCTTGTCTGTTATTCTGTCTTTTTATTTTGGCCATTGTCTTGTCTGTTATTCTGTCTTTTTATTTTGGCCATTGTCTTGTCTGTTATTCTGTCTTTTTATTTTGGCCATTGTCTTGTCTGTTATTCTGTCTTTTTATTTTGGCCATTGTCTTGTCTGTTATTCTGTCTTTTTATTTTGGCCATTGTCTTGTCTGTTATTCTTCGATTTACGGCTTCTAGTAACCCCTTTGGTACCTTCCAACTTTTCTTGACAGTGAGGGAGGTAGATTTCAATTTTCTTATTCTGATTTGCATATTATTGTAACATATTTACTGAAGTAGAAAGAAGCGGGGCCATCGTGATCGTGTGGAGGTTGGATTTACAACTACCTGTGCAATAAGTACCTATCACCATTAAAGTTGTGAGTTCTAATCCCGCTCACGGCGAAGTGTATTCATTACAATATTATGTTTGTCAGTGACTTGCGGCAGGTCTGTGGTTTTTTTTCCGGGTACTCTGGTTTCCTCCACCAATAAAAATGACCCCACGATATAACTGAAATATTATTGAAAATAGCGTTAAACACCATAACCCTACCCAAACCCTTACAGTATGAAACATATTTGCCAAATCAGAAAGAAACCCTTAAAATGTGAAACATATTGAAACCCTTATACATTTTTAATTATAAAACGAGTATATTGATATACTTCTAATATTTTGATGTACGTTCTACTCATTGCTTTTATTGCAACGAGAGGGTCTAATATTATGCTTCAACATCATCTCATGATTTAATGTTTATTTTTATAACTTATATGTATAATCCCTCAATCTGTGCAGTATCTAAAAATAGACGAGCCCAAAAAGGTGCACTATTATTTATTTTAATTCTGTACTTGACCTCATCGTGACCCCCAGTATCTGTGGATGAGATGTACAATGTACACACAGTTATCCTTGTTTATTTAAGGCCAACAAGATAGGTGAGTATGACGTAGTCTATAAATAGTATATGGTGTGTGTAATTTATATGTAGATATATTACAGGTATAAAGAATATGTGTTGTGTATTTATTGTGAGAATTTTTTGTTAGTCTACTTCAACTTGATTACTGCCTAGGGCTATCGCATCACAGGTTAGTATTGGACAAACATTTATACGTCTGTCTGTCGGCTGCAAAATGTGTTTAAATTGAGTATTCCTCATCGGGATACAAAATAATATGTGTGTCCATAGAACATGTGAATATAATGTCATATGTTGCGAGTTGTATTCCTGCACGTGTCGCGGTGGTGTGATATGTTGTCAATAAACATGCGACAGGTCGATGGCGTTCACCCGGGTAGTCCTGACAAATAGATAAACGCTTAAATATATTGTTGCAAATGGTGTTAAACACTCCCAAATCAATAATCCAAACGTTAAAACCATTAAAGCTATTAATCATTTACTCCTATACACAAATTTAAAAGATTTATTTTTAGAATTAAATAATTATGAATTAGCCGATGATGTGAAATAATTTGTATTTAAGACGTAAGCATTGGGCTCAACGAGAGGAAAGTCTTATTTAAAACAAATGGCCTCCAATTGGAGAGTTCCTGTGGACTATGAATTTTATTGTTACAATTGCTATTTCTATGAAGGATTATTTGATTATCGGTGATTAGCATGCTATTAATCCCTCATAAACCATAAACAGAATATTCCACAGATATCATGGCGGACAGTTTTATTGGAAGAGGAAATCATAATACTCAAAAAAATATCGTCGATCCTTTAAGTATGTTCCGAACTCACAAATGTAAGTGGTGAAAGGCATATGATAGTGAGTGTTCCGAACTCACAAATGTAAGTGGTGAAAGGCATATGATAGTGACCAGGCGCCACCTTATTGCTACAATGGGTATTCGGCAAACACGTTCAGCTGGTATTATAAACGAGATCTTTGGGTGTGTTTTTCAACTGACAGTCGGCATAGCTATGGGTAATAACTGTGCTCTTCTTATCGCCGGCTTGTTCAGGAAAGATTATTCATATGAGGTAGACTTTATGCAGGAGTTTCTCAAGAAAAACGACAGGAAGCTAGCTTGATCCTTTAATTTCGTGTTCCTCTATATGATCATGTCCTTTGGGAGTGAGTGAGTGATTGTTGTTTAACGCCAATTCAGCATTTTTTGTCATGGCGAGAACAAGTTAATTTTCAATAAGATGATGATGAGGTCCGCTTTGTACTAGACCAACACCCTGATTTGGATTTGTATAGTGCTAGCTCCAGTCAGCGGGTATATATGTTGCTCCACTCGGACACATTATTCTGATTCCGAGCCAACCAGTCTTTGCTCTTTATCCTATAAATGCTGCGTGTTTAGCGGAGAAGCAAATAATACCAATGTTATAGTCTTTGGTTTGACCCGACCGGGGCTCGAACACGCGATCTACCGCACTCGAGGCGATCACGCCAACCATTACGCCACCGGCCGGTTCGTGTCCTTTGGGATCTTCAAAATTTTCTTGCGAGGCTTTCCTGACGTTAGGTGGTTTATCACAGGTAGTCTCTGCCTTCCGCCACTACTATGCCTGATCGACACGATATAACTGACCAATTGATGTAAGTAGTTACAAGACATCAATATAAGCATTATTCTCAGACTAAGCAAAGTTTCGAGTCTCTATCGATTCATAAGGAGACTTTGTTTTTGCGTGTATGCGTCATGTTATCACTTTAATGACCTTATAACTACAGTCATACCTGTATATAAAGGCCACTCAAGGGAACCTGAAAATATGGCCTTTATGGACAGTTTCCCTTTTATATACAGGTTAAAAGTAAATGCACTATTCATTAATGAGGAAAATGAGACTGCTCTTTATAGACAGTGATTCAATATATAGAAGAGTTCCAGGATACCAATGAGGTCATCAGTAAATCGAAGAAGGATGTCCTTTAAGGCTATGTTTGACTGTATGTAAATCCTGTACAAGGTGTTAATTAAAAACCAGACATACACATATACATTACACATCTCACCATGGTAGTTAAACAGTATAGTACACTTGTATTGTTTAGAACACATGGACAATTAGAGAACTCGAGATATCTTTATGTCGTTATAGGTGTTGCTATGGAGAATATTATTGAACAGCTGACAGTTAAACGTGTCACTAGTGAAGACTATGACAAAGTGATGGCGATTCGAGGACCGGAAGATGTATACAATGGCCACGATTATCTCCCTTCTTATTTTAACAGTCTGATCGACTCATCAAATGTAATGGCATTTGTTGTAGTCCATGGAGACGAATTTGTAAGACATTAGCATTTCAGTAAAACTATTAAAATGATTTGTTATAAATCGAATATCTAAGATCTAATTCGGCTAAAATTGCTAGAATTTACTTTTAATCATCGTCTGTACACCAGATCTGATCACGCACAGATTGCTCTCCACTTATTATCGCGATGAGTGGAGGGCAATCGCAGCGTGATCAGTTGTGGGATACCGACGATGACGTTAAATAAGTTTCAAAGAAATAGAAAAAATGCCAACTATATTACTAAATTCTGTGTACTTCGTTGATTGAATATCCAATATTAAGAAGAGTTTGAAGATACCAAAGGGGCAATCAGAATCCGTATATCGAAGGAGAACAGACAACACAATGGCCAAAAGAAAAAGTACAAAAGGACAAACAACGATCAATAAAACACACATATACAACTAAAGATCGAGTACCACGAACCCCACTAAAAACCGGGGGTGAACTCAGGTGCTCTAGAAGGGTAAGCAGTTCCTGCTCCACTAGTGGCACCCGTCGTGTTAATCTAGTTACAAAAAACGGTCTTACTGAGCAGTGATATTGTGTGACTCCTTTCCAAATGCTGACTCAACTTGATTTTAGGATGACGAAGCTTCCGTCTTTGTGTAATTATACCTTTTTTTATTTTCCCATACAAAGACAATATGCAATGATAGGATAGTGGTAATTTCAAGGCTATGATCGATGGACAGGGATCGTTGCAAAGGTTCTATTGTGATTCTTACGTGAGATTAATTTAGAATTTTAAGAAAGGACACTCGTCCATAACTTTCGATCGAAATAACTTTTTTATGTGATATAGTTCTTAGTCATGAGTACTGAACTCTAACAACCAAAGAGGGTACAGCACATGCTCTATAGAAAAACATATTTTGATATAAGAATTATTACAACTTTAAGAAAAGTTTTGAAGATACAAAAGAAGTAATCAGAAGCCGTAATTCGAAGACGGACAGACAATATAATGGCCAAAAAGAACAACGAACGATCTACAAAACATACACTGAAAACTAAAGATCGAGCAACACGATTCCAACTAAAAACCGGTAGTTGACTTGACCTTCAACTGCATTGTGTTTTATTGCAGATTGCATTTGACGCGGCTTTCTTTGTCGATGAAGGAGAAACTGCAGTCACACGGGCAGCTCGTGTTTCAAAAAAGTACGAAGGTCATGGTGTCATGTCATATCTAATGAACCATATGCAGGATGTGATTAAATCTACAACTACAGCCGCGTACCATGTCTATGCCGCAGAAAATCACACAGAACATGCACTAGAGAAAATGAAAAGAGCACGCTATGACATAGTTTTCGAAAAGGTATTATTTTGTATTAAGTTTTTATTCCAATACATGTATCCAATTATCAAGAGAGAAGTATGCGATTCTATCTTAATCGGTTTAACCCTGCCACATATGTGTTCCTGGCCCAAGCTGGGGGCCTGGATTTCAACTTCATATGTCGTGGTCTTTTTTTGTGTTCAGCAAGTTCAGTTAAGACGAGAGGCGGTTGTCCGTTTTGTTGATATTTCTGGAATTGATGACCATCACTGTTTAAACTTTCTTTTCATAAATATTTCATTTCTCATGATCAAGACCACTAGCACTAGTACAACATTATGTGTGTCATATATTCTGGTGTTCCCTATTATCATAAGTATCCAGGGGCGGATCCAGGATTTCAAGTTAGGGGGGGGGGGTGCACTTAAAAAATTGCGCCGAGCGGAGGGAGGCGCGACAATTTTGGGGTATTTCGTGTGAAAAATCACGATTTTACGCCAAAAAATCATATATTTTCCAAATTTAGGGGGGGCGCGCGCCGGGTGCGCCCCCCGCTGGATCCGCCCCTGGTATCTGTTATGACACTTTCTGGTATTCATAGTGAGACTTAATGAACACGTGACAATCGACTGGTTACCAGTATTATAATTACTAGGTTACCATTGCTCTTTATTGATACTGAACATCATCCATTCTATAACTAATCACCATAATAATAATAATAAAAAAAAAAAGACAAAGACGTCATAAATAGATTTTCTACACCCTAATTTGTAAGAAAAGATACCAAAGGCATAATCAGAAGCCGTAGAAGGACAGAACAAATGCAATGACTAAAAGAAAAAGGACGAACAATGATCAACACATCACTACACAGAAAACTAAAGATTGAGCAACACGATCCCAACTAACAATCGAGCGTGAACTCAATTGTAACAACGAGCGCCATATTATATTTAATCACTTAAACACTTAATAATATATTGTAAACTAATGTTAAATGAAAGTAATATAAAGAAACAATAATATGACAATTTAGATTTACCTTTTATAAATATGGTCATGACTTTGCAGCTTCTACTATCTAGGATTGGCGTTCCTTCTACACGTTACAACCCCGAGTAGCTGACGGCGGAACTGTTGATCGTTACTTAGCACACTTGATGTGCACGGCAGATATCAATGCCATTTTATAGTCACCTATTTTAAGTGGAGACAATCATACCAATGCTAGCTAAGAGAAAAGAAATCAGGCAAGGACATACGGGAGTTTCCTACCCCCCTTTTCCCACTTGAATTTGTAAAGCTTATTTCATGCAGCATTTAATCTATCAGAATACTAATAATGTATGTTAATCCTGAAATGGCTCCTCCTTGTACCCGCTGGAGATCTATGCGGCCTCAGACATTCACCAATATTTCACGCCTCCCATCAACACCAAAACCTGGTTCTATGCCTGCCCACCGTAAAGTAAAAAATATTACATATATGATTAATTCAAAATATAGACACGGAAAATTTATGTTTATATGTTATCTTTATAAAACCATTTTTAGTATTTGTGGTTTAAAATTTTCAGAATAGCGCTGAATTTCGTGCAAACAAAATGAGAATTAAAGACGTGCTTCAGGGAAAAGAAGATAGCAATACTGTGACAAAACGACTGAACCATGATGATTTACAAAATGTGTTTGAAAATGAAGATTTGTCTTCTAGACTATTTCACCAATCAAGTGTGATTGTTGATTGGGTTCCATATCGTCCAATCAAATCTAACATTCCATCAATATTTACACAAACAACGTCCGTGATTGGTTCAAATTTAGGTGACATCGACAAAGCTTTTCTGACATTCGGAAACCACTTCAGAACAGTTGATGGGCTGATGTTTGAAATTGATATTTACGGAAACCAATGGGATCTGATTTACAGTCATATATTACAGCACATGCAAAATTGTGAAGACGACAATGTTTTAATTCGATTATTTTACGCCAAGAATGTAACAGACAACATTGTCAGTATTGTTAAGGATGTATCATTATCTGGAGAAGACACACAATACGAACGTCAAGTATTTGTTAAGCGAGTTTTGAGAGAGAAGTAAAACATAATCCAAACATTTTTTTTTAATTTAGAATATCACTGTTTGCACACATACAAAAGCCCACAAAAGTTTGCAGTACAAATTATAATATAAAGAGGGAGAGGCGCTAAGGTGCAAAATTGGCCCCACATTTTATCAAAAAATAATGCTTGACATAGAATAAAAACAATTTACTAATTTAATTGTTATATTTACAAATTTTCAAACAATATATTTTTCCGTGAGATTGGGTGCGCTATGACGTCATAATGACATCATGATTAGACGGATAATGCTAAAAATGGACTATAAACGACATATTCAATGTACATTTTAGCTATTTTATATACCTCCACAGTCTTCCACCAACATCAAATTGAGCAGTTGTTTTGAGTATAGAGGGTTAATGATTGTATCAAAATATTTTGCTGGTGGAGGATTGTGGAGGTTGTTAAATATTAATTTATTTATAACCTCGGACTGACCCTTAAAATCAATATTTTCACTCTTCTGATTGTATATATGATACCATTATGTATATATACACAATCTCTGTACATTTTATGATTCATTTCAAGTAATGAAATTCATCAGTAAATAACTTGTTTCTGTAAATAATTGTATTTATTTTAAATACAGTTTGTATATATTGAAACCAGGAGAAAAACTGAGTGCATGCAGTCCGGCGTCAACGCGATAAAAAGAACTGGGGACTATAAGTTCCATATATGGCCCCATATTTAATGAATCATTATCTTAGAAAATACTTGATTAAAATTTGATGTGTTTTATTTTATAGACGACATCATACTTTTGATGTTAAAACTTGTTTCCAACAAAATCGATACGTGTTTGACGTCATTGTGACGTCATGAGCGTTATTTGTTTTCTGTATTTCGTGGAATTTTGCCCGCGATATTTGGACGGTTTTCGAAGAAATTAAGCACCTCCGTAGTCGTGCACCAGACAATATTTACAAAATTATTAAAATAAATAAAACACGACTACTGTTAAAGTATTTTTTTGGTGCACGAGGTGTTAAATTTCTTGAAAAGCGACGGGAAAATGTTCAAATATTACAAGCGCTTAGATGACGTTTTGATGTTTGAGAAGCAATATTTGCCGTAGAAAAACGATGGTATGTCGGCACGTAACAGTTATATAACATAAAAATAAAATAAACACCACTTCATCCAAAATAGTTTTTTTTCATAAGCCCTCAATTATTGATTATATATTTTCTTCCGGGATACTGAAATAGTTATTACTACCGGGATACTGAGGTAGGTTTAATGGTCTATCGATGCTATTTCTAAAATGAAGTAAAATAGTTTGATCCAAAAGGAGTAGATATTTTTTGGGCACAATCCAACATATCCTTAAGAAGAGTTTGAAGATACCACAGGGGCAATCAGAATCCGTATATATGCGTTCTGTCATGTGCATAAGTTATTGTTTGCATGATTGACAGACAATATTCATCATATTGTTTTCTAGCTTCTGAACTGTCGATCGAGAAAAAAATAAAATTTTCTAGACAGGCAGCATATAGCCAGTCAATGGGGTTTGCAATTAATATTTCGCATGCACAATAGCGACCCACCACCACAAGGTGTGGAAAATAGAAATATTCTTCTGTGGTTTAAATGCGTATTAACTGCATTACATGTAAACTGTATTATTCTGTTTGATAAAGTCCTTTAACTAGAACAGAATTTTGTTTACCCTTGAGTGAAATTGTGTTGTAATAAAATATCGTGAACGTGATGTAAAAGTATGAAAGCATTTCAAGGTATATTTTAAATGCGGTTGAAACATGTCGCCATTTGATATCAATTCGGTTGTATCTCATTTTGACGATTTTAATTACGGAAGACGATCACAGCCATATTTTTTTTAACAATTGCAACTCAGCTGGGTTTTTTTCATAACATATAATAAAATGAAAAAATATATATTACACTGTCGGAACAGTTCCAACATTCAATAGAAAAATCGTAGTACTAATACTATCATTTAGTGTCCGTCGTCTGTTGTCCATAATTTTTCATATTAATATTTAATCTTTTTCTTAGAAACTGGAAACTGCAAAACCAAATGCAAATATTTTACGTTATCAAGTTCTCTCAACCCGCACCTTGGCATTTTTTTTTTTTTTTATAGATTTATGATGGTTGTCCGTAAAAATGTACTGGAATATATCATAACATTGGTTGTCGTTAAGAATAAAGTACGGCTTAAAAAAGTGTTTAAAAAAATTTCAAATATGACAAAGTTCAATTCCTCAAATAAATCTATCTATTACTTCTTTAAGGTTAATACCAACATTTCGACCAGTTTTCGACAATCAATGTTAATAAGTTTCTGAATTGATATGATCTCAATATGTACATTATCAATGTCATAGTAGACGATGAAACCAAAATTGGTCTGTATGAGATATATTTTTTAAATGATTAAAGCTTTGTTAAGGTGACGAAAAAATGAATTACGAAAAAATACAATTTGAACGTGAAATAATAGATGTGGTACGTAGTTCTTACATTTAAAGATAACATTTTTAGATCAGATTTCTTGAGATCATTCATGCAATTTCAGCATCATAATATAACCTCTGACAAATGAAGCGATCAAAATAATGAGAGATTTTATCACGTGAAACAAACCGTCGAAAACAGGAGACCGTCGAAAATGGGTGACATTGCGACATTACTATTCGTTCACTTTAATTTCATAATAGAGTTTCAGAACATGTTTTTATTCCTGAAATCAATCCACATTGGATATTAAGTCAAATTTATGCTTTGTTTATTGAGTTTTATTATGCTTTGTTTTTCTTTTTGTTTTTCTTTTTTAAAGATATGCATTATAATACAATGATACGTACGTTCTGTATTCTGAAAAAAATGACGTTCGGTGCTTTTCATTACCTGACATTGTCGGTCCGCTGTGAGGAATTAGATGCACATATTAACTAACTGTATTTATTTATGAAAAGCACATATTGTGAATACATTTTGGAGAAAATTTTATCGACATCTGAGGTGGGGCCGATTTTGGCCCTTATAGCTCTCAGTCCTTTACCAAATTTAAATAAACGTTAGATATAAACCAGACGTTACAATCAGGAATGAACAATCCAGAGACATTGGCAACGTTAGACACAAGATAGACGGTACAATCAGGAATGAACAATCCAGAGACATTGGCAACGTTAGACACAAGATAGACGTTACAATCAGGAATGAACAATCCAGAGACATTGGCAACGTTAGACACAAGATAGACGTTACAATCAGGAATGAACAATCCAGAGACACTGGCAACGTTAGACACAAGATAGACGTTACAATCAGGAATGAACAATCCAGAGACATTGGCAACGTTAGACACAAGATAGACGTTACAATCAGGAATGAACAATCCAGAGACACTGGCAACGTTTTAGACACAAGATAGACGTTACAATCAGGAATGAACAATCCAGAGACATTGGCAACGTTAGACACAAGATAGACGGTGCAATCAGGAATGAACAATCCAGAGACATTGGCAACGTTAGACACAAGATAGACGTTACAATCAGGAATGAACAATCCAGAGACATTGGCAACGTTAGACACAAGATAGACGTTACAATCAGGAATGAACAATCCAGAGACATTGGCAACGTTAGACACAAGATAGACGGTGCAATCAGGAATGAACAATCCAGAGACATTGGCAACGTTAGACACAAGATAGACGTTACAATCAGGAATGAACAATCCAGAGAAATTGGCAACGTTAGACACAAGATAGACGTTACAATCAGGAATGAACAATCCAGAGACACTGGCAACGTTAGACACAAGATAGACGTTACAATCAGGAATGAACAATCCAGAGACATTGGCAACGTTAGACACAAGATAGACGGTGCAATCAGGAATGAACAATCCAGAGACATTGGCAACGTTAGACACAAGATAGACGTTACAATCAGGAATGAACAATCCAGAGACATTGGCAACGTTAGACACAAGATAGACGTTACAATCAGGAATGAACAATCCAGAGACATTGGCAACGTTAGAACAAAGATAGACGTTACAATCAGGAATGAACAATCCAGACACACTGGCAACGTTAGACACAGATAGACGTTACAATCAGGAATGAACAATCCAGAGACATTGGCAACGTTAGACACAAGATAGACGTTACAATCAGGAATGAACAATCCAGAGACATTGGCAACGTTAGACACAAGATAGACGTTACAATCAGGAATGAACAATCCAGAGACACTGGCAACGTTAGACACTAGATAGACGTTACAATCAGGAATGAACAATCCAGAGACACTGGCAACGTTTTAGACACAAGATAGACGTTACAATCAGGAATGAACAATCCAGAGACATTGGCAACGTTAGACACAAGATAGACGGTGCAATCAGGAATGAACAATCCAGAGACATTGGCAACGTTAGACACAAGATAGACGTTACAATCAGGAATGAACAATCCAGAGACATTGGCAACGTTAGACACAAGATAGACGTTACAATCAGGAATGCACAATCCAGAGACATTGGCAACGTTAGACACAAGATAGACGGTGCAATCAGGAATGAACAATCCAGAGACATTGGCAACGTTAGACACAAGATAGACGTTACAATCAGGAATGAACAATCCAGAGAAATTGGCAACGTTAGACACAAGATAGACGTTACAATCAGGAATGAACAATCCAGAGACATTGGCAACGTTAGACACAAGATAGACGGTGCAATCAGGAATGAACAATCCAGAGACATTGGCAACGTTAGACACAAGATAGACGTTACAATCAGGAATGAACAATCCAGAGACATTGGCAACGTTAGACACAAGATAGACGTTACAATCAGGAATGAACAATCCAGAGACATTGGCAACGTTAGAACCAAGATAGACGTTACAATCAGGAATGAACAATCCAGACACACTGGCAACGTTAGACACAGATAGACGTTACAATCAGGAATGAACAATCCAGAGACATTGGCAACGTTAGACACAAGATAGACGTTACAATCAGGAATGAACAATCCAGAGACATTGGCAACGTTAGACACAAGATAGACGTTACAATCAGGAATGAACAATCCAGAGACACTGGCAACGTTAGACACTAGATAGACGTTACAATCAGGAATGAACAATCCAGAGACATTGGCAACGTTAGACACAAGATAGACGTTACAATCAGGAATGAACAATCCAGTGACACTGGCAACGTTAGACACAAGATAGACGTTACAATCAGGAATGAACAATCCAGAGACATTTGCAACGTTAGACACAAGATAGACGGTGCAATCAGGAATGAACAATCCAGAGACATTGGCAACGTTAGACACAAGATAGACGTTACAATCAGGAATGAACAATCCAGAGAAATTGGCAACGTTAGACACAAGATAGACGTTACAATCAGGAATGAACAATCCAGAGACATTGGCAACGTTAGACACAAGATAGACGGTGCAATCAGGAATGAACAATCCAGAGACATTGGCAACGTTAGACACAAGATAGACGTTACAATCAGGAATGAACAATCCAGAGACATTGGCAACGTTAGACACAAGATAGACGTTACAATCAGGAATGAACAATCCAGAGACATTGGCAACGTTAGACACAAGATAGACGTTACAATCAGGAATGAACAATCCAGAGACATTGGCAACGTTAGACACAAGATAGACGTTGCAATCAGGAATGAACAATCCAGAGACATTGGCAACGTTAGACACAAGATAGACGGTGCAATCAGGAATGAACAATCCAGAGACATTGGCAACGTTAGACACAAGATAGACGTTACAATCAGGAATGAACAATCCAGAGACATTGGCAACGTTAGACACAAGATAGACGTTACAATCAGGAATGAACAATCCAAAGACACTGGCAACGTTAGACACAAGATAGACGGTGCAATCAGGAATGAACAATCCAGAGACATTGGCAACGTTAGACACAAGATAGACGTTACAATCAGAAATGAACAATCCAGAGACATTGGCAACGTTAGACACAAGATAGACGGTGCAATCAGGAATGAACAATCCAGAGACATTGGCAACGTTAGACACAAGATAGACGGTGCAATCAGGAATGAACAATCCAGAGACATTGGCAACGTTAGACACAAGATAGACGTTACAATCAGGAATGAACAATCCAGAGACATTGGCAACGTTAGACACAAGATAGACGTTACAATCAGGAATGAACTATCCAGAGACATTGGCAACGTTAGACACAAGATAGACGGTGCAATCAGGAATGAACAATCCAGAGACATTGGCAACGTTAGACACAAGATAGACGTTACAATCAGGAATGAACAATCCAGAGACACTGGCAACGTTAGACACAAGATAGACGGTGCAATCAGGAATGAACAATCCAGAGACATTGGCAAGGTTAGACACAAGATAGACGTTACAATCAGGAATGAACAATCCAGAGACATTGGCAACGTTAGACACAAGATAGACGTTACAATCAGGAATGAACAATCCAGAGACATTGGCAACGTTAGACACAAGATAGACGGTGCAATCAGGAATGAACAATCCAGAGACATTGGCAACGTTAGACACAAGATAGACGGTGCAATCAGGAATGAACAATCCAGAGACACTGGCAACGTTAGACACAAGATAGACTTTACAATCGGGAATGAACAATCCAGAGACACTGGCAACGTTAGACACAAGATAGACGGTGCAATCAGGAATGAACAATCCAGAGACATTGGCAACGTTAGACACAAGATAGACGTTACAATCAGGAATGAACAATCCAGAGACACTGGCAACGTTAGACACAAGATAGACGGTGCAATCAGGAATGAACAATCCAGAGACATTGGCAAGGTTAGACACAAGATAGACGTTACAATCAGGAATGAACAATCCAGAGACATTGGCAACGTTAGACACAAGATAGACGTTACAATCAGGAATGAACAATCCAGAGACACTGGCAACGTTAGACACAAGATAGACGGTGCAATCAGGAATGAACAATCCAGAGACATTGGTAACGTTAGACACAAGATAGACGTTACAATCAGGAATGAACAATCCAGAGACATTGGCAACGTTAGACACAAGATAGACGGTGCAATCAGGAATGAACAATCCAGAGACATTGGCAACGTTAGACACAAGATAGACGTTACAATCAGGAATGAACAATCCAGAGACATTGGCAACGTTAGACACAAGATAGACGGTGCAATCAGGAATGAACAATCCAGAGGCATTGGCAACGTTAGACACAAGATAGACGCTACAATCAGGAATGAACAATCCAGAGACATTGGCAACGTTAGACACAAGATAGACGTTACAATCAGGAATGAACAATCCAGAGACATTGGCAACCTTAAACACAAGATAGACGGTAAAATCAGGAATGAACAATCCAGAGACATTGGCAACGTTAGACACAAGATAGACGTTACAATCAGGAATGAACAATCCAGAGACATTGGCAACGTTAGACACAAGATAGACGGTGCAATCAGGAATGAACAATCCAGAGACATTGGCAACGTTAGACACAAGATAGACGTTACAATCAGGAATGAACAATCCAGAGACATTGGCAACGTTAGACACAAGATAGACGTTACAATCAGGAATGAACAATCCAGAGACACTGGCAACGTTAGACACAAGATAGACGGTGCAATCAGGAATGAACAATCCAGAGACATTGGAAACGTTAGACACAAGATAGACGTTACAATCAGGAATGAACAATCCAGAGACATTGGCAACGTTAGACACAAGATAGACGGTGCAATCAGGAATGAACAATCCAGAGACATTGGCAACGTTAGACACAAGATAGACGGTGCAATCAGGAATGAACAATCCAGAGACATTGGCAACGTTAGACACAGGATAGACGTTACAATCAGGAATGAACATTCCAGAGACATTGGCAACGTTAGACACAAGATAGACGTTACAATCAGGAATGAACAATCCAGAGACACTGGCAACGTTAGACACAAGATAGACGGTGCAATCAGGAATGAACAATCCAGAGACATTAGCAACGTTAGACACAAGATAGACGTTACAATCAGGAATGAACAATCCAGAGACATTGGCAACGTTAGACACAAGATAGACGGTGCAATCAGGAATGAACAATCCAGAGACATTGGCAACGTTAGACACAAGATAGACGTTACAATCAGGAATGAACAATCCAGAGACATTGGCAACGTTAGACACAAGACAGACGTTACAATCAGGAATGAACAATCCAGAGACACTGGCAACGTTAGACACAAGATAGACGGTGCAATCAGGAATGAACAATCCAGAGACATTGGTAACGTTAGACACAAGATAGACGTTACAATCAGGAATGAACAATCCAGAGACATTGGCAACGTTAGACACAAGATAGACGGTGCAATCAGGAATGAACAATCCAGAGACATTGGCAACGTTAGACACAAGATAGACGTTACAATCAGGAATGAACAATCCAGAGACATTGGCAACGTTAGACACAAGATAGACGGTGCAATCAGGAATGAACAATCCAGAGACATTGGCAACGTTAGACACAAGATAGACGGTGCAATCAGGAATGAACAATCCAGAGACATTGGCAACGTTAGACACAGGATAGACGTTACAATCAGGAATAAACAATCCAGAGACATTGGCAACGTTAGACACAAGATAGACGTTACAATCAGGAATGAACAATCCAGAGACACTGGCAACGTTAGACACAAGATAGACGGTGCAATCAGGAATGAACAATCCAGAGACATTGGCAACGTTAGACACAAGATAGACGTTACAATAAGGAATGAACAATCCAGAGACATTGGCAACGTTAGACACAAGATAGACGGTGCAATCAGGAATGAACAATCCAGAGACATTGGCAACGTTAGACACAAGATAGACGGTGCAATCAGGAATGAACAATCCAGAGACATTGGCAACGTTAGACACAAGATAGACGTTACAATCAGGAATGAACAATCCAGAGACATTGGCAACGTTAGACACAAGATAGACGTTACAATCAGGAATGAACAATCCAGAGACATTGGCAACGTTAAACACAAGATAGACGGTAAAATCAGGAATGAACAATCCAGAGACATTGGCAACGTTAGACACAAGATAGACGTTACAATCAGGAATGAACAATCCAGAGACATTGGCAACGTTAGACACAAGATAGACGGTGCAATCAGGAATGAACAATCCAGAGACATTGGCAACGTTAGACACAAGATAGACGTTACAATCAGGAATGAACAATCCAGA
The DNA here is from genome assembly GCA_963680875.1 of Bathymodiolus brooksi. Classification (NCBI taxonomy): domain Eukaryota; kingdom Metazoa; phylum Mollusca; class Bivalvia; order Mytilida; family Modiolidae; genus Bathymodiolus; species Bathymodiolus brooksi. The sequence continues at coordinate 44,473,792 of OY804580.1, read as the reverse complement.
GACATTGGCAACGTTAGACACAAGATAGACGTTACAATCAGGAATGAACAATCCAGAGACACTGGCAACGTTAGACACAAGATAGACGGTGCAATCAGGAATGAACAATCCAGAGACATTGGCAACGTTAGACACAAGATAGACGTTACAATCAGGAATGAACAATCCAGAGACATTGGCAACGTTAGACACAAGATAGACGGTGCAATCAGGAATGAACAATCCAGAGACATTGGCAACGTTAGACACAAGATAGACGGTGCAATCAGGAATGAACAATCCAGAGACATTGGCAACGTTAGACACAAGATAGACGTTACAATCAGGAATGAACAATCCAGAGACATTGGCAACGTTAGACACAAGATAGACGTTACAATCAGGAATGAACAATCCAGAGACATTGGCAACGTTAAACACAAGATAGACGGTAAAATCAGGAATGAACAATCCAGAGACATTGGCAACGTTAGACACAAGATAGACGTTACAATCAGGAATGAACAATCCAGAGACATTGGCAACGTTAGACACAAGATAGACGTTACAATCAGGAATGAACAATCCAGAGACATTGGCAACGTTAGACACAAGATAGACGTTACAATCAGGAATGAACAATCCAGAGACATTGGCAACGTTAGACACAAGATAGACGTTACAATCAGGAATGAACAATCCAGAGACATTGGCAACGTTAGACACAAGATAGACGTTACAATCAGGAATGAACAATCCAGAGACATTGGCAACGTTAGACACAAGATAGACGTTGCAATCAGGAATGAACAATCCAGAGACATTGGCAACGTTAGACACAAGATAGACGGTGCAATCAGGAATGAACAATCCAGAGACATTGGCAACGTTAGACACAAGATAGACGTTACAATCAGGAATGAACAATCCAGAGACATTGGCAACGTTAGACACAAGATAGACGTTACAATCAGGAATGAACAATCCAAAGACACTGGCAACGTTAGACACAAGATAGACGGTGCAATCAGGAATGAACAATCCAGAGACATTGGCAACGTTAGACACAAGATAGACGTTACAATCAGAAATGAACAATCCAGAGACATTGGCAACGTTAGACACAAGATAGACGGTGCAATCAGGAATGAACAATCCAGAGACATTGGCAACGTTAGACACAAGATAGACGGTGCAATCAGGAATGAACAATCCAGAGACATTGGCAACGTTAGACACAAGATAGACGTTACAATCAGGAATGAACAATCCAGAGACATTGGCAACGTTAGACACAAGATAGACGTTACAATCAGGAATGAACTATCCAGAGACATTGGCAACGTTAGACACAAGATAGACGGTGCAATCAGGAATGAACAATCCAGAGACATTGGCAACGTTAGACACAAGATAGACGTTACAATCAGGAATGAACAATCCAGAGACACTGGCAACGTTAGACACAAGATAGACGGTGCAATCAGGAATGAACAATCCAGAGACATTGGCAAGGTTAGACACAAGATAGACGTTACAATCAGGAATGAACAATCCAGAGACATTGGCAACGTTAGACACAAGATAGACGTTACAATCAGGAATGAACAATCCAGAGACATTGGCAACGTTAGACACAAGATAGACGGTGCAATCAGGAATGAACAATCCAGAGACATTGGCAACGTTAGACACAAGATAGACGGTGCAATCAGGAATGAACAATCCAGAGACACTGGCAACGTTAGACACAAGATAGACTTTACAATCGGGAATGAACAATCCAGAGACACTGGCAACGTTAGACACAAGATAGACGGTGCAATCAGGAATGAACAATCCAGAGACATTGGCAACGTTAGACACAAGATAGACGTTACAATCAGGAATGAACAATCCAGAGACACTGGCAACGTTAGACACAAGATAGACGGTGCAATCAGGAATGAACAATCCAGAGACATTGGCAAGGTTAGACACAAGATAGACGTTACAATCAGGAATGAACAATCCAGAGACATTGGCAACGTTAGACACAAGATAGACGTTACAATCAGGAATGAACAATCCAGAGACACTGGCAACGTTAGACACAAGATAGACGGTGCAATCAGGAATGAACAATCCAGAGACATTGGTAACGTTAGACACAAGATAGACGTTACAATCAGGAATGAACAATCCAGAGACATTGGCAACGTTAGACACAAGATAGACGGTGCAATCAGGAATGAACAATCCAGAGACATTGGCAACGTTAGACACAAGATAGACGTTACAATCAGGAATGAACAATCCAGAGACATTGGCAACGTTAGACACAAGATAGACGGTGCAATCAGGAATGAACAATCCAGAGGCATTGGCAACGTTAGACACAAGATAGACGCTACAATCAGGAATGAACAATCCAGAGACATTGGCAACGTTAGACACAAGATAGACGTTACAATCAGGAATGAACAATCCAGAGACATTGGCAACCTTAAACACAAGATAGACGGTAAAATCAGGAATGAACAATCCAGAGACATTGGCAACGTTAGACACAAGATAGACGTTACAATCAGGAATGAACAATCCAGAGACATTGGCAACGTTAGACACAAGATAGACGGTGCAATCAGGAATGAACAATCCAGAGACATTGGCAACGTTAGACACAAGATAGACGTTACAATCAGGAATGAACAATCCAGAGACATTGGCAACGTTAGACACAAGATAGACGTTACAATCAGGAATGAACAATCCAGAGACACTGGCAACGTTAGACACAAGATAGACGGTGCAATCAGGAATGAACAATCCAGAGACATTGGAAACGTTAGACACAAGATAGACGTTACAATCAGGAATGAACAATCCAGAGACATTGGCAACGTTAGACACAAGATAGACGGTGCAATCAGGAATGAACAATCCAGAGACATTGGCAACGTTAGACACAAGATAGACGGTGCAATCAGGAATGAACAATCCAGAGACATTGGCAACGTTAGACACAGGATAGACGTTACAATCAGGAATGAACATTCCAGAGACATTGGCAACGTTAGACACAAGATAGACGTTACAATCAGGAATGAACAATCCAGAGACACTGGCAACGTTAGACACAAGATAGACGGTGCAATCAGGAATGAACAATCCAGAGACATTAGCAACGTTAGACACAAGATAGACGTTACAATCAGGAATGAACAATCCAGAGACATTGGCAACGTTAGACACAAGATAGACGGTGCAATCAGGAATGAACAATCCAGAGACATTGGCAACGTTAGACACAAGATAGACGTTACAATCAGGAATGAACAATCCAGAGACATTGGCAACGTTAGACACAAGACAGACGTTACAATCAGGAATGAACAATCCAGAGACACTGGCAACGTTAGACACAAGATAGACGGTGCAATCAGGAATGAACAATCCAGAGACATTGGTAACGTTAGACACAAGATAGACGTTACAATCAGGAATGAACAATCCAGAGACATTGGCAACGTTAGACACAAGATAGACGGTGCAATCAGGAATGAACAATCCAGAGACATTGGCAACGTTAGACACAAGATAGACGTTACAATCAGGAATGAACAATCCAGAGACATTGGCAACGTTAGACACAAGATAGACGGTGCAATCAGGAATGAACAATCCAGAGACATTGGCAACGTTAGACACAAGATAGACGGTGCAATCAGGAATGAACAATCCAGAGACATTGGCAACGTTAGACACAGGATAGACGTTACAATCAGGAATAAACAATCCAGAGACATTGGCAACGTTAGACACAAGATAGACGTTACAATCAGGAATGAACAATCCAGAGACACTGGCAACGTTAGACACAAGATAGACGGTGCAATCAGGAATGAACAATCCAGAGACATTGGCAACGTTAGACACAAGATAGACGTTACAATAAGGAATGAACAATCCAGAGACATTGGCAACGTTAGACACAAGATAGACGGTGCAATCAGGAATGAACAATCCAGAGACATTGGCAACGTTAGACACAAGATAGACGGTGCAATCAGGAATGAACAATCCAGAGACATTGGCAACGTTAGACACAAGATAGACGTTACAATCAGGAATGAACAATCCAGAGACATTGGCAACGTTAGACACAAGATAGACGTTACAATCAGGAATGAACAATCCAGAGACATTGGCAACGTTAAACACAAGATAGACGGTAAAATCAGGAATGAACAATCCAGAGACATTGGCAACGTTAGACACAAGATAGACGTTACAATCAGGAATGAACAATCCAGAGACATTGGCAACGTTAGACACAAGATAGACGGTGCAATCAGGAATGAACAATCCAGAGACATTGGCAACGTTAGACACAAGATAGACGTTACAATCAGGAATGAACAATCCAGAGACATTGGCAACGTTAGACACAAGATAGACGTTACAATCAGGAATGAACAATCCAGAGACACTGGCAACGTTAGACACAAGATAGACGGTGCAATCAGGAATGAACAATCCAGAGACATTGGCAACGTTAGACACAAGATAGACGTTACAATCAGGAATGAACAATCCAGAGACATTGGCAACGTTAGACACAAGATAGACGGTGCAATCAGGAATGAACAATCCAGAGACATTGGCAACGTTAGACACAAGATAGACGGTGCAATCAGGAATGAACAATCCAGAGACATTGGCAACGTTAGACACAAGATAGACGTTACAATCAGGAATGAACAATCCAGAGACATTGGCAACGTTAGACACAAGATAGACGTTACAATCAGGAATGAACAATCCAGAGACATTGGCAACGTTAAACACAAGATAGACGGTAAAATCAGGAATGAACAATCCAGAGACATTGGCAACGTTAGACACAAGATAGACGTTACAATCAGGAATGAACAATCCAGAGACATTGGCAACGTTAGACACAAGATAGACGGTGCAATCAGGAATGAACAATCCAGAGACATTGGCAACGTTAGACACAAGATAGACGTTACAATCAGGAATGAACAATCCAGAGACATTGGCAACGTTAGACACAAGATAGACGTTACAATCAGGAATGAACAATCCAGAGACACTGGCAACGTTAGACACAAGATAGACGGTGCAATCAGGAATGAACAATCCAGAGACATTGGCAACGTTAGACACAAGATAGACGTTACAATCAGGAATGAACAATCCAGAGACATTGGCAACGTTAGACACAAGATAGACGTTACAATCAGGAATGAACAATCCAGAGACATTGGCAACGTTAGACACAAGATAGACGGTGCAATCAGGAATGAACAATCCAGAGACATTGGCAACGTTAGACACAAGATAGACGTTACAATCAGGAATGAACAATCCAGAGACATTGGCAACGTTAGACACAAGATAGACGGTGCAATCAGGAATGAACAATCCAGAGACATTGGCAACGTTAGACACAAGATAGACGGTGCAATCAGGAATGAACAATCCAGAGACATTGGCAACGTTAGACACAGGATAGACGTTACAATCAGGAATGAACAATCCAGAGACATTGGCAACGTTAGACACAAGATAGACGTTACAATCAGGAATGAACAATCCAGAGACACTGGCAACGTTAGACACAAGATAGACGGTGCAATCAGGAATGAACAATCCAGAGACATTGGCAACGTTAGACACAAGATAGACGTTACAATCAGGAATGAACAATCCAGAGACATTGGCAACGTTAGACACAAGATAGACGGTGCAATCAGGAATGAACAATCCAGAGACATTGGCAACGTTAGACACAAGATAGACGTTACAATCAGGAATGAACAATCCAGAGACATTGGCAACGTTAGACACAAGATAGACGGTGCAATCAGGAATGAACAATCCAGAGACATTGGCAACGTTAGACACAAGATAGACGTTACAATCAGGAATGAACAATCCAGAGACATTGGCAACGTTAGACACAAGATAGACGGTGCAATCAGGAATGAACAATCCAGAGACATTGGCAACGTTAGACACAAGATAGACGGTGCAATCAGGAATGAACAATCCAGAGACATTGGCAACGTTAGACACAGGATAGACGTTACAATCAGGAATGAACAATCCAGAGACATTGGCAACGTTAGACACAAGATAGACGTTACAATCAGGAATGAACAATCCAGAGACACTGGCAACGTTAGACACACGATAGACGGTGCAATCAGGAATGAACAATCCAGAGACATTGGCAACGTTAGACACAAGATAGACGTTACAATAAGGAATGAACAATCCAGAGACATTGGCAACGTTAGACACAAGATAGACGGTGCAATCAGGAATGAACAATCCAGAGACATTGGCAACGTTAGACACAAGATAGACGTTACAATCAGGAATGAACAATCCAGAGACATAGGCAACGTTAGACACAAGACAGACGTTACAATCAGGAATGAACAATCCAGAGACACTGGCAACGTTAGACACAAGATAGACGGTGCAATCAGGAATGAACAATCCAGAGACATTGGTAACGTTAGACACAAGATAGACGTTACAATCAGGAATGAACAATCCAGAGACATTGGCAACGTTAGACACAAGATAGACGGTGCAATCAGGAATGAACAATCCAGAGACATTGGCAACGTTAGACACAAGATAGACGGTGCAATCAGGAATGAACAATCCAGAGGCATTGGCAACGTTAGACACAAGATAGACGTTACAATCAGGAATGAACAATCCAGAGACATTGGCAACGTTAGACACAAGATAGACGTTACAATCAGGAATGAACAATCCAGAGACATTGGCAACGTTAGACACAAGATAGACGGTGCAATCAGGAATGAACAATCCAGAGACATTGGCAACGTTAGACACAAGATAGACGTTACAATCAGGAATGAACAATCCAGAGACATTGGCAACGTTAGACACAAGATAGACGTTACAATCAGGAATGAACAATCCAGAGACACTGGCAACGTTAGACACAAGATAGACGGTGCAATCAGGAATGAACAATCCAGAGACATTGGCAACGTTAGACACAAGATAGACGTTACAATCAGGAATGAACAATCCAGAGACATTGGCAACGTTAGACACAAGATAGACGGTGCAATCAGGAATGAACAATCCAGAGACATTGGCAACGTTAGACACAAGATAGACGGTGCAATCAGGAATGAACAATCCAGAGACATTGGCAACGTTAGACACAAGATAGACGGTGCAATCAGGAATGAACAATCCAGAGACATTGGCAACGTTAGACACAAGATAGACGTTACAATCAGGAATGAACAATCCAGAGACACTGGCAACGTTAGACACAAGATAGACTTTACAATCAGGAATGAACAATCCAGAGACACTGGCAACGTTAGACACAAGATAGACGGTGCAATCAGGAATGAACAATCCAGAGACATTGGCAACGTTAGACACAAGATAGACGTTACAATCAGGAATGAACAATCCAGAGACATTGGCAACGTTAGACACAAGATAGACGTTACAATCAGGAATGAACAATCCAGAGACACTGGCAACGTTAGACACAAGATAGACGGTGCAATCAGGAATGAACAATCCAGAGACATTGGTAACGTTAGACACAAGATAGACGTTACAATCAGGAATGAACAATCCAGAGACACTGGCAACGTTAGACACAAGATAGACGGTGCAATCAGGAATGAACAATCCAGAGACATTGGCAACGTTAGACACAAGATAGACGTTACAATCAGGAATGAACAATCCAGAGACATTGGCAACGTTAGACACAAGATAGACGGTGCAATCAGGAATGAACAATCCAGAGACATTGGCAACGTTAGACACAAGATAGACGGTGCAATCAGGAATGAACAATCCAGAGACATTGGCAACGTTAGACACAAGATAGACGGTGCAATCAGGAATGAACAATCCAGAGACATTGGCAACGTTAGACACAAGATAGACGTTACAATCAGGAATGAACAATCCAGAGACACTGGCAACGTTAGACACAAGATAGACTTTACAATCAGGAATGAACAATCCAGAGACACTGGCAACGTTAGACACAAGATAGACGGTGCAATCAGGAATGAACAATCCAGAGACATTGGCAACGTTAGACACAAGATAGACGTTACAATCAGGAATGAACAATCCAGAGACATTGGCAACGTTAGACACAAGATAGACGTTACAATCAGGAATGAACAATCCAGAGACACTGGCAACGTTAGACACAAGATAGACGGTGCAATCAGGAATGAACAATCCAGAGACATTGGTAACGTTAGACACAAGATAGACGTTACAATCAGGAATGAACAATCCAGAGACATTGGCAACGTTAGACACAAGATAGACGGTGCAATCAGGAATGAACAATCCAGAGACATTGGCAACGTTAGACACAAGATAGACGTTACAATCAGGAATGAACAATCCAGAGACATTGGCAACGTTAGACACAAGATAGACGGTGCAATCAGGAATGAACAATCCAGAGGCATTGGCAACGTTAGACACAAGATAGACGTTACAATCAGGAATGAACAATCCAGAGACATTGGCAACGTTAGACACAAGATAGACGTTACAATCAGGAATGAACAATCCAGAGACATTGGCAACGTTAGACACAAGATAGACGTTACAATCAGGAATGAACAATCCAGAGACATTGGCAACGTTAGACACAAGATAGACGTTACAATCAGGAATGAACAATCCAGAGACATTGGCAACGTTAGACACAAGATAGACGTTACAATCAGGAATGAACAATCCAGAGACACTGGCAACGTTAGACACAAGATAGACGGTGCAATCAGGAATGAACAATCCAGAGACATTGGCAACGTTAGACACAAGATAGACGTTACAATCAGGAATGAACAATCCAGAGACATTGGCAACGTTAGACACAAGATAGACGGTGCAATCAGGAATGAACAATCCAGAGACATTGGCAACGTTAGACACAAGATAGACGTTACAATCAGGAATGAACAATCCAGAGACATTGGCAACGTTAGACACAAGATAGACGGTGCAATCAGGAATGAACAATCCAGAGACATTGGCAACGTTAGACACAAGATAGACGTGCAATCAGGAATGAACAATCCAGAGACATTGGCAACGTTAGACACAAGATAGACGTTACAATCAGGAATGAACAATCCAGAGACATTGGCAACGTTAGACACAAGATAGACGTTACAATCAGGAATGAACAATCCAGAGACACTGGCAACGTTAGACACAAGATAGACGGTGCAATCAGGAATGAACAATCCAGAGACATTGGCAACGTTAGACACAAGATAGACGTTACAATCAGGAATGAACAATCCAGAGACATTGGCAACGTTAGACACAAGATAGACGGTGCAATCAGGAATGAACAATCCAGAGACATTGGCAACGTTAGACACAAGATAGACGTTACAATCAGGAATGAACAATCCAGAGACATTGGCAACGTTAGACACAAGATAGACGTTACAATCAGGAATGAACAATCCAGAGACATTGGCAACGTTAGACACAAGATAGACGTTACAATCAGGAATGAACAATCCAGAGACATTGGCAACGTTAGACACAAGATAGACGTTACAATCAGGAATGAACAATCCAGAGACATTGGCAACGTTAGACACAAGATAGACGTTACAATCAGGAATGAACAATCCAGAGACACTGGCAACGTTAGACACAAGATAGACGGTGCAATCAGGAATGAACAATCCAGAGACATTAGCAAGGTTAGACACAAGATAGACGTTACAATCAGGAATGAACAATCCAGAGACATTGGCAACGTTAGACACAAGATAGACGTTACAATCAGGAATGAACAATCCAGAGACATTGGCAACGTTAGACACAAGATAGACGGTGCAATCAGGAATGAACAATCCAGAGACACTGGCAACGTTAGACACAAGATAGACTTTACAATCGGGAATGAACAATCCAGAGACACTGGCAACGTTAGACACAAGATAGACGGTGCAATCAGAAATGAACAATCCAGAGACATTGGCAACGTTAGACACAAGATAGACGTTACAATCAGGAATGAACAATCCAGAGACACTGGCAACGTTAGACACAAGATAGACGGTGCAATCAGGAATGAACAATCCAGAGACATTGGCAAGGTTAGACACAAGATAGACGTTACAATCAGGAATGAACAATCCAGAGACATTGGCAACGTTAGACACAAGATAGACGTTACAATCAGGAATGAACAATCCAGAGACACTGGCAACGTTAGACACAAGATAGACGGTGCAATCAGGAATGAACAATCCAGAGACATTGGTAACGTTAGACACAAGATAGACGTTACAATCAGGAATGAACAATCCAGAGACATTGGCAACGTTAGACACAAGATAGACGGTGCAATCAGGAATGAACAATCCAGAGACATTGGCAACGTTAGACACAAGATAGACGTTACAATCAGGAATGAACAATCCAGAGACATTGGCAACGTTAGACACAAGATAGACGGTGCAATCAGGAATGAACAATCCAGAGACATTGGCAACGTTAGACACAAGATAGACGCTTACAATCAGGAATGAACAATCCAGAGACATTGGCAACGTTAGACACAAGATAGACGTTACAATCAGGAATGAACAATCCAGAGACATTGGCAACGTTAAACACAAGATAGACGTTTACAATCAGGAATGAACAATCCAGAGACATTGGCAACGTTAGACACAAGATAGACGTTACAATCAGGAATGAACAATCCAGAGACATTGGCAACGTTAGACACAAGATAGACGTTACAATCAGGAATGAACAATCCAGAGACACTGGCAACGTTAGACACAAGATAGACGGTGCAATCAGGAATGAACAATCCAGAGACATTGGCAACGTTAGACACAAGATAGACGTTACAATCAGGAATGAACAATCCAGAGACATTGGCAACGTTAGACACAAGATAGACGGTGCAATCAGGAATGAACAATCCAGAGACATTGGCAACGTTAGACACAAGATAGACGGTGCAATCAGGAATGAACAATCCAGAGACATTGGCAACGTTAGACACAAGATAGACGTTACAATCAGGAATGAACAATCCAGAGACATTGGCAACGTTAGACACAAGATAGACGTTACAATCAGGAATGAACAATCCAGAGACACTGGCAACGTTAGACACAAGATAGACGGTGCAATCAGGAATGAACAATCCAGAGACATTGGCAACGTTAGACACAAGATAGACGTTACAATCAGGAATGAACAATCCAGAGACATTGGCAACGTTAGACACAAGATAGACGGTGCAATCAGGAATGAACAATCCAGAGACATTGGCAACGTTAGACACAAGATAGACGTTACAATCAGGAATGAACAATCCAGAGACATTGGCAACGTTAGACACAAGATAGACGTTACAATCGAGAGAAGGAATGAACAATCCAGAGACATTGGCAACGTTAGACACAAGATAGACGGTGCAATCAGGAATGAACAATCCAGAGACATTGGCAACGTTAGACACAAGATAGACGTTACAATCAGGAATGAACAATCCAGAGACATTGGCAACGTTAGACACAAGATAGACGGTGCAATCAGGAATGAACAATCCAGAGACATTGGCAACGTTAGACACAAGATAGACGTTACAATCAGGAATGAACAATCCAGAGACATTGGCAACGTTAGACACAAGATAGACGGTGCAAATCAGGAATGAACAATCCAGAGACATTGGCAACGTTAGACACAAGATAGACGGTGCAATCAGGAATGAACAATTCAGAGACATTGGCAACGTTAGACACAGGATAGACGTTACAATCAGGAATGAACAATCCAGAGACATTGGCAACGTTAGACACAAGATAGACGTTACAATCAGGAATGAACAATCCAGAGACACTGGCAACGTTAGACACAAGATAGACGGTGCAATCAGGAATGAACAATCCAGAGACATTGGCAACGTTAGACACAAGATAGACGTTACAATCAGGAATGAACAATCCAGAGACATTGGCAACGTTAGACACAAGATAGACGGTGCAATCAGGACTGAACAATCCAGAGACATTGGCAACGTTAGACACAAGATAGACGTTACAATCAGGAATGAACAATCCAGAGACATTGGCAACGTTAGACACAAGACAGACCGTTACAATCAGGAATGAACAATCCAGAGACACTGGCAACGTTAGACACAAGATAGACGGTGCAATCAGGAATGAACAATCCAGAGGCATTGGCAACGTTAGACACAAGATAGACGTTACAATCAGGAATGAACAATCCAGAGACATTGGCAACGTTAGACACAAGATAGACGTTACAATCAGGAATGAACAATCCAGAGACATTGGCAACGTTAGACACAAGATAGACGGTGCAAGTTAGACACAAGATAGACGTTTCAATCAGGAATGAACAATCCAGAGACATTGGCAACGTTAGACACAAGATAGACGTTACAATCAGGAATGAACAATCCAGAGACATTGGCAACGTTAGACACAAGATAGACGGTGCAATCAGGAATGAACAATCCAGAGACATTGGCAACGTTAGACACAAGATAGACGGTGCAATCAGGAATGAACAATCCAGAGACATTGGCAACGTTAGACACAAGATAGACGTGCAATCAGGAATGAACAATCCAGAGACATTGGCAACGTTAGACACAAGATAGACGTTACAATCAGGAATGAACAATCCAGAGACATTGGCAACGTTAGACACAAGATAGACGGTGCAATCAGGAATGAACAATCCAGAGACATTGGCAACGTTAGACACAAGATAGACGGTGCAATCAGGAATGAACAATCCAGAGACATTGGCAACGTTAGACACAGATAGACGGTGCAATCAGGAATGAACAATCCAGAGACATTGGCAACGTTAGACACAAGATAGACGTTACAATCAGGAATGAACAATCCAGAGACATTGGCAACGTTAGACACAAGATAGACGTTGCAATCAGGAATGAACAATCCAGAGACATTGGCAACGTTAGACACAAGATAGACGTGCAATCAGGAATGAACAATCCAGAGACATTGGCAACGTTAGACACAAGATAGACGTTACAATCAGGAATGAACAATCCAGAGACATTGGCAACGTTAGACACAAGATAGACGTGCAATCAGGAATGAACAATCCAGAGACATTGGCAACGTTAGACACAAGATAGACGTTACAATCAGGAATGAACAATCCAGAGACATTGGCAACGTTAGACACAAGATAGACGTTACAATCAGGAATGAACAATCCAGAGACACTGGCAACGTTAGACACAAGATAGACGTTACAATCAGGAATGAACAATCCAGAGACATTGGCAACGTTAGACACAAGATAGACGTTACAATCAGGAATGAACAATCCAGAGACATTGGCAACGTTAGACACAAGACAGACGTTACAATCAGGAATGAACAATCCAGAGACACTGGCAACGTTAGACACAAGATAGACGGTGCAATCAGGAATGAACAATCCAGAGACATTGGTAACGTTAGACACAAGATAGACGTTACAATCAGGAATGAACAATGCAGAGACATTGGCAACGTTAGACACAAGATAGACGGTGCAATCAGGAATGAACAATCCAGAGACATTGGCAACGTTAGACACAAGATAGACGTTACAATCAGGAATGAACAATCCAGAGACACTGGCAACGTTAGACACAAGATAGACGGTGCAATCAGGAATGAACAATCCAGAGACATTGGCAACGTTAGACACAAGATAGACGTTACAATCAGAAATGAACAATCCAGAGACATTGGCAACGTTAGACACAAGATAGACGTTACAATCAGGAATGAACAATCCAGAGACACTGGCAACGTTAGACACAAGATAGACGGTGCAATCAGGAATGAACAATCCAGAGACATTGGTAACGTTAGACACAAGATAGACGTTACAATCAGGAATGAACAATCCAGAGACATTGGCAACGTTAGACACAAGATAGACGGTGCAATCAGGAATGAACAATCCAGAGACATTGGCAACGTTAGACACAAGATAGACGGTGCAATCAGGAATGAACAATCCAGAGACATTGGCAACGTTAGACACAAGATAGACGGTGCAATCAGGAATGAACAATCCAGAGGCATTGGCAACGTTAGACACAAGATAGACGTTACAATCAGGAATGAACAATCCAGAGACATTGGCAACGTTAGACACAAGATAGACGTTACAATCAGGAATGAACAATCCAGAGACATTGGCAACGTTAGACACAAGATAGACGTTACAATCAGGAATGAACAATCCAGAGACATTGGCAACGTTAGACACAAGATAGACGGTGCAATCAGGAATGAACAATCCAGAGGCATTGGCAACGTTAGACACAAGATAGACGTTACAATCAGGAATGAACAATCCAGAGACATTGGCAACGTTAGGCACAAGATAGACGTTACAATCAGGAATGAACAATCCAGAGACATTGGCAACGTTAGACACAAGATAGACGGTGCAATCAGGAATGAACAATCCAGAGACATTGGCAACGTTAGACACAAGATAGACGTTACAATCAGGAATGAACAATCCAGAGACATTGGCAACGTTAGACACAAGATAGACGTTACAATCAGGAATGAACAATCCAGAGACACTGGCAACGTTAGACACAAGATAGACGGTGCAATCAGGAATGAACAATCCAGAGACATTGGCAACGTTAGACACAAGATAGACGTTACAATCAGGAATGAACAATCCAGAGACATTGGCAACGTTAGACACAAGATAGACGGTGCAATCAGGAAAGAACAATCCAGAGACATTGGCAACGTTAGACACAAGATAGACGGTGCAATCAGGAATGAACAATCCAGAGACATTGGCAACGTTAGACACAAGATAGACGTTACAATCAGGAATGAACAATCCAGAGACATTGGCAACGTTAGACACATGATAGACGTTACAATCAGGAATGAACAATCCAGAGACACTGGCAACGTTAGACACAAGATAGACGGTGCAATCAGGAATGAACAATCCAGAGACATTGGCAACGTTGACACAAGATAGACGTTACAATCAGGAATGAACAATCCAGAGACACTGGCAACGTTAGACACAAGATAGACGGTGCAATCAGGAATGAACAATCCAGAGACATTGGCAAGGTTAGACACAAGATAGACGTTACAATCAGGAATGAACAATCCAGAGACATTGGCAACGTTAGACACAAGATAGACGTTACAATCAGGAATGAACAATCCAGAGACATTGGCAACGTTAGACACAAGATAGACGGTGCAATCAGGAATGAACAATCCAGAGACATTGGCAACGTTAGACACAAGATAGACGGTGCAATCAGGAATGAACAATCCAGAGACATTGGCAACGTTAGACACAAGATAGACGTTACAATCAGGAATGAACAATCCAGAGACATTGGCAACGTTAGACACAAGATAGACGGTGCAATCAGGAATGAACAATCCAGAGACATTGGCAACGTTAGACACAAGATAGACGTTACAATCAGGAATGAACAATCCAGAGACACTGGCAACGTTAGACACAAGATAGACGTTACAATCAGGAATGAACAATCCAGAGACATTGGCAACGTTAGACACAAGATAGACGTTACAATCAGGAATGAACAATCCAGTGACACTGGCAACGTTAGACACAAGATAGATGTTACAATCAGGAATGAACAATCCAGAGACATTGGCAACGTTAGACACAAGATAGACGGTGCAATCAGGAATGAACAATCCAGAGACATTGGCAACGTTAGACACAAGATAGACGTTACAATCAGGAATGAAAAATCCAGAGACATTGGCAACGTTAGACACAAGATAGACGGTGCAATCAGGAATGAACAATCCAGAGGCATTGGCAACGTTAGACACAAGATAGACGTTACAATCAGGAATGAACAATCCAGAGACATTGGCAACGTTAGACACAAGATAGACGGTACAATCAGGAATGAACAATCCAGAGACATTGGCAACGTTAGACACAAGATAGACGTTACAATCAGGAATGAACAATCCAGAGACATTGGAAACGTTAGACACAAGATAGACGGTGCAATCAGGAATGAACAATCCAGAGACATTGGCAACGTTAGACACAAGATAGACGTTACAATCAGGAATGAACAATCCAGAGACATTGGCAACGTTAGACACAAGATAGACTTTACAATCAGGAATGAACAATCCAGAGACATTGGCAACGTTAGACACAAGATAGACGGTGCAATCAGGAATGAACAATCCAGAGACATTGGCAACGTTAGACACAAGATAGACGTTACAATCAGGAATGAACAATCCAGAGACATTGGCAACGTTAGACACAAGATAGACGGTGCAATCAGGAATGAACAATCCAGAGACATTGGCAACGTTAGACACAAGATAGACGTTACAATCAGGAATGAACAATCCAGAGACATTGGCAACGTTAGACACAAGATAGACATTACAATCAGGAATGAACAATCCAGAGACACTGGCAACGTTAGACACAAGATAGACGGTGCAATCAGGAATGAACAATCCAGAGACATTGGCAACGTTAGACACAAGATAGACGTTACAATCAGGAATGAACAGTCCGGAGACATTGGCAACGTTAGACACAAGATAGACGGTGCAATCAGGAATTAACAATCCAGAGACATTGGCAACGTTAGACACAAGATAGACGGTGCAATCAGGAATGAACAATCCAGAGACATTGGCAACGTTAGACACAAGATAGACGTTACAATCAGGAATGAACAATCCAGAGACATTGGCAACGTTAGACACAAGATAGACGTTACAATCAGGAATGAACAATCCAGAGACACTGGCAACGTTAGACACAAGATAGACGGTGCAATCAGGAATGAACAATCCAGAGACATTGGCAACGTTAGACACAAGATAGACGGTGCAATCAGGAATGAACAATCCAGAGAGATTGGCAACGTTAGACACAAGATAGACGGTGCAATCAGGAATGAACAATCCAGAGACATTGGCAACGTTAGACACAAGATAGACGGTGCAATCAGGAATGAACAATCCAGAGACATTGGCAACGTTAGACACAAGATAGACGTTACAATCAGGAATGAACAATCCAGAGACATTGGCAACGTTAGACACAAGATAGACGGTGCAATCAGGAATGAACAATCCAGAGAGATTGGCAACGTTAGACACAAGATAGACGATGCAATCAGGAATGAACAATCCAGAGACATTGGCAACGTTAGACACAAGATAGACGTTACAATCAGGAATGAACAATCCAGAGACATTGGCAACGTTAGACACAAGATAGACGGTGCAATCAGGAATGAACAATCCAGAGACATTGGCAACGTTAGACACAAGATAGACGGTGCAATCAGGAATGAACAATCCAGAGACATTGGCAACGTTAGACACAGGATAGACGTTACAATCAGGAATGAACAATCCAGAGACATTGGCAACGTTAGACACAAGATAGACGTTACAATCAGGAATGAACAATCCAGAGACATTGGCAACGTTAGACACAAGATAGACGTTACAATCAGGAATGAACAATCCAGAGACATTGGCAACGTTAGACACAAGATAGACGTTACAATCAGGAATGAACAATCCAGAGACATTGGCAACGTTAGACACAAGACAGACGTTACAATCAGGAATGAACAATCCAGAGACACTGGCAACGTTAGACACAAGATAGACGGTGCAATCAGGAATGAACAATCCAGAGACATTGGTAACGTTAGACACAAGATAGACGTTACAATCAGGAATGAACAATGCAGAGACATTGGCAACGTTAGACACAAGATAGACGGTGCAATCAGGAATGAACAATCCAGAGACATTGGCAACGTTAGACACAAGATAGACGGTGCAATCAGGAATGAACAATCCAGAGGCATTGGCAACGTTAGACACAAGATAGACGTTACAATCAGGAATGAACAATCCAGAGACATTGGCAACGTTAGGCACAAGATAGACGTTACAATCAGGAATGAACAATCCAGAGACATTGGCAACGTTAGACACAAGATAGACGGTGCAATCAGGAATGAACAATCCAGAGACATTGGCAACGTTAGACACAAGATAGACGTTACAATCAGGAATGAACAATCCAGAGACATTGGCAACGTTAGACACAAGATAGACGTTACAATCAGGAATGAACAATCCAGAGACACTGGCAACGTTAGACACAAGATAGACGGTGCAATCAGGAATGAACAATCCAGAGACATTGGCAACGTTAGACACAAGATAGACGTTACAATCAGGAATGAACAATCCAGAGACATTGGCAACGTTAGACACAAGATAGACGGTGCAATCAGGAAAGAACAATCCAGAGACATTGGCAACGTTAGACACAAGATAGACGGTGCAATCAGGAATGAACAATCCAGAGACATTGGCAACGTTAGACACAAGATAGACGTTACAATCAGGAATGAACAATCCAGAGACATTGGCAACGTTAGACACATGATAGACGTTACAATCAGGAATGAACAATCCAGAGACACTGGCAACGTTAGACACAAGATAGACGGTGCAATCAGGAATGAACAATCCAGAGACATTGGCAACGTTGACACAAGATAGACGTTACAATCAGGAATGAACAATCCAGAGACACTGGCAACGTTAGACACAAGATAGACGGTGCAATCAGGAATGAACAATCCAGAGACATTGGCAAGGTTAGACACAAGATAGACGTTACAATCAGGAATGAACAATCCAGAGACATTGGCAACGTTAGACACAAGATAGACGTTACAATCAGGAATGAACAATCCAGAGACATTGGCAACGTTAGACACAAGATAGACGGTGCAATCAGGAATGAACAATCCAGAGACATTGGCAACGTTAGACACAAGATAGACGGTGCAATCAGGAATGAACAATCCAGAGACATTGGCAACGTTAGACACAAGATAGACGTTACAATCAGGAATTAACAATCCAGAGACACTGGCAACGTTAGACACAAGATAGACGTTACAATCAGGAATGAACAATCCAGAGACACTGGCAACGTTAGACACAAGATAGACGGTGCAATCAGGAATGAACAATCCAGAGACATTGGCAACGTTAGACACAAGATAGACGTTACAATCAGGAATGAACAATCCAGAGACACTGGCAACGTTAGACACAAGATAGACGGTGCAATCAGGAATGAACAATCCAGAGACATTGGCAACGTTAGACACAAGATAGACGTTACAATCAGAAATGAACAATCCAGAGACATTGGCAACGTTAGACACAAGATAGACGTTACAATCAGGAATGAACAATCCAGAGACACTGGCAACGTTAGACACAAGATAGACGGTGCAATCAGGAATGAACAATCCAGAGACATTGGTAACGTTAGACACAAGATAGACGTTACAATCAGGAATGAACAATCCAGAGACATTGGCAACGTTAGACACAAGATAGACGGTGCAATCAGGAATGAACAATCCAGAGACATTGGCAACGTTAGACACAAGATAGACGTTACAATCAGGAATGAACAATCCAGAGACATTGGCAACGTTAGACACAAGATAGACGGTGCAATCAGGAATGAACAATCCAGAGGCATTGGCAACGTTAGACACAAGATAGACGTTACAATCAGGAATGAACAATCCAGAGACATTGGCAACGTTAGACACAAGATAGACGTTACAATCAGGAATGAACAATCCAGAGACATTGGCAACGTTAGACACAAGATAGACGGTAAAATCAGGAATGAACAATCCAGAGACATTGGCAACGTTAGACACAAGATAGACGTTACAATCAGGAATGAACAATCCAGAGACATTGGCAACGTTAGACACAAGATAGACGTTACAATCAGGAATGAACAATCCAGAGACACTGGCAACGTTAGACACAAGATAGACGTGCAATCAGGAATGAACAATCCAGAGACATTGGCAACGTTAGACACAAGATAGACGTTACAATCAGGAATGAACAATCCAGAGACATTGGCAACGTTAGACACAAGATAGACGGTGCAATCAGGAATGAACAATCCAGAGACATTGGCAACGTTAGACACAAGATAGACGTTACAATCAGGAATGAACAATCCAGAGACACTGGCAACGTTAGACACAAGATAGACGTTACAATCAGGAATGAACAATCCAGAGACATTGGCAACGTTAGACACAAGATAGACGTTACAATCAGGAATGAACAATCCAGTGACACTGGCAACGTTAGACACAAGATAGATGTTACAATCAGGAATGAACAATCCAGAGACATTGGCAACGTTAGACACAAGATAGACGTTACAATCAGGAATGAACAATCCAGAGACATTGGCAACGTTAGACACAAGATAGACGTTACACTCAGGAATGAACAATCCAGAGACACTGGCAACGTTAGACACAAGATAGACGTGCAATCAGGAATGAACAATCCAGAGACATTGGCAACGTTAGACACAAGATAGACGTTACAATCAGGAATGAACAATCCAGAGACATTGGCAACGTTAGACACAAGATAGACGGTGCAATCAGGAATGAACAATCCAGAGACATTGGCAACGTTAGACACAAGATAGACGTTACAATCAGGAATGAACAATCCAGAGACACTGGCAACGTTAGACACAAGATAGACGTTACAATCAGGAATGAACAATCCAGAGACATTGGCAACGTTAGACACAAGATAGACGTTACAATCAGGAATGAACAATCCAGTGACACTGGCAACGTTAGACACAAGATAGACGGTGCAATCAGGAATGAACAATCCAGAGACATTGGCAACGTTAGACACAAGATAGACGTTACAATCAGGAATGAACAATCCAGAGACATTGGCAACGTTAGACACAAGATAGACGGTACAATCAGGAATGAACAATCCAGAGACATTGGCAACGTTAGACACAAGATAGACGGTGCAATCAGGAATGAACAATCCAGAGGCATTGGCAACGTTAGACACAAGATAGACGTTACAATCAGGAATGAACAATCCAGAGACATTGGCAACGTTAGACACAAGATAGACGGTACAATCAGGAATGAACAATCCAGAGACATTGGCAACGTTAGACACAAGATAGACGTTACAATCAGGAATGAACAATCCAGAGACATTGGAAACGTTAGACACAAGATAGACGGTGCAATCAGGAATGAACAATCCAGAGACATTGGCAACGTTAGACACAAGATAGACGTTACAATCAGGAATGAACAATCCAGAGACATTGGCAACGTTAGACACAAGATAGACTTTACAATCAGGAATGAACAATCCAGAGACATTGGCAACGTTAGACACAAGATAGACGGTGCAATCAGGAATGAACAATCCAGAGACATTGGCAACGTTAGACACAAGATAGACGTTACAATCAGGAATGAACAATCCAGAGACATTGGCAACGTTAGACACAAGATAGACGGTGCAATCAGGAATGAACAATCCAGAGACATTGGCAACGTTAGACACAAGATAGACGTTACAATCAGGAATGAACAATCCAGAGACATTGGCAACGTTAGACACAAGATAGACATTACAATCAGGAATGAACAATCCAGAGACACTGGCAACGTTAGACACAAGATAGACGGTGCAATCAGGAATGAACAATCCAGAGACATTGGCAACGTTAGACACAAGATAGACGTTACAATCAGGAATGAACAGTCCGGAGACATTGGCAACGTTAGACACAAGATAGACGGTGCAATCAGGAATGAACAATCCAGAGACATTGGCAACGTTAGACACAAGATAGACGGTGCAATCAGGAATGAACAATCCAGAGACATTGGCAACGTTAGACACAAGATAGACGTTACAATCAGGAATGAACAATCCAGAGACATTGGCAACGTTAGACACAAGATAGACGTTACAATCAGGAATGAACAATCCAGAGACACTGGCAACGTTAGACACAAGATAGACGGTGCAATCAGGAATGAACAATCCAGAGACATTGGCAACGTTAGACACAAGATAGACGGTGCAATCAGGAATGAACAATCCAGAGAGATTGGCAACGTTAGACACAAGATAGACGGTGCAATCAGGAATGAACAATCCAGAGACATTGGCAACGTTAGACACAAGATAGACGGTGCAATCAGGAATGAACAATCCAGAGACATTGGCAACGTTAGACACAAGATAGACGTTACAATCAGGAATGAACAATCCAGAGACATTGGCAACGTTAGACACAAGATAGACGGTGCAATCAGGAATGAACAATCCAGAGAGATTGGCAACGTTAGACACAAGATAGACGATGCAATCAGGAATGAACAATCCAGAGACATTGGCAACGTTAGACACAAGATAGACGTTACAATCAGGAATGAACAATCCAGAGACATTGGCAACGTTAGACACAAGATAGACGTTACAATCAGGAATGAACAATCCAGAGACACTGGCAACGTTAGACACAAGATAGACGGTGCAATCAGGAATGAACAATCCAGAGACATTGGCAACGTTAGACACAAGATAGACGTTACAATCAGGAATGAACAATCCAGAGACATTGGCAACGTTAGACACAAGATAGACGGTGCAATCAGGAATGAACAATCCAGAGACATTGGCAACATTAGACACAAGATAGACGGTGCAATCAGGAATGAACAATCCAGAGACATTGGCAACGTTAGACACAAGATAGACGTTACAATCAGGAATGAACAATCCAGAGACATTGGCAACGTTAGACACAAGATAGACGTTACAATCAGGAATGAACAATCCAGAGACACTGGCAACGTTAGACACAAGATAGACGGTGCAATCAGGAATGAACAATCCAGAGACATTGGCAACGTTAGACACAAGATAGACGTTACAATCAGGAATGAACAATCCAGAGACATTGGCAACGTTAGACACAAGATAGACGGTGCAATCAGGAATGAACAATCCAGAGACATTGGCAACGTTAGACACAAGATAGACGGTGCAATCAGGAATGAACAATCCAGAGACATTGGCAACGTTAGACACAAGATAGACGTTACAATCAGGAATGAACAATCCAGAGACATTGGCAACGTTAGACACAAGATAGACGTTACAATCAGGAATGAACAATCCAGAGACACTGGCAACGTTAGACACAAGATAGACGTGCAATCAGGAATGAACAATCCAGAGACATTTGCAACGTTAGACACAAGATAGACGTTACAATCAGGAATGAACAATCCAGAGACATTGGCAACGTTAGACACAAGATAGACGTTACAATCAGGAATGAACAATCCAGAGACACTGGCAACGTTAGACACAAGATAGACGGTGCAATCAGGAATGAACAATCCAGAGACATTGGCAACGTTAGACACAAGATAGACGGTGCAATCAGGAATGAACAATCCAGAGACATTGGCAACGTTAGACACAAGATAGACGTTACAATCAGGAATGAACAATCCAGAGACATTGGCAACGTTAGACACAAGATAGACGGTGCAATCAGTAATGAACAATCCAGAGGCATTGGCAACGTTAGACACAAGATAGACGTTACAATCAGGAATGAACAATCCAGAGACATTGGCAACGTTAGACACAAGATAGACGTTACAATCAGGAATGAACAATCCAGAGACATTGGCAACGTTAGACACAAGATAGACGTTACAATCAGGAATGAACAATCCAGTGACACTGGCAACGTTAGACACAAGATAGATGTTACAATCAGGAATGAACAATCCAGAGACATTGGCAACGTTAGACACAAGATAGACGGTGCAATCAGGAATGAACAATCCAGAGACATTGGCAACGTTAGACACAAGATAGACGTTACAATCAGGAATGAACAATCCAGAGACATTGGCAACGTTAGACACAAGATAGACGTTACAATCAGGAATGAACAATCCAGAGACACTGGCAACGTTAGACACAAGATAGACGTGCAATCAGGAATGAACAATCCAGAGACATTTGCAACGTTAGACACAAGATAGACGTTACAATCAGGAATGTACAATCCAGAGACATTGGCAACGTTAGACACAAGATAGACGTTACAATCAGGAATGAACAATCCAGAGACACTGGCAACGTTAGACACAAGATAGACGGTGCAATCAGGAATGAACAATCCAGAGACATTGGCAACGTTAGACACAAGATAGACGGTGCAATCAGGAATGAACAATCCAGAGACATTGGCAACGTTAGACACAAGATAGACGTTACAATCAGGAATGAACAATCCAGAGACATTGGCAACGTTAGACACAAGATAGACGGTGCAATCAGTAATGAACAATCCAGAGGCATTGGCAACGTTAGACACAAGATAGACGTTACAATCAGGAATGAACAATCCAGAGACATTGGCAACGTTAGACACAAGATAGACGTTACAATCAGGAATGAACAATCCAGAGACATTGGCAACGTTAGACACAAGATAGACGTTACAATCAGGAATGAACAATCCAGTGACACTGGCAACGTTAGACACAAGATAGATGTTACAATCAGGAATGAACAATCCAGAGACATTGGCAACGTTAGACACAAGATAGACGGTGCAATCAGGAATGAACAATCCAGAGACATTGGCAACGTTAGACACAAGATAGACGTTACAATCAGGAATGAACAATCCAGAGACATTGGCAACGTTAGACACAAGATAGACGTTACAATCAGGAATGAACAATCCAGAGACATTGGCAACGTTAGACACAAGATAGACGTTACAATCAGGAATGAACAATCCAGAGACATTGGAAACGTTAGACACAAGATAGACGGTGCAATCAGGAATGAACAATCCAGAGACATTGGCAACGTTAGACACAAGATAGACGTTACAATCAGGAATGAACAATCCAGAGACATTGGCAACGTTAGACACAAGATAGACTTTACAATCAGGAATGAACAATCCAGAGACATTGGCAACGTTAGACACAAGATAGACGGTGCAATCAGGAATGAACAATCCAGAGACATTGGCAACGTTAGACACAAGATAGACGTTACAATCAGGAATGAACAATCCAGAGACATTGGCAACGTTAGACACAAGATAGACGGTGCAATCAGGAATGAACAATCCAGAGACATTGGCAACGTTAGACACAAGATAGACGTTACAATCAGGAATGAACAATCCAGAGACATTGGCAACGTTAGACACAAGATAGACATTACAATCAGGAATGAACAATCCAGAGACACTGGCAACGTTAGACACAAGATAGACGTGCAATCAGGAATGAACAATCCAGAGACATTGGCAACGTTAGACACAAGATAGACGTTACAATCAGGAATGAACAGTCCGGAGACATTGGCAACGTTAGACACAAGATAGACGGTGCAATCAGGAATGAACAATCCAGAGACATTGGCAACGTTAGACACAAGATAGACGGTGCAATCAGGAATGAACAATCCAGAGACATTGGCAACGTTAGACACAAGATAGACGTTACAATCAGGAATGAACAATCCAGAGACATTGGCAACGTTAGACACAAGATAGACGTTACAATCAGGAATGAACAATCCAGAGACACTGGCAACGTTAGACACAAGATAGACGGTGCAATCAGGAATGAACAATCCAGAGACATTGGCAACGTTAGACACAAGATAGACGGTGCAATCAGGGATGAACAATCCAGAGAGATTGGCAACGTTAGACACAAGATAGACGGTGCAATCAGGAATGAACAATCCAGAGACATTGGCAACGTTAGACACAAGATAGACGGTGCAATCAGGAATGAACAATCCAGAGACATTGGCAACGTTAGACACAAGATAGACGTTACAATCAGGAATGAACAATCCAGAGACATTGGCAACGTTAGACACAAGATAGACGTTACAATCAGGAATGAAAAATCCAGAGACACTGGCAACGTTAGACACAAGATAGACGGTGCAATCAGGAATGAACAATCCAGAGACATTGGCAACGTTAGACACAAGATAGACGGTGCAATCAGGAATGAACAATCCAGAGAGATTGGCAACGTTAGACACAAGATAGACGATGCAATCAGGAATGAACAATCCAGAGACATTGGCAACGTTAGACACAAGATAGACGTTACAATCAGGAATGAACAATCCAGAGACATTGGCAACGTTAGACACAAGATAGACGTTACAATCAGGAATGAACAATCCAGAGACACTGGCAACGTTAGACACAAGATAGACGGTGCAATCAGGAATGAACAATCCAGAGACATTGGCAACGTTAGACACAAGATAGACGTTACAATCAGGAATGAACAATCCAGAGACATTGGCAACGTTAGACACAAGATAGACGGTGCAATCAGGAATGAACAATCCAGAGACATTGGCAACATTAGACACAAGATAGACGGTGCAATCAGGAATGAACAATCCAGAGACATTGGCAACGTTAGACACAAGATAGACGTTACAATCAGGAATGAACAATCCAGAGACATTGGCAACGTTAGACACAAGATAGACGTTACAATCAGGAATGAACAATCCAGAGACACTGGCAACGTTAGACACAAGATAGACGGTGCAATCAGGAATGAACAATCCAGAGACATTGGCAACGTTAGACACAAGATAGACGTTACAATCAGGAATGAACAATCCAGAGACATTGGCAACGTTAGACACAAGATAGACGGTGCAATCAGGAATGAACAATCCAGAGACATTGGCAACGTTAGACACAAGATAGACGGTGCAATCAGGAATGAACAATCCAGAGACATTGGCAACGTTAGACACAAGATAGACGTTACAATCAGGAATGAACAATCCAGAGACATTGGCAACGTTAGACACAAGATAGACGTTACAATCAGGAATGAACAATCCAGAGACACTGGCAACGTTAGACACAAGATAGACGTGCAATCAGGAATGAACAATCCAGAGACATTTGCAACGTTAGACACAAGATAGACGTTACAATCAGGAATGAACAATCCAGAGACATTGGCAACGTTAGACACAAGATAGACGTTACAATCAGGAATGAACAATCCAGAGACACTGGCAACGTTAGACACAAGATAGACGGTGCAATCAGGAATGAACAATCCAGAGACATTGGCAACGTTAGACACAAGATAGACGGTGCAATCAGGAATGAACAATCCAGAGACATTGGCAACGTTAGACACAAGATAGACGTTACAATCAGGAATGAACAATCCAGAGACATTGGCAACGTTAGACACAAGATAGACGGTGCAATCAGTAATGAACAATCCAGAGGCATTGGCAACGTTAGACACAAGATAGACGTTACAATCAGGAATGAACAATCCAGAGACATTGGCAACGTTAGACACAAGATAGACGTTACAATCAGGAATGAACAATCCAGAGACACTGGCAACGTTAGACACAAGATAGACTTTACAATCAGGAATGAACAATCCAGAGACACTGGCAACGTTAGACACAAGATAGACGGTGCAATCAGGAATGAACAATCCAGAGACATTGGCAACGTTAGACACAAGATAGACGTTACAATCAGGAATGAACAATCCAGAGACATTGGCAACGTTAGACACAAGATAGACGGTGCAATCAGGAATGAACAATCCAGAGGCATTGGCAACGTTAGACACAAGATAGACGTTACAATCAGGAATTAACAATCCAGAGACATTGGCAACGTTAGACACAAGATAGACGTTACAATCAGGAATGAACAATCCAGAGACATTGGCAACGTTAGACACAAGATAGACGGTACAATCAGGAATGAACAATCCAGAGACATTGGCAACGTTAGACACAAGATAGACGTTACAATCAGGAATGAACAATCCAGAGACATTGGCAACGTTAGACACAAGATAGACGGTGCAATCAGGAATGAACAATCCAGAGACATTGGCAACGTTAGACACAAGATAGACGTTACAATCAGGAATGAACAATCCAGAGACATTGGCAACGTTAGACACAAGATAGACGTTACAATCAGGAATGAACAATCCAGAGACATTGGGAACGTTAGACACAAGATAGACGGTGCAATCAGGAATGAACAATCCAGAGACATTGGCAACGTTAGACACAAGATAGACGTTACAATCAGGAATGAACAATCCAGAGACATTGGCAACGTTAGACACAAGATAGACGGTGCAATCAGGAATGAACAATCCAGAGACATTGGCAACGTTAGACACAAGATAGACGTTACAATCAGGAATGAACAATCCAGAGACATTGGCAACGTTAGACACAAGATAGACATTACAATCAGGAATGAACAATCCAGAGACACTGGCAACGTTAGACACAAGATAGACGGTGCAATCAGGAATGAACAATCCAGAGACATTGGCAACGTTAGACACAAGATAGACGTTACAATCAGGAATGAACAATCCGGAGACATTGGCAACGTTAGACACAAGATAGACGGTGCAATCAGGAATGAACAATCCAGAGACATTGGCAACGTTAGACACAAGATAGACGGTGCAATCAGGAATGAACAATCCAGAGAGATTGGCAACGTTAGACACAAGATAGACGGTGCAATCAGGAATGAACAATCCAGAGACATTGGCAACGTTAGACACAAGATAGACGGTGCAATCAGGAATGAACAATCCAGAGACATTGGCAACGTTAGACACAAGATAGACGTTACAATCAGGAATGAACAATCCAGAGACATTGGCAACGTTAGACACAAGATAGACGTTACAATCAGGAATGAACAATCCAGAGACACTGGCAACGTTAGACACAAGATAGACGGTGCAATCAGGAATGAACAATCCAGAGACATTGGCAACGTTAGACACAAGATAGACGTTACAATCAGGAATGAACAATCCAGAGACATTGGCAACGTTAGACACAAGATAGACGGTGCAATCAGGAATGAACAATCCAGAGGCATTGGCAACGTTAGACACAAGATAGACGTTACAATCAGGAATTAACAATCCAGAGACATTGGCAACGTTAGACACAAGATAGACGTTACAATCAGGAATGAACAATCCAGAGACATTGGCAACGTTAGACACAAGATAGACGGTACAATCAGGAATGAACAATCCAGAGACATTGGCAACGTTAGACACAAGATAGACGTTACAATCAGGAATGAACAATCCAGAGACATTGGCAACGTTAGACACAAGATAGACGGTACAATCAGGAATGAACAATCCAGAGACATTGGCAACGTTAGACACAAGATAGACGTTACAATCAGGAATGAACAATCCAGAGACATTGGCAACGTTAGACACAAGATAGACGGTGCAATCAGGAATGAACAATCCAGAGACATTGGCAACGTTAGACACAAGATAGACGTTACAATCAGGAATGAACAATCCAGAGACATTGGCAACGTTAGACACAAGATAGACGGTGCAATCAGGAATGAACAATCCAGAGACATTGGCAACGTTAGACACAAGATAGACGTTACAATCAGGAATGAACAATCCAGAGACATTGGCAACGTTAGACACAAGATAGACGGTGCAATCAGGAATGAACAATCCAGAGACATTGGCAACGTTAGACACAAGATAGACGGTGCAATCAGGAATGAACAATCCAGAGACATTGGCAACGTTAGACACAAGATAGACGGTGCAATCAGGAATGAACAATCCAGAGACATTGGCAACGTTAGACACAAGATAGACGTTACAATCAGGAATGAACAATCCAGAGACATTGGCAACGTTAGACACAAGATAGACGGTGCAATCAGGAATGAACAATCCAGAGACATTGGCAACGTTAGACACAAGATAGACGTTACAATCAGGAATGAACAATCCAGAGACATTGGCAACGTTAGACACAAGATAGACGTTACAATCAGGAATGAACAATCCAGAGACATTGGCAACGTTAGACACAAGATAGACGTTACAATCAGGAATGAACAATCCAGAGACATTGGCAACGTTAGACACAAGATAGACGGTGCAATCAGGAATGAACAATCCAGAGACATTGGCAACGTTAGACACAAGATAGACGTTACAATCAGGAATGAACAATCCAGAGACATTGGCAACGTTAGACACAAGATAGACGGTGCAATCAGGAATGAACAATACAGAGACATTGGCAACGTTAGACACAAAATAGACGTTACAATCAGGAATGAACAATCCAGAGACATTGGCAACGTTAGACACAAGATAGACGTTACAATCAGGAATGAACAATCCAGAGACATTGGCAACGTTAGACACAAGATAGACGGTGCAATCAGTAATGAACAATCCAGAGGCATTGGCAACGTTAGACACAAGATAGACGTTACAATCAGGAATGAACAATCCAGAGACATTGGGAACGTTAGACACAAGATAGACGTTACAATCAGGAATGAACAATCCAGAGACATTGGCAACGTTAGACACAAGATAGACGGTACAATCAGGAATGAACAATCCAGAGACATTGGCAACGTTAGACACAAGATAGACGTTACAATCAGGAATGAACAATCCAGAGACATTGGCAACGTTAGACACAAGATAGACGGTGCAATCAGGAATGAACAATCCAGAGACATTGGCAACGTTAGACACAAGATAGACGTTACAATCAGGAATGAACAATCCAGAGACATTGGCAACGTTAGACACAAGATAGACGGTGCAATCAGGAATGAACAATCCAGAGACATTGGCAACGTTAGACACAAGATAGACGTTACAATCAGGAATGAACAATCCAGAGACATTGGCAACGTTAGACACAAGATAGACGGTGCAATCAGGAATGAACAATCCAGAGACATTGGCAACGTTAGACACAAGATAGACGTTACAATCAGGAATGAACAATCCAGAGACATTGGCAACGTTAGACACAAGATAGACGTTACAATCAGGAATGAACAATCCAGAGACATTGGCAACGTTAGACACAAGATAGACGTTACAATCAGGAATGAACAATCCAGAGACCTTGGCAACGTTAGACACAAGATAGACGGTGCAATCAGGAATGAACAATCCAGAGACATTGGCAACGTTAGACACAAGATAGACGTTACAATCAGGAATGAACAATCCAGAGACATTGGCAACGTTAGACACAAGATAGACGGTGCAATCAGGAATGAACAATCCAGAGACATTGGCAACGTTAGACACAAAATAGACGTTACAATCAGGAATGAACAATCCAGAGACATTGGCAACGTTAGACACAAGATAGACGTTACAATCAGGAATGAACAATCCAGAGACACTGGCAACGTTAGACACAAGATAGACGGTGCAATCAGGAATGAACAATCCAGAGACATTGGCAACGTTAGACACAAGATAGACGGTGCAATCAGGAATGAACAATCCAGAGACATTGGCAACGTTAGACACAAGCCACCGAGCGACGATAAATACTACAAAAACACACAACAGAAAAAGATTAGCAACACCGATCCCATAAACATCTGGTGATGAACCCAAGTGCTCGTAAAGCGTAAGCAGTTCCTTTTCTATATAAGACACCCGTCATGTTACAATAGTCAAGTCCGGCAACACGTGTAATGACCGTGGCATTTTTGTAGCGATTTCGTCAACTTAGGAACAGCGTAGCTTCGTTGTATAAGAAGTTTTAGTGTCGGAGGCAGCAGCTGAGATCTGTCCAGAAAATCACTGTATTAGGCACAAAAACTAACTAGAACGATGTTATAAACTTTGAAATGGAAATTTTGATATTTTCTCACAATATTTGTATAAATGGAATGTATCTTTAACTGACTCTACATCAAGCTTAAATATTGTTATTCTGATGCAAGGTAAAACATCATGTATATGAAGATCTAATAAAAACCTAGATATCTAAATTAGTGCGCACAATGTCTTTTTGGAATAACCTTCATCAGATATCACTCAAATTCGAAAGCCAAATAATATAAACATGGTTTATTAGATATATTTATTATTGATTGATTTGATTTGATATTTGGTGTTTTAACGCCACTTTCAACAATATTTCAGCTATATCATGGCGACCAGTTTTAGTGGTGGAGGAAGCCGGAGTACCCGGAGAGAACCACAGACCATGGGTAAGCAACTGGTAAACTTTATCACTTGCGGCTGCGAGTCGAGTGCACCATTTTTTGTAATTTACAAAGCCGGGCGCGAACCCACGCCGTATTGGTGATAGGCTTGTATGAGTTGTTAGATCCAACGACCTAACTCATTGAGCCACCCGGGGCCCCTATTTATTATTGAACTTTACAGTTAATAAATAATGTAATTATAATGAAAGCTAAGGTTCTTCTCTCTCGGGCATAGAAATAAAAACGTATATATCAAATTTAGTGCGCACGACCCGTTTTTGGAATACCCTTCACCAGGTACACTAAAATACGAAATGCTGGAAAGTCAAATAAATTTAAACAGCAAAAATATCATCAATGAATTCTTATTATTTTCATATAATTTAATTTGATTTGAATACTTCAATCTGATTGGCTAATCCGCCTAGAGAAAATGTTGGTTATACTGATAACCTGGGTTGGTATTGTGACGTCACCAACGTGTTCATCCGCCAACGACAAATTCAAATAATCCCATGAAATAATCGTAATTAAAATCGAGGAATCATTAAATTTTGTTGTAAAAATTAAATTATAAGGAATATTTGAAATTGTTGAACAGGTTATACTTGCATAACCTGGTTTGGGTCAGTTTACGCTTTTCATAAACCGCGGTTTATTAAGCGTAAACTGACCCAAACCAGGTTATATCGTATAACCTGTTCAACAATTTCAAATATTCCTTAAATATACGACGATAATCACTTTACATTGACTGAACAATGTATTGTGACACTGATTAAGTCCTACACCGGTATTCATGGGGGTATCCCAAGTCAAACAGTTAAACATGTCAACTGCTAATACTGTCATTCTGTCTACTATGACTCTACTTTTAAATATTTTCTTGTACATACAACTTCCTTATCACCATCGTAGGCTACCAGTTTCTGAAAAATAATAAATATTAGAGTGAGCGAGTAATTGTTGTTTAACGTCAACTCAGCAATTTTTCAGCTATATGACGTTAATTTTCAATGCGATGATGATGAGGTACGATTTGTTCTAGACCAACACGCTGTTATGTCATGGTGGTCAGTTATATCGTGGTGGTCAGTTATATTATAGTGGTCAGTTATATCATGGTGGTCAGATATATTTATTTAGGGTTAGGGTTGTGGTGTTTTACACCACTTTCAACAAAATATCAGTTATATCGTGGTGGTCAGTTTTATTGGTGGGGGAAACCGGAGAAAACCACCGACCTGTCGCAAGTCACTAACAAACTTTATCACATAATGTTGTATCGAATACACCTTGCCATGAGCTGGATTCGAACTCACAACTTTAGTGGTGATAGGCACTTATTACATAGGTAATTGTAAATACAACTACCAGACGATCACGACTGTCCCTTATTAGGGTTGAGTATAATGGCGATGTGTATATATCAGTTTGTGTAAACATTGGCGCACTGCATTTATTTTAACTTGTGTAAATTAGCCTGTTGTATATTTCAGCTTCTGTATATTGCCTGGGGTGTATATTTCAGCTTCTGTATACAATGAGGCAGTGGGTTTTTCAGCTTATGTTACAAAACATTATATTTTTATTTGAGCTTTTATTCTATGTACGTGAATATGTATTTGTTTATGTGTAATTTATTTTATATATGTTTAGTCAGAGATTTCGAACTGATTTTATTTCAATAATAAATATTATAGGTAGGTTTAGGTTTATGGTGTTTAACGCCACTTTCAACAATATTTCAGTTATATCGTGGCGGTATTAATATTATAGTTAACTTACTAATGTCATGGAATTACCATCAAACACTCTTGATATCAATGAGTTGTATTCTCCCTTTTGTACAATGTCCAGTTTATTGCCTTCTAGGTTGGCTGTACTCTGAAAAAAATCAAAATCGATGGTAGATAAATACCATTTCATTTTAATAAAAACGTATATATCTAATTTATTGTCTTATAATCACTGTCGTCAAAGAGCTCCGATCGAAAATGTTTGGTCAACATCCGGGATATTTTAAAGCAGTATTTTTAAAGCAGACGCGGGTAATTATCGTAAGTATTTATAAATATACTGTGTATATAATGTTTGGAATTATGATGCTTTATGATTGTTATTATTATTAATTTCATTTTTTTCCCAAATATCATTTATTTTTGCAGTGTAAAATTAGATTTTTCTATAAGTTATAAGGAATCCGGCTTCAAAATCATTACAATCAACTGAAATATCGCTATATCTTGCATTTACGAATGAATTAAATGTTGCCCAAAAAGAAAAAAATATTGATGAATGATTGATTTTACTTAAAAATACTATTTTGTTGATGAAAAGTCAATTAGTAACTAGTTATACCCTAAAACATGATGTCAACAGATGTTTTTGAAATCCGGTTTGGTCAAAATGTAAACATGTATACAAACCGGTTGGGTCATTTATAAATAACTGGGTTTGTCAGTATGTAAATACCACTGATCTTATTGTTATTGAGCATCATATTGCAATTTAACAATAGTTATGAATAGGAAATATCTCAAAGGCGATAAATACTGATCCATAGTATGAATATTCGCCATGGCTGCTAATTTCAGCTACTTTGTACAATAAAAAAAAATCGTTATTTCTATGTTAAATTGCTACTGTCGCGAACACTTGATTTCTTTTAATGCTTTTTATGGCACTGACATCATGGTTGGTGCTCAATACGCTACACTCACTTTAAGTAGCTGTCCAGGCGCATCAATTGAGTAATGGGAGATTCTTTTTATAGCGCAATATTTTAATTTTATACTCGTTGATAACGAAGTAAGTCACTTTGTGGACATAACTTCATGGATACGATATTTAAGTTTCTTCACAGTATAATGTTTACATTAACATTACAGATAAGCAAATTAACAAAGGCTGTAGTATTGAATTCCTTTCTGCACGGACGATTTTGGCAGTTTGTATACAAAGAAAATGTTAGGTGTACTCGATTAATGCAACGTTCGTTGCAAGTTGTGATACGCCAAATGTTCGTGCTTTGCTCTCTGAAAATGTCGTTCACCTTTCATTCTGCTTTGAGGAAACTTAATACAGACAGAACCTTCTATAGGTGCTTCCCACCAAAGTTCGGCTCATTTGGCTAAGCAGCTTCAGAGAAGAAGATTGTTAGAAATCGGCCAATCAGAAACAAGAATTGTCTGTGGCGACCATGTTTGTCAACGGATCGGGATGAAATGTGCAATCTTTATAGAAGACCTTCCATAGTTGTTTCCTACCAAGTTTCGGTTCATTTGGCTAAGCAGATTGAGAGGAGAAGATTTTATAAAATCGGCCAATTAGAAACAAGAATTGTCTGTGGAGACCATGTTTGCTAACGGATCGGGGTGAAATGAGCAATCTTTATAGAAGACCTTCCATAGTTGCTTCATACCAAGTTTCGGTTCATTTGGCTAAGAAGTTTTAGAGGAGAAGATTTTTTTTTTAAATCTGCCAATCAGAAACAAGAATCACTTGTGGCGACCATGTTTGTTAACGGATCGGCACGAAATGAGTAATCGTTACAGAGGACCTTCCATAGATGCTTCCTACTAAGTTTCACTTCATTTGGTTGAGGCGTTTCAGAGGAGAAGATTAAAACTGATGTGAATAGTTAATGGACGACAGACGACGAACGAAAGAGGACGGACGACGCGCGCCAAGTGATGGTAAGAGCTCACATTGCCTTTGGCAAGGTGAGCTAACAACAGTCATTGGGTAGATATGTCGCTCCACTCGGACACATTATTCTGATTCCGAGCCAAGTTCCAACCAGTCTTGTTCTTTCTCCTTAATGCTGCGTTCTTAGCGGAGAAGCAACAAATACCAATTTTATATTCTTTTGTTCAAGACAAGACCGCAGTTCGTACCCACAATCTATCGCACTCGAGGCGAGCACGCTAACCATTACGCTACCGATGCGGTTCCCTATTTTTATCTTATTTTTATTATTTTTTTAATCAAAATTTCTTATTGTCCTTCAATATATAATATTATTTGAAAACAAAAAATTATCCAAAACAATAAGAGTTACTTGATATCTATATAAAGAGTGAGAGTTCCTACTTTTGTTCAAACACTCTTTGAATATTGCAATAATCCAACTAGCAAATAAAGAAAAAGAATTATAAGTTCTATACAAAATCATGACCATTCTGTCGAAGGTGACTTGGCGAATGCCAATTCTGCACAAACCGTTTTGTATTTCTTTCTTTTAATGTTATACAAAACATCCACATGTAAAATATTTTGATGTGCTGTTGGTTTTTTTTCACAACTTTTATTCATTGAAGACAATTTTTGTTTTTTGTTTTTTCTTTTTATCAATTTGCAAGTCGAACATACCCTTGACAAGTGTTATAATGAACCTTAAATAAATTACAAAAAGGAAACATAATTGTGATATTGAGCTGTTTTCGCTATTCTTTCAATTTTTTACATAGACAAAACCGGTTCTACTGAAAAACAATTTTTGGGACCCAACCGGAAAGTAGTGGCTGACAGAGCCGGAATGAATGTACGTAAATAAGCATTGTGTTTTTTACTGTAGTAAGTCTAAAACTATTCATGGTGGCACGCCAGTGCAAACTATCATGTATATAAGCATTACAAAGGGTTTTTATACTTTAATTACACATATAGACTACTTTTTATAGCTTTATTTGACGATTTCAATCTCATTATTAGCATTTTTCATTGTTTATGTCCATCATTTTATCTATATCTGAGTAATCTATTAAGTTAACCACAGAAACATATAGGTAAAAACAAACACAAATAATCGACCGATAACGACATCTTCTGGATTCAAGATATAATAATACTATATGATCATAATACTTACTTTTTGTCGTCGCCTGTATGTCAAACATGCATAATTGACTTGTAACGGAAGATGACAGAGCAATTCCGACCGGAGCTCTTTGACGACAGTGATAATGGGACTATACTTACTCTGGAAATAATATCAAAATCGATGAAGATGCATACCATTTCTTTTTAAATTCCCTTTCTTAGATATTCACACAACAGAAAATTCTAATTTTGAAAATCTTTACAAAGATGAAAAATCTTATAAAACTAAAAATCATATTACCCGGTCTTTCCCCATTTATGACTTATCACCGGTTTTTTTTTAACTTGAGTAACACGACGGGTGTCACTAGTGGAGCAGGAACCGCTTACCCTTCTGGAGCACCTGGGTTTACTGCCCCGGCTATTAGTGGGGTTTGTGTTTTTTTGCGCGATCTTTAGTTTTCTGTGTAATGATTTGTAGATCGGTGTTTGTCCTTTTGGCCATCATGTTGTCTGTTCTTCTTCGATTTAAGGATTCAGATTACCTCAGTTCACACTATTCTGTAAAGATACTGATTCCATTATTTTAAGTCTATGTTCAATCCAACTGCATTAGCTAAACTACAAATGTATCTAACAGCTTTATTATATTTTGTTTTCAAATTACACAAAGTGGTTGTATCCTTAACGTAAACCTGAACCACTAGAGTAATATATGAACTTATTAAGTTAGCAGATATCAGCCAAGTTTAAATTTGTAAATTTGCAATAGATGTGTATATGTGTGTGGATCACAAATTTTACAATCTGATATGTATTTGATACTCTAATTCAGCTTATATTTGGAATTACCAAGATTAAAGTTGACATTTTGAGAAATAATAAAAATGAAAATTTGGCCCCCAATACGACTTCCACATATAGCGACAAAACTAGTTCATACATTTTTTCAGTCAATTATAAATTTAAAGTACAATAATTTTCCCAGTTGGAAGATGAATTGAATATTTTTTTTTCTCCAAATGCCTCGATTGCTCAATATGTAATCAGACGATTTAATTTCATTGAACCTCACCCGGAAGTGCAATTTTGCGATTCAATATAGTTGTCCCTTAATTTAACCAGGCGAGTTTAAATATACGAGGATATATATGTACGAAGCACTTACTCGATTACACAAAAGATCAATGACTACGAATACAAACAATTATAAGGTAATTATCAAATATAAGTACTAAATCGTTTGTTTTAATTACATTTTCAAAGTAGGTAATATGATATAAAGTGTTACATATCAACTGAAATGTCCAAGTGCATTTCCTATTTAATAAATTTTGTAATTTATAGGTCAGTACAAGTTACTACAACATGTAATGTGTGTTTGGGACATCACACTTGTGGTATTCACATGCTAACCACCCAGAGCTTCTGGCATCATTTCCGGTTTTACTAGGATTTCGTGTTGTTCCAGCTTTTTGTTTTTTTGTTGTTTGTTTGTTTTTGTTTTTGTTTTTTGCTTTCGGATTGTGCTTTTACTCAAAAATCACATCATATGTTGGTCTTACCGTGTCCAAATCAATAATAACACTGAATATCTGGACAAATTCATTATTGATTTAAATACAAAGATCGTTTTAACACCAACTGCATATCAATGATGCTGAAAATTTATGCAAACATCCTGATATCCCCTTTAAATGTAAGTGATTTTAGCTGTGGCTTTTGGTGTTGCTTTAACTTAAAAAAAAACAGATTAAATTCCATCCACTTAAGACTAATTTACTTATTCAGGTCTAAATCAAGGTTAAGATCTGAAAAAAAAAAAAAAAACATTTTTAATCGCCC
The DNA here is from genome assembly GCA_963680875.1 of Bathymodiolus brooksi. Lineage (NCBI taxonomy): Eukaryota > Metazoa > Mollusca > Bivalvia > Mytilida > Modiolidae > Bathymodiolus > Bathymodiolus brooksi. Next base: position 44,434,927 of record OY804580.1, on the reverse strand, counting down.
TACCTTTACTTTTCTTCCATCGGCCGTCGTTTCATCAAATTCTGTATTCAACTTAAAAGAAATCTCTGTTGTTTTTATTGTTGTGATAGTTTTGATATTCCATTGGTCCTCGTTCACAGCTATTTCTAGAGTGGGTTTCGCCATGTTGGCCATCTTTCTCATCACTAATCCTACACCTAGTATATATCAAGAAGAATATTTTCGTTAATACACTACATTAAATATAATCGTCTCAATAACGTGACAACCATACAATATGTCTACCCCGACTGTATCTAGAAAGATACAACCATACAATATGTCTACCCCGACTGTATCTAGAAAGATACAACCATACAATATGTCTACCCCGACTGAATCTAGAAAGATACAACCATACAATATGTCTACCCCGACTGTATCTAGAAAGATACAACCATACAATATGTCTGCCCCGACTGTATCTAGAAAGATACAACCATACAATATGTCTACCCCGACTGTATCTAGAAAGATACAACCATACAATATGTCTACCCCGACTGTATCTAGAAAGATACCGTGCTGTAGTGTTAGGGGATCGGCGTGGTCGTCATCGTATGGTAGTTGGATTTACAACTACCTATGCAAACCAGTCCCTATCACCACTAATGCTGTGAGTTCGAATCCCGCTCAGGCGATACAACATTATTGGATAAAGTTTGTCAGTCACGATATAACTGCAATATTGTTGAAAAAAATGGCGTTAAATACCCATAAACCTAACCTAACCTAACCTGCAGTGTTAGGGTGGAACTCGAACCCACACCGTTGGTACACAACAGCACAGATTATCATTGCATATATATTTATGCATGGCCGTAACTACCATTGAGGAAACTGAGGCAACTGTTTCAGTTTAAATTTTGGCAAGTAAGCTAAAGCTAAATTATGAATGAATCTTATTTTGATCAGTGTATAGACTTATAATTAGCATTGCAAACAAACTTGTATACATAATTTTGTCGATATATAGGCGACTGTGGTCATTCGGGAACCAACATTTTTTAATAGCACACCGAGTATTCTACTTATATTCAGCGTTCGTTTGATCTACATCGGTTGCTCTGCATCGTTAGTTTCACTGCTGCATATATGGAATAAATAAACTGACACTTAAGATGTCTATGGTTCACTCTATGTTAGTATAGTGCACCAGATGTGCAGCATTTCGTACATAATTCCCCAGTTGTGCTCGATCTCAAACATTTTGAAAGCCAAATTAACTACTAAAACAAATTTAAAAAACAAAAAAAAAACAAAAACAAAAACAAAACAGAAAAAAGAAGGCTAGATGTTAAATGATTTGATTTTTGGTGTTAGAGAACCACTGACCACGAGCAAGCAACTGGTAAACTTTATCACTTGCGGCTGTGAGTCGAGTGAACCCTTTTTTGTAATTTCCAAACCCGGATGCGAACCTACGCCGTATTGGTGATAGGCTTGTATGCGTTGTTAGATAATCCAACTACCTAACTCATTGAGCCGCCCGGGCCCTGCTAGATGTTTGACAAGCCCCATCTGAGGCTGTATCTATTGAGGTATGTATTCTGTGTTTGTCTGTGGATTAATTATGCATTTTGGTAAATTATGTAAATAATATGCAATGAAAAACTAGGATATTAATTCGTGTGTTTTTTTCTGTAAAATTCATCGTTTATTTTTGCTCGTTTATATTCAGAAATGTTATTTTGACAGATTATGCATTTCAATATATATTTAATATGAATTTTAAGTCACAATTGGTTGACAAATATCTTCTCTTTTGAAATCAAATACAAAATTAATTATGTAAATAATTCATTCTGAAGCTCTTTTTGCAACATTTTTTTTTACATTTTACTTGCTTTGTACAGTTCACCCTGACCTTTCAACTAAGTCTAAACATGGACAAAAGGTCACGTCCCTGATTAATTACACTGTAGCCATTGACTTGACATGTCAACTGGTCAAGTTAAAATCCATCGACCCATCCTCTTATATAAAAACATTCTTGTATAATCGTCAACGCCCTGTTACTATAAATAGCTATATAGAAACAACATTAACCTAAATGCCCCTTGAGTAGTTATTCTTAGATTAATAAATTTATAGAATGTTATGGCTCTCTGACCATGTATGACAAAATTAAAAAAAGGGGGGGGGGGGGGGGGGGGGGGGGGTTACAAAGAAATGTGTCCGTTGTTTCATCCTCAACGTACGTATTCATCCTATGTTAAGTCAACTCCAAATTAGCGCAAACAAACTGAATCAAGACATTTAAAGTTGAAAATACTTTTAAAAGATGTGTTTTTTTCAGAATTCATTAAACCATTACCTGAATGACTAGTGAATCCGCCACAAATATATATTAGAAATTAGTTGGAAATTATTGTGTTTCAACTTGAAGATGGCAAACACACATCATCATCCATAATTTTTTCATATCCCCCCCCCCCCCCCCCCCCCCCCCCCCCCCACCTAAAAAAACCTTGATATTTTTAGCTTCCAGACTATGTGACCTAAACCAAAGTTCATTAACATTCAGTTAATATGTCATAAAACGTTATGTTGATCTGTGTGCAATCATTACCTCTATTTTAAGTTATTATCCAAAACTGTGATATCTGACAAAAATGTGTGATGTGTCTCTTTCGATTTTTTTCTTTCAATTTGAAGTTTTCGTTTTTGTTTTTCGTTTTTGTTTGTTTGTTTATTTGTTTATTTTTGTTTTTGTTTTCTTTTTGCTGTTTTTTTTTGTGTTTATTTTTTTGGATTTTTGTTTATATCTTTTTTTTTATTTGTTTTGTTGGTTTTTTGTTTATTTTGTTTTTATGTTTTTGTACTTGGTATATCATCGGTCCTTTTATATTTGTTGTGTGGTGACCTAGTAAAGGACTACATCCAATCAAATTTTTCAATTGTGGCTCTTCTTATGCTACACCCTTCTTCATCAGGAAAGAAATTAAATATATCTATAAAAGACCAACTTTAAAATTAAAAGAAAAATCTATCATATTTGTATTCCTATATTTTCAATTATTCCTGTTTTTTTCCATATCTGTATCTCTTATTTTAAATAAATACCCATCAACGCACGATATTTTGTTGAATAAATAACATGTTTAAAGAATAGGATATATATGTCTTATGTTTATTCATCACATGGGGTCAGATATACGAGACAAAATCTAGCTGTGTAACATCTACATGTAATAATCCCCTTTTTTCTTAGTAATGGTCTTGATAAGCTAACTTAAAATATGATAACTGATAAAAATGAACATCCGCTTGTACACGTTGAAACAACACACAAATATTAATTTTATCATTAACAATATTATTTTTATATCATGAACTTACCCAGAGCTTTCATGTAATCATCAAAATTATTAGATTCCGTCATTCTCCATGTCCCCACAGCCAAATCAGCCATTATTGGAATTAAATATTTGTCAGAAATGAGATGCTGTCTGTTATTGATCAAAGTACTGTAAAAAGTTGATTAATGGAGATAACTCATCTAAACTCACAGTATTTTTGGAGAAGAAAAGAACGGGGCTCTATTGTATTTTAAACTCGCTTTTTGTGTGAGGTTTACCTTAATTAATTCATATTGATATAAACGCGCATTCAGTACACCAACGTTTTATGTCTTGAAACATCTTTTGTACCCCCCTCCCCCCAGCTTACTTTACTAAATAGTATATATAATATTATAAAGTGACCTGGTGTTTGGTGTAAACAATGTTTGATGCAAAGTAATTAAAATAAGAAATAAGGGAGCTAGCTACTACTGATGTCAGGAGGTGAAACTATAAAGTTTTTGTACATTTAAAATAAACTGTCATTTTGGTTTGTCCATGAGGTCATCAGTTGATCCAAAAAGTAAACATTCAACTGTCATTTTATGACCGCGAGTCGGTTAGCTTTATCTTGCACGAACATGTTTTTACACATCTGTAAAGTCATGAAGAGAAAGTTTAAACAGTGATGTTCATCAATTCCATCAATATCAACAAAACGAACAATCACCTCTCCAGAAGGGAGCGTAGCTATAATCCGACAGCCCGTTAGTCCGACAACCCGCTGGTCCGACAGTCCGACAGCCCGTTAGTCCGACAACCCCCTGGTCCGACAGTCCGACATCCCCTTAGCCCGACAACCCGCTGGTCCGACAGTCGGACAGCCCGATAGTCCGTTGTTCCGACAACCCGTTGGTCCGACAGTCCAACAGCACGATAGTCCGACAGTCCGATAGTCCGACAGAGATACGTCTGTTTTTCGCTTTCACCGTTCAAGTGAGAACAACAATAAAGTAAAAATTCGCGGGAATACAAGAAGAAAGTTCTAAAGCTTTAGTTTGACCAATTTCTTGGATATTTGTTTGAATTTGTACTTGTAGGACGGAATTTTCATTCACTTGAATGAAGAAATACATTTAGTAGACTTCTTTATTTCAATGATAATCTCAAAGTGACGACCATACGATTTTCGAGGGGAGAGGGGTATTTTTGAATCAAATTAAATCTTTTCGTCTTCTTCGCCGATGAATTATTATTTTTTCGACAGAGCCGATATCGATGTTGCTGGCAATTTGTTCCGGACAGAAAAGACTGTTTGGGCTAATTGAGCCGATCGGAACAAAAGGCAAAGGCTGTGTATTCCGGATCTAGGCAATATATTCGGACCTGTTTTCTTTGAAATCTATAAAATAAATGTCTTGAAAATTTATTTAATGAAAATAGTTTTTATATATGCTTCAGTAAACCATATACGAATCTTTCAACACCAGTTTTTAAGATATGAATCAGTAAACGACAATAAGAATCTTGCAACGCCAGCTTGACGACGGATCTTGTTTTCACTCACAATACTTGAATAAGCGAAGTTTTCTATATATTTGTTCATGGAATAGCTATTAAATGTACTTGGTTTGTCGGACATTCGTTCTGTCGCACTACCCATAGCCAGAAATGATAGGTGATTTGCTCATTTGCATATTCAAAATGGCGGCTCAAAGATAATTTGGCTTTTAACATATAGTTGAACGGGAAACTTTCTGTTAGCTTGGGCCGGACAGTTTGCCGGGATAAAAAATCAAACTATGCACCGGTTTGAACAATATCTCAAAATATTACAGCTGTATCATGAAAACTCAAGGTTCCCACCCAGTTTCAAATCTTGAAGCGTAAGCGCCATTCAAAAGCATTGAGAAGAAGTGAAAAAATGCATCCTGCACGGTTTTCAAGACCTAAAAGTACTTTTCTTCACCTATCCCATTCCCGACAGATGGCGCATGTGTACTATCAGTTATTCGATTCCAAGATGGCGGACGGCGATCAGCTGGGGGGACAGTGCCGAAGCTCGAATATGATATACTACGCCGGAATGCATCGACAAACGTTCTAAAAACTTACTTGATTGAAAGGTACATATTACACTGAAAACCCAAGCATACGATTTATGTTCGTTACTTTTCAATATTATTGTATTTGTTGAATGTCCAAGTTGCCCCGACTGAAAATAAAACATCATTAAAATTATGATGACGGATCAGTTTGAATGTGCTTTCGTGACAGGATTCAGAGATATTGAAGTTAACTGCCTTTATAAAACCAGATGGGATTCATATCCAGGCATAGGTTAGGAAAAAAAAATCCTTTTTATTAAAAAAACTTGCCCAACTTTTTACACACCTTTTCTTTTTAATAAATATTCAAAAACAACACACTGAAAGCATCATATACATGTCATCATTCAGAATGTGAAAAAACGGGGCATATTTTCAATAGAAAGAAATTATGGGGCTTTCAATAGGGATACCCTCATATGTTTTTTAAGAAACATTTTACATTTAAAAAAAAAATTCACAATTTTTTTTATCTTTGAAATATAAATACACAATCATGTGTAATTACCTCAATAAATATACTAATTTAAATGATGCTCATTACATTCGGTATACATCTTTATGAAATTTGTACAAAAAATGTATTCCTTATTTTTCTGGTATATTTTCAACTGTGCAGCAATAAAAAAAAAAGTCACTATGGTTCCAAAGCATACCCATGGCTAAATGGACAATATATGCTTCCATACTAAAGTAAAAAAGTTTTTTTTCTTAAATTTAATGCTGAAAAGGGGGCAAAACTATCCCTCCCTCAATTTTTAAAAGTAGGGAGGGCAATTGCCCCCAGCTCTTTCACCCATGAAGTGGTATTAGTGAAGTTCGAACTGCAGACTCATATGGAGCATCTGAGTTCATGTCAGTCTGGATTTTTAGTTGTTTGTGTGTTTCAGTTTTCTGGGTATTCCTAATTTTTTGTCAGCCATTAAATATTTGTCTTTTTGTCATGTTATATTTGTATACTTATATCATATATTGTTATTAAAGTAATATATTGACCCTTTAAGTTTAAGACTATTTAAGCGAAGGGGCTAGTCGCTACTAACAGTAGCTAGAGAAAAAAAAAGGTTTCATGAATCACAAAAACATTAACAACTTTTTAATGAATATTATTACCTGATGTAATCAGTGTCAATACATACACAATTTAAACATTTAACTATCCTATGGTGAAGATTAAAATACATGTACATCTGTAGTTAATAATATGTCTTAAATACAGTCCTTTGTACAAGATGCTTTTGAAGTACTTGTTTGAGTGGTTTATTTATCTGTATGTGTAATTTGTGTAATATTACAATCATTATGGCTTCTATAGTACAAGGTAGTACATTTCAATAAAGTTGAAAAGATGTCAGTTCAAATCTGACTGGAAGCTAATCTATGATCTTTTTAATGTGTGTTTGATGATATTGACTGTATTAACTAACTTTAACTAAGCAACTTGGGCACAAGTCCCTTGCTTAATGAAAGTTTTGAAGGACTGCTCCTTTTTCAGTGTGATTTTTATACGACCACAGAAATTTTGTTGTGGTGGTATTATGTGAAATACGAAATACTTTATTAAAGAAAGCTCAATAATTGAACATTAAGGTTGACAAAGATCATGAGATAGTACATGAAAGAATGACATAATAAAATAACAAATAAAATTATATATTATAGTTTGCATTTAGGAGGCAATGAAAGAGAGATAACTGTATTTGGAAAAGATAAAATATAAAACATGCATGCAGAGAACTATGGTGCCATTTGAAAACACGAGTGGATAAATTTTGCGAGTTCTCTGACGCAAGATGGATCTTCGTTGCTCAATATCCAAACAAATTTATCCTCTGCACTTAATATAGCAGCATTATAATTAAGAACATTTGAAAAGAGTTATGTTATTGGTCTGTAGACAAAATGGTTTCCTATCTCATCGGTGGTGTAATGGTTAGCATTCTTGCCTTGAGTGTGTTAGATCCATGGGATAGAGCCCCGGTCTGGTCACACCAAAGACTATAAAATTGGTATTTGTTGCTTCTCTACTATTAAAGCATGCAAGTAAGAACAAAGACTGGCCGGCTAGGAATCGGAATATTAATTAATGTGCCCGAGTGGAGTGACATGTCTTCCCACTCACTTGTTTTCTTTATTAGACACCAACAATTTTATTAGTGAAGGAGAGAGGAGGGCATGGGATTTTTTATGTCTGTCAGTAGAGAATCCATTTTTTTTTCAAGCATCAGGTAGATCAAAAATATTTTTTATGCATACATGAGGTAAAAGATACATGCCTACGAGACCTAAAAAAATAATTGTGTGTTTAGTGTTACCGGTAACCCTGTGAAAAAGGTTAGGTAAAGGTGACCAGGATTTTTTTCTTTTTTTGCATTGGATATATTGGGCATGCAGATGTTCCAAGATTGTGCTTGTTGAGAAAAACTAATAAAATAGCTAGGATTATAGGCACTAAATTTTAGGTAGGGTCGAGTTAACCTAAACAAGCAATATTTTTTTAGGGCTGAGGTGTATTCAGGTCTACTTTAAAATTTGGACATAGTGGAAAATAAACGATTTTTATTCTAAAAAAAAATCCCCCCACTCAGTAGTAACATGGTTAGTGTGTTATGTCTTATTAAATATATTGAACACTATGCTTAGAGGAGCCATTCCTTAAGTAAAAGTAATATAAACTTTTTATTGAATCAACACTGGAAGACATCTAACATAATAATCCCGACACTCTGAGAAGCCGAGGTCCTTGATTGGGCTTGAAATGTCATTATGTGCCGAGCAAACCACGTCGTATTTCCCTGGCGTCCACGGACCTCTCGTCGCATGGTCAGTCTTCTTGATAGCTACCCTCATCTTGTTAAACACACCATTTGTGGCATTTTACACGAATACATATACATTTTTTGTAAATCAATATCGTAGTTTACATTAGTTACGTTATTGATACTAGCCGAGGAGTTCCGAAAGTAATAACTGATGGAACACATGCGCCACCTATTAGCGTAAAAATCGTAGGTGAACCCCATTGCCGGGACAAATTCGGTCAGTTCCGGTAACATTGTTGAGGAATATTTCTTTGATAATTATTTTGCTGAAAAATTAAAGGTTCCCACGATAATTTAAAAGAGGACTTCACAAGTTTTTTTTACCTTTCTAGTAGAGATTCAATAGGGGTTCACGCAAAAAAATCTACTATTTCGTAAAACTGCTTCTGCTAGACATAGCATTATTTGAGTAAGCACCGCATTCCATTGTAAATGTAAATAAACAATTAAAAAAAGGCTCCACAAGGGTATTTTTTTTATTTCGACAAAACAACAGAACAAGTAGCTATAATACAATTGGTAACAATACTGCTGATATATAAAGTTCAAAAAATTTAACAATATATACTAAACGATTTCAATGACATACTAATACTTATCTGGGGCAGAAATTGAAAAAAAAATGCATAATATATTTTTCATTTACATATTTTTATTTCGTTGAAAAAAAGGGGGGGGGGGGGGGGGGGCAGTGCATTGAATATATTTTCGATCTTTTACACACATCATCGGATTCCTAATAAACATATGACGACAATTAATTTTGATACGATCACAAATAATTATGAAGTTATTTATGTGATCAAAACTGTGATGAAATATTATTTAAAAAAAATAGATACGAGTTTTCATTAGTGTCTTCCAAATATGGTTAAACCTTTATTTGCTGACGTCATTACATGACGCGATTTGGTTTATGAATATTCATGAGCAAAATCACCCATGATTTCTGACTATGCGGACTCGGTGTGTCTGACCCCCTCCAGAATGTGATCCAATGAAAATGACATGCCGCAGCATATCGGATCATTCGCATTTGAGCTGTAATGGGGTTTCTTCAGATCTCCCACACCGTGACATACCAGTATAATGGAGCAAGTCAGATATTTGATTTTAATCAGATTGGTCAAACATCCCGGCCATGTTCCAGCCCAAATCCGTCTAATAATGTTCAGAGTTGGTTTCATTTTTTGTAATACCCGAATGACAGGAAATCTCCCCTTTACAAACTACAATAATTTGGTTCTCCATTTTAAGACCATTATCTCACTGGGAGTCTGCTAAATTAAATCTCTGTTTGATATGGTCCGTTGGGGTGGTGTATTAAACATCATTTTGTATAGTTATGAAAGTTGGACAGATCCGATTCATTTATGTCACATGACACTGCGATGTCGGCATTCATATTGAACAACAGTCCCAGTGATCATACTAGTCTTGTGTACAAAGCAGGGTGAGGCAGTGTCATTTTCTCATTAAAAACACAGGTACTTGGGGACAGAATACGCACCATCTCTCTGCAAACTATGAACAGGTTGTATAGTATGGTGGTCTTGTATATTTTCGATAGGTTAAATGAAAATGCTGAAAAAAAAATTCTGTGTATTTCATATTCATTAAAGTCTCAGGGGTACAAGGATTTATATAGTAAATAATATATAAATCCTTGAGGGGTATTAACTGTCAACTAGACTTTTAATATTTAAATATAAATGCCAGATGTTTTTCTTTGTTTACAATCCATACTTTTCTAAGTGTCACATGATTTGTGTAGTACACAAGGATGCCAGGAGAAATCTATAACTCCTTTAGAGCTTCAACATTTTTCACTTTCCTCATGGTCATGTGATCAGAATTTTACCCCACACATCAATATGACAGTGCACACTCTGCAGACGATATATATTTAGTGAGATTCAAGTTAATACCAGAGTTGAATACAATCAATATACTTTATGCAGATTAAAAGTTTTAGCAAAATGGCTGAAAATATGCAGGGTTATGATAAAAAGAGTTCTTATTTTCTTGGAAGACATTGTTTGGACCTTTTTTGTCAATTTACTTTTTAAGAAATATATACCGTAAGTGTAGTCGCTCATGAATTGCAGGTGCAAATAAAAATAGCGATAGAAAATTCTTTATTATCAAAATTGCCTTACGAGACGGTAGACCATATACTTTAGCTTTTACTTTCAATTTACTTACGGACTGGTATTATTACTATTAGTCTAGCCATGCCAACGGCATAGGCTAGGTAAGGGGGCTTCAAGGGATTCATTCGGATATACATAAGATTTATTTATGAAAAGAAAAAGAAAATTTGAAACCTCAAATGTATTTCATAATATATTTTACCAGAAGAGTAAGTAAGTAAGTAAATTTTATTTAAAGTCGGCACATATACAGTGACATATATACATATAACATGAGCTACATGAAGCTCTTAAAACCAACTAAATGTAAGCATATGTCTGAACCCCCTTTTATGCAACTTTCAATGACCAGTGTGTTGGCCCATGTTGTTTGAAAATACTTCTAGCTAGGTGTTAATAAAGGTGAGACTTTTATATGAAACTACCACTTAATATCTCACATATACTTCAATCAAGCTATGATATTACAAAAGTCTATAGCCATTCATTTTAAGTCAAAAGAAGAGTTTCAAGATACCAAAGGGGTAATCAGAATCCGTAAATCGAAGAAGAACAGACAACACAATGGCCCAAAGAAAAAGTACAAAAGGACAAACAACGATCTACAAAACATACACATAAAACTAAAGATCGAATAACACAACCCCACTAAAAACCGGGGGTAAACTCAGGTGCCTCAGAAGGGTAAGCCGTTCCTGCTCCACTAGTGGCACCTGTCATGTTAATCTAGTCAATATTCTCCATACAGTGTGCCATGTCTTAATTTAAATACATATAGCCAACCAATGTACATATTATGAATATATGTACATGTAATTATTTTTTTTGGTTTATTTTACTTTTAAAATAAATTGTCCATGTACATAGTGCACACAGTTCAGGAACGTTACACACTCTATCCTTAGAGTCTAGTCCTGTACTTGGAAGAAGAAGAAGAATTGCTCGTGAACAATACGGTTGAAATCACAGTAGTACAGAATTAAAAAATGTCAGCTTTACAAGAATAAATTTGATTGGATTTTTATTTCGAATAACAGATAGGTCAACTAGACATAAATCAACAGAGCAAGTTCTTGTCTTTTGGAAATCAGAATAAAATTGCATACTCTGGCTATTTGTCTTCTATATATGGACTGTTACTGAACAGTTGATGAGTATTAATTACAGTATAGAAAAATGTCAGTATCCATTTCATTTTCTTGATGATATACATGTATGTAGCTGAAAACTTGAATACCAGATTAAACATATTGATGCTTACAGTATTCTCTTTTCTTTTGTAGGAATTGTTAACAGAATGGTACAAGAAATAGAAAACTTTTATGGGGTATATTTATTGTATAATGTAAACCCAAAGTTCAAAGGTCGGACTTATATAGGCTTCACTGTGAACCCAAACAGACGAATACAGCAGCATAATAAAGGCAAGCATGCAGGTGGAGCTTGGAGAACTCACGGACGTGGTCCATGGTAAATTGTTTTGGGTATTTAATTGTACATTTATTTATGAAGAAAAAAAGAAAGTTTCTATAAATATTAATTAAAGCATTGTATAGATCATAATTTAATGACAAGGTCGTCATGGTCGTGATCGTATGGTAGCTGGATTTAACTACCTGTGCAATCAGTGCCTATCACCACTAAAGTTGTGAGTTCGAATCCCGCTCAGAGGAGGTATACTCAATATAACATTTTGTGATAAAGTTGTCAGTGACTTGCAGCAGATCGGTGGTTTTGTCCAGGCACCTCTGATTGTCCACCAATAAAACTGACCACCACAATATAACTGAACTATTGTTGAAAGTGGCGTTAATAACCATAGCACCCCCTCTACAAATCCACATCTTTTCAACCTCTAATTTCTTAAATTATGTATGCTTACTTACCTCTAAAGATTGTTTAAAGTGATGCATTAAATAAGCTACAATAACTGTGACACAACGACTAATACCAAGGTTATCAAAGACTAGCACAGGTTCATTCTTTTCTATATGTGTGTCTGTAAAAGATACAAATTTAATTCCATTATAAGCTATTTTGTTGTCAGTAAAGGTCTTAAACATTATAATACTGTGAAAATGAATGTCCAAATGACATGTGTTTGAGTCCCATTACTCATCTCAAGTGTTGAGGTTTTCAGACATCTTCCAAAGGTTTGGATTACATCAATCAATTCATTTTATCTGTCCAAGTTTTCCTAGTCCAGTAAGTCTGGTAATCTGAAAAAATACTGCAAGTTGATGATAGCTAACCTATACCCAACTCAAAGAAAAAATGGCATAAAAAAATACCAAATTGTATATTTTTACCATAATCAGTGGGGTTTGATACACTTTGATGTCGTTGTGGTCGTGATTGTATGGTAATTGGATTTAAAACTACTTGTGCAATCGGTGCCTATCACCACTAACGTTGTGAGTTTAAACCCTGCTCATGGTGAGGTGTACTCGATGCAACATTATATTAGATGATGGTCAGTGACTTGCTGCAGGTTGTTTTTTTTCCGGGTACTCGAGTAAAACTGACTGCCACGATATAGCTGAAATATTGTTGAAAGTGGCGTTAAACACCCTAACCCTAACCCCACTTTGATGTCTTATACACACACTTCCTTGATTCTTTCATTAATTAAGTGTATGTTTAATAGAAGTATGTAACTTTCCTATGTTCTTGTGTATCCCAGGCTGATTAATTACTTTTCTGACCTAACAGTTGAGTAGTTGATTTGATTTGATGTTTTGGTGTTTAACACCACTTTCAGCAATATTTCAGTTATATCATTCATGGCGACCAGTTTTAGTGGTGGAAGAAGCCAGAGTACCCGGAGAGAACCACTGACCATGGGAATTCAACTGGTAAGCTTGCGAGTCGAGTGCATCTTTTTTTTGTAATTTACAAAGCAGGGTGCGAACCCACGCCATATTGGTGATAGGCTTGTATGAGTTGTTAGGTAATCCAACTACCTAACTCATTGAGCCACCCAGGCCTTTAGTTGAGTAGCATACATTGCCAATTTCAGGATGGTGGGAATGTCCTTTTCCGTTTAGTGTCAAACACCATTTTCGTTTTTTCACTATCATAAGTGACATACTCATATGGACCTCAAATTTGTGTCATGATTTGTAAAGTGGGGTGCAATGTCAAATGGACACATTTAAACTCAGTGTTCTATGTTCAAGGAACATAATGTATTATATAATGTTGGGGTGTCTAAAGTGAGGATACTGTCATATCTAGCTGGTAATCATATACAATGTATCATGTATTCTAACATCACCTCCTTCTTTCGCTTTGTAGACAAACGAGCGATTTATCAATGGTATAATGTCATTCGCACATGCACCGGTGAATGTGACTGACTTTTCCATTGGCAGCATAAATTGTGTGCGACATTTTCCGCAAGCGTAAATATAAATTACCGTCTTCCAATCAAAGTATACTACCATATTTGTACTCTTAGACATATCAGAATCGAAATAAATCATGGAAGCCAGAATGTGTTGAGTTTTAACATGGATTGGCGGATATTAGTAAATTTTATCCCTCGCTTCTGGTTCGGGATCAAATACTAATATCTGCCAATCCATGTTAAAACTCCCAACACATTCTGGCTTCCATGATTTATTTCTTAATTAATATTTAAATATTTACAACACATTAACGTTTTTGTTTCTTTCAGGGAGATGGTACTGATCATCCATGGATTTCCTAATGAAATATCAGCCCTCAGAGTAAGTTGTTTAGACATACAAGGTTTTCTTTAAGTATATATATAGCAGTTAAGATATTACACAAAAGGATATGGTTGTAAATGAACATGATAGAAAATAAATCTAAAAGGCAAGTTAGTCCAGCAGTACGTTTGTGCTATTATTTATCTCCTTACCACATAAGATCTTCTACGATCTGATGATCAGCAAACTTCTATTATGATATATATAGAATAACGGCAGTTATGAAGGTCAAGATCAACATTATTTCTTGTATAGCAGCAAGTCCAATAGGATGAGCTGTGATACTAGTGATAATGTACATTTTGTTATAGCAGCATGTCCAATAGGATGAGGTGTGATACTAGTGATAATGTACATTTTGTTATAGCAGCACGTCCAATAGGATGAGGTGTGATACTAGTGATAATGTACATTTTGTTATAGTAGCAGGTCCAATAGGATGAGCTGTGATACTAGTGATAATGTACATTTTGTTATAGCAGCAGGTCCAATAGGATGAGGTGTGATACTAGTGATAATGTACATTTTGTTATAGCAGCAGGTCCAATAGGATGAGGTGTGATACTAGTGATAATGTACAGTTTGTTATAGTAGCATGTCCAATAGGATGAGGTGTGATACTAGTGATAATGTACATTTTGTTATAGCAGCAGGTCCAATAGGATGAGGTGTGATACTAGTGATAATGTACATTTTGTTATAGTAGCAGGTCCAATAGGATGAGGTGTGATACTAGTGATAATGTACATTTTTGTATGACAAGTCACTGACAAACTTTATCACATAATGCTGTATCGAATACACCTCGCCATTGGTGGAATTGGAACTCACAATTTTAGTGGTCATAGGCACTGATTGCATAGATAGTTGTAAATCCAACTACCATACGATCATGACCACTGCGATCCCAATAAATGATGTGTATTATATATAAGTGTATATATATATATATAATGCATAACCATTTATGGTAAATTTTAAGATTTTGATTATTTTTCAGTTTGAATGGGCATGGCAACATCCAGATAAGTCAAGACGATTGAGACATCTTCCTGGAAAAAAGAAAAAGGAAACACCTTTTCTTTATCGGTTTAGAGTAGTTTCAGAAATGTTAAGGAGTGGACCATGGAACAGACTTGCACTAACAATTAGATGGTTGAAACAAGAATATATAGCTGACTTTGCTCCTGATTGTAGACCACCGGTTCATATGCCAATTGCATATGGTTTAGTCAAGGTTAAGAAAGTTGGAACTGATACAGGAAGGACTAAGAAGGGAGATAATCAGTGTAAAGAATCTACAGAAGAGGATTTGGTGAATCTCTCACAGTCTGGCAACAAATACCCAAGATGTAGTGTTTGTAATAAACGAATACAGGTGTGTATATTGTAGGTTTGGTTTATGGTTTATGGTTTTTAATACCACTTTCAACAATATTTCAGATATATCATGCATGGCAGTCAGTTTTATTGGTGGAGGAAACCGGAGAAAACCACTGATCTGCCGCAAGTCACTGACAAACTTTATCACATAATGATGTATCGAGTACACCTCGCCATGAACGGGATTCGAACTCACAACTGTAGTGGTGATAGGCACTGATTGCACAGGTAGTTGTAAATCCAACGACCATGACAGACCCTGTATATTGTATGAATTCCTGGTATATATATATAAGTATGAAATGTAACCAAAGAAATTGATAATATATTATAGCTACTCCATTTAAATATTTAATGAAAAGTTTTTGTTATTATATTATATGCAAGTAGTACATTAACACCTCTTAGATACTTCGCTAAAAGTAATGCTGTATAGCACTTTATATCTGCGATGTCCCGACGATTTTATAAATCCAATTTTTTGGGGGATATTTATTTTGGCGGTTTTATGAAAAGAAAAACAAATTACTGTTTTTATCGATATTACCTCTACCAGTAATCAATTTCATGGGATGAATTTTTGTTTCGTTAAGCTTGTTTACAAACTGGCTTTAGACAAGGGAAGCTTAACATAAAGGAACCATGTGTTTTTATTTTATTTTTATTTATATTTTTTAAATTAATTGTGAACAGACTACAATAAGCTCATTATTCTAAAACGAGATAATAATTCATTTTATTAATATTTAATTATGATTTCATTAACTGGTATTCCTAATTAATTCAATTAGTAATGTTATTTTAACAATGAAACAGATGATTGTTGAATGTCGATGCGTGACATTTTTAATACGTGCTGATTTTAATACATTTTTTTATTTATCAATTATAATAATTTTCTTTTGAAAATTTGTTGTTTGGTTTGTAAGAAAACGTTATAATTGAGTGACTTCACCTATAAATAATGGGGGCCGTCATGGTCCTGATCATATGGTAATTGGATTTACAACTACCTGTGCAATTAGTTCCTATCACCACTAACATAGTGAGTTTGAACCCCTTTCATGGTGAGGTTTACTCGATACAACATTATGTAATAAAGTAAGTCAATGACTTGCGACAGGTCTTTAGTTTTGTCCAGGTATTTCGGTTTCCTCCACCAAAAAAACTGACTGCCATGATATAGCTAAAATATTGTTAAAAGTGGCGTTAAACACCATAACCCTAACCCCTCTTGCCTACCAACACATAAGAATGTAACAAATGTCAGAAGTAAATTAGTTTTTTTTTATCATGTTTCCAAGACTACTTTAATTTGAGACAGTTACTTTTTGAAGTAGTAAATAAATATAAATTTATCATGTATTATCTTCCTTTGTAAGAATTTATTTGTAATATTATTCCACATATATGTTTCTTTAAAGGTAAAACAGCTTTTTAAGATTTTGTTCTCTAAGATATGTTTTTCTGAAAATAAATAACATGATAAAACACAGTATTCAGTAATTAAAAGTTTTGACTGAAAAAACAGTTAAATACAAAAATGCATGGGAAACGAATTAATATAAGTTTTTTTTTAACTTTTTTTCCGATTCCCTTTAATTTTATGTATTATATCATGTTGAAATTGATCTTATTGTACAATATTATTTATTAATTAATAAAATATGTTTAAACTAAAAATATCAAAGATTTATCTCCCTTTACTGAACTGGTATCTTGATGAACTTTGTAAAAGGGAGATAACCATTTTTTATAATGATAGGAATAAGTTGGTTTATCTTCCCACTTCTTTGGCAGACATATTGTTTTTAAGTTTGTATGCACAATTCAAACTACATTTGAAAAGTGATTACTTCAAAATTGTTAGGGCCCAGGTGGCTCAATGAGTTAGGTAGTTGGATTACCTAACAACTCATACAAGCCTATCACCAACAGGGGCGGATCCAGGGGGGGTGGCGCACCCGGCGCGCGCCCCCCTTAAAATTGGGAAAAATATGATTTTTTGGCGTAAAATCGTGATTTTCCACACGAAATACCCCAAAAATTTTCGTGTCTCCCTCCGCATGGCACAATTTTTTTAAGTGCGCCCCCCCCCTAACTTGAAATCCTGGATACGCCCCTGACCAATACGGCATGGGGTCACGTCCGCCTTTGTAAATTACAAAAAAGGATGCACTCGACTCGCAGCCGTAAGTGATAAAGTTTGTCAGTTTGCTTGCCCATGGTCGGTGGTTCTCTCCGGGTACTCCAGCTTCTTCCACGACTAAAACTGGTCATCATGATATAGCTGAAATATTGCTGAAAGTGATATTAAACACAATAAATAAATAAATCAATCAATCAATCAATCAAAATGGTTAATTCCTGCCTATTACCATAATAAGATTTGCATACCGATACTGCAGCAAAAGTTGTCAGTTCGAATCCCACTAATGGTGGGCCTACTCGATACAACATTATGTGATAAAGTTTGTCAGTGACTTGCGACAGGTCGGGGGTTTTCTCTGGTACTCCAATTTCCTCCAACGATATAACTGAAATATTGTTGAAAGTGGCATTAAACACCATAAACCAAATCAACCAAACTGATACAACAGTTTCCTGGGCTATTTTTTTAAGCTGTTGTTGCCCTTTTTAGCTTATTTTCAATATTTCATTAAAAATTTTGTAGTACAACTTCTATATCTGAAAATGAAATTTCCTCAAAACTTTTCATGTTTGCTTATTTCCATATTTGCATATTATTACGTCAGTTTGATGGGACCATTTTTGAAGTATGTCATCAAAAAGTTGGTAAACCAAACTACTCCTACATTCTGAATCATAATTTCTCAAAACTTTTCATCTTTGTTTATTTCCATATGCATATTTTTTTATTATTTGATAGATTAATTTTTATACCAGTTATTGCCCTTTTTAACTTAAACCTTTGTACGACAACTCCTACTACATTTTACTAGGCACATTTTATCGAAAATAAAAGAATGTGGATTGATCATGAGATTGAGGCATTTGTTAGTACATGTATATAAAAAATAACCTATAATTTTCTCTCTTGTTTTCAGTCAGAAGAACATACATTGAAATGTATACACCCAAAATGTCACATGGTATCTCATACCTTATGTCTTTCCAATAAGTTCTTGTTAGAAAAAGAATTAAAGAACAAAGAAGTGCTCCCTGTAGATGGTACCTGTCCAAAGTGTAAAGGTGCAGTATTGTGGGGAGACCTTGTGAGGCTCAAGAAGGGATGCTACCAGAATTTAGAGGAGGTAAATTAGTGTAAAAAAATGTTCATGATTCTCTTTATGTTATTCTCTCATGTCAGGGTCGTCTTTTGCCATCATGTTGCATTTGTCGTCTGTCACCGTCTGTTAGCTTTTCACATTTACATCTCCTCTGAAACCACTTGGCCAAATTTGACAGGAATGGTCCATTGGTGGTCCCCATTCTAAATTATATCTGTTTGCAGTGTTTTCGTTAAGAACTAGCCATGGGCCAAAATGTCTTCAACAAGAATTTAGATGGGTTCAAATTGCCTTTAAAAAAAAATGTTGATGCATAATTTTTATTTCACCGAAATCCACGTTATACAGGTGAATTGAAATTCGGCAAGATTTAAATAAACATAGCTATATTTAACTTCCTGGTTTATTTATGTCTCTTTCTCACCATTTTCATTGGTCAACGATTCCATGTCATTGAAGTGTTTTATATTACGACAGATTTTCCATGCCTCAGATGCAATTTTGTAACGGTACATCGCTATATCATGCCACAGTACACAGGCTGAGGTGCAATGAAATGAACAATAACAGGCATTTTAGGGCCAGGTTCATCAAAAAACAAGAAAGGTTAGAGTCAAACAGAGTAATCTTCATTTGAGTTCGCCTTAAGTTTGATATTTATTTAGATTTCATTGCATATTACAGTATCATGTTCAAATCACTGTTTCTGAGTTTGTGTAAACAACAATATTTATATTTGATAATAGATTTTGTGATGGCTTAAAAATATGCTTCCAACATATTATTTGATTTGTCAACAGAAAGAGAAACACTTCAAAGACTGAAAAGCAGTACAGTTAGTTGGGACACATTTTTTTAATGGTCAATTTATATTTGTAGTGTGGGACCTCAGACGAAGAAGATGAAGATCATTGGGCCAATGAGTTACAGACACAGGTCACCTGATGAAGATCATTGGGCTAATGAGTTAGACACAGGTCACCTGATGAAGATCATTGGGCTAATGAGTTAGACACAGGTCACCTGATGAAGATCATTGGGCTAATGAGTTAGACACAGGTCACCTGATGAAGATCATTGGGCTAATGAGTTAGACACAGGTCACCTGATGAAGATCATTGGGCTAATGAGTTAGACACAGGTCACCTGATGAAGATCATTGGGCTAATGAGTTACAGACACAGGTCACCTGATGAAGATCATTGGGCTAATTGAGTTACAGACACAGGTCACCTGATGACCCTTGAAATATAAATTGAACTTTTTGATCAATTCTTAGCCAATGAAAAATGAGTTTCCAGCACCTGGAAAATGCAAGCATTGGATAAGAACCATAGGATAATTATCATGGCTTGGAGAGTTACAGCAACAAGTGTCAAAGATTCTGGTTAAGTTAAACACAGACTCCAGTCATTGGATTATTATGAGCTATGAGTGTTGTAGCAAAACACGTAAATGTCATACATTGTAAGCAGTGTGGTTTAACCAATGAAAACATGTCTGGTCATCTGACATGCTACCAATAAAGTGAAACTATTAAATGTCAGGTTTAATTAGTTCTCTATCAATAAAACTGACTGCCACGATATCACTGACATTGTTGAAAGTGGCATTAAACACCATAAACCAAATAGGTTATTTTAGATATATTGATGATGTGAAGAATAATGTTCTAGTCCTTACAAAGTTCATAATTTCTGGGAAAATTAAATTCTTTAAATCACGTTAAAAGTGAGATATCCTTATAATTCCTAAAAACTATTTTTCAAATTACAAATAATTGTTTTATATTGAGCACATTTCATATCCCTATCTTATTTTGTCATGTTTTTTTGTAACTTCCTTTAAACATGTTAATGGCAACTAATGGTAATGGTTGGATAACAGGGTTAATTCTGTTTACCTACCTTGACAGGGTTGTCGTGGTTGTGATCGCATAGTAGTTGGATTTACAACTACCTATGCAATCAGTGCCTATCACCACTGATGTGTGAGTTCGAATCTCGATCAGGGCGATGTGTACATCATTATGTGATAAAGTTTGTTAGTGGACTTGCGACAGGTCAGTGGTTTTCTCAGGGTCCTCCGGTTTCCTCCATCAATAAAACTGACCGCCACAATATAACTGAAATATTGTTGAAAGTGGCGATAAACACCATCAAACAAACCTACCTCGACAGGAGGTTCAGAGTGGCCGAATGTTTAATTTCGTTGACTTCTGACGGTCTCTTGTCCAAGAAATGGATTCGTGCCCACTTTAATATTAAGGTTTCCAGAAGTCTAACTAAGCCCATAGGTTTCACCCATCAATATGTGATGATAACCACCAATATTCCATCCGAACCTACCTGCTAAGTACAAGATTCATGATTATATTTTGATATTGAAGAACAACTTTCTGCCAGTTAAACGCATACATATAATTACTTTAACACAAAGTGAAAGTACAGATATCTTTACAAAAAAGCTTGCAATTATCCATACAAGTAAAATCTTAAGGCAATTTCTAAAAAGTTACATCAAATTAATTTCTTCTAAAGTTTGTCAATATCTTTAAAACAATTTCTGAGATACTGTAAAGATATTAGAGATATTCAGCTATGAAAAAAGTTTCTACCTTGTCATATACATCCATTTGTAAAATTTTGAGAAACTCGGGCATAGGTGACCTTAGGCGATTTTGGCTATCCTGATTACCGTAGGCCATACTGTAAAGATATTAGAGATATTCAGCTATGAAAAAAGTTTCTACTTTGTCATATACATCCATTTGTAAAATTTTGAGAAACTCGGGCATAGGTGACCTTAGGCGATTTCGGCTATCCTGATTACCGTAGACCCTTTGGTGTATTGCTCCCAAACACTATAAAATTGTTTTGCTTTCCAATAGTGTGATATTGAACATACCTGATGAAGGTTATTTCTGAAACGTGTCATGCGCACTAAAATTGATATCTACGTTTTCATTAATGACGAAAATTGAAACTATTTAAGTGGTTGATAAATGGTAATAGTCTCATTTTTTTTAAACTTCACCCTCTTGTCTCACTATCCCCATCAGTGGTGTTATGGTTAAAGTGCTCACAACTAGTGCTGTAGATCCTTAGATCAAGCTCCATTAGGGAACGACCATTTATCTTGAAGGGGGGGGGGGGGGGGGGGGGGGGGGGGGGGTTATGGTTTTTTTTCTAAAAAAATATTCTGATTCCCAATGTTGCTGAAAAAAATATTCTGATTTTGGTGGAGGAAAAAAAAATAATCTGATTCAGAGTTTTGTCATATAACGTAATGTTAAATTCTGGAAAAAAAATTCGCGCTTTGCGTGACAAAATAAAACATTCTAACTCTTGTGTTCGAAAAAAATATTCTGATTCCCAATGTTGCTGAAAAAAATATTCTGATTTTGGTGGAGGAAAAAAAAATAATCTGATTCAGAGTTTTGTCATATAACGTAATGTTAAATTCTGGAAAAAAAATTCGCGCTTTGCGTGACAAAATAAAAACATTCTAACTCTTGTGTTCGAAAAAAAATTCTGAACGAAACAAAAAACCATAACCCCCCCCCCCCCCCCCCCCCCCCGGGTCAGTCCCTTAGGTCAAACCAAAGACTACAAATTTGGTATTTGTTGCTTCTCAGCGAAGCTTTAATATAAGGAAAAGTGCAAAGACTAGTTAGCTCAGAATCAAGATGTTTCAGAGTGGGGCGACATGTCTACCTGCAGACTATTGTTTCAGTGAACCAGCACTATAAAAATCCAACTTAGCGTGTTCGTTTACTACAAAGTGTATATATATCATATCATCACATGTAACCTGCTTTTGCCATGATATAGCTGAAAAATTGCTCATTTGGCATTAAACACCAATCGTTCACTCACTCTTTCTTCACTTTGTAGTCAGTCATTCAGTTACATTTCAGTTCAATCACCATTTCAATTTAAAATTTGAAGGAATGAATATTCCTGGAAAAAAACTGCATCAATTTAATCTGATCTGACATCCAATGTTACTGACAACAGAGGATAGTTTCTGATAAGCTCATTTGGAGGGAAATTGGCAAGAATGTTGTTCAGATAAACATCTATTATGGCAGACACAAGGAATAGCAGTTTGTAATTGGCTATATAACGTTAGTTAAAACCGAAGGGGCATCAAGAATGGACATCCAGAGG